>JAVMKO010000002.1:75116839-77616839 GCA_032164245.1 Sternotherus odoratus
ATGTGTGGTAAACCCAGGGCAGGCGAGGGCCAGAGAAGGTTGTGGTGAGAGGGATAACTGCAGTTTAATTGGATCCAGCTGAACAAGGCTGCCAGAAGCAGGGCCAGCTGAGGCCAGTTAAGGAGGCTGGCAGAGCCCTTTAAAAAGACTCCTCCCCAGAGAAGAGTGTGGGAGTTGAGGAGCGAGTTTGGAGGCAGGAGGAATCAGAAGAGTGAGGTTGGTGAAAGCAGAGAGGAGTGAAGGAGAGCGAGAGACAGAGTCAGAGAGGCTGCCAGCAGACAGGAAAGCAGGAAGGAGGGAGTTAGCCCTTCCTAGCCAGCTGGGAGCCAAACCCCAGCCAGAAGAGAACAGCTAAAGGGCCTGAGTCCGGGGAGTCTGAGGAGCCACCTTGTCACAGTAGACAATGTGTGACCTGTATCAGCCCTAACAGTCCTCCAGCCGCTGTCCCACAAAGCCCTGTTCCCTGCAACAGTAACTACTCTGGTCACTAACGTCAACTCTGCTGCCCACACATCTGAGACTGGAAGCCATCACTCCCCCTTTATAAAACTGCCTGTGTGTGTTTTTAATATGCCTTTTCCTGATTGCCCACGGTGGTCAGCACACTTAAAAGCTCACCCTGGTGTGCAGCTGTCCAGCTGACCATGCATTGGATGCACTTCTGCCTGGAGTAGACAGTTGATATTGAGTCTCCTGGACCTGTGCGGAGAAGAGGCTGTGCAAACACAGCTATGGACCAGCAGGAGAAAGTGCACATCTATGAAAAAATTGCACAGAAGATGCAGTAAAGGGGTACAATAGGGATCAGCAGCAGTGTGAAAGCAAAGGAACTTCGCCAGGGATACCACAAGACCAGGGATGCCAACAAGAGATCTGGTGGTATCCTGCAGACCTGCTGCTTTCACAACAAACTGCATGGCATACTGGGCGGAGACCCCCCCATAACCCTGCAGCGCACTGGATACCTCAGAGACGCTCGAGAAAGAGGCACCTCCCATGAACAGCAAGAGGGAAGAGGAGGGAGATGCAGTAGGGGGCTCCAGCCATGCTGCGAACCAGGATCTGTTCAAAACTCTCTGCCACAGCATCGCCAGTCCCGCTTGCTGAGCACAGAGGCCTTTGTTGAAAGGGAAGGGATCTTGGATAACTGGCTGCATTCATTTTCCCTTACAATGTTTAAATATAAGGGTGGGGCCCATCCCATCCCCAAGTCACCAAGACTCAGGTATCTACTCTTCATTGTTTTACTCGTACAAGAAGAGGTAGAGGTGCAACAGAGACAAATTTTGTGTCTGCTTTGTATTCCCCTCTTGCGTTAGATGGGGAGGAATGCAGTTGTCACTTTTATGCTCCCAAGGGATTGATGAAATGTTCATGGAGATGCTCTACAGTCATCTCTCAAAGGTTTCTAGGGATGGCGGCTTTATTTCTTCCTCTGCAGTAAGACACTTTCCCTTGCCACCCTTCAATGAGTTTGGCTAGCATCATAGTAGACAGACTAGCGGCACGTGGAACCGGGCATCTTCAGGACATCAATAGGAGCTGTATTCTCTGTGCCTTTGTGACCCTCAGGAACAAGATACCAGCTAACATTACTGCTGGCTCTGGAAAATAGTGCCCCTGGCAGGCCATGCCCACAATGGCTGGGGTTGAAGACTGGCGCCGTGCAGAGGCACTCCAAAGCTAAAGTGTTAATCCGCATGTCTTCTTAAAAGTGTTGCTAGGAATAAAGGAAGGTTGTTGTAAAACATCTTTCCTTTTCCATTGTGACTGTCATTTCAATGCCACGTCAGTCTGTTTTTCTCAGTAGCTTCCCACCCACATCTGCAGAATGCGTGGCGCTGGTGGGGAGGAGAAAGAAGAGGACAAGGGAGGACATAAGAGTGGCCATACTGGGTCAGACCAAAGGTCCATCTAGCCCAGTATCCTGTCTACCGACAGTGTCCAGTGCCATGTACCCTAGAGGGAATGAACAGACCAGGTAATCGTCAAGTCACCCATCCCCTGTTGCCTCTTCCAAGCATCTGGCAGACTGAGACTAGGGACACCATCCCTGCCCAAACTGGCTAACAGCCATTGATGGACCTACCCTCCATCAACTTATCTAGTTCTCTTTTGAACCCTGACATGTTCTGCAAGAACCTGCCAGCCAACCCTGCATTGAATCGTGAGCAAAGGGCTTGGAGGGCCACCGAGACTGATGACATGAAGGAGGAAAGAGAGGACAGGAGACCGGCTCAGAAGTCCCAGTAGGGCCAGGAGGGAAATTCACCGGGGTTTCTGAGGCAGCAAACACAAATGCTACAGACTATGGTTGACTCACAGGTCCGAAAATCCACCCTTTGCAGTCCTTGGAGAGCTCCCCAACATACCACGTGGGATCACAGGCTCCATTCCTACCCCTACCACTCCGCATCTCGAGACAGGAAGGAAAACCACAGCTTCACATATACTGACCTGTGAGAACTACCATTGGAGTTTGTAGTATCCACAACTGACTAAATTATTGCACTGAAATGGGTAGAAATGTTTACTGTCTTTCCAATTGTAAAGTTAATTTATGTTAAAAATGTGTATTACATTGTCTGTATCATTTTGCACATTGTTTTTCTGCCCTTTTCCCCCCACTTAATAAAGTTCTATTTTTGAGAATAAAATTATTTTCATTAGTTCACAGCACATGTTGCAGAATGCATAGCAGTACTCAAAGCAAACTTGTAAATGTACAGCAAGCAACACAATTCTTAGCTTCAGGAACACACCTAGTTGTATTCACAAATGTACAGCTAGCACGACACAGTTCTTATGAGGACCCAAAATTCCAAGCTTAGAGGACAGTTGAACAGAGAACACTACTGTGGCTGACCGCTCAAGTGCTCTTTCAAAGCCCCCCCTAAATTGCATACCGTGTTTCCCCGAAAATAAGACAGTGTCTTATATTAATTTTTGCTCCCAAAATTACATTACATTATATTACAGCGAGAGGCAAAACTGGAAGTACGTCTTATTTTCGGGGGATGTCTTACTTTCGGGGAAACAGGGTAGCTTCACATTGGGTTCTTCTACTAGCCCTTGGGTCTCACTGGTCAGCAGACAGCCACTACAGATGTGTGCCGTCTATCGCCCTGCTGCACTCCAGGAACCCCATTGCTGCAAATCCATTCACTGCGTCCTTCATGTTGCCAAGAGTCACAGTCCTTCATGGCAGGAGATGATTAATAGTCCACTTTGGATTTTCCAACTCCAAAATGATTTACCATTGACCAGTTAGTTGCAAGCTTCCAGAGTGCACTCCCCACTCACTTCTCCATTACCAATGCTCTCCACTATCAATGCAGCTCTCATTCTGGTGTTCCTTTGCTGGAGGACTGGCGTGAGTTCTTGTCCAAAACTTGCACTGGGATGTGATCCTATAGTCAGTTTTCCTTTTCTTGGGCCCAAAAGCATCGTTCTACTGTCTGCTTTGCTCTGTGAACGCCATCACCAACCTTGAATTTTTTTTCCCTTCGTCTCTTAGCAGACTATCATCAAAGAAAATGACATGTCCCCCATTGCTTCAGTACTTTCTGTGGGTCTTCAAGTACGGAAGAATCAAGCATACTATAGTTGTAATGTTCATGAGAATAGCACAGAGCTCTGCAGGCTCCTGGCTTCTGTCAGAGATGGATGACAGTGAAAAGTGCCAAGCATGTTTGTGGGATTTTTAAAAAAATATGTGAAAATTATGGGATATGGATGGCATTGTGGGATGGAGAAAGTTGCGTGCTAGAAAGTTGACCTTTAAGTTCCAGAGATCTCTGGGCACATCATTTCTTTCTCACAACACATTGAGAAAATTTCCCAAAAGGCATTGTGCCGGACAGTGGTGCGTGACACACTGGAATACCTACCTATGGTGCACCACAATTTTCACGGACATAAGCACTCTCGGTGAGTATATCTGGTGCCGACACAAGCAGCCAACTATGCATGACTGATATATAAACTTTGGCATCTGTACTCAGCGTAGTTTGTGTCTACCAAAGTCTGTAGCGTAGACATGGCTTTTAAATCTTGTTCTTCAGAGCAGAAATATCTTTGCTGGGTGAACATGTCTCTTTCCCGCTTCATGCTATATTTTTATGTTAAAAGACCTATTTTTGTCTAGCAAAATTTACTCTCTGATGTACCTTCAACAGTTCAGTTTGGAAAGTAACCAAGTTTATGAGTAACATTTTTTCCACTGTATCCTCCCCACCCCACCGCTATCAATAAGGTACAGTTTTCATTCCCCTTTACTTAACCCAGGTCTCATGCTAGCTTACTTTTAAAAGATTTACAAATATCCAGTGTGGATGAGTCAGTCTGAAAAACTAAAAGTGTGGGTTAGAAAAACATATATGGAAAAATATACAGTTCCTGCCCTCAAGGCAGTTCCCTCCCCAAACTCTGAGGGGGCGGAGTAGGGAGCTGTGCACAGTACTAATTTACCTCTCCTTCTGTTTTTTCAAGTGGAAAAAGAAAAATGTTTTAATGTCGATAAGCATTTTCCCTTAAAAAAGGCTTAATTTACTTACTCTTCAGTATAACTGAGTGATCCTCTCCCAAGACAGTTGATACAGAAATAGTGGCGCCAAGAAGCATCTTAACTATTGGCAGAGGGTAAAGAAGTAAAAATGTTTAGTGTTTTTCCACTCCACATATAAACAAGACTTTTACTTATTTCAAAGTTTTAACTTCTGACCTTGGAATTTGGAAGCAAAGGGTTTCAATGAGGAAGGGGAACTCAAGCTGAAGAAGAAACTTGTAGCAATAGTAGGGTGTTATCTGCTACATGTACAGCCACTAGAGGTCCTAGCCACAGTTTGTCAAGTGGTTTGTGCAACTTTTTGCTAGAAAGCAGAGAAATGTTGATGATCAGGGAATCTTGGGTTTTATTTCTGGTTCTGAAAGGGAGAGTGTCCTAGTAGTTAGCACTGCCACAACACAGCTCTGGTACATGCCAAACCAACTTAATTTCCTTCTTGAACAGGTTTACTGGCCTAATGGATGAGAGGAGTCTACAGGCATGATATATCTTGATTTTAGTAGCCCCACATGATGTTCTCATAAGCAAACAAGGGAAATGTGGTTTAGATGAAATTACTATAAGGTGGGCGCACAACTGGTTGGAAGCCTGCACTCCAAAAGTAGTTAGTTATCAGTGGTTCTCTGTCAAATGGGAACACGTCTAGTAGAGTTCTGCAAGCTCTTCTCCTGGGTACAGAACTAGTCATTATTTTCATTAATGACTTGGATAATGAAGTAGAGAGTATGTTTATAACATTTTCAAATGACACCAAACTAGGTGGGGTTGCTAGCACTTTGAAAGACAAGATTAGAATTCAAAACAACCTTGATAAATTGGAGAATTGGTTTGAGATCAACAAAATGAAATTCAGTTAATACAAGGTATTACACAAATTACACATAGGTAGCAAAAATTAAGTGCACAACTACAAAATGGGGAGTAACTGCCTACATCAGGAATCAGCAGCCTTTGGCATGCGGCCCATAAAGGAAAGCCGCTGGCGGGTCGACTCCAGTTTGCGCCTCTCGGCGAGCTGGAGTTCTGGAGTCGACGGGACTGCCTTTGGCGATCAATTTATCGTGTCTTGATGAGATGCAATAAATCGATTGCCAATAGATCGATCACTACCCGCCGAACCCTACAAAACACTCTTCAATATCTAGGTAGACAGTTGTAACAGATCGCCTTCTCACCCCTCTCAGGAACAGGCAGGAAACCCTTTTTTGCTCCAAACAGTGCTCTTTAATTAACAGTGCAGGATCCCACCACCAATATATACAGCTTTATACAACTTACAGCTCTTAGCTCTACAGACTCTATATAGTCCATCTTACAGTTTACAACTCTTATATAGTTCAGCTTTACAGCTTACAGCTTTACAGACTCTATATAGTCCAGCTTAAACATACAGCTCTAAATAGCTCATAACATACAGCTCTAAATAGCTCATAACATACAGCTCTAGATAGCTCATAACATACAGCTCTGGATAGCTTTAACACACAGCTCTGAATAGCTCAAACACACAGCTCTGAATAGCTCAAACACACAGCTCTGAATAGCTCAAACACACAGCTCTGAATAGCTCATGCCACCACCCTGGGCTTCCTTCCTGGCAGCCTTATATCCCCCTGAGGAGGCTGCCAGGTGCAACCCATCCAGGTTGATTGCCCTGCCAGCCAGGTGGCTAATTAGCCTTCCTGCAAGGGAGGTTTGCAGAGGGCTTTCCTCTGCAAGGGAGGTTTGCAGGCTTCTGCTCCCTCTTAAAGGGCCCGCAGGGCTGGCTCAGGCACTCCTGGCCAGCACCCTGCCACACAGTATACTGTTATTGCTCTTTACTACACCAACCAGAAAAAAAATACTTCAAAGACACTCAAGCATAACTAGAAATAGTGAAACATTGAGGTTGAGAACTGGGAGTCATCAACAGCAGATTTCAGCGGTTCTCAAGCTTTTGAGAACCGGGACCCTTTTTCCTCTTCCTCGGCAGCATGGCGGACCCTTGTATGTCCGCCGAAAAGCCGCCAAATTGAATACTTCCACATTCGGCGGCTATTTTCGGTGGACATTCAAAGCACTTCCGAGAGCGCTCGGTATGTCCACCGAAAAGCCGCTGAATCCGTAACTAATCAATTTGGTGGCTTTTTGGCGGGGGTAGGAGCTTGCGACCCCCCTGGAAGTGCTTGGCGACCCGCCGGGGGGGTCGCAACCCCCCCCCCCAGTTTGAGAAACCCCGAGGTAGATCATGCTGGCGAGTGATAGTCACTGATGAGGTTACCCAGTTTGAGATTAACCATCACTGCATTTTCTATTGGCAAATCATTGTGACATAAAATTCATGACCAGATGTAATTGTAAACTCTTTGGGGCAAGGAGCATCTTTTAATTTTGCATGAACAGGGCCTAGCACAACGAGGCCCTGAGGCGTGAATAAGACACCAGTCACTATCCCAGTAAGATTAACAAAAATCCTGTTCTACAGCAAATTCAACTTTGGAAGGATAAGAAAAACAAATTCTCTAACAAATTCAATTTTAGAAGGATAAGAAAATGAACTGTCTTCCAAAATCCTCTTTCTAACATTGTTTCTATAAAGCTTATCTTTGAATGGAGATAAAACCAAATTGTTTGTCTTAAAACATGAATATTGATTCTCCAAATACCCTTTAACTCCTCACAGAGGTCAAGAGGGCACATCTGCTCTATGCCTAGAACTCTTGTTCCTCTGTCAGAGTTACAAAACTAACCCTCAAGGTTACACTGCAGAATTGTAGCGCGTTTATTTATAGCGCGTCCCATCAATAGGGATTGCGCTAGAGGCTGTGCACATTAGAACGTTTAGCGCTACAGCATGGACACATTTCCGGGGCTTCTGGCGGCACGGGGAGTGGTGAATTATGGGCAGGTATCCCAGCATTCAGCTGGGTGCAATGTGCTTTGCAAAGGAGGGGGGTGAGGGGGAACAGGGAACGTGTAGGCAGGGAGACAAGTTCAGGCTGTCAGTGACTGTTAGTTAGAGGAAACTGACAGGCTCTGCATTGAAGTCACACAGCTCGGTCCCTCAGCATTTCCAGTGCTTATTTGCTGTGATTTTAAAGAGAGAAACTCAAAAGGTACTTCCGCATTCTTCCTTCCTTTTTCAAAAGAACACTCACACGTCATTTGCCTTAAATGGCTTGTTGATTGCCTTACATGGCTCGGAGGCATGCCAGAGATCCCTTATCACGCAAAGACTGATTACACTGGCCCTAACACGCAACAGGGAATACGCAAAAGCCTTTATCACCCTCGGAGAGGAGGTTTACAAGTTGCGCTTTAAACGGAGACTCATTGTGCAAAATGTGCCTTGCCAGTGTGTAGGGTTAGAGAATTATAGCGCTACTGGAGGCTTTTAGCGCTATAAAGTGCCAGTCTAACCAAGCCCTCATAGTAGTAAGTGCTATGCAGGTATAGACTCCATATGATGAAAACAAATGTATATACTAGCAGACATTTTTTTAAGGGGCTGGTCAACACTTTTAAAAGGATGCAATCTACTGGGAGCAGGGAGAGAGAAAAGCAACTGAAGGTATTGCCCTGCCATTGAGTCTCCCTTTCCCATTTTTGTGGCTTTACTACATTTTCCTGTTTCTTAAAATGTTTTTATGTGCCCTGTGGCTCTGTTGAAAGACCCACATAGACAAGAAAAATATGACCATATAGGGAGAACCGTGAAACCGAGTCTCTAAACTGCTGGCAGATGTGTAAAGTAAATTGGAAACATTTTTCTGATATTTCAGTTCTTGAGTTCTGAGTTTTTAAAACTAGGATTTTTTAAATTGGTAGTGCTGCCTTAACAAATGGCGTTGAGCTCAATACAAAAAGGTAAGGAAAAGGGTCTCTTTATAGGTTTGCATATGATTTACATTGTTACCTTTAGTGATGTTTATATATCAATTAATATCCTAGTGTTCTTACCATAGTGATGAAGTGAGCTTTAGCCCACGAAAGCTTATGCTGAAATAAACTAGTTAGTCTCTAAGGTGTTACAAGTATTCCTGGCTTTCTTTACGGATACAGACTAGCACGGCTGCTATTCTTGAAGGCTTTATACAGTAGACTCTTGATTATCCAGGATAGGGTTAAACAGGATGTGGATTAACCAGGATGTCAAAAAAAAATAGGCGTAACTCCCAGGGCCGGCTCTGGCTTTGTTGTCGCCCCAAGCGCACACAAAAAACAACCCACCAGGGCACAGGGCAGCCAGTGAACCAACACCTCCTCCCCCCGGTGCATGGTGGCTGGTGAACCAACTCTCCCCCCACACCTCCATATTTCCTATGGACGGTGATTATCCGGGATTTTATTAACCAGGATTAATTTTTTCCATAAATGATTCAACTAAATCATAGTAGTGTGTTTGTGATAGCAAAAATACCACTGACATCTGTAAAGGGAAGGGACAAGTTATATCTCTCAATCATTATCAAAGGCTGGTCTTGATCACCTATCTGTCTTTAATCTGTCTAACAAACAATATTTCTGTTAAAATAGCATGCAGGGCAACAAAGAGATATTTCTAAGAGTTTATTAAAATATGGTGGCAATCTAGTGACCTCTCTCAAATATCAAATATTGTATAAGAAAACTTAAAAGTTGTACACAAGTCTTGGGTTCAAGTGATTGCACCAAATGTGTTGCTATCAGAATCCATGGGCGGATGCATCTGTATATTTCATAGGTTTATGAATATGCATATATTGCCTATAGTTGTTTGTTGTTTGAGAGGAGTTATATTTTAGAAACCACACATTTCTATTATGAAAACAGAAAATCTCTTAGAACACCATGCCCAGGATGCAAAAATATTCATTTAGCTCTGCAGAGAGTTTGTAAATCCAGGTGTTCACGCAGGAAATGGAGGTACATTCTCTCCTACACATAATGCATTTGTTTTAAATGTTCACTATCCCCATTGATACAAAGGACATCCTGACCTTAAAGAAACCCAAAATAGTAAATATCTTCCTTTGAAAATGCAAAGAAATAATGGTTGCTAGATAAAGAATTGTCATAACTTATTAGTATTCTACATCTCAGAAAGCTCCAACATAATTTGTTTTCAGGAGCTGTGTCAATGCCGACCTGGAGAAGGAAACTGTTCCTGTTGCAAAGAGTGCATGCTTTGTCTAGGCACACTTTGGGATGAGTGCTGTGATTGTGTTGGTAAGTTCATTATTTATTATCTACTGCTACTGCTCATTGACTCTTTTCTATAATTAGATTGTAAATTCTTCAGGGCATGATCTATATTAAATATTTTAATAAATAGCACACTGTTCAAGCTGAATAGCTAATTATAAGTAGATATTTCTGGGCCACTTGATTACATTATCTGTGGTATTCCTGATTTTATTCAGTCACGGTAACTGATTTGCTAATTCTGTTTCAGATTAAGGACAACCCCTTAATTTTTTTTTTACAAACTCTTTTTTTTTTTTTTTTTTTTTAAATGCTGCCCTTCCTGAGAGTGGACAGGAGACAGTTTTAAGATTCTTCACTTCACACTTTTCACTCCTCTGCAGGTATGTGCAACCCTCGCAACTACAGTGACACCCCTCCAACTTCCAAGAGCACTGTAGAGGAGCTGCATGAACCAATTCCTTCCCTCTTCCGGGCACTCACAGAAGGGGATACTCAGCTGAACTGGAATATTGTTTCCTTCCCTGTTGCAGAAGAACTGTCCCACCATGAGAATCTAGTTTCATTTTTAGAAACAGTTAACCAGCCGCAGCACCAGAACGTCTCTGTTCCAAGCAACACTGTCCACGCCCCATACTCCAGTGACAAAGGTAACAGTTAGTTGTCTAAAGGCTAAATTCCTAGTGTTACCTTTATTAACCATGGTTAAGTGCACTAGCCTCCTTAAAGTACAAATAAAAGACATGGTCCCTGCCCTGAAGAGTTTGGTGTGATTTCTGTCACAACGTGACAAAGGGGGAGTAACACAACAGCATGGGCAAAGGGAGAGCATGTGACAGTTTGGGGCGGGGCAAAATTAACCATAAAACAATTTGTCAATATGGAATTCCCCCTCCAAAATGTGGGGTTTCATCAGTTCACACCACTCTAGGTTTGATAATGCAAAATACTGTCAGAAGCTGAAGCAGTTGCCTCTTCTGACTCAGAGAAAATGAGACTCCGATCAAGAACTACATCTACTCTATCCCATAGCAATACAGAAGTAGGCCAGTGAAAGAGTTTTAAATATGTAGCATTAAAGTACAAAGGGAAAATTGAGAGACCTGTGTTTTTGCTGCTGGATCTGGAATAGAGGTTAAACTCTTGACTTCAGGATGGCATGTTTTGAGCATCTGAGTGACAAAATGATTTTCCAGGTAATACTGGATTTAACTGTAGATCTGAATAAGTGTTATCTCTTTCTTGGCATTGATTCATGGGATGTAAGTGATTGGAGGAAGGATGATAAAATATTGATTGCCAGGGAAAAACAATGTCAAATTCAGTTGTGGTGACAATAGTGGGGGGGCTGGGAAACTCCATTTCTGCCAGTTGACTTTTTAAACAGAATTTATGGTATTTTCTCCGACACCCTCCCGTGAAATTTAGAGAGACTTCTTAAACTGTTCTTTTCTCTTAACTAAATGACTTCTTAACACTTAATTTTTTAAAAAGAGAATACCATCTGATTGATTAATCATATCTATAAGCAGTGCTGTGTTTGACTATTGGTAACTATGGGCTGTTCTTCCTATGCTGGCTCTTTTATTTATCTAGTGAAAGGAATACGATGGATACAGATGTATTGCTTTTCCGTATAAGTGTGAACCTCTGACCTAGTTTTGTTTCTAAACAAGACTGTTCTTCATTAAATGGAACTCAGCGAGAGACTTTTCTAATTTCCTTTGATTTTAAGGCACATTAAGAAAATAAATTAATTCCAGATGCAGGAAACCATGTGGTCAGAAAACATCTAGTTTATATCTGTGTTTGACATTATTAAAATATTTGCTCTCTGGTATTAGAATAATGAAAATAACATTGTTAAATGGTAAGCTGCAGAAAGCCATATGTGCGCCCAGTACAGTATTTAAAGATGTGAATTAGACAGTAGAACCTCAGAGTTACAGACTCCTTGGGAATGGAGACTGTTCGTAGCTCTGAAATGTTTGTAACTCTGAACAAACATTATGGTTGTTCTTTCACAAGTTTACATCTGAACATGGACTTAATACAACTTTGAAACTTTCACTAAGCAGAAGAAAAATGCTGCTTTTAACCATCTCCATTTAAATGAAAGAAGCACAAAAACAGTTTCCTTACTTGTCCAATCTTTTTTTAAACTTTTCCTTTATTTTTTAGTAGTTTACATTTAACAGAGTACTGTACTATATTTGCTTTTTTTGTGTGTTTGCTTTCTGGTGCTGTCTGGTTGCATATATCCAGTTCCAAATGGGGTGTATGGTTAACCGGTCAGTTTATAACTCTGGAAGGCATTTGTCAATTTTACTTGCTGCCTTTTAGGATGAAAAGTTGGAGTTGTTTTTTGTTTTTGTTTTGTTTTGTTTGGGGGGTGGGGATTTTCTCAAGACTTTATGAAAAGGGCAATCTGTTCTAATAACAATTTGCATTTTATTTATAGATGGAAAGGTCCCAAAGCCAGGTGTTCTTTGTCTATTTCATAAGACTGCCTGTTCCATAAGCAACATTGTATTCAATATTAGGTTCAAAGCTCATGCATGCTAATGCTAAATTCTGAGAATGACAATTGATTTAAACTTAGAAATAGGTACTCAATGCCCCTGATTAACAGGCTATGGCAGGAATTCGGCACAGAAATAAAAGTGAACTTTTTATAGTTAAGAAACTTGAGCAGATCTTCAGTGATAGTAAGATGGGGAAGGTGTAAAATTGCTTCCAACATCATGTACTTGGATGAAGAATAGAAACTGCTGGGCAGTATGGACATGCAGATAATATGCTCAATCACAGTATGTGTAACTTGTGCAGGAAGACTTTTGTACAGCTCGTGTAAGTATTACAAAATATATGTACATGGTATTCATATTATCAAAACCAGATAAGTAGAATGGTGCATAGGCTAACCAACAACAGCTTGTATTGTTTCAAGCTAAAACATATACAAGAAAAATGCTCTGCTAAAAATGCCAACATATCCTACAGTCAGTGGTGCTCTTCAGTCTACTGCAGCAGTGGGCAAACAGCCTGGCCCGCTCCCTATCTCACCCCCATCCCATCCAAAAACACCACCCCTCCCCTGCTCCTTGTCCCCTGACTGCCCCCTCCAGAGATCCCCTGCCCCTAACCACCTTTCCGGAACCCAACACCCTATCTAAGCCCCCCTGCTCCTTCATCCCTGACTGCTCCCTCCCGAGACCCCCCCCATGCCCTAACTGCCCCCCCCCCAGGACTCCAACCCCAGGACCCCACCCCTTATTTAAACCCTCCCCCACTCCCGTCCCCTGACTGCCCCCCAGGACTCCCTGCCCCTTATCCAACCTCCCCGCTTCCCACCCCCTTACCATGCCACTTAAAGCAGCAGCCCAACCGGAGGCTAGACATGCTGCCCTGCATGAGTGGGAAGCCCTGCCCCGCAGAGCGCTGCCCGCATGGTGGCATGGCGGGGGGGGGGGAGGGGAAGGGCCAGCATGGGAAGGGCCAGGGGCTGCCTCCTTGGCCGGGAGCTTAGGGGCTGGGCAGGACGGTCCCATGGGCTGTAATTTGCCCACCACTGGTCTACTTAACCTGTGTAGTCACATAAAGCCCTGCACATCTAGGGCCCTGGATGGCAGACATCCATCAGTTCCACTAGTAGTGCTGCTAACAATTGTAATGAGGCTACTAGAATGCCACTTGGGTTTTTTGCATGCTGTGGTTCCTCTCTGCTCAGCTTGTCTTCCTTCTTGTGGATACCTGCCATCTGGTACTAGCATTGCGTGCTAGGAGGGTACAGCCCAGATATCTTCGTTTTACCTGTGCCTCTTTTACTTGTTGCCCATAAGGTGCAATGCTGGCTTCCATATGCCCCTCTACTTTTTCCCTAGCTTTGGAGCAGGGTGTGTCAATAACGAGGGGATTGTCAGAGGTGGATGTTATTTTGTATGTTATTTTGTATAGGGTACAACAAAAGTTGGAATGGGCCCCGACTAAAACTAAACTTGCCCTGTTCTGCCACAGCCTCGCTGACTGCCTTGATTCCATACAATCCTCATGCAGAGATTGAAACTCAACTTGTCCGAGGTGCTGGACTTGCTATTTTCAACTCTAGATGAGTACTGAAAAAGTATCGCTAGCCCCAGGGACCGCTGAGAGTTGTAAGACAAATACCCCATGAGCCACTGGGGCTAGAAAGGATTACTTTATATCACTGGGAAGATGGGACTTCCCTTGAAACAAAGCGTTCCTTTCTAGCCCTGGCACATTGCGAACTATTGGACCTTAAAAATTGCATTCTGTTACTATGCTGCTGATTTCCTTGCCCTAAACTTGACTCTGGCACGTTAGACATCATTTGGAACTCCTGGAACTAATGGTAATTGTTCACACCAAGGGCTGTCAAGTCTTGAGGCACAACTTCAGGCTGTTTTTCTGGAAATCACAGTTTTTGTTCTACATATTTAGCTTAAACTCCTTTTTGGTGGCCTCAGAGCTCAGAACTTGCAGTTCAGTACTTTTTAGAATGAACTTAATTGTCACAGGTGATGACAGAATTTTGGCAGCAGGAGAAAGGATATAGAGTATCTTTTGGCAGCTGATGAAACAAAATCCATAGTGCAGTGAAGGGTGTCTTGACATTAACCATTGGTTACTCTCTGGATTGGCTCTGAATTCACCTCTTCCGGAATCCCAACCAAGTAAGAGAGTTTGTCACCAACAGTTTATCTAGCTTACTGGATAGAATGGGTAGATGTTGAAATAGGTTTCTCTTTTATCATCCTTAATTATCAGAAAATTGCATATTGTATTTTGATAATATATTTACCTCTTTTGTTAAGTGCTTTGATCTACTGATGAAAAGCACTGTATATGACTATCTAATTATTTTCCTTACGAGAAATTCATTGAGTCTCTTTCATTTGTTGGCAGTGCTGTAAATGTAGTTTGGCTTGGAGAGGATCAGAAGAATTTTTCATCTACCAGATAAGATTTTAAAGACAAATATTGTACATCAGACTCTGCTCTGAACTTGTGACTTCCCAAAGTCCTCTGCAGTGTAGTTCTTTTATAATTATTGCTTGCACTGGAAAATGTGAAGATTATAACAACAAGCTAATGGAAACATGAAGCTGTCTTGTTTTGATTACTTTGAATTCAGACTTTGTTGTACATTATTCTCTCTGCCATATAAACCTCCCTTTATTCTGAATTTTTTAAAAAAAAAAATCTTCATTTTCTGAGATAATGAGTTATCTGCAATGTTTTCTTCCCCTGGGAACTCTCTCTTCCACATTCCTTTTTTGACGTATGTGAAAACTGTTAAAATACTAATGAAAGAACTGTTACTGCAATAAGTAACATCCTTTTATCTACAGTGAGACAGTCAAGGGGATGTTTTACATAATTGGTTCTTGAAATTAACAACAGTTAAATAGATTTTCCAGAATACTTTGTGAACCTCTAGGTGTAAGGTTTTTTACAAGGCACCATTTCACCAGTCCAAGAAAGAATCATTTTAGAAAGGCTCCTGAATTTACAAGAAGCAGCAGGAAGAATTCCATTACGTGTCATATGTGAACAAAGATTTGTTTTTGGACTGCTGGATGAAAGAGTCAGTGATGTAGCAGAAACAGTGTGCTTGCTTTGTTCTTTTTTCTGCATCAGACAACTTGTTTTGTTTCTTTATTCTATTGTTGTGAGAGATTTTCAAATGCAGAGGAGAGGGCAGGATCACACTATGTATTCATAGATGATTTGGTCTTCAAGGAAGGAATTGGTGACTAGGAATATTAAAAACCAACTCAAACTAAAAGTTTCCCATTCCTGAGAAATAACCATTTTTGAAATTGTACATTTTGTTAACTGTAAAGTCTCCTTTGTCACTCTTTAAGTATAAATTTGAAATTTCAAAGTAAGGAGGAAAACAAGTCCAACTTCATCATTTGTTGAAGTTCTATATCTTGATTGTAGTAAAGATTTTGACAGTCTCGCATGACATTCTCATGAACAAATCAGGAAAGTATGGTCTAGAGATTAAATTACTATAAAAGATGGGCGCAAAACTAGTTCGAAGACTGAGTTGTCTTTGTTCGTTGTCAAATTGGGGAGTGGATCTGGTGGGGTCTGTCCTTAACCCAGTTCTATTAAATATTTTTATAATGACTTGGATAATGGATTGGAGAGTATGCTCATAAAATTTTCAGATGTCACCAAACTGGAAGGGATTGTGATCACTTTGGAGGACAGGATTAGAATTCAAAAGGGCCCTTGAAAAGTTGGAGAATTGATCTGAAATCAACAGGAGGAAATTTAGTAAAGACCAATGCAAAGTACTACACTTAGGAAGGAAAAATCAGATGACAACTTCAAAGTGCGGAATAACTAGCTAAGCAGCAGAACTGCAGAAAAGGATCTGAGGTTATAGTGGATCACAAAATGAATATGTCAACAATGTGATGCAGTTACAAAAAAGGCTAATATTCTGGGATGTATTAACTGCAGTATCATCTGTAAGATACAGGAGGTAATTTCCTCACACTGTTTGGTACTGGGGGGCGGGGGGGCTCCACTGGAGTGCTGTGTCAAGTTCTGGACGCCACGCTTTAGGAAGGATGTGGAGAAATTGGAGAAGAGTCCAGAGGAGAAAAACAAAAATGATAAAAGATTTAGAAAAACCTGACCTATGAGGAAAGGTTAATAAAAACTGGGCATGTTTAGTCTTGAGGGAAGAAAACTGAGCTGGGACCTGATAAGTCATCAAATATGTTACAGGCTGTTATAAAGAGGATAGCGATCAATTGTTCTCCATTTCCACTGAAGGTAAGAAAAGAAGTAATGGGCTTAATCTGCAGAAAAGAAGATTTAGGTTAGATATTAGGAAAATCTTTCTAACTATAAGGATAGCTAAACTCTGGCATATGCTTTAAAGAGTGGTTGTAGAATCCCCTACGGCTTCCCTATGGCTTCCATGCTTGTATCCGATGAAGTGGGTATTAGCCCACGAAAGCTTATGCTTCAATACTTTAGTTAGTCTTCAAGGTGCCACAGGACTCTTTGTTATACCTGTAGAATCCCCATGATTGGAGGTTTTAAGAACAAGTTGGACAAACACTAGTGAGGATATCCTTGATCCTGCCTCAGCACTAAGGGATGGACTAGATCAGCATTCTTAAATCTTTTTTGCTCCCTTTTTCGGTTTCACCTCCACTGGCAGCCCCTGGGGTATTTCCACCGAAATGCCGCCGAATAGAAAGCTTCTGCTTTCTTTCGGCCGCATTTCCGCGAGACAAAAATAGACTGCAACTTCGACGGTCTTCCAGCCGGGATTGGCAGTGGTGCCGGGTTCTTGCGCCCTCCTGGGTGTGCGCACACCCCACTTTGAAGACCACTGGACTAGATGACCTCTCAAGCCCTCTATTTCAATGATTCTATGATTTGGTATGGATTAAGGATGGTGAAATCTGTATCCTGGAAACAAAGATCTTTTCTCCCTAGTGTACAACTTTGATTTGTTACAGTAGTTATTCAAAAGTGCTGGGCTGCTGGTTGCTTTTTCTCAAGAGACATGACCTTTGTTTTTTGGAGCGGGGAGAAATGTCTGATTATATTAAGAACGACGTGGATTTTAGCAAACAAACCTATAAAATGTATGCAACGGTGTTGTGGCTGTGTCAGTCCCAGAATATTCGAGAGATATGGTGGGTGAGGCAATATCTTTCATTGGACCAACTTCTGTTGGTGAGAGAGCCAACTTTTTGAGTTTACATAGAGAAACATACTCTCGTCTGAGAAACATCCCCACAGTTAAATACAAGATGGAACAGATTGTTTAGCATAAATAGTTAACACATAGTTCAAGGGACCATTCAAGGTGGCCTGTTCACTACAGTCTCAAATGAATTCACGCAGGAAAATGAAAAGCATAAAAACATCATATCCCCTGTAGATGAACACTTTTGACAAAGCCATCACTCTATAGCTTGGTCTACACTACATACTTACTGTGGTATAACTATTGTTGCTCAGTAGTTTACGGGTGTGAAAAATCCATGCTCCTGAGTGATGTAGTTATACTGACCTTAACCCCATGCCTATACTTCTCAATATAAATCTGCAGCATCTTGCAGTACTGTGTAGAGCAGAGTTCATGTTCATCGGGCTCTTTAAAGGGGGTACAGCATAGGAAAAATAACAATGTAGCCAGGGGTAGCACAGGTGACAGTTTGGACTAGCTGCCGAAGTATGTATTCATGGGGTCCGGGTGGGTCTGTCTACCCGTGCTGGCAAACGTGATCCAAGTTGCAGTGTCAGTGCACCCAAGACATTCGATGATTGAGGCAAGGGCTCCTATGTAGCGCTGCCTCATCCATTCTGTATTTTACAATTTGCACCTTGTAATGTGCAAAAAGTGGTATGACCATGTACTTGAGAAATACGATATAATCATAGAAGTAAAGACTACGGTACTCCCCACAAGGGGTTTGAGATCCACAATGTGAAGAAAGTATCCAGGCTGGTAGAGCAGGCCTTATATTCTCCCCTCTTCTCTCCTTCCCCTTCCGTTTCCCCTGTGGCACAGAGTTTGAATCACTTGCACTCAAACATTTGACAGCTACATACTTAACTAAAGTAACCTTTTTAAATTTTTTCTCCCTTTGTTTAGAAAACATGTGTACTGTGGTCTATTTTGATGACTGCATGTCAATACATCAGTGCAAGATCTCTTGTGAGTCCATGGGAGCATCAAAATACCGGTGGTTTCACAATGCCTGCTGTGAGTGTATTGGGCCAGAATGTATCGACTATGGCAGTAAAACTGTAAAATGTATGAACTGCATGTTTTGAAGCAGAGAAGCTGTATAACAGTAATGTGGAGGCCAAAGCAATGTCTCTTAATTAAAAAGATGGGGATTAGAAGAATTGCATTATGGGGTATGTTCTGGGAGCAACTGAAAATGAATGATTTGAGAAAAGATGTATAAAATTTAAAGCATAGCTGTAATTTTTTTAATTTTGTTTTTGGTTGGGTTTTTCTTTCTTTTTTTAATCTTTCTTTTTTTGCTTTTTAAATCCTGTAAACAATGCTAATTGGCAAATGTTTCAACTGTTATGTTTATTTTTTCCTTATTCTTAGTCGGGTAGAAGCACCATCCTCATGGTGTCCTGTCCTGGTTGTTTTGCTTTGATCTGAAAATATTGCCTATACTCATTTTCAGAATGTAATGTCGTATTTAGCTCTTCAGAATAGTAAAGCCTCGACAAGAGTCCCATTATTTAGAAGTTCCACAAGTGCTCAAATAGATAATGCTCTTCCACGTATCTTTTATAACTCTCCAGTATAAGAGTCCTAAGACTCCAGTGGCTTATGGTCTTACACCAGTGGCCCAGGCTCCTATTGTGAAAAGGATGTCATCAAAAATAAGAAAACATTTTTTTCAACTTCAAAACAGGAGCTGTAATAGATAAAATCCCAGCTTCTTAGCAGGGTGTCCCACTCACTACAATACCATGTGTGTGATGACATCCCTCCAGCTGTTATATGCCTCCATTCCTGCAGGCAAGGTATTGCATATCATAAAGAAATCTTGTTCCCATCACTGCACTCTTATAAACCAAAATAAAGCTGGTATGTTTAGTCATGTCCACTTGCTATCACATGCTTTGTGGGTTGTCTTATCCCTGGAAACTCAGTGCTGTGCTGCAAATTTTGAAGGCTGTTGTTATGACCAGAAAAAATAGTATGTATAAACTGGGAATTAAACTGAGTATCCTAGTAATCTCAGAAAGTATATTTGTTGAGTAGCTGGCAGTTGTCATATTACCACACTTGGTTCTGCTCTGTGGAACACTTATTCTAACTCTTTGCTTTTTGCTTTGAGGCTGGTTTTGATTCAGATTTATGAAATAAAAGGGCATAATGGGGAAGTAATTATCCTCTGAGACAAATTAGCATTGTCTGAATATGGAACACTTTGTAGATTTTGCTGTGTTTTAATATATGGAGTTGTAGGCAACTGGAAATTATAAGGCAATTACTATGGTACATTAGGTTTTTCCTGTGATGATGGCATAGAAACCACAAGAATAAAGTCTGAGTACAATTGTGATCTCACCAGAAACTCATGATCATGTTTATAACAATAACTTTTTTGAAGTTTACTAATTTTTTTATATAGATGGATTTGACTATTCCTGTTTCTCCCTCTGGCCCCAACCTCTCTAGGTCAAAGTGCCTCCTACCAACATGTTCCTAAACACCAACATTAGTTATTTACAACTCTTCAAATAAGAAAAATCTAAAAATGGCTACGGTTGTGCAGGACTTAATTTTTTTAACTCTTTTCCAGGTATTACTTGAAAGCTGGAGTTTTGCTTAAGCTTTTAAACTGGTGGTAAACAAAACTTCTTCCTATTTAAAGTTGGGATTTATGGTTTCTGGATGAAGGGCAAAGATCAGCCTAAACTGAAGGAAATGTTAGTTCTTCTTCTTTTTATGGTTTGTTCCTTGCATCTTTTCCATTTTTTTGTGCACAGAAATTCTTCATGAATTTCTTATAGTGAAGGGAGAGAGAGGATATGCTTATGTTGTGAATATCTGTATTTTGTGTTCTGGAGGATTATACATTATTTCTGATCAAGATTTAATAAAACATTTTACAAGTGTCCCTGTAAATCAGTGACACTGAAGGCTTTGAGTTATTATTTGAAATGTAAAATACTGTATTGTGATTTCAGAATCTTAAGACAAATCAAGGTTGATTGTCTATTTGGAACCCTGTTGCGTGAAATTATGACATCACCCTTCTTTACATCATGATTTTACTTCAATATCAAGTAGGAAGGATAGAGAGGTTGGTGTGGAGGGAGACGGAACCTCTGTTTTAAAGAGTTAAATGTCCATAAAAATCATGGAAAAATCACAAAAGGTAAATTTTTCTTTGTGTAATACCTTGACAAATTTTTGCTTGTAAGGATAGTCCACCTTAAATTAGGTTTGCTCTATTTTTGTAATGATGGTCTCCAGAGAGTCTTTGCTGTAATCTCAGTGCATATGCAAATGATCTATGGCAACATCAGATGTATTTTCTTATATTTCATTTGTTTAAACAAGTATTTTAATAAATAATGAGACATTATTGGGTTGTGTGGTTCTTTTATCACTGCTGCTTCTTCCTAAGCTCTCAGGGCAAAAGTTTTTAAAGGAGTTGAAGTATAAATTTGTTTTAGTGATTTCACAAATTTTAATCCTATAACTGTAGTCTCAATTGATAACTTTATTTTTCTTCAGATGTAGTGACAAAGTGCTTTTTTAGCAGCTGGAAAATTGTTTTATAGATAAAATTGTAATGTTGCTTCTAACTGAATGTTTTTAATTTATATAAAACATGAAACCTACAAAATGCAATTCGTGTAGCATTCTGAAATGTTCTTATGTATGAAATCCCATTATAGGAGAAGTCTATGTAATTTACATATTTTATTGTTGGGACACGTCTCACTTAGGCCCTAATTGTAGGAAAGCACTTAAACGGGGGGGGGGGGGGTTTGAAGTGAAGCATGTACGTAAGTACCTTGCTGAATTGGTATCTGATCCAGTTGAAGCATCTGAGCAACTTGTATAATTAAACACTCGCTGTAAAATTGTAAATCCTTAAACTTTAAGTACTCAATAAAAAAAACAATCAGTGGTACAAATCCCAGGTAAATTCTTGATCAACTAAATTCTCTTTGTTGCTATCTGATTGGTTAAAGCACAGACATGTAATATATAAAATATTTTATCAGTCAATTAGTCCCTCAGCCCTAGATTTATAATATCTGTAGAAATGATTCAGATGTGTAATTCGTGGAATGGTAATGTAATGCCAATGTAGTATTTAATGCAGTGTGATTTATAATTGAGTTGTCATTTCATTTTGAAGTCATATACTCAGAGCACATTTCATTAGGGTGTGCACCCAGAGTGCCCAGTCCTGCCCCTACCACGTCCCTAGCCACTCCATCCCACTTCCCACTCCCTGACTGCCCCCCTCAAAACTCCCAACCGCACCCTGCACCCTGCTTGCCCCCTCCTGAGACCCCCCCACACCCTAACTGCTCCCCTACCACCCTACCCCCATCTGTCCCCTGGCTGCCCCAACCCCCAGACAGACCCCCGGGACTCCCAACTCCCACTGCTCCCTGCCGCTCCCTCCCACTGTCCACACCCGCGCCCCCTGACAGGCCCCCCAGAACTCCCAACCCATCCAACTCCTCCGACCTTATCCTCTGACTGCCCCTTCCACAAACCCCTCACCCCGAAGCACTCCCCCAGACTCCACCCCCATCCAACCCACCCTGCTCCTGTCCCCTGACTGCCCCAACCCCTATCCACTCCATTGCCTCCTGACAGATCCCCGGGACTCCCATGCCCTGTCCAACCCCCGTTCCCCATCCCCTGACCACTACCCCAGAACCTCTGCCCCATCTAACCCCCCCACTCCCTATCCCCTGGCTGCCCCCGGGGCCCACTGCCCCTTATCCATCCCCCACCCTGGTCCCGTCCCCTTTACCATGCCTCTTACCCCCGCCTCTCCCGGAGCCTCAGTGCCCTGCGTCCAAGAGCGGCACGGCTGTGGCGGGGCCTGAACTCCTCCCACTCAGCCCACTGGAGCTCGCAGCCCCGCTCCCTTACCACAAGGCTCCAAGTGTCAGGAGCTGAGGTCCCACCAGAGCCACGCCGCTGCAGCGCTACCCAGGGCCGCTCCTGGACATGGGGCGCTGAGGCTCTGGGCGATGGGGGAAGGCAGTGGCGGGGCCGGGGGCAGCCTCCCTGGCCAGCAGCGCCGGCGCACCGGGCAGGACAAGCATGCCCACCCCTGCATTAGGGTGTGCCTGGGCATACCCCATGCGCACGCCTATGCATATACTATAAAAAAACCAACCAACCAACCAAAAAAAAAACCGAGGGACAGATCACATCTGCTCCCATAGGTTGCTCTGACAGCACAGAGGGGATAGACCTGTGCTGCAATGGGCTATGGGTGAATTATCTCAGTGCAGGTTCTCCATAGTGACCCTACAGTGGTTCCTCTTGGAAACCTCAGTGCAGTGGGAATGCTGGTAGCAGGCGGGGTCACTCAGCGGTGGAGGAGGAAGTCTCTGCAGTGCACTGTGGAGAGTCTGGGCTGCTCCAGAGAGTGCATCAGCCTATGTCAGCTGCCGTAAACTAGAACACCTCTGGGACTGCTTTAATATTTGCCAGAGCTGGGGGGCTTTCAGTACCTGGAGTAGACCAGAATCCCACAGGTGAAAAGAATCAGAGAGGTAGCCGTGTTAGTCTGGAATAGCAGAGGTAACAAAGAGTCCTGTGGCACCTTAAAGACTAACTAAAGTATTGAAGCATAAGCTTCCGACGAAGTGGGTATTAGCCCACGAAAGCTTATGCTTCAATACTTTAGTTAGTCTTTAAGGTGCCACAGGACTCTGTTACCACAGGTGAAAAGGACACTTAAAGCCACCTTTGCCCCCATATCACTTGTTGGGACTCCTGTCAAGCCCGTCTGTATTTTGACACATAGACGATCATCCTGCGTGCCCATCACTGCTGCTGCGCACACATCCAGCACATTCGTCTTTCTCTGGTTCCTGTCAATCTTCTTTTAGTTTCACCAGGTCCTAGTATTTACTGGGAGAGGTAAATTTCCTAAATCTTGTCAATATCTTGTCTTACTGAAGCTCCCTAGGAAAAGTCATCTGACCTATGCTGAACACATGGCATTTCTATTCAGAATCATGAAATAATTGTATGTCTCGTTTGCAGAGGCAGTAACACACGGCAGAGAGAGCACACAAGACTCTAACACACAATGCTATTGTATCAGTTGTTGGGACTCCTGTCATGCCCACTGGTCCATGAGCTCCATTTGAGAGATCTGTGGATAGTTCCCTCTACAGTGCATGCCTAGGCGGTCGCACAAAAGAGACTGAAGGGCCACCCAACTAATTAGTGGAGTCGCGCAGGTGTGGCTCCGCTAATTAGGTGCTGGACCCTGGCTCCACTAATTAGGTGCCTGACCCTTCCCAGCGCCAGCTCGGGGGTTGCTGCAGCGGGGGAGAGAGGGCACATCCATCGCATTAGAAAGGTAAGACTACTGATATTAAAATATGAGTTGTGTGCTTCTATTTGTAGAACAAAAAGAGTTAGTATTAACTATGCTGTTCCTATTTTCGGAGTGCGTGGATTCTTTAGCCCTTTTTGTTTGAATGGGGAAAATGTTTTTTACAATCTATCAGGAAAAATTGGTACTAGAAGTTGTCACTTCACATGGCTGAGATAGTGCTGATGGCATGAGCTGATCTAGCAAGCAGTGTGTGAGTTGGTATGTGACACTCATCCATGGTAAGCATAAAAAATGCCTGGGGTAAAGTATGTAACTTTCAAACAAATCTGATGTGTACCACATAGGGCTGCCAAATTCAGTCTGTCCTTATCCTTCCCTTACATGTATTTTAAAGATTTCTTACTCTTCTAGAAGTTGTTGGAAAGAGAGAGGTCTAAGGTGTGTAACTCCATAATGCTAATGAGAGTTGGATAGATAAAGCTTGATATGTTGAGTCCATATTTTTGGTCCATAGCTGCTTTAACTCTGGGATTTACTGTCCGTTTGTACCCAAATTTTTGCGAACTAGTGATATTTACATAGAATGTCTTTAGAAAAATATATCTTTTCCCAGGCTTTCCTTTACTCTTATAAAATGTGTGTGCCAAGATTTAAAGTGAGTGAATATTGTGAATGCAAAAATCACACTCAACCAAGGGAAAATTAAATGTTGTCTCATGCAGTGCTTGCCATTATAGCTTGCATATAGTCTTTGTGCTTGTGTTTTGTATGTCAGGTTAGCCACTGTCCTAAATCAGATCTGCCTTTGTTACTGCATCCTTGGGTTGCTGGCAAGAGTTAAATAGTCTCTCTATGGATGAGTGCATGGAAGTTATTCTGGAATAAGGCAGGCTGTGAACTTGGATACTATAGTTGTTCCAAAATAGCTTCCTATGTGCACACTTTATTATTCCAGAATAAAAGTGTTCACATTCGGATACACGTGGAAAACTTATTCTGGAGTAGCCATGCTGGTCAATTTCCCCATGTAGCCAGTAACACTGAGTGTTCAACATTTCAGAGAAATATCTAGAAGTGATAGTTCAGTCCGTTCATCAGAACCTGACATTTCCATTTCAAGGTAGGTGAAGGGGTGGTAAGTCTTTGAAGGTGGTTCCACGCATAACTTTCATTCGCAAGAGAAGATGGCGGGTGCTGAGTAATCTGCCAAAGATCATCAGAATGCTCTTACCTCACTAGACATTCTCCTGGCTCCTCCCTGAGCAAAATGGGGACAGACTTCAGTAAGCTCCCCCTCCCCAAAGCTTCTGAGCAGCCAACTAGCTGACTCTCATACCCTGTTCTTCATCAGATGAAGAAGAGGGCATGGGATGTCCTCAACTGAATATGGAGAGAAAGCCTCAGGCAACCTCTACCTTTTAGCAACCAAGGCACTAGTTCATATCACTTTCCTGATTCAGGGGCCAATGCAGCAGAGGTAGCCTCTTACTTTTCTCCCTGGCAGCAGGGACAGAGTTCAGCCTGATCCTATAATGTAAACTGGTTAGGGTCCTCCTATTGAATTAGTTCTTTTCCAAGGGTGCAGGCAGCCTACCTTCAACAACTTAATCTGTAGCCAGAGCACTATAAAATAAAATCATTGCTAAGCTGTTCTTGTAAGCACTCTCTTTAAAAGCATCTTATTAATTGACCAAATATAATACTATTGTAGTTTGACCATAGCAAAATGTCTTGACCTTTATTAAATCAATGGATAGTTTTTAAACTGCTGCACTAAAAACAATAATAGTGAATTTATGGGCAAGGAGGAAGAAATTAAGTTACTTCACAAAAATGGCCTATTGAAGCAACAACTACCAAAAAAATGCCAACACCAAGAACATCAGGAAATGAGGTTTCCGCTAGTTCTTCCAAAAATCATTCTCTACTTGTGCATATTATTTCTTTCCAAATCTGCCAACATCTTCTCTGCTCCTGTTCAAAGTATTGTGTTCAGAGAAATCTGTTCTCGCTGATCATGTACTCTTTCTGCAAGTGGTGTCTTACTCTGTTTTGGCCACTGCTTTACCTAAGGCCACCTTAGCTATTTCAAATTTTTTGTTAACTAACAAATTAGAAAGGGTAGAAGCATTTTTAGAGTGGTCATGTTATTGCATTTCTTAGTATTGGCATTATCCAAAAAGCTACTCTCAAGTTATTCACATTGTAGATTTTAAATGTTATAGTAACTAGACAAACTCAGTGCAAAATGTAAACTGTACAAGTAGCAGTAAATTCTTAATGGAGATGATCAAAATTCAGTTTCCATCAAGGATTTACGGCAGGTTTGCTGTTGCACAGGGCTTTTTTTTCACCTTATCAAAACATATATTTTATTATGTTCTGAGATATCCCAGAATTCAGCTCTCACTTGATACACAGGGATTTGCTGCTGAGCAGCACAGCTCAGCCATGTGTTTTTTGTACACTGAAAAATGAGCAAATATGAACATGCTTACTTGAACCCTTATGCTTGAGGTTAAATTAATTTCCATCTGTTGTCTAATACTTTTCACTTTATATATAACTCCTTTGATTGGAAGAGCTCAAAGTTCTTTACAAAGGGTTTGATGCTCACATTACAAATGGCAGGGGGAGGAGGACCTGTGACAGACAGGACTGGTCATACAGAGGGAGTACCAGTCAGGAATTGAACCTGGCTGTCCTACTTGCCAGGCCTCTGATCTAACAACTAGACCTGCTGCCTTCCTGAGGAGAGTTGGCACTTTCTGTTGCTTTAAAAAAAGTATGCTAGTTTTTTTAACAAAATGTCATGAGGCAAATCCATCCCAGTAGTCTTCCCAACTGACGGCGAGTGGCAACCCTGGGATAAAATGAATAATGGAGAATAATAAAATGAATCGAACTCCTGATGACTGAGCTTACCAAAACTGCGGGCCAGACCCTGCAATGTTCCCTTGAGTTCTTGGGGAGGGAGGAGGGTGTTCCAGATATTTTCACTATCTGTCTAGTATGGTTAAATTGTGTTCTGTGTGGTGAGTAGGCGTTGTTTTTTAAGGCAATTGCCATTCAGTATCCAAGTGTGAATTGATTAATTGATTCTGCAATCCTCTTAAGGCAGTTGCCTTTCTTTTTCCTTCTTCCCCCTTCTCCACAAGTGGAGAGATAAATGGTAACCACCTCTGATCAGCAGTTTTGATCTTTTCCAGTTTAGGGACACCCAAAGCATGGGGTTGCGTCCCTGACCATCTTGGCTAATAGCCAGTAATGGACCTTTCCTCCATGAACTTATCTAATTCTTTTTTGAACCCAGTTACACTTTCGGCCTTCACAGCACCCCCTGGCAACGAGTTCCACAAGATTGACTGTGTTTTATGTGAAGAACTGTTTCCTTATGTTAGTTTTAAGCCTCCCATCTATTAATTTCATTCGGTGACCCTGGCTTGTGTTATGTGAAGAAGTAAATAACACTTTGTTCAATTTCTCCATACCATTCATGATTTTATAGACCTCTGTAATATCCCACCTTAGTCATTTTTTTCCTAGCTGAATAGTCCCGTTCTTTTTAATTTGTCTTCATATGGGAGGTGTTTCATCCCTTTAATCGTTTTCATTGTCCTTTTCTGTACTTCTTCCAGTTCTAATACACCTTTTTGGAGATGGGGTAATCAGAACTGCATGCATTATTCCAGGTGTAGACATACCCGTGATTTATATAATGGTACCCTGCTATTTTCTGTCTTATTATCTATCCCTTTCCTAGTGGTTCCTAACATTCTGTTACCTTTTTGGACTGCTGCTGCACATTGAGCATATGTTTTCAGAGAACTATCCAGGATGATTCCCAAGATCTCTTTCTTGTGTGGCAACAGCTAATTTAGACCCCATCATTTTGTACATATAGTTGGAATTATGTTTTTGTGATACAGCAAGGCCAGCGGGCAGCAGGAGAGTGTTGGAGGGAAGCAAGTTTGCTAGAAGTTGGTTGGAGCACCTGGAGCCAATTAAGGCCCCTGAAGCCAGTCACATGATAAAAAAAACCCTGCTTCAATCAGACAGTTTGGAGGAGTTGGAGCAGTGAGCAGTTTGGAGGAGTTGATGTGGAGAGCAGTTTGGAGGAGTTGGAGTAGAGAGCAGTTTGTAGGGAAGCAGAGGAGAGTTTGGAGAAGTGCTGTGGTGAGCTAAGAAGACCCAGACCCTAGGTAAAGGGACACCTGGCTTGTGCAGAGGGAGGGCAGGAAACTCCACAAGCTGAAGGGTAGGAGAGGGAAGTAGCCCAGGGGAGGGAATAGCTAGTCCAAGTGGTTTACCGCTGTCCCTAGAGCCCCTGGGCTGGGACCCGGAGTAGAGGGCGGGCCCGGGTCCCTCCCTCTCCACTCCCCGACTCTAGGATACTAGTGGGACAGTTAATACCCCGTTCAGGGGCAAGAAATGGCTCCCTGAACCCCCCACAAGAAGAGGAAGCGCGGGACCCATCGTAATAGTGCTGGCAATTTATCACAGATTTCCAATGTGCATTACTTTGTATTTATCAACATTTAATTTCATCTGCCATTTTGTTGTCCAGTCACCCAGCTTTGGGAAGATCCCTTTGTAACTCTTTGCAGTTTGCTTCGGGCTTAACTATCCTAAGTAATTTTGTGTCACCTGTGAACTTCTCACCTCACTGTTTACCCGTTTTTCTAGATCATGTACGAGTATGATGAACAGAACTGGTCCTAGCACAGATCTTAAGGGGAGCCTGCTAGTTAGCTCACTCCACTGTGAAAATTTTATTCCTACCTTTTATTTTGTTTCCTATCTTTTAACCAGTTACTGATCCATGAGGGGACTGGTTCCCTCTTATATCCTGACATCTTACTTTGCTCAAGAGCCTTTGGTAAAGAGTGGAAGGTAAATAATTTGCTTTGAATACACAGACCTTGTCTACACTAGTTTACTTTAGTATAACTTGAGTCACGCACAGATGTGAATAATCCAGACCTCAGAGCAATAAAAGTTTATACTGACGTAAGCGCTGGTGTAGAATAGATAGAACTGTGTCAGCAGCAGAGCTTCTCCTACTGGAAAAGCTACCGCCTCTCACAGTGGCAGAAGTTATTAAGCTGATGGAAGAACTCTCTGCCGTTGGTTTAAAGCGTCTCCACCACAAGCACTACATCGGTGCAACTGTGCTGCTGTAAGTGCTGTAGTGTAGATGTAGCTTGAGTCAACCCTTAATTTTAGTGTTCAGGTTTATTAATGGTTGTCTCCTTGGATCCCTCTGCAGTGCTGAGAAGCATGCTGCAAAGATAAACTAGATTTTCCTCCTCTGTTAGCCTCTTCCTCCTTTTTATTATGGTGGTGTTGGTAACAACTCCATAACTGAATGTTGCATTGAGATTTCCAAGTAAAATCGGACTAAAATCCCTGTTTATACCTTAAAGATAGAATACAGTCTTCAAATGGCCACAGTAACTCTTCGTGGGGCAACTAGATTTTCTGTAACTCTTTCAATAAACCTACTTCCTCAGAGACTGGAATGGCTTTTCTGGAACTGGTCTAGCCTGTCAGTTCAGCAATGTACATAAAATCTTCCATGAAATGGTTTTCATGATTCCTAAACAAACAGCCGCCTTTCCTGAAGTGGTGTTAAAGCTGGCAGGAGAAGGAATGAACACTTCTTAATTTATACAGCTGTGCTTTTCTTGGTTTCTCTAAACACACCCTTTCCAAAACTCCAACCCATGATTTTTTTTATACTTGTGAGGCTCAGTTGTAGCAGCAAGGTTGGATTCCAAAGAGAGGGCCTATCATTTTGGATACCCTACCCCAGCTCCTATGAGCTCTCTCCTTGCGACAGCCAACAAGATTCTGCTAACAGTAAATGTAATGAGATGGAGGGAGGGAGACTATTTCTGAGGTAACTGGGACCCTGGCCACTTAGGGCTTTACAGACATAGAAACTGATATAGTGAATTTCACATGACAGTGAACTGGAAGCTAGTGCAGTGTAACATGCTTTCACCTGTCTGCCCTTCTTAGAAATGGGGAAAGCTTCATTCTGCATTAGTTAGCCAATAGGATCATTGTGGGCTTACACTGAGAATTACCTATATGAATCATCATTCTTGGAAGTTGAGTGTTCTGGTGAACATCACTTAAAAATAGGGATCCACACAAGCAATCGTAAAAGAACTACAGTGGCTAGTGAAGAAACCTTTGTTTCCTCCTGTTGCCAACTGTATTATAGCCTTTGTATGACAAAAATATTGCTTGTAATATTAAACTGTAACAGTTGGTCTTGACATTAGGATTTTCTTATAAAGGAATGTGTGGGAGTTGCTTGGTTAGGAAATACATTGTAGGACAATATCTCTATGGTCATGAACACTAATCAGAGTGTTTACAACCCTCCCTTTTGTATTTTCCACTGAATAGACACACACAAATTCCTGTCAGAGACCCTACATTACCACAGAAAGTTGCACAAAGAATCCATTCTGTAGAGATCAAGGAGTACTGAATCTCAAGTGAATAAATGAAGCAGGTGGCAAACTGCCACAGTATTAATGTCCCCAATAGCTCTAGGATTATGCTGGAAGGCTGAGGAAATGAGTCAGAGCATGACTTACTGAAACAAATTCCCCTGTTGATTAGACTCCTGAAAGAGATTCAATATATGCAGGTGTTTAACATATCCAGAAACTCGCATTTAAAAAGAGGCAGAGTACAAAAATGTATTTAGGGGACACCAAACAAAGTAGGCACTGAGATGGAAGATGCATTTCCTGGCACTGATCACATGCTCAACCAACCGCCAAATTATTTCTCCATTCTCTAGTATTATACGGAAGGGCAAAGACTAATCAAAAAAGATGTTAGACGACACCTTGTCAAATGCGGAAGTCATAATATATTGCTGCTTTGTGATATAGGTGTATCACTGGTAACCATGAAGCGTCATTCTAATTTTATTCCAAAAACAAAGTGAATGTGCAGTTCTCTAGATCCTTATGTCTTGATCCTTATGTTTTTATCAATGCTTCTTAAAGAGTGGTTGGGTTTTCTACTCTTGCGACATTTTAAGGTGAATATAACATAACTTAGTTATATTCTAATTGAATTATGGCCAACACTAGTTTTTTTTGTATTTAAAACACCTCTGTTCAGAAAAGCAGATGTGCTGCTGAGCTTCTAGGTGTAGGACTGCTCAGTATGGGTTTAGTAAATGCCACATCACATTTCCCTCTCTACCTAACAATGGCTGTTTTCTCCAGCTGTTCTTTGTTGGGAATAGACTCATGATTCGGCATTGGGGTGGGAAAAGTCAATGAAGGCAAAAATTTTCTGCAGCAATGTTTTACACCATCCTTACTGCAGGCCTACCCAGCTGCATGGGGCTCTCCTCACACCAACTACTATGCTAGCAGAAAGAAGAAGCGACACCCACAGCATTTCTCTTTGTATGGAATTGCCCCCAGTTTTTCAAAGTGAGATTTTTCTAGCAGATAAGCTCCTCTAACTGCATTGTCTAATTTTGTTAAGAGAATGGAAGAGATCCACTACAGTAAGATGAACACACTTGCATTGGTCCTCCATTAGGATGGCAGCTACTGCAAATCTATAAAAATGGTTGTGATGCACAGACTAAAATGTAACTGTGTGTTGTGGTTGATAGTGTTGAAAAATATTATCTGCTTTTTGAGGAACACTGAGCACTTTAGAGAATTTTAAAAGTACAGTGACCTCCACACCCTAAGATTCCTTAAACTACGAGGAAGATGCTGAGAATGTGATGAAGTTTCCTCTGTGATCAAGAACAGGCAAGGAGTAAGAACTGTGCTTCCTTGCCCCAACAAGAGGAAAGCTCTGACACTCCAGAAGGGGACCAGGCAAAAGATACCTGTTGCTGCTCTCAAACTCCTCCCCTCCTCAGTAGAAAGAAGAGGTCTTGGCTCCTGTATCAGAAGGAATCTACATGTGCAGTGAACGCAAGAGAGACTTGGCACTGTGTGTATGCGATGCCCACAGTGGGAAACTGAAAAGTCTAAGATTTTTCTCCTCAACACCCCCATTTACTTCTTCCATTTGAAAACAAAACAAAAACACCACATTTCCATTTATTTACAGATCACAAACTTCATAATAGAACTTTTTTTAGATCTGCATTAATTGCTTCATTAAGTAATTATTTCTTACCGTACAATTATTTACTGCACTAAATAATGTCATTTGCCAGGAAAAAAAATAGTAGCAAAGGAAAAAAGCTTACAGAGTATTCTGGATATTTCCAAAGTGCCTGTCCAATAATGGGAGAACCAGCTAGCACTTTTCAGTCAATCAAAAACACAGATTCTACCAATTCCAAAATAAGATTTACCAATTACAGTAGAAAGGGTGTACAAAACACTGGAATATGGAATTATTAACCTTTTAAACAAAGCCTTGGTTAGCTAGGGCTCTGATATATGCTAACATTTAATAGATACTGTTCTATATGGAAGTGAGGTAGCAGTTCTACAGTTAAGAGTGTAAGTAACTTTTCATTGTAAACTTAATTACAAAAAAACCCTCCCCCCCACTTTGACACACACACACACACTTTTTTTTTTTTTTTTTTTTTTTTGAAGGTCTGGTGTCTAGCCAAAGGGGAATTTCTGGCAAAGTTGGAGAATTGGACAAGAAGTTTCTGTGACATGAAACTGAAAAATTAGGACTTTCATTGTTTGTATAGTCTTCTCATTTTAGTTTTCTAAATCCCAAACTCAAAAATAGTCTCAAAGTGATTATTCTTCTAATGCTCTGAAGCCTTGATTAGCCCTAGTTAATAGGATTATTCCTGCTACAGACTGGGGCTAGCATTAGGAATTTTTTCCTATGGGCCTCTGGACACCTTGTGAAGTGTGTCATTGGTCTGCAAAGATTGCAAGAGGTCTGGCTGTGTAGGAGGCTGTAGGCTCTGCCAGCCAAATCATGTATGTTCAAGAAAATTAAAAACTCCACTGGCATGTCCTGTTGTAGTGCACATTTCACCTCTAATAATTAAATTATAGCAACAGAGACTTGCAAAACATAAGAACTACTTACAGCACGTTTTCAGTGATCGATGGGTCAGTTCATCCCATCCTGCACTCAAATGCAAACAGGGCCCTCTGAGAGAGAAAAATCTGAGAGGATCATTTTGTGGAGACTCGCCTACCTCCCCAATCTTCCACCAATGATACTCCCTCCCGCTTTGAAAAAGGCTCCAAGACCCACTCCCAAACCTACCTAATCCTTCTGGCAGACCATCCAGAATCCTTCAGGCACTTTGGAAATATCCAGAATACTCTGTAAGCTTTTTTCCTTTGCTACTAATTTTTTCCTGGCAAATGACATTATTTAGTGCGGTAAGTTATTGTACAGTGAGTACGAAATAATTACTTAATGCAGCAATTAATGCAGATCTTTAAAAAGTTTATAATAGATGTTTTTGATCTGTAAATAAATGGAAATGTGGTGTTTTTGTTTGTTTTCAAAGGGAAGAAGTAAATGGGGTTGTTGGGGCAAAAAATCTTAGGTCTTTTCAGTTTCCCACCGAAGGCAGCAAACACACAGTGCCCAGTCTCTCTTGCGTTCACTGCACAGGTGTAGATTCCTTCTGCTACAGGAGCCAAGACCTCTTCTTTCCACTGACCAGGGGAGGAGTTTGAGAGCAGCCACAGGTATCTTGTGTAACACAGGCCCCGGGCAGCCCCGGGGGGAGCAGTCCAGCGCGTTAGCGCCTCTCCCTCTGCACACACTACTCAGGGGCTGAGCCATTTGGCCCCAGCCCCGCCAGGCAGGCACCGGAGTGGGAGAATTGGGTGACCAGACAGCAAATGTGAAAAATCAGGACCAGGGGTCAGGAGTAATCGGAGCCTATATAAGAAAAAGACCCAAAAATCAGGCCTGTCCCGCTGTGGGAGAAGCACTTCGGCCAAATGCCATTTGTATTTGAACCCCCGCCAGGGGCCGGGGCTGCCGGGCCGGCGCAGGGACCCCGCGTGGCGGATCGCTGCCTTGGCCGGAACGCGTCCCCTGGCAGACGGGCTCTTCTCTGCAGGGGGCTGCGCCTGGCCCCGGATTTGGGTCACTGACCCCCCAGCCCCGCACATTTCAAGGCACGCGGGGGAGCCGCCCCCCTGTCAGCGCGCGGGGAGCAGCCAAGCTCCCAACAGCGCGCGGGGCTGGGAGACCTCCGGGCGCAGCGGGCGCCGGCCCTGCCTGGGCCCCGTGCCCGAGAAAAGCTCGGGGGCGGCTAAGGCGGAGCACGGGCAGGGGGCGCCCGCGGGCAGAGCGCGAGACGTTCCACGCTCCGACATCCAACCGCCTTCCGTCCGGCCGCTACTCCATGGGATGGAACTACAATTCCCAGCATGCCCCACGCGGGGGATGGGCCACCCCCTCGGAGGAGACGTCACCGACTTCAGCCGTGCGCAGATCGTCTGCCCGTCGCGTACTCACGGACAATGCGCATGCGCTCTCCACCCTCCCCAGTTTGCGAGGCGCATGCGCAGCTCCGTCTCGCCCCTTGCGGCTGCCTTTTGCTATGCGCATGGCCACTCTCCTCTTACCGCTGCCGGGGGGGGGAGGAAACCTGGAGGCGGCGCACGCGCGTTGACAGGCTCGCTGTATTCAGGATTCCGGACCCGTCCTTGTAAACGGGCGGCGGAGGCGGAATGGGGCGCGAGCGGAAACTCGGGGTCAGTGCTGGGGTCGCGTGTGGGGCGGGCGGGGGAGGGACAGTGCCAGGGATCCCCCCCCCGGAGACCCTCTTCTCCCCCCTCCCCCATAGCGCCCCGGCAGGGCCAGGCGCCCCCCACGCCCCCAGCGCCCTCCCTGGAGAGGCGTTTACACCGGGGACCACCACCGTCTCCTCGAGGCTGCTGCTCGTGCGTCTCCTGGGGGCAGGGCTGTGGCAGAGCCCAGCACCCCTCACAGTGACGGGCTGTGTGCGCCAGCATCTCCCATAACCGCAGCTTGGTGCCCTAGCTACCCTTAGGTATTTGGGGGGGGGGCACCCAGCTTTTGCACCTGCTTTCCTCTCCCAAGGTGAGTATCGCATCTCCCAGTGGCGGATACCAAGCTCCCTGCGCCCCTCCTACTCCCAAATGATTGTATGCTGTGAACACACATGAGATGCTGTGCTACTCGTATAGCACCAATGGGGAGGACTGTGGTGCTACATGTTACTGTCCTTCATCCACTTCCCCTTTATTTGCTGGAAGTGGGAATCACTTATAAAAGAAACAAACCTGCAGTTATGCTCTTCATATTGTATATGGTGTATTTGGAAAGTACCTAGTATGCTGTTAACAGTATCAGCCATTAAGAGTAATTTGTTGTTACAGGTGTGCATGGTGTCTATGTAAGTAAAAAGGTGGACCCTGTCCCGAAGTGTTTGTTATCCATTAAAGCAAACTGCAATGAAAGGGGTAACAGAACACAGTGAAAAAGTGCATTAGGTCAGAGAACATCTTGTTCTGGACACACTGAGGTTTTTAGTCATTCTGAGGAGTTCCACAGTCCTGGGTAATTTGCTAAGAAAGCTCTGCCTCCTGCTCAGATCAGCTTTTTTTTTTTCGTTTCTTTTTTTTTCTTTTGAGATTGACAGATTCCATTGTTGCAGTGGAACAGAGTGGACCTGCTCACATAAAGTGAAGATAATGATCAATCATATGTAGCACCTTTCATCCCAAATGCTCATGATCCACTTCAAACAATACACATACAATGTCACTAAAATGCATCTGCCAATAAGCTTGAAGGTGATAGTCAGGTGGCAATGTAGTATGATGTAGAATAACAAGGAGGGGAAATTATTAGAGCATTTGAGGTCAACCTCTAGTATTACAAAAATGTTATGGGATTTTAATAATCATACAGGTGTGTGGATACAGCCTTATTGCATGATGCAGTTCAACTTTTTTAATGTTTATATTGACTTTGGGTGTAGTAATAATATATAAATCAGTATTCTTTAGTATTTGTAATGCTTAGGGGTCAGAGTTGTAGACCAGGACTTCATCATGCTAGGTACTGTACAAACACATAACAAAAAGACAGTTTCTGCTCCGGGAGCTTATAATCCAAGTATGAGACAAGAGATGGCAGATGACTATAGAGAGATGGGGGAGTATAAGTAAACAATTAGATTGTATGATCAGCATGGTAGGCAGTGGTCTGTGCACACCTGCAACCTAACCATTATCATGTTTTCTGTAGGCATCCAGCAAAGGGGGAGTTCTGAGGAGGTATTTGAAGGTAGATAGTGAGGTAGTTTTGCAGATGTTTGAAGGGACCGCCTTCCAAGTCTTTGGGGCAGCATGAGAGAAATAGTATACTGGAAAAAACACATTTCAGCTCTTTGGGTCCAAAAGTATGACAACTTAGTGTAAAACTTGGTTCAGTTTCCAGTTTTACCAAAGGCTTCCTGTGTTGCTTGAGAAAATAACTTAATCTTTCCTTGCCACAGTTCTCCATCTGTAAAATGGGAATAATAAAACTTCCTTTCTTCCACCCTTTGATGTGTCTATTTAGATTTGTAAGATTTTTGAACTTGGCTTGCTCTACACACAGTTTTTGTATTGGTATAACTTTCAGTTAGGGATATGATATTATGTTTTTTAAACAAATGGTTAAAATAGTATGTCCCCTAATGTGGACCCTTATCTTGGTATAAAGGTGCCTTCTATCATTGTAACTTATACCCCTTCCTGTATGGGAATAACTAAACTGGTGTAAAACACCTTTATATTGAAATAATTGGGTCCACACTACATGGGTTACTACTCTCACTGTACCAGTGTAGTTAAAGCAGTACAACTTTTGTGTTTAAAATCCTTGGAACTCTACTATCAGTTGGGGCTTGTGGGTACTACACTAATACAGTACAATTCTAATTTTTATGTTATATATTATTTGTATTGCTTTTAGCAAAAGTTTACTGGTAGTCTGCCAACTAAAAATACTTGATAGGCTAAGTAGATCAATATTTAAGATATTACTGCAATAATCTATTGTGTACTCTTTTTTTCTTATTCCATAAAATCTGGCAACATGAAACCCAGTGTTAGCAGAAAGGAACACTGGGAATGGATTGCTGTTGTATGACAATAAAGGGGCTCAAGCAAATACATATATTTAACTTAATGCACTTGAGTAGTCTCATTGAAATGAGTGAGACTACTCATGTTAATATTGACAATATTTGGGAGCTTAGTTTTCCCTTTTGTGTGCATATTTTTCACATTGTAAAAGGATCGAAAGAAAGTTTAAACATAAAAAAGTGACTAAAAATCACAAATTCGATGAGGATCAAGGGAAGTCATTGCCCTTCCGGCTCCAAATTTACTAAAGTAGAACCTCCTCAGAGTTACAAACACCTTGGAAATGGAGATTGTTTATAATTCTGAAATGTTGATAACTCTGAACACAATGTTATGGTTGTTCTTTCCAAAGCTTACAACTGATCATTGACTTAACACAGCTTTGAAACTGTACTATGCAGAAGAAAAATGCTGCTTTTTACCATCTTAATTTCAATGAAACAAGCGCAGAAAATTTCCTTACCTTGTCAAATCTTTTTTAAAACTTCCCCTTTATTTTTAGAAGTTTGTTTAGCGCAGTAGTGTACTGTACTTTTTGGGGGGATTTCTGCTGCTGCCTGATTGTGTATTTCTGGTTCCAAATGAGGTGTGTGGTTGATCAGTCAGTTCATAACTCTGGTGTTCATAACACTGAGGTTTTACTGTAATTCTTTGAGGCTTTCTGGTTTTTTGGGGTTTTTTTTTCTAATTTTTATAAAATAGAAATATCAAAAATCTTAGAAAACTGCTCAGTACAGAGCAAAATTGGACTTTCTTTTTACCATTAAAATTCTTTGTGACATTGCTGAACAGTCATGACACAGAAGTAATCCCATTGTATCCTGGGATATGTCCGCAATCTCACAAAAGAAACTTCACTGACTTGGTGGAAAAAAAATAACTGATATATATAACTTTAACTACTTGTTAGGTGTTTGAAAATCCTGCTTCTCCTAGAATGCTGGAACAGGATTGTAAAAGTGGAAAATAACACCCTAATCTTGCCTGCCTGACTCCAGGCTTTGGGGGATTTTTCAAATCTGCAGGACTTTCTCCTGTGTCTCAGCCAGTGCCACAGCTATGGGTGCAAAAGATGTGAAAGTGACATTGACTTTATTCAGGCAAGCCGCCAAAATGAGTGTTTGATTCCCAGTCATCCAGAGTTTTCTAAAGCTGATGTCCTGTTTTCTTGATTTTAATAACAAAAAGTATTTGTCAATATTTTCAAATAGGAGAGAGACATAGGGGTGTAGAAGAAGATGAGAAAAGCCAAGAGGAAAACCTCAAGGTTTCCCATTATAGGCAGGAATGCCATTGACCCAAACTAAAGTGATTGATTGCCAATTTGCGTGACAGTTAATTTTAAAGTAAAACATTCAGTGGTTTAATGTAAATGCCAGCCTAAACTAGCCCTCAGAATGCACGGTTTTTGTGTAAAGAGGAAATGTCACTAAGCATTTTGGGGGGCTACCTTTTTTTTATTTGTTTGTTTTAATTGTCTGGGTCATCTCCCAGTGAGCAAAGTAATATTTTTGGTACTGTAGTTACACTACACTAGTGATCACTTCCTGCTTTGAATCAGAGTTTCCACTGGTGTCCTGCTGCTTCCCTAAAGAGTGAATCCAGCAAGGAGCATACTAGTCAGCAGAAAGGAACAATGGGGATGGATTGTAGTCTTATGACAGTAATGGGGCTCAAGCAGAATAAGGAGTGGGTTGGAAAAAATGCAGTATGTGAGAATGACACCAACCTTGTGTGTATGAATCAGTGTCAAACATTGTATCCATTTTCACAAGAATTAACCATAAAGATTCAATTCTACTTAATAACAGGTCTAATTTTTAAAATGCTAATTATACAATGAATTTAAAAAAAGACTGATGACAAATATCTCTTTAATCCCTAGTCATTGAAGGGATTCTGAGGTCAGTGTCTGATTAAGTGTTCAAATTAACTTAATTGTTAGGGTGACCGGTACCTTAAGAATTCTGACAGGTAAGTCTTTGTATTGATCTTGTGCAGCATTTTTATTTATTTATTTTAAAGGAGGGGGTGGGGGAAAGAACTCACTTTCTGTGTGTTACACTGAAAATAAATTGATGTATATTGATCTATTAGGACAAAATACATGGAATGAAGAACAACGAGGAGTCATTGTGGCACCTTAGAGACTAACAAATTTATTTGGGCATAAGCTTTCGTGAGCTAGAACCCACTTCATCAGATGTATGCAGTGGAAAATACAGTAGAAGGAATATATTTACAGTAGAAGAAAACATGGGAGTTGCCTTACCAAGTGTGGGGGGTCAGTGCTAACAAGACAGTTCAATTAACCTTAGAACAGTAGAATACCAAGAGACGAAAAATCACCTTTTTGTAGTGGTATGAGGATGCCCCATTTCAAACAGTTAACAAGAAGGTGTGAGTAACAGTAGGGGGAAATTAGTATTGGGAAATTAGTTTTTGTAATGACCCATCCACTCTTTAGTCAGGCCTAAGTTGATGGTGTCCAGTTTGCAAATTAATTCCAGTTCTGCAGTTTCTCGTAGGAGTCTGTTTTTGAAGGTTTTTTTGTTGAAGAATTGGCACTCTTAAGGCTGTTATTGAGTGAACAGGGAGATTGAAGTGTTCTCCTACTGATTTTTGAATGTTATAATTCCTGATGTCAGATTTGTGTCCATTTATTGTTTGGCGTAAAGACTGTCCAGTTTTTAACCAATGTACATGGCAGAAGAGCATTGCTGGTACATGATGGCATATATCACATTGGTAGATATACAGTGCAGGTGAATGAGCCCCTGATGGCATAGCTAATGTGATTAGGTCCTATGATGGTGTCATTGGAATAGATAAGTGGATTTGTTGCAGGGCTTGGTTCCTGGATTAGTGTTTTTGTTGTGTGGTGTGTTGTTACTGATAAGTATTTGCTTCAGGTTGGGGAGCTCTCTGTAAGTGAGGATTGGCCTGTCTCCCAAGGTCTGTGAAAGTGAGGGATCCTCCTTCAGGATAGGTTGAAGATCTTTGATGATGTGCTGGAGAGGTTTTAGCTGGGGTCTGAAAGTGATGGCTAGTGGTGTTCTGTTTCTTTTTGTTGGGCCTGTCTTGTAGTAGATGACTTCTGGGTACCCTCTGTCTCTGTCAATCCGTTTCTTCACTTCACCAGGTGGGTATTGTAGTTTTAAGAATGCTTGATAGGATCCTATAGGTGTTTGTCTCTGAGGGATTGGAGCAAATCCATTAGGACAAAATACATGGAGAGAAAGAAGTAATCTCCGTTAAACATTCCAGCAGTGAAGCTCTCCTGATTTGCTGGTGGAAATGAATGTTTTTGCTGTGGGTGTTTTGTAAAAGCTTATGTGAAGTGTTTTCTCTAAATTAGTAAAAATTAACTGGTCTGAACTGTATCAAGAAGGCTCGTTAAATAATTATGGAATGATATAATTGCTTAACTATGGGATTATAATATAATGTATAATATAATTATGGAATTATAATGTACTGTAATTATAACTAAAGAACAATTATGTGACAAATGCATTCATTACATTGATAGTAGCGATGGGGAGAAGAAATAAGTATCTATCTGGTCTAGTTCAAATATGGTGAAGTGAGATGGAATGTTTCAGAAATCTAGTGGATTACTTAAATCTAATGATTTTTACATTTCCTGTTTATTAGGCATTTTTACCTCTATAAATTCCATACAATGTGTGCTTCATATTGCTGCTAGTCTCCTCCAAACTAATCTCAACTGAAAAGTTCTTTCACAAGGAGCAAGTGGTGTACGTCTTAAAATGATTAATCCTGAAATCTGGCTGTACAGTGCTCTTAATTCACATAGCAACTCAAAGATTGCTTGATGATAGGGTTTATTTGGCTTGTTCTCAAGAATGTTCTGAAAATGCTTTGCAAAGTTTTTGGAGGAAATGAAGTACAGTTTGTGGGATGAGGGTTAGGAATTGACAGCTGGGTGGAGTTCTTGACTGTGAGCCTGATGGGTAATGTAACTCTTGAATTGAGTCTAGGATTCAAATCCTAGCTTGTCACATAAGAGGATGAATTTGATGGTCTCACTATAGTTCATAGGAATGTGGAAATGATGTCCTATCACATTTTGAGTTATTTCTGTGATAAAATTTGCAGTCTCCTCAGAAAAATAGCCTAGAAATGGAATAGCAGGGCATTTGCAGGTCTCAAAATGAGGCACACTGTACACCCATCTTGTGCTTGATTTTACCTAGTGTGTTAGTCCTTTACTTTTAAAAAACCCCAAAAAATTAACATTAAAAAAATGCTTTCAGTTCAGACTTCAGAAACATCTGCAGTCATGGGTAGCAGGTATAATAGGCCAGGTGAGGCTCTGGCTCTGCTGGCGTTGCTGCCGGACCCCCGCTTACGGGGTTTGGCAGCACAGCTTTACTTTATTGTGCCCCATGCAGGTTCACGGGCAGTGGAGGAAGCACATACCGCCTCCTCAGCTGCTCTGGAACCTGCATGGTGCATATCAAAAGTGTTTTCTAACAGACATTTTACCTGTAGGCAGGTTAGGTCTTGGGAGGGGAGGCGTGACTGCGGCTGACCCAGGGCTCCTCTAGGTATGGGGAGGAGGGGAAGGCTCAGGGCTTCAGCCAGTCTGGTACTCCTCCAGCAGGATCGGGGCGCTCAGAGCTTTGGCCAGCCTGGGGCTCCTCCAGCCAAGTCGGGGTTGCTCAGGGCTTCAGCTGGCCTGGAGCTCCTGTGGCCACATGGGTGGCTCTGGTTTCAGGGAAGGGAGAGGAGCAGGGAGTCCTGGGGCTCCAGCCATGGGGAAGGTTCGGGCTGAAGAGATGGAGCCAAGGGTTAGCCTCCTCACCCGCCGCCCATGTCTACAGTATAGTCAAACATGTATCATTCAGGTCTGTTTACACACAGTTTTTGTATCAACTGCCAGGGGTGTCATTCTGTTTTGTTTTTTCTTTGTAACTGATAATGATGTTGGTACAATACCTAATCTGGCAGTACTTAGGCCAGTATAAACATGCCTTTTACCAAGATAGCTTATTCTCCTTTCCGTATGGGAATAAGTTGTACAGCGTGTTTATATCAATATGTTCATGCTGAGGGATCTTGCCACTTGCTTAACTATACTGATATAGTTACAGTGGTACAGCATTTGGATGTAGACAAGACATGATACCAATGAGTTATATTATTTTATTGATAAAATATTAGGTAACCCAGGTTTAATCAGTTTATTAATCAAAGATAAATCAGCACAATGCAGAGAGGTTATACATTACCAACCTGTGGGAAACAGTCCTGCAGCATCCAGCCTGTCCCAAAATGATTACAAAATTTTGGTTTATAGCCTGCTTGTTTACAACAGATGGAAAATCAAAAATTACTCTGTATTAGCGCAACCTTTTTGTCTTATGTGGCTTCATATGTGTTTTGCAAGACGTAGAGGTGTCTGTACCAATGTGACCCATTGCAGATGCAGTATAGTAACTGGTAGATGGTGCATATCTTTCAAGTCACACCAGAACATACATCTTACTTTCTGACAGATTATGTACAAAACCAGATTGCAACAGTTTAGTTACTAGTAATTTTCCACAGGAATTCTGCAGGAATATAGTTCATAGTTCTGCAACTTAGAAGATATGATGTATCTTGATCAATGTTAGCTAATTTCTTATTTTAGTTGCACAACACACCTTATTCTATCAGACTTGTGGTTACAGCAATAAAGCAATTTCTTTTTTTGGTTAATACATCTGTTTGCAAAATCTGATTTCAGAGTCTTAGTACAATTCCCTTCTTTAAATGATGAAACTACCACTGCAGAACATGAACACTATAGTTTCTCAAGCTGTAGTTTTCCACTTCATCTGTAGTCTAGTCATAGAATATTATAGGACTGTGGTTCTCTTTGGTCATCACCATAATTGCACAGATACGGTAGAGTGGGAAAGACATGGGACTGAGAGTCAGAAATTCAAGTTCCAGCACTGGCTCAGACATTGATTTTGTGTGTGGCTTTGGGCAAGTCATGTAACTTTTCAGTATCTGGTTGTTTTTTTCCTTGTTTGTTTGTTTGGCTCTCTTCCCCCTCTCACTCTCCACCTGTAAAATGGAGACAATTACCTAACTCAGATGGGCATTGTGAGGAGTCAATATTTGCATAGCACTTTGAAGATGTAAAGTAGATCAGTGATAAGTACTGCTGTTTACTTCAAACATTAGAAAAAATATGATAATGTAGGTGAGTTTAATCTGAAATTTAAAAGGTGTTCTATCACCCCACAACTGTAGACTGCAAATGTTTCGCTTGGGCCTTGTGTGGGACTTTTTTGTGAGTCTGCAAGTCTGCAGCCTGTAGGACAAACCCAAGTTATATTTTCTCTTCTGTATCATAGGCTTCTGTGGTGGTGGTGTTTTTGTAGCACATTGTCAATGTGTTCAGTGGAAATATTTGTTGGTTTTATTTAAGGCCTTCTCCTAGAATGTGTGTGTGTATTGTGACAGTCAGACCAGAAGGGTATAGGAGAGTGCTGGAAGGCAGGTATATCAGCCTCAGGATATGCAGGTCCATGTTCCCTGGATAGCCAAACAAAGGCTACTCCAGGCCATTCAAGACACCTGACGCCAATTAACCAGTTAAGGTTGTTAGGCTAATGCTGGCACCTGATCCCAATTAACTGGCAAAAGGGCAGTTAAGGCTCTTAGGTTAATGAAGACAGGGGAGCCAATCAGGGTTTCATTCAGACTGTTTAAAAGCTTTCCTTTTCAGTCCAAACATGGCTGGGGCTAAGGATTTTACTTCCAGAATCTCTCTGTACCAGACCTTAGTTTCTGTGCCCCTGAGAGAGTTTGTCTGTCTTCCCTTTATCCCCTTTATGTCTTCACTGACATTAAATGAATATAGCTACTGGTATGACATAGTAATTTCACAGCACCTTCATACAAGGTACAAGAACCTGAAAGCAAGTCTTATGTACATACTTAGAATATGGCACATTTTTGCAAATAATTTGAGTTTTTACAGCAGTCTTTATTCAGGCAATGAAAGCACATTTATTAATTCATGCAGGAAAAAAATCTAGGTGTCTGGTGCAAGTCACTTTTTGATGGGAAAGTAAAATATCATCATAGAAAGGATGGCTTAGTAGATTTTATGTCTGGGCTTGTATGTTTTCATGAACAGTTTGCAAGACTTAATTAAGTCTTGCAACATCCCTGCACAGTAGGTATTGACGTTTCACATTAATCATAATTAACTATATACTGTGCGTGACAGATTTGAGACCTCCAAAGTATGAACATTTCAAAAGACTATTGTATTGGGATGTGGCAGACGCTGCGATTAGTGATAAACTTGTATCTATAAATGATACATGTATCTTTTGTTTGCAGAGTTGATCCCAGGATATTAGAGAGACAAGGTGGATGAGGTAATATCTTTTACTAGATTAACTTTGTCCACCCACCTTGTCTTTCTCACATGTCATTACATGGGTGATCCAGTCATGATAGTGTATCTGGATTTTCAGGAACACTTTATTTAACACAGTTCCTCACCAAAGACTCGTAAGCAAAATAAACTGTTGTAGGATAATAGGGAAGGTTCTCTCAAGGATCAGTAACTGGTTAAAATATCAGAAATAAAGGCTAGGAATAAATGGTCAGCTGTCAGAGTGAAGAAAGGTAAATCGTGGGGTCCCTCAAGGATCTGAACTGGAACTTGTGCAGTTCAGCATATTCACAAACAATCTAGAAAAAGGGGTAAACAATGAGGTGGCAAAATTTGTAGATGATACAAAATGATTTAGAAGAGTAAAGTCCTGAAAAGAAAGATGACTGAAGACTAACAAAGGGATCTCACAAAGTTGGATGACAAAATGGCAAACAAAATTCAATGTTGATAAATGCAACGTAATGCACCTAGGAAAAAATGATCCCAACTCTGCTTATATCCTAGAAAAGAGATGACTGAGGGAAGGATATAATAGAGGTCTATAAAATCATGAATGGGGTGGAGAAAGCCAATAGAGAAGTATTATTCACCCCATCACTTAGCACTGTGACAGGATCTCCAGGGTGCAGCCTGGAACTGGGGTACTGCTGTGCACCCTTGTGCCTCCAGCCTGGGCTGTCTCTCACCATGCTTTGCTAGTGACAAGCAGCAAACTTTTCCAGGCACTGCTATCACTCAGGACAACAGCATGTCGAACCCCACACCCAACTCAATTGCATGAATGCTCCTAAAGCCACTCATGAATCACACAGAGAAAGGCACCAGCCAATTCCCCCAAGCCTTGCATCCCCAAACTATACCATCTTGCCCTGGTCGGAAGGCTAACCGGTGTAAGTTTATTACCCAGTCTCCTCCTCCCTCAGTGTGGAGAGGACATGCATCAGCCTTTGTACCTGAGCTGAGATTTCCCAAGAACTTTAACTAAACCACTTTGTTTTAGATAAAATGTAAAACAAGTTTATTAACTACAGAAAGGCAGATTTTAAGTGATAAGTAGTAGGCATAAAAGACCAGAGAAAGTTGCCAAAGGAAAAAAAAGATAAACCTGCAATCTGAATCTTAAACCATATTATACTATACTTTATTTAGATCATCAGTTTTCTTACCCCACCAGGTGTTAGTTTTCAATGCTTTTCCTTAAGCCTGGACCAATCTTCTCAGATGACATTCATCTTCCAGCATAGGTGGGGGAGGAGAGGCAAAAGCATGATGCTATAGTCTCTCATTTTATATCCTTAGTCCAAGTGCCTAGAAGACAAGACACTTGCCCAGACGTGTCCTGGTGGGCTTTGCTGAGTCACTGGGCTGGGCAATCCCCCTGATGTGTTGGTGTGAAACTGAGTCCTAGAGTTGAACAATCTCCATTATGTGGTGCTTCTGCAGCCCTCATTGAATTGTAAATCCCTTGATGACAGTTCCCCTGCTGATTAATGGTGGTTGAGCTCCCTCCAGGGAGTGGTTTGCTTTCTTTGTATGTAACGAGCAAACTTGCCACATATTTCAGTAGAAATCTCAGCGATATCTCATAAATACAGTATCTCAAAAAAAATACAGCAAAATCTCATAATTTGAAACAAACTAATGATATATATATATTGACAGAACAATGGGGTTCAGGAGATCATGGCCTTTCATTTGATATCTTACATGGCATGTTTTGTATGAAATATCACAACCACATATAAATGATGAATATGGGGGCTATAGTGTGCTATTTTGAAGTGCAGTATGTCACAGTACATTTTTTTAGGACCGAAAATGAGTCCGATCTTTCTTTGGGTTTATGGAAGAGACTTGATGAGAGATTGCAGGGCTGCTCTGTGTTGGAAGCACTGCAGGTGCTCCTGGCTATAGAGCCAAATTCAGGATTACATTGTTAAACTAGAATTTGATGAAAAGGTTCACATTTTGTGCTGCAAGACTTTACTTCCCTAAATATTTTTTTTTCTCATAATGGGTCTGATCCAATACTATTGAAATCAGTGAGAGTCTTTTAATTTGCTTAATGGGCATTGGATTAGACCCAATAACAGTATGATAATGCACAAGGCTTTCTACCCACAGTAATTCCTCCATTAGAGTTAGGGCACAATTTGTTTTCCCACTCATCAAAAGCCCTTATCTATTGGAAGAACTGGTATGCAGTATATAGGAAGAATAACCAGTTTTTCTAGGTCATAAGCTTAATTACGGTCTTCCTTTCCATTCTGGTGCCATCATTGAATGGAGTTCATCCCCTCAACTGCTAATTCCATTTTAATCATGTGGAGGTCATGAAATGTTCATTAGAAGACGCTGTGCTTCATTTATATTGCACTGTCATCCAGTGCAATATGTCTTACAATTTCATTAATAACTTTCAAGTTGATCTGCTGTGTCTTTTCTCTCCCCATAGAGGAATCAGAGCAAAGCTCTTTTCAGCTTTTTTTGTTTTAGATTTTTCAATGCAAATGACAGCTTGTGTTGTAACAATGCAACCCTTTGTCAGTCTATATATGGCAGCAATTGAATAGGAAGCTGTAGAACAGGGGTCCGCAACCTTTCAGAAGTGGTGTGCTGAGTCTTTGTTTATTCGCTCTAATTTAAGATTTCGTGTGCCAGTAATACATTTTAACATTTTTAGAAGGTCTCTTTCTAGAAGTCTATAATATAGAACTAAACTATTGTTGTATGTAAGATAAATAAGGTTTAAAACATGTTTTTAAAGCTTCATTTAAAATTAAATTAAAATGCAGAGTGCCCCCCCCCCAAAAAAAAAAAAAAAACTGGTAGCCAGGACCCAGACAGTGAGTGCACCACTGAAAATCAGCTTGCGTGCTGCTTTTGGCACACATGCCATAGGTTGCCAACCCCTGCTGTAGAAACTAGTATACAGTGAAACCTCGATATAACGGACTAATTCGGGCGAGGGGGTGTCCGTTAAAACCGAAAGTCCGTTATTTAATAATTTTTTAAAATTATGAAATAACGGACTTTCGGGTGACAACGGACACCCCCTCGCCCGAATTAGTCCGTTATATGGAGCCGTGAGTTGGCCCACCCCACCCCCTTCCCCCAGCGGGAAGCCCGGCGGGAGCTGTCAAACCCCCCGCCCGGCTTCCCGCTGCGGGGAGCCGGGCGGGAGCTCTCAAACCCCCCCCCCCCGCCCGGCTCCCCGTTGCGGGGAGCCGGGCGGGGGGGTTGACAGCTCCCACCCGGCTCCCCCCAGCGGGAAGCCCGGTGGGAGCTGTCAAACCCCCCGCCCGGCTTCCCGCTGGGGGGAGCCGAGCGGGGGCTCTCAAATGCCCCCCCCCGCCCGGCTTCCCGCTGGGGGGAGCCGAGCGGGGGCTCTCAAATGCCCCCCCCCAGTGGGAAGCCCAGCGGGAGCTGTCAAACCCCCCACCCAGCTTCCCGCTGCGGGGAGCCGGGCGTGAGCTCTCAAACGCACGCCCCCCCGCCCGGCTCCCCGTTGCGGGGAGCCGGGCGGGGGAGGCGGGGGGGTTTGACAGCTCCCGCTACGGGGAGCCTGGCGGGAGCTGTCAACCCAGCCGGCTCCCTGGGGCGGGAGCTGGCAGCCCCCAATAACGGATTTCGGATGCATCGGAAATTTTGTCCGTTGCATCCGAAGTCCGTTAAATCAGGGTCCGTTAAATCGAGGGTTTACTGTACTCATAATATCAAGCGTGGGGGGGAGGGGATTACTATTTGCTGGAAGTGTAGGCACCATTAAATGTCAGAAGAAATTTGCTGTTGTGGATTGTAGTGCCTCTATTGCAGGGGTCGGGAACCCATGGCTCGCGAGCCAGATGTGGCTCTTTTGAGCCTGTCATCTGGCTCGCGGCGCTGCTGTGACGGCTGGGGGGCGGGGGAGGCGGTGTGGCGCGGCTCTGAAAGCGAGGCTGGGGGGCGGGGCGGTGTGGCGCGGCTCTGAAAGCGAGGCTGGGGGGCGGGGCGGTGTGGCGCGGCTCTGAAAGCGAGGCTGGGGGGCGTGTCGCTCCTCTCCTTCCCTCGCTGGAGTTGGGTCACAGCAGCGTGACCCAGCGAACAAGTAAGCACGGGGGGGAGCCGTTAGCAAAGGGGCGTTGGGGGGAGGCTGGGCTGGGAGCCGTTTGCCGGCGGGCGTTGGGGGGAGGCTGGGCTGGGAGCCGTTTGCCGGCGGGCGTTGGGGGGAGGCTGGGCTGGGAGCCGTTTGCCGGCGGGCGTTGGGGGGAGGCTGGGCTGGGAGCCGTTTGCCGGCGGGCGTTGGGGGGAGGCTGGGCTGGGAGCCGTTTGCCGGCGGGCGTTGGGGGGAGGCTGGGCTGGGAGCCGTTTGCCGGCGGGCGTTGGGGGGAGGCTGGGCTGGGAGCCGTTTGCCGGCGGGCGTTGGGGGGAGGCTGGGCTGGGAGCCGTTTGCCGGCGGGCGTTGGGGGGAGGCCGGGCTGGGTGGGTCAGTTGGGGGGGCGGGAAGGAGAGCGCGGCGGTGGCGGCGGGGGGGGAAGGAGAGTGCGGCGGCGGCGGGGGGGGAAGGAGAGCGCGGCGGCGGTGGCGGCGGCGGGGGGAAGGAGAGCGCGGCGGCGGCGGCGGGGGGAAGGAGAGCGCGGCGGCGGCGGCGGGGGGAAGGAGAGCGCGGTGGCGGGGGGGAAGGAGAGCGCGGCGGCGGTGGCGGGGGGGGAAGGAGAGCGCGGCGGCGGTGGCGGGGGGGGAAGGAGAGCGCGGCGGCGGTGGCGGGGGGGGAAGGAGAGCGCGGTGGCGGGGGGGGAAGGAGAGCGCGGCGGCGGTGGCGGGGGGGGAAGGAGAGCGCGGCGGCGGTGGCGGGGGGGGAAGGAGAGCGCGGCGGCGGTGGCGGGGGGGAAGGAGAGCGCGGCGGCGGTGGCGGGGGGGAAGGAGAGCGCGGCGGCGGTGGCGGGGGGGGAAGGAGAGCGCGGCGGCGGTGGCGGGGGGGGAAGGAGAGCGCGGCGGCGGTGGCGGGGGGGGAAGGAGAGCGCGGCGGCGGTGGCGGGGGGGGAAGGAGAGCGCGGCGGCGGTGGCGGGGGGGGAAGGAGAGCGCGGCGGTGGCGGGGGGGGAAGGAGAGCGCGGCGGCGGTGGGGGGGGGGAAGGAGAGCGTGGCGGCGGTGGCGGGGGGGGGAAGGAGAGCGTGGCGGCGGTGGCGGGGGGGGGAAGGAGAGCGCGGCGGCGGTGGCGGGGGGGGAAGGAGAGCGCGGCGGGGGGGAGAAGGAGAGCGCGGCAGTGGTGGCGGGGGGGGGGGAAGGAGAGCGCGGCGGCGGGGGGGGGGCTACTATATGGCTCGGCCGGGGCAGGGGGGGGCTACTATATGGCTCTCTGAGCCAAAAAGGTTCCCGACCCCTGCTCTATTGGATCTTATTTTTTTTATATTGAAAACTGGATCAAACAAATCTGGATTATTTACACCAGTGTCTCAAATGAAGGGTTATATAGCAGCTTTCATAAAATGGACCAGAGCACTTTTCAGATTGTAAATACAGTAAACCCTCGATTTAACGGACCTCGATTTAACGGACTTCGGATGCAACGGACAAAATTTCTGAGCAAATCTGATGCATCCGAAATCCATTTCTCGCGGGCTGGCTGACGGTTCCCGGCTGCCGCCCGGGTCCCAGCAGCCAGGACCCGGGCGGGCTGGCTGCCAGGTCCCAGCTGCCACCCGGGTCCCAGCAGCGGGCGGGCTGCGGAACTGCCGCCCTGACCCTGTGGCGGGCGGGCTGCTGCTCCGACAGCTCTTTTTTTATTATTATTAAATAACGGACTTTTTGATTTAACGGACACCCCCTCGCCCGAATTAGTCCGTTAAATGGAGGTTTTACTGTACAGGAAATTAAGCCACTTCTCTGGAGAAACATGGCATCCTTTCATCTCTGCTAACAGTGTTTCTAGAGGGGGAAAGTAAAGAATAAACTATCCAGCTGAACCTACTTGAGAGAATTTTTAGGTTGGAAGACATATATGTGAATTGGAGTATTTAACAGAGCTAATATCCCTACTCTGAAAATATTTAACAACCTTTTCTATATCCCACCTAAAAGATGCTACCTTTAGATAGAAGCACAATGTTAAGTAATGAATTAGAAAGGAAATGTGCTATTAATTGTCACAGTAACATTACTTAGCATTTAGGCTTTTCTTTTCTGTCTCCTTCTAGTGCTAGTAGGGCTTAAACCTGTTTAGCTGACAATATCTCTAAACCTTGCCTAGACTCTGAGTGATATTAGCAGGTTAGCTAAAATGTTTCAAAAGTCTAATGTAGACAAGGCATGCTGCCTTTAACACATGCGAAACCCGTCAAGTTAGTATGTTAAAGGCATTGTGCCTTGTCTGCTACAGACTTTTAAAATGTCCTACACATGCTAAAATCACACCTTCAATTCTAGTCTACCCAAGGCCTTAAGTCACAGACCCAGATGGTAGAACTGGTAGTTCTTGTTCCTCTTCCTGCTGTGGAAAATCAGTTCCTATTATTTTGCTTTCTGATCTGTATCCTGTTCAATGAACAGTAACATAGTGGCAATTGAAAGAGCAACAAGAACTGCTCAAAACTCAAATAAAATACTCTGTGCCGGATCCATTGGCTTTTTAGACAAGTTTTCTGAATTAAATTGTATGGTATGTTTAGATAAACAAATTTGTTCTTTTTAGTAGAGTAACACTGCAGTCCTTGGTAAACTCTGGTGTTTTCAGGCCATTAGAGCTTTAAGTACAGAGGTGAAGGTTCCAGTGTGCACATGTGATTGTTAAATAGAGTGGAATAATTGAGACCTGGGTAAGTGGTATTTCTTCATCTAAACAAGTTCAGGTCAGCAGCTGAAAGTGTAAGAAAACAAGAATAATCCAATATGATTGCTGTTTGGACCCAAAACACTACTTTTAGCAGACTGAAGCTTCTGCAGACTTGTAGTGATCTAGGATCCTCTCTGAAGACTTATTCACAAATTTCAAATTGTTTAAAAAGTATGTGATCCTCTGGGTATGTGCAAAACCTGTTATGGGGTTTTGGCAGATGGGTAAAGTAGCCCCAAAAAAGTGGGATGGGGATTTGACATGGTCAGATAAATTATTATACAATATCTAGGGCTGTCGATTAATTGCAGTTAATGCGCACACAAAAATCATGATTAATTGCAGTTTTATTTGCACTGTTAAATAATAGAATACCAGTTGAAATTTATAAAATAGTTTGGATGTTTTTCTACCTTTTCATATATATTGTATTCTGTGTTGCAACTGAAATCAGTATATTTTAATTATAAATATTTTCACTACAAAAATGGTAAAAAAATAGAATTTTTCAGTTCACATACAAGTACTGTAGGGCAGTCTCTTTGTTGTGAAAGTCCAACTTTCAAATGTAGATTATAATTTTTAGGTTATATAACTGCACTCAAAAACAAAAAATGTCCCCTGATATGGTGGTTGAAGCATGAAGGGACATATGAATCTTTAGTGCATCTGGCACATAAATATCTAGTGACGTCGGCTACAACAGTGCTATGAGAATACCTGTTCTCACTTTCAGGTGACGTTGTAAAGAAGAAGCGGGCAACATTATCTCCTGCAAATGTAGGCAAGTTTGTTTGTCTGAGCAATTGGCTGAACAAGAAGTAGGACAGAGTGGACTTGCAGGCTCTAAAATTTTACATTTTGTTTATTTTTGAATGCAGTTTTTTGGTACATAATTCTACATTTGTAAATTCAACGTTCAGAATGCTACCGCTGCAAGGGATCAGCCCTACTGCCTGGCAGCCCTCTTCCCCGCTCCAGAGCTGCTAGGAGAAGTTCTGGCTGTCAGGGCAGCTTGCGTCCCCTCCATGCCCACTGGGAGCTCCTGACCCCACTCTGTCCTCTTCTGCAGCCCTGCAGACTGTTTCTCAAAGGGGCCGCCGGCAACCCAATCTGGTGCACGTGTACTGCCTTGGGAGCTGCTGCTTCAGGGCTGGGTGACAGGCTGCCACTTCTCCCTCCCCACCTGCAGTAACAGGACTTCTAGTGTCTGGTTCATATATCTGACTGGATGCTTCCCTTTTCGACTGGACTTTCCAGTCGAAAGCCAGACACCCCGCAACCCTAATTATGATAGTATGTGATCACTATACGTAATATACTGTGTTTGCCATGGGACTGCTGCCCTATTCTGTTCACAGGGTGGATCTGCTGTGGGGATGAATCAGGGTTGTGTAGTAAAGGACACTCTTGTCTGTAGGACCACTGCTTCTTTTCTTGCAGGATAAAGCAGGGTTTTGCAGGAAGTGAAAGAATAGTCTCATAGTTCAGGCATTTGAAGGGTGTCCTGGAAAACTGGATTCTATCCCTGAGTTTGCCACAAAGTTCCTATGTGAAAGTAGGCAAGTCACTAAGACCAGTGGTTCCCAACCTTTTCTGTACCGTGGCACACCTTGAGCTTCAGGGACTCTTTCTTCTGTCACCGGGCTGTGGGTGCAGGAAGGAAGGGGAGGGACAGAGGAGTCAACCTGTTGCTCACACAGTAGGGAAGGTAGGAAGACAAGAAGATTGAGCTCTGATTGGTTTCTCCATCCCTGAAGGAGACAGGTGTGAGGTACATGGCCAAACAGAAGATAGCTTCCCTTCTCCCCCCCCCCCCCCTTGTTCTCACGTGTTGTTTTTCAAAAAGTTCTGGAGCACACCTGTTCAGGCCTGATGACAACCCTCAAGCCCTGAGCCGTAGGAGGCTCTTGAACGTCATATGTGGCTTGGAGGGCCAGTAAGTTTGGCCATTCCTGCTGTAGTGATAAGCTCTATAGCAGGGATCGGTGAGCCTCTTGGCAGGCTGGGCTGGTTTGCTTAACCTGCTATGTCCGCAGGTTTGGCCAGTTGCAGCTCCCACTGGCCACGGTTTGCCACTTCAGGGCAGTGGGATCTGCGGAAAGTGGCATGGGCCGAGGGATGTGCTGGCCACTGGTTCCCACAGCCCCCATTGGCCTGGAATAGCGAACCCACGGCCAGTGGGAGCCGCAGTCAGCCAAACCAGTGGACGTTGCAGGTAAACAAACCAGCCGGGCCTACCAGGGAGCTTACACTGGCGGTTGCAAGCCAAAGTTTGCCGATCCCTGCTCTATAAAAAACCATTTGAGGGAATTAATAATTCTGTCTTCACAGCAGGATTTGAATAACATGCAGTAAATAAGGACTGGGACTACACAGTGAACAACAAGGAGAAATCAAAATATTGAATAACTTCTCCTAAATGAGGTAGGGGACCTGTGGAGAAAATAGTATATGATCATATAATTAAATATTATACCATAATGCACACGCATAAGAGGGCCCAATAAAGATTGCACAGGCTACTTTAATTCTGGAATTTCCTAATTTATGAGTTCTTGACTTGGAAATCTTTAGTAATTTCTTATTACATATTTTTGTATGTGTAATACTAATAAAGCTGGGCTCTGGCTAGTATTATTCTGAAGATCATGTTAATAATGCTTTTAATGAGCTGATAGTTTAAAGTTGCAACAGATAAGAATAATTTTGCTAAGTAAGCAAATTTTAAATAAAAATAAGCTTTTAGTTTTAAAATAGATAACATTATAGGACTCTTATGTGGGAGAGCACTGTTATTTAATATAGATTTTATCTTCATCTGTGAAATTTCAGGGAGGGCCTTTTTAAGTCTTTAATTGTGGAGCGTATGTGATTCACATGGGAATGGATGATCAGTCATGCCATTATGCTGACTTGTGAAATTTAAACTTGCTTTACCTGTCTCTGTTGTTGCAGGTCAGCATGCTGGGAGATCAGGGGAGAAAAATTATAAGCTTCTCCAAGATAGCTCGAGTGTGTTTAAAACACAGCACGGCAATCTAAAATCCAGATGAGTGAGCTTTGTATAAATGACAGAGGAAAAACTAGATACTTGTTTTCACAATTAACTAATATCATCTTGGGTCAGATGCCACTCCCGAATTAAAAATTTGCTTTTTGTAGGACTTTCTTGTAGAGACTAAAGTGGGTAACTTTGGAGAGAAATACACTTCTTTTACATGTGTAGGTAAAAGTTTATCCTTTATAAAATTATTTTTGTATATCCCAGTGCTTTACTCTGAATCAATAAAGCTGTTTGGATTCCTGCTTGGCTTCAGCAAACCAGACTGACATCAATGTATTTTTCTCTGTTTTCATGGCATATCATGTTGACAAAAAAACCAAGGATGCACTTTTTGCACAACTGAATACTGATTTTTTTTTTTAATTAATAAAACTAGGCTTAGCAGAACTTGATTTTTTAGAAATGTTCATTTGATGGAGAATATATGTTTAGTTTAAGGTCTTTTTTGTATCAATTTTAAATTTTAGATTGCATTAAATTATGGGTTGAGGCATTTCTTGTTTTTATCAATTTTAAACTTTTGCAGTTATAGGAAATTGGGGGGGGGGGGTCAGACAATAATTATTTAATGAGAGTCTCTGATAAGTTCTTAAGCAGCATATTTTTTTCTTCACCTATCTGTAAATTTCATTTTATTATTGATGGAAATCTTTTTTCCTCCGCTTGTGTGTGGATGGTGACATTTTACCAATAAAAATCGAATTCTTCCAAACCTAAATATAACTTGGCTCTGATGTTGTTTTTCTCTTTAAAGAATACGTAATTAAACTAGCAAGAGGGCCCTCCAGTTTGCATACAGTATATTGCTTTGTCTCAAATACAGCTTGGGTTCTTTCAAGAGAATGTTAAGAATTATTTTGATATATTTTATATGCAGTTGCCCGAACTATTGCATTTTATTGCTGTAATACTTTAGTATGTTTTAAAGCTAAATTATTTTAAAATGGTAAAACTATTGCTTGTTTTTTGCTTAAGTTTTTGTCAAATTTGACAGCCATCTGCTTTATTATTGAAAGATTAGATTTGACAAAGATTTCACAATCCTTCCTCATTAGAGGAAGAATAGCTTAGTGGTTCAAGTACTGGTCTCGGAGTCAGGTTTGGGGTCTATTTCCAGCTCTGTCATGACCTTAAGTAAGTCACTTAACTCCTCTGTACCTCAGTTTTCTCATCTGTAAGGCTTTTAACAAACTTATGTTTGTAAAGTGCTTTGAGGTTTTTTTCTCTTCCTGCTTGTTTCTTTAAAAACAAAAATCCTTATTTCCTCGAGGGATGTGTTGTTTCCTTAATTTGTCTTCGTCTTTTTGAACTAAGGGGTAAGATAATGAGTACATTCTGTACCCTGGGTCTTGTTTTTATTGTAGCTGGCATAAAACAAGGTATCCCTTGAGGTTGGTAGCTTGGGAAAGTACTCCCATTTTGTCTCTGTCTCTTGACTTCTTAACTTTTAGCACTCTGTTTCGTTGTAACAACTAGAATTTGGGAGAGTGTGGAGAAAACACATTAAGTTTTGGGGCTCTATGCAGTGCTTCTGCAGGCATAGCCCTGAAAGTGGTATGGTCAAGAGCTTCAATCTCCATGACCCACGTTTTTATAGGTGTGGCTGATACCACCCCTATTATTAAGATTCCCTGATGCTACCCATTGTACGACCCATTTTTCTGTTCTTTATAACTTTAATCACTTGGGATGGAATATTTATGCCTCAGATTTCAAATTTTTTGGGAAATTTAAGCCAAAATGGTTATACCATTTATGAGAATGGAGCTCAGAGAAAATACATTTGTTTTGCCCATTCTGGTGACCTTTTCTTTTAAAAGCTCTAGTACACCCATGTTTTGGTGCAGGGACTTGAAATTTGGAAGCACTACATTAACATAAACTAGGTGTCTCTCAGTTCATGCTAGGGGGGAATACATGGGGCAGATACAGTGTCACACTTCAGTGTGTATTGTAGCTCATGCCCTCATAGACCATACTGCAGAGACGTGTAGACAAGCCTGTATTTGAGCAGCTAATTTCCCCAAAGATTCCCTCTTCACAGGACTGAGCAAGATTTCCCCTGCGATTGCACCTCTGGGATGCTGCAAATCGTGTTGGGTCTGGGCACCTGAATTGAGAGCAGGGAGAGTCAGTCAGTGATGGATTAGCCACTGGACCAACGGGAGCCCCATTGTCCAGGAAAAATCGGCATCCCTGCACCCTGACCCACTCTGCCCACCCGCCAATCCTGCCGGGGAGTGGGGTCAGGATGCTGGGGCTTGCCCCAATCCACCTACCTGCTCGGCACTCCTGCTGGGGAACAGGGCCAGGACCATGGGGGTTTTCCTCACCCACCCAGCGCTCCTTACTGGCGAGCGGAGTATGGGCGCTAGGGCTTGCACCGCTCTGCACACCTGCCTGGCGTTCCTGCTGGGGAGCAAGGCTTGGGGGTTTTCCTTGCCCTTTTGGCACTCTTGCTGGGGAGCTGAGGAAGCCCCCGTGACCTGACCCCACTTCCTGGCAGGCGCACTGGGCAGAGTGGAGGAAGCCCCTGCACCGTAATGCTGCTCTCCGGTTGGAGAACTGGGTGGAAGAAAGGCGAGGGTAATCTGCCTTTGCTGTCAGTGACGCTTACACTGTCAACAACCCTCAAGGCAATGTAGAGGAGGAAACTGCCTTATCTGAATGCAGAAGGAGCAAGGACTGGATCTTTGGGGGAAGGAGAGAGAATAGATTGGGACAAGGAGCTTACGGCTGTGGGAGGAGTCTAGCGGGGGGGCAGGTAAATTGAGACTGAATTGGCGAAGGGAGACTGATACTCAGAATCAGTAGGTGTGGGGAGACTAAAAGATGAGCAAGGAAAGAGACTGGAACTGGATGGGCAAGGAAACGGACTGAGAATCAATGGAGGAGGAGGAAGAGGTAGAGACGACATCTGACAGACTGGGGAGGAGATTTAGGACTGGCTAGACAAAAGACTGTGGTGAGGACTGGAGTCAGGGGAGGGAGATTAGGACTGGGAGCCAGAGCAGACAGGGTGGATGAGGTGGGGATGGGGAGAGCAATTGGAGGCCAAAATGGAGAGGGAGGAAATAGGGGAGAGACAGATTGGTTTAGGAATTGGGAGGGGAGAACTGGCTGGCCAAGGAGAACGGGTGTGGGATGAGCAGCCTGAGGACTGAAGAATGGGACTGGCTAGATGAGGAGATAATGGAATTATGATTAGGAACCTGGGCTGGGGAAGAGAGAGGACTCGGACAGGTTGCGGAGTGTGGGGTAGAAGTCAGACTTCAGTGGAATTATCAAAAAAAATCTGTGCCCACTAGAGTATGCTCTCCTCCAGAGCCAGGAATGGAACCCCAAATTCCTGAGTCTCACCATTCCTCTGCTGTCCGCAAATATCTGTAAAACCCACTGGCTTAGTGTCCCATCCCTCTTGTGCTAGTCCACATAAAGGGAAACAATTTATTATTGCCATCGGTTACACTGCTAGCTCAAGTGGCAGAGGTCCTTGTAGTAAATATAAAGTTTCCAGCTCTGCTGATGACCAGTGTGGATAGCAATATGATCCCAACATAATTCTTTTTTTCAATTTGCTTTTTTAAAAACCTAGGAAATTCCACACACAATTACGTTAAAAGAACATTATTAAGGTTGTAAAGTTAAGCACTCAAAAGTTAGGAAATGTCAGAATTAAGGTTGCCTGTGCAACCTTAACAAAACATATGAGTGGTGAAGGAGGTAGCATTAAGCATTTAAAAGAAGTTATTACTGAATCAGTCCTTAAACATGGTATGAAGGGTTACTGTGCTGTGAGAGGTGTCATCTTTCGAATAAGATATAAAACTCATGTCCTGACCACAAGAGTAGGGATGTGAATGAACCCTTTTGTCTTGGCCAAATTCTAACTCAGAATTAAAAGATTTTTAGATATTGCTCTATTAAAGCATTAAAATATATTTAGATATTGCTCTATATTAAACAGTTCCTGTATTCCACCTTATAGATGACTGCATTTCAATATGAGGTATTATGAGGTTAATTTTCTAGCATTTTTAAAGCACTTTGAGATACAGAACTGAAAGATGCCATGGAAGAGCAAGGCAGTGTCATCATTCATACCAAGTACATTTTTATGGATTGCAAGCTATGATATTGGAAATGTTTTGGATGGCCACAAGTCTTAAATCCCAGGAACTCCTAAATATTCCTATTACAGAATATATATTACAGGAGAGCAGTCACTTGTTTACATATAAAAACAAATAAGCACAACCGTTATTGAGATTTGATTATTTCATATCCATAATTCAAATAGGAAAAACACACAAGACAAAAAGGAAACAGTTATGAAAGATAACACCATTGAAACAAGAAAAATTAGTTGTTTCCTTTGGATAAGAATATACAGTCTAACTTATATGATCATTTATCTAGGGTTATTTTCACCCCCAGATAATTTTGTACATTTTGTTCCCCTGAATGAAGGTTTATCTAGTTACTTTTAAATGATTTCTCACTGTAGTGTGTACATCACTGAGCAGGAGCTCTAGATCTGCTGACTCCAAGGAGTTGGTTACATTGAAGTGAAAATTCTAAAGTTTGGAAGCACTCCTCTGGCAACTAGAATACTCTTCATGTGGAAGTCAGTTCATCCCAACTCTGTACACATTTCATTGTAAACCCGTAATTCTATTCTCTGAGCCTTTGTCCAAGCTCACCAGTAGGTGTAGGAATGGAGAGCCTTATGGATTGGGGGAGCAGGAAAAGCAGTAAAATGGAAAAGTTACTTTTCAGCATGACCATTTAGATTCAAGAGGCCAAATTCATCAAAAACTGATGCAGGGAGATGTAAAGTATCCTATGAATCACTCCAGAGTTTCTGCAGCTGCTCTCCGAGATCATGCTGATTTGGGAAGAGTTTTCATTCTGGCCAAGAGATCTGCTATAGGGAACCTCTGAAGGGAGCTTCTGCGTTAGTGGACTTCTTGGCTACCTTGACTGTGCCTCCCTAACAGGCAGCTTGCCCAAATTTGCCAGCGAGGTTGTGGTTGTTCTGCACTAGATCAACCCACTCCTCTTTGATTTTCTCCCCCTTCCCTCTCGCATCACCATAAGCTGGAGATAAATTTGACCTTAACTCTTTTCATATTGGTGCAGGATAAGCAAATTCTTGTTTGCATGTAGGCAAGATAATTTAATTAGAGAAGATAATGAGATCTGGGTGGGAGTGGTGGGGCATGTAGAAGGCATGATCACTGCCAACCCCCATACAAGAGTAATTTGTATGAAAATTAGAAGTGTAAATTCCAGTAAACCTTTAAAATAAACAAACAAGAACTAAAACCACCACCTAATTCAAGAAGTAGAAGCTTCTAGGATAATTTTTTTAAACAGGTATTCAAATGTGTTGATATTTGAAATGGCAAATCTTACATATTTTATCCTTTTCCAGTTTCTGTCCAATAGATCCCTCAGTACCTTTGTATAATAACAAGGCTGCAGTTCGGTAATTGTCAGATTCTGCCGACACTTACCACTGAGTATAGTACCATGAGCAGTCCACTGACTGTCTCATTGTAATAAACATTACTATTGCTACCATTGTTTGTAGCATGGGGATCTAAGGAGGTTGTTTAAAAACCATTATTGGAGCATTTGGAGACCTTGTTTTTTCTGTTGTAGGTGTGATGGACAGGTGACAGATTTTTCGTTTTGTGTCCGGGAATCAGAATGACTGAGTGCTTCCTGCCTCCTACCAGCAGCCCCAGTGAACATCGCAGGGTGGAACACAGTGGGGTTCTTGCCCGTACCCCCAGCTCTGAAGAAATCAGCCCTACAAAATTCCCTGGATTGTACCGGACTGGTGAGCCTTCACCACCTCATGACAACCTACATGAGCCTCCAGATATAGTGTCTGATGATGAAAAGGAGCATGGGAAGAAGAAAGGAAAATTTAAGAAAAAGGAGAAAAGAAGTGAGTAGACAGTCTCTTACTCCATGTGTATGATCGCTCTAACTCAGTGTTTCTCAGCCTGGGGGCTCTGGGACAGGTTTAGGGGTGTCACAAGCAGAGCCAGCACTAGGGGGTGGGAAGCAGGGCAATTGACTGAGGTGGCCTGTAAAGTTAATTGACATGTTTTGCGGGGCTAAAGCCTGGAGCCACGAGTGTGTTATAGGGGGCTTCAATTTTTGTCTGGGGAGGTGAGGGAGGGGATTTTTCCACAATTTTTTTTTTTTTTAAATCCAGAAGGGGGTCACCAACACAAACAGGCTGAGAAACATTGCTCTGACTCCTTTGTTTTCATACCTAAATGTTGAGCTTTGTTTGCCTCTCAAAAAAACTTCTTTGTTTTTAATATCTTACTCATTTATTTCTAAGAAAGCTAATGAGCAGGTTTATCTAAAGTCCAAGACACTGCTCGGTCAACTGCCTGCCAGTGGGGGGGGGGGGGTGTTCTCATTCCTCTGTATTGTTTCAGACACATACCTCAGAGTCTGAAGAGATAATGGGATATGTCTACACTGCAGAGTTAGCCCATGTGTTGCCTCTGAAGGTTCTGTCCACAAAAAAAACCTCTAACCTGGATTTGAGGGCACTTTAAGCTCAAGCTAGCACCGCAGCCAAACATATAGGCGTGAGTTAGGGTTTGGCTTCAGTCCAGGAACCCACCTGCTGTTAGTGTTCTAATTCTGTCCCACAGTTCCACTTTCTTGTTTTATTCCTCCATTCCTCTGCACTGCATTTTTAATCCCATGTGTTCCTGCTCCATTTCTGCTGCATGTTAACAGATATGTTATCAGATAAATCCTCCTCTTGTGCTGCCAGAAACTGACACCAGCCCTCTGGTAAAGGCTTTGTGTGATAAATTCCGTAATTTGGGAAAATGTAAAATGACATGTTTAGTGGATGGCAAAGAAATGGAGAGGTAGAGAAGTCAGTCAATAAGGTGTGAATTGCTTTGGTTTGCAGACTGAATTTCTTAATGAGACGGGATGAGTGAGGTAGTATCTTTTATTGAACCACCTTATGTTGGTGAGAGAGACAAGCTTTCCAGCCATACACAGCTCTTCTTCAGGTCTGGGAAAGGTATTCAGAGTGTCACAATTAAATGGAAATGAAACAGATTGCTTAGCATAAGTAGTTAACACATTTTCAGGCCACTTTGCTTTGAATGTTCCCCTAGCTTGGGCCAGCTGCAGTGAAGACTTACCTTGAGAAAGAAGTTCCCAAGCATGTTTCCAAGTTCTGATATAATAGCTGCATGTCAGTAAAACAAAGCACTTCAGTGTCAAATCTGTTTAATTGTCCAAAAATTGAGATTTTTAGATAAAAATTTATAGAAATTTAAAAAGTGAAAAATTACCTTTAACCCTTTGCCTTCATGTAATTTTTTTGTTGTGGAATTGCTCAGGATTTGTGTATGCATACTGTATGCTTTTTGAAGTGTAGTGAAATGTGCACTATGGTTACTAGGTCAGAAACCTCCAACTAATGTGCTCACTCCACAATCCCTAACTACTTCCCCACGTGCTAAAAGCATTGCCTTCACCAATGACTACATATAAAAGTTATATCTTGTCAATAAAAACATGTAATTGAATACATGAAGACAACATAAATTACAGTACTCATTATAAAGTACACATGGACTATTGTACTTGTAATATTCAGATTCATAATTAAATGGCAAAAAAACATTAACACAGAGTTAAGATAGGCAGTGGTAGGACATGCTCTTCCAGAATGTCGAGTTCAGTAAAACCCAAACTTCTGAAAACCAGAAAATATAGAGTTAAGGTGAATTCCCATGCAACCTTAACTTCGCCCTCTGGAGCTGTCAGTAGCCACTGGGAATTATCTGTCTTGCCTGGCTCATGACCATGAGTGCCAGCCTCAGCCCAGACTGTCAAAAAGCAGGGCACAGACACCCCAAACTGGTTGTATGATCTATAATTAGTTTTCACCAACCTGGTAACAAGTGTGAACTTCAAAAGCACTGTAACAGTCTTATCATGGAGTCACAGACAGTCCCCTGGGACTATGTTGCCATCACTGCAAGCTGGACTCTGTGATAGATCATGGGTGGGCAAACTACAGCCCTTGGGCTGAATCCAGCTTGTCCGAGCTTTTAATCTACCCTTGAGCTTCACTGTGCTGTTCTTGCCGGGAAGCGGAATTGGGGGCTTGCCCCACTCGGCGCTTGCAAGCCCCTGTGCCCCGCTGCTGCTCCCCAGCTGGAGCACTGGGGGGCCTCAGTAGTGCAAATGATGGGGTGAGCCTGACTAAAAAGAGGAAGCTTGTCTTTTCTGATTTAAAAATACACTTTGCCATCACAGCTCTTTGGAAACTGAGGCCCTAGCATACAGTTTGTGTTCAGACAGGAGAAAAGTTGCATGGTAAAAGCAACAATCAATTCAGTAATGTACTTTTCTAGCAGCGCATTGTTTAACAGAATTATTTTAATAGTGTAGATTTTGAAACAAACTTGTGTTGTCCCTCTTTGAGTGTGAATTGTTAATTTTGTGAGAATTCATGGCCTGTCATATCATTTCCATACCCAGATGTGGCCCTCAGGCCAAAAGGTTTGCCCACCCTTGTGATAGATGATCACTTTACACCAAAAACAACAGTATTCAGGTTACTCCCAGTCACTATCCTCAGGTCAATTGTACTCAGATCTCAAACCAAAGACCATGCCTGTAGCCAATCCTGAAATTAACTAAGGTTTTGTTAACTAAGAAAATGAATGAGTTACTTATGAGGTTAAAACAGGAAACGTATACGGGCAAATGAGTTAGTCTTAGATTTTAAAAAGTAATATAAACTTCTGTAATAAGCAGCCCTGTATGTTAGGGCTGACTCATGCCAAGCAGCATTGGAATCTCTTGTTTAGGAATCTTTGCCCTTCAGGGTCCAGACAACATAAAAATCCAGTTTCTCCTTGTCAGGGATTTTTATCCCTTTCACCCCAGAATCTAAACTGATTAGGTGAGTCCATCTGTCTCCCCTTCCTGGAGGGAGTTAGGAATGTGATCAACAAGGTCTCTGTCCTTTGTTGCTACCCAAGCCTTTTTTGCCTTCAGTGGCCCATTTTGCATGCAGGACAAGCACTTTTCCTTAATTAATGCTGCTTTTCCTGTCTGGTGAGTTACACAATTAGAGGTTTTATAATGCAAACACTCAGTATAATTTTATACCATGGGATACAGATATTATTAGTAAAATTAATCCATGCAGCATCCTGCAAGCATTCCATAAACACATTCTTATAACACTAATCTCTCTCTCAATTATACTATCCCACAGGTGTGACAGACTGTTTTCAACTATTCATTTGTCAGTGTTGAGTCTGCATGCAGTCCAGCTGCATTCATTATGTGACATGTAGCTGTGTGGTGGAGGGAAAAGTGGAGCTGCTTGGAAGAGCTGTGATTTAATATGAGGAGATCTGGGTCTGAGTCCCCCATGTGTATTATCAAAAGGAGGTGCATGTGTATCTTGAGGTTCCAGCCTGCATTATTTCAATACAGAATTGTATAAGTTGTTTCAGTAGCAGGGCATTGGGGTCTTCTTGCCATGGGTGTTGTCGGTAGTGAGGTGGGATATAACAGCAATCTGTGGATTTAATGATGGGTGGGGAAGGTATAGGTTTAGGTATTATCTTGTGTGCAAATGTTGTAAGAGGGTATAACGTAGTTGTTAAATTTTCAAGGATGGTATTCTATCCGGAAATAGGCTCAATGTTTAAGTATAGGAGAGGCGCAGGTAATACCGGTCCATTACAGTGAGGAGGCAGAGTGGAAGTGTGTGTGTTATGGGCATTGTATATGAGGCATTGATCAAAAAGGACAGAGTTAAGGCTGTGTGGATGTTTATCAGGTGCAAACACTTCAGAATTCTCCCAAGAGTTTTCTGTAGATTGCACTCTTAGAGTGTGGGGGGTTTGCATGTGTATCTTGAGAAATGTTAGCTCCTTATAAAATATCTCTTCTTAAGGCCAAAACCAAAAGGTTGTAGAGGTCAGCTAACAGTAATATCTTCTGGAGGTTCTGCCTCTCCCCAAACAATCTCCTTTCCCACAAGCAGGTGTTCCCTTTCTTCTTCTTACCCCCACTTGTTACCTTGGGTGGAAGCCCAGTGGTCTGCAACTCTTTCTTTTCAGTATCTTCAGGGAGAAGCAGCAGGCCCATTTTCAGTTAGCAAGAATGAAGCTTTCCCCATTTCACCCCGAGTTTAGTTCTTGAAGCAATGAAAGAGTAGTTCTCTCTGCAAGCTGATTCAATCCTTGATCTCTCTCTAAAGAATCAACAGAGATGGACATTATAATGATAGGTTATTTGAGGTGGACACTTGTCCATTAAGAATTGGAATGAGACCAACTCATCTTGCTAAGCTGACATTTGATGTCAATGTGGTCTTGAACTGGTGTCTTAGAAGAAAAGCTCTGTATATTGTTTTCAGACTTGTGAGATATAAAGTCCCTAGGTTTCTCTTATCTTTTGTCAAGCTGTCTAGAGTGGCTCACGACTGACAGTGCCAACCACAGGGCAGACTGTAAAAAAGCAGGGCACACACCCCAAATTGGTTATGAGTTGTATAATTAAATTTCACCAACCAAGTATCAACTGTGAACTCTTCAAGCACTATAACAGCCTTAACAAGGAGTCAACAGTTTGGTCTATCTTGCCACCCAGGCAAATTTACCTTTGTGATAGATGGTACCTTACACCAAAAATTTTCAGATTACGCCCAGTCCCAAAGGTCCAGTCACTTACCCCAGGTTAGTTGTACCTCAGATGTCACACTAAAGACAATGCTTGTAGCCAATCCTATATAATAAAAGGCTAAGGAAGTGGCTTAGCGAGCAGGGGGAGCTTGTGGGAGGGAGGGGAGGCTGAGCGAGCAGGGGCGGCCCTTGGAGTGGAGGAGGAGGGGGGCTGAGCGGGGGGGCCCTTGGAGTGGGGGGGAGAGGGGGGCTGGGGGAGTGGGGGGGAGAGGGGGGCTGGGGGAGTGGGGGAGAGGGCTGGGGGAGTGGGGGGGAGAGGGGGGAGTGGGGGGGCTGCAAGCCGTTACCGTTGGCCCATGTCCACGGGCTTTTACACTAGTCCTATAATAAAACAACTAAAGATACAGTTATTTACACACTTAAAGCAGGTAAACATACATACACAAATGAGATACTTTTTGAAACTTAAGCCTAATAGAAGCTGCTGCAATATGCAAGATTTGTATGTCCTTTAGAGCTAACCCGAGCTAATTCATGGAGGTTAAGTCCATTAATGTCTATTAGCCAGGATAGGTAAGGAATGGTGTTCCTAGGGGGACCATTGCTTGTCAGAGGGGCATGATGGATGGCAGGAGAGAGATCACTTGATCATTAGGTTCACTCACTCCAGGGCACCTGGCATTGGCCACTGTTGGTAGACAGGATACTGGGCTGGATGGACCTTTGGTCTCACGCAGTACGAACATTCTTATGGGATCCCTTGCTTATACTTAGAAATATTGCTCTCTCCAAATGCCAAGCAGCACAGTGATGCAATTCCTTCTAGTCAAGGACTTTCATACCCTTCCCCTAGAGAAGAAATTAATGTGCAGGTTATTGTGCCTGTATCTTCTTCATGGAGGTGGGGGGGGGGGGGACAAGAGAGGGTCAGCGAAGTCTTTATACTTTGCTAGTTGTTTCATTTGGTTTCAGTGGGCCTTCTTGTGCGGAGGACCAGCACTTTGCATTAATTAATGCTTCTTTCCTATTTGGTGAGTTACACTGTTAGAGGTTTACAATGCAAACATTCAATATAACTTTATACCATGGGTAAGGCTACTTTTTAGTCATGGGTACATTTAGTAAAAGTCATGGACAGATCACGGGCCATAAACAAAAATTAATGGGCCTGTCATCTGTCCATGACTTTTACTGGGTGGGGAGAAGAGCTGCAGGTGCTGGGGGGGGGGGGGATTCTGGGGCATCATGGGAGAGGTAGCCCAGGACCCCCCCGCTTGTCCTGAGGGAGAGAGGCTGGGCCCTGACATGCAGCTCAGGGACGGACGGGGACACACACACACACACACACACACACACTACTGGGGGTGGGGGAAGTTGGAGGGGCTGGCAGGGGCTTCTTACACGGCTCTGCGTCCCTGCAGTTTCTAGGCAGCAGGGGCCAGGGCAGGGGTTCCACTGCTCTTGCCACAAGGGCTGGTTGCTACAGTTCCCATTAGCTATGGTTCCCAGCCACTGTGGGGTGCGGCCTGCAGGCTTGGGCAGCGCAGAGACCTCATCCTCTGCCTCGGAGCTGTAGGGGGGCCATGCCAGTGGGAACCAAGGAGTCACCAAGCCCAAGGTAAGTGGCCCACACATTCCCTAACCCCCTGCCTCTAACGCTGAGCCCCCTCCCCTACACCCAAACTGCTGCTGCTGATCCAGGGGCTGCCTGGCTCGGGCAGCCCCTGAGCCAGCACCTGCCGCTGCAGAAGTCACAGAGGTCATGGAAAGTCAGAGAATCTGTGACAGACTCGCAGCCTTAATCATGGGATACAGATGTTATACGTGAGATCAGGAAATGCAGCATCCTACATCAAGTCTACGCGCGCGCACACACACACACACACACTCACACACTATAAGTTTTAAACAATTTAATACTGGTACACAGTGGTGATGATTGTGAAGCTTGGTTGAGGTGGTGAAGTCAGAGGGTGGGATATTTCCCAGGGAATGCCTTACTGCTAATGAACTAGCAAGTTGCTGAGCCCTCAAGGGTTAACTCTCACACTCGAGAACAGCGGTTCTCAAACTTGTTGAGACCGTGACCCCTTTTTGTGCTCCGGCAGCGCGGCGCGACCCCTCCGCCAAAAAGCTGCCGATTTAAAAAAAAATTAAAAAAAACGCACGGATCCCCCTGCGCTCCGGCCCCAGTCTCCGCCGCGGGCGGGCTGCCGGCTGCGCCCTGGCCCCCAGTCCCCACCGCGAGTCACGGTGGCAGGAGCTCGCACCCCCAGTTTGAGAAACCCTGCTCTAGAATGTAACATGAAAGGAGGGAGGGCAGAGACATACACCTGAGAGATATAGAGATAGAGCTGTGCATTCTCCTTTAAGTATCAAGAGTGGGGTCAGAAGTACACTGCCTTGTTAATTAGATCAGCAAGCCAGCAGCTGCTCCCAGCAAGCAGGAGTCTCAGGAAGCAGCTCCAAGGCAGAGGGCAGGAACAGCACATTGCAGTGAGGGAAGGGACAGGGAAGGGACATATAAACGACTGGCGATTGATAGCCTGCCAGGCAATTGAACTGCTGGCAGTTTGATAGCCTGCTGGGCAGCTGATGATGTTAGAAGAGAGCGTTGCACAACTTTAAAGGAGCATGTTCCCTAATTGATTAGCAATGTAACAATAAAACAACATTAACCGGGACAACTTTAAATGAGGAGTTACTGTACATATTTTTAAATCAATTAATTGTAGAGACATATGCAGAATGCCCAAAAGAACTAAAATAAAAGGGCTTTTCAACTTATAAAAAATTTAAAATATTTTTTGGGTCAAACACCTGTCCCATGGAACATCTATATCTGGCCCCCAGTGATAGATTGCAATTCTGTAGAATGCAAGATTTCACTTAAAAAAAAATTAACTCTTAGGTCTTGTTGTTATACAGAGAGCCTTCCAAACATGAAGAGAGTATAACCAACAAAGAGCTGTCTTTCTGAGACTGCAGAAAACCTGAAACATTGGCTCTAAGAGCTGTTAAATTATAATATTGAGATGAATGGAGACAGTTAAGCCTATAAACTACACTCTGAGTCAGATTTGGCCTGAATTGCACAATTATGCAACTGTGTACACGAATTGGGTTAATCATATAGGCAAGGGATTAAAGGATAGAAATAGTAGTTGTCCTAAAAGTGTCCAGAACTATTCTTTAATTAATGGTGATTGTAATAAAGTTATCTTAACTAAAGTTTAACTGCTACTTATGGGCTACGTTTTATCCTGGAGAGATCTGCAAACCTCCCATTGTTACCCAGTGGGATTTCTTCTGTGGATCATGGGTAGTATATGTTCCTGAACTTAGAGACTTGACACACACACAGCCAAATTAAAATATGACATTTGGCCCTCGTCACAGAATGAGTTTGTTTGATCCCTTGAAGCCAGGGCACACCACTTTCACCAGCATGCACTGTGCTTGTGCTGTTGTATTAACCAATTAATCCCCCTGGAACATGGAGCTTGGAGTATTTTTGAGGGAGTTAACAGAGGGTGTGTTGGTCAAGTAAATTCAGTTTATTTAGTGTACATCAGTTCTGTGTATTTAAAATATTTTATACCCACTACATTTTTGGGATTTGAATATAAAAACTTTGCAAAAACTCTGCTGTCTGTAGAGCATCTTGGGGAAGCTGCCATCAAGCCTGTCTAAATTACGTGGCGGGGCCTCGAGCCCTTGGAGCAGCCCAGGATCAGAAGGACACAAGGTGGTTTAAATCCATCTTGGCCCAGTGGGTGCAATCATATAGTGTCACACGGTGCCTGCTCTGAGGACCTTACAAGCCAAATAGTAAATATATAAAAACATGTCCATTGAGAAATGGTGCTTGACTTAACTCTGTCCTTCCCTCATACAAATAATAGGCCAATTTCATGTTCCAGGAGCTTTTGACTAATGGAACAATATCAGGAAAACCTCATGCAGGAGCATCATGTCAGAGCTAGAGCCGATTATCCACAACTTTAGGGGAACCTAAAAACTACATATTGAATGTAAAATCTCTGTTGAACACATTTCTGGTTTACTTTAGCTCTTTAGAGTACTGAGCATGTAAACCTATAATTAGTTGGCTTAAAAAAATCCCCTTCCAATCCACCTTTAAATATTTGCCTGTTCTTGCCTAGAGGATAGGCAGGGCTAGGTGCAGAGGTGTAGCTTATAAAAACGCTTGTGCATATATTTCAGAGACAATATACCTTGTTTTTTGCAGCTGAAGTATGGTGTTACTGGGCTGTGAATTTGGAGTTGAAGTCTTATAGGCTACACAGGGCAAGCATAGAACTTCAATAATAGGTAATATGTCAGTAGATTGGAAACACTTTACTTATCTAATGGAAAAGTAAGTTTCCCCCCTTTAATGATATTTTGATCTGAGGCTAAAATGTAATAATTTCACACTCCTTTTAAGAAGATTTTTAACGTTTTCAGAAAGGGAGTGAGCAATTAAATGACTCCACCCTTTGCATAGTAATTTATTAAAACGCTGTACTTGTGTAGTAGATGATTTTTCTTAACAGCAACTTTTATACTGTTGATTACAGGAACATAGAAGTTGCCAGACAGTTGTTTTATTTTGCATTTCCTTGACTATTAAGTGGACAAATAGCACGTAAGATGGACGTTGTCATACTCAGTAAGTATTTAAAATACCAATGTTTAGGTGATTCATGAGATGTGTTCATATTGGACAGAACTGATTTAATAATTGCCCTACTTAACACTGTAAAAAGGAAAATTGATCTTTTTTAGTTGTAGGCAGGTACCATGTCTCTTTTTCAATATTACCCTTCATCCCTTTTTTCTCTTTTTAGACTTTTTTTAAAAATAAATTAAAACAGGTTGTAACTTTCTGCCCCTTGCTTTCTCGTCTTTCTCCCAATAGCGGAAGGTTATGCTGCCTTCCAAGAGGACAGCTCTGGCGATGAAGCTGAAAGTCCTTCCAAGTTGAAGCGGTCCAAAGGAATTCATGTTTTCAAGAAGCCCAGTTTTTCCAAAAAGAAAGAAAAGGATTTTAAAGTAAAAGAAAAACCCAAAGATGAAAAACACAAAGATGACAAACACAAGGAAGAAAAACATAAAGAAAAGAAGTCAAAAGACTTAACAGCAGCAGATGTTGTAAAACAGTGGAAGGAGAAGAAAAAAAAGAAAAAGCCAACTCCAGAACCAGAGGTACCTCAGATGGATGTTCCAAGTCTTAGGCCTGTGTTTGGGATTCCTTTGGCCGATGCAGCAGACAGGACCATGATGTACGATGGCATTCGCCTGCCAGCAGTTTTCCGTGAATGTATAGATTACATAGAGAAGTATGGTATGAAATGTGAAGGCATCTACAGAGTTTCAGGTATAGTGGGCACATCTAAGTGCAGATTTTCAAGATTTTACCTTCATTTGTCCAAAAAAATAACACGAATATAGTACTCTGCCCTTCTCCACGCACCTACTCCATGTGTATAGTTTTACTAATTTAATTTAATAAAATACTGCAATTTCAGTGAAATGAAGTATGTAATTGTAAGCTAAGCTATGGATTTGAAATTCCTGAAAGATGGCTTACATGATGATAGAGAAGAAAAATTTACCTTCTTAGCCTGTAGAGTAAGAGATGGATAAGTTACAAAACCAGTCTCATGGTGGAAGGGAAGGGAGAAGGGTTTATCAGATGCCCTGGTGTTCAGTGTTGAACCTCTCCTTCACTGTTCCCAGAGCATGGTCACCCACTTGCTGAAGGTGCCAACAAAAATGTATATGGTTTGGTCTTTTTGATTGGATGGAAACTAGGTATGTAGCATAACATGCTTTTGATGCACGCCATGGCATAGAGGCTAAAACTTGATTTGATCAGCACTTGAGGTTATTTTGAGCATATTACTCCTTTATTAGCAATAAATGAAAATGGAGATTTGGGGAGTTGAAGTAATAAATAGGTTACTCCTGACCTTGCTTTCCCCATCCACTTACATTCTAATTTTCTTCCAAAAAGAACTTAAAAAAAGAAAGGTTTGATATATATTTCTTTCAGTAAATCCACTAGTAAAGTAGAAAAGCAGTTGAGAATTTCAGCTTAGATTTGAAGAAACACACTAGTAGTAACACCAAGATAATTGGCAGCCTTAGTTGTATAACATTAATCTACATACAAGTAACAATAATTTGTCATTATTTAAATATACATCTATATTTGAATTTTTCAGTTCATATTGCACCTACAATATGAATCGTGCAAATATTCCAAGTAGAGTACTTGAGCTATAGGACAGAAAATAAGAATAACATTTAAAGCATGTAAAATATATATTATCTAAATCTATAAAACAGTACAGGGAACTAATTTTAAAGGCTTTATTAGGATACCTGCATGCAGTTGATATGCATGGAATTTGTTGGGGATGCAAAGAAAAGGCAATAGTCAAAACTGTTTCTCAGACCTAGTATTTCAGAGCATTCATGTGATCGCAGTGTCTTGCAGAAATATAACATGGGTGTGGGGTTTTGTTCTGTGACCTATTTTTGAGCTCACTCTGCATTCTCTAGTGCAACATCCCCCTCTTCTCATGTGAAAGACCGTTCAAATTAAGCTTATTAGCTGATTCATATTCCTTGTTCCTTTACTATGCAGATGTATTAGTTTATGCAGCTGCATATGATTTTACCCTATATTTGAGATGAGGGCTTAATAGCAGAAACAGTTTCTCATAATTTGAGGTCTGGAAATTCTGTACCTAGGATGATCATTTTCCTTGGATAGCCTTTTCTTTATTCACAATATGCTGTCCTGTTCTGGGTCTTTTGGTGGGAAACACATTTAACCTGTCACACTTACCTTATAGCCATACCAAAAGTTTCAGTTTTAAATTCCTCTGTACATTTCCGCAGCGTGAACGGAATTAAATCATCAATTTTAATCATGATTTAAATTTAAATTATGAAATCTTTTTTGAATAATCAATTTTATAATAATAATTGTGGTTTGCATTTGTAATTTTTAATTATTTTCCTAAAGAAACGTTGATTCTCATTTGGTTAGTAACAATTAAAACATGTTGATTTGCAAATGAATATAGCCTTAAATTTGGTGCTCCTTTTTGCTAACCAGGAGGGTGCACTATTATACACATTTAAGCAGTTATATAATTGTATTTATTCAGATTCTTACTTATATATTTTGCTATGTTTAAAAACAGCAAATGATGCGCTTTGATTCACCAGATTAATTTTTTTTACTTAGGATTTGTTTCAAGCTCTGTAAGAATGTAAATTCAGGGTTATTTTTAAAATATATTTGTCATGCTCTATATGTATGGAAATTCCAATTCAATTAAAAATTCACAAAAAGGAATTTCAATTTTTTTATTAAATAAAGCTACCTTAAATTTAACCAATACAGAAGAAAAAAAATAGTTTATTGAAACATGGTTTGCATTTAAAACCAGTTTACCAAACTAAGTGTTATTATCTGGAGTTAGTGAATTGAATTGTTTCAGGTCACCATGTCCTTCTAAATTTTAGAACTAGTAGATCTTATCCTCTTAGTCCCAGGTTTCTGTTCATAGATTGGAAAAGGAACACAGCTTGCCTGCTTTTTCAGTTCCCTATTGGTTCTTAACTTTGAATGAACGAGTCATTGAACGGAACTAGTTGAATAAACTGAAAAGAAGAAAATATTTTCTTTGATTCTGCACAAGAGACTACTGCTGTCAAATGCTGGTTTAGTAAACGCTGGTTCCAGGTACTCAGCCAGTTTCTGGTTTGACCTTCTGTAAAACTTGACAGAAAATGGACTGCTTAATATTATTTTTGTACTTAATTTAAATTGTTTTAATAGATTTTAAAATGTTTAGGCCTTAATATAGGTTGCTAATTTAAATTTAATTTTAAAAGGTTTATTTTTAAAATATCTGTATTTAATTTAAATGAAAAAAATTGATTTAAGAAAAAAAACAATTTTTTAAAAACAAAATCAATTTTTGTTTTTTTAAATAAAATTGGGGCTTTTTTATTTAAAACAAAAATCAACATTTATCCATCTGCATTTCTGCAGAAAACTCTATCAAAGCCCTCCAGTAAAGTAATACAGATTCTCCTGGTTTTACGGATCAAAACGCTACTCAGATATGGGATGGATTTTTAGTCTCACAATAAATATATACATAGACACAGATGATGTCCTGAACCAAGAGTGTTAAATATCACACCTCCCAGGAGGAATGACTGATTAGAAATTGGCAAACAAGGTGTGTGGGTTTTTTTGTTTTTTTTTTAAAGGAAGTCTCTTTAGACGCATCTTAGGTCGACTTACCTGCCGTCCTCACAGCGGCAGCAGTTGACAGCGGGCTCCCCTGTTGACTCTACCTTGCGCCTTTTGGCGAGCTGGACTTCCGGAGTCGATGGGAGTGCCCCTGGGGATTGCTCTCTACCCATCGATCCAGCCGGTAGTGTAGACAGGCCTTAGAGATTATTCTGTAATATTAAAAGTTAATTGCAAATATTTTTTAATAAAACTACTCATTTTAGGGCTGCATACTGAAAGCCAACTGAGAGTTTAAATACATAAGTGTTCTTAAACTTTTCCCTTATTTTAGGTGCTTTGGCTCCCAGATTGATCTGACATTGCATCAGTTTCTATGATCATGAAACCCTGGTAGAGCATGCAGGCAACTTACTTGGGGGTGGGGTTCAGGTAGGTGCCATTGCTTTACTATATAGTGTGGTTTAGTAGTGGGTCTCTTGATGTATGCAAATATTTAAACTTTATAAAATCATACCAATATGGTAAAGCAGTGTCTCTTACTTGTTTATCCCCTCCCAGTACACGTGTGCTCATGGGGTCAGGCTGGCACTGTGCTTCAGCTACACAGCCTTTATATATCAGAGCAGGAACCAATGTTTTTTGACTTCAGGGGACCTCAAACACACACATTACACTATCTTATGTGCATGAATTTCCTTCCTAGTCTTGTTTTTAGAGGCATTGAGCACAAAACCTTACTGGTCTTGGCTTTATTTTGTAACATACAGGTCACCTTGAGAGGTTTTTCTAAATTAACTTTATTCCTGGTAGGGAGCCATGGAAAAAAAGATCTAAAAAGAAAAAGTGTGTGTGTTAGTAAAGAGGGGCAAGTAGAAGAAAACCTGTAAGTCTAAGGCTATGTCTACACTGCGCAAATTAAGGTGTAACTAGTTGTTGTACAGGTAGGCACACCTGTGCCCACTTTCATTTAGCTGGCGTGTGTAACAGTGGCAATGAAGACATGGTGGAATTGTCCCTGACATGGTCTATGTACCCAGGGTCTCGAGGGCTTATACTAGGGCCTGTGCTGAAGCCCATGCCACCACATCTTCAGTACTGTTATTACCATTACTAGTTAGATGAAAGCTAATGGGTATGCCTACCTGTGCTACAATTCACATGTTAACTGATAGTGTAAACATACCCTAAATGTAAAGATGGTTGATGTACTTGTTTTCAAGGTCTCTTTAATTTCCAATCTAAATATTTTAAGGAATAAAATCAAAGGTGGATGAATTAAAAGCAGCGTATGATCGAGAAGAATCTCCCAACTTGGAGGAATATGAGCCGAATACTATAGCCAGCTTGCTGAAACAATATCTACGAGAACTGCCTGAAAACTTGCTTACCAAAGAACTAATGCCCCGCTTCGAAGAGGCTTGCGGGAAGAGCACAGAGGGAGAAAAAGTTCAGGAGTGCCAGCGCTTGCTGAAGGAGTTGCCAGAGTGTAACCATCTCTTAATTTCTTGGTTGATTGTGCACATGGACCATGTTATTGCAAAGGAACTAGAAACAAAAATGAACATCCAGAACATTTCTATAGTGCTCAGCCCTACTGTTCAGGTACATGCACAACCCAACAAGTATGTGAGCTGCATTGCAGTCCTAGCAAGAGATACTTTAAAACGTCCTCTCTTAGAATTGTATACACAAACTGTAAATGTTATCGCTCAGTTGAATAATAGATTCTCTTCATGTATTCTTCAGGACTTAATATTTTGGTTATTCCTAATGTGGGCTGGTTTGAAATCCAGATGAACATATTTGGCCTTTAAATATAGTTATATAATTTAAGCATTATTAACACTGCTGTATGATTAGTTTTACAAGTAAGCTAACAGTGTGCAGTGAGAGAAGAGGAGAGGAAGCCTTTGACACCTGTAGTTGCACATGCAGACTTCATTAGAATTTGTTAAAGTTGGGGGTTTGATGATTTATCATTGACCAGTATTGTATTATTGCTTAACTCCTCTATCAGGCCAGTCAAACCAGTTCTGTAAGCCCAGATTTTCCTCTTGAAATACTTATTTAGGCAAATTGGCTAAGTATCAATTAATGTATCAGAAGAAATTAAATGGACCTAGTTAAGGGTTCTGAGTGATAAGTGGATTATAGCTTAATTTTTAATATATCAAGTATAATTTTAAATGAGTCACTGTTTGGAATTGGAGTTTTGCTGCATAACACACTTTGTGATTGGAGTTTTTTAAAATCTTTTTTAATGATTTTATAATGTCAGTAAGGCCCTCCAGCAACAGGGTTGGGTTTTACTCACTAATACTTTGTTGTGGCAGCCACACTGTCCTGTCCTCCCTAACAGAATAGGCATGAAATTAATGCAACATAACTCATGTCCTGTCATGTCTTGTTGCTTAAATAGATTTGACACCAATTTTATCTTATTACCTAACTCTGTCACTTATTTCAACACAGGTTGTGAATTTTCATTTGATAGATCATATCAACACAAATCTAGTCTCAAGTCAATGAGCATAACGGCAGCTCTTTCAAAGACATTTTGTGGCAGCTTTCCCCCCCCCCCGTTTAAAGTATTTGAGGCGTGTTAAAGGATGTTTTAAATCTGTTGAAATATTGGGGAGAAATAGAGCAAGTAGTTCTTCAGTAGGCATAACTCAGTGATTTCCTTTTTTTTTTTTTTTTTTTAACACTTCACAATATGGTAGACATTACTAGCAGCCCTGTACAGAGGCTGTTATTGGATTATCCTTTAAAACTAAATACTAGTTTAGCTGATGTCTCTATCTATAAGGAAGTGGGGGTGTTAATCTGAGCATTTTAGCAAACATGATGTTTGCATTCTAGGAGCTGTGGCCTAGAAGAAATATAAAATGTATTATCATTAACCCTTTAGTCAAGTGGTTCTCAAACTTTTGTAGTGCCGACCCCTTTCACATAGCAAGCCTCCGAGTGCAGCCTCTCCCCCTTATCAGTTAAAAACACTTTAATGTATTTAGCACCATTATAAATGCTGGAGGCAAAGTGGGATTTGGGGTGGAGGCTGACTGTTCCCCCTCCCCCATGTTGAGAACCCCTGCTTTAGTCTGAGAGTTAGATCAGTCTACACTACAGACTGATATCATATAACTACTTTGCTCAGGGGTGTGAAAAACCCAGACCCCTAAAGATGTAACCCTCCATGTAGACAGCACTATGTCAATGGGAGAGCTTCTCCCATTGCCATAGCTACCGCCTCTCAGGGAGGTACATTAACTACACCTATGGGCGAAGCTCTCCTGTTGGCACAGGCCCATCTTCACTTAAGCACTACAGAGGCGCAGCTACATTGATGCAGCTGTGCCAATGCAACATTTTAAGTGTAAATCTGTCCTCAGTTTCTTGATGTTCCTGGCTAACTCCAGATTTTTAAGGCTCCGAATTTTTCATACCCACTGATATCTAAAAACAAAAGCAATTGAATGAAGTAATATAGTCTACTATAAAAGTCACTGAGTCTGTTAAGCATAAATGTAATGAGGAGTGATCATGCTTATTTTGCAGTAAGTTAGAGAAAAATCAGGTTGATGGATAAAAGGGAAAAAACATACCAGGTGCAGTACAGTTCTTGTAAGGTCTCTTTTTTTCTGTCACTAGCACTGACTTCACATTTTTGTGTATGGAGAAAGGCCTAATGAGACACTATAAAATTTCTGTGTCTAGCATTTATAAAGCTAATTGTTGCAGGCCAACAACTTTTAGCTTGGAAATAGAATGTCTCATGGTCACCAGAGAGTACAGTGATCTGAGACTAAGTGAATAAGCAAGGCCAGGCTTCCTTCAGGCTAGTATCAGATCATGAATTTCAGACATCATTTTATTTTAAAGCAAACCTTGACTCTACTAGTAGTAGTATTGATTAGCTTGTCTGAACGGAGTTGTAGGTATAGCCCAAAGATGGGGAAAAAAGCTTACATTCTTTGTCCAGTAAGATACAATGTAGGACAAATGTACCACTGGTAATGAAGGACATTGTGTTAAAAAAACACTTTCTTAAGCAGTATTTTCACTGTCATTTCTTCCCAGATCAGCAACCGTGTCCTGTATGTGTTTTTTACACACGTCCAAGAGTTCTTTGGAAATGTGACTCTAAAACAGGTGACAAAACCCCTTCGCTGGTCTAATATGGCAACGATGCCAGCACTGCCAGAAACACAGGAAAACATTAAAGAGGAAATCAGACGACAGGTTTGTCTTTACCTCAGTGTGTTAACAAATGTCTCTGGCCTGAAAAATATGTTCCTGATCACGCAGCTGAGATCTGATGGAAGTAGATTTCATAGTCAGTAGTGATGGCTTTTAATTTCCCATGTGCTGCAAACTCAGTCATGTGGCTAAGTAGTTGGTATTTTGTTAATGTCACTATTGTGTTTGCGGGAAGATATGTTGCACTTTTGTAGAGGCATATAGGAAAACCAAATCTTGTACTAATCACCTTGTGAGCTACTCAGGGATTTTCTTGAGGTGTGGGGACGATGTTTTGCAGGTAAGTGGTTTGTGTAAAATCCCTTCATAGCATGCTCTAGGATTTATTTAAATGTGCCTGAAGTTCATTACTAACAGGCCAACAGAATGTGGTAATAGGGGATGTGGTATAGAATTCTAAACTTGTAGAACTGGAAAGGCGACTTTTCTCAGGGACTGCTTTGGTGCATTAGGATTGCTTTGTGCTGCCTGAGCAGTCTCCTAGAACTGGTTTGCCAGGCTACTGGAGGATTTCCCCTTGCCTGTGGATGTCCATGAGTGATGTAGAACTGCTGTTACACTGCCTGGCTTTCAGTGCAGGACCAGGAGCTGAGACATCCCTATGTATTGGTGACTCCAACTGCCATAACAGCTTCTGGGAGCTGCAACAGTTGGTCTAAAATACAGCAGCCTTCAGACTGCTCACGACTGGGGTGTTAGGGCTCAAAGGGCATCTTTCCAGTTCTTCTCCTAACATGTGCTGCACATGACACTGCTGAAACAGAAGATAAGGGACAGGATTTCTGGGGAAATAGATACTGGTCCCACAGAATGAGAGCTGGATTGGAGGAAGAGGATATTTGGGGTGGCCCAAGAGTGGGGGTTGGCAGGGCAGATCTTGTGATGGGAGACAGGTAGAAGAGTCAAGGGTGGAGGAGAGAATCAGTGGAACAATTATATCAATGGAAGACCGGCTAAATCTAACATCCCACAAGGAAGGAGTAGGGTGATGTCTGTTTAGTCATGAGTGCTTTACACAGCGAAAACCAAAGTTGTGATAGCAATGGAAATTACGCTTTTTTCCCTCTAGAAAGAAACCAGTGAGTTCCCTACTTGTAGTCCAGGTTCTTGTGTCTACAAGAGATTGTGGTATTTTTCAGTTTCCCCTTCTGTAAAATGGAGATAATAATGTATTGACCTCTTTTGTAAAGCACTTTGAGGCCTACTGATGAAATGCATTATATAAGTGCTTGGTGGTGGTATTGTGTATTATTAGAAGGTACTTGTGTAGCACTGAGTGGTGAATAAGATGCTTTTGATGTTGTTCTAGGAGTTCCTTTTGAACTGTTTACATCGAGACTTGCAGGCAGGGATAAAAGACTTATCCAAAGAAGAGCGATTATGGGAGGTACAAAGAATTTTAACAGCCCTCAAACGGAAACTAAGAGAAGCTAAAAGACAGGTGGGTCACTTTATGTATTCATTGCCAAACCTTTTAAATTCATAGATTGCAATTGCTGTGGGCATATTTTTGACCTGTTCAGAGATGTAACTAAAAGTCATCTTGTAATGGCTTCAGTCACATGCACAGTTTTTTGTTGTTTTTTTTTTAACATGAAACTAACTTATCTTCAGGCCCCCTTGTTGCAATGTGTTGGAGATGCTCTAAGAGAGGGTTAAGATATGTTTGATTTGGATTTAGAAAGGTAAATGTTGCTTTGGAATTTTGGTTTGATTTTCTTGCTGCATATCCTGTCTGTTTGATCTTGTTCTTAGCTTGTAAGTACAGTAACTCCTCACTTAACATTGTAGTTATGTTCCTGAAAAATGTGACTTTAAGTGAAACGATGTTAAATTAATCCAATTTCCCCTTAAGAATTAATGTAAATGGTGGGAAGGGGGCTTCCATGGGGGGGGGGGGAATTAACTAGACAAAACTACACACACACACACACACACCAATGATGATTGTGAAGGTTGGTTGAAGTGGTGAATTCAGAAGGTGGAAGAGGGCGGGATATTTCCCAGGGAATGCCTTACTGCTAAATGATGAACTAGCATTCAGCTGAGCCCTTAAAGGTTAACACGTTGTTAATGTAGCCTCACATGCTACAAGGCAACACAAATGGAAGGAGAACAGACAGTATGGCAGACATGCACCCTGTGTGTGGGGGAGAGAGCGAGCGATGCACATTGCCCTTTTAAGTACGCTGACCCCACCCTAAGTACACTGCCTTTTAAAGTATATCAGCAAGTTGAGACAGCAGCTGCTGCCCCAAGCTCTGTTTCTCTCCCTCCGTGTCCCCAGCCTATTCTATATGGAGAAGGGATAAGCGGAGTGCAGGAGCAAGGTGGAGGGGGGACATCTTTACATTACCATCCACCCCTTCCGCACAGCAAGGAGGAGGCTCCTGGGAGCAGCTCCAAGGGAGAGGGCGGGAGCAGCACATGGCAGTGGAGAGAGGGACAGCTGAACTGCTGGTAATTGATAGCCTTCTGGGCAGTTGCTGCACAGGGAACTTAGGGGAGCAGGGAGCTATGGGGGGGCTGCTGATCCACCGTGGTTCCAAGCCCCCACCAGCTAGCTAAAACGGGCTGCTCTTCCTGCAAGCAGTGGACAAAGCAGGCGGCTGCCAAACAACTTTGGAAGAGAGCATTGCACAACTTTAAACAAGCATGTTCCCGAATTGATCAGCAATGAAGCAACCTTAACTGGGATGACTTTAAGTGAGGAGTTACTGTACTAAAAAAGGCAAGTGGAGGATTTTCTAAACATTAAAGTTGCTGTGTAATGCAAGCAATTGGCAGGACTGAGACGATAACTAAAAGGTTTGCTGTATTCAGGGTTCCAAAAGGATGAGAGTCACTTAAATATGAGAACAGAAATGGATTTTTAGAGGAATAGGTGAGCAGTTAATTACTTTGTTAATGTCAACATACCACATAAATGCCTGAGCCCTACTATTCCATTTGTTTCAAATGGACATACACTTAAAATTGCAGTTCTGAATGCTCACCGCAGTTCAGTAGGAAAGGGGTTGAATTTTCTCATTGCACTAAATTTGTTTTTCCCCAGTGCCTTGTTGTTTTTGAGTTGTGCTTTCAGTCCAGTTTTTGATTTTTCAGTTTTCTGTTACATTGACTTTGAGCCTTAGGAATCTGTGTTCATCAAACACATCATTTTTGTGCGCCTAAAGCAATATGTCTTGGAGAGCCAATATATATACAACGCCCATTGATTATCTGCCCTGCAACATCCAATCTGCTCTATACATACTGCTTCCCCGGAACAAGTAAATCCAAAAGCTGTCCTTATTTAACTACAATGTGTCCCAGAAAGGTGAACAAGTGATGAATGACATCTGGATACCGTTTTACAAAACGTGAAATAAAAACAGAAACCTCTCTGGGGACGACTCTGACAATAAATGCTGGCTTTGGACAGATATGTGAACAGGATTGTATTATATAATGTGGTGATGTGGCCGGGTAGCCTTTTAATCCAAACTTCTGTCACTGCAGGAGTGTGAAACAAAGATTGCTCAAGAAATTGCCAGCCTTTCGAAGGAGGATGTCTCCAAAGAGGAAATGAATGAAAATGAAGAAGTTATAAATATCCTACTCACCCAGGTGGGTGGTGTTTTAAATCCCATTTTCCTTCTATTCTTCTTATCCTTCTGTTAATATACCCGCAAAGCAAGTTTGGGAATACAAACCAATGACTAAAGAGAAGCAAATATATTTCAGGTTTATTAAAGAAACCTTTGCTTGTTAGTAAAGTTAGTCAGTTACAGAAGGCTGTAGTATTCTCTTATTCTCTGTATTTGCACCTTGGGAAGCCCTGCTATATTGTCTGAATGGTAGGTGAGTTAGTTCAAGAATAGGCAAGGACTAGGTGGCTGATTGCTGGAATGATCTGGAGGCAGAGTAGGCACACGCTGCAACAGGGGCTGAAAAATATTGTGCATGTGAAGTGTTCATATTTCTATTGCATATTTAAACATTTTCATATCTAGTACCACAACGTTTCCTTAACATCATCTAGTTAACACTGTTTCACTGTTAATCAAAGAGAGGAGAGATCGTATGATGAGGTTTTCCACAGTATGATCGGTGTCTCATTTGGACATCACCTGTAGGTGGAACTTGGGATGTGGGAAGAATTTGCAGAGCACTGCCACTATTTTCTCCCAGTCTGTTCCTAACTGGATGAAGATCAAGATCCATTTTTTTCATTTTAATTGAGTCTGTGAAAGTCTTGATGAGTTGAGTGCTGAGGTGAGGCTGGACATATAAGGCTGGTTTGGAAAGTTTTGAACAGAAAGTGTAATGTACATTACAATAGAAATATACTGATTAACTGAGCACTTTGCCTTGAATCCTCCTGACTAACATAGGGAGCCAGAGAGCTAGAGGAGATATCCTCCCCTGAAAGCACTTTAATTCCAGCACTAATGCTTGCAATCTACTTGAAATTCAGAGTTTAAAACCTACGTTCTCACCCAGAATGAGATTCACAAAAGTACTTGGGTGTCAAAACCTCACATTTGGGTATCTAGGCACCTAAATCCCAGTTTTAGGTTCCACAAAGCTCCCGCTGAACCCTGGAGGCACCTAAACTCACTTGGTATCTACATTTTCAGAGTGTAAGTTCCCTCTGTGCCTAGATTTCATGCACACTGCTGCCTCCCTCTAGTGTGGGGATTCCTACCTTCTGCTGAAGCCCCAGGGAAAGGTAGGCGTTCTCCTGCCAAGCTTGTGTATGGAGCCTTACCTGGTAGGTGTATGCCCAGGCCACTTATTGCATCAGTCAGAAAGTGGCTAGAGGAGGCAGCAGCACCAGCACTCACCTTACAACTTTTATCCTGGTGCTTGGAGCACTCAGCTGGGATGTGGGAGACCCACATTCAATTCCTCCACCTCTACCTGAGAGTACGGGGGGGTAAGGATTTGAACAGGAGTCGCCCACCTGTGAGTGCTCTGAGCTGTGGGATGTTCTGATCTGGGGCTCCCTTCATCTCTCCTGTTGAAGCTGTTCCACTGTGGATAAATAACTAGGTAGTGGACAGGGACCTGGGTGTCTCAGTACCCAGATGGGTGCCCTAATCACCAGGCTATGGATTCATTCTTACTCTCTGGCCCAGTGACTCTCTAGTTATTTATCCACAGGAGCTCTTAAAGGAGCCTCACATCAGAATGTCCAGGAGTTCCGAGATTAGAGCATGCTGAGAGGTGAGAGACCCCGGTCAAATCCTTTCTCCCCGTGTGAGAGAGGGGGATTGTACCTGTGTCTCTCACATGCCAAGTGCCTCTGTGCTGCTGGGTATAAAGTGGGCCCCACCACCACCTCTACTTCTGGCCATTTTGTGTGGGTTTAGTCTGGTGCCGAACTCATTTCCCCAAGAAACATCTTAGGTGCCCAAGCCCCTTGACTCCAGGAGGAGGTTCCCATTTGAGAGAGAGGTGCCTGGATTTAGGTGCCTATCTCCTTGAGAGCAGTGAGAGTTAGGACCTACTCCTGTCACATGCCTCTCCCATTGACTAACTTGGATGGTTCTCTGCATGGCATGCTGGCTTTTGTGAATTGCAGCCTATATCTCCCTGCTTGTTGTATAGGGAATCTAGGCACCGAACTCAGGCTTTGTGAATCACAGGGTATGGTTAGACTGGGGCTTTTTTAGTGCTAAAACCCTTCTTTAGCACTACAATTGCACTGCCAGAACACACTTTCAAGGCACTTTTTGCGCTTTTACTGACGTTTTAAAGCGGTACTGGTAAACCTCAAAACGAGAGGAATAAAGCTTTTAGCGCTGCCGTTTTAGCGCAAGGGTTGCAATGTGCACACCCCTATCGTTATAGTGAGCCTCCAGCATCCTGGCCCAGAATCCCCATTGCATCCTCTCTGGCCGGCATTTAAAACTCTTCTATCACCTCCTCAGGTGACCCCACGTCAGACCCTCCTCCACTGTGGGCGGGCTGCCGGACCCTGCCGCTGCTGGCGGCAGGGTTGTCATTTGCCCTGCTGCTGCGGGCGGCAGGGCTGTCAGATGCCCTGACTCTGCGGGCGGCAGGGCTGTCAGATCCCCGCCGCTGCGGGCGGCAGGGCTGTGGTGGGCGGGCTGAGTTTTAGCCGGATGCAGAATGGCCGCAATAAACGCCCCCTTCCCCACAAAGCACTGTGCCAGATTTCTGAAGAGGTGCTCTGTGGGATACCTGTCCTATCGCGGTACTCTCGTACCGCCAGAAGCGCGGATAATTTGTTCACTCTTTGGCGCTAGAGGGCTTCAATATGCACACCCTCTAGCGCAACACCTGTAGCGCTAAATAGGGAAGCGCTATAAACAACAGCGCTACACCCTGTAGTCTAATCATACCCACAGTGTTGTGCTTGTTCCTGTAATTTTGTAAAGTGGCTAAAAGTTGGGTATTACAACACTGAGCATCACAATGCCTAAGTCCCTTTGTGAATCCGGGCCCCAATGTCTGATGTACACTGTGCTCATCAGGAAAGGGAATGAGCTGCAGACAACTCTCATTGGCTTCAACGCCATCAGGTCAGACCTCCAGTTGTTAGTTTTCTCTCTCTAAACCCTGAATGAGAGTCAAGACTGAAGCACTTACTGTTCAAGTAACTGAGGCCATGGTTACACTTACAGGATTATAGCGCTTTTGGTTATAGCTGTCCCCATATACAGCAACAGGTATAGCGCTATAACATGTCCTGGTGTGGCCACATTTGCGGAACTTGCAGCGGCACAGGGAGTGGTGCATTATGGGCAGCTATCCCAGCATTCAGCTGGGTGCAACGTGCTTTTCAAACGAGGGGGGTGAGGGGAAACGAGGGGGGTGAGGGGAAACGAGGGGGGTGAGGGGAAACGAGGGGGGTGAGGGGAAATGTGTTGTGTGTATGCAGACGGAGAGAGCGAGGGGATTTTCTACCGCTGAAAGTCTTGTAATCAGTGGATGTCCTTTGAAATTAGAGCCTGCTATAGTTTCTCAGTCACAGAGCTCCCTTTGTAAACATTTGCAGTGCTTATCTGCGGAGTTGAGAGAAACTCTGAAAAGGTACTTCCGCATTCCTCCTGCCGTTTTCAAAACAAAGCGAGAGTTGTCAATTGCCTTAAATGACTCGGAGGTGTGCCAGAGATCACATAGCGTAATGACTGTTTACACTTGCCATAACACACTACAGGGAATACGCAACAGCTGTTATTCCTCAAGGAAGGGAGGATTACCAGGAGCGGTATAACTGTGGGTTTATAGCGCAATACATGCCTTGCCAGTGTGGACGGGTAGAGTTATAGCGCTCCCGGAGGCTTTATAGCACTATAAAGTGCCAGTGTAACCAAGCCCTGAGACTGTTGTTGTCCTTCACATCTCTTGTTTATGTCTCACTTTCTGTAGCTCCTCTTTCCAAATACAATTAATTGGAAGCTTTTCAGTAACATTTTGCTACGATCTTATTCTTGCCTGCTTTTAATCTTTATCATCAATAAAGTAACTAAAAACTTGTCACTGAAGAAGGCTCATTCGACTTGATGTAATAAGCTAATCTTGTCTTATTGGATATTTAGGTAGCCAAATAAGTTCTGTGGACTTCTCAGACCCATTAGATGTGTTATTTTTGAAAAGCGTAATTTAAAAAATAAAAGGGGGTAAGTGGAGGTGTTTCCTTCCTCGCTTCTGCATTCTTTGCTCCCAGCCGCTTTGGAATTGACACAGAGGAGTGTAAGTTTGAAGTTTGTTTTACCATTGGTTTTAAGTAAGCAGGTTAGAGTAAAGGACTCTGAATCTCCAGATCTTTGAAACAAGAAAAACCTTTTCTGAATGCTGGGAGGCTGGCAGAAGTGAAAGGAGACATAGGCCTGGGCTCATACAAGAGTCCTGGCAGGAAAGGGATTGGTGTTTGTTATATGGAGAGAGTAGTGAGGTAGGTGCTCAGCGTTTTTGTCGTCTTTGTCCCAGACCACGGTTTTGGTCTTCCTGCCACCCTCCTCATCCGCTCTGCCCCAGTCTTCTTGGCCCCATTGATCATAACACTCTACTGCCATAATTCTTGCCACCTACTTTCTATCTTCAAAGGTGAATTTAGGACTTGTCTGCTTCTGTACTTGGCCCCAGTGGTTCCCCTTGGATTTGAGCTTTGGCACCAAATGGAGTCTGGGGAGCAGGAAATCCCAGCCTCAGGCCATCGGGCTCATGCTGGAATTTGGTGAGCCACAGCACACAACAGTTCAGTAAGAAGATCTCAAAGCAGACGTAACTTGATCCAGTATTCATCTTGGCTCTGAGAGCTGATGACCAGAGGCGTAGAAAGGTTGGCCAGCCTGTGTACATCCACACTAGGACAAAACCGTGCTTTCGGCATAACTACGTGAAATGTTTCCAGAAAACAGTTGTCTGAGGATGCGGCATTAGAAAGAAGAAACACTGTAGTGTATTTTTTGTAGCCATTAAATCCAAGACCTCATGAGGTGACTTAATTGATCATTGCAGGAGAATGAGATCTTGACAGAACAGGAAGAGCTACTGGCGATGGAGCAGTTTCTGCGCAGACAAATTGCCACTGAGAAGGAGGAGATAGAACGCCTCCGAGCAGAAATAGCTGAAATTCAAAGGTAAGAAAGAGCCTGCTGACCTCAGATCCCCAGCCAGGCTAGAACTCCTGCATGAATTTCTGCCGTGATTGTATTTCTCTATAAAAGGTGGGATTTTGAAACACAGAAGTGTGCAGTTGAAAATGCTAATGGAAAGGACAGGAACCTGATGAACATTAGATTGCCTCATTGCAGCTTTTGAGATATTTTCTTCTAGATCACAGTAACTTGTGCAGACCATAAGCATAAAAAAAAACCCATTGTCTTAAAGGACAAACTGCTTTTTTTTTTACTTCGCCAAGAATAGAATTTGCTTTTTAAAAAAGGAAGAAAGAAAACGCTTTAGTTTTATAATTTGCTGCGGAGTCTCAAATGGATGGGCAGGTGAAAATATCGACTTTCTCACCTTCTGCATTTCCGGCAAACTTGTATGTGAATAGGGCTTAAATTTAAGATCTCTTTTACTCTTTCAGTCGACAGCAGCATGGTCGAAGTGAAACTGAAGAATATTCTTCTGAGAGTGAGAGCGAGAGCGAGGATGAGGAGGAGCTACAAATTATCTTGGAAGATTTGCAAAGGCAGAACGAGGAACTAGAGGTGAGACAAATGCATTTTACCAAAATAACCTTTGCTTTTCATGCTGGCTTTCTTTGGGGGTGGGCTCCAAGCCATGGGGAAGAATTTCTCACAGGTGCAGTTTGGCAAGTGCTGCTCATTCTGTTCTCAATGAGAGAGTGAGTGAGGGAACAGAGAATTTCTTCAGTCTCTCTCTGGAATATATTTAATTCTCAAGAACCAATGCTGTTCTTTTTAAAGCTAATTTCATTCCCCAGGGCTCCTGCCCCATGTGCAGTCATTTACCTATGTGCAAAGTGGGTGTAAGTTGCTACCAGATAAGATTTAATAGTCTCACAACCACTTTGCACAGGTGTAAATGACTGCAGGTGAGGCAGGGCCTGGAGAACGGATTTCTCAGATATTTTCCCACACAGCCCTTTCCATTTCTTTCATGCATCTGTCTGTTTTTTCCTCCCTACAAACATGTGAGACTTTTTCTCTTCACCTCCCCTCCCGTTTCTCTTCACCTCTGCATTGTGTCTGAATTGACTCTTCGTTTTAAAAAAACTTGGAGTGGAGGGTGACAAGAGCATTTTAAAAGAGCAGCATTGGTATCTGAAAATTAAATACAGATATTCCAGGGAGAGACTGAAGCAATTCTCTTAGCTAGTGTGAGGAATAATTCCCCACTGTCAAGGGCCAATCCAAAAAACCTGTCATCTTTCCCTTGGGCCGTGGTGATTTTCCTGAGTATGGATAGTGTTACTTTAGCCAGCTAAGGGGAGCTCTAAGGTCCTTTCAATCCCTTCTTCTCTGAGGATAGAGTTATTTCCTCCACCACTCTCCCAGACCTATGACTGGGAGTAAGATGTAACACTTGGTGTATAAATTCTGATCTCTTGCTTGGTGCTGTCAGGAGGCTCCTGGGTTAATGTCCTTTACAATTCTCAATAGAAAACTCTGTATTGCTAATGTGTGGCACTTCCCATCTGAGTGATTTAAATACTTTTCAGTTATTAACAAACTACAGCTCACAAGCACCCTGTCAAGTACTGTTCTCATATTACTGGTGAGGCACAGAAAGGTTAAGTGACATGCCCAAAGTCGTACAGAAAGCCTGTGGCAGAGCCAGGAATAAATCCTAGGTTTCCTGAATTCTAGTCCTGTGCTCCGCTAGTAGCTGTTAACTTTGGTTAGCTGTTAAGACACATTTGTAACTCAGATTGAAGAATGACATGAGTTAAGAAGCTGATTAAAAACAGACTCCAAAAAATTAATCTAAAGCTGCCTTGGTGCATTTTTATAGTAATTGCTGCTGGAGGGAGGTGAGGCAAGGCAGCTCCAGAACTCATTTAAGTGTTAAGTCTTTGCAGTCAGTGCTGAAACTGTCATCTGCCAAAACTTCATTGTTCACTATTTAACTCCAAATATAGTTTACAAAAATCTTAAACCAGCTCTGAATCTTTCTGTAGAGAGGTGGGCTGGAGTGCTCATTTTCTCATCTCAGTGTGTATTTTTGGTGGATGCAGCTGTTGGTCCATTGTCACCATAAATCTGTTCCTTATGAGATTAGTTTTTTTCATCCACTCCAATTTTGTTCATTGCTGTGTGTGTATTCATGCGCACGTGCATACACTTGTCTCCCTCCCAAGTTAGCAGCAAAGGTTACATTGTGTGATACTCCATTCATGAGTCAGTAGCTACAGAAGTGACTGTTTTGTCCTACTTTTCTTTCCCGTGCTCAAAAGATAAAGAACAATCATCTGAACCAAGCGATTCATGAGGAACGAGAGGCCATCATTGAGCTGCGAGTGCAACTTCGACTGCTCCAGATGCAGCGAGCAAAATCAGAGCAGCAGGTGCAGGAAGAAGAGGAGCCAGAAAAGCGTGGGGGTGTTTCTCAACAGCAAAGAGATAGTGTTCTGGAGACAAAAGCAGCTAAAGAGCAGTCAAAGGCAGTCAAGGAGCTAGTCAAGCCATCACCAAGCAAAGACAGGAAGGAAACTCCAATTTGATCCGGGTCCTTGGGTATTCATAAAATCAACTGGACTTAGCAAGGACTGTGCGACTTACTGTAATTCAGAGGCTAAAACTGCACAAATCTTTGCTGGCTGTGTACATTGTGTAAAGAATCTTGTCTTTTAAAACCCTACGAGATTTTTGTCTCCTTCATAATTGTGGATTCTGCCCATTAGGCTCAGGTTACTTTGGAGGACAAAGCAATTAGAGGGTGGAGGGTGCAGAGGAGTTTTCCAGCTCGTGTCAGATTATTGGAGACTGATTTGCTTCAGGTGACTTTAGATAATTCAGTATTGGTTTTATTTTAAACCAGAGCAATTATTTGTTTTCATCAGAGCAAAATTGGGAGGTCTCTTCTTTCCAATCAGTAAAAAACAAAAACCTATCCACAAACATTATTTGCCTTGTGAATCTATAAATTCTCTCATTCATAGTCATTTCTGCTTACCTGGTCACTCTTGCTTGTGCCTTTGATACCTTTCTGATGCAGATTATATACAAAGGAGCTTTAAATTCTTTCCTGCTTGGCTAAAATGTCTGATACTGCAGGAGATCATTGTGACCTAACAAATGCCCTAATAACGTCCTCATTTTACAGTTGTAAAATGTATTAAAATAAGTGTCAGATCTCACAGATGTTATTTAAGTATGTACCTATGTGGTGGAAGGCGTCATCAAGAGCCAGTCAAGTCTTTTGGCAATGTAGTGGACCCATTTGCTGGTTTGTAAACCAGTGATCCTCATCATCATCATACTTGTGTAACATATATGCTGTATTCACACTGTTGGGGCATAACAGCAGCCTTTTCTTAGCAGAGAGAAAGGGTCCATTTTCAAGTGTTTTGAACTCTGAGTTCTGTTAAAACTCAGTGACCGATGCTTTAGTAATTAAAGGGGATTGGTTATGTTGTTTGCTTAGCTTAGAATAAGTTCTCTTTGTCTAACCAAGCAATATATTGTTCAGCTACAGAAATTCAAGCCATTCCTGCTTTTCAGATAAGCCTGATGAAAGATGCCCAGTGGAGGGAGCAGGGTTCAGCAATAGATTTTTTTTTCTTTAGTAACAATAACTGTGACTTACTTTTGGCTCAGCTATTTAGTGCTACCAGCAATCAAAGGCCTTCATAAAAATTGGCATTGTAGGGCCATTTTTATGTTTCAGGTGCACTCATTTGTATATGTCAAATGAAATGATGGTCATGAGACTAGTCAATAAATATTCAACTAAAAAAATATTGAAAACAACTCCACAGAGTGCTCAGAGCCTATCTTGTTTCTAGGATATTTATTTTCTGCACCTGTTGGACGTGGTTGTATTCTTTATCTATTGCACTGTTGTGAATCATGGGCCATGATTTGATTTTGTATAAATAATGCTTTGATATGTTATAGAAAACAGCCTCATATTTTTTTAAAATTTGGAGAATAGAATTTATGAAGATTGAGAATGTGATTAGGTTGCAATTGTAAACATATAAAGCATTCTCCCTTGCCTGTCTGTTACATGCATTTTATATATGCTAGCAATATTTAAACATTTTGTTTAAATTCACTCTAATTTCTATCAAATTGTCATGGATTTTTCTAATCAGTGTTCTTCAGACAAATCTCTTAATGTTTATCTTTTATTTTGTTATGACCATATTCATCAAGCTAATAAACTCAACAGCCATTTGAAAATAGTTTGTAATGTATCTACCTCGCAGTAAGTGTCCATCTTTGAAAGCAGCCTAGCTCACCTTGCATGCACAACTACCTTCCATTGTGTGGGGAGTTTGTTCTGAGGCAAACCCATCCCAGTTAAACTATGAAATCAGTTTTTTGGATTGTTCTCCTCTAGGGACAGTTATCCTGGCATTTCTGTTACGAAACTCTGCTGAGGAAAAAAAACTGGTTCAAAGCTAAAATTTAAATCTTGTATTAGATCTAAGGAAAGCAAAACAAATAGTCAAAGATCTGTGGTTTTCAAGAGCCTCCTCTTACTGCTGTAACTGTAAAGGTGAACTAAAAGATTTACTTTTTGAAATGTGAATTCAGGCGCTCAGTTCTGTTTCTTTCTGCAGTTACCAAGCAGCTGCTCCACCTACACTGCTTTAGGTGTTTGGGTTGTCACCAGACCCTATAGCAATAGGACTGAACACAGGTCTTTGCAAGTAAGTACAGGAGTTAAATGTTCATCTCTAGTTTCTGTAATAATGTTATTTGGTTTATCCATATTATGTTAAGAATTTGAGTTCTAAAAGTTTCTGGAAAAAAATTCAATTCTCTTGAAAAAACAATTAAAGTAAATTATGTCCATGTTGCTAATTCATAATAGTCCCTTTTTTAATATAAATCTGAGGAGGGGAGCTACTGTGCATGAATTTTTGGTGTGTGGAGTTGTGGATTTGATTCTTAGTTACACTGTTAATGGGTGTTACTAAGGATACAGACAGGATATACTATGGCCATTTGTGCTTCATCTGAGATCAAGAAAATCAGTGTGAAATCTAATATGCATCTTACATGTGTAATGAGTTAGTGATCTCTTTGAAGGAGCCATTATACAGTTAAAAGAGCTGATTATTTTTAACTGGACAGTAAATATAACTCTGAAAGTAATTCCAATGTTCTGATATTTTACACTACCCAGCTCATTTATAAGATGTCTTATAAGAAGAGCATCCCAAGGTGCCTTGCAATAAAACTAGCGAGCCCTGCTGTACAATAAAACTCAGCTAGAGGTATAATTAAAGGGAGTGTTGCCCTAATCCTGAACTTCCCTGATCATCTGAGAAAATGCAATGAAGTTTGTAATTTAAAATAGAAAGGAAACCAGAATATAAGGACCTACTATATCTAGCTGGCTTACTAAATGGGAAACTTGGATAAACAACCACTCTTAACAGAGTAGCAGGAGGAGAGCTGGCATAGAGAGTACATTGCATCCATTTAATTTGCTTGATATCATACTATGGCCATGGATCATACCTGGCAGTATAGCTCAAATGAGGAATGCAAGAGCATTATTGGGCATTTATGCCCTGGCAGAATCAGCAGACAAAATACCAGACCCAGCAAATTTACACATATTGAAACCAGACTTCATTTTGTTATGCCTTTGTGGGCCAGACTCAAACAATGCATGCAATAAATAGCTAGTCACAACTGGACATGATGGCTTGAGTTCTGATTGTATCAGTAATAATACAGGATCTGTTGTGTGTGTTGACTAGAGTTAACGTGGCCCAGTGTTCCAATCTTATGAATATAAACATTTACCCAGGTAACCTGTTTGTACATTCCTAATGCTAGCTCTAACTGAATACTGCAGAAGGGTGGCACTTTTGGGTCCCGCTTAACTATTCTTCAATCCAATTTAAAACCTCGTGCCCACACCATGAAGTACTTCAGTTGACTGTACCAGTATGTGCTTGGAGTAGTTTCTGTCAAATCACTCCATTTACAAGCCATTTCAAAATGAACTCTTAAAAGGCCAGTCGCACACCCATGTGAGTGATCAGCAGTGTAACTCTTACTAACAAAATTAAATTGTGGGGAGAAAACCAATATAAAGCAGCAGGCTATTATAAGTGGGAAGTTTTGAAGACTGTGCCCTCCTATTTATTGAAATTCTGCAACTTTATGTAGCTATTTTAGACAACTATTTTTAATGCAAATTAATCTTTTTCCAATAAAGTGTCTGTACCCTGAGAAGTAGCAGTTTGCAGTGAACTGTTGCCTACATGAAAGTTACAGCTAGTGGTTTGTCAAATCTAGCAACAAGCAGCTGCTTTTAACAGTTCATGCCCCTGGCAGAAATCTGAGATATGTCAGTGCCTTCTACAGTCTTTTAGCAATGGCTCTGCAAGACCCAGATAGCCCATGGGCTAGATTACCAAAGAAACCTATGTGGTGATGCTAAGCTTCACTGTGCCTCACTTCTGGGTGCCTAGAAAATCATTTATTCCCAGTGAATGTTAGGCCAGAGAGAGAACACAAGCATGAGAACGACTGGAGGGGATTAGAACACACAGCTGACTTCAAATTATTTATCCACAGTGAGCCAGGAGAGGCCTATGCCAGAGTAGCCTAAAGTCCAGGAGCTAGGGCACTCCTGCAACATAGCAAATCCATTCTCCCTCCTCAGGTGGAACAGGGATGTGAAGTGGGGCAGTTCTCAAATTCCGAAGCACTGGGCTAAAAGTAAGGAGGGTGGTTTTCCCACTGCAGCCGTTTGGGGCACATTAGTCTATAGCGGCCTGATCTGGTAGGTTAGGGCTGAGCACATCTAGCAGTTCAGGCCCTGCAGGTATGTTAAGTAAAAGCACACCTAGCTTCTCTGGGCATTGCTCTGGGCTCACACATCAGGATGTGTGGTGGGGGCCTGCAGTGTTTGTGCCAAGCAGCAGTGTCACAGGTGCAATTGGGAACTCACTGCAAGTTAAGGTACTAAGTAACTTCTGCTGCCTACAAGATTTGAGCCACTGGAGCACTGAGGTGCCTAATTGCCATTTTAAGTCCTTTTGGGACTCCAGTCCTTTGGGACTATTGAGAGTGGAGTTGAAATCACTTCTCTACACAGCTGATGGGGTTCTTTCATTAACATCACAAAGTAGCTCATTGTTGGCTCTGGGGCTCAATTTCCCTCTCCACTGGGCTGAGGTCGAAAGCTGTCCAGCTCTCACCCCTGCACCCTCCTCCTGGCCTAACTGTCAAGCTGGGTTCTTTCCACCATCTTGATGGTGCCAGGGGAGCCTCCAGCTATTTGTGCAGGTTGCAAGGGCATCATTTACTTGGGGAATACTACCTAGGGTTCTTCCTGCCTGTGAGGAAAAACAACCAGACTGATTGCAATGGAGGGTGCAGAATCTACCCCAACAGAAGGCACAATTCCTGTATGGAGCAGGGTGGGACCAGCTAGGATCCCTATCACCCCCTGTAGCAGGGTGATCACCCCGCTCCACCCTAAAAGGGCTTAAAACAGCCCAGGAGAGGGCTTTGGCTGGGCTTTGGCTGGGGGCAAGCCATTCCCAGGCTGATTGGGAAGGCAGCCACAGCTGGGGCCAGACTCAATTAGGAGGCAGCTGGACCTGCTAAAAGGATTGTTCGTTTAGAGCCCAGTCAGTGTCTCCTCTAGTGGTGGAGGAAGACAGGTCTGGCTGCTGGGGACCTTGACAGGGTACCTGGATGGGAGCAGGGCTGGGCGAACTCTGGTGTATAACCCCCCTGGCTGTGGGCCCAGTAGACAGCCAAAAATGGGTACTGAGGTTTCAGGAGGCAGCAGGCCAACCCTTCTTGCCTATGATGACTGCCTTATACAGACTGCAGTCAGCCCCAGTGAATGGGGGCTCAATGGTGACTTGCAGTAGCCCATGGGCTGAGGCAAGGTGGGGATAGGGGGTTCTGTGGGGAGACCCTGAGATTTGAGGGGAAACTGCATGGGGGCACCCCAGGGAAGAGGGCACCAGAGGCTGGAAACACTAATTCCCCAAACAACCAGCAGGAGGCATTGCAGGGGCCCTTACTTTAGGAGGGGGTGGGCAAATGGCCCATGGGACCATCCAGTCCCCTTGAAAGGGGCAAGTTCTTGCTCCCATGGTGGCAAGGCTACCAGCAGGAGAGCAGCGCTTTACCTTGTAAAAGATGAGGCCCTTCCCGTAAATACTCCATCGAAACTAGGGGTGGGCAAACTACAACCTGCAGGCCCATCCTGACTAGCCCCTGAGCTTGCCAGGGAGGCTCCCTCCGGCCCCTGCTGTCCCTTTGCAGCTACATCCCCGCACTGGCAATGCTGGGGGGGAGGGGGGAACAGGGCTGCGCAGCAGCGTTTCTGGCTCCGGCCACTGCTGTGAGCAGTGTGGTAAGGGGGATTGGGGAAGGGGGGGTTGGATAAGGGGGCAGTTGGCTGGGGTGGAGTTCTGGTGGAGGCAGTCAGGGGAAGGGGAACAGTGCACTCCTGTGGGGCAGTTCGGCTGGCTCCATCCAGGCTGCTGCTTTAAAAAACATGGGATGGGATGGGGGGGGGGGGTAGGAGGCAGGGGATTGGATAAGGGACAGGCAGGGGACAGGGAATGGGGTGGATAGGGCATAAGAGTCCTGAGGGCTGGGGGAGGCTGTCAGAGGGCTGGGGTGTGGTTAGGGCTCAGGGCAGTCACATGACAGGGGATGTCCTAGGGGAGGACAGAGTGTGTGTGTGTGTGTGGGAGCTCTTGAGGGTGCAGTCAGGGGACAAGCAGGGGGACAGTGGGTCAGAGAATGTGAGGGGGGGGCAGTCGGGATGGGGAGTGGGGGTGGAGCCAGGCACAGCCTGCCCCTCAATGCAGTTTTGCAACCCTGACATAGCCCTCAGCCAAAACATTTGCCCACCGCTGCTTTAGGCCCAGGAAAGCTGCATTCCCCCGGGACTAAGGCTGCGTGTCTGTCACCGACACAATGACTTTCCATGACTTCAACAGCAGCCCCCACTGGGGCAGTGTCAGGCCATCATGCCTCCGCCCCCCTTCCAGGCCCCCACAGCCACAGTTGTTTGGGTGTAGAAGAGGGCTCAGGGCTGGGGAGTGAGTGAGGCAGAGGGTTCTTGGGGTCCCAGCCAATGGGAGCTATAGAGCCAGTACCAATAGCATGGGCAGCATACAGAGCCCCCCTGGCCTTCCCTCCCCCTAGGAGCTGGCCACTTCCAGGGAGCTGGGTGCGGAGCTTGGCAGGGAGCCTGCCCGCTCCTCCTCCCCCCACACCAACAGCAGTCCCTCTCTTCCCCTGCCCCACCACCCACCGGCCCCTAGCCCATGTTTACCCAAGATACCTAGTTGAAGTCAGAAACAGGTCATAGACTACGACCTGTCCATGACTTACCTGTGACTGAAATGTAACCTTACTCCAGCCCGGGGGTGCTGGCACGTTAGTGGGGAGAGGAAAGTGCACACTCCACCCAGTGGCATCAGAACGGGGGTAGATAAGGGGCTATGGCCGTCCCACTTCTTGAATGTGGATGGGCCTGGGCTCTCTTCTTTTCACCAAGGCAGACCCCTGCCCCTCCTCTTCCCTCCCAAGGCCCCAGCCCAGGGGAGGTGGAAGGTCTGCATACCAGCTCCCCACAGCTAGTGTGACCAGGCAGCAAGTGTGAAAAATTGGGATGGGGGGTGGGGGGGCAATAGGAGCCTATATAAGAAAAAGACCCAAAAATCGGGACTATCCCTATAAAATCAGGATATATGGTCACCCTACCCACAGCTGACTTGAGCGGTCAGGATCTAAAACAATTGGCTCTTCAAAAACCTACTGAAAGCTGAGTTGCGGTATAAAGGAAGGGGAAGGAGAACACCCTCTGTGCTCACCTCCCTGGAAGAAAAGCAATCACTTCCAGAGCAACCGCAGCAGAGAAAACAAGGAAGAATCCGATAGGTCAGGTTCCAATCTTAACACAAAATGATAAACTGTTGTACTGAGATACTTGATCAGCTTATTACTAATCACTGAAATGACAAAGGTTTGGAGAAAATAAATCCAACTTTCTATTTGCTGTACAAGGACAAAACAGGCCTTGGGTTTGCCTCCCATATCGATATTGGTAACGGTCTGCATAGGAAGTACCAGTGGGTTTTCTGGGACTTGTAGAGCTCATCTTCTGGAATCCACAGTTCTGTTTTTCGAATAGGTTATATCAAAAAGAAATGAGATTTTAGCAGAAACCTCCACCTCTTATTGAGCAGCCTCTGCCTATTCCCACGTGCAGGGCCGGTGACAGAAATTTGGGGCCCCCCTACTCTGATCATTTGGGCCCCCCCCAGCCCAGCCGGCGTTCTCCCCCCCCCCCCCCCCCCGCCAGCTGACAGCGGCTGGCGGCAGTGCGGGGTCCTGCGGCGCAAGCCGCCCTTGCTGCTCCCCCCCCCCCGCGCACTTTCTCCCCTGGACTGTGCCGCTGCCGCTGGCCGGGCTCACTGCTCCTGCCGGGGACGCGCGCTCGTCCGCTTCCGGAGGAGAGCTGCGCCACCTCCCCGCCCCTGCCCCGCTCTCCAGGCCCAGCGACAAGGGGGGATGACTGCGGGTACTGCTGTGTACCGGGGCCCCCCTGAAGTCCGGGGGCTGGTACAGCTCTACCCATAGTACCCCCCTGTCGCCAGCCCTGCCCACGTGTAGGACCAAGGACCAGCCACTGATTTGCCTGATGAGGCCTCTGACCCAGGCTTCCTTCCAGCCTGGAGGCTTTAAAAAGGGAGAGTGACTCCAACCACGGCTCACCTCCCTTCTGCTAGCTGAAGCAGTGCGGAGTCTGGATTGAATGCAGGATCGGACACCTCCGCCTCACAGATTTCACTTTCTTTTTGCCGTTTGGGGGCTCTCTTTCAAGCTCCACATGAACTCTGGAGAACAGCCTGTAGGCAAAAATGGTTACTCACCTTTTTGTAACTGCTGCTCTTCGAGATGTGTTGTCCAGTCAGGTGTGTGCACACCACGTGCATGACAGCCCAAAGATTTTTCCCTCTAGCAGTATCCGTAGGGTCGGCCTGAGCGTCTTCTGGAGTCATGTCTTCATGGTGCCCAATATAGGGTCCTGCCAACCATCACCAAAGCTCCCTCTCTGCGAATCTTGAGGAGCACCTTGTGAATGAGAGGGACAGGCGGGAACGCATAAAGGAGACGTCCTCCCCATGGCTGTGATTCAGGAAGGAGCAGAAGATTGAGTTCACTATGTCCAGAAGAAGGGAGCCCTTGTGGCCATGGAACAACCTGTGGAGATGGTCCGCCAGCTCGTTCTGTACTCCAGGGAGGTCTGATGCTTGCAGGTGTATCTAGTGCTCTGCACAGAAGTCCCACAGTGTGAGGGTTTCCTGGCACAGGGAAGAGGAGTATGCAAGCACACACCCCATTTGTTGATATAACATATTGCTGTGGTGTTGTCTGTCATGACGGATACACATCTCAGTTAGGTGGGTTTGGAAAGTCTGACATGCTAGGTGCACTGCTCTCAGCTCTGACATTGATGTATAGCGTGAGATCCGCCTGAGACCAGAGGTCTTGTTTCCTGAGGTCACCCAAATGTGCCCCCAGCCCAAGTCTGACACGTCTGTCACTAGTGAGAGGGCTGGCTGAGGGCTAGTGAAGTGGACCCCTGCACCTACTGCCTGTAGATCGAGCCACCATAGGAGGGAGTCAAGTACTGGGCAAGGCAGGATGACAATCCTGTCCCGGACTGGCTGATACACTAACGCTAGCCATGATTGAAGAGGTCGAAGTCTGAGCCTGGCATGCTGTAGTACATAGGTACAAGCTGCTACAGTGTCCCAGGAGTTTCACCGCTGCCGGAGCCCCTGGCTGCCACTGCTACCAGGGCTCTGGCAGTGGGGCTCTAGGGGCTATTTAGAGGGCCCAGGCAGTAGAGGCGGGGGAGCCTTGGACCCTTTAATTAGCCCCCGAAGCCCTGCCGCCGCCACTACCCCAGGGCTCCAGCAGCAATATAAAGGGACTGGGGCTCCACCTGCTGCTGAGAGCACCAGGCCCTTTAAATTGCCGCTGGGGTAAGCCAGGCCACCCTGGTACGGCACCCCGGGTCTTGCTGGTATGCTGTACCGAGGCGTACCGGCGTACTTTCACCTCTGCTTGTGCCTCCACTTGATACCCGGAGCAGCCCTTGATCAGCCAGTCATTGAGGTATGGGAACACCTGTAGCTGCCGCTTGCGCAGGAACCCGGCCACGACTGCCATGCCCTTGGTGAACACTCGCGGTACCGCCGACAGGCCGAATGGGAAGATTGTGACCTGATAGTGATATGTGCTGTGGGGCAGAGTCATTACTATGTGAAAGTACACGGCCTTCAAATCGAGGGCAGCATACCAGTCTCCTGGATCCGATGAAGGGATGATGGAGGCTAGAGACCATGCAGAACTTGAGCTTCTTCACAAACTTGTTGAGCTCTCGCAGGGCTAGGATGGGCCTGAGGCCGCCTTTGGCTTTCGGAGTATCCCCTCTCTACCATGTGGAGCACCCAGTGGTCCGAAGTTATATGGGCCCATGCACAGGAGAAAGTGGATAGCTGGGATGAAAAGGTAAGGCAGGGTAGATTCAGTTCTTGTACTGGTGTGCCGTCCCCGACTGCACCTTCAAAAGGCCAGTCTGGGGTCAGAAGATGGTTTGGGCTGGCCCTGGCCCTGGGACAGGTGCGGTCTTTTTCTGCCACCTCTATTCCTCCTCTGAGGAGCATCCTGCCGGTTCTGCGATTGGTAGAACCGCAAGGAAGGCTGTGGCCAGAAGTGCCTGTGCTGAGTCATGGGAGTGTGGCAGACCAAGGACTTGAGGGTGGCCCTAGAGTCCTTTACACTGTCGAGTCCTTGATCCCTTTTGTCAGAAAAGATCTGAACCCTCAAAGGGAAGGTCCTGAATGGTCTGTTGGACCGTGTAGAGAAGACCCAAGACCTGCAACCAGGAACTCCTCCTCATTGCCACCCCTGTGGCCATTGCGCGGGAGGCAGCATTTGCCCCGTCCAACACCGTCTGTAGGGAAGCTCGTGAAATTAGTTTCCCTTCTTCTACCAGTGCAGAGAACTCTGCATGGGAGTCCTGCATCAGCAGCTCGGCAAACTTGGCCATCGAAGATGTTATATGAGTATCTGCTCACGAAGGCCTGCTAGTTCGATCTGCGGAGCTGTAGCCTCCCAGTGGAGTAAACCTTCCTCCCAAATAAGTCTAGTTTTTTAGCATCGCTATTTTTAGGGGAGGGCCCCTGGTAGTCTTGGCCCTCACACTGCTGCATCAACCACTAGGGAATCAGGGGATGGGTGGTTATGTAAGTGTTCATATGCCCTTGAGGAGACAAAGTACTGCCTTTCATTTCTCTTGGCCTTATGGGGTAAAGAGGTCGGGATCTGCCACACCGTCTTTGTGGTCTCAGCAATGGTCTTAATTAATGGCAGGGCAATGGGAGCAGGCCAGGAGGGGGCGAGGATGTCAACAATAGGGTCAGTGCCCCCTACCACCTCCTCAGCCTGGATCGTCAGGTTATAGGCCACCCTTCACAGCAGCAGTTGTGGGACCCCGTTGTTCTCCAAGGCCAGGGCTGTCGATGTCCCCGCTATGGTCTCATATGGGGAGGATGAGGAGGGAAGTCCTGGCAATGAGCCCTGCTCACCCTTGGTGCCTTGGGGTCACAAGGCACCTGCTATTGCTGAGCCGCCACATCAGCAGCCTGCTGAGCCGGGGCCACTGGAACTGGGATCATGGGTGCCGAGGTCGCTGATACAGTCGCTGGCACCGTGGGTGAAGGGAGGGGCGTTGGTGGCACCGCTGCTGGTAATGCCAATGGTGCCTCCGGAGGGATGAAGGACACAGACAATACTGATGCAGATCTGGACCTTGACCCTTGGTTCTGTCCCTGGCTCTGATGATACGCCCAGGGTGTCCAGAAGGGCCACTAAGTTGGGGGTTGTCATTGCAGTGGCCATGGTGCCAGATACGTCTGTTGTAATACCCATGAATACACATTCAGCTAAGATGTCATTCTGCATTCGGATGATAGGAGAGCCAGTCAGCTCCCAAGTATGAGTAACGAGATTCTTGATAAAGATTCACTTACGAACTTCTCACCCAATTATTTCACTTTTTTTTTTTTTTTTTTTTTTTTTTTTTTTTTTTTTTTTAGTGTTTCTGTACTTTTTTAAGCTAACTTGACTTTTGTAAGATAAGTGTGTTGTGGTATACTTCTTTTCTAAACATAAATCTTAAGTTTTACATTAAAATCCCTCTGGAAAAAGTCATTCATATTTACATATTTATAGAAATCCATGCAAGAACTAGAAAAGGAAAGACACAGTCATTTCAAATTTGTTCTTTTAATATCTTTAAAAGGTCACAACATATTCAATCTTATTAATAAATTTTATTTGGACAAGTAGAGAACAACTTGTATCACAACATTTTTAAACAACATGATTAAAGACTGCAGCACTCCCAAGAGTGGTCACAGATATGTACAGTATATGAAGAAAAAGTTGCACCTCAGAGCTGATCATGATCAAGTTAAAAATACCTGACTTAAAGTACATGTGCTAATAAATTTCCTTCAGGTCATGACCAGCATGAAAACAATTAGGACACAGGTACTCAGCAAAGTTTTCTGCTAATGGGTACAGCAATATGCTGCATTTAAAGATTAAAATCAGATTCTAGTTTAGTGTTACCACTGAGCCCTTAAGAAAAATCCAAATCTCTACTCTTCCCCATTTACCCACATCAAAACTATTCACACTTAAGGATGTGCCCAGCTGCACACAATCAGGTTCTTTGCATGGATAAAAACTTTTATAGCTAATACTGGAGGTCTTACATCTTGGTATAAATCTGCCTCTCTGGCTATAAGAATTTGAACGATCAGTTGCTAAGGAAAAAAATTTGTTAACTCCTCAGGAGAAACAACGCAGGTCTCTGGAAATCACATCCCTTCTACAATGAAAATGCTCTGCCAATTCAAGTTTCATTTGTTCAGGAAGACAGAAGATTTAAGGCTTCAGTGGCAAATATAATCCTCTGAGCAATGTTTTTCTAAAGTCAAGATGAGATAGGCAATGTTTACTTTTTCTTGACTCTTAAAATCCCTGGTGCCAGGTTTAGATAACATCCACCCGTAATTAAGTCCAGCAAGACATCTCTCCTCCTTTGGAAGAGGTTGTCCTATATCATCCATTTTAGGAGCATTTGAGGACAGTTTGTGTTCTGTTTTTTATTAAAATTATAGTAACATTCAGGAACTTCTTTTAATAAGTCGATGAAGCAGTGCTCATGGCATCATCTGCAATTTTGGTACTGGCAGGATGTATGCTTGCAAAGTATTTGACATCATTGTCATCATCCATTTGAAGGGCCATAATTGTCTGTTCCACAACTTCTTGATGAGAATTGGCAGAATTCAGAAAATATTCTATAAATAATGGAGAATACAAGAGATAAGAAAAATAAGAGTAACAATATTATATTTTGGTGCAACCCCCAGCTAACATGCTACAGTGTTACATTCAAAAGCATCAGTACGCTTCTGCATCAAGGGCCAACAGAGGGTTCTGCTTTAATATTAAAAGGCTATTAGTGACACTGAAATTCTGTATTAACAAATACAAGTTTTTGGATATTTTAGTTTAATCCTTATGCTGTAGACAGATATTGCTTCATAACATGAAATATTAGGGCAATATCTACTCTAACTATAGTAACACCCAATCCTTGTAAGCAGGCAAATAATATATTCATTTAAATGTATCCACAAACTAACTTAAAATACTTGAGGTGATTAATGCATGTGTTGGAGGACTCAAGTATAATATAGTTGTCCTCGTGGTGTAGGAGTACAAGACCCCTAAAATTCCTTCAATGTAATAAGTGGCAGGCAACATGTGCAAAGGAAAAACCTCCTGCTAAGAACAGGAGTCCCAAAATCAACATGTTTATATTTCCAATGGAAGGTAATACAAATAAACTGTCATGCTATTCACTACTACACAATATAAATGGTAATATGAATAAGCAGTATGGAAGAAACCCCAATATATGATACCATTGTATTAAAAAATCCTCCCTTTCTACAGCAGTTTGTGGTTAATACACCTTTTAATTTTATTTTTTAAATCTAAATTGAATAATCTACCACTGTCTCATTTTATACTTAGATTATAAGATCTGTGAGACAGGGACTGTTTCTATTATACATTTGTACAGTACCTACACCAGGGGTCTCAAACATGAGGCCCGGGGGCCACATGCGGCCCGCAAAGCCCTTCCCTGCGGCCCACCAAGCTTCCTGGCGCCCCCTCCCCCGGTCCCCTCATAGCAGTTTGCAGGACGGAGGGGCCAGAAGTAGAGGCTTCTCTGCTGCCTGGCTGGGCCGCGTGTGTTTCTAGCTCTGGACTTCCTAGATTGCTCTTGCTTTGTTTGCCAAACAGCTGTTGGTGGTGCCTAGTGCTTTCCAGGAGGGAATGGGGAGCTGCGTGCTCAGAGGAGGAGGTGGGGCAGGGGTGGGACCTCTTGGAAGGGGTGGAGTGGGGGCGGAGCCGGGGCAGCGAGGGCAGGGTGTGTGTCAGTGGTGCGGCCCTCGGGCCAGTGCACTAGTCCTCATGGAAGGGGTGGAGTGGGGGCAGAGCCGGGGCAGCGAGGGTGTGTGTGTGTGTCAGTGGTGCGGCCCTCGAGCCAGTGCACTAGTCCTCATGCGGCCCTCGTGGTCATTTGAGTTTGAGACCCCTGACCTACACAATACGGCTGGGTGCTCTAGGTGCTACCATAACACAAACAAATGATATATCATCCACATAAATGTCTTTTTTGACTACAGCGAGGCTCTCTCTTACAAGAGTACATGAGTTCCACAGCTTAATTAAGTGTTGCATAAAATTTCTTTTATCAGTTTTAAATGTAATGCCTTTCAGTTTATTTGGATTCTCCTTGTTCTTGTATTGATAAATGGTAAATAGGAATGCTGAAATGGTCTCCTCTGTATTGTTCATTATTTTATCTAATTATCATCCCTATTGGTCTTCTCTAAACAATTTCTGTTATATCTTTTTGAAAGGAGGGTGACCAGAGCTGGACACAGTAGTCCAGATGAGAGAATAACACTGATTTATATAAATACATATTTCCAGTACAGTAAAACCTCGATTTAACGGACTAATTCGGGCGAGGGGGTGTCCGTTAAATCAAAAAGTCCGTTATTTAATAAAAAAAAAACCTGAGCTGTCGGAGCAGCAGCCCGCCCGCCCGCCACAGGGTCGGGGCGGCAGCTCTGCAGCCCGCCTGCTGCCGGGACCCAGGCGGCACCCGGGAGCCGGCAGCCAGCCCGCCCGCTGACGGGACCCAGCCAGGAGCCGGGAGCCGGCAGCCAGCCCGCCCGCTGACGGGACCCAGCCAGGAGCCGGGAGCCGGCAGCCAGCCCGCCCGCTGACGGGACCCAGCCAGGAGCCGGGAGCCGGCAGCCAGCCCGCCCGCTGACGGGACCCAGCCAGGAGCCGGGAGCTGCCAGCCAGCCCGCCCGCTGGTGGGACCTGGGCGGGAGCCGGCAGCCAGCCCGCCAGCGGCCGGGACCCGGGCAGCAGCCAGGAGCCAGCAGACGGCCGCCAGCGAAGGGGACCGGGGCCGCAGCAGGGAGGGGTCGCAGTCTGATATGGATCAGAAATTTTGTCCGTTGCATCCGAAGTCCGTTAAATCGAGGTTTTACTGTATTATTTTCCACCACACTCTTAACATCCTAACATTGTGAGCACTGCTGTGCACTGGGGATGCTTTCCCTAAGGGAAGGCTACAGTTGGACAGTAGCAGTTCCCTTGCTGAAATGTTGGAAAGGCTCTCCTCTCACTCCCAAAAGGAGGACAGAAGAGCATTAGCCACCGCTCCTCTCCCAGAGAGACAAGAGACAGGGTTAGCAGTGAAGGCTGTTTTTCTGGTCCCCCAGCCTTTATTGCATACAGCATCAATCTTTAGATTTAGGGCTGGTCTTCACTGGGGGGGAAGGGGAGGGGATCGACTGCAGATACGCAACTTCAGCTACATGAATCACGTAGCTGAAGTTTGAGTAGCTGCCGCCGACTTACCGCTCGCCCTCATGGCGGCAGCGGCGCGCTCCCCCGTTGACTCCAGCTTGCGCCTCCCGGCAAGCTGGAGTTCCGGAGTCGACGGGGGCGCCGCGAGCAATCGATTTCTCGCGTCTTCATAAGACGCGAGAAATCGATCGCCAGAAGATCGATGGCTACCTGCCGATTCGGCGGGTAGTGAAGACATACCCTTTAACACAACACATTTGTTTGACATCACATCAGTGAATCACCAGTATGCAGGCTGAGCAATATCCTTAATTTCCCAAAACTAGCCCATTTAGAGAAAACCAGTCAAGGAAAATGGGCTGGGGTGGGGTGGGGGGGATGAATCCATCCATTTCTCCAACATTACAGAACAGCTCTAGAAGTTATGATGTTGTCAACAGGTACTATCAGAGGTACTATCAGAGGTTGCGGGTACTATCAGAGCCTCAAGGGTCAGTCCAGGCTAAGCCTTGCCACCCCTACCGGTTAGGCTCAGGAGAATACAATGTTATCAGTGGCTTGTCACTGGTGCTACTTTCTCCACTTGGTTACAGCAAACTAACTCAAAAAGGAGACATGTTAAATATTCAATAGTTATCTTTGACATTCATCATCTATTAATCAAGACATTCTGAACTCCAGTACCACCAACCTTTCTCTAAAAGGGTTTGCCTTAAAGTTTTTGCAAGTAGTACTCTAACATTTGGAACCCTATCGGATGCCAAGTGTAGTAAATGAGGCAGTAGCTGCACGGCAAATTGATCCATCGGGAGGCAGTCATCTTCAATGACAGTCTGTCAAAGAGAACGAAGCAACTGCATTAGATTTCTCCCCTGAAAGAAGGAGCTAAAAACAAATACAGACCACAATGAGAGTTCATGGATCCTACCAACTTAATAATAATCAATGTTTAAGAATATTTAGCATTCATATAGCACTTTCCATTTACAGATCTCAAGATGCTTTAAAGATTCAGGGCACTGTACTTCCCAGTAGGAGGTGAGGCCTTATAAAGCAGAATTCAGACCTAAGAAAATTCAGATTCAAAAAGAGCATTAGAAATCAGCATTTCTTTACAGTAAATTTGATAACTTTTTCATGTTATGCTGGTTTTCCTTCTAAGATCTTCACCATAACCCATATTTTAAAGAGTTGTCATAACACACAGACTTATCCAAATACGTAATCCTCCCCCTACCAAACAACAAAGAACAATATTTAATTGAGCAAAACACAAAACAGTAGAGAACTAAGAACCAGGTGGGTAGTCTTTGCTGGCAAAATTCACTGGGCAAACAGGGACGGCCCATGAAATTCCATGAGACTTGCCTCACAGAGATCCTGATAAAATTCTCTCCTCAGCTGCGGGGAGGAGGACAGAGCTGTGGAAACAAGGACACACTACCAATACTCCTCAGATCCAAATCTCCAGAAGTTCTTTAAATAAGATCAAACCTCAGGAAGGGGACATTGCTTCTGGACCACACTCTTGGAACCCTTCCCACATGGCAGGGCAATTGCCCAGATTGCTCCTTTGCCATCACTGGCCACTCCTGCTGAACCTGGGATCTAGTCCTTCTCCACAGCTCAGACCACCTTGTTTTCCTTGATGGTATTTCTGCCAGTTTCTGAACAACTATGCTAGCTGGATGCATGGGAAATGACACCTATTTGCTCTTGCTGCTTGAATAGGTCATTCAGTAAACCGTAAGCAGATGCCAGCACTATAACACTCACCACTAGAGAGTGCTCACTTCATACCAGTCCATGGAACAAGTGGCTGAAGGTTACTCCCAAACTCAGGTATCCTGTGTATTATTCACACTAGTTTTTTAATGTCACTTTTGTTGTTTTTGTTTTACATCAAACACCATATTTTGATTCTCTGAACATACTGAGGAGAACACATGAAGTTTTTATACTGAACGTCAGTGGTATTCAACTTGGGAATTTAGACTGCAAGAGTGACGGTGGAACTAAGTAATATATCAAACTCTCTTGGGTAGGGAAGAAAGAGCCCCATTTCTACAGCATCTCCTTATGTTTTCTATGGAGCGGTGCTGAGCAGAGAAAGCCATGACTTGTGCCCCCCATCTTCTCCTGACAGAGGAAAGATTCTCGGCAATGATTTCTACAAACTATTCACAAAAATACAGATGAATCCCTAAGGAAGATAGCAGCCCACCCTCTCCCAAATACATGAATAAAAGCTCTTACTTGGCAGATAAAGACAAACGTTTGCCGACCGGACCACTTTGGGCATCTACAGAATTTTTCAACAAGTTCATTCATGAGGTCTACCACGAAAGTTGATGGTGAAGCCATATGCAGCTTCTTTACCATTTCACTAACCTATAAGAAATGTTAAGTTACCAATGCATAAATACAAATATAACAACTTCCGACCATGACTTAGAAGTTTTAGATATTGGATTCATTTAAATTATTTTACATTAAAATTTGTTTTTTAGCTCATACCAGCTTGTAGGAAATCCATCGAACAGAGGAAACCTTATCTGCACAGAGGCTGAGAGCAATAGGACGCAAAGAATCATAAACATCTCTGGCACTGTATAGGTCTAGAAGCAAGATTAGCTGCCTAGAAGAAAGAACAAAGCATAACACAGCAGAACAAAATCAAAAACAAAAAAGGAATCCTTAACCTTGAAAATTAAAGTTTACACAACACTACCTGCCATTTAACAGAACAGAAACCAAACCATATACATTAAGAAAATTTTCCATTCTTCATTCTCAATTTTAATTGTTTTCTCTCATAATATGGAATAATTTCACCCATGTAATTTGCCACTTATTCAGTATATATGACCCTAATTCTACATGAGATCAATAAAAGAGTGCAAAAATAATCTGGGATAAGAAAAAAATTAATAGGTTAAAAAGTTTGCATTCACTAGATGGTATAACTAATAACAATGTTACAAGGTACACGCAAGCTACAGTGTGACCAATCTGGCTGTACAGATAACAAGGTCAACAGCTTTTCTGATTAAAGTGAGTAGAACAGATTTGATCAAAATAAGTATAAGGCCATCACCCGTCTCCCTGTTTCTCCCCCCCTTCCTCCCGCATACTAAAATAGTTACTGCTTGGACAATCTGAGTGGAAGTGCTCAAATTAATTTTTTCATTCTGTATTAAAGGGGATTTATAAAATAGTTTCTAAGGCGTTAAATTATTAGTAGATATTACTAGTGCGTCACAGACATAAGTAGTATGTGTTGTAGAAGTTGTGAGCTCATGTAGATGAGCACATGCAGACATGTCAAAATGCCACTATAAAATAGTTCTAGTGTATTTGATTGATTTATGAATTGAAATGTTAAAATCTACATAGCAGAAACAATATCCAAATCCAAACCAAAACCTCCTTAACAACATACTCTGCCAGCTCGTATCGAAAACGCCAATTTCTGCTGTTATCGGTCACTAAGAATTCCTGGAGCTGATAAAGATATTCTCGTCTTTTGTCAAGATGAAGAAGCTGGAACAATAAATACAAATTTAATCAGAGCAGTGCAGATTACAAGCACTCAATGTGAATGGTTGGAATATGAACAAAATGTCTATCATAAAATAGCCATTTGGATTAAAAAAGCACCCATTGATCTATACAGTATAATGCTTGTAAAACATTTTGGGTAAAATTTTGCTGTGACTTGCAAGAAAGTCAGCAAAGTTAATGGATTATTCTTAACAACATTTTATGCTTTATATTGGGATGGCCAGCCTGAGAAGGAGCCAGAATTTACCAATGTACAGTGCCAAAGAGCCACAGTAATACATCAGCAGAACCCCCACCAGCTACCCCACCCCATTCCCAGAACCTTCCGCCCACCGATCAGCATCTCTCCCCCCCCCCCCCATCCCCACACCTCGTGAATCGCTATTTCAGGGGGATGCAGGAGGCTCTGGGAGGGAGGGGGGAGAAGAGAGGGCACAGCAGGTTCGGGGAGGGGGTAGGAAGGGTGGAGTGGGGGCAGGGCCTGTGGCAGAGCCAGGGGTTGAGCAGTCAGCATTCCCTGGCATCTTGGAAAGTTGGTGCCTGTAGCTCCAGCCCCGGAGTCGGTGCCTATACAAGGAGCTGCATATTAACTTCTGAAGAGGCACATGTGGCTCTGGAGCCACAGGTTGGCCACCCCTGCTGTATAAATTTTAATAATAACCAAGAGTAAGTGGTAAATAACGGCTATGTCTTCAACTGGATCAGAGAAGGAAAAATATTCGCTTCATAAAGTTTTTGCAACACCTTCTCTGGTACATATAGACATTTGGCTGGACTACTGCAAGGGATTATACTGGTGAAATGTATCTGCACAGGTCTATGCAGGGAAAAGAAGTGGATGATCGGCATAATATATTATGGTCCAAAGTGAAATAAACATGAAATGTACCTTTAGAAAATCATGCAAGTGTTTAAGTACACCTATTCTGACTTCATCTAGGTCCTTTAAAAATCCATTGAAGACTGGAACCAAGTCTCCAGCTGTAAGTTGGTCTCCCAGGATAACTGCAAGCTCATGTATAGAGAACGCTAATGTCCTTCGAACTTTCCACTGCAAAAAATATATAAATAATTGCATTTTAAAAATTATCCCCAAACAATAGCTTTTTGTTAACACATCAGGAGTCGTCTTTTTATATTGTCTAACATTAATACTGGAATCCTCAGTACAACTACTCATTCTTTCATTCATTAATTCACTCATTTATTTCAATAAAACAGAACTCCTTTTTTTCAAAAGCGTAAAACAAGACATGAATGGGATTTGTTCAAGGATCATCTGTTCCATCTGCATATCCAGGAACTGAACAAGTAACAAAATGATTGTTTTCTTAATTAGCAGAAACAAAACAAAAATGTTGGAGATCAACATTTTTGCAGTTCTCTTCTTGCTTTAAATATTTCTTATGCTTATTGAAATTGTATAGTTCTTGTTCCTCTCTAGCTGCTGTAATCTGTTCTTTACAAAGCAGCAGAAGAAAGAAATTACTCTGCTATACTTTGATTGGAAACTGTAAATCCCAGTGGTACAAGGGACTTTCCCTCTTAGGGAAGCAAATATCTGACATTCACACACACTATCACATATTTTATTCCAAGAAACATCTTGGCACAAGCACTGGTCCAATAAGAAGTGTTAAGTCCTTTTAGTTTCTATGTGGTCTTAGTTTAGGAGGGAGGAGGAGTGGGGGGGATTATTCAAATGAATAATATATTTTCAATTATGCAAAAAATAAGTATTGTTATTTAACCTTACTTTCCCCTTCTAACTGGCCCTTTCCAACTACCAAATGATATCTTTGCAGACTTAATCCTATTTTAGTGATGCAGTTTTCTCACATTCTTGTGGCAGACTCTCAAAGTAATTTTATACACACTGCAAACTTAGCATTATTATTTTTTACTCTTGCTTGGTTATTTTGTTAGTTTCTTTACTGGTTACTTGTGTGCTATTTTTTTTCACCTTCCTACAAAGCACTTTGAGAAATGTGACTGATACTGTATACAATCCAGTTTATTAAAAATCCTGTTATCAAAGTTCCACATTATCTGAATCCCTTCCTTGTCCCCCATCATGAGATACATGAACTATATGCCCTCTGCAGCATGTACCTCATGCTGGGGACAAGGAAGGGATTCAGATGATGCGATGGTTCAGATAATAGAGCTTTCTTGATTATCCAAACAATCAATTATCCAAATAAAATCCTCCCCCCATTTGGAAAATTGGGAATATACTGTATAAATAAACAATGTATGTCAGTGAATTTTTGCTCTGATACATCATTGAATTAGTTTATCAGGGTGAAGTGGATTAAGAATGACGATTCAAAACAGGAAGCCTGTCTTTGAAAAAGAAAGGAAAGAGTGGAAAATTACTACAAAATAAAATGGCCCATTCACTGAAAGCTGCTTCCTTAGCAGCAAACAGGAACAGAGAAGAAAGCAACAGCTATTTTAACATTTATTTTTAACACACCAATGATACTGCAATATGGTTAATCCTTTATGACAGGGGTCTCAAACATGCGGCCTGGGGGCCACATGCGGCCCACAAAGCCCTTCCCTGCGGCCCGCCAAGCTTCCTGGCGCCCTCCCCCCCCGGTCCCCTCATAGTAGTTTGCAGGACGGAGGGGCCAGAAGTGGAGGCTTCTCTGCTGCCTGGCTGGGCCGCGTGTGTTTCTAGCTCTGGACTTCCTAGATTGCTCTTGCTTTGTTTGCCAAACAGCTGTTGGTGGTGCCTAGCTTTCCAGGAGGGAATGGGGAGCTGCATGCTCAGAGGAGGAGGTGGGGCAGGGGTGGGACCTCTTGGAAGGGGTGAAGTGGGGGCGGAGCCGGGGCAGCGAGGGCAGGGTGTGTGTCAGTGGTGCGGCCCTCGGGCCAGTGCACTAGTCCTCATGGAAGGGGTGGAGTGGGGGCAGAGCCGGGGCAGCGAGGGTATGTGTGTGTGTCAGTGGTGCGGCCCTCGAGCCAGTGCACTAGTCCTCATGCGGCCCTCGTGGTCATTTGAGTTTGAGACCCCTGCTTTATGACTAACTTTCAGCAACAGGCCAGTGGATCAAAGTGGACACCCCATTCTCATTAATAATGCCACAAGAACTATAGCAATCAGAAGTAATCAAGACCTCTGGTTTCTCATCTACCTACATGACAGGCCCAGCAACATTTGTGCATCTATTCTAGATTTTTACACCGTCCCTATTACCATAGTATCTGAGCACCTCATAAATATGGTGCACAGGCATTGTCCTGGGACATTGGTCAAACTATTACTCAGAAGAAGAGCATCACCTACTAAATGATCAACGCCTGTAATAGGATATGAAAAAACAAAGTTACTTACCTGTAACTGTTGTTCTTCGAGATGTGTTGCTCACATCCATTCCACTATAGGTTAGGTACGCGCAGCGTGCCTGGTTGCCGGGTAGATTTTCCCCTAGCTGCAGACTGGGTGAGCAGGGAGCCCCCTGGAGTGGCGCCACTGCGGCACTCTATAAGTACCCCTGCGACACAGTCTGGCCCTCAGTTCCTTCTTTGCCGGCTAAACCGACAGTGGGGAAGGAGGGTGGGTTTGGAATGGATGTGAGCAACACATCTCGAAGAACAACAGTTACAGGTAAGTAACTTTGTTTTCTTCTTCGAGTGATTGCTCACATGCATTCCACTATAGGTGACTGCAAGCAATACGTAGGAGGTGGGGTCGGGTTGACCCGTAGCAGATCGTAAGACCGCTGACCCAAACGCCACATCGTCCCTGGTCTGCTGGACTATGGCGTAGTGGGCGGCGAAGGTATGGACGGAGGACCAGGTAGCCGCCCTGCAGATGTCCGTAATAGGGACTCCCTCCCGGAAGGCCGCAGAGGACGCCTGCGCTCTCGTGGAGTGTGCTGTTACTCTCTCAAGCGGCCTGTCCGCGAGTTCATAACAGGTGTGAATGCACGAGGTAATCCAGGGGGAGAGCCTTTGGGCTGAAACTGGCTGGCCCTTCAACCTCTCAGCAACTGTCACGAAAAGTTGGGTTGTTTTCCTGAATTGCTTTATTCTATCTAAATAAAAAGCAAGAGCCCTCCTAACGTCCAACGTGTGTAATTGCTGTTCCCTTCCAGAGGTGTGTGGCTTAGGATAAGAGACTGGGAGACAAATGTCTTGATTAACATGGAAGGGAGAGACCACCTTAGGCAGGAAGGCCAGGTGGGGACGTAGCTGTACCTTGTCCTTATGGAAGATAGTGTAGGGCGGCTCGGAGGTCAGTGCACGGATCTCTGACACTCTACGAGCCGAGGTGATAGCTACTAGGAATGCCACCTTCCAGGAAAGGTGTAGTAAGGAACACGTGGCGAGGGGCTCGAACGGGGGCATCGCGAGGCGTGAGAGCACAAGGTTGAGATCCCAAGGTGGAATGGGACGCTTGACGCTCGGATACAGCTTATCTAGACCCTTAAGGAAACGGTATACCACAGGGTCGGAGAAGACTGAGTGGTTCGACTGACCCGGATGGAAAGCCGATATGGCAGCGAGGTGGACCCGGATAGTAGAGGTAGAAAGGCCCTGATTTCTGAGGCCTAAGAGGTAGTCCAATATGCGTGGGATAGTAGCCTCACTTGGAACGATGTCATGTTGTGTGCACCAGGCAGAGAAACGGGTCCACTTGGCGGTATAGGTACTTCTGGTGGATGGTTTCCTACTACCCAGAAGGATATCCTGCACCTCGGCTGAGCCTAAGAGCTCAGGACCTCTCAGCCATGGAGTAACCACGCTGTGAGGTGAAGGGACCGCAAGTCCGGGTGCAGGAGGCGACCGTGATCCTGGGAGATCAGGTCTGGCCACATCGGGAGGCTGATGGGCGGGGCCCTGGACAGCCGGAGGAGGGACGCATACCAGCATTGCCTGGGCCAGGCCGGGGCTATGAGGATGACGTGTGCCCTGTCCCGTCTGATCTTCAGGATCACCTTGTGGAGAAGCGGGATCGGAGGGAACGCGTAGAACAGGTGCCCCGTCCAGGGTAGGAGAAAGGCATCTGTCAGGGATCCCCGGGAGCTGCCTCGAAAGGAGCAGAACTGGAGGCACTTCCTGTTCTGTCTGGAGGCGAAGAGATCAATGTGGGGAAACCCCCACTTCAGGAAGATCGGCCGGATGACATCTGGCCGAAGGGACCACTCGTGGGTCATAAAGGATCTGCTGAGGTGGTCCGCCAGGGTGTTCTGGATTCCGGGAAGGAAGGAGGCCACCGGGTGAATAGCGTGGGCTATGCAAAACTCCCATAGGAGAATCGCCTCTTGACACAGGGGGCTGGAGCGGGCCCCGCCTTGCTTGTTTATGTAGTACTGGGCTGTGGTGTTGTCTGTCAGCACCGCTACACAGTGACCCCATAATGTGTCCCGGAACGCCTGGCACGTGAGCCGGACGGCCCTCAGCTCCCTGACATTGATGTGGAGGCAGAGGTCTGACTCCGACCAGCGGCCCTGGGTCCTGAGTTCCCCTAGGTGAGCTCCCCACCCGAGGGACGAAGCGTCCGTCACCAGGGACATGGACGGGCTGGGGGGAAGGAAGGGGACCCCTTGGCACACATTGTCCTGGTCTTCCCACCAAGCCAGAGCGGATAGGGTGGCTCTGGGGATGGAGAGGAGGGCGTCCATACTGTCCCTTCTCGGTCTGTAGGCCACCGCGAGCCACGACTGCAGTGGGCGTAGCCTTAGTCTGGCGTGCTGTATGACATGAGTGCACGATGCCATGTGACCTAGCAGGCTGAGGAAGACCTTGACCGTAGTCATCGGACAGTTGCGTAGCTGTCTGATGGCCGACTGGATAGTGAGGAACCGAGGCTGGGGCAGGGATGCCCTTGCTACCGTGGAGTCTAGTAGGGCTCCTATGAACTCTATGTTCTGGGTAGGCTCCAGGGTGGACTTCTCTCTGTTGAGAAGGATTCCCAAGCGGTCGAACGTGCTGATAACGAGCCGCACGTGAGCTGACACTTGGTCCCTGGAGGTGCCTCGGATCAACCAATCGTCGAGGTACGGGTATAAGTGTACCCCGCGGCGCCGAAGGAACGCCGCTACTACCGCCATACACTTTGTGAACACCCTGGGTGCGGTGGACAGGCCGAAGGGCAGGACAGCAAACTGATAGTGTTCCCCCGCTACCAGGAAGCGGAGGTAACGTCTGGACTCCTGTTTGCCCTCCTGCGGGAGAGCAGTCTCAAATTTAGTAAGGGCCTCCCCCGTGTCGAAATGGTGTCTACTCAGGAGTGCCTGCTGGTTGGCGACTCTGAGTTGTAGGCCCCCGGAGGAATAAACTTGCCTGCTGAAGTGGTTCAACCTTTTGGCCTCTTTGGCCTTGAGGACCTGCGCCTCCTGCCCGTGGCGCTCCTTGTTATTAACAGAGTCCACCCCCAGGGAGGAGGGCGTGGGGTGAACATACAAGTATTCATATCCCTTGGCTGGGACAAAATAACGCTTCTCCACCCCACGAGCAGTGGGGGAGATAGAGGCGGGGGTCTTCCAAATTGCCACCGTGTGGAGTTTAATAGTATTAATGAACGGCACTGCCACCCATGCCGGAGTGCCCTTAGTTGACATGGTGGTGACCGGGTCGTCCACCACTGGGACCTCTTCCAAAGGCAGGTTCATGTTTTTAGCAACTGCCTGGAGGAGATGTTGGTAACTGGAGAGGTCCAAGGCGGGCGGGCTAGTTGATGAAGTGCCCGCCACTGCCTCTACCCCTATGGGGGAGGCATAGGGACCCGGCTCCATAGGGCTACGTGCCGTGGAGGGCTGGACTGCCGATGATGGTCCTGCCAGCACGTCCACTGGACCCTCTGAGCTCACCGGGAACCCGGGTTCAGACTGGGTTTCCCGGGGCCGATCGTACCCCCATGCCGCCCACTCTGACCAGGCAGGGTTCTGGGTGACCTGGGCTTGTCCCGCCGAGCGAGGGGACCGCGTGCCGGCGGACTCTCGACGCTCCCGGTGCCGTGGGCTTCTCGACCGGTGCCGGGTGGTAAGGTGCCCATCCGAGGAGTCGTGGCTAGCCGAACGGTGCCGCCTCGGGAAGTCTCGGTGCCGAGACGATGATCGGTACCGGGGGGACCTTCGGCGCCGCGACGGGGTCCGGTGCCGCTCTCTACACTCCCGGTGCCGTGGGCTTCTCGACCGGTACCGGGCGGTATGGTGCCCATCCGAGGAATCGTGGCTACCTGAACGGTGCCGCCTCGGGGAGTCTCGGTGCCGAGACGATGATCGGTACCGGGAGGACCTTCGGTGCCGCGACGGGGTTCGGTGCCGAGATGACGAGCAGTGCCGGGACGCGGAGCGGCTTGTGGAGCGACGTCTTGGACGGTCTCGGCGCCAGCTGAGGGACCGGTGCCGGGAGTGCGACCGGTGCCGAGAGTACGACCGGCCCCTACCAGGGTGCCGGGACTCTGATCAGCGGCCAGAGCGCGAGTGGCGCGAATGGCCAGGAGGAGGCCTTGAGCAGGGTCTCAACTCCTTGCGGCGCCGAGACTGCGACCGGAGCCGCCGGGAGTCTGGTCGGCGCCGCGAGATCGAGCGGTGTCCATGCCCTGCCGGGCTCCGACACGCGATCTCTGCCTCGGTCATGGGCGGCCTGCCCGTCGACCGGACTTGTTGCTGCGGGGTGTCCCCGGCAAGCAACCCTCTCGCAGCAGTACACGCCTCCATCGTGGAGGGAAGCTGCTGCGGAGTTGGCACCCCAAGTGGCAAGACCACTGGCACCGGACTCGACGGGGCCTCCTGCGGCGCCGGAGTCAGCGGTGCGGGTGCTGGCGGTTCTTCCTCAGGTCGGCTCCCCGCCTGTCTTTGCGGGTCCTGGGCTGAAGGTACTGCAGATCTAGGAAGAAACTGCCAAGTGCACTCGGCAGCAGGGAAAAACCCCTGCACTTGACTATTTACACTACAAAGACTATGTAAACTAACTAACAACAACTGCTAACAACGAACAATTAAGAGAACAATCGACTAGCTAGGAGATAAGGAGAACGCTGAAAAGCAGAACTCCTCTTCCGACTACCAGCACAAGCGGTAAAGAAGGAACTGAGGGCCAGACTGTGTCGCAGGGGTACTTATAGAGTGCCGCAGTGGCGCCACTCCAGGGGGCTCCCTGCTCACCCAGTCTGCAGCTAGGGGAAAATCTACCCGGCAACCAGGCACGCTGCGCGTACCTAACCTATAGTGGAATGCATGTGAGCAATCACTCGAAGAAGAATCATACATTCAAAAATGTCCATTATACAAAAACACAGTTATAAAAGTGTACATAATTTTTTTTTCAGAGCTGCTTGAGTTTAAATGCTTTAACATACCTGCATATCAGATGCTAGTGTCTCATAGGTGTCTTTCAGACAGTGCCAGTTTTGTCTACCTAATGTAAGTGCCACACCTGGCAGGCTATACGCACAATGTTTAGCAATCTCAGTGTCAACCGTTTGTGCACGAGAAGGATCAGTCATGGATAAATATTGATCCAACAAGGCTTGAGGTACAACATCCTAGAGAGAGAGCAAGGCTTAGTTGGCGACATTTTCAAGTCATTTCCATATAACCTACTCTATAAAACTAGGTTAAATATTAAGAGAGAGAATTTTTCTCACTTCATAATAATGGACAAAAATGCTTAAAGATTTATTATAATTCATAAAAGCACCATATATAAAAATTAGACTAACTTTAGCTGTTTAAAATTGATATTTTAAGCAAATATTAAGGTTACTTAAGCAATATTAATACAGAAACACAATAACTAGAAGGTATAATTAGTCCTTGTAAATACCCAGACTGAAGGAACAAGAATGAATGGAGTGGATCACTTTCAGACTACCGAAACAGAGTAGGAGCATTGTTTGAAACTTAAGAAGAAACAACTTAACTTAGACGTCTTAGCACTGCTCAACACTCTTACAAACGCTAAAGACTCAATATCCTGTGAGACTGGCAAACTTTATGGCTGTCTAACAAATACATAAAATATATACAAATAAGTCACTAGTGCTGGTCCGAACATGTTTTTCCCCATCTTGCAGAAAATTTTTACCTTATGGCAAAAAATGAAAACTAAATTTAAATGTTTCACTTTGGGCCAGTTTAATATTAAACTGGTGCCTGCCTGAGCTGCTGAAGTGCCTCATAGGAATGGCATTTGGGTGCCTTATGCCCTCATTCTCTCCTAGGCTGGGCTCATTGGCAGGAACTACTTCTCCCATGATGCAGCACATTCTCCCCTCTTGCTGAGCTGCTGCAGTGCTTCATGGGAGAGGTAGAACCCAGCCCACAGAGAAGTAGGAGTGGATGAAGTTCCCACATTACAACTCACATCAGTGAGGATATAGTTTAACACCAAATTAACCCAAAATAGTTCTGTTTGGTAGCAAATATCAATTTGGGTTTTTTTCCTGCTAAAGTCAAAGTTTTCAGTGGATAACACACTTTTTGTGAAAAAGTCTGTTCAATAATAGAAAACAAGTTTTCCCCTGAAAAACAGTTTTAATGGAAAATTTTCAACTGGCTCTGTAAATAAGTCATTGAAGCTGCACAGCAAGTTAGTGGCAGAGGAAAAAATAAAATAAATAGCTTGGGAGTCTTGACTCAACAGCTCTACTGTCAAAGCTACTGGAATGGTCAATTACAGCAGAATAAACTGCTAATGTAACCACTGTCACTGCAACTACTCAAGACTGGATTATACAGGGACCTACTAATGAGGCTTTCACACCCTCTGAAAATTACTACAGCAAAGTGGACCAGTGGACTGCATAACTAAAGGTGAACCTTTCATCTTTATCTTTTGTCTATAAAGTTTCAATATACATCAGAAGTACAAGGGGGAAAAAATTCTCATTTACCTGTACTTTGGACTTTCTTTCCTCCTCAGGGCTGAAACTACTATTGGTGCTCAAGTCTGAATCATTATGAATATAGCGTAGAGTGGAATCTATGTTCTGCATGTGGGGGGAAAAAAAGGTCACTTACAAAATGGGACATTCAAAGGATTACACACACACTGAATTTAAATACCATGAAAGGTTGCCTCACATTGTGGGTATTTTCTTCAATATTTCAGAGATGTATTTTTATTTTCAGCATATCCTTGCTGTAATCCAAATTAAAATAAAAATCTTAATGGACAACTTTTATTTATTTGGATTAAAAATAATAAAGATGCTTTACCAGGCCTGAAGTGATATAATTAAATCTTATTCTATTCTATACAGATTCTTACACCCACAACCACCATATTATCTGAATGACTTCCATTCATGTAATAAGTAATAACTCGTCACATGTTGTTCTCTCAAGAAAGGGGAAGGAACTCAAGCCAAAATAGGGAAAGAACAAGATAAAGAATATTTACACAAGTTAGATGTATTCAAGCAAGCAGGGCCTGATGAAATTAATCCTAGAGTACTTAAGCTCAGAACCATTAATAGTTATCTTTGAGACCGTATGGAGGACAGGTATGGTCCCAGAGGACTAGAGAAGGGCAAACACAGCAACTATCTTTATAAAGGGAAACAAAGAGGACCCGGAGAAGAATAGACCCGTCTTTCTAACTTCGATACCTGGAAAGATACTGGAAAATACTATTCAATAATTTGTAAGCACCTAGACGATAATACAGTTATAAGGAATAGCCAGAAGAGATCTGCCAAGAACAAATCATGCCAAACTAACCCAACTTCCTCCTTTGACAAGGTTACTGACTGAGTGGTTGTGACACATCTTGACTTTAGGAAGGCTTTTGACACAGACCCACAAGACATTTTCATAAGCAAACTATGGGAATGTGATATTTGATGAAATTACTATAAGGTGGGTGACACACAGAGACCCCCTGGCAAAGGATCCCTTGCTCTTTGCAAGCATCGCTCACCTCAGACCTGACAAACTCACGACACCAATCATGTCCTACAGGATATTTATCCATAAAAAGTAACATTTAAGGATCTACAAAAAGCTTGTAACTTGTCAAGATACATAATCATCGAGGGATGTATATATTTATATTGAAAGTATGGTTTATGGACTTGGTGAAGAAATTAGTCACCAGGAGATAATGTATCTTAGTGATGGCCCATTCATACAAGGAGTGGTGTCAACACCAGCCTGTCTGGCCACTGATGCAATGCAAGGCTCATTAGGAGTTAGGACAGAGGAACTCCCCTCCAGTCCTAGCTCCACCCATCACTCCACTCCCTTTGGGAAGAAGCAGGCAAGCCTTCTTAACCTGCCTGCTGGCTCCTGATTGGTTAGTGTCCCCTTCTGGCCTATTTACACCGTTGGAGGATTAAGTCTTCTTGGTACATAATCCTGAGTGGGTTTTCCCTAGGCAGGGTACATCAGGCCACCAATACCTCAAGCAAGGAGCAGAGAACACCTGATAGATCCCCTGCTCCTATTTTGACAGAGGTGCTATTTTTACTTAGGTGCTTTTCAGAACATAACTTCGCTTTAAAATGGTAAGAACTTCAATATAAGAGAGCTTGCTGGGTACGACAATATTTAGGTCATGGTAGTATTGCTAAGATTTTGGAATGAGAGCAATCTGTGCATCTTCCATCAGACAGTCCACATTTTTTTTAAAAAATCAGATGTTACACATATACAAATGTACGTAAGGAGCTTCTTATCAACACAGTGAGCAATGCTGAAAACTGTGGCAGATTAATGGCAGCAGAGTATAATCTGAAAACTATTTGCAGTGCCAACTGGCAAGCAATAATCCATGAGGGTAGCATCAAGGTTTTATTATTCGTTTATAGCTCTATACCAGGGGTGGGGAACCTTTTTTCTGCCAAGGGCCATCTGGACATTTATAATGTCATTCGCGGGCCGCTCCCCCCCACCCCCCACCCCCGAGGAAGCCCAGGCTGGCAACGGGAGCTGAGACCCCAGCTGGCAAGGGGCCAGCGGGGGAAACCCCAAAGCAGTGGCAGGCAGAGTGCTTAGCCCTGCACTGCTTTGGGGTTTCCCCCGCTGGCCCCTTGCCAGCCGGGTCCTGCCGCCTGCCCCAGTCAGCTCTCGCTATCAGCCTGGGTGTAGGGGGTGATCTTCCTTTACCCCCGCCCAGCCTCCCCCCATCTAACCGCCTTCCCTCCCCCACCCCTGCCTGGCCCGGCCCATCCCACCGAACCTAACCTCCTCCCCCCTCCCACTCCCAACCCAGCCTCCTGCCCCCCATGCCTGACCCGCCCAGCCCAGCCTCCCCCCACCAAACCTCCTTCCCTCCTGCACCCACGCCTCGCCCACCCCATCCAGCCTAGTCTCCTGCCCCCCTCCCCGCCTGGCCTCCCCCCCCCCAACCAACCCCTCCTTGCCTGCCCCCCAGCCCACCTCCCCCACCCCCTGAACTGTCGGCTCCCCGCGGCTCCTCCTGTCGCTGCCCGGCTAATGGTGGCTGTGCGGTGCCAGCGGCTCCCCCAGGCGCTTCCTGGCCCCTTCGCCGAACGCGGAGCTGCCCCCGCCTGGCGGCCTGCGCGCATCCCGCCAAGCGGGGGCGGCTCCGCGCTCGGCGAAGGAGCCGGGAAGCGCCTGGGGGAGCCGCCGGCCAGGGACGCGCGTGAGCCGGACGGAATGATTTGGCGGGCTGTATAAGACCCGCGGGCCGGAGGTTCCCCACCCCTGCTCTAGAGTTTCAAAGACCATCACACTTGTGACTCCGAGTGGAGTAGAGTAGTCACAACATTTCTGCTACAACACATAATGAAGAACAGAAAAGCAGTACTAAATGCTGTTTGATTGGATGGGGAAAAAATAGGAAGAAGAGCCACAAGTAAAAACTCAAAATGATATTGAGTGGTAGTACCCGCCCTCATTCTCCAGAGTCCAGATACTGCCAGAGGCCCACTGCAACATGGCCTGAAGTCCTGACTGTCTCCTGGTCAGAAAAATGTGTTGCCTGCTGTAGTATGCATCTCTCTCTCCAAACAGAAAAAGGAACAGTTAACTTATTTTAAGAACGGCATTGTTTCCAGTAAGACTTATTCACTGCAGCAAACTATAGTAGCACAGTCTGTTGAAAGTGACCATTAGTCAGGACTGAGGTTTAACTTCAAGTCCTCAAATGATTCAGATGCACAAATACGGAACGTTGTGAGGATAAACTTTACTTTATGCAACAGGCACAGCTGCAAAATTAGCAAACAAAACTTGGCATCATCTCGGCCTGAAGTGGGAACAGTTTAGCTATGATAGGTGCAAGAGTGCAAACTACAGCTCTCTCTGACTGTAGCCCTGTATTTCTGAATCAAACTGTTTGTATGCCAAACACAGCCACATCTCTTACCTCAACAGTGTCGCTAATTAAAGGCACAGTATCATCCTGAATTAGTTTATAATTTAGTTGGTCTTTGATGCTCAGTTCATTTTGAGAGTCAATTCCCTTGACAATGCCTGTCGTTGTCTCTTCCTGAGGGTCCAAACTGGAGGCTCGGAGTGCAGCGGACAACACTTCCACTTGGGCTGTATGCAAAGTGAAACACATTAATGGAAGTGGAAAGAACTGTTACACAGTAACAAAATTGCTGATGCCAACTACCTTTGAAAAATAATTTTTAATGTATGGACTACCCAAAGAGGGAAGCTGAAAGTTTCCTACACAGATGATCTATGGTTAGTAAATCCCACAATAGAGGAAATCAGCGAGGATGGGAGGTGAGGTAGTCTCATGTTGGCTGCCATTGCCTCAGAAGGCCAAAAAAGCACTGGAGCTAAGGGAGTATCTGTTATGAGGCAGAAAACCCAAAAGGAAGAGGCTGCTGATGCAACAGGATCTTTAAAGTAGAATCTTGTACAAAAATGTGACAAACTGCTTATGTTGAGGCTAAGTAAATAAACAGATGTGTGCACAATCTGTAACAGCCAGAACATACACAATAGATAATTGGTAATTATTAAAAAGAATACGGCAAGTAAAGGGTGGGAATAGGTTTGACTCTAGTTTTTAATTGTATTGATTGACTGAAAAAGTTGTACTTTTAAATTTTATGAGATCAAGGGAAAGTATTTTTAGGGACTAAATGAATGAGTTGCCAAAGTGCAATTAGCTGCATAAATGGAGAGCAGGATTGCTAAATCTTCCAACTGAGACTATATGGGTATGTCTGGTTCCTGGAAAATACATATTCAGATGATCCCACGCTGCAAATTGCTAGAAGGTTGACTGGTCCCATTATGCTGAACTAATTCTAAACAAAGCAACTCTTCTGGAAATGCAGACGCAGCATAACAGAGAGTGGGTTATTCAGTGACAATTGTAAATCTCAGTCAGGACTTAGAAATTTTTGATCAAACCCTGAAAATAGATAAAAATGAAATCTGAGATTTCACTCCACCTCGCCCTTCTTGCCACTTCTCCCCACGCACAAATTAATTAATTCTGGCGTCTTCTCATATTCCCAATCTTGCTAATGAATTCCGGGCTCTCCTCCAAATGAAGGGAATTACAACTCCTACTCCAAAGAAATTACTGGTCCCTCTATTTCTTTGCACAGCCACTCTAGGACTGCAGGGCTCTCGTGCACAAAAGAGATGCTTGGCCTCCCAGCAACTCTTCTCCATATAGTCCACTTGGCGCCCCATTCCCCTTCTCTTGAAGTGAAGCTAGTATTATTTGGTGTTTCCCTGCTGCTCTCCTTTCTTTCCTCAAAGAGCAGCAGCACCTGCCATTCCACTCTCTGCCTATCACCTTCCCTTCCTGGAGAAGAACAAGTGGCTCAGGGATTGCTCTACTTTGCCTTTCACATCCATTTCTCCACTGCTGTCAAAGCAGCAGTGATTGGGCTGCTCTCTTCCTGTCCTCTTTCTTCCCTTCCAGGGAAGGAGCAAGTGGCTCTCTGGTCTAAATCAGCCCACTCTACTCACTCTTTTTCCAATGCCTCTCCAATACTGTGTACATATTCTGAAATTAAACAACTGCATCTGCTTTTATCATCTTGGAATTTTAAATGGTCTCATTTATCCTTGCACATAAATTTACTCACATAAGGCCACCAGAGTTTATCAAAAGCCAGATTAATTTTTTTACAATTATGAGTGACTGTTACGTAAAGCAGAATTACAACTCAGCACAATATTTGACACTGAACACACAGCTAGACAACTGAGACACACACAATGGTGTGGAACAGGTAAGTAACATCACATGTGAAGGCCAAACATGAACTGCTGTTTTATATCTCTGGGATGGTCCCTAGATGGGGGTAAGAACAGCAGGCGCAAATGAGTAAGGATTTGGTCACTACATAGCCTGGTTGGTTCTGTAACTGACAAACATTTAATAAAATACCTGAAAGAAAAGAGATATAGTAGGATTGTAATATAATCCATGCTGACAGGGATGTCCACTACAAATTACTAAGTAAACAAAAAAAGTACCGTATTTTTCGTCCTATAGGACGCTCCGGCGTATAAGACGCCCCCGAGTTTTTAAATAAAAAAGCCGGGAAAAAAAAAAAAAAAAAAAAAACAAAACACCACCACCACACAAAAAGCGCCGCTTTTTTCGCGCCGCTCTCCCGTCCCCGCCGCGCGGCCCCAACACATGCGGGTGGGCTCGGGGGGGAAGCGCCGGCCCCAACACTCTCCCGTCCCCGCCGCCGGCCCCAACGCATGCGCCGAGCCCACCCGCCCAGCGCTCTCCCGTCCCCGCCGCCGGCCCCAGCGCTCTCCCGTCCCCGCCGCCGGCCCCAACGCATGCGCCGAGCCCACCCGCCCAGCGCTCTCCCGTCCCCGCCGCCGGCCCCAACACATGCGGGTGGGCTCGGGGGGGAAGCACCGCCCCGCCCCGCCCGCCGGGCCACCTGCAGCCGCCCCAGCTCCAGCCGATATTTGGCGTATAAGACGCCCCCCCTAATTTTGAAGCTATTTTGGGGGGTTAAAAAGGCGTCTTATACGCCGAAAAATACGGTACTAATACTGCACCATGAAATGTATCAGGTTCGTTAGAAAGTATAATTTAATTTTAATTAACACTATATTTGATATAACACTCAAGTTCTCTACTGAGGACCTTGATAATAAGAGACTTCACAGTAATATTCCTTTTTTTCTTCTTTACTGAGAAGTTAGGGAAAGACTCAATTTTTTTTTAAAATGCACAAACAATAGTTATATGGATAAACAAAATGAATGAGTGAGTTTCTACTATAAATTAAAAAGGGAAAGCACTGACTAGCTCTTACCAGACTATTTAAGCATGAAATGTTATCCCAGATTTTCAGGAGAGTTAATTCTTATGAGGCAAAAAAAAATGGAGAAATAATTCAATTGAACTTTATCCTGATGCACATTTAGGAGAATTTACCTTTCCTCTTCTCCCCCACAACTAGAACCAACATCAAAATATACGGTAGGCCTTTCATTTTCAGCTAAAATTAGAAAAAGGCCCTTAATCTTTCTTTAAATAGACAACGTATATATATGCATGACACTTCAAATGTGTGTGTGTTTATTAAAAAACACATAAATAACTCAGGAGAAAAAACTTCTTCTACATAGCAGCACATCTTCCCTCCGTATTTTCTGCAGTTTCTCTTTTCTGCTTCCCTTGTTTTTACTCTTTTGCTTTCTGTTTCTTTCCCTAGTGTTCACTCATTAGCAGACAAAAAATGCTCCTGTCATTGTGTTAAGTGCTATAATGATGCATGTATTGTATTTAAAAAACAAACAAAAAAATCTGTCCTGAAAAACCTACTAGGAATTTCAAATGCCTTTGAAGTTGTTCTAATGATAAAGAGTTTTTTCCCCCAACTTTAACTAACTGATATTTATTATAGGTGGATCTGGTAGACACACACATACTTAAGGTTGACAGATATTTCCCCCTATATTCTGTTGCTTGGGGTTTTGCCAAACTATTCATAGGGGGCTGACATTTTCCATGCCAGGGATCGGCCTCAGACTGAAGTTTTGGGGTAAATTTCAGATAAAATGGTTCAGCCATTTCTGAGAATGAGATTATGGGAAAATGTCCTTTTGCCCAAATTAAAAAAAAAAATTCTTACAACTATTTTGTTGAGAAACTCTAGCTCCTCCATGTTTTAGAACAGGGACTTGTAATTTGGCAGGCTGACTGCTTTGGTGATAGATATATACCTTTAGCTGTCCCCATGAAAATTTGCCAAAATTTAGCCAAGTTATAAGCTCTGAAAAACTGCAGTTTGCACATGCTCAATAGAGGCTTGTTTGGCAGATAAGTTCTCTGAAGAGTCTGTTTATTCTGAGCATGCTCATAGCTGCAGGAGTTGAGCAGCACTTCCCTTCTAAATTGCTCCTCCCGCCTGCTGCAGCATCAGGCACAGGAATCGAGAGCAGAAAATACTCTTTCCTGTACTACTGATGCTGGCAGGCACCCAAGTGTATGGAGGAGGAGGAAGCAGTCACACTGGAATGCAAACAAGCAAGGAACGGGGGGAGCATTTGCAGGATCCAGAGGATGGGGAGCAACAGTGGAGGAGGGATACAAGAGTCAGTGGAGAGGAAGTTAGGAGGTACACGGATGCAGAGGGGGACAGTGACAAGCTGGGGGCACAGGAACAGAACAGTCTGTAACTTCTAGACAACATTCCCCTATAGAAACCGGAATTGAAACCAAGTGTCCATCTCTACATTCCTTTGCTGTTAGTGAATAGCTGTGAGACCTACTGGCAAAGGGAGTTTCTCACTCCCTCTCTAGTGGCTGGTCCAATAGAGGATAACAGCTTGCTACTGCCAGCTACTCTGTGAAGTAGAATGCTCGAGGTCCATGTTGTAGTCCAGGGGTGGGCAAACTACGGCCCATGGGACTGTCCTGTCTGGCCCCTGAGCTCCTGGCTGGGAAGGCTACCCCGTCCTGTCGTCCGCCTTCCCCCCTCCCTCGGAATCATGCTACCAGCGCTGTGGCCTGCCGCTACTGCCGGGCAGCGCTGCAGCGGCATGCCTGGCTCCGGTGGGACCTGAGCACTTGCCACTCTGAGCGGCGTGGCAAGGGAGCTGGGCTGCAAGCTTCTGTGGGGCAGCGAGCTGCGGTTGGATAAGGCGCAGGCAGTCCCAGTCAGGGAATAGGGAGCAGGAGTCAGTTGGATGGGGGGGAGTTTCTGAAGGGGGGGCTGTCAGCGGTTAGGGAATGGGGAAGGTTGGATAGGCATGGAAGTCCCGGGGGTCTGTCAGAGAAGGGGGGTGTCGATAGGGGGAAGGGAAGTTAGGGGGAAGAGGAAGAGTCCTGGGGAGCAGTTAGGGTGTGGGGGGGTCTCTGGCTGACACAGTCAGGGGACAAGGAACAGGGAGGTTGAATGGGTTGGGGGTTCTGAGGAGGGCACTAAGGGGGCAGGAAGTGGGTGGGAGTCAGATAGGGGTGGGGCCAGGCTGTTTGGGGAGGCACAACCTTCCCTACCCAGCCCTCCATACAATTTTGCAATCCCACCCAATGTGGCACTCGGGTCAAAAAAGTTTGCCAACCCCCGCTGCAGTCCAAAGGTCTGAACCCTGCTGATATTCAAGTTGTGTGTCAAGATGGTTTCATGTGTTAGAATTTCTCTTTTCACTTGGGTTTTTTTTTTTTTTAAATTAGAAAATTTCCTTAAAAAAATCATTAAAAAAACTTGAAAGCTGGGTTGCCTGTGAAACCTTAATTTGCCCCCCATGTGTATGTGTATGACCAATGGGCCTTGGGAAGGTTCTAGATGGGTGACCCCAAGGGTATGGAGATGGAAGGAGAGTCTGGCCTCCACTTACCCCACACTCACCTCGCAGCAGTGGCTCCCATCCTCCAGTGCTGGACCTGGTTCCCCACTCCAGAAGTTGGGACCTGGCACCGCTCCGGTTTAGCCCAGCCTAGCCACTGCGAGGTGAGCGTCTCTTAACTGACCACCCCTCTGGGCCTCTCCTCCACACCAGGCCAGGATAGAGCTGCAGTGCTGGGGGGGGGGGGGGGGGGGAGGGCTGCTGCAGGTGGTCAGTGCCCCTTTAACAGCGGAAGAGCGCTCACCTATGATTTTGGGGCCCTCCCCATGTTTTGGAGCCTGGGTGGGTCACCAAAAAATTTAAAAAAAAAAAAAAAAAAAAAAAAGGCAAAATGCACTTAGTGGGTCACCTTAATAAGAAGTTTAGGAATCACTGTGTTAGGATATAGTCTTTAATTCCATGAGACATACTGGTTTTCCACATAACTCTGGCCCCTCTCCGTGCACAGAAAAGACATTGCTCTGCAACGATTACGGGTTGAGTAGTTAATAAGGCTGTTGTCTATGGGACCTCTGGCTCATTTGTTGCAGAATTTGGAAGGTGTTTGATATAGCAGGTCACTATTAAAATATTGAATTCTATCCCTGTCTCTGGTACAGAATTTGTGTGTGATGCTGGGCAAGTCACTTAAACCTCACTTTTCATAGGTGGCCACTAAAATATTATCTTCCTAGTTTTCTGGGTGCCCAATGTGAGAAACCCCATTTGCAGATATGCTGAGCACTGGATTGAAATTGTCTGGCACTGTGCTCTGAACATAGGAAATGCTTTAAAGTCAGGTGGTGGGGTCTCAAATTGGGCATCTGAAATTAGTGAACACTTGATAATTTTGGCGTTAATCTCTCTCTGTCTCAATTCCTAAGATGTAAAATGGGAAAGTAATATTACCCACTCTTACACGCGTGTTGTGAAGATAAATTCATTTGATTTATTTGTAAACACTCTTATGACAGTAATAGCAACCATAAAGTTAATAATTTTGTATTCAGTGCAGGATTTAGATGGTGTGCATTCAATAAGCTTTAAGGCTACATTTTTGAGAGTGTGTCCTTCTAGCCCCCAGGATTCTTGAGATCAAAAATACTCCCATCTCCACTTTCCTAGCCACAGTGCTGGATTTGCTGCTTCCCTTTTTGAATTTGGCATACTTTAAGACTTCTCCAGTGCTGATATCCCAACAAACCTCTGATGCCACATAAAGGGCAGCAGGTTACTAAAAACAAGTTAGAGGAGAGCACATTAATTACACTTAAATGAACACAAATCTTTTGAGATTGAAGAGTTGGACAGGATTTGGGTCACTTTTAACCTTGTCCTGACCATAATCCTAGCACACATCAGGCAATGGAAGTTGCTATAGAAGAGCTTCTAGGAACATGGATAAGCTAAAGCTATTTCCTTAAAAAATTAACTTGATTATTCAGAAGGTGAAAACATTCTTACATTCAGGCCTTGATTTTTTAAAAGGGCCTCAATCTGGCTTCCTATTTTGCGCACACAGTAACTGCATACGCAACACTGAGTGTAATGATTCGCAGCACTCAGGTGACTGCAGGATTATACTGACAAATCAAATTACATGTTAAAGTACTAAGAATTACAGGTGCAATTATTGTACCTCACAATTAACAATGTGAGCAAAATTGCATCTGTACAATCAGAGGCTGCTTCTCAAAAATAAGAACGTTTTGGTTTGTCATCCTTTTTCACAGTTAAATGAAAACAGCTAGATCCAATTCTGTTAAACTCCAAAAGCATTAATTCTTCTGATTTTTTTTAAAAAAGCTTCATTCAAAAGATTAAAAATTAAAACCTCCACAGCAAAACATTAATTATTACATTTCCAGACACTAACTATACACAAGTATCTTCACTATACCTTTAACATCTGGATCATCAATATGAGGCTCCAGATTTTCTATCATTTCTTCCAGCTCCTTTCTTGTGGCCATAGTAATGTTTGAAGACACTGGCACCGTCACATCTTTCGTTCCTTCCCGAATTTCTGGGTCAGGCATTATCTGATCAGTTTGCTGAAGCTCTAAATCAATATCTATTTCAGGAAGCGGAGTCCTCCAAAAATGGAAAGAGTTGTACAACTCCTGTTCTGAGAGGGATGCTTCCTGGGACCTCAACCTAGATTCCTGCAGAGTTGCAATACTATAGAAGCTAGAACTTTGCTCATTCTCATCAGCTATTTCCCCACAAGATTCTGAAGACAAAGTGCAACGTAAGAACGTCTCAGTCTGGTAATCAGTTTCACTCTGAGAATTACTTGGCACAGGGTTATGGTCTTCCCTGGTGTTTTCAAGTTTTATTGTAAAATCACTAAAATCAGCATCTGAAGGCGGCTTCTCTGTCCTGCTATGTACATCCTCTGTTGTGACATCTTCTGTATCCCTGATCTTTTCACTGTTGGGTGTCAAAGAAAATAGGCATGAGTTTTAAAAAAGACCCTACAGACTGGTTATAAATTTAGACACTTATGTAAGTTTATAGTCCTGTTCTTATTTTAGTATTTATAGAATTAGTTTTACTTACTGGATAGCTGAACAAAGTGAAGTACCCGGCCTAAATAACCGAACAACTCCTCGGCTAAAGAGGGTTCCATTGGCCAATTTTTGGCAAAAGTTCTAGTGTCTTAGTGTGGGTAACCAAATTAAAAGAAAAATTTAAGTCTCCTAAGCAGCAATATCTAGATGCAGAAGAAAAATGAAAAACTACAAAACGAAGAAAATCCATACCTATCTTCCTCTGCAGATCTACGATCCTCTGTGTTCTTACTTTCTTCTTCTTTAAAAAAATGACCACTGCTGGATGGGTTAGCAAAAGTTGATATGAAAGGCCCCAGGGACTGAAAGGCAGCTTGGCGGACCTAGAATAATGGGTTCCAAAGAAAATAATTTAAATACAGCTGTTGAATAAATACACCACTAGCTGTTAGGAATGGGAAGAGTTGTAAGGGCACTGGGGAAAGTGAGAGGAGAGACTTGCATCTGGGAATAGTGCCAACAAGCTGGATATGGAAAGTGCCAGGCAAAAAGCCTTGAGCAGGGAAAGATTGGTGTGAGACATGAAATACAGCAGGCAGGCAAAGTGGTCAATTCACTCATCATTGTACACATCGTCACATTGACTGTGGTTGACAGCATGCTTCACTCTCCCACACTATTTCAATGGTTAAAGTAAGTCTGAATGCCAACCAAGTGGAGGATCCAAGTGACTGGAAAGGAGAAATGCTGGTTTAGTGGAAACATTATATTTTACACTGTCAGGAATTTAAGTTGACCCAATAAGGACCAAAGGCTTGAATTCCATTTACTTCTGGTGAGTCTCTCTCACCAACATTTCTGTTACGTCTTTTAGTGTAACCTGATTGTGGATCACAGCCTTCTCAGAGCCAAAGAGCTGGTGCTCCGGGTCACTAAGGCTTCCTTTTGGCTCTGAGAAGGAGCCACCTGTTGATAACCCTAATGCAGATTTGAAGGATGGAAGAACGTGAAGCACAGAGACAAAAAATCTCAATAAATTCAACTTAATTACATCTGCAATTTTCTGATATTCCTGCTGATAAGCAGACTTTTGGCAACACTGAATAGCAGGGAAGCCTGCAGCTCCACATATCTTTTCTTAATGGAAGGGTTCAGTACATTTTATCGGGATAATGTAGAACAGCCTTCCTTCAGTCAGCAAAACCACCATTATGCACAATTACTTGACACAATCATGCACATGAATAAAATATTTATCTCTAAAATATTAACACAGGGTGTCAAAGAAAAGAATAACAGAAAAAAAGGTATTTGATAAATAAAACAAAACTCTTACCCATCGTGAAGGGTCACTGATCAGATTGATAAAAAGCGTTGACAGTTTTGTCCGCCGGACCTCCTGGGATGTGGCACATGAAACTGCCATGAAGCATTCAGCACAAGCCTTCCGAACTCCCCAGACATTATCAGAACAGAGCTGGAAAAACCTGGGTAGCTATATAAAACACAGTAAATAAACTTTTATGCAAGTTTTAATAGGAGTTACTTGTTCCAATTTATGCTCCTTTACGCCACTACTTCCCTTGTTCAGATTCTTTGTCCTGCTGCTCACAACAGGATCTGTTTATATAGGTTTTGCAAAGCAAAAGGGCATGCCATTTCTACTATCTTCTTAATTAGATCCTCTCAAATTACATCTGAAGGATGGACATGAAAGTGTGCGGACATCAAAGTTTGCACCTGGATGCAAAATAGCCTTTTTGAAAGCGAAGTTTTTCCTTTAATTCTCTTACCACTGTCTTTCTCCTGCATCCAAATAACTCTGTCCATAAACTATAAAAAGCATTTCAAAAGACAAACTCTTCACTATGTAATTCCTTTTGAAAAAAGGTAATTTCAAAGGGACGCAATCACAGTTGTGTCTGATAACTTTATCTACTACTGTCAGAAAACATTTAAGATTACTATAACTATTGGAAAGAGAAGATTCCCAGCTAAAAGCAAATGATGAGCTTCTTCAGAAAATGGAGAACTTTTCCTTTCTAATGATATAAAACTCCCATTGCTAACTCTTCTAGATTGTGAACATCAGACTTTAAACCTGTCACTGCCTATCAACAGAACATTGCACATCCTGGTTCTTTGGTGAAAAATTCCACATTTGGTGCAGGGAAAAGAGAGGTTACTCACCTCATGCAATTACTGGAGTTCTTCAAGATGTGTCCCCTTATGGGTGCTCCACTTCAGTGGGACATGTACCTTTGATCAGAGATTTTTAGTAGTACTTCCTGTTCGGTCTGCAAAAACACTCCAGACACCCTCATGCCCTATACTGCGGATATATGGAGCTACATGAGCAAACCACTCTCAGTTCTCTACTATAAAGTCCTGCAAGACAAACTCTGAAGTAGAGGAAGAGGAAGGTGGGTAGGGGAGCACAGTAAGAGACGCACAATGTGAATCATGACTTCTTCGAATAGTGTCCCTATTGGGACTCCACTTCAGGTATCCCAGAGTATCCCTTGGAGGAGGAGGGAGCTTTGAAGCTGGATCCAATAACAAAGAACGAACTATTGTGCCAACAGCAGCTTCTGATCTAGGGGCATACATCAGGATATTGTGTTTGGAAAAAGTGTTCATGGATACCTGGGTTGCCATTTGGCAAATTACAGCAATTGATACATTTTTAATAGTACTATGGAGGTAGTTTGGGATCTTGCAGAATGATAAACAAGAACACAACTGGAAATCCACTTTGAAAATTTTTGGGTGGAGACTGTGGATCCTTTAGATCTGTCTGCAACTGAAAGAGCCTTGGATACTTTTTAAATACTCTAATCTGTCTAAATAGAAGGCTTCTCCCTTCTAACATCCAATGTATGCAAGGCAGCTTCTTCACTAGTCTGATGTGGCTTTGGGAAGATCAAGAACTTAGTTAATGTGGAAATTAGGGGATATTTTAGAATGTGGGAGTAATGGTACCTTATCCTAGAAGAAAAAAATAAGAGTGGTGGGATGGAGAGGGATCAGCCATCATTGTTCCAAATTTCCTGACTCTGCAAGCAAAAGTGGCAGCCACTAATATGCCATTTTCATAGCTAAGTTCAGCAGAGTACACAGCTAGTGGCTCAAAAGGAAGTTTCATAACACAATTAAGGATCAAGTTCAAATCCCATATGGACATAGGCTCTCTGATTTGGGAGAAAGTTCAAGCAAATCGCTCATGAATCTTGCTATTGTGGGATAAGCAAAGACTGAGAACCCCTTGGAACTAAAAGGCTACAAAAGCTGCCAAATGAACTCTGTTCAATAGAATTCAATAGAAAGACTCAACTTCTTTAAATCCAATCAGTAATCAAGAACAGTGGAAAGAAAAAATGAAGAGTTGCTGGATATACCAATGGTGAAATTTCTTCCATGGTTGGAAGCAGGTATCTCTAGTAGAGATCTGTCCGCTGTTTAATAGGACCTGTTCTACCTGTCCAACAGAAAATCTCTCTGAGAATCAAGCATTGAGTCAGAAGATGGTCAGGTTGGGATGGAGACTCAAAGTTCTGAGACACCAGATGGGAAATGGTTGGAAGTTGCAATACTGGTCAGAAGGTGAAGTAAATCAAGTAAGTGTGCCAGACCTCCTTCAGCCAAGTTGATGAAATTAGAATGACTCTGTCTTTGTCTTGTTTGATCTTGTTCAACACTCTCAGAATCAACAATGTCAGAAGATATAGAGAAGATCTCTCCTGAAAGGAATGAGAAAGATGTTCCCAAGAATTGATAACCCATTCCACTCAAGCACAATTTTCTTGTACTTTCTGTTGTCACAAAGAGGTCCACTTTCAGAAACTTGGGGGGAAAAACTGTTTGAGAATCCAAGAGTCCAGTTCCCTCTCATAATCTTGGCCGAAACGTCTGCTCAGGTCATCGACCATGGGGTTTTGCAATGCTTGGAAGATAAGAGGCTGAAATGAGGCTATAAACCAGTTCCACAGCCTTATTGCTTCAGCACAATCATTCATCATTGATTAATAGAATGTACAGATTATATTATCTGTCATGACTGTGATGGACTGGCCCCTGATTAAGAAAAGGAAGCGGATACAGATGTTCCAGACTGCTTGTAATTCTAGGAGGTTGATCTGTAGGAGACACGCTTGAGGCAACCATTTGCCTTGGATGGTGTGTCCCTCTAGGCATTTGTCCCTTCGCACAAGTGATGCATCTAAAGTTACGGTGATACTAGAAGAGGGTGGGTGAAAGGAACTCCGGTACAGACTCTGGTTGGATATGTCCACCTACTGAGCAAGTCGAGTACCTGATGGACACACACCAGCTAGACTGGGATACAGACTGTTCTGAGCCACACCTGGAAGCAGTGAAGTTGTTGTGGCATGTTGTGTTACGAAATTACAAGATGCCATATGACCCAGAAGTTGAAGGCAATTTCTTGCCATTGTCTGGGAGCTAATTTGTATGCTGACAATAAGGCTTGTCAGTGTAATAAATTTGTGTACACGAAGATAAACTCTGGATGTTTGGGCATCCAGAGAAGCTCCTATGAAGTTTACCTATTGAACTGGAGTCAAATGGATTTACTGATGTTGAGTTGAAGTCCTAAATCGTAGAATAGACGCATGCCTCTCTGTACTGCAGAGAAGACTTCAATATATGGTTGGTCCTTGAAGAGCCAATTGTCCAGGCAGGAGAAGACTATTATTCGCTACAGTTGAAAGTGAGCAGCTACTACTGCCAGGACTTCGGAGAAAAATCTTGGTGCAAAGGACAGCCCAAAGGGCTTGATTACTGGATGTGATCCTGGCCAATTCTGAAATGAAAAAAACTTGTTGCGAGGGAGTGAATGGAGACATGAAAGTATGCATCCTCAGGGTAGAGAGCCATAAACCAATTCCCAGAATCTGTTGATAGAACTAGAGTTGAGAGAGTTACCACCCTGAATTTCTGTGACTTCACAAAGGCATTTAGAAATTTTAAATACAATTTTGATCTCCATTTTTTGTGTGGATCAACCATTAAATTACTTGAAATAAAATCCCTTCCATTTGTGCTGAACTAGAACTGGTTCCATGGCCCTCTAGATAGAATGGAGACTGTTTCCTGTCTCAGCAAATGTTTGTAAGAAGAGTCCCTGAGTAGATGGGGATGAAATGGATGGAGTAAATAAGTGTTCTAACCACTAAAAAAGATTTATCAAATGGAATTTTCTCCCATGCACTTTGAAAATGGGAGCTAGAGTCTCCCAAGGGAAGAGGTGAGTAGTGTAGTACTGCTGAAGACTCCTGAGGTGGGGACATTCTGGACCCTAAGCCAAACCCTCAACATTGACATTTCAATTAGTTTGCCCGGTGGCGGTGGTCATGGTGGATGGTCTCTTCTTTAGGTGGCTTGGCAGGTCTATGAAAGCCAGAGAATTGGACTGGATGGGACCTCTCTGCCATTTCAAATCTGCTAAATTTTCTTTTACTTGCAGGTGTACATATGTCAAGAGACCCAAGTGTGGCCCTGGAATCTTTCAAGGTGTGCAAGGATTCATCAGTGGACTCACTGAAAAGTGACAGTCCATCAAAAGAAAGGTTTTCTGTGGTACTTTGAACCTCTCTAGGAAATCCCAGCAGTTGCAGCCAAGATCCTTGATGGAGGACAGCAGCAGAGATGCAACAAGCTGACGTGTCTGCTCTATCTAGGGAGGCTTACAATGATATCCTTGCTAAGAGTTAACCCTCTGCTCTAATAGTCCGGAACTGTTCCTGATGTTCAGGGAGAAAAAATGGTTACCTACCTTTTCGCAGTTGTTCTTCAAGATGTGTTGCTCATGTCCATTCCATTCTAGGTGTGCAAGTGCCCACTTGCGCAGTCGGAGATTTTTGCCTTAGCAGTACAGTAAAACCCCGATTTAACGGACCCCGATTTAACGGACTTCGGATGCAACGGACAAAATTTATGAGCAAGTCCGAAGCATCCCAAATCCGTTTTTCGCGGGCTGGCTGCCGGCTCCCGGCTGCCGCCCGGGTCATGGCAGCAGGAGGTCTGGCTGGCGGGTGGGCTGGCTGCCTGCTCCCGGCTGCCGCCCGGGTCACAGCAGCGGGAGGGCTCGCTGCTGGCTCCCGGCTGCCGCCTGGGTCACAGCAGCAGGCGGGCTGCGGAGCTGCCGCCCCAGCCCTGTGGCGGGTGGGCTGCTGCTCCAACAGCTCGTTTTTTTTAAAAAATTAAATAATGGACTTTCTGATTTAACGGACACCCCCTCACCCGAATTAGTCCGTTAAATCGAGGTTTTACTGTATCCGTAGGATCAGATGTGGTGCCCCCTTGAGTCCCATGCTCATGTATTGGCGAACCAGGCACCGCCGGCCCTACACCCTCTCAGTTCCTTCTTGCCTGAAACTCCAACAGAAGGGCAGGAGGGCGGGTAATGGAAGGGACATGAGCAACACAGCTGGAAGAATAGTTATGAAAAGTAGGTAACTGCTTTTTCTTCTTTGAGTGCTTGCTCATGTCGATTCCATTCTAGAGGACTCACAAGCAGTGTCCATGCTGGTGGACTCGCAGTTCATGATCATGCTGCTTGCAGCACTGCTCTGCCAAAGCCAGCATCATCTTGAGCTTGGTGGATAAGTGCATAATGAGATGTAAACATGAGGATGGACAACCAGGTAGCAGCCCTACAGATCTCCTGGACTGGCACCTGCGCCAGGAAATCCAATGACAACGCTTGCGCCCTGGTTGAGTGTGCTGGAGTGTGCTGTCAGAAGTGCCAGTGGAGGCACTTTTCTCAGCTCATAGCAGTTGCAGGCAGTGATCCAGGACCACACACACACACACACACACACACACACACACACACACACACACCCCACTTGAGCCATAACTCAACAACCTGACTTTTGTACAAAAGACTTACAAGCATTTCTTCAGTGGCTTGCTGGCCAACCACACTGCAGATATCTCCAAAATTGGCTGCACATACCTGTAGAAAAAAATTAGATAAGTAAATTTCATTAACTGATAATTTATTTATGATCATTACAATGTTTCATCATCTGCAAAGGTATTGTAATAGTCAGCACAATCACAATTTTAATATACTCACAATGATAAAAAGTCAACCTGAAATCAAGTCAGTTTCAAAAAATAGTTAGTAGTACAGTAGTTTCAGGTACTACACTTACACCTGCCAATTTCTGTGGTTTTAAAAATTACAATTCATTTTTTAAAAATGTTTTATCTCCCCTTCTTCCATATGAAAGAACCCTACAAAGAATGTGGGACACTAACTAGATACAAAGGAGAAAGTGAAAGTTACACACAAAGTGTTATAAAATACACAAAGTAAAACTGAAAAAAAAACAAACCCAGAGAAAAATATTTTCTTCTGTAGTATCAGGTACTCTTCGGTACAAAATAGAAACAAATTACATAGCTGCAATGTCTAAATTCCATGGAAGCATTAATATATTTTAATACTTTGATATGAAGCCAATGCTAGCCCAATGGGGGCCCTAAACAGCAATATTTTCCTCCCAAGCATGCACACAATACTAAAACAGGCAAGGGGGCCTCTTTGAGCTGCTGAGGGCCCTAAGCAACTGCTCAATCTGCTTGTGCCAGTGCCAGCTCTGCCTTGATATATCCTGCCTTCCCTCCCAGAGGGCTGTGGGTCAAGCAAGCAGAACTGCATCAGTTAACCTTGAAAACATGAATCAAGTATAATCTCCACACCCATAAGGGCTAGAAGCAGAGTTTTATTTTTAAATAAAAGCCAAGATTCTAGAATACAATTCTGCAGCAATTTCCACAGCTGCTCAATCGTAGAATATGTGGGGGCCTGTATCTTTCATTTATAGTTATCTTCAGTATTTCAGGTAACAACAGCAGATAAAAAAAATTTCAAACAAATGTGATTTTTAGGTTGACTATGTTCCTTTAAATCTAAAGTAAATAGCTGAAACAAACCACACAGGGAAAAATTCATACCTTACGAACATGAAACATTCTGCAATCACAGCACATCTCACAAAACCTAGGAAGAATAAGTCTCTCTGTGATGTCTTTCCCCACCATGGAGGCCATTTTGCACATTATCTAATGAAAAGGAAAACAATGATTAGGAATGCCTATATATGCTAGCTTCACAAGGATTAAATAATGACCTTTTTGTATTATTAAAGTTGTACCGTAACTACAGCAGAGCTAAATCCTGATGCACATGATCCTGAATTTTTCTGATACAGTAACTCCTCACTTAAAGTCATCCTAGTTAACACGGTTTTGTTGTTATGTTGTTGATCAATTAGGGAACATGCTCGTTTAAAGTTGTGCAATGCTTCCTTATAATGTTGTTCAGCTGTTACCTGCTTTGTCCACTGCTTGCAGGAAGAGCAGCCTGTTGCAGCTAGCTGGTGGGGACTTGGAACCAGGGTGGACTGCCAGCCCTCCTCTCAGCTCCCCACTCTCCTAAGTTCCCTGTGCAGCAGCCACCCAGCAGGCTATCAATTGCTGGCAGTTCAGCTGCCCAACTGCCAAGTGCTGCTCCTGCCCTCTGCCTCCTGCTTGCTATGCAGGGAGAGGAGAAAGAGAGGGGTTAATGTCAGGGTGTCCCCTACCCCCTTGCTCCTGAACCCCCCTTACCCAATCTTCCATAGAGCAGGGGGGACACATGACAGGGCTCAGCTTCCGGGCAGCAGCTGTGGTCTCAGCTTGCTGATCTAATTAACAAAGCAGTATACTTAAGAAAGGTATCTCTCTCTCTCTCTCACACACACACACACACACACACACACACACACACACACACACACACACACACACACACACACACACACACACACACACACACACACACACACACACACACACACACACACACACACACACACGGTGAGGGCTCAGCCAATTGCCAGTTCATCATTTAGCAGTAAGGCATTTCCTAGGAAATATCCCACCCTCTGACGTAGGGAGAGGGAGAGGGTGTGTGTGTGTGTTTTGTCTGGTGCAAAAAAATTTCCCTGGAACCTAATCCTCCCCCATTTACATTAATTCTTACGGAGAAATTGGATTCACTTAACATCGTTTCGCTTAAAATTGCATTTTTCAGGAACATAACTACAACGCCAAGTGAGGAGCTACTGTACTTTTAAATCTCATATTGAAAAGTGTGTGCATTATGTAGGTCAACTAATTATTTTCTTTGCCTGTGTCAAACTGCAATAGGGTATGTGATAAACTGTTCTTCCCAATATAAAGCAACAAAATCAGAAAGTTCAGTTATGGAAACAAGTGACTACAAGGCAGTCTGGAAAGTTGGTAGGAATGAACTCAATATTAATGCAGCTATCTCACAATACTGTGTATTGAACAGTACAGAAATAGCAAATGGATTAGTCTTAAAACAGTCAAATGAGGGACTTCATTTCTCACCTCCACTTATTAAAACAAACACTTAAAAGCAATTTTCTGACATTTTAAACCAAACATGCTTGATTTCTAGTTCAAGTTTAGCAGACTGAATAACAAATTTAGTATAATAAAATGATTCCCACAACCCTCAAAATAGTCCATATTTTCAGAGATTTCTAAAATTCTCTTTATTGCTCATTTGTAATGCCCTGTGTGTAAGTTACTGAAAAAATTCAGTCATGGAACAATTAGGCCAAAAACAAAAGTGACAATTTCTCCTTCTAACTGTTTTCATTCTAATTTTTACCAAAATTTTGTTAAGAAAAAATGGAGGTAACTGAACTTAACACTGTGATAAGCTGTGAGATCGTTTTTTATTAAATAAACTATCCTTCAAAATCAACTTCCAATAATTTTCAAGGGTACATTTCTATACTTCTTTGATGCTTGAGATGAGTTTCTTTAGATTATCAAAGCTTTCATATCTTCATAACAATGGACAGTGTGAAGTAACTCAGTTTTAAATTTTATTCCACCTCATGTATGTTTACTTTTAGACTCCTTGAGGAAGGTACTGTCATTTATTGTATATTTGTATGGTGCCTAATACATTAGGATCCAACCTGATTGCGGTCTTTAGGCATAATCCACAATTTTAAATAAAATCAATAATAATATTTAATAAATATTAGTGTTTTTGTTTCAAGGTGATTTACCTAGTCCCAGACAGACAGCGAAGAGCTACAAGAGGATCTTTCAAAACTGGATGACTGGGCCACAAAATGGCAGATGAAATTTAATGTTGATAAATGCAAAGTAATGCACATTGGAAAACAATCCCAACTATACATATAAAATGATGGGGGTCTAAATTAGCTGTTACCACTCAAGAAAGAGATCTTGGAGTCATTGTGGATAGTTCTCTGAAAATATCCACCCAATGTGCAGCGGCAGTCAAAAAAGCAAACAGAATGTTGGGAATCACTAAGAAAGGGATAAATAAGAAGACAGAAAATATCATATTGCCTCTATATAAATCTATGGTATGCCGACATCTTGAATACTACATGCATATGTGGTCATCACATCTCAAAAAAAGATATATTGGACTTGGAAAAGGTTCAGAAAAGAGCAACAAATAGGGTATGGAATAGCTGCCATATGAGGAGAGAATAATAAAAATGGGACTTTTCAGTTTGGAAAAGAGATGCCTAACAGGGGACATGACTGACGTCTTTAAAACCATGACTGGAGTGGAGAAAATAAATGTTATTTACTCCTTCTCATAACATGAGAACTAGGGGGTCACCAAATTAAATTAATAAGCAGCATGTTTAAAACAAACAAAAAGGAAGTATTTTTTCACACAATGCACAGTCAGTCTGTGGAACTCTTTGCCAGAGGATGTTGTGAAGGCCAAGACTATAACAGTGTTCAATAAAGAACTAGATAAAGTTCATGGAGGATAACTCCATTAATGGCTAATAGCCCAGGGTGGGCAGAGGTGGTGTCCCTAGCTTCTGTTTGCCAGAAACTGGGAATGGGCGACAGGGGATGGATCACTTGATGATTACCTGTTCTGTTCATTGCACCTGGGGCACTGCTGGAAGATGGGATACTGGGCTAGATGGACCTTTGGTCTGACCCAGTATGGCCATTCTTATGCTCTTATAGTGTAAAAAGAAACTCCAGCACAAATAGAGTGGTTTACAATACATTTGACAGAAGGTGAGGATTTCCACCACATTTGTCATTATACTATTATAAATTAAGTCGTTAAATAGTTTAGTTAAATGATTTTTACTCTTAAAAACATGTATAATCTATGAGGACTGTTTATTAAATCTGTACTGGTTTAAACCACTGAGTTGCTCAACTTAGTCCATTCATTACTCTAAATTCCATCTGATAAAATTAATTCAAGTTTGTCTGAATGAACATTATATTCATATATTCAGAGATGCTGGTGGTGATAAAAGTGAGAACAAGCCCACAAAGCAAAGGTCAACACAATTCATGTACCAAGAATTCTCTACAAAAGAAAGGAACACAGTACAAAAACAATCAAGTGCCAATGGCCATAAAAGGAGGCTCTCAAGAGAAAACACTTTATCAGGTAATACAATTAATCTCCTGAGTTTCTTGTCTAGTTTGGTCTCTCTTCTTTTACAGACTATACAAGTAATTTATTTCAAACATGACCCCGATTAGGTGCAATACAGTGCAAAGAATGCTAAGGATTAATTTACTGACAGCCATTTCTCTCTGAGTCACCACAATGATAAGTGCCTTAGAAATACCTGAGGACCTTTATTAAAGCTATTGTTAAAAATTATATAATACACAGGTTAAGGAAAGAGTATCTGTACATCTGGGTATAGTGCTTAGATTATCCAAAAAGTACAAAATATGGTTTAAAAGTAATGTACTATATGTATTTTATAATCTGAAATAACCCACATTTAGGAGAATAAATTTAATGACACAGTTTAGATATTAGAATCTAAATGCTGTTGTTTTTCTTAGCGTTAGTCCCGCACTATGGCAGGGTCCGCTTTGGTCAGCATGTCCGCCTCCATTCAGAGCTCGGACAGGGACCAGTGATACGACTGGGGTATACTCCAACCGATGCGTCGTGCCACCTGTCGTTGGAGGCATTTTATACCTACTGCCAGGTGTTAGCCTACAGCACCTGGTATTCCCAGGAGGTCTCCCATTCAAGTACTATCCAGGCCCGACCCTGCTTAGCTTCCGAGATCAGACGGGATCGGGCGTGTCCAGGGCGGCAGAGCCGTAGATATTAGAATCTAAATACTCAGGTAATATCACTCATGAAAAGTTATAGAGAGTTAGCTGTAGAAAGCAAATATATAGGAATGAATATGTATGTTACAACACCAAATGTTCACTCAAACCTTAGACCTTAAAGCTCAGTTTTACTGATTTACTCACAGCCACAGCCTCTGTCTTCACATCATCATTGCTGTCTGGCGCAGTCAGTTCTATAAGAACAGGGCATACTTTGGTCTCTACATCATATCTCTCAATAAGTTCTTGCTCCAACAGAACAAGCAATGCTGCCTGACTTGTTTTTCTCACCTATTGTAGGAAAAACAAAGTGGAAACAAGGGTTTACATGAGACCGTTTTTAGATATAACCTGGAAGATACACCGACACGCCCTCATAGCCTCTGTCTGTAAGAGGGCACGTGTTCTTAAATACTTCTGAAAACTATAACATTAAAAAATAAAAAATCATGTCCAGAAACACATATACTGTAAATTATTGATATACTACAAATACCAAGAGTGGTCCTCACGTTTCCTGAAAGTCAAAACGGCAATGTGAAATAGCTACAATCATGGAAAGGCTGGTATGGGATGATATCAGTCAATAATCAAAGGAGGAGAGCATAATTAATGCCAATCCAATATAGTTTTATGGAAAGTATTTGTCAAACAAATTCCATTTTTTTTAAAGGATTACCAGTTTGGTTGATAAAAGTAACTATATATTGTCATAATGTATTTAGACATCTAAGACATTTGAGTCCGTTCTTTATGGCCTTCTGATAAGAAAAATTTAGCACTATTAAAAAAATCAAGAAGTACATATTAATAGTGAAAACTGGGCAGGAATAATAAGAGGCTGTTTGGACGCCTCTTATTATTCCTGCCCCTTCCCCTGGCTAGTCCTGCCTAAATTCTATGAATTAAAATTAAAAATTTGTTTTCTTCCAAGGAATTTATACTATGTAAGCCTATAAAAGGATAGTGTTTTGTTTTGGTAGGGGTGCTTTAGCACTTTGTAAGGGAAGTCACAGACGCCCAAGACCAAACTAATTTTTCACACAAGTTCAGACTTCGATCTATTTCGTTACTCTAAACCAGGGGTGGGGAACCTCCGGCCCCCGAGCCGCGTACGGCCCGCCAAATCATTCGGTCCAGCCCACAGGCGGGTCTCGAAAAACTGCGCCGTAGAGACGGCCGGACCAACGTGGGGGTGGAGGCAGAGCGGCATGGCAGGAGTGGTGAGGTGGCGGCAGCGGACACTGCTGAGGGGAAGGCGGGGGCGCCTCCTCCCTCGCAGCAGGCCGGGCGTGGGGCTGGATGAATGGAGCGGGGGAGCCAGCGGTCTGCGGCGGAGGGAGGGCCAGGGCCTGCGCGCTGGAAGTGAGCGGCCGGGGAGAGCCTGGCGTGGCGGGGCCGGGGCTGAGTCAGGCACTGGGGCATGGGGAGAAGATGCGCCACAGCCGCCGGCCAGGGACGCGTGCGGGCTGCCAGGCGGGGGCGGCTCCGTGCTGACCGAAGGGGCCGGGAATCGCCTGGGGGAGCCGCCGGCGCCGCGCGGCCACCATTAGCCGGGCAGCGAAAGGAGGAGCCGCAGGGAGCCAACAGTCAATGGGGGTGGGGGGAGAGGCTGGGCTGGGGGGCAGGCAAGGGGGTGGGGGGGAGGCCAGGCTGGGCGGGCGGGAAGGGGGGCAGGAGACTAGGCTGGATGGGGTGGGCGAGGTGTGGGTGCGGGAGGGAAGGAGGTTTGGTGGGGGGGAGGCTGAGCTGGGCGGGTCAGGCATGGGGGGCAGGAGGCTGGGTTGGGAGTGGAAGAGGAGGTTAGGTTCGGTGGGATGGGCCGGGCCAGGCAGGGGTGGAGGAGGGAAGGCGGTTAGATGGGGGGAGGCTGGGCGGGGGTAAAGGAAGATCACCCCCTATACCCAGGCTGACAGTGGGAGCTGACTGGAGCAGGCGGCAGGCTAAGCACTCTGCCTGCCACTGCTTTGGGGTTTCCCCCGCTGGCCCCTTGCCAGCTGGGGTCTCAGCTCCCGTTGCCAGCCTGGGCTTCCTGGGGGAGGGGAGGAGGAGAGCAGCCCGGAAGTGACATTATAAATATCCAAATAGCCCTTGGCAGAAAAAAGGTTCCCCACCCCTGCTCTAAACCTTACTTACTTAGTGTAAAATGTTTTCATTATCCTATTTGAGAAAAAGTGTAGTAGGATTTATAAACGACTGCTTATAAATGACTTTTACCTGGTTATTATGGTCTGCGAGGTATCTCACCACAATAGGCAATAAGTATTTGGAAAAAGCATATGGTATTGAAGGCCTGTTTTCTTGACAAAACACAGCAATATGAGGCACCTGTTCCATCAGTTCTGCTCGCACAGTTGGCTCTGTAAGAATGTCAAAATAACAAATTAAAAAGGGCATTGTGTCTGCAATATTAAACTCTTTTTACAATCCTATCCAGGTGAATCACATCCTAATGTATTTACGCTAAAAAAAGAGTCTGACGAGGTGATCACCACCCTTTTAGAACACAGGGTGCAGATTTGGGTTGCATCACTGAACCTGCTGACAGTCTTGGCCCAGATTTTTTACTGCAAGGTGGCAAGAGAAAAAGAAGGAATCCCTCAAGGAAACCCACTAAGTGCAAAAGAAGCTATTTGCTATGGCATAGAAACAGACAGATCAGGCCATGATGCAGTTGTAGGACTCAAAATAGGGAGAACAGCTTGGGCTCCAAACAAAATTTTAGCAGTTTCTACAGCCTTTGTGGGTGTGGTTAACCAAGCAAAATCCAGGTCAGAGGATTCCATGTGTGAGTGAGAGAAGCCAGTTGACAGATTCCTAAAGGATCATACTGTGGATGAGTGGGGGAAGAGTGACAAGATTCAGTACAGTATAACTGGGGCAAATACCTAATTATTGAAAAAAACTGAAGTTGCATTAGCAGAGTTTCCAAATAAATCCCACCTGCAGACTCACCCCAAGAACTTATATTTTCCTGTTTACTCCAAGAAGAAGTAGAACAGTGAGAAAAATAGATAAGCAGCATTTCCATCATTCAGAATACGCACACAGACCACACAAGTAAATATGGAAAGATACATTTAAAACTAGGAATGTAGAAATTCCCCATTTTTGCTCCAGTGGATGCCTAATAAGAACTTCCTCAAGTCTTCAGATAGCAGAATGACTCAACAATTCTGATCACAACATGTACTGTTAGCAATATGAAAGATGCCAAAGCACAGCAGAGGAAGCCATCAACATGCAAAGACTTGAATGGACCCTGATTTCTTGTTGCCTGGCTTCTCACTTCTTTGGTAATGTGACACTGATATATAGTAATTTCTCACTTAAAGTCATCCTGGTTAACGTTGTTTCCTTGCTGATCAATTAGAGAACTGGTTTAAAGTTGAGCAATGCTTTCTTATAATGTTTGGCAGTCACCTGCTTCATCCACTGTTTGCAGAAAGAGCAGCCCATTGGAGCTAGCTGATGGGGGCTTGGAACCAGGGTGGACTGGCAGTACCCACATCAGCTCCCTGCTCCCCTAAGTTCCCTGTGCAGCAGCAGCCCAGCAGGCTATCAATTGCCAGCAGTTCGTTGTCCCTCCCCCCACTGCCATGTGCTGCTCATTCCTGCCTTCTGCCTTGGAGCTGCTCTCAGGAGCCTTCTGCTTGCTGTGCAAGGGAGGGGGGAGAAGAGGGGTGCTAATGTCAGGGTGTCCCCCTCCCCACTGCTCCTTTACCCCATCTCCACACAGCATGGGGGGTGGGCACACAAAAGGCTCAGGATGGAGGGAGCTTGCTGGCAGCCGTTGTCTCAACTTGCTGATCTACTTAAAAAGGCAGTGTACTAAAAATGCGTGTCTGTCTCTCTCACACACGGGGTGTCTCTCTCTCTGCCATGCGGTCTCCCCTCCCTCCATTCATGCTGCCTTGTAGAGTGTGAGACTACATTAACAACATGTTAACCCTTGAGGGCTCAGCCAAATGCTAGTTCATCATTTAGCAGTAAAGCATTCTAACAGCAGCTACAGGTATTAAAAAATTCTGGAGAGGCAGATTTATCCAGTGGTTAGGCCTGAAATAGGTTGTTTTCTAGGCAAATGGAGTACTGTTTTGGGATTCACTAATGTCCCACTGTCTATTAAAATTGAGGATGTACAAAATACCCAATTTGAATTTGAGCCATATAGTCTTCAGAGAGATGTTAATCCAGTATGTGAAGATATTCAGATTAACTCAAGTAGTATCCCACTTCTGCCACTAAAAATGAATTAATATTCATATGATGAAAATATACCATAAATAAAATGAGTAACTATTAAACACTAACAGAACTTTAGAAAAAATGTTGGTAATTGTTGCAAAAATTAAAATTCCAAAAGGAGATGCTGTGATCGTGTGATCACTACTAGGTGCTCTGTTGAGCAGTGTCTCATCTGAGGTATCTTCAGTTCACAGCCAGTCAGGTTTTCCTTTCTCTCCAGAATAACTTGAGAGAGTCATATTGGTGTCAAGTGTGTCACTGTGTGAGTATTGTCCACTTCCCCCAAAACTATTCCTCCCCATTCCACCAGTATCATGGAACTGAAGGGGTTCATGCACCGATATTTTGACGTTACTGATTAAATGAATGTGTGAAGCAAGAGTGACAGTGCAAATGTGAAGCTCTGGGTTTTGGCCTGATGTGGAGAGGAGTTACCTTTAGCACAAGATCTGTTCTGTCACTTGATTTCAGGAGGTAAAATATCTCTCTTCCATTCCAGCTCACACACTATGTTTGAAAAAGCCTCTTACTAATGAAAAAGGAAGACTATATATTTTCCCTTCCCATTCCTCAGCTCCCACTTTCAAACCTCACTGCACCCTAGCTGTCTTGGTAGCAAGAGCACAGGTGCCTGCTTCAAAGAAAAGAAGTGACTGGTAATTCCATAAAACTTCAAAGGTGGAATGTGACTAGCTGCCATCATTGGATTTGTGACATAACAGAAAAATCACCATCCACTATAATGTCCTTATAAAGCGCACAGCCAGTACAGTAACTCCTCACTTGACATAGTTATGTTCCTGAAAAATGCTACTTTAAGTGAAATGATGCTAAGCGGATCCAATTTCCCCATAAGAATTAATATAAATAGGGGGAGTTAGATTCCAGGGACATTTTTTTTTTGCCCTACAAATGACTATATTTTATATACATACATACAGAGAGATGCATACACACACACACACACTAAGTTTTAAACAATTTAATACTGTACACAGCAATGATGATTGTGAAGCTTGGTTGAAGTGGTGAAGTCAGAGGGTGGAAGAGGGTGGGATATTTCCCAGGGAATAGATTTGTTACAACCATACATAATGAGAAGACAATACCTTCAAATTACAGTAATGTTGATGATTAAAAATAATTCATATTTGTATATGTGTAATAGTCTTTCATAGGTGTATATTCTACCATTTATTCCTTATTGGAAATTCACACATGAACTGTTTAGGTAAAGCCTACATAGCACTAACTTTTTCCATTTTGTTGAACACATTCACTATAAATCTTTACTATATTTTATATAGTAATAATCAAAACAGAGTGTTTGTAAAAAGCAGTGCTCATTTTAATAGAGATATTATTTATATTTAGTACTAATTGCATGCTGCAATTAAACCTGAGTGAGCAAGACAAATTTTTGCTAATTCCACTATATCATGTAGTAGATAGAGCAAATCTAATGCTGCATAGTGTCTAGATTAGAAGCAAGGGTTCTGAGTGGCAAAAATAAAATGTCTGCCTACCAGTTCCATTTCTTCGTACTAGACATTTAAAATTTATTTAGAAGTTAGAAAACACTTTTCTGCATTCTTCCTAAGAGTTCATATATTGGAAGTCACTAAGAAAGTCCCAAAATAATCAAGACGGTTAGCTGTTCTGACTTTTGGACAGTGAAAACAGACAATGAACAGTTTTAGGCTGCTTAGTTTTTCTCTTCATATGATATTACTAAGCACTTTGAAACATAAAATGTCTTTAAAAAGAAGATTCTCTGGACACATGTACAAGATATATAGGTACAAATCGAAAACCATACAATCAAACAAATGTCTAAAAATAAGACCCTAAAAATCATTTCAATGTACTAAATCTGAACTTTCATCAGAACGGACTTATTGAACATTAGCAGATTTAAAAAACCTTAGACTCCATTTACTGATTACATGCACATTTTTGGCAGTACAAGCAATGTCAGTGAGCCAAGCAGCCATTAAGGAGGAGGAAGAGAAACTGAGCAGCCAAAGAGACTCTCCATTTCAATACATTATATTAAACACAACAAAAATGTTTAAATACATTTAAAACATTCAGAATATGCAAATTGTAAAGTTTACAGAGTAGCTTTATAGTCACAGCGAATAGCACCAGCTACTATTGATGTTTCCTGATGCTTCTGAATAATGAGACCCTGTTCTTCAGTTGATTATAAAACTCTGCCAAACTTGAACTCTTTGGGATGAAATTATACACCGAGTGTCTGCCTCGGGGGGAATATTTTTGGAAAATTTTAGCCAAAACTGTTCAACTGTTTCTAAGAAAAAAGCTTGGGGAAAATAGTTGGTAGTACCCATGTTAAAAATTCTGGCCCCTCTTCTTTGAAGAGCTCTTGCTTCCCCATGCTTCGGGGCAGGGACATCAGATTTGGTAGGGAAGGAGCCTTTGTATTTATTAGCAGTGTGCCTTTTGCCATCCCTGTGAAAATCCATGCTAAATTATGAGCCTTTGAGAAATCTCAGTTTGCACATGCTCGGTACAGACATCTGAGATTTTTAGCTACTAAAAATCAATCAAAGATTACATGCTCACTAAGCATGCTCAGTGCCTCTCACAGCTCCTAGCACTGACCAGAAGGTGACTGAACATGTTCCAGTCTACAGATGATCAGACCGTGCTTGCACAATCACCACAGAGCAACTGACCATGCTCCTGCTCAGGACTACTGGGGAGTAGTCACACTTTCCCTGTAATAGCTTCTGAGCCAGAATGGAGCCAGCTACCGGAACTGAGAGCAGGGAGCCTGTCCTTCCTGTGCTCTCAATGCCCACCCTACTGGTACTCATGTAGCATGGAAGATGCCAATTCAAATGCAGGACAAAAGCCAGAATAGTAGGAAGGGAAGGGGCTAAAAAGGGACATGGAGTCTACTGAAACTGGGACTCAGGATGTGGGGGGGGGGGGGGTGGGGGGGGGAACTGTGACTAGGACTTAGAAAGATGGTATGGGCTGGTCAAGGAGACTGGGAGCTTGGTGGAGGAGGGGAGGCTAGGACTGGAAGCTGGTGATGGAAATGAGAGATGACAATTGGGAGTGGGTGATGGACACTGAGATTTGGATGAAAAGCTGACGTGGAGATGAGGAGGGAGATTGGGACTGGCTGGACAAAGAGAATTGAAACAGGAACTAGTCGGGGAGGGAGGGGTAGATGGAGACAGAAATATTTTTTTTCATAGTACCACAGCCTCGTTCAGAGCACAGAAGGTCCTGCTCTGGAGAAGAATGAGAGCTGTGTAGTAAAGAAGACTTGTCTGTAGTATCCATGCCTCGTTTGTTGCAGAAGATGGAAAGTGTGTAGTGAATACAGCAGATTGCAGGCAGAGAAAGTATGATCTCATGGTTTAGGCAGTTGAATGTCATTTTGAATTAGAATTTCTATGTGATGTTCTGCAAGTCACTTAAACCAAAATATTCACAGCTTGTCACTAACTCAGTGTTCTTCATTTTGTGTGTGCCCAGCTCAAGATCCTGGGTCCAGACCTGCAGAATTGCTGAGCACTCGTAGCTGCAACTGAAGTCAATGGGAACAACGTTTTCAATATATAAACTGCCAATTAATGTTAATTATTCTGGAAAATATGGTCCTATTGGCCACCAAAAATGTTTGGATACTTAATCTCTTCATGCCTCAGCACCCAATCTGTAAAATGGGACTTGACACCATGCCCTAACCTCACAGGGTATTGGGAAAATAAATTCATTAATATCTGTGAAGCACTCACAGGTTATAGTTCTAAGAGCCATAGATAAACCCATGATGAAACTAAAAATTCTGTATTCAGAGCAGAGTTTCAATAGCCATACACTGACAACAGTGGAAATCTTCTCATTAAGTTAGCACTCTTTATTCCGTGCTCTGAATGAATCAAGGATCCTGTAGAAGATATAGTATGTGATCATATAATTAAACACTATCAAAATGTCCATGCACAAGGGGGACAAAATAAGGTTGCTCAGGCAGCCTTAACTCTGGCACTTCCTAATTTTAGAAAGCTTGACTTTACAACCTTCATAATGCTCTTTTAATGTAGTTTTGCATGTAATTAAGTGTATACATTTAACAGCATAGTTAATAATTAAATATGCATCATATATGCAATACTATTGTTATGTGAGAAATTTAAACTTCTAAGTTCCCTGTCACATGTTTAAGGTCTCAATACTGCAAAGCACTTAAGCACATTTAAGTGCCTTGCTGAAAATGGACCTAGATCCACAATCTCAGTCTTACATCAGTACAGCCTTTTGCATTATATTTCCTAAAAATGTACTAACAAAAACAATGCCAAAGATGAAAAGACAAAATATTCAACCCTCCCTGATTCTCTCCACTTTCACTTCTCCACCTCTTCCTCCTACTTAACTTTGTCCTATGGCAGCCTAAAGACAGATTTCTTTATATCACAGTAAACTGTAATGGCTGTTATTACTAATTCTATAAAATACAAACTGTAACCAAACAGAAAAAAATGGTTTAGTCATCATCACAAATAACCTTAACCAGTGCTTCCATAATCTGTTATTACTCAGTTAGACGGCAAGGTCTTTAGGACATGAACCATACCTGTGTTTTACGTTTGCACAAGGCTTAGTTCAACAGGCCCAGGCCTCTGAATGCTAACACAATACAAATAAATAATAAAGTTGGGCTGAGATTCTTACTTCAATCAGGATTAAAAATTTCTACTTCAAACTTCAATGATTGCATTTAGACTCCAAACAACACAATAAATCTTCAGAGGATGACTACATTTTCCATGAAAATTATTTTTCCAAAAAAATGTCTACTTTTGGCAGGGGAAACATTTTAAAATGCTCCCTTTTTTAATTTTGAAAGTATATCTTTGTGTCCTCTTGCAGAAAATTACCACAGACAAGTTTGTAACTTCTCAAACACATACTTTATCTTAATATCTCCTAGACTGGCTCCTTTTCAAGCTTTACACTTAAGTCTTTTGTATTTATTTTTCTCATTTATCAAAACTCAATTTAGTTCCACCAAGCTCTCATGTGTTCTGCAGCTGTTTTAGTCATGGAACTGTAATCAATAATTTAAATTTTTTCTTTTTCTTTTTTTAAATTGTTTCTAATTCTCCTGGATGTGAACTTGAAAACACGATTCAAGTGTAAACTGATAGAGTTTTGTCCTCCCTAGTTTGCAAACCGCCTGTTACAATTACAGTAGAACCTCAGAGTTAGGAACAGGCCAGTCAACCACACACCTCATTTAGAACTGCAAGTATGCAATCAGGTAGCAAAGGACACCCCTCCACCCCCACCCCTACTCCCCAAAAAATACAGTATTAACAATACTCAGTTAAATGTAAATACTAAAAAAAAAAAATAAAGGAAAGCAGCATTTTTCTTCTGCATGAAGTTTCAAAGCTGTATTAAGTCAATGTTCAGCTATAAACTTTTGAAAGAACAACTATAATGTTTTGTTCAGAGATGCAAACATTTCAGAGTTACGAACAACCTCCATTCCAGAGATATTCGTAACTCAGAGGTTCTACTGTACTCTACAAAGTGTGAATTGCCCCAATCATCTCAATCAGTTGGGACTGCTGACACTGCAATATCCACTACACTGCATAGAACACTGTAGTTCTCATTTTTAAATCTGAATTAACTATTTCACCATTGATCATTTTAAAACAGAAACATTAACCTAAAGTGCTTGTCCCAAAACCCAGAAGTGACTGTCCCATCTCCTCATGTGCCCCAACTGGTTCCCCCTACTGAGCAGCCAAAAGCTCCAGTGTTCCCTGGCAACTTTTAGAGTGGAGCTGGGTATCTACGTGTAAATCAATGCACATACCCATTAATCTGATACTTGTTCAAACAGACTTTAACATTACACATATGCCAACAGCAAACATATCTTAACCTAACATATCAACCTAGCTGAGGTTTAGGTTCTGATTGTATTGTGGTTATGAGTCACTGAATGTGTGCACTGTGATTGGGTATGTTGTACTGAAAGGTAGTTGTGGAGCTGAGGAGTCTTAGGGTTTGTCTACAAGGGGAAACTGACTGGAATAGCTATTGTGGAATAACTCCCCATGTGGATGTTATTGTGAAAAAACAGTAAATTTATTCTGGAATAGTGTTCACATGAAGAGCTTTTTCACAATAGTTTATTGCACAATAGCTATACCGGTCAATTTCTCCCATGTAGGTAGATGAGGCTTGAGTGTTGTTGATAACTGATCTAACAGTGTATTTGGTTATCATGAAGTTTGGGTAGTACTAATGTATGAGAACTGAAGTTCTTGTAGGTGTTAAATTTTGTCACAACTGGTGATTTCCTTCATCTCTGGCAAATATGTTGAAGAAACTCATTTGAAAACTAACTATGTAATTAAGTTTTTTGCACAGGATATATTTATTGCTTTGCATGAAAGCTTCTGTTCTTAGATACCACCTTCTGACAAAACACACTTATCAAACAATACTGGTTTATATGTGTTATATATTAGAAGGCTGGCTAGGCAATGTGGGGAGAAAGACACCATCTCTTTAAAACACCTTTCCCAGCACAACTACCACCAGTGTATTGAACTTCACATTAAGATGTATAAAATTTCCAGCACTGAGAATCGCAGTGGCCATTTGTCAAGAGCCTGAAAGTAGAATCTAATTTGCATATATACTTATATAGTTTACATGAACCGTGTCAGTTTGTATTGTCTCATGATCCAGTTAGAATAATTTAAACAGTAATAAATTTAACCAAATCTTAAAGCTTTATTCCCTACCCTCCTTCAGTCTGGCATACACTCTCTTTCATATACTATTTTCCTCCTCTTTCTTTCCGTTACTCTCTCCCCTCTTCCTTCCAATTCTCTCCCATTATACTTCTTAATTCCCACCCTGCCTCTTAACCTCTCACTTACTTCCCCTTCATCTGTCCCTCTATCCCACACTGAAGACAGAGCTTGCTCCTTTCTTTTCAGGCCTGCCATCAACACAGACAAGACAACAGTCTGCTCTTTCAGGCTGCCAACTGTGATGTTTTGCTCTATCCATATGCCTTGCTAACTAGCCAGGAGTGGACCTAACTAGGGATTAGTAGTTCAAGGAGAGATTTTTTGCTAGTAACTGCCAAGTGAGAAGAACTTTTGGCAGGGGGAGAAGATGCTGAAGCAATTAGGGGATGAAGAGGACCTTCTGACAAGTTGGAGTGGAAGGGTGTGGAACAGCTGGCATGGGGACACATCAGCACATCAATTATTCCAAAATCTTAAAGCCAATATGAGCTGCAGACGAAAAGAAACCTTACTAAGCTGTCAGCAGGCTATGAGCCAGTACGTCAACTGTTACTTAAAGTGGTTTTCAACATTACTTTTGACATCCATACATGTTTTCAGAAATATTTAGTGTCATCCCATAAATCTGCTGAAGAAAAAACTCTGGTAGTTATTTCGAGTATAGCAATAATATGCACAGTGTGCATGTAACCCTAGAATGATGTAGACAAGTTATTTATATTTGGCTTACCATATGTTACTTGATTAATTATGGTTAAAAGAATTGATTACAGCAGCATCATTAGTCTCATGATAAACTTAATGTTTTCCACAAACTTATCAAGCAAGTTGTACTTGAGACAGATGTATGTAGAAAACTAACTAGTTTGTCATTATGGCTGTGTTCTAACAATCTCTATGTTTGGTGAAATATATAATACTAGTGTAAAAGCCCGTGGACACGGTCCAACAGTAACGGCCCCCCCCACTCCAAGGGCCCCCCTGCTCAGCCCCCCCCCCCCACTCCAAGCCCCTCCGGCTCTCTGCCCCCTCCCCCGGCTCGCTGCCGCCTCCCCCCCCCCCCCCCCCCCCGCTCGGCTCTCTGCCGTCTCACCCCCCGCCCCCTCGCTCGGCTCGCTGCCACCTCCCCCGCCTCCCCCTCGCTCGGCTCTCTGCTGGGCACAGCTGGCCGGGCCGTGCGCGGGCGCCTCCACCCCGCCGACCCAGGGACCCCTTCCCATGCCCCGCCCAGCCAGAGCTCCCTGCCCACGCCTCCTGCGCCCAGCCACCCTCCTGCCCGCACTCCCCGAGCCCCTGATCCAGACCCTGCTTCCTTCGTGGCGGCACACGCGTGGCAGCCATGTTGTGCTGCCGAACTACACCTCCCAGCATGCCGTTCGTCCGGGCCGTCTCTACTGCGCATGACGGCTTCACACAAACTTCCCTAGTCTTTTATAATATAGGATTTTTCCAGCAGAAGACTTTCTTCTCCAACCCTGCCATTATCCCCATTAGCCCTTAAAAAAGGTTTGTTACATTAGTAGTTTTTATAGTATCCTAAATATACATGGTACTTTCCAAAAAACAGATAAAGATACAGACCCTGTCTTATAGATATTACAGCTGAAGGGGTCGGGGGAGGGGGGCAGTGATACAGGCACTCTGCAAAATTCACAACTTCAATTGGAATTGAAACTTTAACTTCAAAAGGGAGTTAATGGCACTTCACGCACACAGGAACTGCAGTGTCAGGCTTCATGTTTGATAAACAAAACATAAGATGTTACAAAAACAACTGAGGCAGGGAAGGTATCCTGATTATTGATGAGGTAGAGAAGTACAATTATCTCCATTTTACATATGGCAAAAGGAGGCACAAAATTACCTGTCCACGCCCACAAAGGAGACTGTGGCAAAACTTTACCCCTGAATTCCAATCCAGTCATTCACTGCAAGATAACTTTCACAAGGGTGAATACATCACACTTCACAAGAGTGTTGGGAGGATAAATCAATTAATGGTTGTAAGGCATTCAGAAGCTATGGTAACGGGCTTCACACAAGTACAGAGCCAGACGTGTACCCAGAAGCCTGCTGCTGCAAGACAAGCCCAAGAAAGAAAACAACAGAACACCACTGGCCATCACCTACAGACCACAGTTAAAACCTCTCCAACGCATCATCAGTAATCTACAACCCATCCTGGACAATAATCCCTCACTCTCACAGGCCTTGGGAGGCAGGCCAGTCATGGCCCACAAACAACCTGCCAACCTTAAGCAGATTCTCACCAGCAACCGCACACCAGGCCATAATAACTCCAACTCAGGAACCAATCCATGCAACAAACCTTGATGCCAACTCAGCCCACATATCTACACCAGCAACACCATCACAGGACCTAACCAGATCAGGCACACCATCCCTGGTTCATTCACCTGCACATCTATCAATGTAATATATGCCATTATGTGCCAGCAATGTCCCTCTGCTATGTACATCGGCCAAACTGGACAGTCCCTACGAAAAAGGATAAATGGACACAAATCAGATATCAGGAATGGCAATATACAAAAACCTGTAGGACAACACTTCAATCTCCCTGCATACACAATTAAAGATTTAAAGGTCAGTATCTTGCAGTAAAAAAACTTCAAGACCAGACTGCAAAGAGAAATTGCAGAGCTGCAATTCATTAGCAAATTTGATGCCATCAATCTGGGATTGAGCAAAGATTTTGAATGGCTCACTAATTACAGGGGCAGCGTCTCCTCTCTCGGAGTTCACACCTCCAGTTCAGTTGCGCTAGTGGAATGCCTCACCCTCCCTGATTAGAGATAATAAGCTGGTTCAGCCTGATTGGACTAACCTTGTTATCTCCAACCTGGTTCTTGCCTTCTTATTTATACCTGCCCCTGTACACTTCCACTGCTTGCATCCGATGAAGTGGTTATTAGCCCACGAAAGCTTATGCTTCAATACTTTAGTTAGTCTTTAAGGTGCCACAGGACTCTTTGTCACTTCTGCTATTCCAGACTAACACGGCTACGTCTCTGATTCTTGACAAGTACATATGTATACACAAGGCAGATTTGTGTTTGCACATTAACTGCTATTCACGCTTTTTATGTAAGAACTAGGGAGACAATGAAACTTAAAAGTAGCAAATTCAGAAGAGGAAATACTTTTACCACATGAAGGATAAGTAGTCTGTGGAACTCTTTACCACAAGTTGTCAGTGAGGTCAAGATCTTAGCAGGATACAAAAAACAAACTAAATGTTTGTGTGCGTAACAATACCTTCTGCCCGGCACACACACACTGCCCCCAACAATAATGGTAATAACTATTTAAAAAATAAACAATAGAAACCCTCAAACTTTGGGATGGATGCCAACTTCTAAACTACCAGGGGTTAGGAGGAAACCTCCTTGGGGCAGATTAATCCACAGCTGCCTACTACCGGGTTTCCTCTTCTAAAGCAGAAGTTACTAGCCACTGTTGGAGACAGGATATTGGACAAGACAGATCACTCATCTGATCTTGTACTGCAATTTCCGTGTTCTTAGGATAATAATTTTTATAATAAAATCATATTTTTACTCTCATTCTTGTACCCAAATGCAGACACACAGCTGAACCATTTTGGTTCAAACTTTTTTTTTTAAAAAAAAAAAGGATAGAGGCCATGACTGGAAAATTTCAGCCCAATAATGGACTTTGCATTTGGAGTGTCTGAAGATAATGGGTTTGTAATGAAAGTTATTAGATAACCTTAGTATAGGTTTTTCTAGCACTCCAGCTGTAATACAGTACTTGTATTTTGATTACTAATAGCCAAGGCTACGTTTTAGTCATGGGTATTTTTAGTAAAAAAGTCATGGACTGATCACGGGCAGTAAATATAAAAATTCACAGCCCGTGACTTGTCCATGACTTGTACTATATACCCCTAACTAAAGCTTGGGCCGGGGGGCCGAGAGTACTATGGGAGGGTGGTCCGGGGGTGCTGCAGAGGGGGAGGAGGGTGGTGGAGGGAGGAGGATCCCTGCTGGTGCTGGGGGGAAGACAGGTGGCAGCACGCTGCCCAGAATCCCCACTGATCCTGAGGGAGGAGGGTTGGCAGAACTGGCAGGTTCCCTACCTGTCTCCACGCACCTCCCCAGAGCGAATGGCATCTCCCCGCAGCTCCTAGGAGGAGGGAAGGTTGGGGGCTCCACGCACTGCTCCCGCCACAAGGGGCCCGGTGGCCTAAGATGGCCCCAGCAGTGGCCGGTGTGGTTTGCCCACAGGCTATCTGATCTGCTCAGGAAGCCCTGAAGCTGGGCACTACAGAAGTCACAGAGGTCACCGAAAGTCACAGAAATCCTTCATGATAGACACACAGCCTTACAAATAGCAGTGCTGGGGGACTCTCATTCAATTATGCAACATTTAATGTCAGTCCCTGTTTCTGCCTTCAAACTTAACTATACAATAATTATACAATAAAAAGAACTGCCTGAGTTTCTCATTTGAGCCAACTGACAGATGGTAAAAATCAGAAGAAAACCAATCATCATGGTTGAAGTGCGACAGTGATGGAAATCAGCTGTCAAAAAATGAGAAGAGGTCTACATTAGTTTAGTCTGATGTCGCAGCAGTTCACGTACTAATGGGCTTTTCTTGATACTTGGGCTTGGTTCTGGTATAATTCTAACAATGAAACCAGACTATCACCGGTTAGAAATTTGAGTCAAACTAAGCAAGTGAATAGCACAAATAATTTAATTTTTTTAATTGTTTATAAGTTTTACAAAGCAAGTTTAAAAAAATAACTTAAGTCACAAAAATAGCATCTTTTACCATGAAAGATTAGTAATGTTATTTAATGCTGCAGTGTAGATTGAAAAGATACACGTATTCAATCTCTCTTACCAGCTTTTACAAGACAAATCTATTTCCATTTGTAAAAAGTTTTTCATTTGTTTTAAGATGTACAATGAATGTTCAAATTGACTGTCTTAAAGAAACAGGTTACAGCCAGATATTGCATCCGTACCATGCATGAAAAAGGCACAATGAAGTTAATGGCAGTATTATTCACGGAGCAGCTGCAGAATCAGGCTCACCAGTATGACAAACTAATAGCAGTGGAAACTAAAATTCTACAGAGCACAAAAAGCGTGAAATGCTGCTTTTGCTGACTAGCCAAATACCAGTCCAGACCAAAAATACACTACTCTTGCTAAAGGAAACAAAGCAGATTCAGGTCTCAGTACTCAGTCTTTTGTCTACAAATGGATATGTTAAATTGACAGAGGTAACAAAGAGTCCTGTGGCACCTTAAAGACTAACTAAAGTATTGAAGCATAAGTTTTCGTGGGCTAATACCCACGGAATACTTTAGTTAGTCTTTAAGGTGCCACAGGACTCTGTTACCTCTGCTATTCCAGACTAACACGGCTACCTCTCTGATTCTTGATGTTAAATTAACAGTTATGCATGAAAGCTTTAGGCTGCAAACTTGCTCATTCCTTTTGGTCATCACTGTAGCAATAAAGACTGCTGATATTACTGCACCAAAGCGTACATAGTTCTGCATTTTCCCCCAGACACATCTGACCTATTTTCAGATGTGCTGAGAACCCAAAACTAACTGGAGGCCCTGGGAGATGCTAGTGCTCAGCACAGTTGGAAATTGGCAAACTGCTGCTATTGATACATAGATTTCAAAAGCAAAACCTAACCAGAAAGTGCCCTAGAAACAATGGTTTACCACTATTTTGTATATATTTAAATATATATTTTAAAAGAACACTGATATCTTATTTTTACTCAGAATGGTTACTTATTTATCAATAACATTTGCTCATATAAACATCAAAAACATGCATTATAAATTAACATGGTAGCCCTTGGTAGAACCATTTGCCTTGAAAAGCAATGTGTTCTGTGAAGAAAGAAAAGGAGTAAGGGAGATGAAGAGCAAAAGCAATCTTCTCCTCATGTTAGATCTACACAGGCTTCTCAAACTCTCACAGCATTCTTGCTGTAAAGTATAATGTTTGTGCCTCCTGTGATGTCAAGCCTCTCTTGCTGCTGAAGTCATCCGCTTCTCTTGTTATTTGAACCGCATCACCAACTCTCCAGATATGAATATCTCCATAACTTCCTGTTTCTTAACACATCACATTTAATCTACACATTATCACTTAGAAATTTTACTGCACCTACTTCCCTGCTCTCATTTCTCCTTATTCAACCCCATCCCCTACTCTCCTTCCCAGTCCTCTTGCCTCACTATTCCATTTTCTTCCTTCTAGTCTTGACTTCGCATCTCAAAACATCCAAAAGTTTCAATGTGTTCCATCAGCAAAGCCTCTCCCTTTCCCCACCTTCAAATTCCTCCGAAAACCCCTACTACTACAAGTAAATAATCCTTCCTTCCACCTCATCAACAATTCTCATGTCCTCCTTTATCACAGCAGTTTGTGGTATCATGTGATTGACTTGAGCAACACAGGGTCTGAACCTGCAAGTCCTCTGCATGTGAAACTCCTATTGAAGCCTACGGGAGTTTTGCACAGAAGGTTTACAGGATTACGTTCCCTTCAGTCGTCAACTCTTTAGGGCAGAGAGTATATCTTTATCTACAAATTGCAAAGTACCACGTAAATTTGGGATACCAAATTACGTAATACAAACTTTTGTTGAGATCTGCTAATGAAAAGCACTATAGATAAGTTACATATTATTAGCTGTTTTGGTAAAGCACTATTGAGAAAAGCAGCAGGAGAGAGGAAGAAAGTCTCCTTCTGAGAAAAAAAATCATAAAATACATTATGGAATTTTGAAGGCCTATTTTATATATGGAAGGGGAAGGAAAACAAACTGATCTACTATTAAAAGCTTTGATCTTCCTCCATTAGCCCATTATGATCTTTCATACTACATACCTGAATCATCAGCTAATCTGCTGATTCTCTCCAGCACAGCAATACAATCTCTCTCATCATCGCTGACTTCCTTCAAAGTGTCCAGCAAACTTCGAGCCACCATTTGCCTAGTTCATAAGAGAATAAATATCATACAATTTTTGGAAGCAATAACGTAACGCTTTTGATTACTCAATATTTCTTGGGGTGGACAAGTTTTCTAACCTGACCATAAAAATGGATCTTAATAATTTTAAATTAATAATTTTAGTTAAAATAATCTTAAAAATACTCTAAGGATTTTTAGAGCTATACTAAATATAAGAACTATTAACAATAAATGTAAAACATTGAATTAATATTAACAGTCTCTCTTCAATTTACAAGGACAAGGGAAATCAAAGGTGACATCATCTTCCAGGGATGTGTGGATTGAGAGTCAGATTTTCATCCTCAACTCTGAATTCCCTCTTGGCTAAGGCAAGGTGAGACCCTTACTTTTAAATAATTTTTGATACAACTACGGGTTTTATTTCCACTAATTAAAGTATGAGCACTCAGTAAAGACTAATTATAGCCAAATTAAAGATAACCTACCAATGCAGCATTGTGTGCAAAGCCTACAGAAAGCCATGTACATGCACCATGAAAATAAACGGAACACATGACAGCTCTGTTTATGCTTGAGTAATAGATATGCAGCATGCATGTAAATCAGAACCACCTTAACCACTACTTTTAACTCATGAAATTTTTATAATGAACCCAAAACATCTTGACATTGACACTACAGACTAGACTAGAAATTTAAAGACAAGATCCAAGTTTTAACCAAAATTGTAATTTGTTAGTAACATGGATGGCTCTAAACCGCAATGTGTTCAGACAACATGGTTAATGATTGGTTATTAATTGTACCAACTACCAATCTTCCTCCTTGTAAGCAGCCTACACTGGCATATGATTTTCTTTCTGAAACCAGTTTTGCACTTTTTGGCACTAAAGATGGGATATACACAACTATCACCAGTTTGGATGGTCCTCTAGCTCTCTATATCGCAAGGCAACCCAGACAAGAGTGCATTGCCCCCACAGGCTGCTGGCTTTTTGTGCATGTCCTTCAAGCAAGCTATCCCATTCCTGACGCAGTAAGGGATAACCACCTAGATATTCACAGAATGGACTGGTACAAACATAGTGACGTAGGTGTGATTGTCTGTGTGATTGCTGAGCAACTCCATCCCTTCATAGGGTAAGTCCTCTATAGTCCTCTATTCCTCCTTTGGAATTCTTGATGCCTGAAGCCATGAGGTCCTCCTTACCGGGACTGTCACAGCTGCCTCGATGAACACGGCTATTCACAAGACTCCTATTTTGTGCACACGAGACAACCTACAGTTGGCTCCACAGTTATATACTCAAAGAACCATAGATAACTTTACTCAGGCATGCCAAATTCCTCTTAACCACTTGCTGATTTGGAACCAGCACCGAGACTTCTCCACAGAGCACAAGTGACACAGAGACTTCCTATGCACAGCCATTTTATCCCTTTCTTCCCCTAATTTCTATCACAGGATTTAGGTGGTGGAAGACTCTTTTACCAGAGCTTTGCATAAGAAATGAATTTCACCCTACAAGTACACATTTAGGAAAAAGAAAGGAAGGTTAGAAAAGTTGCCATTTGCTTTCTGAAGGCATTCTAAATCACAATTTGGAAGATTTTTCAAGTTTCCAAAAAAATAAACTTGAAACAAGCAAATTTATTACTTGTCAAAAAAATAAACAAACCTAAAAGAGTTTCTGCATCAATTCCCAATTTTACACTGAACTTCAGTGTACCACTACGAATGGAAAGATTAATACCCATACACACACCCCTCAGACTTGGCAAATATCAGTCATAATTTTAAAGTAGATGAAGACCCCAAATACAGGCTTGAGAACAATGGTAAATCTATAACTTCAACTTCTATTGACATCATTTAAAACACACCTTCCTAATCTAAACTCTGAGTCTACGTTTCAAAGATAAAGTATACTTTAGCAGTTATTCCTTAGAAATGGAATAATTTTCATTTGAAATGTATACACTTAATAACATTAACACAGTTGTAAGAAAATGTTTGTGTCAATCCATAATGGGGTCACGGGGAAAAGTGAGAAATAAACCCATCATACATGCGTAGAGAGAAGGTAGTTTGAACGGAGAAAAAGAAAGAGAATATTACTTTATTTTATTAAGTGGAGTTGAAAACCTCTTGAGAATGCATGTGGAGGAAAAGTTATGAACTATTCCTGATAAATCTGAACCTCATTCACAAAATTTTTGTTTTCCTCACTAACTGGCTTTTATTATATATCACAATAAAATACCATAGGCCTTAGAAAGTTTATTTAAAAAACTGTTACTTTGGTGATCTGCTGATTCAACCCTCAATTGCAAAACTCTGAGGTAATGTTGGGTGTCAGGGATTTCTCCACAGATGTAAACCTAAATTAACACCAGGAACTATTAAATGCAAGACACTTGAAGAGGAAGAAAAATTTTCACAGCTATAAGAAGCTAAACTTTACTAAACTAGAACATTTTAAAACTTTAGTTCAGGCTGAAAAATGAAGGACTAGTCTGGTAAATTGGGGGTATGTCACTTTTTGGGACTATTCACATGTTTAATATTAAATCTGTAAATCTTTAAAGAACAGGGGCCCAAAATACCAAAATTAACAGGCTAATCTGCAATGTGGCTGAAAAGTATATGGGAAGCAAGCTTAAAAATTAAGAACTGTACATAAACACACAAAGGTAGTTTAGGTCTAAAATATAAGCTTCATTAAAATAAAACACCAAAACCACTTTTATAGTAACTTATATTAATATCAAAATGTTCATGATCTTTTAAAATTCCAACAAAAAGAGGTTTACGTTTGGATTCAAACATTCCCTTGCAGCATATGAAACCCAAACACTATAGCATACATAATGCTATTGCACACAAAAAAACCCAGAATGTAAAATAACTAGTCCACTTGCATTATTATCAAACATACAGTGGGAAAAATAAATCAAGTGGACAAAAAGAGAGAAAAGTCAATTAGATTTTTTAAATGTTTCCAGTTTTAATACCCTAAAGAAGCAGTTCCCAAGCTGTGGTCTGTGGATTACCAATGACCCACAGGATTCTTGATGGGCTGCTTAGAGCTGGCAGGTCACAAGACACTGGCACTCCTTGTTTGCAGCCACTACATTTCATTACATAAATAATATTTTCCTAGTATAACTTTTCCACATAAATTATGACAGCCCAGTGGCAACTACTGCCATGTGATTGTTAATGGGAGGGGAAGTATTCACAGGAACCTATTAGGATATGATCCACTTTATGAAAAACTTTGAGGATCGTTGAGAATTAAAGTTACTTAAAAGGCAAGAAATGTTTTGGTTTTGTTGTTTTTTTGAGGGGAGGGAGGGTGAAGAGATTTGTATGTGGAGGGAGGATTAACATATGAATTTTAACCGGACAATGTTTTTTTTAAAAAAATTAAAAATACCTTTACATGTTGCACAGATGAACTCTAATCAAATAAGTATAAAATATGCCCCTTGTTCTTTTAACAGAAACAGGACATTTAAAAAGCATACCTGTTAAATATGTTCTCACTTGCAGCGTACTTGTCCAGTCTTCCCAAAGGCGTCAACATTTCATCTTGTGAGACAAAGTCCAGGGCTGAAGGTATAATAATCACATCAGACTCTGAGCTGTAGTCATCCACACCAACTATCAGAAACATCAGAAATATTCCTTATAATCACAGTACTTTAACACTAAAATGATGCCCTTTGTTGGTCTGAGGACAAGCAAGTCTAGGCAAGAATCTCTATCTCAGATAAATATATACTGAACCACATTTTAAAAATATCCTCATTTTCCTTTACAGTCGTTCTTCTATATAGGTCAGTGTTTAATCTCAAAACCTGTTTGCTTCAACTTGCTTGCCATTTGCTCTAACTTCCCAAGTCTGAAATGTCACAAAATGTTTAAAGCTACTGTAGTTACACAATATTTCCATTTGCATACATCAAATGACTGTTGACTGAAGAGTCAGAGGATTAGTCAACTCAACTTTTAAAAAACATCAGGATTAAATATTTCAGTAAAATAAAAATCTATAACTATTGACAGATGTCGTTTTTGCTGACAGTGTACATCTGGAATAAGAAGCAATTAAAGATTAATATTAATGCAATTAAAAATAAGGTCTACTAAGCACAAAAAATAAATGCACACAAATGAAAGTTGAGTACAAAACTGAACTTCAAATATTTGCTGTAACATTATAGTCCGATATGAAATGTAGAAAATATTTCCCAATGCATCTACTTCTATATAGAAAATACACATCTGAAACATTAACTGAACATACACGCACACTTCAATTTGACAAGCAGCTTTATGGAGACACACACTTCCATCCACATGCAGCCTCAGTAAAGTTACTGGGGCTATGCGTGGGAAGTTCTGCATGGAGCTGAATGGAAGAGGGCACAAGCTAGGTCTCTGAGGGTATGTCTATACTATGGCAGGTAGTGATCGATCCTCGAGCACGCTCCCAGTCGACTCTGGTACTCCACCTCTGTGAGAGGCAGAAGTGGAGTCGATGGGGGAGCGGCAGTGGTCGGCTCGACACTGTGTGGACGGCCAGGTACGTCAACCTAAGATACGCTGACGTCAGCTACACTATTTGCATAGCTTAAGTTGCATACCTTAGGTGCTCCTCCCTTTAGTGTAGGCCAGGCCTGAACACGTATAACTCCTCTAAGTTAATTGAAGATTCAGTATAACAGACCAAGGACCCAATTCTGTGATCTTTATTTATTGGAGTACTCCCACTGAGCTCAAATGAGACTACTCTTACACCTAAAACCTGCAGGAAGCCCAGGTTAAAGGTGTTACCACTGTAGGTCTGCCACCATAGCACTGTATAACTACTTCCTAATCTGTCTGGCTATTTAAGATCTGCCATATACCAAGTTTTCAGCCTTGAAAATGTTGTATCAGCCTAGGACTGTATTTTTTTAAGCAAAATCAGAAAAATAAACACACTCCTCTAATCACCTTTAATAAAATCATACTAGGTATGTCTACACTGCAATTACAAACCTGCAGCTGGCCAGTGGCAGCAGACTTGGGCTCATGGGCTGTTTAACTGCAGTGTAGACATTCGGGCTCGGGATGGATCCTGCACTCTAGGACCTTGCGAGGTGGGAGCATCCCAGAGCTCAGGCTACAACCCAAGTCTGAATGTCTACACCACAATTAAACAGCCCCCCTTAGCCTGAGCCCTACAAGCCTACGTCAGCCGGCACCAGTCAGCAAGTGTTTACTGCAGTGCAGACACACACTGTTCTGAACATTAGCATTTCAGACATAGAATTTCTTTTCGATATTCCAAATGCACGTATCTGTGATTTTCTGAATTGAATCCTTACATGTTTTAGTTTTCAAAATGTACCTTCCTTAATTATATTAAGGAATTAATTAATATTATATATTATGTTATCTTAAGGGAGTGATACTTTAGGACCTAATTATATTAAGTGTTCCTTTATAAAGTCATGTACCCATTCCCTACCTGGGTAATAAACTGCCTTCTGTAATTGCTCTAGAAGGAGATGACTAGGAAATATACATGAAAGTTAATGGAAGGATGAGCAGCAAATATCCTGGAAAAAAGCAAAATGTCCAAATTCTACAGTAGCTGGGACTCAAATGTATGGGTTTCTTAAGGGAAATCAGGGAGAAAGGAAGAGTATAAGTTTTGGGTAGGGAGGCAGCTGGGAACCAGCTTAGTAGGGAAGATCTAGTGAAGTAGCAGCAGGGAAGCATGGAGGATAAGGTGGCGATAGCGCTGCAGTTGGAGGGTAAGAGAAAATACACACTCTGAAAAACATGAAGTCAGACTGGGTGGAGTAATACTGAACTACTCATGAGAGGAGCACAGGAAAAGATCAGTTGTGTAATCAAATGATTGCAGCACAAAGGGAAAACACTTAGCAACCCGCTGTTTACACAACTAAACAGGCACTAGGGGAGGGCAGACCTGGTTGAGATTTCTTCACTACCCATGATAAAGCCCAGCGCCCACCTGTGCTGGGACAGAGCTCTTTAAAAACCACCCCCCATGAAGGGAGTGGCTCCCAACACTGGTGGAGTCTACACTGCCACTTTACAGGGCTGAAACTTGCCTTGCTCAGGGAGGTGCTTTTTCATACCCCTGAGCAAGGAAGTTTCAGCACTGTGAAGCTGCGGTGTAGACAAGGCCTTAGGGTTTCTTTGGGGAATACACCTCTACCCCGATATAACGCAGTCCTCTAGAGCCAAAAAATCATACCGCGGTATAGATGAAACCATGTTATATCGAACTTGCTTTTGCCTGTCCCCTGGAGCGCTCCTTTACCGCACTGCATCTGAATTCGCCTTATACCAGACTCCGTTATATTGGGGTAGAGGTGTAGGTCCTTTCTTCACTGGGGGATAGGAGACCAAGAGAGGGTGTGCGTGAGTTAACCTTCAACTTGGCCTGCTAACTCAGGTGAAAACTACAAATTGCCTGGTCTTTGTCATGATTTTCCTCATGTTAGTTAATTCAAGTTAAGAATACACCTTTTTTTCCATAATGAAGAGAAGGCCTCTGAGATTTTGTTTTCTAAGGATTGCCCAACACACAGTTTTTATTCCAATGTAATTATGTTGATTTAGACCTAGACACCCAGGAAAGAAGACATACCAGAAAAAATCGCTTTATACCATAATAACTATGTTCACATTACCGGTTGCATCAATTCAACTATATTTGTCTCTAAGTTAATACAGTTAAATCAGTACAAGAACTTTGGGTAGACAAGCTCTTACTGACTGTAAGTTGGGAGGCGTTTGCTGCTCTTTTCATTCTATGCATTATATTTTTAACAGATACTTGGACGCCTAGATCCTGGGATACAGGTATTTTGTCTAAATTAAAATTAAAAACAAAAAACAAAAAAACTACTAGAATGCTCCATTAACATACCAAGTCATAGCTGAAGGGATTAAATGTGAATTTTTGTGAATCTGATTAGTCAGTGCCTTTGTATGGTGGACTTCATACATCTAAATCATTATAAATGCCAAGAATTATGGAGGCATGGTAGTAGTAACAAAGGTAAGACTGTGTGAAATTTTCCCTTTGACAGATTTTAAAATCTTTTCTGTAGCTCAGTGTATTTGCTCTTTCCATACAAATTAAAAATGGGATGCAAAAATCAATGGGTTTTTGAAGGTATAAATGAGCACTGACATGATCCTGGAAAGCCTCTGTGACAGGGCAATTTTCTGCAATACCCCTGAAAAACCTTAGTGAACTAAGCTTAGCAACTTTCAAAATCCATTGTATTAAATTCAAAGGTTATATATTTATTATATGTCTCGATAATCAAAGGACTATACTGAACAATGTCACAGAAAGAATGGTCTTTTGGGACAATATATGTGAAGTGGATTTCCTGGGAAATATGTAAGGGGAGGTGAATGCATATTCCACATTTCCAGTTATGCAAAAACCCAGCTTTTCCTAGCTATGCCCTGAGGAGTTGGCCTTAGCCTGATGATCACCTGCTACATGAGGCCAGAATTAAAGGCCCAAGCTGTATAAAGAAAAGACTGAACTATTCATGATTGTGCTAGTTCTGAGCTAAGGCTGTTTTGAATTTGTAATCACAGAGAATAGCTTAGTGGGGTTGAAGGACTGACTCCTATCAGACTCCCGGTAAGCTTATTAGAATGCCTGTAATTGTTTTAATACATTTTCTCTGTAAAGCTCTCCCCTTAAGAATAAATGTTCTTCCTTTAAAGACTTGTGTGGTAAATTGGAACTGCTGGCCATTGGTCATCATGGCCTTTGAAAAGAATCAGAGAGCAGATGCTGGCTGCTTGAGGCAGTCTGGCTTGCTGAGGATATCACAGCATAGACTGGGAACTGTGCAATCTGGAAAATAACCAGGTCAGGAGGGATGAAGATGTGTGTCTATCCAAGAGAGTTGATGGCTGAGGAGCCAGGAGTCTAGAGTAGATCCCCTTTGTTGATCATGGAGGGGAAATATAGGTGCAGGTATCCTGAAGCGTGACATCCCCCCTTTTCTGAAGTGTAGGTCTCCATGCGCTCTAGTTTTGTAACCATACAGCTGAACAACCACAGTCTTTGTAATTCCCAAAATGCCCCAAACACGTGCTGGTCTCCTCCATTCTACAGTGTAGAGGACATTTCTATTTATAATATTTTTGACTTTTTGTTTTGGTTTTTAATTTGCCTAATTTGCCACAGATACTGGGAACTTTGTCAAGAGAGGTTGGCTGATTTCACCAATTGCCATACCTATTTCCAGCTGTCCACGAACTAAGACAGCAGTTGCTTGGATAAGTCCCTACTCCTCTGTCCTGTTCGGAGGAAGTAAAGGGATGATCTACACATATGCTGCAGCGCATCTGGTGAAGACGCTCCATGCTGATGGGGGAGAGCTCTCCTGCTGGCATAATAAAACCACTTCTGTGAGAGGCAGTAGGTATGTCAGCAGAAAAAGCTTTCCTGGGGACACAGCACTGTCCACATTGGCGCTTATGTCGATGTATCTTACCTAGCTCAGGGAGGTAGTTTATTCACACCCGTGAACAATATAAGTTATGCCAACATAAGCTGTAGTGCAGGGGTCTCAAACATGCGACCCGGGGGCCACATGCGGCCCGCGAAGCCCTTCTCTGTGGCCCGTGAAGCTCCCTGGCACCCTCCCCCCGCCCCTGCATAGCAGTTTCTGGGAGGGAGGGGCCAGAAGCGGAAGCTTCTCTGCTGTCTGGCTGGGCCACTGCCGATCCCCAGCTACCAGGCACTGTTGCTATGGCTTCAATGAATGGGGCGGCGCTTCCCAGGAGCCCTCTGCAGCGGCGACCAGGGGTGGTAAGCCAGGCTCCACACCATCCTCCCGCCTCCCTCTGCCGGAGGCTTACCGTTCCTGGCCACCGCTGCAGAGGGCTCCTGCGAAGTTTCCTGGCTGGGCCACTGCCGAGCCCTGGCTTCCAGGCGCTGCAGCCGCGACCTCAATGAACAAGCTGGGGCAGCGCTTCGCAGGAGCCCTCTGCAGCGGTGGCCAGGATCTCAGAGGAGGCGGCGGGGCAGGGGCGGGACCTCATGGAAGGTGTGGAGTGGAGGTGGGGCCGGGGGCAGTGAGTGGGGGCGTATCAGTGATGCAGCCCTCGGGCCAGTGCACTAGTCCTCATGCGGCCCTCGTGGTCATTTGAGTTTGAGACCCCTGCTGTAGTGTAAACATAGCCAAAAAGGCACCTTTGGGAAGGGAATATTTGTACCTGAAGAGCTGGCCAAATCACAAGATTTTCAGTTCACATGAAATCTTCTGTTTTTTTAAGACAAGATTTCACTACGATTCAGAACAAAACCACATTTTTGTAAATTTGCCATGAACAAGAAATCCTGACAAAATTTAGTTTTGAAAACATCAAAACATCTGTTCCCGCCACAGCTGCTTAGTGAAATTGATATTCTTGTCAGTTTTCCCACTACAGCAGCATTGAAAAATCCTCTGGAGCTGGGGGGAAGGCAGCAGGGAGTCAGAGGGCCCTGGGCTCTCTGCATGGCAACAATCTAGGAAAGTTTTTTGCCAGTTTTACTGGTAGAAGATGAAATTGACAGGAGCCATCGTTTCAAATTTTCCCAACAAAAAAAAGTTGAAGTTTTTTGGCAAAACTAAAATTTTCTTGTGGAAAAATCTGGTTTTGAAAAAAAGGGCACGTTTCATAAGACAATCGTTCGGAGGAAAAATGTTCAACCAGCTCTAGCTTCCAGCTCTGCTCCTAAGATACCTTTGTTATCCAACAAGTCATTTATGGTTTCACCATCTAGTAGTATTAGTCCAGTGAAGGCTTATCAGACCAGCACAACAGGAACTGTTGCGAAGGAGTCTTCTAGAAGTAGTGGACACAAATGAAGGGCTTTATGGTGGCGACAACAAAGGAGGACCATGCCTGGCCACTATATGTGCACTTATTCCACACACACAACTCCTAGTGCCTCCCCACTCACCCATCATCCCTGCTCTCTACATATTCCAATCTCAAGAGCAATTTTGGCCTAACCAGCCTGTGCTCCTGATAAAAGTCCATCTGCTTAACACCATCCTCAAGTGTTGCATGGAACCAGCTTTCCAGTGGGAGCGGAGGGGCGGGGGGGGGAAGAGAAGTGCACCACCACTATGGTAATAGCTCTAACTTTTGATGGCTCTGGCTCGCCACAGGTACTGCTAGGGGAAAAAAAACCCATCATTCTGTTGTCTGAATGTCTTTCAAGAACTGCAGCAGCAATTATATTTACCAATTAAAGAGCAAGAGCCAAGCATTCATCCTGGCTTCCATTTTGAGAAAAATACTTAAGAAATGGCTCTTCTTGCCACAAATTTTCTAGTCGCTGCTTTTCAGAGAGTTGTGCCACAAAACAACAGGATAAGTACTCTGGAGGCACTGCAGCTCCAATGGTGCAGTACAGAACCACCATGGATAGAGCAAAAATTCAAACATAGCAGCAGTGTGGACACTGCACGGTTTGTACTTAAATCAGTGCCACTCCACTAATTGAGTAACCAATGGTCCAATTATGGTCATTTATTGCTAGCATGGAGAAGACAACATAACTCTAAGGCCAAGTCTACAGTCAAAATCTAAGTGCACCCAGCTGTCCTAACACGCACAGTAGATCATGCTATGTCGATGGAAGAATACTTCCATCAATGTAGCTACTGCCTCTCAGGGAGGAGGATTAACCCCTCCTGTAGCTATGAGTGTCTACACTGAAGCTGCAGCTGTGCTTCTGTAGCATTTCAAATGTAGACCAGCCCTATCTATTCTAGGGAACAGTGTTTTAGCCTAGATCAGGTGAAAAGATGCAATAAGATTTTTCCAGTTGATAGGAGCGATCACATTACCTTTAACTACATTTAGGAAATCAAAGTACTATTGGAAATGACTTTCAGAAAAGGTTCACTCACACAGCTGTTTAAATACCAATACAGACTCACTAGACAACCAGCTTAATGCCTTTATAGAAATAATGTTTGAACCACAATGGAAACTTGGGTGAAACATGGTTAAAGGTGACCTTCAAAAGACGACAAAATGTTTTGGCTTGTGATCTTTGATGATGATAAAACACAGAGTGAAGAGTGGTTTGCGGTTTTTGGGGTGTGTTTTTTTCGGATAGGGGATGGGCTAGAGGGGGATTCCTTCCTCCCTCTCCCTTAAGGGTAGTGTGAAACTGAGGAAAAGGTTCCTCGTTTGTTATCAAGGTTTTGTCTACTCCCAAAAGATTACATGCCAATTAGAGTAGTCATGAAGTTATGACAAGACAGATACAAACCTCAACAATTAAGATAGGGAAAGAAATTTTAATCAGAGCTTGTCTACACTTGAAATGCTGCAGCTGCACCATTCTACCGCTTCAGGGTAGATACTACCTATGCCTACAGGAGTGGTTCTACCATCAACATAGCTAATTCACCTCCTTGAGAGGAAGTAGTTAGGGCAACAGAATAATTCTTTCCTCAACCGAACACTAACAGGAATTTTGGTCAGCTTAATTACACCACGCAGGGGCATGGATTTTTCACACCTCTGGGCAAGGCAGTTATGGTGACCTATTTTCTAGTGCAGATCAAGCTTTCCAAACTCCAGAATACCCAATTAATTTACACCCCTGCACACTCACATCATGCTTAAATCACAGTTACAAAAAAAAAAAAAAAAGTGAGACGTTTGCCCAAGGCTTAACATCAGTTGAATGTTTCTTGGAACGGTCAATAATATTAGCATTTAAATGATTTCAAGCAACAGATAATCAAATCAAGGTGAATGGTGAGAGCCAGTAGGTATGAGAAAATAATAGTTTCCAAGAACCAGTTATGGTCTGTCATGTCAAAAATCTAAATCCTTAGCAATACCTAAAAGGAAAAGGTAGTTTGAATCACTGTGTCAATTCACAGACTAAAATGTCAAGAATTAACATACTAAGAAGGACCTGTCATAACTGTTTAAAAAGAACCAAGAAAAGCACCGAGCTCAAGAGTTTCAAACTCATTCTGGAATAAGGGTCAAATTCTAATTTTAAATCATGGTCCATTAGCCAGGTTAGAGATTCAGAGTTACATAGTATACTCAATTTATGGCACAATTCCCACTTATAGTTATTTATTATTTGGTAAGCAGATCTTACTGGTACATTCAAGATCACTAACACAATAATATGTTCAGGAAAACATGCTTAGCATTAGCATCTTTCCATTCCTTCCTGAACCTCCTTTCTATGTGAACATTCCTTTTTTCCCCCCTCTGCATTCCCTTTGTTGCAGTGACTGCCAATTCTACCATCTGTGGGTAGGTCTTCACAGCAAATGAAGATGTGATTGTAATGCAGAAAGGCATACCCAGGCTAGCCACTGCCTGGGCTTCAGTGGGGGCTAAGCACCCTAATACAAGCCTGCCAAGGAAGCTGGGTACAGACTCTAGTAGTTAGCTGAGCCAAAGCATCTTCACTTCTCACTACCCGCACAGGCTAGATTAAAACTACAGAAGGTATGCCTACCAGCACTAGTCAAACTTTCATTTGCTGTGTAGATGTAACCTATGAGAGTCAACTCCACTCCCTTCCATTATTAAAATAATAATGTGTAATGTGTCACCATTTTTTAAGAGGGAGGTGTTATCACAGCCTGAAATATTTTTAAAGGGGAACCTAGCAAAAAAAGTTTGAGAACCCTTGTGTTAGGTGGACCATTCCATTTTCAGTATTAGAGAGAAGAGTTACATTTACTTAATTCAAAATCAGCTACCTTTAATTAATCTGTATTTTTAATCAACTTTTCAGATTTATTTCACATTGAGATTACTGATTTGCTTTCCTGACAAAATATTTTTGTGGGAGGGAAAACGTTAATCTTTTGTCATATTAAACTGTTCAATTTCCTGGTTTTTGCTCTCAGACACATTCAAGAGTTCTGTAAAGTACAGAAACTTTTCTGCCTCACAGTTACCCGTGCCAGATGAATGGTAATGGAACTGACAGAGAAAACTAACATGATGTGATTTTCCATTTTTAAGAGTGAAAAATGACAACAGAGAACACATCTCTTGATCCAAAATAAAAATACTTAGGGCTTATCTACAAAGGAAAATTGACCAGAATAGCTATTGCTAAATAAACTTTTCTACACAAAGAAAGCTATTCTGCAAATGTTATTTTAGTCAATTTCCCCATATAAACAAGCTCTTTATAGGACACAAATGTATTACTATATAAAGAATCTGGTACACCATCCCTTACTTCCAGTCCAATTTCCCTTGACAGCAAGCTGAATGAGGTTCTTCAGGCAAGAATCTACCAAACATAGTATTTTTTTTTAAAAAGGGGGGGGGGTTGCCTAAAAAGGAGTTAAGGAAAAAAAACAGACAATAGCTTGAACATCACAAAAGTACATGAATATAAGATCAGAAAAATGAAAAAAAATCTAGATATATTATGGCATCTGTTTATTGTCACCATGTTAACATACAGATGTTCTTATACATTTTACATAAAGAACAGAATTATCAGAGACATAGATGAACATGATTTGTTGGGGGAAGAGTCAACATGGTTTTTGTACAGGGAAATCATGCCTCATCAATCTACTAGAATTCTTTGAGGGAGACAAAGAGCATGTGGACAAGGCTGATTCAGTGGATATAGCATATTTAGATTTTCAGAAAGCCTTTGACAAGGTCCCTCACCAAAGCTCTTAACCAACGTAATTGTTGTGGGATAAGAGGGAAGGCCTCTCCTGGATTACTAACTGGTTAAAAGATAGGAAACTATTAGGAATAAATGGTCAATTTTCACAATGGAGAGAGGTAAATAGTGTTGTCTCCCAGGGGTCTGTACTGGGACCAATGTTGTTCAACATATTCATAAATGATCTAAAAAGGGGGTAAAATTGAGGTGGCAACATTTGCAGGTGATACAAAACTATCTCAAGATAGTTAAGTCCAAAGTAAACTGCCAAGAGTTACAAAGGGATCTTACAAAACTGGGTGACTGGGCAACAAAATGGCAGATAAAATTCAATATTAATACATGCAAAGTAAGGCACATTGGAAAATATAAACATATGAAATGATGGGGTCTAAATTAGCTGTTACCACTCAAGAACGATAATGGTTCTCTGAAAACATCCACTTAATGTGCAGCGGGAGTCAAAAAAGTGAACAGAATGTTGGGAATCATTAGGAAAGGGACAGATAAAAAAACAGAAACTATCATACTGCCTTTATATAAATCTACATGCAGAAACCAAGCACCACTTATAGAAGTTGTAACAGCACTTTGCATCCACAATAGCTGTCCTGTTTCAGGTGTATACCAAGCACCATGTCCACACAGAACACGTCCTAAACCATTGCTGAAGAACTGTGCTGTGGCAGTCACTGCACAGCTCCCCATCTTCTCCCCAGTTGTATTTTCTCCCCCGTCCTATTTTCTAGAGCACAGTAGGAAAAGCGCTGCAGTCAGTCCACACTGACAGCTACAAGTGCACTGGCGTGGCCATATTTGCAGGACTTGCAGCAGCATTGAGAGCAATGCTTTTCGTAAACGGAAATTTGCTGTAGCTATCCCACAGAGCACCTCTTCCCATTCTGACGCTGTGGCTTGTGGGAAGGGGGCGGGGGTTGAGGGTCATTCTGCCTGTCCCAATGCCCGCGATGCATCGGTTCACATCCCAGCAATCCCTCTGCTTCCGTCCACATTTGACGCCATCTTTCAACGATTTTTTTGCTGTGCGCTCTTGTCTTCCATTTCCATTTGCAGGAATGGAGGCCGAACTGCTGAGGAATGCTGACAAGTCTTGCCAGCCCATCATATTTGGCAGGCAAGTTACTTCTTAAGATCCAAACTGACACTGAGGACTCTGACGATATCCACTTGGGTAACACATACAACACGAAATTGCTTGTGGCATTCGTGGACCATTTGTTCACCATAGTGAAACGCCACTTTTGGGCTTGGGAAACAAGCACCGAGTGATGGGATCACATCATCCTGCAAGTCTGGGATGACGAGCACTGACTGCAGAACTTTCAGATGAGAAAAGCCACTTTCATAGAACTCAAGAATAGCAGCTGTGTTAGTCTGTATCCGTAAAGAAAGTGAGGAATACTTGTAGCACCTTAGAGACTAACTAGTTTATTTCAGCATAAGCTTTCGTGGGCTATAGCTCACTTCATCGGATGCACAGAATGGAACAGAAGTAAGACGAATTTATACACACAGAAAGAAAAAAATTGGTCTTGCGAATGGTTCTCTCATTTGATTGCATTTCCTGAGTTAATTTACCTGACACAGAAATCCATTTCAAAGGGTAATTTTTTTCTCCTACTGATAATGGCCCATCTACATTTAACGGCCCTCTTAGAATTGGTATGTTAACGTACAATTTTTTTTTCCTTTCTTTATGTGTGTATAAATGCATCTTACTTCTGTTCCATTCTATGCATCCGATGAAGTGAGCTATAGCCCACGAAAGCTTATGCTGAAATAAACTAGTTAGTCTCTAAGGTGCTACAAGTATTCCTCGCTTTCTTTTCATAGAACTGTGTGCTGAATTCGCCTGCACCCTGCAGCGCAAGTGTACCCTGATAGTCGAGAAGCAGGTGGCTTTTGCAATCTGGAAGCTGGCAACTATAGACAGCTACCCATTTGTGCGAAGAATGTATCAATTCCTACAGCTGGAGCACAGCTGGGACTGGACAGCTTCCTCCCCTCAAACACGGATGAGGTCCAGAAGCATTGCTCTATACTGGGGATGGCCTGGCACATAGAGGCATAGTCACCTGGAAATTTCGCTGAGAGCACTTGAGCAAACAGGAAGGGGATTTTCAAAATTCCAAGAGAATTTAAAGGATGGGTCTGACGATTGGTCACCTAAGGGAAGGACAATAGAGTTCAAAGTGATGACCAGACTGGCTAGAACAGGCATTGTGGAACACATCTGAAGGCCGACAGGGGAGTGAAGATAGCTTAGTGGTTTGAGCATTGGCCTGCTAAACCGAGGGTTGTGAGTTCAGTTCTTGAGGGGGCCATTTACGGATATGGGGGAAAAAATAGGGATTGGTCCTGTTTTGGGCAGGGGGATGTACTTGATGACCTCCTGAGGTTCCTTCCAACCCTGATATTCTATTCTATGATTCTATAAAAGTCAGTAAAAAAATGCATAAGATTTTGGTGCCTCTTTTGGCCTACTGAAATTGAAGCATAAACATGAAGTCGAACACCTGAGCTGAAGGCACCATGGGCAGGAGGGAAAAAGCACTGTTCAGTGGTCCCTCTGAGCTACGCGACTGCATGGCCACCCAAGAGTAAATCAAGTGCCATACACTTGATTAGTAGAGCCGTGCACATCCAGTGACTTGTGTTCAGGTGTCCCCTGCTACTCTTCAGACGCATTACCCCTGCCCCCTGCCCTCTGCCTTGAAGCCACTGGCTAGTTGCTCCCGGGACCCTCCTGCTTGCTATACAGTGCCAAGTGGGGTGCTGATATCCGTGTGTCCCCCTCCACCCTGCCCATATACCCACATCCTAGAGCCAGGGGGAGGAGGGGAGGAAGACAAGGCTCAAGAGCAGGACAGAGCAGCTGAAGGAGCCTTCAGACTGGTGAGTGCCTCTATGCTTAAAGAGAGGGCGCAGTCTCTCAAACACTTCCCCAGTAGTCTGTACACACACACACAGTCTCTCTCACACACACCTCCCAACATGTACTTTTGTTAGTGCTGTTACTTCTTGGTACTTTCTGCAATTCATATGTATATACTCTGTAATTTTATTCTTTAAAATGCTGTTATTTTAGTTTTTTGACTGGTCTCTGCATTTTAATTCTTTGAGCAGTGAATTCTAAAATGCTTTCCCTGTCCTGGCTGGAGTAATTATCCCTATGGTCATTTTTTAATATATATATACACACACACACACATACATATACACACACACACACATTATATACACATACATACACACATACATATACACACACACCTATATATAGTTTTTTTGTTTCTACTAGTGCCACACATCCGCACGTTACCTCGATATTGGTGCACATAACAAAATTAATTCTGCACATGGATGGAAAAGACTCAAGAGAACATTGGCACTGTCCCACCCGAACCAAGGGAAAAAAACCCCCAAAAACATGTTAACTCCATTCATGCTACACACCCCAAAGTAGTCCTACGCAGCAGAAACCTGATACTTCTGGTTCCTTTGGGGTGACACACTCACTCTGGGAGCTGCGAGTCACAAGGCCCTGCTGTGCCACTAGCCATATGTTGCTCCCGTACAAAGTCCCCTCTGCACACAGAGAAAGTGAGGTGTGCTATCCAAGCATCCGTTTGTCTCTACTTTTGCCTACTGACAAAGTGGAGGTCAAACATTCTAGCCCTACACGCTCACCAGTTCCCTTCTGACAAGTCTCCCCTCACCCTTATCTGCCTCTTTTTCCCCGCTTCTCCTTCAGAGCATTTTCCCTTGGAAGGAAAGTACCTGTTTCCCATAGCCAAGGTCTGACCATCAGCAGCAGGAAACAAGAGGAGAGAGAAGCTCAACTTAAGGGTACTCAGCAGAGGCAAGGTGGGAGCAGTGGTAAAAGAAGCAGATTTGCTTAATGCTTTAGGGCTTGGCATCAGCAGAAGTGAAGGGGTGGAGGCTGGAAAAATAATCTCCTCTTCGATCTCCTGCTCTGGGGGTTGTGGTATCTGTATGAAGGACCAGAAAGGGACCTCATTTGCCAGTATCAGACCAAGCATGAGCTATCCCTCTCCCCACAGCTCCTCCTTACTATGGGTCTCAGCCCTGGACTGGAGCAACTCAGTTGAGACCATAAAAACCAGAAGTGTATGAGAAAGGCACACCTCAGTCTCATTTGCTGGTGAGCCTCCCACTTCTCAGAACATTCAGGCACGCACTCAGGAGCCCAAAGAAATGGCACCAAAAATCAGAAGACCAAGCAGGTCTGGTCCAAGGAAAACCAGAGCCGTAATAAGTATAACTTCTGAGCAGCAAAAACCAAATATATTACCAAATGAGCATGACATTCCTACAAAGCAGTAGCTAGAATCACAGCAGCATCATGATACTAACTTGAGTAATACCTTTAGACCAGGGGTGCGCAAACTATGGTCCGCAGGCCACATCTGGCTCACAGGACCGTCCTGTCTGGCTCCTGAGTTCCTAGCCAGGAAGGCTGCTCCTGGTCCCTCTCCTGCTGTCCCCCGTGCCCGGTGAGGTGCCAGGGGGATGGTTAGGGGACAAGAAACAGGGGAACTTGATGGGTTGGGGATTCTGAGGGGGCAGTCAGAAGACAAGGAGCAGGGGGGCTTAGATGGGGGCAGGGTCCCCGGGGGGGGGGGGGAGGGGTCTCTGGAGGAGACAGTCAGGAGACAAGGAGAAAGGGGGGGGTGGATGGTTTGGGAATTCTGAGGGGGGCAGTCAGGAAGTGTGAAGTGGGAGAGGGGGCGGGGCCAGGCTGTTTAGGGAGGCACAGCCTTCCCTATCCAGCCCGACATACAATTTTGCAACCCCAATGTATCCCTTGGGCCAAAACCGTTGCCCACGCCTGTTATATAATGCTAGCACACACCATTATCAATATGTTCAAAACATATACTACTGTCATGCTACCAGAATGACTAGTAACAACCTCTGCCTGGCACTCTCTGTTATTCTCACCTTGAGGACTGAATTAGCAGGAACTTTGGTGGCATCAGTGGTGCTGCAACCACTAGTTAGTGATACATGTCTAGTGACAGGTAAAGAGCTTGAGTCCTACCTGTAGTGAAATTAAACTAAAAAAATAATAATTTCCTGACTCCCTGCACACAAACAGCTGCTAAAGCACCACAGAACTCAAGGACTCCTAGTTAACTCTTCCCCTGCAGTGAAACTAATATGGAAGAGCAAAGAGGCCCCAGTATGAACAGGTCCTACTGATACCATGTGTACCAGAGGGAGTAGGTAAGGGTGAACTCCAATGACTTACCCACATTTAGTGCTTGTATCATGCCAGTTTACAGTGCATGTGTGGTAGCAATGTAACAGAGGTGCTGAAAGCTGATATCACATTGCTATTATGATTTCACACTCAGGATTCTAATTATGCATCTTTTCAGAACACACACAAACATCATGGGCCTAGCAATGAACAAACTAGAAAAAGTTGTTCATCATGATGAATTTGATAACAGCTTTTTGTACTGACATGTGAAAGCTTGGATATGTGCACTGGGAAAAAAAAACTGCTTAAGGATGATCTTACAACAGTGGTGGGTAGCCTGCAGCCCACAGCCCGCACCACTTCCTACAGCTCTCATTGGCCGGGAACAGCAAACCGCAGCCATTAGTAGCTGCAGGTCATGCAAATGTAAACAAACTGTCTGGCGGCTCGCCAGCAGATTACCGTGACGGGCCACAGGTTGCCCACCACTGTCTTCCAGGCTTTTTAGCTACTGAGAGGAGTATTTTAAATTTATTTCAATTTACTTATCATTTATGCTATTTGCTTGCTTTTCAGTACTCTGTTTAGTGCCATTGTCCAAGCTAGTCTATTTGAATTTCCAAAACACAAAGCAAACATTAATTTAAATAAAAGTCAAAATATTTCCACTGAATTTTACTTTCCATGACTGTACCAGATGCTAGCTTGAAAACCAAAGAGATGGCAGTATTCCACGTATCTAACAGATACAAATTGCACCAGTGAGAACAAGCCCTTCCAATAGATCACCAACCTGATCTGAAGTAACAACTATTATTCAGTCTCCATCCACACAGTTGCCAAACGGCCCAAAGACATCAGTTAGTCGAAGCTGTGATGTGGATACCCAGCTACTTAAAACAAAACTAGAAGTACTAACTTAGAGTATGTCTACATGTAAACCACCACTATGGCACAATTACAGCTATGCTACTAGAGCACTTCAGTTTGGGCACTATCTACGCCAACTAGAGGAGTTCTCCCATCAGAATAAATAATCCAACTCCCCAAGAAGCAGTAGGTAGGTCAATGGAAGAATTCTTTGATTGACCTAGCACTGTCTGCACAGGGGTTAGATCAACCCAGCTATGTTTCTCAAGTGTGGATTTTTCACACCCTTAACACAACACAGCTATGTCAATGTAAGTCCAACAGTGAAGACCAACCCTTATTTTAATAGCCACTTGGTAAAACTTTCAGTCACTACTAACAGAGGCTGGATTCAAACTGGGAACTCAGATGCAAAAGGCTCCATTATTTCATTATTAGTACCGTGAGACACTTCCCTTTCATTTAATGATTTTTTTTAAAAATGGAAATGCAGACATTAGAATCACATTAGATTTTTTTAATGTAATCATCCCGTGACCCTATGCACACTATAAGTCAGTGTTTCTCAACCATTGGTCCCTGAGATTTCCCTGACACAATATAAGAAGGTAGCAAGCCGGCCCTTGGTATCAAAGAGGTTGAAAAACTGCTCAAAACCTACAATTTAGGCCTAATCTATTTGTCTGTATATTTTTAATGAAGTGTGATCTTACAAGACTACCAGTGTTCTCTTTGACCTTTTGAACTAGAGTCTATAGTCTTGGGCCTTATTCTATGTGTACCCATTGTATTTTTCCCATGTCTATATAGCTACGAGCACTACATCCATTAATCCAAAAGTAGTTTTGCTAATCTCTTTAAAGTACTAGAAACATTTCCTTTGACTTTTCTGTCCATCAATGAATGCCTGGCAGCAGCTAATTTTCCCAGGGTCACCTGCTGTTAAAGACATACTGTTGAGACTGAGAAATCAAATACAGAATACTTTAAAATCTTATATTTAATATTAATATTATCTCATGCACAGGTATGATGACATAGGGAAGACACAAACTGCCTATAGACATGCAAGACCTTGATTAAGTGGACATTTTAAAATATTTAATTCTAGAAGGATTAAAAACAAACAAGCTGAAATAAAGACTAGAATATATATCCTCTACAAAACTACTACTTTAAAGATATTCTGTATCTGACAGTGTCTTAACACTGTGGAATATAATGTACTACTAATCCCCAATCTTTTTCCTGTTGTTTTGTTACAGGACTAATAAGAAGTATTTGTCACTCATCTTAAATATATCTACTTTTAATTCCATAATCAATTTATCTATCCATATTCAGTGCAAAGTTAGAGTATTTTTTCTTAAAAAAAAAAAAACGACTTCCCAGTTTGGAATCATAATATTTCATGCTTGCTGCACATTCTTCTTCCAGTTCATTGAAAGCGCAAAATTGGACCCACTAATGAGCTATGTGATAGTTAACTAGTCACCTCTTAATTCACACATGTTCTGTCAACACATACTTTTGTGTCTCTGAAATCCAACTGAGATCTTTATATACTCGTATAGTCTTCATTACTCCTTTTTTTCTGATCGCATGCTTGCCAGCTTTTATAGACAAGTTTTTGTCATTGGGTGAATATCAAAGATTTTCAAAAAGTCTAGGTAGTTTTGTTTCCCAGACACCCAATTAGTTAAGCTCGCTTCAAACATACAGGCATTTGTTAGATTGCCATATCCTTTTATGAAGAAATTGTGTTGCCCTATAAATTGTACCATAGTTTGCTACAGAAATAATAATATATTAACATTTGTCTTGCTTATCTTTGCAACAATTCAGCATATCTAAAACAGGACTGTGTTTGACAGAACTACATGGATGCATTCACATAACAAGCTTTTTATGAACAAGACTGCAGGAGTGCATTCTGGGACTTTCAAAACATGTCCCAGAACTGGTTCTCTGCTTGTTACTGGAAAGAGAGGCCTTGGGATAATTTAAAAATGAGAACCGATGCACTGTATGATGGTGTTAACACAACTGTCTGAACTGGGTCAGCTGTTACAATCATGGCTTTCTGTCTTTACTTGGATAAAACTTTGTAGATTCCAGTTCACTCAAGACCTGAGCATAATACCTCATCCAAGTGTTGCAATTAATTCATAAAATTAAGCTTTATAAATTGACTGAAACAGCTGTTGCTTGCGGCTACACCACTGCTTCAAAGAATTTCAATCCATGGTTATCTATAATGCCTTTTAACCAATGTATTTTTAACCAATGTATAGCACAGATCGCCTGTGTGTTCTCAGGATGCCTCTGGTTCATATCAAGGCTAATCCTGCTACTGAAGTCAACATTACAACTACTGAAACCCACAAAAATTAGATTATTTTAAAGGTCCTTTACAATTCTAATCTAGTCCCTCTGACAATACAGAATTGTTTCCTACATTATGTTGTATAATCTGGTTTCATCTAGTTTCTTAGTTCTTCTCTAAAAATAATTATCCGCTACTCTCTGATACATCAGAACCTTCCTCTTTCCCAGTAAGGTCTTGAATATTTTTATTAATTGTCTGAATACTTCCTTCAGAATTCTAGGATAGCTCGTCTGATCTTTGATTCTTATATCCCCAAGAGTTCTGATCCTGTTGTTATTTCTTTTTTAAGGCAAGTCCATGATTTTTTATCTAACTTTGGAAGCAAAGATTCAGTGTGTGTGGTGTGTGAAAGTATATCAATATTCTCCTCTAGCTACGTCTTAAAAGACCTACAATCTCTTTTATTCAAATTTTGTCTTTTGCAGTCAAGAAAGTTGCAATTTTTAAAGGGAAAAGTAATATGTTAAATCGTTTTAAAAATTCCTTAACTATTCCTTAACATATAAAAATATGCCATACCTGATTACAGGCACATCAATCAGATATCTAGTATTGTCAAATTTTAAAAAATAGTTTGTAATCATTTTTAAGCCTTACAAGACAGACACTTGTTTACTATGAAAAAAGCAGAAAGAACACAGGACAAAATGCTGATGTGTTGTATTACAATCGCTACACGTTAATACTTGTATAAAACTGAAATTCTGCTTGACTGTTGAAAAATAATTTAATAGAAACATTTCCACTCGTTTTTAGATTTCTTAAAAGCTTATTTTCACTAATCTAGGGACCCAATCCTGAAAGCTGTTCCTTCAGGGCAAGTCCCTGTGCCTGTACAGACTTTACTGAAGTCAATGGGTCTGCTCACAAAGCAGGTTGCAGAATTGAGACCTAAATCTGAAGGATTTGTTAACCATATAACATGCTAAATATTCTTTGGTCCCCACTTTAGAGTTAACTTGGTTTTATATTTCCAGTTCTACACTTTAACCAGAGTTTTCTAATAGTCATGTCCCAATAGTAGAGGTAACAAAGAGTCCTGTGGCACCTTAAAGACTAACTATAAAGTTTTGAAGCATAAGCTTTCATGGGCTAATACCCACTTCGTCGGATGCAAGCAGTGGAAGTGTCCAGAGGCAGGTATAGATAAATAGTCAGGAATCAGGTAGGAGGTAACAAGGTTAGTCCAATTAGTTACCTCTGCTATTCCAGACTAACACGGCTACCTCTCTGATTATTGAAGCATAAGCTCTCATGCATCCGACAAAGGGGGTATTAGCCCACGAAAGCTTATGCTTCAATACTTTTGTTAGTTTTTAAGGTAGCACAGGACTCTTTGTCACTACTGTCTTTTACATCTCTTAGGGCCGTTATAGAAAGGCCCTCAGTTTCAAGTCCTGTTTCTACAGAGCTACAGCCCATCACATAAAGATACACTCAGACTCTCACTAAGAGATGTACTGAACACAAAAGCCTAAAAAGCTTAAAATGTAGCCATCCAAGTTGTAGGATATATCCAATCAACTGTACCACAGCCAGGCATACAGCCGGACAAACGACCAAGCGACCTTAAAACAAGTGGAAAACACAACCTGCCTGCAAGTATTTTCTTAAGATAACCTGCCTTTGAGGTTATAGCATCACATGTCAAGAAATCGCATTCCCGGCAGCTCCTGCTCGTCCCGGGTCCCCGCTTCCCTGCCTCCACGCAGACATAATGAGGGGAAACTTTGCCTGGCCGGCCGGGCGCCCACACGTGTGGGGACGAAGCAGCTGAGCATGGCCACCTCCTCTTTCCCCCACAATGCACCGTGGGGGGTTCACATCTTCAGCTCTTCCCTCGCCGGATCAAGCCCCAGCAGCAGCCAAAAACCCACCGCAAAGAGAAACGCTCCCCGCGCCGCCGGGTCCCGCCCCGAGCTGCCTCCCCGCCCCGGCGCCCACGTTTCACTCAAGGCCCCGACACGCCCGGAGCTTCCGGCTGCGGCGCGGGGGGGACGGACCCGCCCCTGAGCCCGGCCGGGGACGCGCAGCCCCTCAGCGGGGCGAGACTCACACGCGTCGATCTCCTCCGGCGGGTCCTCCTGGAGCAGCGACAGATCTAGGGGGGGAGACACAATGAGTCGCGCCCGGCAGCCTCGACCCGGCCCCCTCCACGCGCGGGGGGGGAGGGGGGGGGGCACAGCCCGCCCCGCACGCGCAGGGGCCGCTCTCGGGGGCGCTGCCCGTACCCGGGCATAGCGGGGGGGGGGCGGCGCCATGGCCTTCCCGGCGCGCGGGAGGGCGGTTGGTACCTACCCGCCATCTTGCCGTAGCCCCCCCCGCCCCGCGCTACATGGAAGCCGCCGCCGCCGCCGGAGAAGGGGAGGCCCCGCGCGGTGCGGGCCCGCTGGCGGCGTCTCCTGGTGTCCCCGACGCAGGCGGCGAGGGAGGGGTCTGAGCCGGACACGCCGCTCCCGCCTCCGCCGGGGAGTCGCACAAGCGCGGCCCTCCCCGCCCCTCGCTGCTGACTGACTCACGGAGCCGCCTCCAGGGCGACGGCCGGGGACCCGCCCGGCCCTACAGGGGGCAGCCGGGGCACGCACCCGGCCCGTCTGGCGCGGGGCGTCTCACGCTCGGCCCTGGCTCTGCGCGTCTTCGCCGGGCCCGGGCACTTCCCTCCCCCAACCCCGCACGCTGCACCCTGGCACTTCCCCCAACCCCCCACACTGCCCCCTGGCACTGAGCCTCCTTCCCCCAACCCCCCCCCCACTGCACCCTGGCACTGAGCCTCCTTCCCCCCCCCCACGCTGCACCCTGGCACTTCCCCCAACCCCGCACGCTGCACCCTGGCACTGAGCCTCCTTCCCCCAACCCCCCCCCCACTGCACCCTGGCACTGAGCCTCCTTCCCCCAACCCCCCCCCCACTGCACCCTGGCACTGAGCCTCCTTCCCCCCCCCCCCACGCTGCACCCTGGCACTTCCCCCAACCCCGCACGCTGCACCCTGGCACTGAGCCTCCTTCCCCCAACCCCCCCCCCCCACTGCACCCTGGCACTGAGCCTCCTTCCCCCAACCCCCCCCCCCACTGCACCCTGGCACTGAGCCTCCTTCCCCCCCCCCACGCTGCACCCTGGCACTTCCCCCAACCCCGCACGCTGCACCCTGGCACTGAGCCTCCTTCCCCCAACCCCCCCCCCCACTGCACCCTGGCACTGAGCCTCCTTCCCCCCCCCCCCCCAACCCTGCACCCTGGCACTCCCCCCAACCCCCCACACTGCTCCCTGGCACTCCCCCCAACCCCCCACACTGCACCTTCACACATCCCCCGAACCCCCCACACTGCACCCTGGCACTGCCACCAACCCCACCCACTGCACCTTCACACATCCCCCGAACCCCCCACACTGCACCCTGGCACTTCCCCCAACCCCCCACACTGCACCCTGGCACTTCCACCAACCCCACCCACTGCACCTTCACACATCCCCCGAACCCCCCCACACTGCACCCTGGCACGGTACCTCCTTCCCCCAACTCCCCACACTGCACCCTGGCACTTCCCCCAACCCCACCCACTGCACCTTCACACATCCCCCGAACCCCCCACACTGCACCCTGGCACTTCCACCAACCCCCCACACTGCACCCTGGCACTTCCACCAACCCCACCCACTGCACCTTCACACATCCCCCGAACCCCCCACACTGCACCCTGGCACTTCCACCAACCCCACCCACTGCACCTTCACACATCCCCCAAATCCCCCACACTGCACCCTGGCACTATGCCTCCTTCCCCCAACTCCCCACACTGCACCCTGGCACTTCCACCAACCCCACCCACTGCACCTTCACACATCCCCCGAACCCCCCACACTGCACCCTGGCACTGTGCCTCCTTCCCCCAACTCCCCACACTGCACCCTGGCACTTCCCCCAACCCCCCACACTGCACCTTCACACATCGCCCTGAGCCCTGCACTCCCCTCCCCCCAACACACACACACACCCCACACTGCACCCTGGCACTCTCCCCCCCCACACACACACCTCATGCACCGGGCCTGGGCACATCCACCCCGCACACTGCACCTTGGCACTGTGCCTCCTTCCCCCAACCCCCCACACTGCACCCTGGCACTTTCACCAGCCCCACCCACTGCACCTTCACACATCCCCCGAACCTGCGCACTGAGCCCTGCACTCCCCTCCCCGCAACACACACACACACCCCACACTGCATCCTGGTACTTCCCCCCCCCCCCCCCACACACACACCTCATGCACCGGGCCTGGGCACATCCACCCCACACACTGCACCTTGGCACTGTGCCTCCTTCCACCAACCCCCCACACTGCACCCTGGCACTTCCACCAACCCCACCCACTGCACCTTCACACATCCCCCGAACCTGCGCGCTGAGCCCTGCACTCCCCTCCCCCCAACGCGCGCACACACACACCACACTGCACCCTAGCACTTCCCACACACACACACACACACACACCTCATGCACCGGGCCTGGGCACATCCACACTGCACCTTGGCACTGTGCCTCCTTCCACCAACCCCACATACTGCACCCTGGCACTTACTCCAACCCCACACACTGCACCTTCACACATCCACCTGAACTTGCACGAGGGGCCAGATCTGGCACTGTGCTTCCTTCGGCCAAACCCCTCACACTGTGCTCAGGTGCTGTGCCCTGGTACTTCCAACCCCACATGCTGGGCCCTGGCACTTACTTATCCCAACCCCACATGCTGGGCCCTGGCTCTGCGTTCTCTGTCCCGCACACTGGGCTTTGGCACGGCACCCACTCACCGAATCCCGCAAGCTGGGCCCTGGCACTGCATTTTTCCCCCGGACCAACTCACACTTGGCACTACTTCCCTGTTACTTGGGTCTGACATGAATTTCCCCTAAGCTGGGACTGCAGTGTTGCTCCCTCCCCACATACTTGGTCATGACATCCTTTCCCTTTTGCTTGGCACTATTGCTCCCTTCACCTCCCAAACATACTTTTTTGGCACTGGATTTATTTCCCTGATGTTTGGCTTTGATACTATTGCCCAATGGCACAGGCACTATTATCTTACTTGGCATTCTGTACTTTCCCTATCCTAATCACTTTTCTGGACCTTCACTCTGTCTGCCAATGTCATAATGGTGAAAAAAAGAAAAAAGTGGGTAACTCCATGTTCCCCAAACAAGCAGTCGGTAAACTGTATATACTCTCAGTTCTATTACTCGTGTCTGCAGAGTGCTGTTTAAGATGAGGTAACCAAAACTGAATTCACGGTTTGAGGTTAGGTTGCATCATTGGTTTTTAAAATACCACAGGGTGCTCCAGTAGCTGACACCCTGTGGTATTCTAAAACCTAATGCCAGAATTGGGCTTTGTACAGTGGTTCTCAAACTTCTTGGGTTGGCGACCCTTTTCTCCTCCGCCGCTGCGACCCAGGCATGTCTGCCGAAATGCCGCCAAATAGAACAGTTCCGGTTTCGGTGGCATTTCAGTGGACATGCTGTGTGCTTCAGAGTGTCTGCCGAAAAGCTGCTGAAACTGGAGACGTTCACTTTGGCGGCTTTTTGGAGGACACTCTGAAGCGCACAGCACGTCCACCAAAATGCCGCCAAAAGCACTTCAACAGCGCAGGGAGCTCGCAACCCCCCAGGAATTGCCCCGTGACCCTCAGTTTGAGAACCACTGGCTTTGTATGTGTTTTTCTACAAAGAAGCATCTTCCAGAGGTCAGAACAACGAGGAGTTCTTGTGGCACCTTACAGACTAACAAATAGTCTCTAAGGTGCCACAAGGACTCCTCATTGTTTTTGCTGACACAGACTAACAGGGCTACCAATCTAAAACCTGGCTTGGGATCATAGTTAAGGCATCCCAATGTCTTCAGTATGAACTAGATACTTTGTAATTTCAAGAAACAAACCTCTAATTTAAAAATCTGTTGTGAAACACTTCATAGGGGTGCTGTTTGGGATTTTTTTAAATGAAAACATATTTAAATTAAAACAAAAGCAATAATTCTTCTCCAGTCCTTTACCATTGAGTATAAAGTATGGCTCAGTCCATAAGTATGGCTCTGTCAAAGAATAATTCTTTGCACAGGGCACTTTCTATTCAAAGTGAGCATATTAAGAATGTTAATCAAGCTAATCTCCATGCATCTGAAGAAGTGGGTTTTTTACCCACAAAAGCTTATGCTCAAATAAATCTGTTAGTCTTTAAGGTGCCACCAGACTCCTTGTTGTTTTTGTGGATAGAGACTAACCCAGCTACCCCTCTGAATCAAGCTAGTGATTTCATGAGCTGAACACTCCATGGCACTTCATAGTGCAGTTACAATTTGCCTAAAAAATGCACCATCACCGACAATAGCGCTCTCTAGAAGAGCTTAGCTCAGTATTTCTCCGTTATTTTATTACTATTATTTTGTCAATTTTCTTTTTGCTGATGTTGAAAATACTCAGAAGAGTGAACACATATATTATTTTTAGACCACTTGTCCAAAGGACAAGATCCCAAATCAAGGCTCTTATGCAAAGTAAGAAGTCATGGGTTAAGAGGGAAGGGCCTCTCATGGATCAGTGACTAATTAACAGAGGAAACTAATGGTAGGAATAAATGGTCATTTTTCACAGTGGAGAGAGATAAATAGTAGGTCCCCCACAAATCTATACTGGGACAAGCACTGTTTAACATACTCATAAATTACTTGGGAAAAGGAGTAAACAGTGACGTGGCAAGGTTTGCAGACAATACAAAATTATTCCAGAAAAGTAAGTACAAAGCTGATTGCAAAGAGTTGCAAAGGGAGCTCGCTAAACTAGGTGACTGGGCAACAAAATGGCAAATGAAATACAGTGTTAATAAGTGCAAACTAATGCACATTGGGGGGAAAATCCCATCTAAAATGATGGGGTTTAAATTAGCTGTTACCCTTCAAGAGACAGATCTTGGAGTCATCATGGTTAGTTCTCTGAAAACAACTGTTCAATGTGCAGCCACAGTCAAAAAAGCTAACAGAATGTTAGGAACCATTAGGAAAGGGCTAGATCAGGGGTCTCAAACATGCGGCCCGGGGGCCACATGCGGCCCGCCAAGCCCTTCCCTGCGGCCCGCCAAGCTTCCTGGCGCCCCCCCTCCCCCCTGGATCCCCCCATAGCAGTTTGCAGGACGGAGGGGCCAGAAGTGGAGGCTTCTCTGCTGCCTGGCTGGGCCGCGTGTGTTTCTAGCTCTGGACTTCCTAGATTGCTCTTGCTTTGTTTGCCAAACAGCTGTTGGTGGTGCCTAGCGCTTTCCAGGAGGGAATGGGGAGCTGCGTGCTCAGAGGAGGAGGTGGGGCAGGGGTGGGACCTCTTGGAAGGGGTGGAGTGGGGGCGGAGCCGGGGCAGCGAGGGCAGGGTGTGTCAGTGGTGCGGCCCTCGGGCCAGTGCACTAGTCCTCATGCGGCCCTCGTGGTCATTTGAGTTTGAGACCCCTGGGCTAGATAACACAGAAAATATAATGCCATGGTACACCCACACCTGGAATAATGTTGCAGTTCTGGTCACCCCATCTGAAAAAAGACATATCAGATTTGGAAAAAGTGCAGAGAAGGGCATCAAATGAGTAGGGGTATGGAAAAGCTTCCTGTCAGGGTTCCCTCCCCACTCTGAACTCTGGGGTACAGATCTGGGGACCCATAGGAAAGACCCCCTAAGCCAGGGATCTCAAACACGCAGCTCATAGGATTATTTCCTGCAGCCCGCCAAGCTCCCCTCCCCCTTCTCCCCTTTCCTCAGCATGCTGCATCCCTGCTCCTCTGCTTACCTCCAGGTGCTTCCTGCCACCAAAACAGCTGTTTGCCAGCACTTAGCGCTTTCCAGGAGGAGCAGGGAACTGCACACTCAGGGGAGGAGGCAGAGAAGAGGCGGGGTAAGGGCGGGGATTTGGAGGAAGGGGTTGGAATGAGGGCAGGGCCTCACAGAAATGGTGGAGTGGGGGGCAGGGTCCAAGGGCAGTGGCTTGGCAGGGGGGATGTCAGTGATATGGTCCTCCTGGTGATCTGAGTTTGAGATCCCTGCCCTAAGCTTATTTCTACCATCTTAGGTTAAAAACTTCCCCAAGGCACAAATCCCTCCTTGTCTTTGGATGGTACTTCTGCCACCACCAAGTGATTTAGACAAAGATTCAGGGAAAGAACCACTTGGAATTCCTATTTCCCCAAAATATTCCCCCCAAACCTTTTCACCCCCTTTCCTGGGGAGGCTTGAGAATAATATCCTCACCAATTAGTACAGGTGAGCACAGACCAAATCCCTGGGTTTTTAGGACACTGAATAGCAATCAGGTTCATAAAAGAATTTTTTTTTTTAAGTAAAAGAATCTCCTCTGTACACTCAGGATGGAAGGTAAAGTTACTGGATAATAAAATATTTAAACACAGAGGATCCTCCTCCAGACTTAGCTTCAAAGTTACAGAAAACAGGAATAAAACTCCCTCTTACAATAGCGAAAATTCACAAACTAAAACAAATGATAATCTAACACCTTTCCTTGTTTCACTTACTATTTTTGTAGTTCTAGATCAGGGGTGGGGAAGCTCCGGCCCACGGGCCTTATACGGCCCGCCAAAGCATTCCGTCCGGCCCGCGCGCGTCCCTGGCCGGCGGCTCCCCCAGGCACTTCCCAGCCCCTTCGCCGAACGCGGAGCCGCCCCCGCCTGGCGGCCCGGGGCGGCTCCGCGCTCGGGGAAGAGGCCGGGAAGCGCCTGGGGGAGCCGCCGGCCAGGGACACGCGCGGGCCGCCAGATGGGGGCGGCTCCCCCAGGCGCTTCCCGGCCCCTTCGCCGAACATGGAGCCACCCCCGCCTGGCGGCCCGGCTCGGCGAAGGGGCCGGGAAGTGCCTGGGGGAGCCGCCGGCGCCGCGCAACCACCATTAGCCAGGCGGGGTAAGGAGGAGCCGCGGGGAGCCGACGGTCAAGGAGGTGGGGGGGGGAGGCTGGGCTGGGGGGCAGGCAAGGGGGCGGTGGGGGGGAGGCCAGGCTGGGTGGGCGGGGAGGGGGGCAGGAGACTAGGCTGGATGGGGTGGGCGAGGCGTGGGTGCGGGAGGGAAGGAGGTTTGGTGGGGGGGTGGTTGGGCTGGGCGGGTCAGGCATGGGGGGCAGGAGGCTAGGTTGGGAGTGGGAGGGGGGAGGAGGTTAAGTTCGGTGGGATGGGCCGGGCCAGGCAGGAGTGGGGGAGGAAAGGCGGTTAGATGGGGGGAGGTTGGGTGGGGGTAAAGGAAGATCACCCCCTACACCCAGGCTGATAGCGGGAGCTGACTGGGGCAGGCAGCAGGACCCCGGCTGGCAAGGGGCCAGCGGGGGAAACCCCAAAGCAGTGCAGGGCTAAGCACTCTGCCTGCCACTGCTTTGGGGTTTCCCCCGCTGGCCCCTTGCCAGCTGGGGTCTCAGCTCCCGTTGCCAGCCTGGGCTTCCTGGGGGGGGGGGGGAGGGGGAGAAACCGGCCCGCAAATGACATTATAAATGTCCAAATGGCCCTTTGCAGAAAAAAGGTTCCCCACCCCTGTTCTAGATACTTATTTTGGGGTAGGATTGTAGGAGACTAATTTTCCTGCCTGGTCTTCCTCTGGCTCTGAGAGAACACACAGAGACAAACAAAAACCTTTCCCCTCTACCCCAAATTTGAAAGTATCTTCTTTCCCCATTGGTCCTTCTGGTCATGTGCCAACTAGGTTATTTGAGCTTCTTAACCCCTTACAGGTAAATGATTCTGTATCTCTGGCCAGGAGGGATTTTATATTACTGCATACATAAAGGTTGTTAGCCTTCCCTTTATATTTATGACACTTCTTAATGAGGAGAGATTAAAAAGACTATGACTGTTCAGCTTAGAAAAGAGATGATTTAGGAGGGATATGATAAAAGTCTATAAAATAAATGGCATGGAGAATGTAAATAGGGAAGCATTATTTCCCCTTTACATAACACAGAACCCAGGGGTCACCAAATAAACTTAATAAGCAGCAAGTTTGCAACAAACATAAGGAAGTAGTTTTTTGCATAATACACAATCAACCTGTGGAACGCATTGCCAGGGTATGTTGTGAAGGCCAAAAGTATAACTCGGATCAAAAAATAATTAAATAAGTTCATAGAGGATAAGTCCATCAAAGACTATTAGCCAAGATGGTCAGGGATGCAACCCATGCTCTATGTTTCCCTAAACCGCTGACTGCCAGAACCGGGGACTGGATGACGCGGATAGATCACTTGATAGTTGCGCTATTCTGTTAATTCCCTCTGAAGCATCTGGCACTGGTCACTGTTGGAAGACAGGATTCTGGGCTAGATTGGCCATACTGGGTGTGACCACTCTTATGTAACAGGACCAATGTCTGGGTAGTTTAATTTTTGGCCTAACAGTTTTGACAGAATGCCTCGCAAATAGCTTATTTTTGTCAATCTGTTATTTTCCTTAGATGTACATAATTTGTTGCCTAGACTCTGTTTTTCCTTTGTCATAATGATTCAGTCTGACCAGCTTTTTTGTAAAATTCATATATCACAGGCCTTTCCTTAAATCTCTAAGGGCCTGATTCAATCCTTTTCAATCCTAGGTGAAGTCAGTGAAATCTTCAGGCCACAACTTCCCCATCATTTCCTTTTATTCTGACCTATTACCGTAAAACCCAGCGATAGAACTTCCCAACTTTGAGAAAATCCCCCATTACTATAGTATATGTGCCAAGCTACATCCTGCTAAGTTGAAAATTTAATTTAAAAGGAAATATTCTTCCAAGATTCAATAGCAACATTTAATTTCATGGAATGCCAGAACTGCAGAAATAACAACAGAACAAAAAGAGGACTGCTGAAGAGCTAAGTGTGACCCACTAATCAAGTTTGCTATCTTCATTCCTACAGGTTATTTCCAAGAAGGTTCCAAGAAGGTCCCAGGCAAGAACCCTGCCTTGTTGAGCCAGACATGCTAGTCTGCTGGAACACAGACCCAGGTCGGGTCCAAGCCCCCAAAACTGCAGACTTTAACCAAAAACTGCTCAGCAAGTCACCTATCTCCAGCACCCAGACACCCAGTTCCCAATGGGCTCCAAACTCCAAATAAATCCATTTTACTCTGTATAAAGCTTATAAAGGGTAAACTCATAAATTGTCTGCCTTTTATAACACTGATCGAGAGATATGCACAGCAGTTTGCTCCCCCAGGTATTAATCACTTACTCTGTGTTAATTAATAAACAAAAGTAGAGAAAGTATTATTTAAGTGGTTCCAAGTAATAACAGACAGAACAAAGTAAGTTACCAAGCAAAATAAAACAAAATATGAAGTCTAATCCTAATACATTAAGAAACTGAATACAGGTAAATCTGACTGTCAGAGATGTTCCAATAAGCTTCTTTCACAGACTGGACTCCTTCTTAGTCTGGGCCCAATCCTTTCCCCTGTATAGTTTTTGTTAGTTCCAGCTCAGGTGGTAACTAGGGGATTTCTTGTAATTGCAACCCCCTTTGTTTTGTTCCACCCCCTTTTATGCCTTTGGCACAAGCAGGCCCAGCGACAGAGATTTTGGGGCCCGTTACTCTGATCGTTTGTGGGCCCTCTGGTAAAGTCGACAGCACCTCAGTGTCATTCACGGGTCGCTCCCCTCCCCCCCCCCCCCCCGAGGAAGCCCAGGCTGGCAACGGGAGCTGAGACCCCAGCTGGCAAGGGGTCAGCGGGGGAAACCCCAAAGCAGTGGCAGGCGGAGTGCTTAGCCCTGCACTGCTTTGGGGTTTCCCCCGCTGGCCCCTTGCCAGCCGGGGTCCTGCCGCCTGCCCCGGGGAAACTCTAAAGCCGCAGCAGGCTGAGCACTCAGCTCGCTGCCGCTTCTCCGCCCGCTGCCGCTTTAGACAAATTTATGTTGCTACTAGTGTAAAAGCCCGTGGACACGGGCCAAAGTGCTTAGGGAAGAGGAGCTGGGGGTCAGATGTGGGGGACCAGGCCTTCTCCCACACCAGCTTCCCTCCCCCTCACTGAGTCAGCTGGTCTGTCTCCCCTGTCTGCCAGGCTCGGGCCGCAACACGTGTCTCCTGGGCTTTGCAAACCTCAGGTAGGACACATACACCACCCCTGTCTGGCCCACCTCCCCCCCCCCCCCAGCCTATTCTCCTTCCCCTCTTGCCTGACCCAGCCCACCCAACCTAATCTCCTCCCCCAGCCTAACCTCCTCCCCTCCCCACCCATCCCTGCCTGGCCCACCCTGCTGTTGGGGGTGATCTTCCTTTACCCCTGCCCAGCCTCCCCCCATCTAACCACCTTCCCTCCCCCACCCCTGCCTGGCCCAGCCCATCCCACCGAACCTAACCTCCTCCCCCCTCCCACTCCCAACCCAGCCTCCTGCCCCCATGCCTGACCCGCCCAGCCCAGCCTCCCCCCACCAAACCTCCTTCCCTCCCGCACCCACGCCTCGCCCACCCCATCCAGCCTAGTCTCCTGCCCCCCTCCCCGCCCGCCCAGCCTGGCCTCCCCCCCCCACCGCCCCCTTGCCTGCCCCCAGCCCAGCCACGCCGATGAATGAACCTCCCGAGCGCCCACACGGGGTGAACTCACCGCAGAGTCTGCCCGCCCAAAGGCCCCCCTGGAGCCGCCCCCGAGTGGGGCCGGGCCCCTGCCCCCTTACCCTGGCGAGGCCAGCTCCCCTTCTCGGCGCCTCCGCCACCGTCAGCGCCGCACACCAGCCCCACCCGGACCAGAGCCGGCACGGCACGTTCCCCTACCCTGCCTGGCGGAAAACGCACACCCGGGCCGGGCCGGAACCATCCGCTACCCGGGCAAGCCAGGGCGGCCGGGCGCCCTTCCCCGGGCCCGCTGTGGAGTCTGCCGTTGCGGGCGCTTGGCTACAGCGCTGGGGTGGCCGGTGGGGGATTTGCATGCAGCCGGCCATGCGCCAGGGCTCTCAGCAGAGCATCCCATGTTTCCACCCCGCCTGCACACTCCCACCGCCACATTGGTCCGGCCGTCTCTGACATGGGGGCCCCTTAAGTCCGGGGCCCGGTACAGCTGTACCCGTAGTCCCCCCTTGTCGCCGGGCCTGGGCACAAGGTGGGACTCTTTTGTCTCTTTGGGTCCTCAACCTCCCCCCCCCCCCTTCTATATGGAACAGCACCAGGTTTAAGATGGATTCCAGTACCAGGTGACATGGTCACATGCCCTGCGAGACCCCCAAGCCTCCATTCTTTCGGGCCTGACTCATATGAACACAGGAAGGCTTGCAGGTAAACAGAGCCATTTACAGCCAATTTTCCTGGTCAGTGGATGCCATCAAGATTAGTGGCCCACACTTTGCATACTTACAATAGGACCTCAGTGTTAACTTCATATTTCTAGTTTTAGATACAAGAAGGATACACACCTACAAATAGGGTGAACACACTCAGTAGATTGTAAGCTTTGTAATGATACCTTACAAAAGACCTTTTGCATAAAGCATATTCCAGTTACATTATATTCACATGCTAAGCATATTTTCATGAAGTATATGGTGTGCAATGTCACACAGTATTTAGGAAACAGAATTTTTCTATGGACATGTACGTTTAATAGGGGAAGTACAGCCTCTGCAAAGAGACACTGTAACATGACTAAATCAGAATCATTATGTTTAATATATACTGTAATTCCATGTAATCCAATTTGGGGTTTGAATATGTGATTGTGGTACTTTTCTGGGTATGGCTGCCTCTGTTTGCAAATGCTAGAGTGTGTGCGGGATATTAAGTAACCTCTGTAAAAGAAGTAGCGTGCTTTTACATCTCAAGACAAAGTACAGTTGTTCAGGAATCCCATTTGTTGCAACAAGTTATTAGTAAACATTTGTTAAAATCTGGGTGGAACAGACATATGGTTCTTCATGTGAAACCAGTTTTAAATGCATTGTTTATAATCACTCATAAAAGCTTCCACCTTTGTAAATAAAGATGTTGGGCAAGACTTTTGGCTATACAGCAACACATATATGATATAGGGAGGGGGAAAATGTCACCCTTATCTGGCTCCAAGCCACCACACACTGTCAACTCCTGCTTCCTACACTCATGTGTCCAGGTGGCCCCACTTTTAAGCTTGTGGGCTGTGATGGGTAGGACAGCATTTACAAGGCAAAAAATCCACAACTGCTTTGAAAACAGCACAAGCCCTTTAGGCAGTAGCATGAAGCATCTGCATTGGATTTTATTAAAAAACAACAACAACCCAAACTGGATTTTCAGCAATATCAACTATTTTGCCTAAGAAAGTCTTTCCTTATTTGAGGTAGAGCTGCCCAGCAGGTTCAGAGGGACTCAGGACAGCACAAAAGAACAGTAGAAGTGGAGAAATTTCTATGTGCTTCTGTGGCGGTGGATAAAGGATAGTGTCCCTCTCCCCTGAAGAATGGTTGCTGATGCTTCCTTCTCTCTAGTCCTTTCCCCTGAGTTTTCCTGGTGGGCAGAGTGATTGGGCCTTATCTGTTATTTCTGTGCAATGAATGACACTGACGATGGAATATGATGTGATTCCAAAAGAAAAGTACATTTTGGTAGGTTGGAGCTTCTCATTCCACCGGTGTTTAATGGAAGAGTCACTGGGTTACTGGGCCTAATTTCCCTTTCATACCTGTGAAAATCAGGAGTAATAGAAGTTAAGAGAATTGCATAAAAGTTTCAAACCTATATAAGTGAAAGGAGAATCTGGCCAGGGGTGAAAGTAAGGGGTTACGGACCGGTACGGTATACCAGTACCAGCCCGTGCTGCTAACTTTAATGTCGCTGACCCTTTTGCACCCCCAATCGGCAGTCCTGCTGGCTCCCTACCAGCAGGACTGCCAATTGGGGGGGGGGGGGGGCGCAAAAGGGGCAGCGATAACCTGGCCACCCCATTTGCCCTCTGGCTGCCAACAAGGAAGAGGGGGAGAAGTAGCTGCCCTGGGGCTGCGATGTAAAAGGGCCCGGGGCTCCGGCTGCTGGCGGTTATAAACTATAGCTTAACCACTGGATTTTGAATAGGCTGTACAGTCTGAACCACAAGCTGCTCTTATTCCCTTATTCTTGTTCCCTTATTCTTATTCTGCTGACCAGAGCTGTTTGCTCTGTTGCTGCTGCTCTCCATTTAATAGATTTGGTACTTTCTAGGCACCACATCTTTAATATTTCTATCAAAGTCGTTATATTGTGCATTTGTGTATTTTATTTGTCCTTGGAAATACATATTTAAAAACACTTCTTACTACAGGTAATGAGTTAACTTGCCTCCTCTTCTAGGTATTGGGAACAAGAGCTGGGAAGGCAGTATACAGCAGGATGGCTTGGGAGTTTAACTCACCAGTGATGAGGAGGGAGAACTTTTTTCTGTCAGAAAGATACTTGCCAAGGACCGGGAAGAAAAGCAGCAGTGTGCGGGAGGAGGTGACTCATCAAGGAACTGGAATGAACCACAGCAGTTTAGGGAGCTGAATGGACAGTTTAGGGAGGCTGGGTTTATGTCTGCATCTGTCACCCACAAAAGTGAGAAATCAGGGGCCCCCGTTTGTTGCACAAATGCCTTCGTTTCTTTGGAGGCATGTCCCAATTTACCTTCAAAAAACAGGTAGACACAGGAGATCTTGAATACAAGTTTATTTGCTCAGCAAATTGAAGCCACAGAGTTAACACTCAAATTGTGGCTTGGCCTTATACATTGCTAAGACCTTTTTATACACTTCTTTAGATGAAGGAGGGGCTAGAGGGGCCCCATGCAAATTAACAGGTGAAAAAGTTTTATGACGTTGTTCCCTGTCTATTTACTTATTTGTCTGGAAAGAACAGGACATACAAACACAAAGTTCCTATCTTGAAATGGTACATATGGGGTAAGAATACATACAGATATGAGCTAAAATATATGAGGTAAGGCAAACGTATAAAATGTACAGGACAAGATAAGAGTTTGACATACATGAGACAAGAGACAAAACGTATGAGACAAGACGTATAAGCAAAGACACATGAGACAAGATAAGAGCTTGACGTACATGAGAGGAGCAGGAATGTATGTACCAAGATGAGTTAAGTTTCTCCTCCCTTTAGTGAGAGAGAAGAAATAGCTTAGAATACTGTTACAACATTTAAAATACATTTACTTATAATTTACACTTTTCCTACATAGTGAGTGCCTCATAAGTGTCAAGTCATTCTCACACCATCTCTGTTAGAGAAATACTGTATCATTATTCCTATTTTACAGATGGGGAACCTGAAGCACAGAGCAGTAGGGATGGCCTGAATCAACCTTCCAAATCCAAATGGCCTGAATCAACCTTCCAAATCCTGAATCAACCTTCCAAATCAACCTTCCTATTCCAACCTTCCAAATCCAAATATCCCTGCATGCCCCCATATCTGGAGCTAGATCAAAATCTTGCGGCTTGAGTCCAACTTCAAGGCCCTAGTTCTCTCACACCTGTGTAAATCAGGAATTCCCCCAATGAAATCAGTGGAATTATACTGGTGTAAAACCAGGTAAATGAAAAGAGAATTGGACCCTACTAGTTAATGGAAACTGAAGTAAAGGATTTCAGAAGGAGAAAGCAGATTATTTGAAGTGCTTAAGAAATACCTCAGAAAAACTGAGTCGCTTATTCATGTAATATGCAAAAAGCAAACTACAATAGTGCAGGGGTAAGCAACCTATGGCGTGCATGACAAAGGCAGCACAAAAGCTGATTTTCAGTGGTACTCACACTGCCTGGGTCCTGGTCACTGGTCCGGGGGGTTCTGCATTTTAATTTAATTCTAAATGAAGTGTCTTAAACATTTTAAAAATCTTATTTACTTTACACACAATAATAGTTTAGTTCTATATTAAAGACTTAGAAAGAGACTTTCTAAAAATGTTAAGATGTATAATTGGCACACGAAACCTTACATTAGAGTGAATAAATGAAGACACAACACAACACTTCTGAAGGTTGCTGACCCCTGCAGTAGTGTATAAAGAAGCAAGGCAAGACATTATTTTAAAACACTGGAAAGCTTGTAATTAGTAATCAAAGTAAGCTGCCACAAAAGGAAAAAGTAAACCTTTAGGATTGTAAGACTTGTTTTCCTTCAGCTTCGACTAGAATTTAAAAACATTGACACATGACAAATTCCTCAACAATTTTTCCTGACCACAGCTCCTTGCATGCAGACAAACACAGAGGTTATGCCAGTTCCTGGAAGAGGGAATGTCATTAGCTGTTCTTAATCCTTAAGCATGGGTCTTTATGTGTATTTTTTTCTCTCTCTTTCTTTTTGTCCGTAAATAGATTGGCCTGATTTTGATATATTTTAATTTAATTTTTAATGTTGCATTATTATTGTCAAAACAGATAGTTTGCACAGAATTAACTAAACCAATTTTAAAAAACAATTTAAGTTAAGTGGTGCAGCTTCTGCAGTTAGAGCAGCCCACAATGTGTACAGTTAAGTACATGTTTCATTCTTTGCAGGGTGGGAGCCATACTGATTATTATTGTCATGGCAGTAAATATTTAGACAATACCTCTATGGTTATTCCTACCAATTGTTCCAGTAACAGTAGATTACTGTTTCTGAGGAACAGTTTATGCTAAAAGAGCCACTTTTTGAAAAGGAGAGGATACGATAGAGGTCTATTAAATCATGACTTGTGCAGAGAAAGTAAATAAGGAAGTGTTAATTTATTCCTTCTCATAAACACAAGAACTATGAATCACGGAATGAAATGAATAGGCAGCAGGTTTAAAACAAATAAAAGGAAGTATTTCTTCATACAACACAGGACCTGTGGAACTCTTTGCCAAAGGACATTGTGAAGGCCAAGGCTATAATAGGGGTCAAGAAAGAACTAGATAAGTTAATGGAGGATAGGTCCATCAATGGTTATTAGGCAGGATGGGCAGGAAAGATGTGTCCTTAGCCAGATGTGCCAGAAGCTGGAAATGGGTGACAGGATGGATCGCTGGATGATTGCCTGCTTTGTTCGTTCCCTCTGAAGCATCTGGCATTGGCCACAGTTGGTAGACAGGATATTGGGCTAGATGGACCTTTGGTCTGATCCAGTATGGCCACTCTTATGTTCTTAAGGGAATCCCAAGAAGGAATGGGGCTTACTTTTGGGACCAAAATTAGATATTATTATATTGTCGGGGTTTTTTTTTTTGCACAATGCAAAAGTTATGTTAAAATGAACCATCCATTTAACTGTTTGCTGTGCTGGAACCTATGTGGCATTACTGGTTGAGAATCCTCGGTGAAACAAGAGACAGGAGAGGAGAAGGTAACAGAACAAAAATCTCTCCCCTACAAAAGTTTTGTTATGCAAAAAACCAACACACAAAAGCTTTGCCCTCCAGTGACTTAAAAACATATTTTAACACCTCGCCCACTCCTGTGGTCCCTCGTCACGTGCAGATCTGCCAACCCCGTCACTTTTTAAAGCCTCAGAGAGGTAGCCCTGTTAGTCTGGAATAGCAGAGATAACAAAGAATCCTGTGGCACCTTAAAGACTAACTAAAGTATTGAAGCATAAACTTTCCTGGGCTAATACCCACTTCGTCGGATGCAAGCCTCTAATTCCTGCGCAGGACGATTTTGCTGCATTCATTTGTAATCTCTCACCTCCATCCCTTTGTTTGCGCCTCTCCCCCCTAAATCCCCCCTCGCACTTGGTGAGCGCCCCTTGGCTCGCCGAGCCCGCGCGGTGCACAGGGGCTGGGGACGAGGCGAGGGGATGCCCGGCCCCGCTAATCCGCGCCCTTGGCTGTCAGGGCCCGGCAGCAGGGGGGGCACCCGCAGGCAGCACCGCAGCGGAGTCCCAGCGAGAGGGAACCGCGGCTCCTCCGATCTGCGGAGCTGGAGCGATCTGTGCGTGTTGGCTGGAGGGGGACGCCCCAGAAAGGACGAGGAGGAGCTGGGACTCTGCTCATGTGACCGGCGGCGGCTCAGGCGGCGGGGGCTGCCCAGAAAGCGCTGCCGCTGCTTCTCCGCCCCCTGCTCGGGAGAGCCGGCCGGGGAGTGACTCCGCCGGACGATGCGAAGCGGCGTCGCCCCGAGCAGATGATGGCGATACGGGAACTGAAAGTGTGTCTGCTTGGGGTGAGTAGCCGCGCCGGGCGCCGGGCGGGTGAGGGGCTGGGCAGGGGGCTGACCCCGCTGGCCAAGGGGCAGACGCCGCCGGATAGCGCCCCCCCCCACCCCCCAGCCCAGGCTCTCAAGAGGACCCGCCGCCCTGCGAGGCTCCCCGGGAAGTTGGCGCCGCGTTCCTCGCCGACGGACTTTCTTTGTCCCCGGCTCTTCTTCGTGGCGGAGCCCGCGGTGAAGGGCGCTGCTCGGGCCCGCCCGCTTCCCCTCCGGGGAGGGGGGGGGGGCTGGGCTCGGGGGAAAGGCATTCGCGCGGGGGGGGGGGGGGGTTTGTGCTCAGGATGTGGGCAGCTGGGCATTTTTCCCTGCACAGCGTCTGTGGTCTGGCACCACTGCGCCCCCGCCCCCTTCCGTTCCCTTCTGCGTCAGGTGGGGGACTGAGTGTTTCCTGGAAGACACCGTTCCCAGCTGGGACATGGGCCTGCATCGCCCCCCTCCTTGGACCTCTGTGTGGACCTTTGCCAGCCCCTGGCCCGCGTGCAGTGTCTCCCCAAACAGGGATTGCGGGCTGGGGGTGGTGACCGTGTTTATTATTATGGAACTTTTCATGCTCCAGAGTTCAGTGCACAGCTACAGGCTGCTAGTGCATTAAGGGCAAGGAAGTTGTGTGGTACACAGACATCATACCAGCTAAATAATAGATCCCACTCTGCTGAAAAAGTGCTTGTCTCTCCCTTTTTGAGGGTTTTATTACCTGGCTGGGGTAGATTCCTTCAGCTTGAAACCAGGTTCCTGGGGGGATTTTTTCTTTCCAAAAGGAGATAAACTTGGTTATTGAAATGAGATTCTGTTTATAGAGCCATGGAAGTTAATCTCACTGTCTCTTAAATCATAAATTTTCATAGATCATTTGAAGTGAAAGAATTTCACTGCTTTTTGTTTACTTTTGTCTTTCATTTGCCTTGGACAAGGAAAATGATCATTAGTCCATGTTAATTTTTGTTTCTAGGGATAGTCACTTTCTGCTTCTTACCTACTAGCCAAGGCTGCAATGTTTGGGCAGCAAACGGAGAAGGGGAATTTTTAAATTCAAACTTTTATATCCATTGAAATTTTAAAAGTGAATCTCATATATTAGAGTGAAACCTAAAATTTTGCTGGAATCTGTTACTTTCGACGATGTTCCTTTGACCCTCTTGATTGTCCTTAATACTTGCCATATACTATCTACCTAATCTAAACAGTTCTTGTGGGATGCAGGTAGGGTGACTAGATATCCCAATTTTATAGGGACAGTCCTAATTTTGGGGGCTTTTTCTTATATAAGCACTTATTACCCCCGTCCTGATTTTTTACATTTGCTGTCTGGTCACCCTAGATGCAGGGCACCTCATACCATCTGATTTGCTTCCACAACACCCTCTTGGGGTGTTCTTAGAGTTTCTGTTGCAACAAACTTGGATAGATAAAGAATTCTTACAGAAGAATGTCTCTTCCAACTTAAGTCTTGCTTACAGAAACTTTTGATAAATGGCCTGTCATTATTACCATTTGTCTAACTGAACCAATGTTAACAAGGGTTAACAAGATTTTTCAAAATCTTTGTAGTGTAGAGAAGGCGTCGTTACCCCATGTCATTGCTTGTTTCAAATATCCCTAAACAAGATTTTTCATGGTGTTTGCTGTGTGCTTTGTACCTTGACTTCAGGGGAATTACTAAAACTTGGTCTAATAAACTCATAACAGAAGATTCATTCTGTATAATAGTAATTTCATTTTGCTTCTTCTCTTTCTGCACTTGATGTGCAATAATGTGCTTAGGTTTGTGATTTGCAACTACTTTCTGCCATTGACAAAAATAACTTTGCATTTAAATGTGTTGATGAAATTACTCTGTGAATATTAGTTAAGCACAGCATGTAAAAATTCAGAGGTTTTGAGAGTCTATCATAGCATTTCATGTAAGTTTTAAAAACAGAATATGTCATATGTATGGATACAAAGATATTACATCATATCCCCATGAAACCGAGAATAGCTTTATAAACTTAGATATGTACAGTGAACTATTTTAATGCAATACAAATGAGTTGCAGCTTTAAAAAATGCCGGCCAAATTCTTCAGTGCCGTGGTTTGGCATTTACACCAGTAGAAAGTAGGTACTGAAGAGTTTTGCCCAAAGTAGTTGGCAATAAACATCTTCACTTCCCAGTGAAAATCTCTTCATTCATCTTGAAGATTGTATGGATGCAAAAGTAAACACAGTTTACTCAAACTTGAGAAGTCTGTGTTAGAACTAGTAGATGCTTCTTCCCCCCCCCCAAACAGAAAATCCTGTAATCTTTGTGTTTATAGAGGCAGAAGCAGTCTTACGAAATGACATTCCTCTTGCAGTAAATGTATTTCTATTTTGTAACATTACATGTATGAGTTCTGTAAGATTTTTGTTGTTGTTTTGTTCTAAGGCAAGGAGAAGAACATACAGAAAAACTACATGTCCTGTGAATTCAAAACTATTCAATACATTCACAAAAAACATAGGGTAGCAGAGGAAACTTTTAAGAAAACATGAAGAACTACAGTTACATCAGCCATATAGTTACTGAGAGGAGGTTCCCTCCTGAATCTTAATACACTTTAGTTCTACAAAACAATTCACTGCTGCTGATCAGTCATCTCGCTTACCATGGAGGCTGGCAGTCCATTTTTCCAAGACTTCAAAAGGCTTCATCTGACAGATCCACCGGCTAACTGCAGAGACAGATTTCCAGAATTGGCCACTTGAGTGCCTGCCGGTGAGAACAAGTTCATCCATTAATCTTTTGGTCTACTTAAGAGCTCTCTGCAGGATGCCAATCCAAAATAGAGCCTGAAGATCTAACAAAAGGAACCTTAGAGTTATCTTTTTAATAGTTCCTAGGATCTGGTTTCCTATGTGTTATAAAATGGCATAGGTCCAGCAGCAATGTACCCAGTAGGCCTCCTGGTAATCAATAAAATCTGAGGTGTGTAAATCCTATAAAACAGGCAAATCCATTTGCAAGAAACTGAGATCCTGGGGGCATCAAGTCAGATTTTGAACTCATCTCCCTACTCCATTTGTGAAAATAGCTCTAGATTACATTTCTCTATCAGACTATGGAGGAAGACCTCTCTTGTCCTATCCCAAACCAGTTCCCATTACAGGGTACAAGTCTGCGCAGTGCAAAGCATCTGAAATCTGTAACTGCCCAGCTGACAATTTCCTATTGGGAACTTTCAGCTGGCACTGAGCAATTTGCAAACTCTTCACCCCTGTGTAGAAGGTGTGTGTTGTGGAATAGACCAGAGCCATCCACCATTCTCAGCTGATCATTAGGGATAACAGCCAGCTATGGTGAACTACAGCCCAATCTTTCCTGAGCCCCAAAAGATTGAAAGTCAAGAGAATTTACAGGATAATTTCTTACAGGGAATGCTTCAGTTTGCTCCATTAAATTTTACAGAGCATGAGTTTCCTTAGCAAAGCCATAGATGACATGCAAGTGGTGTCTAGAAACTGGAGTTTAATATTTATTCCAATTCCTCCTTTTGGTGGAAAGATTTAATTTTCTGAATTACTAAGAAAGAAATGTAACAGATCCTGAGAAGATGGAAAGGTACAACAGCAAAAAGGCACAAGCACTTAGCAATAATCCGGAAACCAAAATGTAGTAATATGATTTAACATGCAGAATAACCACACTTTATTATAACCCCATCACATGGCAGGCCCTCAGCTAGTAAACAAGTATAACCAATGGCTCAGAGATGCATGTTAAGCACCGAGCATTCTGTGAACAACAAACTGCTGCACAAAGCAATCCCTTTTTACTGGTAAGTAGTGAAAAATCTTGTGGGCCTGTTTCTGCCTTCTGTTATGCTGGTGGAAACCTAGAGTTGGCCAAACTTACAGTACTACAGGTGCAGCTGTGCCACTGTAACACTTAGTGAGGATGCTATCTACACCAAATGGAGAGCTTCTCCCATCGGCGTAGGTAGTCTACCTGCCCAAGAGGTGCTGTCTACACCAGGAGTTAGGTCAGTATAACTGCACACTTGGGCTGAATTTTCTACATCCCTGTGTGATGTAGTTATAATAGACATAAGTCTGCAGTTGTAGAACAAGGCCTAGTGTGTTCAGTCAGGTTGCACAGGTGTAACTGAGAGCAGAATGTGGCCTCTGTTAATTTTTTTCCTAGAAGGATGTTTCGGGTCATCATGTAATTGCGTCATTTTACTAAATAATTCCTCCCAAAGTTTTTTTGTTTGTAACCCTTTCATATTCCTTTCACTCTTGTTTGAAGTAATTTAAATCTATTCTCTTTGTTAATAAACTTAGTCTAAGTGTTACTGCATACCGCCCCCAAGTGCTGTGTCAGATGGTCACCAGATGACTGACTGAAAAACCAGTCACTCTTCACATTTATAGATCAAGAACTTTTGATTTGTGTGATTTATCCTTTTCATTCAATAAATACTTTTTCCTTTAAGGACAACCAGAAAGAAAAATATTTTTTTCTAAGGACATATTTTTATATTTGTAGAAAGACCTGTCAATCATTCCGTTCTGGTTTAATTCTTTTCTTTCAAACATAGTTAAACATTTGGGGCTGGGGTGGAGGGAGAACATAAGAAAGGCCATACTGGGTCAGCCAAAGGTCCATCCAGCCCAGTATCCTGTCTGCCGACAGTGGCCAATGCCAGGTGCCCCAAAGGGAGTGAACTTAACAGGTAATGATCGAGTGATCTCTCTGCTGCCATCTGTCCTCTGACAAACAGAGGCTAGGGACATCGTTCCTTACCCATCCTGGCTAATAGCCATTAATGAACTTAAATTCATTGTGGTTATCTAGTTCTCTTTCAATCCCTGTTATAGTCATAGCCTTCACAGGCAAGGAGTTCCACATGTTGACTGTGCGCTGTATGAAGAACTTCCTTTTATTTGTTTTAAACCTGTTGCCCATTAATTTCTTTTGATGGCCCCTAGTTCTTATATTATGGGAACAAATAAATAACTTTTCCTTATTCACTTTCTCCACATCACTCATGATTTTAAATATCTCTATCACATCCCCTCCTTAGTCTCCTCTTTTCCAAGCTGAAAAATCCAAGTTAGCCTCTTTAATCTCTCCACAATATGGGACCGGTTCCAAAACCCTAGTCATTTTAGTTGCCCTTCTCTGAACTTTTCTGATGCTAGTAAATCTTTTTTGAGATGAGACCACATCTTTACACAGTATTCAAGCTCTGAGCGTACCATGGATTTATATAAGAGCAGTAAGATATTCTCCATCTTATTCTCTATCCCTTTTTCAATGATTCCTAACATCCTGTTTGCTTTTTCGACAGTCGATGCACACTGCGGGATTGTCTTCAGAGAACTATCCACGATGACGCCAAGATCTCTTTCCTGATTAGTTGTAGCTAAATTAGCCCCCCATCATATTGTATGTGTAGTTGGGGTTATCATTTCCAGTGTGCATTACTTTACATTTAGCCACATTCAATTACATTTGCCATTTTGTTGCCCCCAAAAAAGAAAAATCCACAAAAGGCAGCTTACAGAAAAAGAGCAGATCTCTAAAAGACATTAAACATTAAAAGACATAACATTAACATTAAGCAGGACTACCCTCATTGATAGGGTGTTTTGTGTTGTTTTTCCCCTTAAAATGGAATCTAAGCAGTGTGCTCTCAAGCTTTTCAAATGTTCATGCACACATCAGGGCTTGAATATGTACAAACTCAGATATGTTCAGGTAAATCCCAATCTGTGCAAATTAGTACGGGGTTTCTCAAACTGGGGGTCACAACCCCCCGGGGGGGGGTCGCCGAGCACTCCCAGGGGGGGTCGCGAGCTCCTGCCGCTGCCGAAAAGCTGCCAAATTGATTAGTTCCGCATTCAGTGGCTTTTCAGCAGACATACCGAGTGCTCTCAGAAGCACTTGGGATGTCCACCAAAAATAGCCGCTGAATGCGGAAGTATTCAATTCGGCGGTTTTTTGGCGGACATAGAAGGTTTGCGTCGCGCCGCGCCGCCGGAGAAGAAAAAAGGGTCGCGGTCTCAGGAAGTTTGAGAACCACTGTATAATTAGTATGTGCCTGTGCAAAGCAAGGGTTGCATGGGTGTTTTGGACCTTGCATGTCCAACTTGCCTATGTGCACACGCCTGTAGATGGTATGCAACCCTTGCTTACACATACATATTCAAGCACAAATTTAAGTTTGCATGCATGCAAGTCCTGATGTGCTCATGATTGATTAAATTAGGATTTTTATGGCCATAATGTTTACATAATTTTTTTCCTCCTTTAAAATTTTATAAATGAATAGGTGTACATTTAAGGGTGAATTTTCCTATTTAAACTTGTGCATTCACTGCACAAAGGAGTGAAAAATTGTTTACATGTTAATGAAAATTTCTTCCAGGAAGCTGTTGCCTATGCTTATTAGTGACCAAATAATTGCAATGTATGCAATTAATGTGTTTGCCTAGTTAGCCTGTGACAAGGGCACAACCCACTGGAATTAGACATGTTAATTCTAAACCAATAAGGGGAAGAAAGAAGTTACAATTTTGTTCATTTTTAACTGTAAAGAAGGGGCTGTTTAATCATAACCGGATTGGGGCTTTAAGGCAAAGACCTTTACCAGCTGAACAGTGTGAAGGGAGCATGGTGATATGGGATTCCCAGGAGGAATTTATCTGACCCCCCAGAATTCTCCTTAGGACATCCTGACAGTCAGTGCTACAGCACTACTGGCAGCTATCCCATAATTAAAACAGATGCATTGTGCACTCCTGTTCTCCTGGCCAGAGTTATGTGAGTGGACACGGACCCTCCTCTTACAAGCTCTTGTCTGCCTTCGCAGGGAGTACTGGCTCCACTCTCCAGGCACATTGTGACTGGCTCCTCAGCAGGGATGCAAAGGATGGGCAAGGCTTCTTATGGGCTCCTCTTCTCTCTCATACATTTGAGCCCACAATCTGGTTTTCAATACATACTTTGACATAGTGTTAATGAACTAACATCTACTCATTGACTGCATACTACATTATTTTGACAGACAAGATGGCTAACTGTCTTATGATTTCTGACTCCTTTACACCGAAGATGAGGGGAATTACAAATGATTTGGTTACTAAATCGGCTTCAGGTACCACATGCTGGGTACTAACACCAGAGCAGAGGACTCCAAGTTTGCTGCCTCCAAGGAGCCAGTACACTCAACAGCTTGTTAGCTCATCTGTGGTGATGCAAACCACCCCCAAGTGCTGTGTATTAGGGTGGAGTGTAGTAACCCTTAGACTAAGTTTATTAACAAAGTACATAGATTTAAATTATTTCAAAGAGTGAAAGAAAGATGAAAGGGTTACAAACAAGAACAAACAAAAATCACATGCTGTCTATAGCGATATTAATGACTAGTAAGATACAGCTTTACCTAACAGTTTCTTACATCAAGTTGTCAGCATTCTCCAGCCTGTTGTAGCGGGAGGACCCATCTTTCATAGATACAAAGCGCTGGCTTCTTTGTTCTCTCAGGTGATGGATACCCCAGAGTCTTCCAGCAGTTCCTTATATCCCCAAAGTTTATCTTTGTTTTCAAGTCAGGAAACCCTCCTGGGGCTCAACTTTCTATGTACATCAGGGAGCCAAAGGCATGTTAATTTTGCAGTCTCCTGTGATTTTACAATGCAAATGATCTTCCTGCAATTTCCAAGCAAATGAATAGCCTATTGTCCCTTTCCCTCATCACACCTAGTTCAATTTACAGTTGAGCTAAAGAGGTATTTGCCTTTCTCCTTTGTCTGGAAAACTGTTTTGCCTCATTTGTCTGCTTCCAGACTCCAAAACATAATATCAGAGAGCATAGGTCCTGACTCTCTGGGTGCTCTGGGGCTAGAGCACCCACGGGGAAAAAATGGTGGATGCTGAGCACCCACTGGCAACTCCCCATCAACTTCCCTCGAACGCCCCCACCCGCTGCCTCCCCTTCCATCTCGGAGTCTCCTGCCCACCACAATCAGCTGTTTAGTGGTGTGCAGGAGGGAGGGGGGAGAAGCAAGGATGCCCCGTGCTTGAGGGAGGGAAGGGCAGGAAGAGGTGAGGAGTGTGTGGGGACCTTGGAGTTCACGTCAGTAGTATTACATGGACACTAAGTGTGGGGCAGGCTAATGCAGAGTAGATTTAGACCCGAACTTGCTACAAATTAAATTTTCATATAGACAAGCCCTAAGGCACCTTCTAGGCTATGAAAACTGAATTTAACAATTTTTGTTAAACTTGGTAGCACCTCAAACTCATTATAATGCAGATGAAGTCCACTCTGCATGGATGTGGCTGAGATGTGTAATAACTAGGTTTATGTTTACGTGTACTGAATAAGAACCTGATTTATTCTTGTGTTTGAAATTCAGCATTGTGGTTGAAAGGAGAAAGTCTAATTTTTAAGATAAGAAAGATTTAATGCAATTATGTGTACCATACTCAATATGCAAAACATGCATTTCAGGACATTGACTTCAGTGGGGCCAGGTTTTCACTGTCGGCCTAGATGACTTATTTTAGATTTAGGAAAACAACAGACAAATAACCAATACAAAATCTCCATGAGAAAGGAAGAAGAATAGTCCGCATGTTTAATTCAACAAGCTCCTCCCTCTCAAATCTTCTCACAGCACTACCCACTAGCACTGTGGTGCCAAAACTTTTCCTGTTATGCCCCACCTTACCAGTAGAGTGGTGAGGTATCAGGTTTTCAACTGGAAAGTCCAGTCGAAAAGAGATCCTGATGGGGCCTGGTCAGATCTACTGACTGGACACCAAAAGTCTTGTTACTGCAGTCGGGAGAGCGGGGAGGCACCGAGTCATCACCATGACAGCCACTACTCAGCCATGGACACCTCCTACCTGTATTGGGCGGCTGCAGCTCCCACCCCTGGCTCTGCAGGCGAGTCCCTCCCGATCGGGGCAGGGAGTGGGAGAGATGGGAAAAGTAGTGAGTGACGGAGGTAGGGGGAAAGGAGAGAAAAGGGGAGTGGATCCTGGGAGGGGAAGGGGCCCGATAGGGCAGGGGCAGGTCCTTGGTAGGGTTGCTTACCCTAAGACAATTGCACAAACCCAAAGACCCTTGCCCAGCCCTTTGCCCTGCTGTCTCCCCGAGGCCATGCCCCTGTCCTGCCCCTTCTCTGGGGTGCAGGAGGAGGTCAGGGGGTCAGCATTTACTTTGGGCAACTCCCAAAAGTGGCTCCTAGATAGGGGAACTCAGGGGGCCTCCACATGCCACTGCCTGTGGGCACCCCTCCCCCCCCCCCACAGCTGCCATTGGCTGCACTTCCCGGCCAGTGGGAATTGTGGAGTTGGCACTCGGACAGGTGGGGGCAGCACGCGGAGACCCTCCCCCCCAGGGGCCACAGGGATGGTGCCGGCCGTTTCCGGGAGGGATGCAGAGCCAAGGCAGGTAAGGGAGGGGTGCCGCACCGGACTGTTAGTGCCCAAAATCTCCCAGTTTGGCTGAAGTAGCTTCTGGGAGATAGTGTGATTCCGGGAGACTCCTGGTGAAACTGGGAGGGTTGGAAACCCTACTCCCCGGAGAGAGGGGAGGTTCCAGTATTCCTGCTGGAATGTACAGTTTTTAAATATGACAAACTTGGCAACCCAGCTTACCAGAAATGGAATCGGTGCCCCCACCGCCCCGCTCCATCACAGCACAGTTGGCTCAGCAGAGGAGTTTGGGCTGAGGGCAGAGCTGGGACTAGAGGCAGAGCTGGCCTCGGGGCGGAGAGGGAATGAAGGCATAGCTGGGCTGAGGTTGTAGTGGAACTGTGACTGGGGCTGGTCTGGGCTGGGTGTGGAGCAAAGGGTGAAGTGGAGCTACGTCTGGGACCAGATCTGGGCTGAGGGCAGAGCGGGGCTGAGTGGTGCTCTCTCCTGTCCCGGGGCCCCTCCTGGACAGGGGGACCAGACAGCAAGTGTGAAAAATCAGGACAGGGGTGCGGGTGGGATAATAGGAGTCAATATAAGAAAAAGACCCAAAAATTGGGACTGTCCCTATAAAATCAGGACATCTGGTCACCCTACTGCCGCATGTCCCCCAAACCTTTCCCCCACAGTTTGGGGACCACTGCGCTAGCAGAATATGAGGCAGTTCTTACATTTAAAGGTACGCTACCCAGAGAATAGAATGTTGCTGCAACCACCATGGGAATTCAATTACTTTACAGGACATGAATAAAATGATTGTCCTATGAACAGGCCTTTTAGAACAGAGTAATGTTTTAACAAATAGTCCAGTGAGCATGTTCACTGAAGCGGGCACAGGGTAGCGGAAGCCATCTTAAATTTTCCTTAATGGCTGCTAACAGAGGCTGCCAGGGTTATGCACTGAAAGTAGAAACAGCTCATCCCTTGGCATTTGAACTCTGTGACTTTGCACTCTGAGAGAAAAGAAATTGCAGACACTTTTCCTTCACAACATTCTCCTTCTGATGGACTTTCCACCACCGAAGGCCTACACCGAGATTTACATTTGCGGAAGCCACTGTAAAACAGTGCTCAGTCTAGCTCTTAACATGAAGATTGCACATCCTAATCTGTACAACTGTCATTTGGTTGCTTACTAAACTTTAGAGTATATTTAAAACATCTGCTCAAGTTTTATAAACGTCATTGACTAGCCAAAGAGGGGTGGTGAGAAAGAAAGAAAGAAAGAACTTCCCTGTCCGCTTCTAATCACACAGATTGGACATTTTTTCCTCATCTTTGCCTGGTTTTTGGACACTGGGGGGACTGATTCTCCAGTGCCCAGCGTATTCAGGGCTGGATTTCTCATGTTCACTTCAGCCCCTTTATATGCAGTGTAAAGGCAGCGTATAGTGAGTGTAAATATCATTTCTCTCCCTTTAACGTTCTTTTACACTGCTCTAGCCATGTAAAAGGATTTTAATGTAAATGGTACTAAGACCCTATCATGCTGATATATCATTTTACACCCACTTTACACCCACTTTACACCCACTTTACACCCACTTTACACTTACACTACACTTTACACTTACACTTACACCTTACACTTTACACTTACACTACCCACTTTACACCCACTTTACACTTTACACCCACTTTACATTGGTGGGAGGCAGGGTTTGAATGTAGCCTTAAACCACCAATATGTCCTCTTACTGCACCTCTCCAGTACTGAGACCTATTCTGTACCAGGTCAGTCCCTCGGATAGACTAGAGCAGCTTTAAAACTTCTTTATGTTATGCTGGCCTGCAAGGGACTAAGGATTGCCTGGCATAGATTCCTTGGACATGCCTACTCCCTGCTCCCTGGGGCTGTTACCTGAGCATTCCCTTTCACAGCGGGAATCCTCAGCTGACTGGTTGTGCTGGCTTTATAGCTGCTATGTGCCATCAGAGCAATAAAAATCAGCCATTGCTCTGATGCAGGATCATACCCAAGAGTGGGGCCAAATTCATCCTTGATGTATCTCCTTTGAAGTAAGTGGAGTTATATCGAGGATGAGGTTGGCTTTTGGTATTTCAATATGTCATAAGTATTTGATTTAGAAAAATGTTCTCTGCACTGTTTTCAGTATAGATTTGTTGACTCTCATGCTGGCTGTGAGGTATACTGTTAGTCAGTGAAGAAACTGTCCTTTCTATCCCTTGTTGGAGGAAAGTGGTTTATTGACTTTCAGACTTTCTCTACAACCCAGTACCTCTATAGGCCTAGGACCAGGCCCTGCAGCCTGGGGAGTTGCCAGTCTGGAGCTCCTCTGGCCTTTCCCAGCCCTCCTCACTCTAGGTACCCTTAGGCTTCCCAGGCAGCTAGATCCATCTCCCTCCTCAGCCAGAGGGAGACTGCCTGAGCACCAAACTCTCAGCCCTTTTATCAGAGCAAACCTGGCCCTAATTGACCCAGCCATAGCTGTGGCTGCTATGACCTCAGCTGCTTTCTCAGCTTTGTAGCCCTCTGCTGGGCTGCTTTTCCCCATACACAAACTTTAGCAGGGCTGTTTCAACCCCTTCAGAGCTGGAGTGGGGTGACTGCCCCGCTTATAGTATCCCATTGTACATGGGCTTTAGGATAGGAGAGAACAAGAACTCCAAAACTACTTGGAATAGATACACATAACTTCAAGGTATTTTTAAGGCAATAACAGAGATCTTTGAGAAGTACAAATTATAGGTGCCTGTAAAGGTTTGACCTCCAGTACCTGATAAATAATACAGTATGTTATTTTGAAGACCTAACAATCTTGTCTGTGTCCCTTTAATTTTTAATGTAGCATTTCTGACTTGGAAGGGAGTGGAACAATTTAACTCTTAAATTCTTTGTTGCTTCTTGGTGAAATTCTGCTCCTGTACAGAGAGGGAACATTCTAAACATTAAAGAACAGGACTGGGAGATAAGTCTCCTGGGTTTTGTTTTTGACGTGCTATTGATTTGCTGTTATTTCAGACAAATCACTTAGGCCAAAATTGTCAAAAAAGAGTGGTGCACCTCACCTCTTAAAATCAGGCCCCGAGTGTCTCATGTTGGGCCCCCATAACTGAGGAACTCAGTTAGTGGATACTTTAGAACAGGGATGGCCAACCCGTGGCTCTGGAGCCACATGCGGCTCTTCAGAAGTTAATAGGCAGCTACTTGCATAGACACCAACTCCGGGGCTGAAGCAACAGGCACCAACTTTCCAATGCGCTGGGGGTGCTCACTGATTAGCCCCTGGCTCTGCCACAGGCCCTGCCCCCACTCCACCCCTTCCCGCCCCCTCCTCTGAGCCTGCTGTGCCCTCGTTCTTCCCCATCCCCCCAAGAGCCTTTTGCACCCCACAAAATGGCTGATCAGGAGGTGTGGGCAGGGAGGGGGCGGGACTGCCAGTAGGTGAGAGGTGCTGGGAGCAGGGGAGGGAGCTGTTGGGTGGGCTGCTGACATATTACTGTGGCTCTTTGGCAATGTACCTTGGGAAATTCTGGTTCCTTCTCAGGCTAAGGTTGACCACCCCTGCTTTAGAATATTTTGATCTTAACCTGCTTAATTTTCTCCATCTGTTAACTGGCTATAATATTTGCCTACATTTGTTGCTTGACATTGTTATATTATATATTATATTATATTTATTATATTTTATTAAATGTTTGACATCCTCAGATGAAAGTTTTTGTGTAAGTGTAAGGAAATACTATCTTGGACTTTGGTTTTTGTAGATCCTATAAGGTGCTGAGTGTCCTTAACACCCTAAAAATGAAGTTGAGAGTATTCTAAAAGTTACAGAATTGACACTGTAGTCTGTTTGCTCAGCGGGCCAGACCTCTGGTTGCGCAGCAGGGCCATCTGGAGACCTACTGAGATGCTTGCTTTGTCTGGTCTGGTCTCAAGATTGCTTTGTCCTCAGAGCCACCTAAACAGGAAAGTTTGTTCCCCTAGCCTAGCGGTTCTCAAACTCCCCTGAACCGCGACCCTTTTTTACTCCGTGGTGTCTCGGCACGACCCTTCCATATCTGGCGAAATGCTGCCAAATTCATTACTTCTGCATTCGGCGGCTTTTCTGCGGACATGATGCGTGCTTCAGACTGTCCGTTGAAAGCCGCCAAATGCGGAAGTAATCAATTCGGAGGCTTTTTGGAGGACTCCCAGTAACGCGCGACATGCCCACCAAAAAACTGCCAAATTAGGAGGTAATCAATGTGGCGGAAGTTTGGTGGCAAAAAGAGTTTGCGAATCGGGCGGCGACCCCCAGGCGGGTCATGACCCCCACTTTGAGAACTGCCGCCCTAGCCCCTATGAGAATTGTGTGACCAAGTTTCCCTCCTTTTGTAGGCTGGGGGGGGGGGGGGGGGGGGAGGGGAAGGAAGCTGAGGCCTTGTCTACCCAGCACAATTAAGTGGACTATGTTAGATCGATGTACAGGCACTGCAGTAATATGTTTTTTCATGTCCACACTACTGTCCTTCTGCTGATGGTGCCTGTCCTGTCCAGGAGTACTTGCACTGACTTGAGTGGGGCAGTATGGAGGATTGAGAGTCTCTCAGTGCTGGGCAGCCAGGTTCCCAGCTGGGAGGTTGGCACGGAGCCGACAGTGCAGGCTCTGAGCGCCAGGCAGCCAGGCTCCCAGTTGGGAGTTCCATGTGATGCTGAGTGGTGATGTAACTACCGCAGTGTCTACACAGACACTGTCACACAAACTACATCAACATAAGTACCACGCTTCTTGTGGAACTGGAGTTATTAGGTTGGTGTAGTGGGGGACTTACATCTGCGGGAGCAACAGTGTCGTGTAGACTCTTACAGAATTAAGTTGACGTAAGCTGCTTTATGTTGACCTAACTCTGTAGTGTAGACCTGGCCTGAGTGACTGACCCTGCCTTGGCGTGATGGTTTGAGTTGAGAAATGGGTGGCGGGAAATTGGGTGTGATGGTAACATAAAGCAGTAAATTAGGATAGTTATAGAGGCAAAGTGAGAAAGAATGATGAGAAAGGGAGAAAAGTTATTGGAGACAGAATGTGGAGAGGAGGTTTGGGAGAATTGTGGGATTGAGTGAGGAAGAGAAGAGAAGGAGCAAGATATTGAGGGGAATGGTGAGAGATGTATATAAAAATTGAGTGTCTGGAGAGAAAGTGTGAGAGAATAGAGGGAAAGGAGAGGAAAAACATCACAGGGCCAAGTATCAGAACAGTAGAATGAAGGAAGGAAAATTAAGGAAAAATAAGACAGACACTGAATAAACAAAGGCACATCAAGATATACATTAGAAGAAAAGAAGAAAACAAGTGAAACAAGGATAAAGGGAAAGGAAGAATAGAATCAAGGGAGATTATTTGCAGTAATTATTTGCAAGTAATCAGACATGGTATTTATATTGCATTAAAATCAAGCGGTATCTTTTGAGTAGCTGAGAACATTTTGTTGTAGGACTCTGCAGAACACACAGATTTGGTATAGAAAAAGGAATTCTGGTAGAAGGTTATGGGCCCCTCAAGATACTGCCCAGGGTACTTGTGCCTGTCAGTCCCCTCCCCCGTTTTGCTTGCAGACAGCAACAATTTTGGGCTCAATCCTTCAAGGTGCTCCGCACTCTTGCCCAACTCCAAGAAAGCACTTCAGGTGCATGAGTCGTCCCATTGGCTTTACTGCTGTGCTGGATCAGGCCAGACTGCAGGATGGAGCATAGTCTGCTTTGAAGTGAGAGGCAATCCACATTTTTTCTAATTTGGGCAGATGTGTCTTTTGAACCGAGATTCCTAATTGTACTCCATTAAATGTCTTAGCATTGCTATTTGAAATTACAGCCCAGTGGATTTAAGATGGGATCTGTAAAGTCTTCTTACTTTTGATCTTCGGTTGCTCTTGTCTCTTGTTTCAGAGCTCAAAAGAGAAATACTGGCTGGGAATATTCAGACTTTGTTCTGTGAGTCAAACATTCAATTGCCTAACATCTGATTATTTTTGTGCTAGCTGTAGTAGTTTGGAAGGTACTTCTCTCTATTTAAAGGTATTTCCCCTTAAAAACATAATTCTGTTTCACTATGGGACTGCAAGGTGCTGAACTCTCTCCTTTCCTATTGAAGTCAGTAAGAAGTTGAGAGCAGAAAGTTATAAATGAACTTTTTTGTTATAATTACTGCACAAAACCATTACACTTGATTAACCTTAATCCCTAACATTTATTTAGATTCAGTGTAACCTCTTAAGTGCCCATTGCCTGCTCTGGGTATCCATTCTGTAAATTAAAATACACAATAGTAAGGACTGCTCATCTCACCTTGACACAGATAAATATCCTTCAACTAATAGGTGGATAATGAAATAAATCCAACCCCTTCTAAGACTGAGCCAACTCCCTCCCCTAGAATCTAAGAAAAAGGCAGGCTTAGCAGTGGGTCTGGAAGGATAATAAATCCAGACTCTGGCAGACCAAGTGAGGGGGAGCGATTACCTAGGTCATAGAACTTCACAGAGTATGTCCTACCATCAGCTCTTTCCCATTTACAGCAGTAGCAAGAGGATTCCAGCTCAGGAACCTCCACTGGTTGTATTTGTTGCATGGTGCATGTTGGTGAGCTGGTGCACGGTCCCTTAGGGATAAGGGTATGTCTGCACTTGGAGCTAGGGGTGTGATTCCCAGTCAGAGTGGATGTACATGTGCTAACTCCCATTGAGCTAGTGTACTAATAACAGTGGAGCCATGGGTATGTACTCAGGTGGCTAGTCCAAGCCCAGGCCGTGGTTTAGGCTAGTCACCCGAGAACATACTTGCGGGTTCTGGGTGGAATTGAACTTGGGGCAGTGAGCCCGTTCTTCTGATTACCACTGCCTGGGCTACTGCAGCTACCCTACTATTTTGTGTGCACGGGTTCAGGGAGGACTAGCAAAGGTATATCTGTACGAGTGTGTCAAGCACCACCCATTTGTGGCACCAAAATGAGAAGTCAGCTGAGAAACACATCCCTAGCTCCAAGGCTAGACATTTCCTAAGGGCTCCACTAACTCATGTCAGGGCTGGGGAATCAGGGTGCCATAACTAGTTCTGTTTTTAAGGGGAAATCCCTTTAAATAACCTCACTGTGATGGTCCCCACCCCCCACCTGCGTATCTTGGTGCAGAAGAGAATCTGGTCTTTCATTTTCAAATAGCATTTGAATAACTTCTAATGATATTAATTTTCCCCTTTTGTTCAATATTGAAATATCAGTTAATCAAATAATTGATGGTAAGTGCTCGACTGCAGTTTTTATATTGAATTATTTGAAGTTCATTGAACATAAAGTGTCAATTTTCAAATGTTGCACTTACAAAATATGCATGGAGTTTACTGTGAAAAACCCACTTTGCTCTTCGAAGCAGGGACAATATCTTCGTATGTGTCTGTGCAGAGCCTAACCAATGGGGCTTTGATCCTAACAGGGGCCTCTGGAGATGAGCTGATATAAATATTAATTAAATAAATAAAAATATATACATATTGAATAAGTAATTGCATCCAAAAGCCCTCAGTTTTTCATATCAGTCTTCGTGCACTAAAGCAGTTTTGTGCACAGAGCAGGTGTTTACTCAAAATTTTTATTTAGCAGATGAAACTTAGGAGCCTACATCTTAAAAATTTAGCCCATATTATGAGATTTGACAATGAAGGAGTTAAAGTGGTGCACTTTAGAGAAAACTCTTGTCAGGCTGCAAGTTGGGACAAAAGTTGAACATTTGTCAGGATGGCGATGTTCCTTAATGTGTTTTAATGGTTTTGCTAACCTGAAAGACTCATATCGTGTATGTACTTAGGCCAAAAACTTAATTTAGTTTCTGTGATCACTGTAACAAATACTAATTAACTCAACAGTTATGCTTGTGTGTGCACACACACTGGAGAGATAATAAATTACAATCAATATTAATTAACATTGAAAATGTGAGGTAGCTTGCAAGTTGCTTCATAGCACATTTTCCTTCCCTACAGTTTTCAAATTCAGGACCAAATACTGAAGTTCTTCAGCAGTTTTATTCAGTGGTTACTCACATGAACTCTCATTGAATTTAATGGGAGTTGGCCTGAATAAGATCTTGTGGGTGAGATTTTGAGGAATAAAGATGGTGGTACTCTTCCAAGCTCTGCCCACGCAAATAACTCTCCCCGGGTGAGTTGCAAGAATAAGGAGCCTCACTCAAGGACTGGGGCTGAACAGCATGGTAAGGGGGCCAGGAGGCTGGATAAGGGGCAGGGGGCTCCATGGGGCGGTCAGGGGATTGGGAGTAGGGGGGGATTGGATGGGGCAGAGGTTCTGCGGGGGCGGTCAGGGGATGGGAAGTGAAGGGGTTGGATAAGGGGCAGGGAGTCCCGGGGGGCAGTCAGAGAGCAGGGGGGTTGGGTAGGGGTGGGAGTCTCTGAGGGGGACAATCAGGGGGTGGAAAGTGGGTGGGTGTTGGATAGGGGGTGGGGCCAGGCTGTTTGCGGATGCGCAGTCTTCCTGACCCAGCCTTCCATACAATTTTGCAATCCTGATGTGGCCCTCAGGCCAAAAGATTTGCCCACGTCTGACTAAGAATATACCCAGATTTCATATCACTACTTTCTCTTCTGATGGAAAGCTGACCTGCAAGGCCCTGGACATCTGATATTGAATGGGTAGCAACAATATTTTCTTTTCTCACAGGTGGCTAGTAGCCCCAGTCCTTGAGTGAGGTTCCTTTTTCTTATTGTCTATAACAGGGGTCTGCAAACTTTTCCCCCCACGGCCCCTTTCCACGGAGGGAAAAGTCTGGCGGCCCCCGGGGAGGGTATGTCAGCTGAAATGCCGCTGCAAAAACCGGAAGCTGCCGCTGGCGGCGTCATTTCGGCAGGACCAAAATAACCCGACCGGGAGTTTGGCGGTTTCCCGGCCGGTCTTGGCGGTGGCACCGGGGTCTTGCGCACCTCCTGGGGTGGTCTTGCGCACCCCCAGGGGTGTGTGCACCCTAGTTTGATGACCACTGGTCTATAATATCCTATAGAGTAGCGGTCATTAATAGAGGCAGCTAGGCTGATGCATCCTCATTTCCTGCTATTACTATAAGGTTTCAGGTTCTCTTTCGCATCTCAAGAAGTAGCTGGAAACAAGGAGCGCCAGCCAAGCTTTCCAAGAACCACAGTCTGGTTAAAGGGTCACAACTCCCCATGAAACTCTCTTTTCTCCATCACACATAGGGCTAAATACTTTATTTCTGCACCACTCCTAACCCAGGCTGGCTCAGGAATTAAAAAACTGGATCTAGTAAATAATGCCAGGTGTTCTCTGCATAACCTTGTGAAATCACAAAACCAGGCCATAGTATGACTAAGATTCTGCTCTTTATTTTCTATTTAAAACCATCTAGTAGGGATGGTTATTGCACTGAATTTGAAGGGTGGGTGGGTGGGTGGGAAGGGAAATGTGTAAGAAAAAGTTCCAGCAAATTAGCTGGAAATGTGCAATAGCTTATAAATAATGTTAATGAATATTGATTGCAGACTGTTGTCTCTAGAGTCCACACGCACAGCTTAGCAAAACAATTTGGTAAACTGGCATTTTCTACAATGCATTGCAGTGCTCTAAGAAATATATAATTGATTTCAGCTCTTGGCCTAAATGTGTGAATTTTATAAGTTGCTTACTTGGGGCATTCAAATGGTGTTAAATCCACAGACAAGTGCTAAGTTGTGATTTTTTGTTTTAATATCCGTATTTTACATTGTTGCCATTTTTGAGAGATTTTGAAGAAATTTGTTGAAGCAGCCACAGCATCATTCCATAGGCCACGTCCCCTCCATCTACAACACTTCTGTTTGGACTGATCTTTATTTTACACGTGGAAGGCTTTAAAATGGCCTGACGGAAAAGCTGGTCAGAAATGTTGCAATGAAATGAGATTCGTTGGAAAATACAGGTCTGTCAAGCCAGAGATTTCTCACGAAAGCAAGTAGTGTTTGCTGAACCACAGAAACCTGACTGGTTTCCTGTCAGCTCACTTGGCGGACTCTGGGCAGCCCCAACATATGGTCTGCTCTGGGGCCAGGAACCTAGCGCTTGGAAGATCTGAGGCTCTGGAGCAGTCCCTTCATGCAGACTACCATGGGCTGGGAACTCCAGGCTCCCGCAGCAAAGCAAGAAGCATGACACTTCTGGCTCTAACTTGGGTTTGGCTTCTGGCTCTGTAGCTGGAAGCCCTAAAAGTACCATCTCAAGTCATGGCTCTCAAGGCCAGGTCTACACTACCCGCCAGATTGACAGGTAGCGATCGATCTATCAGGGATCGATTTATTGCATCTAGTCTAGATGCAATATTGATCCCCGAGTGCTCTCCCCATCAACTCTGGAACTCCACTGCCATGAGAGGTGGCAGCGGAGTCGATGGGGGAGCAGCAGCGGTCGACTTGCCGTTGTGAGGATGCCGAGGTAAGTCGACCTAAGATACGTCGACTTCTGCTATGCTATTCGCATAGCTGAAGTTGTGTATCTTTGGTTGACCCCCCACCTTCCAGTGTAGACCTGGCCTCAGAGTTTATGGCCACAGCACAGCAGTTTCCAGTGTATCATGTCAGTGAGCAGCTGCTGGAGATTGGGAAGCACACTTTGTTTTGGAAATAAAATTATTTTGAATCCCCTGTCTTTTAAGACATTTAGTAATGTCATAGCTCCATTGCAATAGACCTCTACTAGTTGACGCCAACTGAGGATCTGGCCATTGATGAGTAACTTCCATTTCTATGTAAGCATGTAAATCAACAACGCACCCTTCACTTTGGAGTTAAGGCACAGTGACAGTCTCACTGGATCAGGGAGTAGAGCTGGGCTGGAAACACTTTTTGTGTCCCACTAAACTTTTTTTGAGATTTCATAATTTCTCATTTTCCCATCTCAGGAGGAAACTAAAACCTTCTGAAGTTTTTTTTGTGAAAAATCACAGACTATGTGCCCTCCCTGGAATAGCCAGGTGGTCAGGGCCCTCTGCGGGATATTAGAGACCCAAGTTCAAGTCTTTAGTCTGCCTGATTTGGACCAGGGACTTGAAGCTACATATCTCAGGTGAGTATCCTAATCACCAGGCTATTGGATATTCTGTGGTAGATCTGTCTCTTTTGACCAGAAATTCCACCCCGGAATTTATAATCAAAACTGGTATGTTCCTGTGAAAAATTTCAGTTTTGATGGAGTGATGTTTTCCAATGAAAAACCATTTAATTGAAAAATTCCTGACCAAGCTCCATTAGGGAGCTGGAGTCTGCCGCTCAACTGTTGGTTTTGGTTTCTCTGTGTTTCGTGTGTGCATCTTAAAATTAAAACAAATCTGATTGATGAACACAAGGACTCCTTGCTTATTTAATCAGAACACCATAGGTTAGGAGGACAGATGGATCGGAGAACACCGCAAGGAGAATACTATGAATGCAAACTGTTTGTTAAAAAGAATGACTGCTTCCAGAAGCCAGTTAGTCCACCTAACTATTTTCAGTCTCCCAGTGCAACTCCAGATGTCTGCCATACATGTAATGCAGCTCGTAAGCATGGACATCTTGAAACTGATGCCTCAGTTAAGATTTTAGGACAATGTGAGGTAACCTTGGAACAGAAATTTTTGCTTTATATGTCCATCTCTGCATACCCTGCAATGGACCCTGCTAGGAAAGTGAATTTATTTTTAATATTAGCTGTTGCACAGACCCAGACATTTTCAGTAGCTGCCATCTCTCTCCCCTGGACTTTACAGATTGCAGTAGGATGTCAGAACAGTTTAAGGCTTAGTGGCCTGAGAAGCAGATGGGTACCGTTGGTATTTATTTATATATATATATATATAATTTTCAGAAAAGATTGCAAGTGTATTTATAGCTATAAAATGCATAGATACTAGATTATATCCCTTTCCTCTCACCTTTTTTTATGTCTCTAATTTTTAAGTTATTAGTGTCAGGGACTGTGTCTTCGTATTTGCTTATACAGTTCCTATCACAATGGGGCTCCAACCATGCTTGAGGGCCCCGGCCATTACTTTAATATATAACAATGAGATGATGATAAATAACATTGCCATATTCCCAGGAAGATGGAAAGATTATTTTTCCCTATGGGAGAACAAAAGACACACAGAAGTATTAAGGAATGTCATACTTGAAGTTATTGTCCCTCCAGAGATTCCCTGACTAATGAAAAGGATATACTGATGGGAAGATAGGCAAACATTTCCTGAGAGATTGTTAAATTTAAAGCAGAAGTCACAGAAATCTGCAACATGGCAGAAGAGACAAAATTATCCATGCTTGTTCTAAGTAAAGAAGATATTCAAGAAGCTATACATGCATGCATTTATTCACATAGTGGGATGTGCAGATTGTATATGAAAAAAAAGTACATGTTGAATAATCACGCAAGGAAGGGGGCCAAAACTTTGTAACAGATGTCCAGCCTAGATGGCTATGTGAATTCTAGAGATATGGACATGCATATAGACACTATCCAGCACTCGGGGGGGAAAAATTTGCTCTAAGTGTAACCATTTAGCTAAACAATGCAAATACTGTAAAAGAAAAGCAAACACAGCAAAGAAAACCAATGTGCATTGAATCCATACAACAATAGACAAAGGCTGGTCTATTTCAAATGAACACCAATGGTTTAGGATGCTGATTCCACAGGTGTGTATTTAGACCCATATATGGTCCTCATCACCATAGAAGCAGAGCACTTTACTTTTATTAATGGATTTTAGTCTCACAACATCCCTGACAGGTAGAGATTTATAATCCCCATTTAACAGATAGGGAACTGAAACACAGGCAAGGTTAAGAGCATGGTCATACAGAAATTCTGTAGCTGAATCAGGAATTGAACCTAGATTTTTTTAAGGCGCAAGCCACTGACTTAACCACAAGACTATCCTTCCTCCTTATAGTACAGTACAGACCCATGATGAGGCAGACAAATGTGCTTGAAAGCAAGAATTGCAGTTCCTATTTCTACAAGGAAAAGATTTCACCTCACTCTGTAACATGAGAGAAAAGTAAGCTTGGCTTTGTAACTATTACAGGGCACACAATACTTATTTTAGGCCTGGAATCAGGCCAGAAATTGAAAATGATATATGTATGGTTTTACTATGGAAGAATTGACTCAAACCATCACAACTTTACTGAAGAAATATACAGACATAGTTGAAGGATAGGGAAAGAAATATTATATTCTAAGTGACTGTAAACAAAGACGTACAACATATTATACATGCAGCAAGGAATGTATGTGTGGTGCTAATGGACAGATTACAGAAAGAATTGCAGTGTTCTTATCAGGAGATGTAATTGAAAAAGTGGAGGAATCTGCAGAATAAGATCATCATCATTGACACGGAATCAAATCTGGATCGCTGTGCTTGTACTTCGACCCCAAGGAATTGAATTGCCAGCATTAGAAGGGAGCATTATCATATACCAGCTAGACATGAAATCCGGGGAGAGAAGGCATGTGCCAAATTTTTCATCATTTCTGATGCATCAAATGGCTTTTGGTAAATCCCTCTTACATGGGAGAGTACACAATTGTGCATTTAACAGGCCATTAAGCAAGCACTGTTTCCACTGCCTCGCTTGCAGCCAACTGTCCCAGAGAACTATGCAGCAACTCTTGCACAGCATTGATGGTGTAAAATCGTGCCTAATCTCATGCGGCGCTTTACATAGCAAGAATACAATGCCAGGCATGTACAAGTTCTGCAGAGTGCCAGGGATAATGAATAAAGTAAAGGGCCAATTCCAGGAAAAAGGACTCTTATTTGGAAGAAATTCTGTCAAAGTATAAAGAGGGTTGTATTTTATAAAGAGGGAAGGACATGCTGAGTAGTTGCAGTTCCATGTGAGAGACAGCTGTAGAGATAAAAGATCATCTTCCACCGTGGAATTCAGAGATTGCTCCACTCCCAGAGTCAGAGAGCGGGAGGTGCTGCTCAGTGAGTCAATTCTTGTCTGTTTCACGCAAGCCACTCAAAAATAAAATAATCTTCTCTGAGAAGAGCACCACAAACCTCTTAAATAACATCCTTTGCATCCACACTGGGCCAGATGGAAAAACTTAAAAAAAATAAATATAAATAACTTACTTTGAAACATATGTTCTTTTCACTGTGGAAGCTAAGAGTCAGGGCACCTGAGTATTGGTTCTCCTCATGACAGCAGACTCAGTTTAAGGGCATAGACTCCTTTTACCTTCATGAGTCAGAGGTGAAAGCCAGCAGTTCAGTCTCTAAAGTAAGGTTGCTCTTGGATTTTCACCTATCCATTTAATCTGTAGTGGTTTGACACATGTGTAAATTGACACATCTGTAAATTGAAGCACTTTCAGTGCAGCAAAAGCTATTTCTAATTCTCACTAAGCACTACTGCTAATGACCGCGTTGTCTCTGAGATGGTTCCAGAACACACCAGTTGAATCCCCTGGTCTCCTGGAGGGTGGTACGATATGCCTTCAGACATTGTTTGTGAACAGAGAGAGGCTGTGTTTAAGGCTAGTGCAAGTTTAGTGGGCAGAATGGTTCTTGGATTAAAAAACTGGGGTCAGGAGTCTATAGTGCATAATTCCTTCATGTATCTGATAAACATCCACGGTCAGGTTCAAATGCTCCTCAAGCTGCATACTAACTAGAGCCTTTCAAAGTTCCTGCAGGAGCACAAGTGTATTAATAAAACATGGAAAAAATTGCAGTGCTGCCCATTTCCGCTGCTCTGGGTAACGATTAAACATTACTGCTAATGTCAGGCATAGAGTCCTAGGGCAGGCGGCAAATGGAAAAGCTTTATTTTATGATCATTTAGGAGTGGGAGTTAGAAAGTATAGAAGCAACATGGGAGAAAAGGTAGCCGTGTTCCTGACACTCCCCTCAGCTGCTGTTTGGTGATGGATGAGCATCTTTGCAAAGAGGATGCAGAGTGGGTGACTCAAGAATGCTGAGTGCCAGACGGTGGATAGGAAGCTGTGTTCAATATAGGAAACGAGCCTTGACCAGAGCTTAAGATGGGTTTCTGGAAAAGTCTACTAATGCTTTCTGATGCAGCATGGCCATTTGCTTGCTTGTAACTAATAAGCTGCTAATCAGCCACCAATATTCCAGTGTGATTGCACTATACATAGTTACAACTACTGTGAATTTTTATATGCCAAAGACCATTAAAATGCTGCCATGAGCTAATGGGAATGGCTTAGGGGTTGCAATAGAAGCTATAAATCATAGGCTAAAGTACAGCCAAATTCCACAGTGGAAAGAGCAGATATTTTGATGTGCAAAAGCTCAATGCCAAATCTGGCCCAGCTGTATTATACAACTGCATCTGGTAGAGCAGCTAGCATGAAAGATCTCTCAGCGTTTCCATTTTTGAAAAAAAACCTCACTGATTTCCTCCCACCTCCCCCCGAAAGTTAAATGCTGTCCTTCCATATTGTAAGCTTGGCATACAGGTTGCCTATCCAGAGGCAGATTTTGTTTCAATTTAAAAATCATGTAAATTGTTTTGAAATTATGGGTGGCAAAAAAGGTTGTTTTTCTTTTGACAGTTTCAGACTTTTTAATATTTGCTTTACATAAGAAAAATCTTATCTAAATAGATGAAATTTTACCACTTAAAAAGAGAGGGACAACACTTCCGTTCTGTCACATTGGTGAATGAAGCTCAACTGGTGTAATACAGAGGAGAATTTGGCTTAAACAGTCTACACAGAATAGACTAGTGGCTCTGTTATTTGTCAGTCTGTATTGAAACAGCCAAGATATTTGCCTAATGGCAAGAACAGGAGACTGAAAACCAGGAACTCTTGAATTCTAATGCCAGCTTCCACACTGAGGTGTGAGCCCAGTCTGGCTCCCATTGAAATCAATGAGAATGCTGTCGGGGGGGGGGGGGGGGCAGAATCAGGTCCTCGCTCTGTGACATTGGACAAGTCACTCAACCGCTTTGTGTCTGAATATGGTAACAATACTTACTTGACTGCAGGGTTTGTCCTAAAGGTTCATTAAGAGACCACATTGGCCACAACCACTGCTGGTGCAGATAGGTTTATTTTGCAGCAGTCTCTGCCAGCCTGGTCCATTGGACCCCCAAAGTAGGAGGGCAGATGGCTGTACTGCCTCAAGGTTTTGACTGGGGGTGATCCTGACTGCTCCAGCTTGGAACACTAGGAATGATCGATCATCTCCCATCCCAGCTGCTGATAGCCAGTGCCTCCTGCTTGTAGGGCTGAGCTGGTTGGCTGTAAGCCTCCTGATGGAGGCGAGGACAAAAGCTCCTTGTGCCATTGCAACTGTGTCACTGGCAGGACTTTAATCCACTGAGGGGCCTAGTCCAAGGACCAGCAGCACAGGTGCTCCTTGAGGGTATAATCCAACTCCTGTAGAAATTAATAGAGAGAATCCTATTAACTTCAATGCACGTTGGGTCAGGCACTGAATTTGGCTCTGTGTTTGTAAAGAGCGTTTGAAGGGCTCTCTCATTTCAAAGAATTACTAACGTTGAAAAATAGATGCTGTATATGTACCCTAGCTGCTATTAGTAACTGTTACTAGGCGTTGACATCCTCTGATTCTTCAGGGTTTGGTACTTCAGCTTTTTCAAACTGAAATTTGTAAAGCTAGGTTTAATTTGTAGGGCCAGATTCTGCCCCAAGTTAAAACAGAGGTGATGTGTGTGTAGCGTAGGGATGCAGGGTCTCCTTCCTTTCCCGCCAGATTGCTCATCCCATGGTGCTGCAGGGCCCCCTCCCTTCAGACCAGCTGAGTCAACGAACTGTGCTGGGCAGGGCAAGGCAGAGGCAGGAGCAGAGGGACATCTGGGAGCAGCTTGGAGGTGCGGCTGTTTTAACTCTGCTGGGAGAGTCAGAGGAACAGTGTGGAGCTTCACAGAGGGGCTGCTGCTTTCTCAGAGGGGTGGGATTGGGCTGCTTTCTGGAAGGGGGGAGGGTTTCTAGAAGGAGGGGCATGACTTGAGCTGTTCTGGGGTTGTGCCCTCCCACTGTCAGGAGGGATGGGTCTCTATCTAGTGCAGAATTTGTCCCTACAAACCTTGTGGCACCCTGTACCTCAAAGTAGCACCCTGGAACCCCCGTATTCACCACTGTCCTGTAATTATTCTATGTGTTGTACAAAGTATGCCTTTTGAGTACTTGTTTTAAAAGCCTTGATCTGGTGAACATTAATATTCTGTTGGATTGTATGTGCTCTCTTTATATGTGACGTTATGCAGCACTATATGTGGTACCGAAATATGTTGGACAGCCACGCTTTCAGTTGCAAGAAAAGGACCAGCCAGACTATGTGCTGATGGCCCATTAAAGGGAATCCACTCTCCCAAAGGCCATCCCAGAGACTTCTCAGAGAGACCACACGTGCAATGGAGACTGCTTGACCTAGGGTTGCCAATTCTCCCGGATTGCCGGGAGTCTGCCAGAATCGCCTCAATCTCCCAGTTGCTATTGACAGTAATCCAAGTGATTTTATTAGGCCAAAAGTCCTGTCAGTGGCACAGTAGGGCTAAGGCAGGCTCTCTACCTGCCCTGTTTCTGCTCAGCTCCCGGAAGTGGCCAGTACCTCTGGCTCAGGGGCAGTCAGGGGTCTCTGTGTGTTGTCCCTGCCCCGAACACCGACTCTACAGCTTCACAGCCAATGGGACCTGCAGGGGCAGTGCCTGCGCAGGGAAAGCGTGCAGAGTCACCTGGCTGCCCCTGAGCCTAGGAGCTGGGCATGCTGGCTGCTTCTGGGAGCCGCCTGAGGTAAGCACTGTCTGGCTGGAGTCAGCACCCCTAATATCTTCCTGCACCCAAACTCCCTCCTAGAGCCCACACCCCAACCCTCTGCCCCATCCCTGAGCCCTCTTTTGCACCCAAATTCCATCCATACCCAATGCCCTCCTAGAGCTGGCACCCCAAATCCCTTCCCACACTCCAACCCCCTGCCTCAGCCTGGTGAAAGTGAGTGAGGGTGGGTGTAGGTTCCCTCGCCCTCCCAGTCGGAGGGCGACCACTCGGGCCGGTCCAAACCGGACCGGTTTATGCTCTGTCTGGCCCCTTTGTAGCCAATAAACAAGCAGTCTTTAAGGCTGGGCCTGGGCCTTTGGGCACAGGCAGCCAGTGAACAAGCAGTCCTTAGGAAGATTGGCTCTAGCCTGGGCCTCTGAGCACAGGCAGGCAGTAAACACAACAAACAGTCTCCAGAAGGCTGGGGCCTAAGCCTCCGCAGCAAACAGTCTTTAGGAGGCTGGCTATGGCCTGGGTGTGGCTCAGGCAGCCAGCAAACACATACAGTCTTTAAGGCCGGGGCCCGAACTTCAGAGAACAGGGCCCAGCAACAAACAGTCTCTGGGGGCTGGCTTCAGAGCACCAGGACCTCTGTCGCCCAGTCAGCCTCCGGCTCCTCAGGGTACACGGCAGCAGGTACTCCAGGCCAGTCGTCGTCAGGGTTGGGCGCACCACTCAGGTTGGAGTCCCCTCTGGGCAGCAGCCAGTCAGGCGGAGCCTCCTTCTCCTTCCCTGGTTCTCCCTCTTCTGGGCTGCAGGGCTGGCCTTTTATAGTTCTGGTCCCGCCCCTGTACCTCCGCTGAGAGGGGCGGGGCGGTCTTGGCTCCACACTCCAGGGGGTGTCTCCGGCTCCCTCGCCCTCCCAGTCGGAGGGGGACCACTCAGGCCCACTACAGTGGGGGAAAGCGAGCTACGGAGGGAGGAAGAATGGAGTGAGCGGGGGTGAGGCCTCGGAGAAGGGGCTGGGCAGGGGCACAGCCTTGGGGAGGGGTTGGAATGGAGCAGGGGTGGGGTATGGGTGTTTGGGTTTGTGCAGTTAGATAGTTGGCAATTCTAGCTTGACCAATGGGGAGTGCCTGATTTCCCGTGTCACAGCGGAGATCTTTCCAGCAACCTGGAGGAAAATATAAAAAAGAAGAGAGGCCCAGCGATGATGTGACATCTTCTCCCATCCCGCAACTCAACACCTGGAAGAACAAAGACTTTAAAATGGGGAAGGATGGTCCCAAGCTGGAAGGTTGTCTCAGCCTGTGTATTGAGAAACTGCAACCTGCTTGTTACCACCTGCCTAGGCGAGAAAAATTATATGATTCAACTCTTGCTTAGACTAAAAGTTTTGGATTTAGAAAGTGTGTTTACCTTCTATTTTCTTAAGGTAACTATCTCCAGAGGTGAAAGTACTTCTCAGACAATACACAGTCAACCTGTGGAATCTAAAAGGGCCCTGGGCTCCCGGCAATGGCCAGAGGCCCATGCCCTTTAAATTGCCACCAGAGCCCTGGGGCAGTGGTGGCGATTTAAAGGTCCTGGGGATTTAAAGGGCCCGCCCCTTCGGCCTGAAGCCTTCCCACCCCCCGCCGCTCAAGACTCTGGCCTTGCGTACCAGTGAGTCCCTTAAGTTACTTCCACCCCTGACTATCTCGGACCTTTATGCCTACTGCTTAAAATCACTTAAAATCTGTCTTTCTGTAGTTACTAAATCTGTTTTATATTTTATCTAAGCCAGTGAGTTTTGGTGGAAGGGCTTAGGAAGTCTCAGCTCAGGTTAACAAGGGCTGTTCCACATCCACTACCCTTTTGTTGGAGTGGCAAACTAGGTAATGAATACACAGGTCAGGCACAAAAGGGTACTGAACTTGGGGAGCCAAGGGGCCATGGTCTTCCCACTTTTGAAACTCACACCCCTCCAAATTTTAAACTTAAAAAAAAAATTGACCTCCTCTATTTCCTTAACTTTCCTTGCCTATATATGGAGACTGAGAACAGTGGATGGTTACATCAATCAGCTGTCGGTCCTTGAAATGTGACTTCAGAAATATATTGGACTCTCACTTTCTCTAATCTTCACTTATACTTGTGGTATATTATAAGCAATTTATGTGTCAATTCCTGTTCGTTTGTAAAGTGGCTGCTAAAATCCAGTAATCCTACTTGACGCTGTATATTTCCAGCATTCTCCTTTACAGTGAGGTGAGCGTAGAGGAGGAGCCAGATTGTGTGGTGCTCTGTGTACCTTTAAGTATCAGGGTAAGGAAGCTTCAGGCAATGTGTGCTCAGCAGCTGGGAGCAGGCCTTCAACTTTGAGAGAGAAGGGTTCTGTGAGGCAAGCTGAAGTGTGTTCTGTATGGGAGGGTAACCGCCAGGAACTGTCCACTTTTTGTATAAAAACTGGCCTGTCTCATGAGATTTCCTGATCAGTTTTGCAGAGCAGAGGGAGACTGGGATACAATTCTAAACTCTGGGTACTTCTCCCATTGAACATTAGAGGTTTACTTGATGCCATTGTACCTCTCCCTTCTCCTGTTTGTTTCTTATCTCCGTACATCTCAGTTTATATTGATATTATGGATGCATTTATGCTGGGGTGACTAGTGATGACTTAAGTATTGTGAAAAAGAAGCAAGGTAGAAAGCAAAACACGTCACTGGTCTCATGAGTCATGCACCTAATGTCTGTCCTAAAGCATAACTTGTTAAAACAAGAGTATATAAATTCTGCACACACCCCAGGCATGTGTCAAATATCCCTTTAATTAGAACAGACTTTATGTCCTGGATCCCTTGTCCCATGGAGTTGTATTTTTTTGTGCTTATTTTAAAGAAAAAGTTTCCTTCCCCCATCATAGCTCCTCTATTTTACAAGGATGGTGACTCTGAGTAAGTAGACTCCTTCCTTAGGGTGCAGCTCGATTCCTGGGGGCAGATGCTCCATGGCTGTAGATTGCCCTAGCTCCCTCCATGTCAATAGAGCTACGGCAGTTTACACTAGCTGATGACTTGCCATCTGGTGTGTGTAGTATGTTTTAATATTTATATCCGCACAGTCTAACTAAAACAACCAGATTACATGAGTTATGAAAATTGGCAAAGTGCAGAGCACAGTGAACTGAAGAACTAGAATCCTGTTTAGGGTCTTTCTCTGGTGGCAAGACAAGGAACATCACCTGATTGGAGGGAACAAGGTTTATGGACAGAAGAACAATACAGCAGCGCAAAGTCCTAAAGCAGATGGTAGCAGAAATATTTTCCACCGCTCTAGTATTGAGACTGTTTTAACGGAATGCGTGTATTACTTGCCAGAAAGCAGCAGATGCCGTCACAGGTTAGGACTTCTCCCACCTGCTTCGCTGCAATAATCCTGCCTTCTTTAGCCTCTGCAAGGTTTGTCTGAAAGGCGATGGCTACTCTACGTTTAGTAAACTGAATTGACTCTGATTTGCAATAAACTATTTCTACTAGTTTTCCAGAGTACTGTATGGAGTGTTCACACACCTCAATCCACTTTCCAGGTGTGGTGGAGCAGAAGGGTGCCCCATTTGACAGGTGCATGAGGATATATTAAAAATTGTCCAGATAGTTTTAAAACTAACTATGGAATGATGGTCGGCATTTTATTCCCCTCCCCCCGACAAATGTTGCTCTAAATATATTCTGAGGGCTAGTCAAAGCAGTCACAAGGGTACAGACTGAGAGCGAGTGCCTTTAAGCTGGAGGCTACTTGAATGCAGGCTGGGTGGCTGGCATGTATCATTCTAAGTTTAGCTGCAATTGCTGTGAAGGATGTAAGGAATAGAAACCACTAAAGCTTGGTTAATGTAAATGTCTGAGAAATGGGGAAAATCTAAAACTTCAAAATTGGTCAAAGAATTAGCATCCTCTAGAAAAATTAGATGAGCTCCAAATTCAGCTTGTAGATGCCACAGCCCTGCCAAAGACCAAATCCCTCTCTTTTGTGAGCTGTAATTGCACTTGCCACTGGCCTATTAAGGCAGCTGGAAATAAATATGTATGGCACTGAGATGGCATCAGGTCACTGAGATGGTGTCTAATTTTAAACTCTGGAGAGGAAACAACGTAGCCACAAAAGGGAAATGCAATTCCTCTGAGCTCCATTTGATTTTCTAAAGCACGGTTAAAATCTGGAATAATAATTATATTATTCAGCGTTGCCACAGAGGACTTCTTAAAATGTGCTGTACTGTCCTGGGTTTGGTGACTGTGCAGCAACATCAGATGGAAATGATAATGAAGGTGAATTTTGGGAATAGCCACAATGTTTGTGGCTATTGATTGGAATTTGCTAGGCTGGGTTTAAATACTGTTGCTCTCTTTTGAACTTTGTGTATCGATTGCACACTGCAGATAAACAGCCATCTGTGCTGACTGAATATTTATTATGACTTGGAAGTAGACTAAGTAAGGACAGCCTTGAATTAGAGATGATGGTTTTCTAGTAAGCAAGGTTTTCCCACCCAGGATTCTTATACTTGTATTTAAACAAGGGAGAGGGAGTCTAAATATTTGGACATGTTTTTTCCATCTTTGGAGAAAAAGGTCAATGTCTAGAAAAATGATTACAGAAAAGACACAGTCAAATTTTCTGTATTATTTGTATGGTGCCAATAGCATTGCCCTGCCTCATTTTGGAAACCTGTCAAATATAACATACTAGTCTAAAAGCCCGTGTACACGGGCCAACGGTAACAGCTCGTGGGCCCCCCACTCGCTCAGATCTCTCCCCTCTCCAAGCCCCCCCCCGCTCACTCAGCCCTCTCCCCACTCCAAGAGCCCCCCTCCATTCACTCAGCCCCCCTCCCCTCCACTCCAAGGCCCCCCCCGCTCACTCAGCCCCCTCTACCCCCCACTCGCTCAGCCCCCCTCCCCCCACTCCAAGGGCCCCCCCGCTCGCTCAGCCCCCCCTCCCCCTCACTCCAAGGCCCCCCGATCGCTCAGCCCCCCCTCTCCTCACCCCAAGGCCCCCCTGCTCGCTCAGCCCCCTCCCTCCCACTCGCTCAGCCCCCCTCCCCCCTACTCCAAGCCCCCCGCTCGCTCAGTCCCCCCTTCCCCCCACTCTAAGGGCTCCCCCCGCTCGCTCAGCCCCCTCCCCCCCACTCCAAGGGCCCCCTGCCTGCGCCCAGCCACCCTCCTGCCACGCTCTCCGAGCCTCTGATCCAGACCCTACTTCCCTCTCGGCGGCACACACGCGGCGGCCATGTTGTGCTGCCGAACTACACCTCCCAGCATGCCGTTCGTCTGGGCCGTCTCTACTGCGCATGACGGCTTCACACAAACTTCCCTAGTCTTTTATTAAATAGGATATGAAGTGGTTTTAGAAATCTGGACACAAATTGAACTTATTGATCATAGGACTGATTCAATTTCAGTGCAACTGTGGGAGTCTTTCCACTGCCTTTTTTATGAGTTGGATTTGGTCTTGTTAATGTTATTGTCCATTCAGTAAATGGAAGGATCTGGACTGATACCTTTTTAACCTCTAGAAGAAGCCCTGTACATTTCTACTGGAGCCCAAGGAATCCCCCCCTATTTACTACATCTCCTTGTACTTTTAAGGTTCTATGGCGTGGTAAAGAAGTACTGGAAAATGCATTTTTGGCTAGAAGACTTGCTGCGGTACAGTGAAAGGAACTTCTTTCCTTCCATATTTTATGCTGAATATGCTTTGTATGCAGTACTGCTAGTATTTATCCCTACTGACTGGGAAGAAGGAGACTGGTACCAGTAATTAAAGCAGGCTCTCCCACGTAGTAATGCAGACAGCAACCACTGAGAGACTTGTCCTGTTTTTATTAACACATTTCGTTTCATAGACTCTCTAATGCATTCTACATGTGCATTTCTAGGGGATTATTGCTTATCTTGGGTGGTTAAAGTCACTTAGTCCTTGGCTTCATACCTATTAAAAGCACCTGAGACATTCTATAAATGCTGAGAAAGGCACTGATTTATCTCATAATGAAAAGACTTTGTTAGCTATTTATTTTGGAAGCATACTTACTTGGGCCATCCTTACAACAAACACACTCAAAACTAATCTGCTGGAAGTTGGTTTTGCTCAGCAAAATAAGTATGGATTTTTAATATGCAGAGTTTTTTTTATTTTATTTTGAATGAGTAAATAGCGAAATGTAAACTTTTATAATCAGTGACAATTTATAAATGTAAACTCCCTCTCCCCCCTGCCAAAAAAGAGTTTTGGGGTGGTAAAAGGATGGAATTTTAGACATGTGGAAAAGTTAAATGAATAACTCTAGTTATAATGGTGACACAAAAATAGTTAATTAACTATTTTCTTTTTAAATACTCAACCTGCTCCACTTGCCTGTAGAGTAAGTTTGTTCTTTTTTGGTTGAAGGGGATAAAAAAAGGCAGATTCATAATTCATATCGCCACCTGACCAGTGAATTTTTCTACTGAAGTTCAGATATCTGTATCTTGTGAATTTATTTTTTTCTTTCTTTCATTTGTAGGATACTGGGGTTGGGAAATCAAGTATAGTTTGTCGATTTGTCCAGGATCATTTTGATCACAATATTAGCCCTACTATTGGGTAAGTACCCTGTATAATCTTTTCCTTGAAATGTTTCACTGCTGCCAAAATAGTCTTCCTTCTGTCTCAAGTGCCTTCTCATCCCCATGTTCAAGACTATGCATAACTCCCCTACATTTGCCCCTTACTATTTTGATGCCATGTTCTGCTTTTCACACTCCACTAACTTCCTTTTTTTTTTTTGGATATGTCTTCTTGCCTCGGTCTTTGCTCATGTTACTCCTTACATTTAGAATATCTTATCCATTAATGTTCACCAAGCTTCTTTCTTCCCTCTCAACAACTCCTGAACAGCCACCTGATTTGTGAAGCTATCATGAACACACATCACTACTCTGTGGCTGGTATTGTACAGACTCGTGATCGAAAGCTTTTTACCCTCTATTAAGCTCTGAGCACAACTATGGGATAATACAAATAATCCTAGGTTGGAGTCTGCTCTCTCTGCATGATGATACATATGCCACTAAATGTCCCCTTTCAGTGTGCTAGAGTCAGGACCAGATTGTTCAGTTCTCATGGAAAGCAGGATAGGATGTGAGGCCAAATTCTGCTCTTATAACTAATTATGGAGTTATTCTAGATTTTCACCTATGTAAATGAGCTGTGGTTTCCTATTCTAGGGGCCATGGGCCCAATAAATTCAGATATATTCATTTCTCTGTTACCACTCTTTTAAGTTATCCTCTTCCAACGGCCTCTTAGCTCCCTGGGAGATTTTGGCATATATATATTGTGGCAGACCCAGGGCAGACAGCTGCCAGTAAGGCCTGCAATTAGGAGGCTTACCACAAGGGAACTGGGTCCAGCTGAGCAGGGCTGCCACAGCCAGAAGCAGGGCCAGCTGGGGCCAATTAAGGAGGCTGTCAGAGCCCTTGAAAAGAGACTCCTCCCCAGAGAGGCTTGTGGGAGTTTGAGGAGTGAGTTTGGAGGGAGTGAGAGTTTGAGGAGTGAGTTTGGAGGCAGTAGGAGATAGAGGAGCGAGTTTGGTGAAAGTAGAGGGGTGTGAGGGGCAAGTTGGAAGAAGCAGGGGCAGAGAGGCGGCTGGCAAGCAGGAGGAGAGAACTAAGGGTCCCTCCCAGGGGGGGGCCTAGCTTTCCTAGCTTGCAGGAGCCTGACCCTGAGAGAGAAAGAAAGGGAACGAGCTGCTAAGGAGCAGCAGGAAAAACCGGGTCTGGTGCAGTCTGGTCAGGGCGCCAGGGCTGCACCAGCACCCCAAAGGACTTGAACCAGGGGGAGCAGAGGAGCCACCTTGTCACAATATATATATATATTAGCATTTTTTCTTTTTGATTGGAGTTCAGCCTGCACAGATTCTCCCCATTCAGTGATCTGATCCAGTGTCTCAGGTTTGGTCCATTCTGGAGCTCGTTTGCGATTCTGGGACTGCATGGTCTCCTGTGCTGATGAGCTCTGCATGGTTACCTGTGCTGCTGACCTCGCCACGCTGACCAAACAGGAAATGAATTTCAAAAGTTCCTGGGGCTTTTCCTGTGTACCTGGCTAGTGCATCTGAGTTGAAAGTGCTGTCCAGAGTAGGCTGACCATACATCCCGTTTTGAACGGGACAGTCCCGTTTTTTACATATTTTCGGACCGTCCCGTCTTTTTAATACAAATATCAATTTTGTCCCGTTTTTTGTAAAAAACGGAACGCGGCTTTACTCGCCTTTATTCTTTCCAGAGACAAACGCGTAGGGACCCATCCTGCCCTCACTGCAATCAGTAGCAACACTTCAGTGGGAGCAGGGCCCTTGAACTAACCAGACTGGGGCCGCTCTGTGGACACTACCCTCCCTCCCTGTTCGGTAGCTCTTGAGCCAGCAGCCTGCGGAGCGAGAGCCGAGATCTGGCCCCACGTGGCCGCCCCGTGCTCCGGGGCTCAAAAATGCACCTGCAGAGGGTCTGTCTTTGCAGAGGACACAAGGGGTCGCACCTCCCCCCGGTATTGGAGCTCAGCAGAAGCGCCTGAAAACGCAGGCAAGGTGCAGGCAGCAGAGAGAGGGAGAAAGGCAAAGAGATCAAAATCGCCGATGAGCAAACTGCATCTCGCCAGCCCAGCACCAGTGTCCCACCGCTGGACGGGTGATGGAAAAGATGCCCGAGAACTATTTATTTCTAATAACTTCCGGCCGGCAGCTCCCCCGCTGGTGTGCCCGTCCCCACCTCGGCCCCCGGCTGCGGCTCCGGACAGCTCCGCTCCGCCGTTGGCTTCAGCCCGCCGCCCGCTGCCTCCTCTTCTCTCTATCCCTTCTTCTTACCTCCTTCTCTCCATCCCTCCCTTCCTCCCTTCTCCCCATCCCCCTTGTCCATCCATCCCTCCCTTCTCTCTCTCCTTCTGTCCGCTGCCTCCTCTTATCTCCATCCCTCCATCTCTCCTTCCTGCCTTATCTCTATCCCTCCATCCCTCTCTTCCTTCTCTCTATCTCCCTTCTTCATCCCTCCCTTCTCTCTCTCCCTCTGCCCACTGCCTCCTCTTCCATCTCCCTTCTCTCCATCCCTCCTTCTCTCTGTCCCTTGCCTCCTCCATCCCGCCTGCTCCCTACCCCATCTCTTCTCTCATCCATCTATCCTCTCCCTTCTCACCTTCGTGCCTTCTCTCCCTCCGTCCCCTCCATCCTCTTCATCCCTCATCCCCCCTTCTCTCTCTCCCTCCATCCTCTTCATCCCCCATCCCCCCCATCTCTCTCGCCCCCATCTCTGTTCTGTTTATTCCTCCATCCCCCCCCAGTCCTTCCTCTGCCTCCCCCCCCGCCCGGCGCTGGGGGGGCCCAGGTGGGGCCATGGTGCTGGTCACCTCGTCCACCAAGCTGGAGTGCCTGGCAAGCCGCTGTTCTGCCGCAAGGTGGCGCTGCGCCAGAAGGTGATCCACGTGGTCAAGAGCCACAAATTCATGGCGCGCTTCTTCAAGCAGCCCACATTCTGCAGCCACTGCACCGACTTCATCTGGTGAGACCCCCCTAGAGCCCCCCCAGAGCCCCCTTAGAGCCCCCAGACCACCACCCCCAGCGCCCCTCAGCCCACGTTCTGCAGCCACTGCACCGACTTCATCTGGTGAGACCCCCCGCTAGAGCCCCCCCAGACCACCCAGAGCCCCCCTAGAGCCCCCCCAGCCCCCCGACCACCCCTCGTGCGCCCCTCAGCCCACGTTCTGCAGCCACTGCACCGACTTCATCTGGTGAGACCCCCCAACCCCGTCCCATTTTTGCCATCCCAATGTCCCGTTTTTGTCTCAAGGAAATATGGTCAGCCTAGTCCAGAGCGATCACAATGGCGCACTCTGGGATAGCTCCCAGAGGCCAATACTGTCAAATTGCATCTACACCAGCGGTCGCCAACCGGTGGTCGTGGTCCGCGGGAAAATTCTGGTGGTCCGCGGTGCCGGGCTCCCTCATGGCCGCCCCTCCGGGCAGGCAAGAGGCTGCGGCGCCTGTCCCGCCCCGTCGGCCAGCAAGCGCTGGCATGCTTCTGCCTCCCGGCTCACGCCGCGTGAGCCGGGGGGCCCGAGCCGCGCCGCTGGAGTCGGGGGTGTGGGGGCCGAGCTGCACCATGCCGCTGAGGCGGCGGGGGGGCGAGCCGCGCTGCTGGAGCCAGGGGGGGGGGAGCCCTAGCTGCGCCGCGCCGCTGGAGGGCGGGGGGAGCCCTAGCTGCGCCGCGCCGCTGGAGCCGGGGCGAGCCGCGCTGCTGGAGCCGAGGCGGGGGGGAGCTGCGCTGCGCCGCGCCGCTGAGGTTGGGGGCCCGAGCCGCACCACGCCGCTGGAGCGGGGGGGGGCCCGAGGCGAGCCGCGCTGCTGGAGCCGAGGGGGGGAAGGGCCCGAGCCACGGGGGGGGGGGGGGACGAGTCAAGCGGGGGGGGGGCGCGAGTCGAGCGGGGGGGGGGGGGGGGGCGCCACGCAACTTTAGTGGTCCGTGAGGACCAAAAGGTTGGCGACCACTGATCTACACTACCCAAAATTCAACCCAGCAAGGTTGATTTTAGTACTAATCCCCTCACCAGAGAGGAGTACAGCACTCGATTTTAAGAGCCCTTTAAGTGGGGTTGGTTGTGTAGACGCATTGAGTATAAAATTGACCTAACTCGGCTAAATTCGATGTAACCTTGCATTGTAGGACAACTACGAAGGTAAGGGTGTTTTTTTGTTTGTTTTTTGTTTTGCCAGATGAACTAATGTTCTAAATCCACAATTCTAGTAACCTCAAGTAGCTACTGGTGTTCTGAACTTCCTGTTTTCAAAGCTGTGAAGTGTTGCATAATATGGAGAGCAAAAGAATGATAGTTGGAAACATACACCCCCAAAACAATCAAAATACTGCTTTTCCTCTGTTACTTAATCTTTTTGTATCAAATTGAACACTGTTTGTTTGAATTGAGCAATTTACAGATGGCTATCCAGGGAACCTCTGGTGTATCTTTCCTAGAAAATGTTTTGAAAACACATGCCCTGTGATGTAATCTGGTGTATTTCTGATTCAAAACATATCGTATCAGATAACTTTTATCCTGGATGTATAAAGAGGCATCTTTGAAGGAATGGTTCAGCAGTGTCCATCTAGGAAGAAATACAATTCTACCAGAGCCTGGGCAATCTCTTTCAGGCCTCCTTCAGCTCAAACACTGTTTTATAGGTTTCCTCTGTACATGTCTAGCATTCTTTCTTAAAGGGATACTAATTTTGAAAAAACACATTTCTCTCTGAAAAAATTCTACCTAGTATTGTTAGAAATTACAACTAAGATTACTATGCCCAAAATTGGAAGTGGAGGGAGGGGGGCTTTTTATTTTGTTTACTTTGTACTTTTGGCAATACTTTGTGGATAGTCTGTTCAGCTGTTCTGTTGCTAGTCCCTTACTTTTCCTGTGGCCTACACTAGCATGATGAAATCACTCATTCACCGCTTGGTGGGGTGATAACATGTACACTCATACCACTCCTTGCAAGAGGATGTTCACCAGGATCACCAACAAAAAGAACCTGAAGTGCCAGCTGCCCAGTAGCCAGGCACGTGCACAGAGAAGAAAGGAGGTATGGGCCCCAGGCACATTTGGCGCTGGTGCTCTTGAGCTAACCAGAAGGATCCCTGTAAACCACACCAGAGGAACAGAACAATTCTAATTTGCATAAACATAAATAAATCCAGGGGATATGACTGAATGGACGCTCTAGCAGAAAATGACTTTTCCCCACCCTAAGTGGTCTGGCCTAACCAAACAAACCTGTCCGAAGTCTAGAGTTGATATGTTTGGAATATTGCTCCAGTGAATTTCATTCGTTAACCTCACAGTGGGCTAGATCTGAATAACAAACAGTTGGTACTTCTCATTTCAGTGCATCCTTCATGACTAAAACTGTGCCTTGTGGGAATGAGCTTCATAAATTTCTGATCTGGGATACAGCTGGTCAGGAGCGGGTGAGTATCACTGTGACATGTTCTGTTCAAATAATATTTAATACTCACATGCCACTTTTCATCTTCACAGGTCTTTAAACATGTTTGTTAATGAATTCTCACACTACCTTGTGAAGTATGTCTCAGAAACGAAGTACAGTGAAACCTCCATTTAACGGACTAATTCGGGCGAGGGGGTGTCCGCTAAATGAAAAAGTCCGTTATTTAATAATAATAAAAAAAACCGAGCTGTCAGAGCAGCAGCCCGACCGCCACAGGGTCGGGACGACAGCTCTGCAGCCCGCCCGCTGCCGGGACCCGGGTGGCAGCCGGGCCCCGTCAGCCAGCCCGCCCGGGTCCCGGCTGCCGGGCCCCGTCAGCCAGCCCGCCCGGGTCCTGGCTGACGGGACCCAGGCAGCAGCTGGGAACCGTCAGCCAGCCTGCCCGCTGTCTGGACCTGGGCGGCAGCCGGGAGCCGGCAGCCAGCCCGCGAGAAATGGATTTGGGATGCATCAGACTTGCTCAGAAATTTTGTCCGTTGCATCCGAAGTCCGTTAAATCGAGGTCCGTTAAATCGAGGTTTTACTGTATTACTATTCCCATTTCACAGATGGGAAAACAGACACCAGCAGGTTAAATGACTTGCCTAAAAGCAGAGACCACTGGATCAAGTTTAAACTCTCTGCTCCCTTCTACAAAGCCCTGTGGAACTCTGCTTCTGTTTGTATATTGATTTACAGGCTGATTCTGATCTCTGAGTCTTGTTATGCTGGATGGCATTAATGGCTGTCATCAACCAGTTCTTTGATTTATAGACTATGACAGTGGTGGGTCATGGAAGCTGTACTGGTTCTGCTAATCAGATGCCGGGGCTCCACCTGTCCCCCATTTTCTCCTTCCTGTTTTCTAGTTTTCACCAAAATCTGTAGAATTCTGTCTACTGATGTTTATAACTCGCCTTGAAGTTGTGGAATTTGATGGGATGCAGCATTCCAAAGTTTTCACATTATGTACAAACACAAACAGAAAAATGCCATCTGGTCATATTTGACATGACCAATACCCAGGAGGTTGTGAAAAGCGGGTATTGTGTATGCCAGGTCTCTGACTCCTGGGAATTCCCCTGCCCTGGGCCAAAATCCAGTTAATCAGTTAAGCTGGCTTCATTAAATGGCCCCTTTGCACTGTCAAAATGACACATAAGAGGGATGGGAAGCAAGCTGAAGAAGGGTTTTGTGCAGCAGGATTTGGCCCAGTGTGCAACAACAAATGTGTGTGCGTACATTATAATCAGGCCCTGGTGCCTTCTGTTGTTCCAAACTGCTGCCACATCTGTGCCCTGATACAGAAAGCTCTTCTGCTCTTTTCCTGTTCACCCTGGTTTCAAAAAACCAGAATGGTCCTGTGCTGATCAGCACTTGGTTCACTCTGACTCTAATCAGAGGTCTCTTACTCTGCCTCCCACTCCACTCCACGCAACCTCTAAAGCCACTACGCCTTTTCCCATGTGGATGTACAAGTAGGGGAAAGAATACAAGAAGATGGACTATCCCCATGTTCCCCAGAGGTGCTGGAACAATTTGTATAGTGGGGATGCTGAGAGCCATTGAAACTGTAAACCCTGCATCTAATAGAAACTACTTCAAGCCAGGGGGTGCGGCAGGACCCCTATTTCTAGCACCTCTGCATCCCCTGAAGATTTCATGGCAAGGCAGAAATAGAAGCAGCTGCACTTAACTCTTCTCCTAGTCCCTCTAACAGACAGAAAGATTGAGTTCCTTCTCCCCCACCTCTCCAGTCCCTGCAGTCAGAAATGCGTATGACTGCAGAACAAAGCCTTGCTGGGGGGTTCAGCTAAAGTGACAGTTAAGACCCACAGACAATAGTTCTGACAGGAGCTAATAATAACAACCATTCTTAGTTGTTCCTCATCCATCCATCTTACTGTTCTTTACAATGAGGCGTAAGTAATATCTCTGTTGAACAGATGGAGAAACTGGTACAGAGAGTTTCAAGTCAAAAACATGTTAAAACTTGGGCAGACTCAAATTGACATGCAGGCACTCCGCCAGGGGCTCAAGTCTATTGGGCTAATTAGAGCTGGCATTTGGCTGTGCCCAAGTTGTCTAAGCACTAATTCTGGCTACATCAGGCCACCAAAAAGCCTAAACTAAAAATATGAATATAACATAGATTAATTTGCTTCCTTAGAGTTTACAGAAAATGTAGCACATCTTAAAGGAGCAAACAGGCCTGTTCCTCCATAACATCTTCAGGGGCAGTTCCCTTATTTGCCCCCATCCCAATTTTTCACACTTGGTATGTGGTCACCCAGTCATAGAATCATAGAATATCAGGGTTGGAAGGGACCTCAGGAGGTCATCTAGTCCAACCTCCTGCTCAAAGCAGGACCAATCCCAACTAAATCATCCCGGCCAGGGCTTTGTCAAGCCTGACCTTAAAAACTCCTAAGGAAGGAGATTCCACCACCTCCTTAGGTAACCCATTCCAGTGCTTCACCACCCTCTTAGTGAAAAAGTTTTTCCTAATATCCAACCTAAACGTCCCCCACTGCAACTTGAGACCATTACTCCTTGTTTTGTCACCTGGTACCACTGAGAACAGTCTAGATCCATCTTCTTTGGAATCCCCTTTCAGGTAGTTGAAAACAGCTATCAAATCTCCCCTCAGTCTTTTCTTCTGCAGACTAAATAATCCCAGTTCCCTCAGCCTCTCCTCCATAAATTATATGCTCCAGCCCCCTAATCATTTTTGTTGCCCTCCGCTGGACTCTTTCAATTTTTTCCACATTCTTCTTGTAGTGTGGGGCCCAAAACTGGACACAGTACTCCAGATGAGGCCTCACCAATGCTGAATAGAGGGGAATGATCACGATCTGCTGGCAATGCCCCTACTTATACAACCCAAAATGGCAACAAGGGCACACTGTTGACTCATATCCAGCTTCTTATCCACTAATCCCTAGGTCCTTTTCTGCAGAACTGCTGCCTAGCCATTCGGTCCCTAGTCTGTAGCAGTGTATAGGACTCTTCCCTCTTAAGTGCAGGATTCTGCACTTGGCCTTGTTGAACCTCTGCAGATTTCTTTTGGCCCAATCCTCTAATTTGTCTAGGTCCCTCTTTATCCTATCTCTATCCGCCAGTGTATCTACCACCCCTCCCAGCTTAGTGTCATCTGCAAACTTGCTGAGGGTTCAGTCCACACCATCTTCCAGATCATTAATGAAGATATTGAACAAAACCGGTCCCAGGACCGACCCTTGGGGCACTCTTCTTGATACCGGCGGCCAGGTAGACATGGAGCCATTGATCACTACTGGTTGAGCCAGATGATCTAGCCAGCTTTCTGTCCATCTTATAGTCCATTCATCCAGCCCATTCTTCTTTAACTTGCTGGCAAGAATACTGTGGGAGACCGTATCAAAAGCTTTGCTAAAGTCAAGGAATAACACATCCACTGCTTTCCCCTTATCCACAGAGCCAGTTATCTCATCATAGAAGGCAATTAGGTTAGTCAGGCGTGACTTGCCCTTGATGAATCCATGTTGACCGTTCCTGATCACTTTCCTCTCCTTTAAGTGCTCCAAAATTGATTCCTTGAGGACCTGCTGCATGATTTTTCCAGGGACTGAGGTGAGGCTGACTGGCCTGTAGTTCCCTGGATCCTCCTTCCTTCCTTTTTTTTAAAGATGGGCACTATATTAATCTGTCCTCTTGCCTCCTAATCCTCTTCCATTTTCTTCCCATCATGCGGTCTAAAACTAGCCTGCGTTTAGACTGCTCACCACCAGGTGTCCAGACCTCATTAGCAGATGCAATTTTGTCATGTGTAATAACATTCAGCACCTGGCAGTAATTTCCAATCACCTCTGAGAAGCCAGGATGCTTATATGGATGCTGTAGGATATCCCACAGAGCACTGGAAACTCAGGCAACTTGGGTATGGTGAAAACCAACTTGAACAGTTGTTGGGTATCCAGCCCTTACCAGAGGCACTAGATGGGCATCCAAATGGCTGTTTGAGCAGATACATACTATGGGAAAAGTTTCCAAAAGTTTGTATGAAAAACTGGAGCAGGAGAAGCAGTTCAGCACAGGCAGCCCACAGGCTGGTCCGCCAGAGCTTGGGCACAGAAAACCAGATTACTGAAAAAGTCAACATGTAACAAAACCTGTTTTAACTCAGACTCACAGCTACAGCTATGCAGGAAATTCTGCAATTTCAAAATCTGTTTTGGTTCCGAATCCGAACAAATTGCCAAATTTCAAACCTTCCCACAAAGCAAATTTTTTGAAAAAAATTCACTTTGGGTCAATTGAAGCATTTCCTTTCAAAGTTGAAATGTTTCATCTTGATTTACATTTTAAAAAATGTATATTTTAGAATAAAAATTATAATATAAAACATTTTCAAAACAAAAAGTCATTTCAATGAACAATCAAAATGCTCCATTCCAATAAAGTCCAATCTTATCAAAATACTTCATCTCAATGTTTTTCAAAACAAAAATTTCATCAGAGTAAACACATTCCTGTGGCAAGTTTTGAATTGGACAAAAAGGGCATTTTCTGCTGGAAAATTTTAACGAGCTATGCTTGCAGTTTTGCCCAGACAACTCTCTTCCTGTTCCTGAAGTAGTTGCTTTAGTAGCCCTGCCCTGGAGTGCCTGTGCAAGTCGGAGTTCCTATTAACTCTTCATTTGACAGGAGTGCCAAGTGACTGCTTCACATTCCACTTTTGCAGCATTTAAGCACAAAGTGTGAAAAGCTGCTGTTGTTTGCCTTTTCAGAAGCCCTGACCAATCAAAGCAGCTGCCTAAGAAGAGGAAAGAAGGTTTATCTCTGCATTTCTTCACGGCCAGAGGGAGGAGGAGAGAATGGTGTAGTCAGAACAAAGCAGTTTAGAAAAAAAGATAGAAAAACAAACAAAATGAGAATTTTCCATGCCTAACCTATAACAACCTGCCACAGAGCTTTGACTGAGTACTGACAACACAGCTCTGCCTCTAATTCATTAAGTAGATTTACAAAACTAAAAGGAGCCTGCATAAGTACCGTAGATGGAATTTTTCCCAAGAATTTTCCAATTCCTAAATCTGCATTTTTAATATACATTTTTTTAATAAAGGCCTACAGCATTTTTTTGCAGTATATTGCTAATATGTTAGAAAATGGAGTTCAGAAGCAGACTTCCTGCCTTGACAGGAGTGGGAGTCAATGCTCAGTTTGTTGTACAGTGGATGCGCTGAGCCTCCAGAGAGACTTCTGGCAGCATTGCTTGACTTTCCAGTACCACTTATTGAGGAGAGTGTAGATTGTTCTTCATCAGAAAAAAAGGAGAGTTGGTGAGCCATCCTTCACTTTCTAGTGAGGAGGATTTGAAACCTTGGCAGCACATTTAAAAACATCCCTCTGCTTCTCCCTGTTTAAGTATCAATCTCTGATGTCCCAGTTTCTTTGTGATCCCACTTATTCCACTTTCCAGAGTGTCACTTTTCCTCCAGCTTGCCTTTTTTTCTTGGTGCTTTTCATCAAACTTGCAGTGCTGCCCTGAACTGCATGGCTAAAATTTGACACTTTGGTTATCGCGAGCAAAGATCGCCCCTCTACAAACAATCTCATCAAAAGTTAGCTAAGGATGTTTTTTATTAATGTGTATTTCAGTCCGTGATGCAATAAATAGCTTCTACTTACAGTGCTTTTGTCTGTATGGACTCATCTTCTGTACACTTGCATGGTGTTAGTGGTTAGCAAGCCATATCTGCCATAACAAGTATACAGATTTGTGCAGGCTTTTAACAGCTGCTGCTAAGGTAGGACAACAGATGAGTTCTGTCACAATTTCATGTTGTTTATTTCTTTATTTTATTTTGTTGGAGTGGGGAGGGAATGTCATCAAAATAAAGAAGCAAATAAAGGCAACATGGCATTTACCATTGTAAGATTGATCATAAAGCCAGGTACCTACCTGGAAGTGTGTGGGTGTATATATATTTTCATTAAACTTAAAAAAACCCCAAAACCCTCACGTGCAGATTACCAAAGAACAATAATTGAGAATCAAGATTTAATGTCATTAGATGTTTCACTTAATGACTGATCTTAATAAGGGCTGAACACCATGTCATTTTTATAATATTTCAAAGCTTTGTTTTCTGCTTATTTTAAATAACACCTAGGGGCTCTCCTAAAATGCTGGTATATTTTTTTTCCTTTTACTTCAAGAATGCTTATCTTTTGGAGGCAATGTATATGAGTGAATAAGAGGCTTTTTCAGTCTACTTTGACAAATGAATAAGAGAAAAGAAAATGCTGGACTGGTTTGATAGACTAGCTAGCAATCACCTAAAAAGATTTCTTAAATATTTTTTTCTGTCCTATTGAACTTTGGGTCCAGAAGAAGATGAGTAATCTGTACATACTTGTGGGAGTGACATCTACTGATGTTCAAGTCCTTGTAAATTAAAGATATATACAGTTATTTTTAAAAGTTCCTTAGTACTAAAATTGCAGCCCTGTGTTGTATGTAGGGAAAACTACTCAAGGTTATAAAATGGTAAATCATATCTGTGAATGGCATGCATGCATAACATTTTCCATTCACTCTTTGCCAGCTGGGAATGTTAGGAATTTCCTATCCCTCCATCCCCTCCACTATGTCTGTGTGAGAAGCTTACATTTCAGGATAATCTACTTATTGTTTCTGTTGCTCTTCCATAACTCCTCTCCACCACCAAATATTTTAAATCTGGGCAGTATTTCTGTGGAAGGCCATAGCATCAGGGAAGACAAGACACTGCACTAATAAACCAATCTGGGCAATATCTGAAGTATAACTAAGGGGTCTGGCCTAGCCCTCTTGAGTAAGACACAAGTATTCAGAGAATAAGTTGACAAGAATGAAAAGAAAAATCTAGACCTGAGATACTCAACCTGTTAGTCTAGAGACATTTGCAAATGCTTTAAAGGGCCCCTGCTGAATTTAGCCCCGTTTAGTTTGCTTCAAGCTACTCTATTTGGTCTTAGATGCAACATAGACCAAAGGAGTGATCACTTACTGCCTGATGTATAATAATGCAGTTTATAATGGGGTGGCAAGGTCTTCTGCTGCCCCCTGCCAGTTGGAAGTTGTGTGGAAATGCTGACTGACTCCTGCTGACTCTGTGTGGTTGTTGCTAGGGTTTTCCTCCAGGGCTTCTCCGCCCCAAGTCCCACGCGTATCTCCCATATTATCCCCGGTTTGATTCACAAGTTGCACCTGCCACTTACACTGTCGTAAGTAGGAGAAAGCTGAGTGCTGTTCTGTGCTACACAGGTTGTTAATGGCTGTAAAAGACTGAAATGGCAGTCCAGGATTAGTGCAGAGTAGGGGGCATTCCAGCAATGCCTCTTTTGCTCTGGCCATGTCCCCGTCAGCAGGGGCTGGCATAGGAGTCACTACTTTGGCTGTGTGGTACAGAAGGATTCCCCTGGCACAGGCTGGATACACCAACTCTATAGACAGAGGTAATTCTGTATCTGGTATTCATGCAGCTGCTACTGGAATACTGTGTCCAGGTCTGGTGTCACAATTCAAAGATGTTTATAAAGAGAGCTCCTATAAGAGCAATGAAAATGATTAAAGGACTTGAAAACATATCTTAATGATAGACGCAAGGAGCTCAATCTATTTAGTTTAACAAAGAGAAGATTAAGGGGTGACTTGATCACAGTCGGTAAGTACCTACATGGGGAATAGTAATGTGATGATGATGATCATGATAAAAGGCTCTTCAGTCTAGACAATTTCAAACTAGAAATAAGGTGCAACATTTTAACAGTTTGGGCAATTAACCATTGGAGCAATTTACCAGTGGTTGTGGTAGATTCTCCATCAGTGGAAATCTTAAAATCAAATTGAATTTTTTTCTAAAAGATATAGAATCTTAGAAGTGTAGAGCTGGAAGGAACCATAAAGTCATCCAGCCCATCCCCTTGCACTGAATCAAGATGAAGTAAACCTCTGACCTAGACCATCCTGAAAAGGGCCAACTTGTTCTTAAATACCTCCAATGACGGGGATTCCACAACCTTCCTTGGAAGCCTGTTCCAGAGCTTAACTGCCCTTATGGTTGGAAAGTTTTTCCTAATATCTAACCTAAATCTCCAATGCTGCAGATTAAGCCCATTATTTTTTCTCCTACGTTCAGTGAAGAACAATCGATCACCATCCCCTTTATAATAAACATTAACATATTTGAAGACTGTTACTGGGTCCCCTGCCTCAGTTGTCTTTTCTCAAGGCTACACATGCCCAGTTGTTTTAACCTTTCCTCCTAGGTCAGGTTTTCTCAACCTTTTATCATTTTTCTTGCTCTCCTTTGGACTCTCTCCAATTTATCCACATCTTTCCTAAAGTGTTGCTTCCAGAATTGGACACTTTACTCTAACTGAGGCCTTTCCAGTGCTGAGAGTTCTGGCCCCTTGGTAGAGCTGGACAGTTATACAAAACACCCCATAATGATATTAGGTTTTTGTTTGTTTGTTTGTTTTTTGCAATTGCATCATATTGTTGATTCATTTAATTTGTGATCCACTATAACCTTCAGATTGTTTTCAACAGTACAATGGCCTCTCCAGTTATTCCCCATTTTGTAGTTGTGCATTTGGTCTTGCCTTCCCAAGTGAAGTACTTTGCTCTTATCTTTATTGAGTTTCATCTTGTTGAATTCAGACCAATTCTCCAGTTTGTCAAGGTTGTTTTGAATTCTAATCCTGCCCTCCAGAGTGCTTGCCACCTTGGTGTCATCTGAAAATTTTATATGTACCGTATTTTTCGTCATATTGGACGCTCCGGCGTATAAGACGCCCCCGACTTTTAAAGTAAAAAAGGCGGGGGAAAAAAAAAAAAAAAAAAACCCACCACACACAAAAAGCGCCCCGGTTCCCCCCTCCCCGCCGCGGGCGGGCTGCCGGGGGCGCCCCGGTTCCCCCCTCCCCGCCGCGGGGAGGGAGGAACGGGGCGCCCCCGGCAGCCCGCCCGCGGCGGGGAGGGGGGAACCGGGGCGCCGCCGGCAGCCCGCCCACGGCGGGGAGGGGGGAACCGGGGCGCCCCCGGCAGCCCGCCCGCGGCGGGGAGAGGGGAACCGGGGCGCCGCCGGCAGCCCGCCCGCGGCGGGGAGGGGGGGAAACCGGGGCGCACGCACTGTTTTTTTTTTTTTTTTTTTTTTTTTTTGTGATGGGGCGAATAGGTATATTCGCCCTATAAGACGCAGCAACTTTTCCCCCCCCGTTTTGGGGAAGAAAAAGTGCGTCTTATAGGGCGAAAAATACGGTATACTATCCATTCCGTCATCTAAGTTATTAATGAAAAGATTGAACAGTGCCAGACCCAGGACTGACTCTTGTGAGACCTCACTAGATATGGCAGTTCATATCTAATATGCTGCAGTTCAAATAGGAATTAATTCAGGGAAGTCCTATTGCCTTTGTTACACAAGAGGTTAGACTAGATGATCACAATGGCCTCTTCTGGTTTTATAAGCTATGAATCTGTAAATTAGTCTCCCTGGAGAATCTGACCCTATGCTTCTGTCCCCCAACTACCACATTGCAGTGAAGATTGCAGCAGAAATGCCTATAAATAAATGTAAAAATGGTCCATAGGGATGCTTGGAATTGCTGTTAGTGGAATCAGCACCTCACTGACATTCTGCATGGAAGAAGTTGAGGGATAATGGAGAGACTGAAGGAGCACTACAAAGCTACTGTTGTACTCTCTTCCTGAGCTTTTTTTAATCACTGCTCAGGATATGCAGCAAAGCTTGTATGGGATTTAGGAACACCACTTTTGCTCTCTCCTTATTCTGGGCTGGTCTGCACTGCACAAGTTAGAGCCGCCTGAGTGCTGCCCTAAATTACACAAATTGCCAGCAACAGCCGGGGACCAGAACTGCAGCCAGAGTGTAGGAAACCACTGGCCACTCCCCTTGCCCCTGCTCACTCCAGGTGAGAACGGGTGGTGGTGTATGAACCATTATAGCAACTCTGTACCACTGGAGGAGAGCCTCTGATGACTGGTTAATAGAAGCTGCTCACGGCAATCTGCAGCCCTAGGCATGACAGAAGGGCAGCTTGGCCAAATTTAAATGAGTGGTGCACAGAGTCACAGCACCACTCAGGTTTGGCCCAGTTGCCACTCCATCATGGCCCAATCTCCCATTCTAGGCAGATGCCTGGCTTGCCTGTAGCTAAAGTGGCCTTGTGTTTGGTGCCACTCTACAAAGGAGCAGAGATAAAGCTACCCTAATGCACTGCAGGATGTGGCCCTTTGTAGTTTTCAACTTTATGGTAAATTATTAGAATCAGAAATGCAGAATCATGAAATCCTGGTTATAAAAATGCTGATTTCCAATAGTTAATCCCACATGATTTAAAGTTTCATGCACTACTATTTTTTTTCATTTTGTGCATATGTCCCACATTTGGTCCTTCGCAGGTTGCACATTAGTATTTTGTATTCTCATACTTAATTTGCCATGAGTATTTCATTTGGGTAATTAATCTAGGAGAAGATCCAAGATGACTTTTTTAAAGTCATTTCTGGAAAGGTTAGTATTAGAAAAACACAAAAATCATGATTTGCAAAATACAGAATATATATATATATATATATATAAGCTTTCAAAGTCAGTGCTTCTAATAAAATATTTACACTTTTTAAAAGGTCCATTATTGCATAAAATTATGAACATTTTTTCTAAAGAACCATTTTTTAACTCTTACTGATTTATTTATTGTTACAAGGTGTCTTTCCATGTTTTGTAGGGGAGAAAAGCACATTCTGTTAATTTGTGGAGAGAGGGAATCTTGGTTTCCTAATAGTAGAGTCTCATTAGTGGTACTATGCCATAGTGTTTTTATAACACTTTTATAAGGTGATTTGAAAACAGTGACAAAATACGTTTAGATTGTTTCTTTTAATCGGGTAGAGTATTCTGTGCTGTGATTATGATGGTATGATTACTAGCCCATTTCAGATTCTTAATGAAGTGGTTTAAAGGTAGCTTTCTCTCACCGATCTTGGGAAACTATAATAAAGTATGCTATTTTAATAACTTGAGCTAATGTGAAACATGATAAAATCACCAGGCAAGATTTTCAAATAGGAATTTAAAATTAGGCCTCTAAATCCAATACATGACCTTATTTTCAAAAATGTTGGAACATTAGATCACTTACTTAGGTTCCTAAATAGACATTTAGGATCCTAAACTTTAAGCTTGTTTTTTAAAAATCTGGGCCACTGTTTTTTTTTTTTTTTAAATGCTTTCTGTCTAAAAAATATTAGTATAAAATAATGAAGCAAATAACCTTATTGTGAGCTGGGGAAGCTGTCAAGCATGGAAGTTCTTAAGAATAATAGGTCACAACTGGAGTATAAGGGTGGGAATTTCAGAAGCAATGTGCACTTCTCTGGCATTTTTGGAGTCCTCAGCCTTGTAAGAAATGGGAGTATTAAATGAATGAATTTACCGTAAAGAGTAGTCGAAAGGTCCTGCCATAAACTGTGTCTCTAGTTGCAATGTATGTTTTTTTCAAGCCACTTTTATCATTAGAATGTCATGATTATACAGTTGACTAATTCATATGAATGGTATTTTCAAAACATTTTTCAGGAATCTTTTCAAAATGGCAATTTTTGTAACTTCCTCAGAGTTTGATTAAGTGCATTTTTCTGTAGTTAAGGCAGTAGCAAAAATCACTGCAGATTCACATTAAGAAGATCTGCCCAACAGAGAAGTACTAAAATAATTGTGAAGGTATAGAATGGTCAGTTTCCCACACCTGCACCATTCTTTTTAGGTGACAAATCTGAGGAACTGTCCCAGATTAAGGTGTCAAGAGAGGAGGTTTTTGAACAAATTGATAAATTAAACAGTAATAAATCACCAAGACCAGATGATGTTTACCCAAGAGTTGAGAAGAAACTCAAATATGAATTTTCAAAACTACTAACTGTGGTATGTAACCTATCATTTAAATCAGCTTCTGTACCAGATGACTAGAGAATAATAGCTAATGCGACACTGTTTTTAAAAAAAGGCTCCAGAGGTTATCCTGGCAATTACAGGCTGGTAAGTCTAACTTCAACACCAAGCAAATTGGATGAAACTGTGGTAAATAACACATTTATCAAGACATATAAATGAACACAATTTGTTGGGGGAAGGGTCAACATGCCTTTGAGGGGGTCAACAAACGTGGAAAAGGGTGATCCAGTGGATATAGTGTACTTGGACTTTCAGAAAGCCTTTGACAAGGTCCCTCACCAAAGGCTCTTAAACAAAGTAAACAGTCATGGGATAAGAGTGAAGATCCTCTCATGGATCAGTAACTGGTTAAAAGAAAGGAAACAAAGGATAGGAAGAAATGGTCAGTTTTCAGAATGCAGAGAGGCAAATAGTGGCGTCCCCCAAAAATCTGTACTGGGACCAGTGCTGTTTAACATATTCATAAATGATTTGGAAAAGGGGGTAAACAGTGAGGTGGCAGAGAGTTTGCAAAAATACAAAATTGCTTAAGATAGTTAAGTCCAAAGCAGACTGCGAAGAGTTACAAAAGGGCCTCACAAAACTGGGTGACCGGCCAACAAAATGGCAGATGAAATTCAATGTTGATAAATGCAAAGTAATGCACAGTGGAAGACATAATCCCAACTTTACATATCAATTAATGGGATCTAAATTAACTGTCACCACACAAGAAAGATCTTAGAGTCATTGTGAATAGTTCTCTGAAAACATCTGCTCTATGTGCAATAGGAGTCAAAAAAGCTAACGGAATGTTAGGAACCATTAGGAAAGGGTAGATAATAAGATAGAAAATATCATAATACTATGGTACACTCGCACCTGGAATGCTGCTTGCAGTTCTGGTCACGTTATCTCAAAAAAGATATGTTAGGTTTGGAAAAGGTACAGAGAAGGACATAAAAAATGATTAGGGGTATAGAATAGCTTCCATATGAGGAGAGATTAAAAAGGCTGTGATTTGTCATTTTAGAAAAGAGATGACTAAGAGGTAATATGATAGAGGTCTATGAAATTGTGAATGGGGTGGAGAAAGTGAATAAGGGAGTGTTGTTTACTCTTTCTCATAACACAAGAACTAGGGTCACCAAATAAAACTAATAGGCAGCAGGTTTAAAAAAAAACAAAGGAAATACTTCACACAATGTACAATTAACTTGTAGAACTCATTGCTGAATATGTTGTGAAGGCCAAAAGTATAACTGGGTTCAAAAAAATAACTAGATAAGTTCCTGGAGAATAGGTCCATCAGTGGCTGTTAGCCAAGATGGTTAGGAATGCAACCTCATGCTCTGTGTGTTCCTAGCTTCTGATTGCCAGAGTCTGGGAGTGGACAACAGGGATGGATCACTCAATGGTTTCCCATTCTGTTCATTTTCTCTGAAGCACCTGGAATTGGCCACTTTTGGAAGAGAGAATACTGAAATAGACAGACCATTGGTCTGACCCAGTATGACAGGTCTTATGTTCTTGAATTTCTCCCCGAAGCCTTTTTCACACCGATCATGTACTGTGCTTCAAAAAACAAAAAAAGCACAAGAACCCAAAACATGGCAAGAAAAATATGTAGAACTCAATGTGCTAATCGTATGAGTGTAACAGAATAAAGAACAGCCCTTTTTAGAGGATTGACTGAAACTAAAACTGGGTAAACATCCACTCTCTCTCTCTCTCTGATGAAAGAATATGATGCAATCATGGCATGTCTTTGTGACCTGGCACCATGCAAAACTTTAATTGATTTATAATGTTTTGTTGGTCTTTTAACAGTTTCATTCCTTGGCACCAATGTACTACCGAGGATCAGCAGCAGCTGTTATAGTATATGATATCACAAAACAGGTAAAGCTTTCTGTTTGCAATTCTGGTATAATGTATAGTTTGGTTAATGACTTAATGTATTGGCAAAGCTGTGGTGGAAGCATCATTCCCTGAGTCATCTAAAAATGGACTAAACAAAACTCTGGAAATCATACTGCAGGGAAAAATTCTGAATTTGCCTCTTTGAGATGGACACACTGACCTACTGGATTTTTCCCATATCTAATTTCTAGTACTTAAAAACATCGACTATTTTACAAACTAGGAATTAATCTTTTAAAAATGTGGCTACAAGCTTGAATTTGCAGACTGAGAGCTGAGGTCTCCTGGGGTTGCTTTACTTTGAAACAAAGCAATGAAATAATCTTTGGCTCAACATTTATTAATTGGAATGGAAGTGTATTTTTCAGCTGATAAAGTAGCCCTGTTCACATGTCATCCAGCTGAAGATCCATGCCCTGCCCAAATTAGAAATTGCAACTCTTAAAATTCAAAGAATAAAATTTTGTTTTTAAAAGAAATCCCAGATGATGGAAGCTGAATTATAGAATAGGCATTAGTGGATGAATGGTTGTGATATTTTGCTTATCTGTTTCTTCTCTCCTGCCGGTAGAATGATTTACTTTTAGCACTAAAGGCCTGGCTCTGTTCACCAGTGCATTAGTGTAATGACCCATTACTGGATTAGGGTTGCCAACTCTCCAGGATTGTCCGTGAGTTTCCGGGAATTAAAGATTAATCTTTAATTAAAGATCATGTCACATGACGAGACCTCCAGGAATATGTCTAACCAAATCTGGCAACCCAAGCTGACTGGTTGGTTACTGTAGGTTATAATTTTTAACTGAAATGACCTACAGTTGGTCAGAAACTCTGCCGGCCTTGTGAAGGTGGAACTTAGTCCTGTCATCCTTATTTAGAACTAGCAAAAATACCCAGCGTTGCTCGGGGTAGTTGTAATTGGAAACTGGGATGTAAAAAGACTACCATGTTTTTTATTAATACAAATGTTGTTCAGACGTCTCAGCGTTGCTCGGGTCCGTTGGAGGGGGGAGAGAGCTGAGCGAGTGCGGGGTCCATTGGAGGGGGGTATTATGACATCATAACTATGTCACAGAGAACAGCAGGTGTTAACCTGCTGCCCAGCTGATGTGAATGGGCTTTAAAGAATTTCATGCCTGGGGGGCGGCAGAGGTGAGATGTGAAAAATTTTCGACTCTTACCCGGATTAGGACCCTAAAGCCTATAACTGTACCAAATTTCAAGTCTCTAGCTCAAACGGTGTGGAAGGAGTAAGGCAGGCTACATACACACACACACACACACACGCACGCATACACCATTTGACATTTATATATATAGATGTCCGTGCAGCAAATTTCATTCTCTGAAAATGTAATATTCAAGTAGTGCATACTATTGTGGGATGTTCCTTGTATCCCAATTGCTAGGCCATACTCTTCTCTAAGAGTTTCATTTACAACTCCCATTGATCTCAGCAGAAGCTGCACATGCATTTCTGAGGAGAAAATTTGGCTTGAGAGCTAATCTGAGGTTCAGTAACATGAATCATGCCTTTTAATGAGAGTCCCTGGAAATCATTGTCACGTGAGGGCTTTCTGTGAGCCCTTCCTGTAACTTCAAAAAAATGACTGTCTGTCAATCAAGGATAGGGTTACCATATGTCAACAATCAAAAAAGAGGACACGGGGGAGGAGCCCTGCCCCTACCCCACCCTCATCCACTCCCTCCTACTTCCCGTCCCGACTGCCCCTCCTGGGACCCCTCCCCCTAACTGCCCCGCAGGATCCCACCCCCCATCTAAGCCTCCCTGCTCCTTGTTCCATGACTGCCCCCTCCTGAGACCCCCCACCCTAACTGCCCCCCTAGGAGCCTACCCACTACCTGTCCACTGACCGCCCCCACCCCCTGATACACACCCCAGGACTCCCAACCCATCCAACCCCCCTGCTCCCTGCCTGCCCCCAACCACTCTCCACACCCCTCCCCAACAGCCCCCCCCAAAATCCCCTACCCATCCAACCACCCCTGTTCCCTGTCTCCTGACTACCCAACCCCTCTCCACACCCCTGCCCCCTGACAACCCTCCCCCCCTGAACTCCCGACTCATCCAACCTCCTCCTGCTCCCTGACTGCCCCCGGGACTCCCCTTACCATGCCGCTCAGAAGAGCTGCTGGCTCCACGTGGAGCCAAACAGGCTGCCGCGCTGCTGATGCACTGAGGCTCCCGGGGAGTGGGGGAGGGGCTCTGGCTGCTGGAGTCCCAATGGAATCAATCAGGCCCAGCCGCCCTATCAGCCGCGCCACACTCTGCACGGGGAGAGAGAGGAGGGGAAGGGAGGAGAGGGGAGAAAAATTCTGGACCTTTCTACCTCATTACAAATTCCTCCCGGACGGCTATTTAAAGACAAAAAAGCCAGACATGTCCAGGGAAATATGGACAGATGGTAACCCTAACCAAGGAGATTCTGCTAGATGTTTCTTTATGTATTTGGTTTAGGATTCATTTCATACTTTGAAGAAATGGGTAAAAGAATTAAAAGAACATGGTCCTGAAAACATTGTCATGGCCATCGCTGGAAACAAATGTGATCTTTCTGATCTCAGGTAATGTATCTATTTGGTATTAGAATGCTGTTTGGTATTGTGACAAAGCTCCAAGTCTGTACTTGTGGGTCCTGTGTTTCTCGGTGGATTTCACTAGGATGTCAAATGTGGATTTCACTAGGATTTCACTAGGATGTCAAATGTGGATTTCACTAGGATGTCAAATGTGTCTGTGCACGCTGCTGCAGGCTTTGGCACATTCCACCGATTGATACAATATGGGACTTTTGATTCTGTTGTACTATAACTAGTTCCAATACGTATACTGCATGCATAGCTCAAAAGTGCCTGATTAACACTGGAGTGCTAAAAGTCCAGTGTTTTAATCGAATGAAGGGTTAATGCCAGACACAGGATGATAGCCTTATTGCAGAAAGTACATTTGTAAGAACATAAGGGCTGGCACTATCCTCAAATAACAGACTTATGTCCTAGGTGTAAGGAGAAGGACTCTCCATGAAGTCTGACTCCATTCCTCTGTAGAAGAGTCAAGATCACACTATTCATGGCACGTTATGAGGATGGATTTGCCTTTATATTTCTCAACTCATGTTTGGGTTTTCATATTGGCTTGATTCCCTACCTGGGAAACATGTTCTGTTGTTGTACGACAGGTAATCCTTTGTGGTGATCTTGCGGGTTTTTTTGACATGTTAGGGTGAATTGTGTTGGATGTGTTTTCTTCAACAATACGAGACCAAAGTCCACGATTGTTTACATTATTTTCTTCTTAGAATCCCAAGGACTCTCCCACTGCCCATCATGTGTCACATTTATTCCTTTGCCCCTTAAATTCACTACACGGGCCCTGATTCAGCACAGCCCCAGAGCATGTGATCAAGTGATCTGTTGACTGAAGATATGTGTGAGGACTGTAGCCCTGTAAAAAGTCTTTCAGTGTCACTCTAGAACCAGCTACAGGAGTTATTGAATGGAATCATGAGGCATGGCTTCTCCCTGGGGCCTCCTGAACAGTGCTCCCAGCTTCTGTTGGCCTGGGAGCGAAGGACACAGTTTATATATTGGCTTGGTTCCCTGCATGATAGGTCATTGTGCTTAACACAGTGAGGCTGGCTGAGTCCCCTGAGATTCGATAGATCGCTTCCAACTTCTTAGTGTGAATATCAGCAAGCAGCAAGTCTCTCCATAAGGGGAAAGAAATAAAGGGTTTTTTAAATGTAGCAAAGTGAAGTTTGTGGTCCTTTCTGGTTGCTCCCTGGACTCACTTAAATGTATTGCTTTAATACTCTCAATAGTGCCTTTGCTTGATTAATTAAAGAATCCCAAGTTTGTTGATTCAGTTACAAAGCACAATCAGATAGTGCAGATGGAGCAATTTAATACGTTAAAATGTAAGGTACGATTTTTTAGTGATATGAATCATCTTAGTGACACACATATGGCAATGAGCTATTGAGTGCCAGTCCTCAGGAGAGAAGCTTCCATGGTGATGATTCTCCTTACACTTGTGCAATGCACATTTGTCTCACTAAAGGGCATTTAGTCTAATATTTGAACAAAATATCAAACTCTACCAATATTTTCTCCTGATGTTCACAAATATGGGAGAGGTTTCGAGAGGCTTTTCTTACAATGATTTTTTCCTCCCACTTTGCATGTTCCTGAACTATGAACAGTTCCTGAACTATTACACATGAAATTGTTTGTCACAGTTCTATCAGAAATCTGATTGACTATGTAATGTATATTCTTCTGTATTTTAGTCTTAAGGTTTACTTCATTGAAAATGGCTTAAGGTAAAATATATGTATCAACCTCTCACATTAATTCCACTAAATAGAAAATGCACATACTTTTGTGCAAGGGGATTTTAAAAATATAATGTAACTAATGAGGGCACACATGAGCAACCTGCTATTTCTACATGACTTTTGGTAGCTCTATTTATCTTTATGGAATTTTTACCAGTTACTTTGCCAGAAATGTTCTGCTAGACTCTAGAGTGTCAGCCATTGTTATGGCAAATGTGAATGGAGGCAAAAGAGGACAGGCTGAACCAAGTTCCACTCGTCTTGATTCATCTGTCTCCATTACCACAGGATCTAATAAGGGGAGAAATGACTGGTGAAAAATAGAGAAACAGATTTGACTTCCATTAGCAATTGACTAATATGGTTTCCTCTGGTAATTCTAACAATGACCATGTTACCCTCCTATGGTGGTGGGTTTTTGGTTTTGTTTCTTTTGTATAGATCTCTAGTGTACCTATTATTTGTATTATTATTACGTACGCCATCAGCAGTTCTTGGCACTTTGCTGAAATAAATTTCCTGCCGCTGAGTCCCAGGGAATATTGTCTTCGAGAATGGAGATTTTTATTAAAATCTCAACAATTTTGTTATTGGCTTCAGAATTTAGAGTGGGTTTGTTTTTTAAAATATTTTATATTCGAATTTCTACCCTCTGATTGATGGATAATAACCTGGACACAATCACAGAATCTCTGTTGAAAGAGCTCAGATTTGAATGTTATTTAAATAAAGTAGCTACTTTGCCCACCAGTGTCAAAACCACTGTTAAATTCTTGGGGCAATATGGAGACCAGAGGCCATAACCTTCCATTGACACTGGGCTTTCCTCTCTAAAAACTGAGATACCTTCTGTAATTTTGGTTCTCTGGTACCCCAAATGCCAGGTAAGGAAATCCTATGCTTTACATTCAGGCATTTTATGCTGCCCATACAAAACATTTTCTATTTAAATAAATATTTTTAGAAGCTTTAAACTGTATATGCTGAGGTGTTTTTTTTTTTTTTTAATCTTCAAACCGTTTAGTCAACTTCTTTCAAAACAGACATTCTCTGTCCAGGGCTTCTAAATCCAAACTCCTCAACTCCTTTCTAAGTCTCTGTTTGTCTCTTGGCTCTTTCTCTCACTATTAATACCATTAGTTTATGTTTTCTCACCTCTTGGCTTAGAATAAATGGCTTGAGGAACAAGCTCTCATATTTTGGACAAAGTAAAAGTCGTTGCAATATTTACACCCAGATTATCATTGTAGAAAGAAGCAACTGACCGACATTATGTCAGTGTAGGATCAAGCGTAATGGAGCATCCTCTCCTCCATTCCTTCTCCCCTTACACTCTGGCTGGGGGGAGCTGGCATAGGAGAAGGCAGAGCTGCATTCACCAACTTTCCTACACAAGGGGAATTCTCCACTGGTTGTCACCAGCTGTTTGAAGACCTCTTTGCATCATTTATGTGGCACAAACTAACCTTGGTGGACTGGAGAATCTGGCCCTAAGATTCTTGTTTCCCATATGGAAACAAGTGGCTTGAATGTTTCTGTCAAAATCAGCCACAATCTGCTGCCACTTACAAACAGCTGAACATGCGATCCTTTCAATCCAACTTCATTTACAGTAGCTGAAAACCATCCTGTGTGTGTTCATTTTGGACAATCCTGTTTGTGGGCTGACTCTTCAGAACTGGATGCTCTTTCTCTAATGTTTTATGCATCTCTTCTCGTGCATCTTTGTGAAGTGAGGGAAAAAAAGGTTGATAGAAGTTACATTGTCATCCTGTTAAGAGTGTTTTGGTGGGAAAAGGTTAAATTGATTATTCTGTGACATAGGCAGCTGGCTCATAATCCCACCTGAATATAAGAAAAGTAGGGATAGCTCTTTGAGAGACAGAAGAATTAGGGTGTGGGCTGAGCAGTCCTGAGGGAGGAACCCCGACAGTAGCCATGCCTAGGGAGGTAGTAAACGTTACAACTATTAATAATGTTATGCTGTCGTGTTAAAAAATTCATACAAAAATGTGGAAGAAAACAAAGGATTACAATTTTGAGACTACATCACCATGTACCAGAGAATCAAGCCCTTTGTTGTGAAATATTTTGCAAAAGATTTTATGTGCTTTTATATCTTAGGTCTGCTCATATTAAATTACAAGGCAAAATTCACATAGACTTCAGTGGAAGCAAGACTCATAAATATTTATCATTTGAGAAGTAAGGAATGTAAGCACCATGAGAAGATCCAAACTTGTGCAATTGAAACTAGGAACAATGTGACTTGAGATGTCTTTCAGAATGATATTTGTTTTTTTATAAATATACACTAATTTGTTTGCTTTCAAAAACTTTTTTTAGGGAGGTACCTATGAAGGATGCCAAAGAATATGCAGAATCTATAGGTGCAATTGTTGTTGAAACCAGTGCAAAGAATGCTATTAACATTGAGGAACTCTTTCAAGACATCAGTAAGTACATTGACAAGTTTCTCGTGAATGTTGTTTGGAGTCCTTTTGAAAATGATCGTCCATATTGCATGCAAAAATGTCTTTCTCCATCAAGAGGAAAAATCTGAGGCAATAGCATGTCCATTGCTTATGAAAATAGAGAACTAATGTGACTGGAGTCCAAGTGGAGGTGCCCTGAAGTCATGCAATTAGGGTGAATTGCAAAGAATGTGGCATATAATCCCCAAAGATGGTAGATATTTTCAGTACTTAAATTTACCAAGCCAGCATAAAACAGCTTCTTTATTACCTCACTGGTTTTCCAGAAACCAACACCACAGTTCCCTTAAAGTAACCCAGCCTCAGGCCTCCAGCCAGGTACCCAAGTCAAATATGATGAAGATTTCTGAAAAATGTATTTCATCATATAAAATATAGGGTTCTACCAATCTCAAAGGATCATTACCTCCTCCCCCCCTCCCCCAGGTTAATGAATATTCCAGATCTCACCCAAATACACACTACAGGCAATTCTTATTAACTAAACTAACATTTATTAAAAAAAGAAAAAAGGGAGAGAGTATGGTTAAAAGATCAATATACATACAGACATGAGTTCAATTCTTGAGGTTGAGATACATAGAAGAGATGGTGAGTTTTGTAGTTGCAAAGAGTTCCTTTAGAATTTTAATTCATAGGTTATAGTCCAATGTCCAATATCATATCCAGGGTCTACCATCTTAAGTGGGATCTCCTCTTGCGCCTCAGACTTCCCTGATGAAGCTTAAGCAGATCTGAGATTAAAAGAATCAGGAACCAAGGATCTTTTATACAATTTCAGGTGTTCTTTGAAAAGTTGGAGTCCCTCGGGGAACATTAGGACCTTATTTCCTAAGTATCGTTGTTAGTTATTCACAAGATTAACATAAGGCAATTTATTCATCAGGCTGTCTATCACCAGTACTTAGCTATATGAATTAACATAAGATAATTGCCTGTTCCTCCAACATTCACTGATGATTTGCTATACATTTCAAAGAGAGATGAACACAGAGATATCCCATGCTTACACTTCATTTAAATGCTAGGATGTTCTTTTGCTCTTTGAATTATCAGAATACAGCATAGACAGGGACTGCTGATTACATTGTTGACCAATGCCCCTATATATGTAAATACACATATCTCTCCACATGTCTTTAAGGGTTGAATTTGAGTAATTTATTTTGCAGGATGTTTAATCCTTGCTGGCCACGCATCACAACTAACAATAACTTTGACTAGACTAGAATAGGACATAGCTTGGGTAGGTGCTACGTAAGCATCTCCCACATAGCTCTTTCAGTGTATATAAATCCTAACCTGTATCATACCTCCATGCATAAACTGCGGTAAACCCCTGCCCCTTTACCATGTTGCTCAGAGCACCAGGACTGGCAGCCATACTGCGTGGCTGGACCCAGCCATGCCTTTGCACTGCCCAGCAGGAGCTTGCAGCCCGCAGCCCTGCCACCCAGAGTGCTGGCAGCATGGCGAGCTGAGGTTGTGGGGGAGGGAGGACACCATGGAAGGGATCAGGGACTAGCCTCCCTGGCTGGGAGCTCAAGGGCTGGGCAGGATGGTCCCATGGGCTGGATGTGGCCCACAGGCTGCAGTTTGCCCACCTCTGCAATATAGGATAAATAGTTGTGTGAAATGTTTCTTTGCTCCTCGCAAATCACACCATCCACTACACATTGCCTGATAAGCTATTGACCAATCATTTCACTTGAACAGGACGTGTCTGAAAATGTTAACTGATTAGAACTGAAATTCCAAGTACAATGATTTTTGCCTGTTATACCTTTCAGAAAGTTACAGATCTTGTAATTCATCTGGTTTGGAGAAACAGTCCCTTGCCCAGTCTAGTTTGCTTGATCGTCTATCTCCAGTATAACCTGTTATCAGTAGGTAGAAATGTACTAGTACAAAAACACACCCCTGTTGCATAATTAATAATTAGTTTATCCCATTGATAGGTAATGCTACAATTGGTAGCAATGACAACCGCCTAATAATGGCTATATTTGACACGGAAAATCAGTTAACGTGAAATTAACATGCACTAGTTATCCAAGCATATGCATTAAATATCCTAGATAATCTTTTGGATACATAAAAAAGATTGTCTCAGTGGGCATACTTGTGACCTTACCAGAACTCAGAAGAGAGAAAGGAGAAAGTTTGTAGGTGTGTAGTATTTGGATGTGGACTCGATAGTGCAGATATATGTGCAGACAGCAAAAGATCGTAAATTGCTATAAATAACATGTTAAAGCAGTTGGATAAAACACACATTGTCATGGCCTACAGGTCTCAAACCCAGCCTGCAGGATTCATGGGAACAACTACGCTCCAACCCTCCACCTGGCAGCCTGCTGAGAAGGGCTTACCTGGGACCCATAAAGTCTAGCCCCAGTGTGAGGTTTTGCCCTGAGGTTCAATTAGTGGTGGCCCAGAATGGCTTGATTGGCCCACTGGCCCTACTAAAGCTAGCAGCAGGAACAGGAAGCTGTTTGAACAGTTAGGCTCCACCCTTCCTGTGCCTTGATTTCCTGGCATCTGATTTGTGCTTCCTGGTGTCCAATGTAGCTCCTGCCTCTGACTGTCTGGCATCCTGACCTAGTCTAACTCTTATTCTCGACTTGTGGTTCTGACCTCCAGTTTGTCTCCTGCCTCTGACCTCTAGGTATCCTTACTTGTCAACTCCTGACTCCTGACTGTGGGGTCTGGCTCTGATTACTAGGTCTGGCTGCCCAGGACCTGGTCATGACACACACGTTTTATGACCCCTCTCTTTGCCCACCCCTTCCTCCCATGGTTGTCCTTATTGAACTTGTGTGCTTCAGCTAAATAGGGGAATACAATGAACCTATGTATGGAGTCCTTATGGCACTGTGCTTTGTACCTGGCTCTAGTGCAGACTTGTTTTTAAGGAGATGACTTAAGTCATTGTACCTACTACCACAGAGGTTCAACTTCTAAACTTCCCCATTGAGCTGTGCCACAGCAGCAGTGCACCAGTCCTAAAAGGAGAAGTGTCAGAAAGTACTGGCAGTGCAATCAGAAGTATTGCAATGCCATTAAAAAGACAAAAGCAGTCATGTAGCTGTAACCTGCAACAGCAGTGTCATATCTATTCTGCAGCCTAGCTGGGATAATTCTGTCTTTTTTGTGCATTTTCAGTGCACAACCTATTTTCCTGCACCATGTGCTGTGGAAATCACTCACCAAAAAGCATTATTAAACAGAACAAACCGTTCAAACCATAGTGTTTCTGTGAAGGAGGTACAAGGGAAGTGAGCTATAAAAACTCCCACCCAAAAACATGCACACATTTATATCAACTAAATCAGCTATGTATAAAGACACAAAACTAGAGTCTCTCTCTCTCTCTCTAGTTGCACACAAATCAGGAGCGAGGAATGCTCAGTAACTTAGTAAAAACCCAAACCCTATGAATTTCCAAAACTATGGTAGGAACAGGAAACACAATAGACCACAATGGAAGAACCAGAACACGTGTGAACAAAAAAAATGTTTAGTAACAGCTTATATCCAAGGCTGTGATGAAAATCCATAATTTTAGGGCCTATGTTTAGCAAATGGGTTGTCTGAAGTAATAGCTATTGTACTTGGGTCTTTGCAAGGATGTAAACCTTTTTTCCTTAAATTGATCTGTAAGGACCTTTTCAGCCTTTCACAGACAGAGTCTTGCACAGTCCCATGTTACAATCTATAATCCTATTACAAATACCCAGGGTCTTATACCTGGAGCTAATTACTGGGCTTATTTTGCAAGAGTAGAACCAATCAGGCAGTCCTAGTTTGATGGTAATTAGCCATTTTTAAAAACTGTTTCAGTGAATGTATTTGTCCATCAGACTAGTGTTACTAGATTGATAGTAAACATACCTTAGAACAGGGGTCTCCAAACTTTTCAGCCCGAGGGCCGCATTAACTATCAAATAGCAGTTCGGGGGCCGACAACACACTCGAGGTCCAAATAAAAAAGAATCAAAACATGGATGTTGTTTTTAATTATTTATTTAATATTATTTTATTCAGTTATTATTTAATAACACATTGATACACTACACATGAACACCTGTTCACTACACATGAACACTACACATGAACACTACACATGAACACCTGTTCACTACACATGAGCACTACACATCAACCCCCCAACTGACCCACCCAGCCAGGACTCTCCCCCCAAAACCTCCTTTCCTCCAACCCCCAACTGACCCACCCAGCCAGGTCTCTCCCCCCTAAACCTCCTTTCCTCCAACCCCCCCCAACTGACCCACCCAGCCAGGTCTCTCCCCCCCAAACCTCCTTTCCTCCAACCCCCCCCAACTGACCCACCCAGCCAGGTCTCTCCCCCCAAAACCTCCTTTCCTCCAACCCCCCCCCCCAACTGACCCACCCAGCCAGGTCTCTCCCCCCAAAACCTCCTTTCCTCCAACCCCCAACTGACCCACCCAGCCAGGTCTCTCCCCCCCAAACCTCCTTTCCTCCAACCCCCCCCCCCAACTGACCCACCCAGCCAGGTCTCTCCCCCCAAAACCTCCTTTCCTCCAACCCCCCCCAACTGACCCACCCAGCCAGGTCTCTCCCCCCCAAACCTCCTTTCCTCCAACCCCCCCCAACTGACCCACCCAGCCAGGTCTCTCCCCCCAAAACCTCCTTTCCTCCAACCCCCCCCCCCAACTGACCCACCCAGCCAGGTCTCTCCCCCCAAAACCTCCTTTCCTCCAACCCCCAACTGACCCACCCAGCCAGGTCTCTCCCCCCCAAACCTCCTTTCCTCCAACCCTCCCCCCCCAACTGACCCACCCAGCCAGGTCTCTCCCTCCCAAACCTCCTTTCCTCCAACCCCCCCCCCCCAACTGACCCACCCAGCCAGGTCTCTCCCCCCAAAACCTCTTTCCTCCAACCCCCAACTGACCCACCCAGCCAGGTCTCTCCCCCCCAAACCTCCTTTCCTCCAACCCCCCCCCCCAACTGACCCACCCAGCCATGTCTCTCCCCCCAAAACCTCCTTTCCTCCAACCCCCAACTGACCCACCCAGCCAGGTCTCTCCCCCCCAAACTTCCTTTCCTCCAACCCCCCCCCCAACTGACCCACCCAGCCAGGTCTCTCCCCCCAAAACCTCCTTTCCTCCAACCCCCCCCCCAACTGACCCACCCAGCCAGGTCTCTCCCCCCAAAACCTCCTTTCCTCCAACCCCCAACTGACCCACCCAGCCAGGTCTCTCCCCCCAAAACCTCCTTTCCTCCAACCCCCCCCAACTGACCCACCCAGCCAGGTCTCTCCCCCCAAAACCTCCTTTCCTCCAACCCCCCCCCAACTGACCCACCCAGCCAGGTCTCTCCCCCCAAAACCTCCTTTCCTCCAACCCCCAACTGACCCACCCAGCCAGGTCTCTCCCCCCCAAACCTCCTTTCCTCCAACCCCCCCCCCCAACTGACCCGCTCAACCCGGTCTCTTCCCCCCCCCCAACTGACCCGCTCAACCCGGTCTCTTCCCCCCCCCCAACTGACCCGCTCAACCCGGTCTCTCTCCCCCCCCCCCCCAACTGACCCGCTCAACCCGGTCTCTCCCCACAGACCGTTTCGCCGCCTGGCAGTGGGTGGCTCCTTGTTTCTGGTGGTGCGGCGCGTCCCGGCCCCAGCTCTGAGCCGTCCCTGGCCGGCGGCGGCAGCGGACCACGCGGTGCGTCCCGGCCGGCGGTGGCAGCGGAGCACACGGCGCGTCCCGGCCCCGCGGCTGGCGGCGGCAGCGGAGCACACGGTGCGTCCCGGCCGGTGGCGGCTGCGGAGCACGCGGCGCGTCCCGGCCCCGTGGCTGATTCCCGACCGATCTCCACGGGCCGGATGAGAGGGCCTTGCGGGCCGCATCCGGCCCGCGGGCCGTAGTTTGGAGACCCCTGCCTTAGAACATACCTCTCAACATTATCTAAAGAACATCTATAACACAGATGTAATCAGTTTAGGCTTCTCAATACATGTAATGTGCTTCTCCCCTGTTCTGGAGAGGCCACCTAAACAGACGAGAGAGTAATTTATTCTGTAAACCAATTCAGTTTTCGATTTCTCTGCTGATCCTGCTTAGTATGCCATCTAGATCCAGTTGGGGTTTTGTGATATGGACACTACGTATATTAAGAAATGAATGGAGGCCACCAAATATCTTTCATATAGTTAAAACTTGTGGTCATCACTGACTTGGATTTGAAGCTAAGACTATTTTTCCCTTAGTAATCTTCTGGATCTTTTAGCCGGCTCTTTAAAACATTCTTTGTGTTACTACCTCTGCTATGAGATTACCAATTAAAGAGTTCTGAAATAGACAATGCTATGAGCCCAAGTATCTTATTTTTGCTCTAAAGTCAGCCAAACAGATTTCAGACTCTAATCATATTCTCCAGCTTGTCTACTTTGTAATGGAGAGGTGTTTTCTCAGATTAACACTGTTGCTCCATGCCCTGAATACTAGGAGAGACTGACCTCGGTTTATTGCTCACATTGTGAGATTGACCATATCTCTTTACATTTAATTTTACACCAGTGTAACTCAATTGACTTCAGTGTTGTTACTTGTGATAACTCAGTCAGATCCTGGGAGCCCCTTGAAGAGAGACTAGTTTCTTGATGACATTAAAAATATTTAGTTCAACAGTATCATCTTGATTTAACAAAATCTTGGCAATAATGATGATAGGAAAACTTGCATGCCAAAAACATACCAAAACCACAAGACTGAAAAGGATTTTGAAACTTTGTTGCCTTTTATTGAATTAACAGATCAACAACAACATACATTCTCCATAAAGAATATACATTCTCCATAAAGTTACTCTATTTATTGCACTTTAATTTATGACAGTATCAACCAGAGCATGTGTAGAGAATTTCTTTTTTGAATTATTTCCAATGGTTATTGTATTTTATATTGGTATGAAGAACCAATAATAAAATAAAGGTAATTCACAGTTTGTAGTATTGTGTCCTTTCTGAATTGGATAAAATAATTGCGGACTTTGGTGAAGCCTGCATCATTCTCCTCCAGTGGTTTCTTATTGAGTGTGATAGTTCAGAATACTCACTATTTTAAACTCACTAGTACTGTGAAGCTAAGGCTGAAAAATAGATAGAACATACATAATAAAATCCTTACAGTGGATTTCTGAAATAGTCTCTAAATGAACTTGCACATCTATACTTTCCTCTTAAAACTTTTTGTTCAAAGATCCAAACCTTGAGAAAACGTTTGCTTAATGGTATATTATGGAAATTAAGTTTACACATTCCAACATTCTTAACTGTATTAGGCTCCTAGAAAACCTGGCAGGGCTCCAGGATCAACTGGAACGAAGTTCAAATACTTTAGAAACATCATGAACTCAGTGAAGTAGTTTTTCTCCATGTTTCCAAAATGTCGTCATCACCCTCTGGGGAAGCCTTTCTCAAATATTAAGCTCTTTTTTTTTTAATAACACCTAGAATACCATCCTCAGTGCCACCATACACTGGCCAAACTCATTCATGTAACATTCTTACCTGCTACCATGAGAGACAGCAGGTTCTTACTTTCTCTAATTCTAAACCCTAGTTTTCACACAAATCACTTTGGATATGCCTGCATTGAATGATCAGGTTTGTTAGTTGCAACATTTTTAATGAGCATATTCTGTGTCACCCATCTGTAGCTGGCTTATGAAACCAAAATCACAGCAGAATTGAAGAGGCATACAGGGAGAGACCTAAAGCAGCAGGCCCTTGCCTTTGTATTAGAACCCCAGTTAGGGCTGAAACTTTTGTTGTTGTTAAATTCAAATAAGTTTAAATGAGAATCAGTAGCCTGGGGTTATTAGACAAGCAAAACCATCTGCTGGAGAGCTGAGGGGACCAAGAAACAGAGGGAGGGATTCTATTAAAAGAAAGGTTTTGTTTCACCTTTCCATGTATGGTTCATATTTGCTTGTTTACAATGCTTTTGTGCTTTGGAGAGCTCTGGAGTACAATACATGTATGCATTGAAAAGACCATTTGTGTTCAAGTGGGAGAGATAACAACCTATGTCTTTTAATAGTCTTACAAGTTATTAATAAAATATCTTTCCTCATTGAACTAAGTATATAAATCCATGGTACAGCAACATCTTGAATACTGCATGCAAATGTGGTTGCCCCATCTCAAAAAAGTTATAGTGGACTTGGAAAAGGTTCAGAAAAGGGCAACCAAAATGATTAGGGGTATGGAATGGCTGCCATATGAAGAGAGATTTAAGACTGGGACTTTTTAGTGTGGAAAAGAGACAACTAAGGGGGGATATGATAGAGGTCTATAAAATCATGACTGGTGTGGAGAAAGTCAATAAGGAAGTGTTATTTAGTCCTTTTCATAACAAAAGAACTAGGGGCCACCAAAGGAAATTAAGAGGCAGCAGGTTTTTTTTTTTCATAAAACCCATAGTCGGCCTCTGGAAGTCCTTGCCAGAGGATGTTGTGAAGGCCAAGATTATAACCGGGTTAAAAAAAAACTAGATAAATTCGTAGGGGAAAGGTCCATCAATGGCTATTAGCCAGGATGGGCAGAAATGGTGTCCCTAGCCTGTGTTTGCAAGAATGGGAATGGGCGACAGGATGTATCACTTGATGATTACCTGTTCTGTTCATTCCCTCTGCGGCACCCAGCATTGGCCACTGTCGAAAGACAGGATACTGGGCTAGATGGACATTTGGTTTGACCAATATGGCTGTTCTTATGCTCTAAATGTCCCCAATTGACAATCCATATATATATATATATTTAAATGGGACAAAACCTCCTTTTACATATCTAGATATAAACTACAGAAACAAGGTACAAACTCAGGGCCGGCGACAGGAATTTTGGAGCCCCGTACGGCAGACCGTACGGGGCCCCCCCCGGTCTCCCGCCGCCCGCGGGGCCCCCCCCAGTCTCCCGCCGCCCGAGGGGCCCCCCTGCCAGTCTCCCGCCGCCCGCGTCTCCCCCCCGCCGATCTCCCGCCGCCCATGCCCCCCCCACCCCCGGTCAGTCTCCCGCCGCCTGCGCTCCCCCCCCCTGTCTCCTGCCTCCCGCAGCCCCCCCGGCCGATCTCCCGCCGCCTGAGGGCCCCCCCTCTGCCAGTCTCCTACCTCCCGTGCCCCCCCCCCACCGATCTCCTGCGGCCCCCCCGGCCGGTCTCCTGCCAGCCGCGCCCCCCCCCCCCGCCGATCTCTTGCCCCGGCCCCCCCCCCCGGCAAGCTCCCGCGGCCCTCCGGCGATCTCCCGCGCCCCCCCCCCGGCGATCTCCCACGGCCCTCCGGCGATCTCCCGCGGCCTGTCTCCTACCTCCTGCGGCCTGTCTCCTACCTCCTGCGGCCGCGTGGCCGGCCGGGAGAAGCAAAGGGGGGCAGGGCTGGCTGCTGGGTGCCGGGGGAGGGGGCTGGTGAGCGTGGCAGCGGCTGCCCGAGCCGCGCCTCGCTCACAGCCCCAGGGACAACGGTTACAGCTGTACCGGCCCGGGACTTCAGGGGGCCCCCCTTGAAGTCCGGGGCCTGGTACAGCTGTAACCGTTGTACCCCCCTGTCGCAGGCCCTGTACAAACTACATGCAAAACAGTTGCTTCACATTCAAATCTGATTTACATAGTTTTAGTGCAAACTAAGAAATTCTGTATTAATATCTCTGTGAGTTTTGCTGCCGCAGAATATTGAATTCAGTATTTTCTTCATATATTTCAGGTCGACAAATTCCACCCTTGGACTCTCATGAAAATGGCAACAATGGAGCAATCAAACTTGGAAAGCAAACTACACAGACAACTAGACGGTGCTGCTGACCAAACATGGCCTGTTTTGATTTACTTGAAAAAAATAAAATAAAATGCCATTTGCTTATTTATTGAGCAAAGGGCTTTACAACCTCAGTGGCATAGCACCTTGCTTTGAAAGCAATAATTTCAATATCGCGTGCCAATAAAAATGCAAGGATCATAAGCAGAAAGGATTTTGCAAAACCTAGATGGAAAATCCTCCCTAGAATCCTGCCAAAATTCCTGAGTCAAATTACTCCAATTCTCTGTTTAAATCAATGACTGTCATTTTTTTTTTTAAAAAAAAGCTTTTTACATAGAAACTTTAGATTTGCTGAAAAATCTTTCCTCTTACATGAGAGTGGACTCAATGTGTTTTAAATTAATCTTTAGAGGAATATAGTGTGTACAATTTAAAATCTGGACTTTGAGCTGCATACATCCCTGCCTTTGCGTTTAGCCAGCCTTCTTTTCTAGAGCTGTAGTTTTGTTAGATGATTTGATCAACCATCATCAAGAAATGGATTGAAGTCGGGAACTAAAAAAAAGGATCCAACATGAGAGAGAGCCCAGTTTTTACAGGCAGTGAATCAGGACAGAATTTGGTCCAACATATGATGGATAGCCTGGAGAAATGTCAGCTGACACACATACTTTCCGCTATCTGCACGTACCTGAAGGATGGAATTGCCACAGAGGAAGAATTGTTTAGGGTGGTTGTAAGCAGATGGAGCTCCCGTTCTGGTCCAGAAAGAATCTATACCCCACCCACTACATTTAGTCAAAATGCACTCACTTTCAAGGGGTTAGGTCTTATTAATAACAAATTGCATCAAAATGCAAACCTAAGCCTGTCTGTTGCTAGGATTTCCTGGAGATAGTTCACTGCCCTAGGCCACCATGCCCCCTGCCCAAAGAGGCATCCCACCTCCCTCATTTCCAAGGTGGAGTCACACCTGCCACAGTGAGTCAGCAAAAATCCATTCTTGTCTCCCTCCAGGTTCCATCAAAGGATAACTCTTGCCACCTGCTGCTAAAGTGATATAAGGGAGTACGATATAGTCTGAGGTCATGGGGGCGAAATTAAAAAAAAAATGATGTAGATTTTTCTTACGGTGTGGTGTGTTCAATTGTGGAATTGTCTCCCCAGGTGGTTTGGAAGTGGTATGGAACACTCCTTGCTTGAGACATTTAAAAGTAGATTGAACAAAGCATGAGAAAACAGTGCAGAGAAAAATCCAGTATTTGGAGTTATGGACTAGGTCACCTAAAACTGTTGGTCTGTTCCATCTGTAATGTTTTGGTTCTGTGATGGATAGAGGAGGTAAATTACTGTTTTCTCTTATCCACTAAATTTAATTGATGAGCTAAAGCAGAGTAAGAAATTTAAATTATGAAATCCAAAACCAAATTCATCCTATAACATGATACATTTTTGTTTGTTAGAAACATTTGACCATTTAGCACATTTGTTATACAACAGTGAAGGAGTTATTTGAAAAGTAAACACAAGAGAAAAATTATTTCCAACTAAGGAGAGAGAATATATATCATTTACCAGCAGGAGTGTGATAAATGTATGTATGGAACTGTATACTTCTAAAGAAAAACAGATTCTTACTGTTTTGTTGTGAGTCAATGCAGTGGCTGAGGTAGTCTGAGGGCAGGAGGGTGACTGCTACCCTGTAGTAGCTTTTAGGTGTATGTGTGTCACCTTTTAAAGCCAACAGGGATAATTAAATGTGGCACCACCACTGACTCCCTAGCTCCACCACTGCTTAAAGCTTGGCTCTGCTACTGAGCTAAGGTGGTGTGGTAGGATAGTATTGATTATTTAGGGCTTGATCCAAGCCTGATTGCAGTTAATGGGAATCTTTCCATTGACTTTAATGGGACTTGGATCAGGCCCTTAGTCATTGTAGTGCTAACTTATTGATTGGGCTAAAGAAATACTGAACTGATCAACAACACAAATTAATATTACTTAGGGGACTAATGTTCATCTGGCTACAGGCAGCTCTGCTTACTAAGCATAAAAAGGCAGAGTCTACAGCTAGATACGTATTAGGGAAAGACGCAAAGGCTATCTTCAAGTCTTCATTTTTCAATAAAATGTTTATTGGTTTTGTGGTATATTAGTCATGCATAAAACTGATTTTTAACTTGTTTTCATAAACCTACATGTGGCCGACGTTATTTTCACATGACATCTCCAACCCATTAAAATCTGCTCGAGATAGCTGTAAACTGCTTCTGGCAATCCTGCAGTTGCCTTGTGATCTCAGATTTAAATAAGAACTGGCAAATGATGCCAATCTGTGTGATACAGATTTTGTATTAAAGTGCATAACCAGCTTTCACAGCTAGCAGTGAGATTATATGTGGATCAGAAACAGATCTGAGTCTTCTTATGTTAAATAGTTTGAAATTAGAAATTGTAGAGACAACTTTCTGGCTAATACAGATTTGCAAAATTCTAATATTTCCAGAATAGGTTTACATTAGATATTTTTACATTTCATGGGGCCAAATCCTGAAGTCCTTATTCTGTTTTTATTCAGTCAAATTTCTTAAGTCAATAAAACTTTTGATTGACTACTGTTTCAGAATTTGGGTTGTGGTCAGTTTCAGTATGAAGGCAGAGGTGACAGAATAACAGGTCACTGTAATATACAGTGTACCTATGGTTTTCTTTGGATGCAAGAGTAGCCTCCAACTATTATTCCTCACAGCCAGTGTTTTTTCAGTCTTGAAATGTTGATTTATTCTGTATTTTGGAATGAGGTTATGGCTTGGTTTAGGAGTACATATGTTTGATAAATCATGATGTTAGCTTTTTTTGTTTGCCCTTTTTGTTTGTGAAATGTTGCCATTCTTTTTAAATACTTGGAAAAATTACAGAATACCAAAAATTAACTCAGAGCCATAAGTTTTAACAGCAAATATAGTTCTTACCAATTGTAGTTTTAAAAACCGGCTGGTTTAAAAACAAACAAACAAAAGCTACTATACAGAAGATCTGAAGCTATAACTAATCTGCTCTAATAATAATGGAGCACTTCTATGTGAGCCAACTAGACTGGACTTGTCATGAGATTGGCTTCAGCAGGACAGCAAGTAGCTGGGCTAAAGCATAAGCTGCAATTTGAGTATGTTATATGGAGTCTTTGTATGCACCATAGCTCAAGACGGTGACCATCCAATTGCAGGTGGCATGTTTTCTGGTATGTCATGTATTACCGTTGTGGCAAATTGCCGGCACTACTATGATGGGTTCCGCACTTTCTCTTCGGAGGGGTGGGGGTTTCAGGGCACCGTTTCTTGTCCCTGAACTGGAGTATTAACTGTCCCACTAGTATCCTAGAGAAGAATAGTGGAGAGGAAGGGACCTGGGCCCGCCCTCTACTCTGGGTCCCAGCCCAGGGTCCCTAGGTATAGCAGCAAACCACTTGAATTAGCGCTTCCTTCCCCTGGGCTACTTCCCTCTCCTGCTCTTCAGCTTGTGGGGCTTCCTGTCCTTTCTCTGTGTAAGCGGTGTGTCTCTTTACCTAGGGACTTGGTTTTCTAGCCAGCTGCAACACTTCTCCAAACTCTCCTCTGCTCCAACTCCTCCAAACTGCGCTCTGCTCCAACACCAAACACGCTGCTCCAACTGCTTCCTGCTCCAACACTAAATCACTCTGCTCCCACTCCTCCAAACTGGTCTCTGCTCCAACCCCAAACCACTCAGCTCCAACTTCTTCCTCTGTCTGATTGAAGCAGGGGGGTTTATCAGGTGACTGGCTTCAGGTGCTTTAATTGGCTCAGGTGCTTTAATTAATCTATAGCAAACTTTCTTCCCTCTACGGGGAGTAAGGCTCCCCTCTAACACTCTCCTGCTGCGCTCTGGCCATGCTGTATCACACCGTATATACTCAATCATAATCCAGTTCATTTATAAGCCGACCCCTCCCTCCCAAAATGGATAGGTAAAAATGGCATATGTTTATGACCCATTCATAAGCCAACCTATAATTCAGGGATTGGCAAACTTTGGCTCTCGGCACATCAGGATAAGCCACTGGTGGGCCAAGACAGTTTGTTTACCTCACGCGTCCGCAGGCACGGCGGTAAACCTAAGTAAACATAATGTCCCGGCCTGCCAGCGGGTTACCCTGGGGAAATTTGGTGGGGGAGGGTAAGCTGGGGGTCAGGGGAGTAGCCCCTGTGACCACCCCCCACATGACCCCACCCCTAACCCGGGACCTCCCCACAGGACCCCTCTCTGTATAACCCCACCCCTAACCCGGGACCCCCACACTCTCCCCATCCCATCCCTTCCCACCTTAACTGGGGCAGGATATCTCTGGCCTGGTCAGAGCTGCTCTGGCAGGCCGGATGGCGTGGCTGCAGCCTGTTCAGGTGGGCTGGGACAGGCAGCTGCCCCCTGCCAGCAGCTGCTTCGGAGGCTGTGGGGAGCAGCGTGGGCAGAAGAAGAGAGACTCAGGCTCCACCTCTTCCCTTCTGGCTCTGCTGGCTGTGCTGCCTCTCCTTGCCGCCCCTGTTGTGGGGAATGGCTGTGTCCCACCTTTTCCCCTCTCTCTACCCATTCATAAGTCAATCCCCTTCTCTGATGCTTCCCTTTTTTACTAAAAAAAAATTGGCTTATGAACAAATATATGCAGTAGCAACTATAGAACAATTGTATTAAGGAATAGTTTCCATATATGCTGTGTGTATGTAGATATATAAATATAGTTTTATATTTTGTTATAGTGACACTTAGTACTTTTTTCACTGCTATAGCTGTTCACATATATGGCATATTGTATTCTGTAAGTATGTATTTCATTTGTGATCATTTCACCTTGACGAATTTAAGGTTGAAAATAGAAGGTAGCAATAAGAGGGAGATATATATAGGTACATTGTTGACTTGCCATTTGAAAGCATTAAATGTCATATTACTGAATATAAGTTTGCCACGCAGGACAAGGAAATCCGGAGAACCAATTATGATCCATTAACTGGCACCAGTAGGTACAAAAGTCATACCCTCAAAAATGAGATTAATTAGCTGATTTTTTTTATTCATGGTACAACAGGCCAGTCTGAAGTGCTGCATCGTAATGTAGGTCTGCATTATTTAATAACAAAAACTACCTATCATTATTTCCCGATTTTATGTTGCTCTTCAGTGTACGTGGTAATTATCATGACTAGGAAGCTTGTACATGAAAGCACTCTGATTCATAATCAGACCTTGATTATATATGTTACTATCCTACCCGTAATTATTTAAACCAGATCCAGTGACCAAATGTCAGTGTAAAGTTGTGTGCTAAGTACTATCACTCTGTTTGTTTATGTAAGGGCTTTGACTGGGCTGGACCCACTCGCTGCATGTATGGGATGCTGCAATCTGTTAATACTTTATCTTCTGTTTACACATCAATTGTATAATATCTAATAAGATTTTTGTCTGAAAAGTAGTTTTGTTTTTGTTTAACCCACAGTGATTAATACTAATAAATATTTTAAATACTTTTGATTTTGAAGCATCTCTGGGTTCAATAGAACAAACAAAAAAAGTCACATCTCCAGAACAACATGATAAAGCTCTCACGTCTTTTTGTGGCATTTGTGCAGAGGGCTATCACAAAATCCATACACTTCTTAACTCTCCCTCCCTGTTCTTTGCCAGGACTTTGGATCAATAGAAGTGACACTGCACACCCCTACAGTCAATCCATCCATCCATCAATACATAAATAGATCATAGATTTTACATAAGGCTCATTGCATTCTGGGCAGGGATATTTTAGCTAATTCTAGTTAGGCAGTTTGGATGCGTATACCAGTAGTACTTACATTATGATTGTCCCGTATTCTGCACAGGATTGATGATCTGGGATCCTACACTTGTTTGTGAAGTTTACTAACTTTTTTTTAAAAAAAATCCATTTGAACACTACAGAGTTTATCCCCTATGACATGTGTTCGATGCAAATTGTTGACATTTCATACTTCAAAAGTATTACAGCTTCAATCTCCTTTTGCAAGGAATGTCATGCTCATAGCTGTGACCTTGTAGGAGATCAGGACAATAAGTCTGATAAAATACCCTCTGTTTACTTCAGACCTCCACCCTCTCCTTATCTGTTACAGTGTTGAGGCTACCACCAGATTGTGAAATGTGCACACCCCTGAAAGGCAAACCTTAAGCTCAGCATCAGGCATTGTTTTCTCCTTAGCTATGTTTATTTTCTCCTTGACTAGGTAATCTTAAAAGCATTAAAACATTAGTAGAAGGGTAAAATGGCTAAAAGTAGTTGTATAAATGCCTCTAATAATTAATGCAGATGAGTTCTTAAGGACTCAGTTTTAATAATAGGCACAAGAATAGCAGCCATTTTAGTCTGTATACGTAAAGAAAGCGAGGAATACTTGTAGCACCTTAGAGACTAACTAGTTTATTTCAGTATAAACTTTTGTGAGCTATAGCTCACGAAAGCTTATGCTGAAATAAACTAGTTAGTCTCCAAGGTGCTACAAGTTTTAATAATAAATATATTCATGCATAGCAGTGTTCTTAATCATTACTAAAATCTGCTTTTGTTCTGGTAAATTATTAAACTTCTGGACCAGTGATGACTTGATTCCTTATTTGGACATTGTCTTTTACTACACAAATTAAATTCTTTACCGGAAACCATGTTATTAGGAGGCAGGCAATAAAGTGTGTGAGAGTCAAAAAGAATATACAGTAGTCAACATACTAGTTATTTATGCTGAAAAGCTGAATTCAAATGTTCTCTCCATATTAAGTACTGTTCATATTTCTATTCTCTTGATTCGGCAAATCTGTCACACAATTTGGCTCAGTACGTTGGCTCTGTTCCTTTCCAAACTCTGCCTGGTCAGTACTGTGAGTTTGAGCACTAATACATTATAACGACGACAGGGCCTGGGTTCATTTTTGTTTTTTGGTAATAAAGAATAATTATTAAGGATTAACCATAATCAACTGACAAGATTTGAAACATAGCAGTCCTCGTCTACCTTTAATGCTAAATTGTATTTAACATCATGTTTGTTAACACATGGTCTAACACAATGTCCAAGTGTAGACAAGTAGGGTAATATACTGGAGGAAGGGATGAAAGTAAAATACAGCTCTTACCGGTACGGGGCCCACTGTGGCCTCTCCAGAAGAGGCGGGGCCTTAGGCAGAATGGGTGGGATTTGGGGGTCAGCATCCCGCAGCCAGTCCATCTGTGCTCCCTGGCCTGTGCTGCCCAGGGCTCCAGCAGCGATTTAGAGGTCTTGGGGCTCTGGCCACCACCAGTGACTGGAGCCCTCGGCCCTTTTAAATCATGGCCCCGGGACAGTTACTTCTCCCCCCCTTTCCCATCGACCGCCAGGTGGGCAAAAAGGGCCAGCTCATTGCTGCTCCATTTGTGCTTCCCCCACTGGCTTAAAGTGCTGCCACTGTAGCACTTTATGCAGAGTTCTTAAAGCACTGCCGTGGCAGCTCTTCAAAGTTAGTGGTATGGGTCAGTACTGGCAGCTACCTTTTACTGGTACGCTGTACCGGCCTGCACCTCCCTTACTTTCACCCTGGCTCCAGGGATTTGTGGAAGCTCCTTGGTCAATTTCTGCTGCCAAATTAAAAAGAGGGTTGAGGTTTAGCAGCCTTTGATGGATTTTCCTTCTCTGAATATTGCTAACATACCTCTGGATAGGGATTACTTTGATCCCTGAGGCTCATAAAGGGGATTTAGAGAAGGATGTTTTTCTTTTGAAAAGTACCAGACCAGGTTTCTGAGCGGGGATATACCAGTTTCCCTAAAAAGGTCTGTGCCCCACCGCTCATTTCCAACAACGCATGCCAAACACTGTGCTATACTATTAGTATACTCTGTTGTATATTATAGTGGAAAATATAAATATTTCCAGTGAAGTGCACTTAGTTGTAAGATTATTTGCCTAGTGGTGTAGCCCCCTTATGGTAAAGTGTTTTGTTTAAATTGGAAAATAAATGAGTAGACTCCCCACTTCCACGCTCTTCTTCTCTTCAAGTATAGCATTCCTGGGACACAGGATTTATTACATACTAAGAGGTGGACATTTTTGTGGGAGTTTGTGGCAGACTTCATTGGCAGAGGTAAGTTACAACTTTGATGCCTAAATGTTCAGGGTTGGGAAAAATGGGCATATCTGATTTTTTGGGGTAGGGTTGGAATCACATAACATTTTGCTTTTAGTAATTTTTCGTCTCTGAAAATTAATGAATTAGTTTATGTTCAAATTCCTGCTTTGGTGTTTTAAATATGGTGAAATTTAGGTTGAAACAACTTGTACATTTGTGATCTTCAATGTGTAAGTATTTTGCTGACAAACACACATTGGGTATCTGAGTGAAAGAACAATGATTGCAACATGGGTGACATGGTGCATTTTGAAATTCTTTCCGAGTATGCTAACTCTGTAGAAATCAACACATCAGCAAGCCTAGAATTATTTCTGAATATTACAAATGTAATCCCTGCCAACATTCATCCGTCAATATTTACCACAAAAAACATTAAATGAATGCTAAGGATCTGCTGTAAACCCCAAGAAAGACACACTCACAGTAAAGGCTAAATTTCTATTGTGCTAGATATTCTTTGCAGAGAGCAATATGTTCCTGGCAACGGTCCTTTTAGAAACTCCATTAGCTTCCTAGGTTTTGCTGCTGCAGCAATTATTCATCATTCTGAGAGGGCACTTCCTCTCTGAAGGCAGCAACGTGGATGTTATATGGACATCTAAACCAACACATCTTCCCTGTGTTGGAGTCTTTGAAACTAAAAATGTAACAAGTCTATCTGGGGTAAACCTTCCTCATTATAAGATATTTCTTCAAGGAAGATGGCATGGTTTTGTGATAATTTTGAATATAAAAAGGAATTTTAAGGTTTTCCAGTGAGGTGGATAGGTGAACTCAAAAGGATCCCGTTTTGTCTGAGTCTAGAAAAAGGGCTCTCAGCAGACATATTTGTCCTAACATCACCAGTACTGAAGTGTTTTTTGTTCATGCTTTTTGTTAATAATGCTTGAGAAATGTTTTGTTTTGTTTCAAAATGCCAAAATTTGGAATTTTGGGGTGGAATTCCTGGAGAGGGAATGCTTTGCATGGAAGCAGGACAAAATTGGAAGAGTCACTTTTGCTAAAAGAAAACCCTTGCACTTGCAAAGTGTTGACCTGCAGAAGAAGAGGAACGGTGAGGCTGTAGAACAGTGGTCGCCAACCTTTTGGTCCCCACGGACCAGTAAAGTCAAAATTTTGAATCCCGCGGACCACTAACACCGCAGCCCCCCCCCCCCGCCCCCCGCTCGACCGGCGCGGCTCCACCCCCCCCCCCTCGACCGGCGCGGGCTCCCCCCGCCTCAGCAGCGCAGCGCGGCGCGCCCCCCCTCCCCCCGGCCTCAGCGGCTTGGACCCCCCTCCCCCCCGGCCTCAGCGGCTTGGACCCCCCCTCGCCCCCCCCCCCGGCCTCAGGGGCGCGGCGCGGCTCGGACCCCTCTCCCCCCGGCCTCAGCGGCGCGACTCGGATCCCCTCGCCCCGGCCTCAGCAGCGGCGCAGCGCAACTCAGACCCCCCTCCCCCCGGCCTCAGCGGCGCGGCGCGACTCAGACCCCCCTCCCCCCGGCCTCAGCAGCGCGGCGCGACTCAGACCCCCCTCCCCCCGGCCTCAGCAGCGCGGCGCGACTCAGACCCCCCTCCCCCCGGCCTCAGCAGCGCGGCGCGACTCAGACCCCCCCTCCCCCCGGCCTCAGCGGCGCGGCGCGACTCAGACCCCCCTCCCCCCGGCCTCAGCGGCGCGGCTCGGACCCCCTCCCCCCGGCTTCAGCAGCGCGGCTCGGACCCCCTCCCCCCGGCTTCAGCAGCGCGGCTCGGACCCCTGGCCTCAGCGGCTCGGACCCCCCTCCCCCCGGCCTCAGCGGCGCGGCTCGGCCTCAGCAGTGCAGCGCAGCCCCCCAGCTTCAGCGGCGCGGCTCGGGCCCCCTGGCTCGCGCGGCAGAAGACGGGAGGCAATAGCGAGCCAGCGCTTGCTGGCCGCCGGGGACGGGGTGGGACAGGCGCCCGCAGCCTCTTGCCTGCCCAGAGGGGCGGCCATGAGGGAGCCCGGCGCCGCGGACCACCAGAATTTTCCCACGGACCACCAGTGGTCCGCGGACCACCGGTTGGCGACCGCTGCTGTAGAAGATTTCCTGAGCTATGTGTGGCAGTCTCTTGGAGCGGGGGATGCGGAGGGAATGCAGGGTCGTTGTGCAAAACATAAAATTTGGGGTGAAAAAAACAAAGGGAATTCAAATTTGAAATGATAAAAAAAAATGGATACAGACCTGAGAAATATGTGTCAAATGGATTTGCACTGACTGATTTGAAACCACAGCATGCAGTGTATTCTGAAGTGCTGGCTACTGAGGTTATTACATAAGGGGTCATGAGCTGTCAGCCTCCACCCCAAACCCCGCTTGCCTCCAGCATTTATAATGGTGTTAAACATATAAACAAGCATTTTTAATTTATAATGGGGGGTTGCACTCAGAGGCTTGCTATGTGAAAGGAGTCACCAGTACAATAGTTTGAGAAACACTTAAAAGGTTTAAAAGTAATGAAATGGCCATCACTGAGAAATAACCTGGAGGATTTTTTTAAGGGGCTATCTGATGCTCTGCAAAATCATCAAGACTTGAGTCCTCAGGATATCAATGTCAGCATGTATGTCCTTCATGCATTTATCTAGTATCTATTCAAAGCACAGAACAGTGAAAAGTGCATGCCACTGCAGAAAACTGCATTCTTCCCTGTGTGATTAGGCATGGTTTTAAAAAAATTATAGGGCCTGAAGCAGCTACCAGATTGGAAACAGAACTTTTGTCAACTGACATTATTTCATATCATGTCAGAGACATGGATGAGGATGTCTGAGGGCAATGGCTTTCAAAACTCAGCAAAAGTGACTACACTACTTATTAAGGCAAATCAACTTGATGAGTCAGCTAATGTCACTGGTGCTGCACAGGATCTAGAGTTTGTGCAGCCTGTTTCTGATAGCCCTGTTGGAGATGATTTACTTTTTTGTAAAGCCTTGCCAGAGCGCACAAGAGGAAACACTTATTTAGGTCATTTCAGGAAGCAAAGATTTCCACATTCAACCTGCATTACACTGGAGATTTTCTCACCTCCTACCAGGTACTGCAAGGCATAATTAAATCCTGGCTGTAAAAGTGCTAAGTGAAAAACATTATTTAGGAAAAAGTGGCTTTTTTGGATTTCACATTCACATAATAGAAAATGTGCTGTATGAATTTTTTTTGCCTTTTTATAAATTTTTAAATAAAATTCATAAATGTTGCCATTTATGAAAGTTTTAGAACATTTAAAACAGGCACATTTTTATAAAAATATTTATTACTGTCAGGGGAAAATTAATGGCGCGTCTCTCCCCCTTACCGTACACTCCGGATAGTAGTGGCGGCAAGGAGCTCACAAGCTGTCAGAGACCATTGAAGAAACACACAAGTTAACTTTGATCAAAGGGGAAACTGAGGCACCCTCCTCTCGGTCCAGAAAGGGGGTTGGCAGCAGCTCCGTTTATTATCAGTACCAAGCAGCCTTTTATAGAGTATATTCAAAGGGGAGGGGGAATGGGAGGGAAAAGACCTACTTGAAGCATGCGCATTAGCAAACTCTGACATCAGTCCTAGGTCAGTGCCTTCTTGAGGCACCTGGTGTGGGGACCTTGAGAAAGCTTACATGATGCCAACAAGCTTATGAATAGGTGTCTATTCATTCCCTAGCGAAATCGTTACATACATATAATGCAATCTGGCGACATAACACATTAGCTCATCTCATGAGGCCTACAGCCCGTGATTGTCTAGGCAAGGTCACATTCTCGGTATAGATAACAATACAGAAACAACTTGTTGTGCAGCACTATTACACTGAATGTCGAAAGCCTAAAGCGAATGCTGTGCCACTCTTGGGGGTTTAACTATGTGATTGCTGGTGAGGAAGAATACATGGGAAGAAGGAGCAAGGGAAACTGAGTCTGCCCTAACATTACCATGCCTATTTTGCCCAGAAACGGATCTAATAAGTTACTAATAAGTCTGAGGGCCCAGATCCAGAAGTGTTCAGAGCAATGCTTAGATCCCTGGAGGTACGGATAACTCCCTTGGCCCTGATTCTCCACAATGTTCAAGCTAGGGCCAGCCCATGACCAACTGGCGCCCCAGGTGAAGAGCATCTTTGATGCCCCCACTTCATTTGTTAAATGTTTGAACATGTTTTTTATTGCATTTGTAGCCCATTTCAGAACTTCAATGCACAATCTGCATGCATGATTTATCCCTGTCAAATAAGACTATCAATTTGCACACTAGGACCTGTATTTATTAATGCCATATACAAGCAAATAAAAAAGTCATTTCCTCTAAGCTTATAGACACTTTTTAATTTTAAGATAAACTGAAATGTACTAACATCAAGAAATTGAACTGTGCACCAACATTAGGTGGACCAGTATTTAATAGGGCTTTCTATACTGGGTTTCCAAAGTCTTCTTTGGCGGCATCTTTTATTTTCTATGAGAGAAAACAGACAGTATTAGGCGCTCAAAAGTCTATGTTCTGCAGCCTTTGAAAGTCATCAAACATTACATGGTAAGCATGGCAAAAGAAGTAACAGTAAATCTTTTATACTGCTGCGTAAATAGGGGTTTGATAGATATCTCTGGTGTATCGTTAAATGTCCTTTGTTAGCCACTACTTACACTCTTTAAGTCATAAAACAGAAGTACACTTTCACAATTGTACACTAAAACAAGGTTCACAATATCCTAGCTGGGCTGTCACTTCAATTCAGTTTGTTCTGATATCTCACAGACTGATTGGCGACGTCTCTCCCCCTATATACCCGCGAGGGTGTGGCTGACACTGCATTCTACGAAGTTTGAGGAAAATGTAGTTCTCAGAAAGCCTGGAAGTTTCCATGAGATTCTATAACAATCCAGAACATTCTAGAAGGTCAGTGAAAAATAAATCAAGATACAGAATACCTGAAACATTTTACTTCAAACATTCTATTCTTCCTTTTGTCGCTAACAACAAAAACAACACCCCAAACCCTGCACCCTCCAAGCCTGTCACCCCAGGTGGCCCCCTGCTCCTAAATTCAGCCCTGGTCCAAGCTGCGGGGAGTAGCAGCAGCAGCAAGCCAATTCAGGCTCCGCTCCTTGATCCTTACCAGCCCACCAGCAGACATCAGAGCAGCAGAAGAGACAGATTTACAATCCCAGTGAAGAATCAGGCACAGTGGAGTTACTCTGACATACTCGCTCCTTCTTCTTATGCTTCTGCAAGGGGAATACTCCATCTGGTAGCTGAGCCACAAAGTAGTAGACAGGACAATTTGGGCTATTAGGTTTTCTTTTCCTCCTTTTTATGCTGGTTAATTAAGCCTCCCTCTAATGTAGTCTTTTAAAGGCAAGATTCTGATCTACATGCTCACCTGTTTATTTATATAATTTCCTTCTTGATCTCTGTGCCTCCTGATTTCAGTTAAGAAACTGGAATCAAGAATGTGACTGTATATCTTCTTCCCCCCATAGCTCTGTCCCCATGGCCTGATGAAGAAAGGGAATGTTTGACTCAACAGTGGAAGTAAATTGCAATCACTGTTCCTTGGGTTTAGTGTGTGAGTGCTGGGCAGAATTGGTGACCTGTAATATGCAGATGGTCAGACTAGATGATCCCAGTAACCTTACACTCCATATGTTTATAGAAATATGCTGATGAGTGTAAATATAATGGAACTAGTGTAACAGCTCGTGTACACGGGCCAAAGTGCTTAATGTTGTTTGTCCGGGCCGTCTCTACGGCTCGCGGCGGCGCATGCGCGGCAGCCATTTTGTGCCGCCGAACTACAACTCCCAGCATGCTGTTCGTCCGGGCCGTCTCTACTGCGCATGACGGCTTCGGACAAACATCCTCTGGCCTTTTATTATATAGGATATGCTTTATGCAAAAGGTCTCTTGTAAGGTATCATTACAAAGCTTATAATCTACTGAGTGTCTTCATCCTATTTGTATGAATGTATCATTCTTGTATCTGAAGCTAGAAATATGAAGTGTTACTCTGAACTCCTATTGTAACTATGCAAAGTGTGGGCCATAATGGTGTCTTGGAATCTTGATGGCTCCCATCAACTAGGACAATTGGTTGTAAATGGCTCTGTTTACTTGGACACCTTCCTGTGAGTCAGGCCAGGAAGAATGAAGGCTTGTGGGGGAGGGGTTGTCTTATAGGTCATGTGACCCAGTCACCTGGTACTGGAATCCATTTTAAACCTCGTGCTTTTCCATTTCAAAGGAGGGGTGAGGACCCAGACAGGCAAAAGATTCCCACCTTGTGCTATATAAGGGGGTAGAACAGAACAAAGGAGGTTTCAGTTATGAAAAATCCCCTAGTTACTACCTGATCTGGAGCTAATAAGAACTGTACTGGGGAAAGGATTAGGCCCAGACTAGGAAGGAGTCCAGTCTGTGAAAGAAGCTTATTGAAATGTTTCTGAGGGTGAGATTTTATCTCTAATCAGTTTCTTAATCAATGTATTAGGATTAGACTTGCATATTTTGTTTTATTTTGCTTGGTAACTTAGTTTGTTCTGTCTGTTATTACTTGGAACCACTTAGATCCTACTTTTTATACTTCTGCTTATTAATTCACCCATAGTAAGTAATTAATACCTGGGGGAGCAAACAGCTGTGCATATCTCTGTATCAGTGTTATAGAGGGTGGACAATTTATGAGTTTGCTCTGTATAAGCTTTATACAGAGTAAAATGGATTTATTTGGGGTTTGGATCCCTTTGGGAGCTGGGTGTCTGGGTGCTAGAGAGCACTTGCTAAGCCATTTTCAGTTAAGTCTGCAGTTTTGGGGGTGTGGGTCAGATCCTGGCTCTGTGTTGCAGCAGGCTAGCATGTCTGGCTCAACAAGGCAGGGTTCTAGAGGCCCAAACTGGCAGAGAAATTGGGCTCAGAGGGAGTCTCAGCACATCCAATGACAGTCCCAAGTGGGTCTCTGTGTCTGAACTCGTCACAATCTGGTGATTCCTTCTGGTCTTAAACTCTACGACTCTAACCAGAGTAGCTGTATCCCCATGTGTGTCCAGTTGAGAGTGAGAGCACTTGAACTGCCATACTCCAATGCTTCTGTCAGAGAAGGACAGTTTTAGGTGATGGTCAGGATCCGCTGGAGTCTTGCTGGTGGTTTGCACAGGGTTGTGTTGAACTGGCACATCCAATCCCTTCAGACAGCACTGGCCACTTTGGGGGCTGTACTGGCAGGCCCTGCAAGTAGGGTGGGTTTCATGGGTGCCTTATGATGGTCCAAGCCTCCCAGTAAAGCAACTGTAGAAAATTTTAGTTTCTTTACATCTAGTATCGGCTGATAGCAAAATGGAGTGATTGACTGGATTTCACTAATTACTCAAATCCCATTAAGGAGACGTGGGACCAAGACAATTACATTTTAAAAGCATAAAAGCCCATGTTGTCTTAATGTTTTACGCTCATGGCTCTTTATCTTGGGTTCATTCCACTTGATTTACCACTGTCCAAATAAAGAGTTGGGTACCCTGAAGGTTACCTTATGGTGATCCAGTCAAGTGAGCTACTTCTTGGATTTAAGAGGCATTTAATTTAAATTTCTCCCCAGTCAGATTTCAACAGAACAAAAGCCTCATGAATTATAAACTGGCAAGGCCTAAAACTCACACCAATAGAGGGAAAATAGAGGTTACTGAACCCTATTAAAACTATTTGAATTAGTGGCCCATATGAGACATGCAGAAACATCCATCCAGCTAAATTTCCCTCCAGAAGATGAACCTAAGAGATTTAAAATATCATTAGTCATTGGAGACAAACTTAAAGGAAATAACTTGAAGCTGTGTCATATCCTCTGTCACTGAATTACTAACAATTACTCATACCTTCTGAATCATGATTTTGGAATTTTGGAGAAAAGTCTCCTGAAGTATGGGCTTTATTCTAAATAGTGAGTTTGAAAAAAATGGAATAATGGGATTCTGTTTTACACAATCTTAATTCTGGCATAACCTAGTTTATGAATCAGAGACGTAGCCGTGTTAGTCTGGAATAGCAGAGGTAACAAAGAGTCCTGTGGCACCTTAAAGACTACCTAACGTATTGAAGCATAAGCTTTCGTGGGCTAATACCCACTTCGTCAGATGCAAGTTTATGAGTGCTTGACTTTGCAACCTTAATAAAGACCTTTCAACTTTTTAAAAAAATGTAATAGGTATGTAGGCTTAGAAACACCGTAGTGTATGTCACTGTATGTTGAGTAAACTAAGTCAATATATAGGAGTGAAGATTGAAAGAGTTTAAGAGGGAGCACGAAGGGAACTAATGGTTGTAGACTGGGAGACAGAGTTTATGGCTGCTATCCTGACTAAATGTTCCAATGCTTTGTGCACATTCCTAATGCCTGGCTACAAAGAGATAACTCTTGCAGAATAGAATCAGAGAGCTAGCTGTGTTAGTCTGGAATAGCAGAGGTAACAAAGAGTCCTGTGGCACCTTAAAGACTAACTAAAGTATTGGAGCATAAGCTTTCGTGGGCTAATACCCACTTCGTCGGATGCAAGCAGTGTATACAGAATATTTGTTTTGTGTGGCTCCACATTGCATCAAAACAAAGTCTCAAGGAAGAATATGCTAGTCTTCACTTATGCACAATGTATCAGTTGCATGTTGCAACCTAACAGGTTCTCAATGGTATCATTTGCACAGTGGCTCTATAAATAATTAAACCCAAGGTTGTCAAAGATCCCATCAATAAAACTATATGGGCTTTTTCCTGACTGCCTAAGGAATTAATATTTCATAAATAATCCGTCAGGTAAAAATGCAAGACCTATAAGCCTAGTCTATGACTAGTTAAATGCAACATGGCACACATTTGCAAGAAACCAAATTTGGAAAATTACAGAAACCTTGTCTTTGGCCCACAACGTATTGTGTGAATTTTAAATTAAAAGCAAAGATATTACGTCTACAGTTCCATTTCTAGTAAATTAGTAATATTGGCCAACATCTCCTCCTGCACCTGTCTAGAACCAGACTTTCTAAATACTTCTCTGTTTCCACTTCCTACAGCTTCCTTTGGCCGGGAATGGCGAATTGCGGCCAGTGGGAGCTGCGAGCGGCTGAACCTATGGCCACTCGGGTAAACAAAACATCTTGCGGCCAGCCAGGGGCTTACCCTGGCCAAGCCACAAAACAGGTTTGGGAACCCCTGGGTTAGTATAGTATTCTCAAGCCTCCCCAGGAAATGGGATGAAGGTGTTTGGGGGGTGGGGGGGGATATTTTGCAGGAGATAGGGCTTCAAGTGGCCCCTCCCTGAATATTTGTTTAAATTACTTGGTGGTGGCAGCAATACCATCCAAGGACAAGGGAAGGAATTTGTGCCTTGGGGAAATTTTTAACCTAAAATGGTGGAAATAAGCTTAGTGGGTCTTTCATGCAGGTCCCCACATCTGTACCTTAGAGTTCAGAGTGGGGAGGGAACCCTGACGGTAATAGCGGAGATACCTTTTTAGGCTCTGATCCTGCAAATATGCATGTTTAACTTAACACACATGACTATTCCTCCTGGCTTCAATGGGACTATTCACATGTACAATTAAACATGCACATAAGTGTTGGCAGGATTGGGGCCCATCGATATCGTAACTGTTATTGATACAATTGACCACTCCGTTTTTCATAGAATCATTAAATTAGCTAATATAAAATTAGGATGAAATTGGTCTTCCTTGGTCAGTAGTTATTTAGCTAACACTTGATCTGTCAGTATAGGCTTATAGTTCATTCAGATTTATTTTAAAATGATCTCTGTATGCATTCTACTACCTCTGTGCCGTTTGTTTGCCTAAGTGGTGTGAGGGCCTGGCTTGCCACAATTTTTCTACAGCATAAAGTGTAGTGAGAAGTTGCTTTATTAATGGTATGTTTTACTCAGTGGATCTGCTCCCCATACATATTAGGTCACAGCACTGCTTAATTTAGTGACAAAAATAAGGGCTCTTAACTTTTTTTGATTGTCTTCTCCTGTAGGTACTGCAGAGCCTATACACTTTTGGGAGAGAGGTTGTGATCCCACTCATTCTCAAATACGATCAACAGAACTGGTAACTGAATTCCAACTGCAGCTCCATATTGAGCATTCAAATAAGGCCTGATCCAATGCTCATTGAATTCAGCGGAAAGACACGTTGATATTTAACACGATGCGGCTCAGACCTTTGGGAATGTGCAGGTCCACCGCAGACACTAGTTGCACCCCTGCAATCGTTTTGAGCCCTAAGGAGGACTGTGGACATAATTTGAAGACAATCAAACTAAGCTGCACTAACTATATGTGACAATAGACTGTGATGCACAGGTTAAACCAAGGGCAGAATGAGCACTACAAATTATTAGATGTTGGAGAAGGAAATCTGCAGCTTGACTTCCAGACCCCAGTGTGAGTTTTCAAGGCTACCACGTAGAAAAAACTCAGTTTTATTTGGGAGTCCTGTGGCACCTTAAAGACTAACTATAAAGTTTTGAAGCATAAGCTTTCGTGGGCTAATACCCACTTTGTCGGATGCGGCTTGCGTCCGACGAAGTGGGTATTAGCCCACGAAAGCTTATGCTTCAAAACTTTATAGTTAGTCTTTAAGGTGCCACAGGACTCTTTGTTACCTCTGCTATTCCAGACTAACATGGCTACCTCTCTGATTCTTGACAGTTTTATTTGTTAATATTTCAAATTTGTTATGAAAATGCTATGTTTGGACAGCACCTGGCACTGTAGAGCCCTTGTCCATGACTGGGACTTCTAGGTACTACAATAGTACAAGAAATAATTAGAATGATTAATTAATAGAGATGCAATTAATATGGAAGCCAACAATACAATTTTATAATTTTCACTTCTCAGACTAGATCCACGCTTTAGGACTCTTTGTCTGATCTGGATACCAGCTTCAATTGCCTACTTATTTTACTTTGTCTTTTGGTTGCTCTTAGCTGGAGTCTAGTCTAGCAAACTGCTTGTCTTTGCGTAGATTAAAAGAGTGGGAAACCGAACTCCAGCTTTAGCTCCGTTATGCTAGCTGCCTAGCAGATTCAGCATTAACCTCAAGTTGCTCCTCTTAATTTCTAAAGGCCTTCAGAAGGTTGATCCATACACTATCTGTCTGAGCTGAGAGCTTTGATCTGCTCACCTTCAGGCTGTGTCCCACCCTAAATTTATTTCCTTAAAACTTCCTGACAAAGCAACTACCAGTAATTTTAACCCTTGTATCTAACACAACTCAGAGCTTGACATGGTGGTTAAAATACTGTTAGGGCTGGTCTACACAAGGGGGGTGGAGGGGATTGACTGAAGATACGCAACTTCAGCTACATGCATAACGTAGCTGAAGTCGGCGTATCTTCAGCTGACTTACCTGCCATCCTCATGGTGGTGGCGGTCGGCAGCGCGCTCCCCCGTCGACTCCAACTTGCACCTTGCGGCAAGCTGGAGTCCTGGAGTCAATGGGGGTGCCGCTGGTGATTGATTTCTCGTGTCTTAATGAGACACGAGACACAAGAAATCGATCGCTAAAAGATCGATCGCTACTCACCGATCTGGGGGGTAGTGAAGACGTACTCTTAGTTGCCATTGCTACAGTTGTAGTGGAACTAAACCAGTAGTAACAAAGTGAGGAATTTTAAGAAAAAAGCTAGTAAAGACAGGCCTTAGCCTCTCAGTTGCCAACTGTTATTTTGATACTGGTCTGCTTGTCTCATTATTACTTTAATTGGCTACAGTGCATGGCTATTTCTTCACCTACTTAGCATGTTCTCCTTGGAACACAGTGCAGAGTGCCAAGTATCATAAATCTTGTGTAATACTCATGCAGTTGACAGCCCTATTGCACATTCCCACACCTGAGCCTTCACTCCCTAGGTTTAAGAGTCCAGAGACTAAAACCTGTGTCTGCAGAGCATAGGACAGTTGCTCTTCCCACGCAGGAGCGGTGAGTTGTATGGCCCGTGGGTTGTTCCAGAAAGTTGTCTGACAAACCACACAAACTTTGGCCTTTTTTGTCTCCTGATCTCTGGCTCCAGCCTGTCTCTGAGCCTGATTTCTGCCTCTGATGTCCAGTCTCCAACTCTAGCCTGACTCTGATTCCTGCCTCTTGATCTCCAGTCTCTGATCCTGGCCTAAGTCTGACCCTCACCCTTGTTTATGGAACCTGGCCCTTGTGATTCCTCCAGCTCCTGCTGGGTGACTGCCATCGCTGGGAAGTAGACCTCAGCTCAGCTGTGACCATTAGGCCAGACTGCCTACAACTTGGTCCCTTACACTAGTTATACCAGCAGCCACAGCGCTCATCACCCCCACCTACCCTAGCAGCTCTACTAGCTCTTCAGCTACACCTGAGCACCACAGCATCCACAGGTGATCCAGCATACATCCTACAACAACCCCTAGTAACCAGCAAATACTCACCACACAGCTATCCCAGGCACTCCACCACTCACAGGTAGCCTTGTACCTCTAGTACACCAGCACTCACTCACACAGATATCCCCCATCCAGCTGTCAGCTACCCTCAGGCTCCCTGCAGCACACACCCACTTACCAGTGTTTGTGCAACTCCATGTCTTATGGATCAACTATCTGCAGCTACTGGGAGGAAGGATATATAGTCCATAAACTCAAATTTATGGCCATATGCAAATTATCTTATTCAATAATTTTTCACGAAGTGTTCCTCCTGGCTCTGTGCAAAACTTGGCAGCAATGACTATTGTGTCCCACAGTTTTATGAGATACTACTGACTTTTTTTCACCATTTAAATCCAAACTAAAAATGAAGAGCGTAATTGTGCCAATGCTAGCTAGCAGTTTTGAAGACTGATGTCAATGGGAGTTGCACTCATATGCAGGAAGGCTGCATTGGGTCCATAACCTACATTCTCTTTAGAAAGAAGAGAATGCAAAAAATCCTATGGTAAAACCTATAGTTTCTGCCACTGGAATTAAATGAGAATCTCCAGTAATTAAAAGGGGGTAGTGAAAGACTTAGATCGTCTTTGTGGCTACTGATAAATATTTAATGTGATTTGATAATCCATCTGGTATAGGATATTAGGATATTAGGAAAACCTTTTTCTCTAGGATGGTGGTGTCTCTAAGGAGGTGGTAGAATCTCCTTCCTTAGAGGTTTTTAAGGTCAGGCTTGACAAAACCCTGGCTGGGATGAATTAGTTAGGGATTGGTCCTGCTTTGGACAGGGGGTTGGACTAGATGACCTCCTGAGGTCCCTTCCAACCCTAATATTCTAGGATTCTATGATTTTTGAAGTGGTGCACAGCTAGTAGATTACATACTCAATAGTTAATTGTCTATTTCCATCCTTAAAACCTGTGCAATATAAGCATTAATTTCTGAACATTTGCCTAACAATGTATACCTCAACAAGTTTCTCCTTTTTCATTTGACAAACACTGATGTATCCCTGGCTTTCTAATGGACTTCAGCACAGTGGATATTGATGTAGAGTTAGTGGAATAGTGGAACAGTGGAATAACTGTTGCTTTAGAACCAGTAGATGGAAGCAACAAAAATGCTATTGCCTGATTCCTTCATGAAAATCTCTGTCATACTTTAAACAAAAATTAATATAAAACTAATTAATTAAAAAGGGGGCCCAACTGAAGTCAATAAAAGAACTACTTTAGACTTCAATGAGAGCAGGAGTCCCAAATATTAAGGTACATTGAATTTTAGGCCCATGCTATTTGACAGAACCCCTTTAACTGTTATCTTACTGATTATTTCCCAGGTGTGTATTTTTTTTTGTTTTTGACAGTTGAATTTTAGAATGATGTTGTATGTTTATGTAGTGCACCATTATAAAAATAAATACATAGTGGTTGAAAAAAACCTCCAGGATATATAACAAATCATTTCTGTAAACTGGTAAATTATTTTTTTTAATAATACTATAAATCTACAGTAATAGTGTGGATTTAAGCTTTATCTTTGTTTTACAGTACGGCAAGGCAGCCTAAAACTACACTATAAACTCATTAGCAAACAAATAAATTACAGCAATCGTACTCTGTAACTCATATGTATCCCAGGCATAACTTTGTATTTCAGATCACAACAAATAACAGCAGGTCAGCAAGGCCCCAGAGATTTGAATTCTGTATTTGAACAAAAGAGAGAACATTAACAAGTAAAGATTCTTGCATAATTCCATTAATCCACCCACACTGCACCTATGTACCAATTTTGCTATTACTACAAGATTAAGTGAAACCTATGAGTATCACATAAGACATCTATGCTTGCTTTGGTACACTCTTACCCAGACACAATCCATTCACGAAAAAAAAAAATCATATTCACACATCAACAAATATTGCATCTATCTCAGATGCAGAAACATCTAACAAGGTGTCAGTGGTGGAAACCATGATTGCAAATGTGTAAAATCTGAAGCTGTATTAAGAAGAGCCATCAATAGAATGTAATCCAGCCTTTCTTCCCCTAAGTGTTTTGTTTTGATGACTTGTGCCTAAGAATTTGAAAATGGAAGGTATTTATCTCTTCTGAATCTACTTACTGTTACTTTGAATGTGTGTAATTTATTGTTATTTTGTACACCTTTAAAAGGAGAAAGGATGGAATGGTGGGAATGGAACAGTCTGTTGAAGTTGAAATTTTACAATTGTTCCCCAACTCTTGGTCCTTAGAAAGTTAGGCCTTTGAAGTTCTGCAAATAGGAACAAATCTGACTAATGGGAGGCCATCAGGGTATTCCTCTCAGTCAAAAAGGCAATGACATGACAAAAGTTTTGAGCTGATTGGAATTTTGAGGGACTAGTTGTCTCCTCTGGACAGTTTACAGTACAATGTGTTGAGCTTTGGTGGATTAGAGAAAACAAGAAGAATAAAGGAGAAAGAGGGAATGTAATAGAATAAATATCTATGTAAAGAAGAGAAAAATAAAACACCAAGACAGAGAAGATATTTTCATCTACCAGGCGGTGTGTTAACTACAACTGAGGGAGAAAAAACAGACACTGAAAGAATATAGGGAAAAAATGGAAAACTCTTAATAGACATTGATCAGGGGACAACTTGAAATGTTTTACTGTAAATAAATTCAGGACAGTCCTCATCTGGCTTGGGATGGCTTGAATGGATTATGGTTGTTCATGTTATTTTAATAATCTTTTGATTTAGCCTTATTTTCTTCTACACTGTTAGTAAATAATGTTATCGTATGTCTTGTTATCCACCGAGAGTACTGTTTTTAAGTAGAAGTATAAAATGCAAACCTTAGAAAGGAGAGTGGGGAAGGCAATGGTGAGAGTAAAAGGGAAAAATACATTTTCTAACAATTTATTTGATGTTTAAAGTCAGGAGAAGTGGGGTGAATTGCCTGGCTTTCTACCTACAATTAAACTGTTGCCTGTATAAACTTTGGATATCGGAAACTCTTTGGTATAAATGAGGCCATATTATTCTTACGCCCTAAAAGTGGGCCAATCCTGATCCCAGAACATTTTGGCAACTGAGGCGGGGAGCTCAAATGATGTCCCCATGTCCCCTTGCTTGGCCAAAACTTTCTAAGGTCTCAATTCTGCCTTCTTCCTGTTCTACTCCTCTCATGGTACTGCTCTGCTACCTAGCCCAATAAAGGAGAACCAACAACTTAAAGTGCCTTGTTCAAAATTTTAAAATAACACTTAACTTTCAAATGCCTGAACAGCAAATGTAATTTTTCTTGTCTGTATAGTAAACACTGACATTTTTATCTGTTTAAATAATCAAAGTTGTGCTTCCTATGCCTTCTCTGTGCAGAGATCTGAACTGCCTCCTGAAAGTCCAGAGTAGGCCAGCTCATGCTCTATCGAGATGGGTGCAAGGCTGACCAGCCTCTCCTTTGTCATTGTGGAGAGGAGAAACATTATGTCTCTAGTGCCCTCCTTCCTCCAGCACAGCATCCCACCATCTCTGTGCATGTGGAGCAGAGAGAATACATAGGCACCACCACCAGCAGCATCCCCCATCTGAAACCTGAGATGGCCACCTCAGTTTGCCTCATGGTAAAGCCAGACCTGACTAGGACACTCCAGTTTTTGCCCAGCTGAGAACTGACTAGCCTACCCTGGATCATTGAAAAGCCAGAGCTCCAGTTTGCATGTGTTTATAGCAATGTGTGCTTATTTTCTTTTGCACCAACCTCTTCCTAAGGCAGATGCTCAACTTCCTCCATCCAGTGCCACCATCAGCAGAGGACGGATCTCCTCCTCTTCCCCCGCATCCTTTGCATAAAGGATAAGTCAATTTCCCCCTCCTCCCCCGCCCTTGTGCACTGAAGCGGCCCTTGAAGACTACTATTCCCAGCATGCAACACTCCCACCGCCTGCAGAGTATTGCATGCTGGGATCTGTAGTTTTCAGGCGGATCTTTAGCCGCATCGAACACCCCTTCCTCCGCCGGCATACATTGCGCATGCGCTCTTCTTTCCTTGCCCTCGAACCGCTTCCGGTCTGCCTCTCCCAACTCACGCGCCCCCTGCTGCTTCAGCAAAGGCGGCGCGTGACTGTTGGGTCGTGAAGCCAAGCCCAGCGAGCTGTCAACGAGCGCGGGGGGGGGGGGGGCGCATGCGTTTGTTGGGTTCTGCCACTGCCGTCCCCGCCCTCGTGCCCGCGGCGAGGTTGGCGTTTGATCGCAGTGCGCGCGCCCGCCGCGGGGGCCGAGTCGATTCCAGCAGGAAAAGGGGGGCGAGGAGCACGCGCGCGCCCGCTCACAGAGGGGGAACGAGGCGGCGGCCGCTCGGTCCGGACCCCAGCCGAGTCCTGCTCCCCCTCCCCGGCGTGAGCGAGCGGCGCCTCTGCCCGGCTCCTCCTCCCCTCCCCCCGCGGCAGCCAGCGAGCGAGCGAGCGAGATGGCGGCCGCTGGGACTCTGGCTAAGCACGAGCAGATCCTGGTGCTCGATCCGCCCACCGACCTCAAATTCAAAGGTACGCGGGGTGGGGGGCGAGTCGCCCGGGGCCGAGGGGCTGCGGGGTGGGGGGCGGGCCGGGGCCGCCCCTGAGTGGGCATCGCCTTCCCGGGGTGGCGGCGGCAAGGCCCCGTCCCGGTCTCCCGGCGGAGCGGGGAACCAGAGCCGGTGACCGGGACACGGCTCCGCCGCCATCTTGAGACCCCGCCGGGAATTGTGCGTCTCGGGCCCGGCCCAGGCCGCTGGCGGGGAGAGGCGGGCAGGTGGCGTAACAGCCGCCCCGCGCCGCCTGCCTCCCGCGGCGGGTGCCTGGAGCTGGCAGCCGGGCCCCTCACCCCGGGAGCGTCTGCGCCGCAGCCAGGCCCAGAAACCTCCCCGGGTTGCCCAGCCGAGGGGACGGGGCAGCGCGGCCTCCATGGCCCGGGAGCTGGTGGGGGACGCGCTGCGTCTCGGCCCTGCCCGCTCTCGGGGCGGGTCTCTGGGGATTGGCGGGAGGGACCGGGGCTCGCCCCCCCCCCACCCCAAACCGGCGTGTCGCCTCTTCCCTGGGGTGGGCGAGGCCCGAGGGGGATGGTGTGAGGAGAGACACAGGGTGTCTTCGGGTCTGTTTGTTCCCCCTCCCTAGCCGGGCCCTGCTTGCGGCTGGGCTAAGTCCAGCTGTTAACGAGGGTTTGTAGCGGGGAGGGAGCGGTGCTATTTTGCACCATTATCCCCCGGTATCACTCGGGGATCGGCAGCCGCACGCTCCTTCCCCCGGTGGAGTTTGACCCTTTGGGGCGGGCAGATGACACGGCGCTGGCGTGTTTCAGAGCGGTTTGAGGTTAATCCTTCGGAGGGGCTCAGCAGGCAGTTGATTAACTTTTAGTAATGAAGCAAAGGAATGTGAGAATTGCAAAAGCTGCTGTGTCCGATATTTATTTGGGGGTGGGGGGAGCTATGTAGTCTGAATGGCTTAAAGCAGTTCCGTTAAAATAGGCTCTGATTAATTACCCTGATAAGCCCCAGTTTGAATAGGGAGGGGGGTTCTGAACAGATGCATATTCAGTTGCTAGGAAGACCTTGGAAGGTGAGGACCAAACTAAAGTTGTGCTATAGTGGTCATAATTATGTGGTAATTTTCAGTACCCACAGATTGGCAATGGGCATTATGTGAACAATTTAGTAAAGCTTTTACTCAGAAACAGAACTGTTAATTTTCAGAAAATATAAATAAACCTAACAGTATTTGCATAAATATAAATTCCTTCATTCTTCAAACAGTAGCAGTTCTTGTACATCCTTTAATCTTTCTTTGTATTTAACTTTTTACTTTTATCAGTGTTAATTTTTCAAATTCATCTTCTATTTACGGTATTTTGGGGAGCAGGGCAGTCTTGTGTTCTTTGGGAAATGTTGGAATAATTTTGGTGGCTAATTTGTAAAACCCCCCTCCTCCCCTTTATTTGGGCAAGTAGAATAATAAACTGATGTGATCTTGTGTTTTACAGAGGACAACTGTGTTCCTGAAAAATAGCGTTAGGTAACCCATGTTTTCTCACCAGGGCTTAAAGCTTTCTTATTAGAGAAGACAGATTTCAAACAAACTAGAATTTTCATATCAGAGATTTGAATTATTCTCTATCATGTAGACAATTACAAATAGATCTACAGGAACGTGTGCAATTTTTTTGTAGAACTTTTAAAATTGCATATTGTCCAGTGCACCAAAATTGTAGATTTGTTTTCTGTTGTACATTGTTAAAATACTGCCAGGTTTTATAAAATCTTTCTTAGGATTCGCAGGCCCCCTAATTGTTCGTGCTCTTAGAGAATGGCTGCATTATATGTATACAATTTGTATTATACATTTACTATCCAAGAAGAATAGAGGGTACACAACCATGCATAGTAAACCAAAGCTAGTATGTATAAGTGCTGACATATCAACTTAGAATGTTTCTTAGCCAAAAGTAAGCAACATTTACCGGGTATAAACAGAACTGTTGAGATGTAAGAGATGCTGTCCTTGAATCATCATTGGATTGCAAAGTCTATAGGAAGGATATGAATAAGCAAACAAATAGTCTCAGTATGTACCTTCAGAATGGAAGATATATGAATTGTTTTAAGTGTAAACTTAAACTTTATTTAGACAAGTATAGGTATTGGGAAGGCTTTTGTGGAAGGGAATATTTAAGTAGAACATGAAGCAAAATGGGGCCTTTGACTGTAAGGACCAAACTTACTGCATTTCAGATACAGCAGGTCAGTTCACTTAGTCTACATGACATCCTAGTATGCCAACCCTTTTGTGTTAAAATACATCAGAACAATGTGCAATTCACTTCCATGTTTGTGTACTACGAAACACTGTTTCTACAATGAAATAACTTAGAAAGTTGGGGTGATGGAAGAGATTGTAAGTAATATATTCTCCTTTAATACCACTTAGACAAGCTGATAATAGGTAATGTACATAAAAGAGGTTCTGTTCCAAATCCAATATGGCAAAATTGTATTGCGTTGGTAAAAAGAATAGTGTTTTACTGTGATTGCCACTGATGTGCTGACATTCTTTTGATGGGGCAGAAAAGAAAGTGGTTGACTCATATAGCATTCCTAAAATCAGACACTTGATGTGCACACTAGACATCCAGATTGGGATTTTTGCAGAATCCAGAACAAAAGCAGGCTATTTTTTGCTCCCAAAGGATTTACTTTCAGACATTTATGATAGTCGAATGAGGGTGTGATATGTGTTAACATGCTTTGGCGTAAGCAGTGAGTCACATTCAAATATAAGCAAGTACCAGTCTTGTTAGGAAACTCTGAGCAGTGTCCAGTAAAATGTTCTTCCTGGTTTTTACTTTCTTTACAGATGTAAAGAGAAAGATGGTCAGCATCTTTGGTAACTGACTTACACAGAATCTTAATCAACAATTTCTGCATAAGGTCTGAATGAGAATGTTAGAATTTGGGATTCACCTAGCTTTAAGAAAATACCTGATGTATTATATAAAATATTCCTCCCCTCCCCCCATGAATGAAAGACTAGCATCCAGTATTTGTAACCCCTAGATGTTTCAGTCCTAATAGCCTCTTGCTTGCTGAGACAAAATTAGTTTTCTTTTCTGATGTAGTGGGCAATAGTTGATACTATGAGATTGTGGCAGTCATCAGATTTACTCATTACATACTTGTTCTCATAATTAGATCTCAAAACACGTGATGAAAGTAAGTATAATTATAACTTTTTTTAACAAATGGAGAAACTAAGGCACAGAGTTGAAGTGATTTCCTGAATGAGCCACTGGCAATGCTGAGAATGGAATCCAGGTTCTTGCCTCTTAGCCAAATGCTTTATCCACTGAACCATACTATCTTCCTAAACCAGAGTATTCTTCCATCTCTCAGCCTAAAACATTTTGTTTATAACTTGAGATCTGAGAAGGTATAGCTATACTGTTGCATTTAGTAATTGTTGGGTGTTCTGATGTTCTTCACGTATTGAAGCTGCTGTTTTAACCTACCGTCAAACTGTGGACTGTACACAGATTTCTGTCCCGTTTAAAAGTCATGTAGGTTGTGTGAGTTCATCATTAACAAGTATGTTTCCCCGGCCTGAAGAAGAACTCGGTGTAAGCTTGAAAGTCTCACAATAGACGTTCGTCCAATAAAAGATATTACCTCACCCACCTTGTATTTCTTAATATCCTGGGAGTAACTCGGCTATAACACTGCATTAACAAGTCACTCATTTTGCTAGTATTTAATAGCCGTGCAACTGGCCATCCTGGTAAAATGTTGCTTCCTGTTCTAAGTCTTTATAGTAACCATGGAATATTAGACATTCAATTTTGAGTAATTTGTAAGTATTTATATCACCAAATATTTTCTGACGCCTTTTAAAGTTTAAAGAAATCTTTTAGTTATGAACATCTAAAATTATTAAAAATGAAAAACCCTTTCAGATTTTATAATGAAGATTATTTTTTGCTTTTCCCTCAATTTTGACAATGAAAATAGATCAGTCATCTGCATTTTCTGGCTCTCTTACACTAGCATAATACTTCTGTATTAGTTGCAAACATTGCAGAGGAGTGTTTAAATATAGTCTCTTCACTGGAATTTTTTAAAAAAGGTATGAACATTTCTAGAAACTAAGCCTGAATTTTGGGAGTAATTGACTTGATAGTGGCCCTTTAAAGGATTATCAACCAGTATCTTATTTATGGGGTATATTTCAAATAACTTATTAACATCTATAGGAATATTTTAAGATTTTAAAAAATGCTTTCTTTGAATAGGGCTTATTCATGATTAATGTTCTTCATTGAAGATCTTGTTACAGTTGTGTTTCTATTGAAAAGGTCACTTACTTGAAAGTGTAAACAAAGTATCATTACAAATATGAGCAAGAGTACACTGGTGGTGGTTTTTCCATTTGTTCCTGGTTTTGTCATGTTTCGGGCTAGAATAAAAACATAAATAAATAGACTGAAATCACCGAGCTACCAATAATGATCAGTATAGCAAATCAAATTTCATTTCTCCTGATCAATCCAATTTGTGATCTAAACTCATTAGAAGAGTGTAAAATTGTTGTAACCAGGTTTCATGCAAATTAACATGTTCAGATTACTTAAAATATTGTGGGGAAACACTTTCTAGTTTAAGGATAGATGTCCTGGGATTTCTTATGATTATTAGAACCGTATTAAATAAGTATTGGGGTTCAGTACAGGCAAGTCGCATCTTTGGCGCATTTAACATGCGCGATTTCAGCTTTACGTGGTCAGCCAAAAAAAGAGAAAAATAACAATTTAAAAACTGTATCTGTATGGTGGGCAATTCCGCCCACCATTAAACTTAATGAGTTTTGACTATACGCAACTCGCCTGTAGTATGCTTTGTAATCACTGCCTTGCTATTGGTAATGTTGAAAGCTACAAGATATGCATTACTGCAAATTGAGAAGGTTGAATTTAAGATAAAAATAGCTCACTATTAAATCAATCCCCCTGCCTTCAAGATCTGTTGCCAAAATTGGCCCAGTCAATGTCTTTTTGTGTAGGCAGGATTTGAACTCCTTAAATGTAATCTTACTGCTTTATTTGAGTGTGTCTGGATTGGGTCATCTTTTGGCTCTGCCCAAAGTGCCAACAGGATTATGGCAGATTAGTATTGAATTGTGCTATCTCAGACTTTCACTGTGAAGTAAATGTTCCTGAATAAAAATAACAGAAAATAGTCATACAGGTTGCATTTAAAAAAATCAAAATATTAGATTGCAAAGGGAAAATGTGATGGAAATGATTATGGGCACAGTTGTGATGCTACTATTTATAAAATGATCTCTTTAGTACTTAATGTGTCTCTGTATGGTAAGTGTTAGTAGTGTGTAGTGAGATATATTCAACTTCACATAGAATAGAATAGAATGGTTCAGTGAATGGTCATTTTTAAGGCCAAAAGTATGTGACCTCATTCACAACCCAGACGATAGAGTTTCATCTGGTGATTATTGGCCCAAAATAACCTTTAGTAAGGAGGACAGATGCTCTTTCCTTAACCTGCACATTATAGAATTTTATGAAAGCTAATTATATAATTTTTTGTAGTAGCAATGAAATGTAAGATTAAAGTAATAATGATTTGTACAGATGTGTTAAGAAAAAGTAAAATTCAATATTTATAAAACTTTGACCCATAGTATTTACAGGAAGTGTTGTGACCATTGTCAGCTCATAATCACAAAATTAGGACAGAACTCAAAACTGAGTAATAGGTTGTACTGCTTTGCCAAGTTAGGAGTACTGTAGGTGTATTTGATACTGACTGCTGTTACATCTACGGAAGCTGAAAATAGTGTGACAAGTTATGTTTGTAATAGTGGCATGTCTTGCTATTTATTCAGATGGAAAATGTTATCAATAAGTACTTTAGAATACTAGAGTTGCCACCCCCTTGGTGCTGTGGGCCCTGCACCACTCCTGGAAGCAGCAGGCACCATGTCCCTGCAGCCCCAGGGGAAGGGAAGTCAGAGGACTCTGCACGCTGCCTTCGCCTGCGGGTACCTCCCCCTGCAGCTCCCATTGGCTGGAACGGGGAACCACAGCCAATGGGAGCTTTGGGGGAGGTACCCACAGGCAAGGGCACTGTGAGGAGCCCCCTGCCCTAGCTCTACATTCATGGCCCTGCATGCAATTTTCCCACCCAAATGTGGCCTTCTGGCCAAAAAGTTGGCCCACCCCCAGGCTACCTTCTTGTTTCAGTGGAGTTAACAGGAGTTGTGTTGCTCAGTTTATCCCACCTTCAGGTGCTGGAGGGATGCCATTTATACATGATCCTAGATCTCTCAAGTGCTGCTAATCATAGTTTGAGAATGAAACTGACAGACCTTTTTTATTCTTTAAGGACACTGTGAAAAATGGAACCTTGAAGCATAGTCCAAAGAGAGCATTGTGGTGGGAATTCTAGTTCCTCAGCCAATGGGTTGGTATATAGCGCATTGGATGTTTCAGTGCAGCACTGTCCTCTAGTGCAGGGGTGGCCAACCTGAGCCTGAGAAGGAGCCAGAGTTTACCATTGTACATTGCCAAAGAACCACACTAATATATCAGCTGCCCCCCATTAACTCCCACCATTCCAACCTGTAGCGCCTCCTGCCCGCCAGCAGCCCCACCAATCAGTGCTTCCTGCTCTCTCCACACTCCTCCTGTCTTTTTCAATCAGCTGTTATGTGGTGCAGGAGGCTCTGGTGGCAAGGGGAAGGGAGAGTGAGGACATGGCAGGCTTGGGGGAAGGATGGAGTGGGAGCAGGGCCGGGGCAGAGCAGGGGGTGGAGCAGTGAGCACTCCCCACACACTGGAAAGTTAGCATCTGTAGCTCCAGTCCTGGAGTCAGTGCTTATGCAAGGAGCCGCATATTAATTTATGAAGAGCTGCATGCGGCTCCGGAGCCAGATGTTGACCCTCCCTGCTCTAATGGTTCATTGTTGAATGAGCTGGTTCATATCCTTATAAACTCCTGGATAGTTTAATCATTTGATTGATAGCTGTCTTGTAAACATCTCAAGCACTAGACATTTAAAGGATCGCAATATATTAATCTTGCCAGCTGCAAAATCAAGAAAAGACTGAGATCTTAGTTCATACGAAACTAGGAAAGAAAATTATGAAATATATGAACCGTTAAGGGACTAATTATAAATTGATATTAACTTAGACTTAGAACAAATCAGAAATACTGTTCCACGCACATAGCTCATGGAGTTGAATTTGTTACTACAAGAGATTATGGTCAAATACTGGAGCTAAATTTAGAAAAGGATTTGATAATGATTTTGATGTTCAAGCTAAAATAGGGTTAATAATTTTGATTGAAAATGGAGGTTCTTTTATCTTTGCAGTTTTCATGATATCTAGCATATGTCATTTCACTTCCTTATTGTAACTTTGGGTAGGCTTTTTGGGTGTGGAGATGTGTGTAATATATAAAATTAAGATACCCAATTTTGAAATAAACCGTGGTATTATTGTGCAGTATAATCCCGATTTTTCTAAAATCCTGTTATCTGAACCCCTCTGCATTATCCTAGTCCCTCATGCTGGGAAGGGATATGCATAATAAAGCAGACACCCCTGGCTGCAGGCACAGTTGCCAACTTTCACAGTAAGCCAGAAATCAAGCAAATCCCATTTCAAAATAAGGCCAATCCCTAAGAACCCCAATAGTCTGTGTGACTAGTTCCCCCCCCTCCGCCCCCCCAGCCTTGCCCCTGGCATACAGTCTGGGATTGTGATGGGCCCTGACTCTTCCCCCCACTTGCTGGGAGCTGATCAAAAAAAGAAGCAACAAGCTTAAAACTAGCCAACCAGCAACGCACAAGCCAGTTAAGCCCCAAACAAGCCCAATTTCGGTGGGGTTTTTTTTGGGGGGGGGGGCGGGGCGGGGGGGCGGCGTTTCTCATATCTGTGCACGGGAGGCTTACTGTGAATGGTTCCTGCAGCAGTGTAGGTAGCCCTATTGGGCTCCCTGCAGGTGCAGGGAAGGCTGTTTTCCTGGTGGGACGGACTCTTGGCTGAGACTCTCGGTTCTGCCCTGCCAGGACCTCAGCCTCCCTCCTGCAGCTTGTGCCTGCAATAATGGAGAGCTAGGAATGGCAGGAGTGAGTGAACAGAGCCGTGACAGTGGGGGGAACTATAGAGGGCTTCCTTTGCTGTTGTTCCTACCTCATTGATTATGCAAACTTCCGATTATCCTGCTATTTGGATGATTGGGAGTATGCTGTATTAGTTTTACTTGATGGAATGTGATTTGAGGATTCTGAGATAATTATTTTATAGTTCTCTATCAGATGGAGTAGGTTATCAAGAACAATACTATTTTTTTTTTTTAAAAGCAGATGATCCAGTACTTTCACAGGCTGCTTGCTATTATGGGATGAGAAGAGCAAAAAATATCTCCCTTCCAAAGTCCACAGTAACATAAATGCATACATGTGTCTCTGTTCACAGCAGGAGCAGAATTATGAAACTTGAAAAAAATTGCTTTCACTCTGTGTGTAAAGTTCTAGCAACAAGGGAAGCAGTGGTGACCAGGAGAGTACTTTTTGAGTTCTTGCATTAGGTTCAGGACTTCGAATGTCCCTTGTTTTGAGGCTGGTCTTCTTGATAGCAAGGTTTTGTAGCATGCTGGTCCCTGGAATAAGTGTCTTGAGGTACCTGATTTTGATTAGGCTTTTTGTGAAGAGACTGAGTAATTTGGCACCAGGGCCATAAAAGCTGGTAGTCTGAGATGATTGAAATGAATTTTTCTGATTCATTGTACAGTAGACTCTTGATTATCCAGGATGATAGGGAAAAAATAATTCTGGTTAATAAAATCCCAGATAATCACCATCCATAGGAAATATGGGGTGTGGGGGTTGGTTCACCAGCCACCCTGTGCCGGGGGAGGGGGTATTGGTTCACTGGCTGCCCTGAGCCCTGGTGGGGTTTTTTTGTGTGTGTGCTTGGGGCGGCAGCAAAGCCAGAGCTGGCCCTGTGAGTTGCGCATATTTTTTTTGACATCCTGGTTAATCCACATCCTGGTTAATCCAATCCTGGATAATCGAGAGTCTACTGTATATCATTTTAAGAATTGCTTTCCTGTTGCCGCAGAGGCTAGAATGAAGTATGAGAACTAGCCTGGTAGTTCCATTTTTGAGAAGGTATCTGTCCCTTCTTGTGTTGCTTATTGGACATGTTGAATAAACTTGAAACCTTCGCTGTGCTTCAGCCCCACCAATGCTGTGTTGGTAGTATATCAGATGAAATCCTTGCGTGTCCTCTCTCTCATTCTCAGTAGTTTATCCAGTTTTGCTGTACCAATCTGACATACTTTGTATGGTTTATAGAAAAAGAGTTCCTTTGAGTATCTCTGTTTACTTCGTTAGTCATTTGGTTTACTTGGATTAGGCAACATGTTGCAGTTCCTGCAGTAAAGGATCATGCTGTAGCCAGTATACTACTGAAATATAATGGCTGATCACATAGACTTAGCAGTAGCTGACACATGGCCTTGGACATCACTTTCTTTATTAAACACTAGCATAAGTGCCCGGCGTTGCTCGGGTCAGTCGGAGGTGGGGAGGGGGTAGACAGCTGACACCCCCTGAGGAACCCCAATGCCCACACCTCACCCCTCACCCACCCCGACACCTTCCCACCCCCCCCAGACCAAACCCGACACCCCCCCCCGGCTCACTTATCCCCCGACCAAACCCGACACCCCCACCTGACCCCCCCCAACCAAACCCAACACCCCCGCCTCACCCCCTGACCGAACCAGACACCCCCACCTCACTCACCGTCTGACCAAACCCAACTCGGATCCGTCGCGGGCGGGGAGGGGACACAGAGCTGAGGGATTCCGGGGACCTTCGCGGGGGGGGGCGGGGCACAGAGCTGAGGGATTCCGGGGTTCCGTTGGAGGGGGGAGGGGCAGTGAGCTGAGTGAGTGCGGTGTCTGTTGGAGGGGGTATTATGACATCATCACCACCTAGCTGCCCAGCTGATGTGATTGGCCTTTAAAGACTTTCACCCCTGGGGGGCGTCAGAGGTGAGATCCAAAAAATTTTCGACCCGTACGACCATCCGGACCCCAAGACCTCTAATGTACCAAATTTCAAGTCTCTAGCTCAAACGGTGCGGGAGGAGTTAGCGGTCATACATACATACACCACTTGACTTTTATATATATATAGATTCACATTTAGTAGTCCTAAAATATTTCTGTCGCACTCTTCTATTGTCACAGCAATGAGAAAGTTCTGAGGAGGAGAGAGTATTTTATCAGTAGATGTGGAGTCATACTATTCAGTAGGAATAACATTGCCATTAAGTGAAAGTAGGATATGTGTTGAAATTAACAAAAAGAGATGTGGACCTTTAAACTAAATAATGGAAAATGAGCATCAAAGAAAACATGTCATTCTGCTAAATGGATGTGTGAGGAATATCTTTCAATAAAAAAGAGTGGGGAAGGTTTAGAATTGAATATAAATAAGGCTTATTGTCTTGTGCTTTAAAATTCTAAACCTGACTGACTTAAATTAAGATTTAAGCAATTTTTTGCCAGAACTACTTATTTTCTTACCAGGTAGTGATTGGTTTGGCTTATAATCACCCTCCCAAATTACTAATTGGATTTTGAATTTTAACACACCATAATATTGTATTTACACAATAAATTTGTGAGTACTGAAGCACATTAAAGTTGTGTTGAAGTGTAAGCATAGTGCATAGTTGTAGTAATATAAATATTTCACATCAACTGGGATGGAGTTCTTCCCCATGATGTTTCAAATTACCATCAACTATACAGAGCTGTTTGAGTACATATGATCTTTTGTGAATTAAGTGCTTAATGTACTTATAGTATTCATCGTGCCACTGACACCATCAACTAAGTGTCAGGTTTTGAACCAATATGAGTTTATAAGTCTTTGAATGGGAATTTACTGCTCTGTCAGGTTTGAAAGTGCGAGGCTTTTTCCTGGCGAAGAAGCAGGCAAAAAGTTTTTTTTAAGACCGTCCTCCCCCGCCCCAGTGTGGCCTGTCAGTACCCACTACAGGCATGCTTGGTAAGCTTCTCAGTGTTTTACCTCTGTCAAAAGTAGACAGGATCTCTCTGCGGGTTAAAAATAGAGCTCTTCCCACTGGTAAGGGAAAATCTTTGGCAGATTCACTAGCAATCTGCATGATAGCTGACAGCCTGTCAGGATGGGGAACTAGATGGATTCTTATATAACATGGCAAGTGATGTACTCTTCTGAGGCCCTAGTCTAGAAGTGTGTTCTCAGGTGCTCTGAGTCACACATTTATGAGGAGATTGATGTAACTACCACTATAGCTTAGCTCCTGTCCAAGAAGAACAAACAGCAAAAGATTATAATGCAGATGTTGGAATACCTTGATTTGTGACTCAGAGATATCGATAGGCTGAATGGCTCAGCCATAATGAGCTGGAAGAATCAGATCTGTACCGGCAAGTCTTCAGTCAAATTATATAGAGTCGGTTCCTTCCGCAAATGAAGACTTGTGTTGCATTCCAGTTCATAGGGAAGATAACTAAGTTCTGCAAATACTTCCACTCAGAGGCTACAGTGGATGCACTACCACTTCCCTAATCTGATCTGAGGTCATGCTTTTTTACCGTTTGCATCCAGATGGTCAGAGGGGTTAGCCTGGCTTGAGTTTTGGTAATCTGATTTCCTCTTCTGAACCACATGCCTTCCCAGAGAGTGTCCCCTCCATAGGTTAGTACTAATCTATTGAGATCTCATCTACTGCATACCTTTGACCTACTCAAACCTGAGGTGTGTGAAGCTTGCCTTGTGGAAGCTGAACCACCATGCCTCCTAGAGTAGGTTCTGAATACTCTCAAGTTTCCTTGTTCGATCCAGACAATTTTCTATCATTTTAGCCGTCCATGGTCTTTTGGGAGGAAGACAAATCCCTGGAGATTGCCCATGAAGGACACTTTGGATTATCTTTAAATTGTTTGCAGAAGGATCTGAGTTCCAGTCTCTTGAAAGAGCAAGTCTAAGCAGCAAATAGTAGGTTTATCATTCTTTCCTGTGGCATTAAGCTATTTCGCCTGTATGTAAGGCCCTACTTAACTTGTGATATTGTAGAAATTATGGATTCCATAATATTAGGATTTCACTGCACCGCAAATAATAAGGCGAATTATTACTTCTCTGCAGTTTTTCATGGCTTGTCTGCAACCTAGCTACAATATATTGACAATCATTCTTCCATTCAAGAAGGGCTTTACCTATATGTTTTGGCTTCTGAAAGCAGTATTTTTTCAAAGACCTCCAATCTGACACCCACTAGAACAATGGAATCCCAGTCCAGCAGTAGAAACTCTTAATAAATCATAATTTGAATTATGAGAAGTGTCTTTGATTTCTTAGTCCCTAAGGCAAACTTTAAAGTTATCATAGTGGCTTTGAGGGTTAGTGAACTTGGGATCTTCGTGTTTAGAAGTCAGCCCCAACTTCATTCCCAAGAGAAATATGGCCTTCTACTTAACACAGTAAGTAATTCTCTGTGCTCTTTCTCCAAAGTAATCTTTTATCCTGGAAAAACATATATGAAAACTATAAACTGTATTTCAGTTTATACTACTGCAAAAAATACTCATCCTAGGCTCTTGACTGTCCTTGAAAGTAGACAAGTAAATACGTTCTGTTCCATGGCTTTCCATGTGGCCACGGCAGTAGTGTTGTACTTGTAATAAAGAAATCATGGAAGAAGTCAGTTGCTCTGTTGGAGTTCATTGGGGTGCATAGAAAGGGGTGCAAGACTTGAAAATCCTCTCCCTCTAGATGAATTAAGTCAACTATTTTTTGAACTTTATCAAGTTTCTAATTAAGATCCTCCTGAAGGTAGTTGCCTGCTCCCCAGTAGAGATAGCTGCTTTGTGGCCAGAGACAACTTCTTTAGATGATATTTACTGGGCAGCGACTTGTGTGTCCATCAACACAATGACAGAAAACTACATAACTAACTTGCTTTCGTTTAATCTTTTGGACTGAGTTCTTTAGTGTTCTTTAGGTGCACTCGTGAAATTCTTCTCTACATTTTAAAAAGGGGGGAAACCTGTTTGGCTGGATATTTTCTTTCTGATCTTTACACTACGTTCCAGACTTTGGAGGAGAATCTTTACTGTCTGCTACTTCCTGTCAACTCCAAGCCTGATAGAGCAACGAATTTCTACGATGAATAAGGGTAAATTTAGTTCCCTTATTTATAATTTTAACTCTTATGTGAATAGGAATCTGTTGCTCTTTGAAGACTAACTTGATGTTTGTGTAGTCTGAATTTCTGGCTTCACAAGGATAGTGATTGATCCATGTATTCTTAGTTTCTGGTCAAAGAGAGACAGATGAAACCAGTTTTTATTGAGGGAGGGAGAAAAATCAGCATGTTTTGGCCTGTTTCAGTGTCAAATCTGTATCTCTTCTAATTTTAGCTTTAGCAGCACGGGGAACAAAGTTGGTACAATAGAGCTCAAATTTTCAAAAGTAACTTTGATTTTTGGATGTCTGACTTGAGCCTTTGCTGAGCACCTTGAACATAGCCAATCTCAAATAAGGGACTTCAAAATCATTACATACCTTTTAGAAATAATGCCTACAATTTTAGGGTTATAACAGCTAGGGATGTAAAATGTTAACTGGTTAACCAGTAAACATTAGTCTTACCAGTTAACCTGCCTTACCCGTTAATACCCAGGCCCTGTGCCTGCCGGAGCGGGGCCGAGCCCTCGCCCCCCCCCCCCAGCCACGCCGCGTTGGCCCCAGCCGCTTTGGCTAGCGGTATCAGCCCCAGCCACTTAATTAGTTAACCGCTTAAGTGATTTAAAAATATTTTGTTTAGATGGTTAACTTTATGGTCCCTGCATGAAACAGTTGTCCTTTGGCCCTTTTAGAGCATTGGTTTGGGTAATCTCTGATTTAAAAATGTAAGTTTAGATCTTAAACTAAATTTATAAGAAACTCTCATGGAACTTCTGAAGTATAAAGGGACAAAAATGAACCTAATAGCTTCCTTTGTAGTTGTAGATAATCTTATTTTGTGTAATATATGTATATATATATAAATAAACTGAAGGTGGCAGTTTTTCCTTTAGTCATGGGAGGCAATCTTTTTGATGTCTATTTATATATTTTTATAAACCCACTTCTTTCACAAAAGTTGTGTCTAAATGTCTGGAAAAAATGTCAGTTACATTCTACAACTTGCTTCCTTACTATTGTCAAACTCAATTTAACTGTCAATGAAACGTAATCTGTCCCCATGGAAGATTACTGAAATCTTCTTCGTCTTCAGTGTATTCCTTTTATCAAACCGCTCTAACTTCACATTGTACTGGTAGCAAGTAGAGATCAGAAAACTGATTCTCTAATTCCACATATATGTTAAAAAATAATTTTTTTATATATATACAATTTTTCTTCCTCACATTGGCATTCTGGTTGGGCTAGGGTTTTTGGAGATTAGGAAAAACTGATGTTTGAGTAGAAACCATGGCAGTGTAACAGGCTCAAATAAACTCAAAGGGGCTTCTGCACATGGCTCCAACTGCTCAATAATGCAGTGCCTCCCCCACTCTAGAGCAGGGATCTCAAACAAATCACCACGAGGGCTACAGAAGACTAGTACATTGGCCCAAGAGCCACATCACTGACACCTTTCCATACAAGGATACGTAAGCCGTCCCCACTTCACCCCTTCCATGGGGCCCCACTTCTCCGCCCTGACTCCAACCCCTTCCCCAAAATCCCTGTCCCAACTCTGCCTTCTCCCTGCCCAAATCTTCCAATTTCCCTTTGTGTACCAGTTTAGCCTAGCTGGCCATTTATTGAACCTGACAACAGCCTTCATCCAAGTAAAATTGTTGAGTTATCTGGCTGCTCACACCATCAGCCTGCTAATTCCAGTGGATGATCTGAAAGGCTGTGATCCCGCACTAAAATGTCAGCATTAAGAGATCTTCCATTGTTGTATGCTATGTTGTAGCTGTATTGGTCCCAGGGTATTAGAGGGACAAGGTGGATGAGGTAATATCTTTTATTGCAGTGCTTCTCAACCAGGATCCAGGGACCATGAGCAGGTTTCAGGGGGTCCATCAAAATAAACCAGAGAGGAGGACCAGCGTTAGACATGCTGGGGCCCAGGGCAAAAAGCTGTGCTGAAGCCAGAGCATCTTAGCTGCACACGGCGCTCTGTGGCGTGGGGCCCTGGACAGTTGCCCTGCTGGCTATCCCCTAACACCGACCCTGGCTTTTGATCTACTGGATATGCAGAAAAACAGTAGTTGTGGCACAGTTGGGCCAGGGAGGTTTTTTTAGCATGTTGGTGGGGAGGAGGTCTCAGAAAGAAAAAGGTTGAGAGCCCCTGTTTTATTGGACCAACTTCTGTTGGTTATTGCATGAGTAAGAGGCTTCAAGCATGAGTGTTCATGACCTGGCTGCTCTTACCAATGCTTATTCCCTGCTTCTGTAAATGTCTTTAAAAATAATTCGTCTGTCTCTTCAAGGAGCAGGCCATCATATGGAGCAGCAGCAAATCTGTAACTGGGGAAGCAGCAGCCTTTCCAACCAGGAGGCCGACTAGCCCTGTAGATGCGATTTTATCTACTGTTTATGATGATGATAGTTCATATTTTCAGTGAGGTACCGTTGTTTGTGTTTTTTTTTTTTTTAAAGCTGCACTCCAAGAGTTATAGGAAGAGAGAGAGAGAGAAAATAGATAATAAAACAAAAAACAGTTACAAAAACTCCCCAAATGCACTGGCCATATCTATTTTTTCCCTTAGAGCAGAGCTTTCTTCCAAACTTCATATGCTATCCAAACAAACAGAAATCCACATCAAACCGGTGGGGCCTCAAAACTATCAGTTTTGCCTTTGTTCCTTCATCTTTTCACCCTTCCTTGCTCTGGGACCAGCAAACTGGCAGTGAAGGACAGCACTGCAAGCCTCATTTCTCCATAAACATTCACTCCTTTTCCTGAAGAATGTGGTGGTTTTTTGTTTGTTTGTTTGTTTTGTTTTTTTCAGATGCCCATTTGAGACATTTTTAATATGGGTCTGACCCTATAAATAGTGTGTAAGTTGGGGTCTTTGTGGGCAGATATGATGTGTTTCGTGCTCTTTCATGGAAACTTCATACAATTAGTTTGTCTGATCTGATTGAGAAGGGGGAACTAGTGGAGGGATCCCAAGAGAAAGGTGACATGGTCAAGCAATGAGTCAGGAAAATGGTCTTTGCAACAGTGTTTGGAATGGATATAAGTGGGGTAATCACAAAAAACAATTTTTTATTTAATAAAATGACTTTAAAAGTGCTGGATATGCAAGAAAAAAGGTTTATCAAAATGCTTTGCATTTAATACTGGCTTATTAAACAAAGAAGATATTATCTGTAGTTAGTGAATTGAACTGATTGTTTCTGGTCATAGCATCTTGCAAGGTTTTAGAACTAGAAGATCTCAGATTCTCACATCTAGTTTTTATTCATACACTGGAAGAGAAAAACAAACTTTCTTGCTTTTTCAACTCCCAGTTGGTTTCTTAACTTTGAATGAACTAGTCATTAAACTGAACTAGTTGAGTAAACTGAAATGAAGAAAATATTCTCTTTGACCCTGCAGAAGAGGCTACTGCTGTCAAAAGGTGGTTTAGGACTTTAGCAAACTTTGATTTCAGTTGTTTAGCAAATGACTTCCACCAGTTCAGTGGTTTGATTTAGCTTTAAAACTTGGCAGGAAACATTTATTGCTTAATAATAAAGTATTTGTAATTAATTTAAATTATTTAAATATAGTATAATTTTAGGCCTTACATAGATTGTCACTTTCAATTTTATTTTTAAGTGGGTCTATTTTTAAAAATTAAAATTTTATTGGTATTTTTAAAAAATCATCAATTTTTATTCACTGTGTTTCTGCTATTACCTGCATCTGTGCTAGAATGGTATATGCTCTTATAACTGTCAGTATACCTTTTTTAGTGTAGATATTTCGAACTAAGTCTGACCAAAACAGATGGTGAGACTCCGGATGGTCTCTGCTTGAAGAAAAGGAGCTTATATTGCTGACACTGAAACTATCTCTTTGCTTGGTCATTCACTTCCCTCCTAGAACTGTAGGGATTTTTTTTTTTTTTTGTGAACATCGTGTTCATCTAGAGCTGTATGGATAATCATGGAAACTGAATGCTCTTGTCCACAGGATAGGTACAATGTGAACAACAGGAATTTAAACATTTGTCTTCTCTGCCAGTGTTTTTTTCTGCCCACATCTGGAAAGACCACTTGAGAGTTAAAGATTAGTGTCTCTTCCTATTTTGTCCTTGGCAACTCTATCAACTGTCAGCCAGCGAGCAATTAATGCGTCCTAGTTATCACAGAATTTTACCTATTACGACTTAAATAGTTTATTACTCAAGTATAGCAGAGCTATAGAGACGTTTCTTAGTTGCTTCTGTTTCTAAGAAAAAATGCTGCCATAATTACTTTAACACTTTGACTATCATATGGTATTGTGGGAAAATAAGCAGAGTAACTTTGATGAAAATGTTTTCTTTCCTGTATTAGCTGTATTATTTTTAAATAATTTGAATCCAAACTATGACTAGTTTGTACAGAGATGTGCACTGGCGTGTGCATGTGTAATATATGTATGTATATGTATGTATATGTATATATATGTATATAACCGGGGTCGGCAGTCTTTCAGAAGTGGTGTGCCAAGTCTTCATTTATTCACTTTAAGGTTTCACATGCCGGTAATGCATTTTAATGGTTTTTAGAAGGTCTCTTTCTATAAGTCTATATATTATATAACTAAACTATTGTCGTACAGTAAAATAAACAAGGTTTTTAAAATGTTCAAGAAGCTTCATTTAAAATGAAAAACCTGATCTTATGCCACCGGCCTGCTCAGCCTGCTGCTGGTCTGGGGTTCCATTCACCTAGGCCAGCAGTGGGCTGAGTGGGGCCTGGGGCTGGGACTGCGGCTGGCAAGGGGCTGGCAGCCAGGACCCCAGACGGGCAGCGGGCTGAGGGTGGCCGACGTCCGGGACTTCAGACCAGCAGTGGGCTTAACAGCTCAGGCCACTGCGGCTCATGGGTTCCATCCACTGGCTCCTGCCAGCTGTGAGCCCAGCTGCCAAACCCGCTCAGCCCACTGCTGGTCTGGCGTCCCTGCTCTTCCCACATAGAGTGGGTATCTACTTTCTCCCTGGTTCTGGCCCATTCTCTTCCTCTCTCTCTGCACTGAGCTGAGGGTGGGAGTGTACTGAGCATAAGGCTGGGGGGTGAAGGAGGAGACTGGGGTGTAGGGTCTGGCCAGGAGCTAGAATGACAGAGGGAGCTCAGGGTTTGGCCAGGAGGTTTGGGTGTGGAATGCTTACCTGTGTAGCTCCCATTTGGTCCGAGGAGTGCAGGTGGGAATGGGTGTGTGTGTGCAGGAGCTCTCATTTGGTGCTCGGGGTGGGAATGGGGATGGGGATGTGAGGTGGGCCTGGGGATGTGTGAGGTGCCAGAGTCAGGGCCAGTGGTCGTGGGGTGTGTGTGAAGGAGTCAAGCAGGGGGCTGGGTGTGTGAGGGGAGTACAGGGGCCTGCAGGGCAGGGGCCTGAGGTGTGTGCAGGGCTCAGGGCAGAGGGTTGGGTGTGTGAGGGGGGTCAGGGCAGAGGGCTGAGGGTGCTCCCAGTTCCCTGCCCTCAGTGGCTCATGCCAGGGGGCTGGAGGGGATATGCTCCGATTCTCTTCCCCCCCCCCCCCGAACCCAGCTGGCTGCGGGAAGAGGCAGGGGAACCGGGCAGGACCAAGCTTTTGTTCCGTGCCATTAAAAATTGCCATATTTGGCACTCATGCCATAGGTTGCCGACCCCTGCTATATAATGTGTATAGTTTCATTTAACAGAGTACATGTGGGGTCTGAACATTTAACAAAAAGTATATGTACCTTGTTGCATGCTTTGTAATTGTTGTTTTTGTTATCAGAAATTGTATTTAAGAGTATTCAGGACTGCATAAGCAAGTGTTTTTCCTAGAAACATACTTTTTTTCTTTTAAAACAGGTCCCTTTACAGATGTAGTCACTACAAATCTTAAGCTACGAAACCCATCAGATAGAAAAGTATGTTTCAAAGTGAAGACCACAGCGCCTCGTCGATACTGTGTGCGGCCAAACAGTGGAATTATTGACCCAGGATCATCTGTAACTGTTTCAGGTAAAAACAAGTTTGTTGCACAGCTTTATAGTTCTGATTCTCTTGTTCCGAGATACTACATGAAACACTTTGCCACCTGTCCCTTACAGAAACTATTGCATAACATCATTAACTATGATTTTTTAAAGGGTTGTTGATAATGAATTGTTAGTACAGTCTCTTCAGTATCAATAAGCTTACAGGTGTCACCACAATAACTTGTACAGCAAAAGGTTAATATATGAAAATGAAAATCCTGGATACGGAGATATTTAGCTCTCTGTTACAAACTACAGTACTATGTTTCTGACTTATTTTGGACAAGTTAACACATTCAGATGACCCTTTCTGTATAGATGGGTGGGACTTCAAAAAAAAAATGTGGTTCAGGATCAAATTATGCTGTAAGAAAGGAAATGGGAAGATGGGATAGTGAGGGAAAGATACGATGGGGGAGACTAATTTACAATTATAATCTGTTATAATCACCCATGATGAGTGTACAGAAGCAAGAGGGGAAGGTGGAAAGGGTCAGAGAAAAATTAATGATGCCCTTGCCCAAGAGAGGCATATTTTTGTTTTTAATGCACGCTCAGCTTGTGGTGGGACATCACTTTATGGCTGTGAAGTAATTACATTGTATTTGATATGATATAGTTAGTGGTGCTTTACAAATTAGATGGAATGTACTATCTGATCCAAACTAAGTTTTCATCGGATAGTACATTCCATTTTTGAAATGATTAAGTGGACCATATAATTAGCTCAATCACAGTATCAAAAATCCAGTGTTCAATAACGTTTTTTTCCAGATTATTTAGGTGGCCTAATGCTTTCCATTTATAACAGGTTCTTAGTCTTTTTAAACAAGCTATGACATGTCCATAGTTTGCAGCAGGCCTTTGAAATTCAGCAGAGGGAGAGCCCTGGGGTCTTTGTTTGGATTGGCTTGGACACTTTTTTTTTTTTTTTTTCCTTCCTGATCCAAAAATTACCATTGCCTTTCTGCTGCTTGTGTCGTCAACAAAATTTTGGCAGCCTCCCAAAGTAACTGTACATGTGTATTTTAATCTAAGGGCTGGGCTACACTTCGGGGTGGTCGGGTCGGCCTAAGATATGCAACTTCAGCTACGCGAATAGCAGTATCTTAGGTCAACTTACCTGGCCGTCCCCACAGCGGTGAGTTGACCGTGGCCACTCCCCCGCTCTCCACTTACTCCTCCTGCCGAGGTGGAGTACAGGAGTCGATTCGGAGATCGATTTATTGCATCTAGATGAGATGTGATAAATCAATCCCGATACATTGAGCATGCCAAAGCAGCAGGACGCTGTACTGAGACTACTGGGAGCAGGCTGCCTGTCCAGGATCTGGGGAAAGACATGGACTCTTCCACGAATGAGCAAATGGCTCTGGTAGCTCACACCACTGCCCTATGGCAGGAACAACATGGGGAAGGAGCTTCCCCACCTCCCATGAGGGAAGGGAGGACGAGCCAGGTTGGCTCCTGACCACTTGGATCCACTATATGGGTTCAGCTTATCATTCTTTTCCCCCTCCCCTAGACTGCCTTGGTTATTTGGAAGGGGTAATCCTAGTAATCCCTTGCTAGGTGGTGCTCTAGGCTCAGGCAGGGCCATTCAGGCTCCTGTCTTGGTTTCCTTGGTGTTTCCACAATGTAGCTAGGAAGCTGCAAGTGGAACAACTAGAGCTACTATTTTTCTTCCTCCTTGTGGTGTGTCAGGAGCCAGTGGAGGAGCTGCTAAGAAGCAGCAACAGGGATGTGGGGAGCAGATGCTCAAAGCGCTCCTGATTCACACTGATATTTATCTTGCTGCTGCTTGAGAAGTGGCTGAAGGAGAATGGGGAGGCTGATTCAAGCAGTTCTCTTTAAAAGTTGCCAAGCACAGTTCATGGAGCAAATTTTTGATTTCTAGTCAAATACAAATTTTCTTCTTAACAATTGCCCTTTAAGAGAACAAGTTGGGCTGCTGTGATACAAGAGGTAGATCACAGCCCATAGTTTCTTCAGTGATTCCTACATCTAGACCAGCGGTTCTCAAACTTTGCTGAACCCCAACCCATTTTTAAATAGACGCTTTGCTCCATAGCCCCTTGTATGTCCGCCGAAAAGCTGCCGAATGAATTAGATCCGCATTTGGCAGCTTTACGGTGGACATGCCGAGCACTCCCGAGCAATCACATCTGCAAACTCTTGGGAGCACTCGCCTCGTCTGCCGAAAAGCCGCTGAATGCAGAAGTAATTCATTCGGCGGCTTTTCAGTGGCGCCAGAAGCTCGCGACCCTCCTGGAAGCAGACGGCAACCCCTCGGGGGGTCGCGACCTCCGGTTTGAGAACCGCTGATCTAGACCAACAATTTATGGTTGAGCTAGAGCAGCGGTTCTCAAACTTTTTGAGATCACGACCCCTTTTCCTGCTCCGTTGGTGCGGCGCGACCCCTCCAGTCCCTGCCGTGGGCGGGCTGCCGGCTGCGCCCTGGCCCCCAGTCCCCCCCGCGAGTTGCGGTGGCAGGAGCTCGCGACCTCCTGGGGAGCGCTTGGCGACCCCCCGGGGGGTCGCGACCCCCAGTTTGAGAAACCCTGAGCTAGAGCATTTCACTGAGGCACACCTTGAATAAAAGACTCCTTAAGTACATCTTTGCGCAAAAAACCCCCAAACAAACAAACAAAAACAACCCCCCCCCCCCCCCCCCCGTGTCAGGAGTTTGAAAGCCTGGGTCAATTGACTGGGATCATACTTCAAGACTAAAAATAGTTCCCGCCTAAGTGGGAACCTCAACACTGCTATTTTTAGTCCTATAGCATGAACCCAAGACAATTGACCCAGGCTCTGAAACACACCGCCTCAGGTTTCTTTTTTCTTCAGTTTAGACGAGTAATGAAGAACGTATCTTATTTCCAGCAGAACTTTGCTAACTTCACCTTTCAGCCATTTTATATCATTATGCCTTTTTCTGCTAGATTAGAGTCCTCTAATATCAGGTATCTTTTTCTTGGGTAGTCAGTTTACAGATTTGTCATCAAGATTCCACTTGACCTTTTCTTTAGTAAATTAGTTTGAGCTCCTTTAGAATCTCATAGTAGGGTGTCTTTTCAAGGCACAAATCATCTTTCTCCTTTTTCTCTGAACCTCTGACATTTTTCAACATCCTTATTGAAGTGTAAACACCAGTATTCAGGCAGCTGTTTCACCAATGCCAAACACAGAAGTAATATCACACTTTTCTCTTGATTCTCCCAGTTAATACAGTCAAGTATTTTAATAGCCCCCTCTGCCACAGAATCGCACTGGATGGTCATGTACAGTTGGTTCTATACAATGACCCATAAGTCCTTTTCAGCGTTGCTGCTTTGCAGAATCCAGTTCCCTATTCTGCACATATGGCTTGCATTCTTTGTCCCTAGATGTATTTGTCTAGCATTTGGTTATATTAAAAGGCAGATCGCACAGTGTGTTGCCAGATGACCTAGATCATTCTTTATCAATGACTGTACCTTATGTGCCACATGTTACATATTTATACACAAATACGAATATATAAAAGTAAAATTATGCTGATTTAAATATTATATATATCAGCATTTTGATCCTAGGGTAACCAGCATCAAAGGAGAATGGGCCAGTACTTGCTTGTCTGCCATTGAATTGTCCTCTCCCGAGAGGAAGAGGTGGAAGCTGATCCAACTAGCACCCATCTTCAAAAAACTCTTTGGAGTAGATACTGATTATAACTACCATCGTGTGTATTTGGAAGCTGTTGTCTTTACATTCACTTAAATCACAATATGTGTTTCTGACTATACAGACAGCAAATTATGATCCCTAAGATAGTTCAGTTTGTATTGCAGAGGAATTAAAAATGGAGAGGAAACTTGTTTGTTCTTTATCTTAAATATTTTCTGGTACTGATAGAAATTAAAAAATATTCTACTTATTTGTAGTCTTGGGTCAAAACAGGTTATAAATATGGGCTTTAAGTGTTGTAAATTCTAGGACTTATACACTTATAAGATTTGTTTCCAGTTGACAGTTGTTGCTACAGTGTATTCCTCCTCAGCCTGCTTCTAACACTTCATTTGCCATGTGGCTTTGTTAATGGCCAATCAAGTGAGAATTGAATTAAAGCTAAAGTGATTAATATGCTTAGACTAAATGATCAGTTGAAGAACCATGAATAATCATATTTTTGTTTTTTTGTACAGTAATGTTACAGCCTTTTGACTATGACCCAAATGAGAAGAGCAAACACAAGTTTATGGTACAGACAATCTTTGCGCCACCAAACATTTCAGATATGGAGGCAGTGGTAAGTAAAAGTATTTAACATGAATATGCTGCCTGCTTAAAATTCAGTTTCTGCTGTAATAGATAAGCATGTTATGTTCAAATTTAAGTAATTCTTACTCCAGAACAAAACTCATACATTTTCTGAAGAACTCTCTGACTACTGTGAATAAGTGATCCAAGGTTTTGAATCACAAATGTTTAATCATGTCATTAGTGCTTGTGACTGGCTTAGTGAGTTTTGTTTAAAAGTTATTTATGTAGGCTTGGTGAATAGCATGCAAATTGAATGTGAATGACATGCAGATAAATTAGTTTTGGGTTTTACAGATGGACCTACTGATCCTTGCAATCAGTTAACAGACAGTAAATGGGGTTAGTGTGAAGGACTTCAAAGAAAGTGTAAAGTGGCAAGTTATAAAATGAGAATGATATTACTGGATGTAAAAGAAGTTCAGCTGGGACAGTCTAATGGGAATAAAAATAGTCTAGTGGAGAAGATAAGCCTTCTTCTATAGGAAGATCAAGAAGGCAAAAATATACAGAGACTACAAACTCGCTTTCTATTCTCGTAGACGTAAACATATACCAGAGGTTGAGCTGACAGATATGATTGGTAGGATGTGTACCTTTTAGTCTTTGAAGTACAGGTATTTTCTGGAAAGCAGTGCCCTTACATGACTCCAAGCATTCAGAGCGCAGAGTATATACCTTAGTTATTTTCACATTTAGCTGTTCATGCAAATGATTTTGCCCCATGCCTAAGAATCTTAATTTGGATTTTCCCAAGGTTTTCTCTTGTATATTTCCTGTGTATTCGTTCAGTTTAGTTTAGTTATTGTTATAGTGGTACTAGGAGTTTTAGGCTTCTCATCCTTTTTTTTTTTTTTTTTTTAATTGGGAACCATTGCACAGCTATGCTTGATTCCATCCCATTCTTGGCATCAGGAGTCTTCTAGCCGATGCAGTTTTCGAAGTCCAGGTTTAACTGGTATATTTCATACTTCTCCAGCATTCGTAGAGGCAGTCTGATGTACACTAGCTGTTTGATTTACATTGGGGAGGTCCACTTTCTAGATAGATACTTCACGCGCAGGACTTGTATATTGTCAAATTACCCATTAAAGCAGTGTACAACTGGTGCTGGATAAGAACTGGTCTGAGCTGGTTGATTCTAGGACCCCATTGGAACCAGAATGTTCATCGGCACTATAGAAGCCTCTTTTCAAACATGGATTCCCTGCAGTGACTGGATCTCTAAGTATCAGGTATTTTCTCGCTGCTAAGGATCCATCTGAGTCTTCAGCCAAGGCTCAATTCCTGTAGAAGTGTTTATTCTGGTGTCTGCTCCCTTTATTATTAAAGATAAGAACAACACCACTGAAGGATCTTGTGTGCTGGAGCACTGTCTTCTAGGAAGAAGAGCCACTATCAGATCCAGGAAGTGGTGGATGGTCCATATTTCTGGAGATACTTTTTCCATTACTGTTAATTCCGAAGGCTCCTCTAACCTCAAGGCCTCACTGTCTCCTTCAGGAGACAGAGTCCCCTAGCCCCAGGGATCTGGTAATCATGTGCCTTCAGATTCAGGGAATAAGTCTGAGGCTCTTGCCACTGGTGCTTGTTCCAAGAACTTCCTTGGTCAGCCCTGGTGCCTGCCAAGATGCTCATCTGACTAAATCAGAGTAGAGAAAAGGGCAAAGGCCAAAAACCAGGTTTTACAAAAAAATTAATTTACTATGGCTCAGCATGCTTGTACTGTATCTTTTTCATCAGAAGTTGAAGAGTTCAGTGTAGTCTCTTTTCATCAGAAGTACTCATAAGCTTCCAGATTTTGTTAAAGCTTCTGGAGAGTTTAGCCAGAATCTGCCTCAGTGGAGCTCCCTGTCTGTTTTTTTTTTTTTTTTTTTGTCCCAACCCTATGCTCTGTTGGATCCTGGTTACATGGATTATTGGCATTATCCAGGAAGGATATAAAAATCCACTTAAGAAACATTATTTTAAATGACCACCCTTGAAAATACTGTAACTCTCAATATCCCTCTTCTCTAAAGCTGCAGAAAATTAATCACTTTGGTTGTAAAATGCTGTACAGCTAAGTTTTAATGCCTCTGGGGAAAAAAGAGGGGGAAGGGATTTATGGAATATGGCTTATTCAAACTCTGATTCTGTTTATCTGTAATGCTTTCATCTCTTAAGAAAATTTCAGAAGCCCTCATAGTGCAGGGCAAATCACCTACTACAGCAAACCTCAGATCTGTTTCCACCTCCAAAGAATTATTTACGTGCACATATAGGGTGACCAGACAGCAAGTGTGAAAAATCAGGACAGGGTGGGGAGAAATAGGAGCCTATTTAAGAAAAAGACCTTAACATTGGGACTGTCCCTATAAAATCGGGACATCTGGTCACCCTAGCCTATGTACATACCAAGTACTACTGCTCAGTGTGGACTCTAGCAGAAGTCAATATTTGGAGCAGCCTAGGAGTTTTACAGACATTTAATGTTACAGAACTTGTGCCCAAACTCTGTCACTCTTTAGGAGCTTTTCAAGATACCTGTTTGTCTTCCCTTTAGCCTTTTTTTAAACAAATTGATTAAAACTTGCACAGCTTTTAAAAATATATAAAAATATAAAGAGTAACTTTCTTTTCCACATCACTATTGAATTGCTGATGCAGACTAACATGGCTACCACTCTGAAATTTTTCAGAGTGTTCACTTCGAGTATTAAAAATTGTATGTTGTCTTTGTTTTTTCTTTAGGTTTAAGATTAGCAGCTGTGTTAGTCTGTATCCGTAAAGAAAATGAGGAATACTTGTGGCACCATAGAGACTAACCACTAACTGGTTAGTCTCTAAGGTGCCACAAGTATTCCTCGTATTTTTTCTTTAGGCATCCCTTGAGCATAGTTATCTGTAATGTCTATTTTTTTTTTAAGATGAACACCTCAACAGATTCTTTAACCAGTTTCATTCCAACAGAATTGAGTAATCTGTAACTGGTTAATATTTTACTGTTTTAAATGTTATTCCCTTGGGAATAATTTGATATCCAATTCAGAGGGAATTGACTTGGAGTATTGGGCCATTATTCTGCAGCAAAGTGGTTCAAGATACGCCCATGCTGGAACCAGTAGCTCAAAAATTGAGCATAGGGAATTGCTCTGTCTCCATACACAGCACCAGGAGACCCAAGAGCAGTTATTTGTTGAGGTGTATGTCTTTGTAGAAAAATCACAGATAAGTAATTTTAAGTGTTTCAAGGTGGAGGGACATGAAGTAGCCCCAGAAAGCTAGGTTGTTGTCTGAGCCGCCTTTCTGTCTGGCACATTATAATAACTTTGAAATATTAAACTTGTTTCAAAATATCAGATGGCCTACGAAAGACACACCGTGAATTTAAAATAGACATCCAACAAAAATAATACAGTTTTCCCTCAACTTATCTGTATAAAATCTACACTGTTAACTGACACGGATCTATCATGAGGTTTCAATATCTGAACAATCTTGAGTGGTGCTTAATATTTATTAGTGTCTCGAGATGCCTTTATAAACATTTTTTATATTCTATTTAACAGGTAAGTCAGTATGTAATACCTCTTTGTGTTCATTACTGTGTCATAATAAACACTTATATCTCTTTGGGAGTGATTTGACTAAGCTCTGCCCCCTAGTGGAGGTATACAATTTTTGCAGCTGTTCTGAATCTTAAGACTTGTAGGGGGCCATCTTTGTTTACAGTTCTTAGGAGGAAGTCTTGTGAGTGTTTTTTAAATTTTAAATGTTTACTTAGCCATAAAAAGGTGTTTGGCAACAGGAGAGGGTTGGGAATAGTTATGGATGCTTTCAAGAATTGCAGCTGACATCTGGAACGCAATAAGTCTAAGACATATTTTAGGTGGCAGTATTTTAAATATCAGTTATCTAGAAGGAAGGGATATTCCATCCTTTCTTATAGTTGGGTATATTTGTTAGTGTATTATAATTCACAATATTTATCAGCTTCTATTTCTCAATGCTCTCTAGAACTATTTCTAAAGGCCCAAACAGTAATGTATTAAAAGCTGTAAAATGGTAATTAGTTCAGAAATCTAGGGTAAGGACAGCTAATTTATTAATAGATTCCAAAGCCAGAAGGGACCACTATGACCCAAGTAGTCTGACATCCTGTAGTAATAAAATTAATCTGAAAGGTGTTTTTGAAAATATAGGATCACGTTAAGGAGAAGATCATACTGCCATTATAAAATACAGTACAGACGTTTTTCTGTATTTTAGCAAAACATCTTTTAGTTCTTTGCTTTTAAAATCAAAATATTTCCTAATGTTGCATTCTGTTTTTCATCTTTATTTCCAGACTTTATTTTTTGCACAACTCTAGCTTCCATTATTCATTGTAATTCCTAGAATAATGGCGATGAAAATTGTTTAAAAGCTAGAGCAAGGGTCGGCAACCTTTCAGAAGTGGTGCACCAAGTCTTCATTTATTCACTCTAATGGTTTTGCCATGCCAGTAATACATTTTAACATTTTTAGAAGGTCTCTCTATAAGTCTCTAATATATAACTAAACTATTATTGTATGTAAAGTAAATAAGGTTTTTAAAATGTTTAAGACACTTCATTTAGAATTAAATTAAAATGCAGACCCCTCTTTCCCCCCCTCCCCCCCCCCCCCGGACCAGTGGCCAGGACCTGGGCAGTGTGAGTGCCACTAAAAATCAACTTGCGTGCCGCCTTTGGCACATATGCCATAGGTTGCCTATCCCGAGCTAGAGTCTGAAAATTGTAGCTGAAATAATGGATATAGTCAGCTTGAGCATTGAGAAGGTATAAAAGCAAATCACTTAAGAAATGTTTGGGTTTGCATGAACCTTGTATAATAAATAACAATAGAAATTGTCATTGTAGTGGAAAGAGGCAAAACCAGATGACCTAATGGACTCCAAATTGAGATGTGTGTTTGAAATGCCCAACGAAAATGATAAACTGGTAAGTCAGAAACTAAGTGACGTTATATTAAGCTTTTAAGATCTTGCAGCAGTTTCAGTTTATCTTCGATCTGAGTGTTTTTAAAGATGCTATGTAAATAAACATTGTGCTGAATGTCCCAGAACCAAAAGTAAGAAGATAAACAAACAAGAAACTTTATTTAAAAATAGTTTTTTCTTAACCCCTGAACACATTGCTAGCTGGCTTTTTGCACTCTTTCACTATACTATATGGTTTTACAAAATCTAAGCATGCTCTTGAGATAAATGGTTAGCTCTGCAATATTGGAGCCATATTTTTTAAAAGCAATTGAGCGTACCCCCATAGTATTCTCCATTGGGGTCCCTTGTATTTTTACACCTCTGTATAATACAGGTTATGTTGTCTAATGCAGTAGTGTACTTGTCATCTAACTGGAATAGACCTGGAAATAGGTGAAGGAATGCAAATTTAACATTTATTTGACAAGTGTCCTTCTTTTATCCTATAGCTTTTATTTCATGTTCCCCTTTTACCTTAATTAACTTTACCATTCTGGTGATGAACTGAATTACTTAGTATCCAATTAGAGAGACAAAGTGGGTGAGGTAATATCTTCTGTTGAACAAACTGAAGTTGACTTGAAGTAGAGGCAGGTGTAGCTCAAAAGCTTGTATTTCACTAACAAAAAGTTGGTCCAATAAAAGAATAAAGCTGTTAACACCTACCTTGTGTCTCTAATATTCCTGGGACCAACATGGCTACTACAACAACACCACTGCAAACATGAATGGAAATTGTTATACCATATTAAGTGAACATACTGGTGTATAATTGGTGAACTGTGCTAAATAAGCCTTTGCCTCGGGGGAATAACATATTATGGTGTGGCCCTTACAGATGGTACAACATTTAGAATTTGTGAATTTTCAGAATATTTAATAGATAAATATTGCATTAATTTTCAGCCCTGATTTTGATGCTTTAATATTTTGGCTGTTTCAACAGGTTGGGTAAAACAAATGAGACTTTTCAGTATTATGTGCAAGACTTTTTTTCATACAGTAAAACTTAATTTTAGTATTTGACTATTAATGAAAGAGTTAATGTGCATTTTAAAAACAGCTTTAATCAGTCATTTCAAACCTGTAATTTTGAATTCCGTTTTCCTTAAAAAGGAGGTGGTGTACTTGGTCTTAGTACAGATACTTTTGGGCCCTAAGCCCCTCTTTCAGGTTAACGGTAAGGAAGGGAAATACAGGTTAGAAAGATGCAACTTTTTACCTGTCTTCACCAAAATCCACTCAAATTGTGTGGCAGATGGTAATTTCAAGATGTGTAAATTGAAGAGGCCCTGTCCTCTTTGGGCTGTCTGACATTCAAAATAACATTAATTTGCGGTCAGTTACTCAGAAACAACAAGGGAGCAGGACTTTGAAGAGTAGAACTCCCAGGCTTGTATATTGAAAGCATGCTACCTCAATATTGTCAAATCTGATTTGGGAACTCTCTCTGCATTCATAAGCCTAGGCAGGGGTCTTGCAGAGAACAGCATCATTCACTTCAGAGCCCTAAGAACTATCTATCTTGTCCACAGAATGAGGCAAAAGTTCATTGGGGGAAAAAATAGTATATGGTCATATAATTAAAGTCTGTATTATAATGGATACACACAAAGGGGTCAAATTAAAGTTGCAATTAATTGTATAAAACTAACATCAGAAGCAAACTTTTGAATTTTCTATAACTTGGTACCTTCATATTACTGCTTGTACATAATGTTTATGTTTTTCTGAGTAGCAGCGTGGGGTTGCAGAACCCAATTCTTTAGCCGTTGGTTTAGTCACTCCCTTAAATCTTGCAATGAGAAATCTGCCGAGTACTGAGGGTATGGCTCACCTGCCACCTCAGGATTTACCTACACCAGGATACAAGTATTTCACTCCAGTGAGCAGCAACTTTCTTCAGACACCTATCAGTTATAGCCAGAAGATTGACAGGAAGGAACCAGTCAGTGAGGTCAGACAGCAGAAGAAACAGGTTTGTTCCAGGGAGCTAAAAGCTATAGGGGTCTAGTGGAGTTTCTGTTTATTGCTGATTTGTGAGCTAACTAGAATTGCTTTAAAACACACTAAGTGCCATATCGTGCTCTCCTCACCCAAGTACAGTAAAACCTCCATTTAACGGACTAATTCGGGCGAGGGGGTGTCCATTAAATCCAAAAGTCCGTTATTTAATAATAATAAAAAAAACAACGAGCTGTCAGAGCAGCAGCCCGCCCGCCACAGGGTCAGGGCGGCAGCTCCGCAGCCCGCCCGCTGCCGGGACCCAGGTGGCAGCTGGGAGCCGTCAGCCAGCCCGCCCGGGTCCCGGGTGCTGGGGCCCCGGGCGGGAGCCAGCCAGCCAGCCTGCTTGCTGCTGGGAGCCGGGCGGCAGCCCGCCCGCAGCTGGAACCCCAGCGGCAGCAGCCCGCAGCCAGCCCTCGACAAACGGATTTCGGATGCATCAGACTTTCTTAAAAATTTTGTCCATTGCATCCGAAGTTTGTTAAATCGAGGTCCGTTAAATCGAGGTTTTACTGTAATTCTGTTGAATCCAATGGGTACTACCTGTGGAAGACAGCAAGATTTGGCCCTCAGGCTCTTTGTGACCATACAGTGGAATATGTAAAATGTAAGCAGGTGTAATGAGAGAACCTGCTAGAGCAGTAGCAGTTTGAGTTGTTACTGAAGTAGTTCAGTTAAGAACTTTGTTTTTTCTGCATATTGAAATCAAGGTATCTTCACTTTTTATGTAATTGCCATATGAAGTTTAGTTATTTATAATCTTTAATTTGGTATTTAACTTTCAGACTGCTTACGTGCTATTTGAGGAGGTGCAATAGAGTGGTGACCTAAGTAAAAGTAACTGCATAGTTAATCAGGAAAAAATACAGTAATGTTAACATAATGTACTATTATATTAATTGCTATCATCTCCAGTGGTGTTAGCATGTGATTGCTTTGTTTTATAAATCCATTAACTGTATAGTTAATCCAGGTCACCACTGTATGGAATAGCATTTTTAATGTCCACTGGAGATTGTTTACTATCTAGAGCAGGGATGTGGGAATCTAGACTCCTGGAATTCTGTTTCCAGCTTTGTCATGTTGTTGCATGATCTTCGGCAATCACTTAACCTCTTTGCTTCTGTTCACCGATATTCAAAATGAGTGAAATCCTTCCTCTCAGATATGCTGTGAGGTTTAATCAATATTTGTAAAGTACTTTGAGCGCCTTGCATGAGAAGCATTCAAAGTGCAAAATATTTTTATTTCATTAGCATACCTCAGTCGTTAACTTCTGTGTCCTGGATTCCATCTTAGCCATTTTTTATTGCTTCCTATTACTTCATTTTTTTTCTTTTCCTTTGATATAAAAATTAAGTTCACATCTTATGTTATCATTTGGATGCCTGTTGGTCAGTATTAACTCAAGAAGCATAAGGATTGTTTTTTTTCTCAGTGGCACTAGTGCTAAATGCAAACAACGCTATGTTCTTGTGCCTTTTAATGCTCTTGCTAATGAGAACTGGAAACAAGCAAGCACAAGTCTTGCTGTGTTTTGGATGACCTCAGATATGAACTTCATTTGAAATACATTGTAGCAGTAGTTTAATTTTTTTCAACTTTTTTATATTCAGCTGTAAATATTTCTTTGGATTTAGAAAATTAAAATTCTTAGGTTATTCTTAATATTTGCAGAATGATGTGGAAGCAAGCAAATCTTCCCCAGTCCTAAATACATCTAAACAAGATGGACCGATGCCAAAACCACATAGTGTCTCTCTTAATGATACTGAAACAAGGAAACTAGTGGAAGAGTGCAAAAGACTTCAGGCTGATGTGATGAAGCTGACAGATGAAAATCGGCACCTGAGAGTAAGTCTCCCCCCCCCCCCCCCAACGTGTTTCATATTAAAATGAGTTACTCCTAAACGGGTGATTAAAAGGCGTGGACTTGTATAGATGCTTGCAGATAAAACTTAACTTTTGAAGTTTTATCTGCATAAAACTTAAAAAGGGGAAATACTTTGGTGAATACTTCTTAGAATGAACAAAGTCTGTTCTGCAAGGTAGGTACAATTATCTGTATAACAAGGATCATCTGCTATATCATTTTCTTGTTCTCCTGAGGAATAGGGATTGATCAAATGTAGCTATTTCTTCAGTAGCACTGTTAGCTAAACTGTCACTTTTTTCCTCATCTAAAAACTCCACTTCTGTGTCAATTTCAGAAGTAAGTGAGCTTAATTTTAAATCTGTTTATAAATTATCTAGGAATTGTTATTCCATGATGCAAGAATGTGTGCAGCAAAAGTTAATGTTAAATGTAAACACTCATCCATTGTTTGTTCTTGGTATCTCTTTCCACTGATGAGAATTTGAAACTATGCAAGTTATATATATTTTTAAGATGTAGTGGAATAAGTGGTACCATTTTCTGGGTATCTATAGTTTCCACTGCATTTCAGCTTTTCATAAAAGCTCACTGTTTTCACAATATTTTGGATCTGTTTATTAGGTACTCAGGTGCATATAGCCGAGTACCAATGCAACAGCATTGCAGATCACAGAATTTTAGCTTACAAAATGACTTGATTGTTCACTTACTAGTTGTGTTCAGGGTGGTGGTGCTGCTTTCTGCAGGCTTTGTGTAGTAGTATTACTTCCATAATTAATAACTTATCAGTAAACAATTGTATGTTGTCATTGTAGCTGTTGGGTATATGACAGTTCCTTTGTAGTCAATAATAGCATTTTAATTTATAAAGAAATCTGAAATAAAGCTAACTCCTAAATAGTAGTTCTTCTTTGACTGCTTACTCATATCAATTCCAGTTAGATTTGCACGTATGCTGCGTGCACGACCGTCGGAAACGTTTCCCTAGCAGCTATCCGTCGGGACAGCAGGTGGAGCCCCCTCGAGTGGTGCCAATATAGCGCTCTATATATGACCCTGGCTTCTTGACCCTCCTTCAGTTCCTTCTTACCACCTGTGACAGTTGTTGGAACAGTGGTCTCTCTTTTCAGGTGCTCCACTATCCCTAGCTCTTTGCTTATTTTTGTATATAGTTACCTATTGTTAGTTAATCGTTCTCTTAGTAGCTGTTAATTGTAGTGGTTGGGGGGTTTCTCATTCAACGAGTGCCCGGTGGAGCTCCGGGACATGCTGTCACAGGGCTTCAAACCCTGTAGCTCCTGCCCCAAGCCTATGCCCACGGGTGACCCTCATGATGCTTGTCTCCAGGATCTGGGAGAGGTTCATCAGGCAGATAAGTGCAAAATCTGCATGGCCTTCAAACCTCGCACTAGAAAGGAAAGAGATATTTGTTTGACAACTCTCTATGGAGTCTGCTCTCCGCCTGCCACAGGAACGGCCCTGAGCACCTTGGTGCAGAGCACTCCTCCATAGTGCTGTCCACGGCAACGAAAAAGGACTCTGTGCGCTTTCCCGGGGCCCAAAAGCGTTCCCCTCAGCACTGCTCCCACTCGTTGGCTGCCTGCAAGAAGCAGACCAAGGACAAGCCTCCACAACAGACTGTTCCAGAAGCCGCAGCCTCGGCAGGACATGCTGTGCAACATGGGACAACGGCCGATAGACCACCTGATTGGACGCTATCTCTGTGGGTCCCAGTCTTTCCTGGAAGCCCAGTGCTCTTGGACCCCCCGCGGCTGCAGGTGGAGGAGGTCACCATACCCTCCACACTTTTGAGATGATTTTGGACCCCTTCGGTATAGCATCAGGCCCAAGGTGACACTTTTGAGGCTGCCAGAGGGCTTATTGAAATGAGTATGCCCAAATCCCTGGTCTCGAGGCTCATGTTACCCTGAGGCCCGGCACCCTCAAGAGGCAAACTGGTTATGCTCGGGATGTCTGCACCTCCATCAGAATCTCCGCGTTGCTTGTGGTCTCAACACCGCCCCGAGTCCCGGCATCATACACATGTCATGCGTTGGTCTGGCTCACAGCACTGGTCCTGCAGCCCTGATCCTTGGAGCCGTTCCCGCTTGAGATGATCATCGGCTGATAGGTCATGGTCCTGTTCAAAGTCCAGATTCCGATTGGTGACCTCGCGGCAGCACTCGCCTTAATCACGGCCTGCACTCCCCCAGTCAATGTTCTCCGTTGTGGCAGTGCATCCCATCATAGCACCGCTCCATGTCCCACTCCAAGCAGTGGTCTCCACTCCAGCAAGGGTCTCAATTGCGGTACCAACCTATGTCTTGGCACCGCTCCACCTCGTGGCACTGCACCACATCCTGCCGCCGTTCTCCACATTCTCCACCGCCGGTCACTATCCGGCCCGCGTTATTCCTCATGGCAAGTATCCCATCCGGTAGAGGAGGACAAGGCCTTTGTGGGACAGGTCTCCCCCCCCCCCCTCCACCTTTCTCCCTCCCGTGGCTGTCCTGCTCAAGATTGGCCTCCCTCAGGTCAGGTGGAGCATTGGGAGCATCGAAAGTGCCAAGATCCCAGACTGAAAGCCTTAGGGCACTTCACTGCCCCACTGGCAGCCCCAGTAGTGATTCTACCTTCGGCATAGCATCAGGCCCAAGGTGACCCCCTACAGTGCTCCCCCTCCTCCCCGTTTGGGGTCCCACCTCCCTGAGGTGACCATCCGCCACCTGCCTCAGGATCCCGCACATAACCCAGATCCAACTCCTCCCCCAGTAGAGGCAACATCCTGGGCTTGGGAGGAACCGGTTCTGGAGGACCCAGAGGCCAGTTCTGCTGGTGACATCCTCTCCTGACAAGACTGGTGGGTACCTCTACATCCGGTCCACCACCCATGGACTACAGGGCTTTGCAGGAATTCCTCTGAAAGGTGTCCTGAGACGTGAACCTCCAGGTGGAGGAGGTGGTGGTGGACGAGGACCCTATCATGGACATCTTCCCCTGTAGGGTAGCATTACCTGTGCTAAAGACTGTCCAGTCTAATGCAAAACTGTCTGGCAAGCACCTGCCTCCATTCCCCCTCATGACCAAAGGGGCCAAGTGGAAGTACTTTGTCCCTACTTAAAGGGTATGAATAGCTTTTCACTCACCCCCCTCAGTGTTTCCTTGTCATGGAGGCAGTGAACAAAAAGGAGAGGCAGGGTCAGCAAGGGCCTGTGCCCAAATCAAGAGACGGTAAACGCCTGGATTTATTCGGTAGAAAGGTTTATTCAACGGGAGGCCTTTCTCTCTGGATCACTAACCAACTTGTGATCCTGAGCCTGTACAGTTACAACACGTGGTCTGCGATCTCCAAGTTCAAAAGCTTCTCCTGTCCGAATCAAGGGCTGAACTGGGGGCCATCATAGAGGACGGAAGAATTGTAGCTTGAACTTTCCTACAAGGTTCTTTGGATGCTGCGGACTCGGCAGCGCGTACCCTGGCCTCAGGTATCACAATGAGGCACACTGCCTGGCTCGAGTCCTCAGGTCGTCCGTCCCCGTTTCCCCCCCCCCCCCCCCCCAGAAGTTCAGCAAATAGTTCAGGACCCCCCGTTTGACCGCCATGGCTTGTTTGCTGAGCAAACAAACTCTACGTTGTATAGCCTTTAGGACTCCCATAACACCATTAAGTCCCTCAGCATGCTCACCCCAGCCACCCAAAGAAAGCCCTTTAAACCTCAGCCCACCTCCGCCCACAGGAGGAATAGATATAGTCAGCATAGGCCATCACACCCGTCTTTTGGGCAGGGACAGGTACAGTCCAAGCACCCTCCGGGATCCAAGGGCCCCTTTTGAAGGGGCGCACGAGGTCGGATTGCCAGCCCGCAGCCCAGACAGCTATCCTCCCTTCCTGAACTGTCTGTCCCGCTTCTACCGTGCATAGTCCCTTATCACATTGGACCGGTGGGTGCTTCGCATGGTAGAGGCTGGATATGCTATCCACTTCTGCTCCTTCCCACTCTCCCATCCCCTTTACCTGTCCCTCTTCAGGGACTCCTCTCACAAGCAACTTCTCATCCAGGAAGTTCATACCCTCCTGACTCTAGGAGCAGTGGAGGAGGTACCCAGGAGTTCAAAGGCAAGGGTTTCTATTCCAACTACTTCCTCATCCCCAAAGCAAAGGGAGGCCTGAGGCCGAATCTGGACTTAAGGGAACTCAACAAGCTCATCATCAACCCGAAGTTCCAGTCTCCTTGAGCACGATCATTCCTTCTCTGACTCCGGGAGACTGGTACGCCACCCTCAATATGAAGGACGCTTATTTCCATATCTCTATCACCCCATCTCACAGATGTTTCCTCCGCTTTGTGGTAAATAATGTGCACTATCAATTCATGGCTCTCCCATTGGTCTATATACTGTTCCTTGTGTCTTCATCATAGGCATGATGGGTCGTGGAAGCTTTCCTTCGCTGCCATCATGTACATGTCTTCCCTTACCTGGACGACTGGCTACTTTGAGTTTGCTCTCAGCAGATAGAATTGTAGGTGCATAAGGTCAGAGACGCGTTTGAATGCTTAGGCATCATATTCAATGTCAGCAAATTGGTCCTCATCCCAGTCCAGAGGACAGAGTTCATCGGGGCAATCCTCGATGCCACTCAAGCGAGCGCATTCCTCCCAGAGGTGTGACGTCTGACCCTCTCGCAGATAATCAGCAGCCTTTGCGGCTTTCCCACGACCGTGGCGAGACAGTGCCTCAGACTGCAGGGTCCTGCACGGTCTTCGGTGCATACCTTTACGTCGCACTACGCCATTGTCTACCAATCGCAGGGCGATGCAGCCTTCGGCAGAGCTGTTCTTCGCTCTGCAATTCCTTGACTCCGACCCTACCTCCAAGGTAAGGCTTGGAAGTCACCTAACTGGAACTGATATGAGCAAGCACTCAAAGAAAAAGCAGTTACTCACCTCTTTAGTAACTTGTTCTTTGAGATGTGTTGCTCATATCTATTCCATTCCCCCCTCCCCCATCCCCTCTGTCAGAGTAGCCAACAAGAAGGAACTGAAGCGGGGTTGGGCTGGCAGGGTCATATATAGGGCGCTCTATCGGCACCACTCCAGGGGGCTCCACAGCTGGCCCGATGGGTTGCTGCTAGGGAAAAGTTTCTGACATACCTCTCTGGAATAGACGTGAGAAACACATCTCAAAGAACAAGACTTACAAAAGAGGCAAGTAACCAGTTTTTGTGATATCAGACCACACGGGGAAACCATACAATGTAAATATTAGCTATTGGAGAGGGGTTTCATTGACCTCACATTTGTGTGTGCATTAGATGGATTTTTCAGTGTACAAGAGTTTTATTACTTTTACTAATCGTTATACACAAAAACAGGGTGGAATACATGTGGATTAGGTACTGGAAAAGAGAAATTGTAACTTGATAAATGTAGACTTATTTTGAATCTTGCATGATCTTAACTTTTTTTCAGTTTAAAAAGTAATAGTACAGCTACTCTTCTAAAATGATTTCATATGACCTTGTTTAAATATTTACCAAAGAGAGTCACTCTCTTGGTTAAATTTTCACCATTACGAAGAGTGATTGCATATTCATTAATTTCTTCCATGTGTTCTTTTCAGGAGGAAGGCTTGAGGCTCAGAAAGATAACACACTCCGATAAATCTGGATCACCCACAGCCTTGGCCCTCAGAGAGAATGGCTCCAATCCTCTTCCTTCACTTCTTGTTGTAATTGCAGCCATTTTCATTGGATTCTTTCTAGGGAAATTCATCTTGTAGAGAGCGAGAGAGAGAGAGAGAGAAGCATGCAGAGTGCGGCTTCCTTTTTTTTTCTTGGCCAGAAAAAGATTTGTTTACCTACCACTTCATTGGTAGTATGGCCCAAGTGACCATTTTTGTGTACAGCGTCATACAGGCTTTGCCTTTAATGATATCGCACGGTTAGAAAACACAATTTAAAAAAAAAAGACAAACTGTTCGGCTACTGGACAAAATTGTACATTAAATCATCAATAGCAGGTGTCAGTTGCACATTCAGTCCTTTATGAAAATTCATAAATAAAGAATTGTTCTTTCTTTCTGTGGTTTTAATAAGAGTTCAGAAATCGTTCAGAGTCTTGTAAATGTTATTTTAATAATCCTTTAAAATTTTATCTGTTGCTGTTACCTCTTGAAAAATGATTTATTAGATTGCTAATCCCACTTGTTCAGGAATATGACGAGGTTTTTTTGGGGGGAAATGGTGCCTCTTCATGTGTAAATTTTTTTTCTTTACCTTACTTTGCTAATATCATGGCAGAATTTCTTTCTTATCCCTTGTGAGGCAGTTATTGGCAGTTTTTCATCCTTACGATCCTGTGCCATGATATTTAACATTAAAATAGAAATAAAATTAACAGATTTTCTGCTGGGTAGCCTGTTTGTGTGTGTCATACTTTTAGAGGGATTCCTAACAAATTTATTGTTCATGGTAATTTGCTACTTGTAACAAATGGATATTTATCAATTTACTTTCAATCTTTGGCTTAGACTGTTGTATTTGAAGTTTGAAGAAAACATTAAGGGTTCCCATTCTATTTATGAAGTTCCGAACAGGTTTTTGGCTGCTTTCAGCTATAGAAAAGATAATCTAACTTTTATTTTGAGACATGGAGATAATGTGGGTATCCAACAGGTATAAATATTGGGAGGCAAATGTTTTCAGTATCTGCTATTTAAATATTTACTTGGATTGTGTGGGTGTATAACAGTCAACCTTCTGTTGCATCTTTGGGTCAGTTGGGTGTCTTTCAGGGGCATAAAGGGTACATCATTCAAGTTTACTAATCTATCAGTTCTCTTTATAACTCCATTTTAACTGATATTCATAAATACATTTTTTTCTAAAAAAAAACAAAAAAACCACCCATAATGAGTTTCCATGATGTAGAGGAATTGATGTTTGCTGAGCAAGCCTCAATTATTTAACTTCCCAAAACAACCAACCAATCAACAAAAAAAACTTTCATGCAACTCTTGGCAAATTTGCCTATTAACAACCATATATATTTAAGTTTTAGAGAATGCATTTATCGGGTCTGAAATGCTTCCCTGCACTTAATCTTGTCTTGCCTCATTTCTGATATACAGGTCATAATCCCAAGTAAATGGTAGTATTGGAAAAAATATATATCCATACTTCTGACTAAGCATAATCCAACACAAGGAATTACTTGTAAACTGACAAATTCCAGAAAGGATATACTCCTGTAAGCAAAATTGTGTATGTACTTGGACAGGTTGACTTGATGTGGTGCAGCTAAGTGTGTTAGACCTTGGTGTATACACACATTGTGTAGCTGAGAAAAATGTTCTAGGGAAACATTCATTATCTTGGTTGCCTTTGATTTCTAGTGCTATTTTAATGAAAAATATAATAACATCATGTTCTGTCATTGCTATCTGTGGTAAACTTTTATAAAAAATATCTTGCATATGTACAAGGAAGACGAAAAGAAAATACAAATAATGCTTATCTTTTCACTTAAAAGCATGCAAGTACCGATGTTTCCATTTGTATGTTCCAGTATCTGCATTCAAGTCTCCTTTCACCTTAATGACTAGAAAAATATTCGAAAGTCTTGATTATTTTGATTCCATTGGTTCAGAAACCAATACAATTCTCCAACGAATGCTCTGCCAAAATGGTGATACATCTGACTGTGTAAGCCTGTTCCTTAAAGGAAAGCAGATAACATGTAAAATAACAAAACAGCTATAGTGTGCAGGATGTAGTTTGCTTCAGACAAAGCAATGATAAACTAGTGTATGCAAAGATTTGTAATAATGCCCAGCATTTTCAGGGCTATAGAGCAGAGAAATCATTTCTCAGTGCAGCCCATTTATGTTGGATGTCTGGCATCAGTACTTTAGAATGGGAAAGGCCACCTGTATTGAGATAAAAATCATTATAAAATCAGCCGACTAATATGAATTCTTATAAATACAAAGCAGGTGGAAATTGTTATGGTTGAAGTAATATGTGCAGACTAAAAGTGCAAACAGGCATCGTAACAATATACATAACATAAGGTGCTCCTGATATAAGGAGACTCTTTTGGTTTCCAGTAATCCTTCATAGCTGTATGTAAAATGTAATGCTAAAACTATTTTGCTCTCAGGAGTGACTTTGGATGAGATCAACTGTATTCAGTGAATTATGTAATATGGATTAAATTGTTTGTCTGTTCCTGAAATGGTTAGAATTTATTACTTTGTGTGCCTGCTTACTTGTGTATGTCAGCATGGGGAAATATAATCCCCACTGGTAATAGTTAAACTGGTTAAATGATAAAGGCCATAAAGTCATGTATGAAGTTAAATGCACAATTTTCCCAACTTTTTTTAGTTTAATGGAGAATACAGATTGTATTTTTGCTTGTCCACTAGGGCAAGATGTTAACAAAAACCTCTTGATCCCAAATACCTAGTACAGTATGTTAAATTTTTTTATGGATGTAGCACTTTAAAAAATGTATAACACTTAAGAAATTCAGCTTAATAGAAAATACTTCATTGTCTTTTAATGCATTTCTGTAGTAATTTAGAGCCCAAATTTAACCTACTTCAGATTTACTCTAGTAAATAAATTAGCCTACCACTTTATCGAGCACATTTAAAAAAATACTTTGCAATCTGCACCAGTGTGCAATATTTTTGTGCATTCCTACTGCTTCTCTGAAAGCAGTTGACAAGCACTGTCAGTCAGAGTCTTGCATGTTCCTGCTATGACTGAAGCAGATGTGCATACAGGAAATAAACCAACAAAACACTAGCTTGAGCTCTATTAGTGTCTCTCAGGGGGCAAAAGGCCTTTGTCAAATGGGAAAGGATAACATCGGTAAGCAAAGTTATTATGAAGGTATTAAGGGTATTACAAAGCATAAAGTATTAATAAACTATTAAAAATGTGACAGTGTCTTTTTTGTTTTGAGACTCACTGATTCGAGTTGATACAATAGATCTGTGTTTCTATGCCAAATAGGTGTACCCGGTTGCTGTACAGCTTGAAATACTGCCTTGTTTGTTATAGTTAATGTTGATACATAAAGTTAGCAGTAAACTGTTAGTGATCAGTTTTCATATGTTGGCCAGCCAGACACAGTAAGCAAACTAAAAATATTCTGTTGTGTAAAAGTATAATATAACATACCTTCTTTTGTATTTATTTTGGAGCCCTCTGTTTGCTTTTATATTCATCCAACTGCCTTCTGACCTAGGAGGTGGTGAAGATGGAGTCTACTGCTTTTGTAAGTAGCAAAGTCCCCCTGTAGCACTTTCTAGGAGACTAAATTGCTTCATAAATCCAGACTGCCTCTGATTTACTCCAGAATATACCACCTCACTGTGAGATATTATCCCCTTATTTCACAGAAAAGATCATCCGCAGTCAGGCTAAAATACCATATAGACAACCAAGACCAACAAGCGGAAGCCATGAACAGAAACACAAAACACTCTCCAAGAATTCAATCAATTGCCACATGTAGAAAACATGGAGTATTGATGGCAGTTGGCATATAATCTTTTGTAATTGACCCCTGCCTTTCCTGGAAGTTAAAAGATAGAACCTCAATTTTCTAAGCAAGCAAATAAAAAAGATAGCAAATCATCTCCACTGTCACATGTCAACTGTCAGTCTCTACGATCTTTCAGTTACACTTCAGGCTGGGGCACGGTATAGCACTTGTTACTTTGGATAATCCTATCCATAGACAAAGGAATTAATCTTCATACTTAACCTGGTGGATCTTTGTGGTATTTAGTACCATAGGTCACCAAATGTAAGAGTCCTGTCTTCAAGAAGCTATATGATTGAACAGAAACATCCTGAAATTGCTTGGGTCCCTCCTTTCAAATGGAGTCTAGTGAATCTTGAATTACTGGTCCTCCACCTCCAGAGTGTTTGCCTATTGCGTCTCACAAAGCAGTTCTCTCCTCATCTTATTCAACATCTGCATGAATCCATTGGGGGAGCTGGTGAGACAACAGAGGTACATATGTTGATAGTACACAGGTGATATCCAGCTCTAGAGCACTTTACAATTAAACATAAAAAGCTGGGAAATAGTGCTGTTTAAATGCTTTGCTGAAGTCTTACCACCTGGATGAAAAGCAGCTGGCGAAAGCTGAACCCATGCAAGACTGAGGTGCTACAAATGGTATTTCTCATATCGCCCATGACCAAGGGCATTTGCCCTTCTATTGGAAGACCTGTGGTCCTCAGTGCTACTGGATGTCTTAAATAGCCACTTCCATCTATGGCAAAATATTGTATCTCATACAGACCTAGCCAATGTGCTCTGCATTCATATCTTCCTGGCTTTTATTGCAATTCATATCTAGGAAGGAAGCCACGAGCTTTCACAGCTACAACTAGTACAGAACACCGCAGCCCATCTCAGCAAGGACACTGAACAAATCACTCCGTGAATTGGTTCCCATTGAGTATAGTGCAAGGTCTGTCCCAGTGTTCATAGCTCTTCGTGGGGTTGGTCCCAGTTTCTTGAGAGAAACCACCTCTCCCTTTTTGACTGACTTGCCATGATGGCTGTTCTTCTAGTATAGTATAATTAAGCTGTTGACCAATACAGAGAGACTGAGTGCAGGTGACCTGAACTTCCACAGTTCTGGAGTCCTGAAAGAAAGAAGTATGACCATGAAATTAATCACCCAAGTAAATGCAAAACTTATTTTTTGTCTGTTTTCCTTCAAATCAACTAACAGGTTCATAGTTCTTTGCACATGCACACAACCAACTAATGTAAACACTATAATCAAGCTATTATGAGGTGAGGAAATAAAATTCTCTCTTTTTAAAGACTAGAAAGTTCCTGTTTTTGAGGGCTGTATAAAAAGTGCACAGGTAGAGGCAATGGATGAGTAGTCTTTGTAAACATGTCCTAAGTGTAGATTTAATCAGAAAAGTGGCTGTGAAAATGGCATCTTGCACAAGGAACAGTTCTTAGTTCATTGATTCCTATCTGCTAGCTTTGTCAACTAAGGGGTTGTCTATGCTGCCCTGTGGTTCAGACTATGGGGCTGTAAATAGCAGTTCACACCAAAGTGCTGAGCTTTTAACTCCCCTGTATGGTAACTGTAGGCATCAACTAGCGGGTTCATAGTTCATTTTAACTTAGTCCTCTTCAAACAGCACTACAATTATGAAAACTAGGAACCTTTTAATTTGTGCATGCGGCATCCACCCGGAGGCATTACTCCCCAGCATTGCTGTCCATACTGCTATTCATGCTCCTATAGTCCGAATTTCAGGGTAGTGTTATACATAGCCTATTTTTCTTTCGTACAGCTAAATGTGAGCTGGATTCTGTTTCTTAGTGTGCATTAACAGAATTGTTTATTGCAATCAGCTATCCTTGTTGCAAACCTACTGAAAACAGTTGATTTTCACATGAGGGTTACTATGTTTGCTCTCAATAGTATAGGTCTTTTTTTATTTTAGCTGATGCATGAGAAGAAAAGAACTACTCTTGGTTCTTCAATTCTAGGCTGAATTTGCAGAAAATGATAAATTAGGAAAAACTGTTTTTAGCAGATTTGGAAATCCGTGACAAACTTCGAGAGCCACCAAAGCTACATTTAGTCACATTTTTAGAATAGAATGACACTTGTGGTTAATTGTCATTGTTAAATGAGGTACTTCCATTGTACACTGGAAAATAAGACCCCTTGCTGAATGACAGGAGGCATCCCAACACTGGTTGTACATGTCAGGTTTTGAGCCTGAGGACTTGATTACACTGGCACTTTGATAGCACTATAAAGCCGACAGGAGCGCTATAACTCACTACCCATCCAGACTGGCGAGGCACGTAGAGTGCTATAAGTCCACATTTACAGCGGTCCTGGTAATCCTTGCCAGAGGATTAACAGCTGTAGCGTATTGGGTGCTCCACTTTGGCTCCACTGTAAACGGGTAGTAACAATACAGCACTTTGAGTGATCTCTGGAAATGCCATTTAAGGCAATTAAGCCTCTGTTCCCTTTGTTTTGAACTTGGCTGGAGGAGTGCGGAAGAACGTTTTCAGAACTTATCTTTAACTCGGCAAATCAACAATGCACATGTTTACCTTGTGAGTGAGCGAAAAGCAGAAGGTTAGTAGGCTTTGCATTCTAAAGACAGTTTGCTTACACTCTCAGTGCACCAAAAATCCACTCGCTCTCTCCCTCCGCATACACACAACACACACTCCCTCTCCTGCCTCGTTTGAAAACTATGTTACACCCAACTGAATGCTGGGATAGCTGCCCATAATGCACCACTCCCCATGCCGCTGCAAATGTGGCCACACCAGTGCGGTTTTGGCTGTGAGTGTGGATACGCTGGAGCGCTATCCCTGAAGCTGTATCTGAAGGCGGGTATAACCAAAACCGCTATAAAGCTGTAAGTGTAACCAAGCCCTGAGTGCTGTGCTTGAGTTGATCTGAAGTAATATGGTTCTCACAAATCATACTTTCAATATTATACTCATTTTCTCTTGTTTACCTCAGACACTGAATTACTTCTACGTACAGATTTTCATGGATAGCTATATATTCTTAGAATAATAACAGCACTACCACCTCTTGTGATTTTTTTTGCAAAGTCTTGAGTTTTAAGGAAAACATCAAATCTTCAGATATTAATAATTTGAGTGTGAGAATTTCTGTTTTCATTTTTAAAAGTTTCTAGCCTTCATAGTTGCCAAGAAAAATGCACGTTAATCTTAAAGGCTCAAAAACCAGATGGCAAATAACCATTCCTCCACATGTTTTGACATACACATTGAGTGGTTTAAAAAAAAATATGAACTTTTGGGGCTTGACTCATGATTTTTTTAAATATGGGGGTTGGTAATGCTATATTAGTGAAATTAAATAATAGCTAATGAATTACAAAACAAGTCTCTGCAATTGTTCAAGTGAGTTCTGTCTTCCCTCCCCTCCCCTCCCCTCCCCCCCTTTGCTCCCATGTTTTCTGAACATTTTCACACCAACACAACCAGTGAGTCAACGCAATTGGTGTTAGCAATGGTGATCATTTGCATAGAAAGGTTTCTGACAGATGCAGCTATTTTAATTACGAGGTTGTCTTAGTCATCACAATGCTCGTAAAATTGCCAGTAGCTCCTGCTGCGTGTCTATGTTAATGCTTCCCACCTGTTGGTAGCAACAGTGGAACTTTTCCAGGAAAAAGGAGCATTTTAAAGGGTGATAGTTGGGTATATGTGCATGAGGGTACAGTTGCTACTTGGGGGACAAAACTAAAATCCATACATTCAGGAAATAGAATAGTCCTGCTATAGAAATAATACCTTTTTTGAAAGCCACTCAAAACATTTATATAATGGAAGATTCTTGCCATGAAAATGTCTGTATATAAATTAGGCAGAAAGTTCATTTCAAAATGTGAGCAGGATACTGTCAACCTGTTAGGCCTCCCCAAATCTGTTTTCCATGCATAATAACTTTAATTGGGGAGCAATGCCTCCACTGTATTTTTTAAATATTTTCTAACTATAGGCAGTATCATCTATGTATGTGAAACATGTTCAGTCTGGTTGCTGCTGCTACTGATCTCCAAGCTCCAATCTGCTCTCAGGGAAGATAACATCTAGCTCTCATAACAATTTTCAGCAGTAGTTCTCGAAGTGCTTACAAATGAGATCAGTAATTATCCCCATTTTACAGATAGGGAAACTGAGACACACAGGTGAAGTGGTTTGCCTAAAGTTACCGAGCAGGCCTGTAGCAAAGCCAGAAAAGAACCCAGGTCTCCTGAGTGCTCAGTTCACTGTGCCACATCGCCTCCTCTTCAGACTTCTTTGGGGTTTTTGAAGACACTGTTGTATTGGGTCTCCAAGATGCTATATGTTGTTGGGGAAACATCTAGTGGGTTCCATGAGAACCTTCTTGAAGAGGAGTGGGCTGATACCTTGTTCCTGAAGTCATGAGGTGAGCGGGTGGAATATGGATTTGAGGAAGTCTGGGGTGGGGGGGTGAGTTGCTTTTATTGTAGAGTGGCTCATCAGGTCAATAGATAGGCATACCGTGTGTTGATGACACCTCCAAAAGTAGTTGCTAAAAGTGCCAGTAATCTGGTGGTGGTATTAAGGCATTATCCCCTGTGGGGGAAAGCTTTCAGTGATGCTGATGGTGCTCTACATCTATCTGCTCTACAAAGTAAGGACAGGAAAAATAAGTATGTTCTGTTCAGTCATGTGGGTGAACAGCATAAGTACTAGTAGTATTGGGAAGTGGGGAATATTTTTTCAATTGTCATTTTCATAGTTCAAGTAAAGTTAATACAATAAAATAATGCTGCACCTGTTACATTCATATTTTCTGAATACACAAGGGCAATCAAGCACCTCCTCTAAGGTCTGGAAGAGCTTGAATATATAGATTTCCAGGGCAGTTCATGACAATGACTGAAACTATGTTGAATTCTGCCATTAAAGTACTTGAGGAACAAAAGGCTCTTGGGGAGATTAATCTAATCCATTTTTAATTTGTAATAAATGGTCAGCTTTAAAAACATAAACCCATTGCTTTTATCAATGGTTCCCAAGTGGTGGTGTGAGCTGCAAGTGGCTGGCATGTCAACTGGTTTAAATATATCAGAATGAGAATCTATTACCACACTGAGTACAATAAGATAAGGGGGTGTGCTAGGTTTCAGTGTCTGAGAAGTACTGTTTGGGATAATTCCTTTACAGTACCTTAATGCACTGTATTTTGTGGGGGAGTTTAGGGAGCCAACATGAGACCAATGGTAACCTTTAAAAAACAAAACATTGCACTCGGCCAAACACCAAAATAAGCCCAACACATTGCTGTACCCTGAAATACCTACTATAAGGTGATGGCTGTGCTAATGAAGAGAAAGGGAGCCTTCACCTGGAGTAGCAGATCAGATAATAGCATGTTTTGCTGAGGCTGAACAAAACTAATGCATAGGTGAGCAGATTGTCATTATTTAAAATCAAGGCATCTGTCAGATGGCCCAGGATTGGGGTAGGAGGCGGAGGTGATACCTAACCTGAGATTTCAGAGGACCTTTGGAAAGCTGGGGGAAGGGCAAGGCAGGTGATGGATTGATAGGAATAAAAATGTTGGGTTACTGGGCTGGGAAGGATTGTGTGGGCAGGTTGCAGTAAGGGAGGCTGGTTGGATAATGGAGGATGGGTATCTGACATGGAAGAAACTTGTTCAGATTGGCTGCTTCATCTAGTAGATGCAGATGTGAATTCCACTTAGGTGTGTGCATGCCCAGACAGAGACTTGCCTGAGAGGTGGCACTCATGGTTGTGGTCCTTCCCCTGACTAAATGTGAGGGGGTGCCACCCAGAACCCCCTCAGTGCCGTCTCAGAACCTGTGGCTGGAGTTGGAGCTCTGTGTGGTTGTCTCACAACCTTGCATTTTGTTTTAGCTTAATTTATTGGATATTGTTGGTGTTCGTAGTTAGATCGTGTTAGCTGATAGTGAGTATTCCCCAGTGATGCCCTCACTGCGGTTTAAACCATCTCCTTTTGTGTGGAGGGTCGATCCCCAACAATGACCTTACCACACAGTCCTTGCCTTCTCTCGGCGAGGCCCACCTTAAAGAGCGCTATTTGATTTGTGAACTGTTTAAGAAGTGTACTCAAGTGATACAGGAGCTTCGCCTCAAGCAGCACCTGCTTGAACAGACAATGTGGACTGATTTGGTACTGAGGACCTCCTTGAGCAGATCACCCTCGGGCTGGGAGGGCACTGCTGCCTCTCACACTCCCTTTCATCTCCTAGCTCCGTGCGCTGCCTCTGCCTGCAGGCACCACCCCCACAGCTCCCATTGGCTTTGGTTCCCAGCCAATGGGAGCTGTGGAGCCGGTGCTTGAGGTGGGGGCAGCGCGTGGAGATACTAGTTGAGGGAGGGACATATCACTGCTTTGAGGGAGCCATGAGGAGATGGGTAGAGAGCCTGCCAGCCTTGCCAATTCCTTCCTTAGCTTGGGACCCACACAGGTGCTATGTGCTGCTGCCCTCTCCTTTCCTCTCCTCTTCCCCTCTCACTGCCCCCACACCAATGGGTGTCCTGGGCCTCCCCACCACGAGCACCTGTAACATCTCCGGGCCTCCCTCCCAAGCACTGGTGGTGCCCATGGGCTGCCCCCTCCTCCATCAGCACCTGTAGCATCCCCACACTTCTCCCACCCCAAGATATAGTCAGGGATATATAGAACAAGTCATGGACAGGTCATGGGCTGTGAATTTTTGTTTACTGCCCATGACCTGTCCATTACTTTTACTAAAAATACCTGTGACTAAAACGTGGCTTTAATCATGGTATTTCTCAGGAGGAAGGAAATCCATATCTTCCTGTACCTCAACAGTTGGTTGCTGAAAGGTGGCTTCAGAAAGGAGGTTCTCATCCATGTTGACACTACTTTGCCTTTGATCGACTGTCTGGGACTCCTTTTAAACACCACAAAGTCATCCTTGGCTCCCACTCAATAAATCAAGTTCATTGGGGGCCCTGTTAGATTCCATGAGGTTGAGGGTGTACCTGCCGACCGACCACTTCCAGGCAATTCAACAGCTCTGCCTCAGTCTGCAGTCTCAGCCAACTACAACAGTTTGCGAGTGTTGAAGCCTGTTGGACCATGTCTGCTTGCACGCAGTTGGCCCAGTTCGTCAAGTGCCTTAGGGTGGTTTACCTCCCTGCCCTGAATTCCCTGGACAGGTTGGTTCATCTTTTTCCACCAGTCCTGGATTCCCTGTGCTGGTGGGAGTCCCCACACATGTGCCAAGGAATCCCCTTAACTCAGCCCTCTCAGACAAAGTCAGTGGTTATTGATACTTCCCTTCTGAGTTGGTGAGCACATCTGGACTCATAGAGGGTGAAGGGCCTGTTGTTGGAACAGGAAGCCTCACTCCATATCAACATGTTGGAACTTTAGGCCATCCACAATGCATGTCTTGTCTTCTGGAGCTGCATCAGACATTCAGTGGTTCACATACTCACCAATTATACAACCACTATATACTATGTGAAAAAGCAAGGGGTGTGTGTGTATTTTAGGTTACTCTTATCTGGGCAATCAACCTGTGGAAATTTTGCGTTGAAGAAGACATCACTCTGGTAGCAGTCCATTTTCTGGCAGAGCAAAATCTAGCAGGGTTTCCTCCTTGAGCCACAAGTGGTCCTTGAAGGAGAGCATTCTCTGGGTCATCTTCACAACGTGGGTCATCCCCGTGATTGACCTGTTTGTGATGAAGGAAAACAAGGTATTGCCTATTCTGCTACAGGGGGGAGGGAGGTGGGAATGACTCAGTCCAGGCTCCTTCTCCAACACCTTCCACTACAGCTGGTCTTTGGCTCTTCTGTATGTCTTTCCCCCCATTCTGATCATTCTGCTGGTCATCCTCAAGTTTTATGTGGATCAGGCCAAGATCATCCTTACTGAGCCAGGATGACCACAACAGTGCTGTTTCTCAGACCTTGCTCTGTTGGCTCAGCCTTCCATACCACTTCCTCTCCATCCTGACCTGATCACCCAGGACCATGGCTGTGCCCCCCATCCTGCAGTGAGCTTCCTGCATCTTATGGTGTGACTGTTACCTGACTGAATGAAGGGGAGGAGCAGTGCTTGGCAGCTGTCCAAAAAGTCTTACTCAGCAATAGGAAGTCCCCCACTCGGATGGCCTACTTAATGAAGTGGAAGAGATTCTCAGTGTGGTCTTTGACCCATGGGAGTTGGCCAACAAGAACTTCTATGCAGGACATCGTGCAGTATCCGTTATGTCTTGTGCTCAGTTTGCAAGAGTGCATTTGGCAGTGTTCTGTCTCCCGACTGAAGGGAAGTCGGTTTTTTTCAATGCCAGGGTGATGAGATTTCTGAAGGGGCTTCTCTGCTTACATCCTCCAGTCTGAGAACTGGTTCCCTTGTGTGACCTAAACACAGTTCTAGTGGTGCTGATGGGCCTTCCATTCAAGACCCTTGCATCCTGCCTGCTGTCCCTCTTGTCTCAGAAAACCATCTTTGGCAAGAAGGCTTTGACAAGAGGCTGTGAGCGTTGCAGGGCCTCATGGCTAAGCTGCCTTACCCTCAGTTCTCCAAGGACAAGGTAATGCTGCGACCACACCCCAAGTTTTTTTTTATCCAAGGTGGTCTCTGCTTCATCTGAATCAGGCTGCGTGTTTACCTGCATTTTTCCCTATGCCCCTCTCTTCCCTGGAAGAACAGCGCTTCCATACTCTGGATGTCAGGTGATGTCTAGCCTTTTATCTAGACAGGACTAAACCATTTCGTATTTCGACATGCTGTTTGTGTCATATGCAGATCGCATGAAGGGGCAAGCAGCCTCTATGTACGTTTACAGACCACTATGCTATTACCGCATCTTTCAGAGCACATGCAGGCTTCGGAAGGGCAATCCTGAAATCCCTATTGCAGTGGACTCTGAGCCCTGCCTCCGAATGGGGGCCTGCTCACAAGTCACCTCAGTGGAATGCGCATCCACATCTACTCCAAGAAGAAACAATGGTTAGTTATTGTAACTATGGTTCTTTTGAGATGTGAAGCAGGCAGCTATTCCACGGCCCACCTTCTGTCCCCCCTGCCTCAGAGTCTCCTCTCAGGGGCTTTCAGTGCGAAGGAAGCCACCTCATACAGCCAGGCAAGGGGCCACAGCCACCAGGTATGAGTGCTGCCCTTCTTTGTCGGGATTTTCCTACTCGCTCCCGAATGCCTCCATCCCCTTCTAGTGATCAACTAGCTACCACAGTGTTGCTGAGAGATCAGATCTTAAAGCCAAGGTAGTTTAGCTACAGAAAACCTAGTCAGATTATATTTATAGCTCCCTCTGAGCAATATGTGTTTGGATTCATGGCAATTAAGGCACCTGATTTGATAGGCAGAATGAGGCAACAAATTGGTCCTAATAATTTTTTTCTTAAGCAATTGTAAAATAGTTTTTCTGTAACGTGGCATATGCAGAATATGTGATGGTCTGATGTAAAAATATTGGCATTGGCTTGGTGTATTGTGGTATTGATTGGTACTCATTTGGAATCACTTGTATAACCTGTGGCTTCAGCATTCATGAGTTAAAGTGATCATTCCTAATTTGTGCTGATAAAACCTTTATGCTATGCCATGGCTTGTGTGTGTATACATGTACCTTTTAAAATGAAATATTGCTGTATAGTATATGTGTGGTATTTGACAAGAGAACGCTGAATTTACCCATTTAATGGCTTTTAAAAACCCATAGAAATGGCTGAGAAGCTTACAGTCTATGCAGACAAGCCAAATTTTTCAGTACTTTGGAGAGGGCGTTGGAGAAGGGATTTCTTTTAGGTATTTTATATAAGTTTGATGGAAGTGACTTGCCTAGCTTCACATGGGAACTCCATGGTAGAAGCAGGGATAGAATCCAGTTCTTCAGAGCAGAATTAAACTGCCTTAACCATGAGACCATCCTTTCCCTTCTTAGTCTCCTGCCTCATTCACTACACATCGTTCAGTATCTGCAAGAAATAAATCGGGGTCCTAGAGACTGTCTTCTTCCTTATAAAATCCTGATTTATCCCCTGAGCATGCTCTTTCATGTGCACCCTGCAGAGAGGCAGGGGTCCGGTGGGGGAAAAATAGTATGTGATTGCATAATTAAAGACTGTATCATAACGCATGCACACAAAGGCTCCCATTTAGGGATGCACAAGCTTTTCACATAATTAATGGATCATCTTTCCAATCTGTAGCTAGAGATTTAGCATCTATTTAATTATTTTTTAAAAGAAATGGTGGTTGTTCTCTTCATATTAAGCAATGAGCTTTGGTGTTTCTCTGTGTAGCGTGGAGGAATGGTGGTGGGGGGGGAGGAGGTAGGGTGTCATGGTTGGGCCAGGCCAGACCCCATGAGGGTGCAGGGAGGGAGCACCATCCAGCTTTACTTTGCTCCCAGCTCCACTTCAGCCCTGCCCCCAGTCGCATATGTGGCCCTTGTTTTGCTCCCGGGGCCCAGGCCACGGTCCCTGCTCCTGACTGCACCTGGCTTCCAGCCACAGCCTGGCTACAACTCCCCTCCTGGCCAGGGGGCCACATTCTATTATGGGATGGGGGAAGGGTGGAGGCATGAGAAGAAAAGTTAGGAGACCACGGGTGTATTGTGGGTGATAGTAGAACTTGACTGGAGAATATAAGGCAAGATGTTACCACTAGATGGCAATATTTTCGTATGCCTATCCACTATTTTTTTTTTTGAGAGAGAGAGAGCTTAATTTCTTCCAGTGAGTTCTAAATTATCTAATGAACTGCTTAAAGATTCTGGTATGGGGACATCACAAGATCCGTTGATTAAGTCTTTAAGATAACTTTAAAGTCTCAATACTGTGATAAAACTTTGGGGGTCTGTATTTGATTTTGAAGCAAAATATTTGGTATGTGGAGTTTCATGGATCGGAGGTATCATAGGGGTTAACGCATGTACTTACGGGACTATATGACTGAATCGAGTAATATATATAGTACTAGCATAAGTGCCCGGCGTTGCTCGGGTCAGTCGGAGGTGGGGAGGGGGCAGACAGTTGACACCCCCTGACCAACCCCAACACCCACCCTTCACCCACCCTGACACCTTCCCACCCCCCCAACCAACCCCAACACCCCCCGGCTCACTTACCCCCCGACCAAACCCGACAACCCCACCTGACCCCCCAAAACAAACCCGACACCCCCACCTCACCCCCCGACCAAACCCGACACCCCCACCTCACCCCCTGAGCAAACCCGACACCCCCACCTCACCCCCCGACCGAACAGTGTATTTAATAATCTGTGTGCTACACAGTGCACCGTGAGCCGGGGGGGGGGGGTGTCGGGTTTGGTCGGGGGGTCAGGTGGGGGTGTTGGGTTTGCTTGGGGGGGTCAGGAGGGGTTGTCGGGTTTGGTCGGGGGGTAAGTGAGCCGGGAGGTGTAGGGTTTGGTCTGGGGGGGTGGGAAGGTGTTGGGGTGGGTGAGGGGTGAGTGTTGCGGTTGGTCAGGGGGTGTTGCGGTTGAGGTGGGGGTGTCAGGTTTGCTTGGGGGGATGAGGTAGGGGTGTCGGGTTCGGTCGGGGGTAAGTGAGCCGGGGGGGTGTCGGGTTTGGTCTGGGGGGGTGGGAAGGTGTCGTGGTGGGTGAGGGGTGAGGGGTGGGTGTTGGGGTTGGTCAGGGGGTGTTGCGGTTGGTGGGGGGGTGAGGTGGGGGTGTCGGGTTTGCTTGGGGGGGTGAGGTGGGAGTGTCGGGTTCGGTCGGGGGGTAAGTGAGCCAGGGGGTGTCAGGTTTGGTCTGGGGGTGTTGCGATTGGTGTGGGGGGGGGGTGAGGTGGGGGTGTCAGGTTTGGTCGGGGGGTAAGTGAGCCAGGGGGTGTCGGGTTTGGTCTGGGGGGGTGGGAAGGTGTTGGGGTGGGTGAGGGGTGAGGGGTGGGTGTTGGGGTTGGTCAGGGGGTGTTGCGGTTGGTGGGGGGGTGAGGTGGCGGTGTCGGGTTTGGTCGGGGGGTAAGTGAGCCGGGGGGGGGTGTCGGGTTTGGTCTGGGCATCCACCCCAACACCTTCCCCCCCCAGACCAAACCCAACACCCACACCACACCCCTCACCCCCCCGACACCTTCCCACCCCCCCAGACCAACCCCGACACCCCCCTGGCTCACTTACCCCCCGACCAAACCCGACACCCCCACCTTACCCCCCCACCAACCGCAACACCCCCTGACCAACCCCAACACCCCCACCTCACCCCCCGACCGAACCCGACACCCCCACCTCACTTACCGTCCCACCAAACCCAACTCAGATCCGTCGCTGGGGGGGGGAGGGTGCCCAGAGCCGAGGGATTCCGGGGACCTTCGCAGGTGGGGGGGGGGGCACAGAGCTGATGAAGTCCGGGGTTGAGGTGGGAGGGGCAGAGAACTGAGGGCTCTCCGGGGTTCCGTTGGGAGGGGGAGGGGTAGAGAACTGAGGGATCTCCGGGGTTCCGTTGGGAGGGGGGAGGGGCAGAGAACTGAGGGATCTCTGGGGTTCTGTTGGGAGGGGGGAGGGGCAGAGAACTGAGGGATCTCTGGGGTTCCATTGGGAGGGGGGAGGGACAGAGAACTGAGGGATCTCCGGGGTTCCGTTGGGAGGGGGGAGGGGCAGAGAACTGAGGGATCTCCGGGGTTCCGTTGGAGGAGGGAGGGGTGAGCTGAGCGAGTGAGGTGTCTGTTGGAGGGGGGTATTATGACATCATCACCACCTAACCGCCCAGCCGATGTGATTGGCCCTGAAAGACTTTCACCCCTGGGGGGCGTCAGAGGTGAGATCCGAAAATTTTTCGACCCTTACCAGCATCTAGACCCCAAGACCCCTCACTGTACCAAATTTCAAGTCTCTGGCTCAAACGGTGCGGGAGGAGTTCGCAGTCATACGTACATACATACATACATACATACATACACACATACATACACCACTTGACTTTTATATATATAGATTGTGCAGTTAATAAAATGAAACTAATGCAAATTTACTGTTTTATTGCCTGCCTCCTATAGTCTCCAAAATATGAGTGCTTATGGCTGAGAGGAAAAAAAAATCTATTTGGGAATGTTTAGGATTTAGAGAAATCAGTGAAATGTCTAGAGACATTTAATATATGCATTTTATTCTCTTTTTTGGCATTTGTCTAACCTGTGATGTATATGGCCTGATGCCATACCTCTTGTATAGGCAAATCTATTTAATTCCATTCAGATTGTATATACAGTGTATCTCAAAGTGTAAATTTGTGCTGCCATTACTCAGCAAATCCTTCAAGATGAAAGCCTTTAATTTATTTAATGAAGAAAATATTAATTTGCAGGGGGTTGGACTAGATGACCTCCAGAGGTCCCTTCCAACCCTAATATTCTATGATTCTATAATATTCTTCAGTTTTTTCTCTTATTTTTCAGTAGACTTTCTTTTAAATTGCAAAGACTTGACTAGAGCTGGGCAAAGTTTTTCCCCACACATTGGGGGTGGGGATCGGAGGGGATGCAGATTCAGTGACACCAAAATGTTTCAGAAATTGGTCTTGATTTTGCTCACTTGTTTCAACTGGAAGAAAATTCTGAAAAAAGCTAAACGTTTTGTTTCAGCGTTTCTGAAACATGTTTCATTTTTTTGGTTGAAAGGACTTTTCATTTCAAAACTTGCTTTAATTGTATTTAAAAAAATAAAAAAACATTTTAAAGTTGTCAAAATTGAAACAGCACATTTTGTTTGATCCCAAATTATTTTTTCTATGCCAAAAAAAAAATGGAGTTCATAGAGCTTATTTACGGAAATATTTTGTTTCTATTGAAACCACATACCCTTTCTGCTTACATAGCTGTTCTGACTGGATGACTGTACAGTCCTCATAGGCCAACAGTATCCATTCCTTGTTGTGTGCTTCCAGCATATATTTCAGTCCATTTTATCAAAAGAACCTGAAGAGTTTTAGTTTGAAACTTAAAGAATGATGCCTGTGTTCATCAGAGCTTGTTCTAACCTCAGCTGAGGTGATCTGAAGCAAAAATACTATTTACTAGATAAAATCTGTTTTTCTGCAGCTAAGTTGTTAGATAAAGGGTTTTAGTCCAGCTTGTGTGTAATTTACCAAGAGGCTTTTTATTCTTTACTGGTGGAAAGGAGACAAAACACAGCTATTACAGATAAAATACTCAGGAATTCTTAGTTCTTCACTGAGTTTTATTTCAATCAGTATTTTAACAAGTGCTCAAAGTTCCCTCGCAGTTTAATCTGGAACATTAAATTGGGAAGAAAAATATTTTCTATAACTTTACAAAAATAAAATTATTATTTTTTAAAAATCCTGGGCTTTAAGCTAATACACTTGAACATTGGCACGGATGACTTTACATCTCAAAATATGGACTCCTGTCATGTTCTGATCTACGACAGCAGGCACAATGTGTAAACTGTAGTGAAACACACACAAGGAGTCTTATTTCTAATCACTTTTTTCCCTTTGTTCCCTTCTGTGCTTTGAGACAAGTTAGTTTTTTAAAAAAGATGTGTAAAAATGATTCGCACCACAGTTTCTTTCTCTTGCTGGTTATATTCTGAATTTTTTATTTCAGGTGCAATAACCTCTTCTGGGCCGGAATGTTACAATGTTACTACAGCACTCCAGTGTCAAGTTGCATGGTTGTGGGGAAAAAAATCTGCTTTATCCTTTCACTTCTTAAAAACATTTGAACCTATATGATATAAATTACTCTATTCACAGGTCCTCCAATGCTGAGTCTTAACACCTTAGGCTGACAGGCTATGGAGCCATGTTACACAAAGTATAGACTGGAATATATTGTGCCATAGCTGTACATAGTGCTAAACAACTTAAATAAGTTTGATGAAATTAAAGGATCAATAACTTGTACAATTCTTGGCTACCTTATTTGCATATGTGACCTAACTGCATACATCTTGTAGAGAATAGAGACTACATATTTTACTTGTAATTTTGAAGATTTGTTCCTATCTGAGACATGTAATACCGAAGACAAGCTAATTGGTGGTTAATAATAATATTTAAAACAATATCCATTGTGTATGGACACAGAGAGGCATTTCTTTTTTTCATCGGGAATATGCAAAGGACCTTGTTCATAATCTATACCTGGACATTGTTTCACAGGCAATATTACAAGTGAACTGGAAAAGACCCCGCTTGATTTCCTACACTAATGCAATATAAAAATGTTCATCTAGTGATTCCTTTTTAAATTATGTCTATGATAGTGAAAATCTGAATTGTGCATAGATGTGAATTAAACTTTTGTCACATCAGCAAGTGGTATAATTAAGAATACTCTCTGCAAAGCCAAATCCTCACAAAATGGCAATTCAAAGTATGCTGTTATTACTTATTATTTAATTTAATCATTTTTAGATAGTCACATGGAAAGATGAACCAGATCACCTAGTAAGTCTTTCCCAAAAGTCTGTCTTTAAGTGCTGAGACCAAGCCTGGAAAACTCAGTGAAGAAGGGGAAATTTTACAGAAAACATTCTAAGGCATGTGAAATAGGAGTCAATCTGGACATCTGAGCATAACCATCACTGTTGAAATTGTGTTTGTTTCCCTGCTGATACTAGACTCAACTGAATTATTTCTCCATTTTAAACTGATGCCATTCACATGATGCTGTGGAGGAGAGCACTTCCCAGCCACATCCTCCCAAACCTGTAAAGCCTCAAGTCAAGGTGACTCTGTGTAGGGGCTGTGTACTGAAAAGGAAGGGTGGGAGTGCTGTGTATTTGTGAAACCCCGTTCCCTCTACTGAAATTTGCTCCATCTTTTTAAATTTTCTGCTTTCTCTGCTCTCTAAGCTGAAAGGAGGAAGACATGATTTGGCCCATGGATGGTATGGTTGCTACTAGAATCCTCTCTTTACTTCCTACCTACTGCCACTTTACAATTCTTAATCTACTTTAGCAGAGGGTTTTTTTTATGATGTGTTATGGCCCCAGCTCCTTCATTATTTTGTCCACCTCTAAGAAAATGAAATTCAAGGCAGGAACATTGCCTAGAGAGAGTATAAGGGGTAGTGAGTACAACAACATGGAGCAATCCACTAATACTTCTGCAACTTACATATACTGTGCATAGCTGATGAAAAAATGTTTCCTATGTCAGATTTTAAAGGGGTTATTGTAACTAGTTAGTAGATGCAGTGGGAGGCATGAAGCAATTGCATACCTAATGTAACAGAATGAGAAAAATACTTACATCCCACTAAAAATTTGGGCTTTTTTACAAGTTAAACATGTATATGTAAAAATAGCTTAAATTACTCTGAATGTTACTTAGAGATAATTTTCCATTTAAGTTTTAGAATCATAGAATATTAGGGTTGGAAAGGACCTCTGGAGGTCATCTAGTCCAACCCCCTGCTCAAAGCAGGACCAATCCCAACTAAATCATTCCAGCCAGGGCTTTATCAAGCCTGACCTTAAAAACCTCTAAAGAAGGTGATTCTACCACCAGCCTAGGTAACCCATTCCAATGCTTGACCACCCTCCCAGTGAAAAAGTTTTTCCTAATATCCAATCTAAACCTCCCCAACTGCAACTTGAGACCATTACTCCTTGTTCGGTCATCTGCTACCACTGAGAACAGTCTAGATCCATCCTCTTTAGAACCCCCTTTCAGGTAGCTGAAAGCAGCTATCAAATCTCCCCTCAGTCTTCTCTTCTGTAGACTAAACAATCCCAGTTCTCTCAGCCTCTCCTCATAAGTCATGCGCTCCAGGCTCCTAATAATTTTTGTTGCCCTTCTCTGGACTCTTTCCAATTTTTCCACATCCTTCTTGAAGTGTGGGTCCCAAAATTGGACACAGTACTCCAGATGAGGCCTCACCAATGTCGAATAGAGGGGAACAATCACGTCCCTCCATCTGCTGGCAATGCCCCTACTTATACAGCCCAAAATGCCATTAGCCTTCTTGGCAACAAGGGCACACTGTTGACTCATATTCAACTTCTCATCCACTGTAATCCCTAGGGCCTTTGCTGCAGAACTGCTGCCTAGCCATTCGGTTTTGATGGGAGGATAGTTTATATTTTTTTTCTTGTGTAAAACCTGTAAGATTTTATTTAGATCCTTGTGGGGTTTCTTTATATGTACATATCTACAGCAGAGTTCTAAAGAATAAGACAAAAGCCGTTATCACAGTATTAACACAATCTTAGAGTGATTCCTGATAGTTAAATTCTGATGAGAAACTGAGTGCTAGAGGGGAAATGAACCATAACAGCAAAATGTCAGAGCCAACTGAAGCAGGATCTTTAGGTTTACCCTAGTAGTTAAAAAAAGCCAAGCAAGACTGCAGTCGTAAAGTGCAATTACTGTTGTGCAGTCATGTCAGGCCAAGGATCAGACTGGACGAAGTTCAAAGCAAAAACATCAAACAAGTGCCGTTCATGATTCAAGGAGGGGGAAAAAAATAAGGAAAAGAACAACAGTTCTCAGGCATTCCAGTGCATCAAGAAAATAAATGTCCTTTTCTTTCTGAAAAGAAAAACCCTCAGTCATATGGAATCCTGGTTTTGTAGTCATGAAAAAGTTTTTTCCTTTCAACTGAGAATGTTCCAATGTGATACAGTACAAATAAACAGCATCAGGGAAAGGACAAATACACTGGAGTCCTTTTCTGGTATCCCACTGCTATAGCGGCCTATTTTGTTCTCCTCTGGTGACTCTTCAGGTCTTGGTGCTGATGAGGCACACTGAACTAATGGCATCTGATAAGAAGTGGCTCTCTTCTCTGGTCTGTCTGGACTGGATCCATCACTAGGTCTCTGGCCGTTATACAGTAAGTAGCTACCCCTGGCATCCTGCTCCATTTTGAAGATTTCATACTCTGTGTGCGGTAGGCGGATCCCCAAAGCAACACAGCCGTTGGTGTGAGTAACATCCTGTTGTACTCCAACTTGCCACGATCCCTCTGCTCCACACTCATTCCCATTGAAGACATTCAGTAGTGAGGCAGTAGCTATATCCATGGGGGTGACTTTCATGTGATTTACTGTAAAGGAAGAAGAGAAAGCTAAATATCTCTGAAGGACAAATAAAAAATGAAGGCGACAGTCTAATTGTTAGCCCTGAATTCAGAGATGCAACAATGGGCTTGATGTTCCTTGGCTGGTTGGTTTAGATATAAAGATAGAGGAAGGAGGACACAATAAAACTTTACTCAGAATGTAATTAATATTCGTTCCATGGGCAACATGAGAATTTTTAAGATAGTCCACAAAGATAATGACTAACAAATTCCAAATGGAAACCTCAGAAAATGTTAACAATTTCACCCTCTCTGACTATCCATACCATCATATGAATTACATCTTTAGGTCTGAATTCTATAGAGACCTATCCCATGTCTTAAAAAAAAATAACCACAGTTTATAATTTCAAACATAAATCTTACAACTTTTTTCAATTCTAACTAAAACTACTGATCTCTTCCTGCGAACGATTCTACAGTATTCTTTGAGCGGTGAGTGCTTGCACCACATTTATCTGACCAGCTGGACAATTGAATTCTGCCCATATGCTCCTGTAGTTTCAATTAGATATTCTTCACCTAGTGACTGAAGCTGTTTTGTAGTTTTGCTGTGCATCTACAAGTTACTACATTTTGCCTCAGAAGTTTCCATATTTCAGTGAGTGTGGGAGAGACGTGACCCCTCTGCATAATTTGCACATCAGTTTGGGAAGTTCTTGGCACTATACAAATTTTGAATCACCATCCTTGGTGACTTTCACCCAGCTTGGACAACCTATTTTCTTACTCAGTAATGGAACAAAACTGCACAATGTAGCGGTCGTACCTTTGAACACAAACTCTGTTCCTCCCATCACTTTGGAAGAGTGCACTCCCCTGCTGTAGCGCCCCTTGGCATAGATGGTAAAGGTGGGGTGCTTACAGATGGGGTCAGAGTAGTGATAATAGTGACCTTCCCAGGTGTTGTTGTTATCGTGGAAGATGAAGTGCCTGGTGAGAAAGAGGACTTCAGGACGCACCTCACAGCGCTGGCTCACCCATTCTCCATGCAATCCAATAGTCAAATCTGCCTTTGGAGGCAAGATTGGAGGATGGTGCTCATCTGACCGGTAAATGATTCTACATGCTATACAGGTATGATCATGATTCTGAAACAAAGTAGAGAAAAACTCAGACATTCTCATTGAAGACCACAATGTTTCTGTCACGCTGAGGTGAAATCAACCTACATCTAAGGATCTGAAATGTTTGTCTCATTTTACTGCAGATTCTGTGTGTCAGAGTGATGGAATATGGTGCACATAGTATATTGTGCAGCAGGGAGAGAGTGAAGATGATAATTTCTTCTCCTGGGTTTACCTTGAACAAATATTGTGTTTCAGGTATTTGGAAGGGAAAAAACTTTCGAATCTATAATGCTGGCAAAATGGCTAACTCACATAGAACACCATCGATGATTAAACTGAGAGAATATATTTTTCACAATTGATTTACTTCTTGTTTTTCCACTCATTTTGAACGGTCAGTCTCTACGGATCAAAGTTCCATGCTTGAATAGTAAGAGTATAACTGTAGAAATATACTACCAACCATGTGGCCAGGATGGTGATTGTGAAATTCTCAGGGAGATTAGAGAGGTTACAAAAACAGAAAACACAATAATGGGGGATTTCAACTGTCCCTGGGTACATGTCACATCAGAATGGGAAGTAGAACATTTTTAGAGTCCATTAATGACAGTTTCTTTGAACAGGTAATCCTGGAACACTCAAGGGAAGAAACAATTCTTGATTTAGTCCTAAGCAGAGCACAGGATCTGGGCCAGGAGCTGAATATAGCTGAACCACTTGGTAAGAGCAATCTTAATATAATTAAATATAACATCCTTGTAGGGGGAAAATAACAAAGAAACACACCACAGTAGCATTTAAGTACAAAAAGGGGAACTACACAAAAATGAGGACACTAGCTACACGGAAATTAAAGGGCACAATGACAAAAATGAAATGCCTGCAAGTTGCCTGGAAACTATTTAAAAACACCACAATAGAAGCTCAAATGAAATGTATACCCCGAATACAAAAAATTGTAAGAGGACCCAAAAACTGCCACCAAAGCTAACCAGCAGACTAAGAGGCAAAAAGGTATCCTTTAAAAATTGGAAATCAAATTCTGTTCATTCCCTCTGAAGCATCTGGCATTGGCCGCTGTCAGAGGACAGGATATTCCTAGATGGACCACTGGTCTATCCCAATATAGACATTCTTATGATTTTATGGCCTACTATGCAATGGTGGTGGTGTGTTGGTCCCAGGCTAGTAGAGAGACAAGGTGGGTGAAGTGATATCTATTATTGGACCACCTTCTATTGGTGAGAGAGCCAACACAGAGCTTTTCTTCAGACATTGGTCCAATAAAAGATTTTACCTCACCCACCTTGTCTCCCTTATGGCCTAGTGTCGCTTTCTGATTCTCATATACTAGACAATGCTGTGGTATTTGGGTCGACGTGTTTACACTGAAAGCATGTGTCTTCATTGTAATTATAAAAAAAAAAAATCAAGAAAACATTTCTAATGGATATTTTAACTTCTACATTCTGGCCCAAAACTATCTGACGTGTTATCCTTTTTAGCTAATTCAAGCACCTAGTTCAGTATAAGCTATGTGTTAGTGCCATTAAAATCAGAGAGAGATGTAAAACTGATTTCAATGGGAACACACTTTGCCTTGTTTATCTGGCAGTTTCGCAGTCCAAATGGGCCTGATATTGCAAGGTGAGAAGCACCTCCAGAGACTCCCACTGGAGATGAGGGCACTCAGCAAGATTCAGCCCTTTATAGACATGTGCGTTGTGATTCTGAGCTGTGGCCCCACCAGGAGCAGCACAGAACTCAGCCTAGGATTAGGAGGTGGGTGAGCACTAAGGTAACTTTAGGCCAGGGGTGGGGAACCTCCGGCCCGCGGGCCTTATACGGCCCGCCAAAGCATTCCGTCTGGCCCGCGGCTCCCCCAGGCGCTTCCCGGCCCCTTCGCCGAACGCGGAGCCGCCCCCGCCTGGCAGCCCGGGGTGGCTCTGCGCTCGGCGAAGAGGCCGGGAAGCGCCTCGGGGAGCCGCCGGCCAGGGACACACGTGGGCCGCCAGGCGGGGGCGGCTCCCCCAGGCGCTTTGCCCCGTTTTACTGGAAAGCTGGTTGTGTGTCTGTCCCAGCCCCGTGCAGTGGGAACGCGGCTGCAGATTGCATGCTCCCCAAATGCTCCAAAGCTCCCCCCGCACCTGAATCCCCCCGGGAGGAGACAGTTCCCGGATCTGCGGCGGCGGGGATCAGCATGAGGGGGGGTGCGCAGCCCTTTCCTAAAGCTCCGTTCAGACACTTTTATGAGCGCCCAGGGAGCGAGGCAGCTCCCTCCTCCTTCCCTCTAGCCACCGGCTCAGGAGTCTCCCGGAGATCTTGGAAAGGTCAAGAGCGACACTCCCCTCTTTGCAGCAGCCCCCGGGCTTCCCTTCTTCCCAGCCGGGCGGGTGGGGCAGGAGGGGAAAGAGAAGATCTTTCCCCTAGGCTGGCTCCTGGGGTGTGAAGCCTGGAAGGGGCAGGAGTTGGGGATGTCACAGCACACCCCCCCCCCATTGACTGCCGGGGGGGAGAGAGAGTCTTTTCTTCTGGCTCACGCTAATAGATAGCAAAAGCCACAAACAGTCTTGTAGCACCTTCCAAATCCAGACTAACACTGATCCTGGCTAATCTGTGACAGGATCTGTCTCTCTCCTGCTGTGTATTAACTGATCGCTCCAATGGATGGTAAAGTTTGTGGTCACCCTTTAGGAAGGTAAAGGGGTGAGAGAAATGGCAGAGGTTCGTTTTCTTAATGTACTGATGAAATGGGGGGGGGGTGGTGGTGGATACAAAAGGACAAATCCTGAAAGGATGTCAATTGCCAGAGCGCTGTTGCCTCTGCTGATTTATACCAGCTGAGGATTGGGACCAGTCTTTATAAGGATGATCAAGGGGAAATTTACTAATCAGTGGGCCAGTCTGACATTCCAAAAGTCAAATGGGAAAAAAACATGGTTCTTCAGAAGTCTGCTTATGACCCAGTCATAAAAACTGCCCCTGAGTTGAGATGGTTTAGTGCTAGTCACCTCCAGGGGTGGGGGAGGAATAGGAGAATGAACTCCAGCTAGAGAAATCCCCTCCCATCAGTCCGCAGTCAGAGCTCAGTCACCTGGAGCGTTCTTTTGCACACGCAGAGCAGACAGCGGGGATCAGATATAAAGGGTGGCAGGTCAGTGAACTGGGGAGGTTTTCAAGGCATAATTTATTGTTGTCATTGGTAGATAGGAGGGTAAGGCTGGAATTCACCAGTAATACTACGCTCAGGGGGGTTGTACTGTACATGTAACCTAAAGAGATAGACAGGGCCTGCTTCTGACGTCAGTCAGACTGGTGTAAATCAGGAGTAACTCTAGTAACCAATGCAAAACTGGTGTAAGATAAGAACCCGCCCCATAGTGACACCAAGATAAAACAGGAGTATCTCCATTCACTTCAGAGGAGTCTCTCTGGATTTGCACTGGTATAAGTGAGATCAGAATCTGGCCCCTACTCTGTCGAACATTTTGGGATCCTGCAAAACGGACGGCCCTGGATGAGCATTTAATGATGGAGCCTCTCTTATGCATGGAGTAAGCCTGGGCTTCCTCGGGGGGGAGGGGGGGAACTGGCCCGCGAATTACATTATAAATGTCCAAATGGCCCTTCGCAGAAAAAAGGTTCCTCACCCCTGCTTTAGGCCAATGGTGCCCTCCCAATCCTGACCTGCTCCATGATGCCCAGTGTAATTTAGAGCCTTGGGGGGCAGTGTAAGTTATGGCAGCTGCTCGACTGTGCTGTGGTCCCATCCCCTACGTAAGGACGTGAAGGCAGGGCTATGGACAGACAACCTTAACGCTGTCTTCCTTAGTTCCAGTACTGGAGAATCCCAACCCCACCCTTAAGACCGTTCCCATGCTTTTAGAGCCTTTTTTGCACTGCTCTGGCTCTTTTACCTGACACGAAGTGGGGTGGTTAGAGCTTGGTGTGGTTTAGCATTATAAATATGCTGTCGGAGGCTTTCCACAGAAACTAAAACGAGTGTGTATGTATGTGGGGGGAGCAGGAGTCTCCGTTCTCTTTCTAATGGATAGGTGTTGACACAATGACCAAACCATTATGCAGCAGGTGTATTTTGGTATGGGATGCTGTTCAGTTTTCAGTAACTGATCTAATATACAGAATGAACCTTCTCTTGATGTCAGGTTCAAGGTCCCTAGCAGGGAGGAATTCAATTTCCAAGGCTCCCAGTCCTTTAACATCAGAAATGAAAATTATAAAGACTTTTATGTAGTTTCTAGCACTAATTGTCTGCGACTTTGCAAAGTTTTAGGGGTTTTTTTTGGCAAGAGAGGGCTGTTTAGCTATTCTACTTTCAAACTGCAGATTACTCAGCTGTAAGAGAAACTTTTTTTGCTTTGCTAAGCAAACTCTGACCCAGTTTATTGAAGGATCAAGTATTATGAAACATTTTTTTTAGCTAAAATGAATTATGTCTATAAATAATTAAATTATGAAGAATAAGTAATTTTTAAAAAAAATAGTAGAACAGAGGAACAAGGAAACAAAAGTTTCATCAGATTTTGTTTTAGGGTTTGTTCATGAACAGGGCTATAATATAAATATTCTAACCTTTTTTAATTATGCTGGCTGCCTTATAGAGGGAGCTCTACTGAAGACCTTGCTCCTTTGTGATCCAGACTATTCCCTCCAATCCCATATAAATCCCTTCCAGCTTCATTAAAGCTTCGACTGAAAATTGTTTTAAGAGAGCTACGAACTTTTTAAGAGCAAGTGTATGCTTATACATTGCTCCAAAATCTCTGAAAATGTAGCTTTTGTCCAATTAATGGAACAAAGACATTTAGTTTGTTATAAAGCGAATGGAGCTAATTAAGGAGTAATTATTTTTGAGGGTGGCTTTTTCTTTTTTCAATGTTGCTTTCATTTATGAGATCTTTCTTTTCTAGGCCAACTGCTTTTGGCTCTAAATCACACTGCTTAAGGCCTTGTAAAATCACTCCCTTTCCATATGTCTTTAGCCGAGGGCAATAGGATCTAGTTTCTAAACACAGACATTTAAAGAAAACCTTAAACAGAGGCAAAAAGCATTTGACTGCTGCTATATTCTCCAAGCACAACTAAAATAATTTCTAATAAACTCACATGAGCATAAAATAAGCTAAAATGCTTTAAAATGAATGGCGTATAAGATGGATAGCTCTTGCTTTACAAAAAAAAAAGTAAGGTTCTATGCGTGAACAAGTATTTCTAACAATGGGATCTCTTTAGACGAAACAGCCTCTACTCTAACTGCTGCCAAATGAAAACACTACAAGCGTCTCAAGCTATGGAGCTATAGGTTTTTTTTCCTATTCTGCAGGGGGCTTTTCCTTTGCTAGTAGCTGCGTAATGCTGACTCCATGATTACCCAAATCTTCTCCATTCGTGTTGACTTTTCTGAGTCTGCCTGTAAACTCAGTCAGTCAGGCCATGTAGACTGCAGGGACACAAGAGGATCCCAGAAATACAATCTTTCCCAGTACACTTTATTTTTCTTCCAAATTCTTTGGTTGCTACGGACTTGTTATTCTCTGAGCTGCTCAGGGTGGTTACACCAGTGCCAAGGCTACAGCCACTCCATCAGAGAGAGGGCTGTTTTCTGCACCCTTGAGCGATGGGAAAATGGGTCTTAAAAATAAAGCTGAATGTTATCTCCGTGGAGGCTATTTGCCTGGTCTGAACTGAACACCTTTATACTTCACTCCTACTTTGCAAAATTAAAAGCCCTTTAAGCCCTTTTCAGAAAAGCAGCATTAATTTTCTTTAAAGGAGAGAGGCAACTGGAATTCAAGTGGAATCAAACAGCTCTGTCCTACTTTTTATATCAATGAGAGACATCCTGCAGACAATAAGCAGGTTATTACTGATGCTGTTTATTACAGTAGCAGCGAGTGATCAGCCAAGAACAATGACTTGATCCTGAGAACTACGTCAGACAATGGGGCTGGGGGGGCATAAAAATGTAGTTATTTTTAGGTGATCAACTAATGCGCTCTCCATTGTGTTGATCATAATGAGCCTGATCTTGAGATAGCATAACGGGGATGGGACTAAACACTTTTTTAAAAAATAAACATTCTTTTTTCAAATCAGTTTTTGGGGGAAAATGGGTGCTTCTGAAAAAAAATAAAGATGAGTGAAAAACATTTTCAGTGTTTTTATTTTTCCTGGAATTTTTCATGGAAATATTTAAATTTTTCAGTGAAATTTTTTTTGTGTGTTCCTTTTGAACATTTTGACAAAATATATTTACCATTTCCTGACCTGCGTTACTCATGCTCTTAATAGTTTACACCTTTCAGGAGGGGGCACATTAAGAGGACATAAGTGTGTGTGGAGAGGATGATGGTGTCATGTAGCTCCCACAGTCCCATCCTGAAGTTTGGAATCTAGCACTTTATTACAGGAGAGTCTGAATCAGGAGCAAGTGTGTGACTCCAACTATTTAGGACTGACTTGAGCGAAGGAGAGGTGAGAATGATGGTATGTCTTCACTGTAATTAAAAACCCACAGTGGGCCTGTGCTGGCTGACAGGGCTCAGGCAAAGGTGCTGTTTAATTGTGGTGTGGATGTTTGGGCTCAGGCTGGAAACCAGCCTTAATACCCTGAGGCACCTGGCACAGGCATCTAACTGCAGAGTAGATATACCCTCAGGCAGAGAGACCCACAACTATGAACACTATTTTCTGAGAGGCACTTCTTTAGAGCTTGTCAATCCCTTAAAATTATACTACATCTTAAACTACACTGTAAATGAAAATAAAAACAGGAGCCTACCGCAAAGATAACCCCTTTCCAAGTTCATGGAAATGGACTTGGAAAGTCAGTCCTCCCTTCACATATGCTAAAGCTGTGTGCAACTCCCCTGCCCTCTTTCTCTGGAGCCGGTGACGGGCATAAGGAAGTAAGGAAGGAAGTACAATGGCAAACATATCCTTTTTAAATGATAAGGCCAGTAAGCTATTGACAAGCATATACTCTGATCCTGCCTTTGAACTCTTCCTTATCCTCCTCTCTCCTTTCCAGGAACACCAATGAAAAACAATAACCAAATCCAGAAATTCTTGGCAGAACCATTGCTTCTTTCTGTAATGCCTCACTAGGGGCCCCAATGTTTTTAACTTGCATTTTTTATTTAAGGATATATTTAATGCTTCTGGTTTAAGTTCCCCATAATCTACTATTGTGGTTTGAGCCTGCTTACCAGCTCTCCTCCTATGCTGCTGTCACCACTATCTTGCTCCATTAGAATAACTCACATACTTCATGCACTATGAAGTCACTTAGTTAAGATTTTTAAAAAAATAAAAATACTGGGTTTCATACAATTATATAGAAACAAAAATGATTCCCAAAATGTCCTCCTACCGCCTTCCACTCCCTTGTCTATTCCAGCACCTTTCATGCAACAGGTTGCCTCAAAAGGGCCAGATCTTTTGCAGATGTAAATTATCACTCCATTAGTCAAGGGTGCAACCCTGATTCACAGCAGCTGAGGCTGTGCCTCAAGAAGGGGGTCCTGTTTAGCTAGTGGCTCAGAAAAAAAACCAACAGGCAGTTGGAAATGTCAGTTGTGAATCAAGTAGCTGAAGTCAGCTGGATGAAAATATTGCCATTGGTGAGTTGGGGGTGGGGGTGAGAGGGTGAGAAGGGAAAAATAAAATATACTCTTACCAATAATCTAGCAAAAATCCCCACAGCTAGTCTGCTGAGGCAGAGCTGGCTAATAGGGTGACCTGACATGTCCTTTTCTGCTTATTACTATAAACATTTCTACGCACCCGAGAATCTAGGTGGCAGATCCTAGATCTAGCAACTAAAAAAGTCCCAAGATGGAAACAAAAATAACCTAAAAAATTCCTTTGGAGACATTACAGTCAGAGGGAGGCTACAAAGGTCTGAAAATAAATGCAAAAAGCTGGACTTCATCTCATATTGCCAAGTAGCTTGATCCACATAAAGGACACTTTCAAGGCTATGCTGTGTTGTTGTAGCTGTGTCAGTCCCAGGATATTTTAGTGAGACAAGGTAGGTGAGGTAATATCTTTTATTGGACCAACTTCTGTGGTGAGAGAGAAAGCTTACCTCACCCACCTTGTCACTTTCATGGATACTCAGTACAACTTCTCACTCCACTCCTCCACCCTTAAAGATAATTCCAGATCAAGACAACTCTTTAATGAGCTCCACCACAAAAGTGGTAGCTTGTAGGCTTGCCATGACCTCATATGTGGCCAAGGCGGCTAACATAGAAGGCTGATTGCTGGTCATTGAGAAGTATGATTGATGCAGTTGTAAATCAGGCTGCCAAATGGGATGAACTTATTCATAAGAACAACAGAAGATTTAAAACTTCAATTAAAAGTCATGAAACGAATGAAATGTTTTGTACTGTTGGAAAAAATTTCTTTTTGGTAATCCTGCTGCAATGTTGCCAGTTTTTTGGGGGGAATTCAGAGCAATGCAGAAGTGTGGGAAGCAGTGAGATTTGCCTACATATGAATACCATAAATTTTAGGACATTGTATGTGGCAAATGCTCCCAGGAGCAGAAAGGCAGGGAAGGAAAATGAAGGTGTTATAATTGCACCATTGTCTGATATAAATGATTTCAACTGATTTCACAAGCCCACATAAAATCAAAATAAATGATCAAAGTCTTAAATTGTTGATCTTCCTGAATTTAAATCCCATTGTCTACAGCAAAAGATGAAATGAGACCCAAACAGCTTTTTCCTGAGAGGAACATGCCTGCGTCTGTCATCTGTCCAGCTAAATTGATGCTAATTTATAGTGACAAATCACATATATTTTCAGTAGTAGAAGCAACAAACCATATATATTTTGGGAAGCAGAAGCAACAAACAAGGTCCTGGAAAAAGTGATGCAAGTGACTGACTGAACTTGAACTTGACTGAACTTGAAGACTCGGGGCATGAAGAACTGCAAAAATAAAGCTGCCTTAAAATGTTAGTTATGCTTTTACAAGTGTACAATAGAACTAATTATTAAATCCACAAAGACAATATAAAGAACATTTTAAAAATCTTCAAGGTTTATACAAGGGCAAAAGTCCTATTTCACCTTAACCATTCTTTAACATTGGCTTTTCTATGAAGTATAGCGTGTTACTTTTAAAAGTTCTTTATTCTTCCTTTTAAAGTAGCACATCCTTTACAACATTATACTCAGTAGATTTGTAATATGAAAATAAGCCTCAGCTAAAAGATTGGTTACTTTATCTCTAAAGACAATCCCATGCATCCTATTGTTCATAATAGTCTTTAAATCATTGAATTTATTTTAAAAAAAGTTTTCTGCTTTCTCCTTTACCCCGCCTTACTTCTTTTAAGCAGCTGTCTTATGCAAATAGAAAGGATGTGAAACCCCTCCATTTCCCAGGGCATCTAGAACAGACTTTTGCATGTTTTAGTAGCAGTATTTTTGAAAAAAAATTGGCCAAACTATAGATACTATCTTCAGACAATTATATTTCTTAGCTGGAGGTAATTTTTTACACATATCTTCTATCTAAGGTATTCAACACACTTTATAGACATTTATTAATTTATCCTTGAAATTATCCTGGGCACTAGGCAAATAAGTAGTGGTTTCATTTGGTAGATGAAGAAATTCAGAGATTAAGGACCAAATTTTCAGATATGTCCACTAATTTTGTACACTTCGGTTTTGAATGCTCAATTAACCTGATTTTCCAGGTACCCAGAACGCCACCCACAGTCAATGGTACTTGCATGTGCTAAGCATTCCTGAAAAATCAGGCTTCCCTCCACCCCCCAAAAAATAATTTGCACAAGAGATGAAAGACCTCAGTATATGGTTTTTAATGAGACTGTTTCTCATTAAAATTGCATGTCTCAAATATTTGAGATAAAAAAAGAAAGTGGTAAATAAGGGTATTCAAACACATTGTTCAGTTCTGATGACATAAAAAATTCTGTCCTAACACTCGAATAGCTACCACAATGTCAGTAGAATAACCTGTGAAAGATAAGAGGGAAGATTATGTTAAAACCTGACAGAATAAAGAGAGGCACCTGGAGTTCAATGTTCAGTAAACAATATTTTAGTACAGATGATATGTGCAATCTAGGTGCCAGGATGATTTCCATGCATATTACTTCAATTTTTAGACATATGCATCTTTTCTGAATAGAACTCTTAATCTTTAATTAAGAGCAGGTTGAGCTCCACACCTGTTCTTGATTTCTCAGACCATTAGAGTGATATCTCACATCACCTCTGCAAACCATGTAATTTCTATGGCTAATGAGAGAAAATCCCTGAAGTCACTCTTGACCTTAGATCTTCCATACAACACAGCACAACATATTGCTACCATTACACCACTAAGGTAGCTCCAAACTTCTTTCTGCCGCTCTCAGTTCTCAGATATTATTTAAAGGGCTGAATTTGCAAGGTGCAGGGCACCTTTCTGAACTCCCAAGGATTTCCACAAAAGTGGAAGATGTTCAGCAACTTTCAGAATCTTATCTGAATTAATTATCTTCAGCGCCATCAGCCTATTTACCCATAACTGATAAATTCAACTCAGAAACTTGTATGTACAATATTTTAAAGGAGGAATTAGTGTGGGATATGGATTAAGAGATTACAAATTAGATTTTTTTTTTTAAAGATCCCCAATTTCATATGTACACTTGAGTTAAGATATGGACATTTGTGAATTTACTTAGATTAGTAGCTTGGCTTAAAGATGGCTTTTGGACAGCCCTTTTGATTTACCATTCTGTGGTTAAATCACTGCAGGAATTTGGAAAAAGCCCAACTCTATTTGTTTAAAGTCTGATCATGCAGCTTTAGCATTTCTAACTGATCCAGCAGCCATTTGCTTTTAATTACCATTTGCTTCAACTGCCCGACTAATGAATGTGGTGGCTATCACAGCCAACTTTTAGGCTATGTAAATTTATGAGCAGGGTGGAGCTATCATCATGGAGGCCTAATTATAAATTTAATTCAGACAGTGAATCTTTTAAAACTAATTTTAGCCAAGTCTTTATATATTTTTTTTAAAAAAGGGAGTGGGTGGGTGAAATGAAGTGCCATATGTGAAAGATTCCACACGACACACCTGATTCAGTTCAAGGCTGTTTCTTCACCTCCCCAGTCTTGCTGCATGACTGTAGAAAGCTTAAAAAAACAAGTTGATTTAATCTTTCTATTTATTTAAGGTGTCCAGTTTCCAGAGGAGTCTGTGACTAGTGGTTTTAAACTCAATTTAGCATTTAAACTCATTTTCAGCTGGGTCCCTGTGGACTGGCAATTAGAAAAGGAAAGGAGTTAAAAGAAGAAGGGTTATAACCTTTCAATGGTATGTTTGTGTGGTCTTCTAAAAAAATGCATCTTCTGTTACCATTCTTCCTATATTCAAAAAACACTGCTGCTCAGAGCCAGGTTAACTGCCTGCTGGTACAGAAGACTTCATGGGTAAGCACACATCAAAACACAGCAGCCTTTTATGGTGGTTAATGCTAATATACAAGTTTCTTTTCTCTATTGCTCATTATCCTAATGAAAGTCTATTGTCTCAATGCCCAAATTTCCCATTTAAAAAAAAAAGTCACAAGAATCTGAACAAGATGCACAAAACTAAAAATAGTTGAGAATCTTCATTTTAGTTGCATATTTTGGAGTTGTATAGGTCCTATTAATCATTTAGTTACAGTTAACTTTACTGGCTCCAAGTAAGATTAGGAGACAGTTCCTACCTCAAAAAGCTTTCAGTTCAAACAGACTATATAACCAAAGGATGGAGTAGAAGTAGAGATGAAGTGATTGGTCCAGTGACAGACAGAGAATAAAGCCAGATCTCCTGAATCACCATTCTATCCACTAAACTACACTGATTTTTAATTAGCCAGTACTTGCATCTGCCTGTACTTTTGGGTATCTTGAGAATACTCTGAATTAGCTTCCCCGCCCCATGTTGTAATGTCGTTCTCTGTTGTCAGTGATACTTGGATGAATGATGTTCCAATGCCATTAATTCAGCCTCAGGACTTGGACTCTGCCTATATGCTGACAGACAAGCCTATGTTTGGATGCACCGAGCTCCCCAAATATTGATCTTTCAAGCTATTTTTTTTTCTTCCACCAGTTCTGGTAAACATATATGACCAAAATCTGCCTGGAATCCATACAGTAGACTCCCACTGATTTCAATTGGAGTTGTGCATATGCCTCTGAAGGTAGAATCTGGCCCATCAAGGAGACTAAAAGATAAGTATTGAAACTTCTTATAGATGAGGCAGATTAACTATCCCTTTCCTACCACAACCTGGGCCGAGCCCAGATGAAAATTATCGGATTCTACAAAAAAGGCTTATGTTTGTCCTGGTCTACAATATGTAGGCATGAATATAACAGGATTTAAAAGAGAACTGGATAAATTCATGGAGGTTAAGTCCATTAATGGCTGTTAGTCAGCATGGGTATGGAATGGTGTCTCTGTCTGTCAGAGGAGGGTGATGGATGGCAGGAGAGAGATCAATTGATCATTACCTGTTAGGTTCACTCACTCCATGGCACCTGGCATTGGACATGGTCAGTAGACAGGATACTGGGCTGGATGGACCTTTGATCTGACCCAATACGGCCATTCTTATGTTCTTCTGACCACTAAGCAAAATAGTGCATTTTGCATTGTAATCTCTGGGAGACAAACTCGGGGGCTGAAGATAATGGGAGTTACATTCTTCTAGCTATTCTCAATATTGGATGTGATTTCTGGGCTCCTGGCAACTTTCCAGTGTGGCCTGAAATTAGTTACCCAGCTTTAAATATTTTGGGATATCTATAAAGTCTTCTAGCTTATCCATTATATTTCTTCATCTTACATTTTACAGAATGATATGTGGAACAGTGTATAAATATTGTTTTCAGCTAAACTTTACTAGAAGACCTACCTTGTGCTCATGATATGGTAATAGTCAGACTTCACATGGCAGGAAGATGGGTCCAAGACAGAGTTGTTTTGCAAGATTTATTATTTTTAACTTAGAGCATTGCATTTTAGAGGTGAGCAAAATCCTGGTTTCTGTATAGCCAGTTGAGCAGTACAGCCAACCACTTTAACACTGAATCTCTATTAAAGTTCTCTAAAATGAAGTGCAGACATTTTTACCATTTAACTGCCAATATCAGGATAACCAGGTTTGGTGGGACTGTCCCAGAGTCTTAACTGGTTGTACTGAAATCAGAGTTGTGTCTCCTTTCCAACTGTTCTGAAGAATACCTAGAAAATTTGCTAGTATAGCTACAACATACATCAGTGTAGTTTTGTACTTAAGGATCCCTTTCAAACAAAGGCCCTCACTCCAAAATAAAGAGTGAAAACAAATTAAAATAGAAAGTTATTTAGGTTAATCAAATGAAATAGAAAAATCAAAATTGTGTTAAACTCAGGTGTGTGTGCGCCTGCATGCTCCAGCTAGAATCTGTCTATTTTGGGAAGATGTAGGGTTTAAAAAAGTAAAAGAAAACTTGTTCCAGGCCCACTTGAGGTGAGCTGATAAGACTGCAAAATAATGGCCAGGGTTATATAGAGTCACACAAGATTGTGGATTTTAACCAACACTACCAATCTAGAGATGTCATACTGTTGGAATTCCAGTGAGGGAGAGGACAGAAGCAACTCTGGGAAGGTAGAAGGGTTATGTGAATGAATGAACCCAAACCCACTCTCCCCAAATTGCTCTCTTCCCTGGTTGTGTCTCCTCTCACATGCAGCATGTTGGGGGTCAGTTTTTGTAACAGTTACAGTGAAAAGTTAAAAATTGTGATAACCCATTAACTGAAAATGATTCAAAAAACAGCCTTTGCTGGGAAGTTATTAATGGCAACTGAAGTCTCGAATGTGGTTCCAATCATAGGTGCTCAGTATCCACCAGCAACTGTTGCTCTTTGGCAGCACCCCAATTAGCTGATCAGGGCACCACCAAGCAACTGATTGGAGGCATCACCTAACAGCTAATTAAAGGCTGGGGGAAAAGTTGGGGGAGGGCAGAGAGCAGCAAGGAAGGGATGGGAAGAGATGGAGAAAAGGTGGAATCGAGGGATGGGGATGGGGGTGGGGCACCTCCAGGGAAAAGTAGTAACTCAGCGCCTATGGTTCCAGTTGCTACATTCTTTGAGAGGTCATCAGAAAAGATGTGCAGACAGACCGACTGCAAATGTACACCACTGCTCATTCCCCTCTTTGATTTTTTTTAACTCACTATGGTTTGGTCAGCTCACACAGAAGCTGAGGGCAGACTGAAAATGGAATCCTAAAATTATAGCCTCAGATTCAAAATGTCTGTTTTTCACTTCAAAGAATGTATGCATCTGAGTCTGGACAGTCTACCAATTGCTCCCTCCTTCATGCTGTCCTTACCCTCCAATTCCCTCGTTTTCTTGGCTGCCGGACTTCCATATACTAATGCAATTTTATTTCCCTCTTCACTACAGCTGCCTTTTCACCACCTTCCACCCTCTGCTACTACCTTCTCCTTCTCTTTCACAGTTTCTGCCTCAAACCTTGAATTGTCACTCCTTTTTGATACTTTCCATCTTTGTCCATTTCTATGCTCTCATCTCCCCATTCTGGTAATCGGTTCTATCCCAGAGTGGCACTCACTTCATGCTCAAGCAGCCCATCCTATTGACCCAAACTTATAATGCACTTAATACAATTTCATAATCCACAAATGGGATACTACTCCAATGAATTATCACTTAAAAATTGATTGAATTGCATTGTCTGTAACCCTGCAATCCATCTCTGACTCTAGAATAACAATGGGATTTTAGGTTATAATAAAACTTAATTCATAAAAGATCCTAAATTTGGTTTGCTTCTTTCGTCAAAAAATAAAGTGAATGTACCTTTGCATTTTGAAGAGGAGGCTGGTAACTAGAAGGCCGATAGTACATCCGCTGAGTAGCATCAGTGTGGATGTCTCCAAGAAATAACTCCTCCACTAGGTGATCTAAATTATGATGTAGATACTGCTTCTCTACTCGGATCAGTTGAAGTTCATGCATGGCAAAATTAAGAGCTCTGGTGCATTCACAGCCATTCTCTTCTCTCCATAAATTGTAGCTTACATCCTGCTCCCAGGGACTGTTGTCTGGTACAAATCCAGGACATGTGCGGTTCACCAACTCACGTAGTTTTTCGGCTACTGCTTCACTGTGGCAGATGATCTGAATGTTATGTAACTGGTAATCTGCTTCAGTTCCCCCTCGGATGATCCAGGATGCTTGACGAAGACGAATTTTACCACGGATCACTAAGGTGTAGGTAGGGTTTGTGCAGCGGTTACCACCGTAATAAAACTGGTAGGCCTTGAATGTGTTGTTGTGGTAGAATCTATAGGATCTTGTGATAAACTCTGGGCCTGATCTAACTTCACAGCTGTAGGAGGATTGAAAATGATATAAAACAAAATTTTAGAGAGAGATACCACACTATCATGCTATAATTAATAAGCTGGCCAAATTCTTATAGAGTGCACAATTAGTACTGCAGAAACCACTTAAATGCATTATCTTTTTATACCACTCAACTACCTATGGTACCTATATAGCCACCATCAGTGCAGTATCTGAGCTCCTCACAGTCTTTAATATATTTAGCCTCACAATGCCCCTATGAGTAGGGCCCTATCAAATTCACAGCCGTGAAAAATGTGTCATGAACCATGATATCTGGTCTTCCCCTGTGAAATCAGGTCTTGTGTGCTTTTACTCTGTACTATACAGATTTCATGGGGGAGACCATGTGTTTCTCAAATTGGGGGTTCTAACCCAAAAGGGAACTGCAGGGGGTTACAAGCTTATTTTACAGGGGTTGTGGTATCACCACCCTTATTTCTGTGCTGCTTTCAGAGCTTGGTGGCTGGGGAGCAGCAGCTGTTGACCAGATGCCCAGCTCTGAGGGCAGTGCCCCACCAGCAGCAGCGCAGAAGGAAGTGCATACCATACCAGGCCACCCTTACTTCTGCGCTGCTGCCTTAAGAGCTGGGTGGCCGGAGAGTGTCAGCTGCTGAATGATGGCCCAGCTCTGCAGGCAGCAGCGCAGAAGTAAGGGTGGCAATACCATACCATGCCATCCTTACTTCTCTGCTGCTGCTGGTGGTGCCTCTGCCTTCAGAGCTGGGCGCCCGGCCAGCAGCCACTGCTCTCCGGCTCTGAAGGCAGCATTGCTGTCAGAGCAGCACAGAAGTAAGGGTAGTGCAACACCCCCTACAATAAGCTTGCAAAAACCTCTCCCACAACTCCTTTTTGGGTTTACAACACCATGAAATTGCAGATTTAAAATAACTGAAATCATGAAATTTATGATTTAAAAAAATCCTCTGACCATGAAACTGACCAAAATGGACTGTGAATTTGGTAGGGCCTTACCCATGAGGTAAGGAAGTACTATCATCTTCATTTTACAGAGGGAGAACTCAGGCACAGAAGCAATTAAATGAATCTCCCAAAGTAACAAAGTCTGACTGAGGCAGGAACTGAACTTGGGTTTTCCCAAATCCCAGGTTCCTACGTTAATCTCTGGACAGCCCTTCCTCTTCCTCCTCTTTTATCACTTGGACAATTGGAATAATGAGCTCTTATGTTCTTTCTTTAGCTAACACTGCTTTAAACTGGAAGAAAAAAATAAGTGTAGTTTTATGTATAGTTGCTTCTAGGAAAAATTTACTCCAATCTGTGATTTTATCAATTATATTTTCTTTCTAGGACTACATGATTATTAAATATTAAGCTTAATTTTGATGATATTGGTTTGAATGTTCAATTATTTTTTAAAAAAGGCAAAGATTTATATTTTCAGTTCTGTCTCAGGAGTGTCATGTAAAGCAATTCTTCCTCATAGGAAGTGGCTGCAAAATAAATAAATATTTCCTTTAAAAAAAAAAAAGTGAATTTAGAGAAAGGACAAGAGCGTTGAAATATGAAGCACCTTAACTGATCACAGAACAGGTACAGTAGTGGTAGCAGCTGTGCAAACTTCCTAAACACTTAGTGTAAATTGAGATATATATAGTAATGTGAACACCAGCTCAGCAGAGTTTGGACTCAAACTACAAACACTTCTCATAGACTTCTGAACAGCCATCAGATGGTAATGTTTTCTGGCCACCTGAATGCGTGACCTAGAGGTGAGAGGCTAGGTTGTTAATCTTGGGGAAGATTTTCAAAGGCACAAAGGAGGCTAGGCTCCCAGTTCAAAATCTTTCCCTTGGGTGTCATCCAGGCTGCTTAAAATAAATACTCTTCAAAAATAGTAAATTTAATAACTATAAGCTCAGAAGGTTATACTTTTCAGGTCAATTTTCAATTTATTTTTCATTTAGCGTGTTGAGAACTTATTCTTTACACAGACATATTGCTATGATCAGAGAAAAAAATTAAATTAGAAGAATGTTGTTTAGGTTTCCAAGCCAAGCAGCTGAAAATTTAGTATCAGAATTTAGGTTGCCCGTGCAAACCTTGATTTGTCACCCTTGTGCATACGTGCTAGGATACAGGCTTTAGTTATATTATCACATACTGCCTTCTTTCACAAGACCCGTGAAAAGTGCTAGGTAACCTAAATAGAGGGGTTGCTCCCCTTATTACAAGATAATAGTTTTAGGGTTTCTGGGCCTAGTCTAGTCTAAAGTCTACTGAAATAAATGGAAAAACCCCCATTGACTTTAGTGGGCTTTGGATCAGGAGCTCACGGTTTTGGTGTATATCTATACATGTGTGTGGAAAATTTATTCTTTGATCAGTCATTTAAGTACTTCCACTCTACTACTAAGAAAGGACAGGCAAAAAACTATCAAGGAACACTAGCTACACATTTCACAGGAGAGCATTAAATCCCATCCAAAAAGGGTTTCACTAACATAAAAGAATTTACTGATTTATTTATTAGACTAAAAGGTCACAACTTTTCCATTAAGAAAGTGTATTCGCTACTGTGAACTTGCTGTAGCTTTCGGTTTGTTATAAAACAACAGTGAATAGAAGGTACAGTAACTGAAAAAATTACAATAGTAATAGAAGCAAAGTTTGCAGCTTGTCTTTTTGAACCCTTTGTGGCTTATCCGCTTAGGATAATCAGAAAAGATTCTATCTTTATCCTCAATTGCTCCACATGCCAAACTCTCACTGAAATCTATAGGAGTTTTCAGGGAAAATTACCGGCCAAATCCAGTGGTCCTTACTCAGGAACCACTTTCAGTGAGTTCTGTTGTAGCTTTGTCTAAGGATTACAGGATCAGGCCCCATAAAGATCTTAAAATCCCCAAAACATCCTAAGAAAATCATTTAAAATGAGTTGATGAATTTCACAGCTGAGACACTGGAAATGAAATCTCACTCAATGTCATCATGATGTACAGATAAGCACTTGCACATGCTTGGGCTGATGAAACAAAAGTTTCTTAATTTAATTTGCTAATGAAATTTGTTCATACGAAAGCTCTTAAAAACAAGGATCCATTCATTAGAGAGACTGTACAGTCTTGTAATACAGTGCAATATTCATATAAGCAGGTTTTAACAATACTTCGTTCTTAATAAAAAAAAGTTTAGAAAATATTACATTCCTTACTGTTTAAAATGCAGACAGAAAAGTGGTATATAACAAGTAGCTTTACAGCATGCTATTCTGTTGTAAACTAAAGTATCTGTCATTCTAAATATCTATGAAAACTGCTTTTACATTTGTAGCTATTTCCCCCCCCCCCCCAGGACACTTTTGTTATTCTTACCCAGTAGAGACCCAATGCCCTTCAATGGTGGGAGGCATTTGCACAGTGATTCGGGCTCCATTATGAAGATGTTTCAGCATGTGATGACACTGGGATTCCTTGAAAGCCCTCCACGCACTCTTCTCCAATGATCGAGGGTGGGATCTGCTGTCTGGATGAAGAAGGGCAGAACCCTCTCCCAGCCCTGGGAAATAAAAGTGTAAGTTACCAGGGGATTCTAGCAAGGATGACTGTTACTCAACCGGCTTTACTGTGTGTCTAACATTGCTAACACATCACTCACTTGGCAATATTATATGTTTAGGGAAAAAAAATTATATTTATTGGGAAGTTTCCCTTTCTGCCAACAAATTACAAATCCACTAGATTTCACTAATGTTGTAAAATGAGAACAGGACCAAAACCAAAACCCTGGATTCAAATACCTCTGAAGTGTGGATCAGGATTTGAACTTCACAACTGGTTCTTATGTCTGTCTGTAAAAGGACAACCCCAAACTCTAGACCCAAGCACCTCTAACTGTGGGAAAGCTGGATCCAGATCCAGATGTGATCGTTGCGGCTTGGGCCCACCTCTAATTTGAATTCTTCTACAATAAACTTGCAAACAAAGGTCACCTTTTAAAGTAAAAGGAAAACAGATATTCAAAACACAGTCTTTGTACACTGGAAGTCTCTGTGATGATTGAGGTGGGCAATTAAAGGCGGATTCTGCTATTTTTATTTTCGTGGAAAAAGGAATTTCAAAAGCTAATTTTATCTCTGGCACTCAGTAATTTTGGTTTCTAGTAATGCATACATAGGAAACTCACCAGCAATCTTTCTATACAAAATTAATCAAACAAAATGAATATGTAGTGTAAGAAAGAATGCTTCTTGTACTCCTTCAGGCTGCATGCTATATAAGGTATAGGAAAATATGGATCAAGAGAAAAGCACATCTAGGTTTAACAGGTGAACAATACAAATCTTGGATTACTGATTAGAAGATAGCCACTGTTTTTATTAAAATGACTACCCATTACTGCTTTAACAGCTATGCAGATGAACCATAGTTGAAAACTACTAGGTGAAAATCAGGAAATATGTTAACAACAATTCAGCAGCACTTGCTATGCATCTATTGAATTTATAATAAATTCAGCATGGGTTGTTAGCATTTTATACCTTAACTTTCCCATACTGTGTCAAAACAGTCTCATCTGTTGGTTCTGCATATGGACAAGTTACAAATCTCACTGCTCTAACCATCCCATCCAATCAGCACAAGCTCCAGAGAATGAAGAATAAATGTGGGAAACACACACACATACACTGTTATATTATTGTATAAATATAATCACACTACTAGGATGTCTTCTGGCCTAGAAATTATGAAATGGGAATAAAAGCCACCAACTGGACCCTTACCTTGCCCCACTTAGATGTATCTTGTAATGTGTGGGGTGAGGCAGCACAATATTTAATGAGCACAGCCTCCCACACTCTGAATAAGTGTCTCAGTGCTTGCACCGTTCTGCATCTTTGTACGTGTTATTGTACATATGTTCCCAGATGTGGGATCATACTTCCCTCTTTATATCACCTTAAGATCAGATGCAACATTTCTCATACATTGTTCCCTTTTGGCTCTCCATCCCACCCTTTGACACATCAGTAAATGGCCCGGTAAACAACCATGCCACTGCCTTTACACATCTGTCCTTCCTGGATATAACCCAAGTGTGCTTGTTCCCATTCCTGGATGCTGTCAGAGGCTTGAAAGAGTATGGACATGGTAGGATTCAAGATCCCCTTTGAGCACCATTTATCTCCTTGTATGCTTTTCTACACACAGGGGGAAGTTTTGCAGCAGTACATTTTCCTTCTCCTCCACCTTCTGCAGTGAGAATCCCATACACTCTAAACAACAAAAAATCCACTTGGTGCATTTTCATGAAGGAAAAAAGGATCCATGATTCAAATTTCATAAAGAACAAATATGTTGAATAAATAATGTATTTCATCATCTTTGACATTCTCGTTGGCGCTGTACAGCACAAAAATCTGTTTAGATATTGCTGCTAGTTCACAGCAACATGGATTAGCATTTGAAGGCTTAATGGAAGGAGTGGGTTTTCATGGGGGATTTGAAAGAAGACAGTTGGAGCATGGCACACTGGGATACACATGTAATTAATCACTTTGAAAAATATACCATCCCAATATACAAGGGAAAAATACATGATTATTGGATTTTAGGATTACTTTGGTGTATTAAGGTACGTTGATTTTTTTTACAGTCATAAAGCTATTGGCAGTGTATTCAGTTGGATAACAGTATTAGGTCCAAAGGCTGGTAAGAAAAAGTATTTTATGTCCAATTTTGCAGAAAGTCTTCAATTACATATTCAATTTCAGTTTTCAGTGAATTAATATTAATATGAGATATATTAGCAACAAAAATAGGGATGTGGTAGATGTGGTGTATCATGATTTTTATAAGTCTTTTGATATGGTCTCACATGACCTTTCCCTAAGCAAATTAGGGAACTAGGACTTAGATGGAGCTTCTATAAGGTGGTGCATAACTGGTTGGAAAACCATTCCCACAGAATAATTAGCAGTAGTTCACAGTCATGCTGGAAAGATATAATGAGCGGGGTCCCGCAGTTGTGGATTCGGTTCTGTTCAATATCTTTATCAATGATTTAGATAATGGCATAGAGAGAGTATACCACAGCATTCTTGCCCGCAAGTTATAATCCATTTATCCAGCCCATACTTCTTTAAGGTGGATAGAAAGCTGGCTAGATCGTCAGGCTCAATGGGTAGTGATCAATGGCTCCATGTCTAGTTGGCAGCTGGTATCAAGTGAACTGCCCCAAGGGTTGGTCCTGTAACCTGTTTTGTTCAATATCTTCATTAATGATCTGGAGGATGGCATGGACTGCACTCTCAGCACGTTTGCAGATGACACTAAACTGGGAGGAATGGTAGATACGCTGGAGGGTAGGGATAGGATACAGAGGGACCTAGACAAATTAGAGGATTGGGCCAAAAGAAATCTGATGAGGTTCAACAAGGACAAGTGCAGAGTCTTGCACTTAGGACATAAGAATCCCATGTACTGCTACAGACAAGGGGCTGAATGGCTAGGCAGCAGTTCTGCAGAAGAGGACCTAGGGGGATACAGTGGACGAGAAGCTGGATATGAATCAACAGTGTTCCCTTGTTTCCAAGAAGGCTAATGGCATTTTGGGTTGTATAAGTAGCAGGGCTGGCGACAGGGGGGTACTACGGGTAGAGCTGTACCGGGCCCCGGACTTTAGGGGGCCCCCGGTACACAGCAGTACTTGTAGTCATCCCCCCTTGTCACCAGGCCTGGAGAGCGGGGAAGGGACGGGGAGGCGGCGCGCCTCTCCTCCGGAGCGGACGAGCGCACGTGTCCCCAGCAGGAGCAGTGAGCCCGGCCGGCGGCAGCGGCGCAGTCCGGAAGAGAAAGTGCGCGCGGGGGGGGGGGAGGGAGAGCAGCAAGGGTGGCTCGTGCTCCCGCAGGACCCCGCACTGCCGCCAGCCGCTGTCAGCTGGGGGGGGGGGGGGAGGGCCGGCTGGGCCCCAAACGATCAGAGTAGGGGGCCCCCAAATTTCTGTCGCTGGCCCTGATAAGCAGGGGCATTTCCAGCCAATTGAGGGACGTGATCATTCCCCTCTATTCGGCATTGGTGAGGCCTCATCTGGAGTACTGTGTCCAGTTTTGGGCCCCACATTATAAGAAGGATGTGGATAAATTGGGAAGAGTCCATTGGAGGGCAACAAAAATGATTAGGGGGCTGCAGCACATGACTTATGAGGAGAGGCTGAGGGAAACTGGGATTGTTTATTCTGCAGAAGAGAAGAATGAGGGGGGGATTTGATTGCTGCTTTCAACTACCTGAATGGGGATTCCAAAGAGGATGGATCTAGACTGTTCTCAGTGGCAGCAGATGACAGAACAAGGAGTAATGGTGTCAAGTTGCAGAGGGGGAGGTTTAGCTTGGATATTAGGAAAATCTTTTTCACTAAGAGGGTGGTAAAGTACTGGAATGGGTTACCTAGGGAGGTGGTGGAATTTCTTTCCTTAGAGGTTTAAGGTCAGGCTTGACAAAGCCCTGGCTGGAACAATTTAGTTCGGGATTGGTCCTGCTTTAAGTAGGGGGTTGGACTAGATGACCTCCTAAGGTCCCTTCCAACCCTGATATTCTATGACTTCTAAAGTTTGCAGATGATATCAAGTTGGGAGGGGTTGAGAGTGCTTTGGAGGATAGGATTGAAATTCAAAATGATCTGGACAAACTGGAGAAATAGTTTGAAGTAAATAGGATGAAATTTAATTAGGAAAAATGCAAAGTACTCCTCTTATGAAGGAACCAACAGTTGCACACATACAAAATGGGAAATGACTGCCTAAGAAGGGATCTGGGGGTCACAGTGGATCACAAGCTAAATATGAGTCAAAAGTGTAACACAATCACATAAAACAAACAAACATCATTCTAGGATGTATTAGCAGGAGTGTTGTAAGCAAGACACAAGTAGACATTCTTCTACTCTACTCAGTGCTGGTTAGGCCTCAATTGGAGTGTTGTGTCCAATTCTGGGTGCCACATTTGAGGAAGGATGTGGAAAAAATGGAGAAAGCCCAGAGAAGAGCAACAAAAATTATTAAAGGTCTAGAAAACATGACCTATGAGGGAAGATTAAAAAAAAAAAAAGATTTGTTTAGTCTGAAGAAGAGACCATTGAGAGGGGACATGTAACTGTTTTCAAGTTGTAAAGTCTGTTACAAAGAGGAGGGAGAAGCTCCCTAGGACAAGCTGCAATTTTTGCTTCAAGGATGGGTTAGGTTGGACATTAAGAAAAACTTCCTGTCAGGATGGTTAAGCACTGGAGTAAATTGCCTAGGGAGGTTGTGGAATGGAGATTTTTATCACTGGAGATTTTAAAGAGCAGGTTAGACAAACAACTGTCAGGGATGCTCTGTATAACACTTAGTCCTGCTATGGGCACAGGAGACTGGACTAGATAACCTCCTGAGTCCCTTCAGGTCCTACAACTATCATTCTATAACTAGAGTTTGGGTCAAACTCAAAGGATCTAAATCGGAATTCTTAGACCAAATTCTGCTCTCAGTTTCACCAGATTTACACTAGAATAACTCTTTCAAAATCAGTTAAATAGCTATGGATTCAAACCAGTGTAACTGACGGCAAAGTGTGGACCAATATATCTATAATGAGCGGCATCAAAACTTTGGCTTCAAACACTTAGAGTTTCCAAATGGAGACCCAAAATTTCTCATGTTGTGCATGTTCAGATTTCAAATGTGGCCTATTAGAGAGTTAAATTGGAAGAGCAAACAAGGCATGTCTGATAACTGGGAAGTTGCTAATTTATATCAATTGAAACACACAGAGCCAAATTCTTTTTTCAGTCACACCACTGTAAATCCATGTAGCTTCCTTTTAGCCCATTCTAACACAAACAACCTCATGTGGAAGCCCAAGTGCTATTATCTATGAGCATCCGTGGAAGGAATCACGTTTAATACTAGTATTTTATTTCTGCAGCAAACCATTTCAAGTTGGAACTTGACTGAAATTATAAAAATCTTTCAAACAGATGAATAATTGACTAGATTAAGTATTTAGCGTTATCTCATCAATTGCCCTGCACAATTAAATATACATAAGAGTACAGTTATCTCTTGATGTGGGAAAGTGCTAGATAAGCTCTAAGACAGCTTTTTAATTGCAGTGCAAACTTGTCTAATTACAATGGAGAATATAATGCCCCATTGCCAAACAAATTTGTATGTGTTTACTTACCATGTTTTTCTCCATTATTATTGCTTTATACTTCAAAGGACCCTTACAGGATTGGGACTTAAATTAGACATACCATAGCAAGGGATTACAAACAAAGGATTGGGGCAGAGAAAGATGAAGTTTACAACTGTAAAAGATAACAAGATATGGTTTTGTTTCATATCTACCTATTTCCTTTCTTGTGTGTGTACATAGTTTAGATATAGATCTGCAAACAGACTTGTAGTTTAAAGGAGGGAAATGCCCAGTTTATAATGGTGAAGTTACTGAATAGAGATAAGACAAGGATTTTAAGATGTAACAATTAGAAACTCCATCAAGGCTGACTGGCCCAGAATTAGATCTTCTGTTATTTTATGGTGCAAATCATGAGGCCCTTACTCAATGCCCAGTACTAGAATAGTCTGAGAATCTCTTAGGAGAGGCTGAACAACTTCAAAACCTAGTGAAATCAGTTCATTCAACATCTGGGAGAGTTAGGCCTTCATTGCTTACTCCTCCAAAACACCTGTTTCAGTCAACAATTGAGTAATCACAGTAAGAACTCGAGGCCCCTATAACTTTTCACACAAGAAATCTACTGAAATTCTTTGACTTTAATTTTTAAGAAGATGCATTTGTGCTCTCTTCTTTAAAACAGAATCAGCATCCTCAGATCTGTATTCCTCATGAGCCACTTCACAACAACAAAGTCGGTATGCATGGTGGAGGAATGAATGGATTTGGTAGGGAGAAAAGTTTACAACTTTTTAGGGTTATGTTTTCAAGGAGTATAAAATACTGTATAACTGTATACTTTAAAACAAATGGATTTAAATCTATCTATATATATAAAAGTCAAGTGGTGTATGTATGAGTGTATGTATGTACGTATGACTGCGAAGTCCTCCCGCACCGTTTGAGCCAGAGACTTGAATTTTGGTACAGTGAGGGGTCTTGGGGTCTAGATGCTGGTAAGGGTCGAAAAATTTTCGGATCTCACCTCTGACGCCCCCCAGGGGTGAAAGTCTTTCAGGGCCAATCACATCAGCTTGGCAGTTAGGTGGTGATGATGTCATAATACCCCCCTCCAACAGACACCTCACTCGCTCAGCTCACCCCTCCCTCCTCCAACGGAACCCCGGAGATCCCTCAGTTCTCTGCCCCTCCCACCTCCCCAACGGAACCCCGGAGATCCCTCAGTTCTCTGCCCCTCCCCCCTCCCAACGGAACCCCGGAGATCCCTCAGTTCTCTGCCCCTCCCACCTCCCCAACGGAACCCCGGACTACATCAGCTCTGTGCCCCCCCCACCTGCGAAGGTCCCCGGAATCCCTCGGCTCTGGGCCCCCTCCCCTCCTGCGACGGATCTGAGTTGGGTTTGGTGGGACGGTAAGTGAGGTGGGGGTGTCGGATTCGGTCGGGGGGGTGAGGTGGGGGTTTCGGGTTTGCTTCGGGGGGTGGGAAGGTGTCGGGGTGGGTGAGGGGTGAGGGGTGGGTGTTGGGGTTGGTCAGGGGGTGTCAGCTGTCTGCCACCTCCCCACCTCCGACTGACCCGAGCAGCGCCGGGCACTTATGCTAGTATTATATATATAAAAGTCAAGTGGTGTATGTATGTATGTATGTATGACTGCGAACTCCTCCCGCACCGTTTGAGCTAGAGACTTGAAATTTCGTACAGTTAGGGGTCTTGGGGTCTAGATGGTCATAAGGGTCGAAAAATTTTCGGATCTCACCTCTGACACCCCCCAGGGGTGAAAGTCTTTAAGGGCCAATCACATCAGCTGGGCAGCTAGGTGGTGATGATGTCATAATACCCCCTCCAACAGACACCGCACTCGCTCAGCTCACTGCCCCTCCCTCCTCCAACGGAACCCCGGAAATCCCTCAGTTCTCTGCCCCTCCCCCCTCCCAACGGAACCCCGGAATCCATCAGCTCTGTGCCCCCCCCCACCTGCGAAGATCCCCGGAATCCCTCGGCTCTGGGCCCCCTCCCCGCCTGCGACGGATCCGAGTTGGGTTTGGTGGGACGGTAAGTGAGGTGGGGGTGTCGGGTTTGGTCAGGGGGTGAGGTGGGAGTGTTGGGTTTGCTTGGGGGGGCCAGGTGGGGGTGTCAGGTTTGCTTGGGGGGTAAGTGAGCCGGGGGGTGTTGGGGTTGGTCAGGGGGTGTCAGCTGTCTGCCCCCTCCCCACCTCCGACTGACCCGAGCAGCACCGGGCACTTATGCTAGTATCATTATAAATTCATTGACAGTGCCCTTTAATTTCACTTAAGCACTATTTACCAAAAGTTTCATAGGTGCTGTACATTAAAAAAAACAAAAAAACAAAACAAAACAAAAAAAACAATCAAACCTGAGTCCAACAGTTCAACCATAAATTCCCACCAGTGTAAGAGAATAGGATAATTGTGGGTTCAAATAGTTTTCACATTTGTTGTTTCATATAAAACATTTTAAGTGGTTTTATAAAATAATGAGCTCTGAAATGTTGGGTTACATCTTGTACTAGAATGGACTACCATCACTGAATGAAGAAAAAGCAGTGGCATCTCAAGTGTGTATTTCTGTGAACTGTTAAGGGTTCAAGTCTGCTTCCACTAACGTCAATGGGAGCTTAGCTATTGACTTCCAGGAGGGAAAACTGGACCCTAAAAGCAACACAATACGTAAAGTGACTTTGCCCTTTTAAAAGCAAACATATGTTCTATACCACAGATGTTTGCAAAATTCAGATCTACACACCATAGGTGCTGGAACTAGGGGTGTTGTCACACACCCCCGGCTTGAAGTGGTTTCCTTTATATACAGGATTTACAGTTTGGTTAAATGGCTCTCAGCAACCCCACTATAAAAACAGTTCCAGCACTACTGTTCTATTCTACATACACATTAGGAAAAACTCAGGCAAAAACTACCACAAAACTTATTGGAGTTTGAGTAAATATTGCAAGACAGGATCCTATTTCAAAGTAATCATGCAATCTGTGCAAAGAAAGCATACACTATAAATGTAAGTACTGTACAAAAGTTACATTAATAACAAAGTATTAGTCTTGTCTTGAATACCTGAAAATGTTGTTTCTCCATCATTTTATTTTTAAGTTTATAGTCACACTCTCGATTTCAAAATATTCTCTCTATATACATAGCACAAAATCCAGCTCTGTTGCACCAATGTAAATTTATTATAAATACACTGAAAGTCAGATTTGGATTTACATTTTATTTTAACTGAAAGTGGAATTCAGCTCACAGCAGCTTATTTTTATCTTTCTCTCTTCATCTATCTCCATGCTTGATACAGTAAGGGAACTCCCTTTCTGATTTGTCCTCTCCTACACTGAATTCAGTTATTTTATTAAGGGGAACACTCATCCCACAGCTCACACCCACACCTCGCCCATCCCTACGTATATAGGGACATATCTTCTTATAAATTTCATTATATTTTAATTAATGAAGCAAGAAAGGAAAACAAAACTCTTCTATCCAACGAATTTCAGTGACACTATTGGAGCACTTTTACTAATTAATTTATTTAGTTTTGCATAAACAATGAATTCTGCCATGAAAATTCTAAAAGTCCTGACTGCATACATGTCATTAAATCTGAATATGTTAACGGGGGAATGTTATATAAGGAACCAATTATTATTTTATTTAATTTTTTAAATACATTACTATAAGAATCACATATTCAGAAATAATCTATGGCAATTTCCTCACATTTGTAAAATAAATTAGTCATTTGCAAAACAAATTAGCCATTTTGTTTTGAATCCATTTCTGATTAATCTGGTTTTCTGGAGCTGAATGTCTGCAGCATTTGACATCTGAAACTTTTGTGGCTTTTTATATAAGCAAAGAAATACTGATAATGGATAACGTCCAGCTGCAAACCTCTTTAAACATTCTACAGGTTTCATTTTGACTAATGAGTACAAGTTTTTCAAAATGTTAACTCAACAATATTAGGAATTATGTTGCAATGAAAATATGAGCTTGAGCCTTATACTGTATTTACATTGTTAATTTAATGGAAGTAAAAGTAACAGCACTTTGAATTAAAAAGGGGAAGAAAAACCTTTAATTCTTATTTCTATTGACACACACACATTTAATTCACTCTTGGATTTCCAAGCGCAGTCAAGTTGACTGGGAGATAGTCCTGTGATCTAGAAAGACCTTTGAAAAAAGCCCTAGGGTGGTGCAATACATTTAGAATGTTTAGAGATTGTAATCAAACAGAGACTGGGCAAAGACTAGATTAGGCTAAACTACATCTTTGGGGATTGTATCCCACTGTTTGTTCCTATCTCAGCCCAAGGGAGCAATAGTTTCCACAATAAATCTTCGTTTCAGTTCCTATGTTACTGATATGTATATATATGTTCACAAACAAGTTTTCAAGTTATTTCTTTCTAAATGGTATATTTTGTTCTGTGATACATAACTGCAAATGGAAAAAATAGATGATTTTCCTGTTTCATCTTCTTTTGGCAGCTGTTGTTTTTATCTGATCCGTTGGCCCTGATTGGTTTCCCATTTGATGGGGGAAAAAATACGATTTTCCTGTTTCATCTTCTTTTGGCAGCTGTTATTTTGATCTGATCATAGGCCCTGATTGGTTTCTCATTTCAGCCAAAGTTTAAAACTGCTCTGTAATTCCAAGCAGATGAGGCTGGCAGTCAACCCTATAATTATAACTTCTCTCTTTACTCTCTAACTTCAAACCTTCCATTTTGACTTTTAGATTCCCAGATCACAGAGTTTTAAGGTACACCTTGGCGTCCAGGCAGGTCTGACTCAACTCGACTTGTTTACATAGTCTATATATTTTGGAGGTGAGCTAATGCTCTCTCTATAAAAACAAAACACAAATTTATTGAGCACCCTCTGTCTGTTTACCTTAAAACTGTACAAACACAAAGAAAGACAATCCCCACTCCAAAACAGACAATTTTAAGAAGCGCTTTCAAGTTCTGAGTCTGGTCTCCTATTCTGAGGCTGGATCCAGTGGGGTGCCCAGTTTTAGTATACTTGAAAGAGGCACCACCTTTTAACAGTAGATTTTGGGACCTGAGGAAGTTTATTGAAGAAGGCTGGATGCTGAAGAATACTTCAGTATTAGGTACACTCCTCAAAATGCTGACGTGACTGAGTGGGCTGAGACATTCCTTCAGAAGAATATCTCATCCAAATTTTCACCCTCCAACACCTTTTAAAAAACCCCTGAAACTGTGGTGCTCAGCACTTCTGAAAATTGGATGCGTAAATGTGGCTTTATACACCCAGCTTTGACCATTTTGTCCCAACATTAACCCTGCTCCCATCACAATGCTGTTTCGGAAGACTTTCACCCTAGGGATAGGGTTAGGCAGTGTCAAAGCAGAAGTGGGGATATTTTAAAGTACTAGGTCCAAAGAGACTTTGTGTTCTAAATCAAATGATTTTGAGCACTAAACCCAGTACTAACATATTCTGTCCCTCAATCTTTCTCAATAAATCTCTTAATAAATACTCCCAAATCCAAAGAACATCCCTTAGGAAAAGCCTGCAGGTGAAATCCTGGCCGTGGGCTAATACCCACTTCGTCGGATGCATGCAGTGAACTTCATAGGCAACTGATGGGGCACCTTCCATGTGATACTGTTTGTAGAAGTTTGTCGAAATGTTTTATTAAGATTCTTAACAATGAGGATTTAAAGCAAAGTAAAGGGAATCGTAGGCGGTGATTTTATATAATCGATAATCCTTCCTCTCTGTGACAAAAAACTTAATCATGGAAAGCAGCGATCCACTTCCAAGAAAAGCAGGCATATCCGTGCACAAAGCTTTCCCCCATAGGAGCCTAGCTTGGTCCTTCCTAACCTCCTCCAATTTTTGGCCACATCAGGAGTCCACCTACCAGGCTCTGGAGACCGACCACAAATTCGGTTTGGGTTTTTTTAAAAAGCCTCTCTCCGGACAGTTTGGAAATCCCACGGGGGTGGGGGCGGGAGAGGCTCTTCTGGGGCTGGTCCTGGAAAGGAATCACACGACCCCCCTGCTTGGGAAACTCCAGCGTAGTCCACGCCTGGATTGACGCCAGCCGCACAATGCTGCGCTCCCCCCCCCCCCCCCCCGTCCCTTGCAGCCGGCCTGGGAGAAGGGCGCCTGTAATGAACCCCCCGGGCACGTCTCCCCCCCGGGCACTCACCGTGCAGGAGCAGGGCTGGGAACAGGTATCTGAGCAGGTTGCAGCAGGGAAGGGACATTTCCAGCTCTCCGCCGCCGCTCGCCTTCTTGCCTGTCCTTCCCCGTCCTCTCGGCTCCCTCCACTGCCCGGGAATCCGGCCCTGGGGGGTGGCGGGCGGATGGCCCCGTCTCCAGCGCCGACCGGACCGCCGGGAGAGGCGCCGCAGGCAGGGCACTAGCCCGGGCAGAAGGTGCCGCCGGATCCTCCGGCCGGGGAGCGCTCCCGCCACTCCGCCCAGCCCCCGCCGCCCGCCCGCGCTCATGGGGGGACGGTGGGTCCCATCGCTGGGCACCGCCTGCTGCCGGCGGGGCGGCCGCGCTCGGGCTGTCACGCCTGGGGCCGCCTCCCTGCTCCGCCCGGCGTCCGCTGGCTCCCGTGCACCCCAGTCCGTCCCCGGCGACTCGTCTGCCCGCTCGGCGGCGGCGGCTCTTCATATCCCCCTTCCCGCGGCGGGGCGGGGCCAGGCCGCGGGGGCTCCGAGCTGCCAGAAACCAGACACCCGGCCGCGGGAGGAGATCAGAGGGCGCGGGGCCGCGGGCTCCCCGCCCCGCCCGCGTCTGGCGGCTGCCCCCTCACTCCCCTCCCCACCGCTGGGGGGGGGGGGGGGCTGTTAGCGAGCCGGCATCGTGAGCCCGGGGGCCACCTCGCCCTCCAGCCTCTTCCAGTGCAGCGATCAGCGTGTGCCCCTCCTGTCTCCCAGCCCCCATCTCGCAGCCAAGGGGGGGGGGCGCACAGCTCCCTCCAAGGAACTAGGGGAGCAGTGACAGAGGAGACGGAATGAGACTCAGCTGGGGTCCCCCTTCCCCAACATTTCACACCTGGAGCCACCCAGAGGGGCTGGGACCTGCGGTGCTCATGGTGCTGCTGCACCCCCTGTCTTGAAGGGGTTTCCATCATATCCAGGGTTTACAGTTTGGTTTAATGGCTCAGCATCCCCTCCTATACAAATTGTTCTTGGACCCCTGGAACCACTGTGGGAAATAGTAGGGGAAATTATTCGCCAGCTACAAATAACATTGCATTTGTAAATAATGTGTGGGGCAAATGGGATCTAACCATCTGTAAAGTTGGAAAAACTACTGGGAATAGTTATTCAGCAGTTGGCTGGGAAAATCAAAATCAGCCAAACTATTGGCAAATGCCGTTTGACCGGCTGTACTGGAAAGGAACGAGTCTTGCCAGCAGGGTTTCACTTTACTGTATATAAATAACATTTTCATACAGGTATAAAATACAGATAGGTCTGAACTGCCAGGGGGTCTAAGACATACATTGATTAAAATAAAAAAACAACGTATATACATCTGCTTGAAAGGCCTTAGGCAACATACATGTGAGGGAACTGTTAGAAATCCCAGTGTAAATTAGTCTGTTTTAATTAAAAAGAAGCATCTAAGCTCCATTCTTTGGAGTTCCATTCTGCTGCTTGCATTCCTTCATGTCTGTTGTTGATTAGTTTTGCTTTGAGTCTAGCTTTAGGCCCCAGTCATGCAAACACTTATGCATGTGCTTAACTTTATGCATATGCAATCAGTGGAACTGCTCAGGGGCCTAAGGCTAAGTACATGGATATTTTCAGGATCCAGGGCCTTATTTTGTAATAGCCTCTGGCCAGAAATGTCCTCTTTTCATTTTTCCTTCAATTCCTGCACCTCTGCAGAAATGTGTGACAAATTGGAGAGAGTTCTGGGGAGAGCAACATAAGTAGCTGGAGTTCTGTATACATGAACAGTAACAATTAACATTTTCATAATACTTGATATATTCAAAGGGTTGTACAGATATCAATTAGCTAATCATTTCAAGACCCTTGTGAGATATGTATAAGCATTAATATGCCCATTTCTACCGGGGTGGGGTGGGGGGGGGAACTGAGGCAGACCCTAACAGAGAGTCAAGATTAGAACTCAGGAGTTTCTGATTCTCAACCCTTTCTCATTCCGTGCTCATTTTATCTCACTTAGTAGTCAATATGAAGGACATGTGTGGACTGTGGTTTGCAGAGAACTTACTGGAGATATGTACTGGTCAGATGGTGTTGACTGTCCTCCATATTGCCTACTAAGTGAAATAAAATGAAGAGTTAAAAAAACAACAGGCGAACATGCATCTCACATTAAAGACAGTTAAAAATATACAAACCACTCCCAGTCTTCACTTCAATCTCCCTGGTCACTCAATAACAGACATATAAGTGGCAATTCTTCAACAAAAAAACTTCAAAAACAGACTCCAACATGACACTGCAGAACTGGAATTAATTTGTAAACTGGACACCATCAGAGTAGGCCTGAATAAAGACTGGGAGTGGTTGGGTCATTACAAAACCAAAACATCATTTCTCCAATACTAATTTTCCCCTACTGTTACTCACACCTTCATGTCAACTGTCTGAAATCGGCCACTCATTACCATTTCACAAGTTATTTTTTCTCCCTTGGTATCCTGCTGTCAATTGAATTGACACTTGGTAAGGCAACTTACATCTTTTCATGTATTTATACCTGCTCCATGCAGCCGATGAAGTGGATTCTAGCCCACGAAAGCTTATGTCCAAATAAATTTGTTAGTCTCTAAGTGCCACAAGGATGCCTTGTTGGATAGCTTCAGTGAGTGAGAAAGCATCAAATAAACAATGAAAAGGCAATGTTTATTTAAATGTGATAAAAGCATCTGCATTAATGGTTTCTGAGGACCTGACACCCAACAGAGCAGATGTAACTCCAACAATGAGCTATGATGTGAGACATCACTGTCCTTCTGAGCAACGAGGCACTGCACTGCGGGCAAAGAGATAGTATAAGTACAATAGAAGGATGGTGTGCATAAAACACACTGTCGAACATGGTAACAATATTATTAAGGACAGGTTACACAGATTAGGAGAAAGCCATATTGTAAGAGTCACACACCTTTGGCACAGATACAGATTGTCATAGTATGGCGTGTGTGGGAGAAGGCTCTGCTTGTATAAATTACCTACTTCTGCCACTTAATAAATGTCACTTCAGAGCCCACTGAGGCTCCTAACTATTGCTGCTTTGTTTCATCCAGTGTATTACCACATCTCAAAGAAGCAACAAGTCACAAGACAAAACAGCTTTGGGGCTGGAGTGTGAAAGATAGACTTGACTCAGTCATTAACAGAAGTGAAGGACTAGCAATTATTGAGCGTAACAGATAAAATTCCCCGAATGACAAGATTCAATCAAAGATGCAGTGCAGCCTTGCTATACCCACTTAAAAATCAAATGCAAACTAGTGAAGACAGGAGATCAGTAGGTAACCAGTTCCTCCAACAAGGTAACAGTGTCTTCTGGGTATTAAAAAAACCCAACAGATTAGAAGAGAAAGGAAGGTTGGGAGAATATGGACACAGTAGTCTTTTTGGGAAGGATAGGATATTAGTCTTGAGCTCAGTAATGCTCTGCCAATGACACATACTGTATTATGATCTGCTAATGGCTAAATACATTAAAAAAAAAACTGTTATAAATAACAAATGTAGTTTGAAAAGAGCAGGACTAAAGATTTATTAGAAGGAGACCTGAGCCAATAATTTCTGACAAATAATTTATCTATCATATTTTTGTTTGTGAATTGCCCTTGAAAAAATTGTCAAATTCTTGAATTTATTCATTACTTGAAATTAGTTTTGAATTTTTTCAGTTAATAATTCTTAATCTGCAGATTATTCATAATGAATCCATGCTGAGTATCCAAAATGTACATGGTATTTCCTGGTTGGATTATTTATGTGACTAAACAACACAGTTGAATTACACATCTTACAACTAAATATATTATTCCAAATTGCTTTTAATGGCTATGGGCCTGATCCAAAGCCCATTAAAGTCAGCATGAGTCTTTCCTTTGACTTCAGTGGGTTTTGGATCAGGCTTTAGAAGAACATTCACATTTAAATTCACTTTGCACTGGGATTTTTGTGAATCAAGCTTGAGCACTCAAATGTGAACATAAAAGAGTTGCAAACAGTCAAATTGAAATTGTTCTGAATTTGAATGAATATTTATGGAAAAGTGTAGTGGGGCAGTTACCCCTCTCCTGGGGAAAAAGGTAGGCTGGTTGGGGAAGTGGTCACAGCTGTGGCCACACCCAATCAGGCCACAGATGGCCCTTATATAAGGGCTAAAGGAGGAGCTGGGTTAGTTTCACTCAGGCATTGGAATGGGAAGGATTTAGCTGTCTGGGAGTGCAGGGCAAGGGCAAGGGCAAGGGCAAGGGCAAGGGCAAGGGCATCTGGGGAGCTCCAGCCTGGCAACTCCCCAGGCTGAGGAGGTACTGGTGCTGCAGAGGTGCAGCATGGGGATAGGCAGAGGCAGCTGGCTCCACCTCCTTGCCAGTGATGAGTGGCCATTACAGACTGCAGTTTGCCCCCAGAGAAAGGAGCCTAGATGATGACTGGCAGTAGCCACTGTAGCAAGGTGGGATAGGGGGAGGGGAAACCCAGAGTGTGGGGGTACTGCTGTGGGCAGAACTCCTAGGTAAGAGGCACTGGGGTCCAAGAGGGACATGAGGGGGGAAGGGCCGAGGTAGTCAAGACATTGGCCAGAGAAAAGGGGTGCTCTGAGGAGTGAATTCCTGAGGCAACCAACAGGAGGTGCGGCGGTGAGTGCTCAATCTCCTACAAAAAGATTTCCTACTATTGTTCAGCTCTAGTTAGAACCTAGACTTGTTTGGGGCATTCTGTCTGATACATAGAAACATGCATTGTATTACATCTTGCAGTGGCTATTTGAGGGGGAAATTACACCGTGTTACAGTGGAGAACAAGTCACATTTGCTCTATTTCTCCATACAAATGTGGCTGAAATGCTATAGCGTATCTAATGTAGCAGGAGTGACAGAGTCCTGTGGCACCTTAAAGACAGGGTTTCTCAGCCAGGATTGCAGTACAGTAAAACCTCCATTTAACGGACTAATTCGGGCGAGGGGGTGTCCGTTAAATCAAAAAGTCCGTTATTTAATAATAATTTAAAAAAGAGCTGTCGGAGCAGCCGCCCGCCCGCCACAGGGTCGGGGCGGCAGCTCCGCAGCTCGCCCGCTGCCGGGACCCGGGCGGCAGCCGGGAACCGTCAGCCAGCCCGCCCGCTGCCGGGACCCGGGCGGCAGCCGGGAACCGTCAGCCAGCCCGCCCGCTGGCGGGACTCGGGCGGGAGCCGGGAGCCGGCAGCCCGCCCGCTGGCGGGACTCGGGCGGGAGCCGGGAGCCGGCAGCCCGCCCGCTGGCGGGACTCGGGCGGGAGCCGGGAGCCGGCAGCCCGCCCGCTGGCGGGAGCCGGCTGCCAGCCAGCCCACCCGCAGGCGGGACTTGGGCGGGAGCCGGCAGCCAACCCTTCTGCTGCTGTGATCCAGGCGGCAGCCGGGAGCCGCCAGCCAGCCCGCCCGTGGCTGGGACCCCGGTGGGAGCTGGCAGCCAGCCCGCACAGGTCCCGGCTCCCAGGAGCCGGCAGCCAGCCCGCTGCCTGGACCCGGGCGGGAGCCGGCAGCCAGCCTACCCGCTGCCATGACCCAGGCGGCAGCCGGGAGCTGGCAGCCAGCCTGCCAGAAATGGATCTGGAATGCATCAGACTTGCTCAGAAATTTTGTTCGTTGCATCTGAAGTCTGTTAAATTGAGGTCCATTAAATAGAGGGTTTATTGTACTGTTGTCGTTGAATCCATTGTTTCAATTTCAGCTATCTTCAGAAAAGAACGAAGTCTCTTAATTTTACAATAAGACACATACATTTGGTTATTTTTTTTTTTTAAGAAAAATTTCCTTGGAAACAAAAGTGACTGACAAACCTGTGGGTAACATTCTCTAGCTGTCAGGTGCACAAACCTACACAAAATATTTCTATTACCACTGATTTCTCTTTCAGCTATTTGCAAACCTACAAAGGACTTGATTTTTGCTTCCAGTGAGTTCAGTGGAGTTTTATGATTTTTAATAGGAGCAAAATCTGTCCTTAGCCGAGTTTTAAGTCACAAAACAATCACGCAAGTTACTACTATCTTTTCCTGCAGATGGGTCTTACTGACCATGTCTTGGGTCTGTGAGGCGGTACAGGTGATCACTTGAGCTAGTCTTGCTTCCTTCCCTCCCCTTTGCTGTTAACTACTATTCTGAAAAAGCATGATTTAACATTGCGCTTTAAGTTTTGTAAACCACAGTACACACACACTCTGAAACCTTGCTACTTAGCAACAACTATGGTACACAAATCACCAGGTATGGAAAATATAGATTCAACCAGGGTTAGGATGCAAGTCCTGCTTTTTACCCATAGGACACTCTTATCCCAGCTTCTCCTGTTGGAGGAGAGAGTGAGAAGCAGTGTTGGAAAATAGTTTTTCAGTCCTTGCAGGGGACTCCGAGTATGAAAATGAGAAGAAAGAAAAACCATAAATAAATGTGGGGAAAAGAGAAGACTTCTGCAGAAATTAAAAAACAATCCCAGCCAAAAAAGCAATCCAAAGCCAAAGGTTCCCTCTTCCCCACATCTTTATTTGTTTCTAGTATTTAAAATGTCCCTGTGGTTATTCAGAGTTGAAGTGAAACTCTTTTGTTGGCAATCACTTAACCATGGGCTCTGACAATTTGCAGGTACTGCCACTGCAAGTAAAGCTCTAAGGTGCTGACTCAACTCCCAGTGAACTCCAGGAAGGTCTTTCCATTGACTGCAGTGAGAACTGGATCAGGTCCTCATTGAGGTTGTTAAGAATGACGGGTGGACCAGATGTTATCACACAACATGCACTAGCAGTATGCTGGAAGTAAGGAAAACTGAGACTAAAGGGATCTTCTAATCTAGTATATGCCTCAGCCATTTTAACCGTCTCCAATGTTAGTTACTGCTGATTTCATATATTCATTCATGGTAGTCATATATTATGAAGACGAGTGTGGTAAAAATGCCTATAAAGGTACTGATTTAATTATCTTCTACTGGTTTTACATTGATTTTCTGTTGTGACCAAAAATACAAAGCAACAATTGAAAATGGGTCTCAGTCTGGGCAAAACTGCTGTGCGTATAACTTGTATTTCTGCAGAAATTTATGCAACTGGAGAAATGGCTGTTTCCATTACTGAAGACAAAGAGAGCTTCTGGAACAATTTAAACACACCTGCAGTGCTGTTCACACTCAAGCTGTTGTCCTAGCCAAGTTCCATTCCAGGACATTCCATCAGCATAAATCCCTCTGCACTTTCAACTGGACATAATATTGTCATCCATCTGGTGAGCAGTAGCAGGCCTTGTAGGTTGTTTTCCTGTTGAAGGAAAAATCAGTGACACAGTGTCTGGGTATTTTTTAGTGTAACTTGTTTTGTCTACACGCATTTGACTAGGGTTCACCCTCCAAGTCACTACCATTTCTGAGTACCTCCGAGTCTTTAACACATTTATCTTCCTACCATCTCTGTGAGGTAGGGAAGTACTATTATCCATGTTTTACAGACCTGAGATACAGGGACTAAGGCCAGATCTACACTACACACTTAAATTGGTATAATTACATTGCTCAGGAGTGTGAAAAATCTATCTACCACCCAGTGTAGACTGTGCTCTGTGGATGGGAGAGCTTTTCCCATCAACATAGCTCCCCCCTCTCAGGGAGGTGGATTAACTATGCTGACAGGAGAGCTTCTCCATCAGTGTGGAATAGTGTCTTCACTGAAGTGCTACAGTGGTACTGCTGCAGCTTCAGTGTTGCACATGAAGACAAGCCCTAAGTGTATGTCTAAACTGTAATCACAGAGTGTGACTGCTGTTGATGTAGATACACCCAAGCTAGCTTTTATCTATCTTCCTTTGTTACCATGCAGCAGGCAAGCTGACAGAGCAATTATCTAGGGTTCTGGTAGGTTTGTACAGTCCATGCTATTGCAATTTCACTACTAGGTAGCATGAAGCTAGCTTGGTATGGAAGCTCATGTACACATACCCCTAAGCGACTTGAGAAAGGAAGTCTTCAGCACAACAGAGAATTGAACAGAAGTCTCTGAAGTCCTAGACTAGTCCCTAACCATTGGACCATCATTCATACCATCTATCAGATACCAAACTTGCTAAGAACTCTGATGTACACTTGTTCACTTGTCCCTAGCAGTGTTTGTGGTCAATATTCCTTATTTTGATAGCTGATTGGGAAAAAAAAAAAAAAAACCATTTTCCAGCAGAAAATGGTTTCATGTCAAAATTGAAACACTTTTTGGAATTGTGTCAATGTCATCAAACTGTTGGGGGGGGGGGGGGAGAAGGGAAAAAAGTTCTGATTATGTCAAAACATTTTTGGAATGAAACATTTAGGTTTTTTTGTTTAAAAATGACACTTTGTTTCAAAATCAATACCTTTTCTCTATTATATATTATACTGCATTACACTATAAGATAAAAATGTCAAAATTGAAATGCAACATTTTGATTTTTGTTGCAACAAAACATTTCAATGGACCTAAAATGACTTACAAAAAATTCTTTAGGGGAGAACTTTTACATTTTTTGGGCATCATTCTGAAATGGAATGAAAACAAATGTCAAAAATCTCAAAATGCAGCTCTAATTATCTTTCTTCTGGTTGGTCAAATTCTGCAGCACATTATGCACAGCATGTGACAATTTGAACTTCCTTATGTCAGCAAGACCCCTTGTGCTATAGAAAAGAGTGATTCCTTAGAGATATGAGCAGCATTACTTCCCCCTCTCTGGGGGATAGCCAGAAGAGGGCTACATTCTGTCAGGGACTCCTCTGAAGCAGACCTTGCTGTGGGGTCCGCAGTAAGAAAGTGCCGAATCAGCACATCCAGGCTCAGCTCTAGAGCTTTGTTAGTTTCTTGTCTACAAAAGGAGGCTGTAGGTGTTTTCTGCCATTGCATGTTCATGCACAAATCAGTTTTTACAAATATTTTTCCATAAGGAAATCAGGGCTAAACACCACATTATCTATTTCAGAACCCTCCCTTCTTTCCCTGTGGCAGCCTGGACATACGCTGGTCAGGGAGTGAGACACAGGTCTTTGCCTAAAAGAGCCAACAGTTGAGGATCTGGAAGCCTGGGAGTGGGAACCTTTGCTGAACCGCTGAGGGGAAATACAGATGCAGTTGCCTTGACCTATAACAGGGAATGCACTCACAGATAAAAAGGTATTACAGTAAAAGCTTTGTTATCCGGAATGTTGTGGGAATGGGGGGTGCCAATAAGTAAAAAATTCTGGTTAATTAAGAGGGAGGAGGTTTGGGTGTGGGCGGGGGCTCAAGGCTGTGGATTAGGGTGTGGAAGGGGGTGCATGGCATGGGGTCTGGGAGGGAGTTTGGGTGTGGGAGGGGAGTGGGGTGCTGGCTCTGGGTGGCACGCACCTTAGGCGGTTTCCTACAAGCGGCGACATGTCCCTGCTGCTCCTAGGTGGAGGCGTGGCCAGGCATCTCTCTGTGCTGCCCCTGCCCAGCCCCAAGAACATAAACGTAGACACAGAAAAGAAAAATGGCCAGTTGAATCCTAGGGGGCAGGGCTAGCATCTTTCTCTCTATTCCTATGCTTGGTACAAGAACAGGTGGTTGCAGGAGCAGCAAAGATGGTTTTAGGATACTTCTGTGCTTCCTGAGTTCAGAGTGGTCTGGGGACCTGTCTGGTCCCCTACATAAAACCTTAGGTATTGTCTGCAGTCTTGTTGTAGCTCATTAGTCCCAGAACAACCTCGCTCAGAACACCATCCTTCCCCGCCATGAATGTCACTTCCCTACAACCAACATCCCTCACAATGATGGCATTGCTGCCAGCTTCAGATGTAACTTTTTAGATAATGCTTTCGTCTACAAGACAATGGAAAATCCCCAGAGAGACAACTCAAACTTATCCATTTTATTCTCACCCATAACAATTTTACATTCAACAACAACCATTCTCTCCAAACCACAGGAACAACTATGGGTACTAGTATGGTTCCCCAATATGCCAATCTCTTTGTGGGCCACCTTGAGGAAGAATTTCTGGACAAATCACCATAAAACCAATGATATACCTGAGAAACATAGATGATAACTTCATCTGCTGGACAGCTGACCAAAACTCCCTCATAGATTTCCACCACAACTTCAGCAACCGCCCATCTATCCATTAAATTTTCACTGGAATATTTACATTACACATTAACATCTACTTCCTCGACACCACAATCAGTTTTAACAATGGAACTCTACAGACAACTATATACAGGAAACCACTGGATGATCACACCAACCTTCACAGATCCAGTAACCACCCCAAACACACCAAGAAATATGTTATCTGCAGCCAGGCACTCAGATACCACAGAATCTGCTTCGAGGAGAAAGTCCAGGATACATACCTTAACACACTTAAAACTACCTTCACCAAGCAAGGACCAGAGAAGTAGATTGCATCATAAATGGACCACCCAAATACCCTAAGAAAACCTGCTTCAATATGGAAATAAAACCCTTTCTGACTGCACATCCCTAGTTGTCACCTACTACCCCATACTGGAACTTATATGGGGTATCATTAAATAATTACAAGACTTGATGGAGACTACTACTTGAAAGAAATCTCTCCAGAACCCCCTCTTCTGGTCATCAAACCCCCAAGCTCATCATCAGAAGCAAGCTCCCCGCAGACTAAGATATACCATCTCAAAGCTGAACCAGACCCAACGGCTGCAAAACCTGCAGACATATTTCCACTGCAATAATAATCAACATCCCCCACAACACATCTTACAAGATTCATGGGTCCTATCACAAAATGTGGTGTACCTCAACCAGTGTGCTCAATGCCCCAATACCAGCTGTTTGGCTGAAATGATAGAATCACTATGCTTGCCAATGAAGTCACACAGAAAAATGATAAAAGACAAAAATACCCTACCACAAAGCAATCATTCCATAGCTGACGTGTCAGTTCAGATCTTCAAAGTAAACCTGCACAACACCTTCAAAACGCAAGCCTGAGGGCTTAGGTTAAATTCATAACCATGTTAAACACCAAACATCATGAACTGAATAGACACATTGGGTGTATGAATTATTGCAATCTATAACCCACTCTCCCCACCCCAGATTTTGTTTTCTCCTTTCCCCCACTGTGACTAGAGAGGTATTAATGGGCCACTTCACCTCAAATGTTCCCTTGAAATATGTGTTAACTTATGCTAAACAATCTGTTCCACCTTATATTTAGCTGTGATACACTGAGTACATTTCCCAGACCTAAGGAAGAGCTCTCGGAAAGCTCGAAACCTTGTCTCCTCACCAACAGACGTTGGTCCAGTAAAAGATACTACCTCACCCACTCTGACTCTCATAAAGCCTCAGGCTCAGTTTAACTCACACTCCCCACAAAATGTACTCTGGCAGTTGAGAATAGCTGGATCACACCATGCTCTGGCCATGACCTCTCCCTCCACCTCTTTGCCTTCAATATATCCCTGCAATGGGGACTTCTCAGCGGTGGCATTGAGTTGTTTCATGGTCACTATGCCAAGCAGGGAAATCCCCTAGACCACCAGATATTCCCTGGGATCCGGTTCAGCCTGCTATTTGGCCTTTTATGCCGTGTGGCAGGTACATCAAGAATTAGGCCCTACATCTTCCCCTGATGCAAATTTTTGGGTAGAAGGGATAACCTTACATTCACACTTACATTAAAATACATAGAATACAATATAACAAGAAAGCTGTTCTACTTTTCCCTCTGTTGTGGAAAGGATTAATGGTGAGGTAGAAAGTATAAAGGATGTGACCTTCTAGCTGCATGAAGTTTGAGGATCTATGAGGAATCCCAGATTCTGGGTCATCACCATGAAGAGGTAATCCCTCAATGTGCCCTCCTGGCCTCCCCACATACACAGCAGCATGGACAGCTGGATGGTTCTACTGCTATTGGTTCCCCTGTCATGGGAATGAATTATCTTTCCCTCTAACAGTGGGAGTGGAAACCTCCCAGTGGAAGCAAAAATGTTCACAACATTTTGTTGTGTAGATCAGATAAAGTTTGCATAGGAGCATGCAGTGCAGAGTGGGTGCTCCACAGTTTACCCTCTTCTGGGTAGCTGCCTTCTATCCAGAACATGTGTATTCTGAATCATGCATTGATGCTGTTGCCCCATGGGGGATTTTAATGGCCTAACCTCTCCATTCCGCTCCCTGGCTCAATTTCCATCTCTCTTTGCTGCCCTTTATGATCTGCAGTGATGGGGAACATATGGCCCTTTATAGTTACCAAAGCATTTGGGCACAAATGGTTTATTAGCACTTCCATAGTAATGAAGTGTGATACTTTACTCTAGAAAGACCAATAGAAAACAATAGAGAAAAAATTGATCAAGGACATGTATCACACATGGGACCTCAAAGGAACATTGACCTTTGTACCCCCTCTTTTCTGTGTCTCTCTCACACACTCACACTCACACTCACACTCACACTCTCTCTCATCTTAGATAAATATTTGTTTGGATAATCTTAGCAGCTAAAATTATAGTCATTCTTGTGTGTGGCTTACCACCGGCAGATACATGGGTGATCTGAAAACTATCACATTACTAAAAATATCCACTGCAGCCTATTGCATTGTTAGGAAACCTTTTCTCAATATGTTTGATAAAAAACACTTACATTTGGCAATAATTTGCCTCAACTAAGAAGTCTACGAAGAAAGTCTTAGAACCACAAGAACATGTGTCTGACTTTGTGCAATATTTTTATCTACCAAAATAGAGTTCCATATAGGGTTCCACTATTGTCAACTAAAAGAAGATGCAGACGGCTGATTGTTTTCACATTATGAAATGGGCCATTTTATTTTATTTACTCTTACAGTTTTGAAAGGAGTGGTGCCAGAGTTAACAGTGATAGATTGTTTTTGTAGTTCTGCAATAACATGAACACTGACTCTCTTACCTAATGTATTCCTACTATTGTGCAATATGACTGGAGGGTATAAAACACTTACATATTTTGACAAAACATGGAATTTATGCTCTCTCTCTTGAAATCAAGAACTCTAAAAAAATGCATTCTAGCAGTTTTCATACTTCTGTGGTCATACATTACCAATATATCATTCTTCTTCTTTTCCTGTTTGAAGGAACTGAGTTTGTTACTGTCCTTGTGCTCCCCAAATCCTGTCTTCAGTGCAGGTTCTGGGTGCCCAAGGAATGTAGGGTTGGACTCTTTATAGCCATGCAATTCTTATTTATTTATGATTTCATATGCATATGATGCATATGATTTTGGGTGTGCCATCCACGGTAGTGTATGTTTCTGGAATGGGGGTGCACAATTCTTAAACAGATGGTCACAATTCTCCTGTCAGGTCAGGCACGGACGATACACTCACTTCTTACTTCCTTTATTCACTCCTGCAGGTTCCATGTACATCCCTTTCATTAATGAAATTGATTAAGGTTTCCTCCCAGGTCTATGACCCAATCCTATTTTATTGCAGTCAATAGGAGTTTTACCATTCCTTTGGCTTCAATAGAAGCAGGATTGTGTCCATAGCTGGTAACAAACCATCTGATGGCTCTATGAATATGAGAACAAACAACTTAAATGGCAAAAAATAAGTAAATTTATATGTTGAAACTTGCATTGCATGAGTATGCCTGGACTCCCATTCTCACCAGCACATGGGTAATATTCTTGAAGGCAAAATGCAAAGTATACATTAAACTCTATTTCTTTGAAGATGAGTTGCCCAATTCACCCCTGGCTTCACTTCAATGGAGTTACACCCGCTTATGCCAGAGATTACTTTTGATACGGAGCACTTTCTTGTGAGAGTCCAAGATGTCTGTCTTTCCCACATCAATACAATCTAATGGTCACATCAAAGAGCTGAGACTCGGGACTCCCAGTTTCCACTACCATCTTAATCATTAACTGGTATAACTTTGGGTGACTCCCTTAATCCTTCTAGGCCTCAGTTTAATCAGTATAATGTAGGCATAAAACCTCATGCGGGGGACCTTAACTTTTATCAAACACTTTCAGAACCTCAGCCGAAAGGCATCACTTATATAAGAGTTTAAAAGAGTTACAAATGAAAGTAACATTTTGGAGGTAAAATTATGGGACAAGAAACACACAAAAAGGGAGATTTATTTTCTGTTTGAAGCTGTGGTAGAAGCTTTTGAGCTGGTATAATTTATTGGAACAGCAAAGAAATATTCTTGATTTGATCTGCAACAAGAAGAGGTTCCAGAAAGATGAATTTAATCTGGAGCAGCTGCAGAGAAGAGCTACTAGGATGATCAGGGAAATGAAGAGTCTATCTTAGGAGGAGAGAATATAAAAACTTGGTTTGTTTAGGCTAGCAAAAAGAAGGCTGAGAGGGGATATATGATTGCTGACTGTAAATACATTAGAGGATAATACCAGGAAGGGTAAAGAGCTCTTTAAGCTAAAGGACAATGTTGGCACAAGAAAAAATGGATATAATCTGGCCATGAACAAATTCAGACTGGAAATTAGAAGAAGGGTTCTAATCATTAGATAGTTGAGGTTCTTGAACCACTTCCCAACAGGAGTTGTGGGGGGCAAACAATTTACTTAGTTTCATGAGAGAGCTGGACATATTAATGCAAGCAATTTTCCCTTTTCCCCCCTCCTTTGTTCATTTTGCCCCTAGAAAAGAGAGAAACAGGAAGGAGGAACCAAAATGTTTTGCTTTTTAAAAGCGGGAAAAATGTGGAAAGCAACAAAAATTTTCGGCACAAATTTATTTTAGAAAAAAAGGTCAATTTTTGTCCAAAATATTTTTAATTGACATTTTTTGATGAGTTCTAGCTTTAACCCACCTCTGTACCCCACCTCCCCCAATTCTGGGGCTAATCTTATGAACCCTGGCAAAAATTAGAGCAGCCCTCAGGTGTCCGTGGCAGAAGTCAGGGATCACAGGGCACACAAATACCTTAGCTATACCTCATTTCCTCATCGATGCACCCTGTATGGGATAGCCATGAGATGGGCAGCATTGGAGCCACTATGGAAGTTGTATTCCATCTGAGCATTCCCCTGCACTCATCAGGTGATGTATTCTCTGAGGGCACGGAACAGCTCATCAGGGCCTGATCAAAAGTCCGTTGAAGTCAGTAGGCATCTTGCCATTGACATCAGTGGGATTTGGATGAGATCCTTGGAGTAGTGCAGAGAAGCTCCATTGTACTGAAGGGTTTGAAGCTGCATTTTAAAATACACAGATTTATAGATTTTAAGACCAGAAGGCCCTTGTGATCATTTAGCCTAGTGGTTCTTAATCTTTTTCATACCATCACCCCATGTTACAAAAACATTTTTGTTTTTGGAGGGTAGATCTCTTCTGTTCGTTCATAAAGAAAGGGAGTGTGGTCATGGTTCCAGATTGAAAACCCATGATCTAGCCTGACTTCTTACATAGTCAGGCCATATAGGTTTATGCCAGTAATGCCTGCATTTTGTCCAGTGACTTGTGGCTGAATTAGCCAAAGCCGTGGATTCCTCTAAAGTAGCTGGACAGAACAGAGAAAATTAAAAAAAAATAAACATGTAATTTAAAAAATTGTAAAAAACTGTTTCATCAAATTGACACAGTGATGTAATGCTCTTAGAGATATAACAATTACAGCTTTTAGAGATGTGCTGACAAGTAAAGTTTGATAAGGATTTTTATAGAGGCATATTTATCTGCTGATGAAGGACACTTGGTAAATGGTTACAGCTGAAGAATACCTAGTTTTGGCTTGTTTGAGTTTATAATGCCAGTTAGATTATATTTTCCTTTGAGTGTTTTCACACTGAAATGCTCACGAAGAAGAGAAATATTAAATATACCTATATCTATACATGTATCCCAGCCAAATCCTTTTATTTCAAACTGTAGATCGTGTCACAAGATTACACAGCATGGTTTTGTAAAAGTAAAATAAAACATCTGTTTGGAAATACCATGCACAGTAAGAAATGGTTAGAGACTGTATCTGCATTTAATGAACTTTAGATGCACCAGTGTTTTAATTATTTCAACTCAAATGATGGCCTCACAAACATTCATAAATCAGAGGCTGAAAGAAATATTGAATTAATGAATGTTTGTCATGATCTTTTGTAGTTAAGACTGCATAATGATTTCCATAAGAAGCCCCTGTTTTCAGTTGCTTATGATTTTCTGAAATATTTTGGGCTGAAATTTTCCAGGCTTTGTCCCTGCCTGAATGTGACTTTTGTTTTTTCAAAGTTTGATTAAGAATGGTTGGGCCACTTTTGAATAATAGGAGGAGAGTAGAACAAGGTTTACTTTTCTTTTAAGACATTGCATTCTTGTGACCCTTTTGTCATGTGGCCCTACAGCTGTAGCAACTTGGTGTTGAAAGTTGAAACATGTCATGGAAAGAGCCCTTATTAAGGAGCAGCATCTTTCCTAGTTCCAGAAGAAATGGGTTTGATTTAATAGTTACGGACCTTTAAGAATCACATATTGAAGAACATGTGGAAGAGAGAACTCAATCTGGGCCTCCAAAACCAGGGGACACTTTTTAAAAGCACAGACTAAACGATTTGTCCAGAGTCACATAATCAGCTGGAGACAGATCTGGGAAATGGAACCTGGGTTTCTGATGTCAATGTCCACGAGATTTCATAGCCTCTCAGAAAAATGCATTCAAGACTCTGCTCAGTCAATGCTTTCTGTTAAGTGAAAGCTACTCATTTATGTCCAGCTTTGTCAAGCGCTTCGTGATCTACCAGTGAAAAGCAAAGTATTAGGCCCATTTGTAGAAACTTTAATGACTTGCAAGGCCAGCACTAATGAGTAGTGGGTTAAGCCTACCCCTCTGAGTGCTGGATTGTTCCACACCAGTCTCCAACCACACCACATGAAGTGGCATATACATTTTTTTGTAGACCTCTCTTTGAACAGCTGAAACAACCGAGGTTTGAAATCTAAAATTTGGCATGGAAGTAGTCCTCACTGAGAACCAGTGTATGGACTTATTTCAGAGGAAATTGTCATAACAAAGCCATAACAGAACATTGGCCCTGTGCATAAGCGCCGACTCTGTGGGTGCTCTGGGGCTGGAGCACCCTCAGAAAAAAATTAGCGGGTGCTCTGCACCCACCAGCGGCCAAGTTCCCCTCACTTCCCGCCCCCCCCCACCTCTGCCTCCTCCCCTGAGCATGCTGTGTCCCTGCTCCTCCACCTCCCAGTGCTTGCCGCCACCAAACAGCTGTAGCAGGTGTGAGGTGGTAGGGGGGAGGAGTGGGAATGTTGTGAGCTCAGGGGAAGAGGTGGGGCCGAGGCTGGGATTTGGGGAAGGAGTTAGAATGGGGGAGGGGGGACAGTTCTGGGGGGAGAGGAAAGTCGAGCACCCGCCGGTGCCAGTAGAAGTTAGCGCCTATGGCCCTGTGTCAATGGCATAACAAAGGACCTGTCTCTAACAGAGCTAGGAATGAACCCTGGTCTCCTGTACTTTAATCTTCTGTCCATTTTATTTGCTGTTTTCTTGAGGTCAGCGCCCCCCAGGAAGGCATTCCTCTGTAAATGTCCATCATTTCAAGAGAGGTCCCTCATTTTAGTGCTAAAGTTATCTATGAACCTCACAAATCTGAGATCTCCTCACTATTTTTGTGAAAATTCTTTGCATCAGAAATGAAGCAGAGGTTACAGAACTGGTTATTTACAACATAGGAATGACTCCTATGGCATTTTCAGTTTTCTGCATGAATAGTTTTTGTGCCCCTCAATTTTTGCTCATTTTCACACGTTGCCCCCCAGCTTTGGGCCATGGAATGTTGATAGGCATACTGGAAGGCACCCCCAATTCTTAATGAAGTCAGTAGGAGTTCAGGGGTATTCAGTTTTCCCAGAGAGACACTCTATACCCCACAGGAGAATCAGGCTCTCTGGTATTTCAGATTGGCCACCCAAGAATAGAAGCACCAAAAATTAGTGGATGATTTTAAGAATGGTATGATAAATCAAAATGAATATACAAATACATGCATTTGTCTAAGCTTCCAATCCTTGGTGCCACTGTCCCACCCAGTATAGACTAAATCAGGGGTCTCAAACTCAAATGACCACGAGGGCCGCATGAGGACTAGTGCTCTGGCTCGAGGGCCGCACCACTCACACACACACACACACACACCCTCGCTGCCCCGGCTGTGCCCCCACTCCACCCCTTCCATGAGGACTAGTGCACTGGCCCGAGGGCCGCACCACTGACACACACCCCGCCCTTGCTGCCCCAGCTCCGCCCCCACTCCACCCCTTCCAAGAGGTCCCACCCCTGCCCCACCTCCTCCTCTGAGCACGCAGCTCCCCATTCCCTCGTGGAAAGCACTAGGCACCACCAACAGCTGTTTGGCAAACAAAGCAAGAGCAATCTAGGAAGTCCAGAGCTAGAAACACACGCGGCCCAGCCAGGCAGCAGAGAAGCCTCCACTTCTGACCCCTCCGTCCTGCAAACTGCTATGGAGGGACTGGGGGGGGGGTGTACCAGGAAGCTTGGCGGGCCGCAGGGAAGGACTTTGCGGGCCGCATGTGGCCCCCGGGCCGCATGTTTGAGACTCCTGGACTAAATCATCCAAGTGTATGCCTGATCACCATTTTATATAATGGCGACAAAGAATTCTGTGGCACCTTAAAGACTAACAAAAGTATTGAAGCATAAGCTTTCGTGGGCTAGTACCCACTTCGTCAGATGCATGCAGTGGAAGTATCAGAGGCAGGTATAAATAAGAAGGCAAGAGCCAGGTTAGAGATAACGAGGTTAGTTCAATCAGGCTGAACCACCTTGTTATCTCTAATCAGGGAGGATGAAGTCCTCTTCCAGCAGCTGATCTGGGTGTGTGAAGAGAGGAGAAATTGCTCTTGTAGTTAGCTAGCCACTCATAGTCCCTATTCAGTCCTGAGTTGATTGTGTCAAATTTGCAAAAGAATTGCAGCTCTGCAGTGTTTCTTTGCAGTCTGGTCTTGAAGTTTTTTTGCTGCAGGATTGTGACCTTTAAATCTGTAATTGTGTATGCAGGGAGATTGAAGTGTCCTCCTACAGGTTTTTGTATATTGCCATTCTTAATATCTGATGTGTCCATTTATCCTTTTTCGAAGGGACTGTCCAGTTTGGCCAATGTACAATGAGCATCACCCCTCAGACAGAGACCAACACTTACAAGATCTTCACCAAGCATTCTCAAAACTACAATACCAACACGAGGAAATAAGGAAACAGATCAACAGAGCCAGACGTGTACCCAGAAGCCTCCTGCTGCAAGACAAGCCCAAGGAAGAAAACAACAGAACACCACTGGCCATCACCTACAGTCCTCAGTTAAAACCTCTTCAACGCATCATCAGCGATCTACAACCCATCCTGGACAACGATTCCTCATCTTCACAGGCCTTGGGAGGCAGACCAGTCCTCGCCCACAGACAACCCGCCAACCTCAAGCACATTCTCACCAGCACCAGCGCACCGCACCATAATAACCCCAACTCGGGAACCAATCCATGCAACCAACCTCGATGCCAACTCTGCCCACATATTTACACTATCACCAGTTCATTCATCTGCACATCTACCAACATAATATATGCCATCATGTGCCAGCAATGTCCCTTTGCTATGTACATTGGCCAAACTGGACAGTCCCTACGAAAAAGGATAAATGGTGATCACTCCCTTTTACCTATGCATAGCAGTGAGCCTCTTAACCCTTTACAGACAAAACAATTAGAGAACAGCTAGTCGGGGAGATTTTATAGCTAACTGGCGGGCTGGGTGTCCATAAAAGGGAGCTATCCCCCTCTTCATTTATCACAACACCACTGCCAACAAAACAGATTTTCTTTCTGGTTAATTTTTTAACAAATACATTTCAGTTTAACTTTAAACTTAAAGCTGGAGGTAGCCTTTTTCTGTATACTCCCATGTCCTGATCCTGCATTCTGACTGGGCTAAAATCTCCCACTGATTTGAAGCATGTAAGGAATGGAGAACTGGACCTTTTGTAGACTATTTTATTGATCTGTTTTGTGATAAACCTCCTATCAGATACAGGATAAGGACCAAATTCCGCTAGTCGCCATGCAAATATAATTCTCATTGGCTCAGTGGGAGTTGGCTGCCATAACAATTGGTAGAAATTCATCTTAACTATATTGAGGTAATATTATTTACCTACTTCCCCAGAGAGGGCCTGATCTCAGACTTGATCCTTTCTGATAATAACGATGAAGTACTATCAAAGACTTATGAGTCAGAAGAAGTGCTGAAACTAACTGATAATTTAAAAAGCAATAAATCTTCAGGCCCAGATGCTAAACATCCAGGAGTGCTGAAGGTTGTTAAGTATAAAATGGCGGAGATGCTAGCAAAAATATGCAATCTGTCGCTGAAAATAGCTACTATATTGGAAGACTGGTTGGCAGGGCCGGCGACAAGGGGGTACTATGGGTACAGCTGTACCGGGCCCCGGACTTAAGGGGGGCCCCTTAAGTCTGGGGCGGGCCCGGTACACAGCTGTACCCCCTTGTCACCGGGCCTGCACAGCAAGGCGCGGCTCCGGGCAGCCGCTGCAGCGCTCGTCAGCCCGCCCCGGCCCCCAGCAGCCTCCCCCCGCCCCCCTTTGCTTCTCCCGGCCGGGCCACGCGGAGCCCCAGCGTGCGGCGGCTCTGTGCCCCCAGAGGGGGAGAGCGTGCGCGGTGGGAGGGGGGCGTGACTGGAGCGGGGCGTGTCCTGCCTCTGCCTGGGGAGGGGGCTGCCGGGCTCCCTCCTCCCCGCCCAGTGGCATTAGCGGCAGCAGCGAGCGGAGCAGGTGCCTCTCGCCGGCGGGCGCCAGGTTCAAGCGGGCGTGGCCTGGGGGCCTGGGGCGGGTCTGCTGTCCCGCGTGGGGCAGGGAGCAAGCCGGCCACGCTACCGTGGGGTGGGGGGCAGAACAGGGCAGGGGGGCAGGGCGCGGGCGGCGGGAGATCGGCCGGGGGGAGGGGGGGGGGACCACAAACGAGCAGAGTACAGGGCCCCAAAATTTCTGTCGCCGGCCCTGCTGGTTGGTAATAAACGTTTTATCTATTTTTTAAAAATGCTGTAGAGCTGATTCAGGGAATTACAGACCAATGCACCTTATTTCTGTACCTGGTTAACAGGCTGAAACAATAATTACTACACTGTGAAAAATAGCAATGTAGCCAGAGGAGGCAGTGCTTGGGTGAGTAGAGTACTGGCCCTAGTACTTTAGGCATGTCTTTACTTCTCTAAGCCATGTTTCACTCTTTAAACTGCAGTTTATACCCATGCTAGGGAACTACCTGTGTATGTACTCTACACACTGCCAGGAGAAGTGTGTAGTGTAGACATCCCTAAAGAGTAGGAATAAATGGTCAATTTTCATTATGGCAAAAGATTAACAGTACTGTGTTATCTAATTTCCGTATTAGGTCCAGTGGTGTTTCACATTTATGTATATTAATTGTTTGGAAATGGATGAGCAGTGAGGGAGGATTTGCAGATGACAAAATAATTTGTTAGTTAATTAAGATGAGACTGTGAGGAACTTCAGAGGGACTTAATCAAACTAGATCAATGATCAACAAGATCGCAAATGAATTTCAATGTTGCTAGATGGAAATTGAAGGGGAAACATTTATACTATTCATATATGTTAGATAGTCCTAAATTAACTGTGTCAATTCAGGAAAGGGACCAGGAGTATCATTGTGGACAGCTCAGAGTGCAATGAAAACCTCTCCTCAATGTGCAGCTGTGGTCAAAAAAGCAAATAATATGTTAGGATGCATAAAGAACAAGGTGAAGAATAATATGAAAACAATTTAAATGTGATTATATAAATCAAAAGTATGGTCTCATCTGTAATAATGTGTTCAGTGCTGGTGCAGGGATGCCAAAGTATGCCATTAACCCTGAGATATGGTTTTTCTGTATTAGTAGTGTGGATCAAAGCTTCCAACCAAAGTCCAACTTCTCCTTCTGTAAATCGCTCCACAACACTCCTCTGTTGTAATGCACATAGAAAACTGACATCTGATAATATCTAGGCTGCTGGTTGACTATAATTACGTCTTCATTTCACTTTGCTGCAGAATTCCTGTATCCAGTTCTACTACAGGTAGTTTATAACTGGGTTATCCTTTATCCAGGCAAGGGCGGGGATTTCTCCAGCCAGTCAGAATACTGCTTCCATCAACATCATTTTACAAATAGAACACTCCTAAGCAGTGAATTCTGCAGGATTCGGTTCCCTTTTCTAAGCAAAATTAGGATGTTTGCAACTGACAGAATAGCGTTCTGATTGGCTAATATCTTCAACTACTAAAGTTAATTGTGAGTAGCTTTAGCTATACATCAAACATTATAAAGGTATTTGTATCTTTTGCTGTACTTACACAAATATTGATCTTATTGTGACTGAGTCACAGAAGGGTATAGGAGAGTGCTGGAAGACAGGTATATCAGCCTCAGGATGTGCAGGTCCATGTTCCCTGGATAGCCAAACAAAGGCTATTCCAGGCCAATCAAGACACGTGACGCCAATTAACCAGTTAAGGTCGTTAGGCTAATGCTGGCACCTGATCCCAATTAACTGGCAAAAGGGCAGTTAAGGCTCTTAGGTTAATGAAGACAGGGGAGCCAATCAGGGTTTCACTCAGACTGTTTAAAAGGTCTCCTTTCCAGTTCCCACAGGGGGAGCCAAGGAGCTGGAGGAGAGGAAGCTTTGCTGCAACCTGAGGTAAGGGTGAAGCTAGGAAGAGAGAACCTTGGGGAAGTGGCCCAGGGAACCAAAGCAGCATTAGTGGTTGAGGGGAAGCCACCAACAGCTGCTACCATTAGGGTCCTTGGGCTGGAACTGGGAGTAGAGGGTGGGCCTGGGGTTCCCCCCCATCTCCCGCCATACTCTACAGAAATCCTCTTGAGAGGAGAAGTGAGACTCAGTTCATACAGGAGGCCGAACTGTGCTTACTGAGCTCTACAGAGCAACAAAGACAGTGGGATATTCCCCCCTTTCCACCTTCCATACTGGCCTGTGATGAAGGTAACTCACTAGGCGCTGACTCTTGCCAATTATATTGAGAAAGGCAGGTCACTCTGGGGCCTAGATGAGTTTCTGAGGCCCCTAAATCTGCCAGGAAGTGCAGGACCCACAAGTACAGACTTGGAGCTTTGTCACAATATACAAAATCATATGAAAATTACAAGTAAAGTCATCCTTGCACTATTCATCTACATGGAGAAGTTCTCACATCAATGGCTTTGGTCAGTTAAGTCACATGGTTTTGTTCTGTTTCTTGGTTGGATGAGTGTAGCTCTCATCAGATTTCTTGTGCAAAAGCTGAGTAACAAATTTAAAAGTCAGTTTCCATGTTTATGTAAACTTATGTTATCACTTGCTTTCTACAAACACTTGAGCAAGTACAACTTTATAGGATAAATATTAACAAAAAGCAAATGTAAAGGGGCACAGGAATGGCTGAGAACATTTGTTTAAACATGTGAAAAAATATTTGCAAATCAGTTTTTGCAATACTTACTCAGCTCTTAGGCACAGAGACAGAGCTAGCTATATCTAGCTATAATTTCCCCTCCCAAAATTCCAAAGCCCTTTCTACTGATGTAACAAGTTGACACATAAACTTACGCAGAGGTTGCTGAAATACAGACACGTGTGGAATAAAATAGCAATGGTGGAACAATGTACAGCAGCACTTCTCTACAGTTTTGAAGGCAAATAAACAACAGGTAGGGTGACCAGATAGCCAATGTGAAAAATTGGGACGGGGTAGGGGTGGGGGTGGGGGTGGGGGTGGGGTAACAGGAGCCTATATAAGAAAAAGACCCCAAACGTGGGACAGTTCCTATAAAATCGGGAGCTCTGGTCACCCTAATAACAGGTCAGGCTGAAAATGGAAGGTTAACCTAGACAGGCAGAAACGACCTACCGGAAACGATCTATGGTCAGCATACTTGAATTAACCATTCCACTTTAATGAAGAGCAGCATATGGGATCTATAGGGTCTGTCTACACAGCATTTTGGAGTAAGTGGTAGTGAGCCTCCCAGCCTGGGTCCAAAAGCTTTGGGCTAGTAGGGTTTGCAGCTCGCACTCTAAAAATAGCTGCATACTGGTGCTTTGAAGATGCTACTTGGGCTGGAATTCAGGCCCTGACACCTTTCCCTCTCCCTCGGCTCCAGAGCCTGAGCTGCAACTTTAAAGTGCTGCCTAAACAGCTATTTGTAGAGCACTAGTCTGAGCCCTGTTTGCCTGAGTCAGTTGACTCCAGCTGACTCCTACTTGTACCAAAATTCGGTGGAGACTAACCCTTAGTGACCCCAAGGCGCTAGGAATTTGGCATTACAGCTCAGACCCCAAACTGGCAATGGCAGAAGAACAGTGCTCTGTCTGGGCTGGGGGGTTGGTTCATTACTTATTTAGAGAGAAGAGTGCCATCTCCTAAATCCAGATAAGGCAGCACCTGGATGTCCCTGAAGTCTTGCATCCCAGGACAGACCTGACAGAGCCTTGCTTAGTTTAGGAGATCCAGGGGAAGCACGGTGCGCACACAAGGGAATAATCCCGGTAGATCATATATGAAGAGATCAGGATACGTTGTCTGTCTTATCTTTGTTTATATTCGGGTAGATTTATCACAGCTAGAGCCTAAATCAGTGGATTCCATTTGTCAGTTTTCAGGGTTTGTACAGTATCTTATTTTACATCTTAATTGACTTTACATTTGGTGCCTTTTACCTAACAGCTGCTCACAATTTCTTACTGTAAGTTGTCACAGATGTAGACTTTGACTCACGTGCTTGCAAAGTGAATCAGTGGCAACATCTGTTTCCCCAGAGGCCCGGGTGCACTGGCCCCCAACCACCCACATGGCCAATGCCTATGAAAGTTGGTATTTCCTGGTCTGCACTCTTGGAAGTACATTCATTAGGGAAAAAGGAAATAAAAAGAACTTAGTCTTTTGTGTGTGTGTCAATATCCTCCTTTATTCGTAAGGACAAATACGAGAGTCATGTGGCATTAGTGTAAATGCTAAGCTGGAAGTTCATATTTAGCCTTTGGACACCCTATATTGTTATCACTGCTATGGATAACATTTCTCCCAGGCAGCAGGGTGTTTAATATGATGTCAATAATTTTTTTGATGAATTAGGCAAAATTCGATCTTCTTTTTCTTCATGGGAGTTGGATGGACATACCTGAGAGCGGAATCGTGTGCATGTGTGTTCAGTGCCTAGCTGAAAGCAGATCTTTCCAGTTTTGTTATCAACCTTCAAGGGCATCTGTAGTCTGGCAAATAAAACTTATTATTTTAGAGCTGAAAGGGACAAAAAAAAAAAAAAAAAAAAAAGGCAAGAAATGTGCCAAAGAGAGAATCAGATGTGAGATATGGATTGAGTGCAGCTTTCAATGTGAGAATCAGGAGAAAAGCATACAGCTCTTCTTTTATTCACTACATAGTCTCCTTTAGTGACAGTTCTGAAGGTTGCATGGTTGAAACCTATCAAACTACAATGACAAAATGGAGGGAGGCTAAAGAAGAACAACAACAATAGGGGATTGGATTAATTGATTTATGAGGAAAGATTAAGAACCTGATCCAATGCCAATTGAAGTCCGTGGAAAGTTTCCACCATTTTCTATGCCCCCAGATCAGTCCCCAAAAGATGCAAAAGGATGTAGATTGGCCAGGTGGGATCTGATAATTATCTACAAGCATTTGATGATGTAAACACCAAGGTAGAGAGGAATTACCTAGGGCAACACCTATGTATACAAATAGGGACAATGGGATGAAATTAAGAAGGGGAAAATTTTGACTGAAGATAAGCGATAACTTCCTGACAGTGAGCTAAATCAGGCTGTGGAATAGTCTCTTAATAGAAGTGGTGGAAGGCCTATGACATTGGATTTTAAGAGCAGGACTTGGCAAAACACTAGAAAATATACAATGAAGGAACAATTCAGCACTGGAAGGGAAATGGACTAGCTGGTCTAACAGATCTTTTCTATCTCTAATGTTTACAGTTCTATCATTCTATCAGTGTAAAAATAACTCTTTAATTCCATCCTTTTCATATGATTCTATGTCTTAATCATTTCTGGAGGTGGCAATTAAATCTCTAGAATATGATTCTATAAAAGATGAACAGACTGTGTAGGACCATCGCCTCAGCTGGTGTAATGCAGTGTAGCTCAATTGCCTTTTGGATACTCAATTTAGAAACGAAATGTAGTCATGAAAGCGTGTATGAAAAAGATTTTAATCTGCTTTGAGGATCACATGTATTGCTTTGAAGTAATCGGAACTACATTGGTTTACATCAGTTGAGAATCTGACTTATACATTTTTACCGAGCTTTGATGAATGATGACGATGGTTGCTTTCTTGTTTCTGTTTTTGGTGGTTTCTTCCACAGAAATATGAAGCTCTTTACCCTTGTAAGTCCCAAGTGACAGAGAGAAAATGCTCCTGACACTGGAACTATAACAAACAGAACAACAAGTATACTTAATGCTAGAAGGATACGGCATAAGCACGCTGTACTTGCATGATTTATAAATTAGTGAATGGTGCAGATTGCAGCTGGAACTAGGGGGACGCTGTAAATTACTCAGAGATCTTTAGATAGATGATGCTACAGAAGGGCCAAGTATTTCATATATTATGAAGGCATGAGTAGTGTCCCATCATCAAGGCTGTGTTGAGATTTGCATGTAAAGTAGGATTAAAATCTCTCTCACGATACTTTAATGACTTTAGAAAAGCCAAACACAGTAACTATGGCAGGCAACTGAAATGTATATACTTTTGGGAGTTAAACATTTTCAAACAATCTTTTTTTAAAGTCCCAACAGTCACTTTTTTGCTTCCCTATAAATAAAGAACCGGAGTGACGAGAAACTGCACTTTACTCCCACAATGTCCATCCTCATAACATTTCAAGGACGAGCCTTGAAGGGGGGGAGGGATAGCTCAGTGGTTTGAGCATTGGCCTGCTAAACCCAGGGTTGTGAGTTCAATCCTTGAGGGGGCCATTTAGGTATCTAGGGCAAAAAATCTGTCAGGGGACAGTACTTGGTCCTGCTAGTGTAGGCAGGGGACTGGACTCCATGACCCGAAAGGTCTTTCCAGTTCTAGGAGATTGGTATATCTTCTACTTTTTTTTTTTTTTTTTAGCCATTTTTCAATTTTATATTTAAAAGTGAATGGAGTTAGTCCCTTTATCTGTTATAGACTCAGAGACTTTAAGGTCTAATATGTCATTAGTCTCATTTATTCATGTGCAAATTACATATTCTAGACACTTTACACTTCAGTAAGGAATGGATCTTTACATAGTTGATGTTGGAGTTCAGGTTGTACATTTGAATGCAGTTCTGAGGAACTGGATATGTACATTGTGGTTGATTATATGGTGATTGTGAAGGAGTTGTGAAGCAGGTAGGACTGTGTGTGTGTCTGGGTATTATATATCTGAGGAGTGGGAATGCATGTGAGTTAAGGCTGCAGTTGACATCACCGTTGGCTTAGTCGATATTTTCTTCAGTTTTAGTGATTACATGAATAGGAAATACAAGTGAGCAATCAATCTAAATTAATGGCATTTCATCTCTTAATGGCAGAGATTAAACTTAATTTATCTATTCACCTAAGTTTTCCACAGTTGATCACTTCCCCAGATTCTGATCTTAATTACATCAGTGTAATGCCAGGTTTGAACTTGAAGCTTTTGTTTGTATAGGAATGTTGGTTGGGCTATGATTTTTTGTGACATTTTTATACCAGCAAGAGCCTTCCTGTAGATTCAGTTATAGCAGCATAAAAGTGCTTTTGTTAGTATAGCTCAGGGGTAGGCAACCTATGGCATGGGTGCCGAAGGCAGCACGTGAGCTGATTTTCAGTGGCACTCACACTGCCCAGGTCCTGGTCACCACCCGGGGGGGGGGGGGGGGGGCTCTGCATTTTAATTTAATTTTAAATGAATCTTCTTAAACATTTAAAAAACCTAATTTACTTCACATACAATAATAGTTTAGTTATATGTTAAAGACTTATAGAATGAGAGCTTCTAAAAAATGTTAAACTATATCACTGGCACGCGAAACCTTAAATTAGAATGAAGAAAAAACCACTTCTGAAAGGTTGCCGACCTTAGTATAGCTTGTTTCATTCATAGAACTGGTACGAGCTACACCAGTAAAAGTACTTTCTGCAAATATAAGATGCACCTATACTTGGAAGGCTGGCTGGTATAGCTATAATCATATAGCTATATCAGCAAAACTTTTCTAGTGTAGACTAGGCCTAAATCATGAGTAACTTAGTCTTTAAGGTGCCACAGGACTTTGTTACCTCTGCTATTCCAGACTAACACGGCTACCTCTCTGATTCAAGTCAATAAAGTTACTCTTGTTCAAAATGGATGTAAATGAGAGCAGAATCTAACCCACTCCCTGTCATTGTTGAAAATGATGGTAGTTGACAGTTAAACTGACACTCTGTCACAGGCTGTAACTTTTGTTTTTGTCAGTGTGCCTCTTCCCCCCCCCCACTCCTCCCCTGTGCAAGAGGTGGGCGGGGCCTCAGGGGAAGAGGCTAAGCTAAGGGTCAGGGCCTTCAGGCACAGCATGAGTGGGGCCTCTGTGGTAGGGTGACCAGATAGCAAGTGTGAAAAATCGGGATGGGGGTGGGGAGTAATATAAGACAAAGCCCCGAATATTGAGACCGTCCTTATAAAAATCAGGATATAGAATCATAGAATATCAGGGTTGGAAGGGACCTCAGGAGGTCATCTAGTCCAACCTCCTGCTCAAAGCAGGACTAGCCCCAACTAAATCATCCAAAGCCTGACCTTAAAAACCTCTAAGGAAGGAGATTCTGCCACCTCCCTAGGTAACCCATTCCAATGCTTCACCACCCCTCTGGTCACTCTACTCAGTGAGAAGAGGTTAAGTGGGGGCGGGGTCTCTGGGCAGAGCGCTGGTGGAGTGGGCGGGGACAGGGCCATGGTCCGGGTGCCGGGGCCCACAAAACATGATTAATTCAGCCTTGCTGGTGCTGAGCAGACCTATTGTTTTTGGTGTGTGCTTTCAGCCCCAGAGCACCCATGGAATTGGCGCCTATGGATTCTGTGGTTTGTTGGCAACCCATTGTACTAAGAGAAACAAAAAAAGGAAAGGAAGTTGCCCTCTGGCCAAGGGAGTAGGAGCTGTGCTTAGCTGATAGTTGCCCTCGCTCACCTTATATCCTCTCATCCAATTGTCCGAATGCTTCTAGAGATATGTAGTAAACAATTCTTTTAATCTTTAAGAATAATCATTTGAAGCCCACTTTTCCAGGATAATTCCAAACACGTGCTAGCAGGCTAAGAACCTTTTCAGGAACATCAGGAAAAACATGGAACATTGTGCACATGAACTATTTCTCATTTCCATGAAAGAAACAGGAAAGGGTTGCATCACAGGGGAGATATTCAGAGTCAAGTCAAAGAACAGAACTGCCTCAGAAAAACGATCTCACGTACACACACAAAACAGCATAGTATCACCATTGTCTCTATATACATGATTATTGTCACGCACATTTCTGATGAGTTCATCATTACAGGACCTGGGTGTCTTGCACCATGCAGAAAGCTGCATTTTATTGATCTAAATAAATGAATAGTCAAATAATCTACTGTACCTACCTATGGGCACTATGTTGATACTAATACTTACTTATTTCATGTCAAAGGGATGGAGTGGATTTTAATTAGTTAATATTAGGGCATTAGAAGGAGAGATTAGTTATGTACCCAAGTAAGTTATATAAAAAGTTAACAGACTTTATTGTGCAGTATTTTCATTCCTACAATTTATATTGGCTTGTGAATATTTTTCTGCAAGTGCAGCAGAAATTCTTTTTAGTAGGTATTAATCAAGTTCCCCTATATCTAGCTTTAGAAAAGTTTCTTAGTTTTTTATGTTTATTCTAGCACATTAAGAAAGGCAAGTTAGACACAGGATTTCCTTAAAGCAGCATTTGATCTAACGGATATTGAGAGGAACTTTATAAACAAAGTTTTTAATGCTACCTTTTAAGTTAATTTCAGAAACAATTGTGGCAGAAAGCTACCAGTTAGGAATACTACTTTTAATTGAGAGCATTAGGTTCAGGGTACCTGGCTTCATGCTGCAATGTCTCAGGGCGTGAAGAAGAGAAATTATTTGTGGAATGCAGTATTAGCCAAGTCTCAACACACACGCTAGGTGAAATTGGCACAGACTCACTCAGTCGTGATTTCAGTGGAGAGTTGGACTGGAGGATTGTGGACTGACTTTGATTTCTTTTCATTAGTGTTAAAAAGGACAGGTCTACCCTCCCAGCTCCCTGCTGGCTTTTGCTTTTATTACATTTAATCTTTAACTTTCTTTATGTTAGAGGTGCTGGGGCTGCCAATGGAATCTGATTGCAGGCAATACCACACAATTCTTCCTTTCTTTTCTCCTTTGCTTGGCTTACAGTAATCATATTGTCTTTTACTTGAACTTGCTCTGTACAATTTTTCCTGCTGTGGCTTTTAATTTTTGTAGACTGGAATTCTCACTCCAGAGTTAATCAGATTTTAGTTGATCATTGCAATCTGTGGAAATTCCCACCTCACTCCTGTTGACCCCTGACTTGATCTTGGAAAGTTTATAGGTTGGGTAAAATATAATCTGTGTGCTAAGGATGTTTATAGAAAGAAGAATAATGGAAGTTATTGAAGCTGTAACAGGAAGTAGGAGAACACAAGTTTTAAAAAAGGTATTAGTCTTTGCAGTTATAGAAATTAGTTAATTAAGCCTTACACCACCCCTAAATTAGTAAATCAGTTTTACAAATAGGGAAAGTAAGGTAGGTTTCAGGAAGTCAGTGGCAGAACTGGGAAAAAAGACGTAGATTTTTTTGACTCCCAGTCCTGTGTTTTAACTACAAATCACTTGCCTTCTTTTATTTCCGAGGGTAGTTCTTCTGCTCCAGTAGTATTACATGGCAGATATGCCACAAGGTGCAAAATGTCCTTCAATGTCTGTGGGAGTCCACAGTAAAGAACGAGGAAAGAACGTTTTTAAGATGAAATCCACCATTTTCCTGCACAAAGCCATAGAAATCAGGGAACTCACCACACAGCCAGCAGGGAAACAATTAGGGCTGCAGCACAACCCTTCCGAGGGGAAGCTTTACATTGTGCATTTTTCAGGGCCAACTAACTCCACTAATGTGTCTGAACCTGGATGGGACCCACACAGATACCAATGAGACTCACATGTTTTTTTTGCAATGGACATCTGTCCACTAGGAACTCATCTGAGCCCAGTTTAAGGCTGTTTAGACTTTTTTTTTAAGTGTGATTAATTCTCAGCTAGTTTTTAAATGTGGTTTCTGTTGTGCAACTTTATATGCACAACCACTTATACAAATTTAGCACGTGATCTCTTGTGTGTGCTGCTGATGGAATTTGCATGGGCTAACCCTATTTGTATTTGCAAATCAAAGTATAAGTTCAGCAAATCTGTCTTAAAATAACAGTTAGCGTGTTTTACAGGCGAGGAAATTGAGGGAGAGAGATGAAGTGATGTTCCCCAAGGTTCAGTTAGAATTAAACAAAGATAAGACATAATTTTCATGATTTCCCCCTTTTTCCATCACAATTTAGATAACATGACCAGGTCTAGCTACAGTGGCTGAGACAAGATTAGCTCTTGGGCCCTCCAAATGCCTAATGGTGTACTTATTTCTCTAGGCCAGCAGTGTCCAATAGAAATTCACTGCTAGCCACACTACTAGCCACACTTGTGGCTTTTTTATAACACGGCTAATAAGAAAAATTCAAAACCACATTAAGCCACATTATAAAAATGCCACATGAATTAGTCACAATTCAATAGCATATTTGCCACATGTAGCTAGTGGCAAATGTATTGGACACTGCTGCTCTAGGCCATGCTGTAGCACATGCTGTTGTTTGCACATATATATGCTACCATTTGTGCACTCAAATAATAGTTCATGGAAATTCATACAAAACCTATATATGCAAGCCATAACCTGTGCCTTTTATACAGAAAAATACAATGGCAAGATGGATTCTTGAAGAATCCAAGTGAGTCTTTTGTTTTCAAAATAGCGTTAGCCTTCCCACTGGGCAAAGCTAGTCACTAGCCACAGCACAGTATCCTGCTACCTACGCGACCTTCTACAGAGCAGGTCTTTAGTGAGGATCTTTTCTTTTAGGTCACTATCTGAACTGCCCAGCTGCTTCTGCTGAACTTCAAGAGTCACATCCTGTTTGCTGGGAAAAGCGAGTGGTTTTGTTTTTGGTTTGTTTGTTTAAAGGACATTTTTCACCTGAGAAAGGAGTTAAGGGAAATATGCTAGCTGCTCTTGAAATGTCAACCACAGCAGCTCATCACTCAGTGAAAAGCCCTCTTGTTTCCTGGCTTTATTCCTCCTGCACTTCAAACAGTCCTATAATCCCTTTGACCTGAGAAGGTCAAAGAGATATAAAAAGTATCTTTCTTTGTGTAAGAGCACATTAATCATCCTTCCATAGCCCTTTATTCTGTGTGCGCCCTTCTGAGGGACCTATGAGATTGTAACTCAAGAACTTTCTTGTAGCATTAACATATTATCTTTTCATGTTTTTTAAAAATGCAGGTAACAGGAAAGCCCCATGTGTCTCTCCTTCACTGTTGTGGGTTATTGTGTAAGAACAGATTTACGTAGATTATTGTTATGATTGGTTTAATTGTGTACATTTAAGAAAAATATTAGCATTGACTCTAAAGCCTATGCAAGCATATCAAATATATTATACAAGTATTATTTATTTAAAATACTTTAATGATTAATTTTGTATTTATTATGAGTGGAGAGACCTTTTTAAGCAAGCTGCAACATGCTTCTATAAATTAGACAGAACTTTAAAGGCATGGGACCACATTTTGCCCTCAGTTATATCTGTGCAAATCTGGATTTTAATTTAAGCAGTGAGCGATTCTGGATTTGCACCAGTGTCCATGAGAACAGAATTCAGCCCACAATAAGGATTCTGGAAGAGTTTCATTCAGAATGGTGAATGCTGTATTGAGGAAAGGGAGTAAAAAGTTAAAAACCTAATTAGATGTATCGGAATGCTGAAGAAAATTGCTGCTAAACTTAATTAACTGTGTGGAGCCTGTAAAGGTCAACCTAAGATCAGCACAGGAAATACAAGTGCAGGATTGAAACAACATGTGGCTTGGGGGTGACTGCATGGGGAGAACTGGCATGGCAGTCCTTCACAAATCCTAATTCTTCAGGAGAGCTGTACTAGGCTATTAAAGAGCAGGCACCTATGCAACTGAAGACAAAGGGGGTTATTACTACATTCTGAGGCCCTGATTCCGCAAAACACTTCAGCATGTGCAGATTTGTCCCAGGACTTCAATGAGACTTAACTAGGTAATTTTAATTAAGCACATGCTGAAGAGCTTTGCTGAATCAGGGCCTAAACAGAGTGCAGGTGACAGAAAGGAGCTTACGTGGTTTGAAGGCAACAGTTGTACCAAGTGAGCCAAACCTGGCCAAGTCAGTAGGAGCTGTGCTTAGCTAAAAGTTGCCCTGACCCTAACTTACATGCTTTCATCTAGCTGTACATAATGTTTCTACAGATACATAGGAATAATGTCTTATAATTTGCAGACATGTGCACTTGAATCCTGGCTCTTCCAGTATGATTCAAATCACCTGCCACCAGGCGGACAGCAGGTGTAATGGCTGCAAATGCGTGCATAGTTTGGCTTATCTGAGTATTTGCTTGGAGGACTATTGAGGGAAGAGACTTTGGAAGAGGAGAAATGAGATTTTTTTGAATCACTTGGTTCAAAGGGAAAACCACAGACTGGCAGAACTATGACTATGGCTACATTAGAGAGCTTACAGCAGTGCAGCTGCATCAGTTCAGCTGTAAACTCTCTAGTGGAGCTGCTCTAAGATGGTGGGAGACAGCTCTCCTGTCGACTTAATTAATCCACTCCCAATAAGCAGTGGCAGCTGTGTCAGTGGGAGAAGCTCTCCTGCCAACATAGCACTGTCCACTGTAGTGCTTGCGTCCGTGTAATATATGTTACTCGGGGTAGTGGTGGTGGCTTATTCACACCCCATAGCAACATAAGTGGTAGTGTAGACATAGCAGTAGGTGTGCTGGCACTAGGCTTGGATGTGTAAAGCTGAAGAGGGGACCCCAGAAAGACTTTACTTATGGGAAAGTGAACTTGACCAACAGTATGTTATTTGTACAGGCAAATCACATCTTACGTGCATTTAAGATGCACGATTTCAGCTTTACGCGATCGGCAAAAAAAGAAAAAATAGGGGAAAAAAACAAAAAAAACCCGCCATTAAACTCAATGGGTTTTGGCTATACGTGATTTCCGCTTTACGTGGTAATCGCAGAACCTAACCCTCGCGTAAGACGTGACATGCCTGTACAGACTGGTTTTGGTGAAGATGTTATGAATTTTTACTTTTGAATACAAACATCACTCTACAAAAATTGAAACATAAACTCAAAATTACCATCTGTCGTACATTAATGTACATAGCATTAACATGTACAAAACCAATTTCCAACAACCTTACTATTAAACTATCAAATCAAATAAATCAATGCTTTATAAAGTCAATTGGGGAGAGGGGAACTACACAGACAAGGCAAACCTCATTTGCTGGGATGCCTATGTAGCCTTTGATTACTCTGGAGTGCAAAATACACAAGTCATTGAGATAGGTTCTTGACGCAGGCTGCTATGTACAATTTATATGAAATGAGATTGGCGATCACACAAATAGAGAAAGGAAGATTTTATTGAGCTACCTGATAATCATAAGGATAATTGCCACTCCAGAAAAGCAAGACATGTAATGGTACCATACATTGCCTACTCACAATATCATGAAACCATCAGTGGGAAAGACAAAAACGGGAGAGCAGTAAGTGGAGATTACCAAAAATGAGCATGACGTTCAAGTTTCCACTGGACTGTCATCCTGATGAACTCGACTATGTGCTCGTCAGATCACTCCTGATCCTCGCATTCGGGACCATATTTTATTAGGCTTCATCCCCTTTTGCCAATGTTTATTATTCCAGGGGACCATAATTATAGTTCTGGCTGTTATTTCCATCACTGGTTTCGATACATCAGCACGATTTCACTCCATGGTTACATGTACCAAATCTCCCAAGAGGCTGTTATTTTAAGATTGTTTTTTTTTTTCAGTTTACCGATCACAATGTACATACAGTAAAACCTCCATTTAACGGACTAATTCGGGCGACGGGGTGTCCGTTAAATAAAAAAGTCCGTTATTTAATAAAAAAAAACAAACCGAGCTGTCAGAGCAGCAGCCCGCTCGCCACAGGGTCAGGGCGGCAGCTCCGCAGCCCGCCTGCTGCTGGGACCCGGGCGGCAGCCGGGAGCCATCAGCCAGCCCGCCCGAGTCCCAGCAGCCAGGAACCGTCAGCCAGCCCGCCCGAGTCCCAGCAGCCAGGAACCGTCAGCCAGCCCGCCCGCTGGTGGGACTCGGGCGGCAGCCGGGACCTGGCAGCCAGCCCGCCCGCAGGCGGGACCCGGACGGGACCCGGCAGCCAGCCTGCCCGCTGGCGGGACTCGGGCGGGAGCCGGGACCCGGCAGCCTGCCCGTGGGCGGGACCCGGCAGCCAGCCCGCCCGCCCGCTGGCGGGACTCGGGCGGGAGCCGGGACCCGGCAGCCAGCCCGCCAGTAGCTGGGACCCGGTCAGCAGCCGGGAACCAGGAGCCAGCCCGCCTGCTGCCAGGACCGGGGCGGCAGCCGGGAGCCAGCAGACGGCCGCCAGGAAAGGGGACCAGGGCCGCAGCAGGGAGGGGTCGCATTCTGATATTTATCAGAAATTTTGTCCGTTGCATCCGAAGTCCGTTAAATCGAGGTCCGTTAAATCGAGGGTTTACTGTATTGCAAAAGCACCCAGAGACCTTAGAATCCTAGGTCAAGCACTTAGGCTAACTATGTGAACCTTGCCTGATCTCATGGGTTTCAGGGCATCAGCAAACTCTTCCTCTGGGCCACAGAATGTTGAGGCATTTATATTTTAGCAAAGAACATTTCCAGGGGCCTCATGTGTAAGGCCAGAATTGGAATTGTATAGACTTTTAAAGAACTGTTTATTTATAGCTCTGGGTGTGGCACATAATTTATTAGGCTTATCTCAAATTGCAGTAATAGTTCCCCCAGCTGTTATTTGCTTGAGAAGGTATGATCAGTCTTCCAGCGTTCTCCCCAAAACTGTCAGGAATCTTGCCTTAATTGAAAAAGTGCAAACTTGGTTATTGAGCTTGTACCTGTTTCTGGTCTGTTTGTGCAGAGTTCTAGAGAAAGATTTTTAAGGTATTTCTGGTCCATATCCTTGACTTTCCTTCAAAGAGACAGGGTTTTCCCTACACTTTTATTATCCACAGCAAAGCTAGTAAATCCATCTCTAAGAAAGGCTTTAAAAGTTTCCAAAGAAGCTGGCTAGAGGCAGTTGATGGCCATTTCCCCTTATCCTTAACAGACCCACTCTACCCACTGCACTAAAAGATTACTGGAAAAGAATCTAATATGTTGGTGGAGTGCAGGTAAATGAGCTTCAAAATCTCACACATTCCAAATGAAAGTTGAGTGTTTTGGCTGGAAAGTGCTGATACTGTTCTGAATGGCTGCCACCATTATGAGTTGGTTACAATGGGGCAAAATCTTCTTTCATCCTCATTTTACATTGGAGTAACTCAGTGGAGTTATACCTGATTTAAACAGAAGTAACTGAGAATCGGGTCCTGAAATGTCCTAGATTAACTCTTCCAGACAGGAAGGAAATTTTGGTTTGCATCCCTTCGGGCTAAAAGAAAAAAACAAGAAAAATGATCTGAAAACCTCAAAAACAAACATAATCTTTCTTTCCCCTCAGCAGCAGGTTTTGCTTATAGAGTGATAGTATGTGATTCTACTTACTGTACTGGAGCTGCCCCACAATGTTGGAGTAGGTTTTATATTTTCCTTCTTGGAAAGAGTCTTCTCATCAGCACTGATGTGTAGCCCAAGTTTGGTTTGTTGTTGAACCCAGAAAACGTGGGTTTGCAAATCAAGTAGACATTGACTCATTTTGGCCACATTTACATCCTCCATCATCTGATTGCGTAGACAAAATAGAATAAGGTTGAAAAGGATGAAATCTTCAATTTTCTTGATTCATTCCACAATGAAATAGCTGTTTCTGGGAGCTCAGGTGGTGGTGCTGTCAAAAAGAACCCTTTCTCATGATATTTATAACTTTCTCTTACATCTGACTCTTGCCACAGTTTTTCTTCCTTTTTTATTATTATATATATTATAAAGTGCATAAGGATAGTACAAACATACACAATTATCACTCCCTCAAATAGCTTACAATTCAAATAGACAAAGGATGGGAGAGAAAGCACAGGCACAGAGATGTGAAATTACATGCTCAAGGTCACAAAGCAGATCAGTAGCAGAGCTGAGAAGAGAAATCCAGGTCTACTGAGTCATAAGATCAATCCACTGGACTATGCTGCTGCTTCTTGTTTTAGTCTCCATATGGGATTCCTGCAATGGACTCTATCTGATGTCACTCAGACGGTTTGGATGGTGTAATATATAATTGCCTATTTTTGGCAGTGGAAGTTGCAGAGAACATATTACACCAGTTTTTCATCATCTTCACTGACTAGCTGTTTGTTTGTGGGTACAATTGAATCATAGAGTATGAGGGTTGGAAGGGACCTCAGGAGGTCATCTAGTCCACCTCCTGCTCAAAGCAGGACCAACCCCAACTAAATCATCCCAGCTAGGGCTTTGTCAAGCCTGACCTTAAAAACTTCTAAGGATAGAGATTCCACCACCTCCCTAGGTAACCCTTTGGAGTGCTTCAGCACCCTCTTAGTTTTAAATGTTTTTCCTAATATTCAACCTAAACCTCCCCCACTGCAACTTGAGACCATTACTCCTTATTCTGTCATCTGCTACCACTGAGAACAGTCTAGAAACATCCTTTTTAGAACCCCCTTTTGGGTAGTTGAAAGCAGTGATCAAATCCTCCCTCATTCTTCTCTTCTGCAGACTAAATAATCCCAGTTCCCTCAATCTCTCCTTATAAATCATGTGCTCCAGCTCCCTAGTCATTTTTGTTGCCCTCTGCTGGACTTTTTCCAATTTTTCCACATCCTTCTTGTAGTGTGGGCCCCAAAACTGGACACAGTGCTCCAGATGAGACCTCACCAATGCCGAATAGAGGGAAATGATCATGTCCCTTGATCTGCGGGCAATGCTCCTAGATGTACAGCCCAAAATGTTCTTAGCCTTTTTGGCAACAAGGACACACTCATATCATATCAACAGATTCATATCCAGCTTCTCATCCACTATACCCCAGGTCCTTTTCTGTAGAACTGCTGCCTAGCCACTCGATCCCTAGTCTGTAGCGGTGCATGGGATTCTTCCATCCTAAGTGCAGGACTCTGCACTTGTCCTTGTAATCAAAATGTCTTCTTCTTTGGTGACTCTTGTATTCTTGAATGGGTGGGAAAATAGCTTCAGTGTGAAGGTCCTCTGCCAACTTCTGTGCACTCTTCAGAACATTTTGAAATCCCTCACCTGACCAGTAAGATTGGAGGTCTGACTTTGCTTTGTCCAGTTTTTCCATTGCTCCAGATATTTCAAGGTCAATACCTTGCAGTCTCTGGCTTACAACATTTATTTCAAACAGTATGTCATGCCACAACACTAAGCCACACAGAAATTTGAAATTGTTTGTTTCTGGTGATTCCATTTCCCTTTGCCATTGTTCTCCCAAGAACAGTCCCTGTCATAGCATTATCCTCCATAATGGCAACTCGGACATCGTTTATCTTCACAATTTGGTTTTTGATAGGCTTTATCGCCTCCACTCGACTTTTCCATTGTGTGGTACTCAGTGGTTTCAGTGACAGAGACGATGTTCCCAGATGTTGCTTCAAAATTTGCCATCGATGAGTTGATAAATACATAGATGCTTTCAATTAAAAAATTCAGCAGCCTCATTAGAAGCTGATGCTGCATCAATGACCACCAAGTTCAATGAATGAGAACTGCATGGGACAAAAAAAGCTTGAGGGCTTAACTCTTGGATCTGTATCTATGCTCCTCTGTTCTTTCTCTCATGTTGGTACCATTATCATAGCCCTGACCACTCATGTCAGCTATCACAATTCCCATATCTTCCAGCTTTTTAAGAAGCACTTTCATCATACCAGCTCCTGTAGTATCATCAATGTCAATAAATTCTAGAAAATGCTCTCTGACAGTCACCATTGCAGGGACATTTTCAGGAGGTTCTGTTGTTGTTACAAAACACACCATTAAAGTCATTTGTTCCATCTGGCTGATGTCAGGTGTGCAGTCCAGAATAACATCTTGTTGACTTCAGATCTGTCACAATCTTCTGTTTGACTTTTGTTGCCAGTAACTGTAGAATCTCATTTTGAATTGTTTCCCCACGGTAGTGGTGTGTGTACTTTTCTTAGATGCTTCAGGAATACAGCATCAAACTCAGCCATCAGCTCCACAATTTTAAGGACATTTTCATTGTTTGGCCCATACAGCTGATCTGAAGTGCCACACAATGCTCAGTTTTGGGTAGCAAGGATCTCACAGTGGCAATGACCCTTTTCAGAACATTTTGCCAGTAAAGAGACTCTGATGTAATCTTCTCTTGATGCTGATCATCTATGGTGACCTTTAACCGTAGTCTCATCTCAAGCTCTTTCCACCTTTGGAATGCTCTCTGGTGATTTGCTGCCTTCTCATGGCAAGCCAGATTTATAGCCATACTTTTCCAGTCCTTTCTTCCTGTAGAACCCAATGTGGCTGGAACATTAGACTGGAAGAGTGTGCAACAAAAACACTATACGGCATTCTGGGTTTTTGAGTACATAAGCCATGGCCTCTCCGCTTTGTCACCATTGGGGATTTCATGTCAGTAACGTGTTGGATGGAAACTTCTATTTTCATTGTCTTTGGGGAACATGAAGTGTTTCACTTGCTGTGGCCCACGCATTACAAGGAAGTCCCTTAGGCTACTGCTGAAGTGGGTCCACAGCCCTGGATCTTCTAGACTTAAGGAACTAAACTCAGCAGCAGCTGTTTCTTGTGCCTTCACCACACACTTCTCTGATCTACACTTTTCTTCAGGACTGTGCATGGTTATATCCATTTGAGATGGAGATATGGATGCTGCAGTAGCTGCCAGGTCACCTGCACTCTGACTAAGTGGAAGATCAGGCATTCCCTCATCACTCACATCTTCACTGGCGCTGTAACCAGGCACATTCCTCAAGGAAAGTGTAGATCAGAGAAGTCTAGATGATCCAGCTCTTGACTCTGGAATTTGTTTTCTCCATTGGTCCAAGAGAATTTGAGACTGTTGACCTTTAGGGCATGATACAAGACTCACCCTCTTTCCCAGACTTTTGCTTGAAGGATGGAGGAGCCAAAGGGGGTTGGTTGTGTAGCTATAATGAACTTCTTTTTTTATTGAAGTGTTTGGTTTAAACAATCATCTGTTAAATTTTGTACATGCACCCAGCAGCTTTCGTATTGACCACACTTATATATCAGTCAGTCAATTATGTTGTGATTCATGCAAGCCAGTGCTGCCCCATGCAACACAATGGGCTGGATTCATAAAAGTGATAGCTGGGTCAAAAGGGATGGAGTTGCCTGGCACCAAATGAACAAGACACAACTTGCTGGAGTTTACAGGCCATTTTAATTTTATTTCCTTTTTTGTTTAATGTTTAAACTTTAAAACAAAGTCCCCAGTTGAGAACAATAGATCTAAGGGTTATTTGAGTCCAGACTGATAATGCCAAAGCCTTAAAAAAAATTAGAAAAATAAAATAAACTAAAACAAGAAAAATAACACTCACAGCAGGACTTTTTTCCAAGCAAAGGCCTTGATGTTAAAATTGTACAGGCTGTTCCCTTTCCATTTGTCTCTCTGCAATGTTTGCTGTAGGCAAGATTGTAAAATGCTGGCTATCTGGCATAGTCTCTAAATAAAACTGATATTTATGCCCATCTGCAGCACAGAGCTACAGGAAATTCACAGACAATACCACTGAGACTGCTAAAGATATAATCTAATATAATAAACAATTTAAGTTATTTTCACAGTTCAGATCAAAGTGTTCCGGGATATCAGACCCAATCCGCTTCTGCAGAATTATTTTCTCAAAATAGATATAATAACAAAGGCTGTGTCTTGGTGAATTCTAGACTTTCACATATGTCCTGGTGAATCCTTGTGCATGAAGATGGGACTAAACCCCTTATTGTCTATCACTTTTTCTGAACGATAATTTAGAACAACCTATACAAAGCTTGGTGGTTGAAGCAAAATGGAAGTGCGAGCTAAACCATACATCAACAATATATGGAAAACCAAACTTGCTACCTTTTTGTCCATCTCTAGTGCCTTTTAGATAACTCACTAGCCATGTATTTGTCATATTAGATAGACCATGCTGCCTTTTCAAAAGATTATATTAACAAGGACACTTCAAACATGTAGATACCCCCTTTTCAACACAAAAACTGTTATGTTGGGCCCAGCAAGGGAGAAGATGCTAATGGAACTCTTGTTCACTGTTGCAACATTAAACAGTTAAGCATGATTTAGGATTATATGTCAACTGGCAACTCTCTTTGTAACAATCACCATGAAACACTTTTTTTTTTTTAAATAGCTGTTCGTATAGGAAATCTTAACAGGCTCACACACCATGGTCAAGTAAATATCAGAAACACAATGAAATGCATTACAAGAGTAAGTTTATTTTTTTGTTTACAGGAACATTATGCAGTAATATAGTACAGTAATCATCTCTCCCTATTTAAGACATGCTACCATATTAGAGTGAACCTCTTTAAACCATCCAGGACATGCTGGTGATTTTAGTAAGCTGAATGAAACTACTGACTGACACCACTCATATTTATTAAACCAGGCATGTCAATCAAACATCAATAGTACAAAATATTGGGCACTTGTGCTGGTTTTTTTTAATGTACTTTGGCTAACTATTGACTAAATATCAATCAAAAATCTTTTAAACCATGTATTAAGACAAAGAAAAAAAGAACAGTTAAAGCATTTAAAATGTAAAGTACATAGTAAGGATTTTCTATTAATAATATACCTTATTCCCATTCCCTTTAGTTGTATAGAGATTTATAGAGGGAAATCTTGTTTGTCTGTCTTTTAGATGGCATTAGCTATTCCTTTGGGGAGAAAGAAAGTTAGTTTAGCTGGTCTGCAGCTGCTGTTTTTGGAGTCTGATCCTAGTTTCTTTAAGCCAAACAGGACAAACGTATGCAGGAAGGTGAGAAAAGAATAGCAAAATCAAAAATGTTGCTTCTGTCTCAGGTGCTTTCACTTGCAGGCTCACTGCTGGAGACACAAAAGCGGAACACGTGGTTTTACCAGCCACTCCAAAATATGGAAAATGTTAATCACCATCAGGCTGAGTATGGCATTTCTGTTGACCCTCTCACAGCCCTGTTGCAAAGGTGGAGTTGTCTTGGAAGCTAAGCCACAGTCTCATTCGATAGAGGCAAAAACAGAATGACAGGACAGGAAAGAAACAAGGGAAGAGGTGAAAGCAGGAGCCCAAATCTCATATCCCAGGTGTTGTACATACCTGTGGGGCAGCAGGGCCCGCTCTCCATTTGCCTGGCCATAGCGCTCTAGCTCAATCAGAGCTAGTGTGAGTATGTCTCCTCGAGCTGGGAATGTACACCTCCAGCTCAAATTGTAGACATATACTGAGGGTTTAGTTTCCTGTACCATACTGTGCCCCTGTCATGCAATCCTCTCGCATGTTCTCCAGAATTTCAAAAGAGAAAAACACTGTTGATACAGTCAGCCAATATTAAAAAAACACAACAGTTTCTGGATAGGCTCTAAACACTTGTCAGAATAATCCATTATTCCCAAGGAGACCTCTGTGGTGGGCAGATTATCCCACATCTGCCTACTGCATGGTTCTTATACCTTTTCCTGAAGTATCCAGTACTAGCCACTGTCAGATAGAAGTTACTGGATTTCTTTGTTCCTATGAAAAAACTGAGCATCATTACATACAGGTCAGTGAACATTTCTATTCCATGTGTAGCAAAGATTACTAAAAGCAAAACATTATTATGCAAACAAAATAAACTACACAAGGAATGGGATGGCAAATAATACAAGCCATATTCTAATACTAGTACAGAAATCAATGGTGTGACCTTATCTGGGATACTGTGTTAAATTATGGTTCCCCAGTCTCAAAAAGGATAAAATAGCAAAAATAGAGTGCAGGATGAGAATAATTATGGGCATTTAAAAAGAGGTTGAAAAGATTAGGACTATCTGTCTTGGAGAGGAGATGAATAAGTGGATGTGATAAAAGTATATAGAATAATTAATAATACATAGAAGTTCCTGACCTCCATGCTATTCACCTTTTCTTATAATAGAAAGTAGAAATTCAAAACTAGTAAAAGAAAATACTCTATCATGCAACACACAATTAACCCGTGGAACTCATTGCTATAGAACATCATTGAGGCCAACAGCTCAAGAGAATTAAAAAAAGATTGCACATGTCTCTGGATGATGAGAATGTATACAGTTACAATAGTAAATATTCAAAGTAAAAACCAAGACCTTTGGAAAGAGCATAAATTAATCTCGGACTATTGGAGATTAAGAATAAACTTTTCCTCTGAGTAGGTGATTTCATAGCTGCCTACAGCAGGAGTGTGCACGTTTTGAAACTTCCACTGAAGCCTCTGATTCTGGTTGCTGTTAGCGATAAGATAGTGGACTAGATGGCCACTGATTTCATATGGTCATTCCTATATTTCCATCATGAGATATATTCAGTCAATGACCATTTCATTTCCTAAAGTCATCCTCATTTTGCTTAAAGAGACTTAACTGACATTTAATAAAATATCATTGATAGTCTTCCAGTTTAACAAGCTGCAATGTCAGATTTCATTTCAATCCTTTTTATTTTTATTTTGGAAGTTTATGTCCTAGGGCGCTGTGTTTCATTTGGACCAGACTTTTAGCTGTAGTATTGGCACTAGATTGCCTATATTTACATACTTACAAAATAAGGATTGAACCAAAGTAAGACAAAGCTTAATATAAAAAAGACTAGGAAACCAAAACAGCTAATGCCCTCCCTAGTTCTAAACCACAATGCATCGGCAAAGATGGATTTAATATTAAAGGCACATTGTTCATATATTTGGCCTCCCAGAATGTCTATATTGTTATTAAAATAAAAAGTGACTATTTTTTAAAGAAAACTTAGTCCTTCTGAAAGGCACTAGGTTGACTCCCACAGAGATGAAGGACCTGATTTTTTAAATGTAGAGGCTCACTTGCATGCCTGCTCTTGTGTGTATGTGTAATGCATGTTACCTCAGTATCTGTGGCATTTTCTATAATGGCAGGTTCAACAAGGGGACAGCAGTGCACTAGCATTACAACTGTTACTCCTTTACCACAAGTGTTAGAAACCGGTGTTTTGTTTCTGGAGCTCGTGACTTCTCATGCCTGCTTACGACATACAGCCTGTTCATGCATATAGCCATGTACAGGTGCAAATATCCCAAGTTTGCCCTCTACATATAGTAAGTGCACGTACAAAAAGCAATGGTACACACAAGTAACAGGAGTGGGACTGAATTATTCTTTCAGCAGAACAACACATAAACAGGACATTAAAAAAAGGAGACACAGCCACTTCATCTCTCTCCTTGGTTACATCTCTGCATGGAGAAATGCACACACAAGCAGACTTGAAAGTTCATTGTATGAAAATCAAGGCCCCAGGCCCAGATTCTCTATCCATTGTATGTTATATTGCATCATCTGAGAAGTAATAGGCGCTAATGAAGTAAGAGGCTGCTAGGATGCATTTGGATGAGGTGTCAGAATGAAGGTTGTGGACTCTTAACTTTGGCATTTCTGACTTTTGAGTGCTTCACCCTAGAACCATGGTGTTCTCTTACTGTAATATTTTTAATGAAATGCATATTTACAAGTTTAACTCAGTGTTAACAAAGAGGGTTTGTTTGGGAGAATATTTCTGATCATCTCATCTCATCGTCTTTAGAACTTTTTGTCAGGCGAACAGCAACTACTTTAACTCGTCTTCTAAAGAGGTGGGTATTCTGTGGTCCTGTGGTCAGAGATAGAGGAAGCCTGTGAAGTTAGTTAGCTGTACGTAGCTATTCAAGCTATATTCTGTGTCACATGTTTCAGCTGCTCTTTTCTCCAGTGTAATTCCTCAAAATAAATAAAAAGAATATCTGTTGCAGGGACAGGCATTAAAAAGCCTCCTAGCTAATTGAAAAACCATCTTAGAGTTGCTATGGAGTCTTTTTTTCAGGCTGTGTTTAAATTAAGTAGCTCATGGGAGAGGCTTACTCCCCATTTATAGTGAGTTCAAGTGGGACAATGGATCTATAGATCTGTGTGGCAAAGGATTAGAGAGAAGGGGCAAGCCAGTCACATAAGCTTTGTATCTCTTAAATCTGAAAAGCAAAACTGTGTATCCAATGATCTCTTCTTATAGTGTAGCAAAACAATAGAATTCAGTTCCTCTTTCCTTCATGTTAAGGTAGAACCTCCTACTTTCAAAATGGAAAGGATTGCCTTTAAGCACACATAATTCCCCGCCCCACACCTTTAAATTATTTGAACTATTACAATACCATTTTCCCAGGGTCATTCAAAATGTGAAAATCCTATTAGCGTAATTTTAGAATTATATAAAGTACCCCAAATGCCCCTAAAACAGGTTGCAGACTCACCACCGCAGCACCTCCTGCTGGTTGCTCCAGGAATTAGCTCTGTCCTAGCCATGGAGCCCCCTCTGCAAGTGGTGTCCCACCCATTGCCTGCGCTGCTGTTTGGGGTCCGCGTTGCTCCCTGGCTTGCGGTGTCCTCTCCTGGGCACAGCCCTCCAGCTGTGCCCCACTCAGTTTTCTTCCCTTCCGGGGGTACCCACAGTCCTCAGTCTGCACCTGCCCGCATGGCCAACTGCAGCTCCAAAGTATAGCTCCTCAGAGGCATGCTACAATCTGTATCGGGCCAAGCTCTTCCACAGCTAGGTGCAGTGTAAAGGGCGGGGGGAAGGGGACCCAGGACCACCCACTACCCTGGGTCCCAGCCCGGGGATCCTCTGGCAGCAACCATGTCCTGCCCTCCTCCTCTCCCCTCTACTGCTCAGGCTCCCTGGGCCACTTGCCCTTTGGCCCTTGCACCTTCTAGCCATTTCTTTAAGGGACCTCAGCCTGGCAGCTATCAGGCTGGAGTTTTCCCTACGCTCCCCTGAGCCTGCTCAGTGCTGCTGTACCTAGGGTGACCAGATGTCCCGATTTTATAGGGACAGTCCCAATTATGGGATTTTTTTCTTGTAGAGGCCCCTATTACCTCCCACCTCCTGTCCCAATTTTTCACATTTGCTGTCTGGTCACCCTAATTGTACCTAAGGTGCTATTGCTGGGAGCCCATCCTCCTCCCTTGCTTGTCAGGGAGAGATTACTGTCTCCTCTGCTTTTCAGCCTTTATATAGGGCCCAGCCTGGCCCTGACTGGCTGCTTCTAAGCTTTCTCTGATTGGCTGGGTTCTGCACAGCCATTCCAATGGCTGCTATTAATCTTTTGTCTGACAAAGTGGGGCAACTGTCCCACCACACCCCCCATGTAATGGAGGAGAGGTGCTTGAGATGAAACATTGACATGTTTGGGGTTCACTCTTTAGGGGTCAGAAATGAGATGAAAAAATTAGTTGCAAGTGCTCTTCATCAGGCATGCAGATGTTCCATAATGGCCAGTGCTGTACAGGCCAAAAATGGCCACGTTCCTGAAAGTGTCCATACTCTAGATTCCATGCCTGAATAAAGAAACTTCCCTATTCACTTGAAGGTTTTAAAAACAAGACCCTTTTTGGTTTGCAGATACTAGCATTTTTTAATCAACTTTTTTTTAACCCCCTGAGGTAAAAATCCTGGTGACTTAGAAAATATTCTTCAGAAGACATATCAGTCACAAGATACTGAGAGAATGTTTTCTTTGTAGCTGGAGGATCAATGTTGCATCTGTTTAATGTACAGTCCACAAATAATACATCTGTTTCAACAGGAATTATAGAGACGTTTTGGATTTTTGACTCTTTTCTCTACAGCACTTAGGCTTTGATTCAGCAAGGTACTTTTAAGTCCCTAGGACTTCTCATATACATGTACTTAGCTATCTTACTGAATCTGGGCCTTAGAGGGGATCATGTATTATGACCAGGTGAGCATATCTTATACAATCAGTTTCTTACTTTTCCAGCAGGACTTCAGGTGATGAAATGTACTGGAAAATTTTTTGTATCCCTCTGCACCTTTCTTCCAAGTACATGTTAAATGTATGTTTTGCTTTTAGTAGGTTTGAAGGTTTCCATTCCAGCCTGTCTTGCCAATTTCCTTCCCTTTCCAGAATGGTGACAGAATGAAAAGCAACAGATGGAAATTTAGTTGTATACATTTCCTTCTATGAGGATAAAAATGACATTGGATGCTAAGTGAATGCTAAGTAGGGTGACTAGACAGCAAGCGTGAAAATCGGGCCCAGGGAGGGGGGTAATAGGAGTGTATATAAGAAAAAAACCCAAAAATTGGGACTGTCCCTATAAAATAGGAACATCTGGTCACGCTAATGCTAAGATTTACTTGTAAAGATGCATCAGAAGAAGAAATCATTAGAGACTAAGGGCTTGATTTTCCACAGGATTGCATCTTATTTACATTTATTTGCAAAATAGGACTAAAACACAACAAAATTAGAATGGTAGCATTCTACAGCCACTTTGCACGTAATGATTACATAAAATGGAAGGCAGTGGAGAATAAAACCCCAGATACTCAGGCACGGAGCTCCACTGACTTCAGTGGGGCTCTGCGCGGTTGTGAGGGTGCTTCCATGAGGAGCAGATTTGCAGGACTGGAGCTGTAATCGTCTCAAGAAGAGAGGTGCAAATAGCAAGAAGGTGTCTAGCTCTCATAGTGCTTGGAATGTGAGATAAATAGTTGCCTCAGAAAAAGAATGTTGAAGGTGTCAAATCCATGTAGCAACATGGGTGGCACGGTGGGGTGGGTGGGTAAACCTTTGGCTGTGAGTGCAAATCTAATGTGAAGAAACAGATGTAACTATTGAATGGATGTTCAGGGATTCTCAAGAGAGGCATCTTTTCTGCAGGTCCTATACAAAGTACCTTAAGGTAATTTATTTATAGCATGCTTTTTATAGCATAGACAAGAAAATTTCAACACAATATAAATATCTTGTTTCCATCAACATCAATGGTGGTGGTAGCACCACTTCCTTCCCCGGCTTGTTAATAGTGCCTAAGTCCCCTTGTGAATCTAGCTCAAAAATCAAAATGTTTCACTTCAGAAATTTCAAAATTAACCATTTTGACATTTCCAAAACTTTTCTTCAACCAGAAGAATTGACGGAAATTGACATCAATTCACAAAATGGTTGGTTCACCTGGATCTGCATATTTCAGCAAAAAAAGTTTCATCTGAAATATTTCATTCCGCTCTAATTAGGGCTACATTTGATCTGCTCAGAGGTATCTCTAGATTTACTCTGAATATTGCAGATGAATTGGATATGATTTATTTTCTTGGTTAAATTCCTTCATTTGTTTAGTGTATGTGTTGGCCGGGAAAGATGAAATGCACACCATATCAGAATCAAAATGCACTCAAACAGCCATATGTATTGAGAAATTTCACATTGGTTTTAGGTTTTCACAGATGATTAATGCTTGATAAACAGAAATACACTTCCCAGTTTCTGATGTTCATTTAGGTCCCAATTTTACAAACACTTATATACAAGTATTCCATTGAACTCAATGAAATAACTTGAGACAGGTTACTCAGATGCTTAAATGTTTATGGAATTCAAACCTTAGGAATTAACAATCCCGTAGTTCTACAGGACTTGATAGTTGGGTATTTCTTGTTTGTGTTATTTTTTTCAATGTACATTCATGACATGTAATTGGTTGTCAGATTACATTTGTATTTCCAGCACAGCACATTTTTATTGACTAGTTTTGCAATGTTAAAGAAAGCATGTGTTCATTTTACTGTGTTTTTTGGGAGAGCTTAGCTCAGATGGAGCATCTGTTTTTTCAGTGAAGGTCTGTCTGCTTCTTACACAATTCACCGGCTGAATTGACTGAGGCACAAGAAAGTTAAGCACTCTGCCCCAAATCATACAATGAGTAAGGGTTTCAATTGTGATTCGAAAGGTGACACTCTTGACTACATGTCTTTTGTTCTGAGGACAAACTGGAGCAATGTCTCCAAAGCCTATGTGTGTTTGAAATGTGGACCCACCTGAACCTATATCTGAATTATTTAGTTAGGTTTTACTTCCAAATGGTCTGCAAGTATGCAGGTTTCCTACCCTGCTCTGAATAAAAGCTACTTACACTGCTGCTTATGCTGCCTTTAGTCCAAATGTATCACTTTCATGTGCACTGGGTTTATTGACAATTCACACAACTGTAGTAAAATGTAAACATCAGACTAAGTTTGATTGCAGAAACGTCTTTGTCTCAGACCCCAGTTCCCTCTCTCTAGAGAATCACTTTTATATTCTTCCCTTAGTTCCTGGTTATTGAGCTTCACTTGCTGCAGTGAGTCAGTACCTTCTTACCAGGTTTTAACAGCTGCTGATGCAGTCATCCAAGAGAAAAGCCTTGGTGCCCTATTTCATGGCACAAACTAGAACTCTTAATTGAGCCATCTAGAAAAAAGCTATGGAACTAAATAACAATCAAACCAATAGAGCTGTACAAAGATTGCTCTAAAAGCCTGTAGAGTTTAATTTAGAATGATACCCCTTCTATTTTGTTTTAAATCATCCCATGAAATGTTGTTGCAGGAATAGAATTCAATATTAAATGTCATAGGATTTTTCCATGAATGGGGTGACCTGACAACAAAATGGCAGATAAAATTCGGTGTCGATAAATGCAAAGTAATGCGCATTGGAAAACATAATCCCAACTATACAGTCAAAATGAGGGGGTCTAAAATTAGCTGTTACCACTCCAGAAAAAGATCTTGGCATCATCATGGATAGTTCTCTGAAAATATCTGCTCAATATTCAGGGGCAATCAAAAAAAGCTAAAAGGATGTTAGGAACCATTAGGAAAGGGATAGATAAGACAGTAAATATCAGAATGCAACTATATAAATCCATGGTACGCCCACACCTTGAATGCTCTCTGTCAAAAAAAGATATATTAGAATTGGAAAAGGTACAGAGAAGGGAAACAAAAGTGATTAAGAGTATGAAACAGCTTCCCAAGGAGGAGAGATTAAAAAGACTGGAACAGTTCACCTTGGAAAAGAGATTACTAAAAGGGAATATGATAGAGGACTATAAAATCATGAATACTGTGGAGAAAGTGGAGAAAGAAGTGTTTATTTGCTCATTCACATAACACAAGAACCAGTGGACAGCTAAGATAATTAATAGGCAGCAGGTTTAAAACAAATAAAAGTAAGTATTTCTTCACACACCACCCAGTCAACCTGTGGAACTCGTTGCCAGGGGATGCTGTGAAGGCCAAAACTATAACTGGATTTAAAAAAGAATTAGATATGTTCTTGGAGGATCGTTCCACCTATAGCTATTAGCCAAGATGTTCAGGGATGCAATCCCATGCTCTAGGTGTCCATAAGCCTCTGACAGTCAGATGCTGGGACTGGACGACTAGGGATGGATCCTTTGATAATTGCCCAGTTCTGTTCATTCCCTTTGAAGCATCTGGCATTGGCCACTGTTGGAAGACAGGATACTGGGCTAGATAGCCCATTGGTTTGACCCAGTATGGCCATTCTGACATTTATGAAGACTAACATCACCAAACTATTTATTCCTGAAATCTATGCTAAAACTCAAAGCAGAATTTTTTGATAGGCTGTATGGGGAAGATATAATTTCAGGTGGGTAAGAGTATTAATAAACTCTTAAGAAACAATTAAATGGAGCCTGCTGTAAAGGGAGAAAAGTTCTTTAATGAGAAGGACACCTAAGTAGTATAAGACTTTCCTGGAATGAGCAAAACTCATCCAGTCTTAGGGCAGGTCTACACTAGAAGTGCTGCACCGATGCAGCGCGCCTGGTGAAGATGCTCTATGACAGGGGTCAGCAACCTTTCAGAAATGGGGTGTGTCGAGTCTTCATTTATTCACTCTAGTTTTAAGGGTTTGCGTGCCAGTAATACATTTTAACATTTTTAGAAGATCTCTTTCTACAAGTCTTTAATATATAAATAAACTACTGTTGTGGAGTATATAAGGTTTTAAAAATGTGTAAGAAGCTTCATTTAAAATTAAATTAAATACAGAGCTCCGCAGACCAGTGACCAGGGCCCAGGCAATGTGAGTGCCACTGAAAATCAGCTCATGGCACTCGGGCTGTAGGTTGCCTACCCCTGCTCTATGATGACGGGAGAGCAGGCTCCTGTCGGCATAATTACTCCACCACCATGAGAGGTGGAAGCTGTCTTTTTTGCACCCCTGAGCAACATAAGTTAGATCAACGTAAGTGGTACTGTAGATCCACTGTCCTTATATTTGCCTAAAAGGAACTTGTGTAAAGTACTATAAAACTCTGAAGAACAAACACATTTAGGTTGATCGAAAGTGCTAAGGAATATGTTCCTTTCTGTTGTCCTGTATAACTATTAATTGCCATGTGGCCATCATAAAAATGTTTTTTCATGATTTTTATTTTTTAAGTTGAAATTAAAATGTATAATACATTAATGTTTGTCCAGCCTGCCAATGGAATTCCATAGGGATCCTTTCTCAAGTTCAACCTGTGCACTGAGAGTGTCTTAAAAGAATGAAGGGGCACTGATCCTGCAGCTGTTGTGTGCTCATAACCGAAGTCAATTGTTTTGAAATCTTAGCAATTGCAGGATCGGGTCCCACAGTTCAGAAGCAGTGCAAGAAAGCTACTAACATCTTGGCATGAAATGCAGAAAACCCTCTTTATAGATTCCACGCATCCTTTACACATACTGTACCATAGAGGCAAGATATTATTTCTCTGCCTGTTTTAGGCCTCAGTCCTGCAAAAACACACATATATATATATGCTTAACATTATATATCATGAGTAATCCCACTAAAGTCCAATCTTTGCAGGATTGGGATCTTATTTTGCTCTTGCTCTGCAGTTATCTTTTATTAAAGCGCCCAGAAGCTTGAGGACTTGGTTACCAATGCATTAAAATGTATTACTTATTTGTAAATTATGATAATACAAAAACCTAGTTTTTTCTATCATAATAAGTGAGTAAACTAAGTCCCCAGTCCAGCAAGCACTGATGCGTCAGCTGAGCTCTGTTCATATAAATAGTGGGATTACTCATGTGGGTAAATGTAACCATATGTGCAAGCATTTTCCATAGTTGTTAAGGCCCAGTTTTATAATCTCAAAATTCTAAAATCTGATATGATATAAACTTTAATGCGGGGGAGGGGGAGAAGTGCCTAGATAGATTGGTAAGGAGAGGGATGTACTGACTGCACATCTAGGGAAATACCTTTAACAAACCTCTTGAGGATGTCAATGACAGTTTATGCTGGGAAAGGATTCAGGATTTGGGCTCATAAAAAGAAACAGCATTCATAGTCCACTTCACATTGATATAACTTTGAGAACTACATAATTAAACTTATTATTCAAAAAGTCTTATAATAACAGTCCAAGGCTTATATATTTTTCTGTTTGAAAACAATACAACCAGGGGAAATTCACATATTGGCTACATTATAACTCCACAAATCACACCAGTAACAAAATATGACCAACAATAGCCTGCCTGAGCCACCAAATAGACATGCACCGTATAGGTGTTGACCATTCAATTCAGAGCTTATTTAGTTTCCCAACAATGCCAGCCAGTGCTCTTGTAGCTGACTTTTCTGCTGCTACTAGAAGCTGTAGCTTTCTCATTTGATCCTTTCTTGTTTTCTAGCCCATCACTCCTCCCCCTGTTTAGAAGTGATGTGAAGGCTGGGAGCAGGGGGATGAACAGTTGTGTAGGTGGGGAGACACAAAATTAATTAATTAGTATTTTGTGAGTGAGGAGACACTGGATGCTCTTCACAGAGAGCCCTAGCAGCTGGGGCCAGATTCCCAGGATCACTTGCCCTATACATTTGGGAGAGTTGACAACACTAACTGCCTTTCTTTCTCTCTCTGGAGATAGGCAAGGGAAGTTCAACCAAAAGACAGGCCACAATGCACAATATCATCTCCTTATCACCATACTCTTTACTGAAGTAAGGACACAGTTGTTGATGAGTGGGTCGGACCAAAGGTCCGTCTAGCCCAGTATCTTGTCTTCCTTCCTCCACTGTCCCAGTGTGGTTGCCTCATTATCACTCTTCTTCCAAGATCCTTTAATGTTTCTTTCTTTCTTTCTTTCTTTCTTTCTTTCTTTCTTTCTTTCTTTCTTTCTTTCTTTCTTTCTTTCTTTCTTTCTTTCTTTCTTCTTAAAATATGTTGCAGGTGTCTCTTGTTTGCAAGATATCCCTCAAACACTCTCTCTATAAAGAAGGTTGTGCTAATGGAATTCTGGGTTTCTAAAATGGTTTCTAAAAGTATAGTCTACTTCAGCAGGCTACAATGCGTATTTGAAATAACTGTGCCTGTGGCTTACATGATAAGAATGGGTTTCTTTGTTTTGTGTGATTTATGATTTCCTTAACTATTCATTTTCTTGCTTTTTAAGTCCTTGGGTTTTATAAATGGTGTGTTAAGTAACAACACTTGTTGATTAGCAATCTTGACTGGCTTTTGGAATGAAGTTCCTTTATTACATGGAAAAACATATTGCTGGAGGTAAATGGGTATTTTATTACCTTAGATTTTTTTATGTAGTCAAATAGATATCAATGCTTGCTTTCAAAATTGGCTGAATGCCATGGAAGACCTATCTGAGACTACACTAAGGTGTTCAGAGTGCTTGAGGGGCTGTCATGAACCCTGCTATGTGTGTGGTCTGGTTCCAAATGGCTGTGCATCACAGCAAGAAGAGTTGCAGGGTGCCCTGTGCAGATTTTCTGTGCGGGAAGCTCAGCTCCTTAAGGGCACAGTCTCCAATATCACTAAACTGTTGGTCTCAAATGTACGATAGATTGAGTTGAGTGCCAAGTATTTATTTAGGTTGAAGCAAATACGATAGTGAAATATGGCATCTTTCTATTGATCGGTCCACAACGTCTGTAGCTGAATCAGAAGCACTGTATTTTCAAAGCCATTGTTTGTTGTTCCTTGTACAGCTGAGGAAAGTGTCCCAGTCAGTAATTTATGACTCCTCTGATAGCCCAATAAACAGGCTTAGGGTAACTATCAGTAACTTGCTTGTTGATATATTTAAACAGTACTCTGATCGACTGACGTGCTCTTACTATGTGTCTTTTATCTGGGGGTTTCTGACTAGTTCAGGATTTATCAGCAAGTCAGGATTTCCACCAGTGGAAAAATACCTTGCCTCTGCTCAGAAGCTGGAGATTTTGCTATAGAAAGCAATGCAGTCACCTATCCAAATGTACAAGGTTGGACGACTGAGCTTGTTCTCGGGATGCAGATCAGAGTAATCTCTCCCACATCTTTCTACACTGTCCATTTACACATTCATTTGCAGATATAATATTAGATTGTATTTAAGAAAACACCCAAATAGACAAAGTTCTCAGTCACGATGACAACTTATACCAGGTAAATAAAAATGCAAAACCTCATACATCTTGATTACAACTGCTATCAAATCACCTTGCAGGGAATCCTTGTTAAATATTGATCACAGGGTGACTTCCTGAGTATTCTTACAACATTAATATTTGAAAGGGTATTTTTTTTAAAAAAAATACTTACACACAAAACTACATTAAAAGAATATTATTAAATACAAAGTGAAGCAGGCAAAAGTTAGGATATGCCAGTATTGTGTGGAGGCAATGGGGTCTAGTGGATGGAGTACAGAACTGATCTAGTTTTTATTTTTCTGGCTCTGCCTCTGGCCTCCTGGGTGACTTTGTGCAAGTCTTTTGCCTCTCCCTGCCTCAGTTTCCCCATCTGTAAAACGAGAATAATGATACTGACCTACTTTGAAATCTATTGATGAAAAACACTATATAAGAGCTGTCATTACTTGTGTGTATGTCTTATAAAACAGGCTTTAATTACATTGTTACATACAATTATTTACCTGGGGCCCCTCCCTCATTCAGTGCACGGGATGGTCCTGCTCTGGGGCTGTGTAGGGAAGCAGGAGGCTGTTTTCTGTAGGACCCGCTGTTTGTTGCAGAAGTTGGAAGGTGTGAAGTGAATGAATAAGGGGAGTGCAGGAAGAGAGAGGATGGGAACATACAGGGCTTAAATTAATTCTGTGCTGTCTGGAGCAGAGCTCCAGTAAATATTTTCAACCCCCTGGAGTTTTCATAGCATGTTGGGGGGCTCTGGGAAATACTCTATGAGAATTTAAGCCCCGGTAACATGAAAGGATAAGGAACTTTGAATATTTAGACCAGTGGTTTCCAAACTGTGGGTTGCTACTAGGGTAGCCAACCCTTCCGGTTTTGCTGGGAGTCTTCTGGAATTCGGCTCTATCTCCTGGAGGCTACTGAAGCCAAACTGGGAGATTTAGCCCGCTAAAAGTCCGGGGGCTAAGGCAGGCTTCCAGAAGCAGCCTGTGGAGGTGGTGCCTACAGGCAGGGTCAGCGTGTGGAGCCCCCAGTCCTCCCAGAGACCGCAGGAATAGGCTGGCTGCTTCCGGGAGTGGCATGCAGAGGGGACAGTGCATGGAGTCACCTGGTCCTGCTTACCTCTGGCGCTCCTGGTTGGCAGTGGAGCAGGGCTAAGGCAGGCTCTGTCCCCGTAGTTCCCATTGGCCACAGTTCCTGGCCAATGGGAGCTGTGGAGTCAGCATTTGGGGTGCGGGCAGTGCACGGAGACTCCTTGCTTCCCCCCCCCCCCAGGGGGCACAGGAAGTGGTACAGGACTAGGGCAGGCACGGAGCCTGCCTCATCCCTGCTGTGTCACTGACGGGGAGGCAACCGAGGCAAGCACTGCCCAGCTGGAGTCTGCAGTCCTCATCTCCTCCCTCACCCCAACCCGCTGCACCAGCCCTGAGCCCTCTCCTGGAGCCTGCACCCCACCCCACACCCCCCTCTAACACCCAAACTCCCTCCCAGAGCTTGCACCCTACACCCCCTCCTGCACCTCAACCTCCTGCCCCAGGCTCAGCCTGGAGCCCCCTCCCATACTCAGAACCCCTTGGCCCCAGCCCAGAGCCTGCACTCCAACCCCCTGCTCCAGCCTGGTGAAAGTGAGTGAGAGTGGGGAAGAGCGAGCAACAGAGGGAGGGGGGATGGAGTGAGTGGGGAAGGGGAAGGGCAGACAGCAGGGTGAGGGTGTTTTGGGTTGGTGTGATTAGACAGTTGGCAACCCTTGTTGCTATCCAAAGTGGCGGTTGCGACATCGGCAGATGGGGTCGCAGGAGCATGAGGAGAATGCCATTGTACAAAATGGCGCCCTTCACATACCATGACCTCAGATGCACCATTTGTATGAGGTCATGCCTCATGAAGGATGCTATTTTGCTCTACAAAATGGCGCCTTCATGTGGTATCACCTCATACATGCTGTATGTGTGTGAGGTCATGCTATGCAGAGAATGCCATTTTGTAAAGCAAAATGGTGTCCTCCATGCAGCGTGACCTTGCATGTATAGTGCATGTGAGGTCACACTGAATAGACGATGCCATTTTAAAGTTGCGTCCTCCATGCTATCTAGGGTTGTGGGAAGCAATACATCTAAAAATAGAGTCATGCAAGGAAAATGTCTGGGAAACTGAGATTTAGAGCCTTGTTAAATTTGAATGAAAATGGATGGAAACGTAGTGTGTAAATGAGTGTAGCACCAGTGAAGTAAGTGGAGCTTTCCAATTTAAAGCATCTAAAGATCTGGTCCCCTAATATTTATTGTATGTTTTTGCTTTAATCTTTGTTGTATTTGTTTGGCAATAAACAGTTTTAATGATTTCTTTTAAAAATCTGAATATGTTAGACTTTGTGGTAGCCAGTGTTTTCCAGTCTACTTTGAGGCTTGCAATTTTCCTTTATACACCCTGAATTTTGTGGGTCTCATTCTGATTTCACTAGCAGAAATGACTTGCACCAGTGTTGAAACTGATGGCGTTCTATGAGCGTAAAATCAGGGCTAGATCAGAGTCTGGCCCTGTGGTGGTGAACTCTCCCATTTTATTTTGCATGGATCTTTCTTGTGCAAATTCAAACAATTTTAGTAAATAAAATGGGAAATATGGAGCAGAATGGGATTAAAGAAAGCTGTCCATTTTGAACATCAGCAGCTGCATTCTTGAATTTGTTCTGATCCATTTGATGGTGTACACTTGCTGGAAGAGACAGTGTATGATTATTTACATTGGGTCCAGTGAAAAAGCATTGGTTTACAATAGTCTAATTTTATAAACCCTGAAGGCACTTCAGTTGCATTAATTGAACTGATCCAGTAACAGATCATCATGCAATGTAACAGTATTCTTTGAAGGTGTCCTTAATTTAGAATTTGCAGTGCCACAGTCCAGGAAAAGTAGAAACAACCTCATATTATACCCAAATATACCATATTTCACCCTCTTCTGGGTTGTTTTGGAGATGAGGGGGCACTCACAGACTCAGCCAGTATCTGTATACATTCTTTGCTTCCTGTCCTGCTACACACAGCATCTTCTGACAAGTTGGCTCTGTAGCCTTTGATTCCCCTTCACTTTCCAGTACAGAGATTTCCTTTAAAGACTTTAAAAAATGTTTTATCAGTAAAAGAGATTTTAACCCATTCTCTGCTGGAGTCAGATGTGTATTCCTGTGCCATTGAGAGTGGTGTGCCAGCTACAGACACATCAAGTGGTATCATAGAATCATGGAATATTAGGGCTGGAAGGGATCTCTGGAGGTCATCTAGTCCAACCCCCTGCTCAAAGCAGGACCAATCCTCAACTAAATCATCTCTCTATCCCTTGTGCTGGGTACATAAGCAGTTTGAAATGGCAATGGGACACTGGTGCTTTAAACCTATGTGCCCAGGAGAAGGGGAAGCATTTGGCAGACCTTTACGGTAATGGACTGCAGTTAGGCACATCTGGCAGCTTGCAGGAAGTTTGGATGGGGGCAGGTGAGAGAAGTTTTGTGTTCTCACACTGCCTGTGGCCATGACTAGTAGATGTATGAAACCTGTTGTCAATTAGATGATTTGCTGTTAAGTCTTAATGGGGGCCTGGGAAGCATCTGTTTTCTCAAGTGAGCCTAATAAGAGAATGTTGGTTGAGGGTTCTGGGTGTGGTGTTAGATACATCTCTCCTGTGGGTTTAGGAGAGGAGGTAGGAACAGAGAGCAGTCTTTAGGGCTGGGGGAAGCAGTTAGCGTTTCTAGAAGCAAGCATATAGAACAAATGGCAGAGTTAGGAGTAAAAGGGAAGCCTCAAGCAAAAAGCTGTAAAGGGAGATGTGTACAGACTAGAACTGGTGTTTTTAATGGCACTTACATATTTATCAAACTGGTTAACTTTAGTACAAAGTAGCAGCCAAAATAGTTTATAATAACCAGAAGTTTCCAATTAGAGAGGGAATCCTTAGGCCAAAGGGCTGGATGAGTTCATACACAGCAGCAGTGTGTAGGAAAATGGTAAGTAACTATGGAGCTTTGAGGAAACCCTGAGAGATTGCAGAGGGGAAGGGATCTTGCTGTAAGAGACTTCCTTGAGACTTGCCTCTGCCATGAAGCCTACCAAATGTGGTCATTTGGAACTGCCTAGGTTTGTGGCAATATGGGATTCCCTCTCTTTATGCAAAGCGTGCTTTTAAAAATGTTTCCTCCTTCCTTTGTCTCTTCCATCTCTTGTTGTATCTTGGGTCATGAGGGACAGAGCCTGTGTTCTTACCACATGCTTGCACAGTCCCTAGTAGAGTGAGGTCTTTCTCCTTGATTGGGACACGCAGATATCACTGTTATACAGATAATTAATAATGGTAGCGTTGTGTGAAATAGGGGAGAACTGTCACCAGCTGTGTAGCATCTGACCTCTGTAGGATTCTTTATTTTAAGAATTGAGTACATTAATTTATAATCAGTATTAAACTATTATTATTATTATTATTATTATTATTATTAAATACATTATTATTTATTTCTTTAATTTATTTATTCAACTTTTAGAGATCTGTCCATTTCCAACCTTACACACTTGCCAAGATGTTCAAATGAACTCAACTCCTTTGCAGGTGCCAGAATAAATGATCAGCACACAACGTTTTGGGAGCTGAGATTATTTTTTGAAAATCTGTCCATACATGTCACAGTGGGAGCTGGTGGGTGTTGAGCACTTCTGAATATCTGTTCCTTATTAATCTGCCTAAATGGGAACTGATCTTGTGAAAATTGAGCCTCATATGGAGGAAGAGAGCTTGAGTGTAGCAGAAGGGAATGTGCGAGCTAGACGACACTTTAGATGATATGGTTTGTAGGTAAAGGTGTTTTGAGCAATGATCATGTAAGCTGTTGAAAATAATTCCTCTTTCATGCAATGATAGACTCTAGTTTCCCTGTATAATTTCCCCATCCAAACTTCCTGCAAGCTGCCAGATGTGCCTTACTGCAGTCCATTACCGTAAAGGTCTGCCAAATGCTTCCCCTTCTCCTGGGCACATCAGTTTAAAGCACCAGTGTCCCATTGCCATTTCAAACTGATTACATACCCAGCACAAGGGTACTAATATCTAGATATAGATATCAAGATATAGATATATATGAAATTATATATATAATTTATCCCCAGATGTGATTTTAGTGTAAGAAGAAAACTGCTTCCCCAGTTACTGAACACTCTGCTTTGTTATCTCTCTTGCTAGACTCATGTTCACCCATCCCTTCCTGTAATGCTTTCAGACCCCAGACTGCCACCCACCCCTAGTCCTTTGTCTGTGGGAGGAGACAGAATGTGGATTTAGTGATAATTGTGAAGATTAATGTGTTGGATAGCTTTGGTTGCTAATTTGTTATTTTAAATACATATTGTGCTTTGAAGGCTCCTATAGGATTTAGTCTCCAGCTAAAGACAAAGATCTAAGGGATGCTTGTATAATTCTCTCATCTTCTAACAGTACAGTATGTCATTTTGGCCTAAATAGATGCATATGTTATAAACCCCACAGAATTTAACTGAATACAAAACATTACCATTTAAATATACTTGCATATTTAAGTGAAATTTCAGGAAACTAATACACTAAAGCCCTCAAGAATCTAAAAGTCGCCTGCTGTTTCCTCAGACTCTGTTCAAAAGGAATTAACTTCCTTTATCTTAAAGAATTTTTCCATTGCAAGTCACCATTTTATTTTAAACCTAAACAGAATTGAAAGGGATTTCAGTTTCTAGGGCTGTCAATTTGATGCCTTTCACCAAACACGGAATTACTTTATGGCAAAGGACTGTTTTGTCTCAAATTATTGTATTTTTCCATTAATCAAATTAGCTTTTCACATTTAATCAGATACGTTCTTTTAAATCCAGTAGCACAAATTACTGACTATAAGCTTTCAACTCCACTAATGTATTAAAATGGAGAACTATGCATTTTCCTGAGATCAGATTCTCCCAGCCTGACTCAGGCTGAGAAGTATCTCTCTCTGTAAGTAGTTTATGGAAGTACTTGTAGAGGAAAATGTTGGTCCAGCACTGAATTTAAATGCATGATTTGTTTCAGTGTAGTCAATAGGACTACTTGAAGCTTAATATTATGGATGTGCATACATGCTTTGCTGGATCAGGGCTTTAAGTAATAAGTGATAAGTAAGTGTGTCAGAGTCTAGTCCTAAACTGGGGCCTGATTCTCTAGCCTTTTATTGTTAGTTGTTGTGCCTATTACTCTAAGTATTCCCATTTAAGTTAATGGAACTACCTACAGTTGCAAGAACTTGAAGGATTAGTCCCTTAAAGTCCCAATCTTGCCAATACTTCTGCATGTGCTTTGCTTTAAGCACATGGGGGCCCTATAACGGAACTAGTTAGGAGTTGGAAATTAAGCACATATGTAAACATTCGCAGAACTGGTCTCTTAATTTGTAGCTACTGGGGAAGCTTGTTAATATATCCATTGTACTGTAACTTCAGATAGATAGCTTTTTAAAAACAGCAATCATGTTTACTGCAATCAACAAATATTTAATGGAATCAGGGCAGTATATATTAGTAGAAATCAACATGCTTGCCAGATCTAGTGCTGAATACTTTTCTGCAGCCAACATATATTTAAATCCCAACATGCCTTCCCCCCCCCCCCCCGTTCCCACTTACACAGATGTGGTTTCTGACAATCACCCTATATATACTTGTGCACTCTAACCACCTCACCATGTATCTTTATCTACCTCAGGAGTCAGCAACCTTTCAGAAGTGGTGTGCTGAGTCTTCATTTATTCTCTAGTTTAAGGATTCATGTGCCAGTAATACATTTTAACGTTTTTAAATCTCTTTAAAAGTCTACAATATGTAACTAAATGATTGTTGTATATAAAGTAAAAAAAGGCTTTTTAAATGCTTAGGAAGCTTCATTTAAAATTAAATTAAAATGCAGAGCCCCCCCTTACCAGTTGCCAAGACCCAGGCAGTCTGAGTGCCACTGAAAATCAGCTTGCGTGTCACCTTAGGCATGCGTGCCTTAGATTGCCCCGATCTAGCTGATATTTTCCAGTTACTGAGTCACTGTCTGGCAAAACAACCTGAGATACACTGATTTTTCTCCTATAGGTAGCATCTCATGGGCCTCAGTTAAGTCTCCTTAAAGTTCATAGTCTTCCAGAACCAGTACTTTTTGTGTTCACTGTTGTTTATTTTCACTGTCACTTTTGGTTTTTTGCGATGAATATATGTGCTTGGCCACCAGTGCTTTGGCCCTGGTTCCCCATGGACTTGTGTAAATTGGCCAGTTTCGACCAGCTAAATATCTGTGCCTTTATATGGCTAAGAAATCTTCTGAGTTTCTCAGAAGTGTGGGAAAGAGCTGGGAATTGAACCTAGATTTCTAGAATCCTAATGGAGTGTTTTAACCACAAGCCCATTCTTCTTCTCATCCTTGTAAATGGTTGCTAAAACATGTTTTCCCCATGTCAGAGTATTTTGGGGCTGCTATTCTTTTGAAAGGGATCCAAGCCAATCTGGTTGTACTACTTTCTTAGCAATAATATGAAATGTTCTTTTAAGAAACACTTCCCCCCAGTTCAACTTGGGGAGGGGGGAACACTTCATCCCCAAGGTAATAACACAGTAGTGTCTGGGGTTACATCACAGATGAACTTGGCCTGTTGCCTTTGTAGTTGTTGCGTTGCTGCCAAACGAATGGTGATGGGTGTGATGACTGTGGCACATGTTTAAAGGGTGCTGTGAATTGTAATAAGATACTAGCTTAAATGGAGGCTGCTAATGCCTGTTAAGATCTTTAACAGTACCATTGTTGCTGCATGAAAATGGCAGTGAATATGGTTTTCTTCACCACTGTGTGGTCCAAGGCAGATTCTGTCAAGAGATATTGCAGGTGATCCCACAGCTGGGGAGTTTGCAGAAAACCTGGGGTGCTGCTGTTGCTTAGTTCTTAGTTTCTGATTTGTATTCAAAGACGGGCAGCAAACTGTGTTGCTTATGTTTCCATCTTTTTCTTCTGTGGGTTTCTGTAGCCCAGTCATGATATGCCATACACTGTTTATTTGGGCTGCAGTATATGCTTTGTTTACAGCATGTGTCTGTGTGATTATGCTGAGCTAGGAAACATAAAAGGAGTCTTTTTAACAATTGGTTTCAGAGTAGCAGCCATGCTAGTCTGTATCCGCAAAAAGAACAGGCGTACTTCTAGCACCTTAGAGACTAACAAATTTATTTAAGCATAAGTGGGCTCCAGCCTACAAAAGCTTATGCTTAAATAAATTTATTAGTCTCTAAGGTGCCACAAGTACTCCTGTTCTTTTAACAATTGGATGTATGATTAGCCCAAAGGATCATAGGTTTTGATGAGGGGGAAAAACCTATACTATCTTTCCTTACACCATTGCATTCAGCGATGAGTTTTGTTTTCAAATGAACCTTAAAGATAACACCCCTCTCCTCTCCCTCTTTCTTCCTTTTAAAAATTATTTAGTGTTCATGAAAACTGCTAGATTGGAAAATTAAATCCTTTGTTTATCCAGGGAATGAGCATATAGTGGGCAAAAGTGATACACTCTCCACAATATGGTTTGACACTGAATGTGGGGGACGACTGAGGAACAAGAATCTCTTAGCTACTTGTATGGGCCTCGTTAATGGAGCATCTGGGCGCGTCTTGATTTTTAATGTATTTACTAGGACTGGCCAGAAAACAGCAATTTGTGGAATGAAATGAGACCTTTTTTGATGATTTTTTAAATTTGTTGCTAAAAAAGCATGAGAGAGACACACACAGAGAGACTGACTCTCTCTGCCCCCCTCTTTAGCCTGGTGGCCAGGGCGCTTCCTGGGATGTGGGAAAACCAAGTTTTAGTCCTTGCTCTGAATAAGGCAAAGCAAGGACTTGAACCTGACTCTCCCACACTGAAGTGAGTGCCTGCCTTAGCCACCAGATGATTGGCTATTGTAAGGTGGGTCACCAAATTCCATCCAGAACACGAGAAGCACTTTAATCAAAACCAGTAGGTTTCCACCAAATGGCATTTTTTGTGTGGCCAGCTCCAGCATTTACCCTCCCAACATGATTGTGAGGTGGTTAAATACTATAGTCCCCATTTTACAGAAGCACAGAGATACTAAGTAGCCCAGACTACACAGGAAGTTGGTGGTAGAGTAGGAATTTGAACCTAGCTCTCCCAAACCATGGGCTAATGCCTGGTTTACTGGACATCCTTCCTCCCACTCTGCTGATAGATCAGTCTGAATGCCCACTATCTTCACTGAGATTATCCTGCCAACAAAAGTGCCAACTGTGGTGTTTTTTAAAAAAAAGATATCACGAAGAAGGCAGCCCAGAGCGATTGGATGCTGACTGCCTGGGAATTAGCTAATGTTTTTCAAAGCAGAACTATGGAGGTCACATCTGTCATGATGAGCTGTTCTTTGAGCATCTGAAGTTTTGTTTAAAATGTTGTTTTGGATTGCAATAGAGACTCTCTGTGTGTTTTTTTTAAGCTCATTAGTCAGTTCACATGAAATAGTTTTATCTTGTTGAATAAGCAACATTTGAAGAAGTAAAATAGGGAAAGTTGATATTTGAATATTTAATGTAATTATGAAACCATAAAAAGATTAAAATTAAACAGGAAATGTAGAATAGCAAAAATATTTATTTGCTTCCCTCTTCCCCCAAATTTCACATGTTGCTCATCATCTTAGATTATTTACATGGTAAGATCTTTAGGGCATGTCATCTCTCTCACTAGGTGTTTCTACCATGCCCAGCACAACAGGGCTGTACTCTCAGTTGTGGCATAATACAAATAGATGCTGTAATACAAATAATAAGGGTTTGTAAAATGGTTGGGGCAGAGATTATCTGTGTCTCTTCAGATAGTACGTATTGCGACACAGCCTGGATCTTCATCTGGAATACTGGGTGCTACAATAACGATAGAGATATGGAATAACAATGTTGGAGTTTAATGATCGCCTGAGAAGATAAGATAGGTAACAGCTTGTGTTTGGGGAGCTGACTGTAGCAAAGCAGTAACATTTCCTTGAAGAGCATGTGTCACTGTAGCTATGCTGAGCTAGGAAAGGCCCCCCCAATCAACCCAGCACAGATTGCAAAATAGGTTTAATTAAGGAAGCATTGATGAACTAGCTTTGTACTTCAGAACCATTGTCAGTCTGTCAGTTATGGTGCATCATGCATCAAAACCCCAGGGGACATAAACATTCTGGTCAGTTGTCACATGTTGGCAAGTTGGAGAACTACTGTTATTCCCTGAGGTCTAAATATTGTGGAAGGAATCCCTCCCATCTCCTGAGCCACAGGAGCTGTAATCTCTGGCACTTGAGTATGAGGGCTCCTTGTGCCAGCCCTATCAGAGCCTGTGCAAGGACCAGGGACCCTAATGTACTGGATATGTCTGGGCATAGAATTTCACCAGTTCCTAAACCATAGAAAACCAAAGTGAAAGATTAACATGACAACTTGAAAAGTGCTTAAAGAGCGACTCAGTGAGTTCTTTCCTGCCTACTTCAAGCCAGGGGCTATGGAAAACGTTCCATTTTTAGCATTAATGCCTTTTTATTGAGTGCTGCATGTCATTTAATTTTAAAAAGCCACCCACAAGTGATTAAGGAAAATAAGTGAAGAGAAGGCCCTATTTATTTCCAAGATGATGAAAATGACTCTCAAAGGCCTACATGAGCGCTGGTGAATGCTGTCTTTCAAATGAGACTTAAAACTAAGGTCCTGAGTACTTGTGACTATTAACTATCCCATGGCATTTTTGCAGAGTGTAAGGGGTGTTTCAGCCTGGCATTCTGGCCAAATTCCAGTTGGGTAATTACAATTCTCCCTGTAGTTACAGCTGGAACACAGCATTCTCTTTTGTTTTCTCTCCCAAGGTGTTGTATAGTGTTGCTGTGTGCTGTCAAACAGCTGCTGAGTTCTACCGGTACCTTGCAGGTGGTTGCATGTCAGTGGTGAAAGAAGTGATCCTTGTGTATAGTTTGCATACTGCTTTATAAAGTGCTTTTGGATTCTTTGTGACAAATGGTACCATTTAAAGTAACGTCTATCATTTACCTGGAGGAAAAAAACCGCTACTCTTAAATTCCAGTTCTGTGTACTAGACAGTGTATAAGAGATGTAGGAAGAACCAGCCTATAGGTGATCATTTATAGTATATCCGTACTGTACCTTTAAAAACTGTCTACCTCTACGAGTCCTGTAAAATCAAGAGTATAATTAAGCAGGCACTTTTACTCCACTGCAAGAATGAGTGTTAAATGAGGGTTTTCCCATTTTACTGCTTCTCCAATAACACCCTGTGTCGTTCTCCACCATTCCTGTCCCTTACAGATGGACTGCCCTTCCTGAGCTGGGGCACAAAGCCACTGCTCTCTCCTCATTTGAATTCCTCCTTTTGACCCATTCATACTGTGGTGCTTTCAGGAAATGAGCCAACAACAACAATTTTTGACATTTATTTTTACTTATATAAACAAAATTCATTACTGTTCTGTTCATGTCACTATCCTAGCTGAGCAAACATTAAAACTTCTTCTTGTCCCACAGTCCTTGCTCAGTGACACTTTTCTGTTTTGTTGTATTCCTTAATTTAATTGTGGAGACAAGGTGGGTGAATATCTTTTATTAGATCACTGGCTGCTGGTGAAAGAGACAAGATTTTGAGCTACACTGAACTCTTCTTCATCACCTCTGTAGCTCAAAATCTTGTTTGTTTCATTAGCAGAAGTTGGTTCAATAAGAGATTACCCCATCCATTGTCTCGCTAATATTGCCAGACCAAAACAGCTACAACAACACCGTGGAAGGTATTTAATTTAATTGTCATGTCCGAAACTAAATTGTTGGGACACGGATCCAGTCATTTTATCTGTAGCGTGAGAACGTGATGAGGCATTTAAAATATTTTTTTTTGTTAAAAGTGACTCTCGCTACTGTGTTTTCTTAATGTACTGTGAAACACAGCGTTCCAAAAGCCACCAGACTTAATGTATCCATATTTTCAAAATTATAAAATAGGAAAACTGTTTTGGTGGGGTTTTTTTTAGGGTTGTGAAATACTTATGAAAGTACACATATAAAAAGGCATGCCAATGTTGCTATTGCCAGCTTTTTGATTCAACGGCAGCATGGGTATGTTTCTTAGAGTGGGGGATTTTTTTCCAGTAACAGCATGTTCTCAATGAGTGTACCATGAAACACTGAACAAGAGTTGTTAACATCCTCTTTGAACAAAAGAAGAGCATTAACGGCGTCTATACTCATTCAGCCTTTCTGTTCGCTCCAAACACCGTTCAACACACTGAACACTCACTCCACTGAGTGATTTGTTCCTGGTGAGTGCAGAGCATGTTCTATTTGGTATAGTGATATGCCTTGAGCAAACAACGCACTTGTGGAAGAAACAACATTGTGACTGAGGAAATGAAAAACTAGAATATTGCAGGTGTCCTGAAAAGTTGAATGTAAAAGCAGGACGATCCCAGTAAAACCATGATACAGGGTTAAATAATATATGGAGATATACCTATCTCATAGAACTGGAAAGACCTTGAAAGGTCATTGAGCCCAGTCCACTGCCTTCACTAGCAGGACCACGTAGTGTCCTCTGACAGATTTATTTGCCCCAGATCCCTAAATGGCCCCCTCCAGGATTGAGCTCATTACTCTGAGTTTAGGAGGCCAATGCTCAAACCACTGAGCTATCCCTCCACTGCATGTTACTTTAAGCATGGTTACTATTCTGCCCAGACTGCAACTGTGAAAAATTGGGATGGGGGTGGGGGTAATAGGAACTTACATAAGAAAAAGAACCCCAAAATTGGGACTGTCCCTATAAAATTGGGATATCTGGTCACCCTAGTTAATATTAACCAGAGATGAACAGTCTCCAAGAGAAGGAAGGCATACATCTCAGGCATCCCCTATGAACAACACAGAACAGAGCGTGAATTGTGGTGTACATCTTTATATAGGGCATTTGTAGAAGAACAGTTCTGAGCCTTATGGGGATATGTTGAAATGTCTGACTGAAATGAATTAGTTACATTTAGCAGACAGCAGAGGATGGAAGCTCAACAATTTTTACTGATTCTACATGTAATTTTCTGTCATGCTAGGCAAAAGTGATGGCACAGAATCAAACAAGCAATCTTATACACAGACTGCAGAGCAAGCAAAATAAAATGAGCCCCCTGTCCTCTTATGTTTAAAAGCTGGACCTTCTGTGCCTCATGTTGCTTTTCTAGAGTGCCCATGAAGTCCAGTAACGTGGATGCACCATATGAAACTGATGTTCTGGGAAAGGTTTATTTTATTTAGATGCAATGACTCGATGTTCTAGATCAGACGTTCAGCTCTTTCTTTTCTAAATTGCAAAAATGTTTTCCCTCTCAGAGCAACATCTGTTATTTAGCAACATGCAAATTTCCATAAATAATCCCAGATTTTTGGTGAGTGAGGCTATAAACAACTGTTCCATGTGAAGAAATGCAAGGCCTACAGTTCAGCTTCCTGTCTCCATGAAGAGGGACAGCTGCAACCAAGTAAGAGGATGGAGTGCCACCTCTGCACCATGTACCCTCTTACCTTAGTCTCCACAGAAGATTTTTTTGGGGTATGTAGAGGGATCTAGCTCTGTGATATTTTGCTCTGGGATGGACATAGGTGTCATTTGTGTTTCTCCTATTCCCTCCTGAAAGTTCCCAAGGCAGTCAGTTGCCCTGGGTAGCAGAGTGAAGGTATGGGAAGTGTTGGTGGAAGTCCCTTTCCTGTTCCCCCTTGTGGATTACTCAAGAACTGTGAGGTGAGGGTGTAGAGCATGGATTGGCAACGTTGGCATGCGGGACCGCAGGGTAAGTACCTTTAGTGGCCCCGCCATTTTATTAACCTGCCATTTTGCCGACCGCGGCTCCCACTGGCCGCAGTTCACCATCCCAGTCCAATGGGGGCTGCAGGAAGTGGCGTGGTGCTGGCCGCCACTTCCTGCAGCCCCCATTGGACCAGGACAGCGAACCGCGGCCAGTGGGAGCCGCGGTTGGTGAAACAACAGGTAAATAAAGTGGCGGGGCCCGCTAAGGGTACTTACCCTGCGGTCCTGCGTGCCAACGTTGCCGATCCCTGGTGTAGAGTCCTCAGCTTGTCTTGCAGTGGGACAAACCACACACCCTGTTTGGCAATAAGAATAGGAAATGTGTTTAAACACAGTGAGATTCCTTTATAGGTCGTTCCTGCAGTCAAGGTCATACATCATACGAAAGGAGAGTTTTTCAAAGCATCTTTGATTCGCAGGTGGTTTAAAAAATTGTCATGCAACAAAGAAAGATTTGTAAAGAAATAAACAGCAACGTGTGTAGTGCCTCCAGGATCTCTAGCCCATATATCCTGCAAAATTCCCCCCTCTGCTCCAGACTCCCTGCTGTAGAGATGCTGGGCCTTTAGCATATGAATATAAATCTCTAAAAACAATTTCCTTTTTAATAGTTTTGTTTGTTCCCCTTGCCAACATATTTTCTGGCAGACTGTGGTGGCTGTCCCCTTAAACAATAGAAAATGACAAACAAAACCATGCCTTCAGCTAGTTTTATTTTTTGTATTTTTGAAAAAAAATTCCGGAAACTTAAATTTCCTTAATGGCTCTCTAAACAATGGCACTAGCCTTTTTGCAGAAGCTGTTTAACAAAGGCTGTACTTTGATATCGCTGCTTAAAAAGTTCTAACAGGAGAGAGGATTAATCTAGCTGGCCTGTACTGCTGTTCAAATTGAAGTGAATATTTCCTTATCACTCTCCTCATCTTTATTTTTTTTCTCCTTCCCTTGGTTGATAGCTGATGGCTCTAGATACCCTTTCTGCACTCAGGGGATCCTGTGAAAAGTTGTTTTTGTAGCTTAAGCTTAATATCGTTCCCTGGTTCTTCCGTGAATCTGTTCCTTGTATACTGCCTCAGTGCTCTACTTCTCTAGGGCCCAATCCTGCTCCTGGCCAATGTGACTTTTGCCACTGACTTCATTGAACAGGCTCTTACACAGTGACTTAAGAATGTCGCTGTGATTAGCCAAGGCCTGTGATCTTTACTCTGCCGCACCAACAGCCTGACCTTTAAGATCCCGCTCGATAATTCCGAGTAAGAGAAATCCAGAGCAAATACAATCAAAATGCGTTTAGCTTTTGTACAGCCTGACAGCAGCCACTGGGCCATCTGAGAGTGATTGCATTTTAAAGGTTAAACTCTTTAATTAGAAAACAAACTTTTCCTGCTGTAAGCTGCTGGAGGCTCCTCAGATTTTCATTTCTGCTGGCTAAAAGGGAGCTAGGTCAGTGACTTTCATTGATCCTGGGACTTTCTGGTTATTTCCAATCCCAAGTGGCCCTCTTCCTGAGTAGATTTTGAATGTTGAGACTTTAGCTCTGCTGCTAAATTCTGTTTGTTTTTATTGTTACACCTTATTCTGTTTGTCGAGATTGTATGTCCTCTGGGGCAAGGTCTGTTTTCTTAGCTACTTCTCTCTACAGTGCGCAATGCAATGGGCCCTGATCTTTGCGGTTTCTAGAGACTGGTGTAATGAAAAGAATAGTAATAATTTGACTCTGCTGCAGTTTGCCGTGCCAGGCAAAAAAAATGGTAGATGTAAATCTACTGAATTCTAAAAAGGAAATAAAGTCCACCATTTAATATACACGAACGGTCACATTCTTATAGCTTTGCCTTTGTTGGGGCTTTCTTTCTCCACCTTCAAAATGGAGAATATCATTTTATCCCTGAAATCTAGGTCACTTTGAATTCAAAGCATCCGACTACACCTACTACTTAGCTACATAGATGTCCAAGAGACAATAACTGCAAGAACAAAAAGAGAAGCATGCTTTGGATAATGTGGCTCTAAAATCTTTAGAATATATTGTCAATTTTTAACAGTGGTTCTGTAAAGATAAAGTCCGTCCAATGGAATAATGAATTCTGGGTTTGGTTGTAGGTCTGCTACAGACTTGTTGTGCACATAGGGGTCTCAGATCAGGTGGCAGTGAGACCATGATCTCCTGATTTCCAGTCCAGTGACCTGTCCGCTAAGCAGCCCTGTTCATTTCCGTGAGCTTTGGATCAGGCCTGTTGACCAGAATTTTCAAACTTGACTGCATAAAGCCGCTTGATTTTCTGAGGCGATGCCAATTGTGATTGCTTATCAGCTCAAGAAAGAATGGGCCATTTTTGTTTCAGTTCCTAAATACGGGCTTAGGTGCTTAATGTTAGGCACTTGAGAATGGTCAATATATTCAAACTTATCAGAGAAATACGGCATCTATTGGCAACAAAGTGTGCTCCTCTGTAGGGATCCCAAGTTTAGGAGTTGTTTCAGGAAGATTCTTGGTCAGTTAAGTACATATATATATATATATATATATATATATATATATTTAAGTCATTAAATGCAATGCTGGTGGTAGGCTTTGTCGCTAAGTATTTAAGCGTCACTGCCCTTCTGTGTATTGCTAAATGTTTTAGGGCACCTAAATTCTGTGAGAGTACTGTGGCTGTCCTATCTGCTGAAAGATAAATTCTGGCACCCCCACAGGAACAGGTTTCATGTTTGTTTTATTAGCAGAGCTGTAACATCTAACAGCTTGTGCACTCTAATAGCTTTAGCATTAATCTGTCTCCACTGCCAACAGTGCTGGGGCTCTCTGATTACAACAGTATGGAGCTCTTAATGAGACAGCAATTACCAGTGCTGTTAGAAGATATAGGGACTGGAACTGGTGTCCGTGGAAGGATACCCACAGCAATGGCAGCTGTCCACTTTTGGGGGTAATCCTAGTGATAACTAGCCACTCTAGTAAGTAAAGTAAGTGAAGAGTAGTTGGCTACTTTAAGGAAAGGGTATTGCAAGACTTTAGGGTGCAAATAGTGACCTCAGTGGAAAGGGGTATAGGTGCATTTGTGGCACTTAGTCGGACAAAACTTACATTTGCAAGTACAGATGAGAAAATTGGCTTTGATGCTGTAAGATTTTTATTTGAATCTTCATCCAATACTTGAGAGATAACAAAATGGAGTCTTTTATGAGGGTTGAAGATATTCCATTCACTTATTCTGAATAGAAAAATGGTATTACATCATAATAGAGCCTATTAGCATCGGGTCTATTATGATGAAAAATATTTCACAATTCTGCTCATACTGTAATAGTAACTGTTCTTATGGTAGTGAATATCTGTTTGAAAATCACAAGTCTATTGTGAAAGCCATTTCTCTTGAGACTTCCAACCAGTTTTTCCCAGAATCATGAGACATGGTTAGTTTTTTGGATAAGGCTCAGCTGTGAGGCTTCTCAATATACCCAGGGTACCTTCTTTCCCTCCAATTTGTTGCCTCCAGTGACAGAGAGAACTTCTTAACTGGTGTGATCATGGCAGGATCTACATGCAGTTTGCTGGTGAGCTGAGGATCACACTCCAAGCACTTGGAAATAGTCTCAAGTGAGAAGACAAAGAAAAGGTTACAGGTTTCTCTTTTCTCTTTGTTTGTTTTGAGTTAAGGAAACAGAGCAAAAAGCAAAAGGGGGTGCAGCCTTGGAAAACCAGCCTGAGACAGCCCTCAGCAAAACAGCCATGAAATGAGAGTTTGCCAGGTTGGAGGTGACTCAAGCAGAAAAGGAACTAGAATTCCAGATATGGACAGCCAAAGAGAAACAAGCAGCAGAAATCCCTGGAAGCTGAGAATATAAGAATGGCCATGCTGGGGTCAGATCAATGGTCTACCTAACCCAGTATCCTGTCTTCCAAGACTGGCCAGTGCCAGATGCTTCAGAGGGAATAAATAAAATATGGCAGTTTTTTGAGTGATCCATACCCAGGGCCGGCGACAGGGGGGTACTATGGGTAGAGCTGTACCGGGCCCCGGACTTTAGGGCCCCCCCCGGTACACAGCAGTACCTGTAGTCATCCCCCCTTGTTGCCGGACCTGGAGAGCGGGGAAGGGGCGGGGAGGCGGCACGGCTCTCCTCTGGACGAGCGCGCGTGCCCCCAGCAGGAGCAGTGAGCCCGGCCAGCGGCAGCGGCGCAGTCCGGGGGAGAAAGGGCACGGGGGGAGGGGAGGGAAGAGCAGCAAGGGCGGCTCATGCCGCTCCCGGAGGAGCCGCTGTCAGCTGGGGGGGGGGGGGAGCGCCGGCTAGGCTGGGGGCCCCCCCGGCTGGGCTTTCCCCCCAGCCGCTGTCAGCTGGGGGGGAGCGCCGGCTGGGCTGGGGGACCCCCCGGCTGGGCTTCCCCCCCAGCCACTGTCAGCTGGGGGGGGGGAGCGCCGGCTGGGCTGGGGGCCCCCCCAAATGATCAGAGTAGGGGTCCCCCAAATTTCTGTTGCCAGCCCTGTCCATACCCTGTTGTCTAGTCCCAGCTTCTGGCAGTCAGAAGTTAAGGGACACAGAGAGCATGGGGTTGCATCCTTGAACATCTTAACTATAGCCATTGTTGGACCTATCCTCCAGGAACTTACCTAAGTCTTTTTTGAACCCAGTGTGGCAGGGTGGGCCTGACCCAGCCTGCTGCCCCTTTAAGAGGGAGAAAAACCCTCTGCAAACCCCCTTGCAGAGAAGCCTAATCAGCCACCAGGGCTGCAGAGTAATCAGCCTTATGGGTTGCACCTGGCAGCCTCCCCAGGGGGTATAAAATCCTGCCAGAAAGGAAGCCCAGGGTGGTGGTGGTGTGGAGGAATAGAGAGAAGGAGATAGAGAGAGAGAGAAGGAAGCTAGGGAAGCAGGAGGGAGGAGTAAAAACAGACTCTGGATCCCTGTGAGCCAGGAGGAAGAGACTTGCCTACCTGAGCTATAGCCTGTTCTCCCTGAGCTGGGAAGTACTGAGCTGGACTGTAGAGCTGTGTATAGTAGATGGTGGGTTTGCACTAAGCTGCACTGTATAAATCAGGGGTCTCAAACATGCGGCCCGCAAAGCCCTTCCCTGCGGCCCGCCAAGCTTCCTGGCGCTCCCCCGCCCCCCCAGTCCCTCTATGTCCCCCCATAGCAGTTTGCAGGATGGAGGGGCCAGAAGTGGAGGCTTCTCTGCTGCCTGGCTGGGCCGCGAGTGTTTCTAGCTCTGGACTTCCTATATTGCTCTTGCTTTGTTTGCCAAACAGCTGTTGGTGGTGCCTAGCGCTTTCCAGGAGGGAATGGGGAGCTGCGTGCTCAGAGGAGGAGGTGGGGCAGGGGTGGGACCTCTTGGAAGGGGAGAGTGGGGGCAGAGCCGGGGCAGCGAGGGCAGGGTGTGTGTCAGTGGTGCGGCCCTCGGGCCAGTGCACTAGTCCTCATGGAAGGGGTGGAGTGGGGGCAGAGCCGGGGCAGCGAGGGTATGTGTGTGTGTGAGTGGTGCGGCCCTCGGGCCAGTGGACTAGTCCTCATGCGGCCCTCATGGTCATTTGAGTTTGAGACCCCTGGTATAAATAAAGAGCACTGGTGAGGCACAGAAGAGTCTCCTGCCTGTTTGTGGAGGGGGGCAGGAAGGCGATCTGTCACACCAGTTATACTTTTCGCCTTCGCAAAAAACTGAAGCTAGAAGCTGAGAAGCAGAAATAGCTAAGGGGTGAGACTATGAATGCAAAATGCTGGAGACAGATATAGAACCCTGAAGCTTCAAGCAATGCTCTCCAAAGAACACATGGTTGGGACAAATCGCGCCGTACTTACAAGGAAACCAATTGCATTGAGGCATATTTGACTTCCTTAGAAAGAACCTGCAGTGTTCAAAACATCCCTGAAAGTCAGATGACTGTCCTGTTCTCTAAATTGATGGGTAAAGCACTCTAAGTGCCTTTAATAATATGGCTGTAAATGAAGTGATGAAATATGATTTTAAAATTATCCTTGTTGTTATAAAGGTTTTAAATTACACCAGAGACCTACTGCCTAAGGTTCAGGAATCTTTAAAAGGTTGAAGAAAGCGAGGAATACTTGTAGCACCTTAGAGACCAACTAGTTTATTTCAGCATAAGCTTTCGTGGGCTATAGCTCATTTCATCGGATGCATCCGAAATGAGCTATAGCCCACGAAAGCTTATGCTGAAATAAACTAGTTAGTCTCTAAGGTGCTACAAGTATTCCTCGCTTTCTTTACGGATACAGACTAACACGGCTGCTATTCTTGAACCTGTTTAAAAGGGTGGTACATTAAATCATGGGGAATTTGTGCATAAAATGGAGGATTATTTGAAAAAGTGGATTAAGAGTAAAGGGGCAACCACCCAGGATAAACTGGTGGATTTAATAGCTGAAGAGCTGTCTTTTGAGGTTTGCACTGAAGACGTGTGAACTGCAGTGTGAGAGAGAATGTCTGGGTCGGTAGAAGAAGCTGCTAAAATAGCTGACTTGCACTTACAAGCAAGGAGCACAAAACCCAAAGGGAATGAACTGATTCTGAATTAAATCATGCAAGGTGGTGTATATGCTGTTTCGTTGGGCACAGCAGACCTGGTATCACTATGAATGTTCTGTGAATAAGGGTCTGGACACTACAGGAAATGGGTACACTTCTTGTTCACAGGCAAGGTAAAGTAAGTTTTGATATAACTCAGAGGAGATTATTTGGGTAGCTAACAGGCTAGTGGTACCAGGGAATTGACACCGAGTTAAGCACAAGCTCATCTCCCTGTCATTGGAGGTAAGGGGGTGGGGGATAACAAGGTATCTCACAGTCTTAGGTACCCAGAGAAACATCACACAAGCCTTTGCACTTTAGAAAACTTACCCAATCCAACCTTCCCCACTTGTTAGTTTCACTCTTCACTGTTCAGAAGCTGTGGAGAGGTAAGCAAACCATTCATTTTTATCGTCTAACTACTGCACACATGAGCAGTCTCTTCATGTAGGGCCTGTACATTGCAAAATGTTTGGAGCTTTTGCCTCTCATTCAGCATAGTATGTTCAAAATGGCTTAAACACATCACCGTGTATGTGGTTTGGGATTTATTGTACAATGAAATTGCAAGAGAAAAAGTGACATGGGTGTAAAAGCAATGGGACTGAATGGCGCCTTGCCAACCCCGGCTCATCTAGGCAGCAGGAGGTTAAGACATAGGGACAACTGCAGGACTGAAGACAGGAGAGGTACTGTGCTGCCTGCACTGATGTAACATGACTTTGGTGATGTGCTGATCAGTATTGCTGACATGACTACACAACCGGCAGCAACCCAGAGGAGCAAAAAGAGGGATTCAGGATAGTACAGCATAATTAACAAGGGGCATTTTTTCTTAATTTTTATTTATTTTGTTCCTAATGTTCCGTTAATGTAATAAAATGGTTGTGAGGGTGAGAGTGCCCAAACTCAACTACAAATTATATACCTTATATACCTTATGAAGCTGTAAAGTATTTCCTGACTGTGGTCAAGCAGTCAGCAGCTACGCTTTCCCTGGATTTTACCACAAAATCATGAGCAATAGCAGTTGCTGGCAAGTATTAATTCTACTGCACCTTTGAAGCGACATTAGAAAAAATGGGCCTAATTTGCCATCATTCTGCACCTCGTGTAGCGTTTCTCCTCATTTACCACAGAGTGAGAGCAGAATCAGGCCCACAGTTTGCACTGAATTTGGTGCTGGATTAAAAGACTACAAACCATACCTTGGTTAACCCAGTCCTTAATACCTGATTTTAAAATGTTATTTATATACTTTGCCACTGTTCTTTCAAATGCCAGGTATCTTTTGGCTCCATCTTTCCCTTTGCTGGAAATAACATCTTTCCCCCCACAATTTCCCTCCCCCCTTCAAATTCTTTGAGTCACAGCAGGGCTATCGGCCAATTTATTTCTAAGCTTCTCTTGTCTTAGGCTTCATCCAGATGCATCCAGAGAGAGGCTCAATCAAAGCAGACAGTGCTGCGATTGAGGGTTTTTGCTGTTAGCTGTGAAATGGTAACGTACTCTCAGGAAAATTCAGCAGATCTCTGTCAGGCTGCTTTGATGATGCCTGCCAAGGCTGTCCAGATACACTCACTAATGATATGATAGTTCGTAGCATTTAGAATGGTACAAAGGCCAGAAAGAGATAAACTCAAACATTTGGTTGGTGATGGGAGGGGAGAGAAGAATTGTGATGATGTAACTAATCTGTCCTGTTGATATTCACCTTAAGTCTTACTTCAGAGAGAATTTTCTTGTCTGAATTATCCAAGAATTGGATGCTGAGTGCAGCAGTGCAGTAATTGTTCTGCACTTCTACCAGAAAGTTGCCTTTGGAATGAAAAGCCTTATCTATGTGTGCTTAGTAAATAAGGATCATATTTATCAGACTGTCACAGTGTACTTGGAGGTCTATAAACTTCCAAATACTATGTACTTCATGGAGATAACTTATTTCTGTACTGTATTTTTTCAAAATACAGCCCACATTTAACAGCTAATGGAAGCAAGAAGCGTCACTGGGATTGTCACTCATATATCTATAGCATAAGAACAGCCATTGTATTTTCTACTAGCTCTCTCATCGTCTATTATCAGTTACTATGAACATGCCCATTTCAAAAGGCTTTGGTAGTCTCTTTTACTTCTGGGAGTTGGACTTTTTGGCCTTTTATCTGCACAAGCTGCAAGTTATGGTGAATGAAACATTAACCATTTTTATGAATTTCTAAGTTCAACTCTTTTTTTATAACTCTAAGGAAGGCAAAAGACCCACCAGGCCTCTGCCAGTTTGGCCTCAGTGGGAAAAATTCTTTCCTGATCCCCAAAACAGGTGATTGGTCAGTAGAAAAGTCATGAAAGGGTCATGTAGACTGAACTAACCTTTCATAGCTTAACCTCCCAAGTCCGATTAAGGCATATTGTGGAGAATCTCATCTGGACTCAGGTACCTGTTAAATTGGACTGGAAATCTTGTGTGAACTGTCCACCTCATGAAATTCCCAATAGATCCTGCTTCTGAAAGTGAAAGGTCTGGGAAAAAAAACCCCACAAACTCACATATGTTAGTCTTGTCTCATTTCTTGGGGACTTATATATAGCATCCCACAAGTACTGGATCGACCTATATGGTTAGAGGTTTATGTGACCTCCTGATGGCATCGTTGTATAAAGATGCAGCAAGAATATATATATATTTATAGTATAGTATATTTGTGCTACCTTATGGTTCCTGTGAATAGGGTTCTGTGCTGGAGGGCTGACTGGGCAATATTTCCAGCCCCAGTGTATGAGATCTACCTTGTTCTCAATCCTTTGAAACCTGAAGTATTATTGCTGGGTAGAGGATCCTGTTATCAAGGTGCTTCTTTTCCTTCGTCTCTTCTTGTTGAAGGGACTTATTTGGAGGTAGGGAATTTTTGTGTCACCACCATATGTTAGCCCTTGTTCTTCCGTGTTTTGACAGTTGTGTCATATGCATAGGCTGTACCCTTAATTAGCTCAAGACAGTCTCACAGCATCACAGGCTTTTGTAGTAGTGCAGATCAATGATTGTATTTCTTTCTTAGCAGATCTTTCAGCGGGGCTCTTCTGTTATCATGTTCCGAACGCGGCATGCGTGTTTGCTCACCGGCTTTGAGCAAGCCAGGGCATATGAACTCATCCTGCATTCTTTATGTTGCCATCTATAAAGTGACAGATTGATATTAAACTAGGGCTGCTGATTTGAGACAGGGCTAAGTTTTGACCCCTCCTCCTTTAGTATTAGTCTGATGGGTATCTGCGCAGGCCCAACCCGGTATTTAAGTGTTCCACAGTTATGTATTAAATCAGTGGGTGATCAGGTGTTTTCTGCAATGTGAAACTCACTCTCCCTTGAAATCTCTCTCCCTCTCTCCCAGAGTTGTTTTGTTTTGGCTGCTCCTTCATCCTTTCACCTTTGTCTGTTTGGACCCTGTTGCCTATCTATGCCCCCAATTCAGGAAACCATTTAATTCAAATTTAAGTACCTAAGCGTGTGTTTAAACCTCAGTGACATCAATGGAACCCAAGCATAGGCTTAACTTTAAGTGTATTCTTAAGCACTACTGAACAGGGATGCTTTCCTGAATAGCAGCCTATATTTGTTCTTTTTTTTTGGGGGGGGGGAGGGAGCTCTTTTAGACAAAGTTATAAGCACTTTGGCTGAATGGAGGCGGAGCATATAACTAAAATTATGTTGATTAATTATTGGGCCAAACCCCGAGTTCCTACTCAGATTTACTCACTCCTAACTTGGGCAAATTCCCACTGCAACCAGTTACTATTATTACTGAGAGTCAGGGGGCTTGCAGGGCATTCTGGGTTAGTAGATTCCCTACCTTTTGTGGGGCAGTGCAAAAGGGTTGGGATCTAGAGCAGAATTTTATTTCTCACCCTAGCTGTATAATGACTTGATCTCTAACCCTCAGTTAGATATCCCTGCATCTTTTTGGAAGTGGGGTTTGAAATCCAGTTCTGGATTCAGATCATAATTTTGTGAGTTGGGCTAATTTTTAGTTATTTCCAATACAATATTATTGTAAAACAAAGGTTCAATACGGGAATGAAACCAAATGGAAAAAGAAACCCCTGGCAATATTTAAGAAGATATTGTCTGTGAGCACTATGGACAAGAAGCAGAAAGTGCTGTGTCTGTATGATTGCAGAGAACAAAGTTTATATTTATTGTATCTTCACACTTCACTCACTTCATATCCCGGAGCCATGTTTTTGCATTTTCAGCTGTGCTGAATTATTGTTCAAGAGATTCAGTCGTTTGACTAAACTTGTCTGGCTTGCCCTATCTAGAATGTATGGTACCAGAACTTATAGTAACAAAGAATGGAGATATGCTGCACCACTCAAATGTGTAGGGAAGATTCGTAACACAAAGCATGTTCTGTATAAAAGGACACCAAGTATAATTTATTTCCAAAATGATCAATCCTGATCACCAACAGGTTGCAGCAATCTTCAAAGCAATTAAGCAGGCAGCAAATGATGTGCCCATGTCACAACGCTCAGAGGATGTCAGAAATCCCAGGCCTGACACCTTCCTAGGTTTTACAGAGGATATTTCTGGATGGAAGACAAGATACAGAGACAGGATTGTAAATATTTTTATGCAAGACATAACTGAAATGGGGGATTTGCCTTCACTTTCAAAATATTGGGTTTTATATTTACAGAAAATATTTCATACAGTGTATCCTCACATACCAAATGTTGATTGATTGAAATTCCTGCTTAGCCCCAATTCAGTGGTTGTCCCCTGAATATGCTGGAATCTCCTATACTAGAGCATGATCTTTAAAGCTGGATATTTTGGCTGGCATTCTCTTAGCTGAGCTACGGGGTGGAGAGACAGAGTGCAGCTTGGCTGCCAGTTCCTCTCCCCTGCCCTTCATCCAAAACCCCATTTATTTCAGGATTTGGATGTTGTCCAAGATCTTTAGCTAGTGTATTGTAATGGCCAAATTCTGCCATCTGATGTGTGCAGAGGGCTATGTTGAGACCCAGTTCAACAAAATACTTAAGCAAATGCCTAAATTTAAATGCATGAATCGTGTCACTGAAATCAATGGGACTTCTTGTGCTTGGGTACATTGCTGAATTGGGGCCCTAAACATTTTCTTTTCCAGTATACAGTAGCATTCACGGTTACCGCAAAACGTGTGCATGCATGCTTTCATAGAGATTCTACTCTAAAGACTACTATATACCTGCCACACTTCTACTGTCTATTAATATAGAACTTCCAATTTTGAAATGCTGTACTGCACGTGGAAGGAGGGAAGGGAAAAAGTGCATGAAAATAATTTTCAATCTGAGCTTTGCTGCTGCAAATGTTCCACCCGAAGGCAAATAACTGCCAGTATGGTGGATTCCTAAAAACCTGGAGCACATCCCGAGATGATGCTTGTATTGAAGCTAAATAATATGCAATAGTGATAGTCAAGAATCTAGAATGCTGAAGTGCTGCTGTTAAGATTTGTGATTTATTTGTAGAGATTTCATATGGGTTTTTCATCTCCATATGGCTTTTTATGTGAATCTAAGCTCTTTAGTTACTGTATTAGATCCAACGGAATGAAGTAAGCAGGTTGTGGAAAGCAATCAGAATGGCTAATAGAGGGACAAATCTGCAGGCAGAAGTTCCATTTGAATCAATACAAGTTTTGCTTAAAGTCTGAATAAGGACAGTCAGATTTGGCCTTCTTTTAGTCATTCAGATTGTTTTTTAAGGCCTGCCCATGTTAATCAGATCTAGCACGTTAGAGAGATTGTTCATAGGAAATGACACTTATAGTATGTGTGAAAATCAGTAGGAAGTAAATTACAAATCACCCTGGCATCAACTCCAAGGCTGATGTTACAGCACGGAGAGGCACATGTTTGTTAGTGGTGGTGGTATGGAGGGGAACTACACCTGAGAATGGCTGGCAGAATTCTACCTGAGTAGGATACAAGGGGGCAGAATCATAAAGCCTCTAGGGTCTCTGGGGAGCTCATGTAAGAGTGGCACCTGTCATGCTCTTTATGAGTCGACAGCACATGATCTGCCCAGCTCTGGCCTTGTACCATCCATCAGGACTGCAAACAGGTGTGGAGTGGGTCATGGCTATTAACCAGATCCTCCTCAGAGTGTCTAGCAATGCTTGTGCCTCTTGGCTCTCCTGGGTGAAATTTACTCTTTGCAGAGACACATGGCGGAAGGGGAGGACACCACAAAGTCTATTGGGCAATCTAGTCCCTCTTAAGAATTATTTTGAGGTATCAGGCTTGTGCCCAGATCTTGTGCTGGCGCTCTGCCAGTTTTTCCCCTGAAAAGCATCAGCTTTTTTCTGAGCCTGCTTTGTGCGTGATGCCTTTGAAGCTCTCATGGGGCACGAGGACAAAGCCATGACAAGCTGGCATTTATAAAATTCATTTTCATAAAAGTCTCCTCACTGGCTTGTTTTGACTTTAACATTTCAAATCTCCCTGTTACGGCTGGTGAAACATCTGCCAGCCAAACTTTTTTTTAAAGGAAACTGGATTTTTGACTAACTTTTTATTTTTTATTTTTATTTTTTGCAAGCAATGTCACCTGATGTCTATGGAAAATGTCAGTTTCCCATCAAGAACCTGAAACCTCCCAAAGCACGCTTTTTGTTTGAAACATCAGTTTTTGACCAAAAACCATTTGTTTTTTTTTATTAAGTGAAAATATTCTGACCCCCCCCCAAAACAAACAAAACTAACAAAAAAGACCAAACCCCCAAACAACCCCCTCCCCCAATCTCATTTTCTTACAAGCTCTACTATCTTTCTAATAAGACTGATTGGTTTCCTGGCTGATTCGACAGCTCAGCTAGAGAGAGGTGTTTTGCCTTTGATAGCAAGACTGCTATTATGGGATGTTGTCTTATTAGAGAGCTCATCTCAGCAGAGACAAATTCCAACTTATGCTTTATAAGTGACTATGCAGAGACTAGAAAAAAACCTTGAATCTTGTACTGACAATAAGACACGCACCTTTTTGTGCACTTCTTTTTTTAAAAAATTCTTCTTTTCCACAACAAAACATTAATAATTAAAAACTGTACTTAATGCTCCAAGCTTAAATTCCCATTTTTTCCCCCACTGTAACCAAACCAATGTGCTCATTTTAAAACTGTGGGGAAAGTGTGGGGAAATGATGGGTCCTAAATACGCTTTTGAGAAAATTAAGCAAACCGTGGGTGGTACTTCTAAATTATTTAAAAATACCCATTAACAAATATGGACTAAACTGATATGAAAAAATAACCCCCATGTTAAAATAATCTCTCACTGTTGTACCCTGGCACGCTGCAGTACGTTTAAAGTGAACCCCTGTCTTAACAGCCTTCATTCCAATGCATGTAAAAAACAAGTAAGGTCACAGACCCATCTGATGTACTTGATTATTACTTCAGTAGGAAACACAGGGGATCAATCTTCAGCTCAAAATTAATGGAAAAGGACAAAGGCCCATATTGTGGCTTTGAAAACATTGACCATGTTTGGAAGAGGATGCACAGAGGATACACAGCCACGGGAGCCCCTGGGGGAATTGTGACGGACTCAGTCAGCATTCCTCTAGAGTCTCTGGGGGTCCAGGTGGGGGATAGGAGTTCTGACTCTGTTTTGAAAGATGTGGTCTTTCTCCACCCATCCCTCAACCCCTTGTTGCACTAGGTCTGTTTGAAGGCTGGTCAATGAGGGATCAAGAGGGGAAGTACAGGCCAAAGGGGAAAAGTCAGATGCCTGCCTTTCTCCATAAGCAGAGATTTTGCACATTAAAACAAACACACCAAAACACCTCCTCTGAGTAACTGAGGAGAGGTTATATCATGATTTCTCAGTTACGGAAGCCTTTTCCTGTTTTCTTCTAGACTACAATCCGCGACACACATTTAGCTGAGTGTCTCGCTTGCTCATGTTTGGGCTGGCATTGGGGCAGGGAGATTTCTAGAAAAGGAACAGTTCTTCTCAGCCTTCCTAACATGATTAGCATGGGAGTGAAGTGCACACAGTCTGGGGTGGCTTGGTGGGGAGCAACAGCAATATGGCATTTAGCAGGTGTTGCAGAGTTAGAGTAGAATCTAATGAGAATCATAGACACACTTGAAAGCTTTTTAACTCCATACAGCATTTGCAGGAGCTGTTGATAGGAAACAGTAGTGACCCAACTGACAGCTAAAGAGATGAAAGGAAGCCTTTAGGATTAAATAAGATTGAGGAAATAAAAGGATTAGAGCTGCACAAAAGCTAGATTTAGGGGTTTATTTAACCAGTGCAGTGTGGCATGATGGGATGTGGGACATCAGAAAAGAGAGGAGAGAGAAAATAAAAAGACAAATTCAGCCGGTAGTAAGGAGGCAAAGAATCAGCACATCATCCTCCCAAACCCTTCACAAATCTTCTTATAATTGAAAATGGCACACACGCACATACACACACAGAGAGAGAGAGGTTTTCATTAGCAATTCTGGCTTCTTCACACAGCAACAAGAAGTGTTACAATGATAAAAAACCTTCTGTGATGGGACTGTCAGCCCTATCCCTTGCCAAAGGAGAGGAGAACTGGTTTGGAGCCAACACATCATTTTAGAGGAGGTGTTTGGCTGAAGGTAATGTTTTAGATTTATGTGAAAAGTATTCCTTTTACATCCATAACTCACTGAGCTTTCAAAGGGAAAATAGAAGAACCATTCTTGTTTTACAGCTCTGTGGAGCTGACGAATCAAGTCGAGTAAAAGGTAGAAAGTAGAAATCGGGAGTCAACTTCTTCTTTCAGATGCATGCTTCAGTGGGAGCTAGGCATGTACACTGGAGAGCAGAGATTGGCTCCAGTAGAGATCACCTCTAACTGTAACAGTTACCTACAAATTAAAAGGCAGAATTATTAGGTTTACCAGAGCTCATCTGGTTGACTTAGTGCTAAAACATTTACAGATGACTCCTTCAACCATTCACCACCTTCCTTGCCCTATAACCTTTTAAAAGCATTTGGATAAGATCAATCAATTGTTCACTTAGGGCCTGATCCAAAGTCCACTGAAGTCAATGGAGAGACTGCTGTTGGCTTCAGTTAGCTTTGAATCGGGCTCGTAAGGAGGTTTGGGCTGGCAGTTATGAATGATGTTGGCATCTTGCAGTTGATATCTGAAGAATATGCCACCTTCCCTGCCTTAAAATAGCTGTCACGTTGCAAGGCACCAACATGACGATGAATCTCTAAAATGTGATTTAGGATCAGAGGCAATCTGGAATTTTGTCACTGGCAGAAATGCTCTCTCTGTTTTGTCCCCAAAAGGTGTTAGGGATGTTTTCTGGCTTACTTGCTAAAATAGCGTTTTTATTGCTTCGGCTGATGATAGAAGGGCTGATATTAATTACCGAGTTTTGCGATTTGACTAGGAAGCTTTATGAAGCTAATCACCACACAAGCCTTCACTTCCTTGCCATCTCAAAATAGTATAGGTAAAAAGCATTTAACATTACTGAATAAGTATTTACTTATGGCACCTAGTTGATACATTTCACACCAAAAACATGTTAAATGAAGGCTACCTGCTCTGTCTATAGTAATTGGAACATGTATATATTCCTTAACATTCACAATATTTGGCCATGGTTGTTGCTTATAAAAACTAGAGAGGAGGAAACTGGTTCCTATGAGATTTAAAAATCAAAAATATCTTTTACTCCAAACTCAAACAAAAGAGTCTCAGGGCAGGTCTACACTACCCGCCAGCTCGGCAGTTAGAGATCGATCTTTCGGGTATTGATTTATCGTGTTTCGTCTAGATGTGATAAATCAATCCCCGAGCGCTCTCCCGTCGGCTCCGGAATTCCACCCATGCCAAGAGGCACAGGCAGAGTCAACGGGGGAGCGACTCAGTGCCGTGAAGGCGCCAAGGTACGTCGACCTGCATACGTCGACGTCAGCTATGCTATTGATGCAGCTGAAGTTGTGTATGTTCGGTTGATTTTCCCCCCGCCCCTCTTCTGTAGATCAGAGGTTTGAAAAGGTTAGGGTCCCTTTTCTTCATTGTGTTTAATTTTGGTGTACTTCTGTGCACATGATCTTAGCTGGGCCCAGAAAAAGTACTGAAATGTTGTTGTAGTGGAATTTGCAGCACATCCAAAACCAGGGAATACCAGAAATCTCATAAGAACAGAGACGTCTTCTAAGATTCCTGAACCTTTGACTAAAAAATTATATAAAGTAGCAACTTCTCTACTGGTACTGGACTGGGATTACTGAACAGCCGTCTGGTTTAAACAATTTTTAGTCACTAACAGTGTGGTGTGGATTTTAACTGACAATCCCAGTATCCTATTAGCTTTGTTATCCTACTGCCAGTTCTTCTAAACCAGAGGTTCTCAAACTCCATTACACCACAACCCCCTTCTGACAACAAAAATTGGTACACTACCCCAGAAGGGGGGATTGAAGCCTGAACCCACCCAAGCCCTGCCACCCCGTGTGGGGGGTGGGGTCAAAGCCAAAGGCCCACTGCCCTGGGGGAGATGGGGACGGGAAGCTGAAGCTCAAGGCCTTCAGCCCCAGGCCAGGGGCCTGTATTCTGAGTGCCCCACTGCCCAAGGCGGAAGCCCTCAGGCTTTGGCCCAAGACATTGGGGCTCAGGCTCTGGCTTCGACCCCTGCCCCCACCATGTCTAAGCCATCCCTGGTGACCTCATTAAAACAGGGTCCCAACCCACTTTGGGATCCTGACCCGCTGTCTGAGAACCACTGTCCTAAGCCATCCAGTTGCTGCTGATGCAGCCTATAGAATCATAGAACCTCAGAGTTGGAAGGGACTCAGGAGATCATCTAGTCCACCCCCCTGCTCAAAGCAGGACCAATCCCTATTTTTTCCCCATATTCCCAAATGGCCCCCTCAAGGATTGAATTCACAACCCTGGGTTTAGCAGGCCAATACTCAAGCTACTGAGATATCCCTCCCCCCCAATGTATAGGAATACATTGAATAGATGGGTGAAAAATTCATCCCCAGAGTGTTACCAAATATCTTATTTGTTATAGCCTGGAAATGAGCGACATGTGGTGGGTGAATGACTCTTGTTTACTAGACTCCAGTAGTCACGTGTTCAGAAATATGAGTAAAAATGAGACCCTTAAGAAAATGTATGTTTCTTCTTACCTCTGGTTTCTTAACTCTCTTTAAAGTGGTTTTCTCTTTTAGCAGGTACCTGTGGTTTTAAGCCTAGCAAGCTCTTCAATCTCATCTGCTAGCAAAACCAGCCAAGAAAGGTGAAGTCAGGTTTACAGTCTCATCTCTTTCCAAGCTGCACATCAAAATGTGTGCAGAAGTCATAGATCAAGGTGATTTCTTCATTATTCTATCTAGTGTTCTAGGAATCGGGGGTAAATCGAATGCCAAAATCATAGTTCAGAGGTGCTGCTTTTCTACTTTAAGGCATTGAATGAAAGGTCTACTGCAGTCAGCCCCACATCCACCTGAGTAAGGTCAGGCCAAGGTGGGACAGTTTCCCAGATTTTACTTTCACTAGATTTTAGTCTGCTTTGTTGGAGAAAGCAGCAGCATTTCTGTGCTCTCTCCTTTTGGGATCTTTCTAGAGCAGAGCAGCAGGCTAAAAGAGAAGACGCTAGTGCTGGAAAGAGGGGTTGGTTGCCTGAAGGACTTTGGAGGTTCACTGCGAATCAGCAGCCAAATATTCTGAGGCTCTCCCATCAACAGCAGTAACATTCATACATAATACTGATGGTGTGATTTACAGTGTAATATTCATGTAATGCAGTTGTTTGCTTGCCTGGGAATAACCTATAGGAAGGAGCTCATGTACCTGAGAAACTATTCTAACTGGAGAGACTAACGCATGAATTTACTTGTAATAGCCACAGATAGTAAAAGAATCGCACCACAACTACTCCTTCGACACTAACCTGAATGACCGGCCATTGCGATCATTCGCCATTTGGTCTGTTCCTCTGAGGCTGCAACGGCCCAAGAGTCCAACATCGAGACAGACTTGATGAACCCGTATTATCAGGGGTCTGTCTCTGGGCCGCCTCCCCCCCTCCCCCAGAGAACCCTGAAAATGATGGTTAACACCAGCAGCGAAGATTCAGGACTGCAGCTGCACCTAGCTACCTGAGGTGAAGGAAGTCGCTGAGAGAGACTCAACAGCTCAGGGCACATAGCATGAAGCCACTACTGGTAGACCAGGAAAAGGTTCATGTTACTGAGCCTCGGTCTCATTCCAGTGGGACGAGGTATTCTTTGGGACAATCATTCGCTCTTGTAACCACAACTGACAATAGAATTTTTCCAACATCTAACTGCCTACATTTTCAAAACTTCTAAGGCTGTCTCTAATAGCACTACTCGATGACTCATAATAATATTGCACAGAGTAATGTGCTCTTAGCTGGAACATGAGAACATCATGTAGAAACCGAAGAACTTCAGAAGTGTTTTTACCTCAGACACATTCTCTGTCTCTTACTCAGGTTCCTTCATGGTAAGGTATCTTAAAACCCTCACTATCAAAAAAAAGCATACAATTGCTTGTAGGAACTGCAGATAGTTACTACTTATCAACCATTTTCTTTGTGGGGAGGCAGAACTGGCAAAAAAAAAAAAGATATTTAACTATGATATATATGCACCTCAAAAAATGTTTTGAGTTAATACCAAAAATAATAATGAAAACCTATCCCGCTGTCAATGAAAAGCCTGAAAAATCAAATGCTTTTGCAACATTAATGTGCGCATTATAACAGGTGATGGGAGCATCACATCTGGAAGCCTTTAGGGTGATTCATACCCTTTTCTCTTTCTAATTCTGTGGGGATTTGGCAACTCGGTGTGACGAAATTCAAATATTGGCTAGAGTTATATGGCTGAGCACGTAACAGAGCAGATGGAGAGACAGGGCTGTGTGCGCATCTGTAGCTTTTTCAATGGACAGTCTCAAGCTTTTTGCTAAGATGACGAGGATCCAGAGGAATTTTTGACAATCATCCAGAAGTTGTCGCTCAGAAGTATATCTCTCCAGAAATGTTCATAGAGAACACAGACCTGCCTCTTCCTTAACCAGCCATAGCGACGGTAGCAGCAGCCAAGTGCTAAAGTATCAGAAAATTACAGCCAGTGCTAAAAGATCCTGGGCCTGTTTTAATGGGTTGCAAGGTTTTTAAATCACTTTTCTTGGTGAAATGGTTGGGCACAATCCTTTCAGCTTTAGCAGTTATGAGAACGGATATGTCCTGAAACATGGACAAAGACATTTTAAAAACATGCACCTTCAATAGTCAGTATTAAAGAAACACCTGGGTTTCACACTGGTTCTGCCTGCAACCAGTATTCCCTTTTCATAAAATCATAATGGTTATGGATGAAAAATCCCTTTTAAGTTTTCTAATCTATCCCCTGACAATGCAGGATTGTGCCCTGCAGTATATTTTATATTATTTTCTCCAGTGTCATTAAAAATCTCAAATAGGATTTCCACCATTGTCTTTGAGAGAGTAGCAGGTAAATATTTCTGATGTCTAAATTTTGCCTTTCGTAATGTTGTCATTATTTCTAGTTATTCCCCTTTTACCATGCTAAATTTATCTCCCCTCCTTGCCATTAACTGTCTGCGAGCATCTGTCAGAAGTAAACACACATCCCCTCAGTTGTTACTTAGCAAAGCTATACATAACAGTATTTAGTTTTTAATTTTTTTCCCATAAAGCAAATGAGTACCTTCTCCCCCACCCAGCTGCTTATTATTTTGTTTGCTCTTCTCTGGATTGCTTCCAATTTGTCTCCATCTCTCCAGAACTGACTGAAGTATTCTGGGGGTAGTGATTTAGTCAAAATAATCTTCTGTTTATTATTTGTATTGCAGTATCTCAGAATGGCGAGGACTCCATTGTGCTAAGGCCGAATGACAAAAAAGATGATCCTTGCCCTGCAAAGCTTAGTGCTTCTTCAAACAGACCATAAAAACCACCAACTTACAGCCAAAAATAGTAATCATCAAGAGCGGCTTCCAAAATGGCAACCATCATCAGGTGGAAGAGTTTCCCTTTTCCTGCGCGATTCACTTATCTCTCTCCCTTTGCAATAATCTTTGAAACATTTTCTGTGACTTAAATCTCTTTCTGTCATCTTTGAGATAGGTTGCCTACCCTTGCAGTAGACTATGGATTGACACACTATCAGTAATAGCAACTTCTTGCTGAAACTGGTAAAAATTATGCAGATAACTTGAGGCAGTGTGTTAATGGTGGTATGTACGCACTGTATACCAGTAAGGTCATTTTATAGGGAACTTGCGTACTTGGAAATGGAAGAGAGATGGAAGCATTTTTGAAAAACTGATGAACTGCAAGTAAAAAGGAAATTATTTAGCATTCCCAGACTTTCATATAGAAGCTAAGCTGGAAAGATTCTACCTGTCTGCAGGACCGGGGTGAAAGTGGGAGGCTGTAAAACAAATTGAGGGAGGATTTGAATCGGACAACCAGTGTGTGAACACAAATGAGGAGTGTAAATGGTGCCTAAGCCTAGTGATGAGGCTAAACTAATTAATGAATCAAAACAAAACAGTGGAAACAATTTTAGTTTTGCACTCTTATGGCATCATTAAAATAGGAGAGGGGGAATGCTGCTGGGAGGAGAATGAGAGAGAGAGGGGGCTGCAAAATGAAAACCACAACATAGTTTAAACCTACTTGTGAAAGAAACCATACAACAGAAATCCAGTATTCTGGAAGAGAAAAGTATAGGTGGAGACAAAATTCAAGATGGTGTGAAAGGCACTGTACTGTATTAAGAGACTATCACTTCTCTCACTAAATTCAGACACAGGCGTATGATTAAAGTTCATAGTTATCAGCAGCTATTCACTTTGACAGAGGCAGTACAGAAAGAAAATCCTGTCACTGACACTTCAGGCTATATTTTCAAATAGTTAGTAGTTTGCTCTTTGTAATCCTGAAAATTTAGAAACTCACAATTTATTCTTTCAGAGAACTCATAAATGATTATGTGGTTAATGATTGCTATTAAAAGGACAACAGTTATCAAACCATGGAATCTGAGATACTGAAGCTATTTCCTCCATTTAGAATAGTGACAGGGTTGCTAATGCAAGTCCCCACAAACAAAGATGATGTTTGAAGAATAAGTAGGAACATGGAAAAATATTTAGGATTAAAATTCAATTTTCTATAGCATTTTGCTATCTTTTATGGCCTCTTCACTGAATGCCTGAAAGTAATGAATAAGTGTAATGCACCTTTATCTAAAACAGTCATGGCTGAATCAAATCTTTTAGCTAAAAATTGTTAAAGTAAAAGTTGCTCTTTGCATTTATTGTCAATTCTATATGCAGTACTGTATATGATTTCAATTTTAGGCTCAGCATTTGTTCCAGCCTTCAGCAATGTGTCTCACAGATGTGTTTTAATGTATTTCTTTTACAACTGTAAGGAATCTACAGCATCCAGTCATTTCTGTGTCTGTCTTTTTTCTGGTGTGTTTTTTCTAACACCAGGACAGCCTTATTCTTAACTTTACCATAAAAAATAAACTCAAACTTGTCAAATTTTCATTCTCACCAAAAATGCTCTTTGAGGTATCACTGCCAGCACTGCTGTTGAAATACTTGATGGAAATACTGCTTACTTGACAGTGTGTTAGAACCATTTTTTAGCATAGAACTAATATTAATGTGCAACTTATCTTTACATTTTCAGCTTTGTGAGTGTTCAACCAGCAAATTATCTGTAGAATATACCTTGTGTAATCACATTCTAAAAAAACTGATCCTGCCCTTTTTCTTTACTAGATTTCCTGAAGATAAATTCTGAAATGAATGTTTTCCTTTGGTAAGTTTAGTTTAGACACAAAGTGCACTTTTCCCCACTTGCATCACTAATCCATTATTTTAAAAATGTGCTGAATTATCCGTTCTTGAAAATTTTCACTTGTACATGAAAATATACCAGGCAACATTCCTTGGCTAAATGCTTTGAAAAGATGTCACTGTCTGGATGAAGGTTGTCAGATAAATCTATATCTGAAGGGAGACAGGTCTTGAAATAATAAATATTACATCAAATGATCTGATAAATCATAACTGAAAAAAACCTGACATGATACATCACCAAAATTCTATTGGAATCAGAACCATTTGGTTAACTTTTACTTCTTTAAAATTTCACATTCTCTTTCTCCTAACCCCATCAAAAATGACTTGGCTCCTTTGTCCATTGTTGGGTCTGGAGTTTGGGACTTGCCAATCAGATTCACAAGGAATATGTAAGAACCACGCAGCAGGAAGATGTAGGGATAATCTGCTCCCCGTGTCTGGCCTTATCTTGGTGTATCAGAGAGAGTGGCTTAAACCTGAAGCACAAGGCACCTTTCAAAAATTTGTTGTAATTAATTAAGAACATAAGGGTGGCCGTACTGGGTCAGATCAAAGGTCCATCCAGCCCAGTTTTCTGTCTACCGACAGTGGCCAATACCAGGTGCCCTGGAATGAGTGAACTTTACAGGTAATGATCAAGTGATTTCTCCCCTGCCATCCATCACCACCCTCTGACAAACAGAGTCTAGGGACACCATTCCTTACCCATCCTGGCTAATAGCCATTAATGAACGTAACCTCCATGAATGTATTCATTTATAATTCTTGATATTCTTGATATCCATATAAATAACTAATTCTATTTTGAATCTTGTTGAGGCTTTGGCCTCAATTTTCTGTGGCAATGAGTTACACAGTTTAATCCCATGTTGTATGAAAAGATATTCTTTATCGATTTTTGAATTTCCCATCTTTTAATTTAATCCCCCCTTGTTCTGTTTTTATGACACAAGAAGAACAGATATTCCTGATCTATCTTTTCTAGACCAGACATTTAAACTGAAAAGGATGTATTAGGGTTGGTCAAACAATTTGTGTTGAAAATTCCATTTGACATGAAGCATTTTTTCCATGAAAAACTTAGTATTCTGCAGGACATTTTTTCCCCCAGAAAAACTGAATGTTTGAAAAAAAAGTTTTCATTTTTTGCCAAAAATCTAAATATTTTCCCCCAAAACACAATTATTTTGATTTGGACATGGTGCCTCATGAGAGCTGTAGTTCAGCTTTCTCATATCCTCATTCTCCTCTATAGGCCAGGATTCCCAGCTGGACTTCATTTCCCATGAGGCATTGCAGCAAAAATTCTGAATCAAAACATATTGGATTTTAATTTGTCTTTACAAAGTTAAAATTTTCTATTTGGGTGGGGGCAAGGGCAGGAGTGGGGGAAGGGAATCTTTTGACCCAACAGTAGCTTAAACCTCTAGTTCTTCTAGTTAAGATTAGCTGCTGTTAAAATCCAGTGTACTCTCCCAGGTCTTGTTCAGTGCATTATATGCGCTAATCAGCGCTACAATTTTCACAGAAATGCTTGAACCATTTTACTACCAATTATCTGGAAGGAAAATTCAGGGAGTCCTTCAGAGAGCAAAGCATTCATGAACTACAAATCCAAGGCATTTGTTGGCTTTTGCAAAAAACTTGGCATCAAGCTAACGGTTTTAAGTCCAAGAGTAATTTTCAGCACTACAGTATATAAAATCAACCCACTAGTTTCTTGTAAATACTGGCACAGAAATAAAACTGAAAAGACAGGTTTTTTTGTATCAAAAGCAGAAAATGAAAGTGGTTGATGCAGATGTTCACAAGATCAAAGTTCTGTACAATTGTGTATTTTCTAAATTAGTTATGGACTTCAAAATTGCACAGATTGATGATGTTTATTGTATGGAAGTTGTCCCCTTCAAGTGAAAGGGTCAACTTCTCTGCAAATATTGAGCTAATTTTTACATGTCTTGTGTCAAAATTATTCCCACCCTCTAAGTTTTGCAGAAAAAAGTGGGATGATATTTTCCAAAGTGAAAGGGTGACAAATTTTGTGAGAAATTTCACAGAAAAAAATCACTCTTTTCCTCCAGCTCTACCGTTGAGGATGCCAGGTAAGAGTCTGGCATCAGACAGGGAAGGGTGCTTTGGATTTTCTTTTTAAGGTTTTGTTTTATTACATTTTAATCCTGAGTAGGATTCTTGATCAATTTCATGCCCCTTCAAAATTAGAAAAATGGAGAGTCTGTTTCTAATCTCACTTAACTCTGGTGTAAATCAAGAATGACTTAACTCCATCAGTCAATGGAAATACACGGATGTAAATCCAGTGGGTATGAGATCAGAATCAAAGCCTTTAACTTGTTTTTATTCTACCCACCCAACTCCTAGTGACAGCATGAGAACTGCCCATGTAGATGAAGGACAATATCTGGAGTAATTCAAATTTTGAATCCTATTTAACTTTGATACATGTCAATGTTATCTTTAGCTTTCCAATCCCATTACCTATAAGACAGTATAAATGTCACAGAACTCTAGCCCATGGCAGTTTTGTTTCAGATCTCTAACCTGGCATTTACCATTCTTCACTAAAGCTTTTATTAGAATTAAATGGTATCTAAGAGCTTGATCTTGCACCCATAGGTGAGGTTGCCATTGACTTCACAGGGCCAGGATCAGGCACTAAATGCTTATGAAATCTTTTTTTTTTTAATGGTATCTTGGTGTGGCAAATGTGAGGTGTTCATTTATTGATAACTAACGGTAAGGATGGTTTTAGCTAACCATGTGGGTAGTAGATCAATGGGATTGTGTTTAGATTTTGTGCAGAATTCAGATGCCATGGCAATGGATGCAGAATAAATCCACGTATACAGAGACCATCCTATCCAAATGCTTCACGAACATAAATTATTTTTTCCAGACAACTCCCCTACGTGGTAGAGTAGTAAGATTCTAATCCACACTTCACAGCTGGAGGAAAGAGGTTAGCAGATTTGCCCAGGGATCACATGGGTTGTCTGTCAGAACAGGAAATTGAACCCAGATCTCCTGGGTCCCTGTCTAGTGCCTTAATCATAAAAACATCCTTCTTCATTCAAGGCTTTTGGTTTTTCAGACCACAGGCACCTGCTTCTCCCCTGCCTTACATCTCTAGTATATTCATTTATGCTTGTGCAAAGTGAGGACAAAGGGGCATAAAATTCTACCAGATCAGAATTTACACTCACTGTGCACACTCTTTGCACAAGTATAAATAGTGACAAAGGGTACAAGATGGCAGGACCAAGCCTAAGGTCTTTGCTTTTCTAGAGATGAGTTAATCTGTAGTGGTCTTCTCTGGCTGTGAGCTTATTAAACACACACACACACACACATATAGATATATGGATATGGATATATATAGATATGGATACAGATATATGGCCAGGGTGCTGGAATGGCTGAGGAGAGATCTAGGGTTATTTCTTGTGCTTCTGATTCAGCAACATGCATTACAAATTACAGGACATCAGACATTAGGTGCATTATTAAGATGAGCATTTTCATGTAGCGTTTTTGGCTTAAGAAGAGATTTTGTGATTTATATATTCTTTTTTGATTTTTATCTTATTGCTTTGATAGCCATTTCCCCTTCCTCTGAAACATTCATAAGTTGGCAATAAGTCTTCGGAAAGCTGTGTTTTATCTTTCAGCTCCATTTCTGTGAAGCTGAACTACAGCAAGTTATAGTCTGAGCCATTGAATCTTTAGTTATATACTGCAAGACAGCCCAGAAGAAGTTAGTTTTATTAAAGGTAAATCATCAACATAATTATCTGCATAAAGCTAGATGTACTCACGGACATACATGTAACTGGGTAGCCATTTATCCATGTAGCATTCAGTGTAGCTAACTGAAAGTTCTATACACCACTATCTACTTGGAAATCACAGTCAATATTAAAAGGCTTTATGGTTTTACTTTATTTTTTTTCAACAGTCTGGAGCCATGAGAAAACCTGCCATGCAGATGTGATCACACAGAAAGCAGCAGCCTCTACCCCCAGCAACAGAATGTAAGCAATTCTGGTGAGGCAGTGAGCAAGTTTTAACCCCTTGCTGTTCATGTCTCCTGTTACAAAAGGGATAACGGTTCTGATACCTTTTCCAATCATTGGGTAACTTTACCCAGGATCTCCCTATCACACAAATGCCGTCACTTCTCAGACGCAGGCAATAATCATATTTTATACTTCCATAGCACTTTTCATCCTGAACGATTCTAGAGCGCATTGTAAACTTTATTCTAACAACCCCTCTGAACTGTAACTATATTGGGGAAGGAGGTTAGCAGCAGATTGGCCCATCCCATTCTGCTCTGCGGAGTGCTAAGAGAATGTTTTAGGAATGGAGAATTGGGCAAACCCTTTTTCTGACCAAAAGTATCATAGAATATGTAACAACTTCCCAGGGCAGAAAGGGTGACACAGTGGACTGCTTTGTGCTACAGCTCAGGGCCACTGCACCTGTATTTCTCTCTCATAATACAGTGAGGGCACCCACGTTAGGCTCCCGGCTCCTCAGCCATCCCCTCTCTTGAGTAGAGACAGGTGTCTTTCTCTTCTGCTTGACTTGGGTTATTCCAGGCTGCACGGTTCCCTGCCTACCCCATGAGTTCCGGCAAGTCAGACTGCCTAAACAGGGCTGCTTTGCTTCCTCCTTGGAGGCTATAAGCAGCATAATTGGTCATAGTTAAGGTACTGAACAGACCTTTCTAATTAAGTACATTTATTCTGAAGGTGAAAGCCTTACAGAGAAACAATAAAAACAATAAAAGAACCCGCAAACATGCTAATCAGCTTAACGGAGATCACTCCAACTCCAATAAGGACAGTGGCAGGTGGTCAGTTCTTCAAGACCCACCTAAAGAGTTTTTTGGTGCTTACAAGCTCAGAACAAGCACACCCATGAATCTGTGAGTCACTCCTGTATAGTCTGGGCCTTTGATCTTGGGACTCTGGCAACAGGTAATAAGCAGACAGGGCATAGCTTCAAAGGGCTGGGTTTTCTGCATTTCTGGAGGTGGGGGTGAGAGGTAGAATTTGCATTCATCTCCTCCTAGATATTCCCCAGCAAATCAACTTCACATGTATCGTCCAAAAGTTCATTCTGGTCTGCGACATTGTTCAACATAATTCTTTGATCATCCAGGATCACAGTAATATATAACCTGTGCATGTAATACAATGAACTCCACAGCTATTTAAATTTAATTCAGTAAGATCTCCTAGAGCCATTGGAGGAAATTTCCATGAATGTCACACGTTCAATTCCATTTTCCTACTTCAAAAAGATGGACTGGTGAATTTGATGCAGCTGATTCCAAGCAGTGGCTTTGGGTGTTTCACTCCAGTCCCTTCCAGGTTCTTGTCTCCACTGTATTCTGATATCAGTTTCAATAGCAGGAGGTTATTGGTATTACCACCCGTCCAAGTATTTTCAAGTTATGAGTCAGGCCTCAAAATAACCATGATATTGGCTTAAAAATAATGAGACATTAAATTTTTCTTTGTGCGCTCTGGTTTTTGAATCATTCTGATTTACATTTTCAAGCTTTTCTCCACAACCATAAGAGTTTGAAGGAAAAAAACTTTAAAATAAACTGCGTTCATTGTAATTTTACGACTGTGATTCTAAGACCCGTGATTTCATCATAGGAGTTGGCAACACTGCCAGGGTACCCAAGCTGGCACTATTAACAAGCATTTAAAAAGAAACAGAGGGGGATCCAAGTTGTCAGCTTTGTAGCTGTACAGTAGCTGGAAATTGTCTGGACCTACCATGTGTACTTACTGAAACCCCATACGGCAGGTGGACAATATTCATTTCTACCATTACTTCATTGAAGTCACTGGAGTTCCACCAAACTGAAATTTGGCCCAGTGGAGAAAGCCACATGCGAAACCCTGGCAGGTCTCCCAGTGATATATATGTTGGGTTAAAAAGACCCACAAACTCAGAGTTAGAGGTCTATAATTCATGACATTAAATAAGGATTTCAGTTTGTCCAGGAAGCCTATGTAACGAGAAATAAGGATGAGCAGAAATCTCAGGTAACCATGCTCAAGTCCTTTATCTGCACAACACCAGGAATACTAGCTTCCAAATGCTACCTCGGGTATAAAGGGTAAGTAGCTCAGTCCTCTGGCTCATTCAGTCCTTGGTTTCTCCACTGAGGCTGCAAAAAAGATCGCTAATTAGTGCAAGCTGAGATAGTCTCCCCCTTGCCCTTCCACTCACCCTTTCTTTGCAGTTGAAGGGGCAGCAACTTTTCCAGCTCCTGCTAATTTTTTAAGCCAACCTTTGATGCCCCCTCAGGATGAATGATTGGCCAATCTCAAAAGATTCCGAAGTTCAGTTTGGATAAGCAGATGCTTCTTCAAACTTTATTCACATTATGTGAAGTTCTTTGATCTGGAAATTGGGCTAGAATTCTAACAAGGGTGGGCTTCCTCAGGAGTTTTCTTAGGTTTCTTAGTTTTAGCCAGGTCAAAAATATTGCAAAAATAGCTATTTTAATGATCTTCAAATACTCTGCTTCAGATCCTGGGGAAAACCAGGTAGCACGGAAATACAAGAAAATAAAATCTCTAACGTCAAAAGGTTCTGTTTGTGTTTTAAGAGAAGGTTCTGGTTTCATTTGTCCTTATCCTTTCTATATCTCTGATTTGTACATTGGGCCATAAATCTAGAGCACCTTTGGACCTCTATCACTACAAGAAGATGTCACTGGTTATTCCTCAGTTATGAGCTAAATAAGATTATCTGAAACCTACAGTACTTGAGACCAACAGGCAGACTTTAGTAGTAATGAGCCAAATGCTCCCTTCCTACATCTTCTCTCAAAGCCTGAATGTACCTTTGAGCAAGGGATTTAAGAGGGCTGTTGGGGGCACAACCCTACCCCTAAGAGAGCTGGTATAAAGTGGAGCTCGTGAGTTGTAATGGCACCTGGGGACCTCTATGCTTTATGCTGGTTTGATGAAGGAGATGAGGTTTTCTGCCTCTGTCTGCTGGCAGAGCTACTGGGTATGTCTTGGGATACGTCTACACAGCAACTGGCTATGGTGTCTGACTCAGGCTTTAGGGCTGTTTCATTGCTGTGTAGATTTCTGGGCTTGGGTGGAGACTCAGGCTTTGGGACCCTGCAGGGTGGCATGGGCCAGCCATGGGTTTTTTTTGGTTTTTTGTTGTGTAGACATGCCCTTGGTGCCCCAACACTCCCTGTGCTGTTGCAGAGATCTGCACTACAGCACAGAGTTCACTTGCACCCAGTCCACTTCCACTGCCTACCTCCTCTGCGCAGTAAAATTATGACTGTTGCCCTCTATTTAGGTCCTTTTGTCCCGACAGTGGGCAAGAGGGGACTGCATTTGAGCCAATATCAATTGTTTAAGAATGGAAGGGCTTCGTTCCCATCTGTCTGTCTGTCTGTCTGTCGTTAGGCCTTCATTTGTGTTCTGGCAGGCAGTTTCTTGCTGCTAGACTGGTTGGCTTTGGTTTCACAGGAAGAATGTGGAAGAACTCCCCCCTCCCCCCCCATCAAATAAAAGGTGTTGGGATTTGCACTGAGGATCTCTGGAATTCCCAACACATGGTTTTTGTAGTTCTGTGGAGAAAAATGTGAACATAGTTTATAGTCCATCCCCCAGGGGAAGAGAAGAGGGGAGCCACACACCAGTGGGGGCAGAGCACATTGCACAAGGGGCAGGGAAAGAAGTTGTTCTCCTACGCACAAAGGAAAGAGAATGTATTTTACAGCATTTCAGAGATTCCATGTTCCATGCAAATCAGCCTCTTGCCAAAAAGTGAAAATAAAGTCCCTCTTTCCCCTCTTCTGCCTGGTGGATTTTTTTTCAAAATAAAAATGCATATTGATTTCAACTAGGGTGACCAGATGTCCCGATTTTATAGGGACAGTCCCGATTTTAGGGTCTTTTTCTTATATAGGCTCCTATTACCCCCTACTTCCGTCCTGATTTTTCACACTTGCTGTCTGGTCACCCTAATTTCAACACATTTCTTCTCTAGTATGAGCCTCGGACCATTTCTCTCCCAAAACAGCTTCCTGAACTTCTGTTCAGGTTCCAGATAATCCTCTCATGGGGAAAAACGAGCAAACAATTGTGTAGAGAAACAAGTCTGCATTTCAGGTATTTTACCAGCTCTTTTTTCTCTTCTGTTTTTGTTTGCGGGGACTTATGCATGCAAACCTGTTCTTCGCCTCTGAGGGGGCTAGTCTGGCTCGTGCTGCTTGTATCTCAGCAGAAGTAACATAACTCTCTGTTGCATCATAATAATCTCCGCAGCAAAGGAAGATGCTGTCACAAGCAAAGGATTCTAACTTCTAACCCTGGTGTTGCCAACTCATACAATTTATCACCAGCCTCTTGATGTTTGATGTTTATCTTAGAGTAGGTTGACACGGCAGCTGGGACTTAACCTCCCAGACGGGGCAGATAGACTTGTGTTAGCTAGTCTCGAGCTAGCGCACTAAGTATAGCAGTGAGGATGTTGGAACTCAGGCTATGGCTCAGGCTCTCAAGCCCACCTAATCCCCAGGTCTCAGCTCAAATGTCCAGCTTCTGGAGTCATTGGATGACAGCAGCATCTCTGATTAGGTTGAAAGGAAAAGTACTTATCTACTCTTCATGGCAGTGGAGAAATGTTTGAAAATGTCACTTGAGTAAACCTCAAAGATTCAAAAATAAGAGAGCCAGCAGGAAAAGTAGCAGGAGATCACCCAGGCACAATGTCTGGCAGCAAACGTAAATGCTGCAGATTCTTGAGGACCCACAATCATGGGTTTGCCTCTCTTTGCAATCCATGGAGAATGCCAGTATAGCACCCCCTCCATTTCTCCTCAACATTTCTCATGGCATCAAGGGCTGCATCCTTACTTCTACCACTCTGTCCCAGGGGACATTAAGAACAATCACAGCTTCCCGTACACTGACCTGTAAAACCCCCAGTTGCTGTATGTGTAAATGTGCAAAATGGACATGAATGTTCTTTCTCTGTGCGACATTCTGTTCCATTAATTTATTACGTTTTAGTGTATTTTCTGTTAAATTGCACAGCTTTTTCTTTGCACAGGTTTTGTTATTGAATAAAATATCTAGCAGTTCTGAAAGCAGCCACTCATTACTACACTGGGTGACAGAACTCAAAGGATCAGTGATGTGGTGTTCTAATCAGAAATGTACAGCAAGAACTGCAAAATATAATAGGTGCATTGAGAGTGTTATGGTCATAGATGTGCACCAAGCACCACACGATTCCTAAGAGGCCAAGTAAAGCATGGCACACCACAGTGCATTATTATGGCTCACTGTCAGAGAGCTCTTTCAAAGCCCTCCTGAGCCATATAGGTCCACACTGAGGTCTTCTAATAGCTCTTGTGTCTGGCTGTTCAAACTCAGCTGGCAGCCACCCCACCTCTGTCCTCCTACCCAGCAGAATTTTCCCCCCTGTTGCTTCATGGATGGTATGCAGGACACAGCAGGCAGCTATAACCATTGGGATTTTTCCCCCACTGAGATCCATCTTGTGAGTAAACAATGCCAGCGCCTCTTCAATCAACCAAAAGCACGTTCACGGTCATTCTGCACTGCTGAGCTTGCAGTAGAAGCTTTCCTTCGGGCTGTTGAGGTATATGCCTTCATGAGCCAGGAGAGCAAGAGGTGAGCTGGGTACCCCAGGCTCCCTATTGGCACATCAATATTGTATGGGAATTTGCCAGTTGGGAAAGAATGTCCCTGCTTGTGGCTTTGTTTTTTATTAAAACTGTGCATACCATGCACCTCCCTGGCCAGCCAACACTGATGTTGGTGAAGTGTCCCCAGTGATCCACCAACGCTTGCATAACCATGGAAAATTGTCAGTTGATGTACTCTTGGGCCAGGTGGTCTGGTGCCAAAATAGGAATATGCATGCTGTCTATTCCTCGACCACAGTTCAGGAACCCCAATGCTGCAAATCCATCCACTAGGTCCTTCACATTGAAGAGAGTCACAGTCCTGTGTAGCAGGAGATGATGCATGGCACTGTACATTTGCATGCCAATGCCCTCCCTCCCCCCAGTGGATTTTCCAACTCCAAAACGATTTCCCACTGACCAGTAGCAATCCGGAATTGCAAGTTTCCACAGAGCGATCGCCACTCAGTTCTCCACTGTCAGTGCAGCTCTCATATTGGTGCCCATATGCTGGAGGACTGTGGTGAGCTCAGCACACAGATCCAGGAATGTGGCTTTGTGCATCCAAACATTCTGCAGTCACTGCCCATCATCCTAAACCTGCATTATGTGATGTGATCCCATCAGTCAGTGTTTGCTTCTCAGGCCCAGACAGATGCTCCATGAATGTCACCAACAACGTTGAATTGGTTCTTGCTATAGCCTGCAGCAATCTGTCCTCCAAGAAATCATCCTGTTCCCCGCGAATTTGGTTCTCCATATGGCTCTGCAAATACCAGAATGTTGTAAGTACTTTGCTTGCAATGCTGATGGTAATAGTGAGGAGCTGTGCAGGCACCGTGCTTCTGTCAGAAATGGTGAACAGCAAGGAGGGCCACATGGATTTGTGGGATTTTTAAAACAGGCTAAAAATTATGGGCCATGGATGACATTATGGGATGGAGACAGTTGCATGTTGGGAGGTTGACCGCTTTCTCCAAGTCACCCCTGTGTAACTTGTTTTTGTTGCCTCATTCATTGCCAATACTTTTCAAAAGACAACATGCTGGACGGTGGTGGGTTACAGGCTGGGTTACCCATCTACATAAAGTTACACTGCATGTACTCACCATGCATATGTCAAGTCAGGAGTCAAGTATATACGTGAACAAGTGATATACTCCCTGTGGTAGCTTTATGCTCATGTAACCTTGCATTGACCCACATTTGTAGTGTAGACATGGTCTAAAGTGGGCAGGCAGGAATGTTGGGTAAAGTGTCCAGTGACACTTTACCCAACACAGTGACAAAAGTACCTTCATGGGGAGAAAATATTGGGGCTCATGGGCTCTTTAAGGTAGCGGAGGAGGGCACACTAAGAACCAATAGCTGGAAACTGAAACCAGACAAATTAGAAATAAAACAATTCAAATTAGAAATAGGAAGCACATTTTTAACAGGGAGGATGATTAGCCATCAGAGAACTACAGAGGCAAGTGGTGGATTCTCCATCTCTTGCTGTCTTCAGATCATGATTGGATGCTTTCCTGGATGATATGCTTCAGTCAGACCCAAACTAGTGGGCTCTATCTGGGTAACTGGATGAAATTTAATAGCCTGTGATATATAGGAGATTAGATGACATAATTGTCCCTTCTGGCCTTAAACTCTGTGAATTCTGCTCTTTTATAGGGGATTTTCTTGTTAAGGGAGATATTTGACCTTCCTGGGTGATTATTTGAAGCAGTTTAAATTAATAAAAAGCAAAGCTCACGCTAGCCTTGTTCAATAGTTTCTTTGTTCTGAAAATAGCAGTAAAGGAGCTAATAACTGACCAGAATTATATGAAGCATTGTGTCAGGGGTCAGGGTGATAAACATGTACATGGACTATGGAGATGACTTCTCCATCTACCTTCCCCTTTGATCACAGGTGTGTTCTCTCATTCCACTTCACTAACCAAATAAATTAACTTCTAAACTGAGAAATGGCTTGAAAGCTGATATAAAAGGACCTAGTGTCCAGGCCAATGCTAAGGGAGAGGAGAGAGCAGTGGGTATAAATTATACAGATTTCACAGTGTGGTACTGGCAGCACAATTTCCTACAAAGGAGATAATCTTTCCTCATGATTCATTTGGCCAACGAGAGGCACACGTGGCCAACGACACACAGAATGTCATGCTTGAAGGATCTCTGTGAAGATCTATAGTTCAGCAAATTTAACATTCACCGGAGGAAATATATGGTATATCTTGCCTATGGTATGGTGACAGCATTGCGCTCTGAGGGTAGGCAACCCAGATTCATGAATGTTATTGGGTTTCCCTCTCAAGCTAGGTTGGCATAACCCTCTACTGTAGACACTGCTTACACTGACAGAAGATGTTTTTCTGCTGGTGTATGGACACCACTTCCTCAAATGGTATTATCTGTGTTTACTGAAGTACTCTTCTGTTGGCATAGCAACATCTTCACGAGGGCTTCGGTTGGCATAGTTATGTTGCTAGGGTTTCCCCCCTACCCCTACATCTGTGACCAACAAAGCTATGGCAGTGTAAGCTTTAAATGCAGACCAAGCCTCAGAAAGTATAGGGTAACATCATATATATCCCCTTGGGGCTTCACAACTGTGTCCTGCCTGCAATTTCATGGCATAATATAGGGTTGGGCCTTGGAGGCTGCAACTTACCCCATCCTGCTGGCTGATGGAAGAGTTCTTTTGTAAGCCACATTAGGAGAAATTGGAGAATATAGTATTATCTGCCATTGTTATGGTAGATGACCGCATGGTGGAGTGAGCGTGGGAGTGGGAGAAAGGACCTCCTAAGTTCTATTCATGGCTCTAGTACTGCTTGCCTGTGTCCTATGTCAGTGGCTCTCAAGCAGGGGTCTGGGGCCCCCTAGGGGTCTGTGAGCAGGTTTCACAGGGTCCACCAAGCAGGACCAGCATTAAACTCGCTGGGCTTAGGGCAGAAAGCGGAAGCCTCGCCGCATGGGTCTGAAACCCGGGGCCCTGAGCCCCACCACCCGGGGCTGAAGCCTGATCAATGTAACTTTGCGATGGGGAGGCTGTGGCATGGGGCCCCAGGCAATTGCCCTACTTGTTACCCCCTAATGCCAGCCCTATACGCAGAAAACCAGTTATTGTGGCACAGGTGGGCTGTGGAGTTTTTATAGCATGGGGGGCAGGAGCTCAGGAAGAAAAAGGTTGAGAAGCCCTGCGATATACTGAATGCTCTGTGGCTCCAGTTAGTCACCTGAAAAATGGGAATGATAATCCATATTTCCTGCACTGGGGGAATTGTCAGGAGTAGTTAATGACTGTACAGTGCTTTGAACATGTAATGTGCTATATAATTTGTAAGTGTTGTTATTGTTGTGTGTAGTATGTCAGAGTTACTTTTACCATGAAAGAAAGAAAGAAAAAAAGAGCGTGTGTTCCTTTCACGAAAGCACAGCAATAATCCTTTTATGTACAGGGATTTTTTTTGACTGTACAATAAAATGAAATAAGGGGAGCTGTGGACTCCCCTGTCTATTCTACTCTATTTGTGATTTTGCTACTAGAATCAATGTCCCACGGTCTGGACTGAGTTTGCTAAGCTTTCAGATAGCTACTGCAATTTATGCTCACTTAGTGTGGCTTTTCTAATCGTGTCATCTCACACTTACAATATCAAGGGGAATTAAATTAGGCAAATAAGCAGTACTGAAGGTCTAAGGGAAACGTCTCAAAGTCCCAGGATAATTTGTAGAGCTAAAAAGTACTACTCGAGATCATCATCAGATAACCTTTGTAAGCATTTCTAAACATTGTTGGGAACACATTTCACACTGGATTTTGGTGTTTCAAGAATGTTTACGAAAACGAAGCATATAAAATAGAGATGCTGAAGCATTTTTAAGATGTAAAAAGACTTCAAATATTTTCTAATTCGGCCAGATCCTGTAGGTCAGGCTCAGTGTCTAAATCATAACATGCACAATAAATCTCAATGAAAGCATTGGGCTCAGCACAGTGTATTTAGTCACCAGCTGTCAAATCCTCCTAGCTCACATACAGTCTGGGCTTTGCAATTTCAGAGAAACCAGCTAGGCTGCAATGCACTGTTTGCAGAGACCAGGATAAATCAACATTTCAGTAGTGCTGGTATATAAATCAGTGAACAGTGTATTCCTTTGAGACTCAAACCTGTGCAGGAAAATTCTCTCCAAAACCAAACTAGCAGGGACCCTGATTTATGATTAATTCAACGTCCACATTCCATCTTCAAGATCTGAAATACCAGAATTGTAGAAGTACCTAGGAGACAATCTTTTGGGGTTTCACTGCATCATATTGTTTGTTCATTCCTTTCTTTATGTTCTTACATATCTATGTATGAGTGGGAAAGTATTTGGAACGTTGACGTTACTTACTGCATAAATATCAACAACAACATTGTACTGTAGGGCTGCACATGCATGCTAAAACATCTGCTTTTATCCTTCCAGTGCTCCCTTCCATTGCTATTTGTACCACCTGCTATCCACTCTACACTATCCCTGGATCCTCAGCTGGGATAAATCAATAGATCCATTGACATCAATGGAGCAATGCCAGTTTACACCAGTTGCACATCGGATGTTCAAAGCATATCCTGATTGCTGTGCTTTCCCAGGGGGAAATACTCTGCCTGTCCTATTGCTATAATTTACTTGATGATGAAGAAATACTTTCCATTCCAACAGTAACTCAGCAGGATGTTAAACAGATGCTACTAAAGCTAGACATTTTAAAATCAGCAGGTCTGGATAATTTGCATCCAAGAGTTTAAAAAGAGCTGTTCAAGGTGCTCTCTGGGTCATTAATGTTGATTTTCAATAACTATTGGAACACTAGAGAAGTTACAGATGACTGGAAGAAAGTAAATATTGTGTCAATATTTTTAAAAATTAAATGTGAACCATCAGCTTGTCATCAATCCCTGACAAAATAAGGGAGTGGCTGATAAGGAACTCAATTAATAAAGAATTTTAGGAGAGTAATATCATTAGGACCAATCAGCATGTATTTTTTTGAAAACAGACCTTTATAGAGCTTATAGACAAGACAAGGACACAGTGGGAGAAGAAAGAGGCACCAAGAAAGGAAGTGACTTCCCCAATTTCATACAATGGGTAAGTGACCAAGCCAGCACTAGAACACAGATCTTCTCGTCCATTGCTCGTGGACTCCACTGAGGAATCTAAATATTGCCCATATGTAAAATGCATTTTATAAGCACAATCGAGTGCACATGTTCACAAAAAGCAACTGCTTTAAAACTGTTTTGATTATAAATTAATGTTCTTTAACAGTTGTAATTTAATTAAAATATGTGTTTTTTCCTATGCTTAGTGTCTTAAGCTTGACCCCTAAAGACATGTGTATTTTCTGTTTTTCTTTGTCTGAGATGGACAGCCTGGTGATCTGTGGTCTCCTGGCTTGTTTTCCTGCCTTTCATGAATGTGACCCAGAACAGGAGTTGTCTGTGGTAGGAGTACCAGCGGGGGCTCACAGGAAGCCTTGTGAATATTCTCCCTGAACACTCCAGCACAGAGAATCAGTACTTAACACATCAGTTAAGAGGTGACAGGCTCATGCCACACAAATCATTACAGCTGTTGCCTCTTGGCTTCCAATTTCAAAGTCTCCAGCTTTCCTGAAAATGCAGTTAATGTTTTACTTTCAGATTCTAAGAAACTAGTTCCCCAAGAGCTTTGGAGGTCAAACTCTCATCTGGCTGCCTTAAGGAATCAGACTAGCTCCCCCATCTTTCTTGTTTCTGGAGATTGTAAAAGACTATTAAATGCTTTGATAAATTAAGCAGGGAAAATCTTCATCACCCATAAAACACAGAAGGTAATAATCCCAATTTAGCTTTCAAATACCTATCAAATAATTCACAGTTATTGAACTGTTTATTCACAGTTAATAAACATTAGAAATGCCTAATCTATGTTCCCATGCAAGTAAATGTTCCAGCTTTGTTTTTAATGTTTTGGTACAGGATGATTATCTGGTTGTAACCACTGTAAAAAGTATTCTTAGGTTCAAGTTTTCACCCTAATTCAGAATAAAGTGACCAGATGTCCCGATTTTATAAGGACAGTCCTGATTTTTGGGTCTTTTTTCTTATAAGGCTCCCAATACCCGTCACCCCATCCCAATTTTTCACATTATTGTTTGGTATGTTGGAACTGGTTCAGATGGAAAAACTGAATCTTTGCCCAAAATATGGACTGGACTCAAATCATTTTTACATTTGAAAGAGTTTGATGAAGTTGTTTTTGTTTTTAATGTTTGTACTCTGGAACTGTGAGAATCTTGAGAGTGAGTTTTATTTCAAAGCTGGAAAGCTTGCAAACTTGAGATTGTTTTTGAGCAAGTCTGAGCTGTGTTTTGAGAACCTTACTGTCAAGGTGGCTTTGGGTGGAAACCATGTGAAAGGTGTGGTTTCTCCTAGTTTCTGTCGAAACCAAATTAAAACTTCACCGTCTCTGCCTGGTTTCTCACTGAGATTTTGAGTGTGTTCAAACCAGAAACTGGAAGATTCAATGGATGCAAAGTGGTTCTCAAACTTACTGCTTATGTGACCCTTTTTTCCAAACACCTTTGTTTCGCGACCCATGTATGTCCGCGGAAATGCAGCCAAATTGGAACCTTGCGCTTTTGGCGTGCATGTGTCTGCCGAAATGCCTCCAAAAGCGGAAAATATCACTTCGGCGGCTTTTTGGAACAACACGGACACACATTGTGTGTCCACCACCATGCTGCCTAAGGCGAAAGTGTTCTGTTCGGAGGTTTCTCAGCTGCGTCAGAGGCTCGCAACCCCCCTGGAATCGGCTCACAACCCCCAGGGGGTCGCGACTCCAAGTTTGAGAACTGCTGTCCTAATGCAAATATGGAGATTGAAACCAAAAGTGGCATCACAATGCTGGTGTAAGGATGAAACTTCTGAATTCCGAAAATGATTTCCAATGCCTCATGTTTGAGTTGGGCATAGTTTCTGCTTTGCTTAGAGTGCATGAAGCAAAAGCAATAGATCTCTGTTCTCCAGAAGGCATAATATGTGACACGGCCACTCCATAAGGGGAGGCATCACAGGCCAGCTGAAGGGGTAAGGATGGATCAAAGTGCGTCATAACTTCAGAATTTAGCAGTGCACCCTTAGCTTTGTTAAGTGCAACATCACAGGCTTCAGTTCACTTCCAGGCCTTGTTCTGCCCAAGGAGTTCGTGAAGTGGTTTTAGCAGTGTGGCTAACTGGGAGATGAACTTTCCATAATTGTTCAATAGTCCTAGAAACGAGCGAAGGAGCAGGAGCCTCCATAATAGCCTTAACTTTTTCAGGGGCCTTACGAAGACCTGTAGCATCAATGATGTGTCCCAAATATTCAAGAGAGGACTGGAAGAATTCACACTAGTCTTTTTGCAGACTCGTAGGCCATATTCTTCCAGTCTTTGTAGGATAGCATCTAAATTCTTTCGATGAGCCACCTCATTCTTTCAAGTAACCAGGATGTCATCCCGGCAAGACACACAATATCTGGTCCATAGCCTCTGGAACAAGGCAGAAGCATACATTATTCCAAAGGGTAGGTGACAGTATCAGTAAAGCCCCTTATGCGTCACAATAGTCAACAGTTCTTGGGATTTTTCATCGATGTGCATCTGTAAATACTCTTGACTCAGATAAATCTTATTGAACTTTCGTCCTCCAGCCAGGCCTGCAAAGAGGCGATCAATGCAGGGAAGGGGGTATTTCTCTGCCCAGAACACCGGATTGACAATGACTTTAAAATCACTGCAAATCTGGTGGGAGCCATTTTTCTTAACTATTGGAATGATAGGAGTTGCCCATGGGCTGTGGGTAACTGGCATTGAAGTTTAATTTTGTTATGGACTGGATGATTGTTGCAAGAGATCTGATAGTGTTTTGAGTTTAAGGAGCTCTCCTCCTCTCAGCACAGGCATTTTATGGAAAGCATAATGGTGATAGACTCTAGATATAACTAATTAAAGGTGAGATGGGACTTGGGCATTTAATGCTACTCTAAATAAATCAGACCTTCCTGGTCTTTGATATGAGTAGATTAATTAGAATGTTAATGTCTCTATCTCTTTTGAGACAGGCATTAAAATTCTATGAATTGACAACTGCTAATGAACACTCAGTGAACCATGTTTGTGAGCTTATTACTGTATTTAGAGTTGTGTGCTAGAAACAGCACTAATTATTTTAAAAACTCAAACATCACAAACTGTTTACAAGGTAACACAGTGTAGACTTCTCACCTGAAGAGATTACTATAAAGGTTTAAATTGCAGGAAAATATAGATACTGTTCCAAATTCACTGTTCCTATATACACTTTTGTGCACATCCATTTAGATAGAGAGTTTTTATTGTAAAAACCATTGAATTACTGTGGAAAAAATGTATCCCAGATGTTCAGAAAAGTTAACATTACAGCAGTGTGGTGAGGGTTTATAGGTTAAGACCTTTTGCATCCTCTAATATAACTGGTGCCCTTGTAATATTTCCAATGATCCTGGGTCATTTCATCTAGACAGAAAGCAGCATGCTGTCCTGTATTCTAACTGTGGATAATAACACTCCTAAAATTCTCTTCTTACTCAACTTTATGGAATCAAAAGACGAAGAACTTCATTAAACAATATATTGGAAAAAGGAGAAAAATTAGTGGTAGATAGAAAGGAAAATCAGAGCAACATAATTGACCTTTTCCTAAAACTTCTGTTCATAATAATGCATCAAAGAGATAGTAGGCTTAAAAGAATAACTATTAAAAAAGTTGGCAGTGCATTGAGGTTTCGCCTTCAACTGGTGTGTCGTGATGGAGTGGTATTGTCAGTGATTGATGTAGGGTCTAATTCTGTGCCCATTAAGGTCCATGACATTGGATACCATTATCTGTCCCAAGGACTTTAACAGTGCTGACATATGATGGTGATGAACACAAAATAAATGCCTTCATAGTTGGGTAGTTAAAGAGAATCAGATCCATAGACTGTAAGTGTCTTTGAGTAAGGATATCTCCCTCTCTTTGTGCTGCATATCCATGACCCTAATTAACATGACATAACATAACACGGGTGAGTATGATGAACAACACACAATTAGAAAACCTATGTATTAATCTGGCGTGCTAATAGTATTAGATTTACATCTTTGGCTCCATGTTTCTCCATCCAGAAGAATCTTTGATTCAAAATATCAATTTAATTGGAAAGTCAACCAACCTCTCATTTCCTTTGTGTTGACTGGCTCTGTTCTAATCTGAAACACAATTCTGATCTTGTACTGAAGAAATGATTGAAAAAGTCTGTGCCTCAACCACATGATGCTTTCACACAAAGCCTTTTTATTGAGGCTTTGCTCCACTTTCCAGGATTTCTTCCATTGACAAATAGGTTTCGGAACACAACGGTATTGGAACTTCCATACTGAACTAGACCTGTGGTCCATCTAATCGAGCATCTTCTGAGAGTGGCCAGCACCAGATGCTTTCAGAAAGATGGAAGAAACTTTGTAGGGGACAATTATAGAATAACTATTCTGAAGGGGAAGTTTCTTCCTCCCCCATCTTCAGCTTGTGGTTGGCTTATGCCCTGAAACATGAGAATTTTAAGTTCTTTAAAAACAATAAAACCTATGTCATGCACTTTTGGTGGTTTTCATTATTCATATAAATATCTAGTTTTTTTCCTGAATTCCACTAAGCTCTTGGCTTTTTGCAGAAATAAGTCCCATAAGTAACTTTTTACACAATTTGTATTTTTTTGCTTTTATTAGCTTATTTCTTTAGCCTCTGTTTCGCTGAATGTTCTCTTGTTCTTGTATTATAAGTGTATAAATGGGGTGCCCGAGTTACATGATCTTATGCCAAGGATAGCCAATAGGCAGATGCAGGCCAAATTTGGATCATCAGATTCTTGAACAAATTGCAAAAACTTTTTATTTACTTATTATTATTATTTTACTTATTATTTTTATTATAATTATTGTTGTTTTGGTGTGAAAAATGTTTCTCTGAAGTTTGGACCCTGACTATATTTTGACCAAGAAATTGGGATCTTTACAAAAAAAATATTGACTACCCCGATCTATGTCCCTGATCATTGTTCTATATATCTTTTATCATGTCTCCCTTATTTGAAGAGAGTGGGGTGATTTAGAGGAGACAATCTTTATCAGAAAAAGGACTGTAAAACTGTGTTATCTATTCATAGAGATGGGCCCAAGCCTCAAGGTTTGGTTCTGAATCTGAACTTCCTCTAAGTTTGGGAATGACTAGACCTGGGTTCTGGTTCAGGCTCTTCTCTAAATATTAAAATGAGAGAGTAAATGTGTGTATTGGATTAACTGGGGGTATACACACCCTTTGCTACTGAAAGTGTTCCAAAAGACTGTGGGCTTTATCTTTTCTGCTTCATCCTGAAATGATTACTTTCGAATTCTGAGGTTTTAAGCTGAAAATATAATGAAAGGTTACTGAGACTTTTGGAATATACAATATAAATATCTCCTTCCCTCATGCCTGAACTGGATAATGAAAAAGAGACAGAAGAATCCCAAGCCAGAAAAATGTATTGTATATATTGTACTTTTGAAGACACAGGCTGAAATCCTGGCTTTATTGAAGTCAGTGACAAAACTCCCACTGACTTCAGTGAGACCGGGATATCCTTCACAATATTTTGCCCTTTTTGTTATGTAACCTTCAATTGGAGTTTGGCTAGTGGAGCTCCAGATTGTGTCTCTTGGGGCCTTACCAAAATGGCTGCAGCTAAGATGACTATCAGACCCCTCTGACCCAATTGCTAACATTTTTGGAATCAGGGCTAGGGGACAGAAGGAACTAGTAATCCCTGCTGGGGCAAATAGAGTTTTGCATGGGATGATTCAGACAAGTAGCCCACTGGACCAATGACAAGCCAAGGCTGCACAGGCCTAGCCAGGGGACAGCCTGACTGTACACACACAGTTTAGTTTTCAGTTTGGAAGCTGAGAGAGAGACAGTGCAGCTGTCCCTGGGAGTCCCTGCTAAAGTCCCTCCCCCTGCTCCCTTAAGGGAGTTTTTGCACTGCTGTGAGAGTCTAACTCAAGGGGTGGCCAACCTGAGCCTGAGAAGGAGCCAGAATTTACCAGTGTACATTGCCAAAGAGCCACAGTAATACGTCAGCAGTCCCGCCGATCAATGCCTTCCCCCCCCCTTCCCTGCACCCCCCAGTTAGCTGTTTAATGGCATGCAGGAGGCTGGAGGAGGGCGAGCAGGAGGAACTAGGGCATGGAAGGCTCAGGGGAGGGGGCAGGAATGGGTAGAGTTGGGGCAGGGCCTGTGGCAGAGCCATGGATTGAGCAGTGAGCACCCCCTAGCACACTGGCAAGTTGGAGCCTGTAGCTCCATCCACAGAGTCGGTGCCTAAACAAGGAGTTACATATTAACTTCTGAAGAGCCACATGTGGCTCCGGAGCCGGTGCGCCTGTATGTATGGCACACTGAGGAGTCACTTTGAGTGGAGGCACCAGGTGCTAGAAAAGAACCCAGGTCCCAGTCCACTCAGGGGGCGGGGAGAAGTTGCCCCAAGTATTAGTACTGTAATAATAACAAGCACCAGGGAAGAGACGAGAGGAGGCTTAAACCACACCTTGGGGAATTAGTTAAATAGTTATTAATTTAATATGATCTTTAATCCTCGTGCATTTTCCCCTAATAAGGCCTACGTCATAACTGTAGTGGAAAAAGAGAAACTGGTGTCATAAGGTTACCTAATAATGCCAAGTAATTACTTTGAATTGCAGGTTTCATGTCTCATGAATTGTTTGAAAAAAGGATGACTGGGAAAATTCCATTAACCTGTAGATATCACAAAATGAAGCCCATGGTAGTTTGGCTGCATCTTGTGGGACTCAGCTTACTGTTCTCTTATATAACATAAATGCTTGTTACCATTTTTATACAATGTGAGTACATCAGAATCTCCTTTTTTATTTAAAATTTCTAGCCTAACCAGTAGTGGAAAACTTTGAAAATGTGACCCTAGCTCTGAGGGGTGTGAATGGCATCATTCATTTGAATGCAGTGTTAACTCCAGTGGGGTAGGAGGGATCACACCCCACCTCCCCAGGACAGGATGCTGTGACAGGAGAAGAAAAGTGTATTGTGCCTGCCCCACCCACCCATCAGATACACTCTAGTTGTGGGGTAAGTACTGGGAGGGGCCAGAGCTGTCTCTCGGGGATGGTGGGAGAGGAGAAAGGGCCTGATCCTGGTTCTAGAAGAGGGAGGGACCCCTTCCCCTGGGTGGGGTTTTGGGAGAGGAAAGGGGGAGAGAGGGCCCCACACCACTGCCTCTCTAGCAGAGGAGGGACCCTCTGCCCTTCCAAGTAGGGGGTGGAGCAACTTTGCGTTATGCCTAGAGCCCTGTAGTGGTTTAAGTGTAGGTATGGCCTCCTGCTTTATTGAAAATTGACAGAATAACACTTTGATTTAACCTTCAAGTAACCAGTCCAGCAGCTTATTTGCATTGAGGTGACAAAATGAAGCATGTTCTGCTCTCATTTACACCCTCCCAGGCTAACGGAAACCGTCTCTAGATAATTTATTTAGATATTTATGCCACATGCAGCACTGTAGTACCAGAGCAATTGCATGCAAATCAATGGAATTCAGTAGGAGTAAATGACAGCAGAATTTCCCCCAGTGTTTTCTATGGGTATTGAATACTCTGAAAACTAAGAGGTCCCAGACATTTGGCTTTTAGTGCCATTTGGATTTTTGTCGGTTTTACTACTAGCTCTGACAGAACCCACATTTGATGTTTCTCAGACACTTTCCTGGCAGACACACTGCTGAGAATTGTTCCTAGTTCTGCTTTTCCTTTGGCATATTCTAATGGGGATATTGGATTTTTAGAGGGTGAGGACTCTGGCTGCCATGAGGTTTTTAGTTACTCTGACTTGTTTATGGGCTTTTGTATGAAACACCTGATTTAAAAATAAAAATGACTACATTATGTGAAAATGAATGTGGAGCATCAAATTTTAATCCTATAAACCAGGGGTGGGCAAACGTTTTGGCCCAAGGGCCACACTGAGATTCAAAATTGTGCAGAGGGCCAGGTAGGGAAGGCTGTGCCTCCCCAAACAGCCTGACCCCCCCCTCTATCTGACCCCCACCCACTTCCCGATCCCTGACCGCCCCCCTCAGAATCTCCAACCCATCCAACCCACCCTTCCTTGTCCCCTGATTGCCCCCTTCAGAGACCCCCACTCTAACCGCCCCCCACAGGACTCCACTCCCTATCTAGCCCCCTGCTTTCTGGTCCCTGACTGCACCCTCCTGAGATCCCCCCCAACCACCACCCTCCGGAACCCCACCACCTAAGCCCCCCCCCCACTTGCTTACCTGCTCAGTTGGGCGCGAGGCTGTGCTCGGCCTCGCCCCCAGGCTGGGAGCATGGGGCCACTGGTCCCCTACCCCCGGCCTGAGCTCGCGGGCCGCATAAAAATGGCCGGCAGGCCACATGTGGCCCGCGGGCCGTAGTTTGCCCACCCCTGCTATAAACCTAGACTGATACTTTGCTCATATTGTGTGTTACTCTACTCTGCAAATAGTCCTACTGAAATCAATGGGATTGCTTGCGGAGCAAGGTACTATTTAGAGTGAGTAAGGATGGCAGAATCTGTTTTATGGTATCCAGGTATTTGAACAGATTGAGGTAGAAGTTACATCCTATCTAATTTGTCCATATACTGTATAGGTACATCACACCATTTTGATTTCTGCTCTAGAAGGGATGAAGTTGTGGCTTTCATTCAACAGTTTTTTGGCAGGCACTAGAATATGCACAACTTTGTTATTTGATAAAGCAGGAGTTGGCATCTGAATTAAGGTGAGCAGTTTTATAGTGTTATCCAGAATGGGTATCCTAGTATGACATACTCCCTTAGGAATGCTTCCAAAAAAGCTGCTCTGAAGTTTTTCTTATTGAAATGTGACTGTAGTCTGTTCATTTTCACAGACTATCTTCACAAGCGGCTTTATTATCCTATAAAAACTCATTATTTTTCACAGAGCACTGTTCCACAGTCTAGATCAGCGGTCGCCAACCAGTGGTCCGTGGGTGGGGGGGTCTTTGACAGCTCCCGCCGGGCTCCCCGCAGCGGGGAGCCAGGCAGGCGGGCTGACAGTTCCCCGCTGCGGGGAGCCCGGCGGGAACTGTCAGCCCGCCCGCCTGGCTCCCCGCTGCGGGGAGCCCGGGGGAGCTGTCAGCCCGCCCGGCGGGAGCTGTCAAAGCCCCCCTAAAACCTCTATATAAGGGACTAATTCGGGTGAGGGGGTGTCCGTTAAAGCCAAAAGTCCTGTTATTTAATGATTAAAAAAATTATTAAATAACGGACTTTCGGCTTTAACGGACACCCCCTCGCCCGAATTAGTCCGTTAAATCGAGGTTTCACTGTACCTTTTAAAAAAAAATTCATGTTAGTGGTCCGCGGGATTCAAAATTGTGAGTTTAGTGGTCCATGAGGTCCGAAAGGTTGGCGACCACTGGTCTAGATCACTAGTTAAATAACAATAATTTGCTCTTAGATTGTCTTTCTTTCAAGGGTTCTAAAACACATTCCAAATGCTAATTAACGTCCATCACAAACCTGAGGGGAGTTTCTATCACAATCCTTTGAGATAGGCAAAGCTGGGAATGTAGGAATCCAGGAATTCTGACTCTCAAGCCAACCTGTCACAAGACAACACTCCTTCTCACACTAAGTTTTAATAGAAAGAAAATTATTCATCTCACTCAATGCCTCTTGCCCTGTATGAACTTGATAACATACTTGGAAATAAAGAGTGCAATTAAAAAAGTGGTCTCTAATTTTGCGTCCATAATTTCAAAGCCTGAATTAATTGTTGGCCCTACTCAGAGCATGAAACTGAAATTTGAAAAGGAGCCAATAGAATGTTGGCACCTATTCTGTTAGGCACCTTTGAAAATCCCAGGCAGGATGTGTAAGTGCTGTGAACTGTATCCTTAATTAATTGGGAGCACCACATTCTGGGGGTAGAACTGATCCTGAAAAATCAGACACCACGTTTAAATCCACCCCCCCACTTTTTTTTTAAAAAAGGACCAAGGTGGTGGTTGTTCTCTCTCTCTCTCTCTCTCTCTCGCTCTCTCTCTCACATTTATTTTTTTGTCTTGGTAGCCATTTTGTGGAAAAGTTGATATCATTTGTGGTGCCAGAAAACAAAAATCTAAGAAATATTTCTTCCTGTGGCATTCACGAGTTAGCATTATGTAAAATTTTTTCCACATTAATCTTCTCACTAAGCCAGTGGCAAAGCAGAGGGGAAATTGTCTTTTAACTATCTCAAGATTTTAGCACCTTAGGAACACAACGTACAGGGAGAAAGCAATAAGGAAGCAATGCTGTCATGGCATATGTCCTCATTGCCACTCCATTTTGGGGAGCTGCGGATGTTAAGCATTCTGAGCCATTGTAAGATATCCATGGAGGGTGGACTATTAACAGAGTAACTTTGGGAGTGAAGGTGCAATGAAAACTTTTCAGGCACCTTTCCTGGCTTCAGGGAGGGCCAAAAAGGAATGCTGAAGAAAGTCTGTGCTTCTGGCCTGGCTGACAGCAAGAATCATATGGAACTCTTAAAGAGAGCTTATTCTCATGGGGGTTCAAGCTCAATTTAATAGACTTATGAGCTCTGGAGAGTTTGGATGTGGTTCAGATAAACAACAGAATTGCAGATACTTATTAGCTCTGTGTGAACCCTGCAAGGTTCACTTTGCATGGGTTGCATAAACTGAGCCTTGCATGGTCTATTCACAGTGGTCCCAGACAGTAGTGTGAACCTGGGCAAATAGTGGTGTGGCAGTGGGGGGAGGGGGAAGAAGAATTTTAAACATGCTTGTTCCATCTGAATTGCAGCTTGAGTGAATCATATTCATATTCTTTGTCTGTTCAGGGAAATTTTGTGTGGCTATATTTTGTTCACATAAATATTTGGCCAGGAACTTCTCTATTCATACAAAAATACTTGCCTTATACCATCATCTAATCAGGGAACCAAAACTAAACCTTGTGACTTCATTAACCAGTCACACAGCCAAAATAGAGCTCTGAATAGTGATTGCTGGAGTACTTGCTGTGAACAGTGAAAGAACAATCCATCAGCCCACATGTTAATACAAGCTATTTGTTAAACAAATAGCTAATAACAAACACATTTATGAAAAATCATGCTAGTTTTCATAGGCAAATCCCGAACAGAAAGAAAGACAAATCCAAAGGTTAACTGCTTTTCAGCAAATCACATAGCCACTAGAGCTGGCTGCAATTTTCTGATGGAACATTTTTCTTTGACAAATAGGGAGTCCTTGCAATTGAAATGTTCCATGGGAATGTGTTGATCTGAACTAAATTACTAAGGAAACCAGGCAAGGAGCCTCGAAACCCTGGGAGCTTTCTCAAGCTTGGAGGTCCTCAGAAGAAAGGGTGGCCGGGCTCCCAGCAAATGACACATCATTTAGACTTTTCCAAAGTTTTGAAATTCCTATTCTGTGGGAAACTTCAAAATTTCATTTTTTTGGTTCCATTTCAGATTGGTTTGTGGATTTGGGGCCTTTACATGAATGTTTCTCCTTCAAAGTTTTCTCTTGAACTGAAATTCACAATAGTTGAGATTCCCTCCAGTTTATAGAGTAGTGATGGGTGGATACTCTATACAACACTTGGAAAAAAAACACCAAACGTACTGCACTATATTGAGGTTTCAACTCTTTCTTTCTTTTTATCCTCTTCAGTTTCCTTTAGGCTGTGTGAGAAAGTATCCTCTTCTGTCTTGAATTCCTCCAACACACCCACACATGCAAAGATAAGGCAGTATTTGAGCAATAGTAGTGAGAATTCCCTATTCCATGAGCCCTTCATAACTTTCCTTGAGGTCACCATGTGGTTCCAAACCCAAAATTATCTTGGCTGCAAAATTGTATATTTGACCTTTTAAAGGTTTTGGGTTTTTCAGCAACAACACTGGAATGGACTATACCATCATTGACAGTAAATGCTAGTGTGTGTTCATTGCAATATGTGGAACAATGGCTGTTTTACTATCAGCTAATTCTTGTATTGAACTTACTGGTGCAGAAAGTCTCAAAATGAACAGAGCCTCTGGGTAGGTCCAGCTTTCTCATGGGTCTTTTGGAAAGTTTCCCTTAGTTTCTGGGTACATGATCCTCTTTTTGGTAATGAAATTGCCCATATGCACCAACCTGGAGTAGAAGGGAAAGTTTAACGGATTTGCAGTGTGACTCACTGATTTGAAGGATCCTGGGCTTCCCCTCTCAAGATTTCAGCTCTCTGATGCCTCTGGTTACTGTAGATTTCAGACATCCAGTGCACCGTTTCAGAAATTCACTGCACAAGGGTATCAGGGGTGGCCTAATTTACTGTGCACATCCAGGCTGACTACACTGATTCATCCTGAATTCAATATATGCTGAAACCTATAGTGAGGGTCACCTCCAACAGACATCCCTCTGTTTTAAATAATTGTTTTAAATATACCCTTTATGTTTCCATTACAAATTATTTCAACCTCTTCTCCCTCCCCTTCCCCTCTGCCCCGAGCTAAACAACTGGTTCTAGTTAGTCCAATGAGTGGTTGCTTAAACTGACTTTTTAAAAAAATAATAATGGCTGGTCAAACTTTCCCTGTCTAGTGATCCATCACCCTACCACAACAACTCTTACCTCTCGACCACTCTCGTAAAGGTGAACTTGGAGCCCAGCTTGGTGTGTGGGCTTTTGTGTGGCATCTTCTTATTAAATGTTGTGAGCTCTGGTAGAAAATGGAATCTGGAGTGCACCTGAGTGTGAAAGACTTTATGGAATTGGATCCCAAATTAGTATTTTTGGAGGCAAGAATAAGGCACCATAGGGTGTTGGAAGGGAAAGGGGAGGAAATGGTGGATGGGAAACAAGAGACTGTGAATTAGCCAATGGAAATGAAGGAATAAAAGATAACAGTGTGAACAATATCATTGTGCCACATAATCTTCTTCTGAAGATGGTTGCTGGTTGGAATGTGAGTGAAGTGTGTCCAAAGACAAAGCAAAGCAAGGGCATGGCGGAATGTATGAAGAACAGCACACTTAATCAGCTGAAAAATCACACTTCTCTCTGAAAACAACTCATCTATATTTATTATATGATTATAATTTTAAAAATGTTTACTTTGTGCATCTGACAGCGCTTTGTGTGTAGTCACTGTTTCTTCCGATGATTCAGTTTCCCCTGTTTTTGTGGGTCTGTCACACAAGAAAAGTGCAGTGATAAACAGTTTTTTAAAAGTAGGAAAATCATTGTGAAACCACAAAAATTGGCAGGGGAACTTAAGAGCAGGGGCTTTGCCTGAGACCACATTTTATTTACATTTTGAACTTGACTTGATTTCAATTTAACATTGTCCCTTTTTTCCCCTCTGACTCTGTTGGTCTGAGAGGTGGTGTTAACTGAGTGACAAAATAGTCTCAGGTGTAAACAGGGGAGGAAACGCCCACAATTTCCCCACTTCTCTTCCCTTCCTCTTCCCCCTATTCCACCTCTATCTATATAAACTTGTAATACCAGTGATGGACTGGTAGGCATTGTTACACACAAACCAACACGGAGTAACACCCTCTGATATTTTATAATCTGAATCTTTACCTTTGTGAGTACTGAAAACAACCTTTAAATGTTCATATTTATTCTTCTTTTAATCTTACCTGAACTTGAATTGGGCTCACAGGAACTTGCTTGTACAGCTCTTTTAAAGGAGACCTTGTTGCTCACTAGATGAGTTTTGTTAAATTCTCTCAGTGCTTTAAAAAATAAAAATACTTTGTTTTAAGTTACTGAGGATTTGTACTGGGAAGAGCTATATGTATTGGAGGGGTTTTGAAAACCATAATCATAAGATTAGTGATTTCCTATTAAAAAATTCCACTATCAAAATATGTTTTTAATGGAACACTTCAACCTTTTTAGTGAACGCGGCTTTCTGTTCTGCCTTTAAAAGGGGGCCATGTATTTCAATGCCGCAGTGTGCAGAAAGCAGACTTTGAATTTTCAGAGTTTAATTTATTACAGAAAAGTAGTTTTGATCTGACCTACAATCCTTGCTTTCCTTTTCTTTCCTTTTCTGTGCTGCTTGGACAACCAGCTCTTAAACTGTTGAAATGAGAATCCCTGAATGCAGTGACCTGCAGAAAGACCTACCAGAGCCAGGGAGTAAGCAGCGTAAGTGCCGGTAACAGCAGTGTTACCAAGGCATCTCTGAAGCTGAAGTGAAAGGAGACTCTGGTGTTTGCAGTGCAATGTGGCTCCAATAAGTCTACTGGCAATTTCAGCTGTGAAAGAAGTATCTCAGTGGTTGATCCTGTCTCCCTTAATGGCATGAGTGCCAGGCTTTCCTTTTTGGGTAAACAGCAAACTTCATCATTTTACCCCAATTTATAATATAAATATAAATTATTTGGTTTTCTAAATAGCAAAAATTGTCTGGATAGAAGTGGACAAATAACTTGTAAAAATTATTCAATAGACTTTGCCTTTTAAAAAAGATCCACAAACAACCGCAGGCTGGTTATTCTTAAATGTGCTTGTTTGAAATTGCTTCTTGAATAATTTCAGTGACTAATTCTTTCTCTGTTGCTTATCCCTGAGAAGTTTTGATTTGGATAAGGGAATAGTCAAGATTTGAAAATCAAGCTGTTTTGGTTGTAGCAGGTGACCTATGTGTACATTGCTTTCCTGACTAGTTGAGCACAAGTCTTAGTATCTGGTTTGAACTGTTGCAGTTACTCCCAGTAAGTGAATTTCAGATTTGTATCTTATTTTTCCCTGCCAGTAAACTCCTGGAATATTTGAAGAGAGAGCACAGAAGGGATGTGAATACAATTAGAGTGAATAGCCAATGAAAATTTGTGCAGTATTTGCCTCGCTGCAAGTTTGTGGGTGGGACAGGGTTTTTCTGATGCTTTCTTCCTTTGGGAGCTCTTGCCTTGATTTGCTATCACTGCTGAGAACACAAACACTGAATTTCAAAGAGATACAGCTGCCCACTGGATTCCAAAAGAATGCAGAGCAGCGTGTATTCTTTTTGGTCTTCTCCTCATGTTAACTTGCTGCTAAAAGTTCTGTCTTCAGACACACAAATACAACTCCTGTTGATTTCTGTTGTGTCCACCCCCTGCTTGCAATTGCAGACGAACACTAACTCCTTTTGCTCTCCCTTTATGCACCCAGGGTTGTGCAAATCTGGCCCATCATCTGTAAACAACTAACTCAGTTGTCCTTGGAACCTTGGACACTCCTGAATGCATGAAAATTAAGTTATGCTTCTTAGCTTTTGTGTATGAATGAGATGGGTAAGAACATAGATTCAGAGACAGATTAGAGGTTTCTATAAAACAAAATGACAAACTAAGGTTTTGTCTGCACTGGCAATAGTGTGTAAGGTACATGTAGCTACACACCACAATGAAAAGCAGGTTGTGTCCATGCTGTGGGGGTGTAGCCATAGGTGCCAACTACGTGGGTGCTCCGGGGCTGGAGTACCCATGGGGAGGAGGAAATGGTAGGGGGGCTGCCAGTGGTGCTCCACACCCATCAGCTCCTCCCAGTGCCTCCTGTCTGCAGCGGCCCCAGGGATCAGTGACTCCCCCTTCCCGCCGGGCTCAAACAGGTGTTTCGCAGCATGCATGGAGACTGGGTGGGAGGAGGAGGAGCAGGGACAAGGCACGTTTGTGGGGACTGGATGGGAAGGAGTGGAGTGGGGGCAGGACCTGGGGCAGAGCCAGGGTTTGAGCACCCCCTGCAGTTTGAAAAGTCAGCACTTGTGGGTGTAGCTACACTCCACAGTGAACAACTCTGGCAAAGGGGAGGCAGCAGGAACAGTCTCCAGCAGTGAGTATCTAGCGGACTCTTTTCTCCACTACCTACCTGCTGCCAGAGTTTTTCACTGCAATGGGGAAAGGCTCTGGCAGCAGGAGACTACACTGCTAAACATAGTAGTGTAGATGGGGGCGGCACTGTTTGGGCAAATAGAAAGCCATGCAGGGTATATACCCTGAGGTTCTGGCTCATTTTCACTTGTCTAAGTAGCACCCCACACAGTCTGTCTTGCTATTGATACCCATAATAGTTGGGTGTGCAATGTAAGAACTCTACATGATGCCATAAATGTAGACCTAGCATCAGCCTCCCTCCATGCTGCTGTGTGTTTCTGCTGGGCTCATGTGTATTGCCTAAAAGGAAATTCTTCCCTGGGCTTGTACAGAATTCTTTGAAAGTCTTGCCAGAGACTCTAGTGGGGAATAGGACTTTTTTTTTTGGTCTGCAGTAAATATTCAGGGAGCATCGCAAAAAAGAAGGTTGCAGGATTAGTTAAAATGCACTATCAAAACAAAATCTTGTACGCCTAACGTAGTGATATAGAACTTCTGTAGGAACAAAGAATAAAGCGGATAAGGAGAATTGGGGGGGAGGAGAGAGAATGTCATTCATTTTAGCCCAGGTGAAATCTATTGTTTTTATATGTTTGCATTCGATTAGTAAATATTACTAAGTGAATATGCATATTATTTATAGATGCCAGCTAATGGCTAGTGGTTGTGTGCTATACTGCTGTTGTACCGCTTGGGTGATTTACAGCTTTATTTTGGATCTCTAGCAGAATCTCTCTAGGAAATGAAAACTAGAAGTCAGATAAGAAAGTTGAGCATGTGTCTTTAATATGATGGTTAAGTTATTCAACAGGTGGGGTTAGATTTGCAGTGATATAGCTGTGAAATTATAAATCTCTGTATACACAGAGGATTCATTTGGGGAAGAAAAAGAAAGGCAGCAAGGCATTTAGAAGTGAAGCACACATGCAGAGGTGTCATCAAGGATACTACTAAAATTAAAGTTAAATATCTGAGAAGTGATTCAACTGTTGTTGACTTAACAGGAACCAACTGTGTTTTTTATGAAGACTGGAATAAAATTGAAATCATACCAGATGCTGCTCTGGTTACTAAGAGAATGGCCTTTAAGACCCTTTTCTCTCACTCTGCTATATGCTGATGTGTTGCATATAAACTCACAACCACACACACCACAGGGTCCTTCCCATATTTTGAGCCATTCAGCCTAATTTGCTGTTGCTGTTGCTTCATCTTTCCAGAGTAAATCTAGGTCTTTGAAGTTTAGTTATACTGATCCCAAACCTACTTAGCAATTTTTTTTTGGCTTTTAAAAAAAGTCTATTTGTGCCTAATGGAGTTTCATAAAGTATGTATTTTCTCTAACCTATTAAACTTTGCTATGAGGTTTACAGGTGAGCAAGAGCAGAGGACAGCTCCTCCCAGTGCCTCCTGTCTTAAAAAATACTGGGAGAAGCAGCAGTTGGCTTTGTGCCCTCCTGAATGGCCTAGTTATTCTGCAGCACTCTCGACCTAATTAAATGACTCCCATTTGTACTGGCAAACAGAAGATAGTTAACATATGGGACAAGTTTGTGATGTGGCTTTCTGGAATGACAGATTGCAGTCTGGGATGGGGGGTGGATCAAGAGGGATGGGCGCAATGTAGGGGAAGGAGGTTTCTCCAGAGACTCAAGTGGCAGACACAGGAAAGAGTTTTTTGTTTCCTCCCAAGAACTTTGGGAAGAGCTGGAGAGAATTTGATTTCAAAGCCTGCCAGCGAAGCCATGGCATTTGTTTCCAATTCAGCAGGAATGAGCACATGGTTTGAACAATTATTTCAAGGTTCCTGGCAGGGGGAACATAACTCATCTCAGCTGGCTGTTTTAGGAGATCAAATGACAGAAAATTTTCACTCAAAGCCCAGGGTATCCTTCTGGCAGCCAGAGACTATGTACATCTTCAGCTTCGTTATTCTCTCCACTGCTGGACATGGGTCTGCAGGCGGAGTGGAAACTGCCTGCTTACAAAACAATCTTTGCTTGGCCAGATGTTGGCTTCCTGCCAGCTTTTACATAATTCCGGCTTTTCTTTACTCAAGATGTTACAATTCAAAGGGCTTTAGAAGTTTTATTTGAAATGTCTTGGTTGTGGTTTTTTCCCCCGCTCTCTACTCTTTTCTCTTTCGTTCAGACTGGCTCTCCCCACACCCAACGCTGTAATTTTGTGTATGTGGTGTACAGTACTGCATATAAGTGGGACCAGCACAACACTTCGTTCCACGGTGTGCTTCTTGCAAATAAAAATAACTAGAGAGCCGTGCTGTCCATGCCCTGTTGACTTATCTACACCATATATAACAAAGGATGCTATTCCCTGTTGTCCATGTGATACAGATTACAATGTATAGTTTTCAATTTTTAAACACTTCATGGGCGAAAGCATTGCTTGTAAATGGGAAACATTGAGAGCTCCACTAAAGCCAAGCCGGTGTTGTACTGAAGTCTCCATGAAGCGCTTTTAGTTCGTATGTGCCCTTTCATATTGCATCTTTCAGCAGTAGATCTCAAACTGCTTTACAATGGGTTGACTAAGGCACTGAGGGTATGTCTACACTGCCGTGTAAGCCCAGGGGTAGTGAGGCTTGAGCCAGCTGGCAGCTGAGAGGGAACCCTGGGCTTGAGCATCTACATGAGCTTTTAATCCCCTGTTAAGACTTTTCTCACCCCTACTCTGGTGTCCACACTGCAGTGCACAGATCTGAGTCAAAATAACCATATCCCAGAGTCCCTAGTTCCCCCACCTAGCTGCTCTAGCCCTGGCACCATGGGGCACTGTGGGAAAATGTTACTAACCTGCAGGGCAGGCAGTATCAGGCAGCAGCTCACTTTGATCTGTTTGCTCTCCATTGCAAACCCAGGAGGTTCACGGACAGTGTGCTTTCAGATCGGTGATCAGAAAAGAATAGGTTAATGCTGACCTGAGCTGCCGCTGTTTGCAAAGGGGTTTGCAACAGAGTAGATTGCGGATTGTTGGAATAGCGAGGACTATGGAAGTTGTCCCAGGGAATAGGGGGATACATCTGACTGACAGCTGGACCCTGAATCAAGCTTGGCTGCATCTACACTACAAAGCAATAGGGCTTAGTCCATTGGTCCCAGGTTTGATCAAGTTTGGACCCTTCATCTCTGCAGGGTCATGGAACCCTGGATTAGGGCAATTGCAGTGTAGATGTGAGGGGAGTTAAGGCTGAGCCCAGACTCAAGCATGGGCTTATGTTGCAGTGTAGACATACTCTGATAGGTTTGTGACCTTTCCAAGGTAACTCAGCAAATTAGTGGCAGAGCTGGGAATAAAGCTCAGGAATTCCATTTTGATTCCTCTGTTCTAGCTCCTATGAAACTACCTTTAGATTTAGATCACACTGTCTGGTTAGCTAAACTATTCTGGGAACTTTGTGATATGGCCAAATACCCAGTAGCTTGGACACCAGTTGATAACTAACATCAGGTTGGCACATACATTTCCACAGATGACATGTAATTGTATTAAGCCTCTTCAAAACCCAATCTCCTCTCTCTGTTACACAGTGTAATTGATTTGTTTTCATATGAATAAAACAGGACAAAATGTAGCTGCCCAGTTAAACAATGGCTTGGAAAATGTACTTCAGATAAAAATCAAATTAACATGCATTTAAGAGCATCCATGAACTGCTGTTTCTGCACAGACAGTGGAAGGACAATAGTTTGAGAAAGTTGAACTTTAACTGAAATGATGGTGGTATGTCTTTTCATACAATGTTGAAAGCCTCAGAATAATCATATTAGAAGTGCAGTTTCTGTGGACTGATAATGAAATTATTCTTCTTTCACACTTAGTGCTGTTGAGTGAATTCATGATGCTATTTATGTTTTTAATGGAGGAGAGGGGGAGGAGTTAAATTCATTTAAACACACAAAATTTCCCAACAAGGTACAGAATACTTAAAAATTATATACAAACCCATCTCCGATAAATACATAACAATGTAAAAAGCGGCCAGGTGACAATAAGAAGTGTTGCACGTGATGTGGGAAGGTTTTGGACCAAGTTTGTAAAACTTCTTGAAGGTACTTTATAAATTCTAAATATTTATCAGCCTCAGGGACTTTACCTGATAATCACTGGGACTTGGTCTAACTAAATACAAAATAACCTCCGTGGCTAGGATTTGCCCTGGAAGGCATTGACATTCCAATACTACAGTAATGGGGCAATATGAGCGCTCAGATAAGTAGATAGGTAGAATGCTTGTATTCCTTCTGTGGACAAATGACTGAAAGGTAGAGATGCTGGTCTCTCTCCCCCCACCACCTTTTTTTTGAGACCACTAGAAGAGAAAAACTATTTGGATCTTCAACAAAATATGGGACTTCCCTTCTATTCAACTTGTTATATTGTGCCTGTTATCGCAGTATCTGAGCACCTGAATTTGTACATGGGACTCCAATAAAGACTACATGTCTTACTTTATTCACCGTTGAACATTTCCCCCACTTCTCTTTTGTTTGTGTGTGTGTGTGTGTGTGTGTGTGTGTGAGAGAGAGAGAGAGAGAGAGAGAGAGAATGCTGGGCTTTCCTTCTCTTTTTTTGAAGCTTTTCTGTAACACAAAATTCAAAGCTGTTCTCCCACTTCAGAATCTCCACGAATGGTCAAATTCTGAAAGCCAGACTGTGGACCGGCCTTTGTTCACCAATAGAAGAAGTTCTTTTTATCTGGTACTTCCTGTCGAAACTAGTTGGTAATGCATTTTGTCTGGTGTCATGGCAGGCAGCATACAGTAACTTTCTGGGATAGTTATTGTTTAGAAATGCATTGGACACACACAGCACTACAGTATAATTCGTCCCAACTACTGAAGACCTAGTGAATGAAGCAACCTTGTAGTTCCTTTATTTCTTTTTGAAAAGCAAGGTAAACATATATACCAGCCTGGCTGTTGCACACAGAACTCAAGAAGAGAAGTATTGACTCTGTCTGTCATGTTGCCTCAAGGTATTGTATAAACAAAAAGTAGAGAGGGAAAAGCAAATATTCATTTAAGCCAACCTGGTAACTCCCCAGCCTCGAGATTCAAATATGTAACTTACAGTTCAATGATTAATAAATAGTTACCTAAAGGAGAAAGCATAAATGTGTCCAGTGTATAAGCAATACACATTTGCTTTGATATGAGAGAAGCTGCAAAGCAAACAAAGCAAGCCAGTGTTCTGTACCTCCCTGTACTGTTCATGTGTTTAATACCATCACAAGTTATTTTGTAGGTGTGTAGCTAGAGTGGCTAGAGCAATGGACAGGGGTTCAGGACTCCTGCATTCTGGTCCTAACTGAACTACCGACTTGGCTACGGGACTTGGACGGTCCCCTTCCTCTTCTGTGCCTCTGTTTCCTTAACTATAAAATGGATGTAATAATGCTTAGCTATCTGAGGTGGGCATTTGTGAGACTCCACTAGGGCTCATGAAGCAGTTTGAGCTCATCTGATGAAAGGAGCTATAGAAATGTGAAGTAGTATTATATAGAAAACAGCTGTAGTTTTAAATCACCATAGACATTCTTATTTTGTCATTAAAGTAAAACATGACAGAAACCACATGAGCCTTTTAAAGAGATTTTTGCCATGTGTGACAAGGCTTTGAGTGTGGGATTTCAAAAGCACTCAGAGGTGCCCTAATGCTGCTCTCAGGGAAGCCAACGGTAAAATTCCCATTGACTTAATAGGGAGTAATATCAGGGCAATGCTGAGCACTTTTGAAAATCCCTCCCTACCCACTTACGCCGTCATAACCACAGCACTGAGGAAAGTGAAAACACAGAATTCATGGAGGAGAAAGATCAAGTCCTGATTTTGCACCCTGACATCAAACGACTTGAGAGCACCTTGTTCTTGAAGGAGAACTTGCAGGACACAAATGACCTTGTTAGGAATTGGCCTCTGGGAGGCAGTTAAATTGCTTTGTACAACACGTTGGCAAAATTTATTTTGACAAGCGAGGAGCTTAAAGAAAAAGTGCAGCATTTTTCTGCAGTGCTGCCACCTGAATGTCCCCAGGGTGACAAGTGGCTCTCAACAAATACAAATGATGAAATGTACTTGAAACCAAAGTGTATAGTTATACTTGGCATGGCTGAGCCAAGTACTTAAGACTCAGTCAGTCCCTATTTCATTACCACTGGTAGATAGACAAAGGGAATACCTTTGCTTTGCTAAGACTGACACATTAGGGACAGACAATCTGTGCTGCTTAGAGAAGGGTTCATGATGGCGAATAGTCTTGGATTGCACTCCTGACCTTATTCTTTGTCACCCTGCCTGCTCTGTAGCCCCATCTGCTGGCTGAGTGTGGGACTGCTGTCACTCCATGCCTCAACTTTTCCCCCCAAGGTAGGTCTCCTCAGCTCTCCACACACTGGTTGGAGCTGGAAATGTGGCTTAACCCTCTGGCCAAGTCACACACAAACCTAAAACCTTCTAGGGTGCAAGAAGTGCAACTAAAGATTCTGGCTCTGATACTGGGCACTCTGCCTGTGTCTGATTCCCCTGGACTATCCAGCCTCTTGCAGACCCTGACTCATAGTCTTCCACTCAGCCCTTTTTAAAAGGCCCAACTGTGCATTAACTATCACCTGACCCACCTTAGTCCCACACCCTCAGGCTGGGAAGCAGCTAACTAACTGTGGCACAGATGTGGTTGGCCGCATCTCCCCTTAAAGGGACCCATCACCCTGTGGTACCCCCCCTCACCATTTTCTCACTCTATTTCCTTCTAACGTCCCACATCCTTCCCATCAGCCAGACAATTGACTATCCTGGAAAGAATGGAGACTATGTGTAAGGTGGCCAAAACAGCATATTAGTTGACCAAGATAAATCAATGTGCATCAGCAAGAAGTGCACTGCATTGAGCAACACCATACTCACCTTCCTGCTCTCCTGACCCTGGTGCCATTGAGGTTTACTCCGGTCCCTAGGCATACATTTTAGTTCAACATAGGGGCAACTCTGTTAAGTCCCTTGGCCCTAGTCAGACTCTACTCTAGCTGCAGAGAGGAAGTGAGATACAGTGGTTGTGCTCCTTTCTCTGGATTTATCTTCCCGGAGATATGCATGAGTCTATACCCGGAATCCACCAGTGGTATGGCACCAATGCACTTGTATCAGACTGAGGGACGTGGCCCCAAATTTGAACACTGTGCTAAGAGTGCGTTTGGTTTTCTTAAGGAAATATGAGGATATTCACCTCATTTAAAAACATTTTCAACGGCATATGTGATTGTTCTTTTCTTCTTTCATTTCAAACTACCTCAGTGAAAGGAGCTCAAGTAGAAAGGTGGGTTTGTTTGATGGGTGCTACATTTGTGAATTGCTGGAGGAGAAAGCAGAATTGACTTACCACATCGGTAACTAATAGTGACTTGGACTGTTCTCAGTATTCCTCGCCAGGGGAATCCTATGCTCTAATACGGCCACAGTTCCATAATGGCATGTGATGGAGGAGTTATGGTCAAAGCTGAGGAAGTTTCATTACACACTGGAGCAAGGGAGAAGGCAAACCTAGCGTGAATCTTTTCAGCTGCACACTTATTCCAAGTTTCAGCCACTGGGGGATTTGCGGATCATTTTTCTTTTTCTTGCTCTCTAAGTGGGATTAGAATTCTAAAGGGGGGTTGCCATTATGTTATCAAGTGCTGCATTTTCCCTTGTTGACATTGAGGAGATGAAAGAAATTAAAGAAACTGCTGATGAATTGTGACTGTTGGAGGTGAAGCAAAAAGTGGTGTGATGATTCACAGATTTTAAGGCCAGAAGAGGGACAATTCTGACAACTTAGTCTGACCTTCTGATTAACAAAGGTGATACGTAATTCCTGCATCAAGATCAATAACTTGGGGTTGAACTTTTCTTTCAGAAAGACATCTTGTCATTTTGCAGACTTTCCACAGATCAGGAATGACTGGATACTAACTGGCCTCAGTGGAGTTCTCATCTTCTTTCATAACACATCCTGCAAACTGAAGATCAATTTTAATAGAGCTGTGTCTGATGTCTATGGATATGATTTGGTATTTTAGATTGTGTTATCATTTATGTATGTACTTGTTTGCATTAGTGGTTCTAATTGTTCTCCTGTAAATGTCACTATGGAAGAGGTAGAGTGCTTACATTGGGTCTAATTCTGATCTCATGCTAATTTTACGCCAATGTAACTCCATTGACTTCAGTGGAACTGTGTAAACAAGACCAATATTAGCCACAGACACTCTCACAAGAGTGTAAGATCAGTGTGGGGGTAAAACTGGCTGAGGGGCAGCTGGAGGAAATGTAATGAGTTATAGAGACTGAATGGGCAAATCGTAGGACTAGAAGGAACCTCGAGAGGTCATCTAGTCCACTCATGGCAGGACTACATATTATCTAGACCATCCCTGACAGGTGTTTGTCTCACCTGCTCTTAAAATCCCCAATGATGGAGATTCCACAACCTCCCTAGGCAATTTATTCCACTGCTTAACCCCCCTGGCAGTTAGGAAGCTTTTTTCCTAATGTCCAACCTAAACCTCCCTTACTGCATTTTAAGCTCATTGCTTCATCCTCGGAGGTAAAGAAGAACTATTTTTCTCCCTCCTCCTTGTTACAACCTTTTATGTACCTGAAAACTGTTATCAGTTACTTCCTCTGCTATTCAGTGGTGTCTACAAGGAAACTGAAGCGGTAGAGCAATTTTCATTTCCAGCCTCCTCTCAGGTGAGCCAGTCAGAATTTGAAAATTGCAAGCCAGTTTCAAAGAAACATTGTTAGTGCTGGTGAACTCCTGGGTTCTGGTGATATTTTCAATAATTGCTTTTTTCAGGAAAAATGTTTTTGGGATGGCTTACTTGGAACTCTGAATCCCGGTGTAATTCTCCTGCCCAAAGGTGCCTTCTAACTTCTCATTCACTTTTACTGGGAGAGTCATGAATGTGGAGCTGTCATGATTTGTTATTGCATAAGGCCTTACTGATTTCCTATGAGAACTGCAACATTTCTCCCCATGTTTACTGCTGACAGATGAGTTCAAGCCAGGTCAAGCATCATAACTGGGGAGGATTATTCATTTGCATTCTCAATTTTATTTCCTGGCTGTTGGCTGCAGAATGGAATAGAACATGCAGAGCTCTGCCTATGGGAATGCTGCTTTTGTGTGAACAAAAGAAAATAGAATGTGCAAAACCTGCATGACAGCTGAAGTTCTGAAATAGCTGTAAAAACAGTTTTTGCTGGATGCCATCCATAGCCCTCTTATCGGCCTTGTGTGTTGTGGGTTATGCATCATACATGGTAAAAATATCTAACAGTCTTTTCTTCCATTTGATTCCCAGACAGCTGGTGTTGGATGTCAACGGTATTATTAAACACAGTCATAACTCTCAGCACTGCCAACAAGGGAAAAACCAGAGTACTTAAATGTCTTAAAACGTGAATCTTTCAGTACAATAAAGTAACCCCTTTTCAGAAAAAGCCTGACTGTCAGAGTTTCCAACTAGAATCAACGTTTAAAACCCTCTGGGGATGAAGGCTAAAGGTTGATCTGTTTGCTAATAAAATTAGCAAGTAAAAGGTTATTGTACTATTATTTCTAATAGATTGCTGGCATATCTATTACCGTGAGCTATACATGGTAAAATGTAATAAAACTTAGAATCCACCAACAGATGTAGATGTGCAGGTAGGGCTGATGATATGATTTCAAGATCTGAAGTATGTTTCCTTTTTCTCCAGACTATAATATTCTCTGTCTCTCACTTTTGATGTTGAAGAAGTTGCACAGGATGTAATAAAGGCAGATTTTGGTCTTTACCCACAGTAGCATGCAAAACTAGAAAATACTATTGCAGAATGCTATCAAAATTACTGCAGAGTTTTATGTTTAAATGTCAACACTTCCAATAATTAAAAATGTGCATTCAAACAATTGCTTTCTTCTTTCATAGCTTTTGGGTCTTATCACCTAAAATCAGAGTCAAAATCTGCTGTCAATTATAATGCCATTGATTCAGGGTAACTACAGAATAACTCTGATTCAGTCAATCTGCTCTCCATTGTGTAACAGAGAAGAATTGGGCCCAAACATTTTTCATTCTTGTTTCAGATTTCTTAAAAGCAAAAGGCAGCTTCCAGAGCCAAATGGTGGTTTTAGCAATAAAAGAATGTCAGATTTGAAATGAAGACTACCCCCTGCTCCTTCTTTGTATTTGCATGATCCCATCAATTGGTGTCAGTGGCTCTTTTTCTTCATCCCAAAGTGTTCTTGTCAAGTGCGTCTTCCTAGCTGACATCACCCTTCTTCAAATCCTCCGTAAGTGCTTCCACCCACCTTTTTCTGAGACTTCCTCATGGTCTTAGTACAAGAGCTCGTAGTCATGGGACAATCTGGCCAGTATATCCCTCAACTTGTTGTCCCAAGGGCCCAGACATCTCGGTCGATGCTCCCTCACCTTTTCTGTGATGGTGTCTACCTGCAGTTGTACTGTCTCATTGTATAGCCTAGCAGGTATTGTCTTACCCAGCATCCACCTGAGCAATCTCATTTCAGCGGCATGAAATAGTTTTTCTTCTTTCTTCCTTACTGCCTAGTACTTTGACCCATATGTCAGAGCTGGCCTAGTCATAGTCTTATATGCTTTGCTTTTCAGTTTACTTGTCAGAAATCCTCTGCCAGAATATGCCAACTCCCTCCATTTGTACCAAGTGCTCTTCATATGTCTCCTAATATCTGCATCCACATTCCCATTAAGGCTCAACACTGAACCTAGGTATCTGAATTGTTGCACATACTTTAACTCCATATTCTCTAGTTTTACTGGCTTCTCATTGTCCCTCTCGGTGAAGCACCACATCTATTCTGTCGTTTGTCAACTGACTCATAAACCATTTTTTTCCTCATGCAGCCCTCCGTTGTACTAGATGACCTTTCCAGTTCATACTTCTCTGTGTGGGACAACATAATGTCCTTGGTGGAAAATATTCTTCATAAAGCCTCTCTCCTGATACTCCAGTCACAAATAGGAATGGGCTTAAAGCTGATCCTTGGTGCAGACATACTGTGACAGGGAATGACTCACTTCTCACTACTATTGTGCTATAGTCTGAACATCCGTACTAGCAGAATGCGTGACCTCAGGCACCACCGTTATCAGTTTTCTAGGAACTCTGTCATAAACCATCTTTAAGTCCACAAACACTATACACAATTCTTTGCATTTCTCCCCATATTTCTCCTGCAATATTTGGGCTGCAAACGCTGCGTTCATTGTTGACCTTCTTGGTCTAAACCCGATTTGGTTGTTGGTTACTTGAAGCTCCAGTTTCTCATGGAGTCTTTTCTCGGTAATTATTTACAGCTATTTAATCATGTGACTCATTAATTTGATGGGTCAGTAGTTACTACATTCTTGCACACCCCTTTTAAGCTTAAAGATAGGGACCAATGTGCTCCTCCTCCATTTGTTTGGCATTTTTCTAATATAGAGAATTAAAGGGAAGAAGATTATCACCACCACTTCCTCATGATCCAATGCTTTAAATGCCTCCAATGGTACACTGTCCAGTTGCACTGGCTTTCCCCATGTTCTAGCAATTTCAGCGCTGTTTGTGTCTCCACCATGGTCATAGGCCTTGTGAGGCTGTTGCTTCTGAAGGCTTCCCTCAATGGTTTCCTTAAATTTTCTTCATTGAGCAGTTTCTCATAAAACCTTGCCCACCTCTTAATGACTTGGCCATCTTCCACCAGTACTCCTCTGTTTTTATTCAGAAGCTCTTCACAGTTCCCAAGTTCTTGGTGCTTCTTTGCCTAAACGTGGATAATTTGACTTTTTCTTTTTCTCCTTTGGTAAGTAGTCGTGCATATAAGGCTTTAAAGGCACTGATCCTTAGTGTCTGCAAACACTCTTTTTGCTGTTTTCTTTACTATGCCAACTTATATTCCTCATGATATTCCACCTGTGGTGGGGTGTACAAATGCCACACTGGAAAGACAGGGGTTAAGGAGCTGTTCTGAGCCAAGATAGCTCTGTCCCAACACACCTGCAATGCATGCACAAGCTGGAGAAGGGGATTACAAGGTGAGCAAACGGTTCACTTGCAAGCCTGTAGGGGAGGTGAGCTGACCTATGCTCTGAAGGTCTGCGAAAGGAGCATTGTGGGAGACCCAGTTGCCAGGGCCCCTGACTGTTGAAGGTCTACCAGACCTGCTGAGAGAAAGAGACTCCGGAAGTTTGCAAGGTTGGAGACTTATTTTTTTATTTATTTTGCTTACATATCTTTGCTGTTCACTCTTGCATGGGAAGGCCAGTAGGAAGTGATCCGGGGAAGCAATCACATAGCACTCCAGGGTGCAGGACTTATCTGCCTACCTCTGGATCTTACATCAGAATGTGGTGGAGAGGGCAGACCCGGGACCTCCTACACACTCCCTATCAGGGCTGGAAATGAAAAGCCTATCCCTGGCACCAGATATTCAGGATATCTTGGATGACCCCATATCCTGGAGAGTCCCTATTCTGCATATTGACCTAGGTGAAGCTTGAAGCCTGTTGCCAGTCAGTGGAACTCAGTCAGTGGAACTTTGTTGGACTCTATATATCCTGGAAAGCATGGACACAACTTGCGGCCCAGCAGGATGGCTGAGTCACAGAAAGGGATAGACCACTGCAAGGCTGTCAACAGGGGGGTCCAAGACAGAAAAGTGCCTGCCATTCCCTCACCTGATCCCTAGGCAGCACCTGATACATGGGCAGCACCCCTTCACACCATGGTTCTTTCTTTCTTCCATCAGTTAATCTTTTCTTCTTTACTGCCTCCTGCACATCTTTCAACCACCACCATGCCTCTTTGCCTGGAATTTTCCCTCTGTCCACTTGGCCACAGACAGCTATTGCACTTTCTGCAACATGTTTAGATATTTCCTCCACAAGCTTCATTGCCATCATCGAACAATGCCCAAACTGACCTCAATCTCCATAGACCCTCGGCTTTAAATCTCAGACTAACTGCTCTATTTGTGAGCTTCCACCACTTTATGCTTTGTTCCACAACTTCTCTTTATGCCCCTTCCCCTCGCCCCACCAACCTAGTATTTTTACCTAGAAATCTATTCCAAGGAATCTATATTGTTCTTCAATCTGGTCTCTGGGAGCATTTTATACTTTCACATTTTTTAGATCTCTTCCTCTTATCAGGAAGTAGTCAGTCTGGGACCTATTGGCACCACCAGATGTATGTAATTAAGTGCTCCTTCCTCTTTACAAAGTGTGTATTAGCAACAATCATGCCATGGGCTCTAGCTAACTCTACAATATCTTAATCAGCTTCATTCCTGGTTCCAAAGCCGCCTCATCCCTGATAATCACCCTAGCCCTCACTGTGCTCTCCCACATGTCCACTGAGATCCGCTCTGAAAATTAAGTACTCAGATTGTGGTACTTCACTTATCGCTTGGTCGAGCGTTATCTGGAATTCTACCTTCTCCTCAATTGTATATGTGACATGTATCCACATATAACATTAAATACTTGTTCTCTCTTTAGTGCTATTCTAACTTCCATCAGCCAGTCATTCTGCCTTTGGATGTCCACTACCTTATCCTTTATGTTTCTACTACGATTATTCCTATTCCATTTCTCCTTGCTACTAAGACATGATACATGATCTTGTAACTCCATCCAATGTTAATGCACTTCGATCCCTTCCATGGTGTCTCTTGTATACAGGCAATGTGAACTAGGGTGATCATCAGCAAATGTGAAAAATTGGGACAGGGTGGGGGGCACAGGGGAGTATTAGGAGCCTATATAAGAAAAAGACCCCCAAATCAGAATTGTTCCTATAAAAATCTGCTGGGAATTACAGGAAATACCACTTTTGCTTCTCCGCTCAAACTAACTCTCACTCGAGACAAATGGTTCTTTCCATTTTGAGCTACTATGCTTTACTTAGATTTGAAAAAAGTACCTTCAACTTGGAAATAAAACTCCTTTCCCTTTTTGTGCATACCCATGAATTCATCTTCAGGACTTGGAAAAAACACCACAGTTAAGAGACACACACAATATAGAGTATGCAATTAGTTCTTAAATTTATAAGTGTCTTCAATTAGCTAAGCTAAACTGGTTTTATTAAATGATGTATTGATAACTCTGGTTGGTTATCAGACATATGAGCAAAATAATATAAAATAGGAGTGTGAAGAGGCATTCTATTATCATGGGCAAGGTAATGTGCCATTTTGATTAATTCATTTGCAAAGTCTCTCTCAATGCAGCACTAGTATTTGCACCTCTAGTACAAGATTAAAATTCTCTGGTGGTCCAGCCTCTATATGTACAGAAAAAACATTGACTCATTGTGTGGTCTTCAGGCCTAGACTTAATCTGAACATAAATCAAAATATAAATTTGTCTTTTTAAACCCACCCAGTGTTTTATATTAGTTATTTTATTCAATTAATATTTTTCTATTTTATTTCCTTTGTGGCCATGTAATATTACCTGTTCCTGTGAAATATGTATTCCGCTGAAAGCCCGAACAAAAAGTCTTAGCACAGAAACATAAAAAATATCCAAATCACGCAATATTTTTGTCTATTTAATATATGTCATTGCTAGAGCTAGGAAATTGCTGGAAAGTTTACTTTGCTATAGGAAATGACTGGATTGGCAGAAATACTAGCCACCCCTACCCCCCCCCCCAAAAAAAAAACTCCAACCACCCCTGAATGGAAAATTATTCATAGAAAGCTGATTTTGAATTTGTAAATGCTAGTATTTGTCTAAGAAACTTGTTTCTTAGGATTATTGTTATCCAGTCAGAGAACAGTAAAATTATCCTGTGACCTAGACAATTACTATGTTCAAAATTGATACAGCTAGTGATTTTGAATAATGAATACATTTGAGATAATTGTAAGCTAGTTCATAGACAAATTGCACCCAGAAAAAATACAATTTCTATCAGCCTTGCTATTCAAAACTTGTAGTTAAAATATATGAGATGACTGGTCCCTTTCAATATGTGCTCACTACTTATGCTAAACCATCTGTCCCACCTTGCATGATGCTATGATGCTGGAAGTACCTTTCCCAGACCCAAAGAAGAGCTGTGTGTGGCCCAAAAGCTTGTTACTCTCTTACCAGAAGAAGCTGGTCTAGTAAAATATATCACCTCACCCACCTTGACTTTCTCATATTCTAGGACCCACATGGCTACCACTACACTGTATACCTTTAGGGAAGGTCTACTCTACAAATTTAGATTGGCACAACTGCACCAGTGCAGCTGTGCTGCTTTAGTGCCTGGTGAAGATGCTCTAAGCCAGGGGTGTCCAAACTTTTTGGAAAGAGGGCCAGATTTGGTAAGGTGAAGATGTGTGAGGGCCTCCCCCCCCCCCCCGCTCCGGCCGTGCTCTTGCTCTTCTCCACCCCCCCGGCCGCGCTCTCCTTCCTTCCCTCCCCCCCCCGCTCCGGCCGTGCTCTCGCTCTTCTTCCCTCCCCCCCCTCCAGCCGTGCTCTCGCTCTTCTTCCCTCCCCTCCGCTCCAGCCGTGCTCTCGCTCTTCTTCCCTCCCCCCCTCCAGCCGTGCTCTCGCTCTTCTTCCCTCCCCCCCTCCAGCCGTGCTCTCGCTCTTCTTCCCTCCCCCCCCTCCAGCCGTGCTCTCGCTCTTCTTCCCTCCCCCCCCCCGCTCCGGCCGCGCTCTCCTCCCCCCCGCTCCGGCCGTGCTGTCACTCCCCCCCTCCCCCGGCTTGCTTTGCCTTGCCTTGCCTCCTGCCCCGGCCCCGACTCCGCTCTTCTCCCTTGCCTCGCCTCGCCTCGCCTCGTGCCCCGGCCCCAGCTCCGCCTCCGCTCTTCTCCCCCAGCTCCGCCTCGCCTCGCCTCATGCCCCGGCCCCGCCTCCGCTCTTCTCCCCCGGCTCCGCCTCGCCTCGTGCCCCGGCCCTGGCTCCGCCTCCGCTCTTCTCCCCCGGCTCCGCCTCCGCTCTTCTCCCCCCCCCCCCGCTCGCCTCTTACTGACTCCGCCCCTCTCCTCCGGCTGCGGCTCCGCGCACTGGTTGGCGACAGTGCTGGCGGGCCGCATATTATTGATTTTAGAACAGAGCCTGCGGGCCGGTGAAAATTTGAACACGGGCCTCAATTGGCCCCCGGGCTGGACTTTGGACATGCCTGCTCTAAGCCAACGGGAGAGAGCTCCCCTCCCTAGCTTAATAACTCCACCTCCGCGAGAGGCGGCAGGAGTGCTTCTCCTGCCAACATAGCGCTGGCTACATTGAGGGGCTGGAGGTTAAGGTCAGTATAACTATGTTGCTCAGGGGTGTGGATTTTTCACATCTCTGAGTGACGTAATTATACTGCAGTAAGTATGTAATGTAGACCATGCCTTACGCAAATGGGATTTGTATGTGAAAATTCTATAACTTGTGTGAATGGTTATTAGTGCTGATTAAGAATATTCTCTAGTGCATGCAGACACAAAATTATATATGGAGGCTTGAAGGTGGAGATCTGAAAAGCAGGCCCTAGGTTTTATCTAGAACAGGGGTCTCCAAACTACGGCCCGCGGGCCAGATGCGGCCCGCGAGGCCCTCTCATCCGGCCCGCGGCAGGGGTCGGGAACCAGCCGCGGGGCCGGGACGCGCCGCGTGCTCCGCTGCCGCCGCCAGCTGCGGGGCCGGGACGCGCCGCGTGCTCTGCTGTCGCCGCCGGCCGGGACGCGCCGCGTGATCCGCTGCCGCCGCCGGCCAGGGACGGCTCAGAGCTGGGGCTGGGACGCGCCGCACCACCACCCAGTTACAGGCGGCGAAACAAGGAGCCACCCACTGCCAGGCGGTGAAACGGTCTGTGGGGAGAGACCGGGTTGAGCGGGTCAGTTTGGGGGGGGGGAAGAGACCGGGTTGAGCGGGTCAGTTGGGGGGGGGGTTGGAGGAAAGGAGGTTTTGGGGGGAGAGACCTGGCTGGGTGGGTCAGTTGGGGGTTGGAGGAAAGGAGGTTTGGGGGGGAGAGACCTGGCTGGGTGGGTCAGTTGGGGGGGGGGGTTTGGAGGAAAGGAGGTTTTGGGGGGAGAGACCTGGCTGGGTGGGTCAGTTGGGGGGTTGATGTGTAGTGTTCATGTGTAGTGAACAGGTGTTCATGTGTAGTGTTCATGTGTAGTGTATCAATGTGTTATTAAATAATAACTGAATAAAATAATATTAAATAAATAATTAAAAACAACATCCATGATTTGATTCTTTTTTATTTGGACCTTGAGTGTGTTGTCGGCCCCCGAACTGCTATTTGATAGTTAATGCGGCCCTCGGGCTGAAAAGTTTGGAGACCCCTGATCTAGAATAATAAATACATATTGACTTTTGTTGCTCAGCACATCATGCTGTAGGAATGTGATTAAATTGCGCTCCAACGTGTTTCAGAGTCATGACATGGAAATCTCACATCAGGGAGAATTCTGAGATCAACAAGAAGCTTTAAAAATATAATAGTGTAGTATTTACTGGGACTTATGTGAAGGTATAAAATGTTGTCAGTTGTAGATTAAACCAAGTAAAAGAGAAGCTGCAGGAGAAGAAGAAACTCTTGGACTGAGTTTGCTGGACATCTGTTGATGGGAAGTAGAGTCTGACTATACAGCTAATATTCACCAGCAATCCAGCCAAAGGACACCTAGTGTGATAACACCCATTTTGTACTCAAGTAGTCGAGAGTTTATTTCTGTATAAAATGACCATGTTTTCAAACAGAGCATTTTATTTTAAGGACATCCTTAAGCCAACACCTGCAGCTCATCACAAACACAATCAAGCAGTTATGTAGCACTTTACCTGTGTTTTGGGGTTATACAGGCAGTTGAATATCAGGCCTATCTCCTACAGTCACCCTAGGAAGTGAACTTGATCATGATTAATTTAAATCAAACAGACTACTCCGAAGGATACGAAAACATTGCACCTGTTTCTCTCACCCTGGCTGTCCAAGCTACTTACCATGACAGAACAATTCATGGTAGATTCCACTGCTTTGCAGAGTGCTTTAGGAATGCCATGACTTGTTAAGCCAATGTTGTGAGAGCACTGTTGTAAAATGTAGTGAAAGTACAGGTCCCCAGAAAATCCTCTAGTCTCTAGAGAGAGAAAACTCATGCCTTTCAACACGGGAGACTCCTTCTAATCTCTAAGACTAATCAATTTACAGCATTTCTTTTAACTATTGACTCTGGGGCCCGCAACTAAAGAAGATAAGCCATATCCCCTTCATAAAGTCTCACAACACTAGGGTCAGAGAGCTAACCTTTCTGAGGTTTGTTCAGGTCTATTAAGCACTGCAGAGGGTATTCATTGTTTAGTCATAGAGACTAAGGGGACAATTGACAATAGAGTTTTACAGATTCCTGGCTGTCATTTCCTAACTGTGGCCTGGGGTTGTATGAAACAGAACATAGCAATAGCCTGCTCTGAAGGAAAGATCATGGAGGGATACTGTGGGGAATAAGCAAACGTCAGCATAAGCCATGACAACCATTATCCAGTGACTGGAGGAGTGAAAAGACCCTAAGATTTGCTGGAACCACATTGTGAGAAAAATGATGACCACACTATAAAAATAAATAGACTGTTCCCATGCTTGTAAACTTCTGGCAGGCTTTCATTCAGCTGCAAAAGAAAAACAGATCTTCCTATTCAGAACTTCCTGAAGAAATCTTTGCTTCTTAGCACCTACTGTGAATTCAGGTCAGGAGGAGCCAAAGCATAAAAACATTCAGCTATACCTACCACCATCACGGTCACATTCAGAGGGTGGAGACTGAATTGCTAAGATATTTTCCCTTCCATTTTGTCTTAATTACCTTTACAATTCAGTTTAATTGTAATCCATTTTTATTGCTATCTTGTTTCAATGCCAAATGCATCTGCCTTGAGAAGATAACTTGTAAACTACTTCCCTCACCACTCGGCCCTGACAAATTGGCTTTTAGAATTAACACTTCAGGTTTTCTTCTGGGATAGAGCCAGAAAGCGCTTTTGATAGATACACCTCTGAGCTAGAATTCCTTCCTTGCTTACTCTTTGCTCTGTGGGGTGCAGTGGTTTAGGCTTTGTCTACACTGGAAATGTGAAAGACAAAACTTTTGTTGTTCAGGGGTGTGAAAAAGCGCTCTCCTGCTGACAAAGCAACCAGCCACTTGTTGGGTGGAATATTTTTATTGGCAGGAGAGCTCACTCCTGCAGAGACAGTGGCTACATTGCACGCCTTCTAGTGGCATGGCTGTGTTGATAAAAGGTGTGTAGTATAGACATTGCATTAGTAATTTATCACTGGCACGTATCCACTAATTACTACCCACCTCAGACTGATGCAGCCATTCTGGACAGTGAGCAGGGGGTGGGTGGAGTCAAGGCTCCATTTGTTCTCTGCCCACTCCCTGTCCACTTGCTCTAGGAAGGGATTATAACTACAAGTAACCATGCTTATTAATGGGTGCCTGGATCCAAGAGCCTCATAGTCATGGACATTTAGTCCCAATCAACTTTTTTCCAAGGTTGTGAACAGTTAGTGTTACACTGAAGTTTAAATATCCATCAACACAGATGAGGAAAACCAAATAAACAGGAAGGAAGGCAGGAGAAAACAATGAATTCAGATTATTTCTACTGATCTTAGAAAATGTTTTGTCCAGACTCTCTTTCAATTTGTTTCAGGAGGAACTCGGGGGGTGGAGGGGCGGAGGTGCGATTGAGTATTTATGCCACTGCAGAATTAAATCCTTATAAACAGAACCACCCAATAACTGTCCACTGGTAATATGGATGACATCCTTTGTGCAAGAATTTGCACCATGTAAAATAATTTTAAAGCTTTTCATTTAAAACCTGAATACTTCCCCCCAGCTCATACTACTGTATGTATATGGACAATATGAGTTAAAACCTATGAACTTGTAGTCTAACAGTAATATATAAAATACATCATTTCGTTTGAAGCCTCATTTTGTGCTATGTAGTTTACTGCACAAGGAAAGCAGAGACACAACATATTTGAATGGAGAGAGTTGTGGAACTAAGCTGTTTGTAATCATCATAGAGATGATGTATATAATTCAGGTTCAGATCCAGAGGGGTGAGGGTCTTGGGTAATTGTTCCACGGCTTTTAGAGAAATACCTGAGAAATTTGGATTCAATGTTCAGGTGCATAGTTTGAGCTACCCCCCCAGCAGAGTTCCCTCAACCCGAATCAAGTCCAAATTCAGTTTGCTTCCAGTGTGAATCAATTTTTTGTACAATAATATGTTAAATCAGACATAAATAATTAACCAGCGAGATCTTAGATTCCAGGCTGACAGGTTCCTTGTCAATACCTGCGGTAGATAAACAGGTAAAATCATTGCTTTTGAAAATTCCAGCCATTAGAACATATAAACACTAGTGTGAGCTGCTCTGTCCTTACACTTCAACTCTTCAGCTTCTCAGTGCAAATGATCTTCCGCCAGAACACCACTGATCTGCCAACATGGCAATGAAGGCCAGCAAGAGAATTAAGAGGGAGTCTGAAGTTACTGACAAGTTTGTTGTGCGTTTGACATTGTTTTCATAATCTAATACAGTCAAGGCCAGTTGTATTTGGTGATATCCTTGGACCGGAATTCTGATGTAAATTCTAAGTTCTGTGGCAAACCACAGAATTGCTCAGGGGATTACCATTGTAACACTGCAAAATGGATTTGATCATACTGATTGAATTATTCAGTTGACTATTTAGAGAAAACTCTATTTTGAACATTACAGTGCCATAGAAACGGCAATTTATAGAAGAATTCAGTACTGATGGGCTTCAGAAATAAGGGGAGCTTGTTCCCCAATTAAGATCAGCATGTTGAACTCCAGCTGCAAAATGGTAGAAATATTGGATCCACTTCATATTGGATGTGAGCCTTTGACAGTATCAAAGGAGAGGAATGTCAGAGTGAGATACTTTAGGGTAGGAGTGTAGTGATTTGTTTATTGCGGGAAGGAAGTTTCTCCTCTTTTCCTCTCTCGTTATTCAGAATCTTTTCTTACCTGATTTTTTTCTCCCTGTAGTTAAAGTCCAAGGTGATGTAATGATGGAGTAAGTTTAAATCTCAGTAAGTAAAGCTCAAATGATGTAATTTACAGGCTGGGGATAGAGGAGAGGGTTGAAGAGGCTGATGTAGCAGAAAAAGCTACTATCAGAGACTGTATTAAGGAGTTACAATGTTGCCAATTTTTCCAATTTTATCACAAGTCTCATAATATTTGGTGTTTTACTTAGAGCCCTAGCTTCTGGAATCCTCTGATTATGGGAGAATCTCAGCTTTCATTAAAAAAAACAAAGTATGTTTCTTGCCCATATGTATACAGAGAAAACCTTGAAAATGTGACTCAGGCTCCAAAACCACAAGGCAACAAAAAGAACCCAGAGTTTCTTATTTTTAAAAATCTCATGGTTTGTAAGCAAGTTATCATAGTTTGGGACCCGACTCATGGTTTTTGAAGGTGGCAGTGCTGAGATTCTTTTCCTGCTTCACTTCCCAATTTCATGTTTACCGGGCTGTACATCATCTACCACCATGATCATCTATCTATCCTGTTGTACCTTGAGCACTGCCATCATGCAAATAATAACTTACATCACATCTGAGTTTAGTCCATTGTGTTTATCTCTTCTTCCTGGGCTTGGGGTTGACCTGGCTGCACTAGCTTCTCTCACAGTGCTTCTGTGTCTACTTCTCTTCCCTTCCAGAGGTAGGTTGGCTGCAGCTTCTCTCTTGGAAGGAGGTGGTTTTCTGCCCTACCTGAAGACATTCCTTAGTGACCATTGCTCAAATTTTCCAATGACTCAAGAGCCACGTTCAACTCCCACTGAAGACAATGGAAATATTCACATTGAAGGTAATATTCAAAACAAACTTGCAGTGTCAGTTTCCTTACATATTGGCAAGTAAGGAGGAGAAATTACTTTGTGGTGTTTCCTGCTAATTTCATGTAAAAGCCTGGTTCTTTGACCACTTTTGCAGCCCGAGAGTGATTGAATCCACCAGCTAACAATAATATTAAATGAATTAATTAGAGCTGGACATTTTGCACCAGGGCCTTAGTAAATAATTAACCACACTTGACATTTCTGTGGCCCTTTTCATCCAAGGTCTTCAAATCCCCATTAGAAAATTAATACTCCAAACACCACCTGTGAGGTGGGGATATTGTTATGGCCAGAGCCCTGAGATGATCCCATTACTCATCATTGTACAAGTTGTTATTTTAGTGTATGAGCACTGGTTGGTCTCTGAAGAAGTACTGTCAGTTTTGTGATTCAGTTTCTTTTTGGGAGAGCTGTTGCAAATGGCAGGGGAACTTGCTCTCTGGCTTAATCATCAAACTGGATCAATTCTTGAGGAAGGATTGCTCCCTCAGAAGGAGGCACTGGTGTTTGGATTGAGATTCCTGACAGAGTGGTTGGGCAAAGACTGGGGTATATAGGGTAAAATAGGTCACACTAAGGATATGTCATGAGGTATGACATACCCTAGCTAGCTTAGGTACCACATCACTGTGGACTAGCTGCTTGAGTAATTATGTAAGGTACTTGGGTGGGGGGAGGGAGGAGGCTTGTACAGAGTTCCAAGCAGCTTCACTGTGTCATCAGCTGAACTAATTGAATCTAGCTCAGGTATGTCTTAACAAGTTGTTATCACACTTTGTGAATCCACACTCTGAATCACTGATTTCTCTTGCAGTGGGGAGACAACCTGCTTGGCCCAGACATGTGCTCCCACTCAGAACGGGGGTGGGGGGGAGAGTTACACAATTATTAGACCTTGTTCAAATGGTTACATTGAAGTACTGAGCATTTCAGGGATCTTCTCAAAGTCAAACAATGAGGGGGGAGCAGAACTCAAATCTGTAGTTCCCACTACTAGCATACATTCGCTGCACTGAGCAACTTTAATTCAATGGTTCATTGTTCATGTTTCAAAGAACATTAACTGTGAAATGGTGGATTTATCAACATTTGTTTCAATAAAGGAAAACAGAAATGTTCAAAACTCACAAATTTACCTCCCTCTGGCCTAAAAATCATCCAAAACAATTACTCTACAAACCATGCAACCATATATCAACACTGCTTGCTAATAACAATATATAAGTTAGTTAACAAATCCAGTTGTCACAGGTGTCCTTCTGAGGGGACCATGCCCAGTGCCGCCCCCCACCTTTTTCTTTTTGGGCACCCTATCCGTGGCCCCACAAAGTCGCGAGACCTCCTCGTCAACCTCCTCCTGGCGCTTGCCAAAACCTCCATCTACAACACCAGGAGGAGGATGCTAGACGAGGGGGTCCGCTGCGACTGTGGGGCCTACCTCCGGTCACTTCTCCAGGCACGCATCCGGGCAGAGTTCCACTGGGCAGCGTCCACTGGCTCCCTCGATGGCTTCGCGGAGCAGTGGGCGCTGTGCGGGGTTCTCTGCTCGGTGTCCCCGTCCTATATCCTGGTTTTGAACCTGTGACCCTCACGCACTCTCCCGCCTTTTTGTCATTAGTTGTCCCCCGTATTTAGTTGGCCCCGGGCCTAGTGTCCCTCCCGCCAGGCTGGGGGAGGGACTTTAGTTCTGGGCGGGCCTAGGCCCGCCCACTCCTCGGGTACCCAAATAGATGCCCAGTGCCTCTGTGTTAAGGCAGGTGGCCCAACTGAAATAATTAAAGAGAGGAGGTGGGGCTACATGTGAGCTATAATGACCTGTCAGAGGGCAGCAAGGGGAGGAGAAATTGGGGTGGGCTGTGCCTGGGGAGAGGTATAATAGTGAAGTGGTGTAAGTCCTGTGATGGGAGCTTGGTTCTTAGGAAGGTTATCTTAGAACCTGCCTGTTTCAGAAGAATAACAGCTGGTGGAGAGTAGAGCTGGCTGAGTCAGGACTGGCTCAGAAGGGTAGGCTGAGGAACTGTTAGTGTCTTTTTTTATGTATGTTTGGATAATAAATCCATTTAAAGGAAAGTGGCAGTGCATGGCAGGGTGTTGGGGAGAAGCCCTGCCCTGTAACACTAATAATACAAAAACTCTTTCTGAAAAATGTGACTGCTGTAAAGAGATAATAAAAAGCAATTCACCCCCCCCCCAAACAAGGAAATACAGAAACATCTCATCTTTTTATCCTGCAGAGGGCAGAGTTAAGGTTGTTTGGGTGGCACCTTTGTGACTATAGTTAAGAACTGTAGATTCTGTATGTAAAGAAAGGTGATTAATATGTTTTATTGCTTTATTCTGTATCTCTTGATTTTCTTTTTGTTTTGAGTTGGCTTTTTGTTGGTTTTTAGCTGTTTTTAGAAGTTTTTTGTATATGTCTGTTTAACTTGTTATAATAATCATATAAAGTACTGGTTGATTTCTGGCATCCTGTCTGTATCCAGTTGAGCAATATACTGGATATGCAGGCATAGCCCTTAATTGAAATCTGCAATTTTGAGGTGGGAAAATACTAATGTACATACTGTGTTCAACTGCCAAATTCCATTAACTTATTTTAGTACAGCCAGGAAAATAATTACTAAATGCTGGAAATCTGACTCAGTGCCCTGAGCTATGAAATAGTTAGCAGACTCATAGTACTGAAATGTAGTGTTCTTTCTCTTGTGCCCCTCCCCCAATCACTTTTTTTTTTTTTTTTTTGCTAATTAAAAAAGACAGTCAGTGAGCTTTGATGTATGGCTTCTTCCCCTCCTAATCCTCAGGAAGAATCCTGAGTTATTACATACAGCATTAACATTCACAAATATAAACACAGTCCCAGCGCTTGCTCTGACAGGAGATGGGGAATGTTATGCTTCGTTGAGGCCTGCTCCTCCTCAGGGCGGAGTGTCCTCCGGTCTAGCAGAGGAGGCTCATCCCCTCCCGTGTCAGGCCATTGGTGAGTATCTTTAGATAAGTGGTTTCAGGCTGTGATCTATTTTATATATTGTTTAATTAAAACAATGTTTTTCATTTTTAAAAAAGGCAGAAGAAACAATGAGCCTGGTGGTCCCTCACCATTCCGACTCTCCTTGCTTTGTGCAAGGCAGGCATTTGGGGCATGGAGAGAATCCTATGTAGCCAGCTCCCCTTCTCTAAACCCGGTGTCTCATTTCAGGGAGAGAGCCACACACCCCCTCTAGCCTCTGTGTCTGTAAGAGGCAGCTTGGCAGTCTTGGTTCCCATTTCTGGTGTTTTACACCAGGGCCTCCTAGACCAGCTTCTGCAGTCTGGGTCTTCAAGAAGCCCGGCAAGTCCACTCCTTCCAAATCCACTCGAGTGCAGTCTTGTGAAGTCAGGTGACTGGGTGGCTAGTTGTCTCATTCTAGAGCTGGGAGAACATGTCGCTTCTCTAACAATTCCCACTGCCCTGCCTTTTCAAATTGTAAACTGCCTGGGAGGAATCCGTTCCTTTGAATAGATGCTGCTTGTGGGAATAGAGTGAGAGGGAAGGAGCTACCAGGTCCTGTTGATTCAGAATGAGGGAATTGGCCATCCTGCCAACGTCAAACCGGGCTAGAGCCCTAAGCATCCTGTAACGTAGGGTCCACATAGCACCATCTCCATGGCCCCAGCAACCTGTGGACTGATGGTGCAAACAGAGCCCCTTCCCTTGCTGCAGAGGCGGCAGCATGGGATCCCCTTCTTTCCCTTTGGAGGAGCAGAAGAGGCCTCCCTTCTTTTGGGATCAGCAGAGGCAGCTCCATAAGTCTGTTCTTTCCCTACCCCTATGGAGGCAGGGATGGCAGCTGGGATCCTCTGTTTTTACTGCAGCAGCTGGTGTAATCTGCTTGGGTAGATGTGGTGAAGCCTAGAGTACAGGCAGTCCTCAACTTTACAATGTTTGAGTTATGCCAAAAGGCACTTTTGATGCTTCGATGTTGACACCCGGATTTGACTTACGACTACAGTAGACTCTCGATTATCCAGGATTGGGTTAACCAGGTTGTGGATTAACCAGGATGTCAAAAAAATACATGTAACTTGCAGGGCCAGCTCTGGCTTTGTTGCTGCTCCAAGCACCCCTCCCCCCCACCAGGGCACAGGGCAGCCAGTGAACCAACGCCTTTCCCCCCAGCGCAGGGTGGCTGGTGAATCAACCCCCCCTCCCATATTTCCTATGGATGGTGATTATCCGGGATTTTATTAGCCAGGATTAATTTTTTCCCTTTCATCCTGGATAATCGAGAGTCTACTGTATAGGTTTTGAGTTTACAATGCTCAGTCCTGCAATGGAGTAGATTTCAGTTCCGACTTCTGAGGTTCCAACTTGTGACCCAATTGTAAGGAACCAACTGCTGTACTATTCTCCTATCATGCCCCTCCCCAATCTTGGTTCGTTTGGTATCAGTAGGGGCACCCAGAGTGCGTCTTGGCATTAACACCCTTTCAGATGCATGGGACAGTTCCCTTCCCGCAGCTATTGTTTCAGGCTGTGGGCAGACATCACTTTGGCAGGGCAGTTCAAATCTTCAGACTTTTGTTTGTAACCATGAGGGCTAGACGCTTTCATTTAAAGAGGTAAGCTGAGAGTTGGATGTGATAGGTGGTTCCAGGAGGTCACACCCTAGTTCTGGGCTGACTGCCTGTCCCTTAATCCAACCAACCCTATTCCCAAAAGATTCCCCTAAAATGATCCCGGGCAGGGATGAAGCTGGAAAAAAATTCTGGTGTACTTGGTTGCTCCCAACTACTGGGTCATCAGCAATATGGGAATACTTGTTCCTGCCCAGGCCAATTATCAGGGCTTTCCTTTCAGCTTCCTCTGTTCTGTAAAACCACCGTAAAAAAAACAAACCAACCTTTTCTAGCCACAACTTTTGTGTTCTTTTTCTTTCTTGTTCCATTTCTTTTGTTCTCTCAGTTCATAATTTAATTTCCCTGTTTCTCTTTTCAAGCTTGGACTAGAACAGGGTTCAACAAAGAACTAGACAAGTTCACGGAGGGATAGGTCCATCAATGGCTATTAGCCAGGATGGGCAGGGAAGGTGTCCCTAACCTTTGTTTGCCAGAAGCTGGGAATGGGCGACAGGGGATGGATCACTTGACAATTGCCCAGTTTTGTTCATTCTCTCTGAAGCATCTGGCACCAGTCACTGTTCAAAGATGGGATACTGGGCTAGATGGACCATTGGTCTGACCCAGTATGGCCATTCTTAGGCTTTTATGAGATAGTTCAGACCCTGCTTGTTAAGAGCCCTATAGACCAGTAGAAGAATAATTTAATCCAAGAAGAGAGACTTAGTGGAGCGCATGAAATGCTGGTATTAGGTGTAAAAGTGACAAAGAGTCTTTTAGCACCTTATAGACTGTGTATTTCTTCCTTAGAAGGTTTTCTGTTGCATGCCATGTGAGTTTTAGTTTCACATGTTTTCACGTGTTTTCCAGGCACTCATCTCATTTCTTCATTGTTACCCTCTACTCTGCACCCTGAATCAACATGGCCCTTTAAATATAGCCAACACTACCAGCAATGTGAAGTTCCCTAACAATCGGAAACTTCAGTCCTTCACAGAACAAACTTTTCCAGAACAAACTTCTAAAACTGTTTTTGACACTAGAAATTAAAAATATTGTTTCTATGGAAGACTCATGATCTGTGCAAATTGTGGACTGGTTTTCCTTTAGATTAGAGCCAATGCATAGGGCAGAGAGCTCAACAATGAGATCTCTAGTTTGGCAAAAATAAACCGAAGTGTATCTCTGCAGCAGCATCATTCGTGCAATCAGATTGGCTGTACTGGGAGACTTGAAGAATTTCATAAAGGTCAAATGTTTTCTTTTTGCTGTCTTCTATGAGAATAGTCATAAAATGACACAATGATGGGGAAACTTGGCCAGCTGTTACACTTACCATCTGTGACTCTTTTGCAGTTAAACTTTTTTCCCCGTCTGCTTTTCTTTTTTTGAGACTGTAAAATCCTAGTTCAAGATTTGTTTAAACTGTGCTAAGTAAAATAAAAGGTTGTATAAGCCAAATCAGCATCTCACAAATAATGTGGATTCTTTTCCCCCACAAAGTCACCCAGCCAGAATAAAAATGTTTGGAGTCTTGCCAAATCAGCACCATTAGCACTCTGAGATAAAAATGGTAACTGAACACTCTTGTATATATGTCAAAACTGTCCTGAAATGCTCCATTCTCTCAGTCCATCATGTTGAAATTACATTAATTTACTTGCATCTTAGTGGTCAATGTTAATTTTTCATCTCAAAATTATTTCCCACTTGTTGCCTTTCCTATCTCTTATACAAATGCTGGCCTATTTTTGTCCCTCTGACTTTGATTGTATTAGTTGGAATTACACCATTATTTAATAGGGATAATATTTATATTACAAAAAAACTGCACTTACCATTAAGGCAACTGGTTCTCAAACGCTAATCTTTGGCACTTTGATTTATGTATCCCATAAGGCTATAATCAACTTGATACACACGGTAGCACTGGAATGCTGCCCCTTAGCCAGGGTAATAATTCCAGTCATGGAAAGTCATTATGTGCGTGACAGACCAGAGCTAGAAATTGAAAGGTCAGAGCTTGTCAGAATGATCCAAGTCACCGCTCTTCTTTCCTCAAAATGTTTTGAGAGACCATAACACTGTGGATTTGCTAAGCAACCTGTAAAATAACAGTGACAGCTGTGGTTTTTGAGAAATATTGTATATCTTTGTTTGGCGCTAATGTTGGTCTGATGAAACCTTTCCCATGTGGAACCAGCAGCCCCTTGAAATGAACCTACAAACCAAGGAAGAATTTAAACAAATGTCAATGGGAGGAAGGGAACTGAAGTCCACAACAGCACCTAATAAAAGTAAGGGAGAGAAAGCAGGTTTCAGGGGGAGGCAGGCAGGTGTTGAAATAGCTGTCACTACTAAAAATGATCTGAGGGGTTCCTGACATGCAAACCTAAACTTTTAGGAACAACATAGAAACTTACTTGCTTCAATAGGGATTGCAGGTGTGTGTGTGTGTGTGTGTGTGTGTGGAGGTGTCAAATTCACACTGTGGAGGAAACCAAATTCTATTTTTAATGATGGTCTGTGGGCCCTGGTATAGGTTCAGAAAGTTCCGTAACTTTCTCACTGCACAGCAGAATTCCCAGAGATCTCAATGAGAGGTTTGTACAAATATGAAGGCCTGATTTTACTGTCAGTGTAGTAACATTATTTGTTCAGTATCATACTGAGTCATTAATGGAGCAGTGTTTCATTTATTTTTTGTAACTCCCTTTCCCCCCCCCCCCATTCTCCCATCAGTTTCTGAGACTCCTATATTTCCCTGCAAAAACCACTTCCTTCTTCCATGGGCTTCCTTTCACCTCCTGTGCTGGTATCTTAAAATGATCAGCAATTAAATACGTCTTGTGAATGTTTAATTCTACAGCCCAGTGATGGCATATTATCATAGCAGTGCGATGATTGAGGTGCAGAAAGAAGAGGAAGTGTTTGGTGCTATTGTGTTAGCCTGTCTGCAGACTCAGGAAGATATCACTGCATTGAGTTAACATTTGGTTATTGTTTGGAAGGTTAGGAAGGATAAGGATGGAGACTTCTCAGCCAGACAATCATGGCAGAAGTAGAGGGGAGAAAAGCGGAGTGGTTTGGCAATGTGTAGAGTCTTCTAAGCTAGCCACTGTATTACCTAAACCTTTTACTGATCACTACAGTGTAAATTCAGTGAGGTGGCTGTTCCCCAACCCCATTTTCCATTATGCCATTGAGTTTTGAAAACATGCCAATAATTGCTTAAGCTGATACTCTGAATTCACAACAATGGGGGTTGTCTATACAAGTTACTTCAAATGCCATCTGGGCCTGCTTCTGTTCTCACAGTATCTTTAAATAAGGAGTAATTGCATTCAAATCAGTGGCATTACACTGCCATGCAACTGATGTAAGCAAGAGTTGAATTAAGTTTACTTTTGGTATTGTTCCTTTGAGTGCTTCATTAACTTTAACTCTCTGTTCCCTGGGGTTAAAAGAGCTGGATTACTATTGCCTTGGAACTTTTCTCTTTTAAAATTAATGTAAATATTATTCCTAGGTTCCCCCGCCCTTTCAGTATTTCAGAGATGTTCCCTGTACAAAAACAAAGAAGGCAAACAACTAAGGTTTTGAATAACACTAAAGAAGTCTTACATCAGACAAATAATGTGAGTTATATTGTCTGGGACTTAGACAAACCAGGACTCATTTCCCCTTCCAGTTCACTGCACCATAATGAAACTGTTTCACTTCAGCTGCCAGCATCCTGTCCACTGATCACCCTGGGGATTCTCTGAGAAGCTTCCTGCTCAGCCAGCATTAAGCCTCTTTCCAAGAGGCACCTCAGTGTGCCACATGCTAGATTATTCCTGGCCATGGGAACAATCTTGAACTCTTTGATAAAACTGCTGCTGAAGTCACTGGGAGTCGTGCCTGAGTGAGTAGTTCAGGACTGCTCCTGTTTGAGTCTGAGCAGCTCTCTGGTGTGTTGAATGGGCAGCTTTCTGTGCTATGGACTGTGCTCTTGCAAAATTGATTGTCCTTTATTTCCTCTTTCTTATCCGACTCAACATCCCACCCCTGGACAACTATTAACTACTCGCCTATAACACCACTATGTAAAAGATGGGAGGATGCTCTTTCTAGATAGCTGTTGTGGGTGGGATCCACGAAGGTATCTAGATGCCTAAACCCCAGACTTGGGTGTGAAATCTCAGTTTTGGCTCCAATGCAATCCCACCAAACCTGTAGGTGCCGAGGTTTTCAGGGTAAAAGTTCCCTTTGCACCTAAGCTTTTGCCTGAGCATGTGCACTGCTGCCTCCCTCTGAACATCTGGATGCCTATTACCCCCTAAGCTCCACAAACCAGGGGAAGATAAGTATTTAGCTACTTATCTCGGGCGTGGGGCCTGATCTGGTAGGTGGCCTCTGAGTAGGCCTGCTGGACTGGGTCCCATTCAAAAACCCGACAGCCAGTGGAGAAGGCAATGCCCACCTTAACCATTAGGCCAGTGGCTGCAGCACTCACCTGGGACTGTAGGAGATCCAGGTTCAATTCTTCTGTTTTGGATGGGGAGCCAGAACTTGAACAGGGCTCCCACTTCTCAGAGGGCTCTAACTACAGAAGTGGGGGCTGTTCTGTTGTGAGCCCCCCCAGGCTCTCCTGTTGAAGCTTCTCCACTGTGGATAAATGAGTGACTGGAGCAGGGTCACTGGTCTTGGGGTCTCCTGCCTCCTAAAGGGGTGCCTGGCATATTGAGTTAGTCTCTCTCTCTGGCCCAAAGGCTCTGTATTTACTCTCATTCAATGGGAGGGACTGAGGGATCCCCACATCAGAATATCCCATAGCTCAGTAGCTAGAGCATGCTTCTGAGTAGGGAGAGCCCTATTCAAATTCTCTCTCCTGTGGGGGACAAGAGGAGACTTGAACTCACATCTCCAGCAAGTGTTGTAAGCACTGGTTAAAAGTTAGTCCTCCTCCTCCTCCAACCTCCACCACTTCCTGTGGCTGGAGTAAGGCAGGTGCCTAACTCACGCCTAGAGTTGCCAGGGCTATGAAATGCCAAGCCCCGGCACAAATGAAGCCATGGGAGAGATTAAGAGATGAGAATGTCCTTTGCCCCACCTCTCTCGCAGGAGATAGATCGGCACCTAAATCCAGGTGCCTAGCTCTACTTTGTGCTGTGGTGCTGGAACAATAGTGGGGGTGCTGAGAGCCATTGAACCAAACTTTAAACCCTGTGTATGTGGGAAACCACTTCAATCCAGGGGTGTGGCGGCATCTCCAGCACCTCTAGTTCCAGCCCATATGGCTTAGTGATCCCCAAACAGGAACCTGCTGCCTGGAGTCAGGCAGCTTAGGCACCCAAGGCATTTCTTGCAGGCATGAGCAGTGTTCTCCTGCGATCCCACCTCTCTGCTCAGGGACCCAACAAACAGGGAGAAAGCCTGGTCATGTGCTACCCCACAGGGGCTATGGCCTCTATTCCTGGCTGTGCTAAAGACTTCCAGTTTGAGTGATTTGCCCAAATTCAATCAGTCTGCATCAATTTCCCTCTCTTAACTATCTCTCAGCCCTAACGTATTCTTATTTACAAAATCCCTGAGATCCTGACCTGGAAGTTTTTATAAGTGCAGTTCTATTTTTATTAGGCAGAGAGTATCAGGTTTTTTATTCAATCTGGATGATCACCACTGGATTATCACCACTAGAATTTTTATCTACCAGAAGTCTATGACCTATTCGAGTTCTCCAGATATTTTGAATGGAAACACACACAACGAGCGTACTGTATTTTGCCCTCAAATGACTCAAGTCTGCAGTGCCATTTCTAAGGGGTAATATTAAAAAAACCGCGTCTGCCTTTAAGGCGCTGCACTGACATACACTGCTCGATTTCAAGTTTATAACTAGAAGGACAGTTCTGCTACATCTGAATTGAAGACCATGGTATAATAACGCCATAAGGCATGATGTTAAGGTCTAATTAGAAACTGGATCTTGCCTACTAGACCAATATTTATCCTCCCTCATTTGCTATATTTATTGCTTGGGATCTCAGTGCTTTCATTCATTGTTTTTATTGTAATGGAGATGAATGTTTGATTTTTACGTGCTATGTGGGTGTTTGTATATGCTGTAGCTTCCTGTTCCTATTGAAATGGAGCCTCTTAAAGTGTACCAATCCCTCCTCCCCCCAACTCAAAAGTAAAATAATAATTGCAGCCAGAAAATGTCCCCCTGTTGAGCACATTACTAGAACCACAGGCGCTGACTTTTGTTTTTGCTTGTGGGTTTTTTTTTTTTTTTAAAGAGAAGTAAGTCTGTGTGTTTGGGGGGCTAGGGGCTGTGCCAGTTTTGGGGGTGGCTATTTTCAGCATATTTATATACTTTCATATTCTAATTATTAAATGTCTGTCATTGGTATCTAACACTGTAATCATTATTAAAATAGTATCGAACTACATAATTACACTCTCATGAAATATGGTATATTAAAATCCTTGCACCCACAAGCTGTCTTCACTAACTACCCAGTTTAAAGACATTCTATCTACTGTAGCTTTCTGAATGAAACTATCAGCAACACTATGGCTTGTGGGTGCTCAGTACTGGGTTTACGATGGTGCCATGACAACGGACCCACGCACAGAAGGCTCTGCCCGTGCTCCTCTCCTCCCTGGGTGAGAGAGGTAGGGTCTTGGGGCGGCGGGGGGAGAGGCAGAGTGATGAGTGGAATGTCGGTGGAGTGGGACTATGGTCCAGGCACTGGGGCCCACAAAAGATTAATCTGGCCTTTCCGGTTTTGAGATGCCCCCTCCATCCCCTTCTTTGGGTGGGTGCTTGAACCCTGGAGCACCCACAGAGTCAGTGCTTATAACTAAACTCCTGCCCAACTTATTCTGTTTGTGAGGTTTCTCAGCTCTGTGAGGTACCCAGTTCAGATACTCCTCTTCCATGAACACCAGGATAATACGGTAGTGCTGCTGGTGTGGCTACTCAGTGTTATTTTTTGCACAAATCTTTCTCTTCAGGGAGCTGACACATTTTCCCTCCAGCGCACCCCGAGCTTGTCTCCATGGCCTGCCATCTTGGACTGGTGAATGCTCAGGAAATCTGATGACGGCAGGATGGTGACAGTCCAGAAAAGGCCTGATTGCTGTGTATCAGGTATGTTCAGTGTGGCTTCTGATGCTGCAGAAATCCTATTCTGAATTGCCAACTCAAAATGAAATGCTGACTTTGTTCCCTCTTGCCTAAGTGAGGGAGGCTAGTAAGTGATGGGGACAAGAGCATGTGCGGAGTGGGTGGGGGAAGGCATGGAGAGGCATGAGAATAAAAGGGCAGGAATAAAGAGTGGGAATTTTAATGGAACAAACCTGTTTTGCTGCCAGAGAGGTGAGTGGTTTCCTGCTTTTTGTTTAAAAAACAAACTCAATCCTCAAACGTGGAGAGACTTTGGGTCCAGTTCCAGATCTATGCTTTGCAACTCAGGCTTGCCTTTACAATGGGCTGAACCAGAAAGCCAGATCCAAAGTATCATCTCTCACACACACACCCCAAAATCAAGATCGGGGAGATGGAGGGAAAACCTCAGGAGCGGTGGACAGAGCCACCTGTGGCACAGCCTCCAACTGTCAAGTGCAGGTCTCTGTGGGACTGACGGAGGAACAGCAGCAGGTAGGCCTGGAACCATTGGAGTGGGGCTCCAATGATACACTAGGTGAGCCTGGTCTGGAAACCCACAAATGCTTGATTGGTTTAATAGAGACTGGACTGGAGACTGGACCCCTTGATTGGACTGCACCGAGGACCCAAACAGGAACAGCTCCTGCTCACTTTGAACTGTAACTCTTTAAGCCTCTGTACCTAGGGTATCTGCAGCCTTTCCCTTTCTTTCCAGCACTAATAAAAACCTTTCCCTTAACCATGCATGCTGAGCAGTTTCTAGGCTAGCGCCTACAAGGTCTACAGGCTGATGCACTTACTGTGCATGCCTCTGATGCGTGGCACTTTGCTGGCACCCTGGAGATCTGGGGAATGGAGTAACCCCAACAATTACAACTGGTTGGACTTGATGATGGAGGATGAACCCTTTACTAATTCTTTTTAAACTAGCTATAAATCGAATCTTAATATTACTTGGGATCCTCATTTTAATGAGGCAGGACTTGGTCTAAATACTCATTTCCTATATAAGGGAAGCAGGTTACATGAAGCCAGAAGACTTTGAGACTATTCAGTAGTGAGGACTGCGACTACTGACTTGTGCCAGCTCCACCCATCTTTACGGTTTTGGCCTCCCACCTCCATTTATCTCTTTGTTCACGTGATCATGATCCTAGCTTGTAAGCTGTCTGGAGCAGTGGCTGCTTTTGCTTTACTCTTTTGTACAGAGCCTAGCACAGTGGGGTCCCGATGCCTGATCTGGCCAATGAGTTTTACCACAAAAACAAACAAACTTACAATGGAATACGTGCTGCATAAGAAGCAAGTTGGTCCTGGAGACGTTTCTGAGAACATACACTACAGCAGCTAGCAACGGCTATAGATAATGGACACCATCAGCATAGAGAAGAAGGGAGCTGTGCATTGGGACCAATGAAAAGATAACTTGAAGAAAAGGAAATGGTTTCCTTTCTGAATACGTGTTTCTCTCTGAGCCATATGTGTTGGCTATGTTGCCACTAGTAAAAAGCTCTTGAACATGAGCAGAGCAGATTCCCTGTGTTCAGATATTAGGTCTGCACTAGACCTGGAAGATACAAATTCTGCCTTTGGGAGAGAGGCCCACTTTCACTTTAATGGATCTGGGGCACACTAAAAACAGAACTATAGCTGGGGTGACTAGCCCCTCATGCTGCTGCAGCTATGAGTGAAAACCCATGCTCCATCTGTGTGATGATAGGTATGTCCTCTGACCTATAGCTCCTTGCATAGCAGTGACTACCCTGCCATTCTGGGTATCATTCCTTGAGCTGGAATTTCTAGCTCTATAGTACACACTCCCAAAGTCTCTGAGCTCATGGCCTCTCAGTGGGAGGATTTTAATTTGAGTTAAACAAAGAATGTTCTTCCTTTTGAGCCGGCGTCATGCTAGCTGGACTCCAACAGGGCATATAGAACTCTGCTGTTTGCGAGAGATTGCTTAACATTTCATTTCATTTTCCAGGATTTTTTTTTCCTGCATGTTATCAGTTATGTTAGTTTTCCTAACAAAAATAATCTGGATTATCTGATCCAGCAAGATGAAAGACTTGGATGGAATATGGTATCCCTTTTTAGAACTTTCTAGGGACTAATAATTTAACTTTTACTATACAAAATACTAAAGGGGTTGGTGTAGGAGATGTCTTTCAGTGAAGGAATATGCTCTGGTTTAATTGTGGATTATGCAGATCAACAGTTAGCATGAAAGGCCCAATCCCAAACCCATGGAAGTTGATGAAGCACTCTGCTCAGTTGAAGTGGCTTTTGGATAGGGGACTAACTCCTGAGGAGTTCCCTGGCAAACTTGTCAGATGATGCCACATAAAATGGCTGTTGCTTAGGCTGGCACCCTGCTCAGGAGGACAAAAGGGCTATTTCAGAATCAGAACCCTGTAGCTTTCATACAGAATAGCTCCCACGAGATTGAAGGGAGTTGGGGGGAATGTCACTTTGGTGCTGCTCTCCTTCCTTCAACAGTTTTGAGTCAATAGGAGCAGGAGTCCCACTCACTTACAGCCCATTGCACATCGCAAAGGGGATGAGTAGGACTTAAGGCTCTGTTTTATCACTGGTCTCCAATGACTGATAGGATATCTTTATGTCATATTACATACTATTCGAAGGCCACTTCCATACCGATACATGAGAGGATAGAGTATTTGCCTCTAATGTAACGGTTTCTCAGATCAGATCAACAAATGCTGCAGGAAATTAAATTTATTTAGACGTTCTCCCATAAAAATAAGACTCTTCTCTTCAATCTCATGTCCATTCCATACGAGTCAGTGTTGTACATCCTGTTAAACCGAAACAGGTCCTTAAAGATGAACTTGTTGACAAGCCTTGAAAGATTCCCATTGTAGTTAATGGAAATAATACTAATTCACTATTCAGAAGCTAACAGATATAAATGGCAGAACAACCAACGTCCTTCCTCTGCCTCATGCTTCCAAAACACTTTTCTGGTGCCAAATCACAAAACAGTATAATACGCATTTCAATACACGTCTTTCCACTCATCCCCACCCTTCTAAAAATTGCCAGAAGCAGGAATTTGTGATGTGAGTTATAATCAGTTCCTGTGGGGATTGATCCATATGTCAGCAAGTGATAGCTATATGGCTGGAAGGATTTAAAAAGAAAAAGAGAGAGAGAAAACAAACTTATTTCTGAATTCAAGAAAGGAAGCAATTGTTTGAAATTCAGACCGGATCCCGGTAGGGAAGATGCCTACGTCTTTCTGTTGCGTGAAAATTATTTTATTCACTCCTCATCTGCCATGTGCTTCCTGGAGATCAGGAGCCAGATCTATTTTCTGGTTCAGGAACCTGGCATCTAACGGCCTGATTCAGTTCAGAAACCTGTCTGGAACCTCTGTTTGTATTAAACCAACTCCTTCATTTCTCTGGATATGAAATCATTTGTTGGCAGGAGGAATTGCATCTTTGCTGACTGTGATGGACTCATGAAAGCATTTGTCATGCCAGATACATGCTTCAGACACATGTTCCCATTTACAGTTTGATGTTGCATGTGTTTGTGTGAGTTGCAGAATACTAATAGCTAATGCTGACACTCTTTTTGAAAGTATGTAATTGGAACTCAAAGTCCCAGTCTTGCCCATTTTTAAATAACTTAGGTTAGCAAAGAACTAACATGGAATAGTAACATTTTAAATTACGAGGCGGGAGAAAATATTACTAATATAAACATGGTTTGGGGATAACTTTCTGAAACACAGAAATATCTATGATCTAATTATAGTCTCTTACAGGCTTAGTCAGCTACTAATCATTGAGATAATGGTACATTGTGCAGACATGAAATAACCTGGGAAGACTAAAACATTTTAAATCTTCGTTTTGCTACTGTTTTTTCCAGAAAATGGAATTGATCAATCTTTAAATATTTAAATACACATTTGAAAAATCTTCAGAAACAGGTGATTTACTTGCACCTCAGAAAAAAATCTTTTAGTATGGACCTGTAATTCTTTGTCACAAGCAAGTACATTGGTTTCTTCCACTGGGGATGATGATCTCTATTTCTAGTCTTATCTCAGATATTCTGCGTCTTAAGTATAGTTTATTGGTTACATTTTTTTCATCACAAACCTTGACTTATTACTTAGATATAACCTCATCAATATTCAGCTCTCCACTTTAACGAATGCAAAATACTTTTATTTCCAAATATGATATAGTTCCCACTTAGTCACAGATATAGGTCAGAGCTCCAGATCTGGAGGATATCTGTTCTAACATTAATTTAGTTTGTGGCCTCTTCCATTTTGTTAAATACTTCCCATATTTCTGCTGTTTGTTTGCTGATGTCCAGATACATATTCCCCCCCCCTTGCCAATCGTTGTCATTTCTGATATTCTTAGTGACTACTTTTTAAAAGTCTATTCTGGATACTTTTGATAGCATTTAAGACCTATTAATTGGCAGTGTTATACCACCAAATTTTAAGAGAAAATTTTAACTACTTTAATTGAAAAGTTCTGCTCAAAATTTGATGGCCACATACTGCTTTCGTCATTTAAATCCTAGGTTCGCTTTAACTTCAATTTATCATTCTAGACGGGCTTCCAATGATTAGGTCACAAACTCTGATTTATGCTAACGGTTAAGTATACTGTTTAAGGAGGGTGCTTTATTCTGTCAAACGTTCTCTACTACTTTATTTGTGCATTTACATTTTATTGTGCCTGTCTGCCCAATAATTAAAATGCTAATAGTCAATGCAAAAATTAAGATAATTAACAAACCTATGAAATGGCCCACACCCCAACATTGGCGCTAGCCTGCCATAATCATAACCGTACGTCAAACCCTCTTTAGTACACACACACACACACACACACACACACACACACACACACACACACACACTAACTGTCATTGCACTGACGTTACAGGCCCCTTCATTTGCAGAAAACAGGCCTGGACTACATCAGGAAGTTCCATCAGTTTAATTTAAATGGGGTTTTAAACTGATCCCGTTAATCCATTGTGGACACTTATTTGGTGTGAATGGTTTATTTCAGTTTGTCTGAAATGTATTCAGACATAAGCTAAACCAAAATATTCCTGTTTTAAGACAAAGTTTGTCTACACTGTCTTTTGCACTGGTTAAAATAAATGCAACTTCATCATGGAGAAATGTATTGGAAATATAAATGCTGGTGTAGCATGGGTAGATGTCAGATGCCTAGAAGACCTAGACTTTGTGCTATTGAGCAGCACCTGCAAAAAGTTTCAAACTAACTCAGACAAATCTGGCAAAAATAGTAGGGCTCAGAATGAGTTGTGCTAAAACAGCCACCCTTGAAATGCAGTGGTCAAACAGCAATGTCACCCCAGAAGAACAGAATATCAAGTAGCACCATATTAGTCAACAGAGACCTCAAGAAGGAAGTGGCATCACAGGAAAGGCATCCACAATGTTTATTAAACTCATCAATATACAAAAATCAGAGATACAGCTCTAGGGGAAAAACAATCCTGAATTTTCATTTCAAACCTAGTCTCAGTGCTAATGTATGGCTGTGAGAACTAGAGGTCTACTAGAATGTTAAACAGAAAACTAGACCCTCTTCCAAAAATAAGTACCTACAAAGGATTCTGACCACTAGTTTGGACAGACTTCATCACCAAGATCTGAGAAGTCATCCAGAGAAACACAACCAGGTGCTGGAAATTTTGGGGGCATGTACTCTGGATGTCCTCACACAGGCTCTCATGTGAAACTGTCCAGTGAAAACCAACTGCTGAGAGGAAATGAGGGTGCCCAAGCGAAACCTTAAGAACCCTTAACCGGGAGGGCAGAACAATCTTAACACCACAGAGCAGATTAAAGCAGCAACAAATGGCAGGCATGGAAGAGACTAGCTTCTACCTTATGCACCAACACTGATGTGTGAAACAATTCCCCCACCCCTCAAAAAAACACCCCTCTTTCTTGTTTAGACAAGCCTTTGTATTGGGCCTACCATCTAATTATGTCAAATTTCTATAGCATTTCCAAAGATCACTTTGTTCTATGCTTAAATGACACTCCAAATATGTGTTCCTGTGCCAAGTATAACTCTCTTTTGTTGCTGTTGACAGAATATTGTCTCTCTTCCATATTAACTTTGTTTTGTTTTTTGACAATGGCAGGTAGCTGCTGAGATCTACAGGCAAGCACAGTGATCTAAAGATGGGTGAGCAGGTCTGTGCACACTACGAAATGGATTACAAATCTGAAAATCATAGAAAAGTAAGACTATGAATAGAGTTCTTCAGGTAAATCACTATATTAAGGAAAGTTCAATTGCTATAAAAAGGAATGATGGAGCAGTAAAGAAAGGAGATAAAAATGATATATTTGTCATGTGGATAAAGAAAAACTTTGGCTTTCTTTTGAGATCATTTCTAGGAAGATGGTTGGAAATAAAGAATGGGTAAACAGTTCTGCAAGGATAAGGGTCAACTTTTTAATTTCTCTGTGTAATGTGAGCCCATCCCTCTCAATTAGAAAAGTGAACATTCATTCAGCTGTACTGAAGGAGCACATTAATCATCTGCTTGGCACATGTTTCTGTCCAACACTCTGTCCCAAATTTGGCCTGTTCCCTTAACTAAATCAGCCTCAAGATAAACATAGTTATATGGGCTGTGTGTCCGCTCACGCCTGTGTCAAGGCTGCTTAACCTGCCTACTGCAATTTACTTGACTGGAGGCAGGGAGAGGGTGTGATTGGGAATGTTAGTGACTAACCAATGAAGTTCTTTTCCCTTCAACCATACCTACAGACATAGGGTTTACACAGCACTAATTTCAACACAAAAAGGGTATAGGGACTTCATATGGGATGTCTTTTTTTAATGGAATTGATGTATATTTTAAGTCGCATGGTAGGAAAAGCAAAAGTGGGAACCTGTTTCAGAATCCCTTCAGCAATTGCTGTTGACAGCCTTAGTAGAACTGGCCAATGGAATTTCATTTCTTCAATGTACTATGTTTAGAAATGAGTAGGGCAGTTTCAGGCAAAAAACAGTTATTGAATGGTTCTAGACCAGGGGTGGGCAAACTACGGCCCGCGGACCGAATCCAGCCCGCTAGCTCCTCCTAACCAGCCCCTAAGCTCCAGTTGGGGAGGCTGCTCCAGCCCCTCCCCCGCAGCCTCAGCATGCCGCCCCAGCAGCGCTCTGGGGGGGCAGGGCTGCATGACAGCGTGTCTGGCTCTGGGCCAGACACACTTCGCGCTCCAGCAAATCATTGCGGCAGCATGTCTGGCGGCGGGCTGGCAGCAGGACACGCTGTTCTGAGCAGCAGCATGGTAAGGGGGCTGGGGCAGGGGTGGTCAGGGGACGGAGAACGGGGTCATTGGATAGGGTGTGGGAGTCCAGGGGGCCTGTCAGGGAGCAGGGGTGTTGTTAGGGGTTGGGACAGGGAGCAGGGGGGTTGGACAAGATGTGGGGTTCTGGGGGGTGATTAGAGGGTGGGGGGGTCTCTGGAGAGGGAAGTCAGAGAACAAAGAGCAGGGGGGCTTAGATAGGGGGTGAGGTCCTGAGGGGGCAGTTAGAATGGGGTGGGGGTTTCCAGAGGGGGTGATCAGGGGAGAAGGGGGGGGGGAGGAGTTGGATGGGTCAGGAACTCTGAGGGGCAGTCAGGGGGCAGGAAGTGGGTGGGAGTTGGATGGGGGCGGGGCCAGGCTGTTTGGGGAGGCACAGCCTTCCCTACCCTGCCCTCCACACAATTTTGAACTGCAATGTGGCCCTCGGGCCAACAAGTTTGCCCATCTCTGGTCTAGACACTAGCCTACCCATTTTTTCCCCCACCCCCAGAGGTGGTTCCTGCAGAACAGGAATGAAACAACGCATAGAACTGCTGGGCATGCAGTACAGGTGTGATAGTTATGGAGCTGCTAAGTAAAAATCTAAGAATACAGTGAGGGTTGTGAGAAGCACAATAGGAAAGCAACAGAATGGTCCCAGATAAGAACAGCCGGGCATGTGCTAGAAAGACAATGGCTTAGCGTTAGGGTTTGAAAATCCTATATCCTATCTCCATGGAAGAGGCAAGCTTTATTTTTGCCAGGCTGGGAGCCTGGAGATCAAAAAGACTAGACAGCTTTTAATGGAGAACTCCCCTGAAGCAGGGGGCAGGCATGGTTTGAGCTAAGGGAGTGGACTATGCTAACCAGACCATAGATGACTTGGGGTACAGAGGGAGAGACTATAGGAAGCTTTGTTCCTATGTAAGAGATGGGTAGAGACTTGCTAAGCTAGCCATGCATAGTCTGTTTTATTGTCTTAAGACCTAGTTTCTGTTAAGTGCTTTTGTTCTAATAAACAATATTTTGCTTTAAGAAGGCTGTTGGGTTACTGGATACCAGCGGCCTTGCTTCAGGAGGGAACAGCATTGCTGGATCTGGACATAGTTAGACTTGCTGAGGTAATCATCATTGATACACAGGGGACTGTAGGCAGGGCCCAGTCTGAGGGTGGGAGAAGAATGCAATTCCAGCCCGAGCCAGATGACTCTTGAGAAGGCATGCTCTCAAAGACCAAGAAGGATCATAGGGTTGAGTCTCACTTGTTGTAACTTAAACCTTCTTGCAGCCCAATCAGTGAGTAAATATCCCTTTATTTCTAGAACAAACTCCCTCACCTATTCACTTGTAGCTTGCATCACTCTGGTTTGGCCCACTTCATGACTAAATCAGTGCAGACTGTCTTAGTTTACTCTCTGAGGTGCTGGAATGGAGGGGGTTAAGCAACTGAGCTAGCAATCTCATGAGAACAGGCTCTTTTTGAGGAAGATTTTCCAAATTCCTGCTTTTGATCTCACAGTATCTTTCTTGTGGTTTCTTGGCACTTCTGTTTAATAGCTGAAGAGATGCCATTAATGTAACAATTGCATGTCTGTCTAAAATGTCTTCCCTGCTATTGCTACAAGTAACTTATGAGGTTCCTAAAAATGAAAGCGATTAGGGCCTGATCCTGCAAACACTTGAGCATGTTTAACTTTGCCCCAGTCTTGCGAACACTTGGGCTAGAGGAAAATCCCCCCCTTCCCGCTTTTCTTTCACTCTAACCACCCTTTCCCTGTTTTGCCTACATTGTCAGTAGCCTCTTTGTTTTTGTGGGCTTTTCATACAACATAAGGTGGTGGGGGGAGGGATTTTTTAAAAAAATATGAAAATGTGGTTGTAAAACCCTCAATGGCTATGTGGACACTTTTTAAAACTTCTTTTTATTTCAAATTGACGGATTTTGAGATTCAGTTGCAGTTCAGTTTGAACTATAAATGAAGGTTCAGGGTGGAAGTTCTTAATTCATGCAAACTAATTTCCTCTTGTCACATTTTGAGAATTGTTTGCACAGCACTTTGAAAATATAAAGTGCCAAGAATTACTATTTTTAACCATCATATTTTCTTCAACAAAATGTCTGTCATTCTACAATATGGACAACTCCTCTTGGAGTTGGTTTCCCTCCCTCCCTCAACACACACTCATGCATGTCCTTGTTTGTTCAAGATGGCCAAGTGGATGCATTTAAAGTAATGTTCCTTTAGATAGTCAGAAGTATGTGGGATTACACTTATGTAGTAAAGTGTAAATGATAAGGAACCTCTTTGTTTTAGACGCTCTCAATTTCTGAAACAAATCTTATCTTGCAAAGAATGATAACACTCTCATTGGTACTGTCTAGCCATTTTGTTCTGACTTTGCAGTTACTGTATCAGCATATTTTTGATAACTGCTGAAATAGGTCCCAAGTAGGCCCAGGAACTGATTACAGATGCACATAACACCCAAGGAAAGAGCTAATGTATAAAGTGGAAAAGGCCCCAAGCCACGGAGTTTGTATCCAGATTTGAATCAAAACTTGCCTGAAGTTTAAGCACGTTTGGACCTTGGGCTTTAGAGAGGACTCCAAACTAATGCCCAGGGCCGGCGACAGGGGGGTACTACGGGTAGAGCTGTACCGGGCCCCCCGACTTTAGGGGGGCCCCGGTACAGCTCTACCGGTAGTCATCCGGGACGGCTCTCCCCCGGACGAGCGCCTGTCCCCGGCCGGAGCAGAGCCCGGCCAGCGGCAGCGGCTCAGTCCGGGGGAGGGGGAGAGGGAGCAGCAAGGGAGGCTCTCGCTGCTCCCCGGCTCTCGGGTCTCGCTGCTGCCAGCTGGTGGGGGGAGCGCCGGCTGGGCTGGGGAGCCCCCAGCCGCTGTCAGCTGGGGGTGGGGGAGCGCCGGCTGGGCTGGGGGCCCCCCAGCCGCTGTCAGCTGGGGGGGTGGCGGGGTTGGGGGGGTGGCCGGCTGGGCTGGGGGGCCCCCAGCCGCTGTCAGCTGGGGGGGGGAGCGCCGGCTGGCCTGGGGGGGGATGGCTGGGCTGGGGGCTCCCCAGCCGCTGTCAGCTGGGGGGGGAGCGCCGGCTGGGTTGGGGGGGCGGCTGGGCTGGGGGCCCCCCAGCTGCTGTTGGCTGGGCTGGGGGGGCCCCCGGCTGGGCTGGGGGGGGCCCGGCCGATGTCGGCTGGGCTGGGCTGGGGGGCCCCCGGCCAATGTCGGCTGGGCTGGGGGGGCCCGGCTGGGCTGGGGGCCCCCAAACTATTAGAGTAGGGGGCCCCCAAATTTCTGTCGCCGGCCCTGCTAATGCAAAACCCTCTTGGAGCTTAGGGAACATCTGCCACAATGGCCAAACACAAGGCCTACAAACTACAGGAATGTGTCATATGAACAAGTTAAAATGTTTTGGTAGAAGTACTGTCAATTGGGGGGCCCAACTCTTTTAAAGGCTGACTCCTGTTTGTGCGCACACATGCTCATGTGCACGTGTCTGTTGCAAATGCAGAGCCTATGCTAATCTGGAAAATGCATGTACAAACTAGTAGTTAAATACAGTGAAACCTCGATTTAATGGACTAATTCGGGCGAGGGGGTGTCCGTTAAATCCGAAAGTCCGTTATTTAATAATTTTTTAAAATTATTAAATAACAGGACTTTCGGATTTAACGGACACCCCCTCGCCCGAATTAATCCGTTATATCACGGTTTTACCGTCAGCCCGCCCGCCCCCGGCTCAATACGCGGCGGCTGCCGCGCGCGGGCTGAGAGCCTAGCTGCTGTGGGGAGCCGGGCGGCAAGCCCCCCCCCCCCGCTTCAGCCTCGGGCAGCAGCAGGGAGCCCACAGCCAGCCCTCCAGAAACGGACTTCGGATGCATCAGACTCTGAAAAATTTTGTCCGTTGCATCCGAAGTCCGTTAAATGGAGGTCCGTTAAATCGAGGTTTCACTGTACTAAAATTGCTGTCTGTGCAGATTTTTGGAAATGGAGAAGTAACAGAGCAGCTGTCAGCAAACATCCATGGACCAAATTTCCCCCTCCCTTATCGAAACCAGTGGAGAATCTCCAGATTCTCTGTGTTGGGAGTGTCCTGCTGTATGTGGGCTGTAAGGGATGAACAAATGCATCCTTCACAAATTAAAATATGTATTCCAGGGGAATGGTACATCAATGAACTAGGATCCTTTCAAAAGTCAATCTGATTTTTTTTTTCTCCTCTCTCATATAATCAGTTCTTGCTTAGTTGTCCGGTGTTGAAAAGAAAAACAGGTAGAACTCAAAGATTTTTAAAATACCACAGCTGCCTCTACAGTGGTCTTGTTGCCTCGTTAGTCCCCTGATACTTCTCCCATGCTTCCCCCTACATTTGGAACACTCTTTGAGCTGGTTTGCCAACTTCTTGTTCAAGTCATCCTCTCCCCCTACGATTCATTTCTTCCACAGAGCTTACAATAAATTAGCCAACTAAGACACTGATTGATGTTGATTATAGAATCAACAACTCTACTGTGTAGTGCATTGCACCAGTCTTTGGAGAGCTACTACATTATCTTACTGACTCTTACCTCTATCTTCCCTCTTCAACTTTCTCTCCACTTTCTTGTTAACCCCTGACTACTTTTGTATCTGATCACAGCTTGTGCAAGCAGATTGGGAGCAGGAATCATGTCTCATTATTTGTGGTCAGTGTGATAAATAACACCAACAAAACCCCTTGGGAGACAGGGAGGGGTTTTCCCTAAGCTCTCACACATCTTTAACTTCTAATACCAATGACCCCTCTGCCAGAGCCTCAAATAAAAGTCTCTGTGAACAATGAGATGAATTCACACTTCTAGTATAGATCTACAGATCAGACTTATCATCCCTATAAGATTCATGAACCAAAATGCTCAGATTTTGGGTGGATGTTTGAATCATGCTGCAAATTTAGTAGTTCTCAGGGCTATCATTTGTTTCAAGCCATAAGTTACAAGAGTCAGCGTGGCGTAGAGGACAGGGGACTGGGAACAAGTCAGGATTTCTGCATTGTATTTCCAATTTTGCAATTAACTTTCTATAAGGCCTTCTGTGGGTAAGTTGCTAGGCCTTTTTGTGTCAATTGTATTGATACTTGCCTACCTGAAAAGCATGCGTTCAACTAAATTCACTTTTAAAGAAGTGCTCTGAGAGATTCTGAAGAATGGTGCTCTTTTTGAAATCAATGATACAAAATCACTAAATGGAGTAACAACTCACTGAATTGTAGACCTTAAATGATTTAACAATCATTGGTAATGAGGAATCCTTCAATGAGTGGGGTATTTCCAGTGGAGTCCTGCAATCGTCTGTATTCTCAGAGCAATGCTATGTCATATTTTTATCAGTGATTTGGGAGAAAATATGCAATAATTGCCGAGTGAGAATGGTAGACTGGTAAAAACGATGCATAAAGCTCACTTACACAAGCTTGGCAGAATATGAAAAATTAAATCAAAACTTTGATAGATATTGGCTTATTTTTAAGCTTTTTAAAAAAATCCATTTTCAATTGTGGGAAATTATGGGGGCAGACTGACAGATGCTGAAATTCAAAAAGTTAAAGCTTTAACTGTTACAACACAAACTGTCAACATCACATGTCAAAATATAAAAAGTGAAATCTTAGTGTTATGTAAAGATATTTAGTCACGATTTTTCTTCTTTACAGATAGGAAAACTTCAATTATTAATGGACTTTTTAAATTTATTTTTGAGTACAGTGAAATCAATGTTTGACATTTACCAATTAACAAGCTAATCCTGCCAAGCCTACTTATGAATTATGATCTGAATCACTTTGTAAACTGGGTGCACTCAAACATGCATTTTAATATACCCAAATGAAAGGTCATACCTGTTGAAACAAAGAACATAGGCCATATTTACAGGCTGTAGCCCGGAAAGCAGTGACCCTGAAAAAGATGTGGTAGATAACCAACTGTAAAGGAGCTTCTAGAGTGAGGCAGTGGCTAAAAGTGCTAGTGCAGTCCTTGGATATATAAACAGGGAAATATGCAGAAGTAATATCCTACTTGAAATAGCTTTGATGAGACTGCTACTGAATACTGTGTACTGTCCTGATGTCTACATTTTTAAAAAAAGAAATATTTTTGAAGGCTCAGAGAAGAGCTTCAAGAGTGAAGGTCTTCACAGACCATACAATAAAACTTAAGGAGATCAATGTATTCACTTTATTTAAGTGAGAGTTAAAAGGTGACTTGATCACAATCTATAAGAATTTACACAGGGAGTAGATAGCAATAGTAATAAACCATGATTTTGTAGGCAAAGGTATCACAAGTACAGTTATGAGAAAAATGGATTTTTCTTTGGCAATTCCGAAATTGTTTTTCATGTGATATGAAAACCATTTTTGATATCTCGAAAATGAAAGAAAACTCATTTTCTGGTCAATTGAAACATTTTGGCCTGATTTCTGACTGTTTCTAACATTTTAAACTTAGACAAATAGATTTTCTTTTTTACACATTCCATTGACAATGTAACTTTTTAATGGATGGGTGTGATAACTTCAGAGCTCTTGTAGTACAAGTTCCAGGGCTGGCTCCAGGCACCAGCGCAGCAAGTACGTGCCGCCAAAGCTGTGGTTCTAGCCGACCAACCTGTCAGCACCTGGAATGCCGCCCCCATGCTTGGGGTGGCAGAAAAGGTAGAGCCGGCCCTGGCAGGTTCTGAAGTTTAGGAAAACCAAAATTTTATTCACAGCAATCTGAACCATATGTGTGCACATTTACATTTTCTGTGCAAAAAAAGGTATAATCTGATATGCAATCTCCAAAGTTTAGCACCTATTACATTGATTAAAGATTGTAAGGTCTGTCTTACTTACTTTAAAATGTATCATTGTGAAAGAGGCCAAGGCTAAGTAGTGGGAGAGACTTTGTGGATGTACATCCATTTGCCTCTTCGTTTTCTGCTGTAGTATTTGATGTGATAATTGTTCCAATATGGAGGAGACTAGGCATCATTTTACATTAATAGAATACTTCAAAGTTAGATGAAAAGTGCTATTAGGCTACTCCTTTCAATTGTTTTCCTCTGATTGACTTGTGTAGTCAATCTGTCATATACCTAAAATTTTGGAAAAGGGCACCCACACAAATGATGGTTCCCTGAAACATACATGTTCTATAATTTTATGGATAATTACATTCAGTCTGCATTACCTCATTTTTGACATTAATATTTCATATTGTTTTTGTTCTTTTGAATATTAAATTACTTTCATATGTAACCATCTTTTTACGGGACCCTTATGTCACTTTAAATTCCCTAGAAATTAAGATAACCAATACAATTTCTATCACTTAATTTTTTTTAAATGTTGGCTTGATGGTATGAATGCTTGCCCTCGCTGGTGTTTTGTTTTCTCTGTTGGCTTTGTTTAGGACACTGGAGAAAATCTAGCCTTGATACATTTTCTCTGCACTGTACACTTGTGACCCTTAGAGCTGCTTAGTACTAACTGGCAGTATGACTGTAACTCAGTCAGGCCTAACACTGTCATCACACTCATTGCCCTAACACTGTCCTAATGATTCCTTACAGGATACTGTTGAGAGAGATGTAAACGGGTGACACACTGGTCCCAGCAATCATTGTGTTGTATGTATGGATTGTGCTGGAACCATAACTCTTAACACAGCTATGTTCTTGAAATGTATTTGGGAGGCAGCACACAAACTCAGTCTACCCTAAACAAAGAAATGTAGATTTGCCTGTTTGGCTGGGTTGGCTACAGGCAGAGGACAATGAAAGATAAAGAAAGTCATCAAGCTAAACAAGCAGTGGAGAAAACTGTCTCTTTAGCAATCATAGCGGGGGCGAGAATCTGTACCCCATGAAGTCTTTGGCACAGACGGTAGACCTTGAGCTATATATGGAGAGCAAAAAGACCTTTTAGTTGACCCTTGTGTGATGGATATAGGGGAACGCACTCTTTGAACCTGTGGAAAACTGGATTCCTCTAGTCTGGAGGACTAGGCATACTGGTAACTTGACGTAAAGGTAATTGCTTGGGAAAAGACTGGTATCTTGCTAAGAGTCAGTTTTTGTCATTAGAAAGTGTTTTGTTTTGTAACCCTGTCTGTCTTGATTAGTATCACTTAAATATCTTTATTTTCTTAATGTTCTTTATTAATGTTGTTACAGAGTCATCTCAGTTCTGTGTATTGACGTGAGCATTCAGCTAATCCTATAGGCTGACATACTCTCTTGGGAGGCAGAAAACTTAATATCTGAGAGCGTCCAGTGACAGGGACTGACATTGTAGGGGGATGTCTTTGGAGAGGTAGGAGTCACTAATTATACTTGAAAGTTGAAAATCTGCCAGTCTAAACCTTGCCAAGTTTGTTGGCAAGGCAGACAGGCTGGTATGTCAGAAAACTCTCACAGGTGCCACGGTAGAAGAGTAACACATTGACCCACCGTTCTGGGTCTTCTGAGGAAGACCTCACAGTGATAAATGGGAATCCAGGCACTTGGAACCATTTTCTGGATGGTTCCAGGTGCCAGGTAGTGACAGCATGGGGTATGATGGTGGTGTGGGGACCAGCTCCTCACACCACCAAGTCATTGATGAATTCCATGGCTAGAAACAAGAGAAATTTTGGACTCCTGCAATATCCATAAGCAGGCCTGGGATTTGAGCTCCTAGCTTACATGGGTGCAATGTCTGGAACCAGTGCAAATGTAATACATTTGAGTTTTCTGCTCATTGCAGCAGGCAGAGAAGTGAAATTTTCCAGGGGAAGAATCCTGGGTTTTGACAACCCTGTAAACCAGTGGATGTCCAAGATCTTTGCACATATTGGGACATATGGAGGCCTTGTAAATCTTTGCTAGCCTCCTTCTCTAGGCAACATGATTTCAGAAGAAGCCATTCTTGTGACTGCAAAGAAGTAGCCACAGAAGGGAATCCTTGTCAGATTTCCAACAGGGAAACCACATTCCCAACAGGTAAGCAAATACCCCATCACACTTTTAGTTCTACCGTCAACTACCACTAAAGGTTCTTTCCCATGGGCTCCTACACAGTAGTTCTCACTGGGTTCCAGGGAGATAGGTATGCTGCAGAGCCTGTGTTCTCCTTTCCATGGGCCATGCCAAACAGTTTTGCCTCCCACTGAAGACAGAAAATGGAGGGGAGGTGCTGGCCAATCAAAAACATCATCTTGATGCATTTTTTCTCTCTCTGAATAAGAGGCCTATTCTCCTGGTCAACAGAGAGGAAAATCAAAGTCCAGCATTAGCATGGACTTTCCTAAAAAAACCCAAAACCAACCAAAAAAACCCCACAACAACACACACTTCCCTCCCCTCCCCCTAAATGTACACATACATTATTGGTTAAGTACTTGCTCAACACTACTCAAAGTTAGTGGAAGGAGAGTTAATAGAAGGCGATATCTGATTGCACAACCAACACTGGGTAGAGGCGTTGACAATATCGTGCCACAGAAAAAGCATTCAAGATGACATGCCTTTCTTTTGCAGCGCTCAGTGCATGGAATAAACATCTCTAGTTAACAGTATGTTACGACAGAGTATCCACACTTTGTGTGTTCTGATCGCAAAAATGTACTGGCTATGTTCAGAGATGCAGGCAAAAATGTGGTGCTGCTACACTTACATTTTGAAAGAAAATGTAGGAGTTAATCACATGCTGAATTTATTGGGTATACAACGGCTTTGACCTGAAGAATCCTAAACCACCGTGGCTAAAAATCACATATAGTTCCCTTGTATTTTATTATCACAATTTCATATGACAACATAATACCTGGCTACAGGGAAGGGAAATCAAGACCATACATTAGCAATCATCTCTTGTGGCAACATTCTTAACTCAGCAATCTACATTAGTATATATCTTATAATTTCATTATGTTAGTAAGAACACTCCTCAGTCTCATTTGGACATGGTGGTTAAAACTTGCTATTCACCATCAATAGGGACTTTCAACAGTTCACCATTCCCCATGTATTGACTGTCGTTCTTTCTATAACTCAACCTGTGGAATATTTCCTTTACTTGGCAACTAAAGTAAGAGTTCTCCTAGAAGACTACCTCATACTAATGGCTGTGTTGTCTTTTCACAATGGCTCCTGGAGCTCTCATAGCTGCAAAAACATTGGGTGGGAGAAGGAGTAGAATGTTTCTGTAAACTTTATGAAAAGTGCTGAAAATCAGTAATCCATCACAATTTACCTGTATGAGGGCCTTTGATGTGTCAGCAAAAGAGCCAGAATTAATTACTTTTACCATTTCTAAAATAAACGTGAGGACCCATTTATTTGTCTGCTTTATCAGTTAAACAAAGATATGGAACAAAATAAACCCCGAAGTTTGGCTGTTCCAACCTGTGGGTATTACCCTGTCATCCATCTTTACATTTTCAATTATTGGCCATTCAGAGGATCCCCTTCCTGCTCTGTAACCTTTGAAAAGTCAGTGTAGCCCTTCATATCTAAACAGCATTACTTACTATTCCATGAATGGAGCTGCTGTCAATAACTAGTTAATATTTACCCTCTGTAATCTGTGCCATGCCTTAAGTGAAAGCTGTGAGTTTACAAAACTATTTACAAACAGAAATGGTTAGGTGGGCCACTCTTTCCCATTTTTCTTATAAGAATTGTTTGCGCACACTGAAATCAAGAATCACAGTGACCTCAACTGTGGGGGTTTTACTCACTTTTATAGAACTTATTTGTTTTCAGTTGGGGAACTAAAAAACTGTGTGTGTTCAGACTTTGGGTATGCTAAATAAAAACAGGGCTGGGGATGTACTACATTAATTGTTTGGCTGTCTAACGCCATAGGTCTTTTATTTTGGTGTGTCTGGGGGGGGGGGGTGATATTTTTGTACAGGACTTTCAAAGTGTATTATATTGCTTTGTACAGCCCAAGGTGTTCATATGGAGGACTATTAACAGTTCCAGCTTACAGAACAAGCTGTTTGTAATAGAATACAAAGCCTGGTCACAGGGCTTGACAAATCAGCCTGTTCACCAGTGCTAAGTAGAAGGTGCATGGAAGCTTACTCCTTAGCTTCTGCAGAATTTGCAAGCAGGTGTGGTAAGAATCTCACCTGGAATAAACACTTAGTTTTGCTAAATATTAGTTACTAGAAAGCATTTCTCACTTTTATTTGTCTGTAACCATTTCTGACTTTATCCCTTATATCTGAACTCACATAAAAACGCTCTTTTTTTATTAAATACATTTGTTTTACTTTTGTTCTCAATCAATCCAGCACGGTGGCTGCTGTGAAGTGATTATTAATTCCAGTTAAAGCAACAAATTTCTGTGCTTTTGTCTCTTTAAAGGAGCAGCGGACTTTGTCACACCCTGAATGTTCCAGGAGAGGGTTGGACTTATCAGGGCAGACAATTTTGGGGGAAATTCAGGACTAGGAGTGTGTTGGGGTCACTTGGCTAGTAGTAACTAAGGTTGGTGACCAGAGTGTGGCTGTTGTGTAACACGCTGGCTGCTGGAGTCAGAGTTGCTGAACGAGAGTGACTCAGTGCATAGATACACACTGGGTGCTTATATGTTGGCTGGGGACTTCCAGACAGGAACCTACAACAGCCGAGTGTTTTAAGGCACTCAAGGTTCCAGGAAAAGCAGTGACACAACCTCTCACTAGTCTGTGTTGAACCTCGAAACGTGACAGAATTATCCACCTCTTAGGGTTCTAAGGAAAATCCTGGCAGTGTACCTGAGGCAATGCAGTCTTCCTAAATTGGCAGCCATCTTGAAATAATAGAGCAGTACAAACTGCCTACAGGTTGAATCCTGACCTAACCACACAACGTGAATAAATTACCTATGCCCAGGGTATTTCTCTAGCCCTAGAAGAAAGACTCTTGTCCTTCTCGCCCTGTGAAAATGGGGTTGTTCAGCAGTTGCTTATCTAGCCCCATTATTCTTGTCTCTGCAATATTTTCCCTCTTCCCTAACATGGCTGCATAGTGGTAGGCTTGTTCTTTTAGACACACTTTACTGAAAATGTCTTTGAGGACATAGTGGCCAAGTGATGCTCATTCCTATCTGCATGTCATTGTCATGTCAAACTTTAAATATTTGTATCTGAAAACAGACATAAAGACCATAAGGTAGGAATAGCTGGCAAGCATAGCTAGTATGACATCCTTTATCTTCCTAGTACAGATGAATTTTTTAGCATGACTTTCCCCCTGCCTCAAATTTTAGTACCAGAACTGGGGCTATAGCTCTTGTCCAAGTCAGCCTCTTTTTGGTACATGCACAACCCAGAGTAAAGCCATAAGTCAGGGGCCACAATTTGAAATGGTTGCTCAGTTATACTGGTGAAATTAAACAACCAATTTTAGGGTACAGTTGTAAAAGCAGTAAATTATGATGTATCCATATGATGAAGGTACTGTATATAAAAAAGTCAGCAGATTTTTCTTCCCTCTTGTTCTGATCTGATGTGACTTGAAAGGATTTGTCAAAACAGGTTTTTTTGGGCAACTTCTTTCACTCTAATTGAAAGAGAAGAGTAATTCAATGAGAAGATGATGCTGGTTGGTTTAGTACATGGATTATAGCTTTAGAGCAGAATTTACTTTTTGCTTGTACCCTGGACATCTGGAAACATTCCATTGCCACTTTTTATTAGAACACTGAAATTACTTCATTAAATGATGTAGAGATTTAGAAAAAAGGATAATTGTTGGTAGATCAATCACAAATTAAGCTACCCAGACCATTTTAATATATCCTCATTTATCACCACAGGCAATTAACATGGCCATTGGCTATACCATGTGCATTTATTTTTATCTCAGACTTTGCAGGGCTTTTGAGCCTTCTCTAAGTGTAACCCCCCCCCAGCATTTTCTTTTCTTTGTTGTTGAACGAATGAGCTGATCAGCAACAAAGCACATATGCAAAATATTGTAATACCAACTGTTGCTTTTGTCGTTAAAAATAGATCTAGGGCCGGATAGAAAACCTCACCTGCTTACTCATGTTTGCACTGTTAAAGTGGTGCTTCATTGCATTGTTTTGTGTTATCTCAAGTGTGTGAATATTCTGTAGATGTGACAGGCAATGTTCTGAGGCTGAGGGTGTGTGCAGTGATGGTGTGAAGAAGGGGGTTCTGAGGCTGAGGGTGTGTGCAGTGATGGTGTGAAGAAGGGAGGGGTGTGTGCAGTGATGGTGTGAAGAAGGGAGGGGTGTGTGCAGTGATGGTGTGAAGAAGGGGGTCCTGTGGCTGAGGGTGTGTGCAGTGATGGTGTGAAGAAGGGGGTCCTGCGGCTGAGGGTGTGTGCAGTGATGGTGTGAAGAAGGGAGGGGTGTGTGCAGTGATGGTGTGAAGAAGGGGGTCCTGTGGCTGAGGGTGTGTGCAGTGATGGTGTGAAGAAGGGGGTCCTGCGGCTGAGGGTGTGTGCAGTGATGGTGTGAAGAAGGGAGGGGTGTGTGCAGTGATGGTGTGAAGAAGAGGGTCCTGTGGCTGAGGGTGTGTGCAGTGATGGTGTGAAGAAGGGGGTCCTGTGGCTGAGGGTGTGTGCAGTGATGGTGTGAAGAAGGGGGTTCTGAGGCTGAGGGTGTGTGCAGTGATGGTGTGAAGAAGGGAGGGGTGTGTGCAGTGATGGTGTGAAGAAGGGAGGGGTGTGTGCAGTGATGGTGTGAAGAAGGGGGTCCTGTGGCTGAGGGTGTGTGCAGTGATGGTGTGAAGAAGGGGGTCCTGCGGCTGAGGGTGTGTGCAGTGATGGTGTGAAGAAGGGAGGGGTGTGTGCAGTGATGGTGTGAAGAAGGGGGTCCTGTGGCTGAGGGTGTGTGCAGTGATGGTGTGAAGAAGGGGGTCCTGCGGCTGAGGGTGTGTGCAGTGATGGTGTGAAGAAGGGAGGGGTGTGTGCAGTGATGGTGTGAAGAAGAGGGTCCTGTGGCTGAGGGTGTGTGCAGTGATGGTGTGAAGAAGGGGGTCCTGTGGCTGAGGGTGTGTGCAGTGATGGTGTGAAGAAGGGGGTCCTGCGGCTGAGGGTGTGTGCAGTGATGGTGTGAAGAAGGGGGTCCTGCGGCTGAGGGTGTGTGCAGTGATGGTGTGAAGAAGGGAGGGGTGTGTGCAGTGATGGTGTGAAGAAGGGGGTCCTGCGGCTGAGGGTGTGTGCAGTGATGGTGTGAAGAAGGGAGGGGTGTGTGCAGTGATGGTGTGAAGAAGGGAGGGGTGTGTGCAGTGATGGTGTGAAGAAGGGGGTCCTGTGGCTGAGGGTGTGTGCAGTGATGGTGTGAAGAAGGGAGGGGTGTGTGCAGTGATGGTGTGAAGAAGGGGGTCCTGTGGCTGAGGGTGTGTGCAGTGATGGTGTGAAGAAGGGGGTCCTGTGGCTGAGGGTGTGTGCAGTGATGGTGTGAAGAAGGGGGTCCTGCGGCTGAGGGTGTGTGCAGTGATGGTGTGAAGAAGGGGGTCCTGCGGCTGAGGGTGTGTGCAGTGATGGTGTGAAGAAGGGGGTCCTGCGGCTGAGGGTGTGTGCAGTGATGGTGTGAAGAAGGGGGTGCTGCGGCTGAGGGTGTGTGCAGTGATGGTGTGAAGAAGGGGGTCCTGTGGCTGAGGGTGTGTGCAGTGATGGTGTGAAGAAGGGGGTCCTGTGGCTGAGGGTGTGTGCAGTGATGGTGTGAAGAAGGGGGTCCTGCGGCTGAGGGTGTGTGCAGTGATGGTGTGAAGAAGGGAGGGGTGTGTGCAGTGATGGTGTGAAGAAGGGGGTCCTGCGGCTGAGGGTGTGTGCAGTGATGGTGTGAAGAAGGGGGTCCTGTGGCTGAGGGTGTGTGCAGTGATGGTGTGAAGAAGGGGGTCCTGCGGCTGAGGGTGTGTGCAGTGATGGTGTGAAGAAGGGAGGGGTGTGTGCAGTGATGGTGTGAAGAAGGGGGTTCTGAGGCTGAGGGTGTGTGCAGTGATGGTGTGAAGAAGGGGGTCCTGCGGCTGAGGGTGTGTGCAGTGATGGTGTGAAGAAGGGAGGGGTGTGTGCAGTGATGGTGTGAAGAAGGGGGTCCTGCGGCTGAGGGTGTGTGCAGTGATGGTGTGAAGAAGGGGGTCCTGTGGCTGAGGGTGTGTGCAGTGATGGTGTGAAGAAGGGGGTCCTGCGGCTGAGGGTGTGTGCAGTGATGGTGTGAAGAAGGGGGTCCTGCGGCTGAGGGTGTGTGCAGTGATGGTGTGAAGAAGGGGGTCCTGCGGCTGAGGGTGTGTGCAGTGATGATGTGAAGAAGGGGGTTCTGAGGCTGAGGGTGTGTGCAGTGATGGTGTGAAGAAGGGAGGGGTGTGTGCAGTGATGGTGTGAAGAAGGGGGTCCTGTGGCTGAGGGTGTGTGCAGTGATGGTGTGAGGAAGGGGATTCTGAGGGTGTGAGGAAGGGGATCCTGAGGCTGAGGGGGGAACAGGAAGCGGGTGTTTCAGACATCGGGAGGTCTCTGATAAAAGGGAAGGTTCTGGATGGCAAAATTCCTCAGGTGACTGGGGCTGGGCCAGGAGCCTCCAAGTCGGCTCATGCAGACAAAGGGTTAGGGGTCGGAGGGAGACCATTGAGGTGGCTGATGCTGACTGGGTAAGGAGGACCTTGGGCTCCATCTGCTTGCATGGGAAACTGCTGCTTTGCATGTTTATATATGTGATGGCTTCTACTAAGGGTCTCTGTGGGAGACTCTGAGCCTGAGGAGATGGTAGTGGACTTGGAGGCAATGAGAGCTGTGGGGAGCTGTGCAGAGAGGGGGAATCTTTGAAGCAAGGGGTGTTTGAGTACGGGCATTTCTGAGATTTGTGTCACGTTTCCACTTGGAAGATACACAGAGCAAGGATGCTTCAATCATCCTCACTCTGAAGATGCCTAATCAACTGTATGAAAGCTGCAGCCACTGGTTATTTACCACAGCAGAACATCATTCTATCTGTGGTCCATTATGTTTACCAAATGGAAGAAAGATGAGACTCAAGGGGGTTATTTTTCAGCAGCCCACGTGATCCTCTATTTTGGTCTCTGGCTGATTCACTTTGTCTTTTTATCCACAGAGATTTAGATTGTGTTTCACATTAAAACTAACCTTTTGCCGGAAACTAGTAAATTTTGCCCACTTTCCAATCAAAGCTACCCAGCGGGCTCTTTCTGCTGCTGCTTCTCCTTTTGGGAAAATGATATGGGCTTCTCCCTTCTTCCCACGTCTATACCCCAAATTCCTCCCTGTCCTTGCCGGGAGAGACAGAGCTCTGCAGCAGTTCTGATTGGCTGCTCTTCCCCCAAGAGTTGGGACAATGGGGAAGGCACCCAGTGAGAGGAAGGCATTCAGTGTTTCCCCTGCTCGTGGCTGGAAGTCCCATGAAGGCTGGAACTTCGGTCTTTGGGAGACTGGCTCCAGCGGGGACTACAGTCCTGTGCCTCAGGATTAAATCATGAGGTTTGGCAGCATTAAAAATGCCTGAGCAAGGCAGCACAGTCTAGTGGACAGGGAACTGGAGTGGGAGCCAGGAGACCCGAGTGCTATTTCCAGCCTAACACCAACCTGCTACGTGACCTTGGGAGTGTCACTTTCCTTGTCTGTGTCTGTTTTCCTTCCCATCCTTTGTCTGTTTAGGAGAGACTGTTTCTCACATGTATAGGATCTAATACAGTGGGATCATGATCTTGGCTGGAGCATCTAGGCTCTACTATAATACTAATAACAATGAAGAAGATTAAAAAATGCTGAGCTGAACTTTGTCCTCACTTATGTCTATGCACCTGAAGTCTATTATCATTCTTCTGCCTTAGCTGAGGAAACACCCATTTGGTTTAGATGGGAATTTGGCAAAGTTATACACCATGGAATTTGGTCCATATGCCAGCATGAGATAGCATTATAGAACTGGGTAGAATATAGATTCAGGTACAGAAGCACAGATGTTATCAGGAATGCTCTGGAAGAGCTCCAGACCTGAAAACCCAGGTTCACACTCACCATAGCAGATTCCTTTCAGTTCACATGTCTACTGAATCTCTATAAAACCCATTCTTTTCAACTATGTTATTTGGAGTCATTTAGAAAATGGAATCAGAATTTTCTGATGCCGTGGAGAGATGAGGAGTGAAATCCTGGCTAGGTTGAAGTCAATGGCAACACTCCTATGAAATTTCAATGAGGTCAGGATCTCACCCTAATAATCTTGAAGACGTCACTGTTGATTTCTAGTAGATCTAGTAAGGGAGCTGTCACTTTGATTTTCCTGAAAGAAATGCAGTTTTCTTCAGTAACATTGAAATTTTCCCATGGAAATTTTTTATTTTGGGGAAAAAAGGGCATTCTGGTGAAAAATTTCTGACCAGCTCTAATATCTATTCTAGCCCGTTATTTCTTCTGCCCTATTTTATTCTTCCTCTTTGTATTTTGTTTCCTAGATATGAGCACAGGTAATTAGTTCTGGGGATCCCAAAGAGGCTTCCAAGTTTAGCGAGACCTAGATAGTGAGTTTTTGTCACATTAAGTTTTGGCTTGTTCCAAAATACACACACAGATGGAATAGATGATTGTACAGGCCAAATGTTTTATTGGAATGAATTTGTGTATCCACATTACTTGTGTGACTATTTAAGAGGAGAAATATTTGCCTGCAAATTTTCAGTTGACACAGACTTATGCGTATGTCTCCTCTTTCTCTTCCTTCTCTCCAAATACTTCTTTCCTTTATGTCTGGCTGTTTTGTACCCGGTTTTTGAGTGCCTTTTTGCCATTTAATTTACAATTTTTTTCTTCTCCCTATTAAAATCATTTCTCCATTAATTTCCCTTTTCCATTTCCCTCCCTGTTCCTCTTTTGTGCCATCTTTTCCCCCGGCTCCCCTTCATTCTCCCATTTCTTCTGGTTTTATTTCTCTCTCACAAGTCTTGTTTTGATCTTTGATCCCATCCTTCATACTGAAGCTAGTGCAATAGTACAGCATGCTTTCATTTTTAGAATCTCACATCAGCCTTAATACAAGCAATAGTCCATAACAGGCCTTGGCAAAACATAGCTCTTTTGTTTGAAAGTAAAAATCTGTTTGAAATAGAATGATTCATCCCAGTTCAGAGCAGTGGCTTTGTTTTAGGCATAGGTAGTGTTGTAGGGACTGTCTGGCAGGTGCATCTTAGTGTCATTGAGCAATACATTCTCTAATTACAGCTCATGAAGGTGGAGCTCCTCTTTGATGTGACTTTGCTGTTGCTGCAGCAGTTGATACAACTTGGCTGAAATATCAAATGCAGATAGCAATAAAACTTAATTAAGAAAACAAAGCTTTCATCTGGGTTTTAGAACTTAAGCCAACAGGTTTCTTCAATCTAAAGAAATCATAGACAGGGTGGAGAGTAGAAGGCAGTATCTTTGTAGTATATAAAATGTATAACCTTATTTTGATGATTGCTTGCAGAGATAAAGCTTTTAGCAACTGCTGTTCACTTATGAGGCTTTTAGATCTTCCCAACAAGTAGGTTCTTTATTAACTGTCATCTGTTTTATTTTAATCATTTAACTCTTTGTTGTTAATTCTTTGTTAATGGAGTTTTAGATTCCTTTATATAATAAATGTGAGCGAAGCATGTTTGCAAAAATGATGACTTGGTGGTTGCCACCTTTGTGCATGAGACCCAGGTTAAAGATTAACATTGACACTACTGCACTCTCAGACCCTGATTCAGTTATAAATATGGTTACATCTACCTCCTTTTCAGGAAAGTACTGAAGGATGTGCTCAACTTTAAGCATGTGCTTAACATCCATTGAAACCAATGTATGTAAGAATTGTGACAGACCGCTCTCTCACCCCTCTCAGGAACAGGCAGGAAAACCCTTCTTTGCTTTAAACAGTGCTCTTTAATCACAGTGCAGGACCCCACCACCAATATATACAACTTTATACAATCCAGTCTTCAGCTTACAGCTCTTCAGACTCTATATAGTCCAGCTTACAGTTTACAACTCTTGAATAGCTCAAACCCACAGCTCTGAATCACTCAAACCACACCACACTCTATACCATCCCCCACCACACTGGGCTTGCCTTCTCGCAGGCCTTTTATCCCCCTGAGGAGGCTGCCACCAGGTGCAACCCCTCAAGGCTAATTGCCCTGCAGCCCAGGTGGCTGATTAGCCTTTCTGCAAGGGAGGTTTGCAGGCTTCTGCTCCCTCTTAAAGGGCCAGCAGGGCTGGTTCAGGCACTCCTGGCCAGCACCCTGCCACAGAATGCATTTAAGGTTAATCATATCTTTAACTGCAATAGGGTTGGCTTGCTCAAATGGATCGTAGCCTTTATGCCTGCTTCCCACCAACCAACACTGAGGGCTTGGCTACGCTTGCAGCTGTAGAGCGCTTTGGGTTAAACCAGCCTTTGGAGAGCGCACTAGGGAAAGCGCTGCAGTCTGTCCATACTGACAGCTGCAAGTGCATTGGTGTGGCCACATTTTGCAGCACTTGCAGCTGCATTGGGAGTGGTGCATTATGGGCAGCTATCCCAGCATTCAAGTGGCTGCAATGTGCTTTTCAAATGCGGGGAGTGGGATGGAGTGTGACAGGGAGTGTGTGTGTGGGGGAGAGAGTGGGTTTTTGGGGAGCTGAGAGTGTCAGCACGCTGTCTTGTAAGTTCAGACCCCATTCCCTCCCCCCGCCTCTCTCCCTCTCTCTCTCTCTCAGCAAACAGTAAATGTTTGATTTGTCTCGGAGCAGATAAGCAGCTGGATGTCAGAAATAGAACTTTGAAAGGGCACTTCCGCATTCCTGCACCCAATTTCACAACAATGAGAAGAGCGGCCTTTGACTTAAGGGGATTATGGGACGTTTCCAGAGGTCAATCAGAGTGCAGTAATGCAACACTAACGCTGCAGCGTCTCACCCAATATGTATCAGACGTTATCCCTCTTGCTGAGGTGAAGTATGAGGAGTGCGCCAGCCATGGAGTCAGAGCGCTCTACATGCCTTGCCAGTGTGGATGGAGAGTAAGATTGAGCGCTATGGTGGCTTTATTGCAGTATAACGTGCAAGTGTAGCCAAGACCTGAGAGGCAACTTGATCTAGGGCATGGCTATACTTGAAACTTCAAAGCGCTGTTGCGGGAACGCTCCCGCAGCAGCACTTTGAAATGTGAGTGTGGTTCCCAGCAGTTGGAGCCCATCCACACTAGCACTTTAAAGCACTCATTGCTGTGCTCAGAGGGGTGATTTTTCACACCCCTGAGCCAGCAAGTTAGAGCGCTATTAAATGTGAGTGTAGCCAAGCCTTTAGCGGATTAAACACAGGCATGGGCAATCAGGAAAGAAAAAACTGAAAAAAAAGAAAATTGCCTATTATGCTCAGAGCAACACTTTACAGGCCATCAGTTTGACATTCCAAAGGTAAGAAATGCTCCTTAGTATGGCATGAGTAAACTCTAAATAGTTATTGAAAATAGAGGGTCTGCTTTTCAGTCAGTTTCTAGATGCAGATTTGTGTGTGTGTCCTACCAGAAGAAAATACCAATATTGGATTGGCTCATACATCTGGTGGCACAGAATCCTAAGAAGCTTCCGGTACCACTCAATTCACACACACAATTCTGAAAAATAAGTTGTTGAACTATCTGTATCAATGGTATCCAAAACTTTCAAAGGCTGAAGTTGGATTCAAAAGGTTAAAAAAGAAAAGAAAAAGTACTTGCCATCTTTTGTGTTTAAAGTAAGCAAATTAACTTCTTGACATTTGCACTACTAGTTTTGATGCTTTGATAAAAAATAATTTATTACTGTACTTTGAAGCCCTACATTTCATCTCGCAGGATAAGAAGAAAAGAAGAGAAATTTCAAAGTGAGTAATTACCTGCTGCTGCTGAAATTTAAATCCTCTGGCTGAGGATTAAAGCCAACCTTTAGGCTGTTAATAGTCTGCAGTAATCAACTAATGAATTAGAGAACAGAAGTAAAAGCAATAATGCTGAAGGATATTCCCATTAATACCAGAAGGCGTAGTCGCAGTATACTAGTATCCTGTGTAATATAATGACATACCTTCATTTGATACCATAGTGTATAAAAGTGTGTAAATAATATATACCATACCAGTTTTCTTCAGCAGCTGTTGCAGCTACTACTGGGCCAACATTCATATATTGAGAGTAACAGAATTTGATTTGGTGTCAAGGGCTGTGCCACCAAGAATTGTAACTCATTAAGTTGTGGGAACAGTGTGCTCCCACAGAAAGGGATCGTAAATAATGAAAGAGACAAAGGAGCGGAAGTGGAAAGTAAAGGGAAAATGGTTGAAAATGAGGAGCGGTGGGCAATAAATCCTAGACAGGGATATCTAGGATGATATCTGTTATTGATCAGTTGAGACATGCGAGAAAGTATTTTGAGAAAATGAGAGAAAAAGGAAAGAATTTTTATGGGCAAAAGATTATTTGAACATTGTATGTATTACATGTGTTTTGTCTAATGCCCTGATAAATGAAGTATGGCTTTATTTAGCCCTCATTCACTCAGTTTGCTGGCACTGCCCATGCAAGCTGGGCTGCAGGCCCTAAATTATAATAAAACACCAGTTAACGCTGCTCCGAGATATATTAAAAGGGGGGGGGGGAGGGTTGCGGGCATTCACTTTTATTTAAATGAACAGAAATGGTGTTCATTTGTTGAACTTTATCCCATAAAAAAGAAAAAGATAAAAGTTTTCCCTTTAAGGGGAATTTAAGCAGTAATATAGCACACTAGAGCTAAGTACACTATAGATTTGAAATAAATTAGACTGTTATTTAGGGGCACTAGGATAAATGACTCTTCATCTCTTATCAGCCCTAGGCTCTTTTAGACTATAGATTCACACAGTTCATGAATAGGGTATAAAACTTGACTGAAAGTATGAGAAAATGAATGACATACAGACAGTGTGGAATGTAAATATTCATCAAGCAGCCAAAAGTCATCTCAAAAGAGCAGTTATTTTGAAGGGCTAAGTATCCATGTACTCTAAAGAATTTGTTTATTATGCATCATAGAATCATAAAATATTAGGGTTGGAAGAGACGTCAGGAGGTCATCTAGTCCAACCCTCTGCTCACTGCAGGACCAATCCCCAACTAAATCATCTCAGCCAGGGCTTTGTCAAACAAGGATGGAGATTCCGCCACCTCCCTAGGTAACCCATTCCAGTGCTTCACCACCCTCCTGGTGAAATAGTGTTTCCCAATATCCAACCTAGACCCCTTCCACTGCGACTTAAGACCATTGCTTCTTGTATCAACAATAGGCTTACACTGTACTAAACACAAACTACAGTGTCCCTGCCCTGAAGGCTCCAATGTTGCAACACATTGTGCATGGATGCATTCTACTGAGCCTGTGAATCACAGGACCAGCACCTTAATAGGAACTACCCATTTGGAAATCACTAGTGGTTGAACAATATTCCAAATCACCAGTGTTAAATTAGAGATGGTTGAAAATTGTACTTAGTTGTTTTCAGAGAAGATGCCCTAAACTAACCAAATATATTTTGATATGTCTGTTTCCTAGTAGTTAGGAACCATAATTTTTCAAATTATTTCTCTGATACCAAGGTTCTCTTCTGCATCTATCTTGGTTCACTGCTTCTATCTAGTCACTCTTCTCTTATTGGTACAATCCCCATTAGAGTATAATTGGTTCTTATCTCAGATAGGGGTCACTAGTATGATCTTAAAAAGAAGTATCCCCAAGGAAGCAGGAAGGACATGGAATGAGGGAGTGAGAAATTCATTGCCAGCTGCTTCGCGGAAAGGCCAAACGTGATGTGTGGCTGGGGGAGGTGCCCTTCCTTCATGACCGGGAATTGCCATACAAAGGCTATAGGCTCCATAGAGATGATTGTTGAGGGGATGGTGTACTTTTGTTTAATTGATGACATCACTGCATGCTGTGTCTGAAAATTCAAAACAAACAAAAGGCACTCCCCTCACATAATTTTTCATTTTATAATAAGAATAACATTTGATTAATAGCTGGGAGTATCCTCCGCTTCACCTTTGGTACTTACCTTTTGGGCCTTATCTCTGAAATTGCCATTTCCTAAACTTTGAGCTCCCATTCAGGAAAAAGAAACCCCAAATGAGCACCCACTCAGAGTAGAGGAGAGCTTTAATACCACATGATGGGAGTAAGTGGGGTAGGGGCAATTGGTTTTCGACTATGATATTTCCTCTTTCTTACATGATTTGATGAACAGCTACATAATGAACAATGTGATATTTAAAATATCCCGGCTGGCATCTGAATGAGCACCAGTTGAAATAAAGAAGGCAGTTTATGCCTCAGAGCTATTATTTCAGGCTCTCTGCAAACGCAGGCAGACATCACTGCATTGGTTATACTTGGGTCATGTTTTCACATTCATGTTTTTACTTACACATGCACACAGAGAAAGAGAGAGAGAGAGAAAGAAAAGTGAGACTCAGAACAGTTAAGTCTGTCTGCACCTCCCCTGCTACCACTGCCCCACACTTCAGAAGATGCTGCCATAAATGATGAAGTACTCATAAGACATGTGTTCAGTTAAAGCTAATTAAATCCATCCCCTCCCTCCCCTTTTCCTAATCCTTTTGGAGTTTAGTTTGACCACTTCTTTTTACGGAGTATTTTATGATTGATTTCCAGATCTCAACAAAGTTTTTCCAAACTCTCCTAGTACTATATATTCTTTGTATTAGAGCAGTACCGTAAGAACCCATTGCGCTAGACTCTGTTCTATAGATGACTTTTTTTCACAAGCAGCTGTTTGTATTAAGATCTAAGATTCATTCTCATATTGACAATCCTGTCTTTCAGGAACATTATGTTCTTAACCATGATTCAGCTTAATGTGTTCCATTTAGCAGCATCATATGAAAATTCTCTTGTTTTTGGAAAATGTATTAGTAAACAAAAACCAGAAGATGTAGGGATTGTCTTATTAATTATGGTGTTGATTAGTCACAGAATGTCATCAGAAAATTTCCTTGTGTTTGGCCAAGGACAGGACATATGTTAGTAATTGGCAATGTGTGTTGGGCATCTCCACCATAAACTGTTTCAAAACACAGTTAGTACTAAAATAAGTAGGTTCTAGAGAGCCTGGGAAAGGTCTCAGATGGGATGCAGTTTCAATCTGCTATGTGGAGTAGCCAACTAGCTTTGATTCTAAAGTTCTTTTCTGCATGTAAAATCTCAGTCCCTGCCACATTTTTTGCTTCCACTGCACGGTGAAGACCCACCACTGCAGAGAGCTCCTGTGACGCGCCCTGGCTGGGCTGCTGCTGAGCCCTGGCTTCCAGGCGCTGCTGCTGCGGCCTCAATGAGCAAGCTGGGGCAGCACTTCACAGGAGCCCTCTGCAGCGGCGGCCAGGAGCCGTAAGTCTCCTGCAGAGGGAGGCGGGATGGCGGCGCGGAGCCTGGCTTACCGCTCCTGGCCGCCGCTGCAGAGTTCTCCTGGGAAGGGCTGCCCCAGTTCATTCATTGAAGCCGCAGCAGCAGTGCCTGGAAGCCGAGGCTCGGCAGCAGCCCAGCCACGTAGCAGAGAAGCCTCCCCACCCCTGGGTGGGCGCCGTTGCCCTGCGAGCAGCCAGCGATGAGCCCGTTCCACGGCTCTCTGGCCGGCTGCAGCTACCTGGGCTTGCTGCGCTGCCCCCGGCCTGCCATGCCCCACTACCGGTATCCCCTGTGGAGAGTGGTGGGCTCGGGCAAGAGGTGGTGGGGAGGAGAGTCCGGGAAGGCTGAAAGGAGACTGAGAGAGGAGAGGGGGGGACAGGGAGGGTCATCTTAGCGGTGGGAGGGTATTGAAGCTGGGGATGTGGGAGGAGATTTGGGGAACAGGAAGCAGGGTTGGGGGGGGAGATTTGGGGACAGTTACAAGGATGAGTGGGGGGACATTTGGAGATGGAGAACAGGGTTATGGGAGGTGAGTGGAGTGAGATTTAGGGATTGGGTACAGGGAGCTGAGTTACAGGGGTGAGTGGGTGCAGATTTGGGGATGGGGAGCAGGGTTATGAGGGTGAGTGGGGGAGATTTGGGGATGGAACACAGGGAGCTGGGTACAAACATGAGTGGGGTGAGATTTGGGGAAAAGGGAGCTGGGTTACGGGGGGTAAGTGGGGATAGGGAACAGGGTTAGGATCAGTTTGGGAGAGGGAGACTTTATAAAATGATAATCGATATTAGGCTGAGATGGACTGAAATTTCTGTCAGATTGATCAGCATATTATATTTGAAAAAAGCTTGAATCATCTGAGGCTGGTAATTTCTTGTTAAATTAGATTTGTTCACTTGTGTTTCTAGCTCTGGACTTCCTATATTGCTCTTGCTTTGTTTGCCAAACAGCTGTTGGCAGTGACTAGCGCTTTCCAGGAGGGAGTGGGGAGCTGCGTGCTCTGAGGAGGAGGTGGAGCAGGGGTGGGGCCTCATGGAAGGGGTGGAGTGGGGGCGGGGCCGGAGGCAGCGAGGGGGCGTGTCAGTGGTGCGGCCCTCGGGCCAGTGCACTAGTCCTCATGCGGCCCTCGTGGTCATTTGAGTTTGAGACCCCTGCTCTAGCCGCTGCTCCCCTCCACTGCAAACTTTTAGCTTCTATCTCTAGCTTATGACTCTGGTTGACCCTCTGGTTGTAGCATTTGATTTCTGTCTCTCTGGTACTGATCCCTCACTCTTCCCCTGGCTTATGACACTGGTTTACCCCTGGGATCTGGCATTTGGCTTCTGTGCCTCTGGTACTGACCTGGACTCTGGCCACCCTGGACCCAGCTCTAACTGTTAGGCTGAACTCTCACTTCTGCCACTAGGCCTGATCCACTATAGATTGAGCAGCCCAATACAAAGACTAGGGGCCCACATCACCAGCATGGCCCCCACTCAGGCCATTTGCCCCCTGTCAGAGCTGTTGCACTCAGAGGCTTGCTGTGTGACAAGGGTCACCGGTACAAAAGTTTGAGAACGACTGAGATGGTCAAGCCAAAAAGAATTGTTCCCTGTTGGCGAAGTCTGAGTACTTTCTCTAGCAGGGTTCAGGCATAGGAATCACTGCCGTGAAAGTCTCACAGAAGCCAAAAGAACTATTCAGAGCAGTAAGCCTCAGTATTTCCAGGACTGAGCTCTTAGTTTTCAGTTTCAGTTTTCAGGACATGTTATTTCCTTTCAATGCATTGTCAAAAAACCAGGCATTTCAAGCAGTTGTGGGAGATAAGGAAAATAACTTCCCAGGCTCGTATGGTCTCTACTTCTGAATCCAATTCCTTAAAAATATGTACCAGCAGCACACCAGCTGCTTTTTGCCTACACACTGTGTTTCCAACAGAAGTCAAATCACTGTAATATTATACTGTTAATTACTGTAAAATAATGAAAACATAACGTAACTATTGATAGAAAATAGACTTTGTCGCTGAAGTCGCCAACATATTTGTTGTATTGCAACTGGCTCCACCCCTTGCTGTTTTTGTTTATTATTTTGATTGCTTTGCAACTATGCAACTTTTGTTTTGCAGCTGGCTGTCTTATATGATAATATAAGGTTAGCAGTAAACTAGGTTGATGACGGGATTAGAAATCAGGATACCTTAGTTCCATACTTGGCTTGGTCACTGACCCGCTTTGTGACCTTGAACAAGACGTAGCTGCTCTTGACTTCAGTTTCTCCATCTGTAAAATGGTGTAAAACATACCGTATTTTTCGCCCTATAAGACGCACTTTTTCTTCCCCAAAACAGGGGGGGAAAAGTTGGTGCATCTTATAGGGCGAATGTGCGCCCCGGTTCCCCCCTCCCCGCCGCGGGCGGGCTGCTGGGAGCGTCCCGGTTCCCCCCTCCCCGCCGCGGGCGGGCTGCCGAGGTTCCCCCCTCCCCGCCGGACCAAAAAAAAAATGTGCGCCCCGGTTCCCCCCTCCCCGCTGGACCAAAAAAAAAAAAAAAAAAAAAAAAGCGCCTCGCTCTCCCGTCCCTGCCGCGCGGGCGGGCTGCCGGGAGCGTCCCGGTTCCCCCCTCCCCGCCACTCCCGCCCGCGTGGCGGGGAGGGGGGAACCGGGACGCTCCCGGCAGCCCGCCCGCGCGGCGGGGACGGGAGAGCGAGGCGCTTTTTTTTTTTTTTTTTTTTGTCCGGCTTTTTTATTGTAAAACGAGGGGGCGTCTTATAGGCCGGAGCGTCCTATAGGACGAAAAATACGGTACCTTTTATGAAGTGCTTTGAGATCTACAAATGAAAAACTCTTTATAAAGAAAGTGCTAGGTATTACTGATGATATGTCATGTTCTTATAATGTAAGTATGCCTAACTTTGACGTACTGATCTATTTTTAAAATAGGCAACTTTTTATTTTACCAAGATCTCTGCAGCAATTCCAGTCCTATTACACTTCTCTATTCATCATGAATGTCAGGTCCTGTAAAAGGAAGTTTCTGATTAAGTTGTGCATTCTGTTTTTCTATGTTTCTTGTCAATCTGGTGGTAGCAAGCTTTTATTGTCTGTTTAGTCCAAAGATTAAAATGTCAGACACTTTTATCAGAAATCCTTTCTGTGGTTCTGGCATTTGATGGTTACCATTTGACTCTGCATTGTTTACTGGAAGTGCAATAAAAAGAGTTAAAAATAAAGCAATCACTCTTTTTTTCTTTTTAATTATGGTTTTATTTTCTTCTCCTCCTCTGGTGGCTTGAAACCAGTAAATCACCAGCTTGGCTGATATTTTTGTTACATAGTAATTCTGCTTCAATATAAACAGAGTCTGGCCCCATCCTCCATCAAAGTCTGTAGGAAATTGAAGGCATCTTGCAGGCTCTAAGTGACCCATATTGATTGGTCAATGCGGATTGCTTGCAAATGACATGGCAGAAAATCCTGTTGCCCTACTTTTCACATATTTTGAAGTACAACCAGATATGTGATGCCTCTGTTTTTTTCCTGAATAATATCCCACATTTTAAAGACAATGCTCATTAAAACAGAGGCCTCAGAATGACCATATTCGGGGCTTTAATTTTTCCCAGATGAGAGAAATTTCCAGGCTAATTTATCAGTCTGATTTTTACTATCCCAGTTTCATCAACACAACCCTAGCACAATAGCAAATTCAAAGTACAAGATGGTTACTTCATATGCCATTTGGAGACATCCGATACATTATTACAGAGCCTATCCTGAGGCTTTAGAATCACATGTTGTTTATTGCTGTGTTACATTTGATATGGGTTGCTAGAAATTAAGACCTTGACAAGAAACTGTCATTGATCTCGCTTGGGGAAAGGAAGGCGGAAATCCTCATCAAGATAAAAGAACCAGGTCACATTGGTGGGGAGAAAAGCTCTTCTCCCCATCGATGAACTTCTATAAAACATGCAGTCGTTTGGTTTCATTGCTGCCTCTCGGGTGTTCAAATGGAAACAGCACATTCAAGTGCTGCTAGGGCCAAGACTTCAAAAGAGAAGGGCTGCTGCTGGAATGAGTGACAGTGTGTATCGGGCAAAAGCGAGTACGGGGGAAGTGTGCTTTAAAAAACATGGTTATATCTTCTCAACCCCCACAATGGTCACCCAAGTCTTCCAACTGCCTCCCACCCTCCTGTTTTTTCAGTTGTTTTCTCATGATTCATTAACGTTCTCTTCACCCGGACTCAGGACTTCATCAATTACTGGCAGCCAACCAGGCTAGAATGAGAGAGAGAGGAGTGGGGTGAGGAAATGGCACAAGGGGTTACAGCATAAAACTCTAATAAGGAGGTTTTCCCTTTCTGTTTGTTTTTATTTGATAAACAGAGGTTTGTTTATTGCTAAAGGTTTTTTCTTTAAAGAACAGAAAAAATTCCCTCCTGGCATTCAGCCTGCTTTGGAGCAGTAAAAAGTGCAGCTTCTGTGGAAACATAAGCTCTAATAGGAGTCCCAGTTCTGTAGTTCAGTGACATACTCCATGGCACAGCTGTCTTGCCGTATTTCATACTGCGTTATTAAGAGTCTGAAATGGCCTTATAGCTACGAGTACAAATGGAGTTTAATGAGTGGCAGTGATGTCATACCAGTAACAGTAATCCCACCTAAATTCATGGGCCTGACCTTCTCCTTTACTTTGTTTTGTTTATAATGTCTATCCTATAACAGTTATGAAACATTCCAGGAAGTGCATTTCTCTGAAGTACTTGGGTAGCCAAAGTCTCTCAGCCTTTAGCCTTGTGCCTCACTATAAGAGAGTTAAGAATCAGAGAGGTAGCCGTGTTAGTCTGGAAAATCAGAGGTAACAAAGAGTCCTGTGGCACCTTAAAGACTAACTAAAGTATTGAAGCATAAGCTTTCGTGGGCTAATACCCACTTCGTCGGATGCAAGCCCACGAAAGCTTATGCTTCAATACTTTAGTTAGTCTTTAAGGTGCCACAGGACACTTTGCTGGTGGTTAACTCTCTTATAGAGGTAACAATGTCTGTCATGTCTTACTGCTTCATTTATGAGTCTTGGATTTCTCCATGGACAGAAATGTTTATGTTGGCTAAAATGGGATAGAACGATACTGCAAGATCTAGTAAACCATCCCAACAAATAAAAAAACGTTTTAAAATTTGTTTTCCTAACCTTGGTATCTGCTCAGTACGTATCCCATATTTTTAACCGAACCCAGTCTTCTTTGGAATGTAAAAAAGTTTGTTTCCCTTAAGACTTCTCAGCAGAAGCAGGAATACTAAGCAAGGCAGATTCTTAGCTGGTATAAATCTGCATATCTCTGATTTACAGCAGTTGAGGATTTATCCCACTTTATGTAGCAAAGCTTTTGCCAGTGTAGGCTTCTTGTAACCTTATCGTGTTTGTCGAAGAGATAACTGAAGTTGCATATACAGTAGGTCTGAAGCTGTGGTGTTCTGTCTTTGTTTTTGAATTCATTAACATTATTATGCTTTTTCCTCTTTCAAGGTCATCCACTTGGAAGCAGAGTGTACAGCTGCTTTCTGCCCCCAGACTGAGGCATCAATTTTGTTAATACGATGATGGTCAGCAGCTAGGGGCTGGGAAAACTGTACGTGGAACAAATTAATCAAGTACACCAAAACAGACAGACAAAACAAAGCCTTTCCAAAGTGTTTTTCTCAAGGTTATTAGTTAAAGCATTCATGTGGTTTTCATCCACATTGTATTGCATGGAGCATGACCTGAGGTATACAAAGACATCTAGGTACTAGGTCAAATGGGGAACATGTTGCCTCAATTTAGCAGCAATCACTAAACATTGTTCATTTATAATATCTGCCTGTTTCCAGGGCTATACTACAAAACCCCGTTGTGTGGGATGCAACATGTGGGGCAGGTTTCCCCCTCCTACATAAAATCCCACAGGAAGGAACCCTGGGAAAAGGGATAGGGCTTTCTTTGAGTTCTTTCACAGGGAATATGGGATGCAGAACAGGTCAGGGTCTTGGTCCTCTAATCTTCTGAGATCTGAATGGATCTTAAGGGAATATGCTGAAGGTACAGGTCCATCAGTGTGAAGATTCAGTGTCCATGCACTGGCTTAGAGCCCCTCTCTCCTGAGCAGCCTGGCAGCGTGGCTCCACCAGAGCCCAGCTAGAGTTTGGCTGCCCTGAAATCCTCGAAGAGTGTTCCACAGCTCTGAGAGAACGACATGAAACTACTACACTGCCAATGTGGAACCCATGCACTGCTGTGGCAGAGGAGGAGATGATGATGCACAGAGCTACCTTAGAAGAATGAAGGGAAGAACTGACTCATCTTGCCTCTGTAACTTGCCAAGGAATCCAGCCATTCCAAACCTTCTGCTCAGACTACTAAGCCACTTGTAAACTGGTCTGAATCAGTGGGCGGAGTATATGGTGCTGCACAATTGGCCGTGAGTTTGTCTGTTCTAGTTGCCTTAGTCAGAGTTCAGATACATCAAGAGCCCTACATAGTAACATAAGTCAAGGCTATTAATTAAATACGGGACATGTCCTTGAGTAAAATGAGAAGGATTTGGCTTTAGATTTGACACAAATGGAAACTTCTGTTGCTGGTCTGTCAATGGACACACAATACTAACATTTTTGTTCTGAAAATAACTTCTTGAGTGTCATTAAAGATTGTGTAGCGTTGGAGAACAATAAAATGCAGCCACAAGAAACAGGACCAATCCAGTTCCACTTGGGATGTAGGAAAGTTTTATTTCAGAATGTCGGACTGTTGAGGCTCCTCTGTGTTCTTAGACAGTGCATATGAAACTAATTATGGGGAAGGTGACTGATGGCTGATGGACAAAGTTTACTGGCTTGTGTTATACAGTCCAGAAAACATTACATGACCATTCCCAGCTGTTGTTCCAACTGGGTACCACCAGCTGTCACATCAAATCACATCACAGAATAAGAATAAAGAAATCCCCCATATGCTCCCTCCCTAAAAGACTTTAAAGCCAGTGATTTTTTTTTTCATGAGCGCTGATTCATCTGATTACACTTTACCTTCCAAGCAACAGATGGTAAACACAGGGCAAACTCACTCCTGCATGCTAACCAGTAACTCTTGTTTTGAAAACTGTGTCTAAGCTGTCAACGTCAGTTGGGCAGCCCTTGGCTTTCTCCAAAGATTCCTCAAAATCCAGATTTTTAACATGTGAAATACAGTAAACATGGGCATTAGCTGAGCACGCGCTTAAGGGACGCTTTCCTTTAAATCCTTTTCCAATCCATTTTAACCAAGAACTAACTCCCTTCCATAATGAGAACCTGCACTGGACATCTTCCACAAGTTAGCTGAGCTCAATGGAAACAGTATAACCTCACCCCCCTGCCCTGCCCTCTCAGGTTCCAGCAGCCAAATCCAGGTGAAAGAGAAATTCTTTGGGACTGCACTGTGTATAATTACCCCCCCCCCCGCTTCTGGTCAGCTGAAAGGGCAGTTCCCCTGCACCTGATCCAGCTGCGTCCTGCTTCTACCCACTCTGTCTGGGTAAACTTTTCCCTTCCTGCCTCTCTGCTACCAGTTGCCCAGGGAGCCATTAAAAAAGAAACAACCCCTTTTCCTTCACCCAGGTGGCCGAGGACCCACCACATACAGCTGCAGTGAGCACTTTACAAGTACAGCTGGTCAAATATATTATTCAGAAAATGTTGTTTATTTACATAAAATACTTTGTGACAAATTATGTTATGCAGTATTCAGACAGCTCTCTATGCTGATCAAATGCTCTAAGCACTCTATAGGCACCCAGGTTTTTATTAATATTATCGTATATAATGAATAATGATGGTATTTGTTAAATTATTTGAGGACTGCTTTTTCTGGTATTTGACAAACTATTGCAATCATCTTCCATGACTGGGATCTAATTGCAATTTAAAACGCAAGAAAATTTAGTTGGGCAGCAGTGCTGAGTTTCACTTAGTAAGACTGGATGCTTTAACTTAGTATTATCTAGGTCTGATTCTAACTCTTAGGGGGCATAGAGAATGGGGCACCTAGGTTCCTGTCTTTGATCAGAGAATTAAGTGGAGTGATGCTATTTGATTTTAGCAAAATTGTAACAAATCAAATCCTGAAGTCCTCCTTCAGGATTAGATTCTGCAAACTTCCCTCATGATGCTGAGTTTTTACTTAGGTTAGATGAATACTCAACTGATTAAATGCTCACCCACATCAGAGAAGCTTTCATGATCCTGACATCAGTTTTTATTCAAAGTTCACACTGACATCAGTGAGAATTTTGCCTGATTCCTGACTGAGTGTCTTACTGAGGACTTTGAGGTCTGGCCTAGCTGAGAAAAAAATACTCCCTAATACTTAAATGCTCTGGACTTTCCTGAACTGAACTAAGAACAATTCATATCTCTTAACCTCTTTAACCTATAGCTGAAAGTGATAGTTTTCCTGTGCAGTATCTGGGGAGGAAAGGTTGGTGGCTGATTTTTTGAACTGTTGCCTAAAGCTGCTTCTGATAGTAGTGGGAGGGCTTGGATTTTTTTTTTCCAGGCTATGCTGCCAGTTATTACACAGTCTCTGGTATTAGTGTGGAGTTATTCACTTGACATCAGCTTTGACAACAAAGGCTGCCCAGACAAGAGATACTGTGCTGGAGACTGACAAAAAGAATCTGGTTGATGGGTCTCCAGTGGCTATGTCCACACCCCTGAAAAGAAGATAAATGATATTTGCAATGATGCACCAACTTTAGAGGCAGTTCCGGCAGCAGTCCTAAGAGTATCAAGAGGAGATAAGAATTAGTCTTTGGCTCCTGGAAACTCAGAGAAAAGTACATCTAACCTGGGTAGCAGATTAGTAGGGGTACAGAACGCCGATGACGCCTATTAGGAACTAAATACAGCAGATAAATTGGAGGACTTCACAATGGGAAATGCAATGAGAGATGAATTTAGACTCCTATTTTGTGCTAAGGGCAGGATTGAATCCAATTAGGTCCCACCACCGCTGAGCCTTAACTATAGAGGTTCCCAATCTGTAATTGTGGGCACACTGGTGGTCTGCAACAAACTGTCAGGTTACCTGAATATGGTCCACCTTGTTTCCATCTGCTACATCACCACACAGACAAGTAAAATATACTACTTTCCTGTATTGTTTTTCTGCAGAAGCAATTATTGGGAATGAGAGAGAACCTCTCTGTTCCTGTCTGACAGCAAAGCATTGATGCTTCAGAAGGACACGGCACTGATTATCAGGCTGAGTGGTCACAGGGAATTCTTTCTCAGGTGTCTGTCTGGTGGGTCTTGCCCACATTCTCAGGGCCTAATTGCCATATTTGGGGTCAGGAAGGATTTCCCCTGGGTCAGATTGGCAGAGACGCTGGGAGTAGGGGTGGGGAGTGTTTAGCCTTCCTCTCTGTAACATGAAGTCCTTAAATCATGATTTGAAGACTTCAGTAACTCAGACAGAGGCTAGAGGTCTATTACAGGAGTGGGTGGGTGAGGTTCTGTGGATCATACTAGATGATCACTATTGTTCCTTCTGACCTTAAAGTCTATCAGTGTGAGTCATATCAGCATGCCCTACAGATAAAACACCTGCTCTTTGGCCTCCATGACATGCCTTACACTGATATTATTGGGGAAGTTTTCTCTCTGAGTTAGATGGAGACTGATGTATACCGAGGTGTCTCATTGTTTTGGCCACTGTTTGGTTTGTAAAAATGGTGGTAGGTACCACAGAGCGTGATCTGTAAAATATTGAAAGGGGATGAAAATATTTTGGGTATTGTCTTAATTGGGACATGCTAAGCAATTCAAAAATATGTCTGGTTTTGTAATTTTGTTTTTATGGAAAGTGATCATATATACTTGTATATAACTTTATATATAATATATATATTGTGACGGGGCAAGGCCAGATGGTTATAGGAAAGTGATAAGGAATAGATATGTGAGTTCCAGGCTAAACAAATCCCTGGTACCACTGGAACCAAATGGCAGTTGTTCCAGGTTAATTCAGACACCTGGGACCAATTAGGAACCCACCTGAAAGCAGTAGAAACAGCTAGCCTGATTGAGACACCTGAAGCCAATCAGGGACTGGCTGAAACCAGTTAAACCCCCCCCCCCCTCCCTCAAGTTAGTCAGGTGGGTGTGGATGTCAGGAGCTGTGGGAGGAAGTTGTGCTGTTGGTGAGACTGAGTGGAAGACAACATATCATATGTGAGGAAGGAGGCGCTGAGGTGAGTGTGAAGAAGCAGGGACTGCTGTGGGGAAGTAGCCCAGGGAATTGTATTGTGTTTTGTGGCTAAAAGGTCAGCCATCTTAACTGATACTATTAGGGTCCCTGGGATGGAGCCGGGAGTGGAGGGTGGGCCCGGGCTCCCACCTTTCTACCTCCCCCAATTAATCACTGAGACTGGGAGACAACAGAGACTGTGCCAGGAAGGGTATCTTCTCCTCACTGGCTTATGATGAAAATGGCTCAATAGGCTGTGACCTTGTCTCTAGAGAGAGAAGGGCTACGTGGATAGTCACAGTGAGCCTCTGAGGCTAGTGAAAATCCGCCAGGAAATGCAGGACCTGCAAGTATAGACTTGGAGCTTTGTCACAATATGTATATAAAATGGGGGGAAATGAGACCATTTCACTGATGCATACATGAGAGTGAAAATATGTACATGTATAAGTGCATCAAAGGGAGGGCAAAATTAAGCTCTTCATATTCCACATCACCAAAATCCTAACTCTGGGATAAATTCTATCCTGGGATGTGCACAGTGGTGCCCTAGTTTGGGAAAGACTTTAAGAGCATGTTTAAACATGAGCTTAAGTCCTTTTGACATCATAGGCTTAAGTGCTTTCCTGACCAGAGAGACTTTCAAGATTTGGGACACAGGTTCCCATCGAAGATCGAGAGAGCCTCTGGCATATGCATCCAAGAGCAGAATTTCTGCTTCTGCAGGCCCTTACTACAACACACATCGGTTGCTGCAGTGAATAGTTCCATGGAAGTGAGTGGAATTACAGCAGTAAGAATTACACCTTGCAGTAAATACAGAATCAGACCCCTAGTTCCTACACGTTTTTGACTATTAAAATACACATATAGTAATTTTGCCAGTGCTTTTGGGCAGAATTTTAGATGCTGATTTCAGTATAGATGCTGCAGAGACCACCTACAAACTTTCATTGGTTTATATTAGCTTAAATATAAGAGACTTTTTGTTGAAAATTTGCATCTTGAGTAGACTTTGCTATTTATGTGATCAGATATCCACAAACCATTAAAAATTACAGGGTCTGCAGAGAAAGCCCCAATATAGAGTTTGCTGAGAGTATTTCAAAGAGAACATAGCTATGACGATATCTGATCCAAAACATTTCACATGTGGAAAAGTTTAGAGAAAGAACAGTTGAGCCATATAAAGATGTAATACAGTGAAACCTCGATATAACGGACTAATTCGGGCGAGGGGGTGTCCGTTAAAGCCGAAAGTCCGTTATTTAATAATTTTTTTAAATCATTAAATAACAGGACTTTTGGCTTTAACGGACACCCCCCTCACCCGAATTAGTCCGTTATATAGAGGTTTTACTGATCACGGCTGGGAGCCGTGAGTCAGCCCGCCCAGCGGCAGCCAGCAGCCCGCCCGCCCGGGACCCCGGCTGCTGGGACCCGGGCGGGAGCCGTCAACCCGCCCGCCCGGGACCCCGGCTGCTGGGACCCGGGCGGGAGCCGTCAACCCGGCCGCCCGGCTCCCCGCTGTGAGAGAGGTAGCTGTGAGAGAGGTAGCCATGTTAGTCTGGAATAGCAGAGGTAACAAAGAGTCCTATGGCACCTTAAAGACTAACTAAAGTATTGAAGCATGAGCTTTAGTGGGCTAATACCCACTTCGTCGGATGCAAGCAGTGTCCACTGCTTGCATCTGACGAAGTGGGTATTAGCCCACGAAAGCATAAGCTCCTAAATCACTTTTAAAATGGGGACTTTGGCTCTTAAGTGAATTAGATGCCTTTGAAAAGTTTTTGTTGAGGTGTTTTTATTAATGCCATCCTAGAAGATCATTTATAACCAGGGGACATCAATCATTGCAGGTTTCTTGTACATTTAGGACTTGTCTGGAAACAGACAGAAATTCTGCCAATCAGCTGCCTGGCAGAAAGGGATACCAGCATGAAAAGCATTCAAGCTGAACAGTAGCCAGAAATCTACAGCAAAGGAGAAATTGGCAAAGACAGCCACAGAGGAAGCACAGGGAATAACAGTTGACCCAGCTGTTGCAATGCATCACAGCACTCATTAATAAACTTGGAAATATGAAGGATATCAAATGCCAGCAAGGTAGGGGTACAGCAAAGGGATCCTCAACCTGCAGGGAATGAAACAAAGACGAGCCTGTTCATTCAGCACTTAAAATGACACCAGGTTAGGGGATTTTGCCCACTCAGAGGTGCAATATAGAGAGTAGCTGGCCATGGTGGGGAAAATCTCTGGGGCTTTGATTCAGCAAACTACTTTACAGGTAGTAAAGAGCACTGAGAGTGATGGGGGAATGGTGATCTGTTTTTTTAGCAGTCATGTGTTTACATGTAAATTCTGCACTGAACATGAAGAAGAGGAGCAAACCGAGTCTGGCTGTCATCGCTAAAGGCACAGGAGGAATGAAATACTAGCAAAGTTCAAGCTTGTTATACACCAGCAGTCACTACGTGCTTAGAGTCCTGCGGCTGGGTCCTGTAGTTCTAGTCTGTCAAAACTCCTCCTGAAGTCAATGGGAGATGTTCCAGAGACAGGACTGCAAAATCAGACCTGCAGAAGTCTTAGATGGGCAAGACTCATAAGCTAACTGAATCTCTCCATGGCTACAGCAGAACAAATCCCGCTATTAGAGTATGTATAGCATATTGCAAACCTCGGGACCAGGTCTGTAGCCTGACTTCAGTGGTGTTATGCCTATTTACACCAGCTGGGGATCTGGCCATGAATTCTGAAACAACAGAGTTAGGATCTTCTGGAGAGACCTTGCCTTTGTCTCCCCCCGATCTCTCTCCTCTGAATTTCATTTACTCAATAGAAAGATTAAATGTTTCTCATTAAACTCACCGGACATTTAGCTCTCCTGGGCCAGTGCCTCCCCTGGGGCAGGCATCTTAAATTGAAGTAAATGGGAGCTGGGTGCCCATGCAAGGACAGTTTGCATTACAGCCAAAATCCTCTGCCTAGCTCATCCCTTTGATCATGTCACTACTTCTTGAAGTCCCACCACTGCCTTCCCGTTCTTTGCTTCATCAGACACAAACGTTTGGTCTTTACCTTCAAGACTCTTCCCAGTTTGCTTATCCCATCTCTCTCACCATGTCATGACCTTTGTTCAGCCAAGCAAAGCGATCCATTTTGCCCCTGCTTCCATGTGGCCTCTTACACAAGGAATATCCTCCTCAAATTCACAGCCACTAATCTATCCTCCTCCTCTTACTCGCCGGGATCCACCTGTGCTGTCATGCTCATGGTAAACCGCATGAATATCTCTTGCTTATTTATTTTATTGAAAAAACACTTTTAAGGCTCCAAATTGTACCCTTAGCTAAATGCGATGTCCACACGGCTGCTGCCTTTTCCCTGTTCTCTTCCACACACCGCTGCATTCCTCAGCCTGTTGCGTCTCGTTTCTGCTTAGCTCCTGGCTCAAAGTGCTTGCCATCTATCTTTTATTTTATTGTATGTTTGTACAGTAACTCCTCACTTAAAGTTGTCCCAGTTAACATTGTCTCGTTGTTATGTTGCTAATCAGTTAGGGAACATGCTCATCTAAAGTTGTGCAATGCTCCCTTCTATCGTTGTTTGGCAGCCGCCTGCTTTGTTCACTGCTTGCAGGAAGAGCAGCCCGTTGCAGCTAGCTGGTGGGGACTTGGAACCAGGGTGGACCGGCAGCCCCCCATCACCTCCCCCTATCAGCTCCCCGCTCCCCTAAGTTCCCTATCAATTGTCAGCAGTTTAGCTGTCCCTCTCCCACTGCCATGTGCTGCTCCTGCCCTCTGCCTTGGAGCTGCTCCCCGGGCTTCCTGCTTGCTGTGCGGGGGTGTGGGAGGAGAAGAGAGGGGTTAATGTCAGGGTGTCCCCCTCCCCCCTGCTCCCGCACCCCATTTACTCCATCTTCCATAGAGCAGGAGGGACACACGACAGTCCTGGAGGGAGCTTTCTGGTCTCAGCTTGTTGAGCTAATTAACAAGGCAGGGGTACTTAAGACAGGGATCCGCCTACTTAAAGAGGAAATGCACCTCTCTCTCTTTCTCTCTCTTCTCTCTCACACACACAGGGTGTGTGTCTGTCTGCTATGTGGTCTCCCTTCTCCCTTCATTCCTTCTACCTTGTAGAGTGTGAGGCTACATTAACAACGGGTTAACCCTTGAGGGCTCAGCCAATTCCTAGTTCATCATTTAGCAGTATGGCATTCCCTGGGAAATATCCCACCCTCTGACTCCTCCACCTCAACCAAGCTTCACAATCATCATTGCTGTGTACCAATATTAAACTGTTTGTTTAAAACTTATACGGTGTGTGTGTGTCTCTTGTCTGATGAAAAAATTTCCCTGGAAGCTACCCCCCCCCCCCATCCCTCATTTACATTAATTCTTATGGAGAAATTGGATTCCCTTAACATCGTTTTGCCTAAAGTTGCATTTTTCAGTAACATAACTACACCTACAACAAGTGAGGCGTTCCTGTATAGAGCTATGCACAATGAGGCCTCTCTAATGACGGGACACTACTGAATTACTAATCCTGCTGCCAAATACTTGGGCTCTAATATGATATGATCGCTCACTCTTCAGATTAAGACTGTATGTCGGGATAAGACCATGAGCTCAGGCTCTGCCCTTGACTTAACCTGGATTTGACTGTGAGAAATGTGCACTTAGGACACTAAAACTGGCTCAAGGAATAGAAATGTAGAGGTGAAAGGGGCCTTCGGAGGTCACCTAGTCCAAGGCAGAACCACTTGCACATCGGTGAGCACTTACACAGGGAGTCCCTTTGTTGTGCATGAGACTCCTTGTGTAAGTGTTCACCAATGTGACCAAGGCCTCCACAAACTAGAACATAGCGTAAAAAATTGTAGATGTGCAATGTCCATGATGGATGAGATTATGAACCCCTTTCTCAGAGTAGTAAGCAGGTAAGCCCAGATCATAAATGTATATCGGCTCCTAACTTCCATTGATTTCACTTCCTCACTTGAGTGGTCCCATTACAAGCAATGAGCGAGTGGTTCCCATTCTGGCTCACTGAATTCTATAAAAGAGGGCAAAATACTTTTCGAGTTGTGAGGAGTTCACATCATCCCATTTCCTTTTGTTAGAAAATGATACGGTGAAATCATAATTTAAAAAATGTACCAACCTTTATTGTAGTTTCATCTTTTTCCTTATTCCTTCCCTTCCTAGTTTTTTTTTAAACCAGGGCTTCTAGTGCCAGCCACCATAATAAGAATCAGACATGCCATATTTAGTTTTAGTTAGTACTGTAACATAAGGGCTTTGGGAATTCCTTCACAGTTTTGGAAGACGGCCACAGCATGAAAAGCTACAAACTCGAGTGTTCTGTTAAAGATTCTGGAATGAAACCATCTGCTGTTGTTCCTTTCTATTTGTTATTGGTGCTGTATTTTACCATCTCAAACTGGGGATTTTTTTGTCTGGCATAAAATTGTTCAGTTTTGATTTCATTTTTCATTCAGTCATTTGGGGCCAGATACTGATACCTTCCTTCACACTCAGTAGTGGTTTACTCTTCAAGTGTCTACACTGGTAGCAATGGAACTACTCAGGAAGTAGTGTATCTCTTCACATAAGAAAGGGTGTCAGAATCTGGCTTTTCTTGATTTCAGTTCTTCTTGGGTGTTAGAGAATTGTCCGTCACCATATTTTACAAAAGAAACAAACAAACAAATGTGATCCAGTGTGATAGAGACAGGAGTCAGTAGGCCATCTGCTATGTATGAATAAATGAAATTCAGATTTTACTTGTATTTATCAACTGTGGGGGACAAATAAAAATTAGAGGCAGCAGATGATTAAGAAGCCGAGTTGCTATAACATTGCAGTGCTGTGTGTATGTGTAATACTGCACAATTGTGTGCTTTTATCAGCACAGAATGGAGGTAAAGCCAGCTGAACTGAGGGTGCTGGAATCAAAATAAATACACTTTTTGAGGTCATTACAGTATCTCATTAAAATAATCTTTTTTACTTCTATGCAAAGGCGATAACATGTCAAACTGCTGGAGGTCAATTCTCCTAAAAGGGTCTATACATTTTATTTAAAGTACAGTACTCAGAGCAGAGCACTGATCTAAAAACTGTTCCCTGCAGACTGCATTATTTAACTTGTTTGGCTGGAGTTTTCCATAAAAAAGGGGGCATCTAACCTCCTGAACTCAAATTCTTGAGACTGGTTATTTCTCTTTTCTTTCTACTAATTAAGGACATATAATACTGCATTCACGTGCCCTTCCTTGCTGAGGTAGGACATTAGATTATGGAGGCTAGATTCACAGAGACTAGTATTGTGACTCTGAGTGTCAAGATGCCTGTCAGGTGCCTAGAAAATCAAGAGAACACCACCACAATTCACATAGGCTAGGCGCTCAGGCTTCCCTATGCAAGGAATGAGACCGGTGCCTTAGAATGTGATTCACAAAAGCCAGCATACTCAGTGGGGAGCCAGCCAAGCCAGCCAATGGAAGATGCTAATACTAGGGGTGTTTTCTTCACCCAGTCCCTCCTATGGAGATTGGAGACATAGTCTGGCCTGCAGGGAGGCCTACCTTTAGCAGTGATGGACAGCAAGGAATCCATCTCCTGGAGTCAGGTGGCTCAGGTGCTGAAAGTTTCTCAGGAGAATTATTTAGGCAGGTGCCTAACTCCTCACAAAACAGCGGGAGACGGAAGTGATTGTGGTGGGCCAGAGAGACCAAGAAAGTGTCAGAATGCTGCGGTAGCCTGGTGGCGAGGACACCCACCTGGGAGGTGCGAGATCCAGTCTAATGACTTTTTTGATTATTTAATCCATTGTGGAACAACTTCAACTGGAACTACTGAGGGAACCCAACACAGAATATCTCACAGCTAAGGGTACAATCTAATCATGGGTATTCTCAGTAAAAGCCATGGACAGGTCATGGACAATAAATAAAAATTCACAGCCCTCTCACCTGTCCACGGCTTTTACCAAAAATACCACTGACTAAATCTCTACTTCTGGGGGCCCACTGGTGGGGGGTTATTTCCATGCTGGGGTTGACTGTTCCCCGGCCAGTGCTCCAAGGGACCACTCAGGACAGCCTCTTAGCACCCCTGGGGCCACTGCTGCTCAGGTGATCCCCAGGACCGCTGCTGTGGTGCTCTCCGGGGCCACCCCCATGACTACTGCTCGTGCAGTCCCCAGGACCAGCTGTACCGGCTCCTGATCACACGGTGCCCAAATCCAGCTGCCTGAGTGGCCCTGAAGTCGGCTGCCCCAGCCGCTGTGAAAGTCAAGGAAAGTCCTGGAATCTGTGACTTCAGCGGCCTTCGTGAAAGACTTGCAGCCTTACCCATAGCCCAGTGGCTAAAACGCACTTCTGACAGATAGGGGACCTCCGTTCAAACCCTTCCACATCCTGACGTAGGTGCAGGGGGAATTGAACCTGGGCCTCCCACACCGTAGGTAAGTGCTCCAACCACTGGGCTAAAAGTTATAAGACAGCAGTACCATTGCCGCCACCGCCGGATTTTGAGTGGGACCCAATCCAGAAGGTGACCTCTGAGCAGGGCCAGCGACAGGAATTTGGGGGCCCCGGACGCAGATCGTGCGCCCCCCGCCGGTCTCCCGCCGCCCGCGGCCCCCCCCCCCCCCGCTGGTCTCCCGCCGCCTGTGGGGCCCCCCCCTGCCAGTCTCCCGCCCCCCCGGCCGGTCTCCCGCGCCCCTCTCCCCGGCCGGCGACAAGGAGGTACAGCAGCGTACTGGGCCCGCCCCGGATTTAAGGGGGCCCCCCTTAAGTCCGGGGCCCGGTACAGCTGTACCCTTTGTACCCCCCTGTCGCCGGCCCTGCCTCTGAGCTCATCTATCAGATCGGTTCCTGCCTGCAAGGCTTGTGTGTGGATGCCTGTATTCCCTTGTTTGTGAATCCCTCTGGGGCTCAAGCAGAGGATAGGCACCCAGAGAGCTAGAGGGAGGCAACAGTGTACGTGCTCAGTGGTGGGAGCTTAGGTATGAAGGCGCCTACAGGGTGGATGGGGGAATCACAATGGAGCCTAAAAGTGTGACGTCCATGCTTAAACCTGGACTTAGGCACCTAGGTCCCTTAGGGAATCTAGCATGCAGAGTGAAAAGTTACACTGGGTCCAACTCTGCTCTGTTACACCAGTGTCTATCTTGTGTATCTCCCTTTAGCTCAGAGGAGCTAATCTAGATTTATGCTGCTGTAACTGAGATCAGACTCTAACCCACCATCACTTCAATAGTTTCCATAGGCTCCTGCTCTTTTGCCTAAGCCAGTGGCTGGGGAGCCTTCTTCTCTCATTGGTAGCTTCAAGCTTTCCAGCTAAAACTTCAGCTGTAAGTGGGCAGATCAGACAATCTGTCTGAAACCATTGCCCGTGCAGTTCGAACACCCACCAGCTCGCTGCAGACAATTTACTTGGCAGCCAAAAGTTCCTTCTACGCAGTTATAAACGTTATTTCAAAAACTATCCCGGCTTGTTTAGAGTCTCGTCGTGGGCTCCTTTGTGCAGGACCTGCTCCCGCTTCGCTGTCCCATGTGGAGTATACCTGGCCCTGTGGTCAGGCTGGCTGATATCCACCTCACTGCCCCGGTGCTAGCTGAAGAGTAGACTGTGCTTAGCGTGAGTAAGGGTGTCAGACCGGGGCCCTCAATAATGACAACCGATGAGAGCTGGACGAGTGTGAGGAGAGGAAGATTGGGCCCTACGTTTCAATGTGCTGTTCGAAAAGCTGTAAAAATTAACGCATAAGGGCCAGTCTGGCCCAGGCTGTGCAAATGAACCTTACTGCCTATGGGCAGTAAGACATCCTCCCTCCCATCATGCATGCATCTGTGCATCCTTCCTGGGGCTTGGGTCTGAATGATTAGGGGGAAGTGCGTGCCACACAGTGGCTACTTCCCACCTTCAGCAAGGAGTCGGTGGAGAGGGGCATGGAGCAAGAAGAGCTGTGGCTCCATGATCTGCCATCCAGTGCAGCTCAGCCAGCCTGTGGTGGGGAGTACTCATTTATTAGGAGGCTACCACCCTCTTGGGGCAAGAGGAAAGCAGGGTCAGGATCACGTTTATCTGGGGTGAGCCAGAGGTTCTCCATACTCAGGCTGATTGTGGTTAGACAACGTACCTTAAAGCCCAAAGAGAAGTGAAGAAGTGCTGCAGCATGTAATACAAAAATCCAGGGCAATGGGGAGAGAGGTTTTTTAAAAATACACCTGTAGGGTTATGCAAAATGTGCCCTTCCTCTGATTATAATCTATAGACTCCATTTAGGCAATGCAAACCCAAGATTAAAAATATTGCAGCTTTATCTGCCTCATAGTCTTGCTATTTCTACTGGAAATTAGAAGGGCCATTTGAAGAAGTCACTTTTTGGTTGTATTGAAATGTGAAGATTCCAGAAATTAAGCCTTGTATAGTGGGAGATTTTTTGTATAGACTGGTTTATTGTGTAGACTGGTTTATTGTATAGTCTGGTTTATTGGTGCGTTAGAAGGAGTCCCTCAGCTGGATCACTGATATGGTGCATGACGTTTCAGTCGAATGGTGGGCTGGAGAAAATAGACTCTGGGAAGTGCACTTCTGGCCATCGCAGTAGCAGCAGTGGGTGGGAGGAGGTTGGAATGGTTACAAATTTTCCTGTCATAGATCCAAGTTCTGAACAGCTCCTCCCTGGGTTCACTGGCAGTAGGATGCTACTTCTTGCAGCCATGCCCAGGGACCGTATTGATCCCAATAGGGTGCATAGTGGGAATAGAATTGGCCCTTTATTTGCACTGCTTTATTAAACTGTAGGAATGGGATAGAATTGCCAGCCAACTAGAAGAGTCAAAAGGTCGAAACTGAAGAAAAAACCTATTCTGTTTCACAGCATAGAAAGGCATTCCGGTTGGACCCCCTGTTCTGCTGCCAAATATGGGGAATGGCATACCAACCCCCACCTCCTCAGGTGCTTACACATGTTACATCTGGCAAAATTTCCCATATAGCACTGAAGAGCTATTTTCATTAGTTCATAAAGTTACAGCATATTCCAGTTCAAGGTTGACCCCAATGTTTCTGTGGTTCTGGGTTTTCCATCTGATGTGGTTTTAGAGAATACTAGCAAAGCCTTGAAGAAATCTTTTGTTTCTAACCACAACTCCTGGATGTTTTCCAGGAAGAATGGCCAAATTTGCTCTAAACTTCCTCCTCCTGCTTTGCATTAAAGATTGATTGATCCTTCTTGGTTTACCTTCCATTTGAACCATAGTATTGGGGCAAGTCCATACTCTCTATATAATCAAGTCCTTGTATTGAACTTTCCTATAACATATTCCTCTATGTATTAACACTGGCGTGTTCAGGCACCACGCACTTGCGGTAGCTGTGGGCAGCTAACAAGATGTTAAACATCTCATGCAGAGAGAATCACGGGAACTGTTTTCAGTCTCATTAGGTCTGTTATACGTGTACTTTCCCATTCCTACTTTGTTCATTTAAATTCCACTGATGAGGGAGTATCGGCTTTCCGGAAGAGAAGGAACATTGGCTACTCACTGAGCAACAGCGGAAAGCTATCATTTTCAGTCTCCAAATTTTTCGGACATTGGACAGTGTCTCTGGAAGACACATATTCACTATAAACTAGTTCCACTCAGCTTCCCACAACAAATGAGATGATGAAAGCAGAAGCCATTCCCAGTTTACAATCATTTTTTCAAAACAGTAACAACAGTGGCTCCAACTCCTTTTTGATACATCAGATATTGCAAATAACCACAGACCTTTCGTCCGCAGGAGAGAAAGTCACTTCAAGTTTAACGAAGCCAACGTGTGATGTTTCCCTGTGGTCCCAAGTGCTAGCACAATCAAGAGAAGTGAAACAATTGGGTTCCACAGGAAAGTATTTTGCGAATTCTTCTGCATAAGAAACGTGTTACCGTTAATCTAAAAATATTTGCAAATCCTTCTTTGGCAAATATCTTTTGTAAGGGAGCATCTGAAATAATACTACTTTGCTTTTACAGAGCACTTTTCATCTGGGAATCTCAAAGTACTTTATAAACATTACTTAATGAATTCTCTCATTGCTCCAGGGAGGGTGGGTAAGAACATAAGAGTGGCCGTACTGGGTCAGATCAAAGGTCCATTCAGCCCAGTATCCTGTCTACCGACAGTGGCCAATGCCAGGTGCCCCAGAGTGAGTGAACCTAACAAGTAATGATCAAGTGATCTCTCTCCTGCCATCCCTTACCCCCCTCTGACAAACAGAGACTAGTGACACCATTCCTTACCCATCTTGGCTAATAGCCTTTAATAGACTTAACTTCCATGAATTTATCCAGTTCTCTTTTAAATTCTGTTATAGTCCTAGCCTTCACTATCTCCTCAGGCAAGGAGTTCCACAGGTTGACTGTGCACTGGGTGAAGAACTTCCTTTTACTTGTTTTAAACCTGCTGCCCATTACTAGAATGGGTAACTAGAATAGTATCCACATTTTGCAGATGGGTAACCTGAGGCACAGAAAAGTGAAGTGACTTACCCAAGTGAAGTGACACAGCCAGTCAGTGGGAAAGCCAAAGAATAGGCTCAGGAGTCCTGACTCCCACTCTCATATTTTAACCACTACATCACACTCTTTCAATTTAGGTGTTTGGATATGTAGTTTTGGCAGCATGGACTCTATCCTCCCTTCATTGAAGAAACCCCAACTACTAATGAAGTAGTGTGCAATGCAGTCACTGATTTTTCCAGCTGTGTGGCGACGTACACTAGGAGCTCGAGGAGAGGAAGGGGCTCTCAATTGTTTAGGAAAGATTCTCTATTGAAGAATTTCAAGCACATTTGTTCCTGTGTTGTAGAAAATAACATGGAGGATCAGAGAACTGCAAATGATTCATACAAAAGTGATTCAGGGCGAAAGACGCTTATCTTGCCATCATATTCAGCTCCTGATCTCTGCACAAACATGGTTCATAGCTAAGTAAAGCCCATTGTACAGATGCCAGACCTGTGGTGGATTCAGAAAAGGAGTTGGATGAGCCAGCAATCCATCATGTGGAATTGTTGTGGCTAGGTGGGGAGGAGGGGAATCCATGAAATTTGGGGGAGACTTCTGCTCTATTCATTGGTTATGGTTTCTCATTTCTAGTCTGCCATACTTCCTCCTGTCTAGAAAATATATACAGTAAACTGATGTAAGCAGTGTCAGGATGAGCCCCACCCTGACATCTGGTGGGGAATTGCAGGAATTGCGGTGAACTGTGGAAAATAACTTCAGCTGGTGTTATTTGCATAGACACACCCACCGCGCCTAGTCTGAGCTCACAGCAGCCCAAATGGTCACTTTGGCTGCTGTGGGATCCCCAGGTTCTCTGTTATTAGGGTAAGAATGATAAAATGTTGCTAACCGAATTACGTGAATGAGGCACTGGGACATCTACTTGGCCTTTGTCATGATGGAGGGACTCACCATCATCTAGGTAGCACTCACTGGCCAAGGGACAGGGGTTCCAAAACCCACTGAATTGAGAGAAGCTTCTATACCCTTTGATGAGGGTCTTGTCTAAGGGCCCTACAAAAGCCTATTGCACACTGTCTCTCTCCACTGTGGAATGTCAGAGCTAATGTTTGATCCCATTAGGCCTCTAGGTTTGGTCTGCTAAACTGAACTCACTTTGGGCCATGTAGGATATCTGCACTAGGGACCCCCTACTATGAGCTGAAATCACTTGAGAGCTGAGATCACTGAGCCCTGTAGGGGGGGCTGAAACTGTATTGCTGAGTAGTGGATGGAGTGGAGCTGTTTGGGTCACCACTAGCGGAGTAGCTGGTGATGAGCAGCAGCGGATGGAGCGGAGCTGTCCAGGTCACCACTAGCAGAGTAGCTGGTGATGAGCAGCAGCAGACAGAGCGGGAGCAGTTCGGGTGACTGCTAGCCGAGTGGCTGGCGATGTGCAGCAGCAGCAGCCGTGGATAGAGCAGAGCCGTTTGGGTCACCACTAGCGGAGTGGCTGGTGGTGTGCAGTGGCTGACAGAGCAGAGGCTGACAGAGCAGAGCGGCTGGAGAAAGCAGCAGTTCCTGGGCACCTGATGGAACGGCTCATGGTGAGGACTGCAGCACAACCCCATGGAGAGGTGGGGCAGTCGGCCTCTGACCACATAAGGTGCCCCTTAACCTGCCCCCTCCTTCCACCCCGGTGGGGAGGTAAAACTCTGCTAATGAACTTTTGAACTCTGCTGGGGCTGTTGGACTTTTGGGACCTTGGGTGACTTTGGGGCTTGTGGGACTCAAGAACCCCAGGGAAAGGACACAGCCCATTTGCTTGTGTGGGGTTGGGGTGGGGGTGGGGGTGGGCGGGTGGGGGGATTCTGGTTTATGGTTTGGTTTGTGACTCCTGTTTGTGGTGTTTACCCAATAATATGCCACAGTGTTTCTCTCTGTCATTAAAAGGGTTGTGGTACACTCAGACTCTGTGCTTGAGAGAGGGGAAGTATTGCCTCTTAGAGGCGTCCAGAAGGGTGGTATATGGTTGTCCTAGGTCACTGGGTGGGGGCTTGAGCCGGTTTTGTATTGTGTCATTAGAATGGAACCCCTGGATACTGAACCCGGCCTTTGTTGCTGCCGACTCTGATGGGTAGAAGGGTTACACTTAAGTGAAAGCTTCATCTCTCTCCTAAAAAGCAATATTCTCTGTTCCTTCCGTAGTGTTATGCCATGCGCTAAGGACAAAATTTGGTTTCTTTTACTCACGTGGAGCAATATCTTTAAATTCAATGAGACTACTGTTCTAGTAAGGGAGTACTTAACGTAAGTAAGGGTATCAGAATCTGCCCTTAAGTGTTAATACTTGGTGGTTGTCTGTTCAGAGAAGGCAGGTCAGGGCCATTTTCCAGTTACTGAGAGGAGGGCTTGCTCAAAGAGGTGAGTATTGAATTATGTCTTAAAGTTTGTTGGATTCAAGCACAGTCTGATTTTCACTGCCAAGGGAACTTTCTCCAGGAATGCTCAGAGGATACAGCTAGATCTATATCTGAAAGGAAGGGATGAAATCCACTGGCTAATTGAAGATGGAGAAAAAGTGTTTGGGCACTGCTGATATTTTGGAGTCCAGGATCAGTTATGAATCACAGGCTGAGGTATAGCTCTGACCTGCCAGATCCACAGGACTCTCCCTTGACTGACAAACTGATTCAGTACAAATGGTGCTAAATGGTTTATACATGTCTAGAGAGGAAGCATTGAGAATATTGAAATACCCGATGATCCTCATCTTTGCCTGGTTATCACATCTTCACTTTCCTCACTAAAAAAGGGGTATGACAGGAATATAACCAAAGCTCTATGTTTATCCCCCATTTAGATGGCTTGAGTAGAATGACATATGAAGTACAACAGGATGTGGGATTCCCTTCACTCCCTGGTTCACACCCACCCTAGGTTGTTATGGATTAAGGGTCACATGTCTGGAAACAGAGCAACTCCCGCATTTAGTCTGCTGTGTACCAATTTCTGCTGTTGATATGCAATCATATCTTGCAATAGGTTTTCCAGTGTATCTGAGGCAGGCACTATTGATGTCTACAGGGGGTGGTGGATAGTAATTTAGTCTCACTCTCTACCTGACCAACTTTCCATTTTAGCCCTTTGTAAAAATCAGTCCCAGTTAAGGTGTCCTAAGTTGGGTGACAAAAAAATTGAGGCATTGAACATCACTACTCACCTCTGTAAATCTTGGCCTGTGATTTTGCTCACTGAAGACTTTTTAGGAGGGCGCCTTCACAGAAGAATGATGACAAAATATCTGCATGGGCAGACTATATCATTTTACTAAGTCAAAATCTAAAGTCTAATTAAAACAACCTTTTTAAAGAAAAGGCAAATGCTAATAGGATTCTTTTCTAATACCTAGCACCCAGTGGAATGTCTGTATTTTATTTTCCCATTGATTTCTATAGCAGTAACATGACCAGATGTTCAGGTCTTAACATCAGTAACAGGTTTTCAGCAGAAAGCTTACATTTGTGGGTCAAAATGCTCTACTAATTAATTCTGCCCAGTAATGAATTTCAACCTTAAATAAAACCAATTCACATACAGAAATATTTAAAAACATATTCGCTGAGATGATTCCAGATCAGTCAAGTTTTTTCAACCTCTGCACTAACTGATTAAATTCCAACTCTGGAAATTTTTTATTTTCAAGGTGCAGAGAAACTTAAAATATGCATTTTGAACCTCTGTTCAGCATATTCTAATAAAGCGTATGATGAGAAGCAGATCACTTAATATCCTTCCAGGACAGTTTAAAAATCTGAACAATTCTTAGACTCATGAGGAACCTCTACACTGGAATAAAAGATGTATGGAACTGGCATGGCTGGCCCATATCAGCTGACTCTGACTTGCAGGGCTCAGGCTGTGAAGGTAACAATTGCTGTGTAGACATTTGGGCTCGGGCTGGAGTCTGGGACCTGGAACCCTCCCTCCTCACAGAAAACCCAGACCTCGGGATCCATATCAAGCCTGACAGTCTACACAGTAATTTTACAGCCCTGCAGCCTGAGCCCAAGTCATCTGACCTAGCTCTGCCACTGATTTACTGCATAGTCATAGGTGACTCACTTAACACTTTGTGTCCTCAGCTGAAAAATGAGATGCCCATAACTGATGTGTATTATTAACTACCTAACAATAATGCCAATAAGTATCCAAGTCTTAGCACATATGGAGAACTTTGCAACTTCAAAGTCCTGTACAAACATCGATTGCTAATCTCTGGGTTTGAAGATGTGAAGTATTACATAAATGCTAAGTGTTACTATGACTTCAGTATCTTAGAGCCAAAACCAGCAAGTGATGAGGGGCTCAAACGTTTGAAAAGTTTACTGTACTTCAGAAATGACTCTTATTTGATTCCTGTTTGGGATGAGTTTATGGGCCAGTTTATCCTCCAAAACTGCTTGCATGTCTACACAATTGAACAGTGTGATCAATGTTTAAAAAAGATCATTCAGCCAGTTAGACTGTATATGTTGTGACAGATCGCCTTCTCACCCCTCTTCAAACACAGGCAGGAAACTCTTCTTTGGCTCGAAACAGTGCTCTTTATTTCACAGTGCAAGGCCCCACCACCAATATACACAGCTTTATACACAGCTCTATATAGCTCAGCTCTAAACACAGCTCTACAGCTTACAGCTCTACAGAACTCTATATAGTTCAGCTCTACACACAGCTCTTTCTCTATCCTTCTCTCTCACTCCTCCACACTACCATACGACCACCACCCTGGGCTTCCTGCCTGGCAGGCTTATATCCTCCTGAGGAGGCTGCCAGGTGCAGCTCATCAAGCCTGAGCCTTCTGCAGCCCAGGTGGTTAATTAGGCTTTCTGCAAGGGAGGTTTGCAGAGGGCTTTTCTCCCTCTTAAAGGGGCCGCAGGCTGGGTCAGGCCCACCCTGCCACAATGTTATATAGTTGAGGAGCTTTGCTCTTCATTATTTGTCTTGAAAATTCTGTAACAATTACTCCAATGTGGTTACTGATACATTCCCTGTAAGATTGTGGCATGGTATTAATGTTAGTTTTAGGGCATCATTATTGATATTGGCTGGCATTACTCAGAGCCCTTTAATCAGAAGGAAGAGGTGATAAGACATCTTTGTGATATGCCAATGTACAATAAGAATGAGACTTTTTTTTCATATGGAAAAAGATTAAAGACAGAACAGAGAGAAGGGTCTTTGTCGTGTTAAAATAAAGTTGACCAGATGTCCAGATTTAGGCATAACAGACCCCTCCTTATTTAAAAAAAAAAAAAAAAAGCAAAGCAAAGCACATCCCTGTCTAGGTTTCTAAAACATAACAGTTCAATTCTGACTTTTGCAGACTACCATTATTCTTGTTATATGGCTGTAAGGACCTGGTTCAGCAAGCTACTTAAGTACGTGCCTCACTTTAAGCATGTGACTCGTCCCACACATGCTGAAAGTTAGGCATGTGCTTAAGTATTTTGCTGAATCAGGGTTTCAAAAGCATCTGCTAATCCTTTGAGATCTATTGGACTAAACTGGGTCCACTGCACACAAAACCCAATATAGTCATTGTACCATCAGGACTACAGTGAGGCTGAAATGAGAACAAGACAGTGAATTCAGCCGCAGAGATGGAATAAAACTAGGCATTGTTTACATACTTTACAAATACATATTGAGTTGTTCTAAAAGTAACCATGGAGCAAGGGCCCAGAGAAAAGGAAACCCTCTAGGGTCAATACAAAATAATCTCATGTCCCTTGGGAGCTTTGCAGTTCACAGGGGACAATCCCTCCCTCCCTCCCTTCATCTGGAACTGCCTGTCCCTCTTTGAAGCTCTGACAATCAGGTCACCTCACAAGTGACATACACAGAGCTACATCGTTAGCATGCAATAGTCTCAATCAGTCAGTGTAGTTTAAGAAGTTTATAAAGGTTAGCTATAGACATCTGCCTATAAAACAGCCTAAGCCAGGAACCACTAGCCTTTGGCATGTGGCCCATCAGGGAAATCAGCCAACAGTGTTTCAGTGAAGTTAAATTTAAGACTAGAATTTGAATATGCACATTTTCATAATAAAAATGTGTGCTATGAAAAAAGGGGTTTCTATTCATAGTGGCTTCAGCCGAGTGGTGCAGGTTTCCCATTTCAAGCAGATAAAGCAGTAACAACCAGCAACACCTTTAAAAATGTCTTTGGTCCTTCTGGTCTGCTTGGAAATCATCTAAGCACATTCCAGGTGCTAAAGATGAATACATAATTTTCTGTGCTAAAGTTTGGGGTAAAGGCAAACGATTACATTTATATATAGGAGGAGAATGCTCTAGCAATGGAAAAGTATTACAGCTTGGGTGCTCACTGAATAACCTATATTGCAGAGTACAAAGGAAGGATATATACTTAGTCTAGCTAGGGAGTGAATTAGTGTTTTAAAGCACCCAGGTACATTCCAGTAATAGGTACAACCATCCTCATGTTGCATAATCAGGCACTGGGTATAGCAGTGAATTTGACTGTGTGCCTTCATGAAAGTACAGCAGACATCTCCCAGGGGTAGATCAAGACAATTTGGCACACTAAGGTGTGGCCTTTCTCCCCTGATTACTCTCTCTCTCGCTGGACAATGTCTAATTGAATTTCTAATTGCATTTTCCCAGTTTAAACATTATTTTTTGGGTTTACTACTAATGGGGCTGGTTTCATATGTGTGAGATTAACAGAATAATGTAAAGGGAGTTAATCTTGAAGTCCCTGTAACAAAGGGATTCCATTTTAATAACCAGGGTATACTGTAATTAGCAAAACAAACATTTTGGATTCATATGACAAATGGTTTTCCAGTATATATAAATGACCTGTTGGCAGAATGTTCTTGGTGTTTGATGTTCACCAGTGTGCAAATGCATTTTGTGGGCCAGCTACCATTCACATACAGCAACCATTAAATATGTGAATGGAAAGTTTAGTTTTCTTAGAAGGTGGCCAGTGTCAGAAGTTGCCATTTCTCTGTTGTGCTAATTGCTGGATCTCTCCTGAACCGTGCCTTTCTGATATCATCAGAGTGGAAAAAAGATGTGCACATAATGTTTGCAGGGGTAAAATTAACCCCTGTGGTTATGTACCACTTAAATTCCACTTAGGTCCTTGTCCTTAACTGGGACGCAAGACGAGAAGAGGTCTGGGTCTGTTTCTTTGCATGGGTGTGTGTGTGTGTGACTTTCAAGCTATATTGAACAAATGTCTGTTTGGAAGAAAAGTCTCACAGGAGAGGAAGATGTCTGAACTTGGTGCAGCTGCCCAAAGACAGTTTAACAAAAATGCTGTGTATGACCACCCAACTGAGGGCAAGATTCCTGGGTTGGGGATTAGTCCTAACTCTGGAAGAGGTCCCATTGATTTCAAAGGTACTTCTACTTAATGTGAGTAAAGGTGGCAGAAACTGGACCCGTGGGACGAGAGCAAATATTTTTGTTTCCCATTCGTTTGATCATGTGGCTCCTGGGTACTTGGTCTCATTTTTATCACTGTTGCTTAGCTGACCCACAAGCCAGCCCTCCATGTTCCGCAGAACGCCGCCTCTCCCAAAGTGTCCCAGTTTTAAGCCTGTTTTTAAAAGTATTGGGTCGCTGAGGAGTTATAGTGGTTTAAAATGGTGTTAGATTAGAATTAGGCCAGGTCTACACTACCCACCAGATCAGGTCGGGATGCAATAAATTGATCCCTGAGCACTCTCCCCATCAATGCCTGTACTTCAGCACCATGAGAGATGCAGAAGGAGTCGACAGGGGAGTGGCAGCAGTCGGCTCAGCGCCGTGAAGACACCAAGGGAAATCAACCTAAGAGGCCGAATTCAGTTACACTATTCACATAGCAGAAGTTGTGTATCTTAGGTTGATCTCCCTCCTCCCCCCCAGTGTAGACCTGGCCTTAGACTTTCTATTTCTGATTTGAACAATACTTTGTTTAATGTGCCCCAGATCAGTCTCCAAGATGGGATGTAAAATCCAGGCACTAGCCTCGTCCAGTCTTTGAAGATTCCGTGGCGCTTTTTGCATGCTCTGGGATATTGACTCCGTTGTCCTTGTCAAATTCCAAATTCAGCTATTGATCGCATTCTGTCCATTGTCATTCCCTTTATTGCTTTGACTGGATCTGGGTTTTTCCCCTCTTCCTGTCTTGAAGCTGTTGTGTAGTTGTATAGTTGCTGAAACTCTTACATAGTCCTTGTCTGCATGTCACTCTCTATTCCCCAGAGTGAGAGGAGTAGAAAGTGGGCTGCGGTGGCACAGTTAGGAAAGGTGGCTGTGCAGTATATTCAGTCCCGCCACTTAGCTAGCCTCAGCCCCTTTGGTTACCTCTACAAGAGTGGCACTCTCCAGGCAATCGGGGTGTGAGTTCGGGAGCAGGGAGCTCGGTACCAGCTGTTGTACATAACCTGGTCCTTCTCGACCAGTCCATCAGAAACAAGGGAGAAGATAGTACCTCTACTTTGCATAGCCGTAAGTGATGCTCGGTGCTCTGTGAGCAGTGTTGGAGGGCCAGGTGCATGCACTTGCCGGGGGCAGGTCCCAAGCATAGTACTGACATTGAGTCCACCTTCCTGCCAGTGAAAGTGTGCTGGAGAAGTGGAGAGATGCAGGTGATACCTGTGCTGGGCTGGAAATCCACAAAATGGCTTCTGGCTTTACCTATGCACCCAACCCTGCTGTTTCCCAGGGCATGATGCACTTGCAATAGCGGGAGAGAATAGCTGCAGAACATTCCAGGTGAGCGTTCCCTTCTGCGGGTTTGTAGGCCGAAAGGGAACATAGTGCCCAAAATGTATGTAGGCCCCAGTCCTGCTGTGAGGTTCTGCCTCCCTGCATCACAGTGCAGGGTTGGAGCCCTCATTGGGAGCTGTGTAAAGCACTGTGAAGGGCTCTACCTCAAACTGAGAAGTAATAATGACTGCCTTCCTATAAGGTGACCCACATTGAGTGGTGCTGGGACAAGCAGCACTGCTGGAGTTCACTGAAGGCTGCTCTCCAGCACTTTTTAAATGGTTCAGTACAATTTAGAATAAGGACAGGTCAGGGAACAGCTAGAGGGAAAAAATACAGCCCCCTCCCCCACCCCGGTTAACCTTGCTCAGGATACATGAATCGCTGAACTAAAAAAAGTTAGAAAAAGGTGCATTAAAAAGTCCTGTGCTTTGCCCTATAATTCAGCAGGGAATGAAAAACCAAAAACAAAGACAACAAAACATGAAAAGTGCACACTTCTTTTTATGGTGCTGCTTGGAACATTTTTGCCTTTTTTCAGTAGACATCAATCTTCTCTTTGGGTTTTTGGTTTGGTTTTGTTTGTTTTTTAAGTCCCTTTCATTTTGTAGGGCTGGTACCATAAACTTCAAGGCCTAATCCACATGCAAGAAGAGTGATGGAAAATGCCAACAGACAGCCCTGTAGGGGAACAGAAGACAACAAAGAAGGCTTTAAAAATATTTTATTAAGAGTTCACGATGTACACATGAAAAATGAATTTCAGGACACTCTTCAGACAGAGCCATTTAAATCTGGATAATGTTAACATTCCTTGTGCATGACAAAGGTCCACCACCCCGGGTGCTGATACTCATCCTGCTCTAAGAGGCAATAATATGTAAGGATGAACAGAGGCTGTGGCACCAAATCCTCCTCGCAAGCTGCACTGACAGATTTATCTTGGAACCCCTTAGCATTCCTTTCGGGGTCAATTTGCCCTTGAGGGCTAGGCTGGATGGCTCTAGTCCTTTGTAGGACTTGAACTATTTCATCAATGTTTGTGCATGTGTGTGTATACTTTGGCAGAGGGGTTAGTGGGGGTTGGGGAGGAGGACAGGGGAAGTCCCTGCCCCAAAAGGAAAAGTACTGGGATTTCATTGTTTAACAGGCATTGTATATTCAGCTGTCTCAGAAGATTTGCTTACACTGAGCCATAGATCCAGGCACTCTGTATGTTTCCTTGTGCAGATGTGCTAGTGCCATGGTTTGGCGGTGATGGTGGATGCATGGATCATGCTACAATGACAGGCAGCAGGAGGCGCTGTGATTTCAGCAGCATTCCGACTTTTAAGCCTTTGAACACTCGCATGTTGCAGCCAGCTAGGTGCAGAGCAGCATTTACCGTACAACAAACCCAACAGCTGAGGAAGGCTGTAGATTCTCGTTCTTGACAACTGTGGACGTTGCCCCCTGTTAGGTGAACTTTTACCAGGTAGATGAAGTGATTTGCATTGACTCACTTGAAGGAAGTTCTCTCAGTAAAAATTTGGACCTGTCCTGGTCTTTTAACACACAGGACCTAACTTCCATGAGTGTAAACCATGCCAGCGGGCTATGGGACCATACACCAGCTGGGAATCAGCCCATCAACTCCTTCTGTCCCCACCTCACCCCAATACACACCTTGCACTGAAGTCTGTGGAGATGGCAGCATAGGAACCAGCTCTATGCATGCTGGGGGCATCTTCAGCAGGGGATTAATGATTGGAGGTTTCAGTTCTCTTTGTGCTGGCTGAGCAGTGCGAAAAGCATGAGGCAGGGTTGTGAATCTAGCCTAGAATCAGTTACTCCACATCTGGATTTAGGCTCCTTAACACCCTCCTCCACCATAAGACAAACAAGCACAGCCTCTCATTGGTTAAAATCCTGCCCCCGCCCCCCATCACACAGCCTAAGCAGCACTGTGGGGTCCTTCCAAGGGGCACAGGGAAGGAGTCTTCCTCTTCAGATTGCAAAGCTCTGCAGCCACTACTTCAGGTCAGGACGGGAGTAGCGTCCACACGGCTAGTGCACTGCCTACAGGGGGCCAAATGGCTGGTGGATCTGCAGCTCCACTGTCCCCAGTCCTGCTCCCTTCCCATCCTGTCCACAAATCCCAGCTGGCCATCCAACAGCGTGAAGAGAGTCTCAGAAGATCTGAGTTCACAATGGATGCCCAAGTGTTGCCCCCTGTAAAATGGAACCAGATTGAGAAAGGGGCAGTATTTGTCCTGCTGGGAATATAATGGGCTGCTAGACTAACATTCCCTATTAGAACTTTGACCTAAATTTATATTGATGTCCCATCTATATCACCGTTACTCCATTTTGAAGTACAATTTATAAAATCAGTTCCTATGACATGATTAAGCAGGCTGGTGTGGATGGGGCATAACTTTATTAAAGGGGATCTAAAAACTACTTCTAAGATTGTGTGTCACCTGTGTTAGCAGAATCTGTTTTTAAAACCACTTTTCTTATATACTGGAAACCATAACACAGAGAGTGCCTGATTTTGTGGACCAGGTCCTTAGCTGGTCTATTGCATTTGATGCTCTAAGGTATAGCTATAATACTAGTGACATTTGACATCTCCTGCCTGTGAATCCCCTAGGGTGACCAGATAGCAAATATGAAAACTCAAGTGTGTGTGTGTGTGTGTGTGTGGGGGGGGGGTTATAGGAGCCTACATAAGAAAAAGACCCCAAAATCGGGACTGTCCCTATAAAATTGGGACATCTGGTTACCCTAGAATCCCCATAACTGTGTGAGGAATCTGAGTGTAAAATGTCCAGCAGCCAATTGTGTTTGAGAAGAGAAGATAGTTTAATACTGTTTTTTTAAGGTCAATGATAGCTGGAAACAGATACTTTTTTATAACATTTTGGTTCATGAATATGTCAGGAGCATCAAGGCTCTGTGATCAGTTAAGTACGACCGGCAGCGATCCCCCAAAATTGCTTTGTTCTGCAAGTGGGTCATGTCTCTAATGCACTGTGTATAAAGCACAGTATCATCACTGCTAAAACAGCTTCTTAAACCACTGCACAAAAGTGCTGGGCTTTTGACCTAAAGACAAAGGACTCCAGGCCAGTTCATTGGCATGAAGCCCTGTGCTCAGAAATGCTAGTTACTCAATACATTTATTTTTATTCTCCCTCAGGGAGAAATTAGGGGGAAGACTAAAGGGAGAACAATGTCTGCTGTTCTTGTGCAAGGCAAAATGACAAATGACAGCCGAAGAAGCATGACAACACATGGAAACTAGAGCTAATAGAAAGGTATGTGCTGTCTGCCTGGTTATTCAGACATGGCATTGTAAACACGGCTCCCATCACAAAATGGGTGTTGTGTGTTGTAACAAGTGCATCACGAAGGGGAGGGCAACCATTAATTGTATTAACTGATTTTTTATTTAAAAGCCTTTTTGATCCGTCTAAAGCTATACAAAGGAGACAGATAATATTAAAATACTTGCTCTGTGTTTCTAGTTTGACTGTGATACCCACCTCCTTGTAACAGAATTCCAGTAAATATTGCAAGAACTCAAGTTCCTGTGCCAGCAGATTAACATCTAGAGCTCTGGAACATTTATGAATTGACATCACTAGTGAGTTAAAGAGATATGGTCTGAATTAAAAAACAACAACAACCAAAAGAACAGTGCTGTCCCCCTAGTGTCTCCTTTCAGAGCAGAGGATAAAAGAAAGCCAGGTGGCCCATCAGACTCCAGTCCCCTAATAGCTCTTCTGTCTCTTAACAGGATGTCTTTCATGTAACGTAAGAAAGGAGTAGTCGTTCATTCTGGATTAAATTCATCCTGGTAGAAACCTAGCACAAGGCCTCTGCACCACTTACATCACACCCACACTCCTAAACCAGGGCTAACGTGGAGCACAGGTCTTGTGTTGGCCCTCTGCACTGAGTGCATGGCATCCCTTAGGCCTATGTTGGGTGTTTTCTTGAATTTTAGATGAATTTGCTGCACATGCTGCTTTGTCCTTATTAAAATAAACACCTCAGTAGTTCATAGTAATAGGCCTGTGGAACCCACCGCCGTGATAGATCATTGAGGCTTAGTGGGATTCAAACAAGGATTAAATATGTATATGGACGATGAAGAACTTCCACAGTTATATTAGACAGGATTAAAAAAAAAAAACCTGTCCAGATTTCACTGGGAAATCTCTTGAGCTTTATGGTGGCAAAGTGAGCTCTAATGGTTACAGTGGTGTGGATTGGAAGTGAGGATAGCTCTGTTCTTTGTGTTTCCACTGATCATCTGTGTGGCCTTGGGCAAGTCACATAGCATCCCCATGCCTCAGTTTCCCCATCTGTAAAATAGATATAGAACTTATCTACTTCATAGAGATGCTGTGAGGCTTATTCGTTCATAAAGTCCTTTGAAATCTTCAGGCGAAAGGCACTGCAGAAGTGTCAAATATGATATTTCCATGCTAACCAGATATTTATTACTCTAAACACTGGGCATTTATTAGACAATCTATACATTGAGGAGGGAAATCATGCCACTTACTCTGCAGCAAGGCAACAAGTGGAGGGAAGCCCATGCAGAGGTTTCATACGCAAATGTACACCTCAGCACGGTGCCTTGCAGCAGCCCCCTTGTGCAGCTGGTCCATGCAGATCCACCAGTCAATTCCCACCCCAGTGGCGTTGCACTAAAGCAGTGGTGTGGCACTGCTGCTGCTCTAGGTGTTGCGATGGGGATTCAGGCTCTCCTAATTCCCGTAGAGCTCCCCTACACTGAGCACAGGAACTGGGACTTAGTCTTTTGTGTGTATAGCATTTTGCACAGCATTGTACAGACCTGCCAGCCATGATACGCTCTCCACTTCTTCAGCAACCTCACCAGGTTTGTGAGTCTATGGGGAACTTAATTTATTGTTATTTTAAAACATGTTTCCTCCTGGTTTTAAGAACCTCTTTGGAATAAAGCCTGAGAATTGGTTATTGGAATCTTGGAAACCAAAGAGTGTGGTTAAAAGTAAGAAGGTGCTCCTGGCATAACTCAAAATAATTGATGTTTGGGAGAGTAGTGACAGAAGGTGCAAAAGAATTCAGAAGAGAGAAAGAGAGAGAGTAAGCAGTTGGGAACCTTAGAAAGCATTTCATACTCCACTAAAGTTTATTTTCAAGGGTTTGCACTTTTCTTTCGTCTACTCAAGAAGTTCTTGAATCGCCCAAGATAAACTCAACCAGCATATGCACAGACATCATCTGTAGGCAAACAATGACTCTTTCAGAACATGTCTACACTAGAACTCAAACTGTGTCAGTCAGAATTGTGTTTCAACACTGCTTTTGCTAGCAAAGAACTAACAAGGTTTCCTTGGTCAACATAGACTGGAATGAATTGTTTTACAAAGTCTAAGTGGAATACAGTAGACTCTCGATTATCCAGGATGTGGATTAACCAGGATGTCAAAAAAAATATGCGCAACTCGCAGGGCCGCCTCTGGCTTTGCTGCCGCCCCAAGCACACACACAAAAACCCCTACCAGGGTGCAGGGCAGCCAGTGAACCAACACCCCCTCCCCCCGGCGCAGGATGCTGGTCAATCAACCTCCACTCCCCATATTTCCTATGGATGGTGATTATCCGGGATTTTATTAACCAGATTTTTTTCCCCCTATCATCCTGGATAATCAAGAGTCTACTGTAGTTATAACATGAATTTCATACATCTTTACAGTGGACAGAAACTAGCACCTTGCTAGTAAGAACCATACATAAGAATGGTTGTTAAGCAAACAGTCTGAACCCAATATACACAGATCTTAATAACCAGACTCTAAATTATCTAAGCAAAAAGGTCTTGTGTTTTTTCTTTCATTGGGGTCAACTGAGGAGGTGTCATTGTTATTCTTCTTCCAGAACACTGAGACACATCCTCTTCTTCCTCTCACCCCATAGACATTTTTGATGAAACTGCCGCTCGCATCCAGAAAGGCTGGGATTATCAAAGATGCCTGAGAGAATCAAGCATCCTGTTGCCGAGAGCCTGATTTCCTTTGGCTCCTTTGAAACCACCAGCCCCAAATGATAGATGGCTTTCTAAAGAGATTTGGAAAGGTTGATCTCATTTTAATTTCTCTCTCAGATAATACTACGTCAGAAATGTATGGACTTCGAGATTGGCTGGTTACTTGCCTCTGGCGGGTTAAAGCAAATAAACCTCAATCATTATAAAGTAATTCCCTGTCTAAAAGACACCAGGCCAGATTCCTGCTGGCAAAAGAACAAAGCCCCATTCTTTAACATGTATTTTTTGGACACCCTGGCGTCTCAGATAAAGGACAAGTATCTACTAGTGGATTAACATTAAGAAAAAGTCAGGATTAAAAAAAATCAGTGAGGGAGTGTAACTGAAGCTCTGAGCAGTTGAAAAGCTTAGACCAATAAGCTCCTAGCCACTAACTAATACATGCTCTGGTATGACAAGACGTCAGAACTCTAATCACCACGGAAGCATATGGAGGGAGAGAAAGGGAGAGACACATGGATATTCTGTGACAACCACCAGAGCTTCAGATGCCGCACAGAGGCCTATTAATGTATTCCATTGCCCTGCCTAAAAGCGCTGACCTCCCCACTAATCCTGGCCCTTCAGGGTTCTTAATTTCCAGTATTGCTCAGTCCAGTCAGGCCTGTTCAACAATTTCTTTTCTGAATTAGTCTCTTTGAAGAGGCCCTATTTTCTGTTCAGTGACATGAAAGAGATACTGATGCTGATTATCAAAGGCATGTGCTCCAAACCACCAAGCGTCTAATGCCCAAGGGAGGTAATATTATCTCTGCCTTCAACTTTTACATCCTCCTGCTGAGAAGGACTGGGTGGTTAACTAGCACATCATTCTCTTTTTCTCTTGCCTACTAATTTTACATGAGATATTAAGCCGAGGGAAAGTGAATTAATACCTTAAGTTTGTAGGTCACAGTAAGGAAACACAATCTTCTGAACTGGATACAGGGGTGACTGTTGCAAAGATGACTTCACAGTAGTTTGCAGAAAAGCAGGTTTATCTACATTTTGCTCTGCACCAACAGGAAGTTTCACTGCTTTTATTTGGAGTCTGCTTCATCTTTGCTTCATGTTATTGTAAAGTAAACCCTGTAGCCTGAAGCTATCAGGGACAGGGCACTCCCTACTACCATCTGTTGGTGAACCAGGGAAAAACAGAGAGATCCTTCATATGGGAAGGAGCTTCTGACCACAATCTGTAGAGAACAGGGGAAGGAGATGCCGGAGGATTGCTTGATTTCCCACCTATTTACCCAGAACTTCAGGTAAACAGAAGCTCCATAAGGAAGGCGCTCTGTGCAACCCTGTACTGGTGAACAGGGGAAGTACAGCTACAGAGACAGCTTCATTTGCATAAGCTTTCTACATAGAAATCCTCCAAGTGACACTTTGGGGAGTCACCAGAAGTGTACACAAACTCCAGTTTGGTTGGGTAGTGGGACAGAACTGCAAGGAGAGGGAAGGAAAAGGGTTTCCTGACAAGGATGTTATTCAGGGGTCTTATAGGCAAGGGATCTTCCTTAACTGCAGACTGTGCAAAGAGATGACACACAAGCCACGAGAGATGATGCAGAAGTGGCTTCACAGAGAGAGACACCAAAGAGGTGGCACTTTGCTGAAGACACAGAGGGCAGCAACAGCACTCAGTGAAGTCTGGTAAGCAACAATAAATCTGAAATCACTGTAGCTGGATTAGGTGGTGAAACCTAAGGACCACGCCAGGCAGGTCTTTTCCTTGGCGCTGGTGACAGGCCTGTCTGGGTGCCTTCACAGACTCTAGGACTATGCTATCCACTGACACCAAACATAAGTGGGCTATATCAGAGAAGGAGGATAGTGGGAATGACATATTAAAGGGACATTTGCTCATTGGACATTCCTCCCAGTGGGTGGAGAACTGAGTTAAGGGACTACTGCCAAGTATGCTGTAGAAATGGAGGTTTTATGTATTCATTTAAGTCTCTCGTCGCTGTGCTTTCCCAAGATGATGTGGTGTCGTCTTGTCCCCAGTGAAGTTTCTCTTATTTTATATACAGACTCAGTGCTTGTGAGTGGGGGGAAGAATTGCCTGTTGAGGATACCCCGGGAAGGTATTTGGTTTTACCCAGCTCTCTGGGTGGAGGTTTGAGCTGAAGGAGTTAAAGTTAAGTTTTAGAAAAACTCGGAGACTTTTGAATCTGGCCCTCACTGCTGACAACATCTGGCAGGAGGGTTGTATTATCTTGTAATTAAATGGGAATAAAATGTAGTGTAGCATTTTAACGCCCTCTTCCACATATGCAGATTTTTTCAATTACTCGGTATGATAAGTTTTTATACACAGCTTTGACTGCTATGAGAACATTATTATTATAATCATTAGTCTCATTTCTTATTTATATTACAGTAATGACAAGAGGCCCCAAACAGACTCAGGGCCTCCCTGTGCTAGCCATTGTATATACATAGTAAGAGACAGGCCCTGGTTTGAAGAGCTTACACTCTCAATGAAGGGTGGAAGAAAGGAAATGTTACAGCTGGCCCTGAGAGAGGGAACTGAGACTGAGTTACTCCTCAGGGGGCTGATCCTAGATCTCCCGTGTCTCAGTCCATTGCCTTGACCACAAGACACTTTGTCTTCTCTACAAGCATAGGCTCAATCACTGCACACAGGCAAGCACATGAGGATGGAGTCAATTGCAGGATCTGGGCTTTGCATTTCTTTACTTTTGTACATTTAAAATCTCAACCAGAATGTCACATTAACGTGGAGGGTTTTTTGTTGTTGTTCTGTTTTTGTTTTTTTCCATCTAATTTCCTTAGTTAAACAGCAAACTTAAGCTAAGCGAACAAACCAACCCACAGAGTGAACATTTTGAAATAAGCTCAGTAAGACTGATTTCAAGGTGCTATGCGAGAGCTTTCCCTGACTCAATAAAGAAAATGATGTACTGCATTCATGAGCATTTTCTATTTTCACTGTTTATAACTACTTGATTTCTCAACCAACCTTTTGTAACTCAGCAAATCATGCATTCCTCATTTATGAGGGCCAGATAAGAACCTAGATAGTTTTAGGAACGCTTAAAGCAATAAAGCAGAACTATTTTTGAGTTATCTGACCAGCGAATATTCATGTGAGACACGTCAAGCATCCCTGAGAACATAGTACACAGTGGGCTTAATTTTTCATACCATTAGCTATGCAAATACAGGTGCAGTTATTCACAGTTATGCACATAGAAGAATGGATTTTGCATGTGCAATTAGTGGATTTGCATGAAAAACCTGTTGAAGTTGATGGGGAACCTTTCTATTGAGGCTGGTGGGCAATCATTCACGGGGCTGTGGGTCAGTCCCAGATGCACACACACATTACGGTGATCATTTAGTTGTCTATAAAATCGACCCAATAAGTTTTTCTGAAATGACTGGAATATGGTTTATGGCAGGATGAAAGTTTATTCTATTGTAAACTTCAGGCATTCTGTTCATTGTTATTTCACCAGCTTTGAAATGTAATTTGAGCACAGATACTAAGTAAGCTACAAAGAAGAAAGCCTGCTTATTGGCATTATTTTTCTGTTTCCAAAATAACATTGCTACCCACCAGTGAATAATCCATTCTCAATTGTACTAATAAGTATATCAGGAAACTCAGAAATAGCACATAGACACACATTTTCATGATGTTGCTTCGTACAATGCTTGCATTTGGCCTTCTGAAGCAGCAGAAAGATTTTTCTTCTCTTTATTATCGAAGAAGATAAACTGCTCTTAGGTCTGGCTAAACGCCTGAATTCCAGCACAGGCTGATTCCACTCAATGCTGAACATATTAATGGATTACTGCAGTAAGAATGAACATTATGACCACTCTTCTTCTCATTCTATCAGTGATGATAGCATTTAGCCCCATAGCTTTGGAACAAAACCAATCTTGATGGCCAGAGACCGATGGTGTGCTTGATAAAAAGCATTCTGATGAGGTAAGCGCAAACAGAACAAAACGATCCCTCTCCACCATTTTTACCTTGCTTTGAAAAAATATTGTAATGATTCATCATTTACATCAGACTTCTGCTTTTTAAAAAGTGCATTTAATGCTTTTGAAAAGTACCAGATTCTTGTTGCAGCACGGTAAGCCCTTCCTTCATATGTAATCAGTCATGGTATTTGTAGGGATAGTGCCAAATCTTAGCCCTACAGGCTGACATCAGTTCTTCAGTCCTGTCCTAGAAGGACCATGCATGAGTGGGTACTTTTGTCTCCTGGCAGGAACTGTATTTGGCTTTTCTGATGCAAATCAAACCTTTTGATACGGTCTCCCACAGTATTCTTGCCAGCAAGTTAAAGAAGTATGGGCTGGATGAATGGACCATAAGGTGGATAGAAAGCTGGCTGGATCATCAGGCTCAATGGGTAGTGATCAATGGCTCCATGTCTAGTTGGCAGCCGGTATCAAGCGGAGTGCCCCAAGGTTTGGTCCTGGGGCCAGTTTTATTCAATATCTGTGGGTAGGTCTTGAATACCCACCAGATCGGTGGGTAGCGATTGATTTCTCACGTCTCATTAAGAAATCGATCGCCTGCGGCGCCCCCATCAACTCCTGTAACTCCAGCTTGTCACAAGGCGCAAGCTAGAGTCGACAGGAGAGCGCGCCGCCGACTGCCACCGCCATGAGGACGGCAGGTAAGTCAGCTAAAGATATGCCGACTTCAGCTACGTTATTAATGTAGCTGAAGTTGCATATCTTCAGTCGATGCCCCCTCCCCCCAGTGAAGACCAGCCCTATATCAATGATCTGGAAGATGGTGGGGACTGCACCCTCAGCAACTTTGCAGATAAAACTAAACTGGGAGGAGTAGTAGATACGCTGGAGGGTAGGGATAGGATACAGAGGGACCTGGACAAATTAGAGGACTGGGCCAAAAGAAATTTGATGAAGTTCATCAAGGACAAGTGCAGAGTCCTGCATTTAGGATGGAAGAATCCCATGCACTGCTACAGAGTAGGGACTGAATGGGTAGGTAGCAGTTCTGCAGAAAAGGACCTAGGGGTTACAGTGGATGAGAAGCTGGATATGAGTCAACAGTGTGCCCTTGCCAGTTGGGGTTCTTGGGGTTACCAATCGCTGCCACCAATCGGGTATACTTCCAAAACCTTGGAGGGGCCCCCGATCTTCCCCTAACCCTGACTTTGTCCCCCTCCCTGGGTTTTAAAGTCAGACACCGGAAAACTGCTTCCCTTCACCCTGACCAGCTGAAGGCAGACTTCCCTTAACCCTGTCTCTCTCAACCTGAGAGCCAGACCCTAACCTTGTACCCCTTCCTGGGTTTCAAAGTCAGATACCTGAAGGCTACTTTCCTTCACCCTGTCTCTCTGTACCTGAGAGCCAGACACCTGGAGACTGCTTCCTCCCTCCCCCCGTCTAACCTGACGGTAAGGAGAGACAGTCTTCACACTCCAGCTAGGCCCCTAGCTGCCCTGGTTCCTATTCCCTTCCCTTCCCCCTTCCCAGACTGGAAGCAGAGAAAAACCCTCACGGAAATAAACCAGATGGTTTTATAACTAGAAAATTTAATAAAGAAAAAGGTTAAAGCAGAAATACAGACACTTTACATTTGGGGTTTCCCACTTTGGTCTGAAAAGGAAAGGACACCCCAAAGGCATGGCTTAATAGAAGAATCAAATGGTAATACTCACATTAGCTAAGTAGAAGTATAAAAAAAAGGTAGAGCCATCTTTATAGCCAAAGATGGTCTAGAACCCTTGCCAGCTACCTTGGCAAGCTTCCTGCCTCATGTGCAGCCAAGATGGATCTCTCCTGGCCCTGGCCTCCTCCCTGGAGACCAGCCAAGATGGAGCTCCCTAGCTTTTGCCTCCTCCCTGGAGACCAGCCAAGATGGAACTCTCTGGCCCTGGCCTCCTCCCTGGAGACCAGCCAAGATGGAACTGACTGTTTTGCTCCTCCCTTCTTCATGGGCTCGAGGCTCCTCCCTCCCCCATGGCAGGGAAACTCCTACATTACCTGTCTCAGATAACAAGCCCCACCCAGGCAAGGCACACTGTGTTAGATAACATAGTACCACCAAAGCAAGACACCCTTCACACTTATAACAGTAGCCCATGTTATTAAAAAGTTAAACACTAGAAAGATTTGGGGACAAATTCAGTGTGAAAGAAACTTCATTGAAGCTGATGGAGTTATCCTGCATATGATAGGATTGATTTTGTAGGTTGTTTTATTATGCAGTATGCAGGTTCCCTAACGATTCTCCTTTTTGTAGAGTCAAAGGTGTAGACTTTTCCAGAATTCACAGAAAATTTGGTATTTTTTCTGGATTCTTCATATGATATTAATGTTCCAGCATTAACAATTTCAGCTAGATTACCTGTTTTTCTCATGCCAAGTCTTCTTGCCGATCTCTTTGCCTGCTATATTTATAGGACTTATTAAGGTGTTTTGTTGGGTGTATATTGAGAAGCTTGTGAGCTTCTGAATAAATGTTCCATGTCCATAATATTACTGGGCATAGGTGTGCAAGACCTGCTGTTTTATTTAAACTTGGAATTGATTTGGACAGTCTTCTTCCTCCCACTACATTATTCATCAACAGCATAGCAAGGACCAGAAAAATGCTGGTGGTCTTGACCATGGATCTATTTTTCCAGTTGTCAACCCTTGATTGGAGCGTCAATTGGCTCGATCATTCTTTTTCTGGGCAGAAATTCTGCATGCAAAGCAACAAATGTATCCTGTGGTTGGAGAGTAATGTGTCCATTCTCAGTTAGCTATTTCATTATTATGCAATTGTCTTCCAACACTGCTGTGTGGTATGAGATGACACAAATTTAGATGGTTTCAAACAGGGATTTTTTAGTCTCCATTCTGATTTATTACACAGTATTGGACCAGTGCAGTAGTAGGCACAAAGGCTGTTGACAGTTTGGTGAAGCCAGTTTATAAAAATTGATAAAATAACAAACTGTTTATCAAACTCAATCCTCTATGTCCCATACCATTTTATATAGTTATAATTGCAGCTCTTAAAGGAATAAACCACCAAAGAAAAACACCTTTAATTTTTTCATTGGTTTTACCTATCAGGATGATGGAATGGGGAGGAAGAGAGGGGAAGGAGATTATTAATAGGCTTAGCCACATTCTTATTTCATGGCAATGTGATCCAGTGGTTAGGGCTCTAGACTGGGATACAGGATATCTTGGTCACTTGGTAAACTGGGCACAAGCAAACTGCATGTTTTAAAATGGCTTAATGTAAATGTGTACAACTAGGAACAAAGAACATAGGTCATACTTCCTGGATACGTATCCTGGGAAGCAGTGGACAATCAGCTGAACGTGAACTCCCAGTGCGAGGCTGTGGCCAAAATGGCAATGCGATCCTGGGATGCATAAACAGGGGAATCTCAAGTAAGAGTAAAGAGGTTATTTTCTCTCTTTATTTGGCACTGGTGTGACCACTGCTGGAATACTGTGTCGAGTTCTGGTGTCTACAATTCAAGAAGGAAGTCAAAAAATGGGAGAGGGTTCACAGAAAGATAAATGACTAGAAAACATGCCTTATGATGAAAGACTCAACAGATTTATTAAGTTTAACAAAGAGAAGGGTAAGGAATGACTTGATTACAGTCTAGAAATACATAGGAATGGATATTTAATTATGGGCTCTTCAGCCTAGCAGAGAAAGATAGACACAATCCAATTGCTGGAGGTTGAAGGTAGACAAATTCAGACTGGAAAGAAAGTGTACAATTTTACAATGGGAGTGATTAACCATTGGACCAATTTACCCAAGGTCATGGTGGATCTTTTGTCATGGACAATTTTCAAATCAAGATTAGACATTTTTTCTAAAAGAACTGCTCTAGGAATTATTTAGGGGGATGTTCTCAGATGTTATACAGGAGGTCAGGCTAGCTGATCACAGTGGCCCCTTTTGTCCTAGGAGTCTATGAATCTATTCTTGGCATTACTACTGGTTTGCTGTGTGACTCAGAGAGTCACTTCACTTTTGTTTCCCCTCAGGAATTTAGACTCTAAGCTCTTTGGGCCAGGGACCGTCTCTTACTACATGTCTGTACAGTGCTTTGTACAACAGAGCCCCAAGCTAGGAGTGGTCTCTAAGCACTACTGTTATACAAATAATAAATAAACCTACACCATCCACTGTTTTCCCCACTGATTAATTGAAATCCCATGCTGCAGGTTTCATTTCGGGTTGGTAGCCTCCCCCAACAGCCGGTTCACTGGCCAGCCGCCTGTGCACAGCAACCTAGGTCAGGCCTGGAGAGCCTGTGACTTAGGCCTCCCCTCTTCCCGTCCTCTTCTCTGTGTCCTGTTCCTTGGGGGAGAGCAGGAATGAGCAGCCCCTGTACACCCAGTGCCACAGGGATACTGGGTCTGCTATTGTGGAAAGCCTCCGCCCAGCTCTGTAGGGAAGGGGAGAGGTTTCCTGCCTGACCAAGCATGGGCCCCTCACGCTCTGGCCAATATTATTTGCCAAGATTTTGTGTTTTATTATGTCTTCCACCACATCTGAGCTTTCATTTCAAAACAAACCAGCCCTATGGCATTACAGAGATAGCTTTCACAATGTGCTGCTGCACTGTTATCTCACCCTGGCAGAAAACCAGCTGCAGTTAAATGTCTGTGAACAGTAATAACTTCAAAGCCTATTTGGGAGCCATTTATGTGCTAATCTAGTAAGCCGCAGGTAGTTAAGAAGAATACGTGCATTTGGGGTTGAAACACATAAGTTGGGCAATTTTTTCCTCTCAGTTATAGAAACAAGGTGGGTGAGGTAATATATTTTAATGGACCAACTTCTGTTGGTGAGAGAGACAAGCTTTCAAACTGCACAGAGCTCTTCTCCAGGTCTGGGGAAGGTCTCTCAGTTATACTCATTCTGTCTTGAACCTGTACAGGTGTAACTGAGAGCAGAACTTAGCCCAGTGGATTTTTTTTTTACCATTGAGAGAGTCCGGACAAAACCTTGAAACAAACATTTCTAGGGTGGAAGAGTTCATATCTTTGCAGCTCCTGCTTTTTAGCTGGAAAAATTTCCCCTAAGGCTGGGATCACAGGACAGCAGAAATCTTAGCAAATATTTGGCCCTTTGAAGCATTTTCCGCTGTATTATGTGATTTGATCCAAAAAGAGGGTTTGTTTTCTTACCTGACAAGTGCTGCAACCAGCCTTTCATCTGGACTTGCTGTGGAACAGGAACAGCTACTTTTGTGAGCTGGTTATAAAGTCATGTGCCAAGGAGCTCATCCTTGCCACCTCCAGAGTTTGAGAATGTCCAAAGGTACCTTCTCTTTCTTCCACATTATCCAAGGACGATAAAAGGTTAGGACTCTTGTTAGGAGATGGGAAGTGAAATGACAGAAGAGGTGAAGGGAAGTGGAGTAAAAGAATCAGATACGGAAGTTTGGCTTGGGGCAGGGCACATACAGAGGCGCGAGAAGAAGGAGAAAGGGGAAATTTGGAGAAGAGAAGGGAAGAGGAAAAGGTGGAAATGAGAGATAGGAGCTTTTATATTGCAGACTCTTTAGGGCAGGCACATGGGCTGCCTCTGTGACTGTACAATGTCTGGCATGCTAGGGTCTCAGCTCTGATCAAGGCCTCTGGAGGCGGCCTCAGTGTAAGTATCTCATAAGACAACAGCACAGAGGGACTAGTCGGGGAGACCCAGGTTGAGACGGAACTGCTAGTCCCAGATGTATGGGTAGTTGGGTTGAGGGTGGCTGTGAAGGTTGAGCAGTTGGGCTTTCTGAAAGGGATGTGTGATCGGATAGGCTAGGGAGGGGATGGTGTAGCCACTGCACATGTTCCTTTTTGTTCTTTGATCCCTAGGTCAGCCAGGACATCATTTCAGATGAACATGGTTGCTTGTATTCTCAGGTGGAGGTAAGGCAGCAGTGTGAGCTGTTTGATTGAAAAGTAGCTCAACTACCATACAGAAGGGGATACTAGTAACCCCTAATGACAGGGAATGGTAAAATCTGGCATGAACCCGTCAGAAAATATGCCCTGTTGCTGTGCTGTGTTGGTAATTGACAGAGCACCCTTTGAGGAGGGATTAAATTAGGTGTCATGATGCTCCTTCCTGCTCAGTCCCAAGCGAACTCCTAGATCAGCTCCTACTGTGTGTTCAGCTTTAAAAAAGGAGCAAGCCAGCTGAATGGCTTGATACATAAATACACAGGCTTATACACAGGACAGAAATGATAACAACAAAACTTCGTCAATGGGTTCCAATCTATAATTGTCCAATTAGGAAAGTAAAGCCGTTTTATAAACTGAGTGATACTAGACCTGAGCAAGCCAGACAGTTCGAGGGAGCAGCCAAGCCATAGCAAAGCAAGCCAAAGATATAAGTCAGGCCAATGAAGCTGACTAAATACATAGAGTATAAAAAAGAAAATACATAATTGATATATGAGGTCACTGTGACCGCTGGGAAGTAATGCCAGAGTATTCCCACTGGCTTGGCTTTCTTTGGCTCAGCCTGACACATGGATGCAGAGCAGAGCCTACGCCAGGCATTCAGCGTGAGCCTGGCTCGAGCTTTCATTGGCTTGTGAACCACCCCTTGATAGGCTGGGTAAACTGATCTGCTAAATAACTGCTGAACAGATACAAACTTCAGCGTGCATAGTCCCCAATATGATTCCCCTAAACCTGCTCACCCCTTGAAGTTTGTTAATACAAGGCTGCTGAAATAACAGTAATCCCCAATTCTGATTTTAATTTGAGGTCTGGTTCCTGAGAGCCAGAGCTACTGAAAACAGTCAAATCAATCAGGTTTCTAGTTGTTTTATTTTTCTGAACATAAAGGCTTAAGGTATAGAGAGCATCAGATTTGAAAAAAGCACTGAAAGTGTGATAAATGGCTGCCTATCCTTTTGCACATGCTTTTCCTTTAGCGGTGGCCGGAGAAGGCTGAAGTCGTTCCAGGCTAAGGATTTGATAAATGTCTTCAGTGAGGTTCTTGGCTGAATGCTTTAGCTGGAGTTAGGTCAATGTGCAATTGGGTGTTTTGTTGATGTATTTTTATACATATGCTTAGTGATATCATTGACACATATTATATTCAAGTCGCCAAGGCCTGATGAAATACATCCTGGAATACTCAAGAAGCGGACTGAGGAGGCATCTGAGCCATTAGTGATTATCTTTGAAAAGTCATGGAAAATGGGAGCGATTCCAGAGGACTAGAAAAGGGAAAATATAGTGCCCACCAATTAAAAGGGAAATAAGAACAACCAAGGGAATTACAGACCAGTCATCTTAACTTCAGTACCCAGAAAGATAATGGAGCAAATAATTAAGCAATCAATTTGCAAACATCTAGATGAAGGTGATAAGACCAGCATGGATTTGTTAAAAATAAATCATTTCAAACCAACCTAATAGCTTTCTTTGACAGGGTAACAAGCCTTGTGGATAAGGAGGAAGTGGTACATGCAGTATATCTTGACTTTAGTATAGGGGTTCTGGAACAACTTTCATAGTAGGGGTGCTGAGAGTCATTGAACCAAACTATAAACCCAGTATATAAGGGAAATTACTTCAAGCCAGGGGTGTGGCAGCACCCCCTTACTGCTAGTGTCAGCACCTCTGCTTTTGTAAAGTTTTGATGATGTCTCATATGACCTTCTCAAAAACAAACTAGGGAAACACAACCTAGATGGTGGGTGCATAACTGGTCAGAAAATTGTTCCATTCCATTGCCATAAATGTTGACCAGATGCTCTTTCTTTGAACACCAGTGAGAGAGTGGGGCTTCTCTTATACTGCCGGGACAATTGAAGAGCAGTACACACATGCCCCCTTTTTATGTTTAGAATCATAGAATATCAGCATTGGAAGTGACCTGGGGAGGTCATCTAGTGACCCTCTCCTCAAAGCAGGACCAATCCCCAACTAAATCATCTCAGCGAGGGCTTTGTCAAGCCTGACCTTAAAAACCTCTAAGGAAGGAGATTTCACCGCCTCTCTAGGTAACCCATTCCAATGCTTCACCACCCTCCTAGTGAAAAAGTTGTTCCTAATATCCAACCTAGACCTCTCCCTCTGCAACTTGAGACCATTACTTCTTATTCTGTCATCTAGTTCCACTGAGAACAGTCTAGATCCATCCTCTTTGGAACCCCCTTTTAGGTAGTTGAAAGCAGCTATCAAATCCTCCCTCATTCTTCTCTTCTGCGGACTAAACAATGCCAGTTTCTTCAGCCTCTCCTCATAATCATATGCTCCTGCCCTCTAATCATTTTTGTTGCCCTCTGCTGGACTCTTTCCAATTTTTCCACATCCTTCTTGTAGTGTGGGGCTGAGAACTGCACCCAGGACTCCAGATGAACCTCACTAATGCTGAATAGAGGGGAATGATCACGTCCCTCGATCTGCTGAAAATACCCCTACTTATACAGCCTGAAATGCTTTTAGCCTTCTTGGCAACAAGGGCACACTGTTGACTCATATCCAGCTTCCCGTCCACTGTAATCCCCAGGTCCTTTTCTGAAGAACTGCTATCTAGCCATTCAGTCCTTAGTCTGTAGAAGTGCATGAGATTCTTCCGTCGTACTGCACTAGTCCTTGTTGAACCTTTTCAGATTTCTTTTGGCCCAATCCTCTAATTTGTCCAGGTCCCTCTGTATCCTATCCCTACCCTCCAGCATATCTACCATTCCTCCCAGTTTAGTGTCATCTGCAAACTTGCTGAGAGTGCAGTCCACACCATCCTCCAGATCATTAATGAAGATATTGAACAAAACCGGCCGCAGGACCGACCCTTGGGGCACTCCACTTGATACCAGCTGCCAACTAGACATGGAGCCATTGATCACTACTGTAGAGCCCGACGATCTAGCCAGATTTCTATCCATCTTATATAGTCCATTCATCCAGCCCATACTTTAAATTGCTGGCAAGAATACTGTGGGAGACCGTATCAAGAGCTTTATTAAAGTGAAGGAATAACACGTCCATTGCTTTCCCCTCATCCACAGAGCCTGTTATCTCATCACAGAAGGCAATTAGGTTAGTCAGGCATGACTTGCCCTTGGGGAATCCATGCTGAGTGTTCCTGATCACTTTCTTCTTCTTTAAGTGCTTCAGAATTGATTCCTTGAGGACCTGCTGCATGATTTTTCCAGGGACTGAGGTGAGGCTAACTGGCCTGTAGTTCCCTGAATCTTCCTTTTATTAAAGATGGGCACTACATTAGTTTTCTTCCAGTCACCCAGACCCTCCCCCAGTCACTATGATTTTTCAAAGACAATGGCCAGTAGCTCTGCAATCACATCTGCCACCTCCTTTACCACCCGGCCCCATGGACTTGTGCTCATCCAGCTTTTCTAAATAGTCCAGAATCACTTCTTTCTCCACAGAGGGCTGGTCACCTCTTTCCCAAAAAAATTTATTTGCACTTCCGTGCCTCTCCAGATACGAGTCTATCCCTTACATTCACCATGTCTGCTTGTGAGGGTGTTCAGTGATACTGAATAAGTAGATTACAACAGTCCAGGCCATCTGGGGCACTAGAAAAATGGCCTAGATTATGTGGGGTCTTCCCATTGCCTTCTTTGGGCTCTGGATCAGACTTTTTCAGAATTAGAAATGAGCCCAAAATGCAACATTTGGCTTTGAATTTAGATTACAAACATCTCAAGTGGAGTGTTCAGGTCTGATGCCTATGTACAAAACAAATATAATTGTTACTTTTATAATAATAATAACTTTGCCCCGCAGAAATAAACAATTGGCAAAGACTAGAGCTTTGACTGATTTTTTGGTCCTGTAATTACCTTTATGGATGCACAATCACATGCTTGGCACTCACAACTGATATTGTTTTACTGCTTGCTTTTCTTTGCATACATTGCCTTCAATTTCTTTATCTGTGCAGAACACTGTCTGCTGTTGTTATGCAAGAGTAAAAGACCCAGTGGAGAGCTGGGGTTTACTTGCTGGATAATTTCAAAGAGATGTTGAATAGAAGATAATTCCAAAGAAATTGGCTGTTTTGTTGAGTTTCTTTTCTAAAAATGTTTTTACGGGAGAAGGGTAGGAGGAGATTCAGAGAGAACCTCATTGGTGTATTTTCCTTTCACATTAGAATCCAAGCATTTCTCCATCCGCTGTCAGCATTAGAAAATGTTGCTAACAGTTGTAAATAACTCTCTGCTTATTTTACTATGGGCCTGATCTGCACTACTGAAGTCAGTGGTGGTTTTGCCACTGACATCAAGGGAAGCAGATCATGCTTCATCTGACAATGGGAAGTCACAGTGTGCTTGCACTCTACAGTCCTGGGGAGGTCTTTTAGTGATACTAAACACATGTCCAGCTGCACTTTTCCCAACCCCCTGCTTACCCTTTATGGGAAAAAGGCAGGAGCAGATCACAAAAGGGGTGGGGGTGGATAGTACAGGGGGATAAAGACATTTCCACAAAACAGTGCCGCTGATGCAGGGAAGGGAGGAAGCCGGTAACCGTATACAATTTCCAAGAAGATACCTATACCCATGACCCTCACAAGAGAGGCAGAGAATCTTTAGTCTCTTTTGGAAGAGACTGGGGTTTGGTGCCTTAAATGTGGCTCTGCATACAGAACATATGGCAATACAGTAAATGTATGTCACAGCATATTTACTAAATTCATTTTCTACATTGACTTAACTACATGAAAAGACATTAGGCCTGATTCTCATTCACACTAAGGTCCCTTTACACCACTGTAAAAGTGCTCTAATTTGCAAAGTCTCCGGACTGGCTGTCAGATTATTTCTCTTTGTATCCGCTGCTCTAAGTAATTCTAGCCTACTTCAGGAGCTTCCTAAAGAGAGTAAGGACAATATCCACAAGAAAACTGTGTAGCCCAGATTTCATAGAAGGAATATTTTATCTTCCTATAGAGCAAGTGCCTTAATTTTTAATATGCTGTGGCTCTCAATGTCAGCAGAGAAAACTAGGGATGTAGACTGTGACCAAAAACTTTGCTCCTCTGAAACAACAGAATGCTCTGCCCAAAGGGTGAAGCTCATCTGAACAGGAAACAAAACTTTCTAACAGGCCAGTCCAAGATTGTGGATTGAACTCCCCCTGCAACGAAGGGTCACTTCAAACCTCACCACCTTCCACTCCAAGTGCAAGACAAGGTCAAGGAAATGTGCTTGTCTAACATCAATACATACCTACAGGTATATTTATAAAACAAAGCAAAATCATACTCAACAAGACACTGCACATACTTCTCCTCCTTTGAAGAGGATGACTGGACAAACAGCATGTTAGTTGTGTGCCTTGATGCACAGCTGGCAAAGGCTCAAGTGTGGCATAAGAAACTATCAAGCATAGATATAGAATAGAATAAAAAAGACAGGATTTAAACTATTCTATGTCCCTCTTGTTGACAATGGGGGAGATTTTCAAGAGGCGCCTAATTGCCAAAATCTCTCCCTCCCCCCATGAGCTATAAAAACCAGCAGAGCAAATCTGGCCCAGACTTTCATGTCCCTTGCCATCCTGTTAGCTCTACTGTGGTCAAATGGGTTGCAAATCAGAGCAGGGACCCCAATTTCCTGCAGGAAGAAACAGTAACTTTTGTTGACTTTGGGAGAAGCTGGCCTCAGAACTTGATCCTATGTGCCGGATTACCTTGAGCCAGACACTGATCTCATTACTCTGGGCATATCTCCTCCTGAGCAACCCCATTGCCTTCAGTGAAATTAGTCCAGTTTACAACATTGGTGTCAAGTGAGATCAGAATCTGGCAACTTGAGTCAAGTTCTTTTGTCCTCAGTTACATGTAGTGGGTTTGAGTCTCCTCTCATCTAGCCTGTTGCGTAACAGGAGTAACAGCACTAACTTCCAGGGAGTTACACCCACGTAAAAATGTTGGGAGAGTTACACCTGCGCATAAAGGAGGACTAACCAGCCCTGCTAGGAAACTTTTGTTTCCATACCTTATGGACAGAATGTGCCCTTCGAGTCTATGCATGGAAAGCTTTGCCCTCCTCGTCTCCTAGAAGACCTTGCAGAGGGGTGTCTGTGGGTCTGGTAATCCACACGTGAAGGGAGCAAGGGAAGGGGGGAGGGAAATCTGTATCCAGTAGAAATAAAGGTAACTCAACACAGCAAGACCTGTATTTACTTCCCCTGGGACCCCCCTCTGTGGTGAAGGCTCCCCGCCCCCTTAAATGAGGGTCCCAGAGAAAGATACTGGTTGGGAAGTCCCCGGTAATATAATTTTGATGGAGTCATCTATGCTAGACCACTGCCAAGTTGCAGAATACGGGTCTATATAGAGGGTCAGTTGATTCTGGTGTAAAAAGTCATATGTGCTTTGGATTATGTATTACTAACGTTAACATTGTTTTTGTTCTTGATCAGGTTTTAACACATGCCTAGTTATCTCTAATGGTACCCACCTCATTAGGTCACAGACCCATGAGGTGCTGAGAGCCTTCTGTTCCTATTGACTTCATTGGGATGGAGAGTGTTCAGAACTTTGCAAGATCAGGTTCTTAGTGACCCTGCTTGGCTTAATCCTTGTTGATTTGCAGGATTCGACCCAAAGAATGGTTGGGGGAGGGAAGTTCTATAGGCGCAGACCCAAAATAATTTTGAAATCAATAAACAGCTGAGCACTGCTGAGAAGAAAAAACTGGAAAGACTACTCTAGAACAATATGCCAAAGAAGGAGAATGTGCCAAGCACATTCAGAGAGGTTGAGGCTCTCAATGTAGCTGTTGTGCGTGGGTTACCAGATCAAAAGAACAGAGAAGAGGACAAAAGCAGTTCATGCAACAGTGAGCTATATTTCAAAGTAAATAGATTAAATACAATGAAAAAGAGAATAAAGAAGGAATGGATAAAACTGCTCGGCTATAAAATAAAAATATGGAATGGCAACGTTGCCTGAACCCACCAGTAAGCAAATACAAACCCAGCAATCAGATAGAGCTCATCATTTAGTGTAAATAATGTATAGAGGAAGCAACTACAAATTGTATCCCAGTAATTCTCCTTATTATCCACTACAGACCTACTAGGGTTCAACTGGGCTTGGTAAGCACAGGCTGTAAAAACAGGGTGACCAGATAGCAAGTGTGAAAAATCGGGATGAGGATTCTTATTCTTAGTCTATGCACAATGTGTCTCAGGCGGCATGTGATCAGGATTCATCACTGAATTTGGTCCATTGGTTGGATCATTAGCTTCCTCGGCCTGGGCTGGCTACTGACAGGGAGCGTGACTTGAACATTGATCGTGCCCCCTGTGACGGGGCGACAACTCACCCCTGTGGCATCTTCTGCTGGCTGTCTGGGAATTAGCTCATTTCAGCTGGATGCTGCCCCCTCACCCTCCATGTCCCTCCCAGACCCCGGTGCCCTCTTACCTGGGGTGCTGCTCCCTGGCAATACCCCCACACTCTGCCTTTGGTCTCCCCTCCCTGGAGAACCCCCCCCAACCCTCTAATCCCCACCTTGCCTCAGTCTAGGGCTACTGCCAATCATCATCAAGCCCCCGCACCCTGGGGCAGACTGCAGTGTAACAACCGGTCATCATAGGCAAGGGGGGTTTGGACCGGATGCCTTTGCCTAGCCCCCAGTACCCTCCTTAAGTCTCACTTCAGGCCTGCAGCCTGGGGAGTTGCTGGGCTGGAGCTCCCCAGCTCCCCTGCCTATTCCCCCCGCACTGTTCCACCTCAGGTACCCTGTCCCGCAAGCAGCCAGGCCCTGCTCCCTCTTAGCCTGGTGAGAGACTGTTCTCAGTGCCTGGCCCCAACCCTCTTATCAGGGCCAGGTGGGCCCTAATTGAGTTGGCCACAGCTGTGGCTGCTCTTCCAATCAGCCTAAGCTGCTTTCCCCAGCCACAGCCCTCTGCAGAGCTGTTTTAACCCCTTCAGGGTTGGAGCGGGATGACCACCCCGCTACACCCCCGATGGGGGAGGAGGGGTGATAATAGTTGCCTGTACAAGACAAAGCCCCTAATATCATGATGTCTGGTCACCCTAGAGAGATAGATGTACTTGAGGAAGCACTGGGGGCATTCAATTCCTGTCTCCACAACAGACTTTCCATATGACCTTAGGCAAGGCACTTAATCTTTCAGGGCCAGATCAGATTTTAAAAGATATTTAGTGGGATCTTCAAAAGCACTTGGGTCCCTAGCACCCATTGAAAGCAGTGGGAATCAGGAGCCTAGGTACTTTTGAAAATCCTACTAGGCATCTATATACTTTCAAAAATCTGGCCTCGCGTGCCTCAGTTCCCCTTCTGTCAAATGGGGTAATATTCCTTCCCAAGTTCACTAGTGATACGAGGAAAAATACATTAAACTTGTGAGGCACTCAGATACTATAGTAGTGGAAGATGGGTGGGGGAAGAGGGGAGGTACAAGTATCTAAAATAGATTCTGCCCCAGCAAGTCTTCACTTGCACCCTGAAGGTAAGACTTGATCTGTGGTGCCTTATCTACTATTGGATTTATGGTATGTTAACACCTCCAGCTGATATCATTGTATTTTACCTCACAGAGCTTTAGGGTGGGAATTTCAAAGCTGACTAAGGGATTTGGAGACCATGTTCCCATTATAATTAATGGGCATTGGACATCCAAATCCCTTGAGCAGTATACATGATGAAGATTTACAGTGTGAATTTTAGTGTAACCTCCTCTGCAAACTCACAAGCCATGGCAAGGCATAACCCATTGCTATCCCAAAATTGTGAGAGTTCAGTCATCTGTACATGTCAGACTCTAGTTATCCACTGAGAGACGGATGTGCACATTCTAACACAGCACCCTAGGACCTAGCAATACTAATTATGAATTTCAAGTCATGCTGCACCCTGGCATGTGTACATTCCTTCACCCTGTGATGAGAATATGCCTTTTAATTTGATAGTACTGTGGCAAGGTGGCCCCTCTGCTCCCCCTGGTTCAAGTCCTCTGGGGTGCTGGTGCGGCCCTGGTGCCCTGACCAGACTGCACCAGACCCGGTTTTTCCTGCTGCTCCTTAGCAGCTTGCTCCCTCTCTTTCTCGCTCAGGGTCAGGCTCCTGCAGGCTAGGGAAGCTAGGTTCCCCCTGGAAGGGACCCTTAGTTCTCTCCTCCTGCTTGTCAGCAGCCTCTCCGTCCCTGCTTCTTCCAACTCGCTCCTCACACTCCTCTGCTTCCACCAAATTCACTCCTCTAACACCTACTGCCTCCAAACCCACTCAACTCCCACAAACCTCTCTGGGGAGGAGTCCCTTTTCAAGGGCTCTGGCAGCCTCCTTAATTGGCCTCAGCTGGCCCTGCTTCTGGCTGTGGCAGCCCTGCTCAGCTGGACCCAGTTCCCTTGTGGTAACCCTTCTAATTACAGGCCTTACTGGCAGCTGTCTGCCCTGGGTCTGCCACAGTACATAGTTCAATTGAAAACTGCAAATGTGAGGCTTTGGAGCACATGGTTAGCAAGCTTAGCAAAGTGTGACCCCATAAAGGTCAGAAAATACGTGCAAGTATTCAGGCTAATCACAAACATGTACAGATCACTATCGACCAGGCCTCAATCATCCACTGAGTTTCATTTAGTGTTGCTCCATTTTATTTTTAGAAACCTCTCCCTTCGTTAGCTAACACACAGACTGTGGATTCAATTTGCAATGGCCTTTATACGTGCTCTTATTAGTGCAAAGTCAAAAGTAGAGCCTTAGAAAAGATTTGTTGCCACTAAATGATAGCAGGCTGAAAACTTACCAGAATGACTTGTCCGGGGAAAAACAAGGCTATGCCATTGTGGTTTGAAAAACGGAGTACTCCTTTGGACCAGGACTCAATCACCCCCTTCAGAGTGCATAAGGATGTGCAAGAGGAAAAGATATCCCAGAATGACTCCACTCCAGGAAAGTGTAAATTGGACACCCTCATTCCTGCAATTGTCTCAACATTTGCAATGGTCTAGAAGTGTTTCTCAACAACTGGTCCATGGACTGGCAGTGATCCCTGAGATCTTCCTGACACAGTTTAGGAAGGGATCAAGCCGGTCCCTGGTATCAGAAAGATTGAGGAAACACTGGCTATCCCTTTTGAAGTAAAACCCGAGGAAGACGCTTTGGAGGAGGAAATCTCACACCATGTCTATACGTACAGTAGCACAGCTGTATCAATACAGCTGCACCACTGCAGCGTGTGTGGCTAAGACACTCTATGTCAAGAGGAGAGAACTCTCCCATCAGCATACAAAACCCACCTCTGCAAGCAGCACATCAACAGGAGAAGCTGTCCCGCCAACACAGTGCTGCGTACATGAATTCTTATGTCGGTGTAATTTATGTCACTCAGTGAGGGTGGAATATTCACACTTCTGAGTGACATATGTTTTGACTACATAGGCTGTAGTGTAGACATAGCCCTAATGAGGAAACACCCTCAGACAGTTCCTTCCTTATTGTTCCATTTGTGCTGAGTTGTCCCGTCATGGACTTGACCACAAAGCCTGTCTCCAAACCTTACCTGTGCAGAGGCCCTGGAGTAGACCTCTTGTGAAACAGAATTATTGTTCTCCATGCAGATGTTCAGAATTTCAAAATTCCCCCAAAACAGAATGCAAAAAACCAGCAACTGTGTTTTATAGAATTGAAATATTTTGATAATGTAGATGTAAAATTCAGCTAGATGGGCTGAAGAGGATCCAGCAGCCCGGAAGCACCATCACCAACCTCCAAGGCTCCTGGCTTGGCGGGAACTTCCGGGCTTCCAGCATCTCCAGCTCCCTGTCAGTCTACCAGGCAGGTTGCCAAAGTGCTGTGATCCTGGAAACCTGGCCTCCCCAGAAGCTCTACAAACAGGCTGCCATGGAGCCAGAGAGGCGAGCTGGCAGGAAACCAGGCAGGTTTTCAATAGGTATCTGCTTGGCAGGTAGAGTTCTGTTGGAGTCTTGCCTGGGTTCCATCGGACCTTCACTGAATAGCACCCATCTCTACAAAACATTTAGATTTAGAAGAATCTGCATTCTCTGACAAGAAACTTTGATGGAGAATTTCCAACCAGTTCCACCTCTAGCCTGCAGCATCCCATCCAGCTTACTAGCAGCATGATTCCCTTGGGGCAACGCTACCAGGGATTTTCACTGGCTCTAACTTCTCCAGCAGAAGGTATAATGCAGTTTGGGGTGTATTTCCTTTATTGGGAACATCCACTACCCAACTTTCTCTCCCCAGTTCAATGTGTATGTTCTCTGCCCACCAGTCCCCAAACAACCTTCCCAGAGGAGACCCCCAAACCTCACCACCCCCTCTTGAGGGATCTAGAAAAGGGAGGAAAACAGTACTGTGGAGGTCGGTGACCCCCACCCCTTTTCTGTGGAATAAGGAAGATCAGAGCATAAAGGTTCTGAACATCTGTGGGGGATGGTTCACAGTGTGCTTGTGTTCACCAAGGAGACATTTGTTGTTTAATTAGCTAATACTGAGTGAAGCTCTGCAGACTTTACCCCAAGGAAAGCTCTCGTTGACTTCTGCGGCAGTTTTGCTTAAGCAAGGAGTCCCAGATTCCGCAAAAGATTCTATTAAAAGAGAAACTTCCTGAGTATCTTCAGTATCCCAGAGATTCAGTAACCCAGCAGGCCACGGCAGCATTTGAAGAAGAACATTTTCCTCATTTGTTAACACGCAAAACCTATTGCAACAAACTTCATTTGTTCCTTTTTGTTTCTCTTTTTATTTTAAATGATAGCAATGTCCCCAGCACTGAAACAATGAGGACCTAGAATCAAGTCCTGAAGGCTTTTCTCAGTTCTTACTCAGGCAAAGCTCCCATTGACACCAACAGACTCTGTAACAACAGAGAAAGGACTTTGGGGGTTAGACCTAAAAAAATCCAAGCCAGGGTTGCTTCAAAAGGTTTGTGATAAATGCTTGTGTTATAACTCAGGGCTGCTGGTTAAAATCCTACCCAGAGCAGTAGCGACCACAAGTTGTTACCGTCTGATGACTATTCAGTTCTCTGTGTGATGAGTTGGGTGTGCTCAGTCCAGTTGCCAGTGGACATCTGTCTACATCACAAGTGCGATAGGCACCATCGTTGGTATTCTCAGCACAGAGGCCAAGGGCCTAATGGAAGTAGGCAATGGCAAAATTCCCACTAAGATCAACTGTGGCTTTGTCACCAGTCCCAAATAAGGCACAGCTTGTGTGCTGCCCAGAAGCAGAGCAGGAACTCAGAGAATCACAGTCTGGTCCCACCTTGCTCCTATATTTGGTACAGAGTCCTTCCCCTACCACCATGGTTCAGCTGTGCTGGCCAATGAATTAGGTAGGGAGTTGACCCTACTCCCTGACTCCATGCTCAGCCACTCCCAATCCACATATACAGGAGCCTGGCTACCCCCTTTTACTACTATCCAATATTCGGATAGCAAGTGCTGGGAAGAAAGTGGGCCCCTTGATCACAGTGGTGCAGGATTGGGACTATAAACACTATCCTCTCACCTCTAGAAGTGATGCAACAGGGTTGGCTACAGAGGTTGTCTCAAGGGAAGAGATAAGGAACTTTGGGAGGGGGGGGGGAAAGGGGGGATAAGAGGGGAAGCCTGCACTATTGCTGCTCACTCTGTGCTTTGTGGATAAAGAGAATTTCAGGTCCAGAGCCTCAAAGGATTTAGGTGCCTAACTCCTATTGATCTGGTTATCAGTCCTTTCAGGCAGACATTCTAGCATTCTTCATGGACATTAAATTCACATAAAACAGGAGAGAGAGAGAGAGAGATTTTGCACAATGCTGAGGTCTCATTTTGTAATAATGCCTGGGAAAACATACACATTTTGGGCCCAGCTCTGTCCTCAGAAGCATGTGTGTAGTTCCCATTGGCTTTGCTGGTAGCCTTGTACATATATGATGCGGTCTGGATTACGCTCTCTGGGCATCTGCTACTTAAAGAATCACAATCATAAAGAAAGCCACTAATATCAATGTCCTCTCTTCTGTCTTCATACAACAGATGGTGTTAATCTGAAGGTCTGCATTCATTAGAGAACTAAAATCACGAGGAAACTTGCTTCCAGCAGCACATTGGAACAAAATGTAATGCTAAAGAAAATGGTGAAAATGAACTATTGGAACAAAACACATCTCCCATCAAACAATCTTGATTTAAATTCTTCTTATCTTTTAGTGTGAAAAAATATCTCCCAGATAACAAGCTTTTGGGCTAAATTCTGCTTTCGGTAACATCATGTAAATCTGGACTATGTCCACTGCGTGACTGAAATCTGGAGTCACTTCACTGAGCCATTTGAGTCATGACAGGGTGAAACTGGTGTTAGGAAGATCAGAGTCAGACTTACCCACCAGTGTGACACTGGTGTAACTACACTGATTTATTGATATCATTGGTGTTGCTTCAGATTCACTGGTGTAATTGAGGTCAGAATCAGGTGTATTATCATAGTAACTCCTTGGGATGGACAGACCTCAGACAATATTGGTGTGATCTCTTTTTGTATTTCATGTGAGGAAAGCAACAATGAATGCTTTAAAAGCCCCCGCACTATTAACCAGTGTGTCTGAGAGAATCCTGCAGTTGTGTCTTATCTTTTCATAACTGTAAGTCAGCACATTTAAAATTTAATTATTTAGAGGAGGAGGAGGGGAAGGATGCCTTTTGAAGAAAGTCCCACAAGTTTCCAAACACTTCAATAATTCATCCTGGCAATCAGCCAGATGCCAAACAAAATGCTGGTTTCCAGCAGGGATCTGACAGGTGACCTTTCCAAAGTTTACATGCTAAAGTGAGAGCTGATGTTCTGCTGCTTATTTTTCTGTCTTTTAAGTTATTCTTTATTGGAACCATACTGAAGATTTCTTTCCATGTAATAAAAGATAAGATCTCCCCCTGAATGTTTTGGGATTTTAGATGTGCTTTTCTTGTATTCATATTTATGTAGTGGATCATAATTCACACTTGCAGATGAAGAGATGTTGGGTGGGAGGGAGAGGCATATATCTATATATATATATACACACACACAGACTAAAGGTAAGCAATATAAAGCAGCAATAACAACACAGAGCTGGACTGAACACACATACAGGCCAGGAAACAATCCAAGGTTCCCCATGAGGAGTTTCCTCACCATTCTTCCCTGGGGAAGGGAATCTGTCCCTGCAGAGGAAAGCAAAGGTTTGGCCCACAAACCCTGTGGATTCCTCCCAGTGGAAGTAGAGCGGGTCAAAGGATGTGTTGGCTGCTGCTTCCCACAGCCCCTATTGGCCTGGAATGGCAAAATGTGGCCAGTGGGAGCCGTGATTGGCCAAAACCTGCGGACACATCAGGTAAACAAACCGACCTGGCCCGCCAGGGGGCTTACCCTGGTGGGCCGGGTGACCTGCTCCAGAGTCAGAAACCCATATCCAAATGCACCCAGTCAGTTGTACTATATTTTAACATGGCAAAGGAAAGGCTTTCCTGACTCCAGGTGGTGATCAACTTATGCCCTGAAACAAGAAGATGCACCCCACCAACATATCATTTTTATCCTGGCCAGCATAAACACAGATGATATTCTTATTCTTCTAGGTGTCTAATCTTCCTTTCAATCTTACCGAGGTATTTGACTCATCAGTATCCTAAAGTAGGATATTAACTTGACTTTATTGTACACTGTATAACTTTTAATAAGCAGAAGCTTGTCAGGCAAGAGTAAATAACTCAGTGTTACCATAAGCAAGTGTTCTTTCTCCAGCTATATACAGTCATATATATATTTCATTCCCTCAGTCATAACATATTTCTAAGAAAGCCGGATATTGATTTTTTCTTCAAAAAACACTGGAAACGCTTTTAACTCAAGGTGGGACCATCTATTTTAGCAGCTAAATAAAAACAACTGTATGGGGACAAATATTCCTCCTGTCAACCACAGAAAATTGAATATAGCTTCGAAAAAAATGGCAAAGGAAAGGTAAACGTGAGAGAACTACTAAGGCAAAACACTGAAGACCTCCTCCCCTCACTCCTGTGCATGGTGGTTCTGTGCCAGCTCGAGCGGGCCTGAGGATAGATGGCACTAGGGGATGAGCAGCACTTCAACTACTCCACCGTACACACCTGTGACGCACAGGGCTGGGGAACTTGTGCAACTGTGCTCCCTGACCCTTCAACGGGCTGCAGGTCCTGCCCATTTGGCTGCATAAATCCTATGGAGCGGTAGGTAGGGGAAACTGAAGGATCGGGAGATATGGGCTCAGTCAGACCATACCAGTCATTTTGGATTGTGAGGAATTGGTGGGGGCTGGGGGAGAAATACCTCCCTCCCCGACAATTGTCCTGGCAGGAAGTGTCTTCCTCCCGGATGTGCTCATGGTTACTGGCTGACAGCTCACATCAGCACTGTCAGCAGGCTTCAGAGTCTTGGGGGAAGAGGGTTGCCCAATTGTCTCAGTATCAGCTCTAAGTCAGCTGTGGAGACCACACCTTCCAGTGGGATCGTGGGAGAGTCAGCACCACACCGGACAACATAGCTTTGAGGCGCACTGCCATAGATGGCCAGGGTTTGGAGTCTTGCAGTGTACATCATGGAGGTGGGAAAGCAAGGGGGAGTTCTACAGCCACTGCTGATGGAGTAGCTACCTGGTTGCAAAACCCAGCAGGCCCAACTCGCTGTACTGTGCGCTGGGACTGGGATTTGGTCCCAGGGGAGATTTGTCTGAGTAAGAATTGACTTAAAATGGAGCGAGGATTTCAGGGTTTGGCCCATATTTTGCCAGATAGTCTTAGAGGCCATTAGCAGAGAGAGCCATCAGCAGGGAGTGGGCAAAAGAGGCTGTAGTGTGTACTGTAAGTCTTGTTCTGGAATCAGAAAGAAGATGATTTTAGGAACCAGAGAACTATTGCGCAAAGTGATCAAAGCTGCAAAAGAGGAGATTTATAAGGAGGAAGGTTAGACAACAGAAACATACACGGTACCCAGTCTATCTGTTCTTAACCTCCCACTTTCTGTACTTTGATTGCCTTATATAGTGCTGCCCTAGACTCTTCTATCTCTGGCACGTGCCCAGCAAGGAGACTCCTCTTCATTTCCTCATAATCTGGAGTTCCCACCCTTTTTTCTTCATATCCAGCTGTCACAAAAATACAGATAAGGTAAAAATTTATCTGTAGTTTTTACTGAAAGTTAATACACTCTTACAAAATAAGGACCTGAACCTGCTGCCTTCATTCTAGTAAGAGGTCCTTTTGACGTGAATGAACCTTTCAGCATTCATGAGTTTAAATTATATGTGTTAAATATAATCAAATGTACAACTTCAAGAAAATAAGTTTGTTTACTTAATTCTGCATTGCATGAGAGAGAGACAGAGAGACAGAGAGACAGAGCCAGCAGCACTTTCTTTTCAAATCACAATAATAAATTCTCTTCCAGAAAGCTAAACTCTTAAGCATACTGCTAACGTTGGTCTGTATTTTTTTCAATTCTTTCCACATTACAGCAATTCCGTCTCTTCTTTCAGTTATTGATTATCTCATTTGTTTATGTTTCTCCTACTGATGGTTTCCTTTTTTTCAATCCTTCACTTCTCTGCAAGGTGTGCTGACATAAAATAAAATAAACTAATTACTGTAGTGTACTGGTCTTGTGATTTGAATGCTCATGCAATGTGCTGGATTGACACACAGCAAGTGACCAAAGTTATTGTTGCCCACGGACATGCAGCGTAAGCAGCAATTTCCCCAAACTACTCAACCACTGTGCCTCGACTGGACCTAGACAGGACACCTCTACAAGGTGTGAATGTAATTAATTCTCCGTGCTCATTCAGACCGTGGCTTTTGCTGAACCTACAAGTAAGTGTGTCAGTTGTGGCATAGACATTTGGGAAATGAACTGAGACTACCATCTGCTCTCAAGGATACCAAATAGCCATTAGATTATAACATTCATCATTGATTATTATTATTATTATTATAGATGGAGCTGGCATCACTGCTCATTCTTAAGGTTGCCTAATGCTTCCCATTATAAGCCCTGTTTTCAGTTGCTTATACCTTTTCCAGACATTAACCATTCAGGTTTAAGGTTTCATGGGCAACTTTAATTCTGGCATTTCTTACTTTTGACTGCTTGACTTTGCAACCTTAACTTTTTTCATATACCATTTGGAGGTAATGTAACACTTACATTGCAGTAGTACCTAAACTCTTCATCTAAGTTAGCCCTTATTGTACTAAGTGCTGCACAATCATATAATAAATGACAGTGCCTCTCGTAAAGAGCTCACAGTCTAAGATGCGAGATGTGATGGAATCAAACAAGCTGGATGGACTGGGCAAAAGAGGGCAATGATTACACTTAATAGAATATGTACAATTCTTCACTGGTCATGAATAGTGATCATGGCCCTCCACATGCTTCACAATAATCAGGTTGTATTCTACTGTATAGATAGGGCTCTTCGTTTTCAGTTGTATTTTATGTAATTTTTCAGGGGAACTTATCAGTGTTTATTACCACAACAAGAAAAACAGATGAAAATCAGTACAAAAACTATTAATATTTTTTCTCTGTAAATATGGGGTTTATTTTGGTGACTGGAAAGAGGGGGGGGGAGTATTCAATAGATTAATGCTTTGAATTCTGTTCATCCATGTAGTTTGCTGCAGAACTATAACGGAATTCAAAACGCAATGCTACCTCTGAGTTTAAGAAAATAATACATCTCTAATCCCCAAATGAGGGTAATGAGGTTATACTGTATTCTAGCATAGATGAAGTAAAACATGGTGTTTCCTTTACACCAGGACTTAGATGTTGTGTATCATGTGTACATCCAGAGGCATGTACACATGATACATGCCTCTGGATGTACCATCTAGACTATGGTGTGTTACTCATTGTACTTGTTGAAAATGAATACCTTGCAGACAAAGCACCTGTCTGGCCCCAGCAAGGATTTATATCAAGTTGAAGATGCAATCTTCGGTCGGAGTGGGGGGGACTGGTAGATAAGGCTCCACATATGTTATTTTATTTTTTGTTAAAATCAACGCTTTGCAGACTAAATACAATTTTTTGGCCAAGGTAAATCAAGATTGGAATTCATAGAGGTCAAGAAAATGTAGGTAGCTCCTGGGGAATCTTATTGACTTATAACATTAGCATCTGTCATGTACAACAGCGATGCACAGGATTAACCACCAGCCAATCCTGAGACTGTTCTGTTGGGTCACAGCTATGCTCCCGGTCAAAATAACGCTTGTTATGTTGCACAGACTATGTATCACTATCTCCCATTAAAAAAAAATCAGTCCAACAGATATTTATATAGGACATTGTAATTATTGTGCAAAATTAATGAGCTTTGGCCTCTCCTTTTGACTTGAAGAACACAAAATCCTACTAAAAGGAAACAGATGGAGTTGTTTTAAGCATTTCCAAAGGAAACTGCAGTAAAGTATAAAACATCGCTATATAAAAGACTTATGTGTCATGGAGATGTTCTGATATTGTTTTCATTTGCCAGCTGTGTGTATAAAGTGGGGGCTTATGCCTGTGGCCAATAGGTCTTTCCACATCAGAGCTCTAACAACAACAAAGCTAGGGAAATATTAGGAAAATGCTAACTTTACCTCCAAATGCATTTGATTTTCCTAAACAAGGAACATGCATTAGGAACCAGTCCAAAGGAGGACAGTCAAGATTTATGATGCTGTATTGAAAAAGACAATAATCGGAAGAAAAAAACCCGACTAAAGTGACTCAATCGGCAGTCAGCCCGGCCAGAGAGCAAGACATCAGCATCTTATTGCTGCTGGTCAGCCTCTTCAGTCAGGCTTTGCTAACATCTCCCTTTCCCAGGGAAAATAAACCCAGTTTCAGCCATGACGCTACATAATCCAGAAGCCTTCATGGACTGGAATTCAAGTAATCTGAGTTCTATTCCTAGTTCTACCATTGGTTTGGGGTAAATTATCCCAATTTGTGTTGAAATAGCACCTAAAGACCACGACCCCATTGTGTTAAACACTGTACAGAGAACCAAAAGACAATCCTTGCCCCAGAAAGCTTAAATTATTCAACCGCTGCTTGCCTCAGTATCCCCATCTGTAAAATGGGGGGAGTTATACTTAGCCATACTTATACTTAGTTTCTTCAGCTCTAGTTAGGGCTTTGGATTTATGTTTTATCTGAAAATTGATATCCCTCTTGCAGCACACTGCACCGATGCTGCCCGGAGGCTGCATCTACACAGCGTTGAAAGATCTATAGCATAGCCATGGCTGGCCCAGATCAGCTGACTTGGGCTCGTGGGATTCGCATTGTGGGGCTAAAAATTTGCTAGGTAGCTGTTTGGTCTGAGGCTGGAGCCTGAGCTCTGAGACCTTCCACCCTCACAGGGTCCCAGCATTTGGGCAGGGCCGGCAACAGGGGGGTACAACGGGTACAGCTGTACCGGGCCCCGGACTTCAGGGGGGCCCCCTGAAGTCCGGGGCGGGCCCGGTACGCAGCTGTACCCCCTTGTCGCCGGGCCTGCACAGCAAGGCGCAGCTCCGGGCAGCCGCTGCAGCGCTCGTCAGCCCCCTCCCCCGGCACCCAGCAGCCTCCCCCCGGCCCCCGTTGCTTCTTCTGGCCAGGCGGAGCCCCAGCGCGCGGCGGCTCTGCGCCCCCAGAGGGGGAGAGCGCATGCGGGGGAGAGGGGCGTGACTGGAGCGGTTCATGTCCTGCCTCAGCCTGGGGCGGGTCCGCTTTCCCGTGTGGGGCAGGGAGCAAGCCGGCCACGCTGCCATGGGGCGGGGGGCACCGTGCCCCTTGCGCACCGCAGGGTCAGAACAGGGCCAGGGGGCCGCGGGTGGCGGGAGACCGGCCGGGGGGGGAGGGAGGGGGCGCGGGCGGCGGGAGACCGGCCGGGGGCACAAACTATCAGCATACGGGGCCCCAAAATTCCTGTCGCCAGCCCTGCATTTGGGCTCCAGACCAAGCCCAAATGTCTGCACAACAATTTTTTAGCCCAAGAGCCCAAGCCCAACAAGTCTAAGTCAGCTGACTCTGGCCAGCTGCGGGTTTTTTATCCCTGTGTAGACATACCCTGAGGGGAAAATGATTCCCAGGGAAGAGTGCTTTCCACTAAATCATTAAACACCTTCCTTCTTCTTCCTTGCACAGACCCCTATCCAAGTAGTGACCCGGTCCAACCTTACCTTTCTGGAGAGATCAGATGAGAGCACAGACAAAGGTAATCTGACTGCAAGTTGTTAATGGTCATATCAAATAACTGGTCAAGGTTCTTAAAAAAAAAGTCTTTGAATCACGCAGTTGCACCATGCAATGAAACTTTTAAATTACTACTACATTTTGAATAAAGAAATACAGAACTTTTGATAGTGCAAGGTATTTTCTTACTTAAGTATGAGATGACAGGTGACATAAATATACAAGATAAAGGGATACAGTGCAGTTGATGAAGTAAATTCTATTGTTATTATAAATGTTATGGCTGCAAGTGTCAAAGGGGAATGTCAATGGGAATTATCTCCCAATGGCTCCTATGAAAAACTCCGCTACATCAATCATTTATTTTGTATCAGTTCATTCCACTTAGCCCATTTCTCCTCAGTCAGTTGTTAATCTGACACAGACAGTAATTCCATTCATTCCATTGCTCTTCATTCTTTCACTCTGGTCACTTGATGCCAGAGATATATTCAAAGGCAATCCTACCACTATGGTGTTAGAAAAATGTCCTGATTTTCTGAAATTAAACAATGCCACTTTTTCAAATGACTATCTGGGGAAGGAATGTCTGGAAAGAAACTTCTAGTGACCCAACAAAGAAAATATCCCCAAACAATGACCCTTTCAAAGGACAGATGGGTTCATTAAATATATATCCTGTTCATCAAAATCCATCTGCAGTGCTAATAAAATACAGGAGGCCTGTTAAAACTTACCCTTTAAGGATTAGCTCTGCAAAGGGGGCTTTTGTTTAATACAATCTTGTCTTGCCTTTAAATGGTTTAGACACTTGGGGGGGGGGGGGGGAGAGGAGATGGAGAGAAAGGGAGAACACTCTTTGTCTTTTTGTTTTCTTGAACTATTTTGTACATGACCCATGTACATCAAAGGAGATCAGCCACTATGGTATAGAAGCCATTGATATTTCCCCTCAGATCTTTGAGAGCAAGAGGTGTGAAATGAGAAAGCGGGTTGGCAGTGGGTGACTGCCAAGTTCCTCTCCCTTCAATGATATCAGCTCCGAGAGTGATAGGAACAAAACTAACTCAGATTATCCTCTGTCCTTAAGGTAAATATGTCAACAGTGATGACATTTGTTATTTACAATAAGGAACATTTAAGCAGCCTTGTGATACAATAACTCCTAAACAAACATGCTATAGTGCATCACTAATGAAAAAAAGGATATCTTCAAAATGCAGTATTTTGTGTGGTTCATTATAAGGCAGGTTCTTGTTGGACTCCTGAGTCCAAACTCCCATTACGGTACATTGGTGTTACCCTATGCAACATTTGCTCTTGTGTAGCATTACTAGGGATTATTCCCTTTGTAGAATTCTCAGGCACCAGAGGATAAGATGATCAATAATACACACTTAACGGAGGTCAATCCTGTCGTCTGTAGGAATGTATTTCCTCAGTCATTTCACATCATTTTTATGGCTTTGTCATTTAATACCATAAAGGATAGAACTCAAACGAACCTGATAATAATGACACTTCACTGGATAATATTTTACATAGATGTTATTCTTTTTATCAGCACCCTTAGGATTGTACTTACATATTCAGGCACAAATTATTGGACTCATCTCAGTATGCGTTGTGCTGTGTCAATAGCAAGAAGTAGGTAGAAAGTTGCCTTAAAGGGACAACAGAGGATTCCCTTGACAGCCAGCTCTATATCACCCGTTCCCTACCTCTATATAAGGTATATGTTGGAGCAGAAAGTGATCCCTTGCCAGTGCAGTGGTACCTGTGGGGCTCTTGTAGCCAGCTTACGGGCTGTTTCCCCTCCTCCCCCCAGCTGGCCCAGGATCAGGGGAGCACAAAACTCCTGCTCTCCTTTGTTGTTCTAAGTGTAAACTTGGCATAGCTAAGAATCTGGCCCTCAGTTTCTAATACAATACCAAAGTTTTAATTTGGTAGCACATTACGCCTCTTTTTCCTTTGCATATAGTGCTTGTGACAGGCGGCAGATTTGAGGGATGATGGCTTGTCGTTAAGACACCAGACTGAGTTTCAGGAAATTTGGATTCAGTTCCCAACTTTGCCACCGACTTCCTGTCTGATTTGGGGCAAGACACAGGAATCTCTCTGTTTCCCATCAGTAAAGTTTGGATAATAATACTTCCCTATCTAACAGGAATATTTTGAGGACAAATTAATTAATGACTGTGAGGATCTTAGACACCACAGTGATGAAGTCACATTAATTCACAGACAGATAAAATTCTAGAGACTGGAGAGAGACAAGACAAGCAACACACACTTCTTCCATCCCATTCCACTCATTAACACAGACCAGAAGACATCATCAACAGAGACAAGAGGATAGTTCTGCTCCCTGTCCATTCATTCCTTGGCCTCTGTACTGTGACTGTCCACAATGATGCTACCTGTGGACATGATCGTTTTTGTGATGCAATGTGAACAGTACTGAAGCCACCAGGACAGGCCACTGAATAGCTATCAGGTCAGGTGGCAATGGGTTTTGGTCATTATCAGCCTGAACTGGATTCACTGGGAGATTAAGAGACTCTTGTCATAGAGTAGCATGGGATTAAATCCTTGGCTCGATCGTGCTGATCGGAGATAAGATACTGAGTGGATTCTATGGTGAATAAATGAGAGAGACTTTTTCCCATAACAACCAAATCTTGCATTATGTACGTGAATATATATGTGCATAGGCACACAAGGATTCTCTTAAATGTGGATGGACTTGACAAGGCATAAAAGTACTGTAGAACTGAATAATCCAACTAGGGTGGTGTATTGACACTATGGGTATGTCATCAGGGTGGCTAGCCCCTCCCGCTGCTTGCATCACAATGGCTGCACTCTATTTTAGCATATTGGCTCAGTCAGAGCTAGCATGGGTATGTCTCTTTAAGCTAGAATTTACACATTTCAGCTTTACTGCAGACATACTTTAAAAGAGGGACAGAATTTGTGACAAGCAACTAGGGCCCAATTCTGTCACCTCTTTTCACACTTATTACTCTACAAACAGTTCAACGGAAATCACAGAAAATGTTCAGAGGCACTACTCAGTATGAATAAGCATGGCAGAACCTGGTTCTTAATGGAGTTTTTTATTAGCTTAATGACACTTCAAGATTTACCTTTTCTGCACTGGTCAATTTAATTAACTTCTCCTTAACACTTTATTAAGGAGACGGAGATGAAATAAAGGCTGGATTCATTTCCTTGCACTCAACTCAAAGTCATTATTTATAGCAATCAATTTTGTCCTTGTCCTTCCAGACACATGTTTCTGGTCAAGGAAGCACATATATATAGTACACTGTCATGCTTTGATATTATCTCTTTTTTCCATTACACTTACCAGGTGGGCGTAATTTTCATTTTGTGCTATTAAAGCTTTTAATGGCCCCAGGGCAATTTTTCTTTTACTGCAGCTTTCCATGGCATTTTTTGTAAGACTTTAAGATTCTACTAGTGTTGTTCTGTGAAAAAAGTTCTACATGTTCCATTTTATTCTACATTGGTATATCAAATTTAGAATGGTAAACCCTTTGTCTGCTGCTAGACTAGAACTGGCCAAGGCCAAAAGAGCAGAACTCAGTGTGGTCCAGGAGATGTGGAGACTTCTTCTGCTCCCCTCCCTGCTCAGAATATGTGAATACAGCAGGAGGAGAGCCCTATGTCCATACATATGTGGTAGTTGAGAAAGAGGACAAATCTGACTGAGAGTTAGGTGACGAAATACCTTGGAGGATCTGGGCCTAGGTATCTAATGCTGATGTGAAGGTAGTTGTGTGGGAACTGACGATGGGATAGGGGATTGACCATTGAGTAGAGAAATAGGGGGTTGTAAGGTCGAATGGGTAGAGCAGGGTTTGTTACTGATGCTGCTAAAGGAGCTACATCGGCAGCTGAGTGGATGGTTTGTAGCTGATGAGGTAGAAGAGAGGTTGAGCAGGAAGGGTTGTGTGTGAAGAATGGCAACAGAAAGGTAATGGGAGGTGTGAAACCTGGGAAGCTGAGACTGTAGAAAGTGCCTGAAAGTAAAGAAGATTGGTCAGCTGACGAGTTATTTACTCCAAGGAGGAACAAAGGTCAGTTACTCAGGCCAACATCTGCAGCAACACGGCAGCCTCCTTTCCAGAAGACCATAGTGTCCATCATGCCCCCTTCACCCTAGACCAATGGTTCTCAAACTGGGGGTCAGAACCCCTCATGGGGTCATGCAGTTATTACGGGAGGGTTCACCAGCTGTCAGTTTCACCCCAAACCCGGCTTTGCATCCAGCATTTATAATGGGGTTAAATATAGTTTAAAGTGTTTTTAATTTCTAAGGGGGGAGTCGCACTTAGAGGTTTTCTATGTGAAAGGGGTCACCAGTACAAAAGTTTGAGAACCACTGCCCTAGACCCACCCACTTTCCTCTCTATACCCCACAGGGCAGAAGAGGAGCGAAGTAGCCTTCACATTGTTCCTCAGCAGTTATCCAAAATGTTATCCAGCTGGGGGATACACACACAATTTCCATTGCTTGGAGTCTTCCCACATAACAGAGCATGCCAGAAGCATTGTTCTTGCTGTGTAAAATGTCAGATACTATGCAAATTCCCAGCAGAGGACCAGTGAGCATAATAGAGATGAGTTATGTGATAATATGGCAGCCTTCTTATTCAAAATATCAATTAATAATATTAGCGACCTGATTAGTTAAATCACTTAGGCGAAGACAACTATGTTTGGATAACCAGGAGTTAATAGACATATATTCAGCAGAATGGGAAGACACAAGGAGGCTTCCAAAGAAAAAGGAGACTGAGATAGATGAGGAGTTGGGTAATCAGTATTCCATTATACTAATATTAGCATAGCACATATCAGCCAAATAATCTTAGGTGCTTTACAAATACAGATTAAGTGATTTTAAACACCTGAGATTAAAGATTACCCTGGCATTTCCCTACATGTAGGCTCAGTTTTGTTTTCCTTGTATTTTGGAGGGTTTTTTTTTTTACAATGCTAAGCCCTATTCAAGAGAATTTTTATTTTATTATCCTTTGTTTGAAAATAAAAATTATACAAAAATGTAGTAAAAACCTAGGGCGAAATACCACATTCATTTACACCTTGCACAACTATATTGACTTCAATAGGTTTTCACAGAGCGGACGCCAGTATAGAACTTTCCCCATTATATACAATATAGAGGGCCAAATTCTGTCATACTTTGCATGCTCCAGAAAACTGATGCACACAGATCTGTGCTGTTGCAACAGTGCATGACAGAAGTGCCCCAAACTGGCCAGTTCTGGTTTCGCTGAAAACCACTTGGGAGCCAGCTGTGATTGGATATCTCCAAAATGCCAAAAGTTTGTATGTTATGCCTATGTGCACGTACGGATCCATATGTAGGAAGCCTGACCAAGTCACAACTCCTGCCTGAAGCCTCCATGCAGTTCCATGAGATTCAAAGAGTTTGAAATTCAACCCCGTGCCGAAGGCCAGCAAAAGGCTTACATGTCACTTAAATCCACTTAAGCCGTTGAGGGTTTAAATGGGACTTAAGTAGTGCATGGCCCGTGAAGGCTTAAGTGGGATTTAAGTGGCCCATAGGCCATGTGTTGGCAAAAGGGTCAATTTCACATCCAGAGAACAGAATGTGTACAGGACATTTTTTCCAAAGTGTTCACAGCTAGATAAAATACAGTTGCATATGATTTTGGAGCTGATTTTGCAGTTTGTAAACATGCTAGGGAAGGATGATGCCTGTTTACAGTGCTGAGGAAGAATATGGATCATAGAACATCATCTAATATATTCTATGCTAATACAATGTTAAACTACTAGATACTGTAGCAGTGCCACTCAGAATCTAAGGGAGTACAGTAAAACCTCCATTTAACGGACTAATTCGGGCGAGGGGGTGTCCGTTAAATTAAAAAGTCCGTTATTTAATAATAATAAAAAAATGAGCTGTCGGAGCAGCAGCCCGCCCGCCACAGGGTCGGGGCGGCAGCTCCGCAGCCCGCCCGCTGCCGGGACCCGGGCACCGGCTGCCGGGAGCCGTCAGCCAGCCCGCCCGGGCACCGGCTGCCGGGAGCCGGGCAGCAGCCGGCAGCCAGCCCTCCAGAAATGGATCAGGAATGCATCAGACTTGCTCAGAAATTTTGTCCGTTGCATCCGAAGTCCGTTAAATCGAGGGTTTACTGTATCATCTTTCACACATAGCCAATTCTGAAGGCTTCCTACTCTGATTCAAACAATCCCTAGCATGAATTTAGCAAACAAGGTTTCAAACTAAAAGGAATTTTTTTTTGGTGGTAATTTAAGAAAATATGGTTAAGACTGTGCTTTAAAGGGACACTTTAAAAAAAAAAGAGGCTATTTTCTAATACAGCTCCATTTAAATAGTTTGTTTGGTGTTGCTGTTTTTTTTTCTTAATCTCTTTAAAAAGCAGTGAAGGCTGTTGAAGTTTATAGGAATATATTTTAGCAAAGGAGAAACTAACTAATTGACTATACAGGGAACCAGTTGGTTGTTTTGCAACTTAATTGTGCTGTCAGTTGCATAAAGTAAACAAACAAAAAACAGAGAAATAATTATTTCGCTAACTTCTTTCAGTTCCATATTACAAGGAACCATTGGTGATAATAGTAGGTGCAATATTTTCAGACAGAAATTGGATTTCAAAGTTGGCCGTGTGGATGTGTGCATTTTTCAAAATGAGAGCTCTCAGCCATTGTGCAGGAGGCATCTGGAACTGTCCGAACAGGGGGAAGAAAGGCCCCTGTGCAATGCCATATGCAACCATATATTCTGTCTTCCTCCCCAAGGATACTCTTTCTACCACAGGATTCTGCCCAGGGCCATCACTGTACTATCTTCAGCTCAAGAATTTTACTTCCATCTGGAGCTACTCACGCTGCTTGACCTTATTTCCCATTTCAATCATTGCTCAGCCCGCAATGTTCATCCCAACAAACAGTTACTCAGTCTATCTGCCTCAGACTCCATCTCCACCTGCTAGCCTAACAAAGCAAAACTCAGTACTGATATGGGATTTCAGACCCAAGAGGTGGGCTGAAAATCTTTCAAAGACACCACAGTCACCAGCTCCGCAAGCCACACTGATTTCCCATCTCTGTTATGTCACAGCGATTGGACTTCCCTTAGTCTTTCCCCTTTGCAGGTGCACAGCAAGTGTTAAATAGTAAAATGGTGGAAAGAAATCCTCCCCGTGCTGTTTTCAGTTCTAGCATAATTTTTCTCTTTTTGATGGAATCCCAGGGAGGGTCCCTAAGGAGCTCCCTTGGAGCTGTGTGTGCCACACCGAATGTGGGCAGTGTCAATTAGACATAAACATCACATTTTCCCCAGTATTGATATGAATTTAGAGCTTCCACTAAAGGTCAGAGATAATCTTGAACCAAAACCCTTTATCCAAACACATGAAATTTGGGCAAGTTTACACCCAAATCTGCCCTATCTCTGTAATCAGTTGAACCAAAAGCCCACATCCAAACAGCATCAAATGTGGCAGAAATTCTGATCTTAGCTCAGATTCAAAGCCTGGGACTTGGGCCCATCTCTACAGAGGACTGCAGCCCTGCCATTCTCTGCCGGAATTTCTTCAACAGCACCAAGTACTATAAATAAAAGATAAACCATTTGCCAAGCACAGCATGTAAAGAGCATTACAAATGAATCTTTTCTTGCTCTTTACCTTGCAGCATTGACCTAAATGAAAATGTTAGCTCTTCCTTCAGTATTACATTGGCCTTGTTATTCACTAACAGAAGTTGTTCAAGGAGGAAAAACAAAAAAAGAAAAGAGCTAAGATCCTTAATTATCATTAATAATTTCTACCCAGATTATTTTTAAAGGAAATAATAGACTGTGAAATAATAATCTGCACTAATAATAATAAACTGTAATCCAGAAATTCGCTTATTATAAGATTTCTCTCCCAAAGGGCCTGTAAATGAATATATTACTTGCTATTTAAAAGTAGGTTGTACTTCTTGACAAAAGAATACCCTGGAAGAAAACCATTGATAGTGAAATACGTCTGACACCACCAACATAATAGTTGCCTGCTAGAGGTGGTCTTAAATTTAAGGCCAAACACAATTATACTAGAACCTTAGTGATGCTTAACCGATGGAGTTGCCTATTGGAGATGGCCAAGGGCAGGTTTTAGTTTGGTTTAATGTTTGTATTGTACTGGGGTAATTTTCTTTTCCAATATATGTTCAAGAACCTGTATATAATTATTCATTCTAAAAATAACTCTCTGCTTCTGACTGCAGTTTTGTTTTTGAACATTATACCTTCATTACATGGAATCATCCAGCTGTTCCCAAGTCAGTGGGTTCTAGAGACAGTTGCAAAAAGATTGTCTTCCTTATTCACCTTGTCTCTCTCTTCTGCATGAAGACACTGTTCCTTTCTTGTGGTTGAAAACTTAGGACGAGATCTCTACTCGGCTGAAAGTCATGAGAGGGTGGACAGCAATGGAAGAATTCTCAGATCTGCTGCACCTGGAAAATAAAACCATAGATGCAAACGCTGAAGCTCAAGAAGGCTTGTAAAATTCTGTTCTCCCAGTTAGGTCATTTCTTTGATGGGTGAGTAAAACATAGTTTGTTTTTCATTGTCATCATCATAGTAAAGATCGAACAAGTATATGTTTTGCCTGGGATGGAACATTTTTATGGCAATTACTATTTATTATGCATAGTGCAATAGTTTCCAAAGACGTCAGACTATACAAAAATAAGGGAAGGCATGGTCCCCTACTCTGCAAAGTTTACAATCTGAGATTGGAAGGCTGGGCTAATGAACATCCATTAAACCCTACTTGTGCCTGAAAAGGTACAACCCAACCCATTTTGAAATATCCCCTTCTCCTGGGTTCTTCCCTACTGTTTATGTTTCAATAAAAGTAAAACAGGGAAAAATTTGGCTGCATAAACACGGAGAGAGCATAAGTCGGCTGCCATAATTGTGGTAGCTAAAATCTGGGAAACCCTATTTAATAAAGGGTGGCTGAATCATATATGAATGGTAAAAACAGGAACTTTACATTTTTGGGTGCATTTTTTACTGGCCTGCATGAGCCAGATCTTGCATTTTTTATCTAAAGCTTCTAACTTCTAACCTTGACATTTTTAAAACACAAGACAGAATAGCCAGAGCAGTGATTTTGTATGGAAAGTTTAATTGCAAACAGGCAGCTAAGATCGCACAACTCTCAGTTGGAGTACCATTTAACTTAGACTTATGTAACACTAACAGAGCATACTGTTTTTGTTTGGGATAGACCTGGATTCTTCCAAATATATGTTCAAATTGAGCCCTCTTGTGTTTGCTAGAGTTCATTACAACACCTTTAATGAAATTAGAAAGCCATTTTATTGACCCAGAATGTAGATTCATAGATTTTTAAATCCAGAAGTGACCATTATGATCATCCAGTCTGACCCCCTCTTCTCATGTAACACAAGTCATAGATTTTCACCCGGTAATTTCTGCATCAAGCCCATAACTTCTGACTGAGCTTAGCATATCTTTCAGAAAGATATCCAGTCTTGAGCTAAACTCAAGTGATGGAGAATTCACTATAACTGAGGCTAAGATTGAGTCATGGGTATTTTCAGTAAAGGTCATTGGCAATGAACAAAGATTCACGGCCCATGACCTGTGTGATGGTGTACCCCATAAGGCTGTATGGGGAGGTGCCTATAAATATATGTATGACATTACTGGAATATGATTTTGCTACGTATGCCATGTAACATGTCTATGTAAAGGTAATGATCCACTGGATCTGTTCATCCTATTTGTATGTATGTGTCTGTTTTATGTGCTTGGTTAGTTGGAAGTAGACTTTTGGAAGCAGCTGAGCAGCTCTCTGAGAGCTATTCTCAGTTAAGCCCAATCAAGAACCAATCAAGCTAACAATGAACTTTGTAGATGCCCGTTCACACCCGATCTTCTCCCGGAATGTGACCTGGCTGGTAATGTATGGAGTCTGGCTTAAACCTGTGACTGGACCATGTGCTCTGAGACTCCATTTTACAAGTAGACTCTGCACAGAGAGGAGATGGGGCTCTCTGCTCACAAGAGGATGTCTATATAAACCAGGGGTCTCAAACATGTGGCCCGTGAAGCCCTTCCCTGTGGCCCACCAAGCTTCCTGGCACCCCCCCCCCCCCAGCAGTTTGCGGGAGGAAGGGGCCAGAAGTGGAGGCTTCTCTGCTGCCTGGCTGGGTCCCTGCCGATCCCCAGCTACCAGGCACTGCTGCTACGGCTTCAATGAATGAGCTGGGGCGGCGCTTCCCAGAAGCCGTCTGCAGCGATGCAGGAACGGTAAGCCAGGCTCCCCGCCGCCCTCCCACTTCCCTTTGCTGGTTATGAGGATCAGTTTGGGAGAGGGAGACTTTATAAAATTATAATTGATATTAGGCTGAGATGGGCTGAAATTTCTGTCAGATTTATCACCATATTACATTTGAAAAAAGCTTGAATCATCTGAGGCTGGTAATTTCTTGTTAAATTAGGTTTGTTTGCTTGTGTTTCCAGCTCTGGACTTCTTATATAGCTCTTGCTTTGTTTGCCAAACAGCTGTTGGCAGTGACTAGTGCTTTCCAGGAGGGAGTAGGGGGCTGCGTGCTCAGAGGAGGAGGTGGGGCAGGGGTGGGACCTCATGGAAGGGGTGGAGTGGGGGCAGGGCTGGGACAGCGGTTGGGGGTGTGTCAGTGATGCGGCCCTCGGGCCAGTGCCCTAGTTCTCAAGAGACCCTTGTGGTCATTTGAGTTTGAGATGAACCCTGATATAAACCCTGGAGCGACTCCTCCATTTTGTTTTCAGATGCCTCAAAGAACAGCCCTCCATCCTCCCAAGGATACCTGGAAGAAACTGGAACAGAGGACTGTGACTGCAGGGGGGGGGTGCAAGTGATAGTTGAACCCAGGATAATAGAGAGGTTAGCCTGAAAGAAGGAATTCACTCAAACATCTAGGGTGAGGCTTTTTACTGTATTAGAGTTAGATCTGCATATACTGTTTTATTTTATTTGGTAATTCACTTTGTTCTGTCTGTTACTACTTGGAACCACTTAAATACTACTTCCTGTCTTTATTAAAACCACTTTTTACTTATTAATTAACCTGGAGTACATGTTGGTACCTGGGGGGTGGGGGGAAACAGCTGTGCATATCTCTCTATCATTGTTATAGAGGGCAAACAATCTATGAGTTTGCCCTATATAAGCTTTATACAGGGTAAAACAAATTTATTCAGGGTTTGACCCCATTGGGAGTTGAGCATCTGAGTGCCAGAGGCAAGAATACGTCAAGCCCATAGCTGTTGGGGGACGTGGCTCAGACCTGGCAGGGTACTGAGGTCCTAAGACAGCGGTTCTCAAACTTTTGAGAACTGCGATCCATTTTTTGCTTTGTTGTCTGCCGCGGTGACCCTTGTATGTCCACTGAAAAGCTGCCAAATTGAATACTTCCACATTCGGTGGCTATTGTCGGCGGACATACCGAGCGCTTCCGACAGTGCTCAGCATGTCCACCGAAAAGCCGCGGAATGCGGAACTAATACATTTGGCAGCTTTTCGGTGGTGGCAGGAGCTCGTGACCCCCAGTTTGAGAAACCCCGTCCTAAGCTGTTTGGGCAGGAAAACTGAGGCAGGAGTAGCCTTGGCACATCGGGTGGCAGCTCCTAAGGGGGTTTCTGTGATCCCAACCCATCACAACCTGTACATGACTTTTACTTTAAATACCCTGGCTAAATCTTAGCTGCTCCTGGGACCCTGGGGTGCCACTGCTTGGAGGGGGAGGGGTTCTGGCCCCTAGTCTGGCAGCGGGGGCTGACTGCCGCTGGCTGCCCATTGCTCTGGGACCCCTGGGGACTGCTGCTTCAGGGCCGCCTCCAGAACTGCTGCTGTTCCAACAGCTCTGGGGCCAGCCGCACCAGGTGCTGCAGCTGCAGGAGTCACGGAGGTCCTGGAAAGTCAGAGAAGCCTTAACTATAACTCTAGGTTAGTTGCCCAAATGGTTAATTAGCTTCACTGAAAATAAATGTGACACTTATTTCCAGTCTGAATTTGTGTAGCTTCAACTTCCAGCCACTGGTAAAAACCATTATGCCTTTGTCTGCTAAATTAAAGGAGCCTCTAGTATCCGAAACCTTCTCCCTGTGAAATTACTTACACTGTGCGCTTAGCAGGCACAAAGGTGCTCTAGGGCAATTATAAACTGGGCCCTATGTGCTTTCTATACTGACATTTCCATGCAATATATTTTCTTTCCCACAACCCTAAGGTGGGAATTCCAAAAGTGCCTGCATGATTTATGTAAGAGTGTCTTCCCTCTCTCTGGACCTGGGGTACAGAGAGGGCTCTCTTCTATGCCAGACCAAATAACTACAAGCTGCTTCCCAGCCTAAGTTAAGTCTTTTCACCCCCAACAGCCACAGTAGGGAAATGGGGGTACCCAAGCTGCCAGCATCCGGGTGTATCTCCAAAACCCTGGAGGGGGGCACCCGGACTCCCCTAAACTCCCGCTCTCTCTCTTGAGAGCCGGACACTCAGAGGCTGCTTCCCTTCCCCCTCACCCTTCTAGCCTGAAGGTAGAGAGAGACAGACTCTGCACTCCAGCTCATACACTGAGCTTGTCCTTTAGACCTACTCCCTTTCCCCCCTGAAAGCAGAGAGAACCTTAAGGGAAATAAACCAAACACTCTTTATAACTAAAAAGATTTAATAAAGAAAAGAGAATAAAGCCTACACTTACAGTACAACTTCACAATCTAGAGTTCTCTAACTTCCCCTCTGAAAAGGCTAGGGACACTCTAAATAGGTACAGAAACTTATGGAAATCAACATATTATATTCACAGCATAGCTAATTATGAATATAGGAAGGAAAGTAGAAGTTTTCATCCTCCATAGCTAGAGATAAAAAACTGGGTCTCTTGCCAACGCTGGAACGGCAGGAAACTGAACTTAAAACTCCCTCCCTCCCTCTGCCTCGTGGTCCGGGGCTCTTACGTCACTCCCTCTCAGGTAATATTAACCCCATACAGGCAGAATAACACTCTCCAGCACTTTACACTTATGACAACTTAGGCACACAAGTTCCATTGAATGCCAGCTGCGCTTCTAAATCATGTAGGTGTTTTTTGAAATCATACCCACAATGTACAGCATAACGACCTACTAAGTCATATGACTAACATTTAAGGAAAAGTTTTCATTATTGGGTGGGGGGATTTCAACCACACAAGTCCCCATTGACTTTGTTGGGAACTACATGGCTATATCACGGCATCCTGTTTTGACACTATGGGGGGTTTGTGACAGTTCAGATATGGCATTGCCCAGACACCGTGGCAATCAGAGTGGCATAAGTATATACATAAATCAGTAGTGGAATGGTTATCCAGCATCAGTGGCTAGTAACTCTGAGGATGTGATGCACTGGGCACATTAACCATTAGAACACACTGATGTCACTCAGAAATCCAGGTCTCATAATGTCTTCACTAACCCAAGTAATCATGAAATAGAACCACAAATAAATTATAGCATGAAAATAAACACGTGTAGTTGGAACACAAAGCAAGGCTGCCTGCTTTCATGCAAAATGTACATGGCTACTTCCTATCACATGCCATAGAGCCTAAACATGAAGCCATGCACCAAAGATTCTAAACATGAAAAAGTACAATATAGAAGAGTTTGCTGCTAAAGGTTGGGGCGCCTGGGGCACCTGGAGCCCAGGTAAGTGGAGTGGAGGTAAGTGGCATGAACACAAATTTGCCTCACTACTCAGCCCCCAGTGTCAGCCTGCTCCTGCAGCTGCAGATAAAGCAGACAGCATCTCCTGAAAGCAACCTATCTTTGCTCCCATCTCCTTCTGTAGTCCCTAGTGCAACCAGCATGGGAGAAGTCCATATGTTCAGCTCGCCAGCCCATGCTTCTTTTTCTATTCCCTATGGCTCTCGGCTCATCTGTAAAACCATGTACAGATCAGCCCACTGGAGGCACCAGGCAAATCCCATCTTTATCCCATCCCATCTATGGCCCAAGCCGCTTGTAGGAGAGTGAGAGAATGTGGAGAAGCGCTGGACACAAATCAAGAAAAAGATCAGCACAAATAGAAAGAGGGGTGAGTGAGGAAGCAAGGAGCAGAAAAGAACAATATGAGAAGGACTGAAGAGAGCGAGAGAAATGCACAGACAAAAGGAAGGATGGCAGTCCCTGTGCTTAACCAAGCTGTGAGGGGGAATGGTATGAAGGGCATTCATTGACTCATCACACGACTCCACCCAAAAGAATGCTCTATGTTGTCTTTCCTCTTCCTCATGCACATCTGTAATGCCTGTTAACATTAATAGAAAGGATGCCCACATATTTAGGAGAATTCAACCTGCAAGTGAAGTGCAGGGGTCAGCAACCTTTCAGAAGTGGTGTGCCGAATCTTCATTTATTCGCTCTAATTTAAGGTTTTGCATGCCAGTAATACATAACCCTTTTAGAAGGTCTCTTTCTATACGTCTATAACATATAACTCAACTATTGTTGTATGTAAAGTAAATAAAGTTTTTAAAATGTTTATGAAGCTTCATTTAAAATTAAATTAAAATGCAGAGTCTCCCCAGACCGGTGGCCAGGACCCGGGCAGTGTGAGTGCCACTGAAAATTAGCTTGCATGACGCTTTTGGCACACGTGCCATAGGTTGCCTACCACTGGTGTAGTGATTATCATTGCTGTTATTTTAGGGGTGGGGAGAGTTGTTAATGCTTTGAATGTTAAAAGAAATAATTTAGGGGAATCAAGAGGCCATTTATTCCTGTAATACACAACATTTTGAGCTGGTGAAACTAGTGGTCTAATCAAAAATCAACAATATCCTTTTCAATGTGTCCAGGAAAGAAAGCAAATATGATTTTGAAGACGCAACTTCAGTCCATCCAGTTTGATATTTTGCAATGAGGGCTTTCAGATCAGAGCATGAAATTAAGTGGGATGACATTAATGTGTTTAACACAGTGCCTGCTCTTCTGATCACTGTGATCAGTTGTGACATGCTTAAATAAAGTGCTGCAGTGCAGAGATTACCAAATCTAACTACGTATCTGGGGTGTGGAGTCCCAAAAACAGCTGAGTTGATCTGCCAGATTACTCTCACACACTACTTAACATTTTCCATTACTGAGACACTCCGCCCCATCCTTTCCATGCAGACTTGTCATCAGTCATGTGTCCCATATATTAAACTGTACAGGAGTAAAGCCAAGCCACTTATTTTATCAAAATAAGACAAATAGAAAGGAAAGGAGGATTATCTGAATATCTGTCACTACAAATATTAGTTTTATGAGGCTTATGTAAAATATAAAACTTCCACTAAACCAAAAGAAAAAAATTGGTTCAATAGATATGAAAGGAAATATAGCATGTTTGCTAAAGCTTTATCTCTAGTTCAAAAGGTATTCAGAGAGATGACACTACTTATTATTCTGAAGGATTCAAGCAGGTTATTCTGTTTTAACTGCTGGTCATCAGGTCTAATGAGCTGCTTATGATATATTGGTAGTTTATCACTATTGTGTCAGAGAGGCTTAATTCCTGAGAACCCAGCCTTCAAATTCTTGATTGTTGTTAATAAATTCCAGTATCTTGGTAACAAAAATGTCCTTTGTGATCAAGAATATGCCCATAAGACACAAGAGCCAAGCTGTATGTACTTAGTATCCACACACTTTAAATGTTCATATTGCCAGCTGGTTTAAACTCAATAAATTTCCTGGGCCATCCAGGCACTCCTGAGCTATCTCACTTAATCTCCATTTACAATAGTCCCCCAATATGAAAGCCAGCAAAAGACCATGGAAATTAGCTCTGTGCCTGTTGATTCAGTAACAAATGGGCTTGCCAATTGAAATCCTGTTTTTCTTTTTCTCCTTGTTTGATCTGATGCCAAGTTGTTTCACGCTTTGGTTACAAACCTTTTGTAAGAAGCTAGGTATTAGATGACCCAAAGAGGGTATCCCCTATTCAATTGCCCTCAGTACTGTCAGTGGAGAGTAGCAAACTACCTTATTTGAACATCTGTTATTATTAATATTATTATTTATTTTATTTTTGTATTGTGGTAATGTCTAGAGGCCGCAGCTGAGATTGTGCCCTGTTGTGCTCAGCACTATAGAAACACAATATAAAAGACAATCCTAGCCCTGAAGAGTTTAGTCTAAATAGGCAAGATAGACAAAGGAAGTTTTATTATCCCAAATGCACAGATTAGGAACTGAGGCACAAAGCAATTCAGTAATTTGACTCACATGGAAAGGCTGTGACAAGACTTGGACTTGAACCCAGATCTCCTGAGTCCCAGGCAGTGCTTTAATTACAAGCCCACTTCCTGTGGATTCTTTTCTGAGAGGTAAGAGGATATGCCTTGGTAGAAAAGTGGCACAGAAAACATAATGTATCTTATCTGCCTGGATATTAATGGATGACTATTCATAAAGATCTTTTACTCTAATAATATATTAAGATAGAGATGGGCCCAACTCAAGTGTAGTTAAAATATGAATATCTTTATAGCAGCTATTCTTTCATATGAAGGAACCAATGTTTTCTGAATTTTAAGAAAACATTAAACACTAAAATAATTTCAGTGGATTATGGAGGTGACTGGAAAAATGTATTTTGTACGAGTCCTGAAACACCTTCATTGCCTTCAGTTAGATGATCATATTCGATATGCAGACACATACTATTGTAGAGGACGACAGCTTCGTTAATTGTAGAACCATGTTATCAAATCCTTTTCCATACTTCATTATCTGACAGTACACAAGAGTGTGGGTCAACAAGCTTTAATGCTGATGAAATCTGCAAGATCTATTTCCTTTGTCTCTGATGTTGGGATTCAGAGCAATGCCACCTGGCGTTGAGTCAGCCTTGCTGTCCACTACACTGATACTGATTTTAGTCCAAGAATTCCAGTCTTGCTTTGCAAAGCCTATAAAAGCATGACCATGCCAAAATAAATGTTTCTTTTTCCCCCTGAAAGTTGTAGAAATACAGCAGATTCCAAAGACAGCTGCCACATTGTTTGTGACCATTGTAATGTGCATGATTTGAGCTGTTGTTCACACATCCTGCAACTATGCAATAATGATGTTTTCTGTATGCAACAGTTTAGGGAATAATTTGCATTAAGTCACTGGATATTTTAAGCTTTTAAAAACCATTGCAGTTTCTGAAGGGCACAGTGTGCGAGAGAAATAGGCCTGTTGGTCATTCACCTAATACAAGAAGTCACAAGTGGAATTCATGCTGTTATGTTAAGATGTCTGACTAAAAATAAATGAGTTTTGAATGTGCATTATGCTCAGGAGTTAAATGTTCCATCTCAGTGGATTGCAGCGGAGACTATAAATGATACACTTGAGCAATTTAAACAGTTAACAAGTGGAATAAGCACAACAAAGTTGTTGACAAAGACACAGATACTATAAAGCAGAAATAGTAAACTCTTTCTTCATCATCCAAAAGCATGGAGTCAGAAGAGGGTTTTCATTCAGGACCTTCTTGGCTCAGAAGCAAATAGCTAAGATGAGAAAACAACTACACAGAGCCTTGTTGAACAAATTATGCTAACGAACACCAATGGAACCAGTGCTTACAAATTTAAAGCTAAAAACAGAACCTGTGTTCATTCCTCTGACAATCTGCGTGGGGCAGTGCCAGACTATAGTTGATGAGATACATGATCAAAAGCATATAAAGACTCTGATTTCGGTGGAGTTTATATAAGCCTTTGGAGAGGAAACTTAGACTTGTTTCCTCATGGCTATGGAGCACGCATTGGCATCTGGAAGAGCCATTCAATGTTCAGTTTGCCAACCTGTGGGAACAGATAATCCGGTTTCCTAATTTGGCAAAAACTTTCTTTTTCCTGCATCTGTTCCAGGATGCATTTCAAGCACTATTCGTTTTGAGGCCCCTGTGACAGTTGGAAGATTATGTCTGTGCCAACTTATGAATTCTATTTTGGTTTTGTGAGTGCCATGTTATATTTAAAACTCCATTTTCAATGTAACTTTTAGTGTGGCTTTAAGCATTGTTGTAGCAGGAACTTGACATCTAATGAAGAAACTATGTCTGAGAAGCAAGAGCAAATGGTTCTACCCCAATGGAGAATGGATTTGCTACCAGCAGGGCTATTGACTTTGAACAATTCTCTGCTCAGAAGTCCAGGGAGCAGGGGGTGTTTGTATCTAGAAACTCCCCAGTGGAAGTACAGGAAAGGGTCAGAGGCAGGGGTGGCAGAAGATTCTTAAAAATGGGAGAAGGGGGCCCCACAGCACCCAAATTGTGGCTCTGCTCCTTTCCCCCCAAGGTCCCACTCTTGCACTGCCCCTTTCCCCAAAGCTCTGCTCCCGTGCCGCCTCTTCCCCTCAAGACCCTGCTTCTTGATCACTCCTCTGCCTCTCCCCCTTTTCCAAAAGTTTGGGGGCTATGGGCCCCCTGGTCCCTCCATTCTGGTGCCCCAGTCAGAGGCCATTTTTCATAGAGAACCTGGCCATTTTAAAACAAGTTAATAATATATAGCTCACCATCAGAGGTTGTGATATGAGCATTGCCAGATGTAAAATCCACCAAAGAGAAACAGCTCCATCTTATAGCTTCTGGATCTATCTATACAATAAAAGTTATCCAGGAATATCGTGTTTCATTAAATACTATCCTTGGAAATCTTTAGCTTGGTCATTCCAGTAATGCATCACCCAGACAGTGCACATAAGTAATTTCATTTGGAATTGATCAGTTTTTTATAACCAGAGAACTGAACAGTGTTGGAAAACTAAAAATACTAAAAAAAAATAAAAGGATGTGTGTGTGCATCACAAACATTTTGGGTTATTTTATGCCTACAAAACAGCAGCTCTGTGATATCTCATGTCCATAAACTCACTTACAAACACAAGCATTTGTTGAAAGGCACAGGAACTAGGATAGGTCATATTTCTAGGACCAAATTCTAACCTGGCTGCCACAGTGAGGGAGGGTTTCTTATGTCATTCTCTGCTACAGGAATCTTGTCACCTGGAACCCACTATACTCCTAGATGCTACCAGGTAATGTTTATAAGAAACTCCTAACCTTTAAGGATGTTGTGGGCAGAATGATCCACTAGCTTATAACCATTAATATAACAACTACTTCTGGCTATTAATTGACCCTTATCATGTGATGGGATATTTTTAATTCTGATTTATCTCTATATAGTTTTTCTCTCCTGTTTTCCTCCAGGCTCCAGACATAGCAATGATCCAAGTGCAGGTCTGGAGAGTGACCATTTCTCCAGATCTTTGATCGTGGCTCCATCCATTCTATTTCCATTACTCTGGCATGTGTCTGGCTTAGGGGAAAGAGTTGGGGGACGGGAGGAGGAAGGGGAGAGAATAAAGGGGGATGAATATCTGTGGAGCATTGTCAAGAAGTGAATGCTTTATTGGCGCCTAGATGGACAGCAGGTAGCCCTGCTATATACATGGGAGGGGCTGCCGGAGCCCCCCTCTCCCAACAGACCTGGGAGCCTTGCCCCGGCGAAAACAGCCGGAGGAGGGGCAGCCCAAGGGGGGGTGCAGCCAGTAAGCGCAGAGGGCATGAGAGACACGGGAGATATGGGGAGAGCTGGGAAGCCCCAGGGGGGCTGGGCAGGCCAGAGATCCGCAGCACCAGCACTGCAGCTAGCCCTGGAGCCCCTGCCTCAGGCCCTGCCAGCGGCGGCCAGGCCAACGGGCCCCCCGACCGTGCCCCAGAGGCGAGGAGCGGCTCCCTACACGGCCTGCCAGGGCCCCTGCCGCAGCACGTGGGCCGCGCGCCCGGCTGCCGGGGCTGCGCACGCGCTTAACCTCCTGTCCTAACCTTGTGTCGCTGAGGCTTCCGAAGCCAGTAGCCCCGCCCCCCTCATTATATAGCCAGATTGACTCCCTGCGCAGCCGCGCGCTGGCGTGCAGCATCAGGTCCCGCCCCCTACGTATGGGGATGAGCCCTCCGGCTTCCCGTAGCCCTTCTCTGACGCAAGGGGAGCGCAGCGGTTCCCGTCAGGTGCAGACGGGCCCGGCCCGGCGAGATGGCGGCGCAGAAGATCAACGAGGCGCTAGAGCACGTCGCCAAGGCGGAGAAATAGTGAGCGCGGCGCGGGAGGCCGGGGTCAGGCCGGGCTGCCCCTGCCCAGAGTCCCGCGGAGGCCGCGGGCCGGGCTGCGCCGCTCGCTACTGAGGGGGGAGGGGAGACGCGATTCCAGGCCCCGGGGTGTCATCGGCCCCAACCTCCCCCACACCCCGGCGCACTTTAGCGGAGAGAACTACAGCTCCCAGAATGCCGTGCGCGGGTCGGGGGGCGGTTAGAGGACGGGGGGGGGTGGGTTCCAATTTGGCCTGGAGGCCACGCCCCCTCCCCGGACCTGCCCCCGCGAGCCTGGCAGCGGGTGGGGCGCCACCAGGAAGGGCGAGGGGGGCACTAGCCTGGGGCTCAGCTGGGGACCGCTGCTCCGCCACCACTAACTCCCAGTGTGACCTTGGCTTCTCTATGCCTCAGCTCCCCACCTGTAACACAGGGCGCTGTGAGAACAACGCCATTAACCATGGGGAGTGTAGTCCCAGAAATACCCTGCGTGGATAGTGGGGTCTTGAGCTCTCCGTTCCCCCCTAACCCTAGGTGGGAGCAGTGATTGACAGGCTCCTCCACTAGAATCACTGCTCACACCTAGGGGACGCCTCTTCCATTCCCTAGTTTGAGACGGATACTAAGGGCTTGGCTACACTTACATTTTATAGCACTCTTAATTTGCTGACTCAGTGCTAATCCCCTCCTGGAGGTGGGTTAGCTCCAGAGCTCACATGTGACCACACTTGCACTTTAAAGGGCTGCTATGTAGCACTTTGAAGTTTCAAGTGTAGCCAGGCCCAAAGAGATTGATGGAGAGAAAAGGGGCGTGGGGTAGTGCTTTGGAGGCAGGTGAATGGGAGAATTAAGATGAAGAAGAAATGCATCCGAAATAAAGACTGAAAAGAGGCGAAGTGGGAAATTTGTGACTGGCTTTTGTTCAAGCAGCTTCAGTGAAGCTGTACTCACATAAAACTTATTTTGAAAGTAAAGCATTAGATCACTGGTTTCAAAACTGTAACAACCTGTGAGCCCCTGTCACTAAAATAGAAAGTCTCGCGAACCCCCTCCTAAAAATGAATATTTGTTGGGATTTTCTCCTTTATCTGAGTATAAACTATAAAAGCAGTGATCTTGGAAATATAAAATTTGTTTTATGACATGCTCATTGCACACTATTTATTTACAGTATTTTTATTACATTATGAAAATGCCAACACTCTTCCAAGATCTCACTTTTGTAGCTTGTATCACTTTGAATAACCCTGTTCTAAGACAAGGGTCTTATATTTCATCAAGGAGTATCAGATGTGAAACAGCATGAAGGTATTTAAGAAGCCAACTCAAAGAGTTCTTCCTACACAAGCATTCGGGTCTTGAGCAGTCCAGGCAAATAACGCATGGTACTACAAAGCTTAAACTTGTTTGTCATAAGAATTTTAAAAACCAATACCAGTTGCCTATTTAATTTTTAAACCAGTGAAAAATATCTTCCCCCATTTCCATTTCTTATAAGGACTCTTGAAGTTTCCTCAGTGTGACAGATCCTTGCTTTGATCTGTGTAGCTCCTAGAAGTCTAGGGGCTCCGGGCTGCCGGACCTGTGCTGCCCGCTGTTCCTAGGGAGAGCTCTGTCTGCCATTAGGGAATTTTTTCCCAAGAACCGCCTGTAACATTTCCCGAACCCTTAGGGTTCATGAACCACAGTTTGGAAACCACTGCATTAGATGCTTAGATGTAAACATTGTTCCAAAGAGGTTATGATTTAAGTAGCCAAGAAAGACAAACTCTAGATCCATGGTTTTCAACCTGTGGTCTCTGACCTCGGGGCAGGGGGTCTGCATACTGTGCCTAAGATTTCCAAAGGGCTCCACACTTCCATTTGAAACTTATTAGGGTCCGCAAATGAAAAAGGGTTGAAAACCACTGTTGTAGAAAGACAATATAAACTGTCAGAAGTACAACACATGATAATTAACTTTTAATTCCAAAACCTCCATCCTGAAACAAGTTGTTCCATTATTGCTAAACAAAAGTGCTTTTGTTCTGTACTCCCCACTCAGCAGAAATAATTTGATGCTGGTCCTGAAAAGAAAAGGAGAAATTACAGAATGTACAAAAGTGTTTAAACATGTATTCCTCATCTGATCTGGATGGAGCAGTGGGGCCCAAATTGTTGGTCCTTGCTTCCTAACCCTTAGTATCTGTCAGTTTTCCCCATCTCACATGGATGGATGTGGGCGGTTTCTAGTAAAGTCTGGAAGGGGATGGGACTCGGTGTCCCCCTATGGGCCAACTCTCTCTCCCACTCTCATTGCCACTTTTTAGAGCAACAGAAACAAAACCATATACGGTATGTTGACAGCAGGAAGAAGAGTTTCTTGTTTCAATCATTTATTCATGGGCTTTTTGATTTTGCATTTCAGCCTGAAAACTGGATTCTTAAAGTGGAAACCAGACTATGATAGTGCAGCTGCTGAATATGGAAAGGCAGGTATGTATGACTATATATGGGAATGCATTTTATAGGTTTAAATAATCCAGTAACTTAATTTTAAATAATATTTTGGTTGTCATTTTAAGAAATCTGTAGATGGTTGTGAGGGCGGGGAGTAAAATAAAAAACCAAATCTTTCTAATTTTACTATGAAATACATTTCAAATTGTGCTTATGTGTTTCAAGTATTTATTTGAAATTATTAGAACTAATAACATGTTAACTGAATTCCAGTACAGATTACACTTTTAAATATCTTACTTTCAAAATATGGGTGAACAGAGTTAAGTGGACTTTTGAATACATTGAATTTTTTTTTGTTGTGAGACAGATTTAAAAAAAAGAAAGAAAAGAAAGGAGTCTGTTTTGTAAATAGGGGCTTGATTTGTGTGTGTGAGCGCATGTCCACTCTGCATGGGAATCCCTGTTGTCTTCAGTGGGAGCTTCATGCAAGGAGTGGCAAAAGAATTGGACTTTGAGTGAGGAAGGGAAATTCCTAATGCTGTATAGAGGCAAATAGTGGAAACCTCTGCAGAAGTGACTGTGATTTTATTCTTTCTTTGTCCTCTTGATGATTTGTTCAATACTAATTTATTTGACAGACTTCACAGAGAGAAAATGTACATGCAAAGTTTGTCTATTGGGTACTTTGAAGGTGCATACTGTTTAAAGGGCAAATATTCCTCTCCCTCCCTGCTCAGTTGAGGTTGATGAGGATGAGGGGAGAAAGCTATCTGATTCCTGAAGGTTAATGTTTGCTGTTGGATCTCTGACATACCCCGCTCCATTTCTTAAAGATCTGTTTTTGAACCCTTGGACACAGATGGTGCTCTTAGGATCCAGTTTATATGGTGTGTTTATATGGTGTAACTTTCCATTCGTATGCAGGTGATACTCAAATCTGTCTTGGCCTTCCTATTGCAGTGCCAATCTGGTTTTGCCTGATTGCTGTCCGATACACTGAACTTTGTAAAATTTAAATCTTTCTGAACATTCCTCCTTCTCCCATGTTCCTCTTACTGTCTCTCTCTGTCTCCCCCCGCCCCCCCCACCTCCCTTCCGTGAGCCCTCTGGGGACTCTTATCAGTAGTTTTAGAACACCATCTTCAAATAAACATTTTGGTGCTCACTCATGCTTTAGATTTATTTTTGACAATATCTCAGTGTTCTGTCTTGAGTTTTGTTAAATTTAAATCTCTCAATATTGACTCTTTTTCAGTAAGCTACTGAGCAGAAATTCTACTGAATGTGTTGACATCTTATTCTTGAGGATTTCTGCTCCTTATATGCAAGTATCCCGGAAAGTGTCACACTGATATAAAATGTAGCAGCCCAATTCTGTTAGATTTATTTTTGCCTAGTCACATTATCCTCCTCCCAAAATCTATTTCTTCCACTAATAAGCCAGAAAGATATGCTGCAGATGCTATTACACTTTATATTCCCAGTCACTCACACAGATATTACATTCTTGGTTTTGTTTTTATAAGTCATCTGTAGCAATTGGGGGAAAAAAAAGATATGTGCGCGTGCACTCCCCACTAGTGGAGCCGAGTCTGCTTCAGTTTTTAAAATCCTGATTAAGTACACATTAGCTGGTTAGGGTTTTTTTATATTTGAATGTGCCCAGAACTAATTATGAAGGCTGGTACTTATTGCAGGTGCACTTCGTTGTTGATGGGGATCTTGATTTAGACAGGAAACTGCAATGAGGCATCACTTCTAATGTTTTAGAACCTTAAAATAAACTTATTTGGCATCATTTCTGTGAATGGAAAGGATTCTGAACTGCAGGTATTCATCTGAGAAGAGGGGCTGACTATAGTGAAAATCCAATTAGCCTGCATTGTATAGAGGGAGAAAGTAGTCTTATGAGCCTTGATATAAGCTATAATAAATTGATAAAGAATGTAACTAAATACTTTCATTATGGGGCAGATTTTTTAAAGCTATTGGGGCCTAAAGATGTGGATAGGCACCTACTGGGATTTTCAAAAGTGTCTAGGCAGCCAACTCCCGTTTGAAAATCTCACCACATGCCTATCTGCATTTTTAGGTGGCTAAATACCTTTTTAAAAATCTGGCCTTGTGTGTCTTGACTCTTGAACAATAGATGAAAGAAGGAAAATGGCAAAACATAAAACACTTTTTCCCCCCCCCCTTCAATTCTTCTTTGTAGGTGTTGCTTTTAAGAATGCCAAACAGTTTGACCAGGCAAAGGACGCCTATTTGAGGGAAGCTGAAGCACATGCAAATAATAGAGCGTATCTTTTCACTGATGGTTAGTTCAGTATTCAATAAATTGAATAACTATTTAGCAATCAGAACTGGACTGAGGGAGGAGGTGATGTGGAAAGATGGAAGAGAGAAACACAGACTAATATTAAAAGTTTTCTTGGCTCACTTCCAAAATTCATTTTAAAGAATGTTTCCTTGGGGGCTTGAATTTTATCTGGTGACTGAAAAATAAGAAGCCCTACGAAGCCGGTCCCTAGCACAGCAGAGCTGTGGTCTATGATTTGGGTGCCCAGGTACCATTCACCACATAAGTAATAAAAATTATTATTATTATTATTAACAATCATATTAACAGAGTCTAGTGTTTGCTTTCTGTTCCTGGATTTAGTCCCTAGACTTCCTTGAAATGTTTACTTTTTGATGGGTTTTTGTTTGATGGGGTTTGTGGGGTTTTTCCCCTCTTTTTCTTTGCGCCCCCTCCCCACTGCAAGTACATGACTTAGAGGGGATCTCCTCTTTTTAGTTTGTAACATGGCTTTTAAATGGAAGAACTTAGGGAATATGTGTGCTAGTTTTTTAAATCCATTTGTATGTTTTTTTCCGTGGGATGCCTAGAAATGGATGATAAACATGAAACATACTGCTAAAAGATGAGCTAACATTACACTAGCTAACACAATGTGGTAACCAAAACTCTTTAAATAAGTGTGTGTAATTTAGTTTCGTCAGATATTTCTTAGTTGGTTATGTTGAATTTTATTTTGCCCTTATGTTTATTTAAAACAAAAACTAGCATGGACACTTATCAGATTAGTTTTGCCTCTGTATAAATGTTCTCTTTGGAATTAGTATTTAGATAAAAGTTCAGTCTGCTTAATCCTTCCGTAAATTTAATATATAATTAATTACCTGTTGTATCCTTAACTTTGGCTCTGTTACATCCAGTCTCTTCCATGCTGCCAAGTAAGTTTAAATTCCTCAGTTAATTTGATGCATTTCCTAGTATGCTATGTGTATATAAAGATGGGACTATTTAAAAGTTGCATACATTGGGGCTAAATCTGCTTTCATTGAAATAAATGGCAAAGTTTCCATTATTTTCACTGGTTCATGATCAGATTTATTAGTGGCTTCATCCTGGAAAGCTGTTGATACTCTGCAAATCCCATTGAAATAAATGGAAATTATGACTTTTTAGCACCTCTCAGGTTTAGTTCCAATATCTCTTGGATTGATCATCAGTAGGATATTATTCAGGATCTGTTTATTTCATTTGGGTTATTGCTCACTGCATGTATGATTAAGGTGGTAATTTTTATTTTCACACACTTGAAATTTCTTCAGTATCTCTAATGGTATTACAATGGTGCCCTATAATATTAGCTGTTCTTAATTCTATTAGGAGTGAGTTTTTTTAAAATGTCTTTCATGCCACTGTGGTCTAGTCTGTGTAGTGGAAACACAATCAGACCTTTCCTACCCTCCCATTCCTCCAATTCATGGCAAATAGTGGAAAGACTGTCTGATAAGTTTGAAGCACTGGTGAAAAATTTGCCACACACAGTATGTTATAAAAACAGGAAGGTATCTTTGGTCTGGGCTGGGAAACATGCTTTTTCAGTGCTTCAAATATGGTTAAAAGCACTTGATCCATATAAAACAACACAGTCACAGTCTCAGGGATACTCTTTATCCCCTCTGTATGGTCTACTCCAGACTCTAATAGGCTATCATTCTGCCAACCCTTCAGCAGGATTGGAGCCCTGCTGAAGGGTTGGAAGAATAAAAATGTGTCTGCTAGACCAAAAGAAGGTCTTGATATAAACACAGCTATTGATATGTTACTCAGTGTCTGGAAAACCTATTTTGAGTCAGTATATGCAAACTACCGCTGGGGATGGTATGTCTTTAGAGTCACTTACCATATTAGCAGCACGGCTAATCCATCCTGAACACGCCTGATCCCATCTGATCTCGGAAGCTAAGCAGGGTCGGGCCTGGCTAGTACTTGGATGGGAGACCTCCTAGGGATATGAGGTGCTGTAGGCTTAACATGGGCGTGGGGCTAGCAACTCCACCCTGTAGGGAACCAACTTGCTACTGAAATGCCAACAACAGAGATGGAGTGCTCTGTGCTTGGTGGCCCATACCCCGCCTGGGGGGTGATGGTCAGAGAGAGAGAGAGAGACTATATTAGCAACTGGCCTTAATCATTGTCCACTGTTTTTAGTTCCTGAAGTGTTACAACAGCTGCTCCTCGATGGAGTTGAATTCAATCATACATAAACTATTCATGAACATAATAAAGTGGTCCCCAAAGATGCAACACAAGGTTGCAATATCTGTCACTAGTGCACAAGTGAGAACCTATCTTTTTAAATAAAAGCCATGTACAGTGTTTGAAATGTGTGTCGCTATGATTCACCATTAGCTAATGTAAGACATGTCACTTCGACTCACTGAAATAACACCGTGTGAGTAAACCTAACGTCTTCTCTCTTTGTAGAGCTTATGAACAAGCAGGCATGATGTTAAAGGTATTTACTGGTCACTTTATTTATGTGTTGTTTTAAAACAATAAGTCTCCCATGGACAGTTGGTATTTTAAACTATAAGCAATTTTTAGCTTGCAGCATTAACATTAGAGTGGTACTAATACTTCCAGTGTTGACATTTTATTTCTTCCCCCCCCCCCCCCCGTGATTTTTAAATGATGCAACATTTTCCTGGTTGAAACTTGATAAATCAAAATCGGGATGGGGGCAGGTTGAGTTTGCTATGTATTAAGAAAAGAGAAATGTAATTAATCTAATGTACTTCATAGTAGCAGCTTATTTTTTGAGTTCAGATAAATAACATGTCCTGTTGTTACTTACCGGGGATACACCCTCAAAGGGGCAGGAAATTAGAGATGAACTTGAGATTTCTTCCTTCCTTCTGTTTTGATGAGAGGGGAAGGGGAGTTCGCCTTTGTAGAATAATCGCGGGACATCACTCTACTCTGTCTCCTTCCAATGCTCCACAGAATCGGAGGGCTGTCCATGTGTAGATCCTGTGCGTCTATGAAATTTTCCCAATAGAAAAATAAGGTCATTTGTTCTGAATTCCTGGGAGTTGGCAGGTTGATGGTGTTGCAGAGAACAACCAGTGACATGTTCTCTCATTATGGCGGCATCTGACTTCTGCAGAGGTAGTTCTGCTAGGTTGAGAGAAAGGAAGGAGTCATTACCTATTTTATAGCTCAGCTCCAACTCCACAGACTTTCCAGGTTAGGGGTGGGCAAACCTTTTGGCCCGAAGGCCACATTGGGGTTGCAAAATTGTACGGAGGGTCGGGTAGGAAAGTCTGTGCCTACCCAAACAGCCCATCCCCTATCTGTCCCCCACCGGACAACAGGGCAGAGGCCTGGGGCCAGACAGGACGGTCCTGCAGGCCGGTGTGGTCTACGGGCCATAGTTTGCCCACCCCTGTTCTGTGCTGTATACAACTGACCAAAAATGCCAGAAATCAAAGAGTTCTTGTAAATGTTTGAGTTTTTACTGTAGGAGGCATTGGGGTATGTTTGGCTTAATTGCTTATTTCCATAAGAAGCTGCAAAATAACATTTCACCACCAGATCCAGAAGTGCTTGGAAGCTATGGTGTAACAAGGCAACTTCACACTCCCATCTATCGAAGTATCTGCCATATTCATTTCAAGGCAGATGCAATAAAGAACATACATCAATAAAATAATTTTCTTTACGGAGGCCAAACTCATTAGCTTTGATATAAGACCGCCTACATGGTACATAATATTTTACTTCATGCCATTTGGGAATTGCCATAAGGTAGAATTACCTTGCAGTAAACACACTAAGGCATCATTAACTTCTTTGGCTGTCCCTCGGTGTGAGAATATCTACCAGTGGGGTTCATTGGAGGGTTTTTAAGTGGCTGAAGAGCCCAATTCATGCCCTGCAGATTTTCCCAAAGAAGTGACAGGTGTAATCTTGGAGAAGACCTAGTTGTTGACTGGACTGTTGCCCCTTTCTTTCCTCCTTTGTCACATCTCTGAGGAGAGCAGACGTGCTCATGAGACAAAATGAGCTTTGGCTTGGCCTATGGTGTGGTGCCACTGTGTTCTGTTCCGCACTGAATCATCCCAGTTTGTTGGATTGATGCCTCCCTTTTTAAGGTGTGCTTTCAGTATGTCTTTGAAGCGTTCTTGCTGTCCTCCTTGAGTCCTTCTTCCCTGATTTAACTGAGAGAAGAGTACTTGCTTCGGTAGGCAAGTGTCAGGCATACATACACAGTGGCCAGCCCAGCAGAGTTGGTGTTTCATGACCTGCCCTTCTGTACTGCTCATGCTGGCTGCAGAGAAAACGCTGATGTTAGTGTGTGGGTCTTCCCAGCTGATCCTGAGAATCCTCCTGAGGGAGTGCTGCTGGAACCATTCCAGCCACTTGAGATGTCGTCACCCTGGTGCCTGTTTACAGATCTCTTATTGAAGATTCATTTGAGTAGTCTTCAAAGAATGTGCTGGCACAATAGATCCTGTATTCAAATTCTGGGTCAGTGCTGGCTGTTTGGGAGAGGTGGCTACCACGGTATGGAAAATGGTCCACTTTTTTCTAGGGGTTCTCCACTGGTGGTAATTTGTGGAGTACAAAGAGTAGTTTATGCAGGTAAGGGCTTGTAGAGTGTGTTGGTTTACCCGCTGTTGAGAGAGACCCAGACTGATAGGCATCTTGAAAAAGATTTAGGGTACTTTTCAGGTCAGCCTCTCTGTGTGCAAGAAAGACACAGTCTTCTGCATATTGAAGGACAGTGATGCCAATTCTCATGATCTTGGATTTTGTTTGGAGATGTTGGAGACTGAGGAGTTGACCATCCGTCTGATACTCCATCCCGATTTGATCAGAAAGGCAGTCCTGGATGAGAGTTCTAGGTGACAGCTCCCATACCTGTAGCCCTTCTGTTTTAGCTCAACATAAATCTTTTAGTCAACAGAAATTTAGTTTTCTAATCACATTTGCCAGAATCCTGTTAGTGATTTTCCATGAAATAATGACTTGATAGCTATGCAGTTTATTGAATGGGTTTAACCGATAGTTGGAAAACCTAATTTGGGGATAGAAAATCAAAGTATAATGAAATAAGCTAATTAACCACCATAAGCTAGTTTTTTAATGAACTCAAAGCAAACTTGTAACCCAGATGTTGATCAGTTAAACAGACTTTCAGAGAATCATTAGTTCAGGGTTCAAATCAAGTACTACAAAAGGTCTATATATGTCCACGTCTGATGATGTGCCCTCTAAACAAATTGAAAAGTGATGAAGGGAAACAAGACTGGCTGCTCTGATGTTGTAGCTCCACTTTGTGAGTACTCATTTAGTTATTTCATCATGTGGCTAATCCAAAGAACAAAATCAGCCAACTTTTCTGATTTATCATAGGTAGGTGGAGGGGAAAGTAGAATGAGTCTCTTGTATGCTTGTTTGTACTGTGGCTGTTGTAGTTTACTTTGCTGGGAGCTGAACTCTACAAATGTAATGCTGTGCAATACAGAATACTTTACTTTGGTGTTATATATTAGCATAGTTTCTGACACCCTTATTCTTCCAACTTTTTCTTACAGGAGATGCAAAAACTTCCTGAAGCAGTTCAGCTGATTGAGAAGGCCAGTATGATGTACCTGGAAAATGGAACACCTGACACAGCAGCTATTGCACTGGAACGGGCTGGAAAGTAAGCCTGCAGTATTGGTAGCAAGGCACTGATGTGTTGTGATTTTTGTCCTACTTTTTGTAGACTGTTGTTTGAATCCTGTACTAGGAGAAAACTTTATTATTTGAGCTGAATAATAATAATGCTGGCTTGTATTTATTTCAGGCTAATAGAAAGTATGAACCCAGAAAAGGCTGTGCAACTCTATCAGCAGACAGCAGCAGTGTTCGAAGTAAGTACTACCATTTTTATTTGAACAGCAAAGGAAATAGATTGAGTAGAAGGAAGAAGTGTTCAAGATCAGTCAGCCTAAAATAACTCTGCATACAGATAGCTGTAACGTGAGGTTGAGTTTTGAGCTCTATCTTGTTCTCTATCACAGCAATGGGTGAATAATGTTGCACAGGAAGTCACTCAGCTCCTATTGGGATATTTAATGTAAAGGTGCCGAGTCCAGCTTTGCTCCTTCCCTACCAATACTCCATCCCCCCCTGTATAGGATCGGAATTTAATCTCCTATCCAGCTTCCTCCCACTTCTTGGGCAGCCCAGAGGGAGGGAGCTCTGTAGCAGTTCTGTGACATTGGGAAGATGTTACTCAGCAGAATGTTGGCTAAAATTACGAAGGCCATGGAAGAAACCCTCACGGACCTGAGCTCATGCCTTATGTTTGTATTTCATTTAAAAAAAGAGAAACGTTGTATAGATTTAAAGACATAAATGTGTAACACCTTTTATTTTTGTTCTGCTCCTTTAGAATGAGGAACGTTTACGGCAGGCTGTAGAATTACTAGGGAAGGCCTCAAGACTTTTAGTCAGAGGACGCAGGTATAACTCTTCATATTCTGAAAACCCATGTTTTCTTCTAAGTATAATTGAAATCATTACTGCTGAGTTTCACTGAAACTACATACTCCCTCTTCAAAAGTCACTGTCTGGAAGCAGAACATTATGTTTATGCCAGTAAAGACTAAAATCTAGTTTAAGTTTCTGCTGGCTATACCTAAGTGCTAAAAAACTTATCTGATTTTTTTTTTCTTGTTTTGTGTTTTTAATGCTATAAATTTTTTAGTGTTCCTCTAATAATTCAGTGAAGAAGAATTATGACTTACTATGAACCTGGTGTGCTTCATCTCTAAAGTTCATCAATGGGAATTATTCCCAACAACACTAGGTAGTAAACACTTAATAATCTACCCAATTTACACACGAGGGAATCTAAAGTAGGGGAATTAAGTGACTTACCCGACCAAAGTGACCCATATGTGGGTGTCTGATTCTGAATCAAGGGTGAAGTGTTTGACTTTGAATCCTCTGGTTGACCTAATTTTCTGATACTGTTGGTTAGTAGTACCAAATTTTACCATGATTTAGCATAAATATAAATAACTATAACCTATAGCCTACTATAAGGCTGTCTTTGAGTCTGTGTTCCCAGTTAAATTTTGTCAAGCCTCGAGTGTGCTGTTATTGTGAGCAACAATGGTAATCTGAAAGGAAACAAGGAAAACCCTTGGCAGGACTGTCGGCTGAGATGTGTACATTAATGTTTTTGAGGCTGGCATGATTGTCATACTGATTTATAGAGAGCGCATTGTATCTGATGTCACTTGGGGTTTGGAACATTAAGTAACTTGAATATAGTTAAACTGGAAATCTGTTATTAAGCATATTTTGTTAGGTTTTCATCATCAATCACAATAGCAGACTTTGGCATAATTTGTGTGAGCAGATCAGGGAGGTCCTACTACTGTGGATGTCACTGATTCTGCTTCAGAAGAGTAGTAGTCTGAAATATCTATATTCCTTGAATGACTGTTTTGTGAGTTTCAATGAAAGAAAAACGATGGTAGGGAAATAATTCTTGGCAATCATAATTCATGTGAGATGTGTTGAATCCCTTAGCTGCTCTGTGAAGTCCTTAATACATTCAGTTATAGTAACTAGTAACTTGCCTCCAAAATAGCTTGATTAATTAAAGTGTGAAGTAAGGCCTGGTCCCAGCTAGGGCTTAACGTCGACTTTAGCAAGCTAAAGTCGATTTAAGCCTGTACCTGTCCTCACATGCATGCCCTTAAAGTCGATTTAAGGAGACCTTAAAATCGACTTCTGTACTCCTCCCTAACGAGAGGAGTAGCTGAAATCGACCTCTCTCTGGGTCGATTGTGATCTAGTGAGGATGTATGGGACTTTAAGCCTCCGACCTTCGGAGCAGCCCCTCGCCGGACCCCCCCGCCCGAGCAGGCGGGGGGGGGGAGGGAGAGCCGGCGCGGGGCTGCTCGGGCGGGCGGGGGGGTCCGCGGACCTGCTCAGGCGGGCACGGGGGCCACGGAGCTGCTCGGACTGGGGCTGGTCCCCTGGGGAGCGTGCCTGGCTGCCCCGAAAGGTGGTGCCAGCTGGGGACTCCCGGCACTGTGGGATACCTACCCACAGTGTAATGCTGGCTATGTCGACCCCTGCAAAAGTTTAAGGACAGACACTGTCGAGCTGCTGTCCTTTGTGGGGACGCACTAAGTTGATTTTCTAAAGTCTACTTTAGAAAATCGACTTAAGGGAAATCGACCTACTGCTGTAGTGAAGACACACCCTTAGATTTATAACTGACAAATATCTGAAGGTCTAATAGTGGTTAATGAAATTTTAAATCATGTGCTTCTTGATTACATGCCTTTTCCAAAACCGAGCAATTTTTTTATGTTTAAAAATGTAAAATTGACCATGAAGGGACCATTCCTAAGTTCTCTTAAATAGCATGTTTTTTACATCCATGTTACAAAACACTAGCAAGTACTTATGATACATTTTAAATGTATGCAAAACTTTAAAAATGTCTTTCCAGGGTATTAGGCAGGGTTATTGTCATTTTTTTTACAACTTGAAATCCCCTACTGTTTTGTCTGAAAAGACCCACTTTTGTCCTTTATTTAAAACATTTGTGTTCACATTGCAAATATATTTATTCCTCAGGCATAAAAAGGATGGAGACCTTGGACAGTCCTGCTAAACTTTGAGTTTCACTAATTTTTATATGTAGCTTATGATCATGTATGTGGGGTTTTAAAATCTAAACTGTTGCTACAGGGGGAGAGTTTTATTTTTTTTTAAAAAAGTCAGGGTAGTGCCAAACTCTCAGATAAACTGATGTTTCAGTAGCTGACTTGTCCTTTCCGGTGCTCCAGCTTGATGCTGATTCTATGATGCTAAAGGTGTCCTCTTTTGGATGAGATGTATCATGAAGGTCCTGACCACATCTGTCCTCAAATATCCGGTGTAAACTCTTGGGTCATTAACCTTGATGTACTTCCCGTCTAAGGGCTGGTCTCCACTGGGGGGGAAATCGACTGTAGATATGCAATTTCAGCTACGTTAGTAACGTAGCTGAAATCGGCGTCTCTACAGCCGTCTTACCTCCTGTGCTCACGGCGGCGGCAGCGTGGTCCCCCGCCGACTCCAGCTTGTGCCTTTTGTAGAGCTGGACTCCCGGAGTCGACGGGGGAGCCGCTGGCAATCGATTTATCGCGTCTTGACGAGACGTGATAAATCGATCACCAAAAGATCGATGCTTCCCTGCCGTAGTGAGGACAAGCCCTAAATGTACTCTGCAGTTTAAGTTGGATACAGCGTTTACTTACTGTTCAACAGTTGTAATGTTGTGACTTGTAAAATACTTGCTATATTTCAACAGTGTGTGCATGTACCACTGCTTGGTTAGAAATTTAGCTCTCTATACACTTCCACTGTCTGAAATGATCTTTGCTCAGCATAACTAATCACGAAGATATTTGCAAGTAAATATTCAATTTCCTTTCTATTTTAGATTATTTGGATTTGCACCTGTAGGGTGCTGAACATCATGGTGGTATCCAGCAAGAATTTAAATGACAGATTAGACCAGAGCTCAACTCTTCACAGGAATGAGCCCTGTCTGCTTCTTTTATGCAATTTTGGGTACTCATAATTCATCACCCATGAGTGTTTTTATTTAAAAAAGTAATGTGCACTGGATTGTGACTTCCTTGAATGAGTTGGGGTGATTTCAAAGCGTTTGTGTTCACATAGGTCTGGGACCTGGCAATGACAGGGACAGAAATGCTAGAAAAATAGAGTACATAAATATCTTGGTGCTCTGATTAACACACAACTAAACGTCCTTGGCATGTGGCATTGATGGCTTTCACACTGAAGTGCTGATTTCTGGATTTTACTGTAGTATTTTACCTGGTAACTCAACAATAACAGGATTTCTGAAAGATTGTGTATTTTTTTTTACCTTTGCAGTGTTACACTGATGCCATTAAGATTGAAAACCAAATGAAAACTTTAAGACTTGATAGTTTGGTGTTTAGATGACTTTGATTCTTAATGACAGTGGATTTAAACAAAAATGGTTGCTTTTTTTCAGTGTGGAGAATTTTTTTTTATTATTATAAGATGCAAATATGAACTCTATTAATAGGCTTCATGTGGATTACTGAAATAGCTTTACAGCTCCTGTGCCTTCTTTACCACCTACAAACATTAAAATACACATATCCTAAGGCTATAATCCAGGGGTGGGCAAACTGTTTGTTTGGCCCGAGGGCCGAATTGGGTTCAAAATTGTGTGGAAGGTCAGGTAGGGAAGGCTGTCTCTCCTCTAACAGCCTGGCCCTCCCTTCCACCCCCCATCCCCTGACTGCCCCCCTTAGAATATCCCTGAACAGCGTGTCCGGCTCCAAGCCAGACAGGCTGCCTAGTTGATTTGCTGGAGAGTGCAGTCCCACCCTCCCAGAGCGCTGCTCACACAATGCCCTGAGGCTGTGGGAGATGAGCACAGCAGGGGAGGGGCCGGAGCATTCTCCCCAGCCAAGGCTCAGGGGCTGGCTAGGAGGAGTCTGCGGGCCATAGTTTGCCCATCCCTGCTCTAATCACTAGTTTCTTTACACTGATTTCTCACACTTCCTTCTGTGTTTGTTTGTTTGTTCTTGTTTCTAGATTAGATGAGGCTGCATTGTCTATTCAGAAGGAAAAAAATATTTATAAAGAAATTGAAAATTATCCAACATGCTATAAGGTAAAGATCTGAGTGAATGTTTCTTTCCTGTTTATAAAATAGAAATGTGCAAAAGGAAATTGATTGGCCTATGGGTCTGCAGCAGCTCTAACTGAATGGTACTGTAAGCCTTGCAGTCCAGGATAAACTTCTCACTGTATGAACACCTCTTGAATGGCTAACCCCGCCTTTCACCCACCCCCTTAACTGACTTGTGTCAGCATAATAGTCTTGAAAATGCTGAAGATAGCTGTCCCAGGTAATCAGAATGTTTTTTAGAGCTTTCTCATCATCTTATTGAAATGCTAAAAGATAAAATATCTGTGTAGGTGAACCTGCAAATACAGTTAAATTAAATAATTCTTTGGGCTACGTGGGATGGGAGACATGTTAATTTATTCTCTAAATGTGCCTTGATGACAAAAAGTGGACCAGATATTTTGAATGCATTAACTTGTTGGACAAATGATAGGATTTTCTGACCGAGATATGCTTAACATAAGCAAAAAATTGGTTTGTGGTTTCAAAATTATTGTTAGAATAATTTTGTCTTTTAATTCTAAATTTATCTGAACCTAGATTTACAATCTAAGATTACAACAGAATTGTTCCACTTTGATCTCTTCCTCTACACTATTTTTAAAAAAGATGGGTCAGATCCACAGCTGATGTAGACACATATTTTCAGAGCCCATAATTTTTTTTTTTTTTTTTTCATTGGGGAATGGTAGTGCAGGGAACAGTGTAGACCAATTGTGCCATTGATTTTAGTGTCCTTTTTTTACACCTGTCATGAGCAAGCTACAGGACTTTTGCTATTGAATTCATAACAAAAGTAACATATCTTACATTTGGTTACTAAAGAGTAATCAGTCATTTCTTTTATTTTAGAAAACTATTGCTCAAGTCTTAGTTCATCTTCATAGACATGACTATGTTGCTGCAGAAAGATGTGTCAGGGAAAGTTACAGGTAAGGCGTATATTTGCCTCCATGTTTTCAAACTTAAATTTTGATTGTTTAAGATTAATTCAGATCAATCTTTAATAAAGAACCATGTGGCAATTCTATATTTCTACAGGTTTGAAGCCTGTACTCTGCTGGTTTGGCTTATGGTACAACAATGCAGTGTCTTTTGAAAGACCACCATTTGAAAAAGTTGTTGTTTTTCAAATGGTCAGTGGTAGTATTAGTATACTATTGGTTTAATAGCAAGTTATGCATAACCTTAAAATAAACAATGAAAATATTTATATTTATTTACTATTTGCTTAACAATTAAACAGCTAGAGGAATTTTATTCAGTTTGCTACTCTCCCCTTTTCTGTTTCTTCTTTCCAGATTATCTGTTTCCTTAGCTTTAATAAAAGCTGAATAAACAGTACAGGGCTGTTGCTGTTGGTGTTCTTTCACTAAAAAATATTTAATCGCCTCGTTTTAGTAGCTGTTTCTTTCATACACTGAACAGAGAAGGGTTAGCTCTTGTAACTGTCAGAACTCATAAGGGACCTTTTGATTGTCACCAATTGAATTTACTGTTTTTATTTTGTTTTACCGTTTTCTTGCCACTTTATATCTTAAGACCAGATATCATGCATTTTTTAAATTCTAAAGGTAATTAAAAATGGATCATTTTAACATAAGTCTTTTCCCTGCCTAGTCTCTCACTTATGATTCCATACATGCACTGTAAAAGAAAAATATTATGACTAGTTAACAGAAACTCGAGATTTAAAGTACTTCTGTCATTTGGGATCATGCAGACAACTAGTCCCAAGCAGACAACTAAACATTTTAAAAACATTGAGATCTGTTTATAAATTTGCATGGGTAGATCATGCAATCAAAAATACATTTTCACGTCAATAGATATTTTTGTTCAGCTGGGTTTTGAGACTTATTTAAGCAATACCATAAAATTTTATAAACACAAGCCTTACAGCTGCCAGTCCATTTAATCTTAAATCAGAGACATGTAAACATAAACATAGAGTTGTGTGCTGTGAGTGGACAAGTTAAATGTTTTAAATGAACTTTTGTTTCCTTTAGTTTACCGGGATTCAATGGAAGTGAAGATTGTGCAGCACTAGAACAGCTTCTAGAAGGATATGACAACCAGGACCAGGATCAAGTGTCTGATGTCTGTAATTCACCACTCTTCAAGTACATGGACAATGATGTAAGTTAGCATTTCATGTGGATTTTCATAAATCTTTTTTTTCCTGATTAAAAAAGAGAGAACTGTTTTGGCAGAAACTATTTTGGAGTTACTGTCTCTTCTGGATTTGCTCTCCCCACACTCCAACTTCTCATATTTTCCACTTTACTGCTCACCACTTGTAAATTTCCACATTCCTCCAATCTTCCCTCTTATCTGGAAGGGTCAGATGAATGAACAGCTTGCAGCATTCATAAGTCTGTCTGAAAAATTGTCCGGAATATTGTTGAATAACATCTTAGTTCAATTCCCTTCTGTTCCCAACGTGGGCTGAAAACTCTGCGCTCAGCGCTTCAGCTCCAAAACACGGTATTATTTGTGCAAGTCCATTTTAGCTTGAAATCCATGGACTGGCATTGAGAGATGCTAAGCATCTTCAACTTTCATTGATATCTAGAGGAATTGCAAGCACTGCTCGGTTCTCAAGAGTGGCCATGCTAACTCGCTGTAAAATTACAGGACCATTTGCTATTTTGAAGAAAGATGTCCTTTTTCCTTTCAAGAAAATACTTGCTATTTTAAATAAACACCCGCATATTTGCAAATTGTCGAAAGAAGACTTAAGACAGAAAGGCACTAATAGAAACTTCTGATCATCCTAGTATAGGTTTTCTAACGATATTTAATTTTCACCAAATATAACTTTAAAATCTAAAAAGATGATGCCATCTTGATTGAAAAAGCTTCTGTAAAAGACCACTTATGTGGTGGTTAATAAAATATGCAGTGCTGCACATTTAAAAAACTGCATGGACGAGACTTGCTTCTCTGAAACTTAGTCCATTGTACTGTGCAACATGGCAAAGATTATTTTATGAAGGAGCAGAATTAATAGTACATGTTTAATCACTTTAGCACAGAGAGAATAGTACATGCATTAGGTCTCTCTTTATGCTATTGGATCAGAATACTACAAAATAATGGATTGTTGCCATTTTGAGTGTAGTCAGTAGACTCAGGCAAATACTGCTCACCTTACTTAGGAGTGTAGTCCCATTTATTTCAGTGTGATTCTTTCTAGAGAAAGGCAATTAGGATTTGGCCCTATGACAGTGTGGACACTAAACCTGTTGTCATGTTGTTTGTTGTTGTCAGTATGCCAAGCTTGCTCTTAGTTTGGCAGTCCCAGGTGGGGGAACTAAGAAGAAATCACCAGTTACTGCACTGGAGAAAGCAGGAGGACCGGCTGCAGTTGGCCCCCATGCCGAGGAGGAAGATGATGAATATTCTGGTGGACTGTGCTAGTTGTAAATGTGTTTAATGTTAAATATCAGACTCGCTGTTTGTGGATGTTGAACATATCCAGAGGTACCAGAGTTACCAGCGCTTCGTTGCAATCATGATATCAAAATGCTAATATGACTTGACAGCTTTTGGGTACTATTACAAAAAAGCATGATATCCCACTACTTGTTGAAGCATTTCTGGATTCATTCTGTACATGGTAAGAACTTCTTGAGTGCATCCACTGCCTTCCTCTGATTGAAATATTTGAGTAATATTGTATCTTCTCTAAAAGCACATGGGTTAAAAGAAACTAAATCAGATGGGGAGAAATATTGAAACAACTCAGAGTTTCAATTAATTGGGTTCTAGAATATTTTCACTGGCTCTTCTGATTCCCTGTATGTTTGATTTCTTTCCACTTTGGCAGTTTTAAAGGTTATTCACCTTGGAGTAGTTTTTAGCACATTGAGTAGCTGAATAAAGAAGACAAGCTCTTTAGCAGATCAGATATTTACACAGGTTTAAGCCTCTGGAGTGTGGACCATTCATTGTATTTATTCTGAAAACATGTTTAACCTGTTGAGGGATTTGTTTTAAATACCTTATTTTTATAAGCATTACCCAGGTGTGGAAAATAACTAAAACTGATATGAAGCCATCTTCCAAGTTTCTTTAGATACCGTTGGGAAAATAATGGGGTTATCTTTCATCTAAAGAAACAGTATTCTCAAGACATTTGCATGCAGATTGAGATGCTGTTTGTAATGTACATATTGCAAAGGAGAAAGGAGCCAGCAATAATCAGTTTAAAAAAGAGAGACTGCAGATAGATGTACTGTTTGCTGAATATAAAGCCTTCACAGAAAAAGAAATCCGCAAAAATCTAAGTGAAAGGTAACATTTTGGAAATAGCTCAAAACACTGTTCTTCAGAAATTTGAGGATTTTGATTTGAATTTGGAATCAGCCGTGCTCTTCTACAATTATTTAAAGTATAATGTAGCCAGTAAGTGGTCTGTTTAGCATTTTGTAGCTTTGGCCCAAAGTTCCCATTAATAACCCATCAAAGTTATTTGAAAAACTTAAGTGTGAATCATGAAGGTCTACTGTAGGATGAGGTAATTGTGAATCTGACTGGGGGGTGGGAGTGTGGGGATTCATGATGCACATGATGTACTATGACTCCTAAATAGTAGTGAGCATTAGACCAGAAGCATGGTATAAATGCTAATGCTGTGGCTTCTACCGTGCTAAGCCATCAAATTATTTCAGAAATTTTGTGAATTCTTGAAACAGTTCTGTTAAATGTACAAGTGTGAAAAAGCTGTCTTAGATGATATCTGATTTAGAAACGTTCTGAAAGAATGTGCAAACTTTGAGTATGTACCACATTGGTCAGTCAAGGCTAGTATGACATACAGGGATAGAAGCTCTCATTGATGAGTTTTATTCTGTTATGCTAGGATAGATGTTCTAAAAACTGGTTCTCTGCGCCCATATTGTGTAGTAATGGACTGAAGCTTGGATCTGAAGTGTGAAGTTGTTTGAAAACACCCTTTTAGTACTGAGTTTTCACCATGTGTTTTCTTTTTTTTCCGAATTGTCACATTATAGTATGGACATGGATATTGGAAGTTTTCTTGCACACCTTGCCAAATTTTGTTTGACATTTTATAAAAATCAAGTGTGAGTGTTTTGCTTTTCTGTCAAGACTGGTGAGAAGGCTTTGAAGATCTGTGACTTGTCCTTTGAACAGTACTAACAAATGTAACACCTGGAGTAGTTTACTCTAATGAACTCAGTAACTTCTGACTGACTGCTCATGGACATACAGTATGCTCTGGAAGAGGGGCTCTTGTAGGATGAGATTGATGTTCCCAGTACTTTTGTGTGAGAAGAACTTTGACTACACTGGGAATTTAAGGCTACCTGTTGCACATAACCTGGGACATCCGAGGAAGGGGAGTGTGACATGCATAAGTGAAGAAAACTAGTGTGCTTGTATATGTTAGACAAAAAGTACTGCAGTTTTTGTTTAAATTATCCCAGTAATAAAACACTAACATCTTTTGTAAGATAAGGCTACCAGTCTATGCATTCACCTCTGAAACAAAGCACTTTGGTAGCATCTGTTTTTTGTGTTGTCCAAAAACAATTTTAGACACTAACCACTGATTTTTTCAAAGTATCATGGTGAGGTTTTAGCTAGACAATTTCTTCCATATTGATAGAGGTTTTCCAACTAAAACTCATGTACTGATTAAGGAAAGTTAAGGGCAAAAATTCGTTGTACTATGCAAGCAAAGCTCGTTAAAATGAAAAGGACTTGTATTCATCAGAGACGAAAAATACAATATCTGATTGCAATGTTGCTTTCAAGTCTGAAATACGAAAAGATGGCTGTGGTTCAAAAACTAGATAAAGTCTATTTTATATAATCTATTCTCCCCTGTTTTAGGTAAGGTAGTAACATTCCTATTACACTTTCATTAAGTAAATGTGTCATTGTAAACAGATGGGTCTATTACATATTTAATGTTTGTTTCTACTTTCCAAAACAGTTGGTACTTTTTTATATAATTTATTACTTTAATAAGCTAAAGTGAAAATATACTGTTTTGCCATAAGAAAAATTTCCCAAATAATGCCAACTTTTAAAAAACAAAAGTAAATTTGCATGAAGATGCTGAAATATTATTCACTGTATGTGAAGTCAGATGACCTATAAATTACCTTTTTAATATGACTGAATTTATGTGCCCAGATAGTGTAAAGTGTTTATACAATGTGAAACTGTGCTTTATCCATACCTTTTCCAACCTGTGAGGTGTTTTAGAGTATGAAGCGTATTTGTAACAGCTCTGCAGATGCTGCCTCTTTTGGAAGAAGTTCTGTGTTTCACCAATATAAAAATAAAACGTACTTATGCTAGCTTTTCCTCTGGTGGTGATCAGCTTCACTTGTGATCAGCTAGACTTCCAATTTCAGCTTGAATTCCTTTGGAGAATCACAAGAATCCATTTCTTCTAAATAGTACACAGTTGCAGCAAGTGTCATAATGCTACATGAAAGATGGTGGAAGAATTACAGCACATTACATACTGTACATATAAATAACTTAGAATATCTAAACCCACAAGTAGAGTTTAAAAATAGTATTGTGTTGACTTCATTTGCCAGATTTGTATTGGATTTAGACAGTTCTGTCATCCTAAAAATTACATTTCATTTGTGTTCTAAAAATGTGAAGAAGAGGATTTTTCTTGTATATTTTGTTTTTTAAAATAATGCTATAGGGAAAAAAATACACTGTTTTAGGCTAGGAGAAGAATTCATTTTTAAAAGGTATTTTGTACTGTTTTAATATAATCAAATCAAGTTATTCTTCATGTGATTGAGTTAGCTAATATTTTTAGCTGCACCTGACTGATGCTTTCTTTACTATCCCTTTTACATCAGGACAACAATTTGGAATTTGTTTTTGCCTCCGATGAAAGCTCTGCATTAGATAATTAAGATGAGTTTCATTTTAATTCCTGCCTCTGCTTGCTCTCCCTTCTGGTGGTTGTCCTTCATATCTTGCCTCCCTTCCCCAAAGCCCCTGAAGGCTGTGTTTAGTCCCCTTCTCCCTCTTCATTTTATCCTTGTGATTCCATCTGCTCCCATGAATTAAACTATCCTTTCCACACTGACTCATAGATTCCGAGGCCAGAAGAGACCATTGTGATACATATGTTGAAGTAGGAAAGTGTATCTCCATCTCTGACTGTCTCAACCTACATGGCTCACTGACATAGAAGCTGTGGGGGTCTCTGCTCAGAAAACCAACTTTTAATGCTGACATTCTTAAGACCTGTTTTTTTCAGCCTCCTGTTTTTATTTAATTTTGAAAGATTATTGAAAAGGTAGTGGCGTGGTAGCTTGAAGTCTTCAGGCATCCTTAATCTTGGTCACCCAGGTTATAGGCATGGCTATGGGGTAAAAAGTGCAGTGGTTTAAATACTCTCATCCTGGCAATGGATAAAATTATGAAATTCTGGCCCCAGTGAAGTAATGGAATTTTGCTCCTGACTTCAGTGGGCAAGGAATTCACCCTTCATTCTTTCAAATTTGTCTTTGATACCACTGCATGAGGCTCTGACCCACCTGCACATCCTAGCAAGGTGGATAGCAGCAGTCCTCTTTCTTTGAAGCCATGTAGGGTAATTGTGAGTAATTGCTTCTCTGCCTGAAGAGTTTTCTCAGAGCAGGGTACCACAGGGTCTGTCTTGGAGAAGGGGGGTTGGATTAGAGGCAAGGGACAAGGAGCGGGGGAGGGGTTGGATGGATCGGGGTTCTGAGGGAGGCAGTTGGGCCGAGAAATGCAAAAAGTTTGCCCATCCCTGCTCTATAGACTAATTGCTTTGAAATGGTTTCTTGTTGCGGTGTGTGGCACAGGGTACACCATTTTAGTGTGGATCTGTGGCGGCAAAATATTCAAAAAATAAAACTAACTTTGGTAAGTAACCATTTCTAATTTAGTCAGCCCAACTCTCTTAAATCCCTGAATATGTATGTGTCCTCCTGTAAATATCTGACAAAGCAGAACAGGCAATTTTTTTAAAAGTAAAATCTAACAGATATACTTAGTAATCTTAGGAATGTGCTAGCAAGCACTACAAGTAAGAATATTCAAAACTGTATGCAAGAAAGTGTCCTGGCTTCAATGCAGCGTGGCTTACTAATGTTTGGAACTAAGCATTCACGTTGAATTTCTTTTTTTCTTCGTGTCAGTGATATTTTGCAGCTTTTTCTATGAACAAAGGGACTCGCTAGGCATTCTGAATTCAGTGTGAATGGCAGTGGACACTGCTATTTAGGTTCCTTATTTGTATTTTTTATTTAGTAAATCAACATTCACTGGACCTTATTAAAACATTCAGCAGTGATTTATTCACTCAGTAGCTACCGTATTTTTTGCCCTATAGGACGCTCCGGCCTATAAGATGCCCCCTCGTTTTTCAATAAAAAAGCCGGACCAAAAAAAAAAAAAAAAAAAAGCGCCTCGCTCTCCCGTCCCCGCCGCGCGCGTGGGCTGCCGGGAGCGTCCCGGTTCCCCCCTCCCCGCCGGGAGCGTCCCGGTTCCCCCCTCCCCGCCGGGGGCGTCCCGGTTCCCCCCTCCCCGCCGGGGGCGTCCCGGTTCCCCCCTCCCCGCCGCGGGCGTCCCGGTTCCCCCCTCCCCGCCGCGGGCGGGCTGCCGGGACGCTCCCGGCAGCCCGCCCATGGCGGGGAGGGGGAACCTTGGCAGCCCGCCCGCGGCGGGGAGGGGGAACCTTGGCAGCCCGCCCGGGGAGGGGGGAACCGGGGCGCACATTCGCCCTATAAGACGCACCAACGTCCCCCCCCCCGTTTTGGGGAAGAAAAAGTGCGTCTTATAGGGCGAAAAATACGGTAGTTTTCCCTATAAACTTTACACACTCACATCAGATGTGAGTTTCACCTTTTTAGGAGATTCAGCATTTGGCTCTTAACTTTTTTTCCCCCGCTAGCAAGTAGTGCTGATTTTCATCCTCCTGAAATGCATACAATTCCTGTTTTATTTCTTTAATTTTCCAGTAAAAAAAAAAAAATATATATATATATATATTAATCATGTCATTTGGTTTTGTTTCTAACTTTATATTGCATGATCTCCTAACTAACTATATGCATTCTACCGTGTCTGATTAAGAATGAGATAAAACAACTACGAAAAATACATGACAAATTTTAACTAGTCAGCTACAAAAAACATTTCTTGCCCAGTGTTCTTGACTACAGAAGGAAAGGTATCTTTCAAAGTCTTTGATGGCACTTTGAATTCAGTGTCATGAGGCTAAGCAACCGTGGTCGGGGTTGATGATGGCACCATACTGTACTATTGTCTCTGGGAAAGACATGGGTCAGTCTGTACATTTGGATTTTTTCCATTTGTTCACAAAAAATTGAAATTGGGTAGGTGAATATGGACAAATCAGGTAGCAATGTGTTTTTGTCTTTACACCCCTTACCACACTAATATAGACTCAATTACTTAATGACCAAGAGGTATCCCGAGTGCTAATATGTCGCCAATAAATTATTTTAATTAAAATCATACTTGCATTGTCAGTGCTGTGACTGTATTTCAGCAAAATATGAATACTCCATATGCTCTGACACTTTTGCAGTCCATACTTTGCAGTGTTCTTGGTGTATAAAAAACATTTTTCTGTTGGAATACACGGTCTAATGCTTAAGAAATTCTCTTAGTCGTAATAATACGAGGTAACATCCAATTATGATGACTTTATACCAGAGGTTGAGAGGTATAAAGCAACCATCACTACAGCTATTTTTTGAGACCTCTAGTCAGGGTCTGTCTGTGCTGACCAGTTGCAGTTTCCACAAATACTACTTGTCTTCTATCAAATTAACTCCTTGTGATTAAAAGGATGGCAACTGAACCCAGCTACCCTGTTAATTACTCAGTGTGAAGAAGCATTGGTACCTGCTCTACATGACTACTGAAGAGGAGGGTGTGTTTCTACCGGAACTGTATCATTGCTGTGAGAATTTGTGGGGGAATTTTCTTCCTGAGCCCCCTCTAATATGGAATGCAAACAAAGGTCTTTTCATGCACATTTCACATCTTAAAAGTCTGTAAGGTGCATAATGTAACTGCTAGAAAACTCAACTTTGTGATGGTTTAAAAAACTAACCTTGCTGGCACAGAAAGAATTAAAGAACCTGTGGTGCTGAACATTCTGTGTCGCACAATGTTCATCCCTCTGGTGCTGTGAATGAGCACTAGCACAGAGTAAAAGCAAAGCTTTTTTCAAAAATATTAGAGGTTTATACCGTAAATAACTAATGACTTTTTTTTGGTGCCCTGGGGGTGAGGCCACGAGCAAGGATATTGGAAAAGTGCAGAAAAACATGGTAAAAAAGGCTAGCAGTTGTTCAGAAGAACTTGACTTGAAGGTCAGAAGGGATAAATTATGATTATCTAGTTGGGCCTCCTAAATAGCAAAGTCCACGGAATGTCCCCCCAGTAATTCCTGCAGGAGAGGGAATTCTTATTCCCAGCTACATAGATTAGAACTATTAAACTAGAAAATATGTGGCCTAATTTTCAGAAAGACTGACTTGCTTCACATGTAAAAAAGTTGGATCTAATAGCCACACCAATCTACTTTACACATGGCCTGAATTTGGGGGGGGGGGGGGGGAGACACTGCGGGTAGATAGGGAAAATATAGACTTGCATCTGTAGCAAACTGATATAGTAAAACTTTGGCTAAGATTTTTGGTTCGAAGATTAGAAACTGTTTTTGCCCTCTGTTTATACATCTAAACTTGATGGATTTTGTTCAAAGATCACACAATCTGCGTTAGTTTGTAGGTAAAGGGGAGTGGGGGGAGAGAGAACATGTTCAGGGATCTTTTGGCTATTACTTTTCCAATGATGGAAAAAGGCTGCCTTTTTTTCCTAAATAAATCTGATTTTTGCCTTAGGTTACATTAGATTGGTCCTAGCTTCTTAATTTGCCTTGTTAAATTCATTAGCTATGAGCGACTTTTGCATTGATTTCCTTATTCTGAGTTAGGTTGAGGGTGGTTATTTGATGACTCTTCTGAAATCCTGACCAATGCTATCTCAGAACATTCTCCTGTCTGGCTTAAGATTAGGTCAATAAGAATGCAAGGCCATATCTTATGCTGATGACACTTTAATATTCAAGTATGCAGTCCTGTGGTGGCAATATGTAATCTATTGCTTATCCTCTTGTCAGGTTATAAAATTAATTAATAAATCAGAAACAGGAGGAACCTGGAGCCTATTTTAGTTATTTCAAGTGACTGCCAAAAAAATTGTGACGCTCTACTACTTTTCCTCGGGGGTAAAATTAATAGAAAAATAAACATACTCCATGTGAATTTTGTATAGTCTTAGTTTAGTATGTTATAACAATACTAAACATACTTTTAACTTTTTTTTAAAAATGAGATTTGGTTTTAAATACACTGCCAAGATATCATTAGTTAACCTGTATGTCTAGTGACAAATGGGTTTCTAATTTCTGCATATTAAGTGTATGTACTATAATTCATTCTGAGGCATGCCTCCCACTGCTATCAGAACATCACAGATGAGTTCCTTGTGTGGATTCATATCAAGGAGGAGTGTCCCTTCCTTTTTTCTGTAGTTTAAAATCTACTTGTTGCAGATTTTCAAAAGGTGCTTTAGATTTCCTGCTATCTGTGTTGCCAGGATGGTGTGGCTGAGTCTATCAGCTTGGTTTAAATTCCAACCCCCCACTTTGGAAATTTAGTGTTACTTGTACACTCCTGATCTGAGGGATGGCTCATACTATATTAAGACTGGATAAACCAAAGAGTTCTCACTTTCTCTCACTTATTACATGATACCTTTTAGACTGTTTAAAACTGATTAATATGTTTGACTTAAGAAAAAATAGTATAGCAATTATTGCAAATAAGCATCTTCTGGAATCTTGTTTTGCCCCCAGTGCTCTGTTTGTCTTGAATTGCAATATCTTCATTTTAGCTGGAGCATATGCTGTCCTACAGAAGACAAGCAGCCCTGGGATTTGAGTAGCTAAACCTTCTCCACCTCCTCTCTTCCCTCTTTAACACTTATCTCCTGTCTACGATGTTGCCTACTGCTCTCCCTAGGTATATGCTAATGCATTTGGTTGGTGGTTAGGGTACCCTCTGACTAGTGAGCCTGGATATCAACAATCTAATAAGGGCTTGTCTACACTTTCAATTAACAGCGCTGCAGCTTTCTTGCTCAGAGAGATGAACACCCCCCACCTCCCCGAGCACCACACGTTTTGGCCCATTAAAGGGCCAGTGTAGCCAGTGCACCAGCACTAAAAAACCCATCCCCATGAGGAGAGTAGCTCCCAGCACTGGTGCACTGTCTATACTGGGACATTAAAGTGCTGAAACTTGCTGCGCTCGGAGTGGGGGGAGTGTTTTTTTCATAGCCCTGAGTGAAAAAGTTGCAGCGCTGTAGAGTGCCAGTGTAGACCAGCCCTTATAAGTGTCTAGCAACATTATGAATTTATCCCTTTTCGCCTACAACTACAAGGGTGTTAATGGGCCACTTCACCTTGAATACATCCTAACTACTTTTATGCTAAACTATCCGTTCAATCTTGTATTTAGCCCTGACACTGAGTGCCTTTCCCAGATCTGAGGATGAGCTCTGTGTGGCTGGGAAGCCATCACTTACTGTATGTGAATTTAGTGAGTAGTTTTTATTGTTTGCACTTTGGTTTTTTCTTGTTTTAATTGTATATGTTAAACTAATCAATCCTTAGCATTGTATTTTGCACTAAAGCACTACTATGTTATGATCACTAGGTGGTGTTGTAGAGTTTGGAATCAATATCAACTTTCTATAGTGAAGTGTGTAAGTGTTGAAAGGGACCATTGCTTTCCAGATGGGATATAGCTCCTAATTTCCTATGGTGGAGTATTAATTTGGCAAAAATATATGCATTGGGGACCTGATGTGGACAACTCATGACTCAAGTGCTGCATCCCTGGGCAGACCAATGGCTCTTTGCCATCCACAGAACTGCAAGATGTAGAGTGAGAGAGATTTCCCCTGTGCATCTTGTCCTCTGCACTGTGTCCCAGCTTCCTATCTTCAAGTTTGTTAAATCAGTTTGATTACTACACAAGTGAATCAAGAGATCTCATTGTTAACTGTACAATAGTTACTGTGGCTGGATCTTACTGTTACTACAGATAATACTCCCATTGAGCCTTAGGGATTCTCTACCATTATGACCTGAATTTTATAGTTTAAAAATATCTAATTGTGTATGTTTATGCAGGAGACTCAATGCAGATAAAGGGCCAGATCATAAAGCACAGCACAACTGTGACTAGGCAGTTTGTCAAAGATGTCTTGTATGATAGTCACTGAGAGTACTGGCCCCTTTAAGAGCAAATGCTGCTTGCCTGTCTGCCTCCCTATATATTAAATTACTGGAGCTCAACCCTCTATAGCCTGGTAAATAGGAGTATAGGAGGAAGACAGCCATATAACCGGAGTAGCAGAACTATACAAATAGCAGCCTGTGGCTTATACAGGATAAGTCTGTAGGGAACAGGAAGGGCTGGGAGAGCCCAGAGCTGTTGTGGGGTCTCATTAAAGAGAACTGGGCAAAACCTCAAACAGGTGGGGTTATGGGAAAGGCTCATTAATGGAGAGGCAGGAACTTGTGCTGGGGAGGGGTTAATTAGGGGACAGAAGAGGGCTGGGTTGAAACTGTAGTGGTGTGGAATGAGGCAGAGTTGGCACCTGTGAGTTTGTTTAGACCTCAGCCTTGGGATTGCAGTGAAGGAATCTTTCCTTCCTCCTCTGCATTAACAGGGGAGGGGACTGTTTATCCCTGAGGAAGGGTACTGGAACTATCTTGTTGTGTATCCTTTGGACTAGTTTTGCTTGCACTGGAAGAGGAGGGCTTTATAGTTTTGGCTGAAGGAGGAACAGATCTACCACAAAAGGAATTGAAGCATGGATGCAATTTGACAAGAGGAAAGGTAAGAGATGTGAAATGGGGCATAGTATTGCCTTAGACAAATCCTGCATTTTAATCTCTGATCACATCAGGTGTGTTCTTGTCAGATGGAAAGCTTCAAGGGTTACTAACACTTGTGATAATGTGCATGTGAAAGCTATATTTATTGCAAAATATATAGGGAAAAAGATCTTTTTTCACTATGCTTATTCGGTGTTCAGCAGAATCAGTTTGTTTGGTCAAAGCTGGAATTATCTAAAGTGGAGATATGAATTGGACAGAGAATGAAATTACCTCCAAGAGGCTCTATCCCCCCCCCCCCCCCCTGAGTTCTTGTTGTTTGCATGTGTGTTTTGTTTTTAATACTTAACTTTATTCTCTTCTAGCTATATTTCTGCTTGCTGCAGCAAAAAGGATATTTACTACTTACAGTGGTTTTGTTTAAGGAAGATTTGGGTTTTTTGTTTGTTTTTATAGTGGGATTCTCCCATTAGGGGAAACCAAACCCTAGTTCTTCTGGAAAACAGATACACCAGTAAATCTTTTCCTTTGATTTTTCTTGAGTTGTTCTTGCTAATATCATTGTTCTTTAACTGCTAATTTTCCAGGTTTGATTTCCCAGTCATTGAAGTGTGAAAGGGTACTCTGCAAGCCACACCCTGAGTATGTGTGTGTAACTGCAGCCTGCCACTTACACCCTAGTAGCGGGTCTTATCAGCCTTGGTTATACTGCAGGGTGACCTCAACATAACCCCAGTTCTGGATCTTCCCCCAAGAAATGTATGTCCTGTACTGCCCAGCCCTCTCCTGGACAGTAATATATTAAATCCATTATAATGCCAGTTTATTGCCTTTGTTAGTTACCCAGACACTTCAACATAAACACATTGGTTTAGATAAAACAATAAAACAAGTTTATTAACTATGAAGAGAGATTTTTAAGTGCGTATAAGTAATGAGGCATAAAAGTAAGACGTCTTTACAAGAAAAATAAAGATAAAACACTTACCAGCGTTTACTTCTGAAACCTTCTCAGTTGCACAGTAAACTCTCTCCCCACATACTCCAGCTTTCCCACCCCACGAGTCTGTCAGGACCCCTCCGCCCAGAGTCCAGCAACTTTTTCCTTGTCTTATCTGGTGAAGAGAATGAGCTGGCAGGGGAGAGTTAAGGGGGGTGCCTTAGGGTGTCAGTCTCTCCTTGGCATGGTTTCAGTGCCCCTCTTCGAAAATATTTTCTTCTGAGAGCCAGGAGACAGTCTATGCGGGATAATATTCCCTGCTGATTTTTTTTTCCACGTTTGAACTTTTGTTCTTCCCTGTTTCATGGCTCTTTACTGTTTAAATGCAAATTAAGGCAAGCATATGTTCTGTTGTTTTAGACAGACCTGTTTGCCAACTTCTGTTTGAACAGGGCGGTCGGGGTTTGGAACATGTGTTAATATTGTCATTTGGGGGAGTCCTATAACTTCACATACAATGTGGCCACATACATTTTACCAGGAAAATGCTGATCAGCAAATTGAGTTTTCAGATGATGCCTTACAAGGCATATTCATACACTAATGTATAGGGGGTGAATACTGGGCATATTCTGTCACATTCAGTGAAAGTGAAATATTCTAGGCCAGATTCTCAGCTGTGGGCATGGTGCATTGTCTCAGAGTTGCCATTTGCCCCCACCTGCTACCATTTTAGGAGCCAGGGATCCCTAGGGTCCTGGGTATGGTCCCTTTCTCCCAGACATGTCCCCATGGCAGGCCAGAGCTGGTGGCTTTGGAGCCATTATTGTGCGTCTTTATAACTGAAGATCCCCATGTGCAAGCAGAATCCTTCACTGTTCAGATCTGTCACCCTTAGGGTGGTTTTATGGTTGGCGATCAATGCAAAGTTGCCCTAATGGACCTAAGAACTGTGGTTGGGTTGTTTTTGTTTTCCTCCCATTACATATATTGTGAGGCTACAGAGCACCTACTGGGGACCCAGTCTAAGGGGAGGAGCTAGCAGACCCACATCCCAAGCAATTCCAGGGGACAACTAATGAGAAAACGGCTGGACATGAGGGTCACTGGATCAAAATCAGGAAACCAGAAGGGGACACTGAGCAAAGACCCCACACAGGACCCACTGCTCCTCAAATGTGGCTAAGGAGCCAGCGGATGTGGCCTAGAGGAACTCTGTCTGGGAGGAATGAAAATAGGCCCCACAGTTGCAGAGCACCTACCACCCACTATCCTTCCTCTGGTTTGATGGATGGCCAGCACCAGGGGAGGTTGATGAGGTCTTGGGACTTCTTGGGGCCATGGACAGGGTGTGCATAAATGAGGCGGGGTAGGGAAAAGTGCAACCAGAACCCGAGAAGGTAGTTTTGGAGGAGCCAGAAAAGGGGCTGCAAGCTGGTGCACTTCAGATGCTGCCGAAGGGACTAGGTGTGGGGAAGGGTGGTGAACCATGACCGTTCCAAGCCCATGCTCGTGGCTCTACGAAGGACCGACCAACTGATATCCCTGGCGGGCTGGGGGACCAAAGTGGAATACTGGCTGACCCACCCGGCCTAGTCACCCTCCACGGGTAGCAGAAAGTCCCACCACTTGGTGTCAAGGTGCAACAGGAGGGTAAGAAAATGGAATGTGTGGGGCACAAGCACGTACGGCTGTTCCTGAGGTGTGGTTCAAAACCAAACTGATGGCGAGTTGTGCAGCTGGCTCGGATTACAGAGGAGAGGAGGTGGTGGGAGGGGGCGAAGGCTTGTGGGAAGGGTCCTGATAAGGTCTGGAGGGCCAGGGATGGGTAGGAGATAATCCGGTCCTGTGGGAGGGTAAGAAGAACCCAAGAGGAAGGGGGTAAAGCTGCTCTCACCTCCTGGCATACAAAGGGTGGAGAGCCATGTACTGGCTGAGCAGCAGGGGATTCACCCAGTCCTCCCAGTTGTAGTCCAGGAGGTCTCCAATTCGAGTGGCATCTGCCAGGACCAACCTCTGGCATATCAAGGGTGACTCTACCACCTGAACAGATTGTGCACTGGCTGGGACATCTGGCAAGACTATGTTAGTCGTTATTTTTACCTTCTAGCATTTTATGGAGGGCCTCTCCTCCAAGGAACTCAAAGGACTCTTTGTATACCTTAAGACGTTTAGGGCTCATTCTGCCCTTATGGAAATACAGCCACTTCCAGTACGGAGAGCACTGGTGGTTTTAACAGTGCCCAGAAACACTGCATAGCTGTTTAGGAAATAATGTGAAAAATAATTATACAAGTGACTCTACAGGGGGGGATTTGAAGGAGGAATTTGATTCTATTTAGATTAATTGCTGGACTGATCGGTCTGTAACAAACACTCACAGCTGAGAAAAGCTTGGCTCAGCTCTGACTCCGCTCAGCAAGAGGTGGCTTTCTTTCAGCTCTCATGTGATGTGTTTAATTAGACCATAGATGTATGGGGTCCATGTGTCAGTGGCAATGGTTTGCAAAGATTGCTTGGTGGGATGGTGGCTGTATACATTTGGGTAATTCTTTTGGGAGTGTTAATGTACGGTCACTGAGTTTTGATTTAATAGCACTGATCCCATCCAGTATTGTTTTCTGCACATATGCAGGAAAGGTTCATGTGTGCAATATAGGCAGACAGGAACAAATCCACTAGATGGCAGTATTGCTAAAGTTATACAACAATTGTAAGTAGAACACATCAAGTAAATAGGATTGGTCTTTTGGATCTACCTTAGCAAGGGCTGAGCAAAAAATAAATCCTATGTGAAGCATTCAGACTCGTACAACTTTAGAATATCCTGGGTTCAAGTTTTAGCAGACTGACATAAGAACATCTTATCACAGTGCATTTATCAGAGCAGGTTCAACAGTTTAAAAAATCCAAGAATCTGATCTGTGAATATCTTTGCAAAAAGAAAGGGACAGATTTGGTCCATATGTCTTGTCACATCATGTTTATTGCAACTAGTTAAACAACTTCTGGGTATTTAGTGAACAAATTAATGAATCCTGAACATTTTGTGTGTCTTCGTACAAACTATTCCACATCTGAAAATTCAGATTAGGAGTGTTATTCATTGCTCTCCAGTTTAAAATATTTCTTCTTCCATTCAGAGAGTAGTGATCGTAACCTACTGTAAGGTGACTTTCACCCAATGCAGATAGAATCATGGGACCGAAGGGACCTTAAAAGGTCATCTAGTCCAGTCCCCTGCACTCAGTTTTCCCTAAGTATTATCTAGACGAGCGGTTCTCAATGTGTAGCCCACATACAGCTCAATTAACACGCAGCTGTGCCCCAGCTGTGTGCTAAAGGTCGCAGGGCCTGCGTGGCTGGGGTCCAGGCCGCTGGGCTGCCCTGCTGAAGTAGACTGGGACTGTAAAGACGCTGGTTCAATTCCTGAATCTATTAGTCTTCGTAGTATGACTTTGGGCAAGCCACTAATCTGTGCCTCTTTCCACCCCATCTGTGCAATGGAGATAATACTTTGCTGCTTCACAGATGTGTTGTGAAGACTAATTTGTTAATGGTTGACCTGCTTAGATCCCTAGGTGGCGGGAGTTATGATCTATCCAACTTGGTTCTTATATGTTTCAACATCACCAGTTAAGAGCCTGTGGGTGAGATGCTGTCCAGTGCCTCCAGGAGATGTAGCACAAAACTGTCAGCCACACGGGATGACAGGGGCCAGAGCTGTGGTGGCTTAAAGCCATATTTGCTTCCTCCAAATCCTGGCCTGCCTTGAGGGATGCAGTAGTAGCCAGAATCTCTCTGCTGTACTGCAGGCCATTCCTGAAACATCTCATTCATCCTCAGCCCTACCCTGGCATGCCTGTTACTCCAGGGCTTGAGACAGTGGTAACCTTCTAGCTGTTACCTGCAGTGCCTGTGTTAGCTTAAATCTCCCTTAATTAGAGCTGGGGCTTTTAGGGCCCTTGTACTCCACTCTTAGCCACTATAAAAGGGAGGGCTAAGGAGTTCACCCATGTTCCCAGAGATGGCATGATTTTCGACAGATTCGTGAATGTGGGTGGACATTTCAGAAGACTGTGAGTAGGAAATATTTGGAATGACATCTTGGCGAACTTGGATGTGGTCCAGGTGTCTGGTATGCTTTGTTTATGTTGGTGTTTGACTTCCAGGACCCACTGGGAGAATGGTGGCTGCGTAGCTTTACTAGCTCCCTTCCCTACCTCTTAAATCTACCACCATTAGCAATTGAATCACTTTTTTAATTGAATTGAATGCTCCAACATTATTGCGAAATTCTTTTCTCCTAATTTGAGGCCATTATGGATGTTCCGTCATTACCAGATTTCTCACAAAATCCTAAGAAAGAGATGCTGTCAGACAGCCCTCCTGGAGCCCAGATGGCTGATCAGGGAGAATAGTGTTTTTTTTTTTTGGGGGGGGGGGGGTTTGGTTTTTTTTTTTTTTAAAGGGGGGTGTGTGTGTGCAAAAAGCCAGAATTTCAAAGTCTGCTCTCGAGTAATTTTGAGGAAAAATATCTGAAGATCTAACCAATTACTAGCATGCATCAAGCTAATTTACAAGGCTTGGCATCAAGACTAGAGGAAGCTGAGAATAGAATCTTCTTGCTAGAAGTCACAGTGAACACCTCAGCAGTTAAGTGCTATTGAAACACTGCAAGAGAAGATTCATGATCTAAAAGAAACATCAAGGATCAGCGATCTGAGAGTTTTCCAACCCTGAGGGGCTGGAAAACGAAAGCCCTGTGGAATTTTTAGCCACCCTATTGCCAGTGCTTTTGTCGCTCTTCCCTGATCAGAGCTTCGATATTGAGAGAGCCCACCACACCTTAGCACAAAAGCCCTCTCTGATTGCAAAGCCCCAGCCCCAAGTTGTAAAACTTTGAAAGAGTGAGTTCCGTAATACTGTATGTAAAAGTCTGTGAACTTAAACATCTAGCATAGACGGGACACAGGCTGACAATTTTCCTGGATTACAGCAAGGATGTGATGGAAAAGAGGACTAAATTCAATAGCCATAGCCAAGATGCTTGGTTTAGACTATTTTATTTCCTCCCCTGCTCCTTTAAAAGTTAAGAGAAGAGGCCAAGATGTTTAGTTTTTTAAGGCAGCAGAGGAAGCTGAAAGGTATCTGATCCCACTACATCAGGGGTGGGCAAACTACGGCCCACGGGCCACTTGTGGCCCACAAGCTGTTTTTATCCAGCCTGTGAGCTCCTGCCAGTGGTCCCGTTCTCCTCGGTGGGGTGCTCTGAGAGCGCCCCGGAGAGCAGGGCCGGCTGCTGGCCAGTGCACCACCCCGAGAGCAGGGCCGGCTGCTGGCTAGGTGCACCACCCTGAGAGCAGGGCTGGCGCGCCGCCCGGGACAGCGGGCCTGCAGCCAGCCAGAGCCCGGGACAGCAGCCCATGGCTGGCCGCACAGCTCTGTGCTACAGAGCCAGGGGCCGGGCCCAGCGCGGTGAGCCACAGGGCCCTGCACTCCCTAGCTGGGGGCCGGGCTGAGCGTGGCGAGCCACGGCACCCTGGGCCTGGCTCAGCAGGTAAGTGAGTTGCTGGGGGGACTTAGGTGGTGGGGTCCCGGGGAGTAGTGGTTAGGGTGGGTGGGTGGTCTCAAGAGGGGGAAGTCAGGGAAAAGAAAGCAGGGGGGCTAGATAGGGAATGGGGTCCTGGGGGGACAGTTAGAGTGGGGGTTCTCCTGAGGGGGCTATCAGGGGACAAGGAAGGGGGGGTGGATGGGCCAGGAGTTCTGAGGGGGGCAGTCCAGGGGTGGGGGTCAGATAGGGGGTGGGGTCTTCCCTATCCATCCCTCCACACAATGTGGCCCTTGGGCCAAAACGTTTGCCCACCCCTGCACTACATCAAAAGACCCCCGCAGAAGATGGGATGCATTAAAACAACTTTACCACATCAATCATGGCAGTGCTGGAATTCAGCTCGCCATTTAGCAACAATGGTACAGGGCCAAGCCACTATTTTGTCATCTTCCTTGCGCTTGTTTCCTTTCTTTGAACTTCCCCAACAGAGGGAGCCAGCTGAGGATCAAAGGGAGGGAAGAGGATCTCCTCTTTGATTTGGGGTTTGGTCATCCATCTGGATGCAGGAAACCTATATGAGCTCCTGCTGGCATTAGCAGGTTGGAATGTGGCAAGCAAAGTAGCTGTGTCAATACTGTATCTACTACCTTACCTCACTTCCCCATGATTCCAGTGCACTGGAAACATATATCCTACTCCCCTCCCTTCTCTTGATGACTTTACTTTGTTTCATCCCCACCTAATTTCCTAGAATTTGGGTTAACAGTCTTGGAAATAGTCAACTCATTTACCCTAAATGCACACTCACAAGAGATACTAGATCTAACCTGAAATCATCATTACGTTGTTTATTGATGAATCTGTTCAATTCCTCAACTCTAAAGAAACCTGATCTCCTAAACTGCTATCCAAGAAGAATTATCATCGCTGGTTATGCTTCACCAAATGACCGAGAATGTTTTACGATGAGACTCGCTTGTTTTTTCAATAATATTAGTTCAGCTTCTCTCCTTCTTTTAGTTTTTGATTTTGTTAAAGGAGATAAAATGACTGTGTTAATTTTACATTGCTGACATTACTGTCATGCAATGGTGTTCACACAATAACCCAGCATGGGCAAGGCTCTGGGGGTAACATTTAGGCACAGCTCTTCTGCAAATAATCCAGTTAGGTTAGAATAAGATTACTTAAACAATCTTTTCATGTATCCACCGATAAGTGTTCTTAAGTTTAGACATTAATTTTTTCTCCCCTCCTTTTGTGAATGGTGCAGAAACCAGACGCTCCATTGATATTGTACTATTTTTTTTCCTTATAAAGTGAAAGGGAATCCAGTTATAGGCCAAATGAATATTTGAGGTGGGGCAAAGGTGGAGCAGGGATGAGTGATTGAGGTTGCCCCCTTATATATCTCTTGGATTCTATTTCAGTTGGGATAAGAGTTGTGTATCTTTGAAGGAATTCTTGGTCATTTTTGATCTCTTGATTTCTTTCCCCTTTTTTTCCTAGCTGTTGTCTTTACCCTCTCACCTTCTTCCACCCCCACTTCATGCCTCCCAGGCAGTGAGAAAGAACCCAGTAATATCTTTTCAATGGTCCATCTAGCTCAGCATCTTGACCTCTGATAGCAGCCAATGCCTCAAAAAGAATGAATAGAACAGGATGATTGTCAAAGTGATCCATCCTGTGTCTTCCAGTCAGAGCATCTGGTAGTCAGAGGCTCAACCCCTGACCACCATGGTTAATAGCACATGATGAACCTATGCTCCATGAACTTATCTAATTCTTTTTTGAACTTAGTTATAGTTTTGGTCTTCATAACATCCCTTGGCAATGAGTTCCACAGGTAGAATGTGCATTCTGTAAAGAAGCATTTCCTTTGTTTGTTCCAACCTGCTGCCTATTAATTACCCCTGGTTCTTGTGTTTATGTAAAGGGGTAAATAGCACTTCCTTTTAAACTTTCTCTACCCAGGTCATGGTTTTATAGACCTCTATCATAACCCTCCTTAGTCATCTCTTTTCCAAGCTGATAAATCCAAGTCTCTTTAATCTCTCCTCCTATGGAAGCTGTTTCATACTCTTAATGATTTTTTGTTCCCCTTTCTTGAACCATTTCCATTTGTAATGTATCTGTTTTGAGATTGGGTGACCAGAACTGCATGCAGTACTCAAGGTGTGGGCGTACCATGGATTTGTATAGTGGCATTGCAATATTTACTGTCCTAATGGTTCCTAACATTGTTAGCTTTTTTGACTACTGTTGCACGAGTGGATATTTTCAGAGAACTATCCACAATGACTCCAAGATCTTTCTTGTGTGGTAAACCGCTAATTTAGACACATCACTTTGAATGTATAATTGGGATTGTGTTTTTCAGTGTACTTTGCAGTTATCAAAAACGTGAATTTCATCTGGCATTTTGTTGCCTAGTCATTCAATTTGGTGAGATTCTGTGAGGTACCAGCTCACAATCCAGACTAGTGAGGGGGCTGTCATCCCTGCCCTGCAACCTTGGTGCCTTACAATGCCTTGTTGAGTGGCTCCCACCCGGGATACTCTCAAACAGCCTTCCAGCATGCAAGCCACAGCCTGTCTATGTGTAACTGCAACACACCTCCAGTCCCAGATCTTTCCCCAGAAACATATGTATCCCTGAAGAGTGCAGTATATTAAGTCTGTTATTCCTTTAAGGGAATAAGATTCTGGTTTATCACCTTAAATAATTTCCCAGAGACTTCAGTTTAGACTCGCTGGATCGGATTAAACAGTAAAACAAGTTTATTAACTATAAAGGGAGGTTTTTAAGTGAGTACAAGTAACGAGGCATAAAAGTCAGTGGTTACAAGAAAAATAAAGATTAAATCCTTACTAGCATTTACTTAAACTAGTTTCAAAGCAGATTTTCCTTTGGAGTATCTTCTCTTTGCATCCAGACGAAGAAAAAGATCAGCTAACTGCTCAAGACAGATGGTAGAGTTGGGTAATTTGTTTTTTAACGTATGCATTTTTAATGTCTGTTTCTATCCTATCCAGGAGCAACTAGGATCTACAGTGCACAGGCTCTTGTGCAAAACTTTATCAAGTTTTTGTGTCTTTCACGTCAAAACCACTTATTCACATGAGGAATCCTTCCATGTGAGGAGTCCCTCTGAAGTCAGTCAGGTTATTTGCGCATTCTGAATTCCTTATGTGATTAATGCAGAGTCTATGGTACCAAATTAGCAGAAAGACTAATGGAGATATAACTTAGGGGACTCCCAGACTTGAATGATGCTGTGGTTCATATGATACAACATTGGGAGGTCCCTTAATCTCATTGTCTCATGGTCCTATGCACATTTAATGTTGTGCACCCCACCCCACCCCTTTCTCCTCCAAGGAAATACAGCACTGAAACTGATGCAGACTATTGGGAGAAGTTATGGAAATAATTGAAGAAGTCTAGCATGTGATAGTAATTGATTATTACATTTAATGTTTAACAGCATCGTGACAGCAGTTGCTTCAGTTCTGCTCCCTTCCTACAAATCACTGCGGTTCAGAAATATGAAACACATGTTTTCTGTCTGACCGTTGTCTTTTATGGGACAGGGGAGATTGCAAAAACAGATGCTCAAGTTTGGAAGATTGGGATAAGTATGGCTGCTTTGCTCTCTGAGCAGACATTACTGCAAACATTGCTTCGCTGACTGGAGAACAGATATGGCCACAGGTAAGAAGCATGGCCAAGCGTTGTTTTAAAACACCTTTGCTTTCTGTAGGCCCTATTCACCTTGGTCTAGACTGTGACCTTAGACATCTCTGTGGTGAACAAGTGGAGCAGAGGCCTCGTTCTGGTGCATAGCTCCTACCCTGCTTGCCTCTGTCCTGAGGGGGAAGTAAGTAACTTCTTGCTGGGATGTGCCAACAGCAGTTTACCACCCTCTCCTCATGCCATGTGTCTGTGTCATGGGTCTGTTGAGTAGTCAAGCCTTGGCTCTGCTTACTCCCAGCTCACCTGCTCCAGCAAGCGCTCAGGAGTCGGTTTTCCTCCCTTCTCCTAGACTGAAGGTTTGGGGAGCCCACGAAGAGATTGTGTGGAAATGCAACCAAAGTCCCAGTCAAGCGCCTAATATTTAATACTAGAACAAGTGTTAGAGTGGCAGTCATGACTCCGTATTGAAAGACCCAGCATTGCTCTTATTACAGTCAAAAGGAATTTTCCTCTATAGGTGCTAAGTATTATCCACTGCTGAAGGCTTGGCTACCTAGTTGTAACTCATTTTCTCTTTATGTAACCCAATTCACTCCCTCTTTCTTTAATTTCTGCTTGAAATCTTTCCTGCTGGAGAGGAACTCTTTATAACTGTGATGTTGTAGCCACTCTGACAAAGGGATCTGGACATAGGCATTTGAAAAATGCCTGTTTCCTCTCTTTGAGAAGTCCTTTTAAAGTTTCTTTTTTGAATGTCCTTTCTCAGTGTTGTAGCTTTGGTCTAGAAACTCCAAATGTGATTTAGCCATCTGTCCAAATGAGTGGATTTAGAGGCTATATGAATTGTTATGAATTATAGCAGGGGTGGGGAACCTTTTTTCTGCCAAGGGCCATTTGGACATTTAAATGTCATTCGCGGGCCGCCCCCCCCCCCCGCCGAGGAAGCCCAGGCTGGCAACGGGAGCTGAGACCCCAGCTGGCAAGGGGCCAGTGGGGGAAACCCCAAAGCAGTGGCAGGCAGAGTGCTTAGCCCTGCACTGCTTTGGGGTTTCCCCCGCTGGCCCCTTGCCAGCCGGGGTCCTGCCGCCTGCCCCAGTCAGCTCCCGCTATCAGCCTGGGTGTAGGGGGTGATCTTCCTTTACCCCCACCCAACCTCCCCCCATCTAACTGCCTTTCCTCCCCCACCCCTGCCTGGCCTGGCCCACCCCACTGAACCTAACCTCCTCCCCCCCGCTGGCCCCTTGCCAGCCGGGGTCCTGCCGCCTGCCCCAGTCAGCTCCCGCTATCAGCCTGGGTGTAGGGGGTGATCTTCCTTTACCCCCACCCAACCTCCTTCCCTCCCGCACCCACGCCTCACCCACCCCATCCAGCCTAGTCTCCTGCCCCCCTCCCCGCCCGCCCAGCCTGGCCTCTTTCTCCCCCCCCCCCCCCTTGCCTGTCCCCCAGCCCAGCCTCCCCCCCCCCCCCACCCCCTTGACAGTCAGCTCCCCACGGCTCCTCCTTTCGCCGCCCGGCTAATGGTGGCCGCGCGGCGCCGGAGGATCCCCCAGGCGCTTCCCGGCCCCTTCACCGAGTGCGGAGCCGCCCTTGCCTGGTGGCCCGCGCACATCCCTGGCCGGCGGCTGCCCCAGGCGCTTCCCGGCCCCTTCGCCGAGCACGGAGCCGCCCCCCGCCTGGCAGCCCACAAGCGTCCCTGGCCGGCGGCTGCAGCGCATCTTCTCCCCAGTGCCTGACTCAGCCCCGGCCCCATCGTGGGCCGGACAGAATGATTTGGCAGGCCATATTTATAGACTAGAAAGATGTTAACCTCAGAACTGTCTGAGGTGTTAAAATACAGAGTTTTAAAATAGCCAGGAGGTCCTTACTGAACTTAAACATTTCATGTACTTAGCCTGTGAACTTATTGAACTGGATTAGTTGAAAAATTTGGGGCCTGTTCTTGATCTTGCGGAGGCCAAAAGCAAAAGGACCTCTGATTTCAGCAGGCACAGGATTGAACCCTTTTGTGATTTGGGGTGGTTCAGTACAGGCACTTTAAAAGGTGGGGAGCATTGCAGATCTCCCCTTTACCCTGAGCCAACCTGGCTTTGCTCTACTTCTCTGCATTTGGACTAAGATTTGGTAACTGCTGTGCACCTTGTATATCTAGTTTGCCTGACTGCCATATTTGTATTTTCATTTGTCTGCACCATATGTTCTATTAGGATTTGTATTTCACACACACTCCCATACACACAGTCTGCATCTGATCTCTGCCTTAGGATGGCTGTTCGCAGGGCATCAATGTTCATGAAATCTTTAATCCCAGTGGCTTGGTTTCCTTGGAACAACCAATGAATTGCACTGAGATTTCTTGTAATACACATATGGTCACCTCTAGGAACAGCCTGTTGTCATAGCAAAAAGTCTTTGTCTGTTTTATATTCAGTGGCTTTGAAAAAAGGCAGTAGCCAACTTCTTTACAGTCTTTCCTCCTCACCGCAACCTCTTTTGGTATGTGAAATGGATCCTGGCGACTAGAGTTCCTCTAACTTGATTCACCTGTTAAGCAGTATGTCCTGAGATGAGGTTGGTTTGGTTTTTTAAATAATTCCTTCCAAACATTAAAAGTTTGCTTCCATGTGAAATGTTTCTCTCATTGCATCAAGTTAAGTAGTTGCGTAAGTGTTTGCAGGTTGAGGGACTAAGACTACACAGGAGTATTGTGTAACTGCCTATATACGAAGTGCTGTCAAATGTATAAAGTAAACAAACCAGAAAAATAGAGAAATATTTTTTCTGCAGGCCTCTCTCCTATTTAGTACTCTCAGGATACTTGTCTTAAGCCAGAACTGTTGCTTTTAATTTGAGGGTGCCCCTTTTAAACTAAGCTGAGATTTTTCTAGGAATCCGGTGTCATCCCCCAAAACCCATGTTAAGTGTTTGAAATTAATTTAGGGAACATACCTTAATGTCAGGTATAATATAAGCATTTATTGTCAATGTAGATATTTTAACACCCTAGTTGCTAACCCTTGCCATAGTCTCTTTGTGGCAACATAATGTGTAAACCTCCTTTAATAAATTCAGCATCTTGCATCTATGCAAAGTGAGAGAGACTTGGATCGTACTCCTAATGCATACACTCCTGCCTTTAAAGATAAAGGAGAATCCCTATTAACTATTGCTACAGGGCCTATGACTCACGATGGCACAGTTCTGCATATGGCTATCAGAGAGCAGCTGTACACATATGCTAACTAATTCATTACATCATATATAAAGCTTCCTGACTACCTGTAGAACATGGTTGGCAAACTTTATTCTCCAGAGCAGATGGTTTTCATCACTGCAACTTCACGTTAAAATGGTTTTAAACTTCTGCATAAGGTCAACATAAAAACTGCTGGTAGTTACTCATGGAAAAACACCTATTACATTAAACAGAGTGGAAGCTAGCATTCCTTCAAGCTGATGCTCCTGTATGAACTAGCCTGATATGACAACTCCTGTATTTCAATAGCAATTTTAACTTGGAAGGTAAAGAACCATCTTGCACTGCACTATGCTCTGTCAGCAGGAATTTTCAGATCTGTGATGAAGTAATAAAAACTGAGTTTCAACTATAAAGGAAGAACTAGACAGTAGTTGAAATTAAAAAGTGAAACCCTATACAGCAGCCCATTTCAGTGATGTCCAGCAACAGTGATCATATGACGTGCAGTGAATTTCTAGTGAGACCTGAACTTAATTGGTCTGTGTTACCACACACAGCTGTCAGGTCAGAATTTAACAAACTGCACGCAGCGTAGTTCAGAAAGACAACTTAATATTTTTCTTGGAGTTACAAGTTCAACAATTCTCCCACTTCTAGGGCTGGTCTCCACTATGGGGGGGGGGGGGGGAAATCGACTGCAGATACGCAACTTCAGCTACGTGAATCACGTAGCTGAAGTTTGCGTATCTGCAGCCGACTTACCATCCGTCCTCATGTTGGCGGCGCGCTCCCCCATCGACTCCAGCTTGCGCCTCCTGGCAAGCTGGAGTTCCGGAGGCGACGGGGGCGCCACGAGCGATCGATTTCTTGCGTCTTCATAAGACACGAGAAATTGATCACCAGAAGATTGATGGCTACCCGCTGATTCGGCGGGTAGTGAAGACATACCCCTAGACATTGCAACGGTTGGCTTTGTAGACCTGCTCTGACACTGCAGTATTGAGAGAGAGCAGAATTTCTTATTTTTCTTAGGGAGTTCCTCCTTATGGCTGCAGGGCTGCGTTTTCCATACCCTGAAATGCTGACTGTCCTGTCACCCTATCACATTCAGACTCCAAGATTTTCCCACTGTCATTTCTTTAGTTCTTTGTACCTCCCCAATAAAAGGTAGAACAGGTATGGCTGAAATGCAGGGAAGTGCCTCCAAGGATGAGGAAGAGAATATGGCACAGGCTGGGAAGAGGCCTGGTGCTTGCAGCTTCCTCATTCCTGGGGTAATTTTGGCCCTATGCATCTGTGCTGCATCCCTACAGTTTTCCTGCTACATACAGAACCTCCCCACGTTTCTGCTTAGAGAGCCGCAGCAAAATCTGGCTAAACAGCGTGTAGGGAAAGTTACGATGGAGGGACTCACCATCACCTAAGGGTATGTCTTCACTACAGCAGTAGTTCGATTTCCTTTATTTCGATTTTGTAAAACAGACTGTATGCAGTTGATTTTGTGTGTCTTCACTAGGCACAGCAAAGCACAGCAAGTCGACAGTGTCTGTCCGCACAACTTTTGCAAGCGTCGACATAACGAGCGTTGCACTGTGGGTACCTATCCCACAGTTCCCTGATTCCCCCAGCAGGCACCATTTTGAGTGCTGCACTATGGGTAGGCATTTCCAAATTTCGCGCCCTTTTTCCGCGCTGCCGACCCCCATTACGAGCGGTGCACTGTGGGTAGGCATCCCATAATTCGCGCCCTTTCTCCGCGCCGTGCTAACGCCATAGCACTGCAAGCATGGAGCCCGCTGACACCACGGAAACAGCAATGGCCATTGTGAAGACCTTGATCACGGTTGCGGAGTTCATGCTGCGCCGTCTGCAGAGGAATGCGATCCGGGGACAACTGCGCTTTCTAGAACCCGACGACAGTGAGGAGGAGATGGACCAGGACGTGCACAGCAGGGACAGGGACACTGACATTTTTGGAAGTAGGGCGACTGACAATCTCTCAAATTTGGTGGCAATGGGGCAGGCTCATGTCATCGAACGCCGATTCTGGGCTAGTGAAACAAGCACGGACTGGTGGGATCGCATAGTGCTGCGGGTCTGGGATGACTCCCAGTGGCTCAGAAACTTCCGCATGCGAAAGGGCACGTTCATGGAACTTCGTGACTTGTTCTCCCCGGCCCTCCGGCGCAGGAATACCAAAATGAGAGCGGCCCTTACAGTGGAGAAGCGAGTGGCGATAGCCCTTTGGAAGCTTGCAATGCCAGACAGCTACCGGTCAGTCGCGAATCAGTTTGGGGTGGGTAGGTCTACAGTGGGCTTTGCTGTGATGCAAGTAAGCAGGGCAATCGTCGAGCGGCTGCTACACCGGGTTATAAACCTTGGAAACCTGCAAGCTACAATAGATGGCTTTGCCGCCATGGGATTCCCTAACTGTGGTGGGGCTATAGATGGGACTCATATCCCTATCCTGGCATCGGACTACGAGGCCGCCGAGTACAGAAACCGGAAGGGATATTATTCAATGGTCATGCAAGCAGTGGTTGACCACAAGGGACGTTTCACCGACCTGTACGTGGGGTGGCCGGGAAAGCTTCATGACGCTCGAGTGTTCAGGAACTCTAGGGTTTTTAGACAGCTGCAGCAAGGCACTTTCTTCCCCGACCAGAAAATTTCCATTGAGGGGGGGTGGAAATGCTGATCGTTATCATTGGGGACCCAGCCTACCCCCTAATGCCCTGGCTTATGAAGCCCTACACAGGAGCCCTGGACAGGGGTCAGGAGCTGTTCAATTACAGGCTGAGCAAGTGCAGAATGGCCGTAGAGTGTGCATTTGGCCGTCTGAAGGGGAGATGGTGTTCATTACTGATTCGCTCAGACATCAGCGAGAGAAATATCCCCATTGTTATTGCTGCTTGCTCTGTGCTCCACAATATCTGTGAGAGCAAGGGGGAAACGTTTATGGCGGGCTGGGAGGCAGAGGCAAATTTACTGTCTGCTACTTACGAGCAGCCAGACAACAGGGAAAGTAGAAGAGTGCACCATGAGGCCCTGCGCCTCAGGGATGCCTTGAAAACCAGTTTTATGAGTGCCTGAGATGGCGTTTGAGAATCTGCTCCCTTGCTGTGCTCTAAGCCTGCTGTCCTTGAACCGTCATTCCCTCCCCCGTCCCCATGCTTGCAGAGGAAATAAATTCACTGTTTGAAAAATCATGGTTCCTTTATTGGTTCATCAGAAATACAAATAGAGGGGATCACTGTCATGGTATCCTGGAGGGAAACCAGCAGTCGCAGTGGGGGAGGAGCGGACAGAAGGGGGGGGGAAGGAGGGAGAGGAGGGGTGGCCAAGACACAGCAGCTTTTAAAAGTTTTCCGAGAATGTCAGCCTGCTGCTGCTTCTGCTGGCTTGTGGGGTAGAGTGGGTCGGTCCACGGAGCTTGCCCCCCCGGGTTCTCACCCCGCGTTTGGGTGGGGAAGCTATGGGACTTGGGGAGGGGGGGAGGTGGTTAGACAGCGGCTGCAGAGGTGATCTTTGGGCCTGCTGCAGCTCCACCAGAGATCGCAGCATGTTGCTCTGGTCCTCCATTATACGGAGCAAAGCATCCATGCGTCTTTCTTCGCGGTCTTCCCTCTTTTCTGCCGCGGCTCTCGATTCCTGCCTGTCTCGATTCCTTGCCTGCATCTCTCGATTCCTTGCCTGCATCTCTCGATTCCTTGCCTCTATCATTCTTTCCCTCCATTCCGTCTGGCGGGCTGCCTCAGCGCGCGAGTTCTCCAGGAGCTCACTGAACATATCATTGCACGTTCGCGTTTTCTTTTTACGCTTTCTTATCTGCAATGCACGGCGGGAGGAGCAGGACGGGGGATTCTGAGAATTGTTCATCTGTGGGCAAATGTGGGCAAAGAAAGTTTGAAAGTTATGAGACAGATACATTCAAGGTTAGGAGGCAGATGCAGTCTCGGACGGTACACAATGGGAGTACTATGCCGTTTGCAACCTCAGTATTCAGAGGTCTGATATGATTTCTGTACAAGGTCATGTTCTACACCTAAAAGTGACTGAATAGCTCACAGAAAAGTCAGAGCATCTCAGACACATATGCGTGCCTCAGCCCAACACAGCTTCTGAAATCACCGTGGGGGGGAGGGGGCGTTGGTCGGTCCTTAGCAGAAAAGAGTACTTTGCAGCTGGGAATCTTTATCTCCCTACTAATTGCAGTCCGTATTTCAAACAGGCAACCATGAATGACATCACTTTGCTGAGAATTTCTCAGAGAGATAGAGAGCGCATGCTCCTTGCCTCCATGCAAAGACCTGGTCCTTTCGCTGCAATGCTAGCCTGCTCAATGATACCAGACTACTTACTACTTTCGTGGCGTGGGATGGTCTCCTATCACGGGGGACCACATAAGGCGGCTCTCCCCAGAAATCTGCTGCGGAGGATTCATCGCTACCTCCTGGATAGCTTCATTGAAATGTCCGCGGAGGACTACCGGTCAATCCCGGAGTATATTGACAAACTCTTTGAGTAGAAATTGACCAGCAGTGAAAGCACGCTAAGTCCTTAGGGCAAGTTACTCATTAATAAATGCTTCCTTTACATTTACAAAATCACGCGTCATGTAATCCCTTAAAAAGAAACACTTACCCCCCTGGGAGGCTTGGGAGGGTGCTGGCTGCAGGGTGATAAACAGCTCCTGGCTGTCTGGGAACATGGGTTCTCCGCTGGCCTCCTGCTGCTCCGTGAGATTTTCCTCTTCCTCATGGTCGTCCTCATCAGAATCAGTCTCCTCCCTGATGATTATCCCATCGGTGGAGTCCATGCAGACCGGTGCGATGGTGGTAGGGGCGCCCCCCATTATCTGATTTAGTTCATTGTAGAACCTGCATGTCCGCGGCGCGCCCCCCGATCGTCCGTTTGCCTCCTTGGCTTTCTGGAATGCTTGCCTCAGCTCCTTAATTTTCACGTGGCACTGTGTGGTGTCCCTATTGTGGCCCCTTTCTAGCATGGCCTTGGAGACTCTTCCATACGTGTTGGCATTCCGTTTGTTGCGTAGTTCCAACATCACGGATTCCTCTCCCCAGATAGCAATGAGATCCAGCACCTCACGAGTGGACCATGCTGGAGCTCTTTTCCTCTGGCTGGACTCCAGGGCAGATGAGCTCTGCATGGAGTCTTGTGATGCTGAGCTCTGCATGGCGGCTAGTGCTGCTGATTGCTCTGAATGGCGACTGAGCTGTTCAGGTGAGCTGGCCACGCTGACCAAACAGGAAATGGTATTCAAATGTTCCCGGGTCTTATCTACCTGGCCAGAGCAGCGAGTTCAGAGTGCAGTGCAGAGTGGTCACAGTGGAGCAGTGAGGCAGTCCAGAGCGGTCAGAATGGAGCATTGTGGGACAGCCTCTGGAGGCTATTAATGTCGGTTCCGTCTTCACTAGCCCGCAATCAACCTTGGAATGTCGAATTTAGCCTTACTTCTCTCGTCAGGCAGGAGTTACAAAGTCGATCTTGAGGGCCCTTTAAATCGACGTTAAGGGCATGTATGTGAAGACAGGTACACGTTTAATTCGACCTAACGTCGTTAAAATTGCATTAAAGTGGTAGTGAAGACAGGCCCTAAGTAGCACTCGCCAGGCAAGGGATATGGGTTCCAAAAGTCAGTGAAGTGAGAGAGGCCGGGGACAGGTATTTGTACTTTGTGGTATGGGCCGCTTCTGAGGCCCTTAAATGCTAATTGCACCTCCTACTCCTCTCCCCATTGTAGACTAGGGGTATGTCTTCACTACAGCAGTAGGTCGATTTCCCTTAAGTCGATTTTCTAATGTCTACTTTAGAAAATCGACTTAGTGTGTCCCCACAAAGGACAGCAGGTCGACAGTGTCTGTCCTTCAACTTTTGCAGGGGTCGACATAGCCCGCATTACACTGTGGGTAGGTATCCCACAGTGCCGGGAGTGCCGGACCCCCCCGCCCGCCCGAGCAGTTCCGCGGACCCCCGTGCCTGCCCGAGCAGCCCCGCGCCAGCTCCCCCCTCCCCGCTCGGGCGGGGGGGGGGGGTTTCGCGGGGCTGGGCGGGAGGGAGTGTGTGGGGAACTGCTCAGGCGGGCAGAGGGTCCAGCGCGGGGCTGCTCTGGTGGGCAGGGGGTTTCGAGGAGCTGCTCGGGTGGGGGGAGGCGGCGCGGGGCTGCTCGGGTTGGGGGGGGGGTCCGCGGAACTGCTTGGAAGGTCGGAGGCTTAACGTCACATGCCTCCTCACTAGCCCACAATCTATCTAGAGAGGTCGATTTCCGCGCTACTCCTCTCGTTAGGGAGGAGTACCAAAGTCTATTTTAAGGTCCCTTTAAATCGACTTTAAGGGCATGCATGTGAGGATGGGTACAGGCTTAAATTGACTTTAGCTTGATAAAGTCGACGTTAAGCCCTAGTGGGGACCAGCCCTATCTGAGCTAATTTTTGATTCAATTAGGAGTTTAGTTATAGGCCGCTGAGCTGAAGTCACTTTGGCCCAATGGTGCACCTGCACTGAGGCACCCCTATGACACGCTGACGTCACTTAAGAGCTGAAATCAGTGTGTGCTGTGTTTAGTGGGGTGGGGGGATGGGGGTGGGAGGTCTGAAGATATATTGCTGAGTGGCTGGTGGAGCAGAGCAGTTTCTGGGACAGCAGGAGCCGCTCATGGGACAAGTGGTGGAGTAAAGCAGCTGGCTTTTAAAAAAAGACCTTTGCTACCCTCAGACTCTGTGCTTGCGAGAGGGGAAGTATTGCCTCGTGGAGGCGCCCAGAGGGGTGGTATGTGGTTGTCACTGGGTGGGGGCTCAAGCTGGTTTTGCATTGCGCTATTGGAATGAAACCCCATGACACTGAAACTGGCCCTTGTTGCCGCCAACGCTAATGGGAAGAAGGGTTGCACAGAAATAATGAAAGTATCGAAGCATATTAGTACGACAGTTCTATAGCCCAATCTGAGCCCAAAACAAAATAGTTTCCCCTTCCACCCCATTCCCCAACCAAAAAAATGGAGGCTTCTGAAAAAGGGACAGTATTTCCTGTGTCTGTACAGGGCCTAGCGCAGTGGATTCCCAATCCTCAGTGGGGGCCTTTGGGGAGTATCCTAATACAAAGAAAAGTTATGATTGTAATGCATCCAAAAGCATCATGATCTCTCCCTCTTTCCTCCACGCATCAGGGAACTGGGCTTGCAGTTTTGTTTTTTAGGGAGTGTGTAAGGTGGAGATGTTGTGGGAAGTCTGACAAGTGGATTTTCTTTGAGAACCACTGGGGGAGCTGTGTGGGCCAGCCAAGTTCGTGACCTCAGTGAGGCTTTGCTTCAACTCAAGAATCTGTCCAGATAAATTTCTTTGCAGGACCAGGGCTGAAGACAGAAAGGAGATTCACAGATTCCAAGGCTAGAAGGGACCATTCATCTAGCCTGACCTCCTGTATTACACAGGCCACTGAACTTCCCAAAAATAATTCTTAGACCGTATCTCTCAGAAAAAAACCATTGAGGCATAGTTTAAGATGAGAGACCAGAAAGATTGACCCAAAACAACTAGCCACTACAGGAATACGCAGTTGGTTTTCCTCATCAAAAGAGATTCTCAATATGTGCATTAATCATAAGAGACATCTTACAAATCAGTGTCTAAAATTATCTTAGTAAAACTGAGAATACTAATCCCCAGGCTATGCATTGTGGCTTCCCTGGATGGCCTTGTGTATAGTTCATGAAATGGCAGCTAAATCTCTTCATAAAGTATTAGTTTGTTTAGGCCCATAGACATGACTTGTTCATATTTGGCAGTTTCCAATAAGTTACTACTCCAGTCATTTATATCAGGAAGAGTTAGGGGTTTTTTCCAAGCCATTACAATTAGCCTTTTATCTACCAGGGTAGCTCTTAGGGACCATAGCTTTTTGGACTGACTTAACAGTAAGTCAAACGTTATTACGGAATAGGGTGAGTTCAAATTCCAGGCCGAGAGCCTGACTCAACCTTAATGCTGAAGAAGAGAACTGACTAAAAGGGCTGAACTCCAGACAATTCCATACTGCGGCGTGGCAGCCACACACCTCGGCTCATGCACACCCAGAGCACAACCAAGGCTGGACACAAGATCAACCCCGTGCTTAGAATTCAAAGTTTAAAACAAAAAAATGGAAGTCCAGGAAATCCATAAACAACCATAAGTCTAGCTCCTCATTGGTTTAGTCTCGGCCTTCCTACTAGATAAACATTTGCACCCAACTACAACCCAAGGGGCCTTTTCCACATTTCTATTGTGACCACAAAACTCATTTCTCAGAGTGGAAAGGTAGATGTACAACTTGTATATGCTTCACTGATACAAATTCCATTCCTCTTCGATTTCAACCATTCACCTCTTGGCACCAACATCTCCTCTATTTTACTCTCCATACATCCCAGAAACACCACTTAGATCCACCACTGAACTAGGAAGCAGGCAGCTGAACTAAATCACCCCCAACATGGAGGGGCTGGTCTGGTCAGAGGCATTTTGGAAGAGTTCATCATTTCCTGAAACCTTGCATACTGGTTACTATCCTTCAATCCCTTTCCTTTTACCATGTAAAATGTCTATCCTGTCCTATGGCACCCTGCCATAGGGGCTCCACTACCCCCATTGCACAAAACAAGCTGCAGGTTCCCCATTCCACTTCATCAAACTTCCTGGAACCCTCCCCGATATGTATGGTCCGATATGTATGCTCAGATACTGTAGTGATGAGCATGGTAGAAGAAACTAATTAGATCAGGGGTGGGCAAACTACGGCCCGCGGGCCACATCCAGCCCATGGGACTGTCCTGTCCGGCCCCTCTCTCGTCCTCCCCTGGAGCCACGCCACCCTGTGCACACCACTCTGGGGGGTGGGACTGCATGTTCCTGCGGGACAGCATGTCTGGCTCCATGTGGAGCCAAACACTTTGCTAGGAGCCTCATGGTAAGGGGGCCAGGGGGTGGATAAGGGGTGGGGGCAGTGAGGGATAGGGAGCAGGGTGGGTTGGATAGGGGGTGGGGTTCCAGGGTGGTGGTTGGGGGTGGGGGATCTCTTGAGGGGGCGGCCAGGGAGCAGGTGGGGTTGGATGAGGAGTGGAGGTCTGTCAGGGGGGTGAGGGGGTGGATAGGGGTTGGGGCAGTCAGGAGACAGGGAGAAGGGGGGGTTGGATGCAGAGGTTGGGGGCGCGGTTAGGGGTGATCACTGGAGGGGGCGGTCAGGGGACAAGGAACAGGGGGGGTTGCTGGATTGCGAGTTCTGAGGGGGGGCAGTTGGGGCAGGAAGTGGGGGGGGGGGGCTGGATGGGAGGGGGGAGGTGGGACCAGGCTGGGGAGGCACAGCCTTCCCTACCCAGCCCTCCATACAATTTTTGAACCCCAATGTGGCCCTCAGGCCAAAAAGTTTGCCCACCACTGAACTAGATAGAGAATGGGGCTGACACACTGCAAGATGTGACTACCAGGGGTGTATGTGTGTTCCAGGCTCTTGGCTGCCACCTGTTAGCCATAGTCTTCACTTCAGGTTGTGAGGTGGGGATCACAACACCCCCTTCCATCTTCTCCTCTAGCTAGGCTGTGGAATCCATTCATGGGTCTCTCTCTTTTACTTCTGACTTGTGATGCTATTTTAATACGTGGTAAAAAGTCTGATCCTTGCAATGTGCCTGGTCCTTCGCTTTCCTCCCCACTCCTCGTTCTGTGTGCATCTTTACCTGTGTGACTGAGAGAGAAAGGGCTGGTTGGTGTGTGCATTAGAACTAACAATAATCACCCCTGCCGGTTTTTCATTACAGCGTGGTGTCAGCCAACTTCATGAGGTCCACATGGGTGATTTAGTCCATTGGTTTTGGCTCTAGCTACTGCTAATGGTCTGTGTTCACATGAGCTGCTCACAGATCTGGTTTATTTTACTTGCTCTGAGTATGCAGTCTGTAAATAAATTAAGTATATGCCAATGATGAATATAAAGAGACTGGGTCACAGGAACCCAATATCAGCACTGGGGATATGAATTTCTGTATGCAGTTTACTGGGCCAGAAGTGTGGGTGTCTCTTTTTTGAATCCATGGAAAAACTCTTGGCAAAAAAAAAAGAAAAAGAGAGATTTGGTGTCTCTTCTCTGAAGAGCACTGTTTCTGCTAATCTCCTAGAAATCCCAGCAATGGATTCTAGCTCAGCCGGATTATACTTATGTAATCTCCAGCCTCCAATTAAACAAACAAACAAACAAAAACTCCAGCAACCGCTCTTCTAGTCTGTTTAGTGAATGAGGATTTTATATGTACAAGCCAACAAACTTGTGAACGAGCATCCTTCTTTTCATTAACTGATCATGTTGTTGCCGTCCCTTCCTCTCATTGTCTAAATGTGCTAGAGAGAAGAAGGGCCCTTCCCCCTCTTAAAAGTAGCCTAAATTATAAACTTGATTTCTCCAGCAAAACTATGCCCTCCTACTCTTTGAATTGAGTGAGATCAGCACATTCTTCCATGGAGTCATACAAATCTTCTGTTAGCATTGTAATAAAGGGTGTTTTGTGCGAGTACCAGGGAGACTGCACTGGTCCCCCAATGAGAGCTGCACAGATAGTTAAAAAGGATTCTATTCACAGTGTTTGATTTGCTCATAATGTAGCAAAGTTGAGGTCAAATGTCTGGTATGTTGCTGTAGGAATTGGAGCAAAGGGCACTTGCTGTGTATGACTCACGTAATTGCATACTTCATGTTTGCTTTAACTTTTCACTGTGTAGCATTGACCCTGCCTAATGGAATCAGCTGCTTGCATGGGGCAGTTTCTTTATGACTGTAGAGCAAAGCTGTAAAGCCTCTGTGGAACACTGCTGAAAAGCACAATATTATATCCTTAGCACCCAATTAGGTGCTGAAGGGTTGTATGGAGAGGTCTATGAGATAATTTGGTTAGCTTTAGCCACTCTCTACTTTTCACTTGTTTTTAACTTTCAACCTGCAGTTGGTTAGAAGAGGATTTCTACCACATTTCCCTGAGCAACACTACGCTTCACTGCTTGTTTCTCAAGGTGTTTTCTTCAGGGTGAAACAAAAGCATTCTGCAAGCCACTGGCAGTCACTGGAGAATAATTTGAGAACCACTGCCTTCAATTCAAGCAACAGACTTTTGCTTTTGGTTAATAGCATTTTTAACAGGCACCGATAACATGGAAGGTACTAAGAAAGGGTGTTGGCGTTTGAAAGCTTCATCAGTTGAGACGGTGCATGGATACATAATTAAAACCCCATCCATTATAAAACTTGTACTGATCATCTTTGTGTTGTTAATCTCTTCCGTCTATTCACCCATTTATCATTTTTTCTATTATTTTGCCTATTGCCATAGTATCTAAGTAATGACATCTACATAACTATAGTGAAACCATATGTTGCTGTGTTTACCTATGTTGCCTAGACAATGAAAATACTAAAAGAGAACTCACCAAACATTCACAACTGAGAGTAGTGAGAGAAGGCCATGTGAAGGAGGAAAGGCTGAGGGGTAGTCTGCTGTGTTTGTAGTGGATAGTTTGGTAAGGAGATGCTAGAAGACCGATATCCCTAGAGGGCAGAGTTAAGGTTGTGGTGTGTGGTCTATGGTGTACAATAGTTGTGGTGAAGGCAAGGTGTGTGCCTGTGGGGGAAAAAGTAGAGGGTACACACTACTAAATGACTATTGTCATTGGGTGAGAATTCTTTTGAGAATTGCTAGTGAATCAAAAGGGCAAGTAGTGCTGCCTTAAACACAGTTGCTCACAGGCAGAAATATATTCTTTCAGGGTGGATAGTGGACTTGCTTATTCAGAAACATTAGGCAGCTGAGTTGTTTGGTGCCCTGTCACATTTACGGTACATGACGATATACAAATAACTGATAGAAGCAGGAAACACAAGGAAAGTAAACTGAGCAAAGAGAGTGTTTCTCCCACCTCCCTAAGGTGGAGGATAATTTTGGTTTTACACATCAGGAATTAAAATTAAATGTACAGTTGTTACTTGCCCTTTTTTAAATAGCTAAATGGTGTTATCTCCAGTGTTAGTTTATTTTTCTTAGTGCTACTGTTCTTAAGAAGATACTTTCATAAGCAATAGTTCCCCTTTCTGCTGAACTTTACTGATTTTTTTTTTAATCAATTCATTTCTCCTTTTACCTATTGTGTTGGGCTATGATCTCAAAGTATATGGTCGCTACTGCATCCTCCAGCTGCGCTATACAGTAAAATCTCCATTTAACGGACTAATTTGGGCGAGGGGGTGTCCGTTAAATCAAAAAGTCCGTTATTTAATAATAAAAAAACCCCGAGCTGTCGGAGCAGCAGCCCGCCCGTTGCTGGGACCCGGGCGGCAGCCGGGAGCCGTCAGCCAGGCCGCCCGGGTCCCAGCTGCTGGGACCCAGGCGGTAGCCAGGAACCGTCAGCCAGCCTGCCCGCTGGCTGGACCCGGGCAGCAGCCGGGAGCCGGCAGCCAGTCCACGAGAAATGGATTTCAGATGCATCAGACTTGCTCAGAAATTTTGTCCGTTGCATCAGAAGTCCGTTAAATCGAGGTCCGTTAAATTGAGGGTTTACTGTATTGAAAAATAAGAATATTAAATATGTTTTATGATGTCCTGAAAATATGAAGTAGTGAGATAAACCCTACACTTCTATATCTATCTATCATCTATCATCTATCTATCTATATATATAAAAGTCAAGTGGTGTATGTATGTGTGTATGTATGTATGTATGTACGTATGACTGCGAAGTCCTCCCGCACCGTTTGAGCCAGAGACTTGAATTTTGGTACAGTGAGGGGTCTTGGGGTCTAGATGCTGGTAAGGGTCGAAAAATTTTCGGATCTCACCTCTGACGCCCCCCAGGGGTGAAAGTCTTTCAGGGCCAATCACATCGGCTGGGCGGTTAGGTGGTGATGATGTCATAATACCCCCCTCCAACAGACACCTCACTCGCTCAGCTCACCCCTCCCTCCTCCAACGGAACCCCGGAGATCCCTCAGTTCTCTGCCCCTCCCACCTCCCCAACGGAACCCCGGAGATCCCTCAGTTCTCTGCCCCTCCCACCTCCCCAACGGAACCCCGGACTACATCAGCCCTGTGCCCCCCCCACCTGCGAAGGTCCCTGGAATCCCTCGGCTCTGGGCCCCCTCCCCGCCTGCGACAGATCCCAGTTGGGTTTGGTGGGACGGTAAGTGAGGTGGGGGTGTCGGATTCGGTCGGGGGGTGAGGTGGGGGTTTCGGGTTTCGGGGGTGGGAAGGTGTCGGGGTGGGTGAGGGGTGAGGTGTGGGTGTTGGCTTTGGTCAGGGGGTGTCAGCTGTCTGCCACCTCCCCACCTCCGACTGACCCGAGCAGCGCCGGGCACTTATGCTAGTAATATATATATTGTGGTAAACCCAGGGCAGGCGACTGCCAGTGAGGGTTGTGGAGAGAGGGGTAACTGCAGGTTAATCGGGTCCAGCTGAGCAAGGCTACCACTGGCCGAAGCAGGATCAGCTGAACCCAATTGAGGAGGCTGTCAGAGCCCTTTAAAAACACTCCTCCCCAGCTAAGGGGGGGGGGAGAAAAAAAGAGAGAGAGTGAGAGATGGAGAGACAGAGAGGCTGTCAGCAGGCAGGGGAGCAGGACAAGGAGTCCCTCCCAGGAGGGAGTTAGCCCTTCCTAGCCAGCGAGAAGCCAAACTCAGCCAGAGAGAACTACTAAGTGGGAGGGAAAGCCAGTTTTTGTGCGTCCTAGGCAGAGTGCCGATACAGCACTCGCCGCACCAGAGCCCCAAAGGACCTGAGTCTGGGGAGTCCGAGGAGCCACCTTGTCACACACAATATATCTATCTAGCTATCTATCTAATAAAATAATGTGTGTGTGCACACTAATGGAATTGTAGCTGGGCTAACATTTGTCATGATTAAAGTGATGATATAGGCTATTCAGCAGTTCGTTGCAGTGTGTTTTATGCTGTGGTTATTCATAGCCTGAGATGAAAGGAAGAGATATGGAGCCTGACTAGGCAAAACTTCTTTGAGTTCTGCAGTTGCTGTAAATATTCAAGTGCCAGCACTTTGCCTTTTTGCAGAAGTGGGGGGAATGGAGTATGCGATATTGAGCTATTAAGAGATAAGAATGCCCCTGAATGGATACCTCACTTCAGCATTAAAATTGCCCGTGTTTGCGTTCTGTGGGGTGAGTTCACGGGGAAGATGGCCTCTTCGCCACCTACCATCACCCTTCTGAGAGGCAGGGGTGAATGCTAATGGGCACCTGGCCCAGGAAAGAGAGGTTGCTGGAACCCCATTTTGCTTCTGAACTTCAGGGGCAGAAATTGAGTCTTTTTCCTGGTTTTTAGTCTGGTTGGGTCCCAATGCTGGTGGGTTCAGGTGGAACTGGTGATCCAGCTGGTCAATGCCAACTTTTAGAGGCAACGAGAATGCCAGCTGATGTTGCTGTAAAAGGTGGACCTGAATAGAAGCAGGCTAAGTGAACCTTGTGGGCTTAGAATCTCAGAGTTGGAAGGGACCTCAGGAGATCATCTAGTCCAACTCCCTGCTCAAAGCCTGACCAATCCCTATTTTTATCCCTTATCTGTAAATGCTGCTTTGAAACCTGACAGCTGGGCTACACATACAATCTTCCCCCAGCCCTCCTTTAGGCTGAGTGGTGCTATTCAACAGCTGAGCTAGTTGGTATTTGTCCACAACTAGTGTAGCCCCCTTCCCTTCCTTTCTTCCCCTCTCCCTTCCATTTTGACTTCGATTCCTACCAAGGAAGGTTACCCCTAGTTCTCTTTTCCTTCCTTGGGGCTTTGGCTTGTGGAGGGGCCTGCCAGAAAGCAGCATTTCACGTTAGTGGGTGTAGTTACTACTGTGGCGTTCTTGCTGTGCTTTGTGAGGTTCCCTGTCAGGCCTGCCCCTCGGGGACTCCGCCGTGCCCACCATGCTGTGGTTCTTGCAGCCCATAGAGGTGAGCTGCATCGATGGCATGAGCAGGGGTGAAAGTAAGGCGGAACAGGCCGGTATGGCATACCGGTAAAAGGTGGCCGCCTGTACTGGCCCGTACCGCCTCACTTTAAAAACGCTGCCACAGCACCCCTGTAAAGTCTCTGCTCTTTTTTTGCATGCCCCCAATTATCAACCCTTTCAGGTCCCTACTGGCAGGGCCGCCAATGAGGGGGGAGGGGGATGCGCAAAAGTAGCAGGGATGTTAAAGTGCTGCCGTGGCAAAAGGACCCTGTTTAACATCCCTGCTCATAGGCACCGACTGCATGGGCGCTCTGGTGCAGCACTGTGCCCAGCTTGCCCTCGCCTCAACCTCCTCCCGTGTGCACCGTGGGCCTGTTTTTTCCCCTACCCCCAGTGCTTGTGCTGTGAAACAGCTGGTTTGCGTGGCTGGGAGGGAAGGGGAAGGCGGGGGAACGCAGCGGGCTCAGGGGAGGAGGAGGCGGGGCCGGGACAGGGATTTGGGGAAGGGGGTCCAATGGGGCAGAGAAGGGGTGGGGAAAGTTGGAGCCTATGTTCCTGCGCCTTTCCCCCAGCCCGCGCACCTGTCTACTGACGGCGGGAAGGTGCAAAAGGAACAGCTACAGTGGGGCTGGAGCCCTGGGCAGCACAGGTGGGCTGGCAGGTTGGGGGGGGAGTTGCTGACCCCCCCCAACCCTGCCCCTTCCACCTGAGGACCCCATCCCGGGGAGGGGAGGGGCGAAGCTGCCCCCATACCAGTGAAAGAAAAATTTTACTCTCACCCCCCTCCCCCATAGGCCTGCCTGTTCTCCCAGACTCTTCACCTCTGTGGTGAGGCCCTGGCGTTCTGACCCCCCGGACAGGTATGACTGAATCTATTAAGAGGAAAAAACACCATTCCCATTGCTTCCCTCTCTCCCCTGAGAGGACCTGACATGCCAGGTTGGCCACACAGGTGCCCCCCCCCCCAGGCCAAGGGCGACAAGAAACAGAAACTCCAGCACCAGGAAGGAACCATTCTCTGGAAGCCCTGGCTGCAGAGCAGGCGAGGGGGAAGCTAAGCGGGGGAGGAGGCAAGCTGCAGTAGGTGCTAGAGAACTGTTGGCAGAGCAGACTGTGATGGGCTTCAGGTTCAGGTCACTACAAAGCTTAGAGAAGCAGCATAGACTGAGCCGGGCGGGGGTGAGCACTGCAGCCAGATAGCTGAGCAGAGCATGGACTGAAGGGAACTCGAAGGGCACAAGGACTAGCCCAGACTCCTAAAGGGACAGGAATCCTGAAGAAGGCTGCTGAAGCCAGAATGTCTTAGCCCCTGTGAATTCAGCTGGGAAATAGTCAGCTGGTTCTCTTAGGTCCCGGTAACAGAGAACTGTGTGCAGCTGGGGGATGGGGTGCTTATAGCCTAGCTACCCCTGTGGCTGGAGCAGCGGCTCTAAGGGGTGGTGGAGGAGAGGCTGTTGCACCAATGTCCCTCAAATGGGGGTGTGGGGGGACACACCACAGCCTGTCCTAGCCAATAAAGTGACACATCCCTATTGGCCTTTATTTGCAGTTGGACTGGAGCGGGCACCTTAGATGTAGGGAAATCCAACTGTTTATTGGACCACTGCCTGCAACCCTGAAGTATTACTGGCTTAACCAGTTCATGTAGGGTTTTTGCAACCTTTCCTTTCTGGCAGCCCTAGTAAAATATCCCTTCACTTTAGTCACATGTCTGAATGGTTACTTCCTGCAGGAAGTCCAGGGCTTAGCGGCTGGACTGCCTTCAGGGCTTGCCTCCAAGTCACAGTTCATCTGCTGCACTACACTACCATAAGAGGTTTGGTGTACCACAGCCCTGAGTAGCCCAGATAATTACACTGACCCCATCACCACCATCAGTCCTGTCATGTTTGACACAGCCAGTTTGAGCAGTGGTTGGGCACCTAGGTGGGGAGGGATGACTTTGGGTGTTTGCTGCAATTCAAACTCCCTCTTTCTTGCTTTATTTTGCATTCTAATGGACTCCAACTCCATAAGCAAAACTTGGTTGGGGTGGTGGTTAATGGTAGACAGTGCAGTAGCCGGGCAGTTTTCATGCGCTGCACTGAAGTTCTTGAGATTTGTCAGCAGCAAACAGATGTTTCAGTGACCCTAGAGTTAGGCAGAGTTCACTTACAGCTTGTCTAGCTGAACAGATGGTGCATGGCGAGCTGGGATGTGCATCTGCAGTGTACGCGCTTGTCTCCCGCTAACTGTCTGCGTGGACCTGCTACTGTGCACTAAAAGTTCCCAAGAGCATTTTTTAATCTAACCCTATATCAAAGCAGAGTAGATGAAAATGCCCCATAGGACTTCTAGTGCACGGGAGCAGGGTCCACACACAGGCCCCTGCACTGCGCTGTACATGCACACATCACACACTAACTGTTCAGCAGGACAAGGCAATAGTGTTAGGAGTCACTGCAACTATTTCTGCACCTAGCTCATCTTTGGAAAAAAATGTGCACTGCTGTGTGTGATATTCCTTTTTCCCCAGTCCCCAAAAGTGCCCCTAAATTCTGCTGCAGCGGTACAGTATTTTCTCAGTAAAAATGGCTTTGAATGGATATTCTGGCTCTGAACATTGGATCTAGGGCCAAACTTCAGGAATTGATATTGTTCCATTGCTGACAGTCATCTCCCATGATGAATGCCATTTGTTCTTCCTTCTATAAGCCTACAAGTCCGGCAGCCAGATGGGGGTCAATGTTCTCCTCTAGTCATTTGGACCCAGACCAATAACACCAGTTTTCAACTGGGAACAGTAGAATGAGAAACATAACTCAACCGGAATGACTATGGAACTTGCCTAAAACAAGCAGGAGAAATAGGACTTTCAAGTATTAAGCATGGGGTTTTTAAATCAACATTACCTAATGGCAAGTCCCGCAGAGAACTACAAAGAATATATCTGGACTAACAAGGAGGGCAAAAACCATCTGAAATGAATTTCACCTCCCAAGGGGCAACCAATGGCTTTGTCATTTCATTTTGGGTGCCTGCAGTGGCAGCCTATTTGCTCTGGTACAGTTGCCAAAAACAATTACCATGGTCTCTGTGTTACCTTTTCGAAGACTGGAGCACAATTACATTCTGTGACGTTAATCCACTTCCTCAGCCTTAGCTAGAGCAAGATCTGTGCCTACATTAGGGTTGGATGGGTTGCAACAATGGGGCCGTTTGAGAGCACGGTGGAACTACTGTGACTGTTTGGGAACTCTGAAGTAGGTGCAAAGCAGGTTCCAAGATTACGATAGCTCCCAAATTCTCAGGGCAGGGGTAGGGCGAGGCCATTGGAAGGGTAGTTCTTGTTATCTCAATGAAGAGAGCCCTACTGGTACAAATGTCATAGTTGTTGGTCAGCATGAGGAGGAGAAAGTGGGATTGCACAATGCTTTGTTAAATACTGCATATGAGGATTTTGTCGTTAGTGCCATGTGTGAAGGGGGTTTAAGCTGTGTGTTTTCTTTAATATTTCCTCTGCTGTTGCACCGAGGTACAGAGATATTTATAAACATTGCATTTTTCTGCAAGTTTGCATAAGACCCTTGGCTCTGCTACAGTTTCTGCCAGTGCCATATTTATTCCAAGTATTTATTCCATAATATGAAGGAGCAAAAAACCCAGTTTCCTGTGTACTAGATCTGTCTCTGAAAATATTGGTCTTGGGTATTATGGATTAAGCAGGAAAGCAGTGGAAGGCTCTGAATATGTAACTAACAGTTTAAAACATTTTGAAATCCTATAGGTACAGTGGTACCTTCATTTACCACAGTGCGATAGTTGGACTATTGTCTTTCGTCTGTGCTTAGCATAAGAATGAACTCTAGCTACTCTAACATCTTTTGGCAGAAGATGAATTCTTACAGGTGATCACTGCAAGATCTTCCTGGGTCATTGACAATATCCGCTTGTCTCATTCATCATTCTGTCACATCACAAATTCCCCGGATTGTACAGTTTACAGTGAGATTTCAGGTAGTGTATTCTGGGGATAGCCTCAGGAAATACCACAAAGGTTCCATTTAAAAAAAAAGGTTCTAACTGCCAGGTTCGAGGGAATGTTTTAGCAATCAAGGCTGTGCAGCACCTTAAAGGTGAACTGCAAAGCAAAAACTTAAAACTTTTACTGATCCTAAAACTAAAAGTCCACCAGCAGCCAGTTGTCTCATGAAGGGCCTGTGTTCGTCTTTGGTGCTGTGTCACTAATCAGTGTCCCTTCCACGTCCATCGTTTACTGATGGGTATCCTTTGGAAAAGAATTTAAATGGAAAGGAGTCACCTGTGATGAGCAATTAGCCTCTCCCAGTAGGTCTCCTTTGTGCCTGAAAAGACAGATGATCTCAAAGGTCACCTTTGTCCTCCTCTTACTCTGAGCACTTCATGCTAAAGCCTGCTCCGGTTTCAAGCTGAACATGTTGGTTTTTCAATAGCAATGGCGGAAAGATGTTGGAGGCCAACGCGGTGTATTTGCAGCAACATATTTAGAAACAAAGTCATCTGAAAAGCATCATTAATAATTTACTGAGTTACATCACTCTTGTAGCCACAAAAGCAGCATAATTCATTATCTAATATAACAAGCGTGCTTTCCCCAAATGTATTGTTACAAGAGTTTGAAGAGCGTATTGCTGTCAACACGTGTTCTGGCAGCTTCCTCGATCATATTGTCTGTTCCCCTCTGAACATGAAGCAGCTGTCTGAAAAATAAATGAGCCAACAGAAGTATGAAGGTGGATAACCCCCCTAGGTGTTGTAATGAATTAATGTGCTGCAAATGAGACAGTTGTTATAGAAAACTTAGTTCTAGACCTAGGACATCGACTACTTGTGCCTCTCCCTTCTCTCTCTCTCTGTGTGTGTGTGTGTGTGTGTGTGTGTGTGTGTACGTACGTACGATCTCTAAACGGGAGGACACATAACTGCCCCAAATGTCTTCTCTGCCCAAAGACACCCCTCCCACACCCAGCCTGGGGCAGTTGTGCTTTCCCTGCCCCATGTTACCTGCAGGGGGGTTCTGTCTTTCTCCCACTGTGCCTCTTCCGCCACCACTGCCCCCCCCCCCCCGATATGTTCGGCCACTCTCCCTGGCAGGTGTGCTTGGAAGGGAGCTGCTTCAGAGTGGCAACCCAGGACAGCGAGCAAGAGAAGCAGCTGGTCTTGCCCCTTCCACTCCCTGCTCAGCCCGGCTGGCGTGTATCAGGGTCTCCAACTGTCTGGTGGGAGGGAAGTTCTGGCCGACATGGTGTCTAAGGCTTCCCTGATCAACTCTATGCGCTGTACCGTGACTAATATGGACTTGATGTCATTATTTACCAACAGCCCCAGAGTGGCGCACGTGGACATAAGGAGCACCACATGGTCCCACACCTGCGACCAGGAGCTGCCCTTGACCAGGAGATGGTGCTGAGGACCCATTGGTCTGACGTCACCCGCGACCACTCCGGGATTAAAGCACACACCCGGTTGGAGAAGGGAAGCTTTATTGGTGGATCTCTGATGGGAACTGGTAGGTCGCCCATGGGCATCCCATCAACAATGTTGTTTCCCTGCCTGTTTGCCCTGGGAGGACCCAGGCTGGGGGCAGATGAAGATTGCTTCTGTGGGCATTTCTTATAGTCCCACGACTTCTTATTTGGGGGCTCGTATTTCGAGTGGGTGGCCTGGGTGGGAGCCTGCTGCAGCTTAAACTTAGGTCTAGCTGGACTGGAACATAGAAGCCAAGAGTCTTAAGCATAGTGCGGGAGTTTTCAGGCCATGTAGTTTGATGTCCATCTGTTCCGCAACCAGAGTTTTGGCATCAAACAGGCGGTCCTGCAAGGAGGTCTGCACCTCACTGGACAGCCCAGAGAGCAGGAGTCACAACGCCCTTCTCCTGGACACCGCGGAGACTGTGGACCACATAGCCGTGTCTGACGCATCTGAAGCTGCCTGCAAGGTTTTTTGCCCTGGCAGCCACTGTACCCTCCTCCACCAGAGCTTTGAACTCCTTCCTGTCCCGCTCCTGGAGGGAGTCCCCAAACTTGGGCAGAGAGCCCCACAGATTGAACTCATAGCAGCCAGGAGAGCCTAATGGTTCGCCACTTATAACTGGAAGCTCAAAGATGAATACGTTTTTCTCCCAAATTAATCCAGCCTCCTTGAATCTTTATTTGGGGGTGGGTGGGTCATTCCACTCTCTTAGAGATGGGGGGGGGGGGGCAATGAGGCTGGGGTTTGCCACAAGGCATTTGAATTTTTTGCCACCCCTTTGTGGAGTAGCAAGGCCACCCTGCCTGGTATTAAGGTGGACAGGACAGGAGTCCAAGGGCTCCTCCACCTCCTTTGCCTGAAGGCTGAGGTTTGATGCCACTCTCTTCAATAGTTCCTGGTGGACTTTAGAGTCCTCCTGCAGGATGGAGGGAGAAGGGAAGGGTCAGGGGACAGGCGTGGTACTTCGTGTGTCCACCGGTACCAGAGGATCCATCACCTGGTCGCTCTCCAGGCACCAACTCAGGGCCATAGTACCCATTGGTACCACAGTGCTGGTCACAGGGCCCGGTGCTACTGCGCCTGCTGTGGCACCAGTGGACCAGGCTGGCCTGACTCATCGATGGATGACTACAAAGGGAGGCCGGGCTGACGTACAACTTGCTGCTGCCCCCAGGCAGAGAGGAGTGGCGCCATGATCCCGATGTGGAGGAACGTTGACGTCCATAGCAGCTGCTCCGTGATTGGCTACGCAGGCAGATCCTTGCCAGTGATTGATGCTCGGGGCTGCGGGAGCCGTGCCGTGGCAGGGTCCTGAAGCCAGATGACAAACGGGAGCGGCGTCGACATTCATGTTGTGACTGGCTACAACCACCCCTCTGAGACGAGGATCTTCAGCATCGTCTGCCTCAGTCCTGTTGGTGCCCGCTCCTCAAGGTGGAGCAGTGCCTAGAGTCTCTGTCAGTTGGTATCTAGCCAGACAACCGGGGGGGGGAGGGGGGTTGAGTGGAGAATGACATCAGGAACATTCCCTTGACTGTGAACTGTTCCGTGGGGGGGGGGGGGTGATTGTGGAGATCCCAACGACGGCTTGCCTCTGGACCACAAAGTCAACATTGGCATTGCTCCAGGTACCGGCTCGGACATAATGAATGTATGGTCAGATCCTTGCACTGTTCAAAATCACTGGTTAACGGTTCCATTGACTTTAAGGGTATGTCTATGCTGCAGCCTATAAGCACTATAAGGGGTATTAGCCCACAAAAGCTTATGCTTAAGCTTAGGCTTCAATACTTTAGATAGTCTTTAAGGTGCCACAGGACTCTTTGTCACTTCTGCAATTCCAGACTACACGGCTACCTCTCGGATTCCTATAAGCACTGATGTTTATAAGATGCAACTTCTCTCAGTCTAGGAGTTTCTCTTATTTTTACCTAGCATCCACCTGCTTGAGACTTGAATTGAACAAGAAAGCTCAGCACTTCAAGATTGTACTCAGTTTCCACAAATTGTTGGCAGGCAGGCAGCTCTTTCACAGAACTATCATAGAATCTCAGGGTTGGAAGAGATCTCAGGAGATCATCTAGTCCAACCCTCTGCTCAAAGCAGGACCAATCCCCAATTAAATCATCCAACAGATTTTTGCCCCATATACCTAAATGGCTCCCTTGAGGACTGAACTCACAACCCTGCGTTTAGCAGGTCAATGCTCAAACTACTGAGCTATTCCCCCCTCCCCAGCCACCATGATATTGCCTAAGGCTTAAATGACAGCCTTTGTAGCTTGAGCGAAGGCACATGCACCAAGATGGCTGAACTATGGAGTTCATCCCAGATCAGGTAGAAAGATTGTTTTGTCCATTCATGAACAAGAAGCTGCTGCTTTGCAAGTCTAAAAGGCTGTCAAGTTCATTCTGCCACCAAGTTTTCCACCTGTAAATAAGTGCCTGTTAAGGAGGGAAGAGACACAACAGTGGTCAAAGTAGGTTGGTTGATTGGTAATTTTGGAAGTGTTACACAACAGCCACATTTAAATCCCAGCACCTTATTCATCAATTTAGAAAAGAGGAACACAGAGACTCAAAGTATAGAGACAGGTTATGTTATGTCAGACAGTCCCTATGTGGGTTCTCTTGTAACTCCTGCATAGTCTCACCTGATGGCCATGGTGTGAGGAAGAACTAGACTTACAAGCTGAAGAGTAAATCATTCCACAGAGGAATGTTCGGCACAACCAGAAATCTTGCCAGCCTACAGAACAACCATATACCATTTTCTTTATGGTATATGAAAAAATCAAATAGCCTTCCAGTCACCAGTTGACTTTATTGTTACAATATAACAAAGCAGTTTATTTTCTTGTGCACTTCTTAGTGTCCAAAATGTGTGGCTAGGGTATAGAATGGAACTGACACCACTTTCACGGAAGCACTGAATAAGAGGGTAAGTGTGTTGTAATTTCAACTGTGCTGTTTTTATAAGGCCCTGCATTAGGATGCGCCAATAAAGTTACAATTGTCCCTTCAGCTGAAACTTGACTTGTAGTTTTTGCCCTCCTGTGACTGACTACATCATTTATCTAATACTAATCTAATCAGCTAAGTGAAAGAATGTGATTCATTTGTCCCTGACCTTAATTCCACTGTGAAAATCTTAACTATAGAAAGACGTTTCCCATTTAGTGTAAAGAGGAAGAAGAAAAAATACTTCTAAAATGGCTTTGCATCATGTGCTTTATTTTAAGTCATTACTTAATCAAAACTACACAGTATAACCTTTTAACATACCCTACCCACTCAATGATTTTGTTTTTCAGAAATTGCATTTTTTAAACATGGAATTAAACCTACATTGCAATCGTAAATTTTCATGCTACAATGTTCTCTAATGAACTGTTTGTGTCACCAACAATAGCAATTTAAGAAAAGGCCGTTTTTCAAGCTCATATGTACTTCTATATTTGGGAACTTAAAAAACCCGTCTCGGATGTAAAAATGTAAATTGGAATATGTAAACATTTTTGTATACCTGAAACACTGGAAGGAGAATATCAGATAACAAAACCATTGCCTTAAATCATCAAAATGGGGAGGAGGGGGGTAAGGAAGCATGTAGTGGGAAGCACAGAGTAGCACACACTATTCAGTCTTCAAAGAGATATAAGAAGTGGAACAGCTCCTTAGTCATTCAGTTGGCTTTTCTCTGTCTAAAGGAAAGCAGGACTTGTGGGAAGATGGCCCAGCAGAACATCTCCATAGTTCACCATAATTCATTAAGGTTTAACTAAGGGGCTAAAACCAAGTTTTTTTTTTCCTGAGAAAAGTCATTGATGTTTCATGGAAATGTCTCCTGGGACTGTACAAATAAAATAAGGTAATTAAAGAGATTGTCACTTGTTTTCTTTTTTGCTTACAGAGGGTTGTCCACAGAGTCTTCACTACATCAAAACCTCTGCTTTTCTAAAAATGGATATGGCTAGCATTTCTTCAGCTCCCATTATGGCCTTTTGGCATGGTTGTCCTGAAGGCTAGTCAGATTCCCATTACTGTATCTTGAAAGTCAGTGACATACAACAGCATATTGCACAAACTGTATCGCTCCAGAAAAGGTCCAGTGAAGTCATCTGAGGGATCATTTCTTTCTTTCCTTTTTCTTTAAGTGTAGAAATGTAATGTCTGGAAGATTAACTTACCCAGACAAGGATGCAGAACGTTTGGTTGATTACATTAAAAAGCAAGGTCTCCTGATTTTAGAGGAGTGGGCATTTAAAAAAAATCAAACCAATCTTCTTCATCATTAATCCTTAATTTGAAAGGCAGCATGGATTCCAAAGGAAGTAGCTTCCTGGACTCAATCAGTGAAAAAATCATTGCTACCTAACTATAAAAGGCTTAGCTCTTATCAGAATATTGTGCTTTTTTAAAATTCAGATGAAGTCAACTTGATTTGCAGTGTGACTCCAAAGAGATCAATTAGTTTTTTCCCTAGTCCATTTGATCATAGTCTCTGGTGAGCGGTACAGGAATATCAATTTGGCGTATAGGTCTTCCTCTAGCTCCAGTTCTCCTGTCTCTCTTACTAAGAAAATGTCAGTACACAACTTCAAGATACGGTCCACATTTGGTAATTCTTCAAACATGATGGAGTGAGAGATCCCGCTGAAGAACTCACGGACAAACTTCCCTATCACCAGGACAACTGAGGCATACAGTCCCATGATACTGTAAAGCAAGAGAGGAAAAAGTTCAAGGATGTTTTTCTAATCTGGTTATAAGTCCAAATACAGGCAATGCTGATAAAACTAAGGTGGTAATGGGTTTATGAAACATGACCATTTCTACTGAATCAACTGATATGTAACACCAGTAGTAATAACGTGTAATCAGTCTATGGAATTCAAAATCTAAACATTTATCATAAAATCATTTCTAATAATCTTTTAAAAAATGTATACTATTAAAATCATAAAGGGAACCCCCCCCCAGCCCATGTGGAAAATGTGCTGAGGAGAGGAATCTTCTTAGGGAATCTTCTACCGCAGGTTTCCCCAAATCATTCCTGCAGAGAGCCTCCAGCAGGTTTCCCTTTCTGCTAAGGTTTCTCTACCAGAACTTGCAGATCCCTGAGATATGCTGGAGGCTAGGTTTAACCATAACTCTCTACAAGGGCTGGGGCCTACTGACTTCTTTCAGGGGCCAGTGGAGCTGGGCTGCTAATGCTTCCTCCATTGGCTGCTCCCTTTGAAATCCCCATGAAGGAATACTCCCCAGTATGGGAGGGCATAAGGAGAAAAGCCTCAGACCGTGTTAATTTCCCTGCAGGTTTATGGGAGAAGACAATGCTTGTCCTCTCTGTGGCCTTGTTCTCTTGCCCAACTATGGGTTTCTGACTAGAGAGCGGGTTCTTTGGCAGGGTGAGCAGCAGGATGGTGAAACAAATAATAACCATGGTGCAGACTCCTCTCCACAGGGATCTTGTGTAGGGGGAGCAAATTCCTGACCTTGAGAGAACACGAATGGAAAAACACCGGGGGAGGAGGGGGGCAGAATTTGGGCTCTATAATTGAGAATGACAAACCCGTTTAAAATCAATTTCTTTATCCAGCTGCTAGGGTCTGAGTGCAGGGTTCTTATTCCACCTACAATAAGGAATACTGTACCTCTGATACCCTGATATTATAGCTATGAAGGCTGCTAGAAATACTAAAACAGAAGATCTTAATCTCCACAAAATCACGAAATTTACTCCCTTCCTTAATGCACCTTTTTTTTGGTGGGACTAGGGCCAGTCCTGCTCCTCTATGATTTATTTTAGGTATTTGTGATGCTCTCAACTATTACAATAGGAACACAAACCTCTGGTGTATAGGAGATACATTTCCCAGTTCACCTTATATTATTTCTGACAGACAGTACTGTGGTTTTAAGTACAAGATTCTCTTACCCATAGCCAGCCAAGAATCCGAGGCTGGGAGGACTAACTTTGTCACTGAATACAAAGAGTTCAAGACTTTCTTCCTGTCTGTATCTTTTCCCAAGCTGATTGAGAACCCACCATTCACGAACCCCACCTTTAGACTCATTTTTGACAAGAGAAACAGTGATGTTTTCCATCCTCCCCTCTGTTGAAAGAGAAAACATTAACACCAACACAAGCATGTGGTCAATAAGTCACATTTGTTAGGCTCTGTTGCTTATTAATACGACAAAGTGACGGTGCAACCTAAAAATATGTTAATTAAAAGAATCTTAAAACCCTTCTTAAAATAGTTTATAGAACAAGTACTACAATGGTTCTCTAGCCTTCTAAAGTTTTGGTTTCCCCTCCCCAAATCCCTCTTGAATTGTCTTTAAAAATTTTCACACATACCCAGATTGTTTCTATGCAGTTTTAAAATCTGGCCACCATTTTAAAACTTGAGTTCAAAAGTCAGGCACTATCCACATTTAGAGACCTACATAAATGAGGCCTGACTTTTAGACATGCTAGGCACCCACAACTCCAAATGAAATTGCTTCTGAAAACTGGGTATAGCTAGGCCAGGGATTCTCAAATGGGGGGTCGGGACCCATCAGGGGGTTACAAAGTTATTACATGGGGGTTGCAACCAGTCAGCCTCCACCCCAAGCCCTGCTTTGCAGCGAGCATTTATAATGGTGTTAAATATATAAAAAAGTGTTTTTAATGGGGGGGGGGGGGGGGGGGGGGGAGGAGGGTCACACTCAGTCTTGCTATGTGAAAGGGGTCACCAGTACAAAAGTTTGAGAATTACTGATCTAGGCCCTGCAAGGACTAATTCAAGGACTTAATGTTAGCTCTGTTGACTTCAGTGGGACTACAAACTGTATAAAGTTAATCGTTTCTCTGCAAGATCTGGTGCCCTAGATTGAGAGGTCTAGGGGGGTGAGGGGAGGACAGGTTTGTATAATTTTTGGTGGTGCCCAGAAAAGGTCCAAGTTCCGCCCCCAGCCCCAACACCTACCTTGTAAGCCGATATATATATTTAAAAATAATGTAAAAATGGACTGGTAACTAAGCATTTAACAGTTTCTCTATATTGCACAATATCACTATTGTAAGAAAATTTTTTTAACTAAGAATATCAACTTTATTAATATTCTTTTAATAGGAAAATAACCAAGCACTCTTGGATCAATAACCCTCAAAAGCAAATACTTTCTAAAATTAAAACAAATGTAGCCCTTTCTTTTGCAATGTTCTTCAGGAGGCAGCAAACACTGTTCAGCATTGTTCGATTCTTGAAATGAAGTCACCCAGGAGACTTGCAATGTCCAAATCAGAGGTAGAATTCTATGAATATGCAGAAATGCCAAGTGACTTAGATGTTTTTGGCCATTTAGATGTTAGATTGTCATTCACAAATAATTTTTCAGTCTATGCAGGCAACTGAATGATCGCTCAGTGGTGCAGGTTATAGTCAGAATTGTGTGGAATAATTTCAGGAGAACAGTAACTTCTGAAAATATGACAGAGTCCTCCGGCACCTTAAAGACTAAAAGTATTGAACCATAAGCTTTCGTGGGCTAATACCCACTTCGTCAGATGCATGCACGAAAGCTTATGCTTCAATACTTTAGTTAGTCTTTAAGGTGCCACAGGACTCTGTCACTTCTGCAATTCCAGACTAACACGGCTACCTTTCTGATTCTGAAAATATGTCACTTAAGCCTTTGTTTTGTTTCAGAAATTGCTTCACTTTGCTCACTGAATTAAGCTGGCAATTTCTCAATCTGCAAATATTACTCAATATTTCTAAATGAAGAGATAGTCTTTCCGTGTTAATGTCACCATGGAAAGCTTCACTTATTAGGGCAATGTCCTGTTTTGAGCCATTTGTTGCATCAGCTATATGCTTCTCCAATTTACTGCGAAAGTAAAGTTTTCTGTTGAAAACCTCTGTTCAATGGCAACTTTGCAAGTATCAATGATCCCAACATATATTTGATGAAAATACTCTTTGGGAGTCATTGAAGGTGTGAGAAAGGCTTCCTTGGTCGAGCCATCTTAGTGGCTTCTGTTTTCTCGGGAGGGTAGGATCATCTGAATAATAATTTCTTGCCATTTCTACTGTTGTTTCCAAGAAGTGATTGTATGATGAGTCGGTGAGCATCCCACTCAACACCTCTTGCAACAGGCCAACTTTCTTCATAACACTTATCAATGACACGTTTGGGCTCCAAATGTTTGCATTACCTTCTTCTACAGGACCCATGGCTTTCTCAAGAACTATTAGTATAAAGTATGTTGAAAAAGATTGAAAGTCCTTCAAGAGATTTGAGAATCCACTACATTTTGAGCCACATTCATCTGAAGAGTAACTAAATTCATCCAGGCAGCTCATCATGACCCCTAATTGTGGAGCAGTGATTTAATGCTACTGATCCTTAGTGTCCATCTTGTTGGGCACAATGATTGTAAAGAAGGTGCCCCTTCATTCTGAAACTCTCTGAAAGCAGCCAAATGCTTTGGTGACTTCCTGAAGGCATTGATGAAATCTTTCACCATTGAAAACAGATCACAAAATTCTGAAATATTATGCAGAGCATCCTTTATGGCAAGGTTAAGGGAACGTGCAGCACAGTGCACAAGTTCTGCTCTCGGCTCTTGATCCTTCACTCTGGCTTGGACCCCAGTAAATTTGCTGGACACGTTACTGGCTCCATTATAACATTGCCCCCAGCAATCAGAAAAGTGCAAATCACACCTGAGAAGTGTATCTTCCACAATTTTGAAAAGTGAAGCAGCATCCACTGTGCTAGTTTGGTAAAAACTCAATAAACGCCTCATAAATCTCCCAGTCTTCACTAGAAAAGAACCCTAACGAAAAACTTGTTTGTTTCTTGACAATCCAGTAGTCTCGTCCATTACAATAGCATAAAACTTTGAAGGCTTTATCTTTTGCACAATTTGTCTTCACACCATTAATAGCCTCTCAATTCCTTTGAATCTGTACTGGGTAACAACAAGAGCTGCATGAAATTTGAATCACTCTCATTATGTCCACATAAGGCTATTCCTTGTTGAGCGAGGTACTGAACGCTGTTAAAAATTTTGAGCAGTGCATTCCTAGCGGATTGTGATTCGTTCCTGTAAGTGGCTGACATTAGTGCAGAAGCATTTACCTGTGACTGCAGAGCAGCATACTTCATTACCGCTTCCCTGCCACAGGAAGATTTGTGTGTGTGATTTAAACCACACAATGTGTGTTTCCATTCTTGAAATCCGGACTAAATAAATGTTGGTTTGGCCTTTGGAGAAAATATTCAGATCTTTTCAGAACAGCTTTTGCAGACTGAGCAAAAAGATTGGTCTAATTTGCTATTGTACTCCAACCACGTAAATCTGGATAGCCAAGACTGCTGAAAACTCCTTTTCTTATCTTGTAGATTTGCCATTTCTTTTTTTTGTATAACTTCAGCTTGAAAGCTGGGTGTCGAACTCAGGCAGTCACCTGATGAATCACCCTTTTCTTCTTTTTCACTCTGGGGAATTTTATTAAGAATTTATCTAGTGTTGATTATTACTGGTCCTACAAATCAAGAATTTGTTGCTGGGATAAAATGAAGCTACAACTTGCAGGCACCACAAGATTACAAGGGCCATTTAAAAGTCAGAAGCAGGCAAGTCTACCCAGATACAACCAATTATATACTTTAGAGCGTGTAAAATAATCAAATATTGTGCTAAACACGATCATACCCCAAACTCCTCATGGCCTTAGCTCAGTGCTCTTTAGCCGCCCCCTGCTGCGGCCCACGTTGGAAAACTCAGCAAGGGCAAGGATCACACTTAACCGATAAGATCTGCATTTTAATTTGATTTTAAATTAAACTTCTTAAATATTTTCAAACCATATTTACTTTCCATACCAAAATGTTAAAATATATTACTGGCACTCGAAACCTTAAATTACAGTGAACTTGGCACACCACTTCTGAAAGGTTGCTGATTTAAACAAAGCTTTGAGGGTTTTTCTTGTGTGAAGGGTGCTGGGTCGATAGTTCTAGAACCTGATCTCCTCCTTTATCCCACACAATAGGTACAGCAAAGCAGCAGCGCAACCTTCTTCGACACAGTCCCATTATTACCTAAACAGCCTTGTGTGTTTCACAATGAAAAAAAGAATAGAGAGAGAGAGAGAGAATCACAGCCCGGAGTACATACCTTTCCATAGCTGCTTTATGGGTTTGGATGGAGAATCACTAGGTGCCTTGATGTAGTATGGAAATATCATTTCTAGCACCCTGCAAGAAAAATGTGACAGCAAATAATTCCATAGTTCTGTAGCTTTATAAATTCACTTAGACATCTCTCTTGGGGCAGCTCTAGAAGATGATTCCAGTTTGAAGAAGGAGAGACCTTTGCTGTAGTTTTTGGACTGGATTCTGATATTACATCAGCTTTGAACCAGTGTCACTCCATTGACTGTGATGGACTTACCAGTGATGTTCTGCCAATATTTTAACAAAGCGTTCCATTCAAAATTTCCCCATCCACCAGTCATCAAACATGAATGCTGGGTATGTGTGCACACAGGGAGGAGTGAGGGACTGGGGAATGCATTCGTTTGTTTTCCCACTTAAACAAAAATGCTGTACAGTAGACTCTCGATTATCCAGGACGATAAGGAAAAAATTAATCCTGGTTAATAAAATCCCGGATAATCACCATCCATAGGAAATATGGGGAGGGAGTATTGGTTCACTAGCCATCCTGTGCCAGGGGGAGGGGATGTTGGTTCACTGGCTGCCCTGCGCTCTGGTGGGGGTTTTTTGTGTGTGCGCTTGGGGCAGCAACAAAGTCAGAGCCAGCCCTGCAAGTTATGTGTATTTTTTTTTGACATCCTGGTTAATCCACAACCTGGTTAACCCAATCCTGGATAATCAAGAGTACTGTATGTAGCCATATATCTGTGGCAATAAACCTACATATATTCTGAACAAAATAGCTTTCAACCATGTGTGTAGCTGTTTCTGTTACTTTGCACTGACTTAACAGACTTTTAGGCTTCCGAGTGACATTCCTGGAATCTTAAGGTTGGTCTATGTTAAAAACACTGCAGTAATACAGAGTGATCACCATGTGGAAAGTATTCACCCACAGGTGTCAGGGTGTTTTGGCCTTTTATTATTTTTCTGTGAGAGTTCATTTGAGAATGAAGCAATTTGAGAATTGTCTGGTTTCACCCACATAGTTGCTTTTGGGGCAGTGATCACTCTATATCTGACTTATTCCTCATCCTCAAAGGAAACCTGCACATTTTCAAAAGACGAGCTTGGGATTTAAATTCATAACTTTGCTAGATGCTAAAAATCATGGACTGAACAGAAACTCTGGATTTTTGGCTTATTACCATAATCTATAACCCATGAACAACCTCCCTCCCACCCCAGCTGCTTTGTCTCTCACTCCCACCTCCACCCCCACTGGAGAGGTGTTAAAGGGCTACTTCACCTTGAATGGTCCTTTGAAAGGTGTGTTAAGTACCTATGATAAACAATCTATTCCACTTTGTGTTTAGCCATGACACTCAGTTTCCCAGACCAGAAGAAGGGCTGTGTGTGGCTGGAAAGTTTGTCTCTCTCACAACAGATGTTGGTCCAATAAAAGATATCACCTCACTCACCCTGTTTTTCTAATATCTTGGGACTGACACAGCTAAACCACAACTGCATATTACTTTTGAAGTAACATGTATTAGTATAGGGCTACAATGTCCTTGGCCTTAGTGTAGGTGCTAAGAATTTTCACCCCTTTGTAGTCTCTGTGCAAAAGTCAGGGGCTCTACCAATCCTTGTTGCCAGGAAAGTGGACTTGGCGAGGAGGACACAGTACATTGCATCATCCATACATGCTCCCCCTCTCCTGGTGTGCTAGAGAACACAATTCCTCTCACAGCTGCCCCACTGGTGATGCAAGGTATGGCCCTCACTCAGAGCTTTCAGTAATGTACTCACTTGGGTGGTGACTGGCCATTTTCCTATGCATTCAATGAAGTATGTTTCAGTTCTATGGTATATGCTATGCTATGAGATCACACCAGTTAGTTATTTGCTTAATCTGCTTTAAGAGAAACACCTACATGAACAAGTCAAGACCATTACTTACACCTTCGTTACCGTGCGATCCCCAGACATCATTATAGCGATATTTTCTCTAGTTTTGTTCAGTAGGTTACAGGAAAGCTTATCTGATACTGTTTCTGCTTTTGCACCCAGAGAGAGGTTTCTATAATAATAAATGAAAAAGAAAAGAGATAGTGAAGTTCAATACCACACAAAGCCCAGTCCTCTGAGTTGTGCTTATCTGATGTGGAGTTGCTAGTCTATCTGTATGGTGTTGATGACCCTTCCCCAGTATCCTATCAAGCATCAGGCTACTGAGACAGCATGTGGAGCCCTCGGCAGATGTGTTGTGGCCTAGCCCCCTGCCCCTGTCATTATTGATGATGACATTATACGGTTTAGAGGCAATTTTTGATAGTCCAATGTGACTATAATTTTACCTACTGCCTCAAAGTCAAAATAGAAGCCTCACACAGAAACCTGCCTGACGTCTTGATTTTGTACACCAGACCTTGGTCGACAGCACGTGACGCCTCATTGCCTGACTAACCATGACTAGAGCCACAAACACTCTCTGAGTGATTCCAAAGGCTTTTATTATCAGTGGGCTCACGTACAAATGAAATAAGAACATGGTATTCATCCCAGGCTCTACTTATAAATCAAGGTGGTTAGGCTGAGGGCTCCTGGGGCCCTTGAGACAAGGTGTATGTTTGATTATGAAGGGAAAACACGCTCCCCCTGGTGATTTTTAAATGGAAGTTCCTGAATCAGCCCTGTGCACTCTGGGGAGAAGGATGGGGGCCCTGCTTTCCCAGCTCTCTTCCATTACTTCCTTTGCAACCCTGAGGGCACTGATGGGGTGAGCCAATAAGGTTCTGTCCAGCTGCTCAGCAGCTGCCCTGCTGACTGCATCACAGGACAGAGAGGAGGGGAGTTCTGGCTGCTCCATTGTCTGCTTCCTTGCTGGGCAGTGGGAGCTCCAGGGAGAGTAGTATGGGAGCTTAACTGGTTCTATGTGAGCATCTACCAAAGGCAGGCCACCCCTTGCATCTCCACAGTGACTAAGGATAGCTTAGGAGAGGGGGAAGAAGAAGCTGAAAATCAACAGCCAATTACAACAGTTCCGTGATTCTCTGTCCCAGCCCAAATTAGAGCAGCCCAGAGACTGTTCTAACCTCCATCAGCTGACAACAGTCCCCATTAGACCATATGGCAGCTGTAGAAAGCTGAAATGCAGTGCAAGCCAGCCCCGGCCCCTCCTTTCTCTCCACATCCCCCATGTCCTTTGTGCCAGGGGCTGCAAGGAGGGAGTAGGAGCTGTCTGTGTCAGCTCTCTGTCTGCTCGAGACTCCTCGAAGCTGGGAGAATCCCCAACAGTAGACTTGCATGTGTCTTCTACTCCCGAGGCGCAGAATACATCACAGAATCTATCACAGAACTAAGTGCAGTCCTCTGACATTTTTAAAATCAGGTGATTGGCCTTCAGGCTGAACAAGCTTGGACTCCACTGCTGTAAATGTTAACAATGTAACATTCAGTCACACTTACTATATAGTCCATTGCTTCCCAAAGATAAACGATCCAAGTTATTACTATTTTTAATTAAACAAACATAACTGATAGATTAGTTGAGGAGTATTAAAAATGGACTGTAAGTCTGAATAGAGGAGGAAGCTATATTTCCACGGGCGAGCAGACAATCCTTCCACGGTAATAAAAACAGTCTAACTAAATCGTTTTAAATCTCAAATAAAGTATCTTATTTATTCTTGGCCCAATGTTTGTTTTTGATTTACGTACACAACTCCTGGTAATGTAGCTGTGAAGGGACAGCTGTTCTGATAGGAGCCCAGGTATCTCGCTACAGGATTCTTTTATCAGGGTTAGATATTACAATTCAATGGGTGACGGGGATGGATCACCTGTTCTGTTCATTGCCTCTGGGGCACCTGGCATTGGCCACTGTCGGTAGACAGGCTACTGGGCTGGATGGACCATAGGTCTGACCCAGTACGCCTGTTCTTATGTTCTTATTACTGTGCAATCTCTGTGCATGACCCAGCATGGCTCTTACCAGAGTGTAGCAAAGCTTGACGGGAAGACTGTACACCAGGAGGCAAATGAGCCTTAGAATAAAAGGGTGAAAGCCCCACTGAAGGGAATGGCTGTTCTCTCTACTTAGTTCAGGCTGGCTGTAGATCAGGGGTGGGGAAGCTTTTTTCTATCAGGGTCACTGACCCATATTAAAAAATCAGTCACGGGCCACACACAGCACCGCAGGGAGGGCATGCAGAAGCTCAGGGCTTCTCCCCCTAAGGGAGAGGGTGAGAGCTCTGGCTGCGGGTACAGGCTCTGGGGTGGGGCTGGGGATGAGGAGTTTGGGGTGCAGGAGAGGGCTCTGGGCTGGGGCCAAGGGGTTTGGAACTGGGGAGGGGGTTCCAACCTGGGACAGGAGGTTCTTGGTGCGGGCTATGGCCAGGCCGTGCTTACCTCAGGCAGCTCCCGGTCGATGGCACAGCGGGGCTAAGGCAGAGTCCCTACCTGCTCCTGCTCTGTGCTGTTCCCAGCAGTGGCTGCCATGTCCAGCCCCTAAGTGGAGGGGCTGGGTGTTCTGTGCAGGGGTGGGGGCAGCGCACAGAACTTCCCTGATTGGCCCTGCTCCTAGGGGCCACAGGGATACACCAGTCACTTCCGGGAGCTGATCAAACTTTTAAAGGCCTGGCAACTCTAGCTTCCCCCCACAGCCGAGCAAGCCAGCGCTAATGGCTCCACCACTACGGCCTGGAGACTTGCTGTGGGCTGGATGAAATAAAGCAGCGGGTTGGATCTAGCCTGCGGGCAGTACCCCTACCTCCTCTAGATGTTCAGGTAGTTAACAAAACTGCTTTTCACCTCGTGTCTTGCTATTTAATTCCTTACAGCATAAAGGATACGGCCAATAGCTCTTGAGGCTGTAAAGCCTCAGTAAGAGGACTGTTTGCTTCTCTTTTGTGCCTTAGTTCCATTTCCACATTAAATTATCTGCTTATACCAAATGTTTTTCCAAAGGCCTGGTCCTTCAAAGTGTTTAATTTACATATCTATTGATGAGTATGTTGTCTGAAGCGGATTTCCTATTGATCTGTTCATTATTTTTTAAAATCTAAGATTGGAATTTTCATATTTTTCTCTTAACCCCCTTTGGGGCCCCTCTCAGAAATGGTTGTTTTTGAAGATTTAGGTTAGGATTTCAGTTTCTGGGTGCCCAACCGGAGGCCCCTTAAAATGACTGGATTTTCAGAGGGCAAATGCTCTGCACTGTCTGAAAATCAGGCGCCTCCAAAGAGTTGCAGGTTGGGCACTCAAAACCTGAGGAGGCCAAGACCTGTACTCCCTTTCAACAATCTTGGCTTATGCCGTGGGCACCTTGTTGTAAAAGTGTCTTTTGGCGACCAAAGCTACAATATCAGCAGAGACAAATATGAAGTGCTCCTTAGCGTACTGCATGTTCGAATAAGATCTGCCTGGTAAAAATATTTCATTGGTAGAAAAGCTCAAGCACCATAGTCCTACACTTGAACATGCTTTTCCCCTGTGTTGTTCATGCAGAACCTCAGAACATTTTACTCCTGCTTTTATAGTTTCCACCATGGAGGTGCTAGTTCCTGGCCAAGGGCATTCTTGCTCAGAGTTCTAAGCTCCCCTCCCCCCACTTTAAAATCCATAAATGCTATTTTTTGTTGCCAGGAGGGCTCATTGTTGAGTGACAAAGACCATTCCTTTCCCCATCTCCTCCTCCCACCCAGCCATCCACTCTCAGCCTTCCTGACCTGGTGAATGAGAGAATTGGATGGGAAAACAAACACATTGACATGCAGTGGCAATGCAAAACGCTTCACTAAACCAGGAGTCCTAACCCAAAAATCAATCTGTCAATATCACCAGCAGCCGTAGCTCAACAATCAATCTGTCAATATCATCACACTAGTTACCTTTGAATACTCCATGAAAGAACCAGAGTGAACTCAGCAGAAAAATCCCGGAGACCTTGGATCATTTTCTTTCTACTGGGAGGGCTGATAGTCCACAATGAATTTGAATTCCCTTCTAGTTGTGCAACAGTTATATCTTCTTTTCCATAGCCTTCTAGAAACTGCAAAGCACCCTGTAAATGCAAAAAGAGAAAGAAAAGTTTAACACACATGAAACACACAACTATTCTTATAAGTCAGTCAGAACTACAGGTGCACTACCGATTATGAGTCTAGTGATTTGCACTGATGGTTTTCCTCAGGCACCGTGTAAGACATAAGAGGAGAAAGGTTTACCCAAAATACAGCCCAGACTAGAAGTCAATGATGTGGAAAAGAAAAATGGCACTGCTAGTGAAACTGATTTAAGAAACAAAAACCCACCTAACCTGGTAGAAAACATTTGCAAAAATGGCCTGAATAAAATTGAGCTTATGGATTGTATGCTTTTGTTTCCGAGGTCTTCAATACACATTAGAGCTAATGGGCTACCCAGAACACATTTCAATTTGAGATAATATATGTTCTAGTCCCCACTTGCATTGTGTGGCACCTCATACTTACTTTAAGCATGTTCACAGGGGAGCCACACAACACAAGGGGCTACCATTATATGTAATTCATCTGATAAATTCTATGTGAGGTAGATTACCAGACATCCCATTGGATCACATGGTAATTTGAGGCTCTCTCAAAGTGCAAGGTAGAATTCAGGAGGCCCAAGAATCCACACAACATGGACGGGGGTATCGTCTTTTGGCCTTGGCTTTGTTCCCCCTTCTGCTGTGGGTGAGGTGGGTGAGGGAGAGTCCAAATTAATGCATTTTACATTTCTGACCCCAAACCCCTTCTGCTTATATAAGTAACACTTTTAGCAAAGAGAAAATGGAGAATTCTGCACAAAAGAATAGGGCCTGCAGAATCTTGTTACGAAAGGAGAAGGTGACTATGGGACAAATATTTGTTCCAACTGTTGGCATATACCATGGCATAAGATGTAACCTGCTTTTTTAGGAGAAGGGAACTAATCATTTTAACAAGGCCAGTGCTATTGATTCCCTTATTGTCACCCAAAGGAAATTAAACTGAATGACTTGGCCGATCAGAATAGACTGGACGTATACACACAAATTCTTAAAATGATGAAACACTACACATTTTACTTACAGTTTTACCCAAATATTCTCTTTGAAATGAATCAAACTCAGTTTGATTCAAATCCTTGAGCTGGTTCTGCTGAGCACTCATGGTAAAAATAGGCTGGAAAATAAAAGAACACATTCTGATCAAATGTATTTCATTCTGTTTCTACATTAAAAATAAAACATTCTGTGAATTTCAGTCTAAGACTATGTCAGATCTCGGTGCCACAGAGATGGGAGAGGGATGGGAGAAAAGGTCATAAATGAGATCTAAAAAATTCCAGAACTAAAGCTCTGAATTTCTTGTCAAATTTTCTTAAATGATCCAATTTTGTGGGAAAACAAACTACCCCTAAATCAAAACATTTTACCAAGTTTTGTTCCAAAAGGGTAAGCAATACCATCCAGAAATGTGTGGAAATACCATCACTTGAATTTTTTTTCAGGCAAACATTTATTTGTATTGGTCTGAGCATACGTGAATGAGAGAACAAATGGAGGCTATTCTGTACAGGCATGTCACGTCTTACACGAGGGTTTGGTTCCGCGGTTTCCGCTTTATGAAACACCATTGACTTCAATGGCAGGCGAAACTGCCTGCCCTAAAGGAAGTTTTTATATTTTTAGTTTTCCCTTACTTTTTTTTTCTGGACGACCAAAATCTTTTGTGTTTTTTGTGTCTTTTGTGTTCATTTCTGTAAATGTGACAAATGCTCCACAGCATATTTTAATCTGGAAATAACGTTTTTTAAAACTTCACCAATGGCCATGAGACTCGCTCCTAAGAAAGGCAAAGCCAAAACGGCCTCTCTGATCAATTCTCTCCCCCATAACTCCTTTCCTGGGAAATGTAGAGTAAAATTGTAGTGCTTAAGGCACTTAGGAGTCTGTGTCCCATTTTCAAAGGCCCAGATCTTTAGGCCCAGATCTTTAAAGGTATTAAGGCACTGATTTGCTTAGCATTGCAATACTTCAATTTAGGAGCTGGGAAGGGGGGGAGGGTTTGTAAAGGCATCTAGGCACCTAACTCCCGCTGATTTCAATGGGAATTAGGTGCCTTAATTCTTTTAAAAATCTGTCTCCAAATCTCATTTTCAAAAGTGACCAAGACCCTCAGGTTTCTAAGTCCCAGTGACTTTCAGTGAGATAAATGAAGGTGTCCCTACAATCTATATTGCTAGCTGGGCTCTTTCAAAATCTGACTGGATCCTGAAGTTGGCCAGCTAGCACAAAAGTGGGCCCTAGTAAAAGAGATGAGATAAATATGGAATGATCACCCAAATCTCTGACTCAGGTTTATTTACATTCTTTTCACTTTCCAGATTGCATCAACACTTGACAGAGACTAAATGTTAGACCATGTCTAACCAAGCCAGCTTACAGCTGGCCCATATAGCCACTGTACGTCGATGGGGGAGCTCACTTAGTCTGACTTCCTGTATAACTCAGCTGACAGAGTTTCACCCAGTAACTCCAGTATGCCCAATATAAAGAATAATAGAGCACAAAGAAATATAGGGCAATAATTGACTTTTCTTTTTGTCTTTTACCTGATAACCTCCTAGGGTTATTGTAATTGATACATCCAGAGGCCTGTTGGTGACGCCTGCAACAGACTTGACTAAAGACATGAAGAGCAGAGGGAACCAGACAATACAAATCAGCAAGACAACAATCATGCCACCCATTCCATACTTCACAACTTTCTTTTTCTTCTGGCCTCGTGGCTGGGGGTATCTCTGCAACAAAAAAACAGTCACATGGTAAAACATGCCACATGTTCGACAGTGGGACAATTTTAATACGAACCCAGGTCTGAATAAATAATGACCTTTTTCATGGCTCACGACAAACCCTAGTTCTGGACAAGTTTCATGAACATTTTTAGTCAAAATTGGGCTGGATTTGATTGATTGAAACTGGGTTTTGAGTTTCAAGCAAACATAGAGGTAAGTTTCAAGTGAACCTGGGTCATTTTAGGGCTTGGCGTGAAAACCTTGCAAAACTCTGTGGGGTTCAGCATGTTCCCAGTCCCAAATGAGGCAACACTGGGCAGGTTCATTTGCACTTTCTTCTCAAACAGAAGGCATGAACCCAAACTAAAAAAGCCTAAAGGTTTGCTCAGTTCCTTGCCAGTTGAAGCCATCAACTTTCACCAAGCTGTGCCTCAAACACTGTCTTAGCTCAGATCCCTTTTAGGCAAAATTGCACCTTTTAGATCCTGAAAATGTTGTAATTTTTATTGCACAGAAAGGTTGTATTTATTTTTCAACAACAGACATATAAGGTGTCACAAGACTGTCTTACACTGCACTAACTCCTCATACACTTCAGATATATTCAAAACTGTCCTCCTTGTTCTTAAACTCTCCATGGGCTTCTCAGCCCATGTCCCTGTCTCTGATCCCCAATCCTGCTCCTTAATCTTGCCTGGCACAAGACTCTTTGCTCTCCCTTTCCACAATATGTCCACTACTGGAGCGAGAGCCTTCTTTTCTGCAGTTCCTGGGGTCTAGAACAATCGTCTTGCATCTCTCCTTCTCTTTTCCCATCACAACAGAAAACACATCTTCCCTCCTCCCTGCATCCGCCTCCCCTCCTCGGCTAGGATTCCTCTCCCCCTCTGTTACTGACCTCATGACTGAATGCTTTAATGGATTAACCAGCCTGTACAATGCATCACTGTGATTTATTCTGCCTGCTCTCTTACAGGATTTAACTCTGTACGGAGACAAGGTGGGTGAGGTAATAGCTTTTATTGGACCAACTTCTGTTGGGGAGAGGGACAATCTTTCAAGCTTACACAGAGCTCTTCTTCAGACCTGGGAAAAGCAGAGTGTCCCAGCTAAACAGAAGATGGAACAGATTGTGTAGCATAACTAGTTAACACATCGTCTAACCATTCAAGGTGAAGTTGCCCATTAACACCGCTGCAGTCACAGGATTTAAAAGAGGGGTTTAGTGGGTTACAGATTATCCTGGGCCCACCACAGCTACAACAACAGCGCAAACATTAACTTTGTACAGCATTTTGAAATACAATGCATATGGAACGGGGCATATACAAAAGAAAGTTGCATTGCACACATACACTTGCCAGAAATCTGGCTTTCAGGAAATTGTTCTTGTTTTACAACATGAATCCATAAAGCCCTAAGAGAATATTACATTTGTAATACAACTCTATATTTAAAACAAATCAGTTACATTTTAAAAGTATTGTGTCAAACCGTTTGTCTCACACTACAGGACACTGTTTTCATTAATATCAGTTTGAGCTCACAAGGGACATATCATTTATCTGTAAGTGGTTATTTCAGGCACCTTTAATGCTATTACAGAGCAGCTCAGAGAGTAAGTAATAGTCAAATTACTCAGGAATAGCACTCAGAGGGAGGTACCTTGAACTATTCTCAGTTATCATTAGTTATTTTGTTCTTAACATATAGATTTTTGAGATATGCAAAATCCATCAGCAAATGTAGCAATGTGTGTCATTGGCACACACACCGAGACTTAGACTTGGAAACTTGCATATTCCAGAATTATTCCATATTTTACAATAGAAAAAAACAACACATAGAACAAAATTGGAACTGGGTTACTTCCTGTATCTTTCTCTATTACATTTCTGAAATGTGTGATGTGATGCAATTCATTTCATGGTAGGAACGTAACTAGCATAAACAACTAAATGCCAGGTTTGCGTGGATATCCGGTTAATTTACTTGTAAGTAAGTGACACACCTTAAAATCAAGTATAGTTAAAAGGTAGGATTATAATAAAACTAGAAATACATCAGTAAACACTCAAATAAATGACCATTTTATTATTTTCTGAATGGCTGGGTTATTTCCTATTCCTAAAATAGCACTTAATTTCTTTTTACAATTGGCAAAACAACCAAGCATCTGGATGCTGTTTTTACAAAAGGTAACACTGAATCCAGGATCCCCTATTTTTATTTGAACTGAACCGTGACTCATTTAAAACAGCTGAGTCCAATTTTTTAAAAATAGCAGCTACTAAATCATGGACGCAGCGGAGGGCACAGGGCAAATAAGTGCTCACTGTGAGATCCAGAAGAGGAGTGCCCAGTAAATGGGTCTTTGCGTTTGCGACATAGGGGCGTGGGTGCATGGTTCTGTGTTGTCTGTGTGGGGGAGAGAGAGAGAGAGATGCGCAGTGAATGCACAGCGGATGGTGTGGGGGAATCAGATGATGGATGTACCTCTGAGCCCATTTTCTCTGCCAGTTTGGGCCTCCAGAACCTGGTCTCATTGAGCCAGATACACTAATCTGCTGCAACATAGACCCACGCTCCCAAAGCTGCAGACTTAGGTGAAAACAGCTTAGCAAATACTCCTGTCTCTAGCACCAAGACACCCAGCTTCTTATAAGCTGTATACAGGGTAAAACAGATTTATTTGGGGTTTGGACCCCATTGGGAGTTGAGCATCTGAGTGTTAAAGACAGGAATACTTCTTAAGCTGCGTCCAGGTAAGCCTACAGCTGTTAGGGGATGTGGTTCAGATCTGGGTCTGGGTTTGAATCAGGCTACCGGGTCTGGCTCAAACCAGGCAGGGTACTGGGGTCCCAAACTAGCAGGCCAAGGAGCAGGAGCACTAGTAGTATTGGCAAATCAGTTGGCAGCCCCAAGGCAGTTTCTGTGATCCAACCCATCACAGCTAGATTCCAACATAATGTGTAGTGTAGACAGGGCTCCAGTTGTTTGTTGTCTACCAACTCTGGACGACCTGAGTTCATTTGCTTACCTTGTCTTATTCTTAAATCCACCCATGAAATCTAGGTCTAAAATTTAGTATCTATGTTTGCAGACACAAATTAGCATGATTTTACATAGACCTCGCATGAATGAAAGGAAAATTAGTTAGGCACAAACGAGAAGTTAGATGCCGGAAAGCCATTCAAATGTTCATCTGAAGTAATTGCACACAGACATAGGCACACAATTGCATGAACAGTTTTGCACACAATCTTAGGCCTCTCTGATAGAAATCTGGCCTTCTGATATATTTTTCTTTATTTCGGAACTCATAAATTGGCAGCTTTTCTTCATTATTGCCACAATTAACTTTGGGTGTAAAAAAGGCTTAAATGACTTGCATAGCTTTCTTACCTTTTCAGATTCTCGCCAACATTTCAAGATAAATATATGAGCATAAATATCCTCAACACAGATCCAGCTGGAAAGACTCAGAGTGGTATCAGTCCAAACCCAGTCCATTACTGCTCTCAACTCAGTCAAAAATGGAACCAGACGGAATCTAAAAGGAGAGACAGTACAGTAGAGGACCTATATTACTGTGAGGGTGAGGTATAGCATTGTCTCTAATTCAGGAACACCCGTAATTCTTAGCGAGTCTTATAATTACACCAGGTGTGGGAAAATTACACAACATGTTAAATATCAAAAAGCTTAATAGAGTGGCTTAGACTTGAAAACAGAAAACACAAATGTGAAAATAATTGCACTTAGTCATTTTCTGGGATTGTTTGGGTACTACTGATGTTCATCATATTTTAATAATCCTGTAGTGAAGTCAAACATGCATGTAATCAGTAATCATTGGTGTGATGGCAGGATCCAAGATGCAACTTTGCAGGCTAGATTTTCTCCTGGGCCAAAGCCCCACCTTCTTCCCTTCTGCCATACCTCCTAAACTGGGAGGGGAAGGCAGAGATTGCAGTTCACTTGGAAGGGAATTCTGGCCATTTGCTTTATGGTGCAGGGGCAATAACTGCGTTGAGAACCTGGCCTTATGACTTTACTGTAGGTTCAACAGGAGAAGCTGGGCTGTGAGTACGCAAAGTAGCTTTTGTGCAACTTGAATATTTTCTGAGGTTAGGAAATTGTTTGATTACCTTTTTAAAATGTTTTAATTAAACTGATTTATTTAACATTTACCGGCCTTTGCACTTTCTTCTTCCTAGTCCCAGTCAAACCACAAACACCGTTAGGAAAGCTATTTCTCTGATTTTTCTAACTGGATTATAACCAGCACATACTAAAAATCTTGGAATAAAGCCTGGATTATTAGAACAAAGGGACTGTGATAAATTTGATTATGGTATGAACTGTTTAGTTGGCAAGCACGGAACCTTAAGATTTTTCAGACTCACAGTCAGGAATAATTAGCAATAATGGTAAACAAAATATGAGAGACAACTAAAATGTGAATGACTTAGACAAGTCAAGTTTATACAAGTTTAAATTTGAATTTCTCCAACATGAAAGTCCCTCCTTAATAGGCCGAAGAGCCTATATATAGTCTTAAAATGTTATGATTCATCTCACCACACTTTTGAGATTTAAAAAAATTGTCACTAGTTTGACATGGAAATCATGAGTGGCTTGTGTTAGAGCTATTTCATAGTATATATATGATGGCAATATTTATGCAATGCATTTAGAGTATTGCGTATTTTTATTTTCTCACTTGCATTCTGCCCACTGATCCATCTCTCCAAGGATAACTACTGATAGTCCAAATCTCTGAGCAGCTAGAGACGCACTATTTTTCAAAAAAAGATCCTTTCTACTAAAACAAATATTTCTTTAACCTTCCTACGTGTTATTTCCCACTCAAGGCTTTTGGCGTGAGGTGCGACTCCAGTGACCGGTTTAAGGTCAGATATCTTACTACTCTGCAGAGTTAGAAAGAGCATTTTAAACTTTTGGAAAAGTGGAGAGTCGAAACTTTCCAATAAGACACACGGCACTTGTTTCTGGACCTGGAAGGTCCAGGGACATAGGATGCTACAGTGATTTTTATGTAAACTATGTAAGGTAATTGTTAGAATTCTAAAAATGGATTAATTAGATTTTTTTCTCTCCCTTAGAGATCTGTATAGTTGGACTAATGACAAGGAATACTGGTGGATTTAAAGAGCAGATAACATTTCTAAAATAATTTTTGGCTTTAATATGTGCAGCATATATTGTGGCGGCATATGATATGATATGCAATAAAGGTTTTATTAGCACTCATTTGCAATGAGCTGCAGAACTAAGTCATGAATAATGAGGCCTTCTGAGTGACAATTAAACCTTCATACTACTTATGTACAAGGGTGGATGAGAGAGTGGGAATACACTTACCCTTGAAATAAGAAGAGGTTTACATAGTTGTAACTTTTGGTGAGGAAGTTGCCAAGAACACGGGTTGGGTAACCACAACGTATCTGATATGCTGATAACCCAAAGTAAACACATTTCACAAAATACCAGAGCTGGGCAACTGTGTTTTGGCTAAATTTCCTGCAATGAAAAGTTGAGATAAAAAAAAAAAAGGTGAGCTTTATATCTATGTTCTATAGAATGAATCCAAAATGCTCTGCACATCTCTCAGCTCCTCATTTATGAAAACCTGCCATCAATCCTTGGTTTCAGGTCCCTCTAGAGAAAAACTACACCTGAAAGGGAATAACAAAAATCTATATAATTGGGCTAAATCCTGACTCGTGTTTGCAGGGCTGTAAGCAACACAGTAGCACTGTACAGCTGCTTCAACTCCTGTTCATTGCTGAGAGTCACTGAAAGTTGGGATCCATCTCTGTTTCTCAGTTACCAGGGATGCTGATTTAGACCACATAAACTGTTCAGTCAGCTGGGAAGGAGCTATTGATGTGGGCCTCTCAGAAGTAGAGCAGTCCCCCACGGAATGTGCATAAGCATGATTACCGCTCAGCAGCATGCCGTGAACTCCTCGCCAAGGACAGGGTTTGGGGACATCGCCCAATGTTTTCAATGAGCTGTTTTGGAAAACGATTGTAGAAAAGGAACTTCCATGGGTTTAGAGGAGTCAGTTCCATTTATATTAACCCTGACAGGTTTCAAATGCAAATTCAAGATCAAGATTGTGAGATACATATTTCTTAAAGGCAGGGCAAAGATCAAGAGGGATTTTGTTGCCATTTCTTTTAAGCAACAAATTAAACTGACAATCCCAAACTTTGTTTCTCTCTCTCTTTTCAGTGCTCAGTAACTTTTGAGGTAGGAGGTCATTGGGAGAATAGCATTTTTAATCAAGCATGGCTGTAAATACTATTGCACTTGGAAAAATAGAATGCATACATACGTTCAAGGACAATTTTTAAGTGCAAAGGAGGGTTTTTTTGGTCTTTTCTAATTAGTTTGTTTGTATTCTTCACATGTAATAAATCAATTTTTTCCTCAATAAACGATTCTATCACTATTTGCAAGTTACAATACAACTCTCCTTGAATCTTAAGTTTGCACTTTTTCATTAATTGCTGGGACAAATTATGCCCGAATACTCAATAGTTGTATGATAGCTATAAAATGGCTGTCTATTTAATACTGTAGGGGGTGGGGGAAGTGGTGGAAAATAGAGCTATCACAGGAAACAGGAGGCTGTTAAGAAGCATTTATTAAAGCAGGGATGGCCTAAGAGTTTGCTTTATGTCAGTTCTGACTACCTTAAACTCAACTTTGAGTGTAGTACATTAACTACAGAATTATTGTCCTAAAGGCAGTTCTAATTCAAAATGGTTTTATATTGTTCAATCTTTCCCCAATTCAAGCAGTTCCATATCTTCAGCACTAATTATTCTGAAAAGGTACTTCAGCAATCCGTTTAGTAATGAGATCAAGAAGAAATCTGTTTGTGATTCAGTCTTTAGCTGTAATTCCTTCAAATTAAATTAGGAAAAAACTTGAAAAATGATGTTATTCAACTCTTATGCTTTATTTTTAATCGTTTTACCTTTCAGTTACTCCAGGCAAGATAAAGAACATCCAAAAGTGTATCCCAAAAACAAGAATGACCTGGAAGATGACTTTTCCCATGACAGTCTTTCTGAGGTACAGCGCTCGATCCACCACCATAGTCCCAAATTGAATGAGCACCATGACCAGGAATGCCTGTGGTACCTGGTCCTCTGATAATGAAGAGGTGATATCTGCTGCAGCAGAATGTTTCTGGGAAGGAAAACATTACAATTACTTTGGGATAACAAATTGGGGTTGGATAACAGGGTTGGATAACAAATTCGACATGGTAATTCACAATTGTGGCTGAGATTCTGAAAGAGGATTTAGAGAACAAGCCTCTCATAACATACCCCAAAAGCCCAAAACCCAAACACAATGATGATGAAGTCCACAGTATCTGCGAGGAACATCAGCACATAAACATCAGTCACAGCACTGTATTCCGGGTGAATGAGATTGTAGAAAAACTGTCTGATGGGCACATATATTTGAAGAGTCCTGAAACAACATACACCACAATCTGATTTCAGACAAGTACCTTGAACTCAAGTTCCTAATATGATATTATTCATTTGTTTAATTATATACTTCACTTTTGGGATCCACGGTGTTTTACAGAAACCAGTTATTACCTGTTGTGTTGACCATTTTTGTAATGTTCTGTAAACACTTGCCCACTAGGAAATTCATTTAGTCCATCAACTCATTCACACAGGACAACAATTAGCCTTCAAATGGACTTTGAAAGCCAGTATTGTTTTGTTTAGATGTGAATTGGTGACCTAGAGTGAAAGCATCTGAATCCTATCACCAATCTACTGAATCATCTAGTCCCAATACATTTATTCTTTTATAAGAATATATATTCTTTTATTATTTTTACCAAGAGTAGCATATTTTTAGTTACTTAAAAAGTGATTTCACTTTAATATTATATTTCCCCTATCCACCCCCCAATCCCTTGGAGAAAAATTGCTCACTTTTTAATTGTAAATGCCTTTGCTTTGATCATTTGTTCTCGAAACTTTTCCATAAGAAGCTCTTTTCTAGATTTTTGCTTGATGCTTAAAACACTGCTTCCTTTCTGACTGCTGTTTCGTGTACTGGTGCTCCCTGGAAATGAGGATGGGAGGAAGAAAACAAGAAAGCAAGCATCCAATTAAAATCAGTTTAGATAAAAATACAGAAGGAATAAAATCACAGGGTATAATCCGTGTAAATAAGTCACACATTTAAGAAGTTTTTAAATGAAGTCTTACACCTTTTTGTAATATATATGTATATATAAATATAGTCTTGACTGTTTGACACAGACTTGGCAACTAGCTGAATCAAGCCTTGACTTAATCATAGAATATCAGGGTTGGAAGGGACCTCAGGAGGACATCTCATCCAACCCTCTGCTCAAAGCAGGACCAATCCCCAACTAAATCATCCCAGCCAGGGCTTTGTCAAGCCTGACCTTAAAAACCTCTAAAAGAGGAGATTCAACCACCTCCCCAGGTAACCAATTCCAGTGTTTCACCACCCTCCTAGTAAAAAAGTTTTTCCTAATATCCAACCTAAACTTCCCCCTCTGCAACTTGAGATCATTGCTCCTTGTTCTATCATCTGGTACCACTGAGAACAGTCTAGATTCATCCTCTTTGGAACCCCCTTTCAGGTAGCTGAAAGTAGATATCAAATCCCCCCTCAGTCTTCTCTTCTGCAGACTAACCAATCCCAGTCCCTTCAGCCTCTCCTCATAAGTCATGTGCTCCAGCCCCCTAAGCATTTTTGTTGCCCTCTGCTGGACTCTTTCCAATATATTCACATCCTTTTTGTAGTGTGTAGTGTAATATGACTATAATAAAGAGTGGTACCAAAACTGATATGTGACTGGCCTACTTCAGTTGCCAGGATTGTATGTGTATGTATGTGTGTGTGAAAGTCTTTCTCTTCAAGAGATAGGGAAGGTCCGTCATAGTATCACAAAACAATATTTTTCTCACTTCAGGTACCATATGAACTCAGATGTTAACAAAAAGAAGTAGTTCACTATGAATTTCTGATAAGTAGTGATGGTGCTGAGCCATAAAGTTTGGATCTGGATCTTCCCAAAGATTTGGAATTTCACTTCCAGCAAATTATCGGGACAGTGCTGATTGTAGTGCTTGGATGTGGATCTGAACTTCATCAGAGTTGAGGGTATTCGTCTCCGGGTGTTGGGTTGGGCCAATCTCTATAAGTATCCAATATTTTGATTCACATATTACCTAGTCTCACAAAGCAGCTGTTGTGTTAAATATTTTCTGAGCTCTTCACAGAAATACATCAAAGGTCTCAACAGAACCATCTGATCAGAAATGGGTTTTCGAGGCTCCGTAGTGCTGGGACACATACCTCTCTTTGACCTATGTGAGGACAAACTGGATCTGTGTGAAAGTTGTGACCCACTGCTGGAACTTTTCCTCCTGATGGCAGTCTGCTGTTCTGGGAAGTGGACATGTATGGACTCCACAGAAGCCGCAAGGTTCACTGACTTTAAAGAGTCAGCAGAATCTCTCCTGCCTCCTGTCAATGAGCTCTCATCGCCATAATCCTCTTTACTATTGCAGCTTTCACCTTCATCATCTTCATCCCATAACCCATGGCACTAGCGGAGAAAAGAGGAAAAGTATATCACTATATTTCTATTTCAGTTAGGGTGATATTTATTGTGCTGCAAAAAGACTATATAAATATGAGCATCTTCTGTCTTTCTATTCTGGTATTTATAAGGTTCGGATCCCCTTTTTAATTGGAAGTCACCAAAGTTTCTTTGACTAAAGGGATATAATAAATATCTGAAAGTTACATAGCAAGCAGTAGGTTTTCTGGGACACTAACAAGACAAAGGAAGCTCCTACTTAATATTGATTTTAGAAATAATCTGGTTAGAGGTTGTCATAAGTGTAAAGTGCTGGAGAGGGTTAATGTTACCTGAGAACAAGTGACGTAAGAGCTTCCCTGCCATGAGGGAGGGATTGAGTTTTAGAGTTAGTTCGAGTTTGGGCTCACCATGCAACATGGGCAAGGGTCCGGGAGTTCATCTCTAGCTGTGGAGATGACTCAACTTTCCTTCTTATATTCCTACTTAGCTAAATGTGAGTAATATTTTGATTTTGCATAAAGTTTGTACCTATTGGGGTGTCTCTGTCCATTTCAGATGAGAAGTTAAAGAACTCTAAATTGTAAGCTGTTCTGTGCCTATGTTCCATGCTCTTTTCTTTATTAAATCTTGTAGTTATAAAATGTTTGCTTTACTTCCCTTAAGGTTTCCTTTGCTTCCAGGCTGGGAAGGTTTACTTCCCTTAAGGTTTCCTTTGCTTCCAGGCTGGGAAGGGGGGGGGGGTAGAGAAAAAGATCAGCTCAGGGTATGAGCTGAGGAACGGCGTCTGTCTCTCTCTCTTCAACGAGAAGAGAGGAGAGGGGAGGTGACACAGCCTCCAGGTGTCTGACTCTGGCTCTCAGGGAGGGGGACTGAGTTAGGGTTTTGGGGAGTCTGAGTACCCTAATCCAGGGCCTTGGATATGTACTCCGATGGTGGCAGCCGTGGTTCCCCAAATTCCCAGCTGGTAAAAGGGGGGAGTCTTGGGGTGTAGAGAATTAACTTGGCTGGGAAGCAGCTAAAGTTAAGTGGTCTGGCTAAAAAGACTCCCTTTCTCTGTACTCAAGAGCACAGAGACTGGGGTACCCACTCTTACAGAGGTATTATTATATTTGTTTAAGATTAGCAGCCATGTTAGTCTGTATCCATAAATAAGACGAGGAAGACTTGTAACACGTTAGCGACTAACCAGTTTATTTCAACATAAGCTTTCATCGGCTATAGCCCACTTCATCGGATGCATAGAATGGAACAGAAGTAAAATGTATTTATACACACAGAAAGCAAAATGCTTCCATTCTCTCATTACAATAATTGATTGCATTTCCCTAGTTAATTTACCTTCAATAGTTATCTCCTGTCAGACACAGAGATCCATTTCAAAAGGTATTTTCTTCTCCTATTGATAATGGCCCATCCAAATTGAACAGCCTCTTAAAATTGGTATGCTAATGAACCTTTTTTTTTTTTGCTTTCTGTGTGTATAAATACATCTTACTTCTGTTCCATTCCATGCATCCGATGAAGTGGGCTATAGCCCACGAAAGCTTATGCTGAAATAAACTGGTTAGTCTCTAAGGTGCTACAAGTCTTCCTCATCTCATTATATTTGTGTTGTAGTAGGTATCAGTTTTAAACTCTGCAATGTTATTATGTGTACTTTCCTTAGGTTTTTATGAAAAAATTATGAATGAGCCACAAGCCATAAAATCAGGCATTTCACCAAACTATATCCCTTTCATGATATTTTCCTTGGTTCATTTCCACTGTACACCTCAATTCTCCCCTCCATTTTCATGCCATTTCCAAAGGAAAAAAAGATCGATTGTCCATCCATACAAGTGTCAAAATACAAAAGTATTTCAGTATGAAAGAAAACAATACTGGCTCGAGCAACCCAGAAAGACGTGTGCTGAAGTCAAATCTCAGGTGTCATATAGAACGGTTACTTACCTCGTAACTGTTGTTCTTCGAGATGTGTTGCTCATGTCCATTCCAAGATGTGTGTGCGCACCGCGCATGCACGTTCCCGGAAGCTTTTTCTAGTGGTACTCAGGGGGTCGGCAGGGGAGACCCCTAGCGTGGCGCCTTCATGGCGTGCTATATAAAACCCTGCCAACCCGCCCCATGCTCAGTTCCTTCTTGCCAGAACTCCGACAGAGGGAGGCGGGGGGTATTCGAATGGACATGAGCAACACATCTCGAAGAACAACAGTTACGAGGTAAGTAACCGTTCTTTCTTCTTCGAGTGATTGCTCATGTGCATTCCAAGATGTGACTTGCGAGCAGTTTACCTTGGCGGAGGGCCCGGAGTTCACCTGGTCGCAGATTGCAGTAGGAGCGGGATCACCAGTAGTGTGATGGGTGGAGCTACCGAGAGGGACAGCAGGAGTGGAAACCGGTGCTGGCGGGGCCAGGACGGGACAATTAGAATGAGGGAGGCCTTGTCCCTGCGGACCTTTAGGAGGACCTTGTGGAGAAGGGGAAAGGGCGGAAAAGCGTATAGCAGCTCCCCCGTCCACGGAAGGTGAAAGGCGTCCCCTATCGACCCGGGGGAATGGTTGTGGAGGGAGCAGAACCTGTGGCATTTCCCATTGACCCAGGTGGCGAACAGGTCTAACCGGGGAGCCCCCCAATGTAGGAAAATTGAGTGTACAACCGGAGGGTTGAGAGACCACTCGTGGGACAGAAATGAGCGGCTGAGTCTGTCCGCCAACGTATTCTGGGGACCCGGGAGGTAGGAGGCCTGCAGGGCTACAGAGTGTGTGATGCACCATTCCCACAACATGAGGGCCTCGCGACAGAGGGGAGAGGAGCGAGCTCCACCCTGTTTCTTGATATAAAACATTGTCGCAGTATTGTCTGTCAGGATTGATATACAACGGCCCTGCAGACTGCGGAGGAATGCCTGGCATGCCAGACGGACCGCTCTGAGCTCCCGCACGTTGCTGTGCAGGGCAAGTTCGGATTGTGCCCACAGGCCCTGTGTCCTGAGGTCCCCGAGGTGCGCACCCCAGCCCATGGCCGAAGCGTCCGTCACCAGAACCAGAGTTGGCTCGGGTTTCAGAAAGGGCACCCCTGCACACACGTTCTGCGGGTCGATCCACCAGCGAAGGGAGTCTAGGACCTGCTGGGGAAGGGTGACCACCATGTCCAGGGGATCCCTGGATGGCTTGTGCGCGCGTGCGAGCCACGACTGGAGGGGGCGCAGGCACAGCCTGGCGAATTGCACCACATGTACGCAAGCTGCCATGTGGTCAAGGAACACCATACAGCTCCTGGCCGTCGTCATTGGAAACAGAAGAAGCGAGTTGATGACACGGGTGAGGGCGTGGAAACACGGCAACGGGAGGAATGCCCACCCGACTTTGGCATCGAACGCCGCACCAATGAACTCTATGGTCTGGGCGGGAATAAGGGTGGACTTCTGCTCGTTGAGCATGAGGCCGAGCCTGCGGAAGGTCTGCCGGACAAGCTCCACATGTTCCACTGCTAGGGATTGGGATTTTGCTTTTATAAGCCAATCGTCTAGATAGGGAAACGCGTGCACCTGGTGTCTGCGGAGGAACGCAGCCACTACCGCCATGCACTTGGTGAATACCTTCGGGGCTGTGGAGAGGCCAAAGGGAAGCACCCTGAATTGGTAGTGCATGTCCCCTACCACGAATCTCAGAAACCTCCGATGGGATGGGAGGATAGAGATGTGGAAATAGGCATCTCTGAGGTCGAGGGCGGCATACCAGTCTCCCGGATCCATGGAAGGAATGATACTGGCCAGGGAGATCATATGGAAATGAAACTTTTTTATGTAAGTGTTCAAGTTTCACAGATCTAGAATGGGCCAAAGGCCCCCCTTGGACTTGGGTATCAGGAAATAGCGGGAATAGAACCCCTTCCCCTTGAACTGAGGGGGAACCGGTTCTACAGCCCCCGACAGGAGCAAGGTGTGGACCTCTTGCATGAGGATTTGCTCGTGAGAGGGGTCCCTGAAGAGGGACGGGGAGGGGGGATGGCAGGGCGGGAGGGACGAAAATTGGATAGAGTATCCCGCCTCTATCATACTGAGGACCCAGCGATCGGACGTGATCTGGGCCCACACCCCATAGAAACGGGATAAGTGGTTCCAAAATGGGGGGGAATGATCCGTGCCAGTGTCTGGTGTGCCGTCCTTGTGGCCACCTTCAAAAGTTTGGCCTTGGCCCAGGCGGGGGTTTTGGGTTCCCCTGACCCTGGCCGCCAAGAGGGTGGGAACGCCTCCTATTGCCCGAGTTATTACCCCTTCCCCTTCTCCTATTAGAGTCACGTCTTGTAGGCGGTTGGTAAAACCGAGACTGGGGTTGGGACCGGAAGGGGTGTCTCTGAGGGGTTGGGGTATGCAGGCCCAGAGATCGTAGAGTGGACCTGGAGTCCTTCAGGCCATGGAGGCGTTTGTCCGTCTCCTTGGCGAACAATCCCTCCTTGTCGAAGGGGAGGTCTTGTAGGGTATTCTGTAAGTCCTGCGGAATACCCGAAACCTGAAGCCACGAATTGCACCTCATAACGACGGCGATGGCCATTGTTCTGGCTGCGGAGTTCGCGGAATCCAGCGCCGCCTGGAGTGCCGCCCTGGAGATCACCCTGCCCTCATCACTCAGGGAGTCAAACTCCCTGCGGGAGTCCTCCGGTACAATAGCCTGGAACTTTCCCAGGGCTGACCAGGCATTGTAGGCATAACGGCCTAGGGCAGCCTGTTGATTAGAGATATGGAGCTGCAGGGCGCCCATAGAACAGACCTTACAGCCAAAAAGGTTTAGCCTCCTGGCGTCCTTAGATTTTGGGGCTGACCCGGGCTGGCCGTGGCACTCTCTGTGGTTGACAGCGTCTGCCACGAGCGTACCCGGAGGGGGATGGGTATAGAAATGTTCATATCCCCTCTGGGGCACAAAGTAACGCCTCTCGACTCCCCTGGCTGTAGGGGGAATTGAAGCCGGGGTTTGCCAGAGCCCATTGGCATTGGCATCGATGGATCTAATAAACGGGAGGGTCACCCTGGAAGGCCCATCCGATGTTAAAATATCGACCGTAGGGTCCAGGTCCTCGGTAACTTCCTCCATCTGGAGCTTTAGACTCTTAGCCACTCGGCGGAGGAGGTCCTGGTGGCCTTTAATGTCCATGGGGGGGAAGACCAGAGCCTCATCTGGGGAGGAAGAGGAGGAAGAGCGTATTACCGGTTGCGCCTGTCCTTCCTCAGGGTGGGGTATAGTAGGCACGGCCGAGGGTCCCAACAGGGCTGGGGGCACCATCGGTGCCGGGCCTACGGTGGCCTGCGGTACCGTACGTTCCTCTGTAACCAGGGACGGGCAGGGAACGGTGGTGGCAGTTGGCGGAGTCCTGGACGAGAGCACTGAGGAGGTTCTCGAGTCCTGTCCCTGGGCTTGGTGATACACCCAGGGGGTCCAAAAGGGCCATTGGCTAGGTCCCTGTCCCTGCAGGACTCAGTCCAGTGTCGGGCAAGGCTGCTTGTCTCGGGAGCGGTGCCGAGCACCATGTTGGGAACACGAACGGTACCGGTAGCTGTGCTGGGACCAGGATGACTCTGCGTCCGATTCTGACGAGTAATCCGACGCCGACCACAGCGGCGCGGAGCTCGTCGGTGCTGCGGCCCAGTGCGGAGAGTGGTGCCGCATCAGCAGAGGCTTGCCCCGGTGCTGTACCACTGGCGGAGCGGGGTCCGAAGCCATCGGTACCGGTACCCATGCCGACGACGTCGATGGTGCGGCTGTCGGCACCTAGAAGATGAAGTCCGGTGCCAGTGGGGTGTCCGGGCGGACAATCGGTACCGAGGCCGGTGCCGGGGGCCGGGCATCTTACACAAGGCTAATGAGGTCCCGAGCGGCCTCATAAGTATCCGGAGTGGAGGGGAGATCAAAGTCCTCCTCCGCGCCCGGTACGGGCGACTCCAGGTGCGCCGGCACCGGGGACAGGACCGCTACACTAGGCACCCAGGCCGGCGGTTCCTGTCAGCTCTATGACGGGCCGCTCTGGTTCGCGGATGCCGTGAGAGCATGCAGTTGGCTCTGTGACGGGCCGCTCTGATTCGCGGGCTCCGTGAGAGCATGTCGTCGGGGATCTCCCTCTGTCCTGCCTCTTTCTCTTGGAGGGCACCGGGAACTGGGAGCGGTGCCGCCTAGAGGCGCTGGACCTGCGTGCCAGCGATTTGTGTCGGCGGGTCTGGGAGGAATCCCCTTTGGCCTGCGTGCTGCGCACCGAGGCCGGTGCGCTGTGCACCGAAGGAGCCTGCTTTTGCTGCGGCTGCAACACGGACTCAATGAGTAAAAGTTTTAGGCGGGGGTCACGCTCTTTCTTTGTGCGGGGTTTAAAACTTCTGCAAATAGAGCACCGGTCAGTCTGGTGGCTCTCCCCCTAGCACTTTAGACACTTAGTGTGAGGATCGCTGGCCGGCATAGGCTTGCCGCAGGCCTCACAAGACTTAAATCCCGGCTGCCGAGGCATGCCCCGGGCAGCGCGGAAGGGACCTCTACAGCCCCGCCCGGAGGTCACCTATTCTAATGCAAAACAACTGTGAACTACAACTATTTACAGTGATTAAAGAACAAAGAACATTAACTAAGTACACAACGATCGAATACCACTATGAGAGTACAAGACTCAAGCTGTTCCAGGACCATCAGGGCGGTAAGAAGGAACTGAGCGTGGGGCGGGTCGTCAGGGTCTTATATAGCACGCCATGAAGGCGCCACGCTAGGAGTCTCCCCTGCGGACTCCCTGAGTACCACTAGAAAAAGCTTCCAGGAACGTGCATGCGCGGCGCGCACACACATCTTGGAATGCACATGAGCAATCACTCAAAGAAGAACTATTGTTCACATATCAGAGTTTTAATTCCTTGGTGATGGACAATTAAAATTTGACAGTATCAATAAATTAAAAAATTCTAAAGGACAAATAAATATTTCACTCATTGCTATGGTTACATCAAATATAAGAAATGGCCTCTTTGCCTACCTTTGGGGACATACTATCTACAAAGTCAGCAATGAGTTCAGTGGTTTTTTGTTTTTTTTTTAGATGTCTTTAGGTTTCTAATGAGTTTCAAGGCCAAACATTTCCTAAGAAATGGAGTCTTCACAATTTAAATGGCAAAAACATTTTAAAATAAAGTAACGTAACCAAAAAAGTTAAAGAAATGTTAATGCAACACCTGTAAGTAAACCTGCAAAAACGTTGATTAACAAGGGACAGAGGTGGAGAATGGCCCTGTAGGGTAGGACCAGAAGGTTTCCACTCTATCCCTTGTTCTGCCACAGCAATCTTGTATGATACTAGGCAAGCCGCACAATCTCTCTGTTCTTCAGTTTCCCCAGTTGTACAATGGGCATAGTAACATTTTATTTCACAGGGGTACTGTGAAGACAAATTAATTGTGCTGAGGAATCACAGGAATGACTATAAAAATTAAATAAAATAAAGACATGCCTTTTATCTCTGTTTACCTTTAAAATGGATCGATGGAAGAACAAAGCAAGGAGCTGAACAAGGTCATAGTGCACATAACCCTCTTTCTTTTCAATACCAATAATATTGGGTGCATGGTAAGGTTTATCTTTGGTGTAATCCACATATTTATTCCAGGGAAAGAAGCCAAACTGAAAGAAGTACTTGATAACAATGGTCACCTGTACAGAAACATAATACATTGAGAACAATTACCCAAAGACCACTGAACTGACAGAACAAGTAGCCTCATGTCAGTAACATGGAATACCGTGTGACTATTTCATGGTTTTTTAAAATTAGATTAATTAGTGCATTTATTGTTCTGTAAAACTAATTATGTTTTCATACATTCCGATTAGAGAGGTCACCATGAAAAAATCAATGTTTACCTCCCAGTGGCACTTGAGATACCACAGTTATCTTCAGAGGCGTAACTGCAGTATCTTGGATGCCACTAGATGGTAGCTATTAGTAAATGTTGCCTTTTTGTAACCAGAAGGAGGTCAGCCAAGTGCAGCACAGAAAAATCAAACAATCATCTCTCACCTATCACACCAATGCCTAGGGATGTTATTTTTAGTATATACTAGCAAAAATACCCGGCGTTGCTCGGGGTATTTGTAATTGGAAACTGGGATGTAAAAAGACTACCATGTTTTTTATTAATACAAATTTTGTTCAGACGTCTCAGCGTTGCTCAGGTCTGTTGGAGGGGGGAGGCGGGAGAGAGCTGAGCGAGTGCTGGGTCCGTTGGAGGGGGATATTATTACATCATAACTATATCACAGAGAACAGCAGGTTTTAACCTGCTGCCCAGCTGATGTTAATGGGCTTTAAAGAATTTCACCCCTTGGGGGTGTAAGAGGTGAGATTTGAAAGATTTTCGACTCTTACCCTGATTAGGACTCTAAAGCCTATAACTGTACCAAATTTCAAGTCTCTAGCTCAAACGGTGTGGAAGGAGTAAGGGAACATACATACACACACGCACGCACGCACACACACACACATGCATACACCATTTGACTTTTATATATATAGATTTGTATTATAATTCCCAAAGGAGAGATGTACAGGCACAGACAAGAGCCCAGAGTGGCTTATTATTCACTTTTCTTTGCCGAAAAGCATGTTATCTGTTCCTAATGTGTTTGACAATAAGGACGTAGAAGTAACAGCATACCTCAGTGTAGACAATGGCTGTCATCCAGAAGCGTTTGCTGGGCCTGGGGACAGACAGCATGGCCCAAAGGAATATAAGGATGGGAAGCACAAGGGTAATCATGGAGGCAGAGATCATGTGATTAAGGATAATCACAAAATAACACACCATTTCTGACCGGGCTACCAGTGTATTATACAGGGCATAAACAAGAAGCAATAGTCGAGGCTGACCAACGTAGAATTTCTCTGATTCCTCCAGCTCTTCATCATGGAACATCCTGTGAGAAGAAGAGTTCCATGAATGACATCAATATGAAATTCACGAGAGCTGATTTTTATTATTACTGTTTTCTCCTTTATAATGGTTGCAGATTCTGTTGGAAAATCTGTAAACATGAACAGAATTTGGTATTCTAAACAAATACATGTAATATAGCCTATTGCTAAACAAATTCATGTAACATTAAACTCCAGCGACAGTTTACAGTAAAGCATTGAAGGGCTAGTTTGGTATGTAATACATGAAAACAATCAGCTTGCATGAAAACCTAATCATTGCACCTCATGAAAACCTAATCATTGCACCTCATGAAAACCTAATCATTGCACCTCATCTGCAAATGTCCTGGTAGTGAGACATTGGATCCAATTCTGATCTACTTATCCCAGGCATTAGGAATAACTCTTTTAAAAATCAGGATAGTTACACTGGTGTGAAATTAATATAAGTGAGATCAGAATGAATGCCATTTTTATTTTGGCCACCAGATGTGCCTTGTCTCCTTTGACTGTTAGGATAAACCCGACTGTTGTTAAAAAAAAAATAAAGTTGTTAAAACATAATAAAATTATGACAAGTGTAAAATTATTATGTGAACTCACATAGATTTAAATCTCTCTGCTTTTCATGAATGTCATTTATTTATTATTATTTGTACTACAGTGGCGCCTAGGAGTTCTGGTCATGGGCCAGAACCTAACTGTACTAGGCACTGCACAATCATAGCATAAAAGAAGAGCTTTTTTGTCTTGTCTTAACACTTTGAATGTTCCAGCCTATGGAAAGATTTTGTTGAATACTTGAAAAACAAAGGGACATGGAAGTATAGAAGAAAAAGCACTTGATTTTCTCAGGCAGAGTGGTGCCTTTTGCTCTAGTTCTAACTGAGGTGATGGGATCATTTCAGGGATTTGAGATTCTGCCCGGCCCTTATGCAAGTGCACTGTGGTAAAGGAAGGAATAAGGAGACTTTTCACCTCTTATGTGGCCTGCATAAGGGCTGGGCAGAATTTCAGTGTCTGCAGTCAAGGGAGAACAGGGAAAGCTCCCTCCTTACTGTCCTTGGGAAGCATGATGTCACAAAGGAAGATGAGAAAGAAGAGCTATTGGCTCCAACTCCCAAGCACTGGCCAGCATAACTTGTTGGCTGCATGGTGAGCAGGGCAGTATACTGCAGCCCTTGAAGGAGTGCAGCATTGTCCCTGCATTTCAACTGCAGAAATCCAATGGCAATGAGAGCTATTAACTAAGTATGTATTGGGGGAGAAGCAGAGATTTTTTTCCCATATAATTTTAGAAGGAAGGACCTTTCCCAAATAAAATGAAAACAATTAGAGGGAAACAGACCCACTTCAACAATTAAAACCAATTTTTGAGAGAAAAATCCTCACTAATAGCAGCAGTAGTTAGACAGAAAACACCCCCTAAAACAGGAATTAAAGTATTTAGGAAAACTTCAAAGTAATTTTTTTCTTCTCTGAAGTTTCTTACTTGTTTAGAAGCAGCTCACTGGCAGTCAGGTCGTGTGTCAATGGAGGGAGGATAGTGTCATTTAGCTTGTCAATTTGATTCTCGTCTGGGCTCACCATCATGAGGTTCTTGCCGGCAGAGTCATCCTGGGAACTGAAGGAAAGATGCTCAAAGCTGACAGCTTTGCTGTATGAAGGTGGGACTTCGGCATTGCCATCCGCAGCAGAGTATGATGGCACGTCCGTATCGGGAGTGTACGCAGCTCCTTCTGAATCCAAGCCATAATCGTCCATCTCATCCTCTCGTCTTGATGTAGAATCTGCCCCTTCTTCTTCATGCTCCCCTTCTACTTCTTCGATGGTTTCTGTTGTACCCTGACGAGAATACAGCATGGTGACCTGGGTAGGTTCACTGTCAGGAACAGGAGGAAGAAAGAGGATTTCTCTCTTAACACAATTACTCAGAAAACTTTGCTAACTCTGTTTTGAGGTTGAAATATTGGCAAGCCCTGACTCTGCTCCCAAACTTTGAAAATGCACTGCAGTTGGCAGAAGATGTGTTGCTGTTACCTTTTCCTTTCACATAAAAAACACCCATCTATTTGTACGCAGAGTGATTGCTTGTTGAGCTTGCAGTGATTCAACACAGTTCCAAATCAAGACAAGACAAATTAATGCTGACAAAGAGGGAATTTGCACTCAATTTTCTTAGAACAAATAAATTCTAAACACAATTAGAGCATATTTCTACAATTGTTTCAAGTGAGCTACATGATGCTATAGTATAATATAGGAATACATATACTTCATTGTAAATGTAACATTTTTAACAAGCATAGCTTTATCATTTCAAAACTTGCAGCTTGCAGGCAAAATTCAACTGGACACATAGAATCCCCTCACGTTTCATGCTATATCTATATGAAAGGATAGGCCAGTTGCAAACATGGACTAGTGTCATCCAGAGTAAATAACTGTTTGAGTAGTAGGGTATTATGGTATCTTACCTTCAGATCACTCTATATTCTTCTTCTTCTTCACTTCTTTGTCTTACCTGCCTCTTTCCTCTTCTGTGTGTACTTCCTCTCTTTTCACATTGTTCTTACTCAGTCTTATCTGCTCACCTACCTCTCTGGTTCTCCACCTTGCTTGACAAAGCTCTACTCTGCTTTATGTGTTTTTCATCTCTCCTGCCACCATTCTGTGTTTGCTTCTCTCTGCACCAGCTTCTCAGCTGGCGTAAATTCCTGCAGCTCATTGACTTAATTCAGAATCTGGCTATAACTCCCCCTCACACACACACACACCCCCGCTTCAGCTACTTTCCTGTCCTTGCTTTGCTTCTTGCCTTCTTTTGGTTATGTCCCATTCTTCCCCTATTCCTAGTTTCTTCTCTTTCTTCACTCTCATTTGTCTCTATCCTGTTAGCTCCTATCCCAGCCCCAACAGTCAGATAATAAAAAGGAACATGGGTTTTACATGCATCACATCCTTTTAAATGGTAGAGCTCCCTTTGACCTCACTAGTATCTTACCCAATATATATACAATAAACTTGTTGTAAAAGCCAGTTGACAATACTACCTCCTGCCAAAATTCAAAATTGATTTTTATACCCTTTTCCTTTGAAACCACTTTCAAACTTACTGTAGCTATGTTAGGTTACGTTTTAACTTCTAGTGAGAGTTTTCAGAAGCTGTTGCTTGAATGTACATTTTGATTAATCTTAATAATAATAATTCCTTTAAAGATAATTAATGAGTGAGAATGTAAAACGCTGAATTTCAAAATAAGTCAAAAGCCAGAAGTTGCTAAAAGAGTGTGCAATATGGAAATAGAATGATTTAATCTGCCATACTGAAATGTTGCTCTTATCCTGAAGCCATATAAAATTTAGACAATTTTAGGCTCGAGTTGCAAAACTTAGTAAACAGCTCCGGAACAGTTCTCTAATATGTTATTTCTTTCACTGTTTATTTATATTGCTCACTATCTTTTCTTAATAATTTCCCCTGCTTTAATTCTAAAACTTCAGAGTCTGTAAATCAGTGGAAGAGAATTCAAAACATATTTAACAATTCTTTCCTATGAAGAGAGTAACTAAAAATTAAAGGAGCATGGCCAAAATTTTCATACCTGGATGCCTAACATTAGATTCCTAAATCCATATTTAGGTACTTGATTATTTGAGGAGTTGAGCTCCCATAAATTCCACTGATGTCAATGGCAGCTGCTGGGGGTTCAGCACCTTTGAAAATCAGCCCCCTTTTTTATTCAGGTTCCTATATAATGATGCAGGAGCCAACTTTCAAAGGTCAGAGTAACCGATCAAGTTATAATGAATAAAAGAAGAGTGGATTTTTTTTTTTAAATAAAGCAAAACAAATAATAAGTAACTGGTTTAGGATACTGCCTTGTACCTCAAAGTCTTGTCACAACATACAAGGGAGTAAAGCTTCCAATAAGCATGCAAATTGTTTTAAACACACACTTCTTCACACGTATACAATGTCACATGTAGAATGGCCAGGGTAAATGAGTGAACAAAGCATGCATGAGTTAAGCACCTTGACACTATACTGCCACTGTCAGCTGATGAGGAGGACATATCCATGCTGTACATTTTACGAAGCCTAGGTCGGGCGCGCTCACTTGTTTTAGGAACAGTGTCTGGTCCATCTAAATCATCAAGGGTTGACTGCCTTGAGAACAGCATGGTTGCTTCAGTGTAGCAGCTAGCAGCGCAAACAGTTATAAACACAATGTTAAATACCAATGACATTACTTTATACACAGTTCAGTAAATGAATGTGCTCGCCATGCAGCAAAACACAGACACAAAGACAAAAGATTCAGAGAGAAGATAAGGACCTGATTAGAGTCACCACAAAACCAAATTTTTATGTACAGCCAGTTTGTGACTATAAAAATATAGAAGCCATAACTACTAACCATGAAATATAACTGCTATGCATATAGATGTGGGAATCAATATAGTCTCAAAGTTCGCATACTGCCTGGAGACAAGAACTTTATACAAGTGAGAGTTTCACTTTTGGTTGCTTTGAATAGAAATTCCCAAAATTCAATTAAAACATTTTGGAAGCTGATTTCCTCTGTACAATATCTATTTGATTAAAAATAGATCTGTGGAATTTTTTTTATATGGGTGCAGGCCAATTTCCTAAAAGAGCTTTCAAAATTAAAAAAACCCTCATGTTCTACTACTAGAAAAAACAGTTTCCTGTCCTCTTTCAGCACAAAAGAGCCAAATCAGTACTTACTTGATGAATCCATTGCATTAGATTTTGTATCTAAAATTATATTTTTATCTAATATTATATTGTATAATATGGGCATTGATAATTAATCATTCAAAGATTTTTTTTGTGTCATTTAAAAATATTTCCCCATTAATTCAAAATTTGTAAAGCACACAATATCAAAGAAAGGACATTTTCAGTTAAACCCTTATCTCCTTTCACTTATCACTATAATGGGACAACAGAGGCATATACCATACATTCAGGATGCTATTGGATAAAATGAGAAGTGGATGAGTTATGAAAAAGACAACACTAATTTAAATACAAACATTAGCAATGGGAAGGAAGCAAATACATTAATGACATATGGTAAGTAACCGCAATGTATTTTGGTGTAATTGCAAATGAAGTATGCAGATGTGCATGAACGGAGTCGAGGGAACTATTTGGAGTTTTAATCCATGCAGTCACCTCTCTGGGTCTCTAAGATTTATAAGCGAGAAAAGAAAGCACTGAACAATGATGGGAGAACCACACTTAGGATCTGATACTGCACCATGGAAGTCAGTGAGACTTTTCCCATTAACTTCAGTGGGTGTAGGACTGAGCACCTGGAAGGTCCACACTAAACTTGGATCTACAGGGCACTCTAGCGCTAATTCTTTAAATGAGGTTTTTGGTATTGAATTATAGGGAGCTGTCAGCAGATTGTGCAATTTTTTATGACATTTTAGTGTCCTTTTTAAACCTAAACTCCATCTCACCATCAATGTTGGGAGCTTGGTTAATTTCCTGTAAGCACCTATGGCCAGATTTGCAAAGATATTTAAGCATCTGTTATAACCATGAGGGTAGCCTAAATTTTTTCTTACCTGTAAGGGTTAAGAAGCTTGGATAACCTGGCTGGCACCTGACCAAAGGAACAATGGGGACAAAAGATACTTTAAAATTTGGGTGCGGGGAGAGGTTTTGTTTTTGGGATTTTTGTTTGTGTGTTTGTTTGCTTTTGGATTTTAGAGGAATTAGACATTAATTTATGTTTTTAAATTATTTTAAAACCAGTAAATTTAGCCAGGCAGGGTTAGATTATTTTTGTGTTTTCACTTGTGAATTTTTTTTGTAAAGGGAGTTTTTATTTTGGGGGATTTTTTGTAATTTAAAACTGAAGTTAGAGGGGATTTTTGGGGTGGTTTTTTTTTTTATAATTTTGTAAAGATAACTTTCATTTGAATTTTACAGGGGTGATTTTTTTAAAATTAAAATTCTATTTTTAAGAATTTGACTTTTTTTTACATTGTGTTAAGATTTAGGATTTAGGATTGGGTTTACCTGTAAGGATTGGTGAGGGTTTTATTTTTAAGCTTTCTTTAGGAAGGGGTATAAAGTTTGGAGCAGATTTTGGGGGAACAGAACTTTAAGTGTTTTTTTTCTTTTTAAGTTTTGTGTAACTTTTTAAAACACATACATTAATGTCTGGTTCCTCCAAAATCCCAAAGCAAACAAACACAAAAACAAAAAGCCCAAAACAATGCCTCTCCCCACACCCAAATTTAAAAGTATCTTTTGTCCCCATAGGTTCCTTTGGTCAGGTGTCAGCCAGGTTATCCAAGCTTCTTAATCCTTTACAGATTTTAAAAAAAAATATTCGGCTACCCTTATGGTTATAACAGCATCTAAAGAGCAATAAGCACCTTGGGGATTTTCAAAACCACCTAAAGCAGATTAGGCATCTAACAACCACTGAAAGCAAGTACTTTTGAAAAAAAAGCCAGTTGTCTTTTTTTGGTGCTTAGTTAACCCATGATATAGTTATTACCTTGTAAAGCTACAAGTTCCTCTCTAAATGTGTATGTGTGTGTGTGTGGAGACATGTTGTCTTGTAAATAACAGTGAGGAGATGCAGAGAAGTAACTCTGGCTCTTGTGCCATGAACAAAATATGACTCTTATACCATAAGAAGTGCCTCCACTGGTAAATTTTCACTGAAAAAATGTATTCCCGTTTCCCTTAACTGCTCCCCATCTGGAGGACTCTGCTCTTGTTGATGTCAATGGCAAAACAACTCCTGATTTAATTAGGTGCAAGATTAGGCTCTAAATTAGTCTTTTCAATGATTCTGATTACATACATTTTTAAGGAAAGAACAGCTCAGTGATCAGAAGGAAAATCTACATCTACTGAGCAGCTCATCAGAATCCTCCACACTGGGAAGCGGCACAAGATTACATTCATAGCCCAGTAAATGTGTTTCTGAATGTGTGGGAACCTACAACACCAATAAGCTGGAGGATATGATCTATACTGAGATGTACAATTGGCAAAGTTTGTGTGGACTCAGTCACTAGCCAGCACATACATTCACCCAGGCATATCCTTCCACGTTACTTTTCCAAGTGGCATCTCTAGAGACTTTGAAAAGTATTAACTTCTTTGAAACCATACAAAGAATATGTATTTTAAATTGAAATGTGCATTAAAAGCCCAAATCAAAGTATTTGTAAATAAAGTAAATAAGCTATCCATTATAAATGGGGATATATTGAGCATAGATCTTTATATTTTGAATGATAGGATTGGTTAAGAAATTTCCCATTCTGCTAGCTGCATTTCCAACAATTCTACCTTCCCTGGATGACTTATTAGCCAATTTTTATATCTACAATTTGTGGGCCAGTTAGTCACTTTACATATGCCACTGGTTGGCATTGAAGTTATTGTTACTAATCACATCCCAAGAGTTTTCACAAAGCTTCTATAAATTTGACCTAATTTCGTAGTGTAGACATATCCTAAGTGACTAGTTATTGCTTCCTCCATTTAGAGGTCATTAATGATGCAGCAGATGTACATACTCCACAAACACTACGGATACACAAACATATAAATATCTATTTCCAGGAAAAGAATTTGAGATTACAGAATTTTGGGTCTGAGGTTAGAGAATCAATTGTAACAATACTTCTGTTGTTCTTGTGCCCTTATGACATCTTATTTTGGGGAAACAAAGTTTTTTTCAAAGATTATATTAGTGGGTATACAACAACTCTTAAAATAGGTATTGTGATTTATCTTCTTGCCCAGTTTTGGATCAGCATCACCATCAAAGTCTAAAGGTTTGAAAGAAGCAAGTGAGGAGTCACTCAAACATTGGGAGGGGGAATAAGGGAGGCAAGGAGGTTATTCCAACAAGAATTGATTAGATCTCAACAGTGGATACAGTTTTATTACAGAGGCTGAATTCAAATACTGAATTTACAAGATTTACATATTTCTTTTTGTAATTATGTTTGGCAACTGACTTCCTTTTATAAAACAAAATTACCCTCCCCAACATATGGCTTTCATTGTAGTCAGCACGCCAACTAACGCTGCCATATTGCTGCTACTACACAGCTAAACAGCCGATTAAAATTTCTACTGTACACCAGTACAGTATATATTAGGTAACATGACTGAAATATTATTTAATGAAAATGGTTGTGTACCTATAAGTTTTGTCTCTTTAAATTATCAGAGTAATTTTGTGGGTATTTTGTTTATGCACATTGCTTACACAATTTTAATTCAAATAAGTGTTCAGACAATCAGTTACACTTACTATTGAATAAACTCTGAAAGGAAGACAAGCCCTCCACTATTTTCAGCCTGTTAACCTCTTACCACATGTCATTAGTAAAAGCTGAGCAGAGTTACTGTTCATACAAGCAACTGAGTTTGCAGGGGAGTATCAGGTGTGAGAGGTACTGCCACACCTAGAGAAGAAGAAGCTGCACAAAGCAACTATCAGATTATCCGAGGTTTCCCCTCCCCTTATGACACTGTAGAACAACTTCTGCAGGTTCTCAAAGGTCAAAAACGCATTGGACACAGAGCAAACAGGATGTTCTTGTAACACAAGTGGACGAGTAAGAGTCCGTGCTTGTGTGAAAAAGCAAGGATGTGCTAAGGCTTTGGCACTGAACTCATCTCTCTCCAGGGAAGTGTGGAAAGGCAAGGTGGGTTTACTCCTGGGGGGAATCTGCATGACTGTGTGCCCCCAGAAACGCCCTCCCCGCCCTCAGCAGAATTCCTGTGTTTCCCTATGGAAAATGTCAGGGAAGCAAAGGGAAGCCGGGGGAGGGGGGGAGCAACCATGGACACAGTTTTTTGGGGGTGGGTGGGGATTTCCCCCTCCAAACAGAGGTGAGGCATGGGGGGTACATGGGGTTACGTGCCACCGGGCCCCCGCATTTCTGAAAGTACAGAGCTTCCCAGTTGAAGGAGGCTGAATCTGGGCATTGCTGACTCTGCAGCTGAATGCTGCCTCCTGGGTCATAGTGCCCGTCCTGTTCCCCTTCTATGTACTGGGAGCTTTCCTGTTTTCTGTGCAACAGTGAGTGCCCTGCATTAGGGCTGCATAAGGGAGGTGAGGAAAATGAGGAAAGGGGCTGCAGAGGCAGTGGGAAAGGAAGGGGGTAGAATAGGGCAGGGGGAGGAATGTAGTAGTGGGGGTGGGATGAAGAAGAAAAGGGAATAGGGGAATTGTGGAGGAAGAGGGAACCCAGCATGTGGCGTCCCTCGGCTGGAGCAAGGGCTCCCCCTGTTAAGCTAGCCTATTGAAGTCTCACCCTGAGAAGCCCTGCCCCCTACACCTGAACCCTTACAATACTCAGACCCCCACCCTGCTAATCCTCAACCAGCGGCACCTGGACCTCTGGCCCATCAAGCCCCAGTTCCCCAGCACCTGAAGTCCCCCCACCCAGACCCTGTCACCGAGACCCCACTGCCGAGCTCCATTTCACCTCACCCAGACTCTCCTGCTGATCCCCAGCCACCTTCACCCTGCAGGATCCCATTGCCCCTGCACTTGGAATCCCGCAACGAGCCCCAGTGCATCCAGATCTCCCACTGAGCTGCTCACACCCAGACTGCCTCACACAGAAGCCTCTCACCCCACACCTGGATTCCCCCACACTTGGATCCTGCTGGACTGACCCGGCCCCCCATACCTCGTGCACCTGGCACAGAGGGGCAGGGCCCTGGCGTGTTTATGGGGCAGGCCCAGCCCTTGCACTGTCAGCCTCGCTGCTGAGACCCAGCACCGGGAGAGGTGGGGGCTTCAGAGTGATCTCCCACATCAATGCAGCCAGGGGCCCGTGCTCCTCACTGCCATGGTGGAACCACATTTAATTACTGACAAATAAAATGTGCAGAATTTTAAAACACTGTGCACACAATTTTTTAATTTTTTGGTGTGGAATTTTACAGTTTTGAGAGCAGAATTCCCTCAGGTGTATGGGTTGACCTGGTAAATGGTGGGGGCACAGACATGGGACGACAAATGGCTCTTATCTAGTGGGCTATTCCAAGAGGAATGGAAGAAAGCAGCTGGGAAGCACATCCAGGGCTCTGTGCCCTGCCTTTGTCTTGTGAGGAAAAATTATATTCCCGCAAATCCATGTAGTTTCCCAGTACAAAGTCCTTTTCCTCAAGTTATGTGCCAGAGACCAGAATTTAACCATCCAGAACAAAACATTTGTAATAAGTGATGGAATTCCTTCACTCAGTTTCTGTTCTCACAATCAAAGTGAAATACCATGAGACTGTCTTCAGCGTATTAATCTCTATACGACAGTTCAAAAACCCTCTAGTAGCTTGTCATTTGGTATTGACATGCAGAGGAAAATTACTTCAGCCAGATGTTCCTCCCAGAGCTTGGTGGCCATGTCGCCTCTGCAAAATATCCATGCGGCCCCTCGGCTATGCAGGAAAAGGACTGAGGTCAAGGGAAGAGGGAGCTGAACTAAGGAGCATGCCCCCCCGACTACCTTCAAAACTGCAGACAAATGGAGAGATAATGGTGCTTGAGGTAGCACTAACATGAGTGGTATTCGGTGATTCCTCTCTGCAGAGTCACAGACCATGACTGAGAGCACTGAGCCAATGACAGCATGGCAATTGCTCCTACTGTGGAGTGTAGACAGGAATCATCCATGCAGCTGCCCAGTATCCATGAGGTTAGAGACCAGGATCCCTTCAGATTCCTGGCTTTGTCTACCTTTTTTTTTGTCTTCCTACTTTGCACTCCATCCGGGTCCTGTGAACTTGTGGAGGTGGGGGTGGTGGTTTGGTGGGTGAGTTGGGAGAATAAGAATTAATTCGCTCCCTTTGTGCACTTTTGCAGAGAGGGAAACATATGGGTCTGTCCATTTGATAATCTTTTATCTACTGTGCAGTGACTGATAAATCAGATAAATCAAAGGGTTCTTCAACTTCAGATGTGAAGTCCAACATTATGCAACAATTTCCTAACAATTTCTATCACATAATTTTTCTATTTATTCAAAAAACGAGTGTTTTGTTTTTACAACAAAATACCTGGAAATACTGTCATGAGAAGCAGCTGAATCTAAACTATTCATCCTCTCAGATGCCTGTAAACTAGAATCTTGACCAGGATTTTCATCAATTGTGTCCAGTCCTGATTCCTTAGAAAGCTTCATCATATGGTTCTGGTAATACATATGGATGCTCTCACGAGTTGGAACATTCCCCTGAGAAAGAGAGAAGAGCTATAGTGAGGCATTTGTGTTGTGTGAGATTTTGGTTTCTTCAGTCATTTGGCTGCACAAAATGAGTCTTTGCAAAGAACAAACTGGCAAAAGCCCAAATTTCCTCAATCCCATTTCAGACAGAATCAGATTATGTTCTCATTTACAAAGGTGTAATTGAGATAAAAAACTGTTCATAAAACTGCTTCACTAGCTATTCTCTCAATGACTTTCTGGTCCAATTTGTCAACAGAAGGATGCTTTCATTAACTGCAAGCAGAACCCTGGGCAGACGAGCCAAGCAGAGTTCTTTCTGGCTATCACAACTTTACTGATGTTCCTAAAACCAAACAGTATCCAACTCACTCCATCAATAGCAATATTGACTTTGGAACACACATTGAGCAAGAAGTTTGCTATTTTACATAGTCATTTTTCTGAGTTTTATTGAGACTTTATGCAGATTTCCTTAGTTCAGTAAAGTGATCAGTTATAAATCACATGAAAATATGTTGGACTGTCCCTTTGCTAGTATTGTTACTTTGTTGTTCAGTTCACTCCCTCTAACTTAAATTTGATTCAAAACTTTCTAATTTGAAATGTTAACAAAAGGAAATACATTTTAACCAAAAGTTTTGGGAAAAATTGAAATTTTTAATACTATTTACCCACTGCTTCTGCAGTGAAATTATAATGAAATGCCTGTGACATTATAACCCTTTGCCTTTTAAATATTTATAAAGGCACACATTCAGCATTATAGCTTTTTTTTGTAGGACCATAATAAAGAAGAATGGCTGTGAAGGTAAAAGCACTATATGTTTTAAATGTACATACAGGAGTGACAATATTAATTTATATGATTAGGCACACATGCCTAATGTGAGCAATTCTAGGAGTCTGAGCAGATCTAGACTGAGCCGAATTCTTGAGCAATGACGAACAATGATGTGCCGCCTTCTCTCCTGATGTGATTTCTGAATACTATAAATCCAGCTCCTCACTGGGAGTTTCAGAATTAAATCCCTGAGCACATTTATTTTTCCAGTCAGCCACTTTGGGCTCAGAGTGCTGAAACTATTTGTGTATAGTAGGGCTGCTGAGAACCATTGAACCAAACTGTAAACCCTGGATATGATGGAAACCACTTCAAGGTAAGGGGCTAGAGCACCCCTCATTCCAATTCATATGCTCAGAGCCACAGTTCTCGAGATTTATCTGTTTTTGTTTTTTAGAAGTAGAACGCAACAGAGGATTACAGAATTGATACGATTTCTAAAATCTGTGTAAGTGATTTACAAATTTCCATCACTGCCTCATATTAAGTTGAAAAGATAAACCTCTCATTGATCAATGCAAATGGTACGAGCAAAAGTAAAGCACAATGTATGTTACCTTTTTAATTTCCCTAGTCAGCATACATCTCTCGATTCTCAGCACAGTCGAGATATCAATGTGCTCTCTTGAAATGGAATTGAGCCACGCTGTAAAACTATCTAGTGTTGCCAGGAAAAGGACCCAGGTGAACTTCAAAATATTAAATATTCTTTTGATGATGTTATCTAAGAAGGGATAAAAGTGACAGAGTTAATGAACATAAACTTCTTTTATTTACATGATGATCCTGTTTTGACATTTCACAAGAGCTTATCCAATTTTTACTTTATTGCATATAATAATCCAGGCGGCAGGACCTTTCTATATCATCAACAGGAATGTTTGGAAATGGTTGGTACGCCATGTGGTTTGTTCTATTTTCCTGCTTTTCTATGACCACAACTACATGTGGACACTCAGGAAACTTAAAGTGAATCAACTAAAGGTGTGATGTCAATGTGCATAAATTAATACATATTAATACCCTCACCGACCTCCCTAATGTGGTTGCTCTCATTCAGGAGTAAAATGGCCTTAGTTTGCTGTAACTTAATCCTGGGGGTTTGACACACATTTATGTGCATTGATTTCAGCCATTTAGTCAATATGCCTGAAGTTTCCTGTGTAGACATGGCCTGTCTGTCTGACTAGTGTCTGTAACCTTGGAATGCCTTTTTCCCCCTCTAAAAGATTGATGCACAAGTAATCGTCATCAGCTTCAGAGGAACTTCTCAAGTGTGGGTAAAACCCTAAGGGCTGAACAGCTCTTCAGAGGTGCAGACACCCTCAGTTCCAGCAGCTCAATGGAAGTTGTAGGACTCAGCACCTTGTAGGACAGGACACTTTATTCATCCGTTTGGCACATTTATTTTCTTCTGTCCATTGGAATTTCTACTAGCCAGTTCTCCTTTCATGCCTGGACCTTGCTAGCCTGAGCTGGTATCTTTGGCCTGCCTATAGTTATTACTGTTGGACTACACTGTCTCATCTTATGAACCTTCATATTCTGCACTGTGTAATCAGTTGACTTCAATTCTCAAGTCAATTCACTAGCTGAGATCTTACGGACATATTCCTCTTCCACAGAAGAGGAATGTTGCAAGGAGCGGTGTTCAACAATCACTGCATCTAAATAGTAGTTTTAGATGGATTTCTTTTTATGGTTTCAATTCAGCAAACTTGGATTGAGGAATACTTTCTTACTTGAATAAGGCTGTTCAGCTCTATCAGTGGTACTTCGCATACGGGTAGGTGATCCTCTGGGTATTTAGGGGTTTATAGGATCATGTCACTGTTTGCACCCATCTCCATCCCTCCCTCTCGTCGTTTGACAGTGCTTTAGGTTCTGAACAAAAGTGCTGAAATCCTCTTTCCCCCAAACCAAAATTTAGCCCTATGTTGTGGTTTCCAAATCTGAAAGAATCAGATACATGTATCTAGTGCTGACCTAGTGGAAGAATCTGCAATATGCAGCTAAAATGTATGGAGTGTGTATTACGGAATGGAGCTATGTGAGCATTATAGCCCTGCTGTTGAGAAGCTTTTTAAACAGTGTCAGTAACCAATGTCACCAGACTACGTTGCTCAGCACTTTGGGGTATGAGTAGTTTTAAAAGACAGGCAAAAGTTGTACACTAACAAATTAATATGCAGTAGGTACCTAGAAATGTTAAAAACAGATGAAATTTATAATTCAGGGGGCCATCCCTCTGTCGAATGATTCCATTGACCCTCCCCGTCTCCCCCACTTTTTTTGCATCGTTATCCAATTGCTGGCTTCCTTTCCAGTGCTTTTCTGTATTATTTAGGTTTGGAAGGATTTAATTATTTATGTACTGAAGCATTATTCCTACATACTTTTAGGTACCCATCTTCGGGCTAACAAAAATCTTGTCACTATAAGTTAAAGTTTAATTTTTGTTTCCAACGAGCACTGCAATTTCTCTGAACTTCAGACACAGATGCTGACTCTGCGAGTGCTCCAGGGTTGGAGAAAAAATAAAGGGTGCTCAGTACTCACTGGCAGCCCCTCCAATCAGCTCCTTCCCCTCTCCCCCAGCACCTCCCTCCCACTGGAGATCAGCTGTTCAGCACCAATGCAGGAGGTGCTGGGAGTGGGAAGGAGCGAGGGCGGGGCGGGCTCAGGGGAGGTTGTGGAATTGGGTGGGGGCAGAGGTGGGAAGAGTTGGGGTGGAGGTTTGGGGAAAGGGGTGGAGTGGGGGTTGAGCACCCCCCGGGCAACTCATAAAGAAGGTGCCTATGACTTCAGATGTACTCATGCACAATTTGAAAGAAAAAGTGATTCTCTCTCTCTCTCTCTCTCATACACACAGAGCATGTATGCAGACAGTATATATTGTGTTGAAACACATCCTCACAATTGATGGGGTACCATTTGCACAGTTAAGATTAATTGTGTGCAGTCTCTGCTTGCTTACAAACAAAGAAGTCTATTTTACTATTCAGCTATTATTGGTATCCTATGGTCTGACTGAGATGCTTTGCCAATGACTTCCAATTTAATCTAGAAGGTCATTTTTCTCTTGGGGTGATTTAGTATATATTTTTAATGAGTCCGTGGCTGTTCTCTGTCACTTTTTAAAAACGATCTTTTTGGAATTGATCACATGTAAACATCTTCAGAAAGGGAAAGATATTTATTTTCTTGAGAGACTGTAATACTTACAGGGTCAAATACTGAGAGAGAATTAAAACCTGCTTGACTTCAATGGGAGAATTAGGTGCCCAGGAATTTGGTCCAAAGCTGTTAACTAGAATAACCCTGCAATTACAATGCAATACTAAGTCCTGTGGCACCTTAAAGACGAACTATAAAGTTTTGAAGCATAAGCTTAGCCCACGAAAGCTTATGCTTCAAAACTTTATAGTTAGTCTTTAAGGTGCCACAGGACTTTGTTACCTCTGCTATTCCAGACTAACACGGCTACCTCTCTGATTCAATGCAATACTAGTGCAGCTCTCCTTCTGCCTGCATACCTGGCCCATCTGATTTCTTTTTGACAGGTTCTTCTCTCTCTTCATGTTCAACATCAATAGCATCTGTCAAATTAAAACAGTCATGAGTAAAAGCCTTTCCCACAGAGGTTAACATGTAAATCCCACTAGAATTGAAGAAAGATCTCATGATTATAAGAAAGTACTTGGATCCATCCCATCTTAGTGGAACAGGTTTCTCCAGATCTCACAGACTCCAAGTGTGTGTGTGTGGAGGGGAGACATTCTAACAACATAGTTTCCCCCCATCCCTGCTCCACCCCAGGTACTTTCTTAAAATCCCCAGCAGCCAGGCCAGTCTACCTCCACAGCTAGATGAGGAGACTCTCTCTCCTGGCTTCCCTGACAATGGAGTCTGTTTGGGGCGTGGCCCACACCTGAGCCTGCTTTCTCCATCAGCCCAGCTTTTCCCTTGCCCCAGCCATCTCCCAGAGCTGACTAACTCCTTTTCTGCAGGAGTGGGGCAGCTGCCCCACTACAGGTTGTTTTGAATCCATCATATGCTGTTTTATTTATGTATAAGTGGAACAGTGGTTATAATGCAGATATTTGCCATTAAAAATCACAGACATGAATAAGTGGGTCAAAGAAATGATCCAATAGTATCGAATATATTAACATAACTGATGTAGCTTTAGTGTCAGAAGAGAATTAAATAAGTACCAGAGGAAGGTATCTGATAAAGGACTTCTAATGTAACTGCTTCAGGATGAATTTTTTTTTAAAATAAACATTGGCAAAAATACTTCTGATGAGTATTTCTGGTTTTTTAAATGCAGCAAAAACTCAAGAGTTGCAAATCACTTACAAACTAAACATTCCAGAGTACATAAACAGTTTTGTGATGCCAAGAAAAGAATGTTAAATTTGAATTTTTTTTCTTTGCTGTCTGCTACATGCATTATGAATTTAACTGCCACTAGAAAATGTGTGAATCTACCATAATGAAGTATTTTACATGAAAACTGAAAAATAATTCTTGATTTTTCATCCCTATATGCCAACTCATATGCTTCTTTTCAGACAATATGAAACTGGCCATTAAAATTGGCTAACACAGCAAAAAATACTGTGTGACTATTCATTTGAATATGCTAATCAATTTTGGTCTTTGGTGATAAGTGAATCCATTCTACGCAACCTCTATTTTTAATACATATTTTTTCTGGGGTCTTTCCTCACTTACAAAATAAACTCTCAACTATTCTTTAGCTTCCTAGATTATGCAGCTTCACACAAAAAGAGGCTTTTTTAAAAAAAGCATTCTGAGCCTAACTATCTGTGGTGAGTCATAGCAATGTAGGACTAGAAAGGACCTCTAGGGGTAATCAAGTACAGTTCCCTGCACTGAGGCAGGCCAAGTAAACCCAGACCATCCCTGACAGGGGTTTGTCCAACTGGTGCATAAAAACCTCCAATGACAGGGATTCCACAGCCTATCTTGGAAGCCTATTCCAGTGCTTAACTGCCTTTACAGTTAGAAAGTTTTTCCTAATATCTAACCTATATCACTCTTTCTTCAGATTAAACCCATTATTTCATGTCCTTCCTTCAGTGGACAAAGAGAACAATTGATCCATATCCTCTTTATAACAGACCTTAACATATTTCAAAATTTATCAGGTCTCGCCTCAATCTGATGTCTGGTCACAATTAATCTTTTTAGTGAAGACTGAAGCAAAACAGGCTTTAAACACATCAGTGCTCTTGATGTAATTATTAGTTCTCTTTACCCACTGAGTTGAAGACCTACATTTTCCTTAGTCTTTCTCTTGCTCCTAATGTATTTGTAGAACCTCTTCTCATTGCCTTTTATGCCCTGTGGCAAATTGCTGGCACTATTATGATGGCTTTCTCTTCTTGTGGGGGATTCAGGGTGCCATTTCTTGCCCCTGAACAGGGTATTAACTGCCCCACTAGTATCCTAGAGGAGTGGAGTGGAAAGGGAGGGATGTGGGCCCATCCTCTACTCCGGGTCCCAGCCCAGGGGCCCTGAAGATAGCAGTAAACTACTTGAACTAGCGATTCCTTCCCTTGGGCTACTTCCCTCTCCTGCCCTACAGCTTGTGGCGTTTCCTGCTCTCTCTCTGCACAAGCCAGGTGTCCCTTTACCTAGGGTCTGGGTCTTCTTAGCCCACCACAGCACTTCTCCAAACTCTCCTCTGCTTCAATACAAACTGCTCACTGCTCCCACACCACTCTGTTTCAACTTCTTCAAATTGCTCTCCTCTTCAACACCAGTCCACTCTGTTCTAACTCCTTCAAACTGCTCTCTGCTCCAACACCAATCCACTCCAACTCCTTCCCCTGTCTGAAGCGGGTTTTTTTTATCAGGTGCCTGGCTTCTGGTGCCTTAATTGGCTCCAGGTGCTCCAAACCAACTTCTAGCACACTTTCTTCCCTCTACAGGGAATAAGGCTCCCCTCTAACACTCTCCTGCTTCCCTCTGGCCATGCTGCATCACAACCCCTTGCTAGGGGTAACTCATTTTGTGCCTTGGCTTTTCAGATTTTGTCTCTACATTCTTGTGCGATTCTTTTGTACTCCCCTTCGTAGTCCATGTTTCCACTTTTTGTAGGATTTCTTTTTGATTTTCAGGTATTCAAGAGCTCCTGATACAGGAATATTGGCCTCTTACTATTCCTCCTGTCTTTTCTTCATATCAGGATAGTTTTCAGTTGTGCCTTTAATACTGCCTCCTTGAGAAACTGCCAGCTCTCCTGAACTCCCTTTTCTCCTAGATTTTCTTCCCGTGGGACCTTTCCTACTAGTTCTCTGAATTTGAATCCTAGGCTTTAATCTTACAGCTCCATGACACTCACACTTCTCCTTTCCCCTGTAATCTCTTCCAAATTCGTGTTCTGACAAGACACATGAATGGACCTCCACTGTGGCTGCCCTTTGTAAGAGGTCAGCACAGTAAGTATACAGTATCTTCCAGGTAAAGACCCCAGGTAAACTCAGTTCAAGTCAGAGATTCTCTCTGACCAACCACTAGAAACATCTCTGGAAACAGCACAAAGCACTCTTCCCATTCCCCTGGCAGAATGGAGACTGTTCCGTGATATTATGTTTGTTTGCCACACCAGGGATTGAACAAAGAATGAGTTTTTGCTTCTTTGTTTCTTTAAAGGAGACTTCTGAAGACCATCCAAAAGCATACGCACCATCCCCAGATCCTTTTCGCCTTCTCTTGTCTTCCTTCCCAAACTTTTTCTTCTCTTTGCGCCTCTGTCGAAGTGCAGTTTTAGGATCAGTAATCCAGGCCTGATACACAAACTGGAGGAAACAAACTCATTTATTTCAAGTTTCTTCATGTTTTGAAAGTAAACCACACACAGGAATACATATTTAGGGTAAACACAGGGGTAAGCAAACATTTTGAATCTCAAACCAAACACCTTCCCTGCAGATCTGCTGAGTTTTCTTGAACTATTTTTGTCAACATGAAACCAAATATGAAAACGCTTGTGGGTGAATCAAGTTTCATAAGAACCTACCAAAATTAATGTTCTTGGAATTAAATTTGGGAATTAACACAGTGTTGTACATATGGCTCACTTCCCCCAAATCATTCTAATTTATATTTCTACTTTATCAGCATTACAAGTAAGGTGCAATGAAATGCAAACTTTAACAGCAGGTGTTATAATCAATAATCTAAAACATCAAAAATTGCTGTTAATATTTCAGTTCTAGTATTTGTGTTGGCAAATTTCATATACTTTATGTGATTTTCTTTCTATCTGAGGATTACAGACAGAAGTTTAGTAATCTATGGACAGTCTACAACTAAAAGTCAGGAACTCCTGAGTTTTCATCCTCATTTTGACAATAAACTTCCTCTGTTACTCTGGGTAAGTCACTTAACAGTTCTGCCTCATTTTCTCTATGTGGAAAATTGAGATAATAATACTTACCTGCATCTGTGGGATTTCATGGTAATGAATTAGTTAACAGGCCAAATCCTGCTCACCATACTCACGTTAATCTGATTTCCATGAGTGAGTAAGCAGGAATTTGTCCAGTGTTTATTAAATGCTGTACCAATGCTAAGTATTATTACCATATAGTAGTAGTTTGAATAGCTCTGCTGAGAGTGTAGGGGAAGGTTACTGAAAAAAGCAATAACATTTTAATTTTTTTTTCCAGCACAGCATAACATGAAACAGAAACTAAGGCATTCAATACTATTTCATAGCAGTTTGAGACAAAAGATGTGTTTTTGTTTTTCTATGATTTTCATTCAACTGGCATTGTTCATTTCTAGTCAACAGACATTGTTAAGCAAGGAGCACATGATTTCATGCATGAAGGGAAAATAAAGCAAACTAATACAAGCATGTACACAACAACATGAGCACACCTGTGTCTCAGGGAAGCTGGAATTTCCCATTATAGGAAATAACATTGTAAATGTTCCTTTTGTTAATTTGTTTTTGCTATTTTATAAACAGAAGTCACTCTAAGGCATTCCAAACACAATCTTAAGAACTTTCACAAAATTGGTTTTTCACTGAATTTACAGAAAAAGTAATCTTCAGACTGGTTCTGATTTGTGAATGTGCGCTCAATAATTGTGAGGGGGAAATGATCTGGTACCAAAGGGAAGCTGGCCTCCTTCCTAGTCTCTCAAGGTCAGCTATTTTATTTTTATGAGGCTGCTTGGTCCAATACAAATGTCACATGAAAAATGTCTTGGCATAGGAGGCATTGAATCCTTTCTGCTTTTCAAGGAGTGTTTGTTAATGGAGGGTGATCTAGAGGCATGTTTATCCAATTTTAATAATGACTTGACCTAACATACCACATTGGATATGATAAGCGAGGCACTGTCAAAGGCTACTATTGAACAACTTGCAATCATACTGTAAACAGAGGAGAACATAGAGATGATGGAAGACATGGAGATAATGGGGGAAAGGAAAAATGAAGAAAAGAAATGAAATTAATTAACGGACTATAGCTCTAGTTACGTTAAATGACAAGGTACTTCAACTTCCACCAGGGAAAACATACCTCTTGCTTTAGAATTTCAGTATTGGACAGCACTTGACAAGAAGAACTTATAGCCTTATGGTTTGGTGTGGTTAATCAATAACGCATTTAGTGCTTACTCTAAAATAGTGTCATGTTGTGTATATGGAGTGCATTACCCTGAATGCTATAAAAGGCTGGAATGTGCTAAATTTATTTGAGGAAGACAAAAGAAAATGCTAAGGATGCACATATCAGATTTATGATGACCTAGACCAGGAAAATAAAGTGCTAGGACAATGAGTTTGGGACAGAATGTATAATTGATTATTTACTTTAAAGGTCTTACCAGCTTTCTGAGAGAGATTATCACACTATCTAAAGATGCATGCAACTTGATGTAACCCTCTTACAATACCTGAGACAGTAATATCAAAAGAAAGCCAAAATTTGGATCTGCATTTTCTCTCTTATGTCATAGTTAAAATAAGACAGACAGCTTATTGTAATTTGTAAACTTCAAATAGTTCAACTGATGATATTTAATATGTAAAAAGCTTTGGACTCTCACAGCTCCTCAGACAGTTCATACAGGAGGGAAAATGCAGACAAGGGCAGCTGGGTACATTATGCCAGAATATTATGTAATGAGGGCACATATTGCACACTAGTGAAATGGCAAATACCTTTGCTGCTCTGATTAAATACTGAAGAATAGTTTTGGGCAGTTTAATGACAGACTTTGGCAAGGCTAAAATGGCTGAAGCAAATTTCCCAATAGCTCTCTACAAAGAAGGACAAAGGAAAAGCAATTAGTAGAAAAAAAGGAAAAGTATTAATAAAAAGTTACCTTTTATATGATTGTAATTAGATAATTGTTATTAAAGGGTTTACATTAATTGAAAACAATCTGATAAAAAGATAACATCTGCTATTTGCTGCAAACTTTCCATAAGATAATTACTGAGCTTTTCTGTTATCCTAATAAATAAAATGCTTATATAAAACATTATCTCTAAGTCCATAAATGTAAACCTTAATGAATGGTCAAGGTGATAAGGATATCACTATAATCCTATGACAGATGATTGTTAGAAGCAATTTATGGTAAAGGCAAAAATAGCAGTTAAAAGTAAATATTTAGTAGGTCTATAGCAAACAGCAAGTTAAATGTTAGTATTGTGCTAAGAAGGCTACACACATACACAGTGATGGAAGTTGTATGGAACGTGGAAAGCTGACCAAGCAGTTGACAAGCTACTCACAAGCTAACATACTTTTCTGCCTCAACCCAACTCTCTGGCAAAAATGCACAGTAATAAGCGCCACCCTCAGTTGTCATGTGCACAACTGGAGATGCGTGCATGGATCAAGAGCCTTATATGGTCACAGCTCCTAGGTAAAGGTAGGATCCTCTACTTTTAGAAAGCAATGATTTCAGTCTTGAATGGTAATGTTTTTACAATATGAAAAACAAAAAACAATGTCAAGTATTCAAATTTAGGCTTTGTTTCAAAGCTAAACATCTGGCAACACCTCATATCAACAATTACAGTCACCTTTAATGTATGAGAGTATGTTATGAGACGCTTATCTCTTAACTCAAGATCTCTCAGTAAGAACTTTAACTGACAAGCACATTACTGTAATGTACCTGGAATGCAGATCTTCGCCGAGGTTCTTCATCATCTTTTTTTTCATCATCCTCCTCTTCTTCGCTATCCGTCTCAAATAAATAATAATCTCCACTTCTGACCACTAAATGAAACAAAATATTTGCTTATTTCTTGTAAAAAAGGAGCTCTCGTCTGAGCTGAGCCAAAGATGTATAAATAACCAGCCAGCCATTAACTGATTCCAAAGCAGGAGAAATGGAGATGAAACAAGAGATGAACAGGACTCAGTGTCAGGCAGATTATTTGGTGTTAGAGTATGTGGTACTTAGGGCATGACAGAGATAAGAATAAGATAAGAAAACATCACCAGAAAGAGGAACAGGGCTGGCAAAATGTAAAGAAAAAGCTTGAAGTAGACCAAGTTATTATGTTAAGATATTTGACAGGAACTTGATACATAATTAAACCTAAATGTATCCAGGAATGATGGTTGCTTTCATTTTGTTACAGAGTAAAATAATCTCAGCAGGTAAATTAACAATTTTACATAAATTGTACAACTGTACAAAGAGTACAGAACTGCTTTTTTAAATGCTGAGGCATTCTTTAAACTACATAATGGGATGTATGAGTTATTTTCTTCAAACTTTTAAGCTTTGATGAGGTAATAGAAAACCTTGGCTTGTTTAAAATGAATCACTTTAATATTATTAAACATGATCAGAAATGAGGTTTTGCCGATGGATTCAGAAAGGATCTGAAACCTCCATACATTAAAGATGCAGAGTGAATGAACTGGGCCTTATATCCTTGAACAGAAGCATTATTTTGGTATGTAATAAGGGAACAGGCCTAACATGAATGAACAAGAGAAACAAAAGAAATGAAAAATAAGATGACGAGCAAGAGAAAAAAAACAAAGTCCCGGTATTACGTTTGGGAGAGAAGAATGGTAAAGTAATACCTGCATGTAAACGGAAAGATTTTAAAAGGATAGTTACTTAGACTAATATCACTTAGTCACCAAAGACATATGGAACAATATATATTTATCTAAAAGGTGTACATTTAACCCTCATTATAAACCTATAGAAAAATAAAAATAGCTTCAAGCCTACTCAATGATACCTAGCAGTCTACATGTCTCTTTTGTGCTCAGATGGACACTAATAAAGCATATTAAATCTTAAACCTGAGATGCAAGTTGCCAGTTCTCTATACAAACATTGGCATGATATAAGATGCCATTAAAAACAGAGGCAACAAAGTCCTGTGGCACCTTAAAGACTAACTATAAAGTTTTGAAGCATAAGCTTTCGTGGGCTAATACCCACTTCATCGGATGCAAGCGTGGGTATTAGCCCACGAAAGCTTATGCTTCAAAACTTTATAGTTAGTCTTTAAGGTGCCAAAGGACTTTGTTACCTCTGCTATTCCAGACTAACATGGCTACCTCTCTGATTAAAAACAGAGGCAGTCACGTCTGCTTAGGTGGACCTCTGAGGCTGTGCAGATCTCATTTACATTAATGGGACTCTGGGTTATAGGGCTGGTCTTCGCTACCGGGGAGGATCAACTGCAGATACGCAACTTCAGCCACGTGAATCACATAGCTGAAGTTTGCGTATCTGCAGCCAACTTACCTGCCGTCCTCATGGCGGCGGCGCGCTCCCCCATCGACTCCAGCTTGCGCCTCCCGGCAAGCTGGAGTTCCGGAGCCGATGGGGATGCCGCGGGTGATCGAATTCTCGCGTCTTCACAAGACGCGAGAAATCGATCGCCAAAATATTGATTGCTACCCACCGATCCGGCGGGTAGTGATGACCAGCCCTAAGAGTCCACCTGAAAGGATCTGATTGCAGAATTGAAGTCACAAATATTGAATAATACAAAACAGCTGAAACAAATAAAAATATTTCACACAGGCCTCTAAGAATGTCCCCAAAAGAGAGGTTACAAATGAAAGCTTACAGAGACATTCAAAAAGTAAGGTTCCTAACCTGGAGTTGTTTTTTAAGAAGAATTTCAATTGCTGATAACAGAAATTGTCCCCACAGACAGGTCAGCAGGATGAGATCTACAGTCTGTGTGATACTTAGGGGTTAATATATTGCAGAGTGTTACTGCCATACAGTAGTAACTACAGGCCCCCTTAAGTCTGGAACCCCATTGTGCTGCGATATTGTACAATCAACTGTGCACTCAAGTATTTCTGAAGAGACAGTAATGTAACAAAAATCCAACAGCTAATACGGAATGTTTTAATTGAAAAAGAAAGTATGACTGAACAACAATAACGCACTCTGGCAGATACACCTCAGGATGACACAGAGTGTATGTTAACTGCCTATGGGCATTATTAAAACATTCAATAAGTAAAATAATTAATGGCCAGATTTGTGTTCACTCACAGATCCCCTCCCCCCTTCCCATTGAGGAAGGGGATTTTGTAGCAACATTCCTCTTTGTGTCATGGAGAACTCTGCACAGATGTGGGGGTTTGCAAGGGAGGAAGGGGCAGGTCAAGGAAGGAGTAGGGCTGGAGGAGTGAGAACTGTACTATTTTCTCCTCATATCCCATTGTGGGAATCCCCATGTGGAGCTATAGGACAGCTGGGAGCTCAGTCTACATCACTCCACTAGACCAGAACTGTCAAGAATGGGGATACCAGCCAGTAGAGAAGCAAAGAACCTCTATTTAGATGGCTATGACACTTGCTGACCCCCTTTTACGGCTCAGGCGCCTATTCCACAGGGACAGAAGGAGCCCTGCTTCCCTCATTGGAACAATTTGGGACACATCTCAATGAGGAAAATCTCACCGATGTTTCCCATCCCATTGTGTGATCAGAAGGTATCTGAGTGCATAACTGTATAAACTGAATGAAAAGGAAACATGGTTGATTTAGCAAACATCAGAACTGGCATAAATTGAGAAAGTCTAAAAGCCATGTAGAGTCGGACTTTGCAAAGGGAATTAAAATCAGTAGTAAAAGGTTCTATAGTCACATAAATATAAAGAAAACAAAGAAGTGGAACCGCTAAACACAGAGGATGGAGTGGACATTAGGAACAATCTAGGTATTGCCCAATATCTAAAGAAATACTTTGCCTCAGTCTTTGTTGAGGCTAACGAGGAGCTTAGGGATAACGGCAGGATGACAAATGAGAATGAGGATATGGAGGTAGATATTACCATATCCGAGGTAGAAACCAAACTCAAACAGCTTAATGAGACTAAATCGGGGGGCCAGATAATCTTCATCCAAGAATATTAAAGGAACTGGCACATAAAATTGCAAGCCCATTAGCAAGAATTATAAACTCGGGGGTTGCACCGTACGACTGGAGAATTGCTAACATAGTTCCTATTTTTAAGAAAGGGAAAAAAAGTGATCTGGGTAACTACAGGCCTGTTAATTTGACATCTGTAGTATGCAAGGTCTTGGAAATTTTTTTGAAGGAGTAAGTAGTTAAGAACATTGAGGCCAATGGTAATTGGGACAAAATACAACATGGTTTTACAAAAGGTTGATCATGCCAAACCAACCCGATCTCCTCCTTTGAGAAGAATCAGAGAGGTAGCCGTGTTAGTCTGGAATAGCAGAGGTAACAAAGAGTCCTGTGGCACCTTAAAGACTAACTATAAAGTTTAGGAGCATAAGCTTTCGTGGGAAGTGGGTATTAGCCCACGAAAGCTTATGCTCCAAAACTTTATAGTTAGTCTTTAAGGTGCCACAGGACTCCTTTGAGAAGGTAACAGACTTTTTAGACAAAGGAAATGCAGTGGATCTAATTTACCTCAATTTCAGTAAGGCATTTGATATGGTTCCACATGGGGAATTATTAGTTAAATTGGAAAAGATGGGGATCAATATGAAAAGGAAAGGTGGATAAGGAACTGGTTAAAGGGGAGACTACAATGGGTCATACTGAAAGGTGAACTGTCAGGCTGGAGGGAGTTACTAGTGGAGTTCCTCAGGGGCTGGTTTTGGGACCAATATTATTTGATCTTTTTATTACGGACCTTGGCACAAAAAGTGGGCGTGTGCTAATAAAGTTTGTGTATGACACAAAGCTGGAAGGTATTGCCAATACAGCGAAGGACCAGATATCATATAAAGATATCATATAGGAAGATCCGGATGACCTTATAAACTGGAGTAATAGTAATAAGATGAAATTTAATAGTGAAAAGTGCAAGGTCATGCATTTAGGGATTAACAAGAATTTTAGTTATAAACGGGGACACATCAGTTGGAAGTAACAGAGGTGGAGAAGGACCTCAGAGTATTGGTTGATCACAGGATGACTATGAGCCGCCAATGTGATCTGGCTGTGAAAAAAGCTAATGCGATCTTGGGATGTATCAGGAGAGGTATTTTCAATAGAGATAAGGTGGTGTTAGTACCATTATACAAGGCACTGGTGAGACCTCATCTGGAACATTGTGTACAGTTCTGGTCTCCCATGTTTAAGAAGGATGAATTCAAACTTGAAGAGGTACAGAGAAGGACTAATGGGATGATCCAAGGAATGGAAAGCCTGTTATGAAAGGAGACTCAAAGAGCTTGGCTTGTTTAGTCTAAACAAAAGGTGGCTGAGGGGAGATAGGATTGCTCTCTATAAATATATCAGAGGAATAAATACCAGGGAGGGAGAGGAATTATTTAAGATCAGTACTAATGTAGACACAAGAACAAATGGATATAAACTGGCCAGCAGGAAGTTTAGACTTGAAATTAGATGAAGGTTTCTAACCGTAAGAGGGGTGAAGTTCTGAAACAGCCTTCGAGCAGTGGGGGCAAAAGATCTATCTGGCTTTGAGATTAAGCTTGATAGGTTTATGGAGGAGATGATATGATGGGATAGCCTAATTTTGGCAATTACTTGATCTTTGCATATTAGCAGTAAATATGCCCAATGGCATGTGATGGGATGGGATCTGAAATACTACAGAGAATTCTTTCCTGGGTGTTTGGCTGGTGAGTCTTGCCCACATGATCAGGGTTTAGCTGATCACCAAATTTGGGGTTGGGAAGGAATTTTCCCCCATGGCAGATTAGCAGAGGATTACCTTCCTCTGCAGCGTGGGGCACAGTTCATTTGCTGGAGGGTTCTCTGCACCTTGGAGTCTTTAAACCATGATTGAGGACTTTAATAGCTCAGACATAGTTTATGGGTTTATTACAGGAGTGGGTGGGTGAGATTCTGTGGGCTGCAATGTGAAGGAGGTCAGACTAGATGATCATAATGGTCCCTTCTGACCTTAAAGTCTATGAGCTCCACTAGTGCAGGCTCCTCAACAGAAGTAAACACACCTACAGCCACAAGCCAAAACACTAAAAAGGAAACATTAGCCTTTTACGGAAAGTCGTTATAGAAATACTACAAAGTATTTATAAATGGTGGCCCTTCCCTGGAGAAGACCTTCTTTTCAGTCTGTATTCATGTTCAAATTGTGGGCCTGATCCTGCAAACACTTACTACAGTAAGTGCTATTCTGCTTTCTACTCTGTGTAGTCCCCTTTATTTGAAAGGACATGGTAGTGAGTCTGCAGGGCAGGACAGGCAGTGTCTGTAGGCTCAGGCTACACGATGCTTTCCACAAGTTTCTGCAATAAATATTTTAAACACCAAAATGCATGTTGTTCTCAAGAACATGATATAATGAGGGTGAAATGAATCAGAAATTGCTGAAATCAAGGCCTTGTTTGGGCAATTCTTTTTACTACAAAACCAGTGTGAGGATTAAGACAGACCATATCCAATTCCTTCCAAAAATATGATAGTTTAAAATTGTAAGAAAACAGTTGCTAATTGTAGCTTGTGTTTATTTTGTTATTGTTGTTTTAAATGAAACTGAAATGAGAAGAAGTAGCTTTTGAAAAAGGATAGGTCTCTCCAAAGTAATATTATGCTCTTTAGAAGCAGAAAGACATAGGCACAGTTTACTTGTGACTTGACAGAAACAGGCATGTAATATATATAAAATACTGTTGGCAAGAACACACATATACAAAAAGACAGAAGTGGACACAAAGACCATAAAATATGTCTGGAAGGGAAAAACAAGCAACTCTTGAGGTGCAAGACTGAAAGTAATCATTCATAAATGTTTCAGTTTAACTTTGCACTCTGATCAGTATCATACACTTGTAAAATAGCCAATACTGACTATCATACAATAGATGACTTCTGTAAGCTATACTCTGTTCTCTTCTTATTTATAAAGGGTGTAAATAAGGGTAGAACTGTCCATACATTATCAGCTGTACTGAGTTTTAGGGCTATAAAGGAATTAAAAATAATATATTACGTATGTGTTGTATTATATATAATATTGAACCAAATTCTGCTCTCAATGAAACCTGCGTAAATCCTAAAATAATGGCATAAACTGGAGCCAATAGAGAATTCCATGTTTATCTTAGTGAAAATGAAAGCAGAATTTGGCCAAACAAGTTTGGAAACAATTTGAGTTCAATCTACAAATGTGGGAACCTTAATGGGATGTTAATTCTCACTTAGGCACTAAATTACTATTTTTTTTTTTTTGCTTTTTCAGATGATCAGATGCTCATCTAATTGTCTAAATCTGGGATGTGGATGTGCCAATGAGGTGCACACCACTGAAAATTGGCTTCACAATGGGCTGGATCACAACTCTATTGAAGTTAATGAGAATCTTCCCATTGGTTTCAGTGGGCTTTGGATCAGGCAACATTTAAATACAACAATACTTATTAAGCAGTTCTGCTATTTAAAATTTAAATAGGGGAGTCTCTACCTTCTGAAGAGATGTTTCCTAAAGTTTGCCCAGAAAAACTTTTTATTTGTCCCCAGTTTATTAAAACTCCCCGCACCACTGAGAGAATATCAGCTGCACAGGGTAGGGACAATTTCTGTTGCAACTGCAATGACGTAATGAGGGCAGCTTTTTTGGCGGAGAGGGATCTATGGACAGACTTCAGGAAGAAGTTGAAGACCAGAATTTTTCGCCAGCGTTATTATTATAAACTTTTTGCGAATATGGCTCTCTCAAGTCTCACCAACAACGTCCGAAATTTTGGAAGACCTTCACTGGCACCATGTGTTCCTTTCTCAGAGGCATGAACACATTTCTACGCCTCACATTGAAAAGCTTTGTATTCATACAAGGTGGGATTTTCTAGAGCTTTAGCCTAACTCTAGCCTAACAGAAGCCAACAGTAAATCTCCAATTGACTTAAGTGGAAACAGTTAGGCAAACTCTCAACACTTTTGAAAACACCACATCAGTCAAGGTTCTCATGGTTACTGAGGGACTCTCCTATAGTTCTTATTCAGGTTAACTTCTCATTGATGTAACTGATTAGTGTGATTTTTAAAGAAGAATATTTTCCATGCACATAGCTTGATCCCATTCTCACTGAAGGCCATGGTGATCTGTACATAAGAGGACAACTGGTGAACCATCTATCTTTGAAAAATAAAACTAGTAAGGACTAAGCTCCGTCCCCAAATGCATAAGACTAATCAGTATTGGCAAAGCTTCCACTCTCAAATTTAAAACCATTTTATCATCCTTTTCTTGGCTTCATCTTCTTTGTGTGCGAGATAGATTCTTTTGGTTCATGTTTTTCTTTGACTCGATATCATTGCAAAGGGTCAGAAATACCTAGATCTGCATTACAGAATATTGCTTATTTGGCCCCATTGAGGTTTAAGTTGAAATCACTGGTTTACACAGTCAAACACTCTATCAAGTCACAATCATAAAATCATGCATAAAACAAACGAGTTGTGGGGATGCCTTCATTCTGGTCAAGGATATAAGGGGTAAATCCATGTATTTGTAAGATGATTGAGAAAACCTACTGGAAGCATGATCAACCCAAGGCCGCCACCACAGCTTTTTTTTGCCCTTGGTTTTCTCTTTGTCTGCTTCTCCTAAAATAAAATATGGCCAAATATTAATTTATAAATATTTAATTTTACAAAATGAAAAACACATTTTTACACTTTGTTTAATCATTCATTTTTTGCAATAGATCTAAACTGCATATGCACATCAGATTTTAGCTCTATTAAATATACTCAGTATGAATAATATTCATGTTTTAAGAGGTAGCCCAGAATGCTAGTGATCTATCTTACACAGTAAATTAAAAAATAGTATTCCACTCCAAGTACAACAAAAATGTTTACAGTTTATATATGTAAACATTTTTGTGTATATATATATATATAAAATAAATTATCACAATGCAGACATGCATTACACACTGATGGATTTCATTGATTTTCCGTAAAACTAATGGAAAATAAACAAAAAAGGTTTATATAGATGTCCAGTGACATTTCATTTGCTAAAATGTTATTGTCTAATACGCATAAAACTTGCTTGTAAATGCTATAAACATGACTTGGAAACAGTTTCTATTAGTCATTGATGAAGTTAAGTTCTAAAAAAATAATCCCTTATATGTGAATACTCTGAAAAATAAAATGCATTCATAAAAAATGAAGTTGTAAAAGCACATTTCAAATGTCAATAACTTTTTGATCCAAAATTCAACCCCAGTTAGGTATGATTGGAACAATGGCACTTCAAGATATTTTAATTTATACTGTTTCAAACAATAAAAGATATTTGTGTATTTCAATGGTTAAAAAAAAAAAACACAACCTCATAGCAGCCAAAAAAAGGTTAATGGAAAAATTGTAAATCTTTCTCTTTTTGAAACACTACAGTTTTTTATAAATACAACCATTGCTCAAATAAATGTCTGTTATTCAGTTCCTTGCTAAAATGCACAAATTTAACCACAGGTATATTTGTTTACCTCATAAAAATCATTTTCTCAATATGGAAGTATTTATCTGGATGAATCAAGCTTTAAAATAGTATTCCACTAATAATACCCGTCACATCAGTATTTCTCTCTCTCTCTCTCACACCCACACCCTGAGAGAATGTTAAGCACACGCATGCACGCACACACACACACACACACACACAAAGTGAGAGAGAATGTTTTATACATACACACACACACACACACACACACACACACACAGAGAGAGAGAGAGAAAGCAAGAGAGAGAATGTTAAGCCCACTGAGTTCCTAGGACTGAGCTCCAACGTCTGATACATTTATGGCATGGAAACATGCTAGAAGTACCTTCATCATCTTCTTCAGAAACTTTTTGAATTTCTTGCCCTTCTGTTGATTCTTGGGTCATGCTCAGCATTCTTTCTTTACCCTTTTTGTATTTTTGTTGCCTGGCTTTGATGCGGTCCATCCTAGCAAATGGGATATCATATTCAGTCTCTCACCTCTTTGGACCCTCAAAGAAACATGACTTTTAAACATATATTACTTATATGGATACATACACACACGCATGTGCACATGTGCACACTCAGAGAGAAAATTCTGGATGGATTTTAACAGAGTCTCCAATGACTCTGCCATTTGCAAGTAAGTTGTCCATCTTCCACAGACATACATTAATCTCCCATTTAAAAAGTAGTTAAGAAGCCCTGGAGATGAGTTCTACATGGCCCTGTGAGATAGACCGGAATTGAATCCGAGGCCCAGTGTCTCACTCCACAGGATGGCAGGGTGTGAGAGTGCTATGCAGACAGAGCATGCAGCCTGGCGACTGGGAGTGCCTTGTGTCACATGGCTGCCCCAGCTGATTCGCTCTAAGTGGTCAACTTATTTCAGGGAGAAAATGCCGAATAAGTCGCAACATCGAACGTAGATACTCGCATTTTCCTTAGTTCAAGCAAATGGCCACTTTACTCCATGTTTATAGTATAAAAATTCAGGCTCAGTCCTGCATTGGGGGCTATACTGCTGTAGAAGGAGCTCTGGGGGGAAAGCTGCCTCATGCAGAATTTCTCCTGAAGACTCCCACAACTCAGGAGTGTGCATGGTATTACACCCCTTCAAGGGGTGCAGCATACTTCCTCCTATGCACTCATGGCTATGGCTCTAGCTCCTTTGAGAGTGCAGGGACTTCAGTTTTGTTCAAATGTAGCATGGGGTGGAGGGACTGGGGGTTGGGGATTTCTTATGCTCTCCTTCCTCTGAGCCTGAGGAGCCATCTCCACAATCTGGTGTTCAGTAAGAGACTGATCCAAAGGCCACTGAAGTCAATCCAAGTTTTTTCAATTCACTTCGATAGGGTTTTGAGTCAGACCCCTATGTACCCAAATTTTGCAACAAACAAACAATTTTTGAACTTGTTTAGAACCATCAGGATCAAAAATTCTAGTGACTAAAAAGGGTCAACATAATTTTCATTTGATGGATCTGACCATTCGTTAGAAACAAATTATATTCTAGGTCTTCTAACTACAGTATAGTACATATTCAGTTATATATATTTGTACGATAGTCCAATAGATGATCAGATTTCTCTTTTTCCTTGTGTTCAACTACTGCTGGAATTTCTCTAAGTCAATCAAACGGGTACAGTTGTTTTTGATTTCCTGCTGTGTAGACAGTTCTCTACATTCTATTGATGTGTATTATAGAATATAATCAAACAAAGTACCCTTTGGCTTTGTTTTTGTTGAAGTCAGATTTACTGCAAATGCCCAAAATAATTTTTGAATACAGTACATTGGATTTTTGTTTGGTTGGTTGGTCGGTTTAGTAACATGATCACCTCGACCTCAAACATGTCTATGCAGAATTAAAACAACGATGACTTCCTGCGCAGGCATATCGTTTTTTAGAGTTAGGATGCAATTCACCCGTGTGCATAACAGCACCATCCACAGCACTTAGACACCAAGGAAAAGATTTACGTGAGCGAATGACCACAGAGGAAAGCTTTGTAATGAACTCAGTTGGGCAGGTGTGGACCTGGCTGTTGGTAGTGGTTCAGGGGAAGGGCAACTGGATGTTTTGGCATGTGAGTAGCAGATAGATAGGACTTTTAGCACTTAGGGAGGCACTGAAGACAGTTTGGGAAATAATACAAGAACATTAGCAAGATGTGATAGAAGTTGAGTGTCTAGGTTGGCTTTATACAGGAAAGGGTTCTCCAGACCAGAGTGAAAGAAAATATTTTCAGTCAAGATCAAACAGATTATCATCCTGGGCAAAAGAAGCACAAACTAAACAAAAGAACCTATACACATCAAAGGTCACTATGAATAAAGACAGAAGAGGTGAGATTCTGATCAGACTGAAGTTACCGGGGATTTTGCCATTCACTAGCTAGTTCAGAACCACAGCTTTGCTGACTAACCCCACTGCTACTGAGGTTTTTGGTTTTTATTCTGTTTCTTGCATCTCAGGGTCCCACTCAGTAATCTGTGCCTCCAGCAGGTTTGGCTAATCTGTCTCTCCAAGTTATTAGTATTCTCAAATGGAAAAACAAAACAAATTATATTAACTGACACAGTCCTCTACAGAGACAGACCATGCTGCCACATTGCTAAAATGATAAGCAATGAAATAGTTAACAATGTTGGAATTTAAGTTATCATCCTTATATTTCAAAGGTAAAAACCCCATCTTGAAACTAGTGGGGAGGTTCACAATTTCTGTTTTTATTTCCAGTAAATGGCTATTTATAGTATATTTTCAGTGTACATGGTATTACATCCCTTCAAGCGGTGCAGATACTTCCTCCTATGCACTTGGTTGGGAGTGCAGGGACTTCAGTTTTGTTCAAGTGTACAATTTCTACAGACTAAAGAAGTCAATATTGCATTGGTTTACATTATGTTCATATTTAAAAGGTTATTTGCACAGTCATTAAGTTAGAGAAAGACAATTGTATTTTTAAATGAAAATTTAAAATTGCTACACAATTGGCCTAATTGTGTAGCAAAGGGTCGATTCTTCAGCCACAGAGAAATGGAATACACAAAGGCTCTCAATTTACAGAATACAATTTCTATAATCAAGAAATTCTATTCCAAAAAACCCCACCAGCATATAAGCACTTGTTTGGCTGTGTGCAATAACATGCAGAGAAGTAGGAAAGGGTGCTTAAGAAGACTAGAAGAATGCAAAAGAAATACCCCTTCAGGTTCACAGAAAATAGTTAATACGCTGTAGAGAAGAAGTAACCAGTGAAATAAATATAATAAATAATAATCCATACTGTCTCTTCAATTGATCCATTGATTTTTTCTCTTCTTCGATTCTTGCCTTTACTGCCTTGACAATTGTGGCCTGGAAAAGTTCAGCACCTCTACAGAAGAAACAGGGGGGGAAATGTAACACTATTATGCTTCTACATTCCCTTTGTGGCAAGTGAAACACAGAGAGAAGCTTACTTTATAAATGACTTAAATAGTCTGAGACAAAACACTGCCATCAGAAGGCCAGTAAAGAAATTATGAGCAATCACAGCATAATAATTCATTTGTTTTCCGGCAGCCATTACCAGATTTTCAACCAAATCCTGCAATCACTCCTCAACCAGTTCATTATAGCAGTCATTAGCCAGGTGCTTAGGTTCAATGTCCTCAAGGACTCAAAGGCAAGGCCTGAATGAGAACTCCTTGCACAACTGCAGTATTTGATCCTTTACTTGTAAACTATGGCATACATTAAATCCTCTTGTCTAGCATGACTGGATAGCATCGCCACGGTCAGAAATACCTAGATCAGGTATTGTGTTTAGTGTACCTACATTTGTTGTTGTTGACTCTCTCAGGGTAAGGTTACACTGCAGAATTGTAGCGCGTTTATTTATAGCGCGTCCCATTTAGCGCAATAGGGATTGCGCTAGAGGCTGTGCACATTAGAATGTTTAGCGCTACAGCATGGACACATTTCCGGGGCTTCTGGCGGCACAGGGAGTGGTGAATTATGGGCAGGTATCCCAGCATTCAGCTGGGTGCAACGTGCTTTGCAAAGGAGGGAGGTGAGGGGGAACTGGGAACGTGTAGGCAGGGAGACAAGTTCAGGCTGTCAGTGACTGTTCGTTAGAGGAAACTGGCAGGCTCTGCACTGCAGTCACACAGCTCGGTCCGTCAGCATTTCCAGTGCTTATGTGCTGTGATTTTAAAGAGAGAAACTCAAAAGGTACTTCCGCATTCTTCCTTCCTTTTTCAAAAGAACATTCACACGTCATTTGCCTTAAATGGCTTGTTGATGGCCTTACATGGCTCGGAGGCGTGCCAGAGATCCCTTATCGCGCAATGAGTGATTACACTGGCCCTAACACGCTACAGGGAATATGCAAAAGCTCTTATCACCCTCGGAGAGGAGGTTTACAAGTTGCGCTTTAAATGGAGACTCATTGCACAAAATGTGCCTTGCCAGTGTGTAAGGTTAGAGAATTATAGCGCTACTGGAGGCTTTTAGCGCTATAAAGCGCCAGTCTAACCAAGCCCTCAGAGAGTTTTAGTGCACTAGAGGCCTTTATAAAAGCCAAGCTTGTTTGTCAACATCGCAGGGTGCAGACATCTAGAGGTTTCAAAAGTCAATTTTAATTCATTTGTAACCAGTTTATCTGGTATTGAACTGAGCTCCATTTATGTGTAATTCCCAGGATAACCACATGCACATTTTAAAAAATAGGTACAATGCTGGCATATCATGTCAGTTCTGTAATACAGCAGATTATTTTAAGAGGAAGTGCATATTGTTCGTAGAAACTCAACCACTTCATTCTCAAATGCCTAGACTCTTGGATGAATACCATCTGGCTCCAGAGACATATTGCAATTGTCCTACTGACAATTTAATCTTTTCTACGTCAGGATTGTATGTTTCATAATATGAACTAAAGATGGGCTCAGGTCATTAAGTTTGGATCCAAATCTAAACTTCCCCAAAGTTCAAGAATGTTTAGACCTCAGATCTTAGTGAGGCCAGGGCCCAGTTATAAAGTTCAGCTTTATCTAGCAATGTATATGGCCCGCCTCACATAATATCTCTGTGCCTCACAATTATTTATAGATTTTAGCTCAATGACATCCCTGTGACATAGGGAAATATTATCCTCATTTTTACAGCTGAGGAATTAACGCACTAGGTAAATTAGGTGACTTGTCCAAGGCCACAGAGGCAGAAGTGTGAACTGAATCAAGATCTCACTATCCACTACACCATTCTTTCACTTTCCATTTAAATGTTTCAAACTTGGGGGGATGTTACTGTCTAAGATTTTGGGTGGAGCTAGTTTTACTCTAAGCATACACCGGTAGCGGATGCATGACTATATCCTGAATTGGCTGAGTTGTAAGAGAAAGGGAAATGGTCACAGAGACAGCTACAGAATGAAGCATAAGCTGCCTTGGGCCTTCGGCAAAATTCATCCAAGTGCAGAAAGCAAGAGAGTCCTATGTCATCTGAATCAGAGGCCTTTTGCTGGTCTTTCCTGCAGGGGTAGCCACTATGAGCAGTCAGACAGAATTCCTCTTTAAAGGAAGAAATGTGTTTAGTATCGATTGTGGAGTAGTCAAACTTATGTTCAAGTGTCTGCAGCTTGGGTTTGTCAGATATTTTATTGGCAATACCCAATATGAATAATAATAAAAGCAAACCTAATAATGAAGAATTTGGGATTAAATCAGTTTCAGTTATTACACTAAATGTTACCTTGACGCCAAGATCTGTGAAGCTTTTATATCAGCAACCACATGTAGGAAGTAGTAGCTCATGAAGACTCTTCTTTGCAGCAGCAGGAAAGCAAAGCATATACTGTCCCAAATAATTCCTGCCTCACCACTAGGCAATTTACAGTCTCCAGTTTCTTTAGCTTATAAAAACAAACAGAAATCACCAATGTAAGGATTATCATCTTCTTAAATATGTAGGCACATCTCCATTCTGCCCAATGAAAATAAGCCAGTGTTTCAGAAAGCCTGTTTGAGACTGTAAATTGTTTTTCTTAAGATGACTGAAATGTACAATTCCGTCTGATGTATTTAATTTTTTTAGACAGGGAGTTACTTTTTGGATATCACAGAACTAAACCTGGGCTTTGTGGACCCAGAGTGCAACCTTCACCTGTAAAGTTAGCTGACCTTGGGGAAGCTGCACAGTACTTTGGAGTTAGAGTGGGGTTTCTCTAACTGGGGGTCGTGACCCCCCGGGGGGTCGCTGAGTGCTCCCAGGGGGGCCGTAAGCTCCTGCCACTGCCGAAAAGCCGCCAAATTGATTAGTTCCGCATTTGACGGCATTTCGGTGGACATACCGAGCGCTCTTGGAAGCGCTCGGCATGTCCGCCAAAAATAGACGTCAAATGCGGAAGTATTCAATTCGGTGGCTTTTCAGCAGACATACAAGGGTCCGCCGTGCTGCCTAGGAAGATGAAAAAGGGTCGCGGTTTCTCAAAAGTTTGAGAAACACTGAGTTAAAGGATGGGGAGGGAGTACAGCCTGTGCATCAGAGCTGGCTTGCTCTAAAATCAGAGAAGCCAGCCTACTAGGTTTTGAAGTCCATACTCTAAGTTGGAGTTTCATAGCTTGCTGATGAACCATTTTGATTTTTGCAAACCCCAGAGAGGTTTCTGTTGCCACTCAAAACTTTTGCACAATCAGGGCTGCATTACATGTAATTTTATTTGGTGAACTACCTTTGCATATCCTTTTCCTATTTAGATCAGAAAAATACAAACAAACAAAAATCTGAAACAGAAAACAACTTTGTACCAGAATTCCTACACAGGACACAAGTTCAGCCATTAAAATATTCACAGAATTCTGTTCTACCATTTTACAGTAGAAACCATTAAAAAAAATTGACATTTGCAAACCACTAGGCATAGACATTACAGGTAAATCTGTGATAATTAAGATATCAGTATTTGTTATCTTTTGCCAAATACTTATTTTTTAAAAAATGGTTATCGTATATACAGCAAATCACACTCAGTTTTATGCAATATTTGATCATGTTAGCCTATTTATGTCTTAGTCCATACCTACTTTAGTTTGCATTATCTAATTTGTTATCAAAATATCAAATCAGTAAAGGGAAAAATACGTTTGTTTGAAATTTTGAAAGGAGCCTAAACGTAGTTAACCTTTATTTATAGACAAGCATTGAAAAAAATCTAACTGTACTTACGCTGATGGTATCCTTTAACTGTACAAGCCAGGCTAAATGCCTGAATCAACCAGCAACTGTTTCGAATTAATGACTCAATGTAGCCACATGCTCCTATCTGAAAAGCAAATGAAGAAACTGTATATAAAGATCAGAATCAAGTGATAAGAGTGTTAGCACATCTGTTTAAGTCACTGTCCCAGTTCTAGGGTGGCTGCAACTGTATGTCCCTCTCTGTGTTCCAGTCCACATGCTCAATATACCAGGAGTCAACAATCAGCCTTAGGGGACCTTAGTGGGCCAAATCCTTTGCATAAGGGTTGGGGGTCCCCGGGGACAGAAGGCCTCACCCGTTTGCTGGATCAGAAAGAAGGTACTTTTAAAAGCCCTTTCTTTGTCTGTTGGTCTCTGGAAACCCAGCTTGAACCTGTATATGCAAACCACTCCAGGCGGTGGTACTTCTGTAAAGTCATTTAGACTCAGTGATTCAACTTTATCACCTTCCATTGTTTTTAGCTCTTGGAGGAGATGTGGTAACCCTCCTTCATGGAACAGAACACAATCATACATAAGCCATTCATAGATTTAATTCCATAGTCCCCAAAGGTATTGCATGGGATTGCAAAATCTGTCATAGTTACATAAAAATGTTACTGTTCACAGTTACACATCTGCATTATAAATAAAATGAAAGAGACTAAATAAAGAATGGCAGAGGTAACTAACATGGCTACCTCTCTGATTCTAAATAAAGAATGAATTTCTTTGTCACTCAGAAATAGCATTTAAAAAATAAAACAGCTATTTCTGCCTTTTGTAGTTTAGGTTTTGGGGTTTGTCTGTTTTTTTAAAACTCCCTTTGCTTTTTTAGGTTAGGGCATGATACATGTGCAGTGTGACACAAGCTGACAGTTTAAACAACTGTGGTAGACTGATCACCTGATTCTGCAGGCATTTATGAATATGCTTAACACTACACATGTGTAGTCCCACTGAATGCATGGGCATAAAATTAAGCACATATGTAAGCATTTTAGAGTATTTGTAAAATCAGGTGACTAACAAATCAGTCTTGTTTTAACATGCTGACTGATATATATTTCAAATGAAAAATGTCTGTTTTTTCTCAGTCCAGCAGTAAAAATGTTCAAAGGTAAGCTACAATTGCCAAAAATACATTTAAAGTTATCCTTTATAACATTTTAAATGATTGGCTTTTCTCAGCCTATCAGAGGCATCCTAGGAGTGTTCTCTAACTAATGGTTTAATAGTCATAAAGAGAACCCTAATACTGTATTTAAATAAAGCCTTTAAGAATTAAATATTGACGTTTTCAATTGAAACTTGGATTAGAATTAAAGGAAACTAGAAGCTGGTTTGTCATGTCTTGCATCAGGCCCCCATATTCACAGGGTCAGAAACGACAACACTTCGGAGCATGGTTAATAAACACTATAATGACACAAACACGCTCTTCATTATAGATCTAATCTTGTAGTCCTTACAGACTTCTTACTCACACAAAGCTTCTACAGACATCAAAGGAGAGCTTTCCTAAGTAAAAAATTCAGGATCTCGCTCTTTGAGAATTACTTTTTACTTTGTGAACTTTCAGACAGTTGGACAGAGCAAAATAGGTACAAATTTTCTTATAATACTGAAACCCACAGTAATTTTGGATACTGCATTTGCAGTTTCTGAATGAAACACACAACACTCTTGCAGGCATTAGTATAATTTTGTGATGCCGAAAGGAATGTTTTATGACGGCTTAAGGATTACACCCTTTTGTAGTTAAACCACAAAAGTGTTCAGCACTGAAACTATAGATGCAGCCACTTACCGACAGTATGTTTTTCATTGTAATCACAAAGACATTGTATGCAATCAGCCAATCCCAGTAACGTAAAATGCTTCTGATAGGTTTCAATAATAAATCACCACCAAAGAGCAGGAAATAGAAACAGGCTACTAAGTAACCCATACAAAATATGCTGATCCTTGTGGTTCCCGTGATGAAGATGATCGTAAGCACAAACCAGAAGAGGTAACTAAATATGATCACTTTATACATATCTAAGTAGGATCTGTAACAAGAAGACAGAAAAGAAGGAAAAATTACTAAACTTTTTCTGATCATTATCCTACATGTTTTTGCCCACTACTGGCTCAATCCTACAAAGCCAATGTAACTACTCCCATCATGTGCTTGATTCAAGATTAAGTGTTTTGATGCAACAGTGGCAGAGTTCTCAGCACCTTACAGGATCAAGTCCTTTATCATATCAGAAAATACATTCTTCACAAAATTCATGATACCATAATGTATGTGACAATGTTATATGCACGTAAAAGACTGTTTGAGCGCATTGCTGAAGAAGTCTGGGTAACTGTTCAGCAAATCTATTTCTAAAACCCACCTGCATTACCTCAATGCAAACAATTCTATACTTATTGATGACTTCTAGGGAATTCAGTCTGGTGAGAGGCCTCATTTCCAAAGACAGCTGCTAAAAATATCTTTCTTCAATGCAGATCAACTGTAAGAGGTTTGGGGAGGTGTTTTCTGCAGAATGCCAGTGTGTTATAATTTACTGAAACCTTTGCTAAGAGGCCTCAGTCAGGAATATCTGAAATCTGTCTTAATTGGGAGAAAGTATTTTCAGATTCTTCAAAAATCTTGACTTAATATTCACTTACAAGGAGAACAGAGACTACACATTAGAAAATGTGCAGAAGGCTGGCGGGAGTAGTAGGCACAGTTAACCATGATGAAGTCTTAGTTTCCCTTACTGGAATATTTTGCTTCCAGATGTTCACACAAGTTGTGAAACCTGCTGTTCCAGGGAACTATGCAGGGAGAGCATGACATGAACATTCACATGTTCTATGCCAAAGTACCTAAAGATAAATGAGCCAACTGAACTGTAGATTGCCACGTGAAGAAACCCCTGTTTGACATTCCCAGGCCTCACTAGAACTTTCTGGAGCTGTCTTGCTGGCCTATATTCATACATTCTCCCTACTTAAGTTGCACTCAGGGAGATACTTGATAGGTGACAAGAAGTTTCCTTTTTGTTTACTTCTTGCAAGCAACAGAACTATAGGGACTATCTAAATTGCAGTCTAAATTGTATAGATGTCATTGGGCTTTGTGCGATAAAACACAAACCAACACATTGTTTATAAGTCTTGCAGGGGAATAAGTAAATGGGAGGCCCCCATTGAACAGGTCTTTAGGAACCCCTGGATGTGACTCAAGTGACACTGTCTGTGTTCTGCTGAAAAAAATGTAGTGTTGTGTTACTGTTCCTTTACATAATAATTATTGATGTGTGGGTTGCCTGGGAAGAGATCTGCTTCCTGACACTACTTTTATCATCCAATATTCGAGAAGCCTTGTCCCATTATGCTTACATATTGTGCATCAGCATTTTTGAGAAAAACACAACCGAAGCTGAAAAGAAATCTCAAAACAGATCTAATCAGAAGCATTTCCCTACATTTTTGACAGACTTGGGCAATCAGCCTCAAGGGTTCTGTCTGGATCCAAACATCTCCAAAGTTCAGGCATGTCTGGGGTTTTCATTCAGACAGAGGTTTGCAACAAAATTCAGCTCTGGAGCAAAACGTCCACACAGAGTTTGGGAGGTATTTGGTTTAGGAGGCTGGCTTTGGAATAATCTTTTTTAAAATTTAAAATTATGCATGGATTATATAGACCAGGGGTCTCCAAACTACGGCCCGCGGGCCGGATGCGGCCTGCGAGGCCCTCTCATCCGGCCCGCGGCAGGGGTCGGGAACCAGCCACGGGGCGGGGACGCGCCGCGTGCTCGGCTGCCGCCGCCGGCCAGGGACGGCTCAGAGCTGGGGCCGGGACGCGCCGCACCGCCACCCACTTACAGGCGGCGAAACAAGGAGCCACCCCCTGCCAGGCGGCGAAACGGTCTGTGGGGAGAGACCGGGTTGAGCGGGTCAGTTGGGGGGGGGGGGAAGAGACCGGGTTGAGCGGGTCAGTTGGGGGGGGGGAGGGGGGAAGAGAGACCGGGTTGAGCGGGTCAGTTGGGGGGGGGGAAGAGACCGGGTTGAGCGGGTCAGTTGGGGGGGGGGGGGGAAGAGAGACCGGGTTGAGCGGGTCAGTTGGGGGGGGGGGGAAGAGACCGGGTTGAGCGGGTCAGTTGGGGGGGGGGGAAGAGACCGGGTTGAGCGGGTCAGTTGGGGGGGGGGGGGAAGAGACCGGGTTGAGCGGGTCAGTTGGGGGGGGGGTTGGAGGAAAGGAGGTTTTGGGGAGAGAGACCTGGCTGGGTGGGTCAGTTGGGGGTTGGAGGAAAGGAGGTTTGGGGGGGGAGAGACCTGGCTGGGTGGGTCAGTTGGGGGGGGCGGGGTTGGAGGAAAGGAGGTTTGGGGGGGAGAGACCTGGCTGGGTGGGTCAGTTGGGGGGTTGATGTGTAGTGTTCATGTGTAGTGTTCATGTGTAGTGAACAGGTGTTCATGTGTAGTGTTCATGTGTAGTGAACAGGTGTTCATGTGTAGTGTATCAATGTGTTATTAAATAATAACTGAATAAAATAATATTAAATAAATAATTAAAAACATCCATGTTTTGATTCTTTTTTATTTGGACCTCGAGTGTGTTGTCGGCCCCCGAACTGCTATTTGATAGTTAATGCGGCCCTCGGGCTGAAAAGTTTGGAGACCCCTGATATAGACTATATAACAATATAAAGCACATATTACATACTCATACATTCTTTTTCTCATTTTTAAACATATAAAAATGCAATGCACCTTAATATTCTTACACCAAAGGAGGAAAAAAAAAAGAGCTGGGTTGGGGGTTCAGGCTCTGGGGTGGGCCAGGGTTAAGGGGTTTGGGATGCAGGAAAGAGCTGTGGATTTGGGGGAGGCTCAGGGCTGGGGCAGGAGATTGGGGTGCAGAGTTGGGACACTGGCTTACCTCAGGCCTGCCTGGCCTGGCACTGCAGACCACGCTGTGCCCTGGAAGCAGCTAGCAGCAGGTCCGGCTCCGTGTGGCTCTCACCCGCAGGCACTTCCCTCCAGCCAATGGGAGTGCCGAGCTGGTGCTCAGGACAGAGGCAGCACGGAAAGCTCAGTGGCCAACCCCCTGGCTAGGAGCCAGACCTGCTGCTGGCCACGTCTGGCAGCAGCGTGGTATCAGAACAGGTAGGATCTGGCCAGCTTTAGCTGGGCAACACTGCCGCTGGGACTTTTAATGGTCTGGTTGGTGGAGCTGACCAGAGCTGCCGAGACCCAGTGCTTTGCATTCAGTGACTCATTACTGGGTCACAACCCGGTTTGAAAACCACTGATCTGCACCATAGGGTATTGTTATTTACACCTATTAATGTTTAACAAGAGGTTCCAATGTTGTCAAATCTGTTGAGGTGAAAAACAATGAGCTGCAAAGAGACTGATCTATGTTAAAATCTTCTCCAGATAGTCTAAATCAGGGGTCTCAAACTCAAATGACCACGAGGGCCGCATGAGGACTAGTGCACTGGCACGAGGGCCGCACCACTGACACACACACACACACCCTCGGTGCCCCGGCTCTGCCCCCACTCCACCCCTTCCATGAGGACTAGTGCACTGGCCCGAGGGCCGCACCACTGACACACACCCCGCCCTTGCTGCCCCGGCTCTGCCCCCACTCCACCCCTTCCAAGAGGTCCCACCCCTGCCCCACCTCCTCCTCTGAGCACGCAGCTCCCCATTCCCTCCTGGAAAGCGCTAGGCACCACCAACAGCTGTTTGGCAAACAAAGCAAGAGCAATCTAGGAAGTCCAGAGCTAGAAACACACGCGGCCCAGCCAGGCAGCAGAGAAGCCTCCACTTCTGGCCCCTCCGTCCTGCAAACTGCTATGGGGAGACCGGGGGGGGGGGGGGGGGGGCGCCAGGAAGCTTGGCGGGCCACAGGGAAGGGCTTTGCGGGCCGCATGTGGCCCCCGGGCCGCATGTTTGAGACCCCTGGTCTAAATGATTATGTGCTACTGGCACTTAGTTGCTGGCATCCCGGGGCCAAGACTTCTCAGCATAATGACACCAGTCAGCAACAATGTTACACCATCAACCCCTTTCAAACAATGATGCTATTGGCCAGTGAATACTTTGGAGCTTCTAGTAAGGTTAACAGTTCTGTTGATAATTCGGTTATGAGTCTATGGGCTGGTCTTCACTAGGGGGGGAGATCGGCTGTAGATACGCAATTTCAGCTACGTTAATAACGTAGCTGACGTTGGCGTATCTACAGCAGACTTACCTGCCATCCTCACGGCGGCAGCAGTCAGCGGCGCGCTTCCCCGTCAACTCCAGCTTGCGCCTTTTGGTGAGCTGGAGTTCCAGAGTTGACAGGGGCGCCGCGGGTGATCGATTTATCGCGTCTTGATGAGATGCAATAAATCGATCGTCAAAAGATTGATCCCTCCCCGCTGTACTGAAGACAAGCCCTATTATAGGAGTGGGTGGGAGAGGTTCTGTGTGGCCTGTGATGCACAGGGGGTCAGACTAAATGATCACAATGGTCCTTTCTGGTCTCAGAGTCTATAATACACCAGCCAGACTCTTATGCACCCACTAAGGATGGCCAAGATGTTGGTGTCCTGTAGCCGTAACTGATGTCTCAATGCTTCTTTGGGCTAGTGGAACTGTTCCCTCTCTCTTGCCCCCCCTTCCCGTATCACTCTCCGGCTTCCCTCTCCATCTTTTCGGCTCTCCCCTCCCCATCTCTCCTGCTGCCTCTCACTCAGGTCACCCCTCCCCCACTATCTCTTTATGTTTCCTGACCAGTTTCTTGTTCCATAGCCACAGCTGTATATTTACCTACTCGCCAAGACTTTCACTTCAGTCTCCTATTCCTTCTTCTCCCTCTGGCCCTATTCTTATGTACTCCGATGTTTCCATACATCCCTGTCAATCTCCTTTTCTGACCTCCATATTGCTCTATTCCCCAGTCTTCTTCATGCACCTCACATTCTCCCTCTTTTCCCTGCTGAACCAGACAGTACCCTTCACTCTGCTGAATGCTGATTTATTGATTTTCCCTTTGCCTTTAGCTATACTAGCACTTCTTGCAAATAAGCTTTATTTTTACTGGATTATCCATGTTTTCTTATAGGATATGACAGAAAATTAACTGGACCTACTTCATAAGATCTCTTCAGGGCCTTTCCTACATTTAATGGTATTTTTTTCTTCTCCTGTTTTTCAAGACCATCTCTTCTATCTGTAAATTCCCTTTTTTCTTATCTTCACCTGCTTTCAACTATAAATCCAAAGCTGCACTGGCTGTTAAAATCCTTTTTATTAGCAACCAAATGTTTATTTCATGCAAGTCTGAGCTGAAGTCTGTAATGATGATTTGCAGATCCTCTCTCATTAATCTAAGTCAGAATATGTGGGGTTCCAAAGAGTGCATTATACCTGCCTATGAGAGCGGTCTGCTGCTTCACCTGCTGTTGTCTCCTTGGTTGCAGGCATTACAGGGGCCAGTTCTGTGTTAGATGTTGGTATTAGCTCTGGTGTTAGGGACTAAAATATTCTGATGTCTCCATACTTTTTTTCCTGTCCATTTCTAGGTTCTCACACAGGAGTTTCTCTAAATTGTCATTTTCCCACATCACAATGGTGGGAACAGAGATCCGCCTGTAAAGCCATCTTGGCTTTGCCTCTAGAAAATCCCTACTTCTTATTGTTTGGCTTTGTTTTGTTTTTTAAATTTTCTTCACTTGTGGTTTCCTGCAGGCTTAGTTGTGCATCCCCTGAGTAATCCGGGGGTGGAGTGAAATTTGGACTTTCAGAAAATCTCTTCCTTCAGGTTCATTTGTCACTGTTGATCTCAAGTATTTTTCCAGAAACAGGAAAGTTAAGAGATCAGTTTAGTTACAAGTTATTTTTTCCAATTGTTCCTACTGTAATAAAAAGTCTTTTAGCAATGCCTACTGGGACAGTTACTGTCAGTATCTCCTCAAGGGACGGGGGGGGGGGGGGGGGGGGGGGACGGACAGAAGAAAATCTTCCGATTGGTACATTGAATTTTAGCTATGCAACACTTCATGGACTGCAACGAGAGATGTTTGACTAAAACCTCATATACAATGCTTTGGAAATGTGAAATGCCCCAACAGAGAGGACATGGGTCAAATTCAGCTTTGGTGTTAAGCAAGTGCTAGTCCCTAGTTTACATAGGCACTCAAGTCAATATAGTTTTAATTTAGATAGTAAAATCTAATTTAGATCCTTGGGGCAGGGACTTTGTCTGCTATTTGTTCTATAAAGCAATGAACACATTTCTGGGTTCAAGAAAATAAAACCATACTGATACATTGGACATAATCTTGCCCCTACACTTACAAAGTAAGGGAATTAACGGAAAATTACTCAACAGCAATTCTTTTTTCCCCTAGTCTTCTCTTCTTCCTTTCTAAATAGCAAATCCAATAACAGGAAGCCTGTGTCTTTACCAACCAAAAGCAAGAAGACAAAAGATCGGTCAAATCCAAGACTTCCAGAACAAATATATATAATAAAACCAAAGAAAAACTACACTAAGTAGCAGAGGTAACAAAGAGTCCTGTGGCACCTTAAAGACTAACTATAAAGTTTTGAAGCATAAGCTTTCGTGGGCTAATACCCATTTCGTCGGTATTAGCCCACGAAAGCTTATGCTTCAAAACTTTATAGTTAGTCTTTAAGGTGCCACAGGACTCTTTGTTACCTCTGCTATTCCAGACTAACACGGCTACCTCTCTGATTCTACACTAAGTAGCACTCCTTGAGGGGAGCAGGAGAGATGTATCATAGGAAAAGAGGACTACAACAAACAGAATTACTGGTGAGTAATCTTCCCTTGTTGTAGGTCCTCCTCCTCCTATTCTACCCAGCAAAAAATTACAATTAGCAAATATCACAAGCTGGGCCTTTGCTGGGTGTCGGGGGAAGAGGAGGAATTTATTATATATAACTACTCTTGGAGAATCTAATGGCAATGAAACATTAATAAACAAGTACAAATTAATCTGGTAGTGCAAGAGGAAGTTATGAGGAAATGAAAAGGTGGCCACCTTATACATTTCAGATGCTTCTGTACTCTGAGTCAATGAAACTGGCTACTGCAGAATGAAATTTAATAATTTTGCATGTAGCCATGTGGTTAATGGAATACAGTCTTGGACTAATCAGCCATAGTCAGAGAAGTGATTGTAAAAAATGGCATCAGTACAATTCCAGAACTTGCTTTGCACACAGAAAGACACTTTCTTTGATACAGCAAAGAAGGACTAGGACACAGCACAGGTAAACAAAAGGCTAATTAACATAAAACTGCCCAAGCCTTGAATTGAACTCAGTGAGCATGTGCAGGGCCGGCGACAGGGGGGTACAACGGGTACAGCTGTACCGGGCCCCGGACTTCAGGGACTCAGCTGTACCCGTTGTGGCCGGGGCTGTGAGCGAGGCGCGGCTCGGGCAGCCGCTGCCGCACTCACCAGCCCCCTCCCCCAGCACCCAGCAGCCTCCCCCGCCCCCCCTTTGCTTCTTCCGGCCGGCCACGCGGCCGCAGCACATGCGGAGGTTGGGGCCCGCAGGAGGTAGGAGACCGGCCGGGGGGAGGGGGAGGGGGAGAGGGAGGGGGGGGAGATCGGCTGGGGGCCGCGGGCGTCGGGAGATCGGCCGGGGGGGGCGGAAGATCAGCCGGGGGGGAGGGGGGGCGGAAGATCAGCCGGGGGCTGCGGGCGTCGGGAGATTGGCCGGGGGGGGGGGGGGCGGGAGATCGGCAGGGGGGGGCGTCGGGAGATCGGCCGGGGGGGGGCGTCGGGAGATCGGCCGGGGGGGGGGCGTCGGGAGATCGGCCGGGGGGGGGCGTCGGGAGATCGGCCGGGGGGGGGCGTCGGGAGATCGGCCGGGGGGGGGGGCGGGAGATCGGCCGGGGGCTGCGGGCGTTGGGAGATCAGCAGGGGGCGGGAGATCGGCCAGGGAGGTGTCGGGAGATCGGCCAGGGGCCGCGGGCATCGGCAGATCGGCCGGGGGGGGGGGGGGCGGGAGATCGGCCGGGGGCTGCGGGCGTCGGGAGATCGGCGGGGGGCGGGAGATCGGCCAGGGAGGTGTCGGGAGATCGGCCGGGGGGGGGGGCCGGCGGCGGGAGATCAGCCGGGGGGGGGGCGGCGGCGGGAGTTCGGCCGGGGGGCGTGGGAGACTGGCGGGGGGGGGCCCCCCGCGGGCGGAGAGAGACTGGCGGGGGGGGGGGCGCGGGCGGCGGGAGACTGGCGGGAGGGCCCACGGGCGGCTGGAGACTGGCGGGGGGGCCCCCCGCGGGCGGCGGGAGACCGGGGGGGGGGGCCGCGGGCAGTGGGAGACTGGCGGGGGGCCCCCTGCGGACAGAGAGAGACTGGCGAGGGGGGGAGGGCGCGGGCAGTGGGAGACTGGCGGGAGGGCCCACGGGCGGCGGGAGACTGGCGGGGGGGGGCCCGCGGGCGGCGGGAGACCGGGGGGGGCCGTACGATCTGCCGTACGGGGCCCCAAAATTCCTGTCGCCAGCCCTGAGCATGTGAAAATTCAAGCACCGGTCTATTACAGAACATGGGAACAGGAATGCCCTCTTTTGGAACTTGAATGGGGGGAAAGTATTTCAAAACTAGGGATCAGGGCCAGAAGTTGAGCATGACCCAGTTACTAAACTCCTTGGAAAAATCTTCAACAGTGTATCTGCCTTGTTCACTCTCCACACCATCAGTGTAAGCATTTCAGGCTGAAGAACAGGATCAAACCTTCAATGCAGACATATAGGGCATTTCTCGGAATGCACTGCAATCGCAGATACAGGTTCTAAAACAATTGATGGTTGGACCACAGGGGCCAACACTCTGTCATGAATGTTCTTTTCTCCAGAATCAGAGGTAGGATCCCATGGAAATATATCATGTCCTCAGAGTCTTAGACTCAAATGATCATGAGCCGGAAGGAGATAGGTTTGCTGATAGAGTGGAGCTAAACTACCGTATATACTCGAGTATAAGCCGAGTTTTTCAGCCCACTTTTTGGGCTGAAAAAAGCCGCCTCGGCTTATACTCGAGTCAGTGAAAAATGTGCGCCCCGGTTCCTCCCCTCCCCGCCGGACAAAAAAAAAAAAAAAAAAGCGCCTCGCTCTCCCGTCCCCGCCACGCGGGCGGGCTGCCGGGAGCGTCCCAGTTCCCCCCTCCCCGCCGCGGGCGGGCTGCCGGGAGTGTCCCGGTTCCCCCCTCCCCGCCGCGGGCGGGCTGCCGGGAGCGCTCCCGGTTCCCCCCTCCCTGCCTGACCCTTCTTGCCCTGTCTTCAGTGGAGGTGAGGGGTGCCCGTCGGGGTGAGGCTCTGCGCGCTCTCCAGCGGGACCCCTCGTCAACGCAGCCCCCTTTAAAGGGCAGATCGGCTCTTTTTGTCCTGGCCGGGCTCCCATAGAGCTCCGACTGTTTCTCTTCCTGCCTGAAGAGGGATCCGCGGCCAGGCTGACTCTCCTGGCCCACGTGCGGGCGGGGGCCGCGGGGCGCCGCTGTGCCCTGGCCCGTCTTCTCGGGATGCCACGTCAAGCCCCTCTCCTAGCCCGGCTCTGCTCCAGGCTGAGATAAGGCAGCGGCCGGGGCTTCCAGCGCGTCCGCCTGCAGGATGCTGAACGGGGCATGGCTGCTCTCCCGCGGCGCCCCGCCACTCGCCCATTGACCGGGACACGGCTCAGGTAACCGCGCTGCTCCGTCCCGCCCCCCCCCCCCCCGAGCTGTCAAGGAGGCGCGCGCGGCGTTTCACTAGCGCCCGCGCGGAGAGTGTGACACCCGCGGCGGGGAGGGGGGAACCGGGACGCTCCCGGCAGCCCGCCCGCGCGGCGGGGACGGGAGAGTGAGGCGCCTTTTTTTTTTTTTTTTTGGTCCGGATTTTTTATTAAAAAGCCCACCCTAGGCTTATACTCGAGTCAATAACTTTTCCAGCTTTTTGTGGTAAAATTAGGTGCATCGGCTTATATTCGGGTCGACCTATACTCGAGTATATACGGTATTCAAACAGGTGTCCCAGATTATAATAAATGTCCTGTAACACACGGCGGTCCAAGCTTATCTTGGTAGGGACCATTATTATTCTTGTTATTAAATCTACCACGATGCTCTCCTTCCTTTAGAGGTACACTTGCCCGGAAAATTGGAAGAAGAGAATCTATTTAGGAAGTCAGCCAGGAGGCTTTAGAAAAGAAGTGAAAACTTCCAGTTAGCATGGCAGGTGTAATGTAGCTATAAGGAATATGACTCTGTTCTGCTTCAAATAAATGGTCAGCTAAATTAGAATTCAGAATCTTTACTACTCGTGATGACACAGCAGTGAGGAAAGACACAGCTTGATCTTTACTGACAGCTAGATAAATCATCTCTCTGACTTGTGAAATCAGCATATTTTACATGGAAGTCTTATAGGGAGAAAAACTGGCATAGTCACTTCTTTGACTATGACTGCTGTAAGTAAATCTATTTTGTTTAGTTTTAGGGCTTGTTCTAATTTCTCAATGATACTAGTGAAAAGAATCTCCTCATTCCGCTCTTCAACATGCGCTGTATTCCTGAAGGCAGTGTGAACTGCTACATTCAAAACGTCTGAAAACCAGGCACTAGCTCACTTTAGAACAGGGCCCGCAGGACCCTCACATCCACCCCCCCGACCGGGGAGGCTGCCCCCGCCCCTCTGCCTGAGCCATGCTGTGTAGCACTGTGGGCCGGGGCTGCACGCTCACCTCTTCCCCAGAGCCGCGCCATGTGGGGCGGGAGGGTGGATAGGGGTCGGGGCAGTCAGGGGAAAGGGAGCAGGGAAATTGGTTGGGGGTGGGGTCCCTGGGAGGTGTGTAGGGGTCCCTGAAAGGGGAAGTCAGGGCACAAGGTGGGCGGGGGTTGGATGGGTCAGGGATTCGGAGGGGACAGCCTTCCCTACCCAGCCCTCCATATCATTTTGTAAACCCATTGTGGCCCTTGGGCCAAAAGGTTTGCCCACCCCTGCTTTAGATTAAAGGAGGATATGCCTAGTTCTTGCAAACAACGATGAGACATAGCCAATAGATATGGATCAAGGTTACCTGAAGCCCTCTCAAAATGCTTGGCTCCATTATCTTAAAGAAATGAACTTTTATCATATACAAGAGTTTTCTCAATCCAACTAACTCCAGTCTATGACCAATGAACAATTCAAAACTCAGAATCTCTAAATATGGCTAAAACAGTTGATATTTTAGCCTCAGAGTTTCCATATAGTGTATACCCTTGTAAAATATAGTAACCAATGTGAAGGTCATGAGATTGCTGTTGCTTATTTGGTCCCTGAGTTTTCTAACAAGTTTCCTTTTCTTGCTCCTTTTTCTGCCTGATTTTTCATTTTATTTTCGACACAACATGCATCTCTACACAACATAACAGATCTACACAACATAAATGCATCAAATAGAAAAGGCACATACATTTTCATGCTTAACCAGAACAAATATGGTCACAAACCTGTGTGTTCACCCTAACACAATTAAACAGATTGTTTCTCTGGATTTTCTGTTTTTCATATTCAATGCTGTCCAAAGACCACATTGCCAACCATACACATGAGCAGCAAACCTTTTATGAAAAGGCCGTATGCTGTTAATTACCTATATAAGAATATATTCTCTCATCACATCCCAAATACTGCCTTCGAATATACAGTCAGAGTGATCTAGGACTTCAAGGAATTTTACATATGAATCAAAAGGGAGAATTGGTTCCTAAAGTTTATGGGAAGGCAGCAGTGCAGTTAAGGTGAAGATTTACATCCCAATAAAAGTCTGATTTTGCCTCCTATCCAAAAATCTTCAGAGCACATTCTTTGTGCTGCAGGTTCTTTGTATTTGGCCAGCAGCCAATTTGTTCCATATTTCTGGGGATTCTAACAAGTTATTCTGGATTTAGAGAAGAGTAAGTCGATTGCTACTTTTTGAAAATCTGCTAAAAACGTTTTTTTTCCCTAAAAAAAACTAAAATGAAATGTATTTGAAAGAGCTTGACGAGCTGCAGTGCAAAGGACTGACTTTGTGATGGGAAAAGGTGTAGCTGGGCAGTTGCCCCCTGGAGTGATAGGCATGACCACCAGACTCCTGTGGTTATTAAAAAAAAAGATACCAAGCGAGGTCATTTAGAAAGAAAAGTGAGTCTTTAAGCCTGTTTATTTCTGAAGAGAACTTTAAATGTGGACTCACTGACATTTGTCACTGTGGTTTTTCTGACCTAAATCAGGAAAATCACATGTTCTCACTGTCCCCTGGCATTCCTACCAGGGATGCTCTTGCCCAGAACCCCTAACTCAATGACAGCTTGGAATCATCTTCATTTTCGATGCACTCTCCTCAGATATTAGCTCAGAGCTAAAGTGAATGTGGAAGCTGCGGCAACAAGCATTTTAACACTCTTCCTGTAGTATAGGAGCCAACACTACTCCCTTCCCTTCATTCCTCCCAATTAAGCCCCACCATGGCAGACATTTTCTATAGGTATTTCTGGTTGCAGATAAGACTCCAGGGAATCATCTCCACTTGGTGCAATATCTAATAGGGAGCTGGTGGCACCCGGCCTCACCTGGCTATCACCAGTTGCCTGTTCTCAATGGCAACAGAGTGAATCAAATGCTATAATCTCCGAAGAAGCATGTCGGCTGAATGCATTTCAGCGAGTTCATCTTCAAAGCTATTCATGACTTTGGCCACAGTTTCCAATAGAAACTATAGGATCCATTAAAAGATTTTATGAAGGGATTGCAAGTACAATGAGTTTCTGGTGAAATAATAACTGTTTATCAACGAAAGACAGCGTTCCACTCTGCTCCCTCTCAGCCATCTGCTGATAACGTGCTTTCAGAGTCACAACAAATATCTAGGGGGCAAAACATAGAAGCTAAATAAATTTCCACCATAGATATTCTTGTAAATATTTCACTAACCCTTCAGAAATGCACCAGGCTAGCTGGCTGGATGTGCTGAGTTTATACACACAGCAGCTGAGGAGCGGGGAGAAGATGGCTCCTGGATTCTGAGCTGCTCTAATTTTTGACAGCTGCAGTACAGTAAACCCTCGATTTAATGGACCTCGATTTAACGGACTTCGGATGCAACGGACAAAATTTCTGAGCAAGTCTGATGCATTCCTGATCCATTTCTGGCGGGCTGGCTGCCGGCTCCCTGCTGCCGCCCGGGTCACGACAGTGGGCGGGCTGGCTGCCTGCTCCCGGCTGCCTCCCGGGTCCCAGCAGCAGGCGGGCTGCGGAGCTGCCGCCCCGACCCTGTGGCGGGCGGGCTGCTGCTCCGACAGCTCTTTTTTTTTTTAATTATTAAATAACGGACTTTTTGATTTAACGGACACCCCCTCGCCCCAATTAGTCTGTTAAATGGAGGTTTTACTGTAGTTAGACAAGAGCTGCCTCATCTGCCAAATATTGGCTGGAGCAGTGTGTTTCTGGCTCCACTCCTTTTTACCCCACACCACCCCAACAGAGCTCCAAAGTCCATGGGTGGGAAGGGAGTATCATGAAGGAGAACTCCTCAGCTGTCCAGAGTGATACCACTCAGCTCTGTGTTTCTGGAGAAACAGGGCGCAGTATCCAGCCTGTCTGACTCACGAAAGACACCCCCCAGTCTCTGTTTGAACCAAAACCGATCAGAGAAAAGGCTTGCAGAGAACAGCGAAGGGCGTTGGAAGACACACCTCGACCCCTCCTGACAAGGTGACAAGATTAAGACATCTCGATTAGCATAAGGAATGGAGAACCGAGACCACTCCCCTAGCCTCATCTGCATGAAAGATGGGACAGGAATTAGCATAAAGAATGAAGAACAGAGAACCACACTGAACTCTGGGACCAAAAAAGCAGGGACGCACTGCATCCTGGGAATCCCTGCCAGTAGAGTAGCCAGGGTAGGATCCGGGGGAGTGGACGCTGCCCCTGAGGCCAGATTCCCAAAAGTGGCACTTGTTTACCAGGTGGCTGGAGCAACTCTTGGAGCTGCTGCCGAATCACCACCGCCGAACACACTGGGGACCCGGTTAAGTCCACCAAAATGCTGTCGACAGGGCTCCACTTCTTTCGGCAGCATTTCGGTGGACATACCTGATTCACTGCTTTGTTGTGCGGCGGCGATAAGGTTTATTTGGCCCAATTGGAAGTGGAAGTGGTGCCTTTTTTGGTACTCGCTCCCCCTGCTGCTCAAACCTGGCTATGCCCCTGATCCAGATGCTAATGAACCTACTCCTGCACACACCCAGCTCAGCAATTATCAGACCAATTCTAGTAATGGATCTTTGATTGATATCCAAAATACCAAAGGAGCCTGGCTAAACTGTGAGCTCCCTGAAAGAAAACAGCACCCATAGCCAAGAGTGATCAGCTCCTGTTGTCTATCCTAAAGAAAACCCTTGAATCATCAGTTTACCCATAAACAAATTTATTGTTCTCCCTTGAACCTTTGTATTTTCTCTACAAAACCCCCTACCTGTGCCCAAATCAGGGTTCTGATGCTTAGACTCAAACTCTGCATCAGTTCCACTGGGACTCCATCTCCTGACTGATCATGCTGGGGGCTCTGCCTGTCTCCAGCACTCAGACCCTGAGTTACCACCATCATCTGGGAACTCCGACCAGTTCAAGCCTCATAAAGTATCTGAGATCTGTCTCTCTGTTTTCTTTTCTACCTCAGGTATTAACCTTTAAAAATGAACTGTTATGTTTCTTTAGCTCTTCTTCTGTAGTTATCACTATTAGTCAATAAATAACCCTTATGGTTAAAGAAGCAACAAAGAGTCCTGTGGCACCTTAACAACACTTTGTCGCTTCTGCAAATCCAGACTAACACGGCTACCTCTCTGATCCTTATGGTTAAGTTGGCTGCTTCTCTCTCACTCTCTGAATTTTACTCATTTGTGTCTTTAGTGTCCCCCATTTACTCTTCAGCAAAACTTCTTTTACCTAAGCTCAAAGATCCCTGTAGTGCCCCAAAATACTGTGGGGTTTGCTCATCCAGTTGTTTACTACCAGTACAATTGTAACGTGAAAGGGGAATAGGGACGTGCTAAACTTGGGGCATATAAGGGGGGGGGGCATCTGAGAGTGCTGTTCAACTCAGCTCATTGAGACCGGGGCACATAAGGATACCAGCTTGAAAGTGGTGTGTGTGTGTGTGTGTGTGTGTGTGTGTGTGTGTGTGTGTGTGTGTGTGTGTGTGTTTTATCTAGTTCTAGGGCTGGAGAAACCCAGCCCCAGGGAACCTAGGTCCTGCAGGATAGCTCCACTGGGAGGGGACTTGCAGAAGGAAGGAGTAGAACTTCATATGAACACACAAGTGACATAAGCAACACATTAATAGAATTATAGCACCCCACTTCCCTTAGAAGAGTAACCCCAATACATAAGCATACCCCAAAGTAATGGGCACATCTGGTAACAATAGGAAACAGCTTTATGTCCCCTTTGCCCTTATTTGGGTTGGGTGAAAAAATCTTCTTTTCCAGAGAAGATTTTTGTTTGTTTAAATAGTGTATGACCTTCTTCCATTTGGAGAAATGCAGCAAGATGCAATTAACTGATAAATACTTTTGCGGTACTAAAGAGATACATAGACAGGGCCAGACTGACTCAGTCTCACACAAGTGCTTGGGGCAGAGAAGACCAGGAATAGATCAGGTGCACCAACATGTATTCACCAGGAAAGCCAGGGAAGGATTTTGCTCCTTCAGACACATTCCCTCATTGAACTCCACCTGCAACGTTTTTGATCTGTACCTTCCGCACGGCACCACCGAGGCCAACATCAGTGGGCTAGCTACACCGAGATACTCAGAAACATACTCACCTGTGTCGGAAAGAGCCTTCCAGATAGTACCCTATACCCTTTCCAGCTATTTCTTAGGGAAGATAAATAACTTCCTGCAGCACAAGTGGTATAATGTAAAATGGGAAAATTTAAGACAGATCTCAATAGAGTTGGAAGCCAGAATTCAAACATTTTTATATGAGCTTTCTCCAAAACAGATAACTTTAAAAAGAAGATAGAGTGTAATTTAAAAATATTCCAGGACGGACATTACCGGCAGTGAATGAAGTCGGGAACAGGGTTGTGCTGGCTAAATGATGCTGCATCAAGGTTCATGCAAATTTCCACATTGTCACCTGCCATGATTCGCACAGCAGCCTTATTTTCATCCTCAAACATTTGCCTTTGTAAGGATGCACAGAGCAGCAACATGAAATCGTCTGGAAAAATGAAGATATCACCGTGAGAACTCTAGCCATTAACTCAGATCTATGGTGTGGAATGCTGAATGCTATTGGTGATATGCTATAAGTATAACCTAATCACGGCGCAGTAGTTCTTACAATGATCCCCATGAGACTGCATTATCTACAATGCACTGTAATACAAATTAGACATTTGTTACTATATTTCATTTTCACCTAATTATTTCACTTCCATGATTTTTTTCTGAGAAGGCGATTAAAGGGAGGAAACAGAATTCACTTTTTATCCAGCTTTATTAAACAAAAATAAGAATGTTTAATAAGTTGCCTAAATTACTGAACATTTCAATGCACTGATTGGATAAAAACACAACTACTGCTCAATGTACTGTGTTGGTATATTGCGTAGCATGCTGGGGTCCTGGTTCATGATAAGGCCTCTAGGTGCTACAGTAATAAATATAATAATAATGCCCTGTAGAATATGTAAAATAAATAAAAGCTTTGTATTATACTTTTGCATGATTTGAAACCAAAGAAAAGTAAACAACTTTCATAGCTCTGTGCTAAAGTACTTACAGACAAGAAAAATAGGATTTGGTCTTTCAATGAAGTCTGGAAAGTATAACCACTTTATGACGTTGGAGTTGAAACTGGCATTAGGGCTTCTCCATGGATAGTCTACAATAAAAGGAAGCATGCAAAAATGTAATCAATAGTTTATAACAATTACTTCATCTTTTAAAAGTCTCTGTCAATTATCCAGCAGTTTTCTGTAAGAGCAAATAGCCTTAAAAGGTAAGTGACCCTACCTTTACAAGGAGCAGGTGGAATGCCAATACAAATGAAATACTGGAATATAATGATGCATGCCAGAAAACAGCAGTACTTTGGCCAGATCTCTGCAATAGCTTTTCTTCTCCGTCGATATAGTACAGCAATTAACCAGAAGGCATGAATCATGGCAAAGAAATCCATTCGTTGACCAATTACATTGACTGACAGTAGGAAACAGGTCTGTGGAAGAAGAAAAATATGCAGCATTTCCACCCCCTGAGATGGTCAGGGCAGATATAATAAATTAGCCTTTCAATCTGGATGTAGCTGAGTGTAGCTCTTCACATACTAAGCCACTGACATGGTTAATAGTCCTTCACTACCCCACACGTGTAATTTTCTATCAACACTGACTATCTCAATACAACTGAAAAGCAAGTTTCAATTTCATGCTACTAAAAAGATATAAAATGGCCAGAACATTGTCATGAGAGCCTAGATTGGAAATACTTCATTGTTGCCAAGCAACACTTGTTACCTAGACATATATTTTGATACTACTTACAGATGTTAAAAGAATGAACTCATAAATAAAAATAACTGGAAGGCATCCTCAGGTGGGAACCACATAAAAAGAATATGCATTGTGACAATGTAACTTTTGTTTACTATAGACAAACAGCTCAATTTTTCTGAAGTGGTTTATTTCGCTGTTATTTTTGAAGCTCTTTTTTCCAGGGTAGTGTCTACTCTCTGGTTGCACTTAAAACAGTGCCTTTAGGTGATGCTATGATGCAACATTTTGTTTTAGAACTCAGTGAATAATTCATAGTGAATCACTTAGTCAATGAACTTCATCATTTCTCTCTCAGGAACTGTTCACAAACATCCATGGTCTCAATTTTTGTGGGTAACTAATTTTGGTGAATTGCTTCCAAGGATTGTTTGTTAATCACTCGTTACATTGACAATTTGGAATTTGAGAGAGCTATTGGTTAGTTCTGATTAGACTCATAGGCACACAGTAACTTTTAATTGGGTTTCCTCTGAAAATACTTATGCACATGAGCTGAAAACTTGCTTTCTGCAGGTATTCTCTAAAGTTTGCTTAAAACTTGCCTTTTACGCAACATTTGTGCCACTACGCTAATTTTCTTAATTTGAACATTAATGAAAATTGAACACAAAAGGTGTGTGAACATAGCTGAAGCAAATTCACTGTTCTATTCAAGCAACTATTTATGTGTGTTTTATGAGGTATTTACTCAGCGTTACTTTATTTTCAAGATGGATTACATTTTGCTTTGTCTGTATGAGTTGGTGCCAGACTGGGAAGGGAGGGCAGAGGGAAGGCATGAGCTAGACAGAGATGTGGGCCAAACAAGAGATACAGATGGAACAAGGAGAGTTGTCTAATCTCAGATCCACCCTACCTCTTTACCCAGGCTGTGGTTGGCAAAGCAGAGCAACATCATACATGGAATACAGCACTGGTCTGGGACTCAAGAGTTGAGGTTCTACTTCAGATCTGCCACTCACCTGCCATGTGACCTTGTGAAAATCACTTTCCCTGTCTGTATCTTTCCCTGCCCACACATTGTCTATCTTGTCTATTTTAGTAGTAAGCTCTTGAAGCCAAGAAGCACAGTGGGGGACCAAGCTTCTTGGATCTACCATAATATAAATAATACTAAAATAAAAAGTGACTTTTTTCTTTTCCCAGATCCTGCTACAGTCCTGAGAGCAGCAGGTGCAAGAACAGTTAACATGTACTTAGCCATAGACGGTAGTCTGCCAGCTGCTGCTTTTCTCCTCTGCTCCCATGGTACTCATCTCAACTGTGGGTGACATCAGTGGATGCCCCTTGCCAATCCCTCCCTGCACAGCACACAGCCTTCCCTTTTGGTGAATCAGAAACAGAGCACAGGAATGAGCAACAAGTATATTGAAAAGAAAAGAGGGAAAAAACATGAGAAAAAGCATGGGGAGGGGAAAATGGTAACGGGGAAGAGATGGTGGTAACTGTGCCTAGACAACTCTGGCCCTGGTGAGAGTAGTGGATGAGAAAGCAGCAGGTTGTCAGTACATCCCTAACTGGGACCAACAAAACAAAAACAACACAAGGTTGGGAATCATTGTCTTAACCACATGAATATGTTATTTACCTCCAACCCAAACTTGTAGAAGAAGTAGTTTATGAAATACTTGGCACAGTTTACAAGTCCATCATCCAAATGTAATCTTGTAATGTCATGGAAAATGGTTTTAGTCACAGGTGCAGTAAGATTATTTCGACATCTGTAGTACTCCTGATGCCGGTAAATTGTAACTTCAAAGGCTAGAATAGCCAGCATCAGTAAGTTATTCTACAAAAGAAGCAATAAAAAGAAGATAAAATCAAAACTGAAATATGAGGAGTTGGAATTTTTTTCTGAGAAGCATAATTAATGAATATTCTAGTGGATGTTATTGTTTAATATTGCAGCAATACCAAAATGTTCTGGGATTCATTTTTAAAATGGGAAGCTTGCTTGAGCAGTAAAATGCACCATGGGTTTACTAAATCCACAATTTCTGTTCCTCCCTCTAGAGGGGGTAGAGAGACATACTGTTCCTCACTGCAGGTGACAGGACAACTGAGACTCTGAGTTCAAACTCTAATACTTGCAATGCCACTGACTTTTATTCTTACCGGCAAAACAATGGAAGTCCTTTGGGTGTTGTTTTCATAACCCTATTTTACATGGGAGGTTCACTTTGCCCGTGTTGGTGCAAGAGGAAACAGCAGCACTATTAAGTACTGCCAGACAGCTCTTTTATGAAATAAAAGATCAGAAACTGTGCATCTGTCCCATATTTTGGCCTTGTTGTGCTTGAATCACATGAAGATAAGAAGCAGAGAACTTGAAATGGGCTGGGTCAGCACTGCAAAAGTTACCTTCTAGAGAAGAGTGTGGTTCTAACTTCAACAAATCTGATCACAGTGTTCCGAATGAACATAAATCTGCAGGCCAATAAAGGTACCATACAGGTAGGTGAAGTAAGTCACTGATTGTTTTTTTAAATTCAGAATGAATCACAAACGATAATGAAACCTGCAATATAATCTAAATTTGCAATGACTCAGCCATGATTTTTTTCAGCCATTTTCCATGCAGAACTTCTTATCCTAAATCCTAAGTAAAGGACTTCAGAGACTCTCTAATCCTATGGGAGTCATGCAGAATAGCCTTCGGGCACTGACATAGAGTAAAACTAAGAAAAGTTTAATCCAAATGAAAGTAACAAAACACACCCTGCCTGAATTAAACAAAAACTAGAATAAAGACAAAGGATTATTGCTGTTTCCTTTTCCCCAACCCCTACACCTGAAAAAAACCCCAACATTTTTTCCAAGTTGTTTCTAAGGGATAAAAGTTTTAAAAAGTAATTGCAGGTGAAATGTGCTGTCAGTCAGAGATAATTATCCAGATCAAACATTTATCTTAGATGTTATAATATCGGAAATGGATGTATGTTGTTACTTCTTACAAATCGTGTAAGTCAAATTTCTTGATATCCTTTTAATCCACAGTAGAGCAAGAGAGCTATGGTTCTATGTGCATTTTATCTGAATTGTTGCATTGACTTTTCTTGAATTAGGGCTTAAGAATCATGTATAACAGGACACTTGCCCCCTACCCATACACCACTTTTTTTCCCTCCATTGCCCAGAGCTCATAATTCATGGAATGATGTATTTTGTGTGTAGCACATGGTCCATTTCAAGGATATTGAAAAGGTCATCAGGAGTAAGACAGTCGGCCTAAACAGAAAAACGTAGAGCAGTTACCCTTAAGTATACAAGCAGGGGATAAGACTTCCTTAATCCAACCCACTCTGTGGGATCGATGGGCGCGCTGTAGAGAAGCGACGTCTTCAGTTCTTCACTGCCTATATCAGTTTCATTTTCTGTAGGCTAAAACACAAACAAGGATAAGTTCCTTAGTTAGAATCTCTTTGGGGGCAGGAATCATGATGGCTCGGCAGAAACACATCAGCTGAACCCCAGCTTTGAACACTTCACATGCTTCCTTGGCTCTGTCCTTTCACTGAAGTACCTAGCAATTAAACTCTTAATATGCACTACTACTCACCATGGTACAGTTACTGGAAAAGGTGCTAGGGTCAATAGATGTGAGCTGATATAACATTTTGCAGACGGTAATCACACATGTCCAAACAGTGCAGACACTTGATGCCAATGGGCGGAATTGAGCATATGGCAAAGCAAGAGCCCAGGCAATCAAAAACACAAAGTTAAACAGAGACACCTGAAAACACAAAACAGAAATTACACAGAGTAGCCAGATGACCAGGCACCTTAACATGACCTTTTCTAGCTAGGATACCTGACACACAACAGTCATTGAAAAATCCTTCAAAACAAAGGGCCGAAAACAAGATAGAAAAAAAGTAATGAAATAAAAATTTAAAAAAGCTCTCATTGTGATGCTAGACCTGGATGTCACTGAAACTCAACAGCAGTTAATGGCTGGCGGGAAACGTAACAATCAATTAGGTTGGAAACAATTCAAACTAACTTCAAAATACTATTAGTACCACTAACCCACACAGTGGCATGACCACCCTGCAAGTATGGTTTTAAATAAAAAGGGCCAAACCCGTGGCCCTGCTTTTTTGCAGCAACTAGGTGTACACATTGGTTAGGGATGGTAGAAAGGCTGATTTTTGTGGTAGGGGGCTCGCACTATTTATTTTCTATGGACACCAGAGTTCTCCTTTTCACCTGAAGGGGCTGCTGGTGGGAGGGAGAGAGACAGAGGGACCATGACTTTGGATCTCAAAAGAATTAAACAAAAACCCTAGTATCTTCATTGGTGGAGAGGACTGGAGGTTGCTGGGTGAGAGTGATCCTCAGTCCCAACTGATGACCTTAAGTAAAGGTTGGACTTAAGGGTTGGATTGGGCACCAACATCTGGTGAGCCCAACTGGACCACAGAACCCCAGTTAAGCCTGCACCTAAGAAACAGGTTGGAACGAGGTTTGGCCCAAGGGTTGGATACACTGCTGTGGAGCCAAGAAGCGTCAATAGAAGGATGAGATTTTGTCAGCACAGGTTTTACTTGCCTCTTTCACTGTGACCCAGATGATGTATGAAGAAACAATTTTGATGATATGCAGCTCCAAAAGCCACCACACAAAAACTTGCAGTTTATGAAAATATTCCAGGAATTTCAAAAATAGCACCGTGAGGCGGTCGATCACCAGATGCCACTTATTCTTTAAATCTGCAAAGACAAACCCGATGGAGTCACTGAAAAACTGTCTTTACCTTTGTTACTTCCCTCTTCAGTAGAAAATAGTAAGACAGGATTTTTTCCGCTCATCCCCAAAACAAGAGGGATTAAGGTGACTAAAATCAGCTCTGACTTTCAGTGGTGGATTAAGGCTAAATGGGGCCCACCCAACAACAAATCAAAGCCTACCCAGTACAAAAGTACTTGTGTCACTGACTGTGCGTCCGTTGGTCCCTGCGGAACCAGGGCCTGGATCTGTGAATCCATAGATCACTGCCCTAACCCACCCATTGATCTTGTAGAACTAAAACAGCGTAGTTTGATTATATTTAGTGGCTATGGTCCTAGTTTGTTCACAAAAGTGTAAGCATGAAAGTAACTCACAGAGGATATTTCTTCCTAGCAAACCTTTGTCAGCTTTGAGCAGAATCACATTCCAACCCTGAAAATGACATTGCTGAGAGTAACAACGTGGAAATAGAAAAGACTGCCTGATGCTAGCATATGGCAGAACACTGCTTTCTAAAAGCTGAATATGCCACGGAGATGGTTAAAAACATGTTCACAAGTCTCACAGATGTTTACATAGTCCTCTGGGAAGAGCAATATACTGTAATAGAGCTTTCTGGAGAATTTTGCAGAGTCTGCAAACCCTCCCTGCAGAGTTTTGCTTGAAATACAACTTTTTACTTAACTTCATTTCACACTTAGCATTAGTACTGCTCTGTTTCATACTCATAACACACTACGTCATAGAATACTGTATTTTGCTAATCAATAAATGAACTTGATAAAAAAACACAGAGGTAGCATCACAGATGTATTTTGTTCATTTATTTTGACAAATGTAATTTGCAGGGAGGAGCCAGGCACAGACGTAAGTCAGCAGGAGAAATTTAAGCAGGTAGTGTGGCACCAGGAAAAGGAAGGTGAAAGATGGGGCCAGTCAGAGGTAAGCCTCCAGTACTCCTGAGGTCCCAGCATTTTGTGGGCGTGATCCCCACTTGGGCACCATTAGGTTCCATATCCTTGGGGAAGAAAGAAAAAATTGAAGGGAAGAGCCAGACAGAGATGTAAGGTAGCAGAAGCAGCTATAGAAGCAGATTAAATAGGGCCTGTCAGCCAGCAATGATGTCACCAGAAGGCTGTCCAGTTTTCACTCTGAACATTCTCTGCCTTGTATTGATCGTCTATTTGCTCCAACCTTTTCCTGTCTCCTCCCTTAGTCTCTTCACTTCAACTTCACTCCACCTGCCCTTCAGGCTGATCTCCCCTTTCTTTCTTCCTGCCTTCTACATTGCTCTTTCCCCCTTACAGTTACCCTTCCCTTCAATGTCCCCTCTCCTTTCCTGTATTTTTCCAGGTAGCGAATACTCTCCGAACTAAACCTCACACAAAGGAGTTTAATTCCAAAACAAAAAAGGGGGAAGAAATCATGCACCAACATGACATTTTCCAACCATCACTCCATTCTTTCTACCTCCGTGTTCTATCTCTTTCCCTGGACTTTTCACTGTCTTGTCTATTTGTATGTAACTGTCTGACCTTTGGGATAAGGATTCTTTCTTATTCTGTGTTTGCACAGTGCCTCACGAATTGGCCTCTAGGCTCTAGCGTCATTCACAGATTCCAAGACCAGAAGTGACCACTGTGATCATCTTGTCAGACCACCTGTATAACAAAAGCCATCGGACTTTCCACAATAATTCCTAGAGCAGATCTTTTAGAAAAACATCCAATCTTGATTTAAAAATTATCAGTGATGAAGAATCCACCATAAACCTTGGTAAATTGTTCCAGTGGCTAAGTGCCCTCACCGTTAAAAAATGATACCTTATTTCCAGTCTAAAATGTGTTTAGCTACAACTTCCAGCCATTGGATCCCATTATATCTTTCTCCTCTACGCTGAAGAGCCCATTATTAAACATTTGTTCCTTCATGTAGATTACAGACTACAATCAAATCACCCCTCACCCTTCTGTTTGTTAAGCTAAATAGTTATTTGAGTCTATCATTGTAAGGCATGTTTCCTAATCTTTTGACCATTCGTGTGGCTCTTCTCTGAACTTTCTCCAATTTATCAACATCCTTCTTGAACTGTGAGCACTAAAACTGGACACAGTATTTCAGCAGCAGTCACACCAGCGCAAAAAACAGAGATAAAATAACCTCCCTACTCTTACTTGAGATTCCACTGTTTATGCAGCCAAGGATCACATTAACTGTTTTGGCCACACCATTACACTGGGAGCTCCCGTTTACCTGAATATCCTCTATGACCCCAAAGCCATTTTCAGAGTCACTGCTTCGCAGGATAAAGAGTCCCCCATCCTATAAGATCACCCCACCCCTAGTTTGGGACCTCCACATTCTCACCATCCCATCCCTTCCCACCTTAGCTGGGACAGGCCAGGGGAGGATGTCTCTGGCCTGGCCTGGCCAGAGCTGTTCCAGCAGGCTCCATGGTGCACCCACAGCCTGCTGCAGAGAGCCAGACCGGGCAGCACAGCCAGTGTGCTCCAGCAGGTGGGTTGGACTGCACGGCCGCAGTGTGCTCTGTCAGGCAGGGTTAGGCAGCGAGGCCGCAGCCTATCAGCCCTGGACGGCAGCATCGGGGCCATCCTTACCCATATGCAAAGCATGCAACTGCATAGGGTACCAGGAAATTTGGTGCCCCAAATTTCCTGGCGCCCTATGCAGTTGCACTGTGCTCCAGCCCCTGCTCCAGCTCTTCCTCTGGGCCTGCGCCCCTTGTCCGCTCCATCCCTGCCCCAGCCCCACCTCTTCCTGCCCCTGCTCTGCCCCTACCCCCCTGAGCTCTGCAGCAGGGCCGGGCCTGCACTCACCGGCGGTGGGAAGTTCAGCGACCTGGCCCCAGCCGCGCCGCCAGTGAGTGCTGGGGCGTGGTCCTCCCCCACGGAGGCCTGGCTTCAGCCTTCCCATGTCAGGCCCCAGAATAGCCTAGGGATAGTTAGGGGTGGTCCCGAGCAGCATGGCCAGAAGCAGAGACTCTGGCCCCGCCTCTTCCTTTCTGGTTCTGCTGGCTGTGCTGCCTCTCCTGTTCTCTCTGTTGGGGGGAGGGGCTGTGTCCCGCTTCCCCCCCCCCCCCAAACCCATTTGTAAGACGACCCCCTTCTCTGATACTTCCCTTTTTTACTAAAAAAATTAGGCTTATGAACGAGTATATACGATAATTGTAATAATCTATATATATAAAAGTCAAATGGTGTATGTATGTATGTACGTAAGCTTACTCCTTCCACACCGTTTGAGCTAGAGACTTGAAATTTGGTACAGTTAGAGGTCTTGGGGTCCTAATGACCGTAAGAGTCTAAACTTTTTCAAATCTCACCTCTGACGCCCCCCAGGGGTGAAATTCTTTAAAGGCCAATTGCACCAGCTGGGCAGCTGCTGTTCTCTGTGACATAGTTCTGATGTCATAATACCCCCTCCAACAGACACCGCACTCGCTCAGCTCTCTGCCCCTCCCCCCTCCAACGGAACCCCGGAATCCCTCAGCTCTGTGCCCCCTCCCCCCTCCAACGTAACCCCGGAATCCCTCAGCTCTCTGCTCCCTCCCCACCTCCGACAGACCCTGGAATCCCTCAGCTCTGTGCCCCCTCCCCCCTCCGATGGACCCGAGTTGGGTTTGGTCGGAGGGTAAGTGAGGTGGGGGTGTCGGGTTTGGTCGGGGGGGGTGAGGTGGGGGTGTCGGGTTTGGTCGGGGGGGTAAGTGAGCCGGGGGTGTCAGGTTTGGTCTGGGGGGGTGGGAAGGTGTCTGGGTGGGTGAGGGGTGAGGTATTGGGGTTGGTCAGGGGGTGTTGGGTTTGGTGGGGGGGGTAAGGTGGGGGTGTTGGGTTTGGTTGGGGGGGCGAGGAGGGGAGTCGGGGTTGGTCGAGGGGTAAGTGAGGTGTGGGTGTCGGGTTTGTTTGTGGTGGTAGGTAGGGGTGTCGGTTTTGGTTGGGGGGGGAAGTGAGGTTTGGTCTATGGGGGGGTGAGGTGTTGGTCAGGGGGTGTTGGTAGGGGGCAGACGTGGGGGTGTTGGGTTTGGGTAGGGGGGTGAAAATGTGAGTCGGGGTTGGTCGAGGGGTGAGGTGGGGGTGTCGGGTTTGTTCGGGGGGGTGAGGTGGGGGTGTCAGGTTTGCTCTCTGCCCCCATCCAACGGACCCCGCATTCGCTCAGCTCTCTGCCCCCTCCCCACCTCCGACAGACCCCGGAATCCCTCAGCTCTGTGCCCCCTCCCCACCTCCGACAGACCCCAGAATCCCTCAGCTCTGTGCCCTCTCCCCCCTCCAACGGACCCGAGTTGGGTTTGGTCGAAGGGTAAGTGAGGTGGGGGTGTCGGGTTTGGTCGGGGGTGAGGTGGGGGTGTCGGGTTTGGTCGGGGGGGGTGAGGTGGGGGTGTCGGGTTTGGTCGGGGGGTAAGTGAGCCGGGGGTGTTGGGTTTGGTCTGGGGGGGTGGGAAGGTGTCTGGGGGGGTGAGGGGTGAGGTGTGGGGGTTGGGGTTGGTCAGGGGGTGTTGGGTTTGGTGGGGGGGTAAGCTGGGGGTGTCAGATTTGCTCTCTCCCCCATCCAACGGACCCCGCACTCGCTCAGCTGTCTGCCCCCTCCCCACCTCCGACTGACCCGAGCAACGCCGGGTATTTTCGCTAGTACATTATAAGGTACATATGTATTCTAAAAACAATTAATTCTTTGGCCCTGACCCTGCAAGTTGATCCACGGATGTGGCCCCATATGTTCATGTCCCTGAAGTCAATGGACTCCATCTTGGAAAAGGGTCTGCCAACCAGATCACTTTGCAGGATCAAGCATTAGCAAACTGACATTTCACTACCTCACAGTGCTGTCTGATAAGAAGTAGAGAGTGAGACCACTTTTTTAAAAAGAGAATTATTAAATCTGTGGATTGGGTTAGTAAAATGTAGACGAATGAGGACCTAACGCACAGTAAGAAGGTTGCAAAGTTAATACTGGAGATGGAAACATGAAAAATTAGATGTGTCTGACTACAATGGCCAAAGATGCAGAGGAATTTCAGGGCTTCTTAGACACTGATGTGAATATTTTTTATGAAATTCTGCCTTTTTGGGTGTCTGGCCACATAATTCCAGATTATTGATTTTGTTTTCTTCTTTTTTTCTTCAAAAAGTCTTCTTTACAAGTATGTTGCTGTATGCACATGTATGCATTAAGATGGTCTTTAATGACATGATCATGTACTATTTCTCAAAGAATAAAATGTTGTATTTGTGCAGTATTTTTACCATACTAGAAAACAACACTTTGAAGGTGCTACATGACTGAAGTAGGGTATACAAATTACTGTCATGAGCTCTGTCTGGCATACCCAGAATAATACATGGCACAAGATGCTACACAAGTAAAAAAATTAGATGGAATAATGTATTATTCAAGAAATAACATCTAATCATGCAATAAAGACTGTATGCTAAAATAATGCTGGCAATTCCAGACACTTGAGTGCTTAACAGTGTAACTTTATGATATAGCTTTTTGGTGTTTACACACACACACACACACACACACACACACACACACAAACACACACACACACACACACACACACTGTATGCAACATAAAAGCACCTCACATCCAGTCACAGATATATTCTGTGCCTCTGCCAAGTTCCACTCAGTGGAGCACAGAGCGGAGGCCTCCAGAGAGTCAGTTACTGCTCCCTGATTCTTGGCTCTGCCCCAGTGTAGGTTAACTTTTAACAGCTGGCCAGTGTTCCCAAGGGAATTTCCACCAGCTGGGGATAAGCCAGAGTGCAGCATATTCCAATCACGCTCTTGCCTGCACGGAAAGAGCACAGGAGCTGGGTATAACAGGGCTATACCCACTGTGGAGTCCTCGATGCAAATGGAATCCCCCAGCCAGGGAAGTATCCCCTGGTGCTGAATAAACTAAATGTAGGCTTCTTAGAGCATATAAACTGGCTCCTTTTTTTTTTTTTTTTTTTTTTTGAGCAGGTCTCATTGAAAGCCTCTATTTCTGTTCCAGAGCTCTACATATAATGGTAACAGTAGTTGCCCAAATTAATGTAAGGTAATTTCCAGACAATCTGATTTTCCTCTGTTCTAAACACTCTTTCCTCGGTTTCCTGTCTCTGACGTGTTATTTCTCTTGCTAATCTAAGTCATGCAGGGTTCATGTTCATAACTGTATTACAGGAATTATTTCTGTCTTAGCCAAGGATATCCAGGATAACAGCCATAACCTCACCCACCACCACACTTCGACATTTTTATATTCATTTAGAATCAGTTAGATATTCTTCATTCAAAATTGCAAAATGTGACACTAAAGCTGTTCACGAAGAATGAAGCAGAAAACTTTCTGAAATGAATAACCCTAAAAGCATATAATACAAAAGGAAAAAAACATTATTTCTTCAAGAATTCACATGGAAAGGGCTTTCCATGAGCTTTAGGAATCTCCTCATCCATCACTGGCTCTGTAAAAGGTTTTCCTCTAGTAGAAGCCGGAGGTTTTTTTTTCATTTTGTAAGCATACTATAGGTAACAGTAGCTGTTCTCAAACTAAGAGAATAATTAACAAGAACCCATCTGCTCAATCCAGACTATTCTGGCAAAGATGCTAGTAAAAAAAAAGTAAGATGAACTCGTCCAGGATGAACCACCTACGACTGAAGTTAGCAAGGGGCAAAATTACGGATTCAAAGCCTACCAGAAGTTTCTTCTACATCAGATTCATCATCATCCTCTTCCTCATCTTCCTCTTCCTCCTCCTCCTCCTCTTTCTCATCCCCACCTTTCTCTCCTTCCCCATCTCTCTCTTGCATTCTTTCATCACCATGCTCTTCCAGATTTTTATCTTCTTCATTTTCATTGCTGGCAGTTAAATTCAGCATGGTTAGGTCAGGCAAACTTCCATCTTGGTGCACCAGTCTGTTGGCAAATAATGAGGTATCAGCAAACTGAGCCATACTCAAGAACTGGTATCAAGAACAATTTTTTTCAAGCAGTATAATTTGAAAAAAAAAAACAATGCATGTATAAATGCCACTGAACTGGAAATGTTTATGATTCTGATACTTTCTGCAAACAAACAATGCAAACTGAGTCAGAATGTATTCGTCATTATTTCTCACTTGGATGCTAGTGATTAGTTAGTAATGAGTGGTTTTGACACCTAAACTTGACATTTTCCCCAATGGAGAAAATGGTCAGAGTTTAAGATGTAGAAGCATGAAATGACACTGTGTGAGAGCGAGCATTTCATTACTTCATGGGGGACTTACTCATTGTGGTGGTTTGGTATTTTTTTCTTGAGGCTGCTCAAAGTAATTGAAACAGAAAGAAAAAGGGAAATGAGAACAGAGGGATTACAAAAGAAGATCAGAGATAATAAGTACATCATGCTACATAACAACTACTAAGGCATTCTCTCACTCCATCTGCAGCCGCCTTCTGACGTCAAGAGCATGCATCATGGCATTAACAGGGCACTTCTACTAAGAATCACAAAATCAGAGCAAAATGGAAAATGTGCCACATCATTATGCTAAAAAGTGTGCATATTCTTCCATGCTTTTAATAATGCAACTGAATTGTCACAGGTAAGCTATACAATTCATATTTTGAATACATTTTCAACTTTTTGACATAGAAAGATACATCTGGGTAGCAAAGAAACATGTTAGTTTCAAAGGTGTTTTTTTTTTCTAATTGCAAAAATTCCAAGGTCACTCCTTCAATAGATCTGATATCATCTAATTTTGGGAAGGCCTACACATTCTCTCTCTTTTTTTAAACTTACAGAGGTCATGCCTCAAATCCTGAACCATCACTTAGCAAAGTCAAGAGCATAGAAAATAAACTGAAATACACAGCATTCATATTATGTATTTTAACATAGAAATGATAGTAATGTTAAGTCTTTTGAGAATAATTCTGATGTTTAAACTCTTCCTCTTCTATTATATTTTTTAATTTTGTCTTCTCTTTTGTAAAAAAGCAATCACTCATCTTCTATGATTCAGCCTAATATGAACCTCACCAATTCATTTTGCTTTTCACATGTATTTATGCAGCATACAAATTGGAGACTGACTGCAACCAAATCCTTAGATCCCAACACCTCTGAACTTTGTGGACATTCAGATCAGGGTCTGGACTGACACTGCACTGCTAGCCCATATCTCACTGACGGCTCATGTGGCTCAGACTCCTCTCTAACATAGACTCTTCAGACATTAACATATTACTCCCCTCCTTTCTTACTGCCAGATCCTGCACACACCTCTATAATGAATAATTCCTTTTGAATGAGACTATTCCTGTAGCACTCTGTTTGGTAGTAAGGGTATGCAAGATCAGGTCCCTAACCATTTAGCTACAGTAATAAATATAGCATAATTAGGAAAGTTTACTGTATTTTTTATTCAGGTAACTAATTTTAATAGACAGGAATTACTTCATTTTTATTTACAGCATGAAATGCTAGCATATTATTCAATTTTATTAATTTTAGACAAATCTCTAAAGCTTTTAACTAGTCTATTAGAAATTGAAAAATCTAGAAATACCTGTTTACTTTGTACAATGTATTTCAAAACATTGCTTATAAAACATGAACAGCACAGCATGAGCGGCCAAAGCAAGAGTTAAACAAGCAAAAGCATCTTTCAAATAATTGGGACTTGCAATTTCTTCTAGTTTCAAATTCAAATGGCTTAAATAAGGGAAAGACTACAGAAAAGTGGCTAACTGATCCTCAAGCAGTACATTAATTTCATGCTAATTACTGAAAGACAGGAAAGGTGCAGTGCATAATATTGCTTTAATACAACAGTCAGTCCCAAACATATATATAGTCTTACAAAGTGTACCTTACAAAGTATACCTGAAAATGATTACTCAGAAAAACACCATGGAATGTGATCGGAATCTGATGCCTGTTAATATCATTTGACTAAATCCTTAACTTTGAGTAGACATCTCCCCAAGACATTTTATTTCAGCAATAAGCAAGAGTGTAAATAGATATTAAGAGTGCTTGCTACCTAAATAGTCCCACAGGCTACTGAGATCAATGGCACTAATCAGGTGCCTAAAGTTATATACGTGCTCAAATACTTTGCTGAATCAGGGCCACATTTAACTAAGTTTAATATATTTACTAGAGCGGGGTGAATAATTAATAGTGAATAACATGTTTGCCACATTTATGCCTTTTAGGCTCTTTTGTGAATATTCGGCCAACAATTTATGGTTGTTTTTTTTTAATCACTTGTTCAGAATCATTTGCCAAATAATTTGTTAATAATGCTTGGTCTGTATAATATTCCTGAGCCATCTATTGAGAGTATTCAATAGCCAAGATTCAAGCTGTTAGTTCTGAATGGACACACAGCTCACATGGCATTTTTTCTGTTCTCTGACTGGATGGGTGTTATGGCATGGGATGCTCAATTTTACAAGTTCAGCATTTATTTTCTGTGCATAATGCCTCATACGAACTTAAAATTTGCTATTTCTGTGACCATTCCTGCCAGCAAAGTCATTCACTACAGCTGGGATTTTTAAAGGCACCTAAGGGGTTCAGGTGCCCAAGACCCATTCTCCTTGGAGAACCACAGTCTAAAATATTGACTGCAAGCGCACACAAAAGGGACATAAGCATAGGATAAGAACATTAATTTTTCATTTGAGCAAATATTCACAGAAAACTTGTTGAGATATTTGCCCAGTTTTTGTGCTTAAGTTCAGGAGCAACAAAAAAAATGACCCCCCTCTTATTCTTACCCTAATTTTTTAAAACAACAACAAAACATCATCCTTGAAAAACTGAAAGGAATCTTGCTTATGGAAATATTTTAAAAAGCTAATTTTATGAAGGCATGGTGATAATATAAGTTTTGTGGTTTAGATCCTATAGCACACTACTTAACTGGTTTTAATGTACTGAAATGTAAAGATGTTCTAGTTTTATCTACACTTCTATTACTTTGTATATAAGAAAGCTGACCCAAAGGCATAGACTTCCATTTTTCTTCAGAAAAATACTGGTTGTGCATATTTATTTGACTCTCAAATGCATTATCTAAAGTACATCTGAGGTAAGTAGGCATATGGATATGTATATGCATACACATACAAAGCGTAGCTATACCAGCCTCCTGAACTAATTCTGTTAACTGTAGCCAATTAGAAATTGTATTAGCTATGCCTTTATTGAGGTTGAATAAAGTTTAAAAGAATCTGAGTTGGGGAAAGAATTCACAGCCTCTAAATCCATGTGGCAGATGTGTTAATCACTATAAACCATGCTTAGAAGACTAAGCATTACATCCATTGCTTATTTCACAGTACTGCACAGCATGAGTGATTTTTGTTTCTAGGGTCTGAAGAAATAGTAAAAAAATTAAAATACTTTTTTTAAGAAAAGGAAAGGAAACATTGAAGTATACCCACCTATTTATTATTAGATAAACACGACCATTGACTTTAGCATGGCTACGAGGTAAGAGATGAAAGCACAAGAATGTATGCGATGGCAAAGGAGAAATGAGTTAAAGAGAGAAAAAAGGAAACTGTTAAACAGGAATGAATGTACTTTGTTACCTGTAACAGAGGCAAGCATTGTCACAACAAGGCACTAAGTCTAAACACTTATTCACTTATTGCAGTGAAAAAAGATTAGGAAGCCTATACGTACAATAGCATTACTGGATGGCAAGCAACTTCCACTAGAAGGATGGTAGGTAAATCTCAGGTACCACAAAAAATGTCAGAATGGGTTTTATTCTTTAGCTTAATCTCATATTTGTCATATACAAAATGTATTGCTTCTTTTGATGGACATATGTCTATTTAAGGTACTTATATGATCCCCTTAACTGTCTTCAATGTACTTATCTGCACAATAAACCTATGGGTTAGGAAAGTACCATTCTCTCCATTTTATAAATAAGAAATGTTGGCATAGAGAGGTTAAGTAGCTTGCTTGAGGTCACAAGGATAATCTTTGACAGAGCAGGGAATCTGGGAACCTGGATCCCAAATAAGTGCCGTAACCACTGGATCACCCTTCCTCTCTCTTGAATATACTTTTCAACAGCCCAATTCTGCCACTTTGAGACATATCCATGAGTTAATTCCATTGTGCCAGATTCTACCAACTTTCCTTCTGGTAGAAACTTCCTCTGACATTCATTGTGCCATCTTTAATCATGTCTGAGTAGTACCGTACTCCACAAATAGTCCCAGTGATTTCAATGAATCTTAGTTTCAGATTAAGGACTCAGTTCAGGAAAACATTCTTGTTCAGGACAGAATTTAATAATGGGTTTAAATGTAAATATGTTCTAAATCCCATTGAATACCATGGGAATTAAAGCACACGTGTAAGTGTTTTCATGAACTGGGGTTTAAAATCTAATTACCAGTTTCTCTATGAAAATGACTAAATCTCCAGTGTTGTCCACATACTGAAAATAAAGTTTTGTCTTTCTGTAGCAATCAGTTTATACAACACAGATAAAATGAACAGATGTAGAAAAAAATAGCAGGAATGATAAATGTGGTGCTAAGTCACTAGATCTTTTAAAATGAAATGAATGAATGACAGCATGTTGCTTTGATGGCTTTATAAGAGCTAGACCTTATTACTGTACATAACTACTTGTAATAGGTTTTCTGTATCATAACATCTTAATTTTCTGCACAACCAGGTTTTTACAGCTGACAGCACTGCCCGACCAGTATCAGTAGCTCTGCCAAATCAAGATGCAGTTTATTCTGCTTCATGAAGTATGAACAAAAAATTGAAGGCTAAATTCTGGTTCCAGAAGCCTTACAGGTGGTGTCAACTGACACCTGACACTGTGCTTGATCTACAATAAAATGTGTGCAGTTACCATATTCTGTTCTATCCCCCCAAAATGACAATCCCTCAGCCCAGGTAACACCACTGCTCAAAAGCAATCATCAAACTGGGTCAGATTCAGGTGCATAGCTGCATGATAAGGAAAAGTTCTTTTAATTGAGTATCTTGCATCTTTTGCTGTTCAAAGAATTTGCAGCACAAAAGAAGGTTCACACACAGATTCTCTCAAGAGGGCCTTGCATTTCCCATGTGATTTGCTACTTTGCTAACATTAAAAAAAGAGAAAAGAATGAAACAGAGAAAGATGTTTGGAAAAGCAAATAAAGACAAGATTGCTAGAAATTTATCAACAATTTTTTACAGTCCATTTAAAATGTACACTTAAGAATTCTGCACATGTATGTTCAAAAAGTAGAACTTATTCTAAATGCAATGCTGAATATGAACACTGCACATGTATGCTGTACCTTTAGGTATAGACATATCAAGATGTTATACCAGATAGCTGATCTGCATTACCAGAGACATTCCTTTATTTCCTAAATTTCAAGCCATTAAACAAATGGGGTCAAATTCTCAACTGGTGTAAATTGGTGTTGCTGCATAATTAATTTATGGTACAATGCCATAAATTCATGACCTCATTGCATCACCCATGCTATATATTTAGAATGCAAATGTTTTACTTCAAACTAACCTATCAAAATACAATCTAAACACTTTGTTACTTCACAAAAATAACAGTCAAATCCCATTTCTAAAATCCCATTTTATCTCCTAATCTTTTGTAATATGATCGCAGCACAAAATTATTTTTCTGCGGAAAAATCTGTACAACATTGACTATCCCAAGATGGAAGGGCTGAGAGAATCACAATGCTCTGTTATACATTTTGATTAATTTGCTTAATAGTCTAGCAAGCTGGCACAGTAGATAGGCCAAGATTTTCAAAGGTGACCAGTGCTTTAATTTTTGAGAGCTCGGTAAGAGACACCTTAATAAAGGGGCTTGATTTTCACAGGGCAGATGAGCAGCACTTTCTAAAATTCAGGCCTCTTGAATGTATCTCAGTTTGGGCACTGAAATACTGGGTAGTCAAAATCAACAGTTACTTTGAAAATCTTCCCTATTATTGACAGGATTCTTAAAAAGCACATGTGGCACTTAGGCACCTAAGGTCCATTGAAAGTCAGAGGGTGTTTGGAAAAACAATGAGGAGTCCTTCTGGCACCTTAGAGAATAACAAATGTATTTGGTTATGCCTAAATAAATTTGTTAATCTCTAAGGTGCCACAAGGACTCCTAGTTGTTTTTGCTTATTCAGACTAACAGGGTTACCACTCTGAAATGGGTGTTAGGTGTCATAAATGTCTTTTGTGCTTTGAAAATCTACCCCAAAATCTAAACCTGTGAGTGAGTGAGAGTGAGTGTGTGTGTTTGTTTTGGGTGGTGGGCTAATCAGTGGGTTATAAAAAGGGCAAATAACATTTCCTGCAAAGTAAATGGTTAGAGAACAGTACTATCTTATGGACAACTAGTAGCTTTGTTTACTTTTTTTGTTTACCTGTAAATAGTGCTGTCCTGTTTGCTTGTTACAGCTTTTAAGTCAGTGAGCTGGAGGAAACGGTCATGGAAGTAATGAAGGTGTAATATACACACCAATAAGAAAGAGGTTGGAATAAAGATACGTGTGAATAGCTCAGCCACAGAAAATTGTTTTAAACCAAGATCCTCTAGTCTGAAAAATAAAAGAAGTCACTAAGTCACCTGTTCAAAATGAATTTTACAACATTTCTCCCATATCATGGTACAATAAGTAAGACTGTACCTGCTGTGTATCTTTTATCTTTTCATTTTTCTGAACAAAAGGTAAGAACAATGCAAATGTACCTTATCTTGCCATTTAACCCTTTAAAGGTATGAATCACATTAAATGAGCACTATTAAATAAATCACCACAGCCACAAAATTTGTAGATTTAATTTCTTTCCTATATCAAATGTTTTCAGTGTAGTATTTCAGAGTCAGCTTTTCCAGGTCCAAGCCAACCACTATGCTGTTACAATATTGTAGGCGATGGAAAACAGCAAAAGAGATTTGTTCTGCTTCCACAAAACCATTTACAAAACCTATTTAAGATGGCAGCTTTGGGATATATCGGCTGTTTCAGAAGATTTTGTTTGAGGTTTTCTGTTTTTATTTTTAATTTGTTTTTAAGAGGCTTCAATTTTTTTTTTAAGGTAGGGTTTTGCTTTTGGGAGAATGATTAGCCAAAGCAAAAGGTTTTGCAGGACACCTCCACTTGTCCCCCATGTAGTTAGAAATTAGGGCGGGTAGTCAGAAAGAGGGACAGCAAATAGCAGGGACACCAAAATGTTTAGTGACATTTTTGTATGGGTGAATGTGACAGCAGAGTTGTAGGAACAGATATTTGCTTGTGTGCATGGGGCAGCAGAACCCTCAAAGTCATAGTTGGAAAAAATGTCAGGAAACCTTCTCCATTATAAAGTGGAGGAAGGAAGCCAAAGGATGAAAAACATCACCATTTCTCTCATGTCAAAATTAATGTGAGCCCAGGGTTGCAAATTGCTTACAAATATTGGTGAAAATCTCATCTTTTTCACTATGAAAATCTGCAACCAAAATAGCGAGTTTCACACAGATCTATACAAAGACTTTGTAACAGTATGAAAAAAAAAATCACTAGCCATCTGCTTGTGTACAATAAGTCCAAGTAAAATGAAGATACTCACTTTTTTTCATCTAGCCCTGTCATGTTCATCCACAAGCCAGGAAATGATTCAAATTGATATGTATATATGAAGATAAGCACCAGCATGGTGTAAACAACCACTGACATCCAAAAATATTTTAGGATTCGCCGCCACCATTCATAGTGTACCTGGGAATCAGCCATTGAAGATGGTAAGGCAAACAGAGTCAAAGCGGAAGAATCCACCAAACTATTTATACTGTTGTACAGGCAGAGGGCTATAAAAATATAACCCTTTCCCCTAAACTAACAACATTATTTTATTCTTGACATAACATCAACTCTCATAGGTACTTTTCAGAGACATGTCCATGTATCAAAGGGAAAATCAATCTTTGTAGTATCATAGTATTGTTCGCTTTATGGTCTACAGGTAAGCAACGGAAAAGTGGCCATCATCAGCAATCAAACATGAAGTCATGCCATTCTATTGTTAAGATCATTAGTATTCCTAAATTCAGATAGGGATGGTTAAATTGGCTTGGCTAAAACAGCAATGCTGAATCTTAGTCCAAAATTCTAAACAAACCCCAATTTGATCCATTTTTACGTTAACTTTTTTCATTTCCCCCCTCTTGTTTATATAAGGTCTATTTTTCCAAGTTCCAGCTAGGATCGGAAGGAAAACAAGTCAGAAATCTCATGAAACAACCTGTTCTCATGAGTTACCCAGATCAATTCTGCAGACCCAAAAGAGGTTTGAGTACTTTATTAGTAGTATTTTTTTACTAATTTATTTCTAGGGTGCCCATGACCATTGAATCTGGATTCTTGTTCAGCCAAGCATTCATATGTTTGGGTACTTATCCAACTACAACTTTTCTTCTTTCTCCCATCAGCCAATCTATTGAGGTTTAATAGAATCAAAACTCTTCAAATGGTCTAAGCTGTTGGGAACTAGAGAAAGGAAAAATACCCAGTGGATTAAATTATTAAAATTGCTCTCAGTTACACTGTTGCTAAGTCAAAGAGGAGGCACCAGTGCAACCAAAGGAAGAATTTTGCTTAGTATTGCTCTCATTTACCTGGTACAGGGCCACGCAGAAGAGGAAGAGCATCATATAGATGATTTTGTACATGACAATTCTACCCTCAAAACTGACAAAGAAGAACATTCCTCCGCAGACATAAATCCAGTACTTAATGAACATAGCCATCACCAAGTTTCCGAGGACTTTCATAATGTCCTGTTCATCCTCATCTTCTTCATCCGCTTCCTCTGTCACTTCCGCTTCTTGCAATTCCTCTTCTGCAAAGACACAAATCAAGTTACATCACCCCCAATCTATTTTATACGATCTTTCCTTTATAGGATCTTTCCTTGTAATTGTAAATGAGGTAAAGCATAGAAGCTTTATGCAGGACATGGAAGCTTATGAAGAAATTTAGCCAAGGTGCATTTAGATGTATGTCTGAATTGACTTTAAAATCTCTACTTCTGATTGAGGGAGAAGATTCACCATAAGGCTTCAGCTCCCATTGAATCACTGATGGATGTTTTCCATGTACGCCCTTCTCCTTTTATGGTTAAATTTTGTGTACAGTGATTTTTTTTTTCGGGGGCAGGAGGACGGCAAGTGTGTTGTAGAAGGTTTTTCCTGTATTTCCCATTCAAGCTATTTATTTTGTCATATCATTTTCTTTAGTTCGACTGTAAAGAGAGTTTATGTATTTTGTTTGATGTTATCGAGTTCAAAACTATTTTATTATGTTTCCTAAGAAATCTGTAGTGCATGGATTTAGCAACATATTGTTTAGCCCTAGTCAATAATAGATGCAACATTCCGATTACTTTAGCAATAAGAAATGAAGTAACAATAACTTCCTACATTGATTGAAGCAGTCAAACTTGATATACTTTTACCTTTTTCTTCATTTTCATCATCTTCAACTTTGACCTCAGCTAAAGTAGCTTCTTTTAGCTGAAGCACTTTCCGCTCTGTGAGGTGTTGCCTAAGCAGTAGCCAGAAAGTAATTGTGAAAAGGATCTGCAAGCAAAAATCAAAACAAAAACAAGAGAGAGAGACTAATTGTACATCCTAGCTCCTGCTAATATTAACAGATATTTTGAAATGTTTTTCATTCCTCTGTTTTCCACTATCCAGCAAAATTGGCAAAGAACACATTTTTGGAAGCTAGGTCATTTAGGCAACCTATTCCATTAAAAGAAAGTTTATTTTACTTCCGATTGTCATCCAGTTTGGGTAGGAAAATGACTTTTCATTCTGTGGCCTTTATTAATAGGTTTCTCTTTTGATTCCTTGTGCTAGGAGAGGATAGTCTATTATTCCCTAACAAGGCACATAAATAAATAAATAAATCTTTTTTAACAAAGGAGTATATTTTTGTGTTTTGTATACTGCCAAATTCAACAAGTGTCAGCATTGAGAGCCAGCCAGAACACAGAAAACAGTATCGCTCCTGTTTATCATGGGCTTGAGCCTATATCCATTGCAGTAAAAGCTTCCACGGATTTCAATTGTTCAGGATCAAGACTCATTTCATTACTTTATATAGAAAACAAGACTAACATTTTAAATGAGACATACAAATAACCAAATATTTGGTACATTCTACTGTGGTGCTGCTGCTGCTAACCAGACTGATGATATATAATATAAAAAGTAGGGCTGTCAATTAATCACAGTTAACTCACTTGAATAACTCAAAAAAATTAATTGTGATTAATCACACAATTAAACAATAGAATACCAATAGAAATGTATTAAATATTTGGAGGCTTTCTACATTTTCAAATATATTGATTTAAATTACAAGAATACAAAGTGTACAGAGCTCACTTCATATTATTTTTATTACAAATATTTGCACTGTAAAAATGATCAAAGAAATAGTATTTTTCAATTCACCTCATACAAGTACCATAGTGCAATCTCTTTGCTGTGAAAGTGAAACTTGCACATGTAGATTTTTTCTGTTACACAACTGCACTCAAAACCAAAATAGTGTAAAACTTTAGAGTCTAAAAGTCCATGCAGTCCTATTTCTTGTGCGGCCAACTGCTAAGAGAAACGAGTTTGTTTACATTTATGGGAGATAATGCTGCTCACTTCTTATTTACAATGTCACCTGAAAGAGAGAACAGACATCTGCATGGCATTTTGTAGGTGGCATTGCAAGGTATTTTTGTGCCAGAAATGCTAAACATTCGTATGCCCCTTCATGCTTTGGCCACCATTGCAGAAGACATGCTTCCATGCTGATGATGCTCGTTTAAAAAAAATATTAAATTTGTGACTGAACTCCTTGGGGGAGAATTGTATGTCTCCTGCTCTTTGTTTTACCTGCATTCTGCCATATATTTCATGTTACAGCAGTCTCGGACGATGACCCAGCATGTTGCTCGTTTTAATAACACTTTCGCTGCAGATTTGACAAAATGCAAATTAGATAGCAATGTGAGGTTTCTAAAGATAGCTACAGCACTCAACCCATGATTTAAGAATCTGAAGTGTCTTCCAAAAATCTGAGAGGGATGGGGTATGGAGCATGCTTTCAGATATTTTAAATGACCAACACTCCAACGCAGAAACTACAGATCCCAAACCGCCGAAAATGAACGTTCTGCTGGTGACATCTGACTCAGATTATGAAAATGAACATGCGTTGGTCTGCACTGCTTCAGATAGTTATCATAGGAATGGACATATGTCCTCTGAAATGATGGCTGAAGTATGAAGGTACATCTGAATCTTTAGCGCATCTGGCACATAAATATCTTGCGATGCGAGCTACAACAGTGCCAAGTGAATGCCTGTCTCACTTTCAGGTGACATTATAAACAAGAAGTGGGCAGCATTATATGTAAAATGCCTACCTCCTTCAGGCCCCAATCCCTGAAGAAGATGTCTGAGCACTACAACAAGAGAAATAAATAATAATAAGGACAGGGAAATCCAATTTTAAAAGGAGTAAAAAGGCACCAGATTAGCTAAAAATAAATACTAAAATAGATATCAAAACTGCTAAACATACAAACATAATGGGTAAGTGAAGCCCTTTCATGAATGGCAAATGCACCAAAAGTTTGGGTCAACACTTTTAAGCTATCGATTGAAGGGGGTGTCGGGGTGGAAACTCCCTCTGTTGTGCACTGCTAGATGTAATCCGGGTTAGGGCTCAGAAAGCAAATCTTTGGGGTGATTGGACGACTTAGTATGAATCCAGTCCAGATTGGCATGACACAAAATTCTTTCCACAAGGTGGCTGTTAGTGGTGTCCATGAAATGAGTTGGCAGCCTCATTTCAGTTTGCAGAATATGTACATCACAAAAACCATTACAATTGACACTAAATGGTATCTCAAGAGAGGTGGGTCATGGGAACAGCTATCCTTTCCCTTTTAGAGATGGATGATTCACATCAATGTTAAAGTATTTTGGCAGATCAGCACGGAGGAAACTTACTGTGCCACTATGACCATCTCTTTGTTCTTTGGGGTAATAGAGGGCTTCATTCTCTGGTCACATTAACACAGCATCTTTCACAAACATGACAGGCCATTTTATGGCTGTTAAGCTAAGTCCATGAGAGTGGGTAGCAATAAGAGGTTCCACCTCATCAGAAGTGACTATCAACGGCATTGTGCCGACTCTGACACAACTGGGGCAGATCCTCACTGGGGGTAAATTGTCATAGGTCCACTGAAATTAATGATAAATTTACACCAGCTGAGGATTTGTCCTAATTCTCCAGGAGTGCTGGGTAAATGCATAGAGAAGTGGCCACTGCTATGCAACCTTGAGCATTGTATAACATGAGTTTACCCATACGCAGACTGAGCTCTAGTTCGTTCAGCCTCTACCCTCTCTGGAGTCACTGCCAGAATTAGACTAGCTTTTGGAGCTGTGGCATATAGAGGTGTTTTCATACTGCTTCTGACAGACAGCAAAAGTGCACACACACACTTTACATATTTGTGTATGTAAAGTGTGTGTGTGTGTACACGTACAGGTTTCATCACACAAAAGCTGCCTCATAATTCTATTTTATTTCTCTCATTTGTAACAAATCCAAGTACATATTTTTCCCTGCCCTTTCCTTCCATTTTTACCAGGCCAAATACTAATGCTATTTTCTCCCTGGTGAGAACTGTTTTACAAAATTATCTAAATTTGACACATTCGCTATAGTATTTAATTTATCAGCAAGAAGGAATTTTGTGCTATTGTACTTTTTAACCACTCGTCCTGTGCTGTAAACCCCATGCTGAACAGGATTATTTGTTTTATTAAACACCAAAGGACCTGAAGTTTTTTATTGATGGCTAGTGTCTATTGCTTAGTTCTTTAAACTACAGATGTTTGTAAGCAAACTACACTTACCTTCGATGCTAATTCCCCAGGATCCTTCTTTTCTAAAAATCCAGAAACTTTAGGAAGCTCATCATTATTGAGGTCAATACTCCATATATATTGTAATGTTAACAGCAAATTTCCATAAACAACCATGAAAGGTGAACTGATCATAGCATATTTCCTCCGGTCACGAATCATCCAAAGCGTGCAGGACCAGATCAATAACACAAAAGTCAACCAACTGTGATAAGTGATACTCCAAGCCTTGGGTGGGAGAGGAATGGGAGAGAGAGACAAAAATGTTCATAGACTCACTTAGTTTCAGTATTACTGCATACAGTCAGTAAAATTTTTTACAGCACTGCCCAACTTCACACACATTGTCTACGGTATATTTTAATGTTTCCATGTTTGCATGGAGATTTAGCCATATGACTCCCTTTTATGTTAATGAAAATTGGGCCACTGACAGCTACAGTAAATTCTCTGGACTACATGCTGTAAACAGATTCCTAGGAAATTCACAGTTAAGACAACTTTTCTTTTTGTCTGGTACTTTTGCGGCTTGATACTTCAGTAGATGTGTTAGTTTAGGTCTCCCAGAGTTCAGCAGTGAGTGTAAAGCAAGCTTTAGATTTCAGTCTCTGTTGTACTCTAGTTATTAGAGATGAAGTAGACTTAGACTGATCTAGCCTAACCCAACCCAGTGTAGCATTGCTCCGTACAGTATAGTCAAATGCTCTGCTCATTTTATAGGTATCAAACAACAGGTTACTTAAAACTGTTCTGGACAATATGCTTTATTATAGCATGGGGGAAGAGTCTTTTTATTAAACACTATTACTGATTTTGGACTAGATTCTGGTATTGGCATAGTATAAATCTAGTGTAATTTAGCTGAAGTCGATGGAGTCTTAATTTCTTTTTTTTGTTTGTTTAGAAAAGCATGAAATATTAAGAATATTTTAATCAAGGCTGGATTAGTCTTGAATTGATAAGGTGTCCATTATAGCCTCTGAGAATCATGCATATGCTATTCTTCCATTAATATACAAGACGGCAACACATTCAATGGGTCACATTTGGGTATGGTATAAGTGGAACAGCAGCTGAATTTGTTTCACAACACTTAGAACACAGATCATTCAGAGCAGATATTATCTCAACTTAAGGCTAGAAGAAGGCTCAACTCCATCACTGATGCTAACAGATTTGAACCCTGAATGGAATTTAAAGTAATTAAAGTACATGTGCAACAGTCATTTAAAAAAATGAACATACCACAGTAAGAAAATAACTACTTACTAACATCTCAAAAAGCACTATATTCAATCCAGATTCTGCACGAAGAATCTGCTATGTTTTGTTTATCTCCAGAGACTTTTCATGCTAAGGGACAGCAAACAAAAGTCTGAAAACCATACCAAAAATCTGTTTTCTTTTGCTATATGCAAACAAAAAGTGGCCAAACTATTAAAAAAAAAAAATAAGGCAAGATTGGGCCAAGACACTTTATGGTAAATTGTATCCCAGTTGACACCTTTTCAAAATAGTAAAACCAGACCTTGGAAGTGCTGACAGAGAACTATCTATCATGTTGTGAACTTGCTACAGTATAATCCAAGGCTAATTTGCAAAAATGACCCTATGTTTTAAGGGATACGCAGTGTAATTTCAAAAAGAAGAAAATTAATCATAAAAAAAATTGTTGACAAAAAAGTTTATTTCCCTACGTCTTCCTTGTGTAGATGAAAGAAAAAAATGTTTAAAGTTTTATTTTCATACAGAGCTTGAACTAAATGCATAGATTCGATTTGAAATAGAAACAGCAAGTTTAGATTTACTGTATGACTATGAAGTGCTTTCTTTTTGCAGACAATTTCTGAATTCAGTAAATGCATTAAAACCCACTAAAAAAACTTTTGAACTATCGGAAAAATTAGCACGTTGACCATTTTCTGATCTGCCACAGGTAACAAAATCCTATGTAGTCTAAAGCTAGAATTTTAAGCCCCGATTCTGTAACGGAATTCCTGTGAGCAGAAACCTGTGCCCTGCCCCATAAGGAGTTGGGGGTAGGATCTAGCACAGGGGTTCTCACACTGGGGTTCAGGACCCCTAAGGGGTTCACGAGGTTATTACATGGGGAGGTCACAAGCTCTCAGCCTCCACCCCAAGCCCCGTTTTGCAGCCAACATTTATAATGGTTTTAAATATATTAAAAAGTGTTTTTAATTTATAAGGGGGTAACACTCAGAGGCTTGCTATTTGAAAGAGGCCACCAGTACAAAAGTTTGAGAACCACTGATCTAGCATAATTTGAGGGGTAATGTTTTAATAAACCACATGCATCCAACAGATTCAAATATCAGGTCCAGATTTTACAACGTTAAAGTAAACACCAATGAAAAATCAACATGACAAATCACCCTTCACCAACACATTTGGAAGATAAATATATTTATGCTGTCAATAATGTGGCAGAAGTTCATTTCCAGAGTTAGATGACATCTATAATTAGATTATGTCTACTACCCAACTCAATTATTTTTGTCCTTTACACATACCATCATTGCAATCAGAGCACAAATGTAACTTTGTTTCATGATAAAATGGAAGACAGTGACCATGGCGTGTATTTTAACATTTTCTTTTTTCTCCTCAATGTCTTCCTCCTCTTCTTCTTCCTCTTCTTCCTCTTCTTTCTTTTCTAAGTAGAAAAAGATTCTTACAGTGCAATTCAAATAAGTCTAATGGCAATGCATGTACACACAGTTCAAAATCCTACAGTCCTTGCACAAATTGAGTAAATCTTGCAGGAATTAGGCCATTGTATTCTGGTTTAGTGAAGTCAGATGCTCCCCATGTGGCAGAATGTTGTGCTACCATTAGAGCACTCAGCCGCACCAATATTAATAAATGTTGATATCTTGACAATGACCTGAGAACCACAGGAAAAACCCAGAGAAGTACGGTTCGTACGGTCATGGAAAGACATTAAATAAATGTGTTGGTGGGCAGGCAAGTACAGTATTTTAGATAATATGTACCTGCAACTTCATTCCAAGATCTGCAAGTTGATTGGAAGTCATTACTGTGGTAGGATAAGAACAGCCATACAGGATCAGACCAATGAGCCATCTATCTTAGTATCCTGCCTCTGACAGTGGCCAGTGCCAGAGCTTCAGGGGTCTACAGAATAGGGCAATTTCAAGAGATTCACCTCTATCCTCCCCTTCCAGCTTCTGGCAGTCAGAGGTTAGGGGTGCCATCAACATGGGGTTATAGCCTTGATGATGTTGGCTAATAGCCACTGATGGGACTATCATCCATGAACTTATCTAGTTCTTTTATGAACCCAGTTATACTTTTGGTCATCACAACATCCCCTAGCAATGAATTCCACAGATTAATTGGGCATTTTGTGACAAAGTATTTTATTTTGTTTGTATTATATCCACTATTAATTTGAGTGATCCCTGGTTTTTGCATCGTAGGAAAAGGTAAATAACTTTACTATTCACTTTTTCCATACCATTCATGATTTTATAGACCTCTATCATGCCTCTCCTTAATCATCTCTCTTCTAAGATGAACATCGCTATTCTTTTTAGTCTCTTCTTGTAAGGAAGCCATTCCAGACCCTGATTCGTCTTTGTCACCCTTCTCTGAACCTCTTCCATTCCAACTATTTCTCTTTTCAGATGGGGTATTTAAACTGGAAACAATATTCAAGGTGTGTGTTTACCATGGATTTATATGGTGGCATTATGATATTTTCTGTCTTATTTTCTATCCCTTTCCTAATAGTTCCTAACATCCTGTTAGCATTTTTGACCTCAGCTGGGCCTTCAACTGATAGATAGTTGAAGAACTATCTGTTATGACTCCAAGATCTTTTTCTTGAGTGACAACAGTTAGTTTAGAATCCATCATTATACATGTGGAATTGGGATTATTTTTTCCAATGGCATTACTTTTCCCTTATCAACACTGAATTTCATCTGCCAAATTGGTTGGCCAGTCACCCAGTTTAGTAAGACCCCCCCTGTAACTCTTTGCAGTCAGCTTTGGACTTAACTATCTTGAATAATTTTATGTAATCGAAAAATTGTGCCACTTCATGGTTCACTCTTTTTCCAGATCATTTATGGGTATGTTAAATAGGACTAGCCCCAGTAAAATTCCCTTGGGGACTCCACTGTTTATCTCTCTCCATTCTGAAAACTGACCATTTATTCCTATCCATTGTTTCCTATTTTTTAACCAATTACTGATCCCTGAGGGGACTTTCTATGTTATCCCATGCCAAATAAGTTTTCCTGATGAGGGACTTTGTCAAATGCTTTCTCAAAATTCAAGTACACTCTATTGCCTGTATCACCCTTCTCCACATGCTTTGTGACACTCTCAAAGAATCTTAATTGATTGGTGAGCCATGACTTCTCTTTACAAAAGCCATGTTATCTCTCCCTCTGGAACCTTTTAAAAATGTGTTTCATATTAGCTACTTGCCAGTCATTTGGTACTGATGCTGGTTTCAGCAGCAGGTTACATACTACAGTTAGTAGTTCTGAAATTTCATATCTGAATTCCTTCAGAACACTTGGGTGAATACCATGTAGCCCTGGAGACTTATTGATGTTTAATTGATCAATTTGTTCTAACAGTTTCTTAAATCTTATGACAAGCTTCTAAACAAAAAATGCACGTGGCAAAGAATTTAACTATAGAGTAAATAATAAAGTACCAAACACATGGGTTTATTCCCAAATAACTGATGTTACTACCTGACATGTCATCTGATGGCTCCCATTTGTACTGTGGGGTTGAATAAATATCAGCTTTGGCAGGGCCATTCTCCAAGTGAAGTGTGGGGTGAATGGTGTGATAATCTACAGGAGTCCCATTCACTGTTACGAGCAGGACCTGTCAGACGAGGATTGGAGAAAGGCATTCCTTTTAGAAAAACTCCTGTGTGAGTGAAACTACTACTTACTAACTTTCACTAGGTATTGTTTTTAAAATATGAAAGAAACAATGAAATCACTGAACAATCACACATCAGACATGATGTTAACACAATTGTCCTAAGAATAATTTTAGCAGACCATTTTATGCTAACAAGAATTATTACACTGATTTCATTACATTTTCTTTAACAAAATATTAATAATAATGATGAGGGTGCTCTGCATTTCCACTGTAATTCTGATAAAAGAATAACAAAGCTCTTTATGAACATCACTTAATTCTCAAACCATCACTGTGAGGTAGGCATTACACCTATTTAAAAGACAGGCCAGTTGAGGAATGGAAAGGTTGTACCTTCTGCTAGGTGACACAGGCAATCTCTGGCCAAGCTAGGAAAGAACCCCGATCTTCTGACTATTTCTACGCCATAGCCATGAGTCCCATCCAGCCTTGTGGCTGAATATTTTTCAAAGTTAATTTTCTGTCTAATGGTTTCTAGTACCAATGAAGATGATGAGTATAAATTATTTGCATTTTTAAATCAGTAAAGTGATCTGCATTTGTAACAATTAATAAAAAATAGTTGTGTTTGTTACAACTGTTTCTTACTCAATGTTTATGCCACTATTTGAACTTTCCTTTCTGCAATGTGTTGCTGACCATTGTCCTTGTTTGGCAAGGATTTCTAGCAGCTGACCAATGCAAATAGGCCAGTTTTACAGAACCAATCTCATTGCAAAATATATTGGGTGGTTTCCTGATGCAGTAGATGTCACAAGAGCTGGAGGCCATATTCCGGTTTGGTTACAGCTGTTTCCAGGCTGAATGGAGGAGGAGACCTGCAATCCCATTCGTAAGCATATGGGGCTGAAATAAAGTTTCATACTTTCCACTATTTTAATATTTAACTCAGGTATGTGGTCATATTTGCAGGGCCCCAGCAATTCATCAAGAAGACTTTAAAAACACATCACAAAGAAGGAATTAAACCAGTTTTAGGGTAGCTTATGTTAGAAAAGCAGAGATGCATGGACACAAGGATTTAAAATACAAGAAACTAAGGAAGATCTTTTGCCACTTATTACAACCTCAAATATTCTAATGCCATAGGAGATACTTAGTAAATTTAAATAATCAAGATTTTGGATAATCAAAGGAGTTCTCAATGTAATTAACAGACAATGGGAAGATGACCCTGTTTTAGATAACAGGGAGGTTTGGATAATCAAGGTTGTAATATAATGGCTAGACTAATAAAAAGATTAGAACATTTAAAAATTTCATGTAAACATGTCTCTATACGGTATATGGCATAATCCATATTTACACCATCTATATGAGTACAAATAAATTGCAAAGACTGATTGTATACTAACATCAGATGGCTTGTATTCATCTTGAGTCATTGACAGAAGCTGTAAAAAGCAATGCAAGGACAGATTATTAATGAAGACGCATAGCTCAAGCAGTAATAAGTTTAATAGATGCATGCATATTTGCTGACCCTCTCAACAGATCTGAATTAAGAAATTCAGTAAGAATTTTCAGGAGTCAGCAGAATTGTATATTATGCCAAATAAATCAACATTAATTTTAGCATAATTATTGGCATAAACTTAGTTTTAAGTGTCTTCATTCCAAATCACAACTGAAGACATTATATTGAAATTATATGTGATGTCATGGGAATTCATCAATATGTTATTACAGTTAGTTTCAAATGACTTTCCAATGAGACACTTAAAATTAAGGTTTTTTAAATGATCATTAGAATTTATCTATGTATAAAATCACTGTCAACAGAATTATTATACTAGGACACAAATTTTATACCTACATTTAAAAATATTAATAATATTTAAATTACTGGACGAGCACTTCATTTTAATCAATGACATCTAATTACTTCCCTCCATCATTCAGCAAAAAGTATTGATATATTATGAAGCAGTAGATAGAAATATAGAGATCACCAAAACACACACTAGTAATTTCTATTTGTTGAAAATTTGATAGATAATAATTACAGAGCTAAAGGCTGCAGTCTTTTCTCAGGCAAAACTCACGCTTGAAATCAATGGGAATTTTGCTTGAGAAAGGACTGTAAGCTGCGACTTAGAAGAAGAAAACAGTATGTTGAAAGATTTTAAGAATACTCAAACTCATCTTTCTGCATCATATTGGCTTTTCCAAGATTACATTTGGTTTATAGAAGATGTATCTTTTGGACAAGAGAACACATTTCTCTACAAATAATCAGCACCACAGGTAGTGGAATCCAGAATAGAGTGGAAACTTTTTGTTTGGTTGGTTTTCGGTTCTTTTTTTAAAAGAAAGCAAGCTTTGGGACCCATTTTTTCAGTTTTTATTTATGAAAGTGGCCCTCTTGAGTTAGGCTGATAGGGTTGGTCCCTTGCTCTGTGACATGAGAGCACTGTGTGAAGCACAATGATCCACACCACATAATCAACTTTTACTGCCTTAGACTTTTAAGTCTACATGAAACTTTGTAGAGAACCATGGCCTTACAACAGGACATAGCAAAGGCTTCAACTGTATTATAGGAGTACTAGTCTAAAAGCCTGTGTACACGGGCCAACGGTAATGGCTTGCGACCCACCGAGTCTCTCAGCTCTCTCCCCCCTCCCCACTCCAAGGGCCCCCCCTCCACTCGCTCAGCCCCCCCTGCCCCCCACTCCAAGGGCCCCCTCCACTCGCTCAGCCCCCCCTTCCCCCACTCCAAGGCCCCCCGCTCGCTCAGCCCCCCTCCCTCCACTCCAAGGCCCCCCTGCCTGCACCTCCTGCGTCCAGCCACCCTCCTGCCCGTGCTCCCGAGCCTCTGATCCAGACCTTGCTTCCCTCTCGGTGGCACACGCGCGGCGGCCATGTTGTGCTGCCGAACTACACCTTTCAGCATGCCGTTCGTCTGGGCCGTCTCTACTGCGCATGATGGCTTCACACACACTTCTCTAGCCGATTATTATATAGGATATCCATTTGATAGTTTTTATAATATACAATTTTGACTGGGGAAGCCCCTTTCTGTATTCCAAACCATTAGTAAAGAAAGCGAGGAATATTTGGAGCACCTTGGAGACTAGTTTATTTCAGCATAAGCTTTCGTGGGCTATAGCTCACTTCATCAGATGCATAGAATGGAACAGAAGTAAGAAATAAACTAGTTAGTCTCCAAGGTGCTACAAGTATTCCTCGCTTTCTTTACGGATACAGACTAACATGGCTGCTATTCTTAAACCATTAGTGCGTCTCTTGGGTAATAGATCCTTCAACAAATGCAACTCTTATCTAATCTAGTTCCTTCTATTCCTATGTGTGTGAACATCCCTATCACCTACTGCCCACTTATTACACTGACTCAGATCCACTTCTGTTGAAACCATCATCCATACCTTCAGCTCCTCTCACCTAGACTACTGCACCTCCTTTCAATGTCCTCTCCAAGCTCCAGCTTTCTAGAATCCAGTGAGTGTGGAATGCTATCTTTAAACATATGCCAACAGCCTCAAACAACTCCATTGGGGCAGTTTCATTTCAGGATCTGGTTCAAAACTATCTTTCTTGTTTATAAAATCCTGCATGGAATTGTTCCTATCTAGCAGACTTTGTCCTCTTGTTCTCCCCTCTTTATTCCTTCCCCTCATGGAACACACGCTTCATCTCGCCCTCAACAACATCTCAGCACCGACAGTTTAAAGGGTTTTTTCTCTGCAGCACCTCTGAACTCCTGTACTGAACTTGGAACTGAACTCTTGTATATCTCCGCTTCATTTGTTATTTAATTGCTCTTTCCCACTGTCATCATTTCACTTTTTAATGTACACTACCGCTGCTCTGCGAATCATTCTGGAATACAAATTGTCTGAAAGTTGTGATACCATATATATCATATCACATCTTTTAACTGCCTTTTGTTGACTTGTGTTATCACCATTCCAGATCAACCAGTATGAAGTTTGAGATACTTCCATCATATGTCTTCACTGGCTTTTCTAATAGAAGCTGAGGATATAGGAGTTTTGAAGTTACTACTGCAATTGTTGGGGATATGGGAGTATAGCAATCTGTTTGTTGTAACTGTTCAGTGTCCAGTTCATTGAGAGCAGTTTTTATTATTACTACTACTACTGCTATTGTTACTTCAATCACAGTACTCTTGGGGATTGGATATGTTAATTTAAGGCTCACCTTTTGGAACCAAAATCTGGGGGCAGCTGGCCATATGAGAATTCCGTAGTGGGCAGGGAGAACAGGACTCTTTGTTGCTATGAAGCTAGTGGACTTGGCTCCTACACCAAGTCTGGTGTAGGAGCCAAGGGGTGTACAGGGAAGAAAAGAAACATCTTGGTGGCAGGCTGGGTTGTATTCAGGGAGGGTGAAGGCAGCTTTGGCTCACCAATTAGGGGCCCTAGTCAGCTGTCAAAGGATAGATCCGCCTTTATCACAGGTATCTGGTTCCTTGACTGCCCTCACTGCTCTCCTGTCCATAGAGCTGACCAGCGCAGGAGAGACTCTAATCCTGGATCTTTTTCTTTTGGAAGCTGGAAACACAGGAGACATTCTGCTTTCCCTTCCTTGCACTGTCCCTTATTTTTCTTCTTCTAAGTTTTACAAAATAATAACATTCCTTTCCCTACCTCAAAGTCCTGGTGTGATGCCAATTACATAATCACTCACACATTATTACTTGGAACTTACACCACATCCCCAAATAGTAATACATTACTTTATGAAGTTACCGCAATAAAATGAACTGCACGTTTGAAACATTTTGATGTGGGGAACCCTTCCCCCAGGTCTTACTTTTCTCTCATCGGCTGTGTAGTGGCTTCCATACCACAAACTTCGTCTCCTTGAGGGTGGGTTGCAGTCTGTTTCTTTGTCTTCTTCGCTGATACCAGATTTCTCTTCATCATCCATCTCCTAAACAATGGGAATGGCAGGGACCATTGCAATTCTTAAATTGTGATTTTCTAAGAGTAGCGCTATGGTGTCTAGATGCTGTTCTTCCTCTAAATTATATGCATTGAAATATCACCTAGTGTTTAATGTACTGTATGTATGATGGATGTGTTTTATCAGTATGACATTTTCAGAAAATGATGACAGAGCTATTCTATAATTGCTAAACCCATCAATAATCAAGATGTTTCCTGATTCCTACAGGATACCATAAGTAACCAGACTTCTACATCCTGCTTTATAGTATAAACCAAACCATACAGTATAATACAGATATGTAATCATTTTAGAGCTAGATGTACTGAAGTTAGAACTCTCTGCTGCTTGTCTATTTAAATGTGAGGACAGCATTTTCTTGCCATACTGAGAAGTAAATTAAATGAAAAACTATTATCTGGACATATGCAATATGTATTCAAAGACTACAGGACTAACACACTAATCCTGTTCCTGATATATGGTAACACAGTAATTGTATCAGAACAATGAACTGATTCAGAACATCTAGAAACCACAACTATGGAATCACATGCCCAAGTTTCTTCCAATCCCCTACCTCTTAGTGGTTAGGTTTTAATCTCACCATGAATAGCAAAATCAAGGATTTTTAGGATAGATGTACATACTCTAAAGTGGGTTATGCTCTAAAGAGGGGAGGGATAGCTTGGTGGTTTGAGCAATTACCCTGCTAAACCCAGGGTTGTGAGTTCAATCCTTGAGGGGGCCATTTAGGGATCTGGGGCAAAAAAGTTTGTCAGGGGACAGTACTTGGTCCTACTAGTGACGGCAGGGGACTGGACTCAATGACCTTTCAAGGTCCTTCCAGTTCTATGAGATAGGTATATCTCCATATATATTTAATCCTGTGAGGAAAAGCACTCTACTAATAAACATCTAAGTCTAACAAACAGGAAGCATTAGAGTCTGATTCTGAATTGCTGATGCACTAACATTATAGTTACCTTAAGCCATACATCATCTCTATGTAATTTCTATCAGCCCTGGCTAAATAGCAGGGAGTTTAGAGAGTTGATTACACAAAAGTATTAAGCCAAATTCTGATGTCATTTATACTGCTGTAAGGCCCCAATTCAGAAAACCAATCTCTATTTAACAAAGCATTTAAGCACATGCTTAACTTCAAACACATGCTAAGGTCCCACCGGCCTTAATGGGAATTAAACATATGTTCAAGTGCTTTACTAAATCACAACCAAAATCCAGAGTATCTCTTGACTTCTGTGGTATTACTCAGGATTTACACTGATGTAAATTAGAACAGATTTTGATCTAGCCAAGTAATTTTCATATTTTTTTCCACTTTCAATGGTCTGGCTCAATGGGGTGAAACTTGATTGTTTTTCTGCTCATTTTATTCTTTCTATTTAGTAGATACATTTTATTTTTTTTGTTTCAAATGATGCCTGAATTAAATTGGCTTTTGATTTACTCCCCCCCCCCTTTCCCCCCCCCCCCCCTCAAGAGGACAGTATCAGAATCAATGTCCACTCAGCTCTGGGAACAATGTTTGTCAGTTTATTTGAGCTCCATCTGCTGACTCTATCAAAAGAGCATAGAGATTTTACTTTTGTCTTCTTCCTCAGACCAAGATTTTCAAAACCAGGACTCTAAAATGGGGCTCTAATGGGGGTTGTGAGGTTATCAGCCCTTCTATATATCAGCCCACTTATTCTGAAGTCCAACCCATGAAATAGAGCTGACATTCACAAAGCTTCCCATGGGAGTAGAGTGCCCAAATAATCTAGGTGGATTTAAAAAGCCCACTCTACAAAACTCATATTAAGCTCCTCTTTTTAAAAAGCTCAGCCTAAATAAGCAGCAGTTATTAATTTATTTTTACTTCTCAAAAGCTTAGCAGCACATTTCACTTATGTATGTATATTTATATTTAGAATCTAGAGGATATTCCAAACCAAATTTTAATAAATGTAAAATAAACTAATTATGAGGCTTAAATTTGCCATGCCACTTTCATGAATTGAAAGTTTTCATATAAAAGTGGCCCACAATGAAACATTTACAAGCAACATTTAGTTTGGCATTGATTTGACCAAACAAACACCAAGTGTACGGAGGTATTGAGATAATGATTTTAAGTTATACCAACTATATGGGTGAAGGTGGGAAATAGTGTCTTGTTTAATCTATTTCAAGGATGAGGAAAAAGCCGCAAAGGAGAGCATCACCTAGCAGACAATCTCACAATTCTAGGCTGCCTTTGACTTGTCCAATACTTCCAGTTCTCCCACCATACAAGCAACTACATTGGTTGAGTGCACTGCTCCAGGAGAGTTTAAGAGTACCACTAATAATGTTCTCCCAACCTCCACCTTCCCCACCAGACTAACTCAAACAACATAGGTCGATGTGATATATGCCATCATGTGCCAGCAATGCCCCTCTGCCATGTACATTGGCCAAACCGGCCAGGCTCTATGCAAAAGAATAAATGGACACAAATCTGATATCAGGAATCATAACATTCAAAAACCAGTAGGAGAACACTTCAATCTTCCTGGCCATTCTATTAAAGACTTGATAGTGTCAATTTTGAAACAGAAAAACTTCCAAAACAGACTCCAATGAGAAACTGAGGAACTGGAATTAATTTGCAAACTGGACACAATAAACCAAGGGCTAAACAGAACTTGCGAATGGTTCTCTCATTACACTAATTGATTGCATTTCCCTAGTTAATTTACCTTAAATAGGTGTTATCTCCTCCCAGACACAGAAATCCATTTCAAAAGGTATTTTTTTCTCCTGCTGATAATGGCCCATCCAAATTAAATAGCCTCTTAGAATTGGTATGCTAATGTACAACCTTTTTTTTGCTTTCTGTGTGCATAAATGTATCTTACTTCTGTTCCATTCTATGCATCCGATGAAGTGAGCTATAGCCCACGAAAGCTTATGCTGAAATAAACTGGTTAGTCTCTAAGATGCTACAAAGTCTTCCTCGTCAAACAATATTGTAAATAGTAGAGGCCTGGTTCTCTTCTCACACGAGCTTCACAGTGAAGCGAATCCTGATTTACACCAGAGTGAGTGAGTGAAGAATCAGACCCTAGATTCATATTTTAAATATTATCCAGTAAACCTCTGGACAAACTGATTCCTGATATAACATCACCGAAGTTACCGGAGATAAATTGGCTCTTCTTGTTTTTTAATTATTGCAGGACTCAAAGGCCCAAACATGGAGTCCTTGCTCAAGCAAACTTCCTAAAGACTTTAATTGGAATTTTTCTAAAGACTGAGGGTTAAATTCACCTCTGCATAGAAGTAGCCCAATCATGCACCATTTAAAATCCCACTTATGCTCTTTTTTGAGCACTTTTTCTCACCCTGAGAACTCAGGACCCAAATGTGGGCATAATTCATTGAGCATTATTCTGAAGCTGCATTATCCAGAATAGAGAAATAACATCTGCTCTCAGATTGACCCATTCAGCAAATTTATCATCTTTGCCTCCTGAACTTGGCTGCTAATGTAGAGGAGGTACCATAAGTAAAAGATGAGATCCTCACTACTATGCTGCTTTGACATTGCTTCAGATTGTAAAAACTGAAGACACAGGAAGCTACAATAAAAGACAAGAAATCCAGAGTAGCTTTATTGACTGCAATGGAAGTCTGGTGGATTTGGACTGATGTAACTGAGAATAGAATTTGCTTTATAATCTTCTAAAACAAAACAAGTAAAAAGAAAAAACAATTCTTGATCCATAACACAATCAAGGAGAAAATCATACATAGTGAAATAGTCTATAAGGCTGCTAAGATTTAGAAACCAAAACATATAATTTTATAGACAGATGTTGTAACAGTGCATCTTCTGCATCAAAAAAGAAGCCATAGTACAAAGATAGCATTTATCTTGCAAGGTTTCGATATTTTCCCTTTATAAAAGTTAACTTTTTAAGACATCCCCACCAACTTCCTGTCCTTCTAAAAATGTCGGACTCTTAATAAAGACACAGCAGGCGAGTGAGGCAAGAAATGAATCATAGAACCTCTGAGTTGGAAGGGACTTTAGGAGATTATCTAGTCCAACCCCCTGCTCCAAGCAGGACCAATGCCATTTTTGCCACATATCCCTAAATGGCCCTCACAAGCATTGAACTCACAATCCTGGGCTTAGCAGGCCAATGCTCAAACCACTGAGCTAATGCAACTGAAATTTAGACCCTTCACAACTTTCATGCTGTGTACCTGTAGAACTGTGTGCAGCATTACCAAACCCACCTTCAAAAATCATGAGTCAGGCCTCCAAAAATCATGCCATTTTTAAAAATAATGAAATTTTGTCTCATTTTATTTTCCTTTTGATTTCTGGGTCTTCAGGGTGCCCTTGTAGTCATATTCTATGCTTTTCTCCACAACCATAAGATCTAAGAACTTCAATGTTTTTTTTTTTTTAAAGCTGAGATGTTCACATAATTACATGAAACCTGGACTTGGTGCTTTAAGAAAAACACCAAATATTGTTAGAGTCATGATAAAATTGCAAGATTAGGCAAAACTATGTGTGTCTTACAGTATCCTGCACCAGCGTGCAGCTGATATTTTGTTTTTTGGGCAATGAGCCCTTGAGGCTGTTTTTAAATTTTCATTCTTTATTGCCTTTGGTATGAGGAAATTTTCAAGGCTGTGTAAGGACCATGAAACACAGAGGAAGATTGCTCATCAGTAACTCCTGTGTGCTACATGACTGCTCACATTGCTATAACTTTATGCTGCTTTGCACTATGAGAAGGAAAATAAAACCCTACCTACTGTAGACAATATTCACACCGACTTTCATAATTCAAAAGTAAGCCAAGGGCTGATCTACACTAATGCTGTGAGATGTTCTAAGTTACACTAGTTCAGTGACGCAAATTATGTAACTGAAGTCGATATAACTTAGGTCGACTTACATCGGTGTCTACACTGTGCTATGTCAACATGAGACGATTTCCCATCAGCATAGCTTCTGGCTCTCATGGAGGTGGAGCATGCAAATTGATATGAGAGGACTCTCCCATCAATTTAGCGTGTCTTTACCAGACCCACTAAATCAACACTGTTGCATTGATCACATCAGTTCTGATTTAGCTAGTAGTGTAGACATGACCAAAGTCTTTGATCCTGTAGCCCTTCATCACATAAGTAGTCCCATTGACTACTCATGTAAAAGCTGGAGGGACTTACCAGAAAGAGTGTATTTAAGAAAGAAGCTTGGACATGGCTGCCTCACATAAAAAATGTATTCTATTGTTTGCAAATGCTAGTAACAAACTAAGAATCTTAGGCATTAGTGAGCATTAGAAAAATTATATTGTGGCGGATTCGTTCTCTTCATAAAGTGGGTAGAAAAAATATATATATTACCCTTACAATGGGCTCTTGTAGCCAAAGGCGAATAAGAGTTGCCAGGGTGTAGTACATCACCAGCAATAATATGGGATTGGCATGGTGATACCAGACTAGGTCTTGGTTTGCTATGATCTTCCACGTGCTTGAGCAGTTGGCTTGAATTACTGAAGTGACACCGAATAACCTGTTAAAAAAGAGTAAGAAAAAAAATGAGGGAACAAATATTGAATTTTAAAATGTTTTAAAAGTGTAATTAACAGATACATTATTATCTTTCTTAATTTTGTTTAATTTTTTCTACTTGTGAAACACTGACTTTGCAAATGTTATTTGCTTAAAGTGTCTTAATTGAAATGCAGGTCAAAGTCAACATTTTCATTTCACAACATTTAGTGAGCACAAAAAAGGGAGGATTATTTAAATATAAGACAGAAAATAAGGACTTTATGTCTTTGCACCTCTTTGTTCCAATGAACAAAATACAGGGGACCTGACCCTTGTAGACCCAAGCCTGAAGAAAAGGAAAAAGAAAACTTCATGGCAAATCTGCATGTTTCATCATGGTAGCACTCTGCCACTCCCCCTGGCTCCAACCTTTAACATTAAGTAAGTTATGATTCATAACAAATTAATAAATTGTCCTACATCATCATCATTCTAGTCACTTTGTCCAGGACAGAGTTGGAGAGTAACTCTTTTAAGTAATATCTACTGAGGCTTCAAAACTTATAAGGAGTTTTAATGCACTGTTCTAAAAACCTAGGCCCCAATCCCTCAACACTTACATACATAGGTAATTTTACACAAATGAATAATCCATCTGAATTAAAAACTATTCTAGATGGAAAATTAAGTTATTCAAGAAACACATTTTAGAGGGGGCACAAGAAAAGTTATTTGTGAAATTACCTGTGAAAAATTATCGGGAAAAACTTAATCCCGGTAAATAAAATCCCGGATAATCAAGAGTCTACTGTGGGGACCATGGGGAAGGGGAGGGGGGTGCATCGCTGGCCCTGCGGTGGGGGAGGGGGAGGTATAGGAAGCCCAGGCTGGCAGTGGGAACTGAGACCCCCCACTGACAGGAGCCTTGGGGAAACTCTAAAGCCGCAGCGGGTGGAGAAGCGGCAGCTGGCTGAGTGCTCACCCTGCTGTGGCTTTATATTCCCCCCCCCCCCCCGCAGGCTCCTGCCAGTGGGGGGTCTCAGCTCCCGCTGCCAGTCTGGGCTTCCTACACCCAGGCTAGCAATGGGAACTGAGACCCCAGCTGGCAAGGGGCCAGCAGGGGAAACCCCAAAGCAGTGGCAGGCGGAGTGCTTAGCCCTGCGCTGCTTTGGGGTTTCCCCCGTTGGCCCCTTGCCAGCCGGGGTCCTGCCGCCTGCCCCAGTCAGCTCCCGCTGTCAGTCTGGGTGTAGGGAACAGGAGCTGAGACTCTGGGTGGCAGGAGCCTGGGGGGAAAGCCCAAAGTGCCACTGCTTGCATCCGACGAAGTGGGTATTAGCCCACGAAAGCTTATGCTTCAAAACTTTATAGTTAGTCTTTAAGGTGCCACAGGACTTTGTTACCTCTGCTATTCCAGACTAACACGGCTATCTCTCTGATTCTAGCCTGCTTTGGGCTCTCTCCCCAGGCTCCTGCCACCCGGGGTCCTGCCACCTGCCCCACTCAGCTCCCGCTGCCAGCCTGGGTGTAGGGAACCCAGGCTGACAGCGGGAGCAGACGGGCAGGCGGCGGGACTGCGGCTGGTAAGGGGCCAGTGGGAGAAACCCCAAAGTGGCAGCGGGCTGAGCGCTTAGCCTGCTGTTGCTTTGGGGTTTCCCTTGCTGGCCCCTTGCCAGCTGGGGTCTCAGCTCCTGCTGCTAGCCTGTGGGGAAACTCTAAAGCCGCAGTGGGCTCAGCGCTTAGCCCGCTGCCGCTTCTCCACCCGCTGCCACTTTAGTTTCCCCGAGGCTCCTGCCAGCGGGGGTCTCAGCTCCCACTGCCAGCCTGGGCTTCCTACACCCAGGCTAGCAGCAGGAGCTGAGACCCCAGCTGGCAAGGGGCCAGCGGGAGAAACCCCAAAATGGCCGCACCTAAGTGCTCAGCCCGCCGCCGTTTTAGGGCTTCCCCTGCCTAACCCTGTTAGACCTCCCGGTTAATCCGCAGCCCGGTTAACCCGAGCCCAGATAATCGGGAGTCTACTGTATAGGTGACGTTTTCCACAAGGAAAACATGAGGCATCTCAGAGAAGGATTTTTAAATTATTGTTTTGCTTTGGCCTGGGCCTCACAAACATTTCTTGCAGGTAAGAATGGCTATTTGCAGATTGAAAATTATTTCAAACAAGAAAACTGCTGTATTTTCTACAATTAAAATTTAAAGCAGGATGGTAGAAATTTCACACCAAAACTGGTGAAAACTCTATAATTAATCTAGTCCCTACACTTTAAAATATTTTTGCAGAGTTCTAAAGTAGGGTTATTAAAGTCATCTCCATTTAACTAAAGATTAACTAAAGATGGCAGAGCTATGATTTCTTTGGAAGATTTAAGCAGTGATCTCTATTCACCTAGGTACACTGTAAATTTTAATGTTTAATTAGGCAGTTAGGCATGCCAGATAATGACTTTCTGCAGAACTATTGCATACCTCACCTTCTGACTTCAACCAACCAACTCAATAATTCCACAGAAATGTACTAACTGATGTGTGTCTTTTTGAAATTATGAAAGGAAGAGAATTAAAAAGGGAGAGTTCATACCTTTTCATTTACTAGGGATTAGCAATATGGGTGTAAAAGCATCAATCACTATTCAAAAATCTAAGTCTGGTGTTCTAACACATTCTATTAAACAATTTCCTTAGTGATCACTTCTCATTCTGATCACTAACATGAGCCAGGGGCCATAAACTTTAAGACGTTTTACAGTTTTTGGGTGGATCCCACTGCCTGGAAAAGTAAAAGTGAATTCTTCTTACAAAATAAAATGCTGTAACTCGAGAGGAGCCTGAGCTTGGATATGGCCCAGAATCAAACTTCCTCTGAGTTCAAGCACATTTGGACCTGGTGATTTGGTTCAGGTCTATCTAACAGGAACATATGCTAAAGTGTATTATGTTAACATTTCTACTATCATAGGGGAACATCCTCTGTTGCCTTCTGCCCGGTCTCTCAACTAACTCACATCTTTTCTCTCTTACTGATCAGATACATCCATCTCCAACCATTCTATCTTTTTCCTTTATTTTATTGCTACATTCTTCTGTCTATTTTAAATTTTTATTCATAAGTACAACATTGAACCACACCAACTCTGTTTCACAACTGTATCATTGTTTCCAGTCATGATCCAACTCACTGAAGTCAATAGAAATCCTTAGTTTATACTAACATCAGGAAAAGAAAAGACCTCTTACTGTAGGTCATCTACTTAATCTCTCGGTCAGTGTAGAAATGATTCCTACAATATATATTCTAGTTTTGTCCAAAATCTACTGCAATTTTAAAGTTTCTAAACTTAAGTCTAGTATCAGAGGGGTAGCCGTGTTAGTCCGGATCTGCAAAAGTGACAAAGAGTCTTGTAGCACCTTATAAGCTAACAGATCTTAAGGATCATGAGCTTTCGTGGGCTCATGATCCCTAAGATCTGTAAGGGCTGATCTTCACTCGCACGGTGCGGGATCGATCTTCTGGCGAGCGAATTGTTAAGACGCGATAAATCGATCGCCCCGGGCTCCCCCGTCGACTCTGGAACTCCAGCTTGCTGGGAGGCGCAAGCTGGAGTCGACGGGGGAGCGCGCCGCTGACTGCCGCCGCCGTGGGGACGGCAGGTAAGTCAGCAGCAGATACGCAAACTTCACGTAGCTGATTCACGTAGCTGATTCACGTAGCTGAAGTTGCGTATCTGCCGTCGATCCCTCACCCCAGTGAGGACAAGCCCTTAGTTTATAAGGTGCTACAAACTCTTTGTCGCTTTTGTAGATTTAAGTCTCCATTTAACACCCCTTTGGAAGACTACTACACATTCTACATGGTTTTACTGTTCAGAAGATTTTCTTGATATTCAGCCTAAATGTCTTTGTTTTATTTTCATCCCTCACTCCTAATTATTTCCACTTTGTACCATACTAATTAATTCAAGTCCCTTCTATCTGTTTATTCCCATCAAATACTTGTAGATCATTAGTGTGCCCCACTTAGTTGTCATACAACTATGCAATACTTAGTTAGCTCTTTTAACCTTCCCATAACTCAATACCTCTAGACCTATCATTCTTTATCTTCTTTGAAGTCACTCCAGTGTTTCAACATTCTTCTAGTATGAAGGTACTCAACTCAATATTCACTATGTGCCTGATCCAAAGTACACTCAAGTCAAATGGAAATATTTTCATTCATTTAATGGGCTTTGTACCAAGTCACAAATTGCCTCTCATGCAGCATTTGTGCCGGGCCATTAACTTCAGTTCGAGTTGTGGGTGCACAGCATCACTCAAGATCAGACCCTAAAACCTTTTAGCTATTCAAAGCTTTTAAATACATAACAAATATTCTGGGATGACTTCCGCAATACAAGTTGCATGAGAAGTGATATATGACATACCGTGCTTCGTTCTCAACCTTTTGATGTCAGAAACATGTCACAAAATCTGCCGAACTGAGGATCAGCTATATTTTGAACTTGGTTCTGACCTTAGTAGATGTATTTTCCAACATACATAGCATATACCACAAGTAAAGGGAAAAGAGGAAATAAAATGCAAAACTTGACAAGCATGTAGCTTGTTCAGTCTGGACACTGACAAAACATCTGGAGAAACTCATCTATTACTGTATACTCTTTGCTTAAAAAATCATATTCAGTTCCTTGCTAAATAAATGATTTTCCAGGTACAACACAGTAAGCCATTCCCTTTGTGCATAGAGGCAGAAGTTGTGTTTTTCAAAGTACAATTTAGTATTCCAAAAACATATTTTATAGAAATCAGTGAATTCACAGAGAACAGTGATCCATCCAAGAAGTGTTTTAAATTATGAAGGCCAGGAGGAACTTTATTACTCTGCTGAGGAACATTAGGAAACAGCTCACTTAAAAATAACTTTTAAAACAAAGGTAACAGGTGGTCGGCCCATTGCTGCTTTTCAAGCCCATTTTCCCAGCAAAAGTTTCCTATTGGATCTGTGAATTATTCATTTGGTGGATGTACTCTGAACTTCCAAGATTTTATTTGACAAATCTGCAAGATGTAACTATGATAAATATTGAATAGCAATTTAGCATCAAAATCACACTGACTTAGAGTGAAAATGTTGCTTTTAATTAAAAACCATGAAAAACTTTCTTTCTCACAATAGTCTGAATAATGGAGTTGTTGAAGTGTCACACTAATATAAGCTGCACTCAGCTTATACTTGTCCAATTTACAGCAGTTTACTGGTACTTTAAGATGTTATTAGAATCAGTGCTATGCTATGGTTTTAAGTATCCACTGATTAATGGTTAAGCAAACTTAAATGGAAATTAAACATATATTATCCACAAGACTGCAGAACAAATTAATTATGATCTGCTAATGCAATATATGCTACATACAGTCATTGTGAACTGGGACATTTTTCATTTCAAAAAACAGATTCACAGGTCCAGATTCTAGTCATGTTGATGTTATTAGCAGTTTATCCATTGACTTCAATGGGACCAGGACTTGCTCCATCAGTTTTTAAGACAGAAGGGCAATTATGATAGTATAATCTGATTCACTGTGCCAACTGAGCAACTCTTGCATCAAATCATAAATTGCAGATGAATTCAAGTTGTATATTTTAGAAAGACACGTTGCCTTGATTTACAGATTCCAAGTGATAGAAAATCTATCAGATAACTTGGCTGGCTTTTCTAACGGCTAATTACCTTTACTGTTAAAATTTTGCACTTCATTTCCAGTTTGTATTTGTCTAGATGCAACTTCCATAATTGGATCTCATTACACCTTTCTTGGTTAAAGAGTTTGCTACTATAAGATACCTTCTCTGTGTGTAGGTAATAATAGATGTAATTGAGTCACCTCAATCTTCTCTTTGATACACTAAATAGATTGAACTCCTTGAGTCTCTCATTGTAAATACTATTGTCTAGATCTCGAATTATTCTTGCAGCTCTACTCTGAACACTTACACTTTTCAACAACCTTTTTTTAAGTACAGATGCCAGAACTGAATTCCAGTAATAGTCTCATCAATGCCATAGACAGAGGAAATTCCACCTCCTTACTCCTACCCAATAACCCCCCGTTTCTACATTCAAGGATTATTGTAGCCTTTCACCCACAGCAGCATCACAATGGAAGACTATGTTCATTTGGTTTACTATAATAACCACGTTCTTTTCAAAGGCACTGTTTTCGGGATACAGTCCTATATCTTGTGAGTATAGCCTAGATCATTCCTATATATATATAACCTCAGATTTTGCTGCATCAAACAAATATTGTTTGCTCCCGGTTTACCAAGCAATCCCAATCATGCTGTGTATGTAGGTTTGGAAGGATTAGATTTTTATCAGTCAATGTTGATAAGCACCAATTTCTCTGTACACACACACACACACACAATATTTCCCTTAACAATAATGGAAATTTACAGCTATGCAAAGAAAGAAAAATGCTTCTTGAGAAATGATTAGTGCTAGATTTAAGAATATTTTTTTTGTATATTTTGACATGTGATGTTGACAATTTGTTTCAACAGCTATGAACATTTAACTTTTGAATCTCAACATCGTCTCTCATAAATAATTATTACCTGACCCCTTAAAATTTCCCTCAAGTGTGAAAATGTAAATTGATAAAACTTCATACTTCAATGAACAACAGTGTTCATCTGTTGTATTGCATCCTTATATCATATATCATAACATATCAGCTGTTGTATTGCATCCTTATCATTACACAAGGTAAGGACTGCAAAAGGAAACTAGTTCCACTTAATACTTCCATGTCATAAATAAAAAATATATACTGGCTAAAGAAGCCAGTGTGTATGTAACGATGCTGGTTCTGGTGGGACCCAACTGAGAATGCCAGTTCAGGACAAATTGGTCAAAGCAGGGCATTTACAGCCCAAGTCTGGGGATTCTATGCATGCCAAGGAAAACCCAACCAGCCAGACAGAGAAGACTTTGGTTTTACTGCAAAGGCTAACCACAAGTCACACAAGCAATTCCCTTAGACACTCCAGTTTTTCAGTGTCACCACCAGCACCACTCATTATGGGGACAAATGGTTATGAAAACCAATACTCCAGTAAAAGAAGAAAAGGTTCTCTCCATCCCAAAGGACCAAGCCCCAGACCCAGGTTAATATACAAATCAGATCTTACCCACAAATCACGCTGTTGCCACTCCTTTAGAATCTAAAATCTAAAGGTTTATTCATAAAAGGGAAAATATATAAATGAGAGCTAGAATTTGTTAAACTGAATCAATTACATACAGTAATGGCAAAGTTCTTGGTTCAGGCTTGTAGCAGTGATAGAATAAACTGCAGGTTCAAATCAAGTCTCTGGAGTACATCCACAGCTGGGATGGGTCATCGTTCCTTTGTTTCGAGCTTCCATTTGTAGCAAAGTGTCTCCAGAGGTATGAAGCAGGATTGAACACAAGATGGAGGAGCTGCAGAAGTATTTTATATTCTCTTGCCATGTGGTCTTTCTTTCTTTGTTCCAAAGACAAGCATCACATGGCATGGAAAAACCTCAGAGTTCTGTCCATAGGCATGTTCCTGCATACCTTGCTGAGTCACAAGGCATGTCTGCCTTCTCTCAATGGGTCAGTTGTATAGCTGATGGTCCTTAATGGGCCATCAAGCAGGCAGAGCTGACACCAACTTGTCTGTGGTGTCATCCAGAAGCACAGCACAAGTTTGAACTACAGACAGTATAGAGCCAATACTTATAACTTTAAATACAAAAATGATACATGAACCCAGATAGCATAATCTTAACCAGGAAACCATAACCTTGTCTTAGACACCTTATTTCACCCCCTTTATACAGGATTTGATGCTACTACGGACCTTGGTTGCAACGATGATCTATACGGTCCCAGTTCATGTCAATAACATCACAGTGCTTCATTATCAAACATGAAATTAATGCGTTGTTACAGTATGAGATCTGTCATTGCAAGTTTTTCATAAATTACAAGGCAAAACAAAAATCCTTCTTTGACAGTGAAGCTTTTCTTTATTAACAAAACATTATTGTTTTTTAAAATGTAGTTAAAATGTATATGTACCTTACTTCTTATTTTAGATTTTACATTTTATAAATAACTGAGTTTGTGACTTTATTAATGAAGTTCGCACTTAATCTGACTCCTATTTCTGGTGTTTAAGTTCAGGGAACAATAGGATATAAAAATGCTATTTTTGACCACTTAATGCCAGAAACAACCACCTTGCATTAAAGGGTTAGGAATGTCATTAAGTAATTAAGACAACTAAAAGCCACATGTTTGCTGCAGAAAGCCTGCAAGTGAAAAAGTAACAAGGTCGTAGGAATTTAGATCCTGATTCACTAGATGGAAGTAAAACACACAGGCATTTTTCTCATGAGCACACACTAACGTGCAGCAATGTGCAAACCACACTTTATTCAAGTAATTACGCATAAAAAATTCATTCAGTGCTTTGGATCAAAGAGGACATCAAGTGATTCATAATGGCAGGGAAATGTCTCTTATGTACTATTGATTATGCTTCTTCTGAAGGGACTTGGAGTGCAACTGATTCCCAGGCTGCTAGAGTTCTAGAGAGCCTCTCAATGGCCTAATCACAAATATTCATAAGCTCAACACACTGTTTTGTTTTTGGTTTTCATGTATTCTTTCTGGACCTCAAAGTCTGGTGATTGAGAAATGACAGTTTTTGGCCCATTCAAATTGCATCTGTTGGCAGATTTATAAAAGCTAAACCTGTTTCCAGTATTGTCAAAAATCTCTCTGAACACCTGCCATAGATCATTCAGGTCTGACACAAAACCTCAAGCAAATAACATGTTTACATATAAGTTAACATATAATATAGTATTTTAGTGTTCTACCCCATTCAGAGATGATAAAGTGAAGAGATGGAATACATTAGACATCCTAACAACTACTGAAATGCTGGAGAGGTTTTGTTTTGGTAAATGCAGAAAGAAAGAAAAGGATTTAAATGGTTCTCTGAACGCAGCTGAGACTTTTTTTTCTTCAAGCTGTCAGTGCCAAAAAAACCCACCAGAGATTAAAACCAACCAGCCAATTCCCACCCATACCCAACCCCCAAAAATCTGTACAGCTATTGCATGCAATGTTACCTCATCTGGCAGAAGCCAGAAGCCACTGCTTCCGTAGGATGTAAAGATAAAAGGAAGTATAAATTCCCAGAACAAATGTGATTGTGTTATCTTTTGAGCTGGGGAAATGATAATAAAAAGCATCACTGTTATAGTTTATAAGGAACGAAACAATATTTGTAAAGGGAGCAGAAGCTCTTGGGTCCTCACTACAGGGGGATTTTTGTAACCAGTGTAACATAAGTAACAACGCAGTCTAATTTTAGAGACAATAATGCAAAATGCTTTCATATGGTGCTGGCTCTCCTTCTTACTTCCACTTACTACATTGCATTCAAATAAATTAAAATACCTTGTTAAATGCTTTTCTAACACTCATTTTGTTTACACCACCTTCTCAGATATTCCACACACTGTGGGGTCATGTCCCCATGCTCTGTTACGTGGCTGTAATGCCTATTAATTTTAGTGGACAGCTACTCCATTGTAACTAAGAATATGTGGAAATAATTGGCCCATCCCTGCAACTGGCTCTTCAATGGGCTACATGAGGACCCAGAGGTCTCCCTGCATGGATGATGTCTTTTTCCTTTCTTTCTTGTGTCACTGGTACCGCTATCTAGTAATGTATGTTACAAAGCATGATCAATGCAGCATCATAGCATAATAGTGTAAAATTAAAATGTAATGAGGGATTGGAAAGCTCAAATTTCAGCTTTGCACAACATTTAGAAATTTACTGAACAAGACATTTCCCCACCAAAAGCCTTCATATCACACAAAGGGATTTTTTAAAATAAAGATTTCTCTCACTTCTTTAGACCTTACTTTATACTAGAATATTCCTACTGCCGCTAATACAAATGTTAAGACTTAATCACGCAACAATATTAATGCTAGGTTCGTATATAAAAGCAATTTGATCTGAATGGAGAGAATCCCCAATTATTCACACTGACCTGGTCTCTTCTAGCATAAGAAATTTACCATAGATGTTCAAAAGCTGAAAAATGGGTATGGGTAAGTCTATTACAATGTCAAATGCTGATGCAAAATGGGGGTTAACAGAACAGAACAGTGAGAAGATCAAAGTTTTATACTGCTGAAGCAAAGGTTTATAGCAAATTCCTATAGGATCAGCATTTCCTCTGTTTATTTACTTTTTATTATTACAGAAGCCTTTTACAGTCCCTGATGCTTATAAAATCACTATTTAAAATAACAGCAAGATTATCGGAGGCTTTTTTATTTAAAGTAATGTAATGTAAATTAAATGAAAGCATTAGTCCTCCAGATGCAACTTGCCTCCTTGCTCCTTGCTTATCTATCTATATATATAAAAGTCAAATGGTGTATGCATGCGTGTATGTACGTTCCCTTACTCCTTCCACACCATTTCAGCTAGAGACTTGAAATTTGGTACAGTTATAGGCTTTAGGGTCCTAATCAGGGTAAGAATCGAAAATTTTTCAAATCTCACCTCTGACGCCCCCTAGGGGTGAAATTCTTTAAAGCCCATTCACATCAGCTGGGCAGCAGGTTAACACCTGCTGTTCTCTGTGACATAGTTATGATGTAATAATACCCCCCTCCAACGGAACCTGCACTCGCTCAGCTCTCTGCCCCCTCCCCCCCTCCAATAGCCCCCCCACTCGCTCAGCTCTCTCCCCTCTCCCCCCTCCAACAGACACCGCACTCGCTCACCTCTCTCCCCCCTCAGGTAAGAATCGAAATTTTTAAAAATCTCCCCCCTCTCCCCACTCCAACGCACCCCCCCACTCGCTCAGTTCTCTCTCCCCTCCCCCCTCCAACGGCCCCCCTACTCACTCAGCTCTCTCGCCCCTACCCCCCTCCGACGGACCCCGCACTCGCTCAGCTCTCTCCTCCCTCCCCCCCTCCGACGGACCCGAGCAACGCCGGGTATTTTTGCTAGTTTAGTATAAATTGAGGGGATTTTTTCTACTTTGTTTCAGCCCAAAACACAGTTTTCCTAACAAAAGGGAGGTTAGCAAAACCTAAAATAACAATACAAATGAACAGATTTCTTTTTAATGTATTTGGAACCACAAAGATAGTCCAATGATGAATATTTTTAGAAATGTTGGTAAAATTTACATTGGCTATTTTAAAATTTAAAAAATATTTTTTCATGATTTACAAAAATTGTTCAGATGTTTTTCTTCCTTGAGTCCTTTAAAAAGGTGGCATCCTTTTAAAACTGCAGGCTTGACTTTGATTTAGCTCTTAGTGATGAATGTGAGCTTTGTCAAATCAGAAATTGGCTGGAATAAAAAATGCATCTGGAAATAAAGTAATTGCATAGTAAAGAACAAATGCCATTATTAAGTATCCTTTTCCTTAACAATGACAGTAAACTCTTACACCACACAAGCTGTCCCACTGATTTCAGAGAGATTAACAGGAATAAATAAAGGCTACTCCCATGAGTAATGGTTTGTAAAATCAGATCTTTGAAATATGCTCCAAGTTCTGTTATCTAGATAAACACACATACAAACATATAGCACTTGAATCTCGTATCACACGCTGAAATAAACACATACTCTTGAAAAGAACCCAGCATGTCTAACAGCCTATCCAGACCTTATCTCTACCCCAGAAGTCAATTACAAATTGTACATATACTGTAGGATGCAGCACAAGCCTCCAAAGTACAGTACATTTTAACTGACCCTACATTTTAAAAGAAACATTGGAGGATGGGGACTAAAGAATAGGGAAAGGTGGCCAGAGTATGTTGAGGGTGCAGAATGATTAGGGTTTAAGATGATCAAGTCAGCCTTTACTAGTGGAAAAAATAGCATTTCTTTTGTCAACCCAAATTTCCTTGACGATTCCATAAACCCTTATCTTCGCCACGGCTTGATTCTGTAACTCTCCTCTTCACACAGCTCAATGGGAGTTCCATGTACAGAGGGCTTGCAGAATTTGACAGGGTTGAAGCTTTTAAATTAGGCTGGTTTTGAGTGATGCAAAAATGTTCAAAACATCTGTGGTAACCAAGTTTAAAATGTGGGGAAAAAAAACCCCTTGTATTCATACTTGGATAATTGAAAATTGGCTTAATGGAATTTTTGTTATGCTTACAAGAACTCATTGTTTGCTCATAATTCTTCTCAACCCAATTTTAGCTTCAGAAGATTTTTTTTTAAGTATCTGATTTAGAATGAAAGTGCTTTCCCTCAGTCATAACTACAGAGTTGCTATCACAACACTACAATACACATATTGAACATGAGGCTTGATGGTTAAGCAGATCATTGTAACTTTTGTTTCGATGTCATCATGTTTCTATAGCTCTTTAGCAGATGTCTGTTTGTACTTTTTTCTACTGAAACCTGGTTTCATTGCTCCGATTGGATCAAAGTTTTTCTGGCAATGATAAAACCAGCACCAGTATATCACCCACCCTCTTTTAGCCAATGACTTTTCCTTTAAAGGAAAACTAATCTCAAATGCAGAGCTGTTACATGTGAAACCTCATGAAAAAATACAGAATTTAAACCTTGTGGGCAAATATCATCCATGTAATGTAAGTAAAGAGTGAAATTATGAGCCATTAATCCAGGGATAAATGCATAGAAGAAAGGGTTATACCCTGAGGATTGGACATTATATAAAAGTTAGCAAAACCTCTATTTAACTACAACATGGCTCTTAATTAAAAAACATCTTATAGGCAGCCATAAAAAATTTACTTTCCTCTCAAGTGTATTAACAACTTTAAAACAGGATGTTAAATATTATTTGCTACATAACCTATTTTTGTAAAAGAAACCCAATAATGGAATTTTTTCTGAGGCTATGTGACTGGAAGCTGTTAGGCTTTGGACATCCATTAAAAACAACAGGACCTCAGACATTCAAATACTTAATGTGTGTGAAATAAAGCAGCTGTCTTCTGGAGACTTAAGTCTGGATATAAAGTTTTGAGAGTTACAGCCCATTTCATACAACATTAGGGCTTTGGCATTACTCTCTACAGTGGTAGAAATACAATTGTCTTTACTTTAGAGGGAATAATATCCCAGAGGTTTTACTAATGCTCTGGATACAATCAAAGCTCTTTGGAGCTAAGAGGGAGGCTACTTTCTGAAGCATGGCATGAAAAAGACAGATCCATGTGCCAAATCAGCCCATTTCCCCAGGTTTTTGTTTTGTCATCCATACTGCATCTCTCTTGTAGTCTGAATGCTCTGATGGACATTCATATAAATGCTTGTTTTTACATGAGATCAATGAACTATATCAAACATTGTACAAGATGTAGCCCCAAGGGCAGGCCTGGATTAACCAATTTGCACTCAGGCCACCTGCATAGGGAACACACCAGGTTTGGCCCCAGAGTTGCCACTTGCTGGTTTTTTTTTTTTTTAATTCTCCTGGACATTTTTGATTCTGCATTGCCAGTTGCAATGTGCCAGGATTTTTTCACTGGTTACTTAACGTTACTTGTAATTTCATAGAATTCCTATGAGTTCTTCACATAGGAGCACCACAACAGTTTCCACTATGGCACTCAGGACACCTGGCCACTGGAAGCACTGTGCATGGCCCTCAATGTACCCACGTTAGCGGCTGAGGCTTCTGCTCCTCTCAGCACAGGAAAGCAGCATGGACCTGAGAGATACGGTGCAGAGACCAGGGTGAGGAAAGCAAGGGCTCCTGGGAAGAGATGGTTGAGGGAGATCAGGGTGAGGGAAGTTGAGGCTCCTGGGATGGGGTGGGTGTAGGGGTTATTGGACAGGGGGGTCAGGTTGGTGACTGTGGGGGATCCCTGAGGGAGAAAGAGGCATCTCAGACTGATGGAGGCATGGGGATGCCTAAGAGGGGAAATGGAGGGTCAGGTCAGTTGGGGAAGCAGTGGATATTTTTTGTAATCCACATACATGGCAATGTCAGTTGGTACCCAAGTTTTCCCCAGTGTTCCCCTGTCATGCTAGGCGCAGGCCAAATTTTAGTGAGTGGCACTGCAAACTGGCGCACAGGGTTACATTGCCACTCTGGTTTGGTGCCCTAGGCAGATGTACAAGCAGGTTTGGAGCTCTAGGCAGCTGAACGTCGTCTTTTCTGTCTAGTTTAAGGAAGATGGAGGGCCCCCAATTTCCATAGTGCATAAGGCCTCAAAATTCTTTAATCCAGTCCTGTTTTAGGGCTCTGTATGGTTGCCCCTAAGAGTGACTGTGTTAAGAAGAATATCTGATTACTACATGAAACTGTGTTTCCACTAGCTTTTCTTTTCCCCTGTGAGGGAAGGTGGGAGGGGAAAGAGAAGGGTAGCCTCTGAGCTGCTACTTCATTAAGAGGAGGAGAGAAGGTAGAGAGAGATCAGAAGCCTGTTGACACAGTCTTCACAAAGTACTGAAGGGTGTGGTAGTGAGAAAGCAGCACAGCAGCTGGTGCAGGGAGAGATGGGGAACCCTGGAGAGAAACCAGCAGAGCCAAGATCCCGCACAAAGAGGTAGGGGTGCCTCGTTCCAGTTGATTTTAGGAGAGCTGTCGGGCTCAGCAGTTATCTTTCATTCATTATAGAAAGGGAAAAAAGGAACACACATGTCCTCCCCCCCCCCCCCCCAGTCACTACCTTCCTAAAAACCTGGGTAGTCAAGACAAACATACCTGCCTTTGAGAGCAGGGCTCTTTTCAATCCATGGGTTATTTCTCAATTCCCTCCCCAAAGATGAGAGTAAGAGGGTAAGAGATGCCCTCCTTGATTCATTTCTTCCTCCCCTCCATAGGGAGGGCTTAGAGGGAAGAGTTTGTGCTGTCAGTGGGGGACGTTTGCTCTGAGAAGCGAGGAGCACACAACAAAGATCCTCTTTGAACAGTCCCTACAGCTCAATAGGTGAGTGGCTTCCCTCCCAATACGCTGAAGGGGAACAGGATTTATATATCTGCACCAGAGACAGGGAATGCTGAGGTAAGAACTGGCCTGGCATGAAGGGCCTACAAGCTGCTTCCTTTCATTTGGCTCATGCTCTGAGTTCACTACCATAAAGCACCAGAAGGAAATGTAGCTGGGGTTCCAGCTAATTCTATTTGGAGTTTCACTTACAGCTCCATCTCCTGTCACCCCCAACATTGTTGTTTTAAAGCCACCAACAATCTGGCCTACATATGCAACACTCACAACCTGTTACTGAATACCAACTGCAATTCAGTCACAAAATCAGGACTAATATTGCTATTCTTCAAAAAGTGCTGTGCTAATTCAGTCTGGGCTCTCTTTGGAGGTCTCCCAATCAAACACTGACCAAGTGTGACAATATTTGGTGATCACAGCCCAAAATGGCATAGCTTCAAAAGAAAAATAAAGGCGGAAAAAAGGAAGAGGACAAGCAAAACCAGTGAACTTCATTTCCAGTTCTCATTACTGGGTCACATGCCATATTGCTTTGCTGAGGCACTTGGAAGAGATTTCTGAAATATTTGGGAAGTGATACATCAACACTGATGCTTCTGGAACCTTGGGCAGAACCTTCAGGATAGGAGACAGAAAAAAAAATGTCAAGAGTCAAAAGGAAGGAAACATACTGGACACATTAGGTGGCCATTCACTCTCACTCTCTCATACACATTTAGTCAGAAGGACCAGAGGAGGAGAGGAAAAACAATTCATGTTAAATAGCACCGTCTAGGGGAAGGACATAGCACTAGTATCAAGGGAATACAAGAGTTTTTTTTTTTTTTTTTAATACACAGCTGAGTGAAAGCAATGACTAAGTAGGCTTTGGTCTCTAAGAACAGTGTGCAAGTGATACAGGGGGAAAATGGAGGAAATGTTCAGAAACAATGCATAATGTACAAAAGGGATTCTCCTTGCCAAAGGGTGTATTTGGATACCCCTACACTCAGCAGGAAGCATGGTTTAATGTTGTCTTGCTGTGTCAATTAGTAACTGAGGTTACTACCTCTTTGAAATGAATTGGCAGAGTGACTGGCAGGACAACAGCCAACAATTCCACTTCCGAAGTTTCACATATATAGAGGGGTGGATACTACAGAAGGGCAGATTGAGCTGATTTTCCTGAGCAACCAGGTAACTCAGGCTATCAATCTCCCTGTTGCCTTCAGTTCAGATGCTGGTGGAATTAAAAACTTACTTGTGTGGTTAGCCCACCAAGTGTATTTTATGTCAGTGTCTTCAATAGAAATAATGTGACAAAGGGAAGACACGCACAAATAATATTGGTGGACACAAGCATTTAGTAAACCAGAATTATCTGAATAAAACATTAGTGATTCAGGCACAATAACTAAGCATGTGATGTCATAAGAAAGTGGGATGATTCATTAGTGACGGTTTGTATGATGATTTTAAAATATAAAGAGCTATACAAGTGCTAACATCATCACCACTGGTAGGCATTCCAGAATATGAAAAAAGGAAGGTTGGCAAGTAGATGTTAGGAAAAACTAAGGAGAGGTGTGTCTAGCAAAAAGCAAATTGCTAATTATAATTCTTTATTCTTAATACCATAAAGTGGTAGAGATCAGAAGCTGGTAGGACTACGTGATTTTATACAAATATAGGTGTATTTTCTGGGCATGGCAATGGGTCCTTTTTTAGGAATCATGGCATACAGCTGTGCATTCATTTGGTGATGTTTTCTAGGTCAGAGGACATGATGTGACATCTTTTGTCACCAGCGCTTAACACCAGCTCCTGAACTTGTGGATGGGGTGGAACACTTAGGAGGCGTGAATGGGCAGATGCAAAATTCACAAAGCTTCCCATCCCATTTAAGGCATACCCTTTTCAAAATATTACAAAACAAAGGGCAACTAGCTTTTGATACCAACCCGAGGCGCTGTCCCATGAAATGATGAGTGTCTTTAATTCCCATTAAAATCAGTCCAGCATGCCAGAGCAGGGCCATTCCTTTCACTTCGATTTTGTGTGTGTGTATTAATGCTATATTTAAAATCGTCACAAACTGGCTGATCTTCCAGATTTGTCACACACTTTAAAGGCTAATATTGCCCATTTGGACCCAAGCATATTAAAAGCTACGATTAACTATTTTTCTCTATTAATTATATGGGCTGGAAAAGACGTCTATTGTAACCCTTTGCACTGAGCCATCCCTGACACTTGTTTGTCTAATTTGTTCTTAAAAACCTCCAAAGGCAACCTCTCTTGGAAGCATATTCTAGTACTTGACTATTGTTCATTAGAAACATTTTCCTAATATCTAATCTAAATCTCCCTTGCTTCAGATTAAGTTGTTTACTTCTTGTCTTATTTTTAGTGGACCAGGAGAACAACTGATCACAGTTCTCTTTAAAACAGTTCTTAACATGTTTGAAGACTGATATCAGTGCCCCCCCCCTCCTGCCCACCAGTAGAATGGGACAATTACCTCCCATTTCTTACATAGGACACTCCTGTGAACACACACCTCAGAAAGATGAGACTTTTTCTTGAACTGGATCACACTGTTGACTCATATTTGTGATCCACTATAACTCCCAAATCCTTTTCTTCAGTACTATGGCTTAGGTAGTTATTCTCCATTTTTCAGTTGTGAATTAGATTTTTTGAGTCTAGTACTTGAGTGCATCCTGAGTGTAGTACTTTATACTTGTCTTTACTGAATTTCATCTTGTTGATTTCAGACCAATTGTCCAAGTTGTCAGGTGATTTTGAATTCTAATCCCATACTCCAAAGTACTTGCAACCCCTCCTACCTTGGTGTTATTTGCAAATTTTAGAAGCATACTTTCCACTTTGTTATTCAAGTCAGTAATGCAAATATTGAATAGTAATGGACACAGGACAAACCACATTGTCACCCCACTAGATACGTCCCCCCATCTGCCAGTGAACCTACTTTTTGAGTACGGTCTTTTAACCAGTTTTGTACTCACCTTATAGTAATTTCATCTAGACCATATTTCCCTAGTTTTCTCGACATTTTGTTCCAGCTGGAATGCACTGTTCATTGGTAAGCTTTACAATAAGAGTATTAAAGAGTTTTGCGTCAGTGTATCTTTGCCCAAACAAATGTGTGTAGTTATGTATTATGTTAACTTAAATGTAATTAATTAAATGGACAGATTTTCGAAGTTATCTTCATGAAAGCAATGTTTACATGTAACATATGGGGGAACATACTCAAACCTGAATGAACAAATCGGGTTTTTGTACATGCACATGGGACCTGATCCATTTCCATTTGGCTGCAATTGGAGTTTTTCACATTAACTCTACTGGGAAGTGGATTGGATCCATGGTGAACTAGGTGCCTACTAAACAAGTGAACATGAAAATATCTGCTGTGAGTATGCACACACCTCATTTGCTCAAGCATATTTGACATTTGCTCACAAAAGTTAATTACAGTTAATTAGAACTTTGAAAATGTGGACCCAAAGTCTTAACAATAAACCCAGAGAAAGATACGTCTTCCAGCACTGGTAATACGTACCATTTGGCAGCAGCAGGAGGTGGAATTTAGCCAATGTTACGTCATGCAATGGAGACTGATTTTATGTTTGCAATTCAAGCCTGGTTTCCAGCTACAGCATATGCATCGTTCTGATAGCCAAGACATTTTCCTCTCATATTAATGAGAACCACCTGTACAGAAGGCCAACCAACAACCAGGCATGCCAAAGAAAACCTCACCAATTGCATACTCACTCACCACTGTAGCAAAACACATCTTAGAAACTGGTGTTTACCCTGTGAAGGAGGCAGTTTTTTCAAAAGGTCTTAGCACATCCATTTTTTTAAGTTTCAAGTTAAGGGGAAGATACACAGCCCAATTCATCCCATGATACAACTCCAAAAACATGAATAAAGTTGTGCCTGTTTCTGCTAGGACTGAATTTGCCATATATAGTTCAGCAGCTACAATGAAACAGCAACTCTGGTTGTTGAGTCAAATTAATGGAGATATACCACATATGACTTCTATATAAAGACAAACAGAGAGGGGGAGTGGGTATTCAAAAGGAGATTATTACTAACCAGCTGCCTAAGAAAGGGTCCCATTGCCTTCCTCAAAAAATCAGTAACTTACTGATGGTCTTGGAGCAAAAATATAACTGATCTTCGAGGAGTGCACCATTACTAATCTCTTTTAGTTGTATGAATGAACTTCAGAGGATTCATCCTGGATAATCATTCCAACAGTTGGATGAGTCTGATTGCCTTTATTGCGGAGATTAAGCTGGAAATCTCACAAGAACAAGCTTGTGAAGTTTCTGGTACTTTCTTGCTATGGCCCATTGGAGACTACTTGTTGCAGGGTCCTCGAAGTCCCGTAGAAACGAGGCACGCACATAGCTGCTAAATAAAAGTGGTGAGTTTATTGAAGGCAGACAGTGACACACCCGCAACGGGGGCTCTCTTTGTTGCTGCCACTGGGACGGGGAAAGCCCGACGCAACGGAGCAATGCTCACGGTGAAGCCCATTATGCAGGGGCATGTAGACACAGAAATACACATGCACATTTACATCTCATGCATACCTCATGAATAGCTAATGGATTGTTTTGCTTCATTAGTATCACACAATTCAGGCAGGCAGTTAGGACCGGAGAGCTCTGGTATGCAAGAGATAGCACTGGTATGCAATAGCAGTGTGTTGACCGAGAGTACCCGTTCCCTGGTGTCGAGGGGGGAGAGCGTCCCTATATGCATACCGTTACAAAATCTTCACGCACCCTTCACTACCCCAAAGTGTCTCTTTCTATATTTTCATACTTCAACTTTTGGAATCTATCAAAATCAGAATGTTTAAAGGTACATGAAAAAGCAAAGAAAAACAGCACAAAAGATAACCCAAGTTTTTCAGTCTTGAAAAAGTTCTGTTTGTGGTGAAAGCCTGAGTCAGACTCTCTGTACGTGTCTCTTCTGTGGCCAATAAAATTGTGTTTGACAATGTCTGGGTGCAATAACTAAGACCCTGGCATTCCCCTTCTGCAGAAATACCCACTGGAGAAGAAACAAATAACTGGAACGATGAGGTTTTTTTGCGGACCCATTTTTGGCAGGTTCCTGAGATAAAATGGTGAGGGGAGGTTCTGCATAAAGCAAAGGATCTGTGAAAAATGCAGACCAAGGATACCAGGTAGACCCACCACAAGGCTTCCACGGCCCTCGCTCTGACAACATCACCAGCCATTCTGCCCCACTATCCATTAACTCTCACTGCTGTGCCTGCACATTTAATCCCCTCTATAGGTGGTTTTCATTGTCAGGAGGATATCAGCATTAGTCTATACTCCAGGGTAGCCTGTTATGGTTTGTACTAGTTGTCAGTCAGTTCAGCTATGATCGCATCACTAAGAGTGGTGCAACATCAGTTTGTGGAGTATTAGGTGTTCTCTGCAAGGTCATGGAAGCTTAGTATTCAGTCGGGCTTTAGCTCTGACTTTTTTCCATCTGGAGTTCATTTTCATAAAGGAACACTATCAAGGACTTTTTGACACAGAATTAAGGATATTTTAAGAAGAGTTAGGAGTGACTTATTAAACCGTCTATGATTAGCAATGGTCCACAATTTTTATTTAATTAAATTATTCACTTGTAATATTAAAGCCCTCAAACACAAACACACACAAAGGGAAATTAATTATAAAGAATGGGACCATGTCACCTCAGTATCACTTGCTGGGTACCCCAGGGGGATTAGCCCCAAGTGAGAGCAGCTTTAATCTCAGTCAGAGGTTCTTTAGCAGCGCTCATGGCAAGGCTGTTTAGGGGATATCAAAACTATCATTGGGCTGGCTGCAGGTCCCCGGGGAAGAGGAGATTGTAGCCACCTTCTGTTTCTGCCTGTTGGCAGAGACCAGTGCTGACCCCACATAACTTGGACCGATAAAGTACAATTAACCAGTTTAAGCTTCACTGTTCATAAGGAGTGAAGGACAAAATGTAAACTGACAGCACAGAGAAATGTCAATTAGATTAAGGAAAATGAAAGAATATTTTAAAAACCATGATATCTGTAGTAGCACAATTAAGGATGTATGTATTATATTACAAATATTGGCTAATATTTTTCAAATTAAGGGGCTTAAATTTAGGAACCAAAATTTCAGAGTTGCTAGGTGCTCAGCACTTCTGAAAATCAGGCCACTTATTTAGGTACCTAAGTTGCAGTATAGATCTCACTGACGTTGCATAAGCCTGGGCACTTTGGGGAAGGAGAGACAAGCTTCTGCTCACACACCCTGGTGAGACTTCTGATTTCAGGACCCTTTCAAGACTCAGAAATAGACCTGAACTGGTTGTTCACTGTCAGCTGAATTTCCTTCCAGGCCCAAGAGATAGGCTCCTAACTTTACTGGTTGAAAATATTGATCATAATGATAATGCATTTTTAAACATACTTTGGCTAAGATCTTTCTGTGAGGATTCTTGCTCAGATGAGTCTGACTGTATCTGTATCGTCTTGTCTCTCTGAAAGTGGGAGATCAGACCTCCTGTGAAACTGTTGTTAGGGTGACCAGACAGCAAAAGTGAAAAATTGGGACAGGAGGGGGTGGATAATAGGAGCCTATATAAAAAAAAGACCCCAAAATCGGGACTGTCCCTATAAAATCAGGACACCTGGTCACCCTAACTGTTGTTCACTGACAGTCCTCTGGAGAGGTCAGAGAATAGTGTGTTGGAGAAGAATAAGTCAGAGGGATGGAAGTGGTATGCTACAAAACTGGTCATAAACTACAAGACTGAATGCTTAACTTTCCTTACAGGCAGGAAAATCCCAGGCAGAAATTCAAGATGATTTTAAAAAACAAAATAAGATATTAATAGTTTACATTTTTAAAACCCTATTTGAGTCTACCGTGCCGTTATATTTAAGAACAGGGTGACATTCTGGCCCCATTGAAGTCAATGGCAAACATTTCATCATGTTTAGGGGTTTCATTGTACCTTAAAGGGATAGCTTGGTGTTGGAGGAGGCCTGAAGCACACCATCCATGACCCAGAAGTAGCAGCACTGCGCACAACTACCCCTGATTCAGGAATACAGGTGGAGCACAGTCAATGTACACACTCATGTAGACAGGGTTAACTCCACTTTGGGAAGTGGACTACACAGCAGTCACAAGCGTTGCGAAGTCACTAGATTCAGGGAAGTGTAAAGGCAAGATTGAGTCCAATGACAAAGACTCAACAGGGGCCAATATGGGTCCATGCACACTACATATGGTATTACAGTTTCTGCATTACAGCATACACAGTTCAGTTAGTTTTACTTATGAAACACCTGTGAACATGGGTGGTATTTTTTGACTTTTTATTTTGGGCAGTTGGCCAAGAAAAAAACCACATTTATTTTAATCACTGTATTCCTGATCTGTCGTGGAATGACTAAATATCTGATGACTTTTCAGAGAAGCATTCTGAAGACTTTCTAAGCAATAGAACCGTGGGGTCTTTGTAACTCTCTCAATTGCACTGTCTCCTAGGAGAAATATAGAGTTGTCTTGTAGCAAAGGTACTAGCCAAGGTCACTTTTTTCCATCACCTGTATATCTCCTTGTTATTCCTAGTTTATAAAAACACCACCATATTTCTGCCTCTTAATTTAACTCGTCAATTTAACAGAATATTGAATTTCTATTAAGTGACTAATTACTACATATATTCTGGACGTAGCAGCAAGGCAAGGGGAGTCTCATTACACAGAACCTGCTATACCGATTTCTGTAGAACTGTCTGCAGTTTCACTGGCTATATAGGGATTAACAACAGTATGTGAAAACCAAAGTGTTAGGATTATTGACATAGTGGGAACAGACAGACATGGCTATTGGGATGTGGCTGGAATTGAGACAGTTTTTCAGTTTTGCTTGTTTGAGTTAATAAAATGTTTAAAGGGGTAGAGTTATTTTTAAAAAGTGGGCACAGAATTGAATTCCATGCTCTTAAAGTTCTGAGGGTAGTGACTTGTCCTCAGTCTTCATCCTCCCATCTCCATTCTCACTGGGAGACTTCCTCTTTCCAATCCTCTCTGAAATGCGACAGATCACAGACATCTTCTTCAACTAATAAGACCAAATGGACCTTCATGCCACGCCTATCTTGGTATTATGGGTCAATGCAAAGAGATAGGAAGCACTCCCATTCTTCAAATAGAGTTGCCAACTCTCCAGGATTGTCTGGAGTCTCAAGGAATTAAAGACTAACCTTTAATTAAAGATAATGGCATGTGATGAACCTCCAGGAATTAATCCAACCAAAGTTGGCAACCCTACTTTCAAAGCACCCCCAGTCCCTTCTGGGCCAGTAAATAAGAAATTAGGCTCAGGAATGAAACATCGATCACAGGACCAACATCTTATCCCATAAGCTTTTCTTTACTATGAACGCTTTTGTCATCAATAGAATAAATCTAGACTCTAAACATTCAAGCTAAAAAATGTTTTGTATCTTGACATAATGAAATAGGAGCCCCAGAGGACATTCTGAATTTCACTCTGTATTTTTCTGTAGTTAGTTTCCTGTGCATAGATAGAGAAGATAAAGCAAATATGTATGAATAACAGTTTACAGAAATAATCAGTAATTAATGATACAGTAATCCATTGTCTCAATAAGAACTACTGCTCTTTTCAGAAGACTGTGATATAAAAATAATCATTTGCAGATAGATGGGTTTCCTTAAATATATCTTTACAATTGGATATTTTATAAACTGAAGATGGTGGTTCTGTAATGCACCATGTTCAAACTTATTTCTGTCAACCTTGACATCTTTCATAACTTTATCCCCCCTCCCCACCTTTCCACTAATTTCTTATGTTGCCCTCCCAATACTGGTTCCAACAATGGTGCTAGCCTTGACTGTCCATTTGTCAGCCTCTTCAACAGCTGTTCTTGCTTTCTTCCACCTCTAGATTTACAAGGGAATAGTCCATAAGGCCATTCATTCATCCTTAGTCAGACCTACTTCTATCATGAAGACTACAATAACTGCTATCAATGTCTAAGTTGTCTAGCAGTGGTAAAAAACTAATACTGAGTTTTACACCCAATATCCATTTGGCACAGAAGGACAGGGACATCTGTCAGGCAGCAGGTTCTGGATATTTGATTCACTGTCCAGTTCCATCTCAGCCCTAACCCTGGGCAGAGATATATGTCTAATGAGCTGCTTTATTCTATACCATCTGACAGAAGTCCCCAAGGGACCATCCCCCACTAGGGATAGCTGGAGTACAGCGCACTTCAGCCATACTCCTCACTGCTTTCTATAGTGGAGGCTGCAGATTACTATATGTTGAAGAATTCCCAAACTGTGTGGGGAACCTCAGCTGGCAAGATGGAAGCAGTTTCTGCTAACTTTGTATAGCATGTGTGGCGTAATGTGCTTAGAGCAGATCTAAGAATCTGATCCTATATTCCTCCCCCTCCCCCCCCCACAACACTTTGTGTCACGGAGTGCCCAGGGCGATGGTCTGGAACTGTTCCATATGAAGCCAGTCAGGACTCCGCGGGGAAGCTTCCTCTCTGTGAACAGCCTGTCTCCAAAGGCTAGGAGCTTCACAGCTTACAGCTTCCACCTTGCTGGGTCTGACCTCGGAGCATTCAGCACCTTCTCCCCCTCCGTACACTTCCCCTAGCGAGCCCGGCCGGGCGGGGTCCCGGGGAAGCCCATGGGTCTGCACCCCAACTCCACAGTCAGATGTGACTCTCAGCCAGCCAGTAAAACAGAGGTTTCTTAGATGACAGAAACATAATCTAGGTAGAGCGAACGTAACCCCTCTGCTGGGGGCCAAAGAGCCAGGCAGAGCCTGCCTGTAGCTCTTCGCCTGCCCCCAGCCAGATCCAGACAAACTCATTCTCTAGCCTCTCCCCTGCTTTCCTTTGTCTCTTTCCCGGGCCAGGAAGTCAGCTGAGCTCCCTCCCCCACCTGGAGTCAAGTTACAGCTTAAGGTATGGACATCCCCAAACAATAGTCAGAGGAATCATTAAGAACATTCCTACTCCATCACACTTTGTATTTGGCTTGTCATATTAAATTGAGAGCCACGTAGGACACTTGGAAAGCACCTGGTACATACTGGGCTCCACCACAATCCAAATATTACTAAGTATAATATCACAATAACAGATGCAAGAGCTCTGTGTTTGGCAAGCCCTCGGTAGAGATGGGATATTCACAGAGAGTATTGACCATCAAAAACATTTAGAAAATATATGAGTCATTGTGCCATCCAGCAGTAAAGAAATGATTCCTAATGGGGGAGATTGTTGCATATAATGAGGCTCTTCATGTCCTTGCTTGTTTGGTGGATGAAAACCTGGGACAAAACACCTCCAGAGAAAGGTGTTATCCAGAACAGCATATGCCTTGGGCTATCACATAGTTTAGATTTAATACAGGCAAGAGATTAGTATAATGGGAAGGACAAGTGTTGCCTTTTACCAACAAGAACTTGAACTTGCCTTTCCAAGCTGCTAACAGAACCCGCCACACCTGTAGCAGAAAAGACCTAAAACATTAAGGGAATTATGTAGGTATTATTTCTAAATTTTATTACTAGTGTTCTGAGATCGCGGATGTTTCATTATTAATATGCATCTCCCTGGCGAAATTAGTGTCAGGACAATGACAATTAGCTCTCTCTGTTGCTCTTTTAGGGGGAAATCGTCCCCTTAAATCACATTAAAATAGGCTCCCTGGCAAAATAATGAATGCAATTCTGCTGTGAAAAGAAAGATGTTGCGACAGGAGGTCCATCTCTTGTGTGGTCTGGAATACCGGCCTATAGGTGACTCAGTGTGCTTTCACTGGTAGAAGTTGATGGGTAAGGGACAAGGGCAGCAGATAAGATTCATGTAACATGAATCCACTGATTTCCTCCACCACCGAGGGCACCCAAACATCATGCTGTCAAGTGTGATATCAATGCCTAGAAAGATTAGAAAGAGGACACAAGGAGCAGAGTCTACTCCATCTATATAGTGGCTCCATATAGAACATACATATGGATTTCTGATCTTCCTTCTGACTGGACATCCTTATCAAAACTTGTTATCAGTATTGGGCTTCCAAGGCAGGCCCAGGTCCAGTGGGTTTGTGGTTTGAGAGGAATGTTCCCTCTGTCTCCAAGACTTACTCGTGGGGGGGTGGGAAGAGGGGAAGAAATCTAGAGAATTAATTTGTGGGAAAGAATCTTCTAATATGCTGCTGCAATGCAATTTGTGTCTGTGACTAATTTGAGTTACCAATTTCACTATTTTTCTTAGACTTTTTTTTATTCACCATGTATGCACATTTTATTCCCCTTGTATATCAGAGCAGGGATTGGGTTGCAAACTTTGAATCCAGATCCCAGCTCTTGGGAATGTTCAAAATAAGGGTTCTGAGTTGGGCCCAGGGAAAGAGAAAAACTCCCTCTCTTTTGTAAATATGCAAATAATTCAGCCATTATGACTCCACCAGTATTTTGCATGATCAGAGTGGAAGACAGCCTAGACTGGTCATGTGATACAGTGCTTATATTCTACTGTGATGGCTGATATAAAAAGTAAACCCCATGTATAGATGTTATTCAGAAGGCAATTTCCTTTATGCTTAGAACAAAGTCTTAGATTGGATCTATATGTTCAGGATCTAATACATACAGCAACTTTCTGGGCACTCTCAACTCTCATTCACTTCAACTTGCCTTGAGGTGCTTTCTACCTTTTTTAGATGATTGACACCACAAGATGAGGCCCTCGATATCACCACAAGTTAGTGATCTCCATAATAACAATATAAAGACAACAAATGTACAATTTTTGTCTTAGATTGTCTAGATTTTTATTAATTTATAATGTTAAACTCATTCTCTAGACAAACTCATTCATTTTTAAACTCTAAGTTATACACACTAAATCTGGCATTGCTTGGAAGGGAAGCACACTAGTTCTTTACATACCTAAAGGATAAATTGTTAGGTGAATATACTATGCTACTAACAATTTTGTGAAGGAACAGGATAAATGATTTGAGCTAAGCCTTATGTTTTTGGATTGATCCTATTTCGTCATCTTGGCAAGTCCTCCGCTACACAACATATTAGATACTATATACATAAATCACACCTGAAAAAACTGCACGAAACACTTTGTGCAAATGTTGCACATTTTGTTATGTTGCATATTTTTTCAGGGTGCCACACTTTGTATATAGTTTCTAAGATCATTTTAATCTCTGCCATTTTGTTTATTAGTCAATCTAGGAGAATATATATACATATATATACACACATATATGTATATATATACACATATATATACATATATATATACATATATATACATATATATGTATATATATATATACACACATATATATACATATATATGTATATATATATATGGCAGAAATGATTTTTCAGAATGAATTTTAAAAAATAGTATCCTTTTGAGTCCATGTAGTTTTTTCCTTTCACTTACCACTGATAAGGCAATTAGTTAATTTAGAAGGAATCTGTATTTAAGAATTGGCAGAACATCTGTTTAAAACAAAGATGATAGAAGCAATGTGGTTTAGCTGGCAAGAGCTCAATTAATATTTGTTCGGTACTTTGAAACTTTACAGCAATAAGTCCTAACTAAAGGGCTGATTCATCCTCACCGGCAAAGGTCTCACAAATGCACCCTCCTGCACCAGCAAGGGACACTGCTCCCCGGGAAAAGAGGCACTGCTTGTACCTCCTCCCTCCACAAGGGACTGGTCTAGGGAAATATATCTTTAAACAAAAGATGCTGCTCCATAGGAGCCCTGCCACTGCAGACTATCAAGGACATATGAGTGCCCTGGATCTACCTCCTCACTACCAGCTTTTCAGTCTGCGTATCAGGCTGCAATACATGCAGATCCGTTTTGTGCACATTTTGTGGTTTATGAAATGTTGCATGAAAATTACATCTGCATGTAGCAGAGGCATAAATATAAGCAGGCTCTGTGGCATGATTGCTGCTTTAAAGTAGTTCCGTATATTATTTCTAGATATAGCAATATGGTAAAGACACAGTGCTATATTTTCCATATCCTTTTTATGTTTTAATTTATTTATTGTTGCAGCTTCCTAGGAGGATTCAGATCAAAACATTGAAGTTCGCCAATGAGCACCGTCCTGGCTTTCTTTTTGGTGATGCCTCTTCTCATACAAGCAGTCAACTGATGCTTTCATTTTTATCACTAGTGCTGGATTTTGAAGTGGGGGTTTCTTAAAGGTACAGTATATGAGGGAAAACATGAGCAGATGAATAATTCAGTTAACATCAGAACTTCCCCACTTATCTGGATGTAGTTTAACTTAATCTAATCCGACATAAAGTGACATGCTGGCAAACTGATGTGTTTTGCTATCCAAAGCAGACACGCTATTTCGACCAGAAAAAACTCATACATTTCTTGGGAACCCAGGAATGTCAATGTTAACGGCATTTAAAAGTCCAGCCTTCTACTCCTTTGAGAGAACTATTATCCCTCATTAGTTCAACAGGATTTATTTTAATGTCAGCTCTTGCATCTGCACAAAGTGAAAGAAGGGAGGAATCTAACCGGGGAATCGAGTCTTTAAACTTTGCAAAGAAATAAAACCCCTGTTTCATGTGGATCTTCTCTATTTTGTGGGTGGTGAAAGTCAGTTTCTCCTTGTAACAAAACTGACCCCCTTCCGCCCTGGCCCCAAGCAATAGCACATACTTGCCTAACTGATTTCCCTAGCAATGATTTTAGCACAAAGAGGTGATATGATTTTCACATAAATTAACAAAGGTGAGAATTGTTACCCCTTCCTCTTGTGACTATTAAAATATGTACAGTAAAACCTCCATTTAACGGACTAATTCGGGCGAGGGGGTGTCCGTTAAATCAAAAAGTCTGTTATTTAATAATAATAAAAAAATGAGCTGTTGGAGCAGCAGCCCGCCCGCCACAGGGTTGGGGCGACAGCTCCGCAGCCCACCCGCTGCCTGGACCCGGGCGGCAGCCGGGAGCCGGCAGCCAGCCCGCCCGCTGCCATGACCTGGGCGGCAGCCGGGAGCCGGCAGCCAGCCGCCAGAAATGGATCAGGAATGCATCAGACTTGCTCAGAAATTTTGTCCGTTGCATCCGAAGTCCGTTAAATCGAGGTCTGTTAAATCGAGGGTTTACTGTATTTTGGATAGGTAAGAGAAAATGAAAAGCAAAATACAGAACAAGTAAAAGAATAACTGTAAAATATATTAAGAATATGATTCTTATCTCAATGTACTTGGGATTTCCATGTGTGAGCCTGCCAGTCGTATTAATGGGCCAGACTTGAGCCTCAAAATGAAAAGACTGTGAATAAAATAGCAATATACCAAATTTCTTGTGGGATAGGAAATGCTAAAATATTTTTCTGTACCACCCCAAATACATCTGTATCTCATTTTTGTCTATTCCTCTAAGCACCACCCATGCTGATTTTTCTAATACCATATTTGTGACTTTCTCCCATTCTCAGCTTTGTACCTCCTTTAATAGACAAATACCACTACTGCTTTCTTCAGCTCTCCTCCACAAAGCTCATCAATAACAATTCATCAGCTCAAGATGCGAGATTGCAAAAAGATACATGTACTGCTTAGAGATTAGACTATCTACTGCTCACTTGTCTTCTGGTACATTATGCATCTGAATATTATTGTCTGTGTAATTTAGACTATAAGAGCCTTAAGTCACATCACATATTTATAAGAACAATTAAGTTTCTAAAGCCCATGACTTTTCTGCCCATACTGTCAAAATGCTTTGCATATTATTTTTATTCTAAAACTTTCATTAAGAGGTGGCTAATTAAACTTGTTACTTTACATTTGTAAAGAGTTTAGGATAATGAGAAATGTAAATAGACAATAAACAAAAGTTGCCCCAAATCATGTAATACATTACATGAATTTTTCAGTTTTTGAGGTCTTGTATCTACGAATCTGACTGGAGTTCTCTTTAAGAGAAATTCTATTATGAAAAAGTACTACTGTAGTATTTACAAAGAAATTTAAAGCAAAAATTAAGTAAACTGCATGAAGGTAGCTGTTTCCACGTGTGGATTTGAAATAAGTGAAAAGAAGAGTAGTCTTTATAAACGTTCAAATTAAAGAGAATGCTTTAATACTTTAAGTAAAAATACTATGTAGCACACTACAAAGTAGATCAGAAAAGCTTTTCTACCACGTTAAGAATTTATTAATGTATACTATATAGGCTGACCATATTTCCTTGAGACAAAAACGGGACATTGGGATGGCAAAAACGGGACAGGGTTGGGGGGGGGGGTCTCACCAGATGAAATCGGTGCAGTGGCTGCAGAACCTGGACTGGGGGCGCTGGGGGGTGGTGGTTGGAGGTTCTGGGGGGGCTCTGGGCGGTCTAGGGGGGCTCTAGGTCCCAGGGGGTCTCACCAGATGAAGTCGGTGCAGTGGCTGCAGAACGTGGGCTGGGGGGCGCTGGGGGGGCTCTAGGGGGGTCTCACCGGATGAGGTCGGTGCAGTGGCTGCAGAATGTGGGCTGCTTGCACAAGCGTGCGGTGACTTTGTGGCTCTTGACCACGTGGATCACCTTCTGGTGCAGCGCCCCCTTGTGGCAGAACAGCGGCTTGGCCAGGCACTCCAGCTCAGTGGGCGAGGTGACCAGCACCATGGCCCCACCTGGGCCCCCCCAGCGCCGGGCGGGGGGAGGCAGAGGGAGGACTGGGGGGGATGGATGGAGGAATAAGCAGAACAGGGATGGGGGATGAAGAGGATGGAGGGAGAGAGAGAAGGGGGGATGAGGGATGAAGAGGATGGAGGGGACGGAGGGAGAGAAGGCACGAAGGTGAGAAGGGAGAGGATGGATGGATGAGAGAAGAGATGGGGGTAGGGAGCAGGGGGGATGGAGGAGGCAAGGGACAGCGAGAAGGAGGGATGGAGAGAAGGGAGATGGAAGAGGAGGCAGTGGACGGAGAGAGAGAGAGAAGGGAGGAAGGGAGAGATGGAGAAGGGAGATAGAGAGAAGGAAGAGAGGGATGGAGGGATAGAGAGAAGGGAGGAAGGAAGGGATGGAGGATGGAGAAGGGGATAGAGAGAAGGGATGGAGGGAGTGAGAGGAGGCAGCGGACGGAGGGAGAGAGCAGGGAAGAAGGGAGGGATGGAGAAGGGGGATGGAGAGAAGGAGGGAAGAAGGAGGAATAGTAAGAAGAGGAGGCAGCGGGCGACGGGCTGAAGCCGACGGTGGAGTGGAGCTGTCCGGAGCCGTAGCCGGGGGCCGAGCGCACCGGCGGGGGGGCTGCCGGCCGGGTTTTATGAGACATAATCACATAAATTCAGTTATGTGATTATGTCTCATAAAACCCGGCCGGCAGCTCCCCCCCCCCTCCCCCCCCCCCCCGCCGGCGCGCTTGGCCCCTACCTGCGGCTCTGGACAGCTCCGCTCCGCCGTCGGCTTCAGCCCGCCGCCCGTTGCCTCCTCTTCTCACTATTCCTCCTTCTTCCCTCCTTCTCTCCATCCCTCCATCCCCCTTCTCCATCCCTCCCTGCTCTCTCCCTCCGTCCGCTGCCTCCTCTCCCTACCTAAGGACTAGTATCAGATGTCAAAATCTCCTATGAGCGCAGTTTGCTCATCGGAGATTTTGACATCTGATACTTGTCCTTAGGTAGCAAGATTCTTCACCTGAGCTCTTGCGAGTCCTGCAAAGAAAGAACCTCCCCCTAGAAAGCAGCTTGGGACCTGCCCCAAAAACGGGACAAAATTGACATATCCTAGTACACAGGTACTTAATGGTATGTTTGCAATTTTCTCCCAACATATTAAATAAGAAGCAAAAGGAAGTTCTATGGCCTGTGTTATACAGAAGGTCAGACTTGATCCCAGGTGTCCCTTGGAATCTCGGAATCTATAAACCCATGAAAAAGAAGGGTTTTAGACTACTTCAGAATCTGCTTTAAAAATATTCTTCTCCTTTTTCCTCCCTCTAGGTTATGAGAATTCATACAATTGCCTAAGCTGGCCTCTAGATGGAACAAAAGAACCTACATCTAGGAATGTCTTTTCTGATATATATGTGAAGATTTATATTCCCTGCACCATATGGCTATTTAGATCATCCTCCTAAAGTCAGCAATCCCAATATTACAAAACGTAGCTGTGGAATAAATAAAATGTCAAAAAATATAAGTGCCAGAAACTGAACGTAAAGTGCCAATGTACTTAACGTGCCAACTGTTGTATGAAAACAGTTACATATACAGTTGTAAGACTATTTTTCACTTGTTTTAACAAATATCTTTGAGGCGAAAAATGATTAATTTTGGCTCAAGTGTTCTTTCGTTTTCAATTTAAAATAGCATAAAGAAACTTACTACAGACAACATGAAAATTAAAGAGTTAGATTTAATTAAATTAAATTAAATATAGTGGTCCTAAGCATTATTTATCATAAAGCCAATCTCTGGTCACAACCCAGCAGAACAAATACTAACCAATAAAATACTTCTATGACTTCATATCCTTTCAATTTTTTTTAAAAAAATATTTCCTCTTGTATGTTTTACATCCACTGGATATTTATTACAGAGGTGCTGTGTGGAAACTTCAGACACCAGCATGCTGCATTTTGATCCAAGCATCCAGGCTGCCTGTATGAGCATAGAACTGGTGCATGGTGTATGAGCACACAATACACCTCTATATTGCTGAAGATAAGGAATTGTTCAGGCAATTTGCCTAATATTATGCAAAGTAGGCATGATCCTCAGTCTCCTGGCAAGCTGTCAAAGTATCCCTCAGTTCAAAGTAAGTGCACTGACAATGACAATAATGTGCGTGCACTCTCTACCAATTAAGAAGTGGTAATGTTGTATTTTATACGTTCTTGTCTCCCTTGCCACAAACCCGTGTGTATGTTCCGCGTGATGTACTACCATTCCCTTAGTCCTTGGTCATCATATCTTCTGGGTTTCTCTGTCTTCTTATCTTTTTAGCCAGAGAACCCTTTTCTTCCCCACTGAGGATTACTCCTGCCTAGAAAGGCACATTGTTGTAATCTCTCACATAGGAAAGCCTCTAGGGCCAATCCAGTTTACTTCATGCTTTGACTTTCAAAGGCTCAACATGGATGTTCCTGGCATTACACATATTTTCCTAAAATTATGTTAAATTAATTGTACTGTGGAAGAGCAATTGCAACAACATCTATCACGAGAAAAGTGCACCACTTGTCTATAATTAAGCAATGCAGATACATCTCTTACCTTGCATAGTAGTCCTTTGGGGGAACAACTTCCTGAAAGAATTGTAACTGGTACAGATAAAGTCCAATCAAGTGCCCTGCACTGTAGATAGCCATCAATACACACAGACAGCTGAATATCAGCGGATCAAATGCGAGGCAGCAGGACCACCATGTGCAGAGCCCCAAAAAGACAAAGAAATACACAGCTGACGTCAATGATGGCAACATCATACCTGCAAAAACAAATATTGAGAATATTAGTGTTAAAACATTTATTAATCCTCAAACATGTAGTTTATCAAAACAATTTCAAAATCACATTTCTGTTTTGACAGTTTTTACTTATTATAGACAACAGCCAAGACTGCCATGACCTGAAAAATGCCATAAAACACATCTATTTCATTTTGCTTACTCTATGAAAAAACAACAGTTGGTATGTAGCTAAATTTAGAAGGATTAGATTTAGATCAGTAAATGTTGATTTCATACCAATGAAAAAATATTTCCATCAGTACTAACAGAAAATTTACAGATAGGCAGAGTAAGAAAAATGCTGCTTCATAACTTATTAGAGTTTGATGTATTTTGACATGTGATGTTGACAATTTGTGTTTAATGATTATAAAGCTTTAACTTTTTGAATCTCAACATCTACTGTAGTTTCATCCTACATAATGGGCCAAAGGCATCACCAAAGCAACTCCACTGAAGTCAATGGAATCACACTAGGGATGAATCTGGCCCAGTTTGCTGCAAAAATCTTCACAACTGCATACTTGAATGGAAGGTGGATACAACCCAAGAGATCTGGGGCTCATTCATCTGAGTCTGGCTAGTCACCCTGCAGCAGAGTGGCCTTTTGTGCCTCAGAAGGATCCATGCCTTGGTGCAGTGGTTCTTGAACTTTGGTACTGGTGACCCCTTTCATGTAGAGTGTGACACCTTCTTATAAATTAAAAATACTTTTTATTTATTTAACACCATTATAAATGCTGAAGCAGGGTTTGGGGTGGAGGCTGACAGCTTGTGACTGCCCTCCCTCCCCCCCAGGTAAGAACCTAGTGACCACATGAGGGGTCCCAGCCCCCAATTTGAGAATCCCTGCCTTGGTGGATGGAGATTTAAACTGTGTTTGGAACCCTACCATCAGGTAGAAGCCACCTGATGGATGGGATGAATCAATGCATTCTCCTGCCAGCGTGCTCTCCTGGCTAGCTCCATCCACTCATGGGTGATGATGTCTGCCTTTCAGCTCCCAAGCTGAGTAGGGTTGTGAACTCTTTACACTGATGAAAATCGCTACTTTGTATTGTAAATAAAAGGAGGAAGACTTTGTAGCACCTTAGAGACTAACCAGTTTATTTCAGCATAAGCTTTCGTCAGCTGACAGGGGCCTTTCATCTTGGGTTAGGTCAGTAGAAGTCAGCATAATCCTGGGGTGCTGCAGCCCTTCCTTTCTAAGGTGTAGGATGCACAGTATTGTACATACTAAAGTTAGCTTTATATATCTGTGCTAAAAAGCCTTCCACTAACAGTAAACTGATCAATGTTGTATTAGCATCATCACAGGCTTGCACATGGTACTTTAGGCCAGCTATTGTCTCTCCTCCAGTATATAATCTGCACGTATGTACGTACTATTTTTATGATTCATATATTTAAAGGTCAGAAGGTTCCCTTATGATCATCTAGCCTGATCTCATGCATAACACAGGCCATAGAAACACATCCAGTAAATCCACATCAAGCCTATAACACTCTTCTTTCTTTTAAATAAATATCCAGTCTTGATTTAAAGTCTTCAGTGATAGAAAATCTACCACATTCATAGGTAAATTATTCCAATTGCTCATTATCCTTGCTGTTAAAAAACGGCACCATTTTCTAGGCTGAAGTTGTTTAGTTATATTTTGCAACCATTAGATCACATTATGCCTTTTTCTGCTAGATTAAAAAAATGTCTACTATTGGCACTCCCCTCTCCCCCCCGGACAGGTACTTTCAGACTGTGATCAATTCACCTTTTAACCTCTCTCCCAACTAAACAGATCGAGCTTCTTAAATCTCGCACTATAAGACATATTTTCTCGACCTCAAAACATTCTTAAGGCCCTTTTCTGAGTCCTCTTTGATTTTTCAACATTCTTTTTGAAGTGCAGACACCACAACTGGACAGTACTACACTAAAGTTCTCACTGTAGCTCACTCAATTCCAAATACCAAAGGAATGTCATCTCGGAACTCCTCCTTTATATTCTTTGCTTATATATCATCCATAGAATGCATTTGCCCTCTTAGCTAAAGCAGCGCATTGGAAACTCATGTTCATTTGGTTATCTACCATGGCCCTTAAATCCTTTTCCATGTCATTGCATTCCAAGATAGTCTCCCACCTTTGTGACCTACATTCTGTGTTCCTAGATTTAGCTCCATTAAAATGCATGTTATCCAAATAAGCCCACTTTATAAGTAATTTAGATTGGTCTGCATAACTCACCTGTCCCTATCACTATTTATCACTTCACCATTGTTTGTGACAATCTGCTGCAAATTTCACCGGAAATTTTATACTTTATTCTGTTTTATTCTTTGATAAAGACATTGATATAGCATTGGGAGTACAGACTCCTGCAGGAGCCCACTAGAAACATCCCCTAGGATGGTGTTTCCTCATTTACAATTACTTTTCATGATCCACCAGTTAACCAGATTTTAATCCACTTAATATGGATTACATTAATTTCATATAGTTCTATTTATTAATCAGAATGTCATGCAGGGGCATGTTGAATGCCCTACAGAAGTCTAAGTATATTATGTCATCACAGTTATCTTTATCAACCAATTTTGTAATTTCATAAAAACAATATCAAATTTGAACATTTCTATTATAGAATGTAAAACAAACCAGTAAATGAAGAGTAGCAATGTTTTGTTTGTGTTTAATATTGTGTGACGTACGTGTGTGTGTGTGACACACGAGACATGTGAGAGTGCGAGTGTGCGTTAGTAGAAGAGTCAGCACCTAGTCTATTAATGCACATTCCACCTCTTACCTATGGCATGTAGCCTTCCACAGTTTGGCCATAATAATAGCCTTAAAATTAACATATGCAATGAGTGGGACACTTAGTACTAGTACCAAAATAAATAAATAAATGAAATTAAGCAACTCGATGTATTTCCATGCCTGCCAAAAAACTAATTTAAATAAAAATCAGCAGCAACTAATTTTCCTTCCCAATTTACATTGTTATTCCCCAATGTGCCAAAGTGTTGAAAATTCATTTGTACAGGGACTCTTGACAAACTTATCAAAAGCACCAACCTGTTGAACCAAGTAAAATTGTAACAACAACTTTTCCAGCAGTGGTTATAATGTTTCCAATAAACTCTTTCAGTTTGGAAGCCAGTGAGGCAATTCTGCGCAGTAGTTTTAATTTTGTGGTTTCTTCAAATTCCTCTTCGCTATTTTCTCCATCATCCAAATCTTCACATATCAATGCATCATCTGGCTCTAACTTTTCTCTTCCAGCCTTAGAAAGAGAGAGAGAAAACAATGTGGTATGAAATAAGGGGCCTGTGTCATATAGGTTATTAGTCAAGTCATTTTTATAGTGACTGACTCTATAAATCACAAAACAATCCAAATAAAGAGCTGCGAAAGGTCTATTGGAAGTCCATTTGGATATCTAATGGTACCACCTTAGACTTATCTTAAGAAGAAAGAGGTGAAAAATATTTGAGAGTGAGCCTTTCTCTGGCAAATGGAATCTAGCTGGTTCATCTGGTAGGTAGCAGGTAATTCTAGTTCTACACATCTCTATTCAAAATTACAACCACTCAGCATTCTGCCAGGTTTGCTGATTAGATTTTGTTGAGTCCCTTTGAGGCACAGATCATTAGTATTATTTCCAGGCCCTGACCAAAGGTGGCTCCCTACCAGATGATGATCCTCAGGGTAACCTCCTTCTTAGGATCATTAACATTCACTATTGCAGATTCTTTCCTCCCCAGCTTCTTATGAACCCAGAGTTTATCCATCAGATGAAAAACTGCATTAGTAGCCTTTTCCTTGATCTTTCCGTGGATTAGTTAGCAAGAGGCACTGGCAGAATGAACAGCCATGACAACTATCCGTAGCACACCTGGACTCAAAAATCAAAAAAATCTAGGCCTTCTTCCAAACCTAGATTTGCTTCATTATACCAAATAGTGCTACTATCAAAACTAGCTTTCATAGCAGAGAAAGACAATTCTGTATATGTAATTCTAGTATGGATGTGGCTATAAACATGCCTCTCTAAAAGAGATTAATACCAGTGTGCTATTAGTATAAATGTGAAGAGATCACAGATAGAAACATTACAGTAAACGAGCTTTCTTGTTTCTTCAGCATATCCACTGATAGTACTATGTTACTCAAACCTGACTGAGTCCAATTCACCAAAAGAGTGTCCCCATTGGTCCCCACATCTCCATTCTACTTTGTTTCTGTAATGTTACACTATAGTTTTATCCAGCTACAAATGGGTTCAATGAGGAGGTCCAGCCTGTGGGACTGGTGTTCAGGTAACAGTTTCCACCGATGGGGAAGAGAAAGAGATAGAGAGAATCCCAGCAACAGGGAAAGAGAGAAGAAAGCGAAGTGTGAATGTGTTGGGAAAGAGGAATAGAATGAAAGAGCTGTGAGGAGGGTGATAGCTTAGGATGGATGAAAAGCCTGGGAGAGAAAGAAATGTACACAGAAGCTCAAAAAAAAAAAAAAAAGACAGAAGCCTTGAAGTATGAGAGAGAGAGAGAGAGAGAGAGAGAGAGAGAGAGAGAATGTGAGAAAAAGATGATGAAGAAACAAATAATACAAGAGAGAGAAATTTGAAAAAAGTTAAGTAGCAATTAAACAATGAAAATGGGAGGGGAAAGGAGAATTAAATAATGAAAAGAGAGAAAGAAGAAGAAGAAAACCAGAAAAAAGACACACACAATAGGTAGGTAATTTGTTAGGGCTTGTGACTCTGGTCCAGCAAAAAATATTAAACTTTCTGAAGAACAGAAAGATGTGCATTATTGAGTGAAGGAGTCTTAAACAACTTAGCTAACCTTAAACAGGACAGGGGGCATCTGCATTACCAGGAGGCCCAGCCATGAATACAATTGAAGGAAAATATATTAATCCAGATACAACATAAACAACGTTTTTTTAAAAAAAATCTAACAATAAATGGGCCAGATCTTCACCTTCTGTAACTTGGCATAGTTCCATTTGTTTCACTGGAGTGACTCACAATTAAACCAGCTGAGCATCTGTTACTTTTTTTTTTTTTTGGATAGCTAGGGACATGTGTAAGTATTATATCTGTAATGACTTTTCAATGGAACAACATATATATTGTGGCCATTGGAAATGACAAATTAGACAGCATTGATTGGGAGGCTTCCAGTGGAAACTGCAGAACTGTTATCCTTCTGAGGATTTAACTATACAGAATACTTAATTACAATTTTGTTAGGTGGATTCCCCAAGGAAAAGAAACTCCCTCTTGTTCCATTTCACCTTTAAACTTTGTGCCAACTTTCTCTTCCCATTAATATGGTCTGTGACTGCCCAGAAAAAGCTTGTTCCATCTAGAGTTTCTATTTTGCAGACAATGAAATATGTATTAAATGCTGTAGAGCTGGTCTGGGAAATCCTTCTCTCTCTCAGACACATCCGGCTGTTTCACTAATTACAACCATTATAAGTGGAGTGCGCTGGCATCACAACCACTTTGTCATCGTCACAGTTCATTTTCATGGCTTTCAACAAACAACGTTAATAGCTCTAGAAGCAAGACAATCATTAGGAGGTTGCAATGTGCACACTCAGTAAGCACCTCTGGGGGGGTTTAGCATGGAGAGGAATTACTATTGTCTGCTGCCCTTGCTGGATCTCATGTCTAGAGAGCTCTCTAGTTGATGCTACTTTACTTAAATAATTAACCACAAAACAATGCTGCAGTTCAGCTAACTGCTGCATAATATTCTTACTACCACTATCTCTATATCAATGGGAAAGACACAGGAGAAAGAGTGCAAGGACAACTTTCTATGTACTACAATTACTAGAAGAACTCCTTATTTAGGCCTGTTGGGTCCAGTCCTGTGTTTCCAAGCCAACTGTAGCTCCAGCTACATTTCTTGTTTAACATGATCATTAAACAGCTAACTCTTATGTGCATGCAAAAAGCAAATGAAATCAGTGGACGTGCTGGATGTTCAGGGAGGTGGGATTGAGCTTTTAGTGGGCACGGACCTATATAAAGGAGGACATCTTCAGCTCTTCCATTTATTTATCTGCATCTATGGAGATACTGTTTACAACAAAAATCTATATATTTTATATAGATGTATTATATATAAAAGTCAAATGGTGTATGCGTGCGTGCGTGTATGTATGCTGCCTTACTCCTTCCACACCGTTTGAGCTAGAGACTTGAAATTTGGTACAGTTATAGGCTTTAGGGTCCTAATCAGGGTAAGAGTAAAAAAAAATTCAAATCTCACCTCTGACGCCCCCTAGGGGTGAAATTCTTTAAAGCACATTCACATCAGCTGGGCAGCAGGTTAAAACCTGCTGTTCTCTGTGACATAGTTATGATGTCATAATACCCACCTCCAACGGACCCCACACCCTCTCCCCCCCTCCCCCCCCTCCAACGGACCCGAGCAACGCTGAGACGTCTGAACAAAATTTGTATTAATAAAAAACATGGCAATCTTTTTACATCCCAGTTTCCAATTACAAATACCCCGAGCAACCCCGGGTATTTTTGCTAGTAAAAATATAATTTCAGAGTAACTGCTATTACAAAGAGACTGGCAGACGTTCGATATAAAGGACAGTGTGGATTAAAACAATGAGCTCAAGTGGAAACTTTTGAAAACAGATTTTGTTTGTATATAAACAAATTATGCTTTTTACTAGAGATTGGCATGTCCAGTAATCGGAGCATAGACCTTGGACTAAGAATTTCCAATGTCTAATCCCATCCTGGAGAGTGACTCCCTTGGTGGAATTAATTTATGATCTTAAAGAATGTTCTTAATTTATCTTCCTTGGTTACCCCATCTGTTAATGTTGATAGTATTTAGCTACCACACACAGGAGTTTATTAAGGACATATTTGCTAGTTCTCAGGCTAGATTTTCCAAGAAGTTACAAGATGAATCATAACCTATACCCTCGCCACGCTGGCAAAACCGGTACCTGAGCAGAGTAGCACTCTTCTAGGAGACCAGAATGACAGCCACTTTCTTCTGCTATGCAGAATGTGGCATAGATGGATCTGCATAGATGAGTGTGTGTAAAATGCCTTGAATATAAAAATCATTACATAAATGCTATTGTTAGGAGTCTATACTAAATAGGAAGATATTATACACAAGCTAATTTCCTTGCAAGATGAAAAGAGCTCTTTTAAAACAATAACAATGATTTAATATCCTGAGCCAGCACCTTCACATATGTGAAAGAACAGGGAATATAAAACTGAAGACAGAGGAAAAAGCCCAAAACCAGCCAACCAAAAAAACCCCAAACCCTTACCCTGAAGGGAACAGAAAAATGAATTTAAAAACTGGTCTTGTGGGGATAAAATGAAAATTTAAAAATTATTAAACTACAGGAAATACACAAGATAGAAAAAAAGAGAAAAGAAGGAAGGAATAAAGAAATAAAAGGAAAAAAGCCAAGGGTGACAAGTAAGGAAAAGAAGGGAAGTTGCTTTGTTGTATAGATGATGGAGCAGAAACCCTATTTCATTCTTCGATTCCAACCCATCTCAGCTGCTAAACTCATCCTGTGCATATCTTCTTAACTCCTGCCAAAAATAGCCTTTTGATTTTCCTATAACACAACAGGGATCCTGTTTTTTCCATTTTGAGAGTCTGGTCATCTTAGTTTGGCTCCCCCTAGTTCTAATCAATCTGATGCACATTCTGTTTTACTCCTTTTTAGTCTGGGTGTTGAGGTGTTTGTCAGGGTGGAGGGGGAGAAGCACTGGGAAGAAGAGTCTTTCTGGATTTACCAATCCCTGCTTACCAGTCCCAATTTACATCTAACAGATTGTTTATAATGACAATTCTGGAGCTTCTATTGTTTTCTCAAATAAAAATGGAACTAATCCCAGAGGTTGCGACAGGTTGGGCACAACGTGAGTGGACTAAGGATTTTGACTTCCACCTAGTGATAAGGTGTCTGTTGTTCTAACAGTCTTTGGTGCATATGCAGCAAGATATGGACATGCTCATCATAAAACAACATTATTCCAGGCAGACTGTTTTGCAAAGCCTTCACCCCACATGGGTGAGTCTGAGACTATGAACCAATGCTGCATAGGACATAGTTAGAAAAATACTTTTACTTCCATAATAAATTACTTATTATGTAACTACAGAATCCCTGTGGCTGCTCATTAAATCAAATAAACCTCTCAGTTCAACTACTACATAACATTTTCAAAGTCATAAAAATGTGTTTCTGTGGCCTTTTCTATGTAGAATGGGGCCCCGTGACTTTTTTTTTTTTAATAAACAGACTAAATGTAGTTTAGGTTTTTCAGCTTTGTGCAAGTCCCAGGAGTGTACACTGTACATCACTTTTTAAAACTGCCAAACAGAGATAAAGCACAGGCAGAGAAACAGTCTTGACTCTGTGGCAGCTACTATCATGACTAGGGCCAGAATATCCATTAGCTACTTTTGGGGACTGCTTTAATAACATGTAGCTTTTACATGTTTCATCTGGTACAGTATAAACACTAATGCACTGAGATGTCCTAAGTCCCATAAATGTATTTACTAACAGGCAGCCTTAGTCTCAATTTAAATTCATTCTTGCACCAGAAAACTTTTTTGTATTGTACCTACAACTAAGGATACTACATCTGTAAATATACAGAATAGTCATTCATTGACTTGTGGATACTAGAAGGGACAGAAATCTAACCTCTTTCAAAATCTCATGTTTGTCATCATTGCAATTTTAACAAACCAGAGATGTTATAACTAGATATAGGTGGATCTCAAAAAGTTCTGTGGCTCAGAATGGAAAAAAAAACATTCTGAAGTTTACCAGTGTATTACACTATTTGACCTTTTGAATTTGTGTAATGGCACTGGAAAGCTCACAAGAATAATCTCTCATGAGAGTTCAGGTGCTTCCTCCTTCAAGTTAGATCATAAAGGCTGCACAAATAGCCTCTTCTGCAGTAGTGTGACATTTCCTCCCAGGAACCAGGAAACAGAGGAGTGAGAAAATGAGAAATCAGTTTGGAAAAAAAAAGTTATCTGACCTTATCCAAACCTCCAAGGTTTTTTTTGAGTTTTGAGCAACTATTTTTATTCTAAATGCAATGGCAAGAGACTATACATCAATTTATGTGTATCAATCTATATATGATGCTGATAAACTTAAACTTGAATGTACTGGCAGGATACACTATTATAAACTTGATATTTGGATGAATATATTCATGTTTCTGAATGTTTGGATTGTAGGCGGTACAAAAGTGCAAAACATAATTAGAGATACAGTATGTACTAAGATGACGGGAATTTATGAGTTCTAATTCTGGCCCGGATTATGTTTTGATGAGTGACCTAAGGCAAGTTGCATGAAGTGTGATTACACTATGAAAAATTACTACATAGTTCCTTCTTATTCAAAAGATCCCTGTGTTCAAACGATCAGAGTTTACTGGCTGAAATACATTCTTACAACTTTGAAGTCCTGTTAGCTTTCCAGAACCCACTCAACTAAGAGAGAGCAAACTGGATCCTATTCCTTTTTGTTCATCAACAGAATTTTTAACTAAATTGCAATCAGTTACACCTGTGCGAACTCACAGAAGATAATGAGGTTCCCCAGATGTCTCTGAGAGCATAAACACAGAAACAGTGGGAGATGCATATATATGTGGTGGAGGGAACTATTTGACCTGTAGAAACTTTTTTGCCAATAATGATTCCTGACAAGTTTTTTTTTAAAACCAACTTAACTCTGAGATCTCTGTTTCCATTTGCAGAAAAGGTATAGGTGCATATTTTATCTGGAAATAAAAGAACAACACACAGAGACCCTCACAATGCCATTTTCATGGTGACATTTTTCAGACTACAACTGCACTGTCACCTCTTGTATCTGAATCTCTACCTGTAAAATAGGGAAAATATTTATCTTCCATACCTATACCATACCAACACTGGAGTGTTGGGAGGATTACTTAATCAAAGCCTGTATAGACCTATACAATTGTTAGGTATTAATTAATTAATATTAAACAATTAATATACATCATTGAGGATATTCTAACTTGTAACCGGATTACTTCAAAAAAGTTTCTGTTTGAATAATGCTTATATCTGAACTGTGTTGTCTGGAAACTGGGATGGAAATCTTACACCACCAGGTCTGCACGCAAGATCGCTGATTCCAATATCTTGGTTTCAGCTGGACTATGAGAATAGCTTATGGTATCTCAGTATTTTGATTCAATTTTCTCTTTTTTTACCCAAACCTTTTTGTTCAATTCTCTATGTAACTTGTGATAACCTTTTGCAGGTCACATTTTTAAGCTGATTTGTAATAAGTCTAGAGCAATTTTTCTTTGAAGAAGCTATCTACCATTTACTTTAAAAAATGGGAAAACTGGAAGGAAGAGGGATTTCAATGTATGTGCAGAATTTTTAAAATGAGAACATGACCCAAAAATGTCCAAAGAAAATAATAAGCAAGACCATGCAATATGCTGCTGACAAACTTTCTTCTGATCATGTAAGCTGGAGAGCTATTGAAGTGTCATAGGTTTAAGAATAGTAGCTGTGTTAGTCTGTATCCGTAAAGAAAATGAGGAATACTTGTAGCACCTTAGACTAACCAGTTTATTTCAGCATAAGCTTTCATCGGATGCATAGAATGGAACAAACAGAAGTAAGATGCATTTATACACACAAAAAGCAAAAAAAAAGTTGTTCATTAGCACACCAATTGTAAGAGGCTGGGCCATTATTAGCAGAAGAAAAAAAACCTTTTGTAGTGAAAATTTAGTGGATCTATGTCTAACCGTTGATAAGAATCTGTAAAAGAGACTTAACTAGGGAAATGCACTCAATTACTATAATGACAAAGCCACTCAGAGTCCTTGTTTAACCCTTGGTTGACAGTGTCCAATTTGCAAATTAATTCCACTTCATCAGCTTCTCTGAGTCTGTTTTGGAAGTTTTTCTGTTTTAAAATTGGCACCTTAAAGTCTTTAATAGAATGGCCACAGAGATTGAAGTGTTCTCCTACTGGTTTTTGTATGTTATGATTCCTGATGTCAGATTTGTGTCCATTTATTCTTTTGCGCAGAGACTGTCCGGTTTGGACAATGTACATGGCAGAGGGACACTGCCGGCATATATCACACTGGAAGATGTGCCGGTGAATGAGCCTCTGATGGTGTAGCTGATGTGATTAGGTCCTATGATAGTGTCAGTTGAATGGATAAGTTGGGGGCTGAAGGTAATGGCTAATGGCAAACCTCTCCAACGCATTATCAAAGACCTACAACTTATCCTGAAAGATGATCCCTCATTCTCACAGAACTTGGGAAACAGACCAGTCCTCGCTTACAGACAGCCCCCCAACCTGAAACAAATACTCACTAGCAACCACACACCACACAACAAAAACACTAACCCAGGTACCTATCCTTGTAACAAAGCCCGATGCCAACTCTGTCCACATATCCATTTAACTGACACCATTACCACTATTAAAGACTTGAAGGTGTTAATTTTACAACAGAAAAACTTCCAAAACATACTCCGAGAAGCTGATGAACTTGAATTAATTTGCAAATAGGACACTGTCAACCAAGGGTTAAACAGGGACTCTGAGTGGCTTTGTTATTATAGTAATTGAATGTATTTCCCTAGTTAAGTCTCTTTTACAGATTCTTATCAATGGTTAGACATAGATCCACTAAATTTTCACTACAAAAGGTTTTTTTCTCTGCTGATAATGGCTCATCCAAATTAAACAGCCTTTTAGAACTGGTATGCTAATGTACAATTTTTTTTTGCTTTCTGTGTGTATAAATGCATCTTACATCCATTATGCATAAATGGATTATGTATAAATGCATCCATTCTATGCATCCAATGAAGTGGGCTATAGCCCACGAAAGCTTATGCTGAAATAAACTGGTTAGTCTCTGAAGTGTCATAGATACTTATGGCCCCTAAATACCTCTGAATGTCTTCAGAGGGCAGTAGAAAAGGCCTTTACTTAAGCAGAAACTGACCAGGGTTCTTTTTAAAAAAATATAGTAGAAGGGTTGCAAATGATGACTGGAAGAACAGCCCTCCCAAATTCCACCCTCAGCATTAGCAACTCTAATGTTCGCTCATTTCGGAACCTAAATCAATGCATGACAACAGTATGATGCAGTACCCATATCGATGCTGAATTAAATATGGAATTTATCATATGTACACCCCTCTTCAACACAAACGGAGACACTCTGTGAAAGGTAAACACAAACCAAGAAATCATAAGAATATCATTCTTGTTAATCAATCTGAACATTTTCTTAATAATGTGGCTTATGCTTGGGATTTTTGTAGTGAGCTTTCCAAGTACAGTAAACCCTCGATTTAACGGACCCCTATTTAACGGACTTCGGATGCAACGGACAAAATTTCCCGATGCATCCGAAATCCGTTATAGGGGGCTGCCGGCTCCTGCCCCGGGGAGCCGGGCAGGAGCTGTCAACCCGGCTGCCCGGATACCCGCAGAGGGGAGCCGGGCGGCCGGGTTGACAGCTCCCGCCCGGCTCCCCGCAGCGGGGAGCCAGGCGGGAGCTGTCAAACCCCCCCCCAGGAGCCAGGCGGGCGGCGGGCGGGAGCGGGGGGGTTGACAGCTCCCGCCTGGCTTCCCACTGCAGGGGAGCGGGGGGAGGGCCTTGACAGCTCCCGCCGGGCAGGCTGACAGTTCCCGCCGGGCTCCCCGCAGCGGGGAGCCAGGCGGGCGGGCTGAAACGGAGCCGGGCGGGGGAGGGGGCGGGGCTTTGACAGCTCCCGCCGGGCTCCCCGCAGCGGGGAGCCTGGCGGGCGGGCTGACAGTTCCCGCCGGGTTCCCCGCAGTGGGGAGCCAGGCGGGAGCTGTCAACCCCCCCAGGAGCGAGGCGGGCGGCGGGCGGGAGCGTTTGACAGCTCCCGCCTGGCTTCCCGCTGCAGGGGAGCCCGGCGGGCAGGCTGACAGTTCCCGCCGGGCTCCCCGCAGCGGGGAGCCAGACGGGAGCTGTCAACCCCCCCCAGGAGCCAGGCGGGCGGGAGGGGGGGGGGGGTTGACAGCTCCCGCCGGGCTCCCCGCTGCGGGGAGCCAGGCGGGCGGGCTGACAGTTCCCGCCGGGTTCCCCGCTGCGGGGAGCCAGGCGGGAGCTGTCAACTCCCCACAGGAGCCAGGCGGCCGGGAGCGGGGGGGGGAGTTGACAGCTCCCTCCTGGCTTCCCGCTGCAGGGGAGCCAGGGGGGGGGGGGGCTTTGACAGCTCCCGCCGGGCTCCCCGCAGCGGGGAGCCAGGCGGGCGGGCTGACAGCCCGGCGGACGGGAGGGGGGGGGTTTTTGACAGCTCCAGCCGGGCTCCCCGCAGCGGGGAGCCCGGCGGGCAGGCTGACAGTTCCCGCCGGGCTCCCCGCAGCGGGGAGCCCGGCGGGAACTGTCAGCCCGCCCGCCGGGCTCCCCGCTGCGGGGAGCCCGGCGGGAGCTGTCAAAGCCCCCCCCCTTGCGGGAAGGAGGGGGGAGTTTGACAGCTCCCGCCCAGTAAAACCTCTATATAAGGGACTAATTCGGGTGAGGGGGTGTCCGTTAAAGCCCAAAGTCCTGTTATTTAATTATTTTTTAAAAATATTAAATAACGGACTTTCGGATTTAACGGACACCCCCTCGCCCGAATTAGTCCGTTAAATCGAGGTTTCACTGTATCTTTAGTTCTCCTGCTGTTCTATTTGGTGATTTTTGACAGTAACATCGGATGGTATTTTATATCCAGTATTTAGCCGCCTATATTGAAATACAATTGAATAACTGCTCAGAAGAAACTGTGGCTTGCTCCCTCCTCCAAAATGAGGTAGGGAAGACAGACAATAGCATTTCCCCCTGGACACAACTTCCTACTGAACTGGACTGCCATAGAGCATATCAAAGGACAGGACTTCTGGTAGGCTTCTTGATGCACAATGTCTCCTAGAGCTCCCTTGGAGTGATGTCCAAGCACAACGACCCCAGCACAGACCTACATCTAACAGACTCAATCTAAACCTCAATATTTACAAGGAAATTAGGGATGAAATCTTGGCCCTGTTGAAATTAACTACAAAACAGTCACTGAATTTAAATGGTGCAGTATTTCACTCTAGGAGGGAAAAAGTAAAACCATTTGCTGAGCACACACCCTGCAAATCCCTGCTCAGGTAATAAATTATTTCATATACAAATAATGCAATTGAGATTTTTTGGGGCTACTCATGTGGAAGTGAATTTGCAAGACTGGACTTGCAATTTTTAAGAGGATTCTATTAAATCTGTACATTTTTTAATATCAAAATACTCCTTGTTGATGCTGCCTGGTGGTAAACGTTTTACCTGCAATAAATTATGTGAATCATTCTTAGCTCAGAGTACTGATAAAATTTAGATTGATTAGCTCTTTCAAAGAATTTATGACTCCACTATATAGCCTGAAAATCAGTTATAACAGGAATAAGACAACCATGCTGAAAAAAAAACAAGTTTAAAACATTATGGCAGTACATGAAAATATAAATGTGAGGCAAGATTCATTCATATCATAAGCAAATATCATAATCTTTCAAACACTCAACTCCTTTCTTTCAAAAAGGTCCCAGATACTTGAAAAAACAAATATAACACCTCAGAAATGCATCCACTTTTTGGAAGGAGAGTGACAACTGATCAACACACAGTGCACTACATACAGTGGGCAACACTGAATTTTTAATTTGTTTATAACACAAGTCAGCTGGTCGCTGTGGACAGGATCAGCTCATATTCACACCATATTTTAAAACTGAGTCCTCATACTGATAATGAAGAAGTTTAAAAGTTAAACTATGTTGGAAACCCTCAAGTTAAAAGCCTTATGAGATCACTGAAGTCCATTCATAACGGAAAGAACTGAGTGACCCCTGCTGGGATTTGAACTTGTGATTCTATCAAGTGTTATTCTGCTCTCATTTACACAGGTGTAAATCCTGGGTAACTACATTGAAGTCAACGGAGTTACACCAGTGTGAAAGGAGACTATGAACCGGAAATTATAGTAATGTTTAACACATGTGAAATTGCTGAAAACTAGGCTGTGACAGAAAGATAATGTTTTTTGATCTAACTCTGTAGACAAAGCCAATCCATAGCCTCCTATGGGGAGAACTCTTATCTTAGAAAGCTATGCTCCCCAGTATGTATGCAAAAATGAATTGTGCATTATTGGTTGAAATCTGTGTAGGATCAAAGGATTTTTTGAAATACACAAGAAATTGGAAAAGAAAATTGGAGTTCTAGAGTGGGGGATGGGGGAAGGCACATAATTACATCTTGTATATAATAGCTATTGCACAGGGACAGGACAGAGATTTCATTTCCCAAGATAAACCTAAGGAAATTTCATAAGAAATCAATACAGGATTACATGGCAAATATGGTAATAAAATCATACATCTTGACTTCAAAACTGTGAGGATTATAAGCCAAAAAACAAAAGAGGGGAAATCACAGACATGGAGTTAGGCAGGTTGACCTGAGAGGTTGAAACACCATTTGTTAATGAGAGAGCAACTGGCAGACAATCACCTGTGGGTTAAGACATCTCTTGCAATATCTAAAAAAGTGATCATTCTAGTCTCTATTTTTTGGTAAACAGTGGCATATTTCAAGTTTTCATGCTGCTTATTTATTAATGATGTGGGGTGGGAGGGAGTGAAGGCATAGGTGAGCAGTGAGGTAGCAAAATCCGACGACACAAAATTATTTAGAGGTAAAAGTCCTGTGGCACCTTAAAGACTAACTATAAAGTTTTGAAGCATAAGCTTTCGTGGGCTAATACCCACTTCGTCGGATGTCCGATGAAGTGGGTATTAGCCCATGAAAGCTTATGCTTCAAAACTTTATAGTTAGTCTTTAAGGTGCCACAGGACTTTGTTACCTCTGCTATTCCAGACTAACACGGCTACCTCTCTGATTCTTAAAATTATTTAGGTTATTCATGACTACGGAGGACTGAGGGGCTTCCTAGACAGGACAGCTACTCAGGCAAGCTGAATGGACAACATAGTGACAAAATTCAATGTTGACAAATGCATGAAACACAACTTCTAACGCATATTGGAGGGAAATTTTTAAGCTTCTCATTCACCCTACAGAGTTCTAAACTAATTGTATCAGCTCCAGAAAGAGACCTGGATATTACTCTACATGTGTCAATGAAAACTTCAGCTCAATATGCAGCTGCAGTTAAGAAAGGTAAGAATATGTTAGGATGCCTAAGGAATAGGATGTCAAATAATGCCTTTTATATAAATCAGCGTGTATGGCCTCATCTGTATTATTGTGTGCAGTACTGGTCACCCCATCTCAAAAGGATATTACAAAACTAAAGGGGGTTCAGAGATATGCAACAAAAATGATCAAGGGTCCAGAAAGGGAAGAGAGGGATTGTTTATCTTAGGAGACAAATAAGAGAGGACGGGATAAAATAGTATAAAATTATTACCGTATTATGTGAGAGATGGTAAATTGAAAGTTTCTGTGCTCCTTGTCTCGGTTCACAAGAATAAAGGGACAGTCTATGAAAAACATTTTTTTAAAAGGAAATACTTTTACACACAACATGATTAAACTGTGGAACTTATTGCCACAGGAAGTCACTGAGGCCAAAAATGTAGCATTTTAAAAGGGATTGGACAATCATATTGATATCAAGAATAAACAGAAGCGACAAAGAGTCCTGTGGCACCTTAAAGACTAACAAAAGTATTAAAGCATAAGATTTCATGGGCTAGTACCCACTTTGTCAGATGCAAGAATATACAGAGTTGTCAGGATGAATTATACAGTTTGAAAGGGATATTAAAGCTCATGCTTCAGGACTTCAGCCAGTCTCTATTAGAAATTAGAATATGACCTAATAAGAGGGCAGATTATCCCATATCTGTGTGTCCTACACATTCTTTTAAAACAGCTGGTCCTGGCCATTGTCAGAAACAAGATTCTGAAACGGAAGGATGTTGGGTCTGATCCTGTATGGCAAACCCTATGTTCCTATGTAGTTTTAAAGGTTTTGGACAACTTAGGTGAGACATAGGACAGTTCTAGACTTCAGTATATTTCATATAATTTGCCTTGGATTATCATGCATAGAGGCCCCAACTAAAACTGATTCCCTATTTGGCTAGGTGCTGGACCGACACATGGCAAAATCCAGTACTTGCCCTAAAGGGCTTATAATTTAAGAGGCTGAGACAGGCAAAGGGGTGGGAGAAAGGAAGCTTTTATCTTCCTCATTTTATTGATGGAGAACTGAGTTAGAGAGAGATTACAAGACTGACTTGAGGCCACAAAAGAGATTTGTGGTGTCCTTGGGAGTTGACCCAGATCTCCTGAATCCATTACGGTGTCATAAGAAGACTATCCTTTCTTGCTGACTTTCATTTTCTAAACTTTTCTTTATCTAAGAAACTTTTCATCAAACATTTTTGAGATTCCAAATTGAGAGTCGGGGCAGTCTGATCTTAAACCTGGCTCAGATTCTTCGACCGAAAGCATAGACCAGGGGCTTTTAGGATTTACAGTAGCATGGACAAGAATAAAGTTTGAGGAGGAAGGTCATAAGTACAGTGAGAGCAAGCTAAAAATGTACATTCCAATTAAGATCACCACATCTAGTAAAGTTTAAGTTATGCAGTGCTACAGGGATTTTTTCAGTCACTTATAATACTAAACAAGCCATAGATACAGCGACTATAAGGCCAGAACACACCAAAGTGTTCATATAGTCTGACCTGTTGTATAAACACAGGTCACAGGAGTTCTCTGAATTAATTCTTGTTTGAACTAGAGCATATCCTTTAGAAAACATCCAATCTTTATTTTAAAATTGCCAGCAATGGAGAATCCATCATAACCCTTGGCAAATTGTTCCAATGATTAATTGGCCTCACTGTTAAAAAAACCTGCTTTTTATTTCTAGTTTGAATTTGTCTAGCTTCTACTTCCAGGCATTAAATCTTTTTATACCTTTGTGTTCTAGGCAGAAGAGCCAATTATAAGAACATAAGAAAGGCCATACTGGGTCAGACCAGAGGTCCATCCAGCCCTGTATCCTGTTCTACCAACAGTGGCCAATGCCAGGTGCCCCAGAGTGAGTGAACCTAACAGGTAATGATCAAGTGATCTCTCTCCTGCCATCCATCACCCCCCTCTGACAAACAGAGGCTAGGAACACCAATCCTTACGCATCCTGGCTAACAGCCACTAATGGACTTAACCTCCATAAATTTATCCAGTTCTCTTTTAAACCCTGTTATAGTCCTAGCCTTCACAGCCTCCTCAGGCAAGGATTTCCACAGGTTGACTGTGCGCTGTGTGAAGAAGAACTTCCTTTTATTTGTTTTAAACCTGCTGCCCACTAATTTCATTGGGTGGCCCCTAGTTCTTATATTATGGGAACAAGTAAATAACTTTTTCCTTATTCACTTCCTCCACACCACTCATAATTATATATACCTCTATCATATCCCCCCTTAGTCTCCTCTTTTCCAAGTTAAAAGTCCTAGCCTCTTTAATCTCTCCTCATATGTGACCCGTTTCAAACCCCTAATCATTTTAGTTGCCCTTCTCTGAACTTTTTCTAATGCCAGTATATCCTTTTTGAGATGAGGAGACCACATTTGTACACAGTATTCAAAATGTGGCCGCACCATGGATTTGTATAAGGACAATAAGATATTCTCCATCTTATTCTCCATCCCTTTTATTTATTTATTTTTTGGATAAAAATTATCAATTTTTTGTTTCCCATGTCAGTATTTACTAGGGTGAACAGACAGTAAGTGTGAAAAATTGGGATGGGTTGGGGGGTTAAAGGAGCCTATAAGAGAAAAAGACCCCAAAATTGGGACTGTTCCTATAAAAATCAGGCCATCTGGTCACCCTAGTATTTCCACTGTAATCAAGTCACCCCTTAACCTTCTCTTCATTAAGCCAAATAGATTGAATACTGCACTCAAATTGCCCTGTTCTGTTCATTCCTTCTGAAGCATCTGTCACAGTCAGAGGACAGGATACTAGGCTAGCTGGACCATTGGTCTGACCCAATAGGGCCATTCTTATGTTGAACTACTTTAGTCTATCACTATAAGGTATGTTTCCCAATTCTTTTATCATTTTTGTGGCTCTCCTCTGAACCCTCTCCAATTTATCAACATCCTTCTTGAACTGTGAGCACCAGAACTGGACACAGTATTTCAGTAGCAGTCACATCAGTGTGAGATACAGAAGTATTATAACATCCCTATTCCTACTCAAGAGTCCTCTGTTTATATACCCAAAGACTGCATTCATCCTTTTGACCAGGGTGGTGCCCTGGGAGCCCATGTACAGCTGATTATCAACCAGGACCTCCAAGTCTTTTTTTAGAGTCACCCTTTCCCAAGATTGTAAGTGTGGCCTTTATTCTTAATTGTTAGATGTAAGACTTTATATTTGACTGTATTAAATCATCTGTTGTTTGCTTCCATTCAGTTTACCACAGTCGGTGACCTGTCCTCTTCATTATTTACCCCCCTCTCTTCCCAAATCCTTGCGTCATCTGCATACTTTATCCATAACCATTTTATGTTTTTTTCCAGATATTGATAAAATATTAAATATCATAAGGCCATGAACTGATCCCTGTGGAAACCTCTAGAAACACACCTACTTGATGATGATCCCCCATTTACAGTTACATTTTGAGATCTGTCAGTTAGCTAGCTTTCAGTCCTTTAGTGTGGACCATGTTCATTTGGTATTGTTCTAAATTTTGTAATCTAAATTTTGTATGTTACTAAGACAAAGGACTTACAGAAGTCTATGTATATTATATCAACACTATTACAGTTATCAGCCAAACTTGATACCTGTTTTGGATGAGATGACAAGTTAGTTTGACAGGATCTATTTTCCATAAACCTATGCAGACTGGCATAGTCTTCCATAGTCTCAAGAAAAACAACTTTTTTCCCCTAATACCTATTAAACTGTATATACTGTCTCTGCATTTTGGCATATAAAACCACCATCTGCTTCAATGACTATTATACTTTCAGACACAGCTGGGAAGTTAACATTTCTCTTTTCTTTTCCCTCCCCCACCCCTGCCCTTTTTGACTGGCATTGTGCTTCTCTGAGTTTGCAGTCTGGGCCTTTCTCCAGCTGAATTCACCTGCTTTAGATTTTCTGAGTCCTAATAAAAAAGGCCTGCAGACACATTTGCTCCAAGTGTACAACCATTTAGGGGTGGTAATGAGTTGGACTGCAGCCTGGTATCTGGCAAACCTTTCTACTTCATGACTCGCTGCTAATTAAAACCACACTCTATGCTTATTACTGGGACAGCTTTACTTACAAATAATTGAGTGCCTCCCACCCCTTTTCCTGTGCTTCACAATACTGTATACTTCTTTGTTCTGGTGCAGGTCTCTTTCTCTGAAAGTTGGATGCACTAATATGAATCAGGATTTCCATATTTTCATTGGTCCTTACCATCCTTAATCCCTTAGGGTTGGATATCAATATCCTTTCACGCACTAAATTATATCTTACTCAGTAAGCAGTCTCACTGATTTTATTTTACAGATTTACTGCCCGTGGAGTAAAACGCTACTCAGGATGAGGAAGGGTATCAGAATATGGTGCTTAACCACCCTAAGAATCTCTTATGTGGTGAGTTTAACTTAATTCAGCAGTGACGGGGTGAAGTGTGACCTTAATAACATCTGATTATGAAAAATATCTGAATTGTATCAAGTCTTTGTGTATGTACACTTTATTTCAGAAGGTAGATGTATCTTTTTTTTTTTACACTGCTTAACATCATGTAATTCCATGCCCAAAAACAGAGAGAGTACTGAGAGTACATGGGAACTGTTCTATGTAAATGACTACCTGCCCTAAATAGGTAACGCTGCAGGGCATACCATTTACTTCTGAGTGTAATTCAAGGTGTTGACTTTTTCATTTATAAAGCCCTCTGTGGCTTGGAACCTAGTAATCTAAAAGGCTTCCTATCTCCTCACGCACTATGTAGCTGGGGACATCAGCCAATGCTCTCAAAGTTATGTCTGGAGACCGGGGGATGGGGTTCGGGGATGTGGGGCGGGAGCAGGGATTCCTGGCAGAAGTTCCTCAATTCTGGAATTTGCTTCACGTGCTGGTACAATAAACCCCCAGACTGTTTACTTTATGGCACTGTGATAGGCTTATTGCTTTTTCAGATGCTTTTATTTGAAGGGTGAGATACAACAATTTAGACCAATTAAAGACCCGGTCCAGTGTGCTTCCTACAACATGGTAATCTGTAAACCAGTGCAGTGTTGAAGAACTGGTGTATTTATTTATGTTTCAACACACTCATCCAAAGCATAAATCCAAAATATTGATTAAAATCAATATAAATGGGGTCAATGTGCAAAAAATGATGAATCCTTCAAAATCCTTGCAAATTCAGACACTCCGTGATACATTCCATATATGCATGAGACCCGCTGCAGCCAGCACAGCAACATACAGACTTCCAATATATTTACTTCTTGGCAATTTGTTTCTCTAACTTTAGGGGAATTTTCTGCTTTAATCTTTTCTGCCATCCCCTGCTCACATGACACCACCATGTACCCAGAGTAGGCAAAGGCAACAAAATTATTCACAAATTTAACAATCTCCTTCCAAAAAGCATGGTGCATGAGGTACCTTCCCTTTGAGGTGCTGTTCGTGGACATTAGACTTTCGGAAATACAGACAAAAGTTGCATTCTCAAACCATTTTGCAAAATACTTAGTAGTGACTCTGGAAAAAAACCCACCAGTTCGGAGTACCCTCAAGCTTTGGAAATTAAACAGATCCAAATGTCTCACTGGTTTGTCATTATGGGCTGAATCAAAACTATGGATCCGAAGACTCTGAACATTTGAATAATTCAGACCCTAATGAATGTTTGCTTCTTTGGTCAATCTTTAATTATTCAATTTTTAATTTTCCATTTTGCTTCCTTAGATGATGATTTGGGTATGTTTTTCTTCTCAAGATTCATTCAGGTGTTTTTTTCTGAAACCAAGATCACTTTTAAATACACTTGTGAGATATTTTCCAAATTTAGCTCAGGCAATGCCCTCAAAACACAGTATTAACTAAAAGTCACACTGATCAATACTGTCTAATTATTTCCTTATATTCCCATCTGTCTCCATATGTTGCCTCTTACTCTTATTTTATATTTACATTATCAACTCTGGGGGATGGGGACTGTTTTTTTGTTCTGTGCATTGGCAGATAGTCATTTAAATAGAACAATTCCTATGTACTCTCAGTGTTCTGGGCATGGAATTGCATGATGTAAGCCAGGGGTCTCAAACATGCGGCCCGGGGGCCGCATGTGGCCCGCGAAGCCCTTCCCTGCGGCCCGCCAAGCTTCCTGTCGTCCCCCCCCCCATAGCAGTTTGCGGGAGGGAGGGGCCAGAAGCAGAGGCTTCTAGCTCTGGACTTCCTATATTGGTCTTGCTTTGTTTGCCAAACAGCTGTTGGTGGTGCCTAGCGCTTTCCAGGAGGGAATGGGGAGCTGCGTGCTCAGAGGAGGAGGTGGGGCAGGGGTGGGACCTCTTGGAAGGGGTGGAGTGGGGGCGGAGCCGGGGCAGCGAGGGTGGGGTGTGTGTCAGTGGTGCGGCCCTCGGGCCAGTGCACTAGTCCTCATGCGGCCCTCATGGTCATTTGAGTTTGAGACCCCTGATGTAAGCAGTGTAAAAAACAAAGATAACATCTACCTTCTGAAATAAAAATTACATATAAAAAGATCGGATAAAATTAAGATTTTTTCCATAATTAGACATTGTTAAGGTCACATTTCACTCCATCACTCCTGAATTAAGTTAAACACGCCACATGAGAGATTATTGGTGTTAAGCACCAAATTCTGATACCCTTCCTCATGCTGAATAGGGTTTACTCTATGCCGGGCAGTAAAATAATATCAGGGAGACTGATCACAGAGTAAGACACAATGCAGTGCATGACAGGGTATTGCTATCCAACCCTATGTATTGCTATCCAACCCTATGGGATTAATGATAGTAAACACAATGGAATGGCTCCTAAATACCATTGTATTAGAATACAAATAAATAATAAAATAATAATAATAAACATTATACAGGTATAAATGTGCATCTAATACCATTTCTTCATTTTCAAATTGTGTGTTGTACTGTGCTGCATCCTCTGTCACTGGCTTCAGCACAAGGTTTCTGCAGACAAGCCATATGGTCAAGCTAGCAATGAACATCCCGATATCTGGTATAAACACTCTGATCACGTTTCCGGCATCGGCTCCCTTTACACTGTATGGATGGAAAAAACAAAGGAAACATTTGTTAGTTCTAATTCGGCATTGGCTTGAAATACTAAGTTACCTGGACACCATTCTTTTAAAAGCGTTTCACACCTCCCCGAGTGAAACAGTAAGTAATTTGCACAGCTGTGACAGAATGCCTTTGTGCCATGTAATTACAGTATAAGTTATTCATTCCTAGTAGCATGTTCTTGTGCAGATATTCCAGCACATTGTCTGGCTGCTCAAAAGTCATTTTGTAGATCCTAAAGTTATTTAGTGGGGAGAGTAAACTGCCGTAGAATCGACACTAAAATCTGATGGCTCTCAAGAAGTCTCAGTCCAGTTCCAAGAGGACAGATGTGTACAAACACAGTCTCAGTCATCACCCTGGGTGGTATTCATAGAAGGGAAAAAAACTACTGCATAGTCCTGGAGTAGAATTACATTCCCACCCATTCTTATCCCTTAATCACAACTGAGACATAGGTGGGTAGTACTGAAAAGCCTGTAGCCCAATGATATAGCAGTACAATGAAAATTGAATTTCACTCTTTCTATATTTTGGCAATTTTCCGGAGTGCTATATTTAATTTAAAAGATAAGAAAAGTAAAATATAATATTTAACAAAATGTTTTCTTTAACCAGATCCTTTAAATACCACTTAATCTTTTTTGGCCTTTATTTTGAAACTTTAATGAGCTATAAAATTGTATAACTATTGGAGACCCCGTGACGCATAGAGTATTCAGGAATATATACAAGCTGTATGTCATTTTCCTTTTGCTACTTTTCACCAATAGCAAGTTTAATCCTTAAGAATTAACTAGAGAGAAAGTGCCAGTTTTTTCCTTAGGACTCCTACTTCCTGTGTCTAAATATCTGAATAGCTCAGTAAATTTAATGGAAAGTACACAATACACAGTACTGTGCAGATTTAAACTGTTTTGTCTGGGGACTATTACCTCTATGGGTTTAGAAGCTGAGTCTGAATTTGATTCATTTTGTTAACAGAATTTAGACTTGTTTTTAGTTGATACAGTGACTGGTTTATTTAAGCTGCTGCATTGACTTCTGACACTTTTTAACTACTACTAACAGGATACAAGCTTAATTATTTCAAAGTATACAGTGTGAGGCTGCCAAGCATCAAGTTAGCACATTTTAAAAAGAATTTTGAGATTAAGTGATTTTTTAAAAGGATACACGTCTAGAAGTATTTTCAGTTTAATGTCTGCAATGGATTCTGGGAACACATAGGATACAGATGAATAGGCTAGATTACCAGCTCAGTGCCTGGACTGTATGAGTAAAAAAAAAAAAAAAAAAAAAGACAAAATAAAGACAGACAAAAAAAAAAGAAAGACAAAAAAAATACCCTGATGTATTTGTTAGGGTCTATTAAAATATTATCTCTATCTTTCTGAGGTGTAACTGGTAACTGGGTATCATTCCAGTATTTTGGGGGTCACCAAAATACCTCTAGCATCACTGCTACGAATCAATGCTGTATGTAGTAAAAGAAATACATAATTGTCTACAGGACTTTTACCCATTAGTGCACACACACAGGAACAAATACTACAGTTTTTAAAACTCAGGCAAAAGTAAAATTGGACCTGATTTTTCACTGCCTCACACCCTGTTTGTGAAAATCAGGTACAAAGTGCTAAGAATTAAGAAGGTCCACTTTTAACACCCACTTTTCACGTGTGATGTGAATGACTACACATGGTGCAAGGCTGCTCGAGCCAGTGTGCTAAAATAGCAGTGTGGATGTTGTGCCACTGGTGGCGGCTTGGGCTAGCATGAATCCATCTATACAGGCTGAGAGGCATACCTCCCAGCTGCAGTTTAGTCATCCCCTCAAGCCTTAAGTCCTTTCGTTACCTCTGGAATGAAATAGACTTTAACACAACTGATTATGTACCTTCCAGAAGAAAGTTAATGAAGACTTCTTTTTTCTTTTGCAAATAAAAGAAAATATTTCAATCTTCCTGACTTGTGAATTTCTCAGCTATTACAATCTTATGGTATATAACTGGAGTGATCGTGCATTATATCAGACACACAAAAATCATCTCTCTTATCAGACCAACTTCTGTTGGTGGAAAGAGACAAGGTTTCAAGCTTCACAAAGAAGAAAGTGTAAGCATGCGATGACTCACCCTGCGGCACCTCCTGCTGGTCTGTCCGGGGAATTAGCTCATCCAGCCTCCGGAGCACCCTCTGCAGCCCCGCTTGCTTCTGCCCAGTGTCCCTCCCTGGACCCTGGTGCCCTCTTACCTGGGATGCTTCCCCCCTGCAGTATCTCCACAGTCTCAGGGTCTCCCCTCCCTGGGGAACCCCCACCCCCTATCCCCACCTTGCCTCAGTCTAGGCAACTGCCAGTCACCACTTGCCCCCGTTCTCTGGGGCAGACTGCAGTATCATTGCCACTCATCACCGGCAAGGGAGTTTGGCCTGCTGCCTCTGCTTCTGTAGTCTCTCTCAAGCCCCTGCCTCTCTGCCTTTTTATAAGGGCCTGCTAAAGTTTGGGGTGTGGCCACCCAGCTGAGCCAATTCCCCCAATCAGCCTGGGAGCTTGCTTGCTCCCAGCCACAAGCCTTTCCTGGGCTGTTTTAACCCCTTCTGGCTGGGAGCGGGTAGCCACCCCACTACAGAAAGCTTGTCTCTTTCACCAACAGAAGCTGGTCACCCACTTTGTATTTCTCATACCTGGAACCAACATCGCTACAACAACACTGCAAACATGCATTCCATGACAGCTGAGTATCTGGAAACTGTTTTGGCCAATGCTTTCATGTGGTACTGTAGCAGAGAAAAGGCTGAAGTGTCCAAGAAAGGCGCGCAAGACAGTCAACAGATTACATTAGCCTTTTTATTAGTAGAGCACTGACAAATTTCCTGTGCTGCTGTTTCAATGCTATAGAACTGAATGGTATATCATGTAATACAATATGTTCAGCACCACAGAAAGTGAAACCTTTGTAGATGTTAAGAAGTACATTTCTCAATAGGATTGTACTTGTAACACATAGATAGATAGAGATTTACTGGACACACACATCATCAGATTAGCAGGACTCACTGTTAAAATGGATCTGATCGGTTCCTGTGAGATTCTCCTAGAAATAAAGCTACTACAAAATGTGTCTTATTGAGGCTTAAAATTCAGGTCCACTGGATCCGATCAGCTACACTAGGATAGGTTTAAAAGGTTATTTTAACACATTAGTTAGTCAGTATAATACACTGCTATGGATCCAGGCTCTATCTCCTCTGCAAATCACATTCCAGAAAACAAACGTGAAAGTCTGCTGTCAGAGTTGTGTGTGCTGTTGCTCAGAGTTCCTTTTACTAAACAAAATCAAATAGCCTGTAGGATTTTACAAAATGCAGAATGAAATGTGATATTATGAGAAATGGGATTTAAAACAGGAGTTAAGACTAGGAGGCCAAAGTCTGTACTGTAATACTTGGGGCCACCTGCACAACAAAAAGAATGGAAAGGATTTATAGATTGACTGCAGTTTTTCTACACTCATTAAGGACTCCATTCACACATGGTCATATTTTGCTAACAGCCTATGCATTGTGTTCTTCATTCCCAAAAGAGCCTTGTTGAAGAAGTTTAAAACCAGAATGGACACGAAAGCATATAGAGCACATGTCCTTAAGAATCAACTTTCCCCCCTGCAAGAATCATATTGGACAATGAGTTGGCAAAACCTTGATCCCTAGTTAGCATGGCACCATTCACTTGGCGAAACTATTGTCAGGGGGTTGTAACAAAGCCATAAACATGTTCTGGGGTGAAATTTGAGACATCAACTTGAATTCTTTTAAAAAAAATATTTAAAGAAAAATGGGCTAGACCATTTAACAGGTTGCTCTGTAGGAGGGCCAAAAAATAGGTTAGGGATTTGAAACATTAATTGACCATGTAGAATTAACTGCACGTTTCTGAACACAAGAATAACTATGTTAGGGTTGCCATAGCTGCTTTTTTATTCTGGGGGATAAAAAAAAGACATGCTATGACTTTCACATCCGTATGTGAAGCTTGTGTCACTATCCCATTAACATGATTCAAAAACACTTTTCTCCTCTTCTATCCATCTGAATCCACCTGTTGTATCTAGTGTTATACTTAGATTATAAACTCTTTGTGCAGGGTTCATCCTTTTGTTCTGCATTTGTACAGAGTCTAGCAAAACGTGTTTCTGGTTAACTGGGGCTCCTAGATATTACTACAACACAAATAAGAAAAATAATATCCAAATCACATTTTCTATTTTAGGTGTCCTGCAATCTAACTGACGAGTGTTGCTTCTGGGGTGTAATCCTACAGACCTCCTTTGTGGGAGTGGGGAAAAACCCTTAAGCAAAAATCCAGACCCAAACACCCAGTGAAAAAAGCCAGGAAGACACTAGGAAAATGCATGAATGAGAAATCCTTTCGCAAGCTGAGGTGCAATGCAGAAATGCAATACCCTTGTAGCTGGGCAGTGGAAGAGCCATGCATGCCTTTGTTTCTGGCCCCATGCAGTGAAACTACACCAATTCCTATGCACTGATGCTCTGGGCAGCTGTGGATGCAAGAGGGCTACATTTGCCCCTTAAGGTAGAAAAGTAAGAATTTGGCCATTTAACTGCAGCCATACTTTGAAAAGTGTTGTTTTTAGAATGACACCAGGAGCATCTGGATCAGGGGTCACAAACTCTAATGACCATGAGGGCTGCATGAGGACTAGTGCACTGGCCTGAGGGCCGCATCACTGACACGCCCCCTCCTCATTGCCCCCGCCCCCGCACTCCACCCCTTCCATGAGGTCCCGCCCCTGCCCCGCCTCCTCCTCTTCCTCTGAGCATGCAGCTCCCTGCTCCCTCCTAGAAAGTGCTAGTCGCCGCCAACAGCTGTTTGGCAAACAAAGCAAGAGCAATATAAGAAGTCCAGAGCTGGAAACACAAGCGAACAAATCTAATTTAACAAGAAATTACCAGCCTCAGATGATTCAAGCTTTTTTCAAATATAATATGCTGATCAATCTGACAGAAATTTCAGTCCCTCTCAGCCTAATATCAATTATCATTTTATAAAGTCTCCCTCTCCCAAACTGATCCTCATAACCCTGTTCCCCATCCCCACTTACCCCCCGTAACCCAGCTCCCTTTTTCCCAAATCTCACCCCACTCATGTTTGTAGTCAGCTCCCTGTGTTCCATCCCCAAATCTCCCCCACTCACCCTCATATAACCCTGCTCCCCACTGGCATAGCTAGGCGGGTGCGGGGGGTGCGGACCGCACTGGGTGACATCATCTCAGAGGGGTGACACCAAATGAAAAATTGCAATTGCAAATTGCAGCCGCTGCAGCACCCCAGCTTGAAGTGTTTCCATGATGGGCAGGGTTCACAGTTTCGTTCAGTGGCACTCAGCACCTCCCCGCCCCAAATTGTTCCAACTCCTCTGTTTCAGACCCCCGGATTCAGGGAATCCTCTTCCCAGGTGCTATACAGCCATCCCTGAAGAAATCAAGTGCCCAAGCAAGCCCCGCTCTTCCCCTGCCTAAGCTTCCATCTCCAGCCGGAGAACAGGCAGCTCTGCAGGGCTGAAAAAAACGCTGGAGCTTCTCTTCCTTTCGACACTTCGCTCCCCCCCCCCCCCCCCGCGCTTCGGGTTCACCTCTCTCCAACCCCCTCCTGGCGCCGGAATCGCCATACAAGGAGCAGGAAGGCTCCCGCAGGAACCGAGACTTAGAAGGTTATGGACTCTGCGGCCGGGGGCTTCCGGGGACCTGGGTTGAGGCGGCAACGGGAGGAGGATAGTGGCGGGGAGGGGGAGGGGATCGTGTGCTCTCCCCCCCCCCCGAGAAACCCCGCGATAAGAGGGGTGTAGGACTCTAGGGCGGGCGCGGGGCTCTTGTTCCCATTTTGATACTGTTCCCATTTTGATACTGTTTTGATACTGTTGACTTATTACATGCTGAATAAATAAGAATAAATCTGTGGTCGAAATCTGGAGGGGTGACACCGTGAGTTTACCGCACTGGGTGACACCAACCCTAGCGACGCCACTGCTGCTCCCTGTCCCCAAATCTCCACCCACTCACCCCTGTAACTCAGCTCCCTGTACCCCATCCCTAAATCTCACCCCACTCACCTCCAATAACCCTGTTCTCCATCTCCAAATGTCCCCCCACTCATCCTTGTAACCCAGCACCCTGTCCCCAAATCTCCTCCCTAATTCTGCTCCCTGTTCCCCAAATCTCCCCCCACACTCCCAGCTTCAATACCCTCCCACCGCTAAGCTTCCCCTCCCTGTCCCCCCGTCTCCTCTCTCCATCTCCTTTCAGCCTTCCCGGACTCTCCTCCCCACCACCCCTTGCCCTAGCCTGGCACTCTCTGCAGGGGATACCGGTAGTGGGGCATGGCAGGCAGGGGTCAGCGCAGCAAGCCCAGAGGGCTCCTGTGAAGCGCCGTCTCAGCTTGTTCATTGAGGTCGCAGCAGTAGCGTTGGGAAGCCAGGGCTTGGCAGCGGCCCAGCCAGGGCGCTTCACAGGAGCCCTCTGTAGCAGTGGCCAGGAACGGTAAGTCTCCCGAAGTGGGAGGCGGGATGGCGGCGGGGAGCCTGGCTTACCGCTCCTGGCTGCCGCTGCAGAAGGCTCCTGGGAAGCGCTGCCCCAGCTCATTCATTGAAGCCACAGCAGCAGCGCCTGGTAGCTGGGGATCCAGCCAGGCAACAGAGAAGCCTCCGCTTCTGGCACCTCCCTCCCGGAAACTGCTGAGGGGGGGCGCCAGAGGGCTTCGCGGGCCGCATGTTTGAGACCCCTGATCTAGATCTATTGCAGCGGTTCTCAACCTACTGTGAACCGCGACCCCTTTTTAGTTTCTCCCTCAGCGCGGCGGACCCTTGTATGTCCGCTGAAAAGCTGCTGAATAAATTAACTTCGCATTTCAGCGGCTCTTTTCGGCAGAGATGCCGCTGGATGCGGAAGTGATCGCGGCGGCGGCTTTTCGGCGGCACAAGCAGCTCAAGACCCCTCAGGAGGTGGCCGGCGACCCCCCGAGGGGTCGCGACCCACAGGTTGGGAACCCCTGATCTATTGTCTCTAAGGGCTTGCCTGAAAATAGCAGTGTAGAAATGATTTGATTGTGCAATTTGGACTTGTGCTCAGGCTCTAAAGCCCTCTGTCTCCCACCAGGCTCTCAGCCCAAGTCAGAAGGTTTATACCACCATTTTTAGCATGTCGGCACAAATCCCACTAGCGTGGGCCATGGGTGGGAAGCTCATTCCCGGATGCTGTGCAAATATATCTATATAAATACATATATATAAATCTATATATATAAAAGTCAAATGGTGTATGTATGCGTGTATGTACGTGCACTTACTCCTTCCACACCGTTTGAGCTAGAGACTTGAAATTTGGTACAGTTATAGGTCTTAGGGTCCTAATCAGGGTAAGAGTCGAAAATTTTTCAAATCTCACCTCTGACGCCCTCCAGGGGTGAAATTATTTAAAGGCCAATCACATCAGCTGGGCAGCTGCTGTTCTCTGTGACATAGTTATGATGTCATAATACCCCCTCCAATGGACCTTGCATTCGCTCAGCTCTCTGCCCCCTCCCCCCTCCAATGGACCCCGCACTCGCTCAGCTCTCTGCCCCCTCCCCGCTCCAACGGACCCCGCACTCGCTCAGCTCTCTGCCCCCTCCCCACCTCTGACGGACCCGAGTTGGGTTTGGTCGGAGGGTAAGTGAGGTGGGGGTGTTGGGTTTGGTCCAGGGGTGAGGTGGGGGTGTCGGGTTTGGTCGGGAGGGTAAGTGAGCCGGGGGTGTTGGGTTTGGTTTGGGGGGGTGGGAAGGTGTTGGGGTGGGTGAAAGGTGAGGTGTGGGTGTTGGGTTTGTTTGGGGGGGTGAATAGGGGGGTCGGGGTTGGTCGAGGGGTAAGTGAGGTGTGGGTGTCGGGTTTGTTTGTGGTGGTAGGTAGGGGTGTCTGGTTTGGTTGGCGGGGAATGTGAGGTGGGTGTGTCAGGTTTGGTCTACGGGGGGGTGAGGTGTGGGTGTTGGTCAGGGGGTGTTGGTAGGGGGGTGACGTGGGGGTGTTGGGTTTGGGTGGGGGGGTGAAAATGTGAGTCGGGGTTGGTCGAGGGGTAAGTGAGGTGGGGGTGTCGGGTTTGCTCGGGGGGGTGAGGTGGGGGTGTCGCTCAGCTCTCTGGCCCCTCCCTACCTCCAACGGACCCGAGCAACGCCGGGTATTTTCGCTAGTATGAGATAAAATAGGGTCAGTTTAAAGTAAACAGATTGTGTATGTGTGTTTGAAAGGGTGCATGATTGTTTTGGGATTTCAATTTCAACCCAGGGATTTCAGCTTTTAGATTTTAATCTTCAAAAGATACTTTTTAAGACAGGTGATTTTGATAGATATGTAAAATAAGGAAACAGCTGTTTACTAAAACCATTTGTAGCATGAAGCATAAACAGATTAAATTATTAGATCGATTTAACAGGATTCCAGTGTATGGAATTAAATTGGTGGGTCTGGGCATTAGCTCACTGCTGGCAAAGTGTATGTAAGTTTAGATGGACTCCCTATCATTTAAACACACATTAAATACCCATAAGAAACTAAATCAACATAGTTTCTATTTGTTATATTCACATTATGATTACAAATCGGTGGCAATAAAATTACAGGTTTAACTTTCCAGGACAGTTCTTTCTCTCCGATTAGAATGAATTATTTCTTGCTTGAAATGAGCAAAGCATGATACACATAGAGACAAACACATTGTACCATCTGTTATTAAAGTTTCCAGATACTTTCCACTATAAGACCCAGAAATGGGGTGCTTATAACTTTGCCATACTTTAGTTTGGCATTTGAAGTTTTCCATGCTGAGCGTCTGCCTTAGACTATTTATTTACTTATTGACGTTCTAGCAAAAATTCTTCAGCCATTTCTGAGAATGAGGCTAAGGAAAAAAACATTGCATTTTGCCCATGTTAAAAAAATTCCAGAGACCTTTTATTTGAAAAGCTCCAGGGCTCCCATGATGTGGAGAAGGTACCTGGCATTTAGCAGCATGGCAGCTTGTGTGTCAGGAATGTGCGTTTTGCTACCCCTAATGAAATCTGCCCAAATTTAGCCAAGTTATTGCCATTTGCACATGCTCATTAGAGATTTCTTAGAGGTTAGCAGCAAAATTTCTGGGAGTCAAGCCCTCTCCCAGGCACATTGGTAGGTTCGGCACCTGTGAGGAAAAGGTTGGACAGGGACACATTAGGTGGTATGGGAAATGGGAAGAAGAATCTGTGCCCCCTAGAGAACACCTCCCTCCAGAGCCTGGAATGGAGGATTCCCATGTCTCACTATTCCCCATGCTGTCAACAAACATTTGTGAAACCCACTGGCAAAGCAAACTCTAGTGCTGGTCCACATAGAAGATGACAACCTATTACTGCTACCAGTTACTCTGTGAGTTTAAGTGGTCTGTGTGGTAGATTGCCAGGCTTCAACTATGTGAGTATCAATATGATATTATATAATGCAATTTGGGGTTTTTTTGTTTTTTTTTTGTTTGCTTTGTTAAAACCCTAAGAAATTACACAGAAAAATATGATAAAAGAACATTATTAAGGTGGCAAAGTCAAGCACTCAGAAGTTAGGAAATGCCAGAATTAAGGCTGATTTCGCATATGCATTTCAACAAAATCTTTACTTATACGATCACAAACTATTTTTTCAGTACAAAGAGTGGATCTGGCTCTGGAGATGAATGAGGGTTGTGTAGTGAAAGATACTGTTTGGAGGACCTCTGCTTCATTTGATGCAGAAGTTGGAAGGTGTGTAATGAATGAAGCAGGGGCTTGTAGGAAGGAAAGGATGATCTCATGATTAAGTCAGTGGAATGCTGCCCTGGGAAAGTGGATTCTATTCTTGCTATTGCACAGAATTCCTTTGTGATTATGGCCAAGACACTTTAAGCCAAACTTTTCCCTGGTGGTCCCTAATTGCCAGTTCTTTATTTTCTGAGTGCCTGACTTGATATCCTGAGATCCAATTTGCAGAAGTGCTGAGCACTCACAGCTGCAACTGGAGTCAATGAGAGCTGTGCTTTAAACAAAGTGTTATATGAAAAACCAGGTCCTAAACATCTCAGATCGGGCATTTAAAATTAGTGGATGATATTTTTGACCTTAATCTCTTCAGATGCCTCACTTCCCCATCAGTAAAATGGGGACAATACTGTCATAACCATACAGAAGGGTAGCCTAGAATTCCTCCTTACCTGTAAGGGGTTAAGAAGCTCAGATAACCTGGTTGGCATCTGACCAAAAGAACCAATGGGGACAAAAAGATACTTTCAAATCTGGAGGGGGGGAGAGGCTTTGTTTTGAGCTCTTTGTTTGTGTGTTCATTTGCTCTTGGGACTGAGAAGGACCAGATAGCAATTCATTTCCTCCAAATAATCCTAAACCAGTCTTTCATTCTACAAAAATTGTAAGTACAGCCAGGCAAGGTGTGTTAGTTATCTTTTGATTTTCACCTGTGAATTTTCTCTTTGCTAGAGGGAGGTTTATCCCTGTTTTGTTTTCCTGTAACTTCGAAACTAAAGCTAGAGGGGGTTCCTCTGTATTTTTGCATCTTTTGTTATTCTGTAAAGTTATCTACCATCTTGATTTTACATAGGTGATTCTTTACCTTTTCTTTAAATAAAATCCTTCTTTTAAGAATCTGACTGATTTTTTCCCGTTGTTTTAAAGATCCAGGGGGTTGGATCTGGCTCACCTGTAACAATTGGTGAGGGTATTTTCTTAAGCCTCCCAGGAAAGGGGTGTAGGGCTTGGGGGATATTTTGAGGGGACCAGGAACTCCAAGTGGTCCTTTCCCTGATTCTTTCCCTAAATCAGTTGATGGTGACAGCGACCATCCAAGGACAAAAGGATTTGTGCCTTGGGGAAGTTTTTAACCTAAGCTGTTAGAAATAAGCTTAGAGGGTTTTTCATGCCACATCTGTACCCTAGAGTTCAGAGTGTGGGGGGGGAACCCTAAGAAATACCACCCTCACCTCACAGGAGTGATAAAATAATTTCATTAATGTTTGGGAGTCCCTCAGACACTACAGTGATGAGTATCATAGAAAAGCCCATGAAGAAATTATTAATTCTGTCTTCAGAGCAGACTTTGAAAAACGTACAATAAATAAGATTGGGGTCACACACCAAATTATAGCTCTGAATGAGGCAGAGGTTTTGTGGGGGGGAAAAGAGCCTGTGATCATGTAATTAAAGACTGTGTTAAACCATACACGCAATGATCAAATTAAGTTTGCAAATGCATCTCAATTCTGCTAGTTCCTAACTTCTGCGTGCTTGATGTTGCAACCTTAATCATGTTCCTTTAGCACAGTGTGTATGTGTGCATGGGTTTTTTGTTTTTATGAGAATTTTTTGTGTATGTGTGTATATATATATATATAAGAAATGGAAGGTAAGCAGGATTAATTTTATAGCTGATAATTTTAAATGGAATTATTTCTAATCTTTTCAGTTACTCAAGATCCAATTTTCTTTTCCTGATCAACTGTTTTATAAATATTAGACTAGGCTGAAAGTTTTCCATTGAAAGTTCGCCTCCCTCCCCACATTACAATTTGCATTTGTTGCTAACTAGTTTGTGGAAAGTTTTTGCTTTCCTCTTTTTTTATTCTTTATCATAAAACTAAAGACATTTAGTTGTCAGCAGCTTTGGCAAAAAAAGTTACTTTTGTTGAAATTTTCCATAAGGAAAAATATATTCTGATCAATACTTACAAATAAGACATTTATTTATTGTATTCCTGAAGAGATGAACACATGATCACCTTTAATTAAGGTAATAGACTACTTTAGTGTAAATGCACCTGATATAAGCAAATTTGCTATCCAGTCTCCCGGTGACTCCCGGTGACCTTATGAAGACTGCAAATAAAGATTATGTAAGCTTAGCTAGAGAAGAGACAGGAAGCTCCTGTGGAGAGGAGCTCCAAAGAGATGTCTGAGTCAGAGGCCTGAGCAGAAAGCTAAGAGTATGAGCTCTTGGGGGAGCCCACCATAATGGGCAACCTTAAAGATGTGCTCCTAGAGATGGGAGCTTCATAGACGGAGGACTGCAGTCAGCAGGCATCCAAGAGGGTCTAGTATCAGCAAAAGGTCTCCCTGATGCTGGCTGGAGGCCTCACCTGTCAAGGATGACCCTAGTCCCTGGAAGAGAGTCATGGTGGATAAACCTTCCAGACCTCTGACTCCAGAGAAGGATCTCACTCCGGTAGGTTCAAGATGCCTAACACCAGGGACAAAAACTGGAACAGAGAACGCATGAGAAAGAGCCTGGAAAGATGAAAGAACAAGACTCAAGTGGGGGACAGATGGACTAAGAACGACCTGGTCACCCAGCTAAAATGTTGGGAATAAAGTGTTATTGATTTCTCCATTGATTATTCTGTTAATAAATTAGTTACTCCAAAAAAAGGGTGCTCTTTATCATGAAGAGGTTGTCTGGACAGGTTGATAACATGCAGTGAGGGAGAAATCAAGTAAGGGTTCACCCGCAACTCCAAGCCTGCCTGCAAGCATAGGTCACTGGGTCAGCCTGGAATGATGTCAAGCATCTATTGATGAAACAGAACCACAAAAATGTGGAATGGAAACCAATCTTTGGACACCCAGATCAGTGGAAAAATCAGAAGATGTTTATGTTTCAAAACAAAATATAGCAATAAATATACATTTTAAAATACAGTGTTACTTCTTGATCCATTATATATTTGAAAAATCCTCCTGAAACACATTAGAGGTGGATACACAATGCAGAAACTGCTGCCTGGAAATATACAATGGAAGTGTGTAAATCTACAAAAATACTGAAAACGTTTGCAACAAATAGTAAATAATAATACCTAGCTTTTATATAGTGGTGTTTTTTTTTTGTTTTTTTTTTTTTAAAGGACAGGATTAAACGTATCCATCAGATCCAAGAATACTCTTGAACATCCTTCCTGAAGATGATTCTAAGGTACTTCCTACCGAGAGGCCTTTCCTCCTGTTCTTTTTTCCTTATGCAATTTTATATAACACATGACTGTGGCAATAGAAAAGGTCCCAGTAGTACCCAAATGGATTTCTGAGGACTCACCAGGGGTCAGCAATGAAGAACTGGTTTATTCAATGAGAAACAAGATTTTAAAAATCAAAACAATAGGGCCAGACGTTGACATTTGCTGCAGGCTGCTTTGCACTTATCACCAGCAGAAGGAAACAACAAAGTTGATTTAGCCAGCCATGCCAGGATTCCCCTGATGGTCTATGACCAGTATAGCTATGTTTGTGCTCTCTCTGATAACCCCAACGCAAGGAGTGTGTAAGGGATGCTATAAAGGATGAATCTTGTTTGCCCTTCTGATCTGGTAATCCTCCCTCTCAGAATGGCCCTTTGGAGACTACTGCAGATGGGCACAAATTAAGTAAAGCCTAAAGCTGCTTTAACTTGAATAGTGTGTCAAACTGCTTCACGGTTAGGGGAGTATAAAGTCAATGTACAGCCACCGTTGCTTTCCTTTGCGTTAGGAGCAGATCTTGTCTTGACTGAGGATCTAATCTGGACCTAGAGCCAGAATCCACCAATCACTGCATGCCCAAGACCTACAGTCATGCTGGCATTGGCTAGCATGATGTGCTAGATATGGTCACCATAGCAAACCCTCCCATCTTCCTCACTGTGTATAAGGCAGTGAGCAGTGGTAGCTCTGCCTGTAATCCATTCCCTATGCATGCACACACACACACAATGAAAATGAACAATATTACAAAACCAAAAGGCAAGACTGCAGTCAGACTCTCAACCCACAGTATTACGCGCAAACACGCAAACCTTGCATTCCTTTATTGTAAACATCCATTCAGTGTACCAACACCACAATACCTGTTTTATAAAAATAGCTGAAGTTGCAATTTGAGAGAATTTTGGTCACTTAAAGAAAAACAGTGGGAGAAAGAGGGAAGTAAAAATGCACAGAAAACTACCTATAAAAACATTCGGCACATGCTGGACTAGCCAACCCACAAGTTAAAAGCATTCCTGAAGTATCTGTAAAATCTTAATAATTACTTACAAATGATGTCTGCATGGATTCTAAAAGTACACTTCACTTTCTAAGGACTGCTATATTGCAAGGAAGAACATTTTCTGTTTTTAAAAGTGTTTAACCAAATATTAACCCAATGTTTGCTTTCCAAACATTATTATACAGAGAGACTACCTTTACTGAAAACTAAATGCACATGTCAAGTTTTTGGTGCCTTATTAAAGAGACGAAACATCCAACACTGGGAATGAAATTCCTGATGAACTGAATCAAATCGTGCCCCAAAACTTAATACACGATAATTTATTCTGTGATGAGTTCAGCAAGTATTTCAAGATGTTCCCTCTCTCTCTGCAACTTTCATCAATTGGAGTTCAACATGTCATCATGTAAGATCTACCTTTTATTTTGTCTTATTGTCAGAGCAGACCATGTGGACCACTATCCCAAGTGGACCCTACCAATTTGCTCAGGAGCTAGTTTCTTTTGATCTATTTTAATGAAACATTTGTATGAAAGTGTGCAATCTAGGATGACCCCCTAGATACAGTTTGAATCTGCCATAGAATCACGTTAACCCCTGACCATTCAGAAGAGTTGTTAAGCTCAAGTTGTCTCTGAGCCTAGTGTAAGTGGAAGCATTTTGACAGTCTTTAATAGACTTGGTTTCAGTGCCCAATTCTTGCCATAGTCACCTACATAAAGCAGCCATATCTCTTCAAACTGTTGGAAGTCCTGGTCCCTTGAATCCAAGCAGATGTCATCTGTATACATGAACCATGTTTGGTAGGCCATTGGTAGATATATTAAATAAAGTTACTACTATTCTGGAATCCATTCTTCTAGAATCTCCAGGTGCTGATGCTGTGTCCCATAGCCACCTGTAAAAAATCTACATTGAACAATAACTCAGTCGCCATGACAACTCAGGGAGGAAGAACCCTTGACATTTCATACAGCAGACAAGTGTGCCAAATGGCATCACAGGCTACTGTAAGGTCAGAAAAGGACGCTCATTTCCTTCTCTTGAAATCCATTCTTAATGTTCTTAGTAAGTGCTAACACTTTGTCACAGATGCTTTGATGTGTTTGGAAACCCATTTAATCATTTCTCAAAAGTTGTTCTCTTATGGGTACAATACTCTATAGGTTCATTGCTCCAGGAGTTTGTAGCTATAATTTATGATCGATATTGGGTGATAGCTGGCTACTGAAGAGTGACCTTTATCTTACTTTAGTAAAACTATCACCTTAAGAATATCTTGAATATCATATTCTCCTATATGACACAATAGATGAAGATAGACAACCCATCATTGGCTTTTTCTTTGTAATATGTTGTAATCTTTCTGGTCATACATTGTCAAAGCTGGAGGCTTTCCCTGGTTTCATTGATCGATTAAGTTCAGTTCCTTTTCTACTTCTTTCCTGGAGAATGGTTGGAAGAAGTTTTTGTTTCAGAGGAACCCCTAACAAAAACATATGGAAACTTGTGGAGTAGACTCCACAGAGTTGGGGCTCTGTGAAAAGTGAGTATCATGCAGTAGCTCAATTTCTCCCACCTTCCACACAATTCAGCTGATTTCCATGAGGTTTGACTATAAGAAACAGCATGATTACAGTACAGTTCATCTTGTTCCAGTCTATGGCACTAATCTAAAAAAAGTGACACTGATAGAAAATGAGTGTGAAAGTAAATGTGTTTGCAGCCTGAAATTCCACATTTAAAAAAAAATCAGAGTTAATTTGTGTCAAACATTTATTTGGCAGAAAACACTTATGTTACCCATGTACTCAGCAGAGCTATTTCATTTACCAACTACATAAATGCACAAATGTAAACCAGTGGGAGGTAGGTGTTCATGGAATAACACATGAATGTTGATCTGAAGAGGCTTGGCTGCAAGCAGAAATGACTGAGTAACATTCTGCAACATGGCTGTTGCCTACATAAGGAAAGATCTGCAGCAGGTTGCCAATGTAAAGAAGAGCTCTGTATGGCTCAGGAGCTCGTCTCTCTCACCAACAGAAGTTGGTCCAAGAAAAGATATTACCTCACCCAAACTGTGTCTCTAACATGAAAGACTAGCATCTTGGCAGAGCACTCAGGAAGACATTTTTCAGCTTTAAATGGGAGGAAAATGATTTACAGGAACACCCCCCACTTTTACCTGTGACATGCCCTCTTTGGTATTAGCTTCCCAGCATTCTTTTCAGAACCCTTGTTCACATTATGTAACAGTTAGTATTCCACTGGCCATGAGCATCATTACCCTTTCTGTGCCAGTTTCTATCTGAAGTTCTTCCATGATTTATTCATTAAAAAAACAAAATAAAACACAAAGCCAAACCGTTACACATGTATCCTAGGATGTTTTTGGACACTAAAGGCAATGCTGATTGCTCTCCAGATTAAAACAAAGACTGGCTCACATTCTACAGCTGGTAAGTTTATGACTGTAAGTCTCCCAGCTACCGTGGTCTACAGGAGGCGAGGCTATGCCAAGAAAAACACTGACAACAGTTAACAATTCAGTGCTCAGACAAAACTGGCAATAAATACCATGTATCAGATGTTCATTTCCATATGAATCCCTACATTAAAATGGCATGAGAAAGGTTAACTGAAATTAATTCAAATGAAAAGAAAATAAGAAGCACATGGGGTGGCAGGAACAGAGAAACATATAAATCTTGTACAGTGGAACCCCGCAATACCACTCCCCGCTATAGCGCGAATCCGCTTATAGCGCGGGGGGCTCCCGAAGGCGGCAGTGCAAGGCACTTTGATGTGGCATGACCCCGCAATAGCGCGACCCCGCGTTTACCGCGATCGGGTATTTTTGGATCCCAATTGTCGCGGTATTGCGGGGTCCGACTGTACTAATATTGGGCCAAATGGTCTATTATTAGATGGAGAGTGGCAATGTTTTCTGATACAACCAATTTCTATTATATAGGAACTGACACACCAGAGGAGATGAATGGTCCTGCTAGTCCACTTCTTGCTCTCCAACACTGGCCAACAGAAGATACTTTAGAGGTACAAAAAAAACCCAAATGAACAATTATGGAGTAACTTGTGGAAGTTTCTTTCTAATTCCAGTCATTTAGTAAACAAGAGAGATTTTATCTTTAATATAATTTTATGGTATCTAATGTACAGTGGATATACTTATAAAGGGCAAAAATCCTTTATAAGTTCATGGTGCTGTGGTTGTGCCTTTGCTAAGTAACTGTGTGGTGTTACTGATGTTACTCACCATTATTCCCTTCTCAGACCTTTTCCTTATGTTGGATCTCTTATATGTTTGTGAGAGCCTCAAAGCAGGGATCATGTCTTTTCTGTTTTTGTGTGTCGCTAGAAATGGAGTCAAATAATCATCCTCCAAATCTGAGAGTAGCTAAACTCTTGGTCTCAGTAGCTTGTAGGATACGCATTAATTATGTATTGTGTTTAAAAAGTTGGTTTGTCAGATCTAAATTTATTCTCTTCATTTCATTGGGCCTTTTTTTTTTTTTTTCTACTATGAGGGAGGGTAAACAGGAGCTCCTGATTTATCTTCTCTAAACCAGTGGTTCTCAAACAGAGATACATGTACCTGGGTACACAGGAGTCTTCCAGGGAGTACATCAATTCATCTAGATATTTGCCTGGTTTTACAACAGGCTACATAAGAAGCACTAGTGAAGTCAGTACAAACTAAAATTTCATACAATGATTTCTTTGTACTGCTCTATATACTCTATACTGAAATGTAATTACAATATTTCTATTCCAATTTGTTTATAGTTATATGGTAAAAATGAGAAATTAAGCAATTTTTCAGAAACAGTAGGCTGTGACAGTTTGTATTTTTATGTCTGATTTTGTAAGCAAGTAGTTTTTAAGTGCAGTATAACTTAGGGATACATGAGACAAATCAGACTCCTGAAAGGGATATGGTAATCTGGAAAGGTTGAGAACCTCTGCTCTAACCTTTCACTCTTTTATAGATATCTATCATATAAGCTCTCATTTGTCACCTTTCAAAGCTGAATATGCCCAGACTCAGATGTCAGCATAAGTGAAATTGCTTTGTGCCACTTAAGTGGCACAAGAAGACTTAAAATTGCCACTTAGAGGAAGCTGGGGGGAAAACCCTTGTTGGTACAAAGCCAGGGTAGCAAGTTCTGTGTAAATCTCCCTCATCCCTCAGCGAAGGAGCACATTAGAGATGGACAGGGGTAGAGTGACCAGATGTCCTGATTTTATAGGGACAGTCCCGATTTTTGTGTCTTTTCCTTACACGGGTCTCCTATTACTCCCCACCCACTGTTACCTACATACCCATTTGCAAAGCAAAACTTATTTCACAGTTCACACATGGTACTTACAAATCTGCTTTGCGAGGACATTTTCTGCATAGCACACATTTGAGGAACATGCACCTCACCCCGTTCTTACCAAAGGCACATGAATTAAGTACAGCGGGAAGCTGGGCTTTTTTTTTTTTTCAGTGGGTGTATCTGACAGCATAGGTCTACCCTTACATCTAATATGCATTGCAGTAAAGTTTTCATTGTCAGAAAAGCAAGTTGAGGACAGTTTCTCAAAACTCACATGCAGTGACACATACAGTACAGTGACATGCCAAGGTTTTTGTTCTTAGACATCTTGCAGCTTTCCTGGCAATGTTCTTCTTTATGTCATCTAAAATGGCACTTTTGGGCTGATAAGTCAGAGCTTCTAAAAAGCTGCTAATTCTGTTTCACCTGGCACCTTATCTGCTGAGTTCATTTGAACTGCTAATGGCAAAAATATTTTAATTGGCTCAGATCAATATAATACTTCTGTGAATTATAGAGGTTGCATATTCATTGAACAGCAACAATCTTTAAATGTCCAAACTGGATTTTAAAAGTTCTGCAGTAAAGCCCTATCCCTCTACTAACCTTGACAATTGGACTATTCTTTTTCTTATCCATATGCTGATGACAGAATATCTTGGGCTAAAATGATTCCCTTCTACTACCATCAGATTTAAAACTCTATTTAAGTGCCAGATTCTTTTTCTCCTAAAATCGATTGTGTGTCAGGTGCTCTATAGAAAGCCATTATGGCAAGGCCTCTGTCACGAGCAGACTACAGACTAAGGCGAGATTCTAGCTGCTCCTTATGCAGGTACACGGGGGGAATGGGAATGGAGTAAGGAGCATCTCTGATCTCTTTTGCATCCTATGTAAGGGCCAGTCAGAATTGCCTCGCCTACCCTTGGAGGATTACCCCAGGGCTGCCACAGAAATGTACCGTGCCCCAAAGAGGAGGGAAGGGTTAGGGAGTAACGAGGGCATGGCTTTGCCCCTCTGTTTCCTTACAAATGGAGTTGGGCAGCTACTCAGGCAACAGTATATGCAGTGCTCCTTAAAGAGCAGTTTGTATGCTGCTAATTGTGGAGCACCTCACCATCCTCGACACAGATCTATGTCTAAGTGCCATAATCTAGCCCTGCACAGATGGCATACAAATGAAAGAAGGAGAGACAACAAACAGTGAAAGGAAAAGTAACTGAGAGATGATGAGGAACTTGCATATAATAATAGTTCCACCAATTTAGTTTGGATTTTTTGGTTAAAGTTTATTGTTGAAGACTTTGTTTCTTTTTCTTTTTTTTTTTTTTTTTGCCCATGTGAATTTAATTTATTTTCTTGATGTAAACATTACTTTCTGAAGAAAAGACATCTCTGATTGCATCTGGATTTTTTCTACTAACTTACTCCACCAGTGTATATGACCCTTCTAAATTATCCCATCATCTGCCCAGCATCTTTAAGGGTAATTATAGGTCTTGTCTACACAAAGAATTACAAAAAAATCTTTTGTTAAATTGATGGTGGGTTGTGTGTGAATAAGGCCTTAGTGTGTTTGACTTGGGGTTTTTTTTGCTGTTCCAATCACTGAAAAGCTCCAGAGCTTTCAATAAAAGGCATTTTTTATGAGACTTTGAATGTATTTAAGTATGACTTGAACATACTGTAATTGCTGTACAGACAGTAGTATGCAGAAGATTTGTTAACCAGTTTTCCAGACAAATTATTAGTTGTAAAACAATCACTATACAATAGTTTGAAAGAATCCCTTTACAGATAACATTAATGTGGCTAATGTTCTGTATCTCCTTTCAATCATGGTAGTGTGACAATACACCCCATAAGGCTTTATGGAAATATGCTTATAAATGTATATATGACAACTGGAATATGTTTTATGTTACATATGCCATGTAACATCACTCTGTAAAAGTTATGATCTATTGAATCTATTCCTCCTATTTGTATACATCAGGGGTCGGCAACCTTTCAGAAGCAGTGTGCTGAGTCTTCATTTATTCACTCTAATTTAAGTTTTGCGTGCCAGTAATACATTTTAACATTTTTAGACGGTTTTTTCCTATAAGTCTATAATATAGAACTAAACTTTTGTTGTATGTAAAGTAAATAAGGTTTTAAAAATGTTTAAGAAGCTCATTTAAAATTAAATTAAAATGCAGAGCCCCCAAGAGCGGTGGCCAGGACCCAAGCAGTGTGAGTGCCACTGAAAATCAGCTCGGGTGCCACCTTTGGCACCTATGCCATAGGTTGCCTACCCTTGGCATACATGTATCATTTTTGTGTTCAAAATTATGAATTTTGCTGTGTACTTGCTTGACTTCTAAGTGGCCTTAGTAAAGCTTTTGGTCAGCTTCTTGAGAAAGAAATGTGCAAATTAAGTGCCCAATCAAGGAGCACTTAAGGAACAATGGATCTTGGGAAGCTCCAATCCACATAAGAAGTCTACTTGAGAACATTCAAGGTAGCATGTGAACAATGGCTGCTACCAGTAAGTTCTGAATCATGCGTGGACATGTAACTTGCCCATGGGACTCCAAATCTTCATTTTGTAGCTGGATTCTACACAGGGAGAGGGAGTGGTGTCCACCCACAAGAGAAAAGAGAAAGTCTATTTAAACCCTTATTTAGCCCCCTTCATTTGGTCTTCAGATGGCTTAAGAGAGAGCCTCTCCACCCCCCAAGGATATCTGAAAGAAACTGGAACAAAGGACAGTAACTACAGAGGGTGTGAGTGATTGCTGGACCTGGACTAGAAGGAGACTAATCTGTAAAAAGAAACTTATTGGAACACCACTGAGGGTGAGATTTTATCTGTATTCAGTTTTATTACTGTATCAGGTTTAAATGTGTGTGTTTTATTTTAATTTACTTGGTAATTCACTTTGTTCTGTCTGTTACTACTTGGAACCATTTCAATCCTATTTTCTGTATTTAATAAAATCATTTTTTACTTATTAATTAACCCAGAGTTTTTGAGGGAGGCAAACAGCTGTGCATCTCTCTCTATCAGTGTTATAAAGGGTGAACAATCTATGAGTTTACCCTGTATAAGCTTTATACAGGTATAAGCTTTATACGGATTTATTTGGGGTTTGGAACCCATTGGGAGTTGAGCATCTGAGTGTTAAAGACAGGCACACTTCCTAACCTGTTTTCAATTAAGCCTACAGCTGTTAGGGGATGTGGTTCAGACCTAGGTCTGGGTTTGTAGAAGGCTAGCAAGTCTGACTCAAACCAGGCAGGGCTCTGAAGTCCCAAGCTTCCAATGCAGGAAAGAAGGGGCAGAAGTAGTCTTGGCACATCAGTTGACAACCCCAAGGGGGTTTCTGTGATTCAATCAGTCACAGATAGGTCTTATTGCATGTCACTGTTTTAACTGTTTACCATTCTCATGCATAACACTTGGCTTTTTCATTCATGTGATTCATTTTTTTAAAATGGAAAACAGTTACAACTAATTTGAGTATTCTCTTAGAACGGCACCTGCAAAGGTGATGAATCTTTTTCTTGTTTGCTGTCACTTCACTACAGAACAGAGGGCTACAATTGGCAGGATACATGTCATCCATCCCCAGGAGAAAGGCTAGTAGGGATCAGGAAAGTTTCTCCTAGGAAGAGACCCTGCACATTGCATACCAGTACTATATCACAGGTGTGTTTGTAAAGAGATGTCAGATAGATTAAGAGAGTAGAACACTGACATTTAAAAATAATAATACACATACACACAAACACACATACCACACATGTAAATTAATCAAAATAAAAAGCCAAACACATCTATAAAGTAATCAAACCATTTTTCCTACAGGGCGAGATAGAAGGAAGAGATGCTCAGATGCTATTGTAATAGGAGCCAGATAGTCATGTGGTATGTAATATGTAGATATTCCTATCTCATAGAACTGAAGGACCTTGCAAGGTCGAGTCCAGTCCCCTGCCTACACTAGCAGGACCAAGTATTGTCCCCTGACAGATTTTTTGCCCCAGATGGCCCCCTCAAGCATTGAGCTCACAACACTGGGTTTAGCAGGCCAACGCTCAAACCACTGAGCTATCCCTCCCCCCCCCAAAAGAGAAAAAGGTAGAAGAAAAGTGCTGCTATTTGCATTACTGTGGGAGAAATTATAAACCATACGTCCACTTGCACTATTTGGTTGTAGGCCGCATATAGAATGAGAAACCTGAAACCTGCCTAAATCGGTCTCTTAATGGTGGTCATCAAAATGTAACACTGCAGGCAATTTATTATTTATCTGTATTACAGTAGCATCTGGAAGCTTAACCAAGGTTGGCACCCCATTGTCCTAGTTCCAAACACTCATGTAAATTAGAGACTGTCACCATTTCTAAATGGACAAGACAAGATAAAGGTAGGAGTGGAACCTGTGTCACTGAGAGGTGAAGTGAATCACCAATGGTCACCCGTACTAATTAAATCATAAAATCTCTGGATCCTTTACACTTGGCTTGATCTGATTACTTTTGACAGATGTGATCTTTCCCTTTCATTTGTACACATCATTATGTTGTTGTTTAACTTTCACATCAGTCATGCTTAGTTTTTTAAAAGGCCAATATGGCATGAAACATCCAAGAGTTTAGATGCCACCTATAATTCTCTGAATACTGTAAAGATATTCATCTCCTTTACACCAAACAGGGCCAGAGAGGCGTGAAGAGTGTCTAAAAGTCACAGTCATGCATGGAGCAGAAACATGGTTGCCTTCTGAGGACTCTTTCACAAGACCTTCATAGGGGATGTGTCAATGGTGGGTCTAAGGATGATAGCAGTATGCCAGGGAGGGGGCACAGCATGAGCTGGGACACAGATTTCCAGTGAGACTGTTTTAACTTAGACAGAGCTGTACACTGCAGCAAAGTGCAACAGAAGAAGCAGAGAGACTGCAAGGGTATTAAGGTAGTTTAAAACCCTAAAGCCTTCCTACTTGGTTTCAAGTCCTAGACTGTACCTCTTAGAGAGGATGTACTTAGGAACCTTATGTGTTGTTTTTACTGAACATCATGGCATACCTAAACACAGAATTTGCCATATCAGATTGACCTTTGCTATCTTGTCTCCAGTAGAGCCTACTATCTGATGCTTCTGAGAGGCAGAGAAACAGAAAAAAAAAAAATGGGCCACATTTTCAGAGTTGAGTGTTGAAGATTAAGCATCTAAAGTCAAGTATTAAAGTGACATGGTTTTCAGTGGTGCTGAATACTCTCAGCTGCCACTGAAGTCAAATAGGTCCGAGGTGCTTAAATATAAATTTAAGTACTGCTGTACAAGAGCAAAAACTATTTCTACCTGCTGCAAAAGAAATCTAAATACCTTTATCTTTAGCACATATAACTACAGATCTTTTGTGATTAAAGATGTACCTAAGCAGCAAAAAGTTACAATTTGAATCTTGATACAAATTTCCTCAATGTTCATAGTTTAGCATCTGGGGTTTCAGTCTAAGTCGTCCTAGTCCAGTCTAGTTATCATTGGTTATGAAATATTCAACTTTTTAAAAGACAGACACATGATCTGACTAACTGGAACATAACCTTATTGAACAGTTTGAAGTTGTCTATTACACACACCCTCTCTCTGCTATTACAGAAAAAGTAAAAAGAAAACATTCCCACTGGCTGAAGAATAACAATGACAGACTTGTTTGAAAGACTTCTCCATGTGCAGTTGGATTTTATTCATGAACAGCAGACCTACCAGATATAAAAGCAAAAACCAGTCTTGTAGAATGTCACCTTATCGAAAGAGAAAAAAAAACACCAATACTCTACAGCCATTAACTACAGTAGCTCAACAGAAGCTGTTTTATATGCCCCTTCTCTCCTGTGATTTTCCCTACTCAAGAAATGTATGGTGTAGATAAAATTAATAATGCAAAATGCAGTGAAACTGTTGTTTTATTAGCACATAGTGTATTAAGAATTATGGAATCAATGCAGGGTTACTGGGAGTCATTCACCAAAACAAGAATTATGCTCTGTTAAACCATATCAAACATAGGATTTTGTTTGTTACCAGGTAGGCTAACCTCATTTTAGCCAGAGTATCACTTCTGTCTGAATGCCAGGGGTCAATCTGCTTTCATGCATGCTGGTGTAAAACTAGAGTCATTCTACTGAAGTCCAGAGTTAAACTAAAGTAAATTTTTGACTCATTCAGTCCAATAGACTCTGGATGACCTAAAATATCAAAAGTAAACATAAATCGTTCAGATCTCTTTAAACACTCTTTTTTGTTGTTGTTTTTTTAAATATAAATTTATTTTAGATCTGGATTTTCCCCATTATTCAGACATCAGGATAGAAATTATATTTAATGCAAAAAAAAAGCAAATAAAAGTTTATTTAAAATAAAAGATTTTAAGCATGTAGTACATATCGAAGATCCAAAAACCGCACATTTCTCCTTCTATTTTCTGCCCTATAAACAAAATCAACAGAAGCACTTTTAAACCACACGAGTTCTACAGACACGGCTATAATGAAATTATAAGACAAGGGCAGGTGTGGAAGTTAAATTAAAGCAATCACACCACTCAGAAAACAAAGGGCTCATATCTGTGCTATACAACACTCCGAAGTAAGCACACCCAACAGGGTAGCCACATCCCCACTTATACCTTGTTTCTTAATTACTGTCTACTCCTAGGAAACAGGACAACTAGAAGTGACAGAGAGTCCTGTGGCACTTTAAAGACTAACTAAAGTATTGAAGCATAAGCTTTCGTGGGCTAATACCCACTTTGTCGGATGCATGCAGTCAATGCAATTCCAGACTAACACAGCTACCTCTCTGATTCAGGACAACTAGAGTGTTTAGTTCAAATGACATAAACAGGCTCTTGTGATGTGGTTTTCCACTTTAAATCCCATATCAACCCAACTAGATAACAACCAGACAATAAAATGAATGGGCTGGGATGGAACCTGGAAAACAATTTTATCATAAGCAGTAAATTATACGAAACAAAACTTTACTGATTTCATTCTCAGTCTCTGAAGGGAGGAAGGAGAATACGCTCAATTTCTTTTCAGCTCTGTGGCCCCATGCTATACATGTGCATTACATTCAGCAGCTGAAATACCAAAATAATACGCGTAATTGTAACCACTGTAGAATAAATTCACATTAATTAATATTCATAAGTTTCGAAAGATCAACTGACAGAGTTAACAGAAAAAACTGAAGAAAGAGTTGAGTCATCTAGTGTTCATAATGCAAATAAATTAAGGTAATGCCTTTTGAGGTGAGAAATGTTTTCTAAACTAGCTTGACTTTCTGACCCCCATAAATCACATTTGGAATCTTGTGGCTAATGTAAAAGTTCATTACGCTCTTGGCCAAATAATGGCTGGCCAAGAATGATTGTGTTAGGGAAGAAAGAAGGTAAGAGAAGCCGTGATTGGGTGTCCACCCCACAGATGTCTTGAAGGGGTCTAGGTGGCCATGTAAACCAAATAACTTCCCAGGTTGCACCGGGAGGAGGAGCCAGGGAGCAGGGATTGATTAAATGAGGCTCAGCGGGACAGGAACAGGAGGGCCTGTATAAAGCCCAGGAGCTGAGAGCAGAATGGGGCTGCAGGGAAGTAGCCTGCAGTCACTCTCTGGAGAAAGGAAGTGGAGCTAAAAAATGTTCCTGGGAGAAGGGAGCTTGGGCTAGCAACCCAGGGAAGGAGGAGAGTCAGAAATGTGAAAAAGCAGCAAGGGACAAAATAGGACAGACTTTGGCTGCTAATGAGAGGACCTGAGGTGGAATCCAGGGTAGAGGGCAGGCTTGGGTTCCTCTACCAGCCACTGGGGAATGGCTAGCACCAGATGGCAGAGAGAGGACTGCCTGTGACTGTTCATCTTGGAAGCCTCTTCTACCCTTAAAAACCCTTAAAATATGGGACTGTGATAAATGAAGAGGGGATAGCTCCCTTTTATGGACACCCAGCCTGCCAGTTAGCTATCAAATCCCTCTTGATAGCTGTTCTCTACTTGCTTTACCTGTAAAGGGTTAAAAAGTCTGACTGCATGCATAGGTAAAAGGCAGTGAGTGGACACCTGATTAAAAGATCCAATGGGAAGGCTAGAACTTTTAAAAATGGAAACAAGACTCCCCTTTTGTCTGTCCCTGGTTGTTCTCCCAGAGAGGAGACACAAAGCAGCAGTGCTGTAAGAAGCTTTAAGCCAGGTATGAGAAATCATTAAATCATACCTGGAAACTACTTATTTGAAACCCCAAGTATGCAAGTAGATCAGGAAATATCTAGGAAGATGCAATTAGGTTTATCTTTTATTTCTTTATGGCTTGTGGACTTCTCTGTGCTAACCCCCAAATGCTTTTGTTTTGCTTGTAAGCATTAACCTGGATCTCAAGAAAAGCATTCTTGATGTTTAATTATTATATTTGCTCTTTTCAAATCTAGCAGTAGCCTAAGTTCCAGATGTATTTTTTTCTATTTGTTGTTAAGAAAAGTTACCTTCTTTAAGAACAGGATTGGGTTTTTTTGTGTCCTAACATTTTATTCATGTTAGTTAATTAGCTGGTGGCAACAGCTGATTTCCTTTGTTTTCCTTCTCAGCTATTCCCCGGAGGGAGAGGTGAAAGGCTTGAGGGTGCCCCACAGGGAGAAATTCCCAAGTGCACCTTCCTGGGTTCAAAGGGGTTTTATTTGCATTTGGGTGGTGGCAGCATCTATCCATCCAAGGTCAGAGAGAAGCTGTAATCTTGGGAGTTTAATACAAGCCTGAAGTGGCCAGTATTATTTTTTAGAATACTTGCAAATCCCCACCTTCTGCACTCAAAGTGCCAGAGTGGGGGAATCAGCCTTGACAGGGACAAAAATATATCTGCTCCCCAGTCAGAGAGATGTATCCCTGAATAAGACAGGTACCCAACCAGAAGACATGTTCAGATGCGTAAATAACAATCTTCCTTGGTCACAAATGAATTTATCCACCTCACATATCCCCTAGCTTTACAAATCCCCAAAGACTTCATGATACCTGCCATACCCTCCATTCCAACATCTCAAAGCAATCACTTGTCGCCCTGGGGGAAAAATCCTACATCTGCCCCAAATCCCTTTTAGCTCAAATCATCAAGTTGACTCCCTTACACTTTCCTAAATTGTTCACACCAAGGTGAAAAATAATCACATGCACTGCTTTCTCCCGGGCCACGAAATGGTCTACAAGGGGCAACTGATCCCAGAGCATGTCCCACTTTGACCCATTCCCTTCCCCTGTAAAGCACTCCTTCACCCATACCAACTCAGAGCTGCCCAACAGCTGAGGCCCAACAGTGAACTGGTGAGCCAAATGGGGTGGGGAAGTGGGACAGATGTTTCAGCTACTTGATTTTCATTATTTGTAGTGTGTGAGGGATCACTCTAGTCGTGTGGTATTTTTCTCCTCTGTGACTGGAGGACTGAAAAATCTTGGAATACACAAATATTGAGCAAACTACCCTTTGTTACGAATTTTTGATCAAAGCTGTGCTAAAGTTCATAAGACTTTTTGGACATTTTCACAAGTATTTGGTGGTTATCCTAGTACAGTACTCACAAATTATGAACACAACCCCCTAAACAGCAATGGAGTAAACTCAGCCTAATTATCCACAAGCATATTTACCAATTTGTTTGGGTTTGTTTCTCATCCTACATCAAACTTTAGTTATTAGCAATAAAGGAATAGAAAGAGGTTGCATTTCATGCAGACAGATAAACTCAACATTTTAATGTATTCATCATTATGATGGAGGTATAAAACTAAACATTTTTTACATATGATTTCTCCAAACGCACAGATATTGTAGTCTCTATAGATTTCGATAAAGGTGACAGCTACTATAGTATGTTGCAATTATCTTACTTGTAATGTCTCAAAAAAAAATCCAATCAATAACAATAAGAGCTTCATTTAAATCTGTCAAACCCAGATACACTCCATTTAATTGAAAGGCTCTTACCTCTAGTCATTTCCTGGATATAAAGCTACTTTACTTAAGCTCCAGCATTTTTAATTTATCTCATGCTAAAAAGCAGCATGTTGGACTCACAAGGAGTGCTTACATAAAGGCTCAGACAACAGATCTCTTGGTATCTCTTTGTTTTGCAGAACACAAATACATCAGCAATGTAAATACTCAACTGCAGAGTAAACATCATGTAACCACAAAGTAATGTTGACATGCCCTGTATATTATCAGGGCCTAATTTCCTGAAATGTATACTCAGTGTCTTCATTTCCTTCTGTCAATCAAGCTAATCTGAAATGTCATAGTAAGAAAGGGACCTACATTCTTCTTTCCATACAGGTTTCCCAAACTTTAAGTACTAGTCTAGCCCTCTTAAAGCCATGATTCTGAGGACTGACCTTCCCCCATACATCTTAAAACCTGCCTGGATTCTGGGATAAGCAATGTCTTATCTATGCCAATGTCAGTGCATCTGCACAGCTCTACACCTTAGTCCACACCTTGCGAGGGATGTGCTTGCAAACAGTGAAGGCCTATTCTCCTCTCTGTATTCCTCTCTCATTCCTTTTTACAATTCAAGCTATAACTACTACAGGCATCAAAAGATTGTTTACAATGTGGTGTACCCCAGTACCTGCTTCTCTGTTCATAGGAGAATACTGCTGTTTTATACAATGAAAAGCTTCAAAACCAAGACATTGCTTACAAAACAAACATTGAACCTCCAAAATATGTTTCTGACATATCACTTAATAAAATATGAGCTAGTTCACTGTAAGAACATCTGACAATGTCCATTAAAACTAAGGAAATCCTATAAAAAAGAAATAAGTGAAAACAGCAAGAAAAAGTATGGAGATTCTGCTAAACAAAACTGGCTTAAATGTTCAACTCATTTAAGAGTAAGGATGAAAGAGGCTGCTTTGCTCTTCCATGCCCATCTGGAACTGACAGAAACAATTCCTGCATGTGGATGTCACATCAAGGACCAACTACATTAGCTTCAATTCAATTAAATCAGTGTAACTGAAATACAAATGTTGCCCTAGGAGAACACCTCATTTCCTGGCATACATGAACATATTCAGATTCTTCACAAGGCCACCTTCTACAGTGAGAATTGTGTACTGTTGATCAAATTAGAGCATGTTAGTGTCTTATCTACAATAAAAATGATCAGACTGGATTTTCTTTTCCAACCTCCACTTTCCATTCCAATTGAATGCTTTGAAGCTCTTATCTCATAAAATATACAGAAGACTATTATTATTATTGGGTTGTTGATGTCTTCCACAAGTCTTTTTCTCCACGACTACACCTACTGACAAGATAGTATCATCCGACGAAGTGGGTATTAGCCCACGAAAGCTTATGCTTCAATACTTTAGTTAGTCTTTAAGGTGCCACAGGACTCTTTATCATGATAGTAATCTTTTTTAATATTAGCATATTCTAATGAGCACTATAAGTGTGTGTGTTTTTCCTAGTGTTATTCCCACACTATGGCAGGGTCCGGTTAGACTGGACACAACCAGTGATACGACTGGGGTATATTCCAACTGATGCGTCGTTCCATCTGTTGTTGGAGGCATTTTATACCTACTCCCAGGTGTTAAGCCTACAGCACCTGGTATTCCCAGGAGGTCTCCCATCCAAGTACTAGCCAGGCCCGACCCTGCTTAGCTTCTGAGATCAAATGGGATCGGGCGTGTTCAGGTTTAGCCGTATAATGAGCACTATAAGTAAAATCTAAAATAAATAATCTATATTACTGTGCCCGTTGTATTTCTAATCCCTGACAGATTTGAGCCTGCCATATATTTTATCTTTAGTTGAAATTACCATTTTCCCGCTTCGGCATTACTTGGGAAAACAGCAGCAGCAAGTGATAAACTTTAAAGAAAACTGTAGCAATGAAAGGGTCAGTATTTCCCGGTTTTGCACTATAGATTGAATATCATGCTAAATAAAATGCCTTTTAAGAAATAAAATTTGATTCAACTTGTGGGAAAAGCAGCACAACACTACAGAAAAGATGCACACGATGCTGTTAGTCGTAACAACTGAAAATGCATAATTTCTGGAACGGACCAATGTGTTTTATATCTTCCAGACTCACTATGCTGTAAATACAGCCTGCCTGTAAGTGTCACAAATAATAAACTTCAGCTCTAATTCATTATCTTTCAGTTAATTGACTGAAAACCTGAATGATTACAAACTAAATCCTCAGAATAGAATAAACAGTAATTATAATTTAAGTGATGTTAAAACTAGAATGATCCCCATACTACTGCATTCCAATCAAGGTTCTTGGAAGTGACTATAGAAAACTGAAGAGTTAGGCCAAAAATGACCACATAAAAATGAGTGGACAGAGGTTTTTAAATTTTTCATGGTATGATCCATCCTGGAATGAAATCCTGGATCGGTTTCAGATCAAAACAAGTCTGAGTGTTTCTGACTTTTGAGAAGCTCTGAAATAAAATTGTGCATATTTTTCTAAGACCTGACCTGCAATGGAAACAAGCTCTAAAACTCTGATCCATCCAGTGGCATAATATGTGCTGATTTGTTTCTCTCTGGAGTCTAGCATCTACAGATGGGACAAAGGAGTCTGAAGAAGACAGGCCACAGAATTCTCTTCCTATCTTGATAATTCTTTCTAGGACCATGTGCCTCAAGAGGTTTTTTTTGTTGTCGTTGTTTTTGTTTTTTTAAACTCAGTCAGCAAGCTATTTCTCTGTTCTGAGCAGTTCACCCATAGGAGGAGGATTTAGAAAGCAACTAAGGGCAGCCATTAATCTTGAATTTAAATATAGTTAGAAAAAAAAGGTTTTTAAGATACTGAGATCTGAGGCCAGAAGACAGAGTTCAGCAAACTTCGAGACATGACAACTCTCTGAAAGAAAAATGAAACACACCATACCCAATGCTTTTCTTAATTTTTCAGAGGCATAAAATCCTACTAAAAGTTTAAAAAGTAATTCACAGCCTTATTGAACCATTACATCGACTGTCTTCCCTTAAAGGGTTGGTTGGCCAAGTGGGAGTTCTGCAGGCTAGAATGAATTAGTAGTAGACCATCTCACCTCCTGCGTTTCCTGTTTAACTCTTGTTAAAAATGTGGGACAATGCAATCAATATTTCTGGCAGATTAAAAATGTTGGGCCAAACTCATCATAGGTATAATAATATAAATTATTTACCCAAGAGATGAATTTGGCCCATTTTTGTTATTTGGTGATGGGTGGTTTGTTTTGTTTTAATTTATTTGACAATTTCTCTCCAAGGGGCTGAAAATTAAAATGCATTACTAAAATACATATTGTGATGGGGCAAGGTCAGATAGCTATAGGAAAGTGCTAAGGAACAGAAATGCGAGTTCCAGGCTAAACAAATCCCTGGTACCTTTAACCTGAACAACTGCCATTCGGTTCCAATCAAGACACCTGGGGCCAATTAAGGAGCTTCTAGAAAGCAGCAGAAATAGCTAGCCTGATTGGGACACCTGAAGTCAATCAGGGGCTGGTTGAAACCAGTTAAAAACCCTCTCAGTTAGTCAGGTGGGTGTGGATGTCAGGAGCGGTGGGAGGAAGTTGTGCTGTTGGTGAGACTGAGTGGTAGACAACATATCATACGCGAGGAAGGAGGCGCTGAGGTTAGTGTGAAGAAGCAGGGACTGCTGTGGGGAAGTAGCCCAGGGAATTGTATTGTGTTTTGTGGCTAAAAGGTCAGCCATCTTAACTGATACTATTAGGGTCCCTGGGCTGGAGCCGGGAGTAGAGGGTGGGCCCAGGCTCCCCCCTTTCTACCTCCCCTAATTAATCACTGAGACTGGGAGACAACAGAGACTGTGCCAGGAAGGGTATCTTCTCCTCACTGGCTTATGATGAAAATGGCTCAATAGGCTGTGACCTTGTCTCTAGAGAGAGAAGGGCTACGTGGAGGGTCACAGTGAGCCTCTGAGGCTAGTGAAAATCCGCCAGGAAACACTGGATCCATGAAGCTAAGGACAGAGCTTTGTCACAATATGTTGCCATGAATTCTTAGTTAGTTCTTCAGTGAACATTCAATCAGATTACTTCAATGAGGACCTATGTTATTTTTCAGCAATGCCATTTATATATGTTGTTAGAAGCTGAAGCAGCTCCTTTGTGGTTGAATGAAGCTTTACATCTAAACCAGCAATAGCCTCTGAAACTAAAAAGGCAAATCAGTGCCAATCAAAAGGGAACTTTTACTTCTGCAAAGATTCAAAATTATAACTTCTTCCCCTCAGTCCTTTTAACTTCTCGGAAACATAATGTTTCAACATATACCCTACAAATAGTTAATACTCTGAAGGCATTAAAAAAAATATTAATCCTTTCCCTGAATTGTCCCCTGCCAAAAATAGTACAAACACCCTGTGTGTGATCCTCCAGTCTTTACAGAAGTAAGCCTACCACTGAAATCATATATAATTAACCATGCCACAGAATAAATACAACAGGCCTACATTTTGTTAAATTCATACAACGAAGATGCGTTCAGGTTTGTTTGTTTTTTCAAATAGATCAATAAGGGTATCATCGGCTCTTTGAAAACTTCAAGCAAAATGAAGTTATAGAGAAATGTGTGGACAGCTTTCAGAGCCTCTATTTCCAAATCACTTTTAATGCTGAGCCTTAAGAATAAATCTGGGGAATGACTCTGGGACACTGTTCTTGAAGTCCCGAGGGCAAGTTGTTTAATGGTACTATTGATCCACCCTTTACATTTGCTGATACTACAGTGGTTCAGTGTTCAGTCAATTTATGTGCTCAGGAGGAATTAGTGAAGTGGAATGCTTTTAGACAAGAATGACACAGAGCCACCTTTATTTATCGTTATTAATGTCTGAGGATTTTAATCTAGGGAGAGGTTTAAATTTAAAGATAAATTTTATTGTAATAGGCATCAATTTATGCCTTGTGCAGAACAGTTTCATTCTGGTTCACTGAATTAGCAATTAACTTAAAGGCAGGCAAGTTGTTTAAATTAACCAACAAGGCAATAAAAGGGAGAGCAGCTAGAAAGATGATACTAGTTGGAGACAATGAAAAGGAAACCCTTTCCTCTCCTCAGTGTCACCCTGGCTTTGAAAAGGCCATCTATGTTACTGGCATCAGGCAGCTTACACTTAATGTTAAAAGACAACTCTCCCTTTCTTTCATACACATCTAGTCCAATTGATAGTGCCAGTATGCCTTGCCCTAGCACACTCTTGTGCAGTCTAGAAATATTTGGTTTAGACAGAAGATCAAAGCTCCATACTGACAGGAAGCAGATTACTCTGCTTCCTGTTTGTAGACGGGCACATAGGGAACTGAGTATTTCCAGCTCTGAAAACAGATTACTCTTTAGCAAGACCTGGCCTAGTTTAAGTTCCAAGAGAGACATATGTTTCTGGTATGATGACCTTGTGGTTACGTTTCGCTGAAAGAAGCCTTTGCACTTCAGGAATGCTGAATTCCGGATTTTTCTCTGATGTTAAATAGTGCTTTGCCAATCGTGTTCCTTTTCCACATTCATTCGTTTTTGTTAGTTAATATGCCATAGTTCAGAAGTCTTATGAAAAATATGGGAAAGCAGCAATACCTTCATTCAGGGGTAAAACTTCAAACCAAGTACTCTGAGCCTACTTTAATCCTAATAATTATGATGTTCCCATGTGAAATTACTGTGAGCAGACTTTACAAAAGAACCTTGTACTCCATGATGATCACAGATATAGTTAAAAATGAAAGTTGTGAACATGTCAGTAACTGCATACCACTCTCCCCTTGACATCCCGGATCATGTAGATTAATTAATGTAAATAACTTTGCCAACCTGTGTGTGCATGTCTCTTTTTTTTGTTTGTATTTTAAGCTGTAACATGCAGAGGAGATAAATTCACTGCTTACCTTTCAAAACCGATCTGTCGTAACGTTTTCTCCCATGTAGAACCTACGGGGAAAAAAATATTGAATAAAGAACCTCTAATTTTTAGTTTCTCTTATTCGTCCACTTCCTCTCTCTAGCTAGATTCTGTATTTTATTTTGGTTTTTCCACCCAACTGAAAACACCTTTAAATGGTGTGATCTCATAATGGAGACCTGCCAGGACAGACTACCACTGAGTGAAATGGACTGCCTTAAGGTGTCATCTTACAACACCCATTCCCCATTGCAAAGCAATAGGTCACTGCCACAGTTGTCTTTAAATTAAAATGTGGCCTGCTCAATGCAATATGATCTTTACACTACGGCTGAAATTGCTGAATCAGCATATTTACACACTATAGTCTTGAAACGTCACCTTTTCATTTTACTAGTAATATTCATTAAGATTCTTGTCAAAAGTTAAACAGAATCCTTGGAAATACCACCATGTCTTTTGTTTTAAACTAAGTAACATTGTGAAAAGATTTTCTATTGATTGTTTAACACACGCTGATCTTGCAGACACCTAATACTAACACCTCTAAATCTTCTTTATAAGTCAAGGACTCGATCCTGTAAGCATTATACATAAGAGTTATCCCTAACCATGTGAACGGTCCAGCTGACTTCATAGCATTGACTCCTATTGGACTACTCATGTAAATCGTGCAAGATTGAGCCCCATGTACTTAAAAGGATGCAATCACAGAGCCAAAGCACAAAGCCAAGGTTTAAAACTTGACCAATATTTTATGCTCTGTGGGAAATATAATTACAGAAACTGTAAAAGAGACAATAATTCCTGTCAATGAATCATCCTGAAATATTGTTTTCCTGCTAAAGCAACAATCATCTAAAAGAGGGAACACAAATTAACTAAATCTCTGTCATGAGACTTCTGACAACATCACAGATGTTTCCCCATCAATTATGTTTAGGACAACAGAAAAATCAAAAAGAAAAAGCTATGTTGGATATTGCTCTATAGAGAATAAAGGGGGTGGGGTGGGAGAGATTCAAGATTCAGACACCTGAATTCAGAGAATTTCAGATTCTAATTCAAATCTGAACTCTGTAGCTCAGATTAATCTCTTGTGAAAAAATGGAGAACATCTTTTTCACTGGCAGATCAAAGTCCTGCCTGACAAATATGTGTGGAGCATATAATGACATTTTATAGTCAGTGTGAAAAAAATCACAATGCATATACCCTTTACAGCGGGTCCCCTTCTATTCTGTTAAAGGGATTTATCCAAAACTGACATACAAATGACTTCACAAAGAGCTTTTGGGAGCTTAGCACTTTTGAAAAATCAGGCCACCTCATTTAGGACCCTAACTTTAGTGAAGTTTATGTTTTTATATATATAAATGTTGGCACTGAGCTGGTTTCTATTTTATCTGCTAAACTATGCAGATTACACTAGTAAGGAAGCAGTTAACTCCCAAAATGATCCATTTCCCATTTATGTTACTGTGGTGGGGTGGTTTCCCCACCCCATGAGTGATTGGGCTAGGACAGGCTAGAGAGGCTGCATGGGCTGGCAGCTAATCATGAAGGGCCTGAGAGGAGTCAATCAGGGCCCAGAAAGAGCCAGCCAATCAGGGACAGGCTGGACCCTAAATAAAAGCTGCCTAGCAGAGCAGCAAGCAGTCTCTCCTCGACCAGTGAGGGAGAAGGACTGTCTCCTGAGACAAGGAGACAGGCACCTTGGACACTAGCAGTGCTGGGCAGGGTCAGGGGAGCAGAAGAGGGCTCCAGCCCGCTACCTGCCAGGCTGCAGGCCCTGAGGAGAACGGCCCAGAAAGTGCAAGGGGCCAGAGGGGAAGCAGCCCAGGGATAGTAGAAGACGGGGAGGCTGCCACTAGAGAATCCCTGGGTCGGGGCCCCTCCCTTCTCCCTTGTACCGCACCTGGTCATGGAGGAGTGGCCGGTACAGACTGCAACCAGCCCTTGATGAGAGGGGCTAGACTGAGGGGTTGTAGTTGGCCGCCGTGGCTGGAGCAATTAATCCTGTCCCCCTCTGCTCCCCTAGTCTACACTCATCCTCCCCGGAAGGGGGTGAGTGTAGACTAGGGGGCACTGCTGGATCGCAGTGTCCTGAAGAGGATACCACTGAGCAGGAAGCAACACAGCTCCAGATACCAGCAGGAAGCAGACGACGGATAGAACACCACCGGCAGAGGGCGCTCCAGGACTAAGAGCTAATTCTTGGACTGGACAGCAGAAGACCCTGCGGTGGTGAGTCCTGAACCCGTTACAGTGACCTATTAAGTACTACAGTGCCATGTTTTGCTTTCTAAATTAAAAATAATACCCATTAAAACAAATCAGTAAAAAATGAAGTTTGTTTTCTAAAGGCATTATATTTTGTACAGCTCCCACTCCTAAACAGAGGACATACTGGAAGACTCTGATTTCTTGGTCACTGAATTTTAACTTTTACTTGCTTTGCACAGTTGATGCTTGCATCCAAAGGACTGCACAGAGACTTAGGCAAAACTGAATGAACAATCAGATTGACTGAACGAGGTACATATATATTCTACTATGAGTAAAATATTGAATTTGCCCTCAAAGCCAGGATTATGTACATAACAATGGAATACGGTCACTTTGGCTCCCTGTTTTGCTTTGTGGTGCTGCTGCTATGTATATTGAATGGGAATCTGTGCTTTGCATGAACATTCAAGATTCTTTAATACTTTTTGTAAGAGAAGGGGCTAGCCTTGGTATCTTTGGCCAACATTTTGGTTCCCTCCATTCTTGTGCAGTGTTCTGTGTACTGGTTGTCTGTTACTTTTCCCCACATGCAATTTAATTATATGACACATACACAGCCACATTGTAAAGAGAGAAGGAGACCAGGCACCTGGACTCCTACTGGTTTGAAATCCTCCTTTGGCTACAGCTGCTTAGTAAAGTGCTCTTTGAACTATGTGCTACTCCTCTGAAACAAACCCTGCCAAGAATGAAACGACCATTTTGCATTTTTTTTAAATGTATCTCTTTATGGAGTCCCATTTTATAATATTTATGACCTCAAATATGTTAAGAGTTGCCTGTTTCATTCTCAGTAGTGTAAACCTCTACATTGCACTAATAGCCAAGAGTAAACACACTAAGGTAGCAGCAGCAACAAGCTGAAGAATAAGGCTATTAATGCAGAAAAATTACAATTTGATTTAAACTTGTCCTAAATGCTTCCAAAGCATGATACAAAATTGAATTCATGTGACTCCCATTAAAAATAACAGGACACTTTTATGAATTGATCCTGCTCCCGTAGTCAATAGAAATTTGGCTATCATCTTCAATGGGAATTGGAGCAACTCCTAAATCCCTGGCTTAGTTGTGGAAAGCCTTCACCCCTAAAGTTTCAGAATCCCTCACTTTTCTTTCTTTGACTACTTCATATCAGAAACACTAAAATTGTTGCACTTAATTTGGTACTTCTAGAATTAGACTTTGCTCCAGGTACTTGCTCCAAATTGCCTGACCATAAAGAATTCCCATCTGTTTCTATGATTCTGGCTTATATTAACTACACTAGCATTAAAACTCTTCAAAAGATGAAGCATAAAGTACTTCAAGAATTACTGCTTGCATTTAACAGGGAGAATGGTGAAATGCACACAATGCTCACATATTTGCTTAGTGAGACAATACTATAGGAAAGTAAGGTGAATTCAATCTAGTGAAGATAAAATGAAAAACTTGCTTTTCACTTCTTTGTGAACTATGAAAACCGAGGGTTGTTTTTTGTTGTTGTTGTTTTTACTATCACCTGCTTACTGTGAACTGAGGAAGCTAAGGAGGAAGACAATCCAGTACTGGATAATAGACTCATGCGGCCCACGTCCTGTAGTGCAATGATAGTTATTAGACATACATAGGTATATATTAGACAGATGTAGCATAATTATTCGCCTGGAGCCAGATTGTGTCAATACATTACAGATCTGCAGCTCCTAGGGAGAAGTCCATTGTGCAAGTCCAGAAAGAAAGCATACCTACTTCACAATCCCTGTAGAAGGGTGTAATATGCATGAAGGACCCTGCACATCTGATAGCATGTGACCTGGCATGGCCTTATCTCATCCTCACTCCCTTGGATGTAGGTCGGACTGTAAGAAAATGCAGGAACTGCAACTGTGCCTGACCCTGCCTGGAGAGTTTAAGCAGGGAGAACGCTCCTGCACCTTCACCAACGGTGATCCCATGCAAGGGCCAGGCACTATGTGGCCCTAAACTAATTCACCACAGAAAACCAGAGGTTAAAATACCTTGCAGAAGATGAGAAGGAAAATACAAACTAAGACCAAATCCAAAGAAGTTTGCCTCTTTTTATCTGGAGTCCTCAGTGAAGAGTCCACCAATTTGTATGAAACCAAACAGACTGTATAGCTTTACCATTGTGTACAGATTTTGTATAGTCGGATGCACCCTATGGAAATTATGTCAACTCAGAGGAAACAGAATAGTGCAGTTACTGAACTTTGAAGTAATTAAGTGACAAAAAGTGTCCGATGTCATTTTTATAGATTCAGTTTTTTGGTAGAAACAGAGATCTTTTCTTTGGCGTCCTGGTTATTCCAATAGGCTTGTCTCCTATTTAAAGTGGTGGGGTAAGGAGAAATAGTACTAAAGAGCTGGTAATGTTTCGTATTTTGGCATACTCCTGCAAACTTCATGAGGTCTGCCTGAAAGAAAAGAAATTACTATCTTATGCCCAATGCTTGTGAAAAACAACCAATGCTTGTGAAAAACAAACAAATTATAATTTTCCAAATGGCCAGCCTTTAAACAGAGATACACGAAACTCCTACAAAGATAAAAGCCCATTCACATACTAGGCAGATTATCAATTTGATAGTCTCATTTCAACTACCATGGACACTTCTCAACTTCATCACCCAAATAAGATGGCAGTGGGGAATGGAAGTACACCCACAATAGCAGGGCTACAATGGTCCATGGAACTTAAGTCTCTGTGGTCATGGATGAAAGATCACAGTGCACTAGGGTGAGTAGATTAAAATATATCTATCCTGAAAGCTTGTTATTTAGGTAAGGACTCATCTGCTCCCATTACAGTCAGTGGCAGTTTTGCCATCTTATTTCATTGGAAGTTGGAACATTTTATCTTTCCTAAAAATCTGAAACTAGGATGTAATTGTTTTCTCAGCAATTTATCATTTGGCAAAATGGAAAGTGATTTTTTACAAAGTGGACCTGTAATTTTTTTAAATTACATTTAGAAGAAAGTAGCTATTAGATTGACTGCCATATGAGCTGGCATGGACCCCCCAGGACCAAATATAAAATTATAATAATCAGAATTCAAACAAAACCACAATGAATTATTTTTTGGCTTCATGATAAAAATCCTGCTTTTGCTGTCCCTTAGCCTGAAGAGTGATCTGCGAAGTCAAATCTGTAAGCCTTCTGGAGTTTTTCAGCCAGCTGGAAAGCATAGTTCTTAGACATTGATCCTTTTGCTGGCTGTGTCAAATCAAGGCTTACCAGTAAACCTTACTTAAACCAACATCAGCATAGGACAATACTTCATTTAGGAGTACACTATGTAGGCCAAGAGAGCTTCTCTTGAATTGTCTGTTGTGTGGTTTACCTTTGGCTTTATGAAACTGGGGAACAGCTCTTCCTCTGAAGTGCTGGGGGAAGATTCCCTAGAGGCTCTGTTTACTTTCCTTTATAAATCCAATCCTTCTGACCTAAATAGTCACACTACCTGACTTTGCCAGATATCTAATGCTGGGATAAGCCCCTTTGTTCAAAAATCAGAGAATATAGAGCTATAATCTCTTCCCTGGTCTTTTTCATTCTATCTAGGTATTATACTGTAGTCCTCACTATGATACCTGAGCATCTTGGGATACTCACCCTCAACTAATTTCCCATGAGAGTTCTGGCTGAATAAAGTGCACAATTCAGCCCTGGATCAGAGAATTTCATGGGAAAACATTCTGTGTATTTATTCCTGTGCCTTAAGTATCTATAAAATTGTCATCATGAGCTAAAAAGATTGCGTTCTCATTAAACAGAACCTTGCCTCATTCCATATTAACTGGGCAGGAAGCAGAGGATCAAAAAGTCCAATGATGGAGATTCCATGACCTCCCTGGCAATTTGTTCCAGTGCTTAACTACAGTTTATCAAGATCATTTTCAGTTCTAATCCTGTCCATTATCTTTCAGGATACTAAAGTGCTTGCAACCCTCCCAGCTTGGTGTCATCATGCAAACTTTATAAATATACTCTCTATACCATTATCTAAACAATTTATAAAGATATGGAATACAACTGGACTCAGAACAGATCCCTGTGGGACCCCAGTCAATATGCCCTTCCAACTTGATTGTGAACCACTGATAAATTTCTGAGTATGTGTTCCAACTAGTTGTGTACCCATCTAATAATAGGCTCATCTAGGCCATATTTCTCTACTTTGTTTATAAGCAGGTCATTTGAGACAGTATCAAAAGCCTTACTAAAGTTGAGGTATATCGCATCTACTGCTTCCCCCCATCCACAAAGCTTGTCACCCTGCCAAAGGAGGATATCAGATTGATTTGACAAGATTTGTTATAAGATATTTGTTATAAGATATATTATAGTGGGGTCCTGCAGGGATCTAGTCTTGGCCCTATTTAACTTTTTTATCAATGACCTGGAAGAAAACAAAATCATCACTGACAAAGTCTGTAGATGACACTAAAATAGGGGGAAATGGTAAATAATTAAGGGGACAGGCCACTGATTCAGGGCACTCTGGACTGCTTGGTAAACTTGGGGCAAGCAAACTGTGTGTGTTTAAATACAGTTAAATGCAAGTGTATACATCTAGGAACAAAGAAAGTAGACCACACTTAGAGGATGGGGGACTCTATCCTGGGAAGCAAGGATTCTAAAAAAAGATTTGGGAGTTGTGATAATCAGCTGAACATGAACTCCCAATGCAACACTATGGCAAAAGGGCAATCAGTGGATGCACAAACAAGGGAATCTTGGGTAGGAGTAGGAAGGTTATAATACTTCTGTATCTGGCAGTGGCACAACCACTGCTGAAATACCATGTCCAGTTTTGGTGTCCACAAAATTCTGTAAAGATGTTGAAAAGTTGGAGAGGGTTTAGAGATGAGCCACGAGAATGATTAAAGGATTAGAAAACCTGCCTTATAGTGATAGGCTCAAGGAATTCAATCTATTACCTGAACAAAGAGAAGGGTAAGGGGTGACTTGATTACAGTCTGTATCTACATGGGGCATGAATATTTAATAATGACTCATCAATCTAGTAGAGAAAGGTGTAACATGATCCAATGGCTAGAAGTTAAAGCTAAACAAATTCAGAATAGAAAAAAGGTGTAAATATTGAAGTCAGGGTATTTAACCATTGGAACAATTTACTAAGGGTCCTGGTGGATTCTTTAACACAAACAACTTTAAATCAAGATTGGATGATTTTCTAAAAAATATGCTCTAGGAATTATTCTGAGAACATTCTATGGCCTATGTAATACAAGTGGTCAGGCTACATGGTTACAATAGTCTCTTGTGGACTTGGAATCTATATCCATGTGATTGTAAGCCAATTTCTTATTAAATTAAGCTACATAAAGTGGCTACATTAAGGGCTTGATGCTACACAGTGAGCATCTGGACTCTCAGAAACTGAAGTGCTCAGCACCTTGCAGGATTGAATCCCAAGTGCCCAAACAAGGGCTTTGCATTTGTTTAACTAAATCTATGGCTAGATAAGGCCAACTTTTGTGTCTGATTCAAAGCCTTCTTCTTTAAATGGCAAGACTCTCATTGAGTTCAATGGGCTTTGGATCAAGTCTCCTGACACCATGGTTTAAATGGAAAAAAACTCATTGGTAATTATGTTGATAAGGATAAGAAATGTATTTGCTATTATTAAAATAATTATAGTTATCATCATCGCTACCATCATGGTATTATCATAGGGCACCTACAGTCATAGACCAGGACACCTCTTGCACTAGGTGCTGTACAAAGAGCAAAAAGACAATCCCTGTCCCAAAGACCATAAGTGTAAACGGATATGTTAGAATAAAACATTGTTCTTTCCAACTCTACTGGGTGTCCTTTATGGAAGGGAAAGGTAGGCAGTGGGGACAGAATTTAAAATCTTAAAAAAGCAATCAAGATTAATACAAAGTGACGGGAGGCTGAATTTATTCTAAGTTTAATAAGCAAGAATATTTATTGGTGTATATTTTATTTGTAATATGATTCCTAAATATTTTTAGTTTTTGAGTCACAGCCCCCTCCTTCTAGAAATCAGAGATTACCTGGTAATTAAATATCATAGAAAAGAGGCTAGTGGAAGGGAGGGACTTGGAAAAACAAAAGCTATGGGCAAGCATTGTCCTCATTGCTTCTTATATGTTACATTTGTATAAAATTACAGGTAATAAAAAAGAGAGCTGTGACGCATTCAGTGTTAATTGTAAGTGGCTGAATTGTAACCAGTCAGCATGACATTATAAACTAGCTGATCAAAGAACAGTTTTCCATAACAATGACTTTTTTGTTTTTATAATACAGCAAAACCAAACCTTGTAAGGCCAAATATCTCACACGTGGAGTAGAGTGAACACCTATCCCAACCCTAGAGTTTCTATGCATGAGAGCAAAACTTCAAAACTCCCAATAACTATATAGGAGTGCAGGGGTCTTTGGGAAATTTTTGACATGAAACTTGAAATACCTGATTAATCAGAAGTTTTGTACTAATCTCCTAAAGAGGTTTATAAGGAAACCCAGGGAAATTTCTAGCCTTTTCAGTAAATCCTTACGTATTCTGGGGCAAATCCTATCTCCATTTTTTCAGAGGCCCCCTGCCAACAGAACTGTTGCAAGGAGATAGGAAAAGGATTCCAAGGACACAGTGCTGCAACCCAGCACTCGATTACAGAAGGGGCAAGTCTGAGAAGGACCAGAGAATCCACTGGCATAAGGATCCTCCCCTTCTTCCCACTACAGAAAGGGGTGTTAAAACCACATGATTGCAAAATCAGCCACAGAGCAGTACCTTGAAGAGGAAAGAGATTTTCCCCCTTAACCTCCCATTCAGCACCCACAGCAGCTACTCTCACTGGCTAGTGTGCTCAAGATTATCCAGCTCTGCTTCATATCCACTGAAAAAACGCCAAGTGAAAATAAAATGGGTCTTCTGCGACTATAGGAGGCTGGTTTTGTCTGGGTCAAAATGGCTTTGGTTTTCACAGTAAAAGCAAAAGAGCTTGAAGGAAAATTGCAGCGCGCTTTGGTTTTTATATATCTATATATGAAGAAAACATGATATTTCTCCATTTTTGTTGGCAGAGTGAAATTCTCCCCTCTTCCTGCCTCAGCTCTGCCTGCTAATCATCTTAAAGGCAAAGTTTTAACTTCAGAGTGCAATTTAATTGGCCTCCCTCCAAATTTCTATTACTACCTTCTGCATAGTTTTATAGTAACACAATATACTGTTATGAATAATAATGTTGACTTAGTTTCCTGCAGTGATGGATGTATTCAGTGTGCACTGCATAAAGAACATACTTTTGAATGTTTCATTCTTTCTGACCACCTCATCAGCACAAACTTATGTGGAAATAAATTTCATCCAGAATATCAGAGTAAAAATATAAATAGGGAGAAGGTAGGAAAGGATGGCCTTCGGAGATGCAACTACATGGGATAGAAAGGATGGGAATTTAGGAGGTCTGCAGGGAAGCTGAGGGGAACATTAACAGGAGAGAAAACCAGAGATCCTGTGGTTGTGTCTATCACTGTGTGATAACATTTTGTTACATACAATCATCCTTTGTGGTGTTTGTATATAGACACTATTTTAACAAAAAGATAATAGAAAGAACTATGAATGTTGATTCTTTACTTGAACTTCCATCACACACTAGAAAATGAAGTCTTACATCTTCTAATCTGGACAGAGCAACTCTGTGAAGGAGGATATGGGGACCTGCCTATAATCCCGATTTCTTCACAACAGAAAATTTGCTTATGGGAGATTACCAAGAGGCATGACTGAAACTAGATACAACCAGCCAAAGAGGGTCTGTATAAGGCAGTATCAAAGTTAGATGACTATTAATCATTGTTAAAGATTGTTCAGAACCTCAGTGGTGTTGCTTTCTCTACTGTAGGAGATGCAAGTCCAAACTCTAGTCTGTGTGTGTGTATAGACAGGTGGAAAAAAATGGTTTGGCAAGTAGGGGGTGGCTGTCATACATCCAGATAAGTTTGTGCATAATGAAAGCTGACCCAGCCAGGCCGGCTTCATTAGAGATGTCTGGACACAGCAATAAGTCTCCCTATAGACAGCAGCACAATGCTAATAGGCAGACCCGATTGGCCTGTTTTCAAGAGATGTATTTTTCTCTGTAAATAAACTGAAAGTGTCATATCTAGTCTAGCTGCTGAGATGCGTAAAGCTAGATATGTTCAAAAGTTTTTTTTCATTCTGTTTTGGGCTAACATTACCACCATCTGTGTGAAATTACCCAAACATTCCCAACCCTGACACCTCTAAGAAAGGGTACAGAAGGGTAAAGAGCTTCTGGAACCTACAACCGCCCAGTTTCAACCCAGAGGCACAGACACAGATAACCTACACTTGTGAAATAGTGTTGCCATTAGGCTACCACGAGCAAACATAAGAGGAGCAGCCAAAAGACCAAAGAGGAGATGAGATTTGGAGGGGTGCTGGTCACAAGATCATCATACAGAAAGTACACTGCCATTTTAGGAGTGCCACATTTAGTGTTAACTAAAGGCATTCCCCAAGAATTGCTGCTTGGAGAGGAAGGGTGGGCAACTTGCAAAAGTTAAGGTTGATCACACCTGTATGACTCTAGGAGTTACCGCAGGATACTGGTTTTTTGTTGTTTTTTTTTTGCAGGAGTGGTAGACTGATAGTATCAAGAATGACCATTCCTTTACCTATGGATCACTGTCTCTCTCTCAACCCAGGGAGACTGATCACCACGAGGGGCTTCCATAGGACTGGGAAACGAGGGCATAATGATGTCATGGGCAATGATCCTGCAACTTATTGCATGCAAAAGGACAACAATACCCCCACACAGTCCCAATGACTTCAATGCACAGGTACTGACCCATGAGCAACAAACTGCAAGATCAAGGCCAGGATGAGTATTACTCACTTGGCTCTGCACTCATCTCCTCCAAAGCAATGGACTTCTAATGAATGAAAGTGCCTTTTAAGATTTCGGGGGGGGGGGGGGGGGGGAGAAATGCTTCTGCATTTGTCTCCCTCCTTGCTGTGTATACCTGTCACTTCTGGCCCAGTACTTGTTAGTGTTCCTACTCTGCCTAAGGCTCATCCTGATTGAATACCTTGGCCTTCCATCAAAGTTCCTGTTGAAGTCAATGAGAGTTTTGTCTAAAACAAGGCCTGGATAAAGACTGCAGGACTGCACCCAAGTATATTAGCAGATCATTTACCAATGCTTAACTATTTTTAATTAGAGAGCCACAAATAACAGCACAGTCAACAAACTGATGAGAACACTAGACTTGCCTAATTATTATCACTTTTAAGCATGTCTGGAATTCTGATTTTGTGGATTCAGGTAGTTTATTTGTTCTACAGTTATACGCTTAATCAAAGGAGTTATATTCCTCTTGCTTTAGTAACTTTCTCTAAAAATTATACAGTAGACTCTTGATTATCCAGGATGATAGGGAAAAAAGTACTCCTGGTTAATAAAATCTCAGATAATCACCATCCCTAGGAAATGGGGGGAGGGGAGGGGTTGATTCACCAGCCACTCTGTGCCGCAGGGAGGGTTGTTGGTTCACTGGCTGCCCTGTGCCCTGGTGGGTTTTTGTGTGTGTGTGTGTGTGTGTGTGTGTACGTGTACTTGGGGCAGCAACAAAGCCAGAGCCGGCCCTGTGAGTTACGTGTATTTTTTTTTTACATCCTGGTTAATCCACTTTCTGGTTAATCCAATCCTGGATAATAGAGTCTCTACTGTATTTCATTTTATATCTTAAGAATGCATCTAAATCTATCCTTCTCTAGCAGGCTAATGGATGGTAAGAGTGCTCTCACTCCGTTCTGATTGTGGTCAGAAGGTGTTTTCGTGCAAATGCATCTTCAGAGTATTAAAACCTTTTTTAAAGTATTTTAACTAGAAATTAAAATATCATTATTAAAGGTAATAAGTTTCTGCATAATAGGGATTAGTGTGTTATACAATTTACAGGAAATTTCCAACTGCAATTCACAAATTTGTTTTTCATCCAGATAGATTCCTCATTCTTATGGCATTTTATTGCCCACAGAAATTATCTTATATCAGACACAATGGAAGAGTGGACAAACAGCACATCGTCTTGCCTTTGCATTGTTTATTTTTTTCCAGAGATTCAGGGCCAACAGTAGCATCGCTTCAAAAATGGTTCTGTCTGGCTTACTTTCCAACAGCAAGTGTATTAGGCACTTGCCTAAGAACTGGAAGGCCCCACAATGGGATTAGTACAAAGAATGAGATTCATGGGTGCAATCTGTAGCATTTGAGAGTATAATTTATAAAGCATTTTCTGAATATGTTCAAAGATACACTGGGAACATTCTTACTTTACTCAAAATGAGACACCTCAGATGGGAATAAGTAAGAGGACACATTTCAATAAAAGGTTTCAATAAGAAGACATTTCATATATTTTGTTCTGTCCCAAACTTTTCTTCATTCTGATGCATTTTTATAATAATACAAATACTGCAAACACAAATCAGAATGTCTTGGCTATGTGTTCTGAAATGTATATAGACGGTCATAATTTCTTTCCCAGACCAGCTGGAATGCATTAAACACATTTTATGTGGTAAGACATATGGACTATTCACAGCATGATGGGACACTATGTGCTGGAAGTGGAGGCACATGCATTCAATAGGAGAGGAGGACTGAAGTGTTTAAAAGAAGATAAATCTCTAAGAAAGAACATCTCATATGTGAAAATTTCAGCCTACATTGGAATGATCTCTCAAGGCCAAATTCTGCTTTCATTTACACTGATGTAAATCTAAATATAATGTAACTCAGTTGAATTGCTCCAGATTTAAACCACTATGAACAAAAGAAGAATTTGTCTCAAAAGCTAAAAGTCTCATATGACCCTTTCTTTTCTATTCTCATGGGGATGAAAATTTTAGTGCTGAAATAATTCATAATTCTCCATATATCACTAAACAATGGTTACGTCTCATTTCTTCACTGTGAAGTATGTGAAACAAGAGCATGAGACAAAGTCAGGTACTGCTCTTTTTATGAAGTCTATGGACATGAAGTACTAAAACTGCAACAGAGTTCTCAGGGTTATTTCACTCTCACTGTTTCCTATCATCCAGGACTAGAAATGCCAATGTCAGAGTGGATTTACTGAAGTCTGTACAAGTTTAGTTTTAGTCCCCAAGGTGATACGCTTGCGGAGGAAGAGGCCTAATAGCTAAGCAGAACTGATCATGCCTGTGAAAGTAGAGGGCTCTTTAGTAGAGAACTGTATGAAGATGTCTCTCTCTTGTGGCAGTACTTCAATCAGTTATGGAAGGAAGCATTTAATTCATCCCATTGCTAGACTGTTTCATAGGTCTTCTGGATGCCAACGTCAACAGTATTATTTTGAACTAGATATGGGTCTGGAAGCAAAACCTTGGCTCCTAACACACCAGAGCTATGGGTTCAGAAATGAAGTCATAGCTAAAGCCCAGCTCTGTTTTGAACATGCTTGATTTGTGGCTGTGTTCAGTTATTACTACTTTATGAGACGTCCTTTCTGCCTCCACTTGGAACACATACATGCTTGTGCCTGCCCTGTGCAGCTTAACAGCCACATTGTACAGCTAACATTGTACACATATAGGTGTCAGAGTAAAGGACACGTGCTAGTATTAATTTTTTTAGCTATTTTTACCTGCAAAGTGCAGGCATAAGAATGTGTGTGGCCAATTTTTTGCACACACACATTGAGGGTAGCTAGAAAACTGAATGAAACTTTGTGTGGGATAAGTAAAACAGTGGCGTTTACCTTGATAATGGTGGTGGTACTGGGCAAGAGTGTGGGTAGAAGTTGGTCTCTGAGTTTATTTTCCTGGACTAAATTGAGGTGACAGAGGACCTGAGCCAAAGCCTATTAAAGTCAATGGAAAGACTCCTGTTGACTTCATGTCAGCCCCAGAATGTAGTGAGTTCACTAGGATAGCTAAAAAAATTAATGTTTTTTTATCTACAAAGTGATATTTTAGATATAACATTGCCTACTGTAATTTGACAAACTTTCCATGGAAACTGAAAAATACCGTGGCTAGATAGTCTAGGTTTTGTTTTTTGTTTTTAATAAAAGCGGAAGCCAAAAGCTTTGACAGCCTAGGAATAAATTAGCTTATGTTTTACACACAGATTTCTCTTTTAAACAATGCCAAGATATTGATGAAGATTTTGTATCTGCTTTTCAGGGGAAAATTATCCTAATATATTAAAGAATTGTGAACTCAGAAATAAATATCTGCTCCAAAATCTTTTTAAATGATCTTAGTACTAAGAAAGAAAGATATGTAAAATTCCTGATGTAGTTATGGTACTATACCCATGTATAGTGGGCTCAATAGTAACTTCCCATGAGACCCATTCAGAGAGCAGTGCATTGTTGTATGTGGAAACTGAAGCAGATTGTAACTCAATGCATCACAATCTGGAACCCAGTTCCCACCCTGTTTCATGGAAAGGGGACATACCTGCATTACCCTATATCTGGCACAGCATATGTCCCCTGGTGTATTGGTGCGGTTGTGTTGGCAAGCGGATTGGGAGGGGAAGTGGACCCATTCCTCACCCCTTTCTACACACAGTCAGGGGAGAGAGTAAAAGTAGCAGTTCCATGAAAGCAGCTGTTGTTCCCCTTCTTCTTTGAAGCTACCCACAGTATGGCTAGCTAGTTCAGAAGAGAATGGGGGTACTTTATGCCTCTGACCTTCCCTGTACAGTTGTACAATCTGGCCTTGTGTGAAATACAAAATTCCAAAACATAAACCAAATTATAATTAAAAACACAGAAATTGGCTATAGTCTATTGCTAGTCATCTCTGCTTTTTGTTTCTCTGGATTTAAATAAAAACACGTCACCATCATCCTTGCTTAATGGTTTCATGTGGATATATTCATGTGAAAAAATATTCGTAGTTTCTATCTCAGTACAGAGCTACAAAGATTTACAGTACTTCACTAGGGTTTTTGGCTGACTGCAATCTCCCATCTCTTGTCAGGAATGTGTCTATGCATCAGTCTTTATATAAACACTCTGTGCATTAACCACTGCTGTAGCATAAATCAAATCCATAGAAAATTCTCTCCCTAACAAAATTAACTTGAGCATCTACACTGTTGAGATAGAGAATTATAAGAACAGAAGTGGATAAAAAAAAAGATGGTAAGAAAATTGAAACAATAGGAATGGGGATACTCAAGTAAGTTCTGGAACTCCTGAACTATTCAGATTCAGAAAGAAGTAGATATAACATAGGTTATCTAGACTTTTAATAACTTCTGAAAATTTTTTATTGTTTGCATAGTAAGTTCTATCATCTATATATATAAAAGTCAAATAGTGTGTGTATGTATGTTCTCTTACTCCTTCCACACCGTTTGAGCTAGAGACTTGAAATTTGGTACAGTTATAGGCTTTAGGGTCCTAATCAGGGTAAGAATCGAATTTTTTTCAAATCTCACCTCTTACACCCCCAGGGGTGAAATTATTTAAAGCCCATTAACATCAGGTGGGCAGCAGGTTAACACCTGCTGTTCTCTGTGACATAGTTATGATGTAATAATACCCCCCTACAATGGATCCCGCACTCACTCAGCTCTCTACCCCCTCCGCCCCTCCAATGGACCCTGCACTCGCTCAGCTCTCCCCCCTCCAATGCCCCCCCACTCGCTCAGCTCCCTCACCTCCACTCCAACAGCCCCCCACTCGCTCAGCTCTCTCCCCCCTTCCCCCCCACTCCAACGGCCCCCGCAATTGCTCAGCTCTCTCCCCCCTCCCCCCCACTCCAACAGCCCCCGCACTCACTCAGCTCTCTCCCCCCTCCCCCCCACTCCAACGGCCCCCGCACTCACTCAGCTCTCTCCCCCCATCTCCCTCCAACTGCCCCCACACTCGCTCAGCTCTCTCCCCTCTTCCCCCCCACTCCAACGGCCCCCGCAATCGCTCAGCTCTCTCCCCCCTCCCCCCCACTCCAACGGCCCCCGCACTCACTCAGCTCTCTCCCCCCTCCCCCCACTCCAACGGCCCCCGCACTCACTCAGCTCTCTCCCCCCATCTCCCTCCAACTGCCCCCACACTTGCTCAGCTCTCTCCCCCCTCCCCCCCTCCTACGGACCCCGCACTCACTCAGCTCTCTCCCCCCTCAGATAAGAATAGAAAAATTTTAAAATCTCACCCCCCTTCCCCCCTCCAATGGCCCCCGCACTCGCTCAGCTCTCTCTCCCCCCCACATCTAAATGCAAGAGAATGAAATTAATTAGACAAAATGAGACTTCTGAACAAAATTTGTATTAATAAAAAACATTGTAGTCTTTTTACATCCCAGTTTCCAATTACAAATACCCCGAGCAACACCGGGTATTTTTGCTAGTAGCTAATAAGAATCAACTCAAAAAGTTGAACAGATGGCTCAGAAATTTGTTAGAGCTATAAAGCTTTAATCTGTAAGGCTCCAGTTCACACTGAGCCCCAAAAAGTAGTGCCCAGAATTAACTGTCATGTGACACCTATTTGGTGGCCAAATGAAGTTTTTTTCAGTGCAGTGCACTCTACTAACCAGTGCACTCTACTAACCAAGAGTTCACATCATAAAAATCACCCAATACCCGTCTCAGCAGTCGGAAGAAAATCAAGCTTAATATTCAAAAAGCATTAGTGATTTTGGTGCCTCATTGTTCAGGTGTCACTTTAGAAAATTTAGTCCAACAGCCTTCTCACGTCAGTGTGATTCTTCCAAGCTGAAGCACATTGTTAATTAAGGGACAAAGTCTCATCAGCTACCTCTTCTTTATTTAAAAAAAAATTATTCAGTATTAGCCCCCAACAGCACCATCATTATTTTAAGCTATAATATAATGGGCACTACTCCACTCCTGAAGTACTCCTGAACCATTCTTGATTTCCACATTTCAAAATACAAGCAGAAGGGCAGGTTTCATTGAGGGTAACTATCAGGTTGCCAAACCTAATAATCAAGAATGTTCTACTCTATAGAAAAATGAAATTAATTTATGTATAAGGAAAAGTCACTCCTGTAGGTGATTCATTACTCATTCCACAATTATTTTTTCATGTGGCATTAATAAAACGTTACTTGAGGTTCCCCAGAAAATTCTGGCTTTAAGTAATTAACTTGAGTCAAAAATATGTATTGAAATAAGCAATAATTCAAGAGATGCATTTTAGACGTCACACAAATGGTTTTTTACTACAGCCTCATAATAAAGTAATTGTCGAATTAGTAATACATTTACTACTCCTGTAAGTAACTGTATAACTTACACAAATGAATGGCTCATTTTAGAATGTAAGTGATGGAGGTGAGGGTGGGATTCTAATTATCTACTGGATATGAGTCACGCCAAAACAGTGAGGAAATTGTCCCCCAACTTATAACCTCCATGTGACTCATTAGGTATGGCTTTTCCATCTTATAGCTCCAATCCTTTAAGTACAACCCCTGGGTGGGCTCCGTGCAGGTGCTGGAGTTGGGCCACTTGCTACAACTTCCAGGACTAGGGTTTAATCCATTGAACAACGGTAACTTCAGTGGGGATACACAGAGTAGAAGTCAGTGCTGAATTTAGCTCAATACATGAAACCTCTAACCTGAAGAAGTAACTTCACCCTTTCTACAGCACAGCAAATAAATACACACTTTAATCCTAAATAACAATTACACATAATATTTTGCACTTAATGAGAAAGATGGAACAAAGACACATATCAGGATCTGAATTCAACTTCCTCCAAAATTCAGGGTTTTTGTTCAGTCCAATTAAGGAGAAGGGGTAGTGTTATGTTTGGATCGAGCGCTGAACATTTTAGGAGTTGTTTGACTACCAGTTTTTGGTTTGGAGCCATCTCCATTTATAAAGGGCCAAACCATAAAAGGATTAGCTGAGGGTGGAGAAGACTCATAGGAAGAGGGAAGAAATTTCATGAATTCTTGTTCCAGAAACACAATTGCCAATATCCTTCAAGGAAGATGTCCTTTTAATATATTTGTTTGCATTCTCTTGAGAAGACATAAAACCACTGTAAAATAAACTAAAGTAAGTAAAGTAAAATAAAATAAAGTAAAGTAAAGTATTAAACCCTGCAACAAAATTATGGAAATGACTCCTGTCTGTGTCTACCTGCTTCACTTCCTCACCCCTTGCCTGCCTATTTACAACAATTTCTTCGTGCTTTCAAAATCAAAGGATCAAATAAGAGGTGCTAATGTGCTCACTTATATTTAGAATGACTACCCATTAAAAGTGGTACCAAGACTCCTGAAATTACCATTATCCCTACCCACCTTTGAATTGCCTATTAAGAAACTTTGACATTACTGAGTAACACAATTTAAGGTCAGAAGACAAGGTATTTGACCTAATGTCCTTTCTTGTATCATCTTCTGTTGGTGAGAGACAGAAGCTTTTGAGCTTAGGGCAAGCCTATATTACAAAATTAAGTCAGCCTAAACTATGTCAATGTACAACCACCACAGTGAATAAATCATTTTTGCATGTCCACACTACGCTCCTCATGTTGGCGTTGCAGTCCTCACTAGCAGCACTTACATTGATGCAGAGAGCAGTGCACCCTGGGTAGCTATCCCATTGTGCAGTTCTGCCCTATTGTGACGAGTGTTGTGAACACAATACACCTGATTCTGCAGTATTTTCAGAGCTGCAAGAGAAGCCATGAGGAATATGACGATTCCTGGCAGGCTGGCTTGTCGTGTGCCATGGAAAGAAGCAATTCAAGGTTGTTGTTGGCAGTTGCGGAGCAGCTGTGATGGTGTTGCGCTGGTTCTGGGCCCAAGAAACAAGCACTGACTAGTGAGAATGCATCGTTTTTCAGGTATGTGATGACAAGCAGTGACTGCAGAACTTTCGGATGCACACGACACATTCCTGGTATTGTGTACAGAGCTCACTCAGCCCTTTGGCCCAGCAACACCAGAATGAAAGCTTCATTGACAGTGGAGAAGAGAGCGATGATCACTGTGTGGAAGCTGGCAATACCACATTACTACTGGTCAGTTGGGAATCAATTTGGAGTTGAGAAATCCACCGTGAAGGTTGCTGTGATGTAAGCGTGCAGGGCCATTAATCACATTCTGCTACGAATTGTGATTCTGGGCAATGTGCAGAACACACTGGAGTGTTGGAGTTCCCGAACTGGGGTGGGGGAAAGATGGCACGCATATCCTATTTCGGCTCCAGGTCCCGTTGCCACAGAGGACATCAACAGAAAGGGCTCCTTTTCTATTGCGAGCACTGGCGGATAATGGGGGACATTTTATCAGAATCAATGCAGCCTGGTCAGGGAAGGGGCATGACGCATGCATCTTTAAGAACACAGGCATATTCAGAAAGTTGCAAGCAGGGACTTTCTTTCCGAGAAATCAGAGAATCACCACAGGGGATGTTGAAATGCCCATAGTGATCCTGGGAGACCCAGCCTACCCTTACTCCCATGGCTCATGAAGCTGAACACTGGCCACCTCAACAGCAGAAAGCAGCGCTTCAACCACAGGGTCAGGAGGTGCAGAGTGAGCGTTGAATGTGTCTTTGGCTATTTGAAAGGCTGCTGTTGCTATCTACTCACAAAAGTAGACGACGGTGGGAAAAAAACAGCCCAATGGTTATAGCTGCCTACTGTGTGCTTCATAATGTCTGTGAAGCAAAAGAGGGAGAAGTTTCCACTAGGGTGGAAGGTGGAGATGAAACAGCTGCCTGCTGATCTGGAGCAGCCACATTCCAGGGCTATAAGAAGAGCTCAAGGGGAACTGTATGGCTCAGGGAGGCTTTCAAAAACCATTTGAATAATGAGCCACAGTAATGTCTGTTGCTGTTGGGTGGTGCGCCTGACAATTTTTTGCACGCCAGTATGAGCCTTGGAATGTGTGTGGTAAATTTACATTGTAAATGCACTATTGCTATTATCTGTGAATGATGTCAGCCCCAGCCACCATATGTTATGAACTAAAAGAGATGAATAACGTTTCCATAAATAGACTTTTATTCCAAACCCAGGCAAACCAACATATTTATAACTGAATGAAACTTTATAAATACAGGTAAAGAACTTTTAAAGAGGAAAGAACAGTCATTTCACAAACACATACCAACCCTGTCTTTCACAGGTCAGTGTATGTGCAGCTGTGACTGTCTGTACTCTCTCTCAGGGGGAGTGGTAGGTGTAGTTCAGTGACCCCAGATGCCATGTAGAATGGGTGGGGAGTGGCTAGGGAGGTCCCAGAACACAGTTCTCCATGGACTACAGAGGGAGGCAAGCACACACCTGTTGTGCTTGAAGGTCAACAAGACTCTAAAGCACGTCTGTTTGCCGCCTAAAAGCACCATCATCTCCTGTTGCACATCACTCTCCTTTTCCAACACTTTTCTCCTGTTTGCACCGTTTCTGTGCATTCTGTCCACGAGTATGATTCCCCTACCCACCCAAGACCCCAGCCTCTATCTAAGCCCCCTGCTCCTTGTCCCCTGACTGCCCCCTCCAGAGACCCCCTGCCCCCTAATCACTCCACAAGACCTCACCCCCTATCCAAGTCCCCTGTCCTCTGACTGCCCCAACCCCTAGCTACACACCCACCCCTGACAGACCCCCTGTGACTCCCATGCCCTGTCCAATGCCCCCGATCCCCATCCCCTGACTGCCCCCCAAGATCCTCTGGCCCTTATCCATCCCCCCAGCCTAGCCTGGCCCCAGCCTGACCCCCTTACCACGCCACCGCCCAGAACACAGTCACTGCCATGATGGTACCCCCAGAGCATGCAGTGTGTCTGGCCTGGAGCCACACACACTATCCTGCAGCCCTGCCTCCCAGAGCGCTGCTGGCGTGGCACACTGAGGCAGTGGGGGGAGGGGCCAGAGCAACCTCACCAGCCGGAGTTAAGGGGCCACCAGCCCACCCTGCATTAGGGTGTGCCTGGGTACACCCGGCACACCCCATGCGCACACCTATGATGAGTATATGTGGACAGGGCAATTGAACTGAATACTAGCATCATTATCCACAGACGGTGGAGACTTTAGCTGATCTCACTCCCGAGAGTAACAGAGACCGAAAGGGAACAGCTCCTGCACATGTCTGCTTGCAGACCAGGTCTATGTGCTGCTAGCCTGTGTGCTGCAATGACGCCTGCTGAAGTAATGGTGTGGGAAAGTGTCCTATGGCGGCAGAAGAAATAAGGCAGCCTTCCCCAGAAACCTTCGGCAGAGGCTTGCAGACTACCACTAAAAAAAAAGCTTCCTTGAGATCTCTGTGGAGGATTCATGGGGCATCCCGGTGCACGTAAACAAATTGTTCTGCTAGGCCCCCTCTGCCTAACTGTACATGGAATTAGAAACAGACAGCAACTCTGCCTCTATTGGTTATTTCACTCCCTCTTGTAGCGTGGTTTTAAAAAGTGTAAATGAACAAATGTGTCCCTGTAATATCAAAGAAAGCTGCATACTGACCAGATGTTCCTTCCCCTACATCAAGCTCAACTGTGCTGCTCGGGAGTAGAAAGGGAGTTCTGGCTCACTGTAACACTGGATCCCGCAGTCATCTTCCCCATTCTCCTTCCCATCTTCATCATCCAACACCTCATCCACCGAGACCTGTGACTCTGACTCCTCCGAAGTATCACTGGGATTGGGGGTCACCACTGAGGAGGGCATGCAGCCCCCTGTAAAAGCAGCATGTCTGTGGCTCCACACAAGAGCGACTGTTAGCCTCCCTTGCTGATATACCTGCCACAGCTCCTTGACTTTCACACAGCACTGCCTCGGGTCCCTCGTGTAGCCCTTATCCTCCATACCCCAAGTGATTTGCTCATAGTTAATAGGGTGACCAGATATCCCGATTTTATAAGGACAGTCCCGCTATTTGGGACTTTATCTTATATAAGCGCCTATTACCCCCCACCTCCACCCCGCACCCCGATTTTTCACACTTGCTATCTGGTGACCCGAATAGCTATTGACGTTTCTGTGTCTGGATTGGAGCTGTGCTTACACCATCTCTTCGACCCACAGACGTGAAAAATCCACCACCTCCTGGGTACGCCTGGCTGGAGTGCATCGGCAGCGTGGAAGTATATGGTCAGCTGGGCAGTTGCTATGTGAGCTCTCCACACTGAGCAAACAGGAAATGAAATTGTAAAAATTTACAGGGCTTTAAAAGGGGAGGGACGTGTCCCTGTGTACTGACTGCTGGGCAGCGGAGTTCAAAATGGTGACCAGAGCAGTCATGGTGGAGCATTGTGGAACACCTCCCGGAGGCCACTAAAGTCAACATAAGTAACACGGTGTCTACACTGACACTGCATCACCTTAACTATCTTGACCTAAGCACTACGTCACTCACAGAGGTGGAGTTATTAAGTCAGTGTAGCAGGCAAGTTACATCGGCAGGAGAGATATTTTAGTGTAGATGCTTACGGAGAGTGAGGTCGATGTAAGCTTAAGGCTTGTCTACACTTACATTTTATAGCGCTCTAACTTGCTAACTCAGGGGTGTGAAAAATCACCCCCTTGAGTGCAGCAAGTCTGAGCACTTTAAAGTGCTAGTGTGGACAGATGCCGAGCGGTGGGTGCCGCGCTCCGAGCTAATCCCTTTGTGGGGGTGGATTATCAGGTGTGCTTGGAGAGCTCCCTCCCAGTGCTCACACATGGCCACACTCGCACTTCAAAGCACTGCCGCAGGAGCATTCCCGCGACAGTGCTTTGAAGTTCCAAATGTAGCCATGTCCTTAGTGCAAAGCAAGCCTTAGACAGATCTCTTCTTCAGGTGAAGATCGACAGCTTCTCTCTTTCACCAATAAAAGCTGGTTCAATGAAATATATTACCTCACCCATCTTATTTCTCTAGCCAACACCACCACTGAATACAACACTGAAGATAATTTCAAAAAAGTGTGTGGCGGGGGAAAAAAAAATCTCAAAACCACCTCTGATATTATCTAGCTTGCAGGGTAATCCAATTACTCCTCAGCATTGCTATTTTAAATGTTGCTACATTTTTAAAGTATTCTGATTGTATGGCAACTAAGTAATTTAACTATTCATTTTGCCAATTCTTAATATATATCACTTCTCAGCAATGAGGGATATACGACAACCTGGATAGGTAAAACTCTCGACAGTGCTGGTGTGCTCCTGACAGGTTTGTTCAATTTCCTTGATTGAATTTAGCATTAGCAGTTGGAAATTGCAGGAGTCCCGATAGTCCCTACTCATCAGTTCATAAACCCTCATAACCAGAGAGCTTGCTTTGCAATGTCTACTGTATCCTATACTCCTGGGATTACTTTTATTCACATTTTTCATAGAAAGCAAAAGCCTTATGAAATGATAGAAGCCACCCTTCATGAGCAGTAACAGTGAACTTCTGAAAGCTGAATACATAGATTCCTACCTAAGGACTAAAACAACAAAAAAGTTCCACTATGTTTCAAGGTGTATGCAGCTATCTGTGCCATAAATGCTCACGGCAGTAAAATCAGAAAATAATATCAATTTATTTTATGGTGCCAGACACTTTGAAAATGACCCCAATCCAACAAGAGGAAAAATTCAGCATGGAAGTGAGTTTTCAAGTCCAGGTTTTCAGAAAAAAAGGCTGAAGGTGAATGAAGTAACTGCTACACAGGGAAGAAGTACATAATGCAGCTCGCTAAACAAAAGAATTATACTTAGGAAAATGGGGCAAGTGAGAAATATTTTCCCCATCTTCTCTTGTTACATTTTATAACCCAAATATTGGGATTCTCTTGGCAAATATTAGAAGAACTACCATAGCCTCACATCAGTCTTATTCTTAGTGTTTTTCCCACCTCTGCCATTCATTTGCTATATGACCTTTATCCATTTTTGCCTTATTTTCCTCATCTGTAAAATGGGGATATTAGTGATCACCCATCTTTGTAAAGCATTGAAATTTACCAGTGAATGATGCTACATAAGAGAGAGCCATTATCTTCACTGCTCTAAAAGCAGAGAAATAATGTTACATACATTTTGGAGAGTACTAAACTTTTAGTATAACAAGCTACCTACAGTAGGTAGCTCCTTCTTAGTGCTCACAAAATTATCATTTAGTTACAATATAAGCACAGATTTAATAGTAGAACAAACATTGGAAATATCACCCCCAATACATCTCTGATTACTTTTGGGTCAGTTCATCCATTGTTAAACGAGACAGTGTTTAACAATTAAATCATTTTTAATTACAACAATAACCTAGCAAAGGTAAACAAGATGGGAATGAAAACGTAACACTGCCAAAAAGGGTAAGAGAGCTTAGCTGACTTTTATGATTTTTCTTACACTCAGAATTTTCCTATTAACATAACCAACACTACAACCAATATCTGAGAAGTCTCTCTGCGACAAACATACTAAAAATGAAATCTAGAGTCTATTGAAGTCAATAGCAAAACTCCCACAGATTTCAAAGGAGGCAGGATTTTACCCCTCCTTCTTAAAGGAATCAAACCTGTAATCTTAATGTTGGATTTAATAAAGACCCTCCCATCACAACACTACATCAAAATTAGATTGGATCTGACAGATTACTCAGTATTTTGATTGACATATATAAAATACACACATATATTCTTATACACTTGAACTAGTATACACTATTATTTTATTGCTAGGTATAAGAAAAATAATTATTTATATACATTTAACTAAAAAAAGTTCATTTCTCAGTAGGCAATAAGGATGATGGCTTTACCTCAGTTGTACATGATATTTTCCAGGAAACTTATTACACACTTAAAAAGTTGGCTTCCAAAAGAAAAATAAGAAATAAAATTACTTCCAGTTCCTGACAGATTTAAAAGTCTGAATCAATACTAAAGCAGGATATGAGCTGTGAATGTACTTTATGTTTGTCCGTTGCATAAACAATGTAGCACATCTGTCATGTTTACATTTTCATACCCAGCATAAAAATATTTTCTTCACTAAAGAAAAAGTCCAATGAACCTGTGAAATAGAAGAATCCAATTTAATATTTTTTAAAAAATATTTAAATGATAGTAAAGCACTTAATGTTCATTCAGTGTCTCATTGGCAAATATTAAAATAATTACTAAGGCTATTATTATGAAAAACACCTATCCAAGTGCACTTTGGGATGAATCTATGATGGGTACAAAACTGTCGTATCACATAATAAATGCAGATTTTGATTCCATCATGACATCCTTGTGTTTGTTGGCAGTGAGTAGCAAGTTCCAACACTTCCTGGAGAATATTCCTGTTTTTCAAGACCTCACAGATTGGTAGTTTATGAATAATGTAACATTTCACGGAAATTACCCATGTTGCAATGTGCAGAAATGCAAAGGACTTAAATTACACCAAGAATAGATTCAGTTATAGAACCAATGACTTACCATTGTTCTTGGAAATACAGACCTATATTAAGATGTCAAATTGCTTTTAATGCCCCTCAAATTCTTATTTCCACCTGTAGGGTGTGGTGGCCTAGCGTTATTAATTACACACAGCTGTGATATAACACTTGTGTGAATATAAGACCTACTTTTATATAATATATTTCCAAGTCTGGGCTTCTTTCTACATTTATAGAAAGAACGTTAAATATGTAAAGTGACTAAATCAATTTCATACAGTTAGCTGTGAACATGTCTTGAGCTTGGCTGTTGTTATTCTGTCATTCACTGGCTCACAAGCCAGCAGGGTCTTTGCTGTGATGTTATCTAGCATAACTTGTACATCTCTGCAACAGGCTTCATTTGGGAGATAGCAGGCCATGGATCCCCTGGTGTTCCCTGGGTTCTCCCAGTGAGAAGAAGGTGGTACACTACCTATGGCCCAAAAAGGAAGCTGTGGGGAGAGTCTCAGCCCCCCCCCCCCACACACACACTGATACACCAGTACAGCATCCCCTTGGCCATTTCCTTCCTCCCCTGTTCTCTCTTCAATTTGGGGCATGGTTCCCATCCTCAGCTTCCCTTCCAATGGAACATTGCTCCTCCCGCCTGCTCTGCAAATTCAGATAGTCAGTTGGGATTTTCCAGCACCTCTTTTCAGTGCCCGTTTGTTCCCCCTTGTCAGAAAGAAGACAGGGGAGAAAAAGGGTCAGGCTCCTTTCCTCCTGGTCAGGTCTTATCTACAGTCCAGATCCTTTACTTATAGGTCTCTTTACGCCGGAAACTACAAACTGGCTTAGTTCCGGCAGACGGACTCTCCTTTATTATGCTTAACTGTCCAATCCCCTTTATTACCCCCCTGCTTGACTGTCATACTGTCCTTTTAAACAGGTTTTCCACTTGGAGCCTGCTCTGAAGCTGTTGAGGGGCAGGGTCTTCTTAGCTCAGTATTGTTCCATCACTCCCTTGGCCTTAGTGTAGGCTCTATTAATGCCATCACATTCCTCCTTCTGCATGCAGTCTTCTTCCTGAGTATAAGATTGTAGCACTATGAGATACCGTCTTGCCAACCCCTGCTCATGTCCTATCACTAACACCAACCATGTTCACCTGGTATATTTTATTTCTCATGTAACCCGTGCCAGCTTTCCCATACTATACAAAGTATATGCATTCTACGGGCCTACTCTTTTTATACATTTGGTCATCAAAATTTGATAGCTTGAGATCTCAGTTTCCTTTTGGTTTTCACTGAAATCTGTCATACTTTGGTTTTGAGTCTCATCTTCATGTACAGTCCTCAAGTTTTGGTTTAACTGAACTGTTTTCTGATGCAGTAAGACCTGAGCAGGTCACAAACCTAAGTGCAGAAACATCTTCTTTTATCTAGACTTTGGGCTGGCATTCTTGGTAACAGTGGCAGAAGCCTCAACACCAAACGAAAGGTCAGATTATACTATAGAATTGTACAAAGCATGCTACTGTATGGAACAGAGACTTGGCCAATGTTAGGAGTGGCCCACAAAAAGAGTTTGGAGGCTGCCCGTCACGGATGGCTGAGAAAGCTATTACACATTTAATGGAAAAACAAAATAACAAATGTGAGAATAAGGGAGCTGACAGAGCAGGACACGTTAGAAAATAACAGCAAAGGAAGGTGGTTGTGACATGTACATTGTATGGAAGATGTGAGACATGCTAAGCAAGCATTGAATTGGGTTTCTGAAAGGAAAGAGAAAGCAAGGAAGAACTGGAGTAACAGAGAATATTGAATGTGCTCGCATCACCTGGAAAGAAGAACCAGAACTAGAGAGTGACTAATCAATGGAGGAACTGGTTTGCCCAATGTATCAGTGGCACAGGAGGAACTCAGATCGAAGGGAAGATAACTGTGAACTAGGGCTCTCCCATACTGCAACCAATGTCCCAATGGTGTAAAAAAAAAAAAACAGGACACAGGAATTTTAAGCTAGGGTATGACAACAGTTCAAAAGTCCATAACACATTCATCCAAGAAGTGTCGCTTGATTGTTTCACATTTATTTAGCTACTTCTTTATACTTAGCTGTTAGGGTTATTTATGCTTATCTATATTTAAAGAGAAATAAGAGAAAAAAATGTAAGAAATGGTTCTAAGGTAGGGTGACCAGATCGGAAGAGTGAAATATCAGGACACATTGGGAGGGAATGAGTGGGGGGTGGGGGGGAGGTGCAAGGGGAGGGGTGTGAGCGGAGGGCGGGACACGAGGGGGCGGGGCATGAGTGGAGGGGTGGGACACAACAGGCACTGGTGTACAGCCCTGATCAGAGCCATGAGAGGGGGCACACAGCCCTAGGAAGCTGAAAAAGGTGTTGTAGAAACCACGGGGCCAGGGCTTAAATATACTATTATTTAGTTTATATATTTAATGAAAATAAATGAATAATCTGATAGCGCTATATTGTTATTGTTTTTATTTTGCGCCCTCCCCTTCCCCTTGACACGCAGGGAAGACCTGATGGCCCTGCATGACTTGGTTTATAAAGGGTGGTGGGTGGCACCCTACGAGTGACTCGAACTTCGGAGGGAGAGGGCGGCTTTTTTTCCTTGTGTGTGGGGAACAGCAGTGCCAAACTGCCTGTTCCTGCAACCAGCTTCGACCTTTGGTCCCGGCCACACTGCATGCTTACCAAATAACCATGCCCCCGTTTTCCAATTGCGCTTTTTTGCGGCTGTGCCTTGCGTGGTTTTAAACTGCACCTTGCGGGAGGTTTTCTGCGGTGCGGCGGGGAAGATAGCGGAGGTGCTGGCTTTGTTGGCAGGCAGTTTTAAGGGCTCTCCCCCACCAGCACTCCCCAATGGGCCCCCACTGGCTAGCACCCAAAAACATATTGTCTGTTACAGCTTTCCCCCTACTCCATTTTGTCTGTTACAGCTGTCCCCTTCTCCATTTTGTTTTTGCTCTCCTGTGGCCGCCCCTCCCTGGCTGTTAAAATTATTTACCAGGGCCACTGCCCTTCTCAAAGGGAGGGCCCCTTAAGTTGTTTACAAAGAGCCATTGCCCTTCTCAAAGGGATGGCCACTTGTGCTCAAGTGGGATAACTGCCCTGTTCAAAGGGTTGGTCCTGTTATCACCTCGTTAAACCTGGGCTCGGTGTAGGGCAAGGCTGCTATGTCCAAGCTGAAAGACCAATGTGCTTTAAAGATCCTGGGCATGAGTCATAGGCCTCATGTGCTTTTGAGTCATGAGGTGGGACTCTGCCCAGGCATGTTTCTACTCACCTGTAGTTTTTCTCTGAACTCCTCCCCTGTGACAGAAGGAGCCTATCAGCATTACTGGCAGGGAAACTGCCTGAGTTTGCTTTTAAGAACAGGCATTTTGAAACTAGCATCAGAAAGGTTCCTGCATTGCTACCTGGCCTGATCAGGCAGGGGTTCTGGGGGGTCCTTTCTCCGCTCTCGTTTTATTATTGAGCGTACCCCCGTTCCCCCCCCCCCCCCCGCTCTCGTTTTATTATTGAGCGTACCCCCGTTTTTAAACCCCCCCGCTCTCGTTTTATTTTTGAGCGTACCCCCGTTTTTAACCCCCCACCCCACGAAGAACGAATTGCTGCCTGAGAGACCTATTGCTGATCAAGACCGTGCTGAGCCCTCCTGGCTTCTTCTGATGTTGATTGCTGCTTCAGTCTTTGCTGCTGTCTGGGGACTGGTGAGAACCTCTCTTCTGTGAAACTTTCTATACTTAATTACTCTAGCTGCTGGCTCTGTTTCCCCAACACACAGACTTAAACTCTGTGTCTTAAAACCTCTCTTAAACTCCTCCTTAAACTCTGTTTCCCCAACACACAGACTTAAACTCCTTGCTTAAAACCTCTCAAACTCCCCTTGTCTGTGTCTTAAAACCTCTCTTAAACTCCCCTTGGTCTGTGTCTTAAAACCTCTCAAACTCCCCTTGGTCTGTGTCTCAAAACCTCTCTTAAACTCCCCTTGGTCTGTGTCTCAAAACCTCTCTTAAACTCCCCTTGGTCTGTGTCTTAAAACCTCTCTTAGACTCAAACTAAATCTTGGTCTGTATCTGTAATCTGTTTCCTGTGCCTTCCTGGACTGTACCTGAGCACACACCACTCTGCCCTCTGAAACTACCCCTAGTATAAGGTGCACCCATTAGGTTAGATTTTGTCTTTTAGTCTAGATAAGTTGTAATTTCATTTTGCATAGCTGTAGTTAAGTTAGGTTTAAGAATTGTTGCATTGTGTTTTGATATTTGCTAATTTGTGTAGTTTTGGTTAAGTTAAATCATAGATAAGATTTTGCTGTGTTTGTATAACTGTCTCTCTGCTGTTTCAACTTACAGCCTGTCTTCTCTCTCTCTTTCTAGCATAAAACCCCATTGGTTACCCCTTTTCTCTCTAATGCACCTCACATTCTACATTTACATGTTCACCTAAAATTGTTCGTTGTTTAACACATTTTACCCATACTGTTAGTTGGTTATATGCTGCTGTGACATACTCTTTACATAGGAAGTGTTAGCCACCTGTTACATTTATGCTTCAGTGTTAATTGGTTGCCTACTGTATTATACCCCACTGTATTGTACCCCACTATTGAAACCCCCTATCCCATTTACTGAAAGAAACCCCTCCCCAATTGTCTACTTTAACAAACCCCATACCCCTCACTATTGAATTTTCCCTGTTCTCGCATTTTCTTAATAAATTTATTTTGCACCTCACCTGTGTGGTAATTGCTCCCCAAGATCCCATATACCTGCTGGCAGGGACACATATAAACCTCCCTCATTGCCCAGCCGCCCCCCCCGCCCCCCGTTCCCCTGCTGTCCCCATCTCCCAGACACTCATCCCATCACACCCTGCTCCCTTCTCTGGCCACATTCACCAGCCCTACTGGGAGATCTTTGGCTTCTAGGGTGAGAGCAACAAGGGGTCTCCAGACTCTTCAGCCAAAAGGACTAGCTCTGTGGCTCTCAGGGGCTGGGAAAAGTGCCAGTGGGAGCTGCCAGAGCCTGGAGTGAGGCTTGTAGCCAGGTAAGCATGCAAAGTCCCCTCCCCCCAAGAGCCAGAGGGACCTGCCAGGGCTGAGGTAGGGAGTCCCAGCGATGCTTACCTGGGGCTGCTCTGTTCTCCTGTCCCAGGAAGTATCCAGCAGGCAGGTCCCTCTGGCTCTTGGGGTCAGGTCAGGATTGGGTCAGGGGTCAGGAGCCGGGTAGCGGGAGACGGGGGGGAGGGGGTGGCCGGGGTCTCTCTGCCCCCTCTGCAAGCAGCCCAGTCCCTTCAGCATGCAGCTGCATGCTCCACGGCAGAGATCTCTCCAGAGGGGAGGGACCTGGTCATTTAGAAGCTGCCTGGGGCAGTGGGGCTGGAAAAGGTGAGAGGAGACAGAGCCAGGTATGGGGGGTGCGCTGCTTGCATGCGCTGGCAGAGGGAGGGAGGGGAGGCACAGAGCCCCCGTCCCCCCCCGTCCCCCTCCCCCAGCCCCTCATCAGCGATCATCAGCCCCACCTACAGCCACTGCCCCAGGCAGAGAATCAGGACAGGTCTCTCTCTGCCAGTGGGGGGGGGGGGAGAAGGGGGCTGCTTGCCCAGGTGCCGGCAGAGAGAGACCTGTCCTGACTCTCTGCCTGGGGCAGTGGCTGTAGGTGGGGCTGATGATCGCTGATGAGGGGCTGGGGCAGGAGGGGGGCCGGGGGCTCTCTGCCTCCCCTCCCTCTGTCTGCGCTTCGCTTCGCCGCTTGCAAGCAGCACTCCCCTCCCCCGCAGTCAGCTGTGTGCTCCTGCCAGCAGGCAAGTGAATCAGCCGCCCTGCCGGGAGGAAGCAGTGGCTAAGGGCTGCAAGGTGTCAACTATCGGGACGAGAGAGTGTCCCGACCATACCTTGGTTGGGACGCGGGACAAGTCCCTTAAAATCGGGACTGTCCCGATAAAATCGGGTCATCTGGTCACCCTATTATAAGGTGATCTGGTGAGGGTTGGGAAAAAAAATCCTTTTAAAAGGCTACCAAGGTGCATGTATGTGATCTCTCTCTCCTCTCCCTCCTCCTTCTCCCCCAATGGCCTAATCTAATGAATCCTCTACAGTGATCGCAGCTTTCTGTGATTTGATACTGAACACAAACCTGTGCTCTTTCAAGTACCAGGCAGAACAAGTTAATCATTGGTAGCTAAGCAAGAATGATATTTCAACACTGATCCCTCTTTAACAAGGAGTTTCAAATTTCATATAATATCAACAGAAATAATTACAGATAGGAAGAGGTCTATACAGGAATCGGCAACGTTGGCACGCGGGACTGCAGGGTAAGCACCTTTAGCGGGCCCCACTGCTTTGTTTACCTGGCATTTCGCCGATCACGGCTCCCATTGGCCCAGGTTCTCCATCCCGGTCCAATGGGGGTTTCCACGCCGCTTCCCGCAGCCAATCCCTCGTCTATTATATTGTTAAAAATCATTCAGCCCATTCAACTGCATAGATATGGTTATACGATTTGGAGAGATAAGGGAAATGGACAAGATTACAGGCAATATAAAAGATGACGCTAAAAAGTGGAAATAAAGAAAATAACGTTATAATTGGAGAGGGAATGATGATAGATGGCTATTCACCTATCTTTTGAGTATACTCATCCACAATACTCATCTCATTTGTAATCATATCCTCTGTGATCAACATCTCCAAAATGGAGCAATTAACCAGGAAGAGAACAGTACATTGAGCCAAAGATTCCCCATTCACTATGGTCAGTGGTGGCCAGGGTGTGGACATGAGAAGGTGTGGGTAGAAGAAGACAAACACACACACACACATTCTCTGAGTGACCACCAGCCCCCAGGCAATAGGCAGAGTGCTGGGACTCCATCTCAGACATCCACTGTGTGGGAGCAGAGTTGGGATAATACATCCTAGATATGCAGTAACCTCAATTTCTTCAATTGGAAAGGGATGAGGAATGGGTTAGGATTCAGAAAGAATTTCATGTGGGATAGGGGAGATTATTTACATAAACTCTGTACCTTATTATGCAGAACCAAACTGTCAAGAAGAGCGAGTCTTCTCTGCACTTGTTTATACATTAAACACTCAGGATCACTTCTTAAGAGCCAGTTTAGAGAGTCTCTTACTGCCATAAAAACATGAATCATGATTTTGTCCAATGGAATACTTCCTGAGTTAGTACTGAGTAAGTGTTGCAGGATTGGATCCCATGTTATTTTCTGCTGCTGTATTCTAAGAGTCTCATGCTATCTTCAACAAATGACTCAACTAAAATAAATGTTTGTTGTGTCGTACACATATTCCAGTCAGTTAAACTGCAGAGGCTTGAGAATAAAACAATACATTTGTTGCTGCCACATTCCCTCAGCCATATTCTCTATAACAAGTTAGATTACACAACAGCTACAATAAATCTGTTTCCCCACACTGTATTTTATGGGAGGTTTTTTAAACAACTTTTTATTAACCTTCATATATTCACTGAAATGTTGGCTAAGTAATCTGTGAAAAATATCTAAGCAAGGAAGTTCATCAAATATACATCTACCTAAAACAAAGCCAGAATGCTGATCCTGTTCTACAGACATCTGGAAAAAGTCAAAGATGGGTTTCCACAACTATTCTGTGTCATTCTAGATAACAATAAGAACATGATATCACATTTCCGTTTCATAGTTCTCTACTTTTCCTGTCACTAAGGTGTTGATGAATATTTTTTTAAACTATAGCAAAGAAAGAAAGCATCTGCAGGAACTGGCAAAATCTATTGTCTTACACTGGTAGGTGACAACTTTAATCAGAAGCTATATTAATTCTCAATGTGTTGGTGAGTAAATACCTCACTGAAAGCAACAGTAATAAATTTTAGTCAGAAAAGTTCAGAGTACCCATGTTACTAACAACTGTTAGCAATTTCAGTGCAGTCTCACAGCAGTAAAATGTGAGCAGTTTAATCCCTATTTAGTTTGGGATTTGAAAAAGGGCCTAAGGGAGATGGACATGCACCTAGGATGATCAGATGTCCTGATTTTATAGGGACAGTCCTGATTTTGGGATCTTTCTTATATAGGCTCCTATTACCCTTCACCCCCTGTCCCGATTTTTCACATTTGCCGTCTGGTTGCCCTACATGCAACTCATACCAAATTTAATGATTTTTCAATAGATTTTGGCATCTAACTCTGTTAGGCTCCTTTGAAATTCCCTTCCTAAATAGCTATCAGTTCTCTTTATTAAGGTGATTAAAATTACAGACACACATCCAGGGCCGGCTTCAGGTTTTCTGCCGCCCAGGTGGCGAAGAAAAAAACAACAACCTCAAGTCGTTGACCCGCCGCCAACGGACGAAGAGGCAGAGAAGGAGTCGCCCCTGAAATGCGGTTGAAAGAAGCAGCAGCGAAGAGGGTGTCACCCCCGAAAGAAGCGGAGCACCACCCCAATTACTGACGGCACGCTGCCCCCCAAGTTTGGCTGCCCCAAGCACCTGCTTTATTCGCTGGTGCCGGCCCTGCACACATCATGGGAGCAACTCCGATGATTCCAGTTAAGATTCACAGGCTACAGCAGTATTATCATTTTGCACACCATTCCACTCTATTGTTCTGGTGTAATATCAGAGTAACCCTACTGAATTAAATAGAGTTGATCTGGATTCATACCAATGTAACAGAGAAAAACTGGCTTTGTGCCTTTTTGGATCCCTTCTCTTTTTGCAGGTATTAGTACTCATTTGGAGCATGATCAATTGAGTTCATCTGACCCCTTTAGAGTGTGTATGTGTTGGGAGGGGGAACCTTCCATAGTAAGTCGTGTAGGAAGGATGAGTTTTTTCTCCATGCTGGTTGTGAAATGTCCCTCAAATTCATTCTTTTAGACTCTGATGTAGAACTATTTTCCATGGATGATGAGCTGAGGGAATGCCAGAACTTCAAAAGATGAAGAGATTTTTGTTCAACTGACTGGAGCACATTGTTTATTAAAATCATGGTATTATATTAAGTCTTTTGCTCCCAGATAGCATATACATTCTGTTGCCTAGATTACATTTAAAACAATTGAGTAAACAATTTATCTTTACATGGATCACTGTATTGCACTAACAACATTTCCTATAAAGATTCAAAAAGGTAAAATATTCTAGTTCCCTGGACAAGGACACTACACAAAGTTAAGTATAGCAGGCACTCTACTGGACATAAAGTAAAATATGTATCCCCTATATGTGGGGAAATTACTGTTTAAGCAATGCTCAATTAAGATTTGAAAATATGACATTGTCCAACAAGAAAGGAATTTTATAATAGAAGTACAAGTTCAAAATGAAAACATTGCTTTCATTATTTAAATTATCAACAATAACATATTTCCATATTTTCATCTACATCACACTGAAATCCTGCGTTAACACAGTTAAGAAGGGAAGTCTAGTTTCTGAGCTTTTGTTGTCTTGAACAGGTTTTCATAATAGGGAAAGTGGACTATTAAAATTGAATTGGTTTTCAAAGCACCAGGTATTGTACAATATCTGCTATGGTTTAAATTAAATGATATATAGAAATGATAGAAATGTAATTAGTGATAGAAAGACTCAATATATAACCAGGGGATATGGGATTGGATTACTGTTCATATGATTATATAATAATCTTTTCAAAGCAGCCATATAAATCCCTGATGGTACCTCCTTATAAACTGACAAATATCCTATCCTGTTTGGTTTTAATTCTCTCCATTCACCATTTTGCCTTTCCACCTTCTTCTTTGACATTCAGTTTTCTGTTTCCCCATCACAACTGGGATGTTGCTTTGTTCATTATGCTTGCTAATGCAGTATTGTACTTAAGAGTGGGAGGCAGACAATAGAAATTCTGTTTGACCCATGAATACAGGCCCAATGACAAGATGAAAGATTGATTATCAGCCTGCAGTCCAACTGATTTGTAACAAAGTCTACTTCTGCTGCAACTGTGTAAGACTGTACATTACTGCCTAAGATTACATCACAGATTTTGATGATGAAATGTAAATTGATTGTGGAAAAAATGCCCTGTATTTCCTTGGATGTGATACTGGAACATGTTCAGAAGTCCATCAACCTCAAGTCCCAAGTTTCATGCCAAGCAGATGACAAAGCTTGACGAGGATGACATCAATAATAAAGAAGGGACTCCAATTCTACTTCCCAGGCACAGAAAAATTCTATTACTCAATGGTTCATGACAACATTACTAAAAATTAATCTTCCACTTGAAAAATCATGGTCCATTCCTGAATCTCACTATATGAACAACATCATGTGGAGAGTTAAGGAGAGTTATACCAGTTTGATCTGTATAAGACCAAGAACTCGCTCAAACATGTAAAAAAAATTGTTTCCAAAAAGCTTATCAATCCTGAATAAGAAAGAGGAATAGAGTTTCCCTCTTTCTGTGTTACAAGAAATTCTAGGAGTGTTCAAAGAGGCATTCAAAGAAAAAGAACAGAACTGGAACAAAGATATGTTTCCAGATTATGAAACAGATTATGAATTTTTAAATGAGGTAAAATTGTTTGATCCCAAGAGATCACTGAAGCACTGCTAAAGTCTGAGCCAGAAAGAGGTCACTTTTCCACAAAATCTATTATTTCAAACTATGTGACCAACAATGCACCATCCTTGAAAAATCAAATACTCTAGAAAAATGGCTGTGTCAAGGCTGAATCCCCACTCTGTCACTCCGAGTGCAGGAAGTGGGGGCCTGCAAGGATTTAAAAAAATTAATACTTCCCACTCCAAGTTTGTATTGAACTCTCAAAGTTATAGCTTCTCTCTGACCGTGGCTTGGTAAATGCTGCCAAATGCAAAAATACCCTTCGAAACCAGGAAGGAACACTTGGGAATTTCTCCCTGTGGGGTATCCTCAAGCCCTTTCTTCACCCCCCCACCAGGGAAGAGCTGAGAAAGAAAACAAAGGAAATAATTGTGGCTATCAACTAATCAAAAACTCCACTCCTGTTCTTAAAAAAGGTAACGTTTATAAAAAACAAAAAGAAAAAAAAATCTATGCTTTTGCTAGATTTTAAAAGAGCAATTTCAAAAATTAAGCACCCAAAATAGCTTTCTTGGGGAGTTCAGCTTAAAGGTTACAAACAAACAAAACAATCTGGGATTAGCACAGAGAGGATCCACAAGCCACAATAAGAAATAAACCTGATAGCGTAGAACTAAACATTCCCTATCTAAATTATTTCTTCTAGGTATGGAAGATACTTTTTCATACCTGGTTCAAACATTACACAGCATTCCTGCATATAGCATTGCTGCTCGGTATCCCTGCAGCCCAGAGAACAATAGGGAGACAAAGGGAAAGTTTCTTTCCCAAATTTAAAAGTTCTAGCCTTCCCATTGGCTCTTTTGGTCAGATGCCCACTCCTTTTCTTTTATCTGTGGGCTTGTTAAACTTTTACAGGTAAAGCAAGCAGAGAACAGACACCAAGAGGGATTTTACAGCTAGCCGGCTGGCTGAGTGTTTATAAATAGGAGCTCCCCACCTCTTCTTATTTTATCACCTCCTGTTACAGAGTTCCAAAGATGGCAAATATATTTACTCACATCACAACCTCTGCCAACATAGACCACAGCTTCAGCCTCACATTCTCTGATTCATATTAAGGATTTTTCAGTGGACACCACGACTCAGGTATTTAGTCTATGCTTCAGTGCAAATAAATAATACAAATCTAGTTACAGAATTTTACTTTATGATTCATTTTTAGAATTATCTCAACTGGAGATTAGATGATTTCATAATTATTGCAGCCCCATAAAATCCATGTTCTTTGTCACAGAAATTACACCTGAAGTACCACATAAGACATGATGCACTGAAGGTAAATTTGGTCAAAATAACACATTTTGATGCAACAGGAACTCAAATTATGCAGTGTAACCCCACTTCCCCACACACTATGCATTATCAATGCAAAGAAATTAATTATCGTTTTTATGAACATAGGCAGATGTCAATTTCCCATGAGCAATGGGCGTTTTGCTGCTCACCACATATGAGTGGTGAATATTTTGCTGTCAGCACAAGGTATGCCTCTGCACATTATAATGAACAGAAGGATTTTTTAAACAGTAAATAGTCATGAATTAAGAGTGTTTGAAATGGAGCAATAAACCCTAGACTGCTAAAGGAATTAGAGAAGAATTAGATATATTTTCTGGAATTTATGATATATAACAGCTGAAAATAAATATTTAAAATACTACTTAATGTACATGTGATAGCACATGACCGGTAGCAAAAAACCAGGCCATTACTGGAAGACTAAAAATACAATGAATACTCACTTTCTGAGCTGTTACACAGTGACAATCAGCAGGAAATTAAAGATAATCTATTATATACGCTTAAAAAGCAATGTTAGAAGCTTCTGTTTCCCTGTCATAAATTTCCTGGCCTTTTAAAGTTGTTTATAACGGGTGAAGTGATGTTGAAGATAATTCTCCCTTAATTCAGAACACAATTAATGTCTTTTTAGAGAGCAAATTATATTTACAAGTGAAGTTATCTCATCCAGCCTAACAAATACATTCCAACATCATTGTATGGTGGAAGGTTTATATAATATAAGCTCTGCATAATCAGTGGACTTAAACTATAAACCACAGACTTTTGGAAACACTGATTATACTTAGACATGGTTGATGCTTCTATTGTACACTCTTCCATTATCTTATATACTTGACTATATTTGCTATCACAGAACCATGCCTTACAACTATCCCTTATTTCAAAGGATGGCCATCCCTGATAGGCCTAACTTGGCCTTCATCACACAAGACTTATTGTTCTTTCCTTCATAGTACTGTATATTGCTTAGATCTGAAGTGCTGCACCATGAATCTGGAGTTATAGAAAATGTTATTTAAATGAAAAAAGGGCCATATATCATTTTTAAGTATCCTGCATTGTCAATATTTCTTGGGTCCTTCATTTTGGGTCTTCAGGTCTCATTCAGTTCTTGCCAGGTGAAGAGATATGAAGATATACTCAACTATGAACACTTCACAGAAAAGCCAAGTTTGAATTTGCTGTGCTAGTTTTACACATATTTCTGCAGTTTGTTCTTGCTCTAATAGCTAATAATATAAGGTTTCCATGCCCCAAAGATCTGGGCTATCATGGTTAAATATGGACATTCTTTAGTGACAAGCAGAAGTGCAGGAATCCCATGTTGTTGTTATTCATTTGTACTGTGGTAGTATCTTCGAGCTCTAGCAAGAGACCAGGTCTCAACTTGATAGGCACTATATATAAAAAAAAGATGTTTCCCCTCTGCAAGAGCTCACAATCTAATTGTTGGAAGTGGCTTTGGAATTCATATGGTAGTGGAGAGCTAAGAGCATATGCAGGTGGGCAATCCCATGGAATGGAAAAATCCAGTTCCTACTTCTGGGGAACTGGAATTTGGTTCCACAAGAATGTTACAGATAAATTTTACAAGTTTGACCGGAAAAAGTGGGTGTTTACAAAAATGATAACTTTACAGGCCATATTTTACCCTGCGTTTTTATGAGATATCCTAGTAATTATCAACAGAATTTCTACATTCAGAATCAGGATGGAATTTGGCCCTTATAATATGCAAGACATAGCCCATTCAGATCACAACATTTTAAAAGATACAGTATCTTTGCCCCAAAGTTTGATCAATTCGACAGCATCCTTTTCAAACCTCTACTCCTACACGGGCTTCCCATAGAATTTCAAATCAGGTTCAAGGGCTTGATCCTTATGCTCAAGGCATTCCATGACCTGGGCCCAGGATATCTAAAGGAGGACGTAAAGCTCTGGAATGAAGACCATAGTTGACATTGACACTCCTCTGGCATAATGGAACTCTCCACAAGAAAGTTGAAGCTTGTTTTTCTGGGAGATATAACTTTCCTGGAGGTTGGTCCAAGACTATAGAATGAATTCCCCTGGGAACCAAGAATCATCACAAACATTAATACCTTCCACTCCAAGCGCAAGGCACATTTCTTTGATCTTGCCTTCTCTAACATAAGCACATAGCAAAGGGTATATTTATATACAACAAACAAACAAAAAAACCCACAACAAACAACAACAAACTAAAGGAAAAAGCCCTACAAGTGCAAAGTACTCCATTGCACATGCTACTCCCCCTGAGGAGAGGATGAGATTTTAATGCACTACTGGAAGGCACTCAGATACTACAATGATGAGTTTGCTATATTTAGGGCCCTACGCTATTCACAGTTCATTTTGGTCAATTTCACAGTCATAAGATTTTTAAAATCATAAATGTCATGATTTCAGCTATTTAAATCTAAAATCTCTGGGTGCTGTAATTGTAGGGGTCCTGACCCAAAACAGTTGGGGGGGGGGAGGATTTGCAATTATTGTATTTTTGTAACTGTTACCTTTGAACATGGTGGATAAAATATTTCTGGAAAATACAGTTATGTGTTAGGATCAAGAGAGCTTCATTGGCTGGTACTGTAACTTTAACCGAGATGAGTTATTTTCTTAAGGAAAGCACTACCTGGTATAATGTGAACACATCCTTGACCCCTGCCACATAGGAGGAGTTCATAGATAGCGTAAGTTTTAAGGGAATGATCAGAGGTATTTGGAAAATGTGCATGTGTCTGCCTATGAACATGAAATGAAATTCTCTATCTGTTTAGCAAAGGAAGTAAAAGTCTTTTTTCGTGCAGGTAATAAATCAAACTAGAAGCATGTTGGAGTTTAAAGACAGAGTATTAAATCAAAATCAATACAATCTAATAAGAAATCCCCAGTAGTCAAACACACAGATTCTTACTGGAAAGACAGAACTAAGCAGTGACTCATTGCTATCAGTGTTCTGATATAGATTTTGTGCTTGAACATTCAATAAACGGAGATACTGAATCTACTCATGCTAAATGTGGTTGCTTCCTAATACAAACCAAAACATCAACTACACTTTGGTAGTACTGCAAATGAAATGCTTTTTTGTAGCAGTTCCCTAAAAAATTATATTTCACTTTAATTTAAGGGAAAAAATGCCATAAGCGTGACAAGAATTCATTTGAGAGTCACCATAGCATGACATGCAATATCTGATGAGCTTTCCCTCATCCACAAAGCTTGTTACTCTGTCAAAGAAAGCTATTAGGTTAGTTTGATACAATTTGTTCTTAACAAATCCATGGTGTTACTAATCACCTTGTTATATTCTAGGTATTTCCAAACTGATTGCTTAATTATTTGCTCCATTATCCTTCCAGGTACTGAAGATACACTGAAGTTAAATTCCCTGGGTTGTCCTTATTTCCCTTTTTTTTATTGGTGGGCACTATATTTTCTCTTTTCCAGTCCTCTGGAATCTCTCAGGTCTTCCAAGACTTTTCAAAGATAATTGCTTATGGTTCAGATATCTACTCAATCAGCCTCTATGATGCATTTCATTGGGTGCTGGTGATCTGAAGAGCTCTAATTTAAGTAATTTTTAACTTGTTCTTTCCCTGTTTTAATCTCTGATTCTACCTCATTTTCACTGGCATTGGCTAGGACAGTTGTCCAATTGCTACTAACTTTTTTGGTGAAAAATAAAGTCTGAAACAAAAAAGTCATTTAGCAATTCTGCCATTTTCATATTTTCTGTTATTGTACCCCCGCCGTCAACCACCTACTCTATTCTTGGGTTTCCTCTTGCTTCTATATTAGTAGAATGTTTTCTTGTATCCTTCATGTTTTTAGCTAGTTTATTCTCATTTTGTGCCTGGGCCTTTTCTAATTTTGTTCCTACATACGTGCATTGTTTATATTTATCCTTTGTAATTTGACTGAGTTTCCACTTTTTGTAGGACTCGAGTGCCAGATCATTGAAGATCTCCTGCCATACTTCCTATCTTAACTACACAGTGGGATAGTTTGCTCTTGTGCCCTTAATAGTGTCTCAAAAAACTGCCAACCCTCTTCAATTGTTTTCCCCTTAGTCTTGCTTCCCATGGGATCTTACCTACCAACTCCCTGAGTTTGTTGAAGTCTGCCTTCTTGAAATCCATTATCTTTATTGTGTTGTTTTCTCTTGTGTGTAACAATCATGCCCTCTACCATTTCATGACCACTTTCACCTAAGCTGCCTTTCACTTCAAATTATCAACCAGTTCCTCCCTGTTTGTCATAATCAAAACTAGACCAGCCTCTCCATTAGTAGCTTTCTCCACCATCTGAAATAAAAAATTGCCTCCAATACATATCAACAACTTGTTGGATGATCTTCTATAGTATTTTTCCAACAGATGTCTGAGTAGTTGAAGTCCCCCATCAGCACCAAGCCCTGTGCTTTGTTAGTTTAAAAAAAGCCTCATCCACCCCTTCTTCCTTGGTTTGTAGTAGACCCCTACCATGACATCATCCATGTTTTTTACCCTTACTTAGAGACTTTCAACAAATCTGTCTCCTATTTCCATCTCAACCTCACTTCAAGTGTATACATCTACTAGCGAAAATACCCGGCGTTGCTCGGGTCCGTTGGAGGTGGGGAGGGGCCAGAGAGCTGAGCAACTGCGGGGTCTGTTGGAGGGGGGAGGGGGCAGAGAGCAAACCTGACACCCCCACCTCACCCCCCCCAACCAAACCCGACACCCCCACCGCACTTACCCCTCGACCAACCCCGACTCACATTTTCACCTCCCCACCCAAACCCAACACCTCCACTTCACATCTATATAGATATCTATATATATAAAAGTCAAGTGGTGTATGTATGTATGTATGTATGTGTGTATGTGTGTATGTATGTACGTATGACTGCGAACTCCTCCCGCACCGTTTGAGCCAGAGACTTGAAATTTGGTACAGTGAGGGGTCTTGGGGTCTAGATGCTGGTAAGGGTCGAAAAATTTTCGGATCTCACCTCTGACGCCCCCCAGGGGTGAAAGTCTTTCAGGGCCAATCACATCGGCTGGGCGGTTAGGTGGTGATGATGTCATAATACCCCTCTCCAACAGACACCTCACTCGCTCAGCTCACCCCTCCCTCCTCCAACGGAACCCCGGAGATCCCTCAGTTCTCTGCCCCTCCCCCCTCCCAACGGAACCCCGGAGATCCCTCAGTTCTCTGCCCCTCCCCCCTCCCAACGGAACCCCGGAGATCCCTCAGTTCTCTGCCCCTGCCCCCTCCCAACGGAACCCCGGAGATCCCTCAGTTCTCTGCCCCTCCCACCTCAACCCCGGACTCCATCAGCTCTGTGCCCCCCCCCCCCTCCACCTGCAAAGGTTCCCGGAATCCCTCGGCTCTGGGCCCCCTCCCTGCCCGCGAAGGATCTGAGTTGGGTTTGGTGGGACAGTAAGTGAGGTGGGGGTGTCGGGTTTGGTCAGGGGGTGAGGTGGGGGTGTTGGGTTTGCTTGGGGGGGTGAGGTGGGGGTGTCTGGTTCGGTCGGGGGGTAAGTGAGCCGGGGGGTGTCGGGGTTGGTCTGGGGGGGTGGGAAGGTGTCGGGGGGTGAGTGAGGGGTGAGGTTTGGGTGTCGGGTTTGGTCTGGGGGGGGAAGGTGTTGGGGTGGGTGCCCAGACCAAACCCGACACCCCCCCCGGCTCACTTACCCCCCGACCAAACCCAACACCACCACCTCACCCCCCCAGCAACCGCAACACCCCCTGACCAACCCCAACACCCACACCTCACCCCTCACCCACCCCGACACCTTCCCACCCCCCCAAGCAAACCCGACACCGCCACCTCACCCACCCCGATACCTTCCCACCCCCCCAGACCAAACCCGACACCCCCTGGCTCACTTACCCCCGACCGAACCTGACACCCCCACCTCCCCCCCCAATTGCAACATCCCCAGACCAAACCTGACAGCCCCCGGCTCACTTACCCCCCCGACCGAACCGGACACTCCCACCTCACCCCCCCAAGCAAACCCGACACCCCCACCTCACCCCCCCACCAACCGCAACACCCCTTGACCAACCCCAACACCCACACCTCACCCCTCACCCACCCCAACACCTTCCCACCCCCCCAGACCAATCCCGACACCCTCCCGGCTCACTTACCCCCAACCGAACCCGACACCCCTACCTCATCCCCCCAGGCAAACCTGACACCCCCACCTCAACCCCCCACCAACCGCAACACCCCCTGACCAACCGCAACACCCACACCTCACCCACCCCGACACCTTCCCACCCCCCCCAGACCAAACCCAACACCCCCTGGCTCACTTACCCCCCGACCGAACCCGACACCCCCACCTCACCCCCCCCCACCAACCGCAACACCCCCTGACCAACCCCAACACCCACACCTCACCCCTCACCCACCCCGACACCTTCCCACCCCCCCAGACCAAACCCGACACCCCCCCCCCCCCGGCTCACGGTGCACTGTGTAGCACACAGATTATTAAATACACTGTTCGGTCGGGGGGTGAGGTGGGGGTGTCGGGTTCGTTCGGGGGGTAAGGTGGGGGTGTTGGGTTTGCTTGGGGGGGGTCAGGTGGGGTTGTCGGGTTTGGTCGGGGGGTATGTGAGCCGGGGGGTGTTGGGGTTGGTTAGGGAGGGTGGGAAGGTGTCAGGGTGGGTGAGGGGTGGGTGTTGGGGTTGGTCAGGGGGTGTCAACTGTCTGCCCCCCTCCCCACCTCCGACTGACCCGAGCAACGCCGGGCACTTATGCTAGTCTATATATATAAAAGTCAAGTGGTGTATGTATGTATGTGTGTATGTATGTATGTATGTACGTACGTATGACTGCGAAGTCCTCCCGCACCGTTTGAGCCAGAGACTTGAATTTTGGTACAGTGAGGGGTCTTGGGGTCTAGATGCTGGTAAGGGTCGAAAAATTTTCGGATCTCACCTCTGACGCCCCCCAGGGGTGAAAGTCTTTCAGGGCCAATCACATCGGCTGGGCAGTTAGGTGGTGATGATGTCATAATACCCCCCTCCAACAGACACCTCACTCGCTCAGCTCACCCCTCCCTCCTCCAACGGAACCCCGGAGATCCCTCAGTTCTCTGCCCCTCCCACCTCCCCAACGGAACCCCGGAGATCCCTCAGTTCTCTGCCCCTCCCACCTCCCCAACGGAACCCCGGACTACATCAGCCCTGTGCCCCCCCCCACCTGCGAAGGTCCCCGGAATCCCTCGGCTCTGGGCCCCCTCCTCCCCTGCGACGGATCCCAGTTGGGTTTGGTGGGACGGTAAGTGAGGTGGGGGTGTCAGATTCGGTCGGGGGGTGAGGTGGGGGTTTCGGGTTTCGGGGGTGGGAAGGTGTCGGGGTGGGTGAGGGGTGAGGTGTGGATGTTGGCTTTGGTCAGGGGGTGTCAGCTGTCTGCCACCTCCCCACCTCCGACTGACCCGAGCAGCGCCGGGCACTTATGCTAGTATATATATAAAAGTCAAATGGTGTATGCCTGTATGTATGCGTGTATGTATGTATGTGCACTTACTCCTTCCACACTGTTTGAGCTAGAGACTTGAAATTTGGTACAGTTAGAGGTCTTAGGGTCCTAATCAGGGTAAGAGTTGAAAATTTTTCAAATCTCACCTCTGACGCCCCCCAGGGGTGAAATTCTTTAAAGGCCAATCACATCAGCTGGGCAGCTGCTGTTCTCTGTGACATAGTTATGATGTCATAATACCCCCTCCAACGGACCCCGCACTTGCTCAGCTCTCTGCCCCCTCCCCACCTCCGACGGACCTGAGTTGGGTTTGGTTGGAGGGTAAGTTAGGTAGGGGTGTCGGGTTTGGTCAGGGGGTGAGGTGGGGGTGTCGGGTTTGGTTGGAGGGTAAGTGAGCCGGGGGTGTTGGGTTTGGTTTGGGGGGGTGGGAAGGTGTTGGGGTGGGTGAGGTGTGGGTGTCGGGTTTGTTTGTGGTGGTAGGTAGGGGTGTCGGGTTTGGTTGGGGGGGAAAGTGAGGTAGGTGTGTCAGGTTTGGTCTACAGGAGGTGAGGTGTGGGTGTTGGTCAGGGGGTGTTGGTAGGGGGGTGACGTGGGGGTGTTGGGTTTGGGTGGGGGGGTGAAAATGTGAGTCGGGATTGGTCGAGGGGTAAGTGAGGTGGGGGTGTCGGGTTTGGTCGGGGGGGTGAGGTGGGGGTGTCAGGTTTGCTCTCTGCCCCCTTCCCCCTCCAACGGACCCCGCACTCGCTCAGCTCTCTGCCCCCTCCCCACCTCCGACGATCCCGAGCAACGCCGGGTATTTTCACTAGTATTTAATATACAAGGCAACTCTTTATAACCTGCCTGTCCTTCCTGAACAAGCTGCACCCTATTATAACAATATTCCAGTCACCTGTATTATCCCACAAAGTCTCTGGGATATCAACTATGTCATAGTTTTATTTATTAACTAGCATTTCAAATTCTTCCTGCTTATTCCCCATACTACTTGCATTAGATACAGACATCTAAGATACTGATTTGATTTCCCCTCTTGTCCTCTCTTGTCTCTCCCTTTTCCCTGCTATAACACTCTATGCTCTCCCCAGATTCTGACTTTTCTCCCAGGTCTCCACGTTTTTTACTTACCTTCTCATAAACAAACTAGGGAAATACAACCTAGGTAGACCTATTATAAGGTGGGTGCACAACTGGTTGGAAAGCCATTCCCAGAGAGTAGTTATCAGTAGTATGCAGTCAAGCTGGAAGGACATATTTAGTGGGGTCCCGCAGGGTTCAGCTTTGGGTCTGGTTCTGTTCAATATATTCATCATTGATTTATACCTAATGGCATACACTTAAAATCTGTGGACAGTACCAAGCTGGGAGGGGTTACAAGTGCTTCGGAGGATCAGATTGTAATTCAAAATGATCTGGACTAATTGGAGAAAAGGTCAGACGTAAATAGGACAAAATTCAATAAGGAGAGATGCAAAGTACTCCACTTACAAAGGAACAATCAGTTGCACACATACAAAATGGGAAATGACTGCCTAGGAAGGTGTACTGAAGAAATGGATCTGGAGTTCATAGTGGATCGCAAGCTAAATATGAGTCAACAATGTAACGCTGTTGCAGAAAAAGCAAACATCATTCTGGGATGTATTAGCAGGAGTGTTGTAAGCAAGACAAGAAGTAATTCTTCCACTCTATTCCATGCTGATTACGTCTCAAATGGAGAATTATGTCCAGTTCTGGGCTCTACGTTTCAGGAAAGATGTGGACAAATTGGAGAACGATTAAAGGTTTAGAAAACATTACCTAGCAGGGAAGATTTTAAAAAACTGGGTTTGTTTAGTCTGGAGAAAGAAGACAGAAGGGACATGATAACAGTTTTCAAGTTAATAAAAGGTTGTTACAAGGAGGAAGGAGCAAAATTGTTGTTCTTAACCTCTGAGGACAGGACAATAAACAATGGACATAAATTGCAAGGAAGGTTTCAATTGGACATTAGGAAAAACTTCCCGTCAGGGTGGTTAATTACTGGAATACGTTGCCTAGGGAGGTTGTGGAATCTCCATCACTGGAGAATTTTAAGAGGGGGTTAACAAACATTTGTTAGGGATGGTCTAGAAGATAATACTTAGTACTACCATGAATGCAGGGAACTGGACTAGATGGTCTATCATGGTCCCTTCCAGTCCTATGATTCTGTTTTCAGGTAGGGAAACTGAGGCACAGTGATAGAGATTTGTCCAGAGTCACAAAGGAAATCTGAGACCAAGTCATGATCTGAACCTATATCCCATGCTTTAACTATAAATCCATCCTTCCTCCTGACATCAAATTTTATTTCACACGCTGCAAATATAACAAATATTACAAAATAAAACTAAACCGTAACTTGTATAATCTTTAGAAATGTTTAAAAATATCTGTTACAGATTTATCAGGTAGATAATTTTACTTTTAAAAATTTGAATAGTTGACGTTCAAGACTTTAGTATTCTAACTCACTGAGTAGAATCCTATCTCTGTGAGTAGTCCCATTGTTGCCAGTGCGATGTCTCAAGGGATAAGATACTATTCAGTCTCAATAAAGGTGTCAACAGGACTTAAGAAAGAGTACAGGAGTAGCCAATGAGAGCAACGGTGGCAGAATCAGGCACTAAAAAGATATGGCATTAGCTAAAATATAATTAAGAGGAGACAGGTGGAGTGGAAACTATCTGCAGATGTTAGAAGGGTGCAAACACTAAGACATGAATTGTTTAGGGCAGAATTTGGGTAATGGCATTAATTTAAAGAAAAGAAAACTTAGAATGAGTACCAGGAAAACTCTTCTACCTGTGATATCATTTAGATCATGTTACAGCCACAGAAAGTGGTGGAAGTTTAGTTTAAAACTGGACTTGTGGAGGTACCACAGAAATATACTGTAGGAATGAATTCCTGCACAGCCAAGGGCATGTACTTTAGGACCTAAGGCAGTATGTCTTTTGAATTTCTAATATTATGGATTCTATGGCCAGAAGTTGTTTCAACTGATCTAATAATTATCCTATTTCAACAGTAACAAATTGACAAAAATGATTCATAAAAAATTGTACTACTGTGCCTATATTACTACTACATCAAAACCAGATGCTATATTATTTGTAATGGCATAATTGAAACCTCGCTGATATTTATTTTAAGAGTATATTTCTGACAGAATAAAAATATTTTAATAGGCAGCACAACAGATATCCTAATGTTGCCACCTTACTTCTCCTGTATTTATTTCCTCTCTTACCTATATGAGCTGTATTTCTTTAAAAAAGCAGAGGTATTAAATGTCAAACCTGCACAATGCAGCCTTTAACAAATCAGAAATCTGGTATAAAGTTAAATGTGCAGTTTTTAAAGATTTTTTTTTACTTGTGCCAAGTAATAGTCACTAGATTCAAAGGAAACAAGAGCCCTCCAATGATTAAATATTTCTAAATGCTAATGTTGCCACAATAGCAAATGTCCTAAAGACTTGTGAAGATGCTGTGAATTTTCGTAGGTGTGCTAAAGATGAAGGCATATGAGCTTTGAATGGGAGTGAGGTAGTTAAAATAACAAAATGAAGAAACTGTATATGTGCTGATATTTGGTGGCCCTGAACTGAAACACTATCTATTGGTGCAAAAAACAAGCCATCTGGAGTATTTAATTTTGATTTACAAATGTCTTAGATAGAAAGCAGAATTTTTTTAAAAAAGAAAAAAAAGTTGTGTATGTCTAGACAATTTTTAATTTTCAGTTTGACATTTGCTACTTTGCTTCTGCAGATGCTAAAATATATACGCTTCTACACTTAAAGGATTAAAGAGATGGGTTTTAGTTCACTGGTTAAACTGTTACTGTTATTGTATCACTTTAACCCTTTAAAAAAATGTCAGTTTACACTATGCCCGGTTTTTAAAAGATTTGCAAGGGTTTCTACTACCAACCCTGAAAGTATTTTCAGGGGTTTAATAACTCAACAGTGAGAAAAAAAAAGTTCTCTGAGTTAACAACTTGACCTACATTGGCTCTGGATCAAATGGATTTACAAAATTTGAAAAAAGAAACCTGTTTACCCATCTCTCATTCCCAGTTCAAGCTGGCATTAGCTCTGAATATGACATGAGAGGCCTGAAAAATTCTTAACCTTAAGACTTATTTCTGAGGTACAAACTATTGAGTTCTGGGGCCTAATTTTCATTTTCGTGCAGCATGAAAGCTATTTCATGTCTTTTAAACATTTTGAGGAAAACCTGAATACTTAAAAATTATCAAATAAACTATACACTGAAATAATTGCATATTATAATTTTCTTCTTTCCTCTTCTCCTGTCAGTCCCTTCCTTCCCCTTGGTCACCCTCTGCCTTAAATAGCTAATAAATAAAATAAATTACTTATATTCTTTATATTTAAATGAGGGCCACACTTGCTCTAATTTATTCAAACTCTGAGTGAAATTCACAATTCCCAGCAGCTCAAAGCCAGGATAAACAGGCACTTTTTTGTGTGTGGCTAAATTAAACCATACTACCTCCTTCCTTTAGCCAGAGTGCCTGTGTAGCTGGCCCAATAAATAAAATAAATAATAATAATATTTCAATTTGCAATAATAAATATAATTATCACCAATGGCCCTGTACCTTGGAGCAGTACTAACAGTAGTCTTTATATTATGAAGATGCCAGTCGTGGATCCATAATGAAAGCTGAGTTGAGTTTTGCATCTAAAGCAGGGATCCAACCTCTTTGTTACATATGAGAATATACTGTATCCTCCCCAAAATTACAGCCCTGAAATTGTGTACACAATGATTTATCTGGGAATTTACAGGAAATCCATCAGTTTATGAGCTAAAATTAATTTTAAAATTGGGTCCTTCAAGAAACATTGCATGGGTACCAAACCTTTTCTTGTCCTGAATGATCTCAACAACAGAATTACACAGACTCTCAAAAAGTGTCCATGTCGATAACACTCATTGAAATCTCAGACATAAACTGCATTTGAAGAAATTTAATTGTAATTATCCTAACTTATTAGCTATTTTTGTTCCTGACTGTTATTATTACAATAAAATATTGACAGGTCAACAGGTCAAGTAACTCTGAACTGCAGCTATTGTGGCATCAGAGGCAACAACCAACCAATGCTTTCCCTCTAGCAGTGTTTCCCAAAGTATGGTACATGTATACCTGGTGGTATACAAAAGGGTTTCAAGGGGAACGTGGCAGAATTTTTTATTTTACTTTATCATAGGTTTTTTTTTTAGAAGAAAAAAACAATTCACTAAAATGTAATATGCGAGAATGGTGTACACTTGTGCAGTGGAAATACACACTGGTTTACATTGTAACTAATATGATAACGCTTTCAGTAACATCTAATAGCATAGCAGAGCCGATGCAAACCATGCATGCATGTTACCATGGCTCGGGCAATACACTTGCCTTTGTGGCATGCGCAGAAGTCATAACGACGGATAAAAGATAAAAGTGAATAACTACTCGTAGTAATCTAAAGATCATAGCAAGTACATACTTGGTGTGTATTAATATAAAATTTTTCTTTTTGTTTTTTTTTAACCCATTTACAACGGATCGCTGGCTAAAAAACGGAAAGTTTGAAGCGTACAAAAGAAAATCATGAAGGAAATACGAATGTTTGTGATAATTATGCTGAAAAATGCAGTGATATGCCTACATCAGACAATTGTGATGACAAAATTAGTGAACTGTGTTAACCATCTATAAGTTTATTGAACGTATCAGCTGCAAAGAAAACAAAAAAAGCCTAAAACTATATTGAAGAATATCTGAAACTGGGTTTTTGTGGACTGGTGATGAGGTGGAGCCTATTCCACTATGTGTGATTTGTTATGAGACTCTCACAAATGAAAGTATGAAACCATCCAACCTAAAACTCCATTTCAATAGCAAACAAAGAATATGAGGGACAACCTATAGAATTCTTCAAAAATAGGCACAAAGATCTTCAAAGGTCCCAGAAAACAATTTGTAATGTGATGGGAGGTGAAAATATGAAAGTTTTTGAAGCTTCATGTAGTGTGGTGTACTTAATTGCAAAGTCCGGAGCAGCTGAAGTGATTGTCGAGACATTAGAAAAACCTGCAGCCAAAGTAATGGTGCAAGTGATGATCGGAGACAAGGTTAGCAAAGCTATAGATTGTGTCCCCCTCTCAAACAACACTGTTCATCGTAGAATCACAGATATGGCCGAAAACGTAGAGCAGCAATTATTGTCAAGAGTACAAAAGAGTCGCTACTTTGCACTGCAAGTGGATGAATCCACTGATATTGTGAATATAGCTAATCTTTTGTTGTTTGTCCAATATGAGCTGAATAATGAAGTCCACGATGATATTTTGTCTTGCCAACCTGTGCCAATGCATACAACTGGAGAAGCTATTTTTAAAGCTATTGATAACTATCAAAAACTTCACCCTGCCACCAGCCTTGCACACCCACCTTTCATAATTGGCCACTGGACACCCCCGACTCACTGCCAGTCTTGCTTATCCATTTCAGCCACAACCATCTTTTCATTTACTACCATGCCCCTTTCTAAATGAAATATCCTGCCAGAACTAGTCCATAAAACCAATACCAGGTCCTCCTCCTAATCTCTCACCAATACTTACTCATACTATGACATATGCAAGAAACTAGTCATCTAATAAGGCATTAGGTTGAGGGCCACTTGGGCATACTTGATACTAATTATAGAAAAAAAAAGATTTTACGTTTTCTCTCTCTCCTCCCACCTTCTTTGTTGCTTGCCCAGGAAGATTATAAAGATTGTGGGGGCAGGAATTTTTTGTTTGCATATATGGGAAAGAGCATTGTGAATGCTACCATAATAGATAATATAAATTATAATACCCATAGATATTATCAAAGAAATAGAAATAGCAAAGGAACTTATCTAATGCACTGGATCCATTATATGCATTTTATATTTTGAAAATACAAAAATGTATTTCACAAACATTAAAGATCTGACAAAAGCCTAATAAGTCAGAGTTAAAACGGTCATTTGATGTGCACAATTGCATCTTTTATTCAAAAAAATAGTATGATTTAAGGATGAAGTGTTAGCATTAATTCTGAGTTTCCTGGGGCTTTTGTTGTTTCTAGTCAGATGCTCAGCTTTACTGGTGTCCTATATTTAATTATAGTAACTACTGTTTATTCAAGTGGTAGTAGCATATTCTTTGATAAATCAAATGGGCATTTATCAAAGATAACTTGTCAATTATAAATGTCAAGCATAAGCATTGTAAGAGAAATATAAATAATGTACATGGCACTTACATTTATCTTATATCAAATCTTTGGATAACCAACATTTGTGAAACAGTGTTCACATTTGAATTACTGAGGAATATTTTCTAAAGAGGAAGATGCAGTAGGTTACATGATTTACTTTTAATTCACATTAGGGTAAAAAGAAAATATTAAAAATGCTCTTTCCTATATAATATTAGAGAAGAAGAAAAGTAGCGTGTTGTTTAGGGTTGTAAACTTTGAATCCAAGGTTTGTAATCAAGGTTTAAAGTTACTTAAATTAGCAAGTGCAACAAAATTTAATAGGAGGCATAATATGATAGCAGTAGTCCGTCTAGATGGATTTGCATTAATATACAACAGTTTAATGTTAATGTACTGAGGTATGTGTATTAACTACTAAAAGAGAGGTGGGCAAAATATTGCGGGGGGGGGGGAGAGGCTGTGGAAAACCTTGACAAACTCTCAAAAATAAAATTCAGATGTAGCACAATACGTAATAGACCCAGTGAGAACACAACCCTGACAGCAACAGAAGTATTACAAACGTTTAATAATAAATCCTCCCACCTCCCTTTGGGCCATAAGGAAAAGATGGGCCTTGCAACATGCCAAGGGTTAATAAAGTCGGGTAGAGCCTTAATGGTAAAAAAACATTTTAAACTATCAGCACCTCTCCCTTTTATACCAGCAGAGCATTCTTGCATCCTTTATGCTAATGCTCCAAAGATAGAAAGGATACTCACAGTTAAAACCGGGTTCAATTTTGTTTCCAGCTTCAAGGCTATTTATTGTGATTTGAAAGATGATATGGAGCAGCAGGAATGATAGACTGATGAAACACAAGGATTTTAATAGCCGTCCTGTATGTCCTAGAAGACACAATATTGAGATGTACATAGTTGGGAGAAGTTCCAAAGAGTCAAAACAGTGTTTAAAATTATGCATGCATAAACGTGTAAAAATCTGCTAAATGGAAAAGGTTTCTAAATCAAATCGGTTATTCACTAGTTATGAATGTTACCTTGAGGGTTTCTGTCACTCATACCACAGTATACAGCACGGTTATAACAAATGTTCAAATATGGCACTTGAATTATAAAAACCCTTGATTATAACTCATACAATAGTTTCCTCAATGTTTTTTTAGAAATTATCTAGAATCTCCAGATATCAGTCTTAACTCGATGAAGAAATTTTTTAATATTTCTATCACTTAATCATCTGACAAAGACACTGTAAATGAGCAACATTTCCAAAGGCAAGAGAAAGATCTACCAATCTGTTACTCCTTTAATTACATATAACGTGGCCAGAAAGGTTAGCAACTTGAAACTGCTGTGATGGTTAGAAGGAGCATAGATACTCTTTTAAAACGAATGCTTTCCTTTGTGCAAACTGGGGTTGACAGACAAGCTAGCTTTGGAAATAGTGGTAGCCTTTTGGAAATAATTTTCAACACATACTAGGAGACCACTTCCGCATAGGCACTTTGCTGTTGATTCTCTATGACTTGCTGGAGATCTATGTCAGACAACAAATTAAAATGTTTGGAAGAAATTTTGGAAATGTCCAGCAGTGTCCTGCCTTTCCCATCAAAAGCGAAAATTGAAAGAAAAGAGTGATTTGAGAAGAGAAGAGAGAGAACTTTTAAAATCACAAATATTTCTTCAGAAAACAAATTTCTTTTTAAAATCTAAAATGCATTGCTACTAAAAAATGGGCAAGAACTATCCATTTATCTGCCTTAACTATAAATAAATAAATAAATAAATAAGTTCCATTGCCATGGTACCTTCCACTCAAGGTTCCATAAATTTACTTTCAGATCAAATCTATGAAGTTGGTTAGTATTATTAGCAACAGTTTACACATCAAAAAACAGAGGCATAGAGATCTTGGCCAAAGTTATATAGAAAACCTGTGGCAGAATTGATGGGGAAAAAAAACTCCTCCAATTCCCCATAACTCCCAGATTTGTGATGAAATGATTCTCTCTCCCACGAGTATCCAAAGGCTCATGGAAGGGAGTTGCTTCAACAACCATGGAGACAGGAGCAGACCAAATTCAGAGAATCCCTCTTGAAATTTGACAGGGACCATGTGGAGTTACCAGATGTCCCGATTTTATAAGGACTGTCCCAATTTTTGGGTCTTTTTCTTATATAGGCTCCTATTACCCCCCCCCCCCACCCCCCCACCCCTTGTCCTGATTTTTCACACTTGCTGTCTGGTCGTCCTAGGACCATTTACATTACAAAGATACAAAAGTGTTGTATCAAGCAGGCAAGGTACTAACAAACTTTAACAGACTTTATTTAACAACAGTGAAACCTCTTAAAAAGCTGCTGCTGCTGCTGCACCCCTCTGCAGCTCTAACTCAGGCTTGGCTCAACTCCTCCCCCCCCCCCCCTTCCTGTTTCCTGTCCTACGGATTCCCAGTTCTAATAATTGCAAGCAGCATCTAAAACACCACGAAAAGACACTGGGATTCAGATCTACAAGGCAGCACTGGGATTCAGGAGAGCTGGATTCCATTCTTAGCTCTGTGCCTGACTCATTGTGTGTCCTTCGGCAAGGCACTTCACATCTCTGTACCTCTCTTTTCACCCTTTGTCCAACTTATCTATTTCAGCTGTAAGCTCTGCAGGGCATGGAGTGTCTCTCATTATATACACAACACCTACTACAACTGCACCCTGATTTCAGTCAGGGGCCTCTAGGCATTCTGGTACTAGTACAGCTAGAACTACTAAATATAGAAAGGCCAAATTCATAGTGGTTAGTTATTTTCAGATACTACTCTCTAATATGGATACTACCGGAACAGATGATTTAGATATGCAGTTTGATTACACGGTTGACAAAAGGACATGAATTTATTTTTGTGGATATAAATGTGGAAGGTTAATGACTCTCTATAATTTAATAATTCTATCATGGCCACACTTTTCCATTTCACTTTTGTCTCAGAATAAGGAAACCATTTAAAGGCATGGCATAATGCTGTCAATTTAAAATCGCTCTCAGACCCAATCATGCTATTATTTATATTTCTGAGAATTTAGTAGATTACCATGAAACTGTCATTTCTGATATACTTCAAGTGCTATTATTAATATGACCCCCTATTAAATACAGGGACATCACTCCCATGGTTATTTTATTACTTAAAATCATGTTTCTTTTCATAAATAGCATGAGCAGTATTATAATTTGTATTCACTTATTATGCACATCTAAGCAATCACGTACTACGTGCAGGAATGTTCAAAGAAAGCAAATTTTAAAGTTTGCGCACACAGTTACTTGAGGATAGCAAACTGAGTTGACAGGCACAACTATCCACAATTGAAATGGATTATTTTTATTAGGATTAAGCTCAACACAGCAGAGGATCATGGCTCCTAATTGCCCTCACCAAACTCTGGCACAAAGACAATTAAATAAGAATCTGACCACTACTTTTGCACCACATGTGCACATCCAGCTAATTTCTGCCAATGTCTGTTATGATGACAGAAAATTACAGACTAGTGGAAACGCAACATACTTGGGAAATAATCCAAACTCCATTGAAGTCCACAGACTTCAATGAGCTTTGGATCAGGCTCTCGATCCACTTTTATACAGGAGGGAACACTTTAACAGAAGGAAGGGTTACTAAAACTCCTTACCACAGCACTAGCCCAGAAGTAGTTAAATAATCTAGAAAAGGACCAAATTGCACTATTCACAACTAGGACTACATGCCCACACACAAGTACTTTGCGTTAGAGGTGGGCACAAAATTTCAGACAAATAATTTATTTGCCAAGAAATGTAGTTTTGGTGACCCACAACTATGCAAATTTGACATGAATTTCCCAAATAGCTTCAGCTAGAAATGTTTTGGTTCAGGCCTCAGGTGCTAGCTGCAAAACAACATTAGTGTCATCTCCCTGACAATGCTGAGCCCATTTGGGATGTGGGAGACCCAGGTTCAATTCCCTGCTGAAGTAGAGGAAGGATTTGAACTTGGGGTATCGGGGAACAGGTCTCCCAAACTCTGCTGTTGAAGTATAAATACTTTATATAAATACTTGCAGTCAATGATGTAAATACAATGTTAAAATGAGGAGAGTCTGCATTGCCGCAACTTTTATTAAACTTTTACACAGGAGATGAGTGCTACCCACCCAACACCCATACTCCACTATGCCAGGCATTTAATTAGTTCCAGTGTGGGCACCTTACTATATAACCCACAACTGGTGCCAGAGTTATAAGACTCCTTGCCACACAATCCATAATGCAAGGTAGGCTACTCCTCAACCTACCTTCCAAGACTCAGGCTAATTCTCTCGATTTTATTGAGTCTCGTGATATCTGGTGTTTTTCTTTACATCACCAGTTACTAGATTCATGTCACTACATGAGAATTGAAAATTGCATTAAAATTAAAATAAGTTGCTGACCCTTGTCAGCGCAGAAATGCTTGAGAATCCTATCATCTCAAAAACCAGGAGACAAACACAGTAAGTTTATTATGTGCTGAAATTTCACGATTTAAAGCTAATCTTCTGATGTTTGAATGCCTGGAATTGGTATTATTGTTATTACTACAATTTACACTTCTGTAGGGCCTTTCACGACAAAATTTCAAAGTGCTTTACAAATGTTAATAATAATTAATGAGCCTCTACATGCTGGAAGGTTGGACAACTTCCCTTGGCATTAGGGTGGAGGAAGCACACACATACCATACTCGTGGGTGGCACCTTAGGGGCCATAGCCAGCCAGTGTTGATTAGAGCAGCGTCCAGAGGCTGTGCTAATCTCTGCCAGGCTAGAATAGACCCAATATTGCAATTAGAGCACAGCAGCCACCTCCTTGGCAGCCCCTTCTCAGTTGGGCCATCAGAAATTGGACACATTTAGGAATCTAGCCCTATGAGTCTTCAAAAAATAATGATGACTATTATCCCATTTATTTAAAAAGTTGGAGAGTGATCAACAACATTTGGAGAAACAGGGCTCCTGATAATTGGGGGATTACTGAATAAACTAATTATGCCAACGAGCAAATGATAGATTTGAATAAGGAATGAATTTCACTTTCTAGGAGGGTTGGATAAGCCAGTTTTACTGTATTAGTAAAACAGAACTATAAAACATGACAAAAGTTAATTGAATATGTGTAGAATTGAACTGCTCTGAAAGGAGACAGATGGAGTTAAAATTCTGAGGTAATAGAGAACATTTTTTAATCAGATAGGGAAGATTTTCTTGTCCTTATATTATGTATGCTTTACTTATCCATAATTAACCACTTTTACAATGACAATCCCTAAATGAAACTATAGTTTAGTTCTTTTAATTAATCTGCAGTTCTTCTGTGTAAAAGCTCAGTTTACTTTAATGGGAGTTGTACGATTCATAAAAAGGGATATAAATGCTGTAGAAAGTCACAATGATAATTTATAGAGAGAGAATGGTTCCAGAGTCCATGTTGCGAATGAAATAGAATACTGTTTATTATATTTGTTAGTGACCTGCACTACACCGGTTTATAGAGAAAGCAGCATAAAAACACAGCCAACAGTGGACTGAAATAAGAATACACTAACTACCATAAATTAAACAAAATAGGACAAACCTGAAATATTTCCAAAAGTGAAATCAAATGAAATATACAGATCTGTAGCTTTTGAGCTAGATTTTTATCTCATTTATATTAGTATAATTTCATAGTTTCAGTAGAGGTACATCTATAAGAATTAGGGCAGAATTTGCTCAGAACTGACTGCAGAAACTAAGAAAATAAGTACCTTTTCCAAGTGGTGTGCAATTCCCACTGGGGTCAGGGAGACTAAATCCTGGCATACGTCCTTGGAAATTTACCCCAACATGTCTAGGCACTACGTTAGTAAATTGCTCCACAATTTTAGGACTGTAGAGTTTAGCAGGCTTCTGGGAATAGTTGTTTCCCACAATGACCAATTCAGCAGAAAGCTGGTGATGATGCACACACTTCATTAAAATCCTTCTCTCCAAACCAGGTGCAAAACTAAACTGTATTAAACAGGGCCAAGGAAGCAATTTTTTAAATTTTTCAAGGGTAATCCAGCCAAGAGCTGGATTAATGATGACATGTCACCTTAACCACAGGCATGTAACTTTAGTACAAATAATCATTTGAATGTGCCCAACTGGGACTCCTGCCCTCAACAAACATATGCATCTCTTGACTGTCTACATCACGATTATCTGCAAGTGTGGAATGTGCTCACTTGTCTGATGCTCAGAACATTTCCACTGGAGAATAAAGTGCAAAATGGTATTATATTTAGAGGGTAATCAACATTGTACCACAGGTGTTCTCTTCTGAAGGCTCCCCTTTGAGACAGCACCGCCACACTGGGGTAACACTCAGTATTAAATATAATCACAAATTTTAGCATTTGTATGACCCAGTAAGGGCTTTTTCTTAAGAAACTGCAGAGGAAATAGAAGATGATCAGATGACCAATAGTCAGTAATGGCTGTTTCAAGAAAGTTTACTTATTGGCCATACTACTGTATGGGCAGGCCTCACAAATCTGTAAATTACAGCTTCTTATGGATGTGCGCAACAGTGCAGGCCACTACCTTCGCCTGACTGCTAATATACTGGGAATTTTCCATGCTCCTTGTGTAGGAGGAAACGAACCCTACAACCTTTCCTTTCTTTTCTTTTAACGGGTTAACAGTTAGCAAAAGTCAGACTGAACTTTTAATGTTGAAAAGTGCCATATAAAACTGCAAAGAGTTAGTATTCATAAAGTGGCAAAGCAAGCTGACAGGGCCAATCTATACAGTGAACTGTGAAGACAACATGAAGGGGGGAGGAGAAAGATAGGGTTTTAAAAAATCAGTTTAGTCTGGGATCACAAACAGTAGAATTCTTTATTCATAATCATACAATTATTGCATGGTGTCATTACAGAGCAGAGTTAAGGGTTTTGGGGGCCCTAACTGGAAACATCCTATACCTTACAATAGGATTTCTTTTAAATTTAACCTTAGTTCTGATTTTCCTGGGTTTATACCACATGGTTTCAGGATAACTACATTTCTCTATTGCATTTTACCCTAAATTAGAGATATGCATTTTCAACTTTAGCTCCTACGTTAACAGTTTTTGTGTGGGAATTCTCCGACTTTTATGTTTACAGAATAGTATTTTACCTGGTTACAGTAGAAATAACATCAACATACAAGTAACTATTTATGAAATCTTTGCTAATATGTAGAAGTATATAAAATATGTGGTGTTAATACTTCATATATAGTTATCTCCTGAAATGGTTTCTAATTAATGGCTTTATACATGTCCTATGAAATACGGGTGGGATTTTCTAAAGTGCTTAGTGTTGGCTCACCACTCCTCCCATAGAAGTCAAAAGGCATTTGGCCACTGACCTCAAATGAGAGCAAAATTATGCCAATGATGAATGATTTTGAAAACCCCATCTTGTATTTTCATACCTAATGCACACACAGAATTGGAAAAAAACAAAAAACCAAACAAAACACCTTTTGAGAAGGAAAAATGTTTTTAGGCTACCTTCTAAATAGGATTTTTCATATGTGAGACTTCAGCTGCCAGTGAGACTCACAGTGCCTCAATGTCACTTTTAACCTTATAATGAAAGCAAAATAAAGATGAAAGGCCTACCACCACAATGTTTAAATTTGGAGTTTAACTCCCCCGAAAGTTTCAGCAGTGCTAAAAACTGGAAGTGTGGTTCCAGCCAACTGCAAGTATAAAGAAAAAAATCTTACTGAATTTTGCATGAAAATCTGTCATTTTCATGGTAGGTATTAAAATTAGAGACATATACATATGTACACAAAAGGTTAAATATGGAATATAAACTTTGATCCACCTACTTTATCCACCTTCTGCTGGACAGGAAAGCCAACTATTTTAGTAGGTATAGTTAATAATACTACTGGCTACAAACTTCCTGTCAATTCTTTTCTTGAATTCACCAATATTTTCTGCTCTTGTGATCCTCTCGTTTATATTCTCATGATCCTGGGAGAAGCAGGAACTAATCAGATACCAGTTCTAAACAAAGACTAAGATCAAGGTGCTGAACATTCTAGCCCAATCCAATCAAGCACTTATGCATGTACCTACCTTTAAGTACAGGAGTAGTCCCACTGAATGGAATTACAGTCAAGCACATTTAATTTTTTTTTCCTGTATTGTGCCAGAGTGTACTTTGTAGGATCAAGTGGTAAGGGGGTTAAGGCACTCAATTACTGCTGAAAGTCAGTGGGATTTAGGATTAAGTCATGTAGTCTTTGCATGTATTAAGAGCTGATGTGAAGAGCTGCAGAGTAGAAGGCATTTTCACTGCCCAACAACAAATTTTATTGACCCTACAAAACCTAGTAACTATGCTACATATTCTTGAATGTCATCTACTTACTTATTAAGTGTTTACATATACACAGATATGGAGCTCTCTTGTAATAATGTTAAACATCTCCTGCATTCCACCCCAGAGACAAATCCTAAGTAAGTGACTACTGTACGTACAGATGGTTTTGAACAGTTCATTGGGAACATTTAGGTACAAAGAGACTCTTGAATTGCTATATATTTGTCTCTCTGGATATTCTCCTTGCTCTACAGGATTGTTTAACCAGGTTGTAATTTTCACAGTGTTTGATATCTTTTGAAGAAATAGAGATACAAAGATTGTGTTAATAGCTCTAATACAGGGTTGGTCATCTCTAGAGTGGTGGATTACAACAAGGCAAAGACTATGAATAAAGAAAATGGGAACACAATAGTTTGAAAGGATTTTATTTAGAACAAAAATTGACAGTGGTGTGCTTTCTATACTGTATATTTATACAATGGCAAACCATTCATCCACAGATTACAATAATTATACATTAGCACAAAACCTGAAAAGAGATTACTTCTAGTCAGCGAACCTTAAATATGCTTCCTAAGTAGGACCCATGCAAATAAAATGGTTAAATCATCCTGTAGCTACTATTTTTTCCCTTTTTTGTTTTTGTTCTCTCCCCCCCCCCAACAAAGAAAAAATTACTTTCTTCCTTTCTTGCAAATCATAGTTTTTTTCTGCTACATTGTAAGCATTCCATTACACAACAGCCTGTCTAAATTTAGATAAAGATTAATACTATATATAAAATATATTTTAATACATGTTAGGAATTTAAGAACTACTGTCTACCCAAGGAATTTGCTTCTAGTATAGCCAAGGTAGATGACAGCTCTAAGCATCACAAAAAACACCAGCTGGCTAACTTGCTGGGAGTCTCAGCAAAAGGCAAGAAATGAATGAGAATTAATGCATGCCATTGTCCATGCCATACTTGCATGGGACCAAGCCCCACAAAATTTATTATCTACATCCAATAGCTCCAGAGTTCAAGGTTGTGTCTTAGGGCATAACGTAGCTGAATTCGGCGTATCTACATATGACTTATCTGCCGTCCTCACGGCGGCGGCGGTCTGCGGTGCGCTCCCCCGTCGACTCCATCTTGCGTCTTTTGGCGAGCTGGAGTTCCAGAGTCAACGGGGGTGCCACTGGCAATCGATTTATCGCATCTTGACGAGACGCGATAAATTGATTGCCAAAAGATCGATCCCTCCCGGCTTTAGTGAAGAGAAGCCCTTAGAGAGAGGGAGCCAAGGTATGAAGGTCAAATCTACATCCTACTTCCCCAATAATATAAGAATTTTCAGATCCAGTGCTTCTACTCCAAATTTCCCCCAAGTTTGAGGGATTTTTATCTGATTTTTTAGTTCATTTCCATCTCTAGTATGAGTTAAGGCCAAGTCGAGAACTGATTATTACTGTGCCCTAGCATGAAAGAAAAATGTTAACAGAAGGAATGCTAAAACAATTTATAAATCCCATTTTGACCAGATTTTAAGCAAAATATTACATTATAATAAAATGCTGTTTATCCTGAGAAGCAACCTTTCTTAACATCACAAAAAATACATGAATTTGTAATAGCTCAGGTCATTAAAAACATGTTTATCAACAAATTTTTAACTTTACCTTCTGTAAACAAATTCACTATTACTTATGTCTAGGTAAAACAAAGATACTTATCTGCCTGTATTTCTTTTTCTCTCTCTCATTTTAATTAGGATACTATTGAATTTCAACACACACAAAAAAGGAATAAAAATGTTAACAGGTATGTCTGATTATATTTAGAGGGATGTAAAATGTACTTGAGAAAACCTGACAGTCAAAAGAGTTTTGTAATTTAAACTAACCTGATTTAGAAATGAAAACAGAAAAAGACCTACACAGAAAAATAAATGCCTACTTACTCTAGCTTCTTGCAAGACTTCCTGTTTTTTCTAGACATTTTCGTGCCCAGAATACTATTAGAACTGAGCTGCATCCTCTGCATCAATAGACAATGCTATCCTTCAAGCCAGTCAATCTTTGACTAGCAAGTTACCTATTTTGTTAACAAAATATTTTGCCAGACAAACCTTAGAACTTAACCATTCATTATTTTTCCAGAGGATTGTCGCAGACTTTTGTAGTGTTAAAACAGCTACTTCAGATTTTACAGGGAAGATTTACCAAGCCAAATATAGGAAATAAAAACTAGTTTATAGACAAGTATATACAAATATTGTAAAATTTTATGCCAAGGTATTTAGTTATAAGAGTTTGAATTTTCTGGTGTACAGACCCTAACTGAAATGGGTATAGTGACTGTGGTTCTTCAAGTTGTGTTGTCCACCTATATTCCACTGATGTTCACATGAATCCTGTGCTCTCCAGTTCAGATTATTTTGGCCAACAGTGTCCATTTGGATCTGAGACTGCACTTTGAGTGTCCTTGTACCTCCAAAGGGCATAAAGAGCAGGGTGACTCCAACCACGCCTCACTTCCTTCACCAATTTAGAATGAAGGTATTATAGAACTCCAGAGTAGCATGGAAGGACAGGTAGCATATGTCTCAAAGAGCCACTGTAACTGTAAGGTAGATGACATTTCTTTTTCTAGGAGTGCTTTCCCATATATATGTAACCCTTCTGCCTGTCAGAGTTGGCAGCAACAAGGGCCGGGTTCAGCATCTAGGGGTTCCGTTCCAATAACACAATACAAAACCGTCTCAAGCGCCCACCCAGTGACCTGGGACAAATATATACCACCCCCTTGGGTGCCTCTAAGAGGCAATACTTCCCCTCTCAAAGCACAGAGACTGAGTGTAGCAAAAGCCTTTTAATAACAGAGAGAAACAATGTGGCATTATGTTGGGGAAACACCACAAACAGGATTCATAACACAAACCATGAGCGAAAAGACCCACTCCAAGCAAACTGGGCCGTGCCCTTTCCCTTTGGTTCTTGAGTCCAGCAACCCAAAAATCACCCAAAGTCCCAGAAGTCCAACAACCCCAAAGTCCAGCACTCAAATTCTCTGACCCTGGTCAGTGAAGCCCCAGATCTCAAAAGTTCATCTGCAGAATTGTATCCCCCAGCCTGGGTGGAAATGGGGGCGAGGGGAGGTAAAGGAGCACCTTATGTGCTCCGACAGCCGACTGCCTCGCTTCTCCATGGGGTTCTGCTGCAGCCTTCACCGCAAGCTGCTCCTCTTCGCCAGCTGCTCCTCTCCGGTAGTTGTCCTGCAAGCCACTCCTCTCCACAAGTGCTCACCAATACATCTTCACTGAGTACTGTGTTAAGTAGTACGGGGGCCTGATTTCAGCTCGTAGTAGGGGAGCCTCAGTGCTGGTGCACCATTGGCACAAAGTGAATTCAGCTCTGCAGTCTGTAACCAAACTCCTAATGGAATCAAAATGATTGATTTTACATAGTGGAGTAAGGAGGGAGTGCAATTGGTGTTTAGGACCCTCAGAAGGGGCCCACACCACCAGGTACGAATACCTGTCCCCAGCCTCTCTCAATTCACTGGGTTTTGGAACCCATATCCCTTGCCAGGCGAGTGCTACTTAGTTGATGGCCATCATAAAAGGCCAAGTACAGTTCCACTGTTCTTGATTCACATTAGCAGGATAACACCACTTTATTCTTCCTGCCCCACTAACAGAGAAACTGGGGATCCCACAGCAGCCAAAGTGATCATCTGGGCTGCTGTGAGCTCATGCTAGATGCAATGGGTGTGCCTTTGCAAATGAGATCAGCCCCTGAAGTTCTTTTCCACAACTTGCCACCAGATATCAGGCTGGAACTAATAATGAAAAGAATCAAAGGAGGTGGGGGCTAGGAGTCTGTCTAATGATGACTGAAAGACATTCCTGCCAAAAAAACATGAGACTGGGATGTTTTGTGATTCAGCAGATATAAACCCTCTTGTTGCCAGTATGGGGACCTGAGAGAGCCTATGAACCCCAATTGGCCTTACCACGCTACACCTGCAACTGATGTTACGCATAGAAATGGGAGTTAAGAGGAGGAGACCTGGATCGGTTTTGGATTGCCTAGGAAGGAGAGTAGAGCTCTGTTTCTCCTGATGTGAGAGACCTCTGGTTACAGCCCAGATTTGAAAACAGTTTGCCTGTTGGGATGAACTTCCTGCTAGAAGGGACAACTCCTGGAAGGTTGGGCTGACCGAGTACAGACTGCTTGGAGACAAGCTCTTAATAGAAATGTGGGTCCCACTGAAGGTTTTGAGTTATCAGGAACAAAACCCCATTTTTTAAAAAATCTTAAGATCCTAGGACTGAATTATGCTTTGGCCAGAAAGCTAAAGCACCAGTGTTTCTGACCTCAAAAGAGGCAATGACTTGCCAGCTGAGATCTTTGGGGCATTGCAGAAGTAAACCCGGTCATGTGCTTTCATGATGGAGTAATTCTGTGTAACCCTATGTGTTGAACTCCAAGTAGCTACCCACCATATTTGACCATGGGCACACTTCTCAAAGAAGGTACAGTAAACCCTCGATTTAACGGACTTCGGATGCAACGGACAAAATTTCTGAGCAAGTCTGATACATCCGAAATCCATTTCTCACGGGCTGGCTGACAGCTCCCGGCTACCGCCCGGGTCCCGGCTGCCACCCGGATCCAGGCAGCGGGTGGGCGGGCTGGCTGGCTGCCGGGTCCCGCCCGGGTCCCGCCAGCGGGCGGGCGGGCTGGCTGCCGGGTCCCGCCCGGGTCCCGCCTGCGGGCGGGCGGGCTGGCTGCCGGGTCCCGCCCGGCTCCCGCCTGCGGGCGGGCGGGCTGGCTGCCGGGTCCCGCCCGGCTCCCGCCTGCGGGCGGGCGGGCTGGCTGCCGGGTCCCGCCCGGCTCCCGCCTGCGGGCGGGCGGGCTGGCTGCCGGTTCCCGCCCGGCTCCCGCCTGCGGGCGGGCTGGCTGGCTGCCGGTTCCCGCCCGGCTCCCGCCTGCGGGCGGGCTGGCTGGCTGCCGGTTCCCGCCCGGCTCCCGCCTGCGGGCGGGCTGGCTGGCTGCCGGTTCCCGCCCGGCTCCCGCCTGCGGGCGGGCTGGCTGGCTGCCGGTTCCCGCCCGGCTCCCGCCTGCGGGCGGGCGGGCTGGCTGCCGGTTCCCGCCCGGCTCCCGCCTGCGGGCGGGCTGGCTGCCGGTTCCCGCCCGGCTCCCGCCTGCGGGCGGGCTGGCTGCCGGTTCCCGCCCGGCTCCCGCCTGTGGGCGGGCTGGCTGCCGGTTCCCGCCCGGCTCCCGCCTGTGGGCGGGCTGGCTGCCGGTTCCCGCCCGGCTCCCGCCTGTGGGCGGGCTGGCTGCCGGTTCCCGCCCGGCTCCCGCCTGTGGGCGGGCTGGCTGCCGGTTCCCGCCCGGCTCCCGCCTGTGGGCGGGCTGGCTGCCGGTTCCCGCCCGAGTCCCGCAAGCGGGTCCCCACTGTGGCGGGCGGGCTGCTGCTCCGACAGCTCGGTTTTTTTTTATTATTAAATAATGGACTTTTTGATTTAACGGACACCCCCTCGCCCGAATTAGTCCATTAAATGGAGGTTTTACTGTACAGAGGCTGGCTGGCTGAGCCTGGTAGAGTAAGCTGTAACTCTTCCTAGAGGGTCTACATTAGCTAATTCATACCACAGTCCAGTGGTTCTGAACCTTTCCAGACTATTGTACCCTTTTCAGAAATCTAATTTGTCTTCTGTACCCAAAGTTTCACCTCACTTAAAAACTACTTGCTTACAAAAATCAGACATAAAAATCAAGTGTCACAGTCCACTATTACTGAAAAAAATGCTGACGTTCTCATTTTTATCATATAAAATAATTAAAAATATAAATATTGTACTTACATTTCAGTATATAGTACTAGCGAAAATACCCGGCGTTGCTCGGGTCAGTCGGAGGTGGGGAGGGGGCAGAGAGAAAACCTGACACCTCCACATCACTTACCCCTCAACCAACCCCGACTCACATTTTCACCCCCCCACCCAACCCCAACACCCCCACGTCACCCCCTACCAACCCCAACACCCCCTAACCAACCCCATCACCCACACCTCACCCCTCACCCACCCACACACCTTCCCACCCCCCCCAGACCAAACCCAACACCCCCGGCTCACTTACCCCCCGACCAAACCCGACACCCCCACCTCACCCCCCCAACCAAACCCGACACCCCCACCTCACCCCCCGACCAAACCCGACACCCCCACCTCACCCCCTGACCAAACCCGACACCTCTACCTCACTTACCCTCCGACCAAACCCAACTCGGGTCCGTCGGAGGTGGGGTGGGGGCAGAGAGCTGAGGGATTCCGGGGTTCCATTGGGAGGGGGGAGGGGCACAGAGCTGAGGGATTCCGGGGTTCCGTTGGAGGGGGGAGGGGCAGAGAGCTGAGCGAGTGCGGTGTCTGTTGGAGGGGGTATTATGACATCAGAACTATGTCACAGAGAACAGCAGCTGCCCAGCTGATGTGATTGGCCTTTAAATAATTTCACCCCTGGGGGGCATCAGGAGGTGAGATTTGAAAAATTTTCGACTCTTACGGTCATTAGGACCTGTAACAGATCGCCTTCTCATCCCTCTTCAAACACAGGCAGGAAACTCTTCTTCGGCTCCAACAGTGCTCTTTATTTCACAGTGCAAGACCCCACCACCAATATACACAACTTTATACACAGCTCTATAGCTTACAGCTCTAACACAGCTCTACAGCTTATAGCTCTACACGACTGTATATAGCTCAGCTCTAAACACAGCTCTACAGCTTACAGCTCTTTCTCTCACTCCACACTACCATCACCACCACCCTGGGCTTCCTTCCTGGCAGGCTTATATCCCCCTGAGGAGGCTGCCAGGTGCAACCCATCCAGGCTGATTGCCCTGCAGCCCAGGTGGCTAATTAGGCTTTCTGCAAGGGAGGTTTGCAGAGGGCTTTTCTCCCTCTTAAAGGGGCGGCAGGCTGGGTCAAGCCCACCCTGCCACACACCTCCCCCCTTAGCCTAGCCCCATCGGGCTGGCTCGGACCCTTCAATATTTTCCAATTATATTTAACAGGGCCCTTGAACCTTTATTTCTCATTTCCTTCACCATAGCTGCATGGTCCCTAGGCTTTAGGGTGTGGCGGAGAAGCCTACTGCCTTTTTATTTTCTGCCTGGACCTCTTTCACAGGTGCCGCCCGGGCAGGGGGTTGTGGTTCTTTGACCCCCTGCTTTTCGGGGCTAGGGCCAACTTCCTCGGCCTCGGTTTCCGACCCGGCCGCGGCAGGGAGCCCTGCTAACAGTCCCGTACATGACAGGCAGGGTATCGGCCGTCCCTGTGCCCTTCAGCGCTCACACCCCTCGCAGGGTGGCAGCAGCTTCCACCCCTGCCCTTATTGTGCCTCGCAAATAAGGGCAACTTCCCCTGCCTCAACTTCCCCCTGGCTCTCACACGAGCTTGGGGCTTCGTCCGTGGAGCTCACCTCCTGTTCTGGCCTCAGCCGTTCCTGGCTGTATAGGTCCTCCCCTTCGTCATTGGGTCGAGGCCCGCCACTTCGTTCGGCTGAGCCCCCCTTACGGGTTCTCACGCTCGGCCTCGGGGCAGCCTGGGGCCTCGTACCTCCCACGGGGCCCCAGTCCCGCCCAATGATCACGGGGCACGGCAACCCCTCTGGTACCCCGACCGCTGATCTCTAGGGGGACCTGCGCCACCCGACAGGTCTTCCTGTCCCCATGGACACACTGCAGGTCCATAGTAGCCCCCGGGATCAGCCACTCGGGGCAGATCAACGCTCTGCGGACGAGCGTGTAGGGGGAGGCAGAATCCACCACCCCCTGATGGGACTTCCTCCCCACCTGCACCTGCAGGGTGGGTATCCCCTTACGCGGTTTCCGCCCCCAGACCTCAGTCCACTCACACCAGTCAATGTAGCCACACTCCATGGCTGGGCAATCCCTCTTAATATGCCCTGGCTTCCCGCACTGCCAGCAGGTAAGCCGGGCCGCTCTCTCTGGTGCCCCTCTGGGCTCCCCATCAGTCCTTTTGCCTCTGGCTGGGGGGGAGTCCATGGGCCGACGCCCCACGTCCCGGACCCGTCGCGGTCGGTCTTCTCCCCGAGGTCCCTCTGCCTCCACGTATTCCTCGGTCAGGCGCACCGCAGACTCCACTGTCTGTCTGGTGCCTCCTGACCCAGGTGCGCACGGTCTCGGGGAGGCTGAGCAAAAACTGCTCCAAGATCAGGGAGTCCATAATTTCCTCCCCTGACCGGGCCTCTGGCCTCAGCCATCGCGTGGCCCAGTCCCTCAGCCTCTGGGCAAACACCCGGGGCCGCACCGCCTGCGTCCAGTGGGCCGCCCGTAACTTCTGCTGGTATCTCTCGGCAGATAAGCTGACCCGGTCCAAGATGGCCGCTCTCACAGTTTCAAAGTCTTGGGCCTCTACAGTCCCCAGGGCCATATAGGCTGCCTGGGCTTCGCCCACAAGGTAGGGAGCAAGCTTGAGGGCCCAGGAGGTCCGCTCCCACCCGGCTGCGGTGGCTACCCTCTCAAAAGTCCCCAGGAAAGCATCGGGGTCATCCGCCGGGCTCATTTTACAGAGTCCCCAGCCCACCCTGCCACAGACCCCAAGACCTCTAACTGTACCAAATTTCAAGTCTCTAGCTCAAACGGTGTGGAAGGAGTAAGCTTACATACATACACGCACGCACACATACATACATACATACACAATTTGACTTTTATATATATAAATATATAAAAGTCAAATGGTGTGTGCGTGTATGTATGTATGGGTATATGCTTACTCCTTCCACACCGTTTGAGCTAGAGACTTGAAACGGAACCCCGGAATCCCTCAGCTCTCTGCCCCCTCCCCACCTCCGACGGACCCCGGAATCCCTCAGCTCTCTGCCCCCTCCCCACCTCCGACGGACCCCGGAATCCCTCAGCTCTCTGCCCCCTCCCCACCTCCGACGGACCCGAGTTGGGTTTGGTCGGAGGGTAAGTGAGGTAGGGGTGTCTGGTTTGGTCGGGGGGGTGAGGTGGGGGTGTCGGGTTTAGTCGGGGGGTAAGTGAGCCGGGGGTGTTGGGTTTGGTCTGGGGGGGTGTGAAGGTGTCTGGGTGGGTGAGGGGTGAGGGGTGGGGTTGGTCAGGGGGTGTTGGGTTTGGTGGGGGGGTAAGGTGGGGGTGTTGGGTTTGGTTGGGGAGGTGAGGAGGGGGGTCGGGGTTGGTCGAGGGGTAAGTGAGGTGTGGATGTCGGGTTTGTTTGTGGTGGTAGGTAGGGGTGTCGGGTTTTGTTGGGGGGGAAGTGAGGTGGGTGTGTCAGGTTTGGTCTACGGGGGGTGAGGTGTGGGTGTTGGTCAGGGGGTGTTGGGGTTGGTAGGGGGAGACGTGGGGGTGTTGGGTTTGGGTGGGGGGGTGAAAATGTGAGTCGGGGTTGGTCGAGGGGTAAGTGAGGTGAGGGTGTCGGGTTTGCTCTCTGCCCCCATCCAACGGACCCCGCACTCGCTCAGCTGTCTGCCCCCTCCCCACCTCTGACTGACCCGAGCAACGCAGGATATTTTCGCTAGTATATAGATATAGAGCAGTATAAACACATCAATGTCTATTAAAAAAATTTAGTTTGTACTAACTTTGCTAATGCTTTTTAGGTTGTCTGTTGTAAAACTAGGCAAACATCTAGATGAGTTGATGTACCACCTCGTAGACCTCTGCGTATCCCTGGTTGAGAACCACTGCCATAGTCCAATACAACTATAACTCCAATTAGAAAGCCTCTAGGTTCAAATGTGTTGACCTCTCAACTTTTATACAAATAACTTATCAGATTCTCTGAACTGCGTAGTCCTGTCTAAATAGAATGCCAGAACCCTGTACGTGTACAGTGTAGCTTAGCTTCCCCTTTATTAGAGTGTGGCTCAGAGAAGAAAATAGAGATGTGACCCATCTGTGGAAGATGGATATCAAAAACTGTTTTGGGCAGAAAATTTGGAAAGAGGTGTGAAATTTACCCTGTCTTTTTAGGATAAGGCTGTCCTGCCACAAGGGTCTAAATTTCTCCCACCTGTCTAGCAGCTATTATTGCTACCAAAACTGCTGTTTTACTGGACACGTGAAAACAGGATCATGTGGTTAGAGACTCCAAGAGTTGTCCCACTGATCCTATTAGAACAATGTTCAGACCTCAAGAGAGCATAAGTTATTTGACTGTGGGGTAGACTCTAATAAGGCCAAACAGGAATCTAGCTAACCTGGGATGATTACCCCTGCACTGGAGGATGATTAACTGAAATGGCTGTTAAGTAGACCAGTGGTCCCCAACCCCCGGGCCGCGGACCGGTACCAGTCCGTGGATCAATTGGTACCGGGCCGCGGCCACAGTGATCGCTTCCGCATCGGAGTTAATGTATTTGGCGGCTTTTCGGCGGACATACGAGCTGGCTGCGGCCGCTGACATTACTTCCGCATCGGAGGTAATGTATTCAGCAGCTTTTCGGCGGACATACAAGGGTCCACCGCTCCGAGGGAAAAACTAAAAAGGGGTCGTGGCTCTCATTAGTATAACCCCCCCCCTTCCCCCTCCCCCGGGCCGCAGTAAAATTGTCCAGCGTTGACCGGTCCGTGTGGATAAAAAGGTTGGGGACCACTGAAGTAGACCCATCAGATATATCTGCGCTGCAAAGTAAGACCCGCAGCAATGAGTCTCAGAAACCAGGTGAGCTGACTTTGCTCACTCTATGGCTCACGTAATGTAGACGTTCAAGCTCGGACTGGAACTAAGGTTCTGAAATCCATTGGGGGTGGGATGTAGGTCTCAGAGCCTGAGCTGCAACCCGAGCCTGCATGTCTATACTACTATTTGTAGTCCCATAGTGTGAGCAGGGAAGTTGGATCTGGATGGAGAATTTGGCCGCCTTTCTGGGATTCAGATACAGCTGAAGAAGCAGCTGGATTGGGGCTGAACTAAGAGGTTCATCAGTCTGAGTCTGAAAACTCAAACCACCTTGGCCAGACTAGCAACAACCCTATAATCTTTGCTGAATTCTACCTGAGTGTTCTGACTAAACTATTTAGGATTACAGTAATTGGAGAATAAGCATACCTGAGACCTGGAGACCAGGAATGCATCCGTTAGAGAACCTGGATCTGAACCTTCTCTGGAGCAGAAGTTTTGACATTTCTTGTTGTTCAATGTTGCAAAGAGATCTATATAGTGTTGACTGCAACAGGCGAATAGTCCTTGAATGATGTTGTGCTTTATTGAATATAATATATTCATATGCAGTTAGATAACTGGTCTACTGTTCCCTTAAGAGAGGTACAGGCAATGACTCAGATATACTGGCTTTCTTTGTGTCTTTGTGCTGAGCTGGGGTGCTCAAAGCAAAGTATGTACTTGAAAATCTTGTAAATAAAACCTGTTTAGTTTCCCTTATCCTAATATATGGCTAAACCACCCTGAACACGCCCGATCCTGTCTGATCTCGGAAGCTGAGCAGGGTTGGGCCTGGCTAGTACTTGGATGGGAGATCTCCTGGGAATACCAGGTGCTGTAGGCTTAACACCTGGCAATAGGTATAAAATGCCTCCAACGACAGATGGAATGACGCATCGGTTGGAGTATACCCCAGTTGTATCACTGGTTCTGTCCAGTCTAAGCGGACCCTGCCATAGTGCGGGAATAACGCTAGGAAAAACAGTTTCCCTTATCCTGGGTACATCTCCATTCCTGTGACCACTATAAATGCAGACAAAGCATGGTGACCTATTCCCGAGGGAATTTCGCACAGAATTTTAAAAATTTTGGCACACAATATTCTGCAAGTTTTATTTGTCAATAAATAAATGCAGAGGCTCCAGCGTGGCAGTGGGGAGAACAGGTCACTGGCTACATGAGAGACATGCAAAAAGCACATGGAAGTACTCACAAAAACCACTCACGATGTGTAAGTGATAAAACAGGGAGGTGTGACCACCAATCAGATATCCACACCATTGGGTCCCGGGTGCAACAGTAGAGCACCTGCCCCATGCAGCGTAACAAGAGAAGCATGTGGCAAAGCACAGACAGAGAAGGTTTGCAACAGATGTGGACTGCATCACTCAAAGCAAGAGGAAAGCTTAGCACTAGGGAAGATATGCATGAAATGCCACAAAGCAAACCATCTTCCACAGACAGGTCACAAAGGCAAACAGAAAAGTGCAGGGCCTACAGCAGTGGTTCTCAATTAGTGGGGCGCGCCCCCCTGGGGGGGCGCGAGGCTCCGTAAAGGGGGGCGGCCCGCCCGCTTCCTCCTCCTCCACCAGCGGCGCTGCCAGGAGCTTGCGCTGCCCTGGGGCGGGTCCCGGGAAAGGGGCGGAGGCGGGAAAGGAGCGGAGGCGGCGAGAGGAGGCGGGAAAGGAGCGGAGGCGTCGAGAGGAGGCGGGAAAGGAGCGGAGGCGGCGAGAAAGGAGCGGAGGCGGCGAGAGGAGGCGGGAAAGGAGCGGAGGCGGCGAGTCGACGGCTCAGGTGAGTGAAGGGCGCGCGGCGGCCCCGGCCCCTCCCCGGCAGCGCTTCGGGGCTTTGGGTTCCCCGGGCAGGGAGGCCCCAGCGACTCCCCGGTGTGGGCAGCCCCCGGCCTGACTTCATCCGTTCCATGCCCCACCTCTTAACCTCTGGCCGAAGAAGGCATGGGGAGAGAGCATGAACAGTTCTTCTAGGTGGGAAGCTCTATAAACTACCTCCTACTCCTTGCTGGACCTGTCTTAGCTGCAGACTTAACTTGAGTGCAGATAAGTTGAGTTAAAAGAGCTGCACACTCATTCTTCCGAGCACAGTGGGAGGGGAACCTTAGCACCACGCAGTCATAAGGATCTCTCTTACACATGGCTCCAACCATCCTCAGATATTGAGGGAGATGGTGGTCCATAAGAAGGGAATTCCATGCAAAATGGGATATGGAGTTATAATGCATTGATTGCACACACACACAAACTACTGTAATAATATCTCTGTGGCTGCAGTTGCATAGACATGGATGATTATTGTTATTTAAAGTTAAACCCAAAACGAAGTTACCAAGTGTGTCCTATGTATGTTCATAAGATGCAGCCTTGATGCCCAATCACCTTCCTAGGAAATATGTCATGGGGAGGAAGATAGTGTAAGAAGGAAGAGGAGGAGAAATGAAAATGGCCTGTCCCCCAAAACCTGTGGGCCATGGGCTGCTGAGTATGGAGGACTTGAAGGTGTCCAAGGTTTGTGGCCAAACTTTGGGTCTTCTTTTTCCTTGAAACCCCATAGGAATTTACAGCTACAGACAAAACTAAAAAGATAAACATGATTTTAAAAAAACCCAAGAGAGTGATGGAGAATGTGTACTTATAACAATTTTATAGACAAATGATAGTATTTACAGTCGCGGGGGGGCGCGAAATGTTTTCTTCTTCCTAGGGGGGGCATGACAGAAAATAATTGAGAACCACTGGCCTACAGTGTATGCAATTTGAGAAAATATCCAAGGAGCAGAGTTTCACAAGGACACAGTGTTACCTTTGGCTACTATGCAGGATAAGAGAGCTCTCCTGTTGATATAATAAAACCATCTCAACAAGCAGCAGTAGCTACTTCAGAGGGAGAAGCTGTCCCACTGACACAGAGCTGTGCACATTACCATTTCTGCTGGCAAAACTTATGTTGCTCAGGGCTGTGTTTTTTCACACCCATGTGCAAGATACATTTTGCCAACATAAGTGGTAGTGTAGATGTGGCCTAAGATATATTGACCACTGGTGATTTCTTTTCCAATGACCTATACAACCTATGGCCACACTACATCTCCCAAGATACACCAGCAATCATGTGACTCTAATGATGCAACCCTTGGCTTGGTCAGGGGGAGACCACTGAGTACCATAGGTAACTAAAAATTACAGTGGGTGGTAAATAAATATAGTTATAGTGACATGGGTTTGGAATGGCTGGATTACTTACAAGTGGCAAAGCCATGAATGGGCTCTTCAGGGCACCCAAGTGAGTGAAACTAAAATCTCTACACTATACCTATACTACCTATACTATAATATGTTACGTACATGCCACATATTCAGCAAAAATAACCATTTTCCTAGTGTTTGTAAGTAGTTTTAGCCCTTCACCAGATGCATGCTTTTGCTGCATATCATTGTTTTTTCCCTACATCATTCTTTCCCTTCCCTCAATTCCATATCTTTATCCCCAAAAAATAATCTTCTGTATGTGATAGAGCTGGTCAAGAACTTTCCAGTGATTTTTTAAAATGCAGTTTTCACAAAATCAGAGTATTTCCACAGAAAATTTTGATTTTGAAATTTTTTTTAAAAAAATTTCATCATGAAACTCCAAAGAAAATCTTTAGTTTGGGAGTGGTTCAACCTGCACTGAAATATATTGGTTTGTTGAACAGAACTGAAATGTTTCATTTCAAGTCAGTAAAGGATTAAACTGCCTCTGCCTATGGTGCCTCATGGGAGTTGTAGACTGGGTGCTTCAGTCACTCATCCAGACAAGTGAAATGAATTTTTGGAGAATGGTTAATACATTTTATTTTTAAAAGCATGGAAAAAATCCCATCCAGTGTGAGGAATCAGCATTTTATTTACAGCCCATTACCCGGTCTGGTCACACGTGACTATATTTATGCATAATCTCTTCATATCAGCACTCCCCAATTATTTTATAATGAAATTGTTGAGGCAATACCATAAACACATGATTCCCCACATTTAAGTTGTTATAGTGAAGGTTGGCATGGATCAAAGTACATTATAATAATTACAGTACAATCAATCTTTTATGTATGACTGATTAATATCTAGCATAGTTTTAGACTGCCTTGTACCTGAAGAAAGCTCTCTCTGAATTTAATTTACACCTTCTTTTTCAACCCTCAGTATTACTGTGAATACCCAGTGAATTTTGCAGAGGGTACTGACAATCAAGAGATTTGTTGTATGTTCTAAATGAAGCAGTGATCCCCTTTAAATTATGCAATCTTGACCGTATCTGTAATGAGAGCAGGGTAAAGACTAAAAACATTTGAGACTATTTGCTCAAATAAATGTGATTATTTGTACTACCAGAGTATCTAGTAGACCAAGTCATGGACCAGGCCCCTATGAATTCAGTTCAGCCATGTTCTCCCCTCTTGTATTGACCTTCTGTGAATATTCAAGTGAGCAAGTTTACTTGTGCAAAAGCTCTTAGGCACAAGTGTTAGTGGAGAGTAAGTTTTCAACTCGCATGCATGAGTATTTGCAGCAGGAGTGTTATATTTTGAAAATTAGATGGCAAATGTATTAGGGTCCTTAAGCCCTCAGAAGAATGCTGATGGAGGCAATAACCAGAGCACATCTTTTGTAATTAGATCTATCTACATACGTAACTACCTTGTGCACCGGGGGGGGGGGGGGGAGGGGAATATATATATATTCAGCAGTCCTCAAGTCCCCTACTCATGTTTACCGATTACCTTTCCCTAATCTGCTCTGTGTCCCTTTAAGATTCAGAGTCTCTTCAAGTTTTATTCCTGCTTATGAGAGTTACACTGCTCCAGGTAGGGAACTGAAATGATAGTGTGTGACATATGACCAATAGCAAAACAGGTCAGACTTAAATGAATTAAGAAGCATTATGCTCTTTGAAGTTTGTGAATCCCCAGAGACACCAACATGAGTTATGTACACACCCCTCTAAGATCAGGATTTATACCATAACCTCTGTTTAACAGGAGTCATCCGTAACACCACCCAGCAGAAATGTTTGTGAAACTCCAGGAATCCACAAAGCTAACATGGATGAGTTTCACAAATGATCCACAAGGATGCTACCACGGGTGCTTAAATTCCTTAGAAGATCTAAAACATCTGTTGCTAGGCTGACCATACGTCCCGTTTTGAATGGGACAATCCCGTTTTTTACATATTTTCGGACCGTCCCGTCTTTTTAATACAAATATCAATTTTGTCCCGTTTTTTGTAAAAAACCGAACGCGGCTTTACTCGCCTTTATTCTTTCCAAAGACAAACGCGTAGGGACCCATCCTGCCCTCACTGCAATCAGTAGCAACACTTCAGTGGGAGCAGGGCCCTTGAACTAACCAGACTGGGGCCGCTCTATGGACACTACCCTCCCTCCCTGTTCGGTAGCTCTTGAGCCAGCAGCCTGCGGAGCGAAAGCCAAGATCTGGCCCCACGCGGCCGCCCCGTGCTCCAGGGCTCAAAAATGCACCTGCAGAGGGTCTGTCTTTGCAGAGGACACAAGGGGTCGCACCTCCCCCCGGTATTGGAGCTCAGCAGAAGCGCCTGAAAACGCAGGCAAGGTGCAGGCAGCAGAGAGAGGGAGAAAGGCAAAGAGATCAAAATCGCTGATGAGCAAACTGCATCTCGCCAGCCCAGCACCAGTGTCCCACCGCTGGACGGGTGATGGAAAAGATGCCTGAGAACTATTTATTTCTAATAACTTCCGGTCGGCAGCTCCCCCGCCGGCGCGCCCGTCCCCACCTCGGCCCCTGGCTGCGGCTCCGGACAGCTCCACTCCGCTGTCGGCTTCAGCCCACCGCCCGCTGCCTCCTCTTCTCTCCATCCCTCCCTTCCCTCCATCCCCATTCTCCATCCCTCCCTTCTCTCTCTCCCTCCGTCCGCTGCCTCCTCTTCTCTCGGTCCCTCCATCCCTTCTCCATCCCTTCCTTCCTCCCTTCTCTCTCTCCTTCCGTCCGCTGCCTCCTCTTATCTCCATCCCTCCCTCCCCTCTATCCCTCCATCCCTATCTTCCTGCCTTCTCTCTATCCCTCCATCCCTCTCTGCCTTCTCTATCCCTCCATCCCTCTTCCTTCTATCTTCCTTCTCCATCCCTCTCTTCCTCCCTTCTCTCTCCCTCCATCCACTGCCTCCTCTTCCATCTCCCTTCTCTCTATCCCTCCTTCTCTGTCCCTTGCCTCCTCCATCCCCCCTGCTCCCTACCCCATCTCTTCTCTCATCCATCCATCCTCTCCCTTCTCACCTTCGTGCCTTCTCTCCCTCTGTCCCCTCCATCCTCTTCATCCCTCATCCCCCCCATCGCTCTCTCCCCCATCTCTGTTCTGTTTATTCCTCCATCCCCCCCCCCAGTCCCTCCTCTTGTCTCCCCCCCCCCCCCCGCCCGGCTCTGGGGGGCCAGGTGGGTCCATGGCGCTGGTCACCTCGCCCACCGAGCTAGAGTGCCTGGCAAGCCGCTGTTCTGCCGCAAGGGGGCGCTGCGCCAGAAGGTAATCCACGAGGTCAAGAGCCACAAATTCATGGCACGCTTCTTCAAGCAGCCCACGTTCTGCAGCCACTGCACCGACTTCATCTGGTGAGACCCCCCCCCCCCAGAGCCCCCCAACCACCACCCCCCAGCGCCCCTCAGCCCACGTTCTGCAGCCACTGCACCGACTTCATCTGGTGAGACCCCCCAACCCCATCCCGTTTTAGCCATCCCAATGTCCCGTTTTTGTCTCAAGGAAATATGGTCAGCCTATCTGTTGCTGTCTCTTTCTCTGTGTCTGATTTACCAGGGCCACCCATGCCTCTCTGTACTAATCAGCTAACAGCTTGCCATCATCATGAAAATTAAAATGTATCCAGTTGAAGACAGATTTAGTGGAGCCTCCTGATTGCTAGATAGGTAACCGCTCACAACCAGTGGACAAAGCAGGAGATGTTTTATTGAGATCTGCATGTTTGGTAATAATGGCGGAGCTGTTTGCTTAAGCACAGATCTGATTACTACTCTTGATGGAGCATTTGGCTATTAAATTGAGGGATAATTTTTTTATCATCCTGCTATCTTAGAGAACATGCTCATTTCTCAGCAAGAGAGAGATTGAAAAGTAACCTCCCAAGTGCCTCTGTACCTCTTGAGTGAATGTCTGTAGACACCAGGAATTTGCTCAGTGAAGTGCAACTGCTGCTTTTATTGCTGGTCAATTTCCATATATGACTGTAGGGATTTGATGGATTTAAAAAGGATTCCAACTCTATAGCCCATGAAGGCATAAGAGAGCAAACTCTATCTAGCTCAGCCCGCAGCAACGATGCAAACAGATCACCAGATATATGAGGAGAGCATACAAAGTCTAAGTGGGAGTACGTGACACAGTTACAGATTTTACTATGTTTACTGTTTGAACTGTCAGCAGTAGAACCAGGAACTGAAAAGGTCAAAGTAAGACACCATGTCCACTGCAGAATTACATAAAATATAGAGGAAAAAAGTAAAAGTACATGTCTAGACTAAACAATAGAAATGAAAGGATATATTAAAAGGATCCTTTTTATACCTGTATATTACAGGTTAACAAATGAAGGAGGAGGAAAACGTTCTGGAATTTGAAATATTCTTAAAAGATGTAAAACCCAGATCAGGGTATTCCCTAATATCCAAAACTATTTGAGTAGATGACTGACAAACCTCACTAATGTAGGGGAGGTTATGACTCATACAACTAACTGTCACTTCCTTGATCATGAGAAGTGAACAAAGCAGAATATCAACCAGTTTTCTACATACCATAAACACTTACTGATAACATACACCGTACTCAAATTTTTCAACAGAAAATTTCCCATACTTTCAGTCTGTAAATCTGAACGTTGTAAATGGAAAATAAAAGGCAATGGCTAGGAAATCAGAAACTCTGCAGTGAAACACCAGGAATTATGAATCTAACCTTTAATAGATGCAACTTTTTTTTAAAAAAAAGCGTTTCGTATAAATCAGCACAGTGCCACTGAAGAAAATGGAACTATGCCAATTTGTAGCAGCTGAAGATGTGACCTTCTCTGTTCAATTTAACAACATAAACAAGTATTAGGCAAATATTTCCCAAATTTACGGCTGAACTTCTTACATGGGGGTCAGACTGCATTTCTCACCTCTTAGTCACCAATCTAAATGAAGTGATTTCTTAGCACATTCTGATGATAACATGAAGGTCACTTTTTGTGAAGGATGTCTTGTGCAAACATCCAAGGTGCCTGTTAACTAGCATTGAAGCATCACATGAGGGGCAAGTTTTGAACCCTGGGGATTTAGCTTCTGCCATGTTGCAAGCATCCCTGTATGGCTGAGGTGGGGGTCCTAGCCTCAAACTGAAATGTAACTAAGAAAAGCATCTATATATTTACTTTATTTATAGCCAATCTACCTACCTATGTGACTGCTAAATAACAATAGCGCAGGGCACAGAGAGAAGGCAACAGATACTGCAGGGGCTCTATCTCATTCCTATGGGTAGTCGAAAGCTGCATAATCAATCAGAGGAAGATGCAGAGATTCCTGTAATGGAGAATTACAGCCTATATGGGGAGATACGTAGCCCTGTGCAGTTAAGAACAGATTTTGAAATTAGCTCAGTTCCCATTTAGATATCAAAGTGGAGTTGCTGAGTACTGAACACTTGAAAATCTGTCCGCTAGTGGTTGTCTTATGACCTGGAGCATGAGAAGAAAAATGATGTGGGTCATACATTTTCACACTATAGGTCTTTTCATTATCTATAAAATCATGTGGCAGTAGGTTCCACAGAGTAATTATTCATTGTGTAAAAACAGTGGTTCCTTTCATCAGTTTTAGATTTAGCACTTGTTCCATTGGATGTCCATTGTTGTTCTACTGGTTATTTTAAAAAATGGTTATTATGAGGGTCCCATTTACCTCTACCACATCATTCATTATATTATATTATAAACCACGATCATGTCGCCTCTGATAGCTTTTCTCTCTGAACTACAGAGTCTTAACATTTTCTCTGGTAGAGAGCAGACTTTAGTCTTCAAGCTCCTGAATTTAGCTCAGGTAGTGAATGCACAAAATGGGCTCCAATGTTAGTTGGGGCTTTTGGGTGTTAGAGTAATTCAAAATATTATTAACAACACATTGCACTGTAATATCATGACACCATGGGTTGCTTTGTGCTATAGGCAAGAACCCCTAAGGTGTAAACCAATGATACACAAGTATGCTGTAGCTTTAAGATTCTATTCTAGTGTTAATGTTACTGCACACTGAAGCTTCAAAACTAGCAGTTTTCCTAATGGTCTTATACTAAATGTACATTGAGCTGTCTAATAAAGATAGCCATCTTGAACATATGTAGTTATATTTTCAACGCATAACAGAAATTTAAAAAACACGGAATGTGCATGTTTGGAAAGAAACCTTCAAAAATATTCAGCAAAATTCCACCAAGGACCAACTCTTACAATGGAATAATAGAATATCAGGGTTGGAAGGGACCTCAGGAGGTCATCTACTCCAATCCCCTGCTCAAAGCAGGACCAATCCCCAACTAAATCATCCTAGCCAGGGCTTTGTCAAGCTTGACCTTAAAAACCTCTAAGGAAGGAGATTCCACCACCTCCCTAGGTAACCCAACATCATCAATAGAGATGTTGTCTGACTAAGGACAACAGTAATTACCCCAAGTAGCAGAGATACTTTAATGTCTAAAAAATCAAAATCCAACCAAAACCAGGTGCCCTTTTACAAAGCTCAAACCAAAGTTAACATCAATGAATGATAGGCACCTAACCTACTTAGCTGCTTTTGGAAATTCCTCTAGACATCCACCTGCATCTTTAGGCACAGACATACCTTTATAAATCTGGCCCACAGGGATTTAATGTTAATTTCTCAGCTATAAAATTTACTACAGATACCACAGAAATGCAAATAAGTATTTTAAAGCCATTACACGTAGATTAATGAGAAGACATTATTTATTTATTCATAATAATCTTGGGGTTAATCTCTGGAATATAGACATATTCTTATGAGTTGTTATACATCACTTGTTTGCTTATAAGTAGTAGAAAATGACTCATGTATCCAGAAACGAAGTGTCAATACAATAGGCATCCTCATTCCTTCCACCCACTGCAGCAGAATATTTTTTAAATGCTGTTTCTTGCTGCCTTGTTTTGCAAATTTGATAAGGTATTATTTAATTACTGCTTTAATTTTTATTTATATTTTGGTAATATCTAGAGATTGCCAAGTAAGATCAGGACATCATTTTGTAAGCCACTCTACATTTCCATAGTAAGTAGGCCTGTGCCCCATAGAGATTGAAATCTACAAAACAGATGAAGGAAGGATTATCATCCCTAGAGATGGGGAACTGAGGCACAAAGAGATCATCAGACTTATTCCAGGTCACGTTGGGAGTCTGGATCAGAGTTAGGAACTGAATACTTATCTCCAAAGTCCCGACCCAATGCCTTAACCACTAGGCCAATCTTCATGTTCCATTTTTGATTTGAGTCTAGCTACTGCTTCCATGCACATATAAAATATAGTAGAGAAGTCTTGAATTACATGCGAAAACATCTTAAAAGTTATTCTCCTGGTTTTGTTCAAGTTAGAGAAGTATGTGAGGATTTTTGGGGGGATTCTTACTCCGAAGGATTAGATGGAAGATGGATAAAGAAGAGACAGCAAAAGATCATCACCATTTACTTTGACCAAAGAAACTGCTGTGTGAGACAAGGTAGGCAACAGAGGCAGACATTGCCATAGAAATAAGTGATGCATCACCATCTATTTACATGTACCCTCACTGGAGTATGGCCTTATGGAGAAACAGCATCATTGGTCATGTTCCCCATAACCAATTTTTATACTGCTGTCAGTCTTCTGCTTGGCTCTTGTCTTGTACAATATGTAGGCCCATAGACTCAAAACTATTTGATTATTGAGGTCATATGGAGAAAGGATGAAATTGTTAAACTAAAAACCAAGCACCAGACCAAAAGAGCATTGTATACCTCTTCTTCAAAGCAAAATAAATAAATAAAATGAAAGCTTGGAAACTCATATGCAGTGTCATTAGTACTCTCATTCCTTGGCTCAATACAGACCAAAAATTACACTGGGGTGAAGACCTTCACAACTAGAAATTATTCTTCCATCCAGTGTTGAACACATTGGCAACGTGGTATGGAGAAGCTTGCATTGCCACTCCTATGTCTATGCTTATACAGGACTATAAATTTGAGAGCTAAAAATCTGGCATTTTTCCTAAGTAGTAAATCATGCCAAACAGCAATGCAAAACCAACAAAAAAGTGATTGAGGAATAAGGTGTGAGCTGAGAAAGAAGAACTAATTGTGACCATTCTATTATAGACTAGTAAAGAACAGATTTCAGATGTTGTGTAGTTATATATATATATATATATAGAAATGGAGATATACCTATCTCCTAGAACTGGAAAGACCTTGAAAGGTCATCAAGTCCAGTCCCCTGCCTACACTAGCAGGACCAAGTACCGCCCCCTGACAGATTTTTTTGCCCCATATCCCTAAATGCCCCCCCTCAACTCACAACCCTGGGTTTAGCAGGCCAATGCTCAAACCACTGAGCTATCTCTCCCCCCCCCCCAAAAAAAGTAGTTTGAATATATCAAACATAACTGGAACTACAGTGCCTATCTTTAAAGCACCCTTACTTTTTTATATAAAACAAAAGATAAAATCAGGTTCAAGAATAGCAGCCGTGTTAATCTGTATCCGTAAAGAAAGCGAGGAATACTTGTAGCACCTTAGAGACTAACTAGTTTATTTCAGCATAAGCTTTCGTGGGCTATAGCTCACTTCATCGGCTGCATAGAAAGGAACAGAAGTAAGATGCATTTATACACACAGAAAGAAAGAAAGAAAAAAAATTGTATATTAGCATACCAATTCTAAGAGGGCTGTTAAATGTAGATGGTCCATTATCACTAGGAGAAAAAAACCCCACCTTTTGAAATGGATTTCTGTTGTCAGTGAAATTAACTCAGGAAATGCAATCAATTACTGTAATGAGAAAACCATTTGGAAGTTTGATTTAGCCCCTGGTTAATTGTGTCCAATTTAAAAATTAATTCCAGTTCCTCAGTTTCTCATTGGAGTCTGTTTTGGAAGTTTTACTGAGGAACTGGAATTCTACAGTGTGGGTCATCGTCCTTCCCTTGATCATTTCCACAAAATCCCAGGCCTGATCTAAACCATCCTGTTGCTGAGACTCAGCTGCCATCCCCTCACCTGAGAGGTAAGGAGGCTAGATGTCCCCAACCCCTCCCTTCTTCAGTTCACTTAAAGAAGACTTGAAGAAAAGCATTTTCCAATCCAATGCATTGGATAAATATATCCCTTCCATAACAAGTAGCTGTCAGTCTGATCTGGGTGAAAGAGGGCTTCTCCAGGCTGAACAGCGGTGTGCGGGGAGTATGACCGCTCATACTCCCCCCCTCCCCCCCCCCCCCACGCTTCTGGTCAGCAAAAAAGGCAATGCCCTTGGTTCCCACCCCGTCCAGCTGCTTCCTACTCCTCCACACTCTGTCCTGTAAATTTTCCCCCTCTGCTCAGATTACAGTCAAAGCCCTCAAGGACCAACTGCACAGAACTGAGGTGGGCACCTAGTCTGTAGCCAGAAGTCAAGAGCATACAATGTTAAAGTCACGAATCCTCAAATTGGGAGGGGGGCTATTATCTATTATTAAGTATGATAATGAAGATTATTACTACCACCAGGCAACTGAGCACTTTTTCCAACAAGGTTTCATTCGATTTCTCAACCCAGCAATAAATTCAGCCACTCCAATGTACTGTCACTCTTTAACCTAAATAAAAGCAAAGTTGGTCTTTGTAGTGGGGCAGCTGCCCCACTCCTGCAGAAAAGGGGTTAAAGTCAGCCCTGGGAGATGGCTGGGGCAAGGGAAAAGCTGGGCTGCTTGGGAGGCAGCCTCAGCTGGGGGCCACGCCCCAAACAGACCCAGCTGGCCATATAAAGGCCAGGGAAACCAGAAGCCAGAGAGAGTCTCCTCTGGCTATAGAGGCAGACAGGCCTGGCTGCTGAGGATACTAAGCAGGGTACCTGGAGAGGAGCAGGCTAGGGGAAGGCTAGAAGAGCTGGGGAATTCCAGCCTTGAAACACCCCCAGGCTGTAGGGCCTAGGAGATGGCTGAAAGGGGTACTGGGGTTGCAGGGGGCAGCCCACAGGTAGGCAGAGGCAGCAGACCAAACCCTTCCTTGTCTATGATGACTGGCTTATACAGACTGCAGTTGGTCCCAGTGAACGGGGGCTCAATGGTGACTGGCAGTAGTCCATAGGCTGAGGCAAGGTGGAGATAGTGGGTGAGGGTTCCCCAGGCAGGGGAGACCCAGTGAGATTGTGGGGGTACTGCAAGGGTGTAGCAACCCAGGAAAGAGGGCACCGGGATCCAGGGAGGGACATGGAGCCAGTGGCAAGCAGGACATCGGCCTGCAAAGGGTGCTCCAGAGGCTGGAAAGCTAATTCCCTGGACGTACCAGCAGGAGGTGCCACAGGGGTGAGTCGTCACCCCACTACAGTCTTTAAGGATTATTCTTCAGCTCACAAGGCAAACAAAATTACTACATTTTTCAGAGTTAAAACATCTCCCTCCCTGACACTGAATTTATACAGATCATATTTAAGACAGATATCAAATATTGATGAAAATATCTTCAGTTTTACAATACTCTAATGTTGCCATAATTTGTTTTCTGTTCACAATCATTGGACTAGTTGTAAAGTAGCTTAAAAACGATCTTTTATCAGATAAGAGCAACAATTGCTCTGTGCGGGATACAGCTTGATTTTGTTATTCTCATCCTACATGTGCAGAACACCCAGTTTTATCAATGGTCAGACCAAGCATAAACCAAACAGAATATTGGAGCTGCAGACTAATCTGAGAGACTATTTTTACCTTAACATGGTCCTTTCTTTCAGATTCTAAGCAGCCTTCCCAGAAGTAATATTCTCACATGATAGCTTATTATAATTTTCACATTCAATGCAATAATCTTTTCATTGTGGTTCAGTATAAACACAGAATTTCCCCTATATCCCAGAGTTCATTAAGAGTCAAATTCTGAATTCCTTACTCAGGCAAATCTCCCATTGGGCCAAATCATGAGAGCTGGAAAATTTTCCATCAGCTCATTGACTTTGGTTTTATCACCTCCAGGAATAAGGCATGTGAAGCTAATAAAAGGAAACAAGATGTAGACATATAAAAGAACTACCAACAGAACCATATTAGTATGTTTCAAAGTTACTATACAGACATTAAGTGCTTTCTCTATTATAAACAGGGTAATGTGATGTGGTGTGTTATGTGAAAGTATCATAATTCAGTTTGGAGAAGCTTGCCAGACAGAAAATTCATTTATAATATTAATAATTTATGAACGAGGAGAATGCTTTTTATGGGGAAGAAGGAGGCAAGTCTACCATAGGAGGAGGAGACATTAAAGGTAGGCACACCTCCATGTTAAATGTGGGGTGAATCCTGGCCTTTTCTTTCCTGTCCCTCTCTCACACACACACACACCAATAGGATGCCTGGCCTAGTGGATGGAGTGTGTAAGATGTATCTTGATTTAGCCAGGCTTTTGATATAGTCCCAGATGATACTTTCATAAGAAAATTAGGGAAATATGGTCTAGATTAAATTTCTATAAGGTGAGAGCATAACTGGCTAAAAGACCATACTCAAAGACTAGTTATCAAGATTTTCACTCAAATATAGCTGATATAGCTAGTGGGGGGATATGTCCTTAGTCCAATCGTTTTCAACATTTTCATTAATGACTTGGATAAAGCAGTGAAGAGTATGCTGACAAAATGTGCAGATGACTCCAAGCTAAGAGGTGTTGCAAGCACTCTGGAGGACAGGATTAGAATTCAAAATGACATTGATAAATTGGAATATGTGTCTGAAATCAACATGATGAAATTCAATGATTCAACATGAAATTCAATAAAGAAAGGTGCATATAATTACCCCAATTTTTCACACCAGAAACAGAGGTCAAAGTGACTTGCTCAGAAAAACACAAAATCAGCAACAGAGCCAGATACAGAGCCAACACTTCCTGGCCTCCAATTCACTGCCATATCCACTGCACCATGCAGTATCCAGATGGATAGAATTAAGGTACCATGCCAGTCGATGGCACTTAAGAATGTGTATTATTGTTCATAGGTTTTCTAGGACCAATAAAAGTTATTGCACATTACAAATGGTTTCCTGAGTACAGCTCTTTACATGGTGCTTTTAATGAACATGGAAGCTTTAATGCATATTTGGCTGCATTTAGAGTGCATCAAGCCCCATAACTTTTTTAACAGATGAGAGGCTCCTTCAAATGAAGTAATGCCATTCCTACCATTGTCTGTTCATTCACCTCAGTGACCGGAAGACATGAGTGGATGACATACTCTCTCCTAAGAAATAACACCCTTTTCCCAGTTCAAAAGAGAACACAAACAGGTCATCCAATATGCAGAGTCCAATGCTGTATAGAAAAGAGGTATTTGACCAACCAGCTCAGATGTTCATTAGATTCTGATGCAATACCTGCACTCACATCCTACTACCATTATCAGTGACATGGAAAATTGTCATGGAACAAAACACTGAAGCTTCAAAGTTGTCCCATCTAACTGGTATAAAGTTTTCTACAAATAAGACTTGTTAAATGTTTTAAAGATATGAACCCCATGTGCAACTACAGACAGAAGTATTTGTTTAACTTGCTTTTTATTATCTCTAACTCAGTGCTCCTTTGAGATACTCTTAATTGTGAATTAGTATCTCAATCAGACACATGTCCCTCCTTTTCTACATCGTAAGATTTGTCACATGACTACTCTCTCTCTTCCTCTTATTTGTTCTATTATTTCAACTACGTGGGGGCCTGAGTCTCTGGAGGGAGCGGTCAGGAGACAAGGAGCAGGGGGGCTTAGCTAGGGGGTGGGGTCTTGGGGGTGGTGTTTAGGGGCGGGAGGTCTCTGGAGGGAGCAGTCAGGGAACAAGGAGCAGGCGGGTTGGATGGGTTGGGGATTCTGAGGGGGGCAGTCAGGGTGTGGGAAGTGGAAGGGGGTCAGATAGGGGGCAGGCCAGGCTGTTTGGGGAGGCACAGCCTTCCTTATCTGGCCCTTCATACAATTTTGAAGCCTGATGTGGCCCTCTGGTCAAAAAGTTTGCTCAACCCTGGTCTGGTGTAAAACTAAAATGTCAGCACCACTTCTAAGGACATGAGTACATGATTGTTTTAAATAGCATGACTTTCTGTATTTCCTTGCAACTTCTTGGATTACGTGAATTATAACTAAACCAGAAGTAGCACTAATAGACACTCTTCCTCCTCTTTATGACTTATCACTATGAAAAGAGAATAAAAACTATATTGCAGATATTGGAATAGGAAATAGGACATTAATTTTAATTTCTTAGATCCCTGTCATACAATAGGCAGAGGTATTTCTACATCATAGACTGTCAAAAAATGCACACAATTATCTCCCCACACCTAAGGGCTTGCTACAGCATACATTTAAAATGGAAAGGCATGTACTTGTGATGGTTTCTGCCAGAATGTATGCATATGTGTGAGTATTTATTCTAATCAGCAATCTACTGTTCATCTACCAGATCAAATTTTTTTTGATCTGGTTGATCTACCAGACAAATTTTATTTTACCTTATTTTGACCACAGCACTAGCCAGTTGCTCATCAGGTGTAGTCCATAATAGAAATCTGACTTATAAATAAGTATAATTTACTGTAATCAGACCCCTAGTAATACACTGGGGAAAAAAAACCAAGAAAACTCAGCCAGTCAGCCCAACACCAAATGCCCATAATGAAATGTGTTAAGTGCTTTTATAGCTGAGAGAAATTTTTACAATCAAAAGAATTCAGTGTCTACAGAAAAACCTCTAAGTAAAAGATTTAAATTACAGATAGGCAAGTAAATTACAGAAAAGCTCCCCATTGCCTTCCACCACAGTCAGGAGGCAGCAATAATTCAGCTGGCTGCTCTGTGGAACACAAGGGGTGGGGGAATCCAGTGGGTCTGAATAGGGCTGAGTGCAGTACTAGCAGCACCAGACAGGCCACAGCCCTATTGGTATTAGTCACATCACATGGATAGAGTGGTAGGTAGGAGGGTGAGTGGGGTGGGGGCAGACAAGCACATTTTTTCAGAGGTATAACAGGACCTACTTCCCTGCTGCAGCCCTGAAGGCCCCGTGCTCCCTAGACAGCTGTACTTCTTTGAACCATTATATTAGAATAGCGTGAAGTGGCACTGCAGATAAACTTCAGAAAACAAGTTTCATTTCTTTTTTCACCCACTGAATCTTATTGCCCTTGTTGTACAGTAACACTTGAAAGAGCTAAATAGATTTCACTACAGAAATGGTTTTCTAACAAGTTGCTAGCACAGTACTCTTCAAAAATATTTTTGAAGGGAATGTGGCTGTTTAGAAGTCACTAAGAGAATAACTTTAATGAAAATACATGCTGCTAAAAGAAATCTGGGGAAGAGAAAGAGCTATTCCAGGCTAACAAATTTGGACATGGCTCAATGAGTTATGTGCCAAAAAAGTTACATCAAGCAATATACTGAACGCTCCTGTTAGACAGATACCACCCACCTCACCATCCTTCTTCCACTTAGGCCCTGTTTCATACTCCATCCCTGTTCAGCAAAGCACTTAAGCAAATTGTCATCTTCATTTCCACCAGCAATGATTTCCTGAAAAGCAGACTCTCCATTTATTTATTTAATTTACTACAGAGGCTATGGATACACTACAGCTTAAGTTGGCATAAGTTATGTCACTAAGGGGTGTGAATAAGCCACTCTCTTGAATGACATAACAAAGGCTATCAACTTTCTAATTAAAAAAACCGAAGACCCTAGCCGCATCCCTTCCCTGAGGCCCCACCTCCGCTCAACCCTCCACCCCACCCCACCCCCACACACACACTACACACACCTCCCTTACTTGCTTTCACTGGGCTGGGGCAGGGGGTTGGGGTGCAGGTGGGGGTGAGGACTCAGGGTTGGGGTGTGGGCTCTGGGGTAGAGCCAGAAATGGAGGATTCGGGGCAAAGGAGGGAGCTAAAGGTTGAGGCAGGTGGTTGGGATATGGGGGGGGAGTGAGGGCTCCAGCTGAGGGTGTGGGCTCTGGGATGGGAGTTTGGGGTGCAGGAGGGTTCTGCAGTGCTGCGGGATTCGGAATGTGGGAGTGGGATAGGTATTGAGGCAAGAGCTTGTGGTGTGGGAGGGGGTACAGGCTCTGGGTTGGGGGTGCGACAAGGGATGAGGAGTTTGGGGGAGAGTTCAGGGCTGGAACAGGTCCAGATCCTAGGCAGGTGTGCGAGAGGCAGGAGGCTCCATGTGCCGCTCTCGCCCACTGGCACCGCCCCCAACCTGGCCAATAGGAGTGCAGAGCTGGTGTTTGGGGCGGGGGCAGCTCCTGGCTGCCCTTATGCCTAGGAGCCAGAAGGGAGACATACCGTTGCTTCTGGGAGCAGAGCAGAGTCACGGCAGGTAGGGAGCCTGCCTTAGCCCCACTGAGCTGCTGACCAGACTTTTAATGTCCCAGTCAGTGACTAGGCATTCCAGTCAAAACATGGACATCTGGAAACCCTAGAAATAATTTATGACAACAAAAGTACCAGCATGGACAGCTCGATGTTGGCAGGAGAGCTTGTTCTGCTGACATAGCTATCGCCACTCACGGGGGCTGGAATAATTAAGGTGAGGAGAGAGCTCTCTCCCTTCAGCTTAGAGCAGATCCACTAGAGAGCTTACAGCGATGCAGCTGTGCCATTGTAAGCTATCTAGTAGCGCCATGGCCTTAGTATATAGCCAGTAGTGTAGTAATCAAGGGTAAACTCGGGTTTGAGTTTACCCACTTCTCATTTGGGGATTATGGACTTTAGTTTAAGAGTTTTTCCACTTCATCATTTTAACCGCTACATCATTGTATCTGATCCTTCAATACAATACAACGACCTCATCAGCAGTCCCGCTGGGCAGTCAGGGCAAGGCCAAAATATGTGGGATTCTCTGAGCGTGCACAATGACTGCCCTGCATCTTTAAGCAGGGGAAGTGCTGGGGGGAAAGGGGGAGTAATTTGGCTTGCAGACCAAATGAAGGGAATATTGCTTTATGGCTGTGGGATGGGGAGGGGGAGGGGGAGGAAAACTGCTGCAAAAGAGTCAGCATGGTTGCTCCCTTGTCCCTTAGGAATGCAGAATTTTAAAGGGGCAGCTCTGTACCTGAAGCCTCCTTTTTATATGGAGCAGGACAAGGTTTGGTCCATCCCTGCTGTGGGCATTACGCTAGCTGCCTCTTTTTTGGAGGGGCTGGAAAGGATTTTTTCCCTTACCACCATATTGGTTTGGATGCAGATGGGGGGTTTCGCCTTCCCCAAGGCAGGTTCAGATGGGCTCTGTTCATGCATGGCATGAAGGGTGATAGGCTATATGTCTCAACTCATTATTTAAGTGTAGGGAGGATGTCCAGTGTAGGTACCCCATAGGAAAGGTTCCTTAAAGGAACCAATGGGGGGTGGTTGGGGATGCCTATGATTGTACAGCAGGGAGCCAACCCTCCATTTTTATAGCCCACATTAACCCTTCTACTAGAGGAGGTGGATGGTAAGGTCCCAGCAATGAGTTTGCTGGAGGGACCTGGATGGAAAAAGATGAGGAGCTGGTAAAAACCTTTATTACGTATAATTACGTAATAAACATGGGGTTACCTGCACTATACACTTATCTCCCAGGTAGTTCTAGACATCTAATAATATAGTTGTGACCTGATTAAATCCATGTCAAATGTCTCCTGTCCCTCTTTCAGTATAGCCAGATAATGGAGTAGTTCTCTACATAGTTATTATTTTGAGGGATGTCACTCACTTTAGTCCCAAAGTCACTTACAAGCCACATAAAGTTGGTGTCCCCTCATTTTTATGGCTAAGGATCATTCAGACAAAATTAAAGAATCTTGAAACTAAAGTCAGACAAAGTGATCTTTACACCACAGCAAGTGGAATGGGCCTGCAACAAAGATAAACTGATTTGATGTACTAAACTACTGGGAATGTGTTGATATGCGGCTTATACCTTCAGTACAGTTGCTGCTGGTGCATCCAGCCTTATATCAGAAACTATCTTTATGTGTCATCTTTAAATATTGATTTGGGTTAACATTAACTTACTTTTTATCACTGATTTTTTGTCAATGAGCTGTTCCCAGTAGGAAGTGTGTCTGTATGTCTGCACAACACCATGCACATTGTTGGACTGCTGTAATATAAACAACATCTTATAGCTTTATTCCAATCTCAAGTGTTCTTATGCCTTTACAAAGAAACAATGAGAGCCTGAATGGAACGATAATTTCTCATTATTTGTGTATTATACTAATCCCTACAGTTGTCTGAAGTATGCAATATGTCATGGATAAGAATGTTTGAAAGAGCTACAATAAAGCACACGAAAGGCTAATTTAAGACAGAAAAACAAGGTAATTCAGGGATTATCTGCTATGCTGTTTTTTGCTGTGAGTAGATATTACTACAGCTAGGTTTCTCTATCATCTCTATCATCGCTCCTAAGGGGAACGGTGGTCTAGTACAATAGGTACAGAGCTTGAGAGCAAAGGGAATGAGAGTCAGGGAAACTGGGTTCGCTTCCTGACTCAGTTAATGCCTTGCTGTGTGCTTTTGGGCAAGTCACATAACCTCTCAGTGCCTCCATTCAATAACTCTCAAAATTAATAATAATAATTTCCTCCTTGCAAGACTGTTGTGAGGCACATTTAATTATTAGAAAAGGATTTTGAAAGTCTTGGATAAAAGGATATATGCGGGGGGAATGGAGTTGACTGAGAACTATCAGCATATAAACGCAAGGTATAATTCTACTGTATAATCTACATAATAATGGGATAAATTCTGATAAATTGAGATTAGAATGACATCCTTCTGCATTTCCAGACATTTGGCTGATTAACAGTGTTTGCATACAACATATAATATTGTATGTTGTCTAAAAAAGACTTGGTTTATTAAAGTGAATTCAATCTTAAAAGCAAATGCTCCATTTCCAACCTAATGACTTAATGCTTAGACTTCCACTATCACTTTCAAAGTATTATGAAAAATCTATAGAAACAACAACAAAACAACAATGGATTAATTGCTATCAGCTAAAAGCAAACATTCTTTTAAGATATATAGCATAGCACCCTCGGTAAAAAGCAAAACCAATACCTAAGTTTATTCTAAGCATTTCTATAAAACGTTTTTGTTTTGTGCCACAATCTTCAATAATTTTAGACATAAAATAGAATATGGTCAGCTGTGTATTTAAAGTTCTGATAGTTATTACATTTCATCATGATGCCATAATGTACATGCTCTCGTGACATTAATGGACTTACTCATTCAGTCCATTTTTAAATGTTAATTGTTTAAAAACATGTTTTTTAAAAAGAGGTCCCTAGAAAATGAGGATCCACTGAGCCGCACAACAATTTAACAACATATATAAATGTATTTCACTGTACATAAAAAATAATTCCCAAATCCAGAAGTTTTGCCATTTCTGGTCAATTTTCAAGAGATGCCAGTGAAAAAATTATGATGGACTCTTTTCTACTTTGATTTTGTGAGGAAGGCTATTATGTTTGAGAAAAAAAACAGATATTTATGGATGATTAATCTCATGAGTGCTCACCTTCTCAAAACCATTTCTTTATTAACCCATATCTCAGACAAGACCCATGTAATAAAAACTCTTCAGACCAGATTCTTTGCTGGAGCAACTACATCGTCAGCAGAGAATTTGTCACTTCACACGCTCTGCAGTTCATCTGAACCAGTCAGCACCATAGCCTCTTGGGAACAGAGTTTATCCTAACAATCAGGAAATCACACACAGATTCCTCCAGTCTGTCACCTTTTGCCTTGTTTTTAAATCCCCTTCATACCTGTAAGTTTTTAGAGCTTAGCGATTCCAAAAAGGGGACTTGTACTATTTTTGTGCCTTTTTTATTGACTGAGATACAGCAAGATGAAAAATATGATGTCATCATGAAGTTCTGGAAAATAGCTGCAAGGGCGGTGAGAAAGGAAAGACACACCAGCACCCCCTGGCAGAAGTAGCTTTCAGACCGTGTAAGAACTTTCTGATTCCAATAATCAATAGAAAAAATGAAATGACCATTTTATGAAGCTTTAGTAACAGATGAGTTTTTAAAGATCAGTTTCTTTTTTTTAACTGATTTCCTACCTCATCCCAACACTTAAATATTCAGTAAACCTGTAAAATAGAGCCAGTCACCAAAAGTTATAGGACACACTTCTCAAACAAAACTGCTTTAGTCATAGCAATAGCAAAAACAAACTCCTTTGACTTTGTGCAACATTCTTCTACAAAAATCAGCTCCAGCCATTTTCCAGCAATAACCTATATACTGATGTAGAATTAAATGAAACTTGGAGAATTGAGCTGGGAGACAAATTGTCAACCAATCATTAATTGGATTTTATGATGTGACTCACAATTTAGCAATTTCCCAAAATTTAATCAGTGCACCCAAAAAGATAAATTAAAGAACAGGCTCAGAATTTGCTAGAGCCCTGTATGAAACAAGGGAAGATGAAGACCTCAGCATCTTTACCACAGAATTTTATGAATGAACAAAGAAAGGATTTAAAAGGCAAGATTAATTTTATCTTGTTTTCCTCACAGCTCCTTTCATATATTTTTTTCTGAGTAGCCAGGGTTATTTTTTTGTTTGTTTGTTTGTTTGTTTTTTTAATGAATGGCTGGACCCAAAGAATTGAATGTTGTCAGCTACTGTTTTACAACAATATCTATACATGGCTGTGGTCAATCTAGATTTGATTTGAATTTCTTCATTACTTTTAAGCCACATTTTTATGATGCCTATTTCTGAAAAACAAAATTGTACAGTTAAGCAACTTCCTTTATATTTCTGTATGGCATCAGAGACATTATTAGAATGTGTCCTTCAGTGAAAAGTACAGAATTTCCCATTTCTCACAATAGTCCTAACTAAAGTCACAATAAGGAATTTTTAAAAATGCAGACAATATAGCATTTTGGACTACAGTATCATAAAACTTCCCCCATGACTCTATTTCTCTTCCCACTCAGACAGTATGGGCCTCCTTTCTCTCCATACATACAATCATGTCACGGCTTTTCCAATCTGGAACAGCCTTCCTGCAGCCCACTTATGTCACGGATTGTCTTAATAAATGGATGGGGCAGGGTGGACATTATGCAAACATTTTTCAAATCTTAAAGTGATTTTGTTCAAGTTTTGGGCAAAGGTCCAAGTGAATTCTTATTTTACCAAATTATTTTGTCTACTGCTAATTCTGGCACGTCATGCTCATGTAATTGTTTACACAATGCAATCCATATGTGCATCACGCAAGCATGCTTAGAAGCTCATTTCATTCCTTTCCCCTGCAAAACTCGCACTGTGCTTCTCTGCAAAAGGCTCTTGGGAATGGGATTTAACACATTCCCTTGGGTCAGACTAAATGAAGTAAGAATAGATTGATCTGGTCCTGACATCAGAGCATTGGAAGATCTTTTAAGCATTTTAAAATTGGTTTCAAGTCTTGAAGTTTTATTAACACTCAACATTAAAATGCATTCCCTTGTAGGTTTTCCTTCCCATATTATGTAGCACCAGCCAACTCAATTACAAAGCAGTAAAAAAATATCATCTTATAAACATACACCTACAGAATAGATAACTGGAATCTCAAAAGTCATGTTTTTATACTTAAATGTTTCTTGATCTCTTCACATAAAAAATTAAGTTAGTTCACCTGTCCATTTGATGGTGGTATAACAGAATGAACATGTTTGGCATGAACATTTGTCAACAAAGTACACATTCCACCCACACAGCTATTCCTTTTGGAAAAAATACAAGTCAAAATTTTCAAACTTGGGTGGCTAAAGTTAAATACCTAAATAAGTGGCCTGATTTTCAGAGCTGTCAAGACCCTGCAGCTCCCATTGAAATTTTAAACATAAGGAGATTTAACATTCATTATGGATCCTACATGCATTATTTTTCTACTACTTGATCTTCGCCAGTAATGGGAATACTTTTAAATAGTCTTGAGTTTGGTTCATTTTATTAGGGATCACATCCTACAGTGCTTACTCAGGCATATCTCCCATTGTCTTACTACAACAGGAGTTTTGCCAGATTAAGGTCTACAGATTTGGTCCTATGGAAATCAACTGTTTGTCTGGACAATAAAAATTACACCCCTAACACTCTTCAACATTTTCCACTGAACTATCCCCTATGGCTGTTTACAGGTAACTGTGAAACACTTGGAGACAATTTTTTTTTCAATTAACCTTTCTGCTTCTATTAAATATTTTTTCAGGGAACTATTTCCCCCAAACCTCCCTAGCATTGTTGAGACAGATCTAGTAAAATTTTGCACACAAGTTAATCCCACCAAAGAAGTGTGTTGGTTTATTATGTCATTACATAAAAGGATCAGTATTTATTATTGAAGGCACCCATATGTAATGAGAAAAGTAGCCTAGTTCAAACTCTTCTTTCTTCCCATTGTCCCACTCCAGTATTGGCACGGGATCACAGAAATGGAAGGACCCTGAGAGGTCATCAAGTCCAGCCCTCTGTGCTGAGGCAGGACCAACTAAACCTAGACCATCCCTGTTCTTAAAATCCTCCAATGGTGGGGATTCCACAAACTCCCTTGGAAGCTTAATCTATAATTTAACTACCCTTATAGTTAGAATTTTCCTAATATATAACCTAAAACTCCCTTGCTGAAGATTAAACCCACTTAATCTTGTATTTGTTTTATGTACAGTGCACATGAAAAACAATCAATCAGTTCTCTTTATCACATACTAGCAGAAATACCCAGCGTTGCTCAGGGTATTTGTAATTGGAAACTGGGATGTAAAAAGACTACAATGTTTTTTATTAATACAAATTTTGTTCAGAAGTCTCATTTTGTCTAATTAATTTCATTATCTTGCATTTAGATGTGGTTTCTCCAATTCAGTTTCGCTTTTTACACGGCATAACGAATAGGGCTCTTTTTAAGAAAAAAATAGTGTATTTAATTAGGTTTGCGCTACACAACATTAAGCTCTCTGGTTATCTGTATTATTACATCATAACTATGTCACAGACAACAGCATGTGTTAACCTGCTGCCCAGATGATGTTATGTGAGCTGTGCAGTTGATGTTAATGGGCTTTAACGAATTTCACCCCTAGGGGGTGTAACAGGTGAGATTTTAAAAAATTTCTATTCCTACTCTGATTAGGACCCTAAAGCCTATAACTGTACAAAATTTCAAGTATCTAGCTGAAACGGTGTGGAAGTAGTAAGGGAACACACACACACACACACACACACACACACACACACACACACACACACACCATTTGACTTTTATATAGAGAGATTTTAACACTATTATCAGATCCCCCCTGGGGTCTTTTTTTCTCAAAACTAAACATGCCTAAGGGTTTTTTTTTAACCTTTCCTCATAAATTACATTTTCAAAAACCTTTCATCATTTTTGTTACTCTTCTCTGGACTATCCCCAATTTATCCACATCCTTCCTGGTCTGTGGGGCCCAGAACTGGACAAAGTACTCCAGCTGAGGCCTCACCAGTGCAGAGTACTTCCCCATGCCTAACGTCTGATATATATTCTTGTTAATACATCCCGGAATTATATTAGCCTTGTTTTCAACTGCATCACATTGTCGACTCATTCAATTTGTTATCCACTATAAACTCCCAGATCATTTTCAGCAGTACTGCTACATCGCAAGTTATTCCCCATTTTGTAGTTGTGCATTTGATTTTTTTCCTCCCTAATTATAGCACTTGTATTTATTGAATATCATCTTATTGATTTCAGATGAATTCTACAAGTTGTCATGGTTGTTTTGAATTATAATCCCGTCTTCCAAAGAGCTGGCAACTTCTCCCAGTTTGGTGTCATTCACAAATTGTATAAACATATTATCCACTCCATTATCCAGTAATTAATGAAAATATTAACTAGTACTGGACCCAGGCCAGACCAATCTGGCACCCCACTAGATATGTCCTCCCACTTGGGCAATGAACCATAGATAACTTCTCTGGGTGTGGTCTGTCAACCATTTTTGAACCCACTTTATAGTAATCTCATCTAGACCCCTTTTCTTGAGTTTCCTTATGAGAATGTCATGTGGGATTATGTCAAAAACCTTACTAAAAATCAAGATAAATCACATTTACTGATTCCCCCATCCACTTGGTCAGTAACTCTGTCAAAGAAGGAAATGAAGTTAGTCTGGCATGATTTGTTCTTGACAAATCCATCCTGGCTATTATTTATTACCCTAAGTGACTACAAATTGCTTGTTTACTTTGTTCCAGTAACTTTCCTGGTATCCAAGTTAGGCTGTAATTCCGCTGGTCACCTTTGTTCCCATTTTTAAAGATAGGTACTATGTTTGCCCTTTTCCCCTCTTCCTGGACCTCACCCAACCTCAAAACTATTTGCTTCAGATAGTTCCTTAAGTACCGTAGGATGAATATCAGCAGGCCCTGCTAACCTGGATACATCTAACTTAGCTACATATTCTTTAACCTGTTATTTTCCTATTTTGGCTTATGTTCCTTCCTCCTTGTTGTTAATATTCACTGTATTAAGTATCTGGTCACCATTAACCTTTTTAGAGAAGAAAGAAGAATAACCGGCATTAAACACTTCAGTGTGCTTCATGTCATCAGTAATTACCTCTCCTACCACTAAGAAGATGACCCGCATCTCCCTTCATCTTTCTCTTGCTCCTCATGTACTTCAAGAACGTCTTCTCACTGCCTTTTAATGTTCTTTGCTAGATGTAACTCAGTTTGTGCCTTAGTCTTTCTGATTTTGTCCCTACATACTTGTGCTATTCTTTTGTACTCCTCCTGCACAATTTGTTCATGTTTCCACTTTTTCTAGCATTCTTTTTTGATTTTTAGGTCATTAAAGAACTCTGATGTGGACATATTGGCCTCTTGCTATTCTTACCATAGAATATCAGTGTTAGAAGGGACTTCAAGAGGTCATCTAGGCCAACCCCCTGCTCAAAGCAGTACCATTCCCCAATTAAATCATCCCAGCCAAGACTTTGTCAAGCCTGACCTTAAAAAACTCTAGAGGAAGGAGATTCCACCACCTTCCTAGGTAACCCATTCACCACCCTCCTAGGAAAAACTTTTTCACTAATTTCCAACCTAAACATCCCTGTAGTGGGGCAGCTGCCCCACTTCAGGAAAAAAAGAGTTTAAAACACTGCAAAGGGCTGTGGCTGGGGGCAAGCAGCTCCCAGGCTGATTGGTCAGACCAGCCACAGCTGTGATTGGGTTAATCAGGGCCCAGCTGGCCCTGATAAAAAGGGCTCAGCATTTGGAGCTGAGAGTGTGTCTCCTTGAGCTGTAGAGACAGACTGGCCTGGCTGCTGGGGAAGCTAGACAGGGTACCCAGGGCAAGCAGGGCTGGGGCAAGGCAAAAGGAGCTGGGGGAACTCCGGACTGGAAACCCCCAGGCTGCAGGGCCTAGTGAAGGTCCAACAAAGGGTACTGGGATTGCAGGGGGCAGCCCAGGGCTACAGAGGCAGAAGCAGCAGGCTAACCCCCCTTGCCTGTGATGAGTGGCAAGGATACTGCAGTCTGCCCCAGTGAACGGGGGCAAGTGGTGACTGGTAGTTGCCTAGACTGAGGCAAGGTGGGGATAGAGGGTGGAGGGTTCCCCAGGGAGGGGAGACCCTAAGACCTGAGGGGCGTACTGCAGGGGTGCAGCACCCAAGGTAAGAGGGCACCGGGGTCCAGAGAGGGTCTCTGGGCCAGCAGCAAGCGGGACATCAGCCTGCAGAGGGTTCTCTGGAGGCTGGATTGAGCTAATTCCCAGATGGACCAGCAGGAGGTCCCGCGGGGTGAGTCGCTGCCCTGTTACACTCCCCCTCTGCAACTTGAGACCATTAGTCCTTGTTCTGTCATCTGCTATGACTGATAACAGTCTAGATCCATCCTTCTTCGACCCCCCTTTCAGGTAGTTGAAAGCAGCTATCAAATCCCCCCCCCCCCTCATTCTTCTCTTCTGCAGACTAAACAATCCCAGTTCCCCCAGCCTCTCCTTGTAACCCATGTGTTCCAACCCCCTAACCATTTTGGTTGCCCTCTGCTAGACTCTTTCCAATTTTTCCACATCCTTCTTGTAGTGTGGTGCCCAAAACTGGACACAGTACTCCAGGTAAGGCCTCACCAATGCCAAATAGAGGGGAAAGATCATGTCCCTCCATCTGCTGGCAATGCCCCTACTTCTACAACCCAAAATGCCATTAGCCTTCTTGGCAACGAGGACACACTGTTGACTCATATCAAGCTTCTCGTCCACTGTAACCCCTAGATCCTTTTCTGCAAAACTGCTACCTAGCCATTCAGTCCCTAGTCTGTAGCAGTGCATGGGATTTTTCTGTCCTCAGTGCAGGACTCTGCACTTGTCATTGTTGAACCTCATCACATTTCTGTTGGCCCAATCCTTCCTATCTTTCCTTTGCACTTGGATAATGTTAAAGGCACTTATTCAAACTGTGCCCTTAAGAAATTGCCCACTCTCCTGAATTCTTTTTTCCTTAGATTTTCATCCCATGGGACCTTGCATACCAGTACTCTAAGTTAAAGTCTGGTTTGTTTTTTGAAGTTTTTCTGTTGCTCTGACTCCTTCCTTTCCTTAGAAACATGAATCTTGTGATCACAATTATCCTTCTGCCTTCAAATTTGCAACCAATTTCTCCCTGTAGTCAGAATCAAGTCTAAAACAGCTGTTCCCCTGGTTACTTCCTTCACTTTCTGAAACAAAAATGTGTCCTCAATACATTCCAATAACTTATTGGAAATTTTGTGTTTTGCTGTGTTACTTTTCCAACAGCTCCCTGGGTAATTGAAGTCCCACATTACTACCAGGTCCTCTGTTTTGGATACTTCAGTTATTTGTTCTAAAAATGTCTTATCCTCTTTCTCTTGCTGATTTGGTATTGCAGGAGATCTGCTACCATTACATCCCTGCTACTTCTTCCCCTTTTATCTTCACACAGAGGCTTTCAACTGGTCTTCTTCTCACCTCTTTCTGGACCTCAGAACAAGTGTTATATTCTTGTCATATAATTCAACACCTCCTCCTTTTTCCCCCCCTGCACAAGCTATCACCCTCTACACCAATATCCAGACATCAGATTTATCCCACCAGCTCTGCGATGCCAATTAAGTCAGAGTTTATCTTATGTTCTAACATTTCCAGTTCTTCCTGTTTATTTCTCGTACTCCTTGCATTATGGGAATTAACTTTACATGAAATAGCATAAACACTCTTGGAACGCAAACATTATTTTAAAAAATACTCGAAAAAGCTCTGTTCTCTAACTTAGCAGCAGCAATTGTGTGGACCCTTAAAAGCCTTTTGAATGCTACATGATAAATATTTGATGGACAACATCTGGCTTAATGACAGAATCAGTTACTGCTATTCAAATGTAAAGACAAGTGGATCAGTACCTTATTGTTTTCAGCTCAGATAACACACAAACAAAACTGACTAGTCTGCTGAATGCTATTTATTTTACTAACTAGTACAACCCATATTAATTGTCAAAATAGGATATAAACACGCTAGTTAAAAAAAGCATTATCATGAATAATTTAATCCAAATCTATCAATATTTTGCTCTGACTGCTTGTAAAAGAATAATTTTCTAACTCTAAATTCAGTGCCCGCAATTGGAATAATGTGCTACACATGTAGATCCAGACAAGGGCAAAAGAAAATATCAGTAGGAGTGGTGGGGACTTAAATTTTCTTCTCTACCTCTCCCTGCTGTCTCTATTTTCTGGTTTCTAAAGACTCTCAGTGATCTGAAAAACTGTCAAGTCATTTTCATTAAAATTAGAAAGCCCTGATTCATGTGTCATTTAGCAGTGCAGGACTGAGGCAGCAAAAGGAAGCAGCAGAAGGTCAGAAACCACATGGATTGATAATTAATATAAATGATCTTCAACACTCTCTTATTATAGGGCTGCCAGGGCAGGTCCTTGTCACCACCTGAAATTCACAATTTCTTCTTTAACTAGGGTCCTGAAGGAACTCCTACAGAAATCTGAAATAAATCTGGGACAAAAGTTGTGTGACAGAGGGGAAAAGCAAAGCTGGACCAGCCAAAGGGAAGATATAGTATACTGACAGCCCATGTTCTGTTGGGAGGAATTGAGTCTCCTGAGGTTCAGTTATTCCAGGGTCTACCCCGGGCTATGAAGAGCTGAACCACGCCTCCTTCATGGGCTTTATTTTAATTTTTTTAAATATGTACTAGAAATGGGACCCAGATGAAAAATCTGGGCCTACAGCTGAACTTCTTTAAATATCAGGGTGTCTGAATTCAAGATTTCAGTCCATTCCAGAGACAGGGCCAGCCACAAAGTTCAGGTTAGGGTCAAATCTGTGGTTTGGTCCAAGCCTTTATAAGACACACTTATGCGATATTACATTCTCCTACAGTTTTTGATCAGCTCAGCTGTATAATTACATTCTACATGTACATTGTACATGACAAATGAAACAAAAAACAGCAGCCAACCATTCCATGGTGTCTACTTTGGAAAATACATAGGCACTACTGCTAACCACCCCAAGTCTCAATTTATTGCATGTTAAACAAGATATATACTGTCTGAAGCAAAACTGGGGAAGGGTTAGGGATGAGAATAAGTCCTTCAAGCAAGAGAAACAGACCACAAATAAATATAGTTTATTTACTGGAGAGGAAGGAAGTTTACCCCAGCAGACAAATTTCAAGTAGTACAAGTCAGGCAGTTTTCTAACAGAGAAGAGATTTATGATGAACAGCCCAGGCTGCAACCAAAGCAACAACAAATGATGCCATTGTCACAGCTGGTCTGATGGCTAGTTCATTCTGCAGCTTATTTTTAAGTACTCCTTCGGGCATCCTCTTGTTGCCTGCAATATTTTACATGGTGGATTCAGGGCAGGCCTTGAAGTACTGTAGTATGATTGTATGATCTTGGGTGGGGCAGTATCAATAGGAGAGTAACTGAAAACAGCTGCAATTGCTTTTTAAGACACTGGCACATGCTGCTTTTATAGGAATTCCTCATCTTTAGGTTGATCACTTTAATAACACATACCTAATGATTTACAAGATTTTCTTTCCTCTGCCTTTATGATGACATAATCAAACATGATTCCTTAAAATATAATGTTATTCAAAAGGGGACTGAAAAAAGTGTTTTAATAAAAAACAGATACAGGTAGTTTTATAAGCCTGCTACTATTTCATATTCAATACTTAAACATAGAATTACATGGTACCACCCTCCCCATCTAGTCAAAGACAGAGTTCTTTTATCTTCTTCTCACTAGGGAGCAAATCCACAATCCTTTCACACAGATCAAGTAAATGTGCTGAGAGCAGCAGTTCTCCACTGTTATCAAGCAAAAGGAAACCTTCAACACTGCCACAGAGTTCTCTGAACACTGCAAGGTTATAAGCGGTCACAGCCATTAGGCCCCTCCTATGGAAAGTGGGAATTGGCCAGTGAACATATGTAATTACAGATCCATAAGCCTTTCATCCAAATCCTACTATGCAATGGAGTGCAGACAATGCTCTGCTCCCTGCAAATGACTTGGGTGTCAATACCATCTCCCCATTGTACAGCAGAACTACAATGACCATACTGCATTCAAGGTACTCCAATCCCACAGAGGAAACCTGCTTATGTCATTATTCTAGCCCAAAATATAGAATAGATATTTAAAATATAGCTATCAGGGAGGGGCAGAGGGGACCAACTTCTACTACAGCAGCAAAGATAATACAATGAGTTTACTGTAATAAGACAAGTCCCGTCTTAAAGTGTTCTGATTTTATTTACACCTTAGGGACCAAATTATGTTATTAGTTCCACAGATTTAAGACCTGAGTAACATCACTAGGGCTTTGTCTAAACTAAAAAATTAGGTCAACATAGCTATGTTTGTCAGCATTGTGAAAAAAACAACAAACACACACTCCCCTGACCAGTGTTATAATGTCCTTAACCATGTGTAGATGCAGCTATGTAGATGGAAGAATGCTTCCATCAACATATCTAACTTCATTTGGGGAGGTGATGATCCTACAGCAATGGAAAACCCCATACATCAGTGTAGGCTGCATCTAAACTAAGGATTTATACTGGCATAGCTATTTTGACATAGCTATGCCAATATAATCTCTGTGGCGTCACTCCACTGGTAACTCAATAGAATCTGGAACTAAATCTGGCTCTAATTAATGCATGTTTGCTAATGATACTATCAGGGATTTTGGGAGGAGGGGTGAGAGGAGAGGTAAAATTACACACATTTCCTCATATAGAACTGTTTAAACAATCAACCTCTAAGAAGTACATTTGATGGGAAAATTTCCTTTAAATTATTCTGGATTAAGTTTTCCAAATGTGGCTTTCATTTGTGCTCACACTTTTTGTTTTGGTATGCTATTTGCGATTTGTGTATGCAGATAAAAGAATTTGGATGTATAAATCCAGATCTAGTACAAAAATGGAAGACTTAGACTTAGGCCAGGTCTACACTACCCACCGGATCGACGGGTAGTGATCAATCTATCACGTCTAGTCGAGACACGATAAATTGATCCCCAAACACTCTCTCCATAAACTCCGGAATTGGCACCCACGATAGGCAGAAGCGGAGTTGATGGGGGAGCAGCAGCCGTCGACTGGTCGACGGCTGCTGAACTTGCTGAACTAGAGTTGCTGAACTTGCATATCATACGTCGACCCCCATTCCAGTGCAGACCTGGCCTTAGACTTCTGTGACCCTTCTGGTCTTGTTCAATTTCTTGATGTTAGTACATTTCAGTTATTCTTAAAATTAAAAAAAAGTTTCTATAGGCTTATAGGAAATTGATTTTTTTGTATTTGCTTATTTATGGGAGGAATACAGATTTCCTAGTGTGCAAACGTATCGTCTTAAACGACAAGGATAAATCATGCAGGCAGACTGTGCATCAAAGTCATGAAATGGGCTACAAATGCAATAAAAAAAATAAGGTGTTCAAAAGTTTAACAAAAGTGGGGGGGAGGGCACCGAAGATACTGCTCACCTGGGATGCCATCTGATCTAGGGCCCGAGTCAGAAGGTCTTCATAGTGCAGTATGGACATGTTAGCACAGCTGAGAGATCCAGGTCCAGCAACTCTAAGGCCAGATTCACAATGCAGTTTGGAAGCTCATATGTGGGCTTGGACACACCAAAACTTCTGGGTGCTAGAGACTTAGGCTCACAATACAGTGTAGGCATATCCATAGGTGCACAGGCTGAGGCGGATTGTGCCCAGAGCTGCTCTAAGTGCTTCCTGATAAGGATGGGGATCTGCTCCACCACAATCTCATGTTCTTAAATGTACACAAATTTAGCTCCGGTACAAAACTGCTCATTTACAATGAGATTCAGCAACTATTTTATTACTCTAGACACACACACACACACACACACCCTAAAATCATTTTGTATTCCTCTGTTTATGAATTTTTGAGTGATAAAAGGATAAGGAGACTTCTGATACCAGGTTCTTGCCATAATGTTAATGGCCAAAGCTCATTAACATGACAACAGTTTGGTGGCCTGTATGTGAAATAAACTGGTGTTTTAGTCCACACATTTAGCCCAACAGCACAGTAGCGCTTCTAGTGCCTACATTCATGTCCTATTTTCACACAATCACAACTATCTCCAGGCCTTCATCAATGCTGCCCTTATCGATGGAGCTCTTATCCAACTCCAGGCTGCAAAAACATCACTTCTTTTCATTCAGATCACACCTGATGATGTACATTTTCTGTGATAACACAAAATAGCACCAATGTTTTAATAATATAAGCTAAAATTAAAACCCTAGTTATCTCCTCCTTTTGGCTTTTCACTTCACCCGGTCTCCCATGCCTATTTTGCTTCAGTTGTAAAGGTTAGGGCCAGGTGCCATCTGGATTCTATGTTTTATTCAACTCCAAAAATACGTCTGGCACTTAAGCAATGATGATGAAGATGAAAACTGGTGTCCACAGTATAAAAATCAGTCATCTACCTGGAATCTGTGCTGACAGTCTCTTTAGAGATGCCATGGGTAAACAGGCACAGCATCAGAGATCTATCTTCTCACATGAGTAGGCTGACCATATTTCCTTGAGAAAAAAACGGGACATTGGGATGGCAAAAACGGGACGGGGTGGGGGGGTCTCACCAGATGAAGTCAGTGCAGTGGCTGCAGAACCTGGGCTGAGGGGTGCTGGGGGGGTGGTTGGGGCTCTGGGGGGCGCTGGGGGGGGGGGGGTTGGGGGCTCTGGAGGGGGCTCTAGGGCCCAGGGGATCTCACCGGATGAGGTCGGTGCAGTGGCTGCAGAACGTGGGCTGCTTGAACAAGCGCGCGGTGACTTTGTGGCTCTTGACCACGTGGATCACCTTCTGGCGCAGCGCCCCCTTGCGGCAGAACAGCGGCTTGGCCAGGCACTCCAGCTTGGTGGGCGAGGTGACCAGCGCCATGGCCCCACCTGGGCCCCCCCCAGCGCCGGGCGTGGGGGGAGCCAGAGGGGGTTCGGGGGGGGGGGATGGATGGAGGAATAAGCAGAACAGGGATGGGGGATGAAGAGGATGGAGGGAGAGAGAGAAGGGGAATGAGGGATGAAGAGGATGGAGGGGATGGAGGGAGAGAAGGCAGGAAGGTGAGAAGGGAGAGGATGGATGGATGAGAGAAGAGATGGGGGTAGGGAGCAAGGGGGATGGAGGAGGCAAGGGACAGTGAGAAGGAGGGATGGAGAGAAGGGAGATGGAAGAGGAGGCAGTGGACGGAGGGGGAGAGAGAAGGGAGGAAGGGAAGGATGGGGAAGGGAGATAGAGAGAAGGAAGAGAGGGATGGAGGGATAGAGAAGGGAGGAAGGAAGGGATGGAGGGATGGAGAAGGGGATAGAGAGAAGGGATGGAGGGAGCGAGAGGAGGCAGCGGACGGAGGGAGAGAGCAGGGAGGAAGGGAGGGATGGAGAAGGGGGATGGAGAGAAGGGAGGGATGGAGAAGGGGGATGGAGAGAAGGGAGGGATGGAGAAGGGGGATGGAGAGAAGGGAGGGATGGAGAGAAGGAGGGAAGAAGGAGGAATAGCGAGAAGAGGAGGCAGCGGGCGGCGGGCTGAAGCCGACGGCGGAGCGGAGCTGTCCGGAGCCGCAGCCGGGGGCCGAGTGCTTCAGCCCGCCGCCCGCTGCCTCCTCTTCTCACTATTCCTCCTTCTTCCCTCCTTCTCTCCATCCCTCCCTTCTCTCCATCCCCCTTCTCCATCCTTCCCTTCTCTCCATCCCCCTTCTCCATCCCTCCCTTCTCTCCATCCCTCCCTTCTCCCCATCCCTCCCTTCCTCCCTGCTCTCTCCCTCCGTCTGCTGCCTCCTCTCCCTACCTAAGGACTAGTATCAGATGTCAAAGTCTCCGATGAGCGCAGTTTCCTCATCGGAGATTTTGACATCTGATACTTGTCCTTAGGTAGCAAGATTCTTCACCTGAGCTCTTGCGAGTCCTGCAAAGAAAGAACTTCCCCCTAGAAAGCAGCTTGGGACCTGCCCCAAAAATGGGACAAAATTGATATTTTTGTCAAAAAGACGGGATGGTCCAGAAATATGAAAAAAACGGGACTGTCCCGTTCAAAACGGGACGTATGGTCAGCCTACACATGAGAGTAGGCCACTTTGCAAAGCTCAAGACACACCAAAGGGTACAGTTACTGTGGTATAAAATGCTCAGCCAATGATTAAGGGATTTCCATTTCCTGGGCAGTCAATATGATGCTTTCCATATGTAATAAATTCACTTAAACTTAATTTTAAGGTTATTCTCCCCACCAAAATAGTTTGATCTGAAAGCAGTTAGAACAGCTCTCCACTTATAAAAAGCAAGAGGATTTCCAATGTTGGGCTAGATCTTAAAGACTTGCTTCATTTTTACTAAAATTTGCCTGAGTAAGGAATGAGTAAGTACTCCTGAATCTGGCCTGTTAATTATAATGAACTCCATTGTTCACCCCCCTGGGAATATGCATGATGCTAAAAATGAAGAAACCTAGCTGAGAAACAGTATTTTGAGCCAAAGGATGTTTATGTAGCAGACTGGCATGGCTCCATAAACAGACATATGCCCAATCCAGTAAAAAATCACATTTTTAATTGCTCAAAAGCATTTTCTGAACTATAAATAAATCTCTCTGATGCCTCAAGCTTATACAAAGACATTCAGTAGCTCTGGAGACATCAAACAGCGCTCCCTCTCTAGTCAGCAACCCAGTTATTCGTCAGTGTACTTTATAATTGACACCTAGAAGTCAATGTGCAGTAAACCTTTGCCAAAAAATGGAAGAAATTATCTCTGTGGTTACAGTATGGATGGAACCTTTCTGAAACACATAGTAACGTACCGTACTGCCAAGACAAAAATTTCAAAAATCAGGAGTCAGGGCCCCCTCCAAAAAACATGAGATTTTTAAAAATTATACATAAAAACATAAGAATGGCCCTACTGTGTCAGACCAAAGGTCCATCTAGTCCAGCATCTTGTTTTCCGACAGTGTCAGGTGCCCAAGAGGGAATTAACAGAACAGATAATCATCAAGTGATCCATCCCGTCAATCATTCCCAGCTTCTGGCAAACAGAGGCTAGGAACACCAATCCTGTGCATCCTGGCTAATAGCCATTGATGGACCTATCCACCGTGAATTTGTCTAGTTCTTTTTTGAACCCTGTTATGGTTTTGGCCTTCACAACATCCTCTGGAAAGGAGTTCCACAGATTGACTGTACCTTATGTGAAGAAATATTTCCTTTTATTTGTTTTAAACCTGCTACCTATTCATTTCATTTGGTGACCCCTAGTTCTTGTGTTATGAGAAGTTATCTACTTTCTCTACACCAGTCATGATTTTATAGACCTCAATCAAATGCCCCCTTAGCCATCTCTTTTCCAAGCTGAAAAGTCTTATTAATCTCTCCTCATACAGAAGTAGTTCCATACCCCTAATAATTTTTGTTGCCCTTTTCTGAACCTTTTCCAATTCCAATATATCTTTTTGAGAAGAGGCTACCCACATCTGCACACAGTATTCAAGATGTGGACTTACCATGGATTTATAGAGAAGAAACATGGTCTCCTCTGTCCTATTATCTATCCCTTTCTTAATTATTCCCAGCATTCTGATCGCTTTTTTGACTGCCACTGCACAGTGAGTGAATGTTTTCAGAGAACTATCCACAATGACTCCAAGATCTTTTTCTTGAGTGGTAACAGCTAATTTAGACCCCATCATTTTATATGCATAGTTGGGTTTATGCCTTCCAATGTGCATTACTTTGCATTTATCAACATTAAATTTCATCTGCCATTTTGTTGCCCAATCACCCAGTTTTGAGAGATCCTTTTGTAGCTCTTTGCAGTCTGCCTGGATCTTAATTATCTTTAGTAATTTTGTATCATCCGCAAATTTTGCCACCTCACTGTTTATCCCTTTTCCCAGATCATTTATGAATATGTTGAATAGGACTGGTCCCACAACAGACCCTTGGGAGACACCACTATTTACCTCTCTCCATTCTGAAAACTGACTATTTAAATCTACCTTTTATTTCCTATCTTTTAACCAGTTGTCAATCTATGAGAGCATCTTCCCTCTTATCCCATGGCAGCTTACTTTGTGTAAGAGCCTTTGGTGAAGGACATTGTCAAAGGCTTTCTGAAAATCTAAGCACACTATATATCCACTGGATCCCCTTGGTCCACAGGCTTGTTGACCCCCTCAAGGAATTCTAATAGATTGGTGAGGCATGATTTTCCTGTACTAAAACCAGGTTGATTCTTCCTCAACAAATTATGTTCATCTATATGTCTGACAATATTGTTCTTTATTATAGTTTCAACTTAATAGTTTACCTGGTGCTAAAGTCAGGCTTACAGGCTGGTAATTTCCATGATCACCACTGGAGCCCTTTTAAAAAATTGGTGTCACAAACTATCCTCCAGTCATGTTACAGAAGCTGATTTAAATGATAGGTTATAGACAACAGTTAGTACATAGTTCTGCAGTTTCACATTTGAGTCCTTCAGAACTCTTGGGTGAATACCATCTGGTCCTGGTGACTTACTGCTATTTAAATTTATCAGTTTGGTCCAAAACCTCCTCTAATGATACTCAATCTAGGACCATTCCTCAGATCTGTCGACTAAAAAGAATGGCTCAGGTTTGGGAATCTCCCTCTCATCCTCAGCCATGAAGACCAATGCAAAGAATTCATTTACTTTCTCTGCAATGGCCTTATCCTTGAGTGCTCCTTTAGCACCTCAATTGTCCAGTGGCCCCACTGGTTGTTTAGCAGGCTTCCTACTTGTGATGTACTTTTAAAATATTGCTATTACTTTTTGAGTCTTTGGCTAACTGTTCCTCAAATTCTTTTTTGGATTTCCTAATTGCATTTTTACACTTCATTTGCCAGGGTTTATGCTCCTTTCTATTTTCCTCATTAGGATTTAACTTCCACTTTTTAAAGAATGCCTTTTTGCCTCTCACTGCTTCTTTTACTTTGTTGTTCAGCCTCAGGGGCTCTTTTCTGATTCTCTTACAATGTTTTTTTAATTTGGGGTATACATTTAAGTTGAGCCTCAATTATGATGTGTTTAACAAGTTTCCACTCAGGTTGCAGAGATTTCACTTTTGGCTCTGTATCCTTTAATTTCTGTTTAACTACTAACCTATATAATAAAAAATCATTTTTGTTCTAATATTTTAACCCCACACTTCCTTCTCAACATATATGACAATCACAGTGAATAAGACCATTTTGGTCCTAGCTGTATGAACACTCACTAGAGAATCCAACTACAAACAGGGCCTATGTTGGAGGCACCAAACACACAGTTAAAAATAAAAATAAAATAAAATAAAAAGGTCTTGTACTGAAAGGCTTATAGTCTTGTGCAAAACATATAAGAATAAATTTGCAGCCTAATTAAACTACATCCAGTGTCTCCTTTCCTTCTTCCAGCACAACTGGGCAAAAAATAGTTTTGAATATTTGCAGGTTTGTGCACTGTTTAAATATATTCATAATTTAAATGGATAAGTCTTATGACATTATCTCCTCAGCCAAACAAGATATAAAAGTAACTAGCAGAAATATATTTTGAGCCAGTTCTGCCAGTCTTCTCTCACATTGAGTAGTATCTTATTCCAAAAGTAGTTCTATTCATTTTGTAACTCAGCATGAGTAACAATAGCTGAATCTGATTCACCGCTTTACTAAAGTGATGTATATTATTTTAAAAATACTACCTGGTTAAGAAGGCTTCTTATTCACAGCTACCATAATATAATTTAGCAACTGGAGTAAGGAACAGCTGGTAAACCTAACAGAATGCAATCTCACTTCTATTAAGGAAAACCAGTTATTCGGTACCAATAAATGAGTAATTTCTCCTGTCCAAGCCAATTAAAGTATAAGACATAACTTTACTTACTCTACTCTTTCATGACAGAAATAACACTATCATTAAAACTGTTTTAAATACATTACGCAAGAAAAACAACAACTCCATTGATTCCCAACAAGGGAAACAGAATTATAGTTTGCAACTGGTGTATTAAACTGTTACTACTTATTCTTTGTCTCAAGAGAGATACTGTAGGTAATAAACCATTCACTAATCAGCCACTGCTTATACAAGCAAGACAACTACCTAAAAAAGCTATATGGTTTTAAAATTACTATAAAATTATAGTTGCATCAAGAGCAGTTCCTAATGCTGTGCTTGATAACTTGGCCTAAGCAGTTTTAAACCACCTCGGTAATCAAATGAAATAACCTGTTATCTGCACGATATGCCCTCCTTATAATTTTTACATAGAGAATGCTACACTTTGTGTTTATATTAATGTCATAGTAATAGTCAATAGTAATTGATTTCAAGACCTATAACCATTAGAGGTAGAGCTGAACAAATAACTGAACTCAATGAATTTTAAATGCATAGGTATTTGTGAATACGTTTTCCATTATTCAACTAGTTCTATGAATGGTTGAATAGTATTTCAGCAAGTAACATGTTCAGCTAATTTTTTCAGTCAATTGAATACCTTTTTTTTAGCTTTAATTGGAGAAAATATGTCATTTTAGAGATGGAGGAGATCTTAGATCAACAGGCAAGAACATAACTCAGAGAAAGGAGAATGTATATGCATTAAAATAGGAGGTAAGAATTAATATTATTGAGTTATTTTAGTGATCACATTTTTCTAGAAGGTAAATATTACAGAATAAAGAGAAAAGGGTGAAAAGGGATTTCATGTGCAATATAGTTCAATACAGTATTTTACTCCCCATTATTTATAATAATGCAACCTCTCAAAACTTTCAAAAATAATAATTCTGCTATGCTGATTTTGTCCATGCCAACCTACTAGCTTGTAGTCATTTTGTGAATGTCTCCTTGGAAGTTGGAGGAGAGAAGACCAACAAAGGAAAAGAACTATAGGGAAGGAGAAGGAAATAGTTGAAAAGCCCAGGGGAAGAAAAAGATGAATGGGAAAACCCAGAGGAATGGGAATGGTGATTGAAGGGTGTAAGTGATAAGTGGATGAGTGGAATGGGACAGAGAGAGGGGAAATGAGGAAAAATGGATAGAAATAAAAAACACAAAAGTAACAATGAGGTGGAAGAAAAAAGGTAAGAACAGAAAGTGAAAAACAAACAAAAAATCCACATAATGAAGGAGAGTAAACTTTAGTGAAAAAATAATTGGTGCGAACACATTAAAAATAGGTAATGAGATTCAGGTATTGTATAGAATAAAAAGTGAAGAATAACAATAAAAAAGGAAAGGAAAATATGGAGAAATAGTGAGATGTTTATTTTTTCTATTTTGTAAAAAGTTTGCTTTATTTAACATTTTGACTCCATGATTTAATGGTGGTTTGGCTGTTTCCAATAAAAATAGTTATAAATTTCCTCCCTTTTATATTCTGTGGACACACACATACATATGACAGGGAAAGATATACATACACACACATACAGTTTAAAAGTCAACAACCTAAGGTATTTAACCCTCCACATTCCACGCATTTAAAGTTAACAGCAATATTCCTAAGTCTATTCTAATACTTTACATTTGGATTTTAAATTCTTTCACTCTTAATACAAAATGCACCAAGACATCACACTTCAGCTAGCTTATGAGCTGTACAGTGCACCAGGACATAAAATTACTATGAAATTATCTGAATTTGTTTAAAATCCAATAAATTAAAAAACAAAACTAAAATGAGAGGATGAGGATGACAGTCAAAAAAATCTTACTTGGTTGTTAGAAAATAACTATACTTAAGTTGTCTATCTTTCTTGCTGGCATGAAAAAGGCAGAAAAAGCAAAACACATAAAATCAACACGGTAACCGGATATTAGCTGGGAAGCTGCACCCGTATTCCGCTTCTAGGCTCACTGCTTCCGTCTCGTGTGTCACCTTTAGCGCTTGTAAGAGAAACTTTAATCCACATCTGGGCATTTACTAATGTTTGATTTTCTCACTGTCCTTCAAACTTTCCACAGTAAAAATGACTGACAGTTTTACTTAGATTGGGATTTCCTAACATTTTGAGGATTTGCTTTTTATGCTTTTTTATTTTAATTTTCAACTCTGTTTTTGATGGCTGCCCTGGGCAATTATGCATCCAAGCATAAATTAATCCCACCCATTGGGCTCCCGCCAAAGCACTGCATTAATGCCACTCAGGTTTTGGGGGGATTGACTGGCTAAAACTACGGGGCTTTGGGAAAGGGAAAATTAAGAGGACCCATAGTGGAAGTTTATGAATTAGTGAATGTTACAGAGAGGGAAAGACAAATGCTCCTTTTTATTCCATAATACATGAGGATGATGAATTTAGATTAAAAGTAAAGGAACAGGACTTGGGATTCCTGAGTTCAGTTCCTGGCTCTGCCACATACTCCATAGACATTTTACCTTGGCCGAGCCACTCGGTTGGAATTCTTGAAAGCACTCAGCATTGACCTAACTCTTCTCCCATCGAAGTCAACAGAAGGCTAGGACCTAATCACATCAGCCACACCATCAGAGGCTCATTCACCTGCACATCGACCAATGTGATATATGCCATCATGTGCCAGCAATGCCCTTCTGCTATGTACATTGGCCAAACCGGCCATCTCTAAGCAAAAGAATAAATGGACACAAATCTCACATCAGGAACCATAACATTCATAAACCAGTAGGAGAACACTTCAATCTTCTTGGCCATTCCATTAAAGATTTGATGGTGTTGATTTTGAAACAGAAAAACTTCCAAAACAGACTGCAACAAGAAACTGGAGAACTGGAATTAATTTTCAAATTGGATACAATTAATCAGGGGCTAAATAGGACTTGCGAATGGTTCTCTCATTACACTAGTTGATTGCATTTCCCTAGTTAATTTACCTTCGACACTATCTCGTGCAGACACAGAAATCCATTTTAAAAGGTATTTTTTTCTCCTGCTGATAATGGCCCATCCAGATTTAACAGTCTCTTAGAATTGGTATGCTAATGTACAACTTTTTTTCCCCTTCTTTTCTGTGTGTATAAATGCATCTTACTTCTGTTCCATTCTATGCATCCGATGAAGTGGGCTATAGCCCACGAAAGCTTATGCTGAAATAAACTGGTTAGTCTCTAAGGTGCTACAAGTATTCCTCGCTTTCTTAAAAGAAGACTATACACTTTTGAAAATTCTGCCTTATTCTTGCCATGCCTCAGTTCTCCATCAGTAAAGGGGTTTAATAATACTTCTCTTCTGCCATCCTCTGAATATCTTGTCTATTATTTTGACTGTAAACTTTGTCCCTCATTATTCTATATGCATGGTGCCTAGCACAGTGGGGCCCCATTCTGGGTTGGATTCTTCACCTGATACTGTAGTCAAAATAATAAATTAAAAGGCAACACATTTACTGTAAAATGGATTAACTAAATGCATTTTCTAACCTACATGTAACTAACATGTGGAAATCAGTGTGGCATGATATTATTTTGAAAATTACTTTGAAGTTTTCAAAAAAGCATCAGCATTTACACTGACAAGGATAAAACACAGTGAAAGTCATGATTAATGAATTAATGGTTATGGTGAGGAAATAGTTGCCATAGTGCAAGACTAGCTTTAACTCCCTTCTCCTGTAGTGGAACTTGGGGGGGGGGGGGTGAGAGGAGAGAACCTCTTTTCCCCATAAAAATATTGTATATGTAGGTGCTCAAACACTACAGTACCATAATAGAGGCCATGTAAATAAGTAAAGAAGATGAGAGATATTTTGAGTTTAATTTCTTTTTTTCACCCCATCTTCAAGCTAGTTTTCTGCATTAATTCTTAGTGCGGCTTATACCAGAAAACAGTACTCTAACATGGCAAAAACAACCTTGTAGTTAGATGATTTCTCTGTATGTTATAAATTGAACAACAATATTACAACTTCCTGAAAGTTTCTATTTCTTGTCTCTTCTCCCCAGTAACAAGAAAGAAGGAGGATACTCTGGGGATGGGAGGCTGCACTTCAGAAAAGTTGAAGATTCCTGAAGGAATCTTTTCAGTGAATTCAAGAAAGAAAAATGCTTGATGCCACTGACTGTGGGACAGGAGGGGAGGATAAATGGTGTAACTGTCAATTGAATTTGCTTACGCGAGACATTGAAACGGTTGCTGTTTTTCAGGAGTATTGTTATTTATCATTAAAACACTTGTAAGTAGGTTACTTGCTGATTAATGTACACTGGTATATGACTTGTTACTCAACCAAGTCACTATAATCTAAAACAGGGGTGGGGAACCTCCGGCCTCCGGGCCATATACGGCCCGCCAAATGATTTGGTCCGGCCCGCAGGCGGCTCTGGAAAATCTGCGCCATAGAGAGGGCTGGACCAACGTCACGGTGGGAGTGCGTAGGCGGGGCGCTGCCCCAGAGCGTCTGTGAGGGCTGGGGACGCGTCGCTCCACCTTGCCCACGCAGGAGTCGCGTCCCAGCAGCGGGACCAAGTGGACAAGTAGGCGTGGGCGGCGGGAGACCGGCGGGGGGGGGGGAAGCGGTGTGCAAGGGGGCGTGGGGGGGAGGCTGGGCTGCGGGATGTGGGGGGGAAGCGGTGTGCAAGGGGGCGTGGGGGGGAGGCTGGGCTGGGGGGCAGGCAAGGGGGCGGTGTGGGGGAGGCCAGGCTGGCGGAGAGGGGGGCAGAAGACTAGGCTGGATGGGGTGGGCGAGGCGTGGGTGTGGGAGGGAAGGAGGTTTGGTGGGAGGGAGGCTGGGCTGGGCGGGTCAGGCATGGGGGGCAGGAGGCTGGGTTGGGAGTGGGAGGGCGGATAGCGGGAGCTGACTGGGGCAGGTGGCAGGACCCCGGCTGGCAAGGGGCCAGCGGGGGAAACCCCAAAGCAGTGCAGGGCTAAGCACTCCGCCTGCCACTGCGTTGGGGTTTCGCCCGCTGGCCCCTTGCCAGCTGGGGTCTCAGCTCCCGTTGCCAGCCTGGGCTTCCTCGGGGGGGGGGGGGGGGTGAGCGGCCCGCAAAGGACATTATAAATGTCCAAATGGCCCTTGGCAGAAAAAAGGTTCCCCACCCCTGATCTAAAAGTAAGAGGCTGGTGTCTTTCAAACTGGTAGTTGACTAGGATGACTCCTTCCCTCCCAAGTTTCTCTTACCTAGTGTTCAGAAGGCCAGACATAAAACAGGAGAACACTGGATCATATGCAAATTGTTTTCCAGAAACACAGATTTTATATTAATATGATAGATAGATAGATAGATAGATAGATAGATAGATAGATAGATAGATAGATAGATAGATAGATAGATAGATAGATAGATAGATAGATATTACACACATATATACACGCACACACACTGCCACCTCGACATAACACTTCCTCAGGAGCCAAAAAGTCATACTGCAGTATAGGTGAAACTGTGTTATATCAAAGCCAGACACGCTGATGCGTTGATCCACTGGAGCACACAGCCATGCCTCCTAGAGTGCTCCTTTACCATGCTATATCAGAATTTGCCTTATATCAGACCGTGTTAAATCGAGGTAGCAGTGTATATATAACATTTTTATTTATCACTGATAAGGGGGGTGGGGGGATAGCTCAGTGGTTTGAGCATTGGCCTGCTAAACCCAGGGTTGTGAGTTCAATCCTTGAGGGGGCCATTTAGGGATCTGGGGCAAAAAAAATCTGTCAGGGGACAGTACTCAATCCTGCTAGTGTAGGCAGGCGGATCCTGCTAGTGTAGGCAGGGGACTGGACTCGATGACCTTCTAGGTCTTTCCAGTTCTAGGAGATTGGTATATCTCCATTTATTTATTTATTTATTTTTATTTATGGTAACAGAAGACCTGTATTCAGAGAGACGTTATAAGGTCTTTATATGGACGTGATGCTACTAATTCAGGTAAGAGCTCTGTAGGAGCCTAATAATTTGAGATGTTTTTAAGTTTGAAGTCTAGATTTCCTAGTTTGTTTCATTAGGGATGTTTATTGAATAAAATGCTGTGATTTTTCATTAACCATCACAGTGGTGCAGTGTATTGTTTGAGAGAGCTGCTGTAGGGAAAGTTTGCTATATGCACCTGGTACCCACAGTATTCAAAACAAAGCCTATAATTTAGGCAACATTTTCAACCTGCAGCATCAGCCCCAATAGGGCCCCATATAATATCTCCTTTTCCTTCACTGGAAGAAGTTTACTTTTATTCTTCACCCCACCACTCACTTGAGTAAAAATAAAATGTTTCTTGAAGAGCGATACTATTGTAAATAATAGTCCTATGGTGAACTGGGGGTACAATAACTGCTTTAATACAAGAGTTTGAGTCAAGCCACATATGGAGAGCTCTGAACTGCAGGGACCAGTTCAGAAATCTACCCACTAAAGCAGCTCCCACAAGTTACTGAGTGACAATACATATCACCAATAAGACTCTTTTTTTGAAATATTACCTTACCACAGCAAATGTTCATTGACTGTTCAATGATCCTGAAGTTACAATATTGTTGCCTAGAAACTTCTGAGAACTAACTTTTACAGATTAACCCATTTTTTGTTGCAATACACCCCATGGGAGTAACAAGTATCCTATTTCTAAAATGGATTTTGTCTTTTCATCTCTGGAATCCTATATTCACATTTTAAAGTGCATCTGTTACATGACATGTGGGTGATTTTATCCATGGTGCATTTAGGGCTCGTCTTCACTCCCGTAGTGCGGGATCGATCTTCTGGCAATCGATTTATCATGTCTTGTTAAGATGTGATAAATCGATCGCTTGTGGCTCCCCCGTCGACTCCGGAATTCCAGCTTGCCGGGAGGTGCAAGCTGGAGTCGACGGGGGAGCGTGCCGCCGACTGCCACTGCCGTGGGGACGGCAGGTAAGTCGGCGGCAGATACTCAAACTTCAGCTATGTGATTCACGTAGCTGAAGTTGCGCATCTGCCATTGATCCCCCTCCCCCCAGTGAGGACAAGCCCTTAGTTATTCTACGGCTGTAAAACTGGAAGAAAAAAAAACGTTTTCAATATCATGTTAATGGGCAGATCAATGTGGTGCTGATGTCTTTATAGGTAACTAAAATATACATTGTTAAAAAAGTATTCCATAGTTGAATTTAATCAGATCAGTTACTAGGGAGTACTCACTTCAAATCCAGATTCAGTGAGTTTACATGACTATTACAAAACAAGCTCACTTACCAGAGGAAAAGTTTAAACCGATGAAAGTATACTGAAGAAATACCTGTAGGGCTCCATCTTATGCCACCTACAAGATTTTTGTACATATTATATGTTATGTGCCTTTAAAAAAGGCATCAGGGAAACTCTTACCTTGCATCGTTGTTTTTGTGGGTTCTGAAAACAGAGGAATGAGCAAGAGGTAGATGAGGTAGACAAAAGAGAGCCCATTGTAACGGAACACACATGCTGCAATGGAAAAAAGAGAGAGTATGTTTGTTAATCTGGCCAGTCTACCTGGGAATACTTAAGCTTAAATACAAATTGCATTTACCATGAGTTGCGTATTTGACTAATGCTTATAGCTACTACACAATTTCTTCACACAAAAAGATAATTGTATCCTTCTCTGTATTTGTTCTACATAATCTCTAAAGGTTCTATTTAAGGAAGAAATATAGTGATTCAAAACATGCCTGCAGTGTTATAAATTTCATTTTAGAAGATGGGTGGTCTTGTGGTTAAGGAAGAAGAGTCAGGAGATCTGGGTTCATTTCCCAGATGCACCACAGTCTTCCTGTTTGACCTTGGATGAGTCTCACTTGTTATCTGTCTCTCTCATTTTTCTCATCTATAAAATTGGGATAATGCTATCTACCTCTCTGGAGTACAGCAATATTGAAATCATGAATATCTGAGATCCTCAGGTAGAAGGCACTAAATTCATACATTATTATTACTACCACTAAGGAATGAAGAAGATATGCTAATAAACTAATAAAGTTATTCAATGTATCCAGTGAAATTAAAGTCTTTTTCTCCATTTTCCTCCTTTTCTTTTTGATTATGCAGAATAGAATGCAATACTTTATTATAATTATTTTATTTTATTTTTCATCACACAATTCTGGAACCAAAACTTAACAGTAAGTGCTTATACTTTACAAAGCACTTTGTTCACTCCAGAATTCTTCTTAAGACCAGAGGTAAACACCAGATGGTAAAACTGAACAAAAGATCCTGTAGTGAGAAAAAACTGTGAAACCCCCATGTAAGATCTTCATGCCAGTGCTATTTTAAAATCTCATGCCGATAGCGTAAATACAAGGTGTTTTGCAAAGGATGCAGTTTGTTAACTTCTTTCAGTGTTTCTTTTTTCATATGTTCAGCATTACTGTACTTTCACTGAATTGGATACTTTCAGAGACATTTGTTCAAGAAGCAATATCATTAGAGACAGTGTTTGCAACTTCAGAGCCGTACATGCAGGCTATACTGCAAGTCAAGTATATGGACTTCTTTATTAAGAACTCAGCAGGATGTAATCCAACTGCATGGCAGATGTTAAAACATTATGAGACCTACCGCATTCAGCTTTTCCTATGAGATAAGCCAAATACAGAGGAATAAGGAGAAAAAAAATTCCTATTTATTTATACCACAATCATGGAATGTACATAAAATCATCAAATCAATTCCCTCAACTAATTCCAAGATGACTAACTTTTGGAGGAAAGGTATTGGCTTACTCTGTCCATTCTGTTGCAAATTTGTTTCCTAAATAAAGTTAGATTTACTAAGCCAACTTCATCCCTGGTGTATCATTATAATCTTGACTAGGGCTATACGAAGAATGAATTTGGCCTAGACTCTGCATGTAATCAACACACTTTAGATTTAGCCCGTTCTGATTACCATAACTTCTGTCCCACCCTACATATAAATGGTACAACAAAAGAAAAGTTTTGTTATTAAGTAACCCAAATTACACAGGAATTGTAATTTATAATTGCAAAACCGACTAGTGTTTTGTACAACATCAGTGTGTATGGGATTGTGTGATTAATATCTAAACTGAAAGAGTTTAGCTATGAGGCGTCTGTGACCTTCGGAAATAGCCTCAACTAGGACTGCTAGCAAGGAACTCCCAAGTTCTGTTTCCAGACAATATTAATTCTGTCTGTTATCATCAACATATCAATAAAGCCTAAATTTTCAAAAAGAATCCACTAAGTTTAGGTGCCCAATTGAGATTTCTAGGGCCTGATTTTCAGAGGTGATTACCACCCACAACTCCAGCTGTAATCAATGGGAGCCAAAAGTGAATTTACTGTTCCTCTGAAAAATCAGGATCCAATTGTGTTAAATTTGGAACAAGTTAGGTGTTGCATATCTGCAAAATGGTATAATGTTTAGAACACAGGTCTGGACCCGATAACAGTTTTCAAGCACATGAAAGTTTGCTACAAGGAGGTGGGAGAACAATTGTACTCCTGAACCTCTGAGGATAGGCCAAGAAGCAAAGGGCTTAAATTGCAGCAAAGGAGATTTAAATTAGACATTAGGAAAAACATCCTGTCAGAGTAGTTAAGCACTGGAACAAATTGCCTAGGGAGGTTGTGTTATCTCCGTTTTTGGAAGTTTTTAAGATCAGGTTAGACAAACACCTGTCAGGTGTTTATTACTTAGTCCCGCCTTGAGTGCAGCGGACTAGACTAGATGATCTATTGAGGTCCATTCCAGTCTTTCATTTCTATGATTATATGTTGTAAGAGCTGATGTTTGTAAAGAGCTGTGACAGTGGAAAGTCATATAATATTTTAGGTATGTTCAACTGGAATAAGGAGTTAAAGCTTCCTGTTGATCTGTAAAAACTGGGCCAAAATTTTCAGTCTTTTTTCATTAAAAGTCTTATAAAAATAACTTTTTAAAAAAAAAATATTTTAACCAATTAACTAGCCTGCAGGTGCTATCACAAAAATAAATAAATAACTAATAATTATAAAGAAATGTTTGCCAATTTTTCTAGCATTTAATATTTTAGTGGCTTAATGATGTTTTGCTGTACCGCACCTTTCAACAGATGCTGTATAAATGCATTTAGTTATTGTCAAACTATTTCAATGACCCAATTCAGCAGCTCTTAATCACATGAATAGTCCCACTGATTTTACTATGTTAGTACATTAATATCCTCCCTCTGAACAGACAACAGAGCAGGGCTGCCTCTTTTTTTTAATGTTTGTACAGTGCCTAACACAATCAGGTTGGGGAAACTACAAACACTCATAGTAATAAAAACAATAGGTTCCACACTCAGTCTTGTCTACCAAAGCTTTCAGCAATGTGCTGTAGAATTTTGTAGAATTTACACATTCTTACGGTCCAGCCCTGAGAACCAGTGAGCAGTAGTAACCACCACTGAAATCAGCTGCAGGCTCATATAAGGCTGTTAATGCAAGTGTGATTGGCACCCATGTCTGAGTATCCAGGTTCACCTAACTCAGGTGTGAGTGTTCCCACCTGTGTTACTGTGTCCTCTCTAGGTATGTCTACACTGCAGCTGGGAGCAAGCTTCCCATTCCAGACAGACAGACTTATGCTAGCGAGGCTCGAGCTAGCAGGCTAAAAATAGCAGATGCTGGGGCTCGGACTGGAGCTCAGGATCTCAAGCCCATCCAACCCACTAGCCAAGCTCCAGACTGAGCCATAACATCCTCACTGCTATTTGTAGTGCGCTAGCACGAGACTCGCTACCAGCAGCAGTGTATACATGCTCCCCTGTTTCCGCAGATGCCTGTGTGTCTGGTGCATGGTTCTGAGATGCTCCAAGATTCTCTCCTTGTCTATCCAATAGCAATTGCAGGAAGGGCATTGGAGGACTATCAGCACTTTAAAAGTGTAGTCTGCATTCTCACAGCTCGCGTTACAGCAGAGCTCGGGTTCTAATCCATTCCCCCAGGTTAAACCAGCCTAAATTAAAGCACCTACCAACCTGGGTCAGAGGTTTTTCTGTGTGGATGGTAGGGAGCTTGGGTTAAAACCTGAGCAAGAGCCTGTGTTAATAGTGCAGTGAAGAAATGCCCATAATAACAAAGGATACCTGTGATGCACAGAATGCAATTAAACCCATCCTCTATATTCAGAGTTAGCAGTTATAGGCTCTGATCCTGCAAAAAAATTCATGTAAGCAGAGTTTTACTCCTGCACAGAGAAGCCAACACAAGAATAAGGATGCACACACGAATACCTTTGCAGATCAAACCCATAACAATCAGTATTTTCCCAATATATACTTGTTTGCTTTAAAAAAAACCCAACAAGACTATTTATGCTCCCGTTATTGGATGTAAATCAAGCAAATAAAAATATCCTTACTAATCTATATATTTTTATACAATACACTGAACAACTGTGAAAAGAATTATAATGAATGTGATAACAGGAAAACATCCCCAAGCCCAAAGTGGTATATTTTCTTGTTAACTGATAAACACCTCTGTACAGTTTAAAGTATGTATTACATGTAGACATCTGCGCTTCGATAATACTTTAGTGCCACTCCCTGTCAAGTGTAAGGTGGATACACATAGCATGCACGCATAAGCAACAAAGACTAATCTAAATTGTATCTTCTTTCCTGTATTATCTGTATTTTAATCACATTCCTCGCCACAGAATCTAAATGCCATTAATGAAAAATATCCAGAAATGTGATTCCTCCCCAGCATTTTCACTGTTAGGGATACTATGATGGCAGTGATATAATTTTTTTAAAAAGCAAAAATGCAAATACTAAGGTTCTGCACATTCAAACGTTATTCTATTACAAGTGAACTCCACTCTAGTGATGTCTCAGCTTAGAATTAGCTTCATTATTCACTTGGAATGAGTGCTGTATATCATATAAACCAGACTCCCCTACAACCCTTCTGTTTCAAACACTTTTCTTTTTAGACCCACAGGTGAGAAATGCTGTGCCTGACACCAGGAGACACAAAGAGACACTTATTTTTAGCAAATTAGTTACTGGCAGTTTCCTTTATCCCAGTTATCAGAATCTTGAACATAATACACAGCTGCATAACATTTTCAAGCAGACTGCTAATATGCACATTATTTTCAACAAAAAATGACGGATGTACAATATTTCAGCTTTTGGGCACCAGATTATTTGTTCAAATGTCTGAAAAAATACACTTGCAAATAAATTAAGCTTACCCTTTGTCACAACTAATTGAGCACCGCTGTCTATACACAGTGAAAGAATGATACAAATTCTGCCCTCAGCTCATTCGGTGTCAGTTGAGTTTCATGGAAGTAACAGTGCAGATTTTGGCCAGAAATTCTAAAATGTGCAGTATAGAAATACCCTTTAAAATAGTTTTACCACAGGTTTTTGTTAAAAAGTTAACACAAAATGATTATATAGATAAAACAGGATTAGGGGCTAATTCCAGTGTTAGAGCATAGCATAAAGTATAAGTTTTCAACATTCCTAAATCACTACAGCAAATATTTATGATCAAACTCTGAAGTACTCTAATAAAGCAAGCAAAAACCAAGAGTCATATTAGGCTGAATTATACTTTTAGAATATGAAACAAAAACCTATCAGATTCTGGCTACTGTTTAGGAACAATTCCTTAGATATCTTTCCACAGGCATTAGCAATTACAGCATTTATTTTTGGTCAAATTAAGAGGAGGAATTAATATGCTCAGAATCTTGAAGATTAAAACTTTTCATGTTATTTCAACATAATTTTAGTACAGTTAGTGCAATTCATTTTTAGATGTTAAATGTTGATTTTTGTTATTTTCCTGTCTCATTACATTCTAAAAAGTAAAGACTCTACTGAAAAATGGCATATGTATTTTGATATGTGATTTAGCAAAGACATTTTAAAACATTAAAAGCTGTTATTTAATTTTGTTTAAATCAATGTATTTCTAAATAGCATGTCTCTCCAAAGAAATGGATCTTTCTTTACTTTGGTTGATTAGCTTGTTGTGGATTCTTGTTTCATTTTTAAAATATTAATTTTTAGCAATATTAATTATGTATATTGCAGTAGTGCCAAGAGGTCCTAATCGGAGATCAGAGCCCCCTTGTACCAGATGCTGTACATACACAATGAAAAAACCTGCCTGTAAGTAAATTACAGCTTGCCAGGGGAGCATGAAGAAATGTTAGTTCTAGAAAATGGAGGCTGTTCAAATGATTGCTATTTGCTACCATATACCATTAACAGAGAATTTTATTTAAAAACTTAAGCACAAATAACCATTAGCAATATTTCCTTACAGACTGTTCTAAATTAACATTTAACTTCAGGTATGTCTAGACTTAACACACTACCTACAGTGGCACAACTGCAGCATAACTGATGGGAGAGGTTATCCCATCAGCATAGGTAATCCACCTCCCTGAGAGGCAGTAGCTACATAGATGGAAGAACTTCCATTGACCTAGCTCTGTCTACGCCAGGGTTAGGTCATCTTAACTATGAAACTCAGGGGATATTGATTTTTCACACCCCTGATTGACATAGTTAAACCAAATTAATTTTCTAGTATAGACCAAGCCTTAATAGCTAGACGGATGAGTGCATTATGCAGTATCAGGCTGAAGGCACATCCTATACATAATCCATCCTAACTCAAACAGGGAAGCCAAATAAAATTGTATATCCATATACTTTAGTCATCATTTAACTTTTAACGTTCAATACAATTCTGCAAACAACTATATGGTAGCTGTGTCAAGAAAAGGTTCTTGAATTTAAAAGGTTTTCTGTTGCTCCTTTGCATGACTCTTCGGATACATGTGTTTATCTTTTTCACAAACATCAAGACAATGCTAAAAGCTGGTATACTTGTTTATTTGAAAATTTCAGTATGCAGAATTGTGTGTTCTTCCATCTTGTCAGTTATCACACAGCAGACTTTCTGGACAATTTTAAAATTTCTTCAATCAGCTAAATAAGAAAATCTGGAGGACAAACAGAATTTATATATTAGAGAGAGAGAAATGCTAATGGATTTATATCTCCTTGGTCTTTTGAAATAATACCCACGCCCAAGTAAGAAAATATTCTATTTTCTAATCTGATTGTCTAAAACTTTGACAATCTTTGCAACCTGGGGTCCATCTAACCACTAAAATACTTTGAATTGCAAGTGTACTTTGGCATTGCGGATGTCTACTGCATCCCTATTTGTAAGTGATAACTGTGGCAAAAACCGAAGATGGTAGCAAAAAAAAGAGTGAAGGACATAGCCAGCATAAGACAAAATTAGCCAGCCACTCAAATTGTTTTCATATTTACCTTACATTAACAGCAGTGGCTTTTTAGTAATGGAATTAATTTACTGCCTGCTATCGCTTCCTTCTTTCAAGAACTATATAAAAATAGATTTTTTGTAAGCTTTTACTGTAGGCTTGAGTAGATTATATATTATTCTTGGCAACATCCTCTCTGGACTGATGTGTGTGCATTAGCATGAAGAGGAATTGATCCAGCCAACTATAATGAAGTCATATTTCTTCTATCTTCAGCAGGATATTGCATAGCTCTTGCATCTTGTTTAACAACTTTACAGTTGAAAGTTTATTAAGGCAGCTCAGGAAAGGTAGCTTCAAGGAAGATTGTTAGCTATAGACTTCATTTTGGTTCAATTTTCATACTATTTCACCAGGAACAAAAAAGGTATTGCATAAAAATCTTCATTTGAAGAAGTGCTTCTGGCAAAACATTTAGCACACTGCAAAACAGTGTTGTGGGCTGAAAGAAAAATCTGATGATGTTCACACCTTAAAATATTCAGTCAATCCCATGGAAATCTATTCTTTTTTAAAGCAAATTGAACATTGACCTGAGCTTTCAACAAGAACTCAATGGAGTGATGTTGCTCAACATTCACCCAAAGCTGAAGATATTGGGCACCTATCTCCTGTGGGCCCCAGCCTATAGCTATATTATTAAAACCCCAGCCTATAGCTATATTATTTTCATTGTTATCCCCAAAAAGAAAGTTATCAAAAAATAACTGCCTGCTGTGAGAAACAAACTCCCTATAAAACATGAAACTCAAAAGTTCTACCCACTTTACATTTGCGGTTCTTTAAAATACAGTCTTGTGTACATAAGCTAGAGTTGAAAAGGAAAATACTGAAATATGTGACACTTAGTGGAGAACATAATTTGTGGAGCACATCTTCTAACTATGTTGGAAGACACTTGGATGAATTACTACAGCAGTGAGAAGTTATTTTATAGTAAAAAAAGCATTCACAGCTAATTGTCCAAGGAAAGCAAGATAGGATCCATTCTTGCAGGCCCAAGGCAAAATTATCAACCATGCCTCCTTCACCTAATCATAAGGCAGAACGCTTGATATTTGGCTGGTTTCTACTATACAGAACACATGAATAGGAAGACTATAGGTTTATAAGGTGCCTAGAACAATGGGACTCGGGGGCCATGATTAGGACTCGTAGGTAGTATTGTAATAGAAATAACAAATAACGTGTCTCCCTTTTTCAAATCAGGGTGCTGCATATGACAATGGTGCTCAATAACAATCCAAAGCAGTGCGGACCGATGTATGTTCATTTTTATCATCTGAGTCAGATGCACCAGCAGAAGGTTGATTTTCTCTTTTGGTGGTTGGGGTCCTGTAGTTTCTGAATCAGAGTGTGGCTCTTTTGAGACTTTTGAAAGCATGCTCCACACCTCATCCCTCTCCGATTTTGGAAGGCACTTCAGATTCTTAAATCTTGGGTCAAATACTGTAGCTATCTTTAGAAATTTCACATTGGTATCGTCTTTGAATTTTGTCAAATTTGCAGTGAAAGTGATCTTAAAATGAACAACATGTGCTGGGTCATCATCTGAGACTGATAGAAGATGAAATATATGGCAGAATGTGGTCAAATTAGAGCAGTAGACTTAATTCTTCCCCAAGGAGTTCAGTCACAAATTTAATTAAACGTATTTTTGTTTACAATACTCTGTGTGGTGAGGGAGTGGTCTTATGCCCTTTTAACACATGGGGAAATGAGATAAAGATTAAGGTCAGACATTTTACTAATTTTTGGATGTCCAATCTTGCTTTTTCCAAAGTACTTAGTACTTAATATATAAAGCACACAGACTTCAGTCACAGCTGTGAGCATTCAGCACTTCTGCAAGACAGGCCCCAGGATCTCTCATTAGGCATCCAGAAAATGAGAAACATAATTAGTGACCATTTGGTTTAAGAGTCTTGCCTAACATCACATAAGAATTCAGTGGCAGAAGCAGGAATAGAATCCAACAGAATCTAAGCAAAAAAGTGAAAAATAACTAAAATACTAAGTTGTGCCCAAAAATGTATTATATGGATAAGAATGGCATTTTTATCATCCAGCTACTAAGATTGCTCTGTTGGGTGCAGAAAGGACTATTGCAGCCCAGTCCCCAGGCAGAACCAGACAATCTACTTCATCGTTTTTATTAATACTGCAAATACAGCATAGCTTATATTTATGACAGTGTTAATAAGGTAGTAATGATTCAGCTATGGAAGTTATGAGCAGCATTTCAAGGCATGGTCCAAGTCCAAGCAGTGTAATTATTTAAAATTTCACGGTTTCAGTTCTGTTCTAGCATATCAATCTTTAAACGACGGGGAAAAATAAAAAAACAGCTAAGAAACTACTGGATTTTCCAGAACTACTCACCATTGGCCTAATTCAGCTCCTGTCGACGTTAATGGGAGTTACACTGTGTTTTTGAAAATCTTACAATACTTGCAGAAGATTAAAGAAATCAACTAAGCAGGACTGAATGAAAAATGTACTAGTGATAAGCTAGTGTAAAATGTTGCCCGATTTGACAAATATTGTAACTAGTATCTTTGCACATTAATCCACAGTGCAAGTGATGGAAGATCATTTTTACATTTGTGATGCCATTAAATAATAGATGCAGAAGTTTGAAGACAAAGAAAATTTCCATCTATACCACAGAATGGAAATCCCAAATGTGAACTGAAGCAAAACTTTCCTAGAACAGAAATTTCAGGTTTAAGTTGATTTTACTGAAATCTACTGCATTTGTGAACAAGTGACAGTGGGAACAGTGATAATGGCACCACTCACATGCTTAAGTATGCACTTAAAGGCTTTTCGGGATCAAGGCCTTGTTGTACAAGAACTAATGCCCCAATTTTGCAAAGATACATGGAGATAGACGCTGTGCTCATATGGAGCCCCGCTGAATTTAGTGTGGATCCATATGAGAAAAACAACTTGTAGGACACTGGACTAAGATTGCTCTGTTGGGTGCAGAAAGGACTATTGCAGCCCAGTCCCCAGGCAGAACCAGACAATCTACTTCATCGTTTTTATTAATACTGCAAATACAGCATAGCTTATATTTATGACAGTGTTAATAAGGTAGTAATGATTCAGCTATGGAAGTTATGAGCAGCATTTCAAGGCATGGTCCAAGTGCACTGAGTGTGGGATATAAGAGCTCGATAAAGCAATAGCAGTTTACATACAAAATGGGAGTGGTTGCATTCAGCAGCTGCAGAAAAAGAGACTAATATGCCCTCAAATTATTTTGCTGTATTTTTTAGCATTCACTATCCAAGCAGACAATGTGCATTTTCAAGAGCAATAAGATTTGAAGACCGCATCCCTGACTGAAGTAAATATATTTTGCAGTGATTAAACTTGAATGAAATTTTCTTGATTACATTTTTTTCACCCAAAAAATGCATATTTGGGTGGATCAAAACATTTTGTGAATTAATTCATGTCAAACTGATTTGTCTGGAAACAAAATAAAAATCAGAAAAAGTCAAAACATTTTGTTTCAATATTTTCAAATGAAATATTTTGAGTTTCTATTTTGAAATGACTTTTCAATTTTGCTTCAATTTTGTTTTGAAAGGGTTAAACCCCTCAATAATTAAACAAAATATTTCATTTCAGTTTGAATAGAACATTTCATTATTATTTTTTTCACCAAAAAATTCAAATACAGTTCATTTTGGGTCGACCTGAAACAAACATTTGAAGGATTTTTCACTTTTTGGTTCAGACACCAAACCAAAAACTCAGTTATTCCACAGCTCTAGCAGAGATGTATTAATGTTTTACTATGTATTTTTCTAGTAACATTCTTAACACCAAGAGTGAATGAGAATAAAAATGCAATCTTTTCCTCCATTTCTGTGTGCACTATTATTTATTTTCCCTTTTAAAAATACCTATCTCATTAGGCAAATTTTGATGTCTGACAATTGTCTGTACTCCCATTGCCTTACATGACATCTGCAGGTATGGAATTAAAAGGAAAGTTGGCCACAAACTGCATAATTTTTTATGGTTTGTTCCTCCGTTTGATGACCCTTACATTGATTATAAAATAATAAAAACAAAGAATTTGTCTACATTACATAAACTATGAGAGTAACTCCATAGTGGAGATTTAGTCTAAACCAACATAAAGGGTTTTTCCATCCGTGGAGGAACACCACCTGCCCATGCAGTGGTAGCTACATAGACATATGTACTTTCTGTCAACATAGCTGCGTATGCATTGGAGATTAGGTTGGCATAGATGTGTCGGTCAGAGGTGTGAAAGATCACGTCTTCCTCGTCGCTGTCTGGATAATACGACCCACTATTAAGAAGTTGAAAAAAAAAAAACTATTCAGATAAAAGTGGTGCTTATAAACTCCACTAGTCTTCAACACTTTGGGCCAAATTCTGCTTAGTTAAACCACACAGGTTCAACTTCTGCTCAGTTACACCAGTGTAATCCTAGAAAAGTCAGTGGGTCTGGCTAGGTAGAGAGCAGAAATGGCCCTGTGAGAATAAATTGTTCAATATTAGAGCAAAGTTACCTTTCGGCATGAACTTCTCTTTTCATTACCAGTTTCTACCATTATTAAATATCAAACACCAGATATCCAGAAAGTAAAGTTTTAGGATTTATTTAATTTGCTATCCCTCTATACTATTTTACAAGTCCCCCTACCATACCATGTTCTTATCCTTTTGCTTTTGTCACAAGAAAAACTCAACTACTTCTCCCCAGAGCTTATCAAGGTAAGAATCTTGGTAATCATAGAAGCATAAAAACATAGAATATCAGAGTTGGAAAGGACGTCAAGAACTCGTCTAGTCCAACCCCCTGCTCAAAGCAGGACCAATCCCCAACTAAGTCATCCCATCCAGGGCTTTGTCAAGCCTGACCTTAAAAACCTCTAGAGGAAGGAGATCCCACCCCCACCCCCCAGGTAACCCATTCCAGTGCTTCACAACCCTCCTAGTGAAAAAGTTTTCCTGTAGATCCAACCTAAACCTCCCCCTCTGCAACTTCAGACCATTATTCCTTGTTCTGTCATCTGCTATCACAGAGAACAGTCTAGATTCATCCTCTTTGGAACTCCCTTTCAGGTAGTTGAAAGCAGCTATCAAATCCCCCCCCTCATTCTTCTCTTCTGCAGACTAAAAAATCCCAAGTCCTTCAGCCTCTCCTTGCATCTCATGTGTTCCAGCCCCCTAATTATTTTTGTTGCCCGCTGCTGGACTCTTTCCAATTTTTCCACATCCTTCCTGTAGTGTGGTGCCCAAAACTGGACACAGAACTCCAGACGAGGCCTCCCCAATGTCGAATAGAGGGGAACAATCACATCCCTCAATCTGCTGACAGTGCCCCTACTTACACAACCCCAAATTCCATTAGCCTTCTTGGCAACAAGGGCTCACATTTGACTCATATCCAGTTTCTCATCCACTGTAACCCCTAGGTAGTGGTGGGCAAACCTTTTGGCCCGAGGGCTACATCGGCATTGCGAAACTGTATGGAGGGCCAGGTAGGGTGATCCTGTCCCTTTCTGAGCCCCTCCCACTTCCTGCATCCTATCCACCTCATGGTGGGCCATGAACGCTCACAAAATTAACAAATTCAGAGATATTCAAATAAACTCTGTTGAAAGGGTGGTGAGGTCATACCTTAAGAATGTGGAGTTTTACCTCCAGAATCTTCCCTGAAGATGGTGCTAAAAATGACTAGCTATCAACGAAGAGCAGGGTGAAGACCAGCAAAACAGCAGTTCTGATCCCCAGAGCTGGAGGGGAGGGGGGCCATCCACCAGGCCCTCTCTCCCAGGCTGAGCTCCAGCCTGCTTCTCTTGGGCTCCAGGCGGAGCTCCTGGCCAGCCGCCGGCTGCTCTCCCGGGCTCCATGCGGGGAAGAGTGCCCAGCCAGCCGTGGGCCTGCTCTCCCAGGTTCCGGGCGGATCGCCAGCCCCACTCTCCCGGGCTCAAGGCACCCAGCCACCAGCGGGTCAGCTGTCCCGGGCTGTCAGCGGCACACCAGTCCCACTCTCTGGGCAGAGTGCTTGGCCAGCCTGGACCACCTGTTCTGGGCTCCAGGCGGCGCACGCGGCCAGCCGCGGGCCTGCTGTCTGGGGCAGCGCGGCTGGCTAGACGCGGGCCAGCCCCGCTTTCCAGGCGGTGCCCACCCCGCAGCAGGCCGCTGTCCTGGGCTCTGGGCGGCCCGCCAGCCCCACTCTCTGGGCGGCGCACCCAGCCAGCCAAGAGGCCGTTGACTCCAGTGTTGTGCCAGGCCGGCTGCGGGGCCGCTAACTCCTGTATCGCGCCAGCTCCGCTGTGCAGGCGGCGGGCCCAACCAGCAGCCGCCCACTCTCCGGGCCACTCTCAGAGCACTGGTCCCACTCCCCCTGCAGGAACTCACAGGCTCAATAAAAACGTCTCACGGGCCACAAGTTGCCCGTGGGCCGTAGTTTGCCCACCCCTACCCTAGGTCCTTTTCTGCAGAACTGCAGCCTAGCATGGGATTCTTCCATTTTAAGTGCAGGACTCTGCACTTGTCCTTGTTGAACCTCATCAGATTTCTTTTGGCCCAATACTCTAACTTATCTAAGTCCCTCTGTATCCTATCCCTTCCCTCCAGCGTATCTACCACTCCTCCCAGTTTAGTGTCATCTGCAAACATGCTGAGGGTGCAGTCCACGCCATTCTCCAGATCATTAATGAAGATATTGAACAAAACCAGCCTCAGGACGGACTCCTGGGGCACTCCACTTGATACCAGATGCCAACTAGACATGCAGCCATTGATCACATTGAGCCCAACGATCTAGCCAGCTTTCTATCCACCTTATAGTCCATCCACCCAGCCCATACTTCTTTAACTTGCTGGCAAGAATACTGTGGGAGACAGTATCAAAAGCTTTGCTAAAGTCAAGGAATAACATGTCCACTGGTTTCCCCTCATCCACAGAGCCAGTTATCTCATCATAGAAGGCAATTAGGTTAGTGAGGTATGATTTGCCCTTTGGGAATCCATGCTAACTGTTCCTGATCACTTTCCTCTCCTTTAAGTGCTTCAGAATGGATTCCTTAAGGACCTGCTCCATGATTTTTTCAGGGACTGAAAACAACCCCAACTATACATACAATATGATGGGGGCTAATTTAGCTACAACTAATCAGGAAAAAGATCTTTTCCAAACTTAGAACAACGGAGGTGTCATATTTGCTACTTTTCATATCAACTTCACTTTTTCCTTCAAAAACTTACAAGTTTTTACAAATTCATGACTTTAGTGCTCGTGAAAGGTGTTTGCTTGACAATCTGGGAGACTAAACATTGATTTAATCTACAGAGACAGGATAACAGGTTGTGACCATGCAAACTTCTCTACGATGTCCCAACATGCTTGGCCTTTAAGGGATAAGGCAATGCTTGACTTTCCTTGCCCTTTGTCTCACAATGGAGTCTCTTAGACAGGAAATTTCATACATAGTTTCAAGTTTTGGTACTGCAACTGAGCTGCTAACTTCAGAGTACCTTATCTTAGCATGAGATGGTCCTGCAGCATCTCTGCTTCAGTTTTTTCCACCAACGTGAGTCCTTTTGGCCCTCTCCAGATGGGTAGATACTAGTGACGTGGCCAAGTTACTAAACAAATTATACTTCTTTGGGAATAATAAATGTCCATCTAAAAGTCCAAACAACCATCAGGTTCCTCTGTCCCTTTTGGGCTACTCTTCGTCCTACCTTCTGGGCTCGGCTGATGGCAACTTTCAGGCTAATTTTACCTCTTTCCCTGCTCAGTTATAGAGCACTGACTTCCAGGTTGCTTTCCCTGGAATCCTTCTTGCAATCTACCACTTATTGAAGTTCCCGGATCTTCAGCCTTACTTTTAAGCCCTGCTGATTTGTTCTTTTAGCTAAGCACTACCTTCAAGGACTTTCTCCCTGAAGGCCCTTTTTTCTCAGCAGGATCCCACTGCCTTCCCTTCCTGGGGCCAGCCTACCTACCTACTATGTCAGGGTCTCCAACAGGAAACAAACTTGCTTCCTGCACTTCTTTTCCTTGAGTATTCTTAGCATTTTTTCAGAGGCTCAGGTGTTCATCAGGCTAACACCTGAAAACACTTGTCCCACCTCCCCAGGATGGAAGGAAGCTAATTATAGCACAGGCAATACAAACCAATAAATTCTGTTTTGGAGCCTCAGCTAGAGATTTATGTGAATTGCTAGGAGAACTCTGCTGGCTCCTTCCCTACAACACGACCCGCTACTCTCTGCTCCACATTTGCAGGAAATCCAATGTCAATAACCGTTGGCATGACAAAGTATACAAGTGTTTTCAGAGCTAAATGCCGTACAATCAAGAATACTTAGGATAGGTTTCACAGTAGTAATGGACCATTTAGCAGTTTTGTTCATTTTAAATGCAATGGTAGGTTGGCCCTATTGTGAGACTATTTTTGCTTTATTTGTCCCAGAGTTTTGGTTTTTCCTTCTCAACCTTTTATTGGAGATCTCTGACCATGCCAATAAGTTTGAGGCATTAGATACCTTTTGCTCCTTCACGTTTTGAGTGAAGGAGTAGAAAATACAATTGAAGTTCAATCTCTTCTCTTCACAGTGGTTACAGAAGGTTACCGAATGATTAATTAATGTATCTTTTGTCTCCAGGCTTCTTTCTTTTTAGTTTATAATCACAGAACCTGTAGTTGGTGAAGGTCTAAGAGCTTGTCTACATATTCATATTAATTTGAAATAAGATAGGGTGTGAATTTAATGTTGATTAACTATTCCTGATAAGCTTCCTGTGCAGACACTTATTTCAGAATAATAGGGTACTCCACGTGTGCAGTCAAGTAGAATTAGTTATTCCAGAATAACTCTCCATGTAGACAAGAACTGTCTGAGGCTGCAGTTCTAGTGCAGACAAATGAAGCTAAAGTCGTCATCCTGTTCCTTGAACTACTTACTGGGAATGAGAGAGGGTGACAACCTGACTCTCCCTGTCTCTAGGCATTGAGGGGACGAGGTATATGAATGCAAGTGTCCAAACAAACCTAAAACTATGTGAACCATTGCAAATTTAACATGTTCGGTTTGATTCATGAAACCCATGTGAACTAAAATCAGAACTACACCAGGGGTGGGCAAACTTTTTGGCCTGCGGGCCACATCAGAGTTGCAAAAGTATATGGAGGGCCAGGTAGGAAGGCTGTGCCCCCTATCCGGATCCCTCCCACTTCTCTCCCCCTGACTGACCCTTCAGCACCCCCGACCCATCCAACCCCCCCCCTGCTCCTTTTCCCCTGACCACCCCCTCAGAGACCCCTCACCCTAACCACCCACCAGGACCCCACCCGCTACCCAACCCCCCTTCTCCCGGTCCCCTGAGTGCCCCAACCCCTATCGATGCCCCTTCCCCCTGACAGGCCCCTGGGACTCCCCTGTCCCATCCAACTCCCCCTCCCCCCTGCTCCCTGACCAGCCCCTCCAGAGACCCCCGCCCCTAACCACTACCCTAGGTCCCCACCCCCATGCAATCCACCCTGCTCCCTGTCCACTGACTGCCCCCGCCCATTATCCAACCCCCCAGCCCCAACCCCCTTACCATGAGGCTCCTAGTAGCATGTTTGACTCTGCACAGAGCCAAACACACTGCCCTGTGGGAGCGTGCAGCCCTGCCCCCCAGAGCTCTGCCCGTGCAGCAGCATGGCTCCGGGGGATAGGGGGAGCATGCCTGGCTCCATGCTGAGCCAAACATGCTGCCTCGCGGGAGCATGCAGCCCCACACCCCAGAGCTCTGCCTGCACAGTGGCATGGCTACAGGGGAGGGGCCAGGGGCAGCCTTCCCATCTATGGGGCCAGACAGAACGGTCCTGCGGGCCAGATGTGGCCCACGGGCCATAGTTCACCCACCCCTGGCTTAGTGACTAAATGTGATGAGTTGATAGTCTTTGCCCATTTCCTGGTGAAGGTGTCCACATCACAAAATCACCACCACATCTGTCACCAGTTGGCACCCTGATTAGCAGTAGCACAGTGTAGAACAGGGGTGGCCAAACCAGGGCCCACATCTGGCCCGCAGGACCATCCCATCTGACACCCACTCCCCCCCCCCCCCGTCCAGGGACACTGCCCCCGGCCCCTCCCCTGAAGCCACATCACTGTGTGGGCAGAGCTCTGGGGGGCAGGGCTGTGATGGTGTCATTAGGGTAAGTAAGTACTCCTAGAAAGTCTGAGTCAGATGAAGGATGTGGCAAAAACTAATCCAGAAAGAATATTTATGATTAAGTATGACTATAGTACCAGTCAAGTGCTAACATGAAGAAATATGAGTATCATTATCATGGTTATAAATATTAATAGGAATAGAATTTTTAAACTTCTACCATTATTTCAGATACAGAAAAGAAACACAAAGGGCCAATTTCACCTCGGGGCACATCGGGGATAAAATGGGTCCAAAAGGTGCAGAATTGCAAGTGATTAGTGAAACGAAAATCTAAACAACATTACAAAGACATATTAGAAAAAGGGAAACTGACAAAATCGAAGAATCACAGTGATTGCCAAGGAATCTCTCTCCCTCTGAAGAAAATGCTAGTCTTATTATTATGATCCAGTATTATCCAAACTCAGATGATCTTTCTTGTACAAAAAGTAATAAATAATTCACTTTATATGAAGTGGTAAAGAGAAGGAGAAATGGTAATTATTTATTCCTACTTAAAATATAGTGAATTATTAATTCGTTATTGGAGAACTGTTTCTCTTTTCCTGTGGCACTGCCTGTCCAAATTGGAACTTTTACTCCTTAAAAGTGTCATGGATAAAAGGCATGTAAATCTGTTACATTCTTCTTATGGAGGATGCCAGTAAAACACATAATCAAGTACCCTACAATACCGTATTTACAATATGCACCGGTAGCTTTTGAATAGGTGAGGCATGCAACACAAGAAAAAGAGCAAGGTTTCTATAGCCCCACCCCAGACACGAAAGTAGTGAAGGTGTCACAGATCTAATTGTTGGACACTCATCCAGCAGCTGTGAGGGGATCCAAACACAGATTTCTATGTAGTATTTTACTGATGAACAGAAGAGTTTCCAGACAAACCTTTTATTGTGAACAGAATTAGATACAGAGATGAGGTAAACTTTCTACTGCTCTGTATACCTGCAGCCTGCTACTACCCTGTCCTGGGCTTCTGTTTCAGGCCTCAGCAAGAAGATAGGGAACCCAAAGACTTTATGAAGAGTGTGAAGGATGTGGCATCTGTATGTTTCCTGAAAGACTTTCTCTATAGCACACTCTTTGCCTAACTCTTCCCAGTCCCTGCAAGCACTGTCCCTGACTTTTGGGTTCTAGGCTCATGCATTCCTGATGCAGACCTCATATCTGATAACCCTCTTAGTAAGTGGAGACCCTTTGATCAATTGCCTTGGGCAACTAATGCCCTCTTGCCCCAGCAGCACTGCATGTTCCCCAGAATCCTGCCAAAGATATGAACCTTCTGATTTACAGTTTACCTTTAGAGGGGCATGCAATAGTGAAAGCCAGACAACCAGACAGACTTTGCATAGGATTCTAGCACACCAACACTCTTCACATACTAGCACAAGAAATACACAGCTCTATTCAAAATAATAAACACACCAGTATTCATTTTCCTGCCTCAGGTTTCTCACCACTCTGGAAAATTCTCTACACCTAGGCCAGAGTCATTTAAGAAGTCCAGATCCAGAATCAGCAACTTCCTGGGGAAAACTATTTTAGGACAGGGCACTAGTAAAAGGGCACTGGCTCAAACTGAGATATCAGTAAAAAAAAATTACTATTAGAATATACTATGAAAATTACTGAAAATATTTAGCAATTTGATAATAATTTTGCATTATATAATAGTTACATAACATTGAAAACTGAAGTGTCATGACATAAATAAAGAAAGTGAGGAATTCTTGTAGCACCTTAGAGACTAACTAGTTTATTTCAGCATAAGCTTTCGTGGGCTATAGCTCACTTCATCGGATGCATAGAATGGAATCCTATGCATCCGATGAAGTGAGCTATAGCCCACGAAAGCTTATGCTGAAATAAACTAGTTAGTCTCTAAGATGCTACAAGTATTCCTCACTTTCTTTATGGATACAGACTAACACGGCTGCTATTCTTGAACAGGACATATATAAACTTCCTTGAGAAAATACCAAACCAAAAGTATATACATTCTGATATTCAGTATTGTATTACATAGAAATAAAAATTAAAATTGCAATAGGAGTAGTACAATCCTAGATTAAATCTCTGAATCTACTGCATTATGTAACCATTAATTCCATATGTAGCTAAAACTAAGGAATGTGGTGTGTGCACTAATTAAACAATTTTTAAAATAGAAAATGCCTTGAACGGAGACTAACTGGTTTTACACAGGGAAGTACAAATTATTTTATCTGGTAAAAACCACCTCTGGTAAATACCTCGCCATCCCTGCCAGGATCCTTCCTCTGCCCTCCAGCACAGGACTTCTCATCCAATCTCAGTCTCTTCTTCTCCCCTCCCTCCCTCTCTCTCACACATAAAATGGCTGCTGATGACCCCTCTTTTTTTGTAGACTCTGGCCTCCTTTCTTAGCTGAGCTCTTGAACAGCCTTGACACTTGAGCTAAAACTCCCACCAGTTGCTGAATTTACATGGTCCTTTATATAAACAGATCAAGACACCAGACATTCTCTTCCTCAAAGAGATTACAATCTATGCCTCGTGCTTGCTTTAAATTACCAAGTATTTTGTACTTTGTGGATGCTTTCTTCCACATACCGATTCTCCATTCTATAGCATCTGTAACAATGTTCTGTTTCCTTAGAACCTGAATTATGGAAACTCTCCCGGACCTTTGATAAGCTATCAGCCAAGTTTTAACAGCAAGACTGGACATCCAAAATGATTTAATGCCTCCTTTATGTTTATATAACAAACCATTGTATTCTTGTCCAAAAGTATCTGAATGTGGGAATTTAAAGAGAAGTCTAATTTGGAAAAAACTTCCCACACAGTTAATAATTCTAATGTGTTTACATCTAGGCTCAATATAAAATCTGATTACGTATTACTCTGGAGCTAAGCCATTATAGTGAAAATACTCAATGAGTCTCTGAAGCATCAAATCTATATGAATGGAAAGGAGTTAAAGAAGACTAAGGGAAATTGGAGCTCTTGATTCTCAGTTCATATATGAAGTTCCACATCTGATGCAGTCATCTAAAGGTGACAAAGATTCTTTGCTTACTGTAGGAAAAAAACAATGAACTTTTTCATTAGACGAGCATTGAGTATATGAAGGCTAGTAAAATAAAAGTTAAAAGAAAATAACCAACACACAGCTGTAAGGTCACATTGTCAAAATTCCTTCTTCAAATGAAATAATGTGTCTGTGCAATTAAAACCAACCATCTCTCAGTAATTGAAAACCTCTCATTTTTGGAGAAATGAGTCTACTGAGAATCTCAGAAGATCTGTTCCTTGAGAAGGAGCCAAAGTATACATCCTGAAGGATTAAAATTAAGTGAAGGGTGCATTAAACTTGACTTGGAGATTTAAAAAAGATAAACACCAAACTGTTTTCCAAACAAAAAGTGCTCTTTCCTTAGTGATCTCAGTAGAGAAGCCACCGATTCCTCACTGACACTGTAAAAGTTCTATACAGTGAGAGAGTCCAACAGCAAACATGCACAAACTCCTCTTACTTTACTCATTTGAGTACTCCCAGTGGGTTAAAATCTCACCTGGTTCCAATCAGCCTCATTTTATTAATGTCAATGGAACTGCAATAATTTATGCCAGGTGAGGACCTAGTCTATAGATTCCAAAACCTTCAGCAATAAAGTGGCCAGAAGTTAACCCAGGATGCGCACTTAGTGTAAATGTACTTGTGGTCTTTCTTAGCTACTCGAGAGTTCTGTAGTAGTCAGTCAATCTGGGATTTTTTAAAAAAAGGATGCTCCTGAAAGATAACTGGCCTGAGGCTTTATCATGTACAGAAGAATGGCAGATGTGAGGGAAGGGGGAGGGGAGCGAGAAGAAGGAAAAGGCGGCTCTTCCAGAAACGCAAGAGATAATCCTCATACAACCTTCTCAATGACTTCTCTCCCTCCCCACTGTTAGAGCCCTATAATTACATTCTTGTAACTAATTTAGCATCCCCCCCTGACCTTCTACCTGGGGGGGAGGGGTTAGAGGAAAATGAAGAGGAAATTTCACATGTAAAACATTAATTAATTGTTAACTCTGGTGATGGAGGATATGGTAGAAGAGCCTGAACAGAATGGAATGTAGAAATGCAGACTCACTGTCCTCTGCACAAAGAAATCAATTCTTCACGCAAAAAGCAGTACAAAATAGCAATGTTTGCCTCCTGAGGACCATTCTTACAAAAATTTGGGAGTTTAGGCAAGTTTACCTAAAAGTACAATTTTATCATATCTGGAATTTCTAACAACTGGTAAAAATTATTCATTTCCAGAAAAATTGGATGAAAGGAGAGATTCTGTTCTCCCTTGTGATCCCTATGCCTCTAGAATGCCTCATTCTGCAGACAAATGATGATCCTGTGGTTAAAACTCTGAATCTGTTTCTTAAATCCAAGTCTAATTCCAGGTTATGCTGCAAGCTTTCCATGTGACCTTAGGCACGGCACCTAATTTCTGTGTCTCAGTTCCCAAGCATCTCTCTATTACCCATCCTGAATCTGTCTTGTCTATTTACATTATAATTACATTGGCCTGGGGAGCAATCTCTATGTGTTCCTACAACATCTAGTACAAGTGGACCTGATTAGGTTAGGGCTTCCAGGTACTACCAGAGCCGATCCTGTTTTTGTGGCATCAGGAGGCACGGTGGGGAGGGGAGGGGAGTGAGGGCACAGCACACTCAGGGGAGGGGTGGTCCTGGGCAAGGAAGATGTGAGACGGGAAGAAGCAGGGTGGAGTAGGGCAGGGCCTGGGTAAAGCAGGGGGGAAGCGGGGGCACCCCATGGCACATTAGAAACTCAGTGCCTATGTCCTGGGACCTGCACCCCCCTAGAGAAAACCCTGGGTGCTACCATAATGCAAACAAAACAAACAAAAACAAGATGCAGTCTAAGGGAAGTGGATATGTAGGGTATTCCCAACAGTGTTACTCTCCTGGGTTTGTTTGTTTTTTAACTCTTTTTCCAAGTGTAGATATTGCAGTTCCTTTGAGGATAAGGAATAGTTTTCAGAGCTGGTCAAAAAATGGAAAACACTTACATTTTTCACATAAAATATTTTTTGTTCCATTGGTTTCCAGGAGGAACAAGCTTGTGCTTGGAAATAGTCATTAAATTTTTTATGAAAAATGTTTTGTTTAGAAATGTATCATTTCTCAGTTTTTCAATATTACTTTTTCCCTGTCTCCCCACTTCCTCTGCCCCTTGACCCCTTTTTTCTCCTTTTTCCCCACTGAAAAAGATGGGTAGGAAAAAGAGGAAAACAGGGGAGTAATAGGAAAATATAATCCAAAATCCCCCAAATGTACATATATTAGTTCTATATGTGCTGATTTTTCACATTAGAGACACAGTTGGGAGTATAAACTCGAAAACGTAATTTTTATTTTGGAAAAGCAAGATTGCAATAGCAAATTTCACATTCAGACTGGAAAGTGAGAAGATCTGTAGTCATTCTAGGTTTCTTCTCAGCTCTCTAACTTCCATTGAAGTTAGGTAGTAGTTCACAGGACTGGACTTCTAAGCAGGACGTTTGTTAAAGAAACACTGTTAAGATAAAAATCACAGGTGAAATCCTGACCCCATTGAAGTCGATGGTAAAAACGGCCATTGATTTAAAATGGGGCCAGAATTTCACTCCATATTTTTAAAAAAAGTATTTAACTTGATTAATATCATTTTAGATTAAAAACAAAAAAAAATTCCATTTTAATAAACTAACATTTCATTGTATGTGCTGTTTACTTGCTTTCTGAACTTCACTCAGCTTGGTGGGTGAATTTAGACTGGCCCTGTTACCAATTTATGGGAACCAACAAGCAAAATGAAGTGCAAGATGCTACAGTGTTTAGATAGGGGATTAAGCTACATTAAAAGGTTTATGGAGAATTATGTATTTATGTACGGTGCATTAGTGTGTTTCTGTAAAGTTATGTATGTTATTTTTATGACCATCACGTGCACCTCAGTTTACCTGTTGTATATTATCCTGCCTGACTGACTGAAAAAAATTAAATGTAAGGACCCTGTTAGGGGGACAACCAACTGGAAATGAAACAGTGCTAATGATAAGGCAGAGTCTGAAGGAATGAGTCAGAGTGCTTGAGGAAACAATAGGAAAGCTATTAATTGAAGGATACCCTTGTGTTGACTCCACTTAGGGACTTGTCTACACTACCACTAGGTTTGTTGACAAAACTTATGTCGACACCCAAAAGTTGAGGAAAGAAAAAACGCCAAAGAGTGTTCACACTTGCTCCATCTGTTGACAGATCATGTCCACACTGGGGACACCATCATTGACAGGGCGATCAGTGCACCGTGGGTATGTATCCCACAGTACAATGTCGTTGGAAGGAGGAGCTGATCTCTGTGCATCTTGGGATTCTCTCCGAATTCTTCCAGGGTCTCCTCAGCTGCCGAGCAGCATCTGGAGATCTGTGAGCTCTCCATGCTGAGGAATGGCAAAGCAGCACAGCAGTCTGAGCCCCTCCCCCGCAGTCTGAGAAGGCTGCCTGCTGTTGTGTTCCTAATGCAGGGCAGAACAGGAGCTTCCCAATGATTTGCTCTTTGTTCGTTCCCCAAACGGAGCAGCACACAAATACTTCCTGGAGCTTTGAAAGAAGAGGAGGGCATGCCTGCAGGGTAGCAGAGATCAAGGAAGGCATTGTGGGATACTGGCGGAAGCCAGTTCGGTCAACAAAACAAACTGCAGTGTCTACACTGGCTCTTTGTCAACAGTAAAGGGAGAGGAAAAGACAAAAGTCTCTCGCAGGTGTGGAAAAGTTTTGTTGCCAAATCTGGGCGTTTTTCGTGACCAAAGTCCCATTGTAGTATTTACTCTTGCTGTTTTGTCACCAAAAGGCAGTTTTTTGAGACAAAACTTGCCAATGTAGACGACCCTTTAGTCTGGCAAAGTTATTCTTTCCAGCCTGAGTCTCAGAAAAAAAGGGAAACTAAGCTATGAAGGATCCTGGGAGTAGGGAAAAAAAGGGGTGGCAGTGGAACGTGTTAACAGCTGCCTAGGGAGGAGATGCTGACCAAGACATACCAAAAAAGACACAGAAACTGCAGTATTCCTGCTGCTTTTTCTAGCCCAGAGTCTAAGGTAAATCAACTAATGGAATATACAAAAGCTTCTAAGGAAACGTTAGGGTTTAGGCAAGGGGAAATAGGCACATAGTCCTTTATTGTTTGTTACCCTTTGCTCTACATGCTATGTACCTTTTAATGAATACATAATGCTTTGTTTTGAAGAAGAAGCTAGTCTGGGTCATTTTAAACCAGACTGATGATTACAGGTTCCAGGAGAAAAAGGGCTTGTCTGTGCCCGACACAACTGGACTAATTCTGTTAACATGGTTGGTAACTGGGGGTGGGGGTGGGCTACACCTCAGAGACTCACTTTCCAAGTGGAAGGACCATGTTATACCCGGGGGGGTGAAGGTAGCAAAACCTGCTCCCAAAGTGGTGCACTCAAGGAGGATTAGAAAGGTCTAAAAGCACAGCTTACCCCATAACAACCATAACATACATATTTGTATTAAAATGGAAAAATATTCACAGGCATGTGTTTACTAATACTAGGTTTTTGTGGAATTTGCTTAATAGGAAACAATAAACCTAACACTGGTGCCCAAAAACTCTTATCTCATTTACCTGTAATGTTTTTAAACAGAGGGCTTGGTTACACTGGCACTTTATAGCGCTATAAAGCCTCCAGGAGCACTATAACTCCCTACCTGTCCACACTGGCAAGGCACGTAGAGTGCTATAAACCCACAGTTATACCGCTCCTGGTAATCCTCCCTTCCCCGAGGATTAACAGCTATTGCATATTGACTGCTCCATATTATCTCCAGAGTGAATTGGTATTAACACTTCAAGCGTTTTAAGTGATCTCTGAAGACACCCCGAGCCATTTTAAGGCAACTGACATCTCTTCCCTTTGTTTTGAACTCGGCTGGAGGAATGCGGAAGTACGTTTTCACAGTTTCTCTCTCAACTCGGCAGATAAGCAGTGAAAATGTTTACGGAGGGAGCCTGTGTGACAGAGAAGACTTAGCAGTCAAAAGAAACTTGCTGACAGGCTCTCTGAAGGATGAAAAACCACTCACTCTCCCTCCACATACACACAACACGTTCCCCCTCACCCCCTCGTTTGAAAAGCACGTTGCACCCAGCTGAATGCTGGGATAGCTGCCCATAATGCACCACTCCCCATGCGGCTACAAGTGTCGCAAATGAAGCCACGCTATACCGCTGGCGGGTCTCAGTGTGGACACGCTATAGCGCTATCCCTATAGCTGTATACAAGGGCAGGTATAACCAAACCGCTATAAAGCTGTAAGTGTAACCAAGCTCCAAGTGTTTATTTCTGCATTTGTTACTGAAATCCCTTGCTCCTTCTGCACCAGAAACAAATATTGCATGGTCTAACCCGCTAGCGAAAGGAGGTCTCTTCCTTTCTGGATGGTCAGAAATGCTAAACAAATAGGTTCATTGTATAGTCTGAGTCTTCGTTAATAAATCTGGCAAGCATACATTTAGGTTAAAAACAGGATTTTTGCAATAGCAATACAAAAGGGATTCCTAAACCCTTCACAACAATCAGAGGTTCATTTCTTCTCTTTGAACCAGCTCTTCTAAGGAGCTTGATTGGTTTTGTTCCTTATTTTATTGAAGACCCTACACTAGAGTAACTCTTGGCGATCCCAGAAAAAGTCACACACATGGACATATAAATTTCCATTTGAAAGAGTCTGTTTCCTGGAAGTGATATACAAAAAGCTGCGACAAGCTACACACAGCTCCTACTGGCTGGGACACACAGAGGCTCCCTTTTGTTTTGTCTGGACTGGGAGGAAATAATAGGAACCATGAGGAAGTCAAAGTTGCAGGATAATAGTCTGATTTCACATTTTTTGTTCAATCAACACTTGTACTGACTTCCTCTGGAGTTCTGAGTGCTCAAGTAATGAAGTATTGCTCTTCAAAATTTAGCTACTAGATAGAGGAGATCACTACATTTCCTCTAGACCTGTGACACAGTAAGTAAAACATGTCTCTAATTTACAAACCATTTTAATCTGATCAACTACTTTGACTCAAAATCATTGGTAAAACCACAATATTTCTAAAATATCAGAAACAGAATAGAAGCTTTAGGAATATTCCTCAGCACAGTGAATGACACAGTCAAGTAAACTAGGCCCGAAATATGACCTGCCTTAAAATGTTTATATTGTGGTTGGAACTGTTTTATTTAAGAAGTAAAATCGCTGCATAACTGAGTATTTTAAAATCCACCAATATTTAGTTACATGGCAAAACAATAGTGCATATACTGCTCTCTTGTGCTGCCTACCAACAGTTAATATACAAAATCTGATTCCAAAAGCAACAATAATCAAGTGCATAGACTAGAAAATAATCAAAAGGAGCCAACAGGGTTTCAGTTTCAATCAAGAAACGAACAAAAAAACAAATCAATTAAGAGAAAAATTTTCATTTGCATGCTCAGAAGAGAGTTTAACTGGTGCTTGTAGAGAACAATCATGTCAGAACTCCTTCACATCTGAGCTACATCCTGCATTGTACATATCAACAAGGCTTCCTTTATTCATATTCCCATAGAATAGAGATAATGAATTGGCTTTTATGTACATCATATATAGTTACAGTTGTAACTATAGAGACACACACTTACAATATGTACATAATATAGAAACACTCTACACATTTTTATGTAATATATATTGTGAAATAATATACATATGGACACAGACACAATTCTGTATAACTTCAATTTGTATACGTTTTTCAACTTTGCACATCCATCCTACCAAATCCCCAGTACATTTTCTTAGTTAATGTTAACCCTTTAAAGGGAAAAAGTCATTTCTTAGCCCTTAGCTGAGAAAGACTGTTAGAACCCCTTAAAAAAAAAGTTAAAATGCTGATTGAAATGAGTATGAATGGCTTGATTTTTATATAGAGTTTGGGGCTGAGAGGGGAGCACATCCTGTTTTGTGGTTAAGTAAAGTTGGCAATCCTGAACTGACCCCCTCCCCTTTTGTATGACCCTTGCATTAAAAAATCTGGCATTTAGAAGAAAGCTCCCATTCTCCTCCAACAACCCCGAAGCCTTCTGCAAAGAAAGAGAGAAAAGTGGGTCCTCCAGTCCTTCATTCAGTGGTCATCATGGTTTCCAAAAATAACACCCTGCCCAGGGTTTCAGTTTATTTCCAGGCAGCAGACTCAGAAGACTCCAAATTAGATTCAGATGCTGTAATTGAAGAATCACCACCTTCCTCCAAATTCAACATCTAAGAGTTGTTCATGTTTTTATGCTTATTAAAAATATTTTATAAACAAGGAACTAAACAACTAAGTTCTAAATCAGTCCTTCTTTCAAGATCAAGCAGTTCTGGATTCATACAGGAATCCTAACCTCAGTCAAGTTTGGAATCTGTAATTCTACAATATCCAACTTCCTCCTATTCTGTTTATCCAACATCCTGGATTTCATAAGAGGACACTCTAGAGCAGAGGTAACAAAGAGTCCTGTGGCACCTTAAAGACTAACTAAAGTATTGAAGCATAAGCTTTCGTGGGCTAATACCCACTTTGTCGGATGCAAGGAGTGTCATGGGTGGACAAACTAGAGCAGGGTGGACAAACTACAGCCTGTGGGCCTCATCCGGCCCTCGAACTCGCACTGGGGAGTGGGGTCTGGGGCTTGCCACACTCTGGCACTCCAGAAGGGGAGGACTCTGTGTGGCTCCCCAGAAGCAGCATGTCCCCCCTCCATCTCCTACAAGTAGGAGCTGTCAGGGGGGCCTATGCTCCGCCCGCTGCCTCACCCCAAGCGCAATCCCACAGCTTCCATGGGCTGCAAATCGCAGTTAATGGGAGCTGCAGGGGTGGTGCCTATGGACAGGGTGGTGTGCAGCAGAGCCACCTGGTCGCTCCTCTGCCTAGGAGCCAGAGAGGGGACATGCCGCTTCTTCTGGGAGCTGCCTGAGGTAAATGCCACCCGGAGTCTGCACCTCTGATTCCCTCCCAACCACTAACCCTGATCTGCCTCCTGCCCTCCAAACCCTTCGATCCCAGCCCAGAGCACCCTCCTACACTTCAAACTCCTCATCCATAGCCCCACCCCAGAGCCCACACTTCCAGCCGGATCCCTCACTCCCCATCCTGCACACTACCCCAGAGCTCTCTCCTGCACCCTGAACTCATTTCTGGCCCCTCCCTGGAGCCTGCATTCCCCAGCCAGAGCCCGCACCCCTTCCCACACCTCAACCTATTTTTGTGAGCATTCATGGCCCACTATACAATTTATATATCCAGATGTGGCCCCGAGGCCAAAAAGTTTGTCCATACCTGCACTAGAGTCTAGCGACTCCATAAAGCAGGGGTGGCTGATCTGTGGCTCTGGAGCCACATGTAGCTCTTCAGAAGTTAATATGAGGCTCCTTGTATAGGCACCGACTCTGGGGCTAGAGTTATAGGTGCCAACTTTCCAATGTGCCAGGGGGGTGCTCACTGCTCAACCCCTGGCTCTGCCATAGCCCTGTCCCCATTTCACCCCTTTCCACCCCCTCCTCTAAGCCTGCCATGCCCTTGCTCCTTCCCTGCCCCCCCCCCCCCGAGCCTCCTGCATGCCACAAAATAGCTGATTGAGAGATGTGGGGAGGGAAGGGGAGGCACAGATCAGCAGGGCTGCTGGTGGGCAGGAGGTGCTGGGAGCAGGGGCGGGCGGAGCTTATGGGGACGACGACACTGCTGATGTATTTCTGTAGCTCTTTGACCAGTCTCAATGCTGCCTGTGTATAAAGTCAGAGTAGTATTCGACAAGGCAGGCACACAGAGTGCCTGAAATGTGGGAGCATTTTCACCTCCAGAAAAGGATGTTTTGTGGTTCAGATGTCTGTCATTTTCCAGTGCAAGTATGTCCGGAGCACACAAAAATACAATTGCAGTAGATTAGCAAAAATTTGGATGCTTCCATTACAGCAGTGGTCCCCAACCCCCGGTCCGCGGACTGGTACCAGTCCGTGGAGCAATTTGTACCGGTCCACGGCCACCTTCCCTTCCGGCAGCTTTTCGGCGGACATAGAAGAGCCCACCGCCGCCTTGTCTTCCGGTCCGCGTTCGGCAGCCTTTTGTTCCGGGCCGCCTTCACTTCCGGCGGGTTTTTGGTGGGCACAGAGTACCCCGCCGCCTTCTGTACCGGTCCGCCGTCCGCAGAGTTAGGTTTTTGGCCGCCATCAGCTTCGGCGGCTTTTCGGCGGACATACAAAGGTCCGTCGCCCCGAAGGAAAAAAAAACCTAAAACGACCCCCCGGGCCGCAAGCAATCACTGTCCCGCGCTGACCGGTCCGCGCCGATAAAAAGGTTGGAGACCACTGCATTAGAGCAACTTATTTCCAGGAAATTTGGAAAATTGTATTTCAAATTAAAAAAAAAATACTCAGCCAAATTCTAATGCCCTTAACTCAAGCAAATGTCCATTGACTCAAATAAGAACTGAGAGCCAAATTAATATACACCAGCATAAATCTGAAATAACTGAAGTCAATCACATTTATCTAACTTTATAGCTCTGTATCAGAGATAAATTTGTTTCTCAATTAAGCTGGAATAGGGACCTATTTCAAAAGATGGTGACAAATGCTGGACCAATTGAGACTGTATTGCACGGATCTCAAACTCCAATGACCAAGAGGGCCACATGAGAACTAGTGCATTGGCTCTTAGGCCACATCACTGACACCCACCCACCTCCGCTGCCCCAGTCCTGCCCCCACAACACCCCTTTCATGAGGCCCCACCCCTGCCCCGCCTCTTCCCACCCCTTCCCTACCCCCATTCCAACCTCACCCCAACTCCGCCTCCTCCCCACCCCTATTCCAACCCCTCCCCAAATCCTCCTCTTCCCCTGTGCACCCGGCTTCCCGTTCCTCCCCCCCGAAACCGCAAAGCCACCAAACAGCTGTTTGGAGGCAGGAACTGCCTGGAGGTGGGTAGAGCAGCGGGGAGCAGCACACAGGGTGGGAGAGGTGAGGAGCTTAGCAGCCACAAGAAGTAACTCAGAAGGGTCAGGGGAGTTTGGTGGCCACAAGAAGCAACTCCAGGAGAGAGGCAGGGAGCTTGGCAGGCCACAGCAAAGAACTCCACGTGCCGCATGTTTGAGACCCCTGCTGTAGCGTAATGGCAACAAAACAGGCAAACAATAACATGTAAGATAGCACTCCCTATGTTGTTCTTGAACCAGTCCCTGTTTTGTCCACCCCTACCATGTTTCCATTTAGGAGAATGGCTGAAAAAAGCAATGCTTATGCTTTAAAATACTGCAAAGAAAGATTGAGACAAGTTATTAAGGAGATACTGAAAATACTACTCTTGATGTAACATAATTTGGGCCAAAACTTGCTCACCGTAATCACTCAAACTTAGCTATGTTCATAGAATGGTCACAGAAAATAGCTCTTAGGGCTCTATTGTTACATGGCTCTTGGACATGGATGTTCAGTGCACAGTGCACTTCATTCACAGTTAAACTCTGGGCTTCATCCTGCTCTCAAACATGGGCATATGCTGCACATTGCCACATACACTATCTTGCAAACTCAGCCACTACATAAATATGCACTGAAAAAGTAGCTAAATAAGTCCATGTAACTGAAGGAAGATAAGCCCCCAGAGTTCGTACTACTGATGGATTTCCTGGGACTTTTGTATACGCATGTGCTTAGTTTATATAGAAGAATTAAAAAGATTAAAATAGGCAGAAATTAAAGTTCCAGGAATAATTTTTAAGGGAGGTTATGAAAAAATAGTTATTCCACACTATAGAACATTCCTTGAATAAAGGGTCAAAAAATGCATTCACGTGCACACATTGTGGTAAAAAATAGGCTAAATTGTATCTTGTGCACCGCATGAATATGTTACAAATACTTGAAGAACATACTTAAATACATCATACAAATAGAAACCAAATTTAATCAACAATAAAGAATTGCTTGAGCTTGTAACACATTTCAAGCTGATGTTATTCCCTAAGTGACAAAATGTCAGCCTTTTCAGAGCACCAGGTGGATAGAAATTTTGCAGTGTAGCAATTCAGGAATGTTGACTGACTTCATCCTCCCTAAAGCAAAGAAGCTGTATTTCTTTTCTCGTGTGTGTGTGTGCGCGCGCGTGTGTGTGTGCGCGCGTGCATGCGCTAATGTGGTAATAATTTTACAAAATGGTGATGACCCTTAAAGCTAACGTCTGCACATTATTTTTGCAGAAACTAATCAATCATTGCTTACCTCTTTTCTGCACTATATAGTTGCTATTTCCCTGGTATCACAATTACTGAACCCTTTTAGATTTGGCCTCTGATAAAATAGCACTCTCTAAACACATACATTTTTTTTTTCACAGTTTGAAATGCAAACCATTGAATCGTAATGCAAGAACAATGCATGTTTAGAATTATTCTGTAAAATAATAATAGTGTGTTGTGGAGTTTACACTCCATGCATTCCTCACTACTAGAGGATACGCAATGCACATAACAGAATAAGAACATATGTTTTTTCATCATATTATTCAGATTCAGGTCATTTCTGTTTGCACTGACATTCCTTTAGATACATTTGGATTATTAAACTCTGTGTGGCTCTTGTGAGACTGCATCAGGAATACAGAATTCATTTGTGGGCATTAAGTTGTCAGAAAGCTAATAAAAAAAGTGGAGATAGTTCAGAGGAGACATACAAAACCTGGCCTAGGTGTACAATTTCTGCAACAAGATCTGTAGAGTTTGGCTAAGCAACCACTATGGTAAAGATAAAGAGAGTGCCCATTGAGATATCTAAAGAGCATAAACACCAAGGAGGGAAAGGAATTTAGTGCAATACATAGGGGCACAACCAGGAGAAACTGAGTGAAATTAAGAAAGGGAAAATTGATTGATCTTCAGGAAAAGCTTCCTAAAAGCGAGACATATTACTTGTGGAAGCCCTATCCCTTGAGGACCTTAAAATTAGACTGGACAAAGATCTACTGTAGTGAACAATCTTGCATTGGCAGGAAGGTGGCTTGGATGACCTAAAACTCTCTTCAATCTCTGACTTCTAGTTCTACAATAATCTCCAAAAGCACAGCTATGGAATCTTACCATGATGCATGACAGAATGTTACATAAATGATAAATGGGGTAATCCCTGCAGCCAGTGAAGTCTCAGCTGCAGAATAACAAATAGCCACAAGTCATACATTTTATATGATTGGTTTGTATTTGGCCTGATTTATCATGTGTCCCATAAAATAAAGAAAAACATGCCCCAGTTGAATTTAAGCATTTTCAAAGAGTTTTACAAACAAGTTTAATACTCTCCATCATTACTCCACAATGAATGAGCTCTCTCCTGCCAAGTGTGGATGAACTAGGGGGACAGACCTCAGGAGCAGACTGTATTTGCACAGACACACCTACTTTGCCTAGATGATCAGCAGAAAAACCTGTTTTGCCAAAGTCATCAATTTTGACTATTTGGAGTTAAAATTCACTTTAGTCATGGATTCGGGGATAATTAAAATGTTGTTATCCTTATTCTATGGCTTAAGTGCAGAACTGTAGTTAATATGCCTTAATGAGGCAGGCGGTCACCCTACCTGTAACCTCACTCTCTAAGCAGTGATGCTAAATCAAAGTGAAAGGTAGAGGGTGGGTGGGGATAGGCGTTGTCAAGGCCAATTCCCCACTCTGGCACTTCGAGTGCAGAAGTTGGTAGCCTGCAAGGACTCTAAAATTAATACTTGCCACTCCATGCTTGTAGTAAACTCCCTAGGTTACAGCTTTTCTCTGACCTTGCTGCCCCTACCCAAGCGCAAAACCCCTTTGAGAATCGAGGAAGGTGCACTTGTAATTCCTTCCTGAGAGGTACCCTCAAGCCCTTTCACTCTCCTCCCCGGCTCTGAGGAAGAACTAAGAAAAAAAATCAGCTGTTGACATCAGCTAATTAAATATGTGCACAAGCCTCTTAAGACAGAAAAAACTAATTCTGTTCTTTAAAAAGGTAAATTTTATTAATAAAAAAGAAGAATACATGTCTCAGAACTTAGACTTTTGTTAGTTAAAAAAACCCTACAAGGATTAAGCATCAAGAATAGCTCTCGAGGTCCATCTTAAAGGTTACATGCAAAACAAACGCACCTGAGGTTAGCACAGAGAAATCCACAAGCCATAAAGAAATAAAAGGGATAAACTTAATTGCGTCTTCCTAGACATTTCCTGATGTACTTACATATCTGGGGTTTTAGATGAGTAGTTTCTAGGTATGACACTGATGATTTTTCATACCTGGCCCAAGCTTCTCACAGCACAACTGCTCGCTGTCTGCCTCTCCCAGAGAACAACCACTGACAGACAAAAGGGGAGTCTTGTTTCAATTTTAAAAAGTTCTAGCCTTCCCATTGGCTCTTTGGACAGGTGCCTATTCACTTCCTTTTACCAATGCATAGAAGTGAGACTTTTTAACCCTTTAAAGGTAGAGCAATTATAGAACAGATACTAAGAGGGATTTTATAGCTAGTAGCTGGCTGGGTGTCCATAAAAGGGAACTCTCCCCTCCCCAACATTTATCACAGGCATTCTGGACCCTTAAAGAGCTTTGGATACAATTTGACAATCCCCCTTCAGTGTTTAAAGACAGAGCTGATCAGACTTAATTTAGAGAGTCCTTGTTTCTGGCTGGTGATCACTAAAGCTAAAATCACCGGTCAGCTGGTTTAGGAGGCAGAACCTTAGACCTTGTGTGGCTTCACTTTGCCATCCTAATATTTCAAAGTACGAACATTTTAAGTATGATAGATTTTCTTAATATAAATTAAGATTATTACCCAACTCAAAAATTGAATCCACTCTAAACTGCATGCATGTCAAAATGACATCATCAACACGTTCAATTTTTGAAAATATTATATCAGTTAGGTTGAAAGACATTTTGTTTATGACTTTCTGCATTTGTTCACTTTAAGATGTCCAGAACTGCAGTATACTTTTCTTGAGAAGTCCCCAAAATCCAAAGACATAAGTATCTGTACTTTACTAGACGTGTTCTAGACCTGGAATACTAACAGGAAAAAATGCTGGTCTGGGATGTTACTAAAATGAAACATTCTACTGATCATGTACTTATTTATAAGATTCCCAATTTGATTCAAATATTTTAAAGTCTGAGGCATAAGCTAGGCAGGAAATACCAAGAATTTCAGCCACCATGCTCATGTAAGCTAATGTGAAACAGAGTTCATAAGAATGAGGAGAACAGAACAGTGCCCAAATAAATCCAGTACCATCAACAATTAAAAAAAAATTAAATTTGTAAATGTCACTTCTGATCATTAATGACAGAAATGATGCCCTGTAAGGAAAAGAGATTAAACAAGCTTTGCATACTCCCAGTAACCCTCAAGATGTGGAAGGCTGGGTTTCTTGATTGTCAGTTTCATACCCAGAACATTTTTGGGGAGGAGGGGGGTAATTCCTCTCCCTCTTTATATGCTAAATTTTGCTAATTTTGCAACAAGATTTTTTTTAATTGATTTACAATGTGGATAATGAAACTCAAAGGTCAACTTCAGATTGGCCTCAAGAGATCCCAGATCTTCATGTCAGATGTTAATTCCAATGTCCCCAAAAGTTCAAAATTTCTGTTTACATCTATGAGGGAGCTATTTTCACTGACATCTCAAATGAGCTTTGTGCCGCCATATGGTAAACCCAGACTCAAAACCCACAAAAGGTTTTGAGGACAAGTTCTCATATTTGTAGTTTCAAAAAGGGGAGTGGATCTCATTCAAAAGTGCCCTCTAGTGGTCTGCTTGGAATGCCATTAAGGCACGTGGGCTCCATCTTCTCAGGCAAGGAGGCTGGATGCTACAATGTAATTACAAAGTGTAAACAGCAAAGCTCATGAAGTAAAAAGGGAGAGAGAGACCTGGAAAGAAGTGGTGCTTTTGGACAGAGAAAGCCTTCCCAGGACTCTTTATGGATGCTTCACTGTTTAACACAATGAGAGAGGAGGGTGTGTTTTTTTTAATAAAACCCAGAGCAAATGAAAAATTCTTAATAGGTGGCTGAGGGGAAGGCAGCCTAAAAATTATACATGTTATCCCTTAGATTAGAGTCTTGGAAAGTTGGACTTTCCTTCACCCTGCCATGTTGCACAAGACGGATGAGCTCATTACCAAAATTTCAATTCCGGAAATTGGACAGAATGAGGATCTTAACATTTTAACTCACCCATTCTTTCCAGCCCTTTCATGCACACCACTAACTATGCTTCTTCACCTCTCCCAACTCTCCAATTACTACTGCACCAGTTTTATGAAGCAAAAATATTCATTATGGATTTAAAACATTCACAGCCCTGAGTACAGAGCAGTGCAGAGATGAAAGGATTTTTGCTTCTGTACTGCAAATCAGAAGTTGCAGCTCCAGTTAGCTGCCCAAGTACAATTCCACCCCAGGAACTGCATGCTTACTTGAGCAGCTACACTGCTATTTTTAGTGGACTGCCTCTATCAAAGTTAGCTCAGGTATGCCTACACGTGCTGCAGTACCTTCCAACTCTGTGGCCTGTAAGAGTGGTGGTATAGTCTGCTGACCCACACTGATGTGATTTGCCACGCCCCAGAATGCACAGAGAAAGCAGTCCTGGCACATTCCCTTTTCCTTCCATTCCTCCTGCACAAGGGCCATGGGAGGCAAGCAAGGTTGCAATGCTGCTTAGAATCAGCTGCTTGGCAGTGCAATAAAATCAGTGCCTGCTTTGGAGACAGAACATCTGCACAAGGAAATTCCCAGCCTCCAATGGCTCAAGGAGAAAGAGCCAAATCAAATCAAACCAGCAAACCTACCAAAGAACACTTCAAGCTAAGTTTTTAACCTTGAAAAAGGAAGAGCACCAAAAACTCCATGAAATCCACTAAGGGTGTGTCTACACTGTGATAAAAAACCCACAGCACTAAAGCTCGGAGCTCGGGTCAACTGACTCAGGTTCACGGAGCTAAAAAAGCAGTGGGGCTAAAAAAAATATACACAAAAACCAAACAACAGTAGATGTTTGAGCTGGAACTCAGGCTCTGAGACCCTCCATCCTCAGGAGATCACAGAGACCATGCTCCAGCCCAAGCCTACACTGCAGCATCTACACTGCAATTTTATAACCCAGGTCAGCTGCGCCATTTTATAACCCAGGTCAGCTGCGCCATTTTATAACCCAGGTCAGCTGCGCCATTTTATAACCCAGGTCAGCTGCGCCACTTAATGCAGTGTAGACATACCTTGAGGGACTTCACTATTGCTAACAATTTTACATGGAAGGTCCTCAGACATAGCATAAGAACATAAGAAAGGCCGTACTAGGTTAGACCAATGGTCCATCTAGCCCAGTATCCTGTCTACCGACAGTGGCCAATGCCAGGTGCTCCGGAGTGAGTGAACCTAACAGGTAATGATCAAATGATCTCTCTTCTACCATCCACCACCCCCCTCTGACAAACAGAGGCTAGGGACACCATTCCTTGCCTATCCTGGCTAATAGCCATTAATGGATTTAACCTCCATGAATTTATCCAGTTCTCTTTTAAACCCTGTTATAGCAGTGATAGGCCACCGTATAAAACCCGGAAATAGGTGCCCAAGGTGTCTCTGGACCCCAGGCCTTCCACATCACGTCATGCTGCAACAACTCCCATGTCATCTCAACTCAATATAAATTAGACACAGCAAGTGGAGAACACCACAGCTCTTGTGTCTGTGCTACATTAAGACAATCACAAGGAAACTAAATATCCTTGACTCATTTTTGTCAAGCAAGTAGACTGGATGTGCAAGTGTATCTTTTACAAGTGATGATCTGTACAGCTAAGTCTAAAGTTTTCTGACATATTTTGATTGATGTGCACTGCTGTAAAAGGGAGAGTATAAAATTTAATGCTTTATATTTTTTATTAAAGCTTGCAAGAAACTTAAAATGGATAATTTCCTGAAAGATATTTTGCTCTAATCTAGTAAATGTGATTCAGAATAATTTTCTCCAGAAAGGTCACCTGAGAGAAGATCTGTATTTTACAAATTAGACTGGTAGTAAATGTTAAAATAAACAGGAAATTCATGTTTGACTTGAACTCATATGAACAAATTACTTTCCACTCATATAGGCATAAGTGAGCAGAACAGAGTGAATACTATGCATGAAGCAATTCTATGGCAGGTATTCAATTTCTGTTTCTTTAAAGAAAAAATAATTGAAAAGATCCATCATGCCTGAAAAATTCAGCTCTTTATAACAGCTAGGTATTAAAAAATAACAAAGTTATTGGTGAAGTGAGTTACACAGTGTCTTTTAGGGCTAACCAAGTGGATCTCTGCTTGTTTCATACCCTAGCCCTAACAGAGTCCCAATGGCAAACAAGATGAAAACATTTCTAGTGAGTTATTTTTTTTCTTTCTTTCAGAATTCATGCACATGGGACAAGCCCTTTTGTGTGTAGCCCCTTCAGGGGTGTGAAGAGCTAATTAAAGGCTTTAGATGGTGATGTCCCCCTATGGTCCATTTAGTTTTGATAGCTCTTCTTGATGAGCAGGAGACAGTACTTCCTGGCAGGTACACAATTCCGGAGCAAACATTTTTTACAGTTATAAGGTAATTACTTTATAGCATGTGATAAAGACACAAGTGAAATTAATGCATGCAGGAGCTTACAAGCATTTCATAAAGTCTAACCCCATTGTTATAAGTTCAATACCTATCTGAACCATACTAACATCCCACATCAAATTTCTTTTACCCCAATCCTCTAATTCGTCTAGGTTCCTCTGTATCCTATTCCTATCCTCCAGCGTATCTACCTCTCCTCCCAGTTTAGTGTCATCTCCAAACTTGTGGAGGGTGCAGTCCACGCCATCCTCCAGATCATTGATAAAGTTATTGAACAAAACCGGCCCCAGGACGGACCCCTGGGGCACTCCGCTCAACACTGTCTGCCAACTAGACATGGAGCCATTGATCACTACCCATTGAGCCCAACAATCCAACCAGCTTTCTATCCACCTTGTAGTCCATCCACCCAGCCCATACTTTTTTAACTTGCTGGCAAGAATACTGTGGGAGACAGTATCAAAAGCTTTGCTAAAGTCAAAGAATAACACGTCCACTGCTTTCCCTTATCCACAGAGCCAGTTATCTCATCATAGAAGGCAATTAGGTTAGTCAGGTGTGACTTGCCCTTGATGAATCCATGTTGACAGTTCCTGATCACTTTCCTCTCCTCTAAGTGCTTCAGAATTGATTCCTTGAGGACCTGTCCGTGATTTTTCCAGCAACTGAGGTGAGGCTGACTGGCCTGTAGTTCCCCGGATCCTCCTCCTTCCTTTTTTTAAAAGATGGGCACTACATTAGCCTTTTTCCAGTCATCCGGGACCTCCCCCCCGATTTTCATGAGTTTTTAAAGATAATGGCCAATGGCTCTGCAATCACATCCACCAATTTCTTTAGCACTGGCCCCAGCAGTGCATCCGGCCCCATGGACTTGTGCTCATCCAGCTTTTCTAAATAGTCCTGAACCACTTCTTTCTTCACAGAGGGCTGGTCACCTCCTCCCCAGGCTGTGCTGCCCATACAGTAGTCTGCGATTCCCATGTTTATGCATCCCAGGATATTAGCTCTTTTTGCCATAGCATCACACTGGGAGCTCATGTTTAACTGATTATCGACCACAACCCCCATATCTTTTTCAGAGTCACTGTTTTCCAGCATAGAGTCCCCCATCCTGCAAGTATGGCCTACATTCTTTATTCCTAGAGGTATCCATTTACATTTAGATGTATTGAGATGCATGTTGTTTGCTTGCACTAAGTTTACCAAGCAATCCAGATCCCTCAGAGTCCATGGAATCCTCTCTGTTATCTAACACTCCTCCAATTTTTGAGTCATTGACAGGCTCCTCTCTAAAATAAGACTCAGAGAGGTGTCTAGCCGCTGGAGAGAGACACAATAACTACCATGTATTAGTCTAGCCAATAAGTAGACAAAGAGATAACATCACAAAAAATCCTAGACTTTTCTATCTCCATCTGCTGGCAGGCAGGAGCCATCTAGCAGAAAACCTTTCATTTCCACAATCACTATTGCTCAAGCAACCACATCTCCTTGGAATCCAAATGTTCATCCTCAGGCAAAGATCCTTTTATGGCCCATCAAACCACTCTCTCATCAGCTCCAGTGTCAATAACGTGACCTGACTATGCAGTTAGAGATTTTTACCAGCATGTTTTTTCCCCACTAGAACCTTAGGATGCCAACTAAGAGGAGAAGATGGAAACTCATTCATAATTCTCTTGGATGGCTGAGATGAGAAATAAACACAAGTATCTTTATTTAATAGAAGAATACAAACTTGGACTTAGAGTCTGAAAAAGGCCCACTGTGAATATTTGTTCTCACACCACATGCATATTAGGTATTTCTGTTGTATTTCTAGGGCCTGTTTTACTTGTGTCTGCATGCATCATGTCTACAACCAGATGCAAAACAGTAAAAAAAATACTACATATGACAAAACAGTTTGAAAATCACAGTTCAGTTTTGCATATGAATCACAAAGCACTTATGCCTCAAGTTAAACCCATAAATGCAGGAAATTTTATCCAAATGTCATACAAGCAGGGGATCACAGTAGGTTCTTCTTCAGAATCTAATCCAGCTACAAATATTTGCGGATTTATGAGAGATGGAAGACTCCAAACGTTGTACGTCTTTCCTCCATGACAGCCTTTCTTCAAAATAAATCAGATCAGGCACTCAGGCACTATGGTGATGCACACCAATACAAGAACTTAGCCAGATGTTACAAGAACCTACACAGAATTTACTATAGCAAAAGTCAATACTTATTCACTGCGGAAAAGGAACCAAACAAACCCTACCCTGCTGTTCTTTTCTAGTGTTCCTCAGTACAGAACTCTTCATTCATTTGAACTCACCATTCAGAGTCATGCTAGAAAGGAAAGTTCTGCATGTATGTACCATAAGTGGAAGAATGTAGACCTAACTTCTCTATATTCTTCCACTTATGGCACAGATATCCAGAACTTAGTGGCTTGTTATATGGAAAAACAGATTAATTCTTAAGCCATGCTTGTTCCTTTTCTTGTTCTCTCATCTGACAGTCGGCCAGGGGATGCCATTTGTGCACACAGTTGATCTATTTTTAAATAAATGCTAAATCATGTAGAGGCTAGTAAATGGTAAAACAAACAGAGCCATCAACAAGGAAAGAGTACTATGGTAAAATTCAGCTATGCCCCTTTAGGGTTTCTTGTCTTAAACATCTAATAAAGTTTGGGGTGGGGGGAAATCACCCCTATCATTTATCTCAGTGTGCCACAAAACCCTTCCCCATTGCCTGATTTTCCAAAGGTGGTCTGGCCTGTTTGGCAATTGTTTGTCTTCCTATATTGCAAGGAGGAGTGTGGCTGCACTAGGGAGGTCCACTCTTTTTCACTGCTACTTGAGCTTGAAGAGTAGTATCCTGGCCTATGACCCAGCCAGTCCATCCCTGGGATTGCTAGAAGACTGGCAGAGCCAAGGTCAATCCTCTGAAGAAAGAAAGAAAAGCCCAAAAGAAAGAAAAGAAAGAAAAAAACAAGGTTGTTCCATGCCTTCTGAAAGGATAAGATTAATTCCCTAAAATCATACATTGTTTCTGCAGCTGTGGCACTCAGGAGATTTGTGGCACTCTCATGGCCAGCAGCATAGCAATTAAGTTTTGGCTGCATCTTGTTGCTGGAAAAGATGTTATATGCTCATTACTAAAATGTACTGTTGTGTAAAAACCATTATCTTTAAATATATCATCAAGCTGCTCAGACACTGTATTTGAAAGACCTGCATCTTAAAAAATGTCAACAAACCTTTTATATATGGAAAAAATATGCCAGTATTATGCATTAGTGCTTCTAACTACAGGATATCTGTTCAAGATACAATATTGATAAATACATTAATCCCCTTGGGCCAAATAGGAAAGAATGATAGATGTGAGATAAAATTTTTGATAAAACACATTGTTAACTTTTTGTTTAACCTGAGTTAAACATTTAAATAATATATGGACTCACAATGTATATTAATAGTATGACCTAATAACATAATAAAATTCATCTCATACTAATTAATTTAGAAATACTCTTTAAAACCCATAGAATCACAAACACTGACATTTCAAAGGGAATTGCAAGTGCTACTGCATAACAGCTTTAATATCTGGATTCTACCTTTCCCTTGGTAGACACTCTCAGTTAAGGTGCTGGTGGTTGGGGGGGGGAGGAGTTGTTTTTGGGGTTTTTTGCTGTTGGTGGTAGAGGTTTTTGTTTTATTTTTAAGAATTATTTAAATGACATCCGATATATAGCACAAGTGAATCTTTGATAATGTGGTTTTTATTGTTCTCATGGGACAGTTATATGAACTATTTGTATACAGACTGATATTTTAAAAGGTTTGAGTGCTACCTATTTTAAATAATTTTGTCCCACTGTAAATCAAAAATTATCCATTTTCCACATTTAAGCCCTAGCTTTTTAAGTAATATTAGTTATCCTAAGGAACATTTTTCATAATATAATCAAACAAAGCTGATTTAGCCTAATCATTCTGACACTGATATTTCTCAACATTTGTCAATCCAAACACCATTCCGCCTACAATAATCAAATTTAATCACAAGGAATCAATTAGTCAAAGCTAAAGGCAACAAAGTAGAGAACACTTCTTTAGACTATACTAATTAAACCTGAACTTTCAATTGATTCTCACACACACACACACACACACACACCTATCAACCTCAATGAAAATTCCACTGAAGGAATAATTGTAGGAGGCAAGCAATACTAGGGCGCAATTTTGCTTTGCAATGGACAAGTGAAGTTGGGCCTGCAGACAAGTGCAGGAACCCTCTTCCTATGCTAACTAGTGGAGGAGACATCGTACTCTCCTGAATGGTAGGTAGGGGACCTGCCTTACTTTTCCAGTGTCAGACCACAGAGCACGCTCAGCCATTTTGGGAGTGAGACAAGCCTCTACCAATCCTGCAAAATTAAGTGGTGTGCAAAAGAAAGTATTAGTGGACAGGCAGAAGAGAGAGGAGTCCATGGTGCAGCTTTCTTTGCTTATATGGTGATAAAATTACCACCATATATTAAGAATATTTTATTCTATGTATGTGCAGTATTGTTAGAAAGTTGAAATCGGGGCTCTTGTTGTTTTGTAAAATACTGAGCACACAATTTGAATCTCAAAAAGTGGAGCCTCCTTGCATTTGACATGACATCTGCTGATGTACCAGTGTCATTACGTAGACTTAGAATACATGCACGGTTTTTAAATGTAAATGCCTGCCCTGATCCATGAGGGTCTTCTGTGACAGGAATATGCTGTGTAGAATGAAAAAAAGGGCTATGGCATCAAAAGTAACTCAATTCATCAGCTGATCTTAACTCATTTGAATATATGATCCTATAGGATAAAAGAATAGAAAAAAATAAGGAAAATTCCATGGCTTGATGTACAAGATCACAACAAAGGGGACCATCCAGAGGAGTTGTTTGAACCGAGCCCGGGGTAAGGCAGGAAGAAACGAGAGAAGCAGGAAAGAGTTTATGGTAGACTATGAAAGTGAGAACTAAAAGTGTTAATTTGATCTGGGATGAATTGGGAGCCAGTGCATCACAATACAATAGGATGTCCTCATTCTGCATTTGTGTAGGGTGAGAGAGAACACAAATGTATGCATATGCAGGATCACAATAACTATAGCATAGTTGCTTACTGCATGTCACATGCAAAGTAGCCTTTCATTTTAAAAATAATATTTTATATTGATGCAAATCCCAGCAAAACATACCATAAGCACAGGATCATTCAGAAACATTTTCACCACACTTCTATATGAAATCAACAGTATATCATACTAGTTTCTTTGTTATTGTTAGTCAGAAAGATTTCACATAATTGTTCAAAGACTGTATCTTGGAAAATCCTTAAGTACAAATACATAAAAAGTAAAGGAATAGTTATTCAGAAAAGGCACAGTTCCTTATTCACTCTGAAAGAAAATGTCATAAAAGCTCACTGCTTCTGTCTCTATGTGATAGTGGAGGGGAGGGGTTAAGAATACAATCAATATATCATAGAGTCTGAGGATTACTGTCATAGTCTCTCAGCAAGCTATGTAAACATGTGAGAGCATGTTAGGAAAAGTTATTTTATTATCTGCACCTGCAAATTCCAGCAAAGTTATACGCTGAAAGTGAACAGATGATGATTTTGTTTTAAAAAACCCACCAACTATACAAATATTCATTTACTCAAACTTCTCCAAAGTAAACCACTGTAAAACTTCGGGGAAATTATCTCTAAAGCTGAATGACATTCAGGGACTACTCCGGACAATTTTATTTTAAACAGTACAAATATCAAGACTAAAATATGGCATTTAGGCTTTATTTTTGTTTAATTATTATCGGGTTGGATACAACTCCCAAATTCTAAAGGTACACATTTGAAAATCTGTGTGACCAACAGTTACATTCTAAAGTTTATGTATGAATATTTATGCACTGACATTTTTGCATATCCCAGAACTCGAAATTATCAAACTGCATGTGTGCAGGCAAATCAGATTGTTATGCTGTCTAATTATTAGACTACACAAATTTTCATATGCAATTTTAATTTATATTTAATAAAGTAAAAATAATACAATAAGCAAATTAACTATTATTTCTACAGTGATACCATCTCTAGTTACATGATCACAGACTATTCTTACCACACAACTCTGCCTCAATTGGTATGTAGGATGGTGTTCTGGGGATGAACATAATTGTATCACAATACATACATAGAAAGGGTTCAATCACAATGCCACACCCCCCCTTAATTCTGGAATTTCTTAGCTGTTGGGTGCTTGATTATTCAACCTTAATAGTTTTTTTAACATAGGGGATTATTTGGGATGTAATTATATATATTGGGTGGCCTTAAAACATGACATCCTATTGTTAACACTAATTTATAAGACTTCAGCAGTAATCTGTATATCCGTGTGTAGTGGGGTGGCTACCCCACTCCAGATAAAAAGGGGTTAAAACAGCCCTGAAAAGGGCTGTGGCTGGGGGCAAGCAGCTCCCAGGCTGATTGGGAAGGCAGCCACAGCTGGGGCCAGACCCAATTAGGAGCTGGCTGGTCCTGATAAAAGGGTCCAGAGTTTGGTGCAGAGAGATAGTGTCTCCCCTGGCTAGAGAGGCAGACAGGCCTGGCTGCTGGGGAGCTTGATAAGGTATCTGTAGTGGAGCGGGGCTGGGGCAAGGCAAGAGGAGCTGGTGGAGCCTGGAAACCCGCAGGCTGCAGGGCCTAGGAGAAGGCCCAACAAAGGGGTACTGGTGTTGGAGGGGGCAGCCCATGGCTCTAGAGGCAGAGGCAGCAGGCCAAACCCTCCTTGCCAGTGATGAGTGGTAATTATACTGCAGTCTGCCCCAGTGAACAGGGGCAAGTGGTGACTGGCAGTTGCCTAGACTGAGGCAAGGTGGGGATAGGGGGTGAGGGTTCCCCAGGGAGGGGAGACCCTGAGACTGTGAGGGTACTGCAGGGGTGCAGCACCCCAGGTAAGAGGGCACCGGGGTCCAGGAGGGACACAAGGCTGAGTGCAGGAGGCGTCAAGGTGAGACGCCGCCTTGCTACACAATGGGATAACAGAATAAAAGTGTGCAGACAAAATACCAATACCAGCTAGTGAAAAAAAGACAAAGGCTCATTCATAGATTCCAAGACCACAAGTGATTACAACCACCCTTGGCAAACTGTTCAAATGGTTAATTTCCTACATTGTTAAAAAGTATACCTTATTTCCAGTCTGAATATGTCTAGCCTGAACTTCCAGCTATTGGATCATATTAGACCTTTCCCTGCTAGATTGAAGAGTCTATCATCAAACATTTGTTCCCCATGTAAGTACTTCTAAGACTAATCAATCTTCCCTTAACCTTCTCAATGTTAAACTAAGTAAATTGAGCTCCTTGAGTTTAATCACTAGAAGGCATGATTTCTAATCCTTTATTCTTTCTTGGGGCTCTTCTCTGAATCCTCTAATTTATCAATATTCTCATTGAACTGTGAATGCAAGGACTAGACACACTATTCCAGCAGACGTGGCACCGGTGCCAAATACAGAGATAAAATCATTTATATTCCAATCCTCACCTGAAGAAGCATGGATGCTCACTGACTTCAATGGGGCTCTCCACAGGTGCAGGCTCTGAACCATAATGGCAGTGACATTACCAGAAAGCTTTATTTCATGAATGTCATGTCATTACTATGGACTGAGTCTTGAGCATTGGAATTGCAGTCCATAAGTAAACCAGTACAATATATTCTGATTAGCAAAATTACCACTGATGTCACAATTTCACATCACCTAACTGAATTCTAATATTAGAGAGACAAGGTTGATAATCTTTTATTGTACCAACTTCTGTTGGTGAAAGAGAGAAACTATTCAGCTATGCAGAGCTCTTCTTCAGGCGTGGGAAAGATATCCACACCTTGTCTACACAACAACTTGCCTCAGTATAATTTGTGTCACTCAGGGTGTAAATAATCCATAAATTATACCACTGTAGACAGAATTTCTCCCACCTCTCATGGGAGGTGGAATAATTAAGCCAACAAGAGAGCTCTTTCCCATCAGCTTAGAGCATCTCCACCACAAGCAGTGCAAATGTGCCGCCATAAGTCCTAAAGTGTAGATGTAGCCTCAGAGTGTTACAGCTAAATACAGGGTGGAATAGACTGTTTAGCATAAGTAGTTAACGCATATTGTAAGAGACCATTCAAGGTGAGGTGGCCAGTTAACACCTCTGCAGTCATAGGACACAAAAGATAGGTGACTGGGTTACAGATTGTTGCAATGAGTAATAAATCCAATGTCTTTATTAAACCCATGACTTTTAGCGTCTAGTAAAGTTATGAATTTCAGTTCCCAGGCTCCTCTTTTGAAGATGTTTTGCAGGTTTCCTTTGAGGAGGAGGGCAGAGGTCAAGATATAAATTAAAGTGTTGCTTATAGATGATATAGAGTTTTTCATTTTATTTTTCTGAGAGAACATAGGGATTGTCTGGTATCACCCACGTAGTTGTTATTGGGGAATTCAGAACACTGGATGAGGTACACCACATTTTGTGATAGGCATAAGAAGGACCCACAGACTTTGCAGTAGCAGAGAAGATATGCCTACAAGTTTTGCATCTATTGTCATAGCAAGATCTAGTGTCACTTCGAGTTGGGAGGTTCTGGTCTGTGGGTACTTTGCTTCTGATGATGAGCTCAGCAAAGCTGAGGGCTGTTTCAGGATGCGGTTCTCACTGAGTTTGGGTTGCAATTGTTTAATGATGCTCTGCATGGGTCCCAGTGTGATCATTAGAGATGTGAAGTCGGGGAAGCAGATGTTCTGTACTGAAGCAGGGACTAGGAGTATTTGGGTGAATTCTAATATAACATGAATGAATGTGCTCTTAATTTATATACTTTCCTGTAACCGGCCTAGCCTGGTAAGGTTGAATATCAGCTTCCATTTTAACTCTCTATTCCTTTCCAGGGGTTCATAACTTTCTCATACAAATCCCTTGTGATACTTGGTCTCAGTCCAAATGCAATTATTTTTAAAGTTTGAAAAACAATTGGTTCAGCTGTGTGAGGGTCAGTGAGGTGGTGACAAAAAAATTACCATTTCAGGTGAGTTTTTCCACACAGATATCTTATTAAAAATAGAACCATCTTACTTATTTTGCAGACTGGCTCGAGATCTATTGTCGAACATTTTGAAAGGGTAGTTTTATACTTATGAGTATTTAAAGTTGGGAATTTGGCCCATGAGCAGTATTTTTCTATTTTCTGAGCCACGGCTAAAAGTAGAGCAGCTTGGAGCACAGGCTAATATCAGTAGTGTTTCATGGTACAATTAAGTTAAAAGCTTAATGGCTTGAGAGTCCAAAACAGATAAGTAGCCACTGATTATCTAGAAAAATTCACAAAGTCAAGTTCAGAGGCAAAGTAATTTAAAACGAATTGAAAATGGTGAAATACTGAAACGTATACTGGTTTTGGTATTCAATAGGTGAGCAAAATTAGTTTAATTTATACATCAAGATAGGTGAGGCGTATCCAGCATGAAAAGTAATTTACAGGAAAATTCAGGTTAGGATTAGGACTATTTTAAACAATAAATGAAGAATATTTTGTTTTAAGCATTCCTTTAAATTGCTACAATCACCTTTGACGCACACGTTAAATTCATTTTGCATACCAACAGAACATTAAATCAGTAAGAGTTGTACTACTTCCACACCTGCACCCCCTTTAAATATAATTTATGCCACACAATTTTACATCATTATTTTCATCAGTGAATTTGACTTAGAGACTTTCTCAGGAACTGCTCCTGCTTATTCATCAGATGGATCAGAACCATAAGTGGTGAGTTTTTCTTTCCCTTAGGGGTGGCCCAGAGGCCCCGTCCTCACTCCACCCCCAAGGCCCTGCCCTTGTTCTACCTCTTTCCGCCCCCGCTCCACCTTCTTCCTGAAGCCTCTGCCCACTCGCTGCGCTCTGTTCTCTCCCAAGCTCCTCCCACAGCCACCAATCAGCTGTTTGGGGGTGCCACCAATCAGCTGTGGCTGGTAGATGCTGAGCACCCTCTATTTTTTTTCTTGGGTGTTTCAGCACCCATGGAGTTGGCGCCAATGATCAGAACATATGAACTTATAATAAAAAAATAGGGCCCTGCCACCAATCAGTCATCTGCTGGGCCAGGATGACCTGACCACAGAAAAATGGGGACAAGGAGAAAAAATTGATCCAGAGAACATATAGTAATAGTTATACAAGAGTGTATTAGAATTTAGTTTGTCTTCATTCCACCCAAAAAAACATCCCTATGTTTTTTAGTCCCATTTCCCCCATGCTTTCTTCTATGACAAGTCTACAGTTTCTTGGGAAGGCAGGCTGCCCAGCCTGTGCCCAGCTCTCCCCAAAGCTTGCCCCTTTTCTTTCTTCTTTTGCCCCTCCCTTGGCACTCCTAAATATTGCTTCAGCCTCCCAGTCTTCAAGAGAACTACTTGAACCTTTTTTCTCTCCGTTGGAATGATTTTGCAATAAACCACTCCAAGGCAGAATTCTGAAGCCTCAACTTGGGGCTAGGATGACTATAAAGGCACTATGCTTAGTCCCAGAAGATCCGGTGGGGGAAGTAACTTTTTTAAGCTGTTCTCTAGGCAACCCTTCTGCTTGACTTTGAAGTAACACAGGTGAGTTCCACAGAGGAATCCCATCCAAGAGGAAGTTTAACACTACCTAAGGTGAGTGTGAAATTAAAGGAGAAAAATGCATCACCTCACCCCTAACTAGAAATAAATTACAATGAATTAAAAACTATTGTTAATTGACAATGTAGCTAGGAAAAAACAGAAATCACTCATTTTATTTCCAAGCAACTTTCAGGATGGAACAAGGTGCTGTCAAAACTCTCCTTTTCATATACCACCTGTCAGCACCTCCTACACCTTAACATGGTAGGTAAACTGCTAGCACATCAGCAAGTACAGCTGCTGGTGTCACCTTTGTTTTTTTGCCACTTTGGGAAATGATGACATTATGCCAGCCAAACAATGCCATGGGTTAGTAATGACAGTGAGTAAATAGGCTGCATAATGTACAACCGCACATCTGACAACGCTACTGATGATTGTTACTGTTCCTCAGCGGATATGCGCAGCAATATACTTTATTACTATTTTATTGCCAGCATGATAATTAAGCACAGTAAAAAGCTTCTCTGGCCAAAAACAAGAGAGACAGGACTGAATTAGCCATAGCTTACCAAACGAGTAGGGAATTTTTAAAAAGTCAGAGTATTGCGGAGAATTAGCAATACTTACTTGTGCTAGGAAGAGGGAAAAAAAATATTATGCTACTAAATATTTTGCAAAGGATTATCTCATTTCAAATATAATGTTTGGCTGCTTAATTATATCAGCTGAAAATGTTTCCCCCTACCGCCCTAGGCTAATGATAAAGAGGATATTCATTTTAGGTAATCTGTACAGGTAACCTGAATTTGGATGTGCCTCTACTAAATATACACAGTGAAGTCCCCCTGGTCATATTGCCAAATACCTTATACACATAGCCCCAACCTGACTCCTCGTTCCAGACTATCACTTCCCAAGACATAGCCAGCAGAAACTGGAAGCAGTGTCAAAGGAGGACATTTGGTTCTAGGAAATAGAGTGTTTTAGTTTGCTCAACTGTGAGCTTGCTAGTAATGCTGTGAAGATTTGAGGTTGCATGGCATGAGAAGTAAAGGAAAGCAGAAAGATCCTGAGTAGTGATAGCCATGCAGAGGAGTCCACAGTAGAAATCAAGGTACATTCAAGGCTGGATTCAAAGTCAAAGTCAGTGAGTCTTTCCACTGACTTCAAAGGGCTTTGGATCAGGCCCTCACCACAATAATCTAACATTCTGCCTTAAATCCTAAAACACTGTGAAAAGCAAAAACGAACAAAAGCATAAAACCAGCAGCATCCATTAAGGAAACATCAGACTTTGCTCACATCACTGGGTATGTCTACACTGCAGCAAGCCTCCCAGCCCCACAAACTCATGCTAGTGAGCTAAAAATAGCTGTGTGGATATTGAGACACCATCAGAGGCTCAAGCTAGCGCCCACACTCAGACCTAGGGATCAGGGTGGGCTTGAGCTTAGGTGGCCAGCCCAAGTCTCCACCAGCACTATAATGCCCACACAGCTATTTTTAGTGCCTAGCATAAGCCCTGCTAGTGTGAATCTGTTATCCATGCTGCCAAATGGACTCCCAGCTGCAGCGTAGACATACTCACTGAGACTGAGGGGACAACCCAGCTAACCATGTGTTTTTACTGAACTCATTGAATTGAGCTCAGTATTGGTTGGTGCAATACGAGCCTCAAGTGGAGCAAGGAAGTGGAGCAAAAATGTTTGCTTCTGACCTTATATGCAGGAAGTGGCCAATTTCAGAGAGTAATTCAAGTGTGTCCATTACATATGTGAGCCTTAGGATATAGCTAACATGGGAACCATAATGATCTACAGACCACCCTCCTCTTCACAGGCTCCCTCCATAAAATCAGCTGAGTTGCAGAATCAGGTTTTGTACAAGGGTCACTAAGTCGGTTGAAATCTGGGAAACTTCAGTGCACAACGAGAGGACATACTAGTTAACTGAACTGGGATCTCTCAATCTTGATATTAATCCAAGTGTTTACTGGAGATGGGTTACTATGCAAGTGATTCAGTGGGCATTCCCTTTAACCTGGTCTGATCATCTTCTCCAGACCAAGTCCAAGGCCTTTCCATCCTCCTGATAAAAGTAAAGAATCTGCAGTGCTGATCACCCTCAGGTCTTGATCAGGGTATGTATGTATGGTGTGAGGAGGCATCACAACCATCTGCCATCCACAGCCCTTAATGCTCTGGCCTTTAGCCACCCACAACCTTTTGCATTGCTTCCCACGTCTTCATGATATAGAGATCATTTTCAAAAGTTGAAAACGTGGAAAGGACAACGGAGTGCCATTGGTGGAAGAACAGCAACAACTTCAATAGGCTCCACTGTGAATAAAGTTTGCAATCCTGCTCTGGGTTTGTAGTAGAGGCCAAGAGATCTTTCCTTCCCTTTCTGGTTCAGATCATTGAAAAAAATAGTGGTGGATCAACTTCAGCAATATCTGAAATCTATTAGTTTTTCAGATATCAATCCTTGAGTCTTCAGAACAAGATTTCACATACAAACAGTGTATTCTCACTTGTCAGCACACTCAGGCAACAGTTCTCCTTTTCACGGAGAGCTCTCAGGTATGGAATTCAAAGGTGTTCAGTACTGTGACCCCTTTTGTTCAACATATATGTGCAGGCACCAAAAGAGACTAAGTTATTATATAGGCTACAGTGTTCTCAATATAATGATACTCAGATCAACAAATATATTATTCAATACATGAGGCCAGCTAAATGAGAGAAAGACACATTCTTTTGTTCTTTAAGTAAGATGTATTATGGGTCTGATGTTTTAGCATCCAAACAATACATAGTTTCTTGCTCTAAATTCTACAAAGGTATCACATGGTCTGTTTACAATACTCTTATTTGCAGTAGTTCCTGGCACTTCATGCATTTTTCATAGCTATTTGTTAATATATACTGTGCTCCTTGGAGAGCTTGCAAAAAATGATGCACTTAGTTGTAAACAGCATTTTGCAACATGAGTTTAAGCACAAAACAAGCAGCAACAATACACACCACCTTCTGAAAACTTTACAAGGCTACAATTTCCTCATGGTACAAAAAAAAAAACCACAATCAATCACTAACAGCCTTTCCAGCTTGTAAAGTTAACGGGACTGAAAGATGTAAAGACAACCTTTATCTCCTGATCACTTTGTGAACTGATGATAGGAGCCAATATTTTTAGCAAGCTTCCTTACTCATGCACATACCCTATTCTTTGCATATCCATAAGAATGTGTCAACACTAGACTTTTGCGAGCAAAATTAGTTGATGCACAAACAACTGCTGATCTGCAAGTGTAGTTTGCCATTTGGTCCACAAATACCTTTTTTGCATTTACAAAAGGTGAAACTTTGCATGAACAAATAAATATGTCCACACATTTTTAGGTTGCAATTAAGTCTGCCTCACTCTTTGATCTTCCTCATATCCTCCCCTCTAGCTCTTGTTCAAGAAGCTTAAGCCTGCCCGTATGCTCTTTCAAAACCAAACTGAAAACTTACTTTTTTTGGCTGTTCAAGTTTTTCCTCCTAAGTTCCTAAAACACATTTCATACTTAACTTCAGTTTCACAAAGCTTTTTTCTTAGGAATTTTCTTAATAAATAATCAGACAATTTCAGAGTTAGTTACATTTACAAAAAATATATATTTGAAACTACTTTTAGAAAATCCTCATAATAAAATTGGATGGAAATAGAAGTGAAGTGAAGGATAGAAGAACTAAAAAAATGCAACTGTTCTTTTACAAGCAGAAAAGCAAGTGTGTCAATGCATTCATTTTCAAATTAACAAAAGTTACTGTAAAAATCATATATAAATGTTAGGTTGTAAAACGAATCTCTCTGGGGCACCTCGCTAGCCGGGCTGGGACCCCACACCACACCCAATTCGCACCACAGTGTTAGCCTAGTGGAGAAATAACCTCCTAGTTTTAGTAGTGGGCCTATTTCTTTTTCTTCTGGGTGAGGGAAAAGCAAAATTCAGGTCAACACAAGCCAAGCCCTCCTGGGGTCAGTAACAAGGGGGTGGAGGGAGGGAAGTCTGAGGCACCACCTTATTTCAGGGCTGCTTTGGTAGCAGTTTTGCTGGAGTCCTTATTGCTGGATAGCCAAGTCAGCCACTCCCTATCTAGCTACCCAACAGTTTGCTGGACTCCTCACAGAGCTGGGAAGTTTCCGACATAAAGGTTCCCCCTACTAGGTACTCCCTTCTCAGGGTTTTCCCCCTTTTGTACTGCTGCTTCCTCCTTTTAAAGCCCTCTTCCCTATGATACATAAATGAGAGAGTTGGAGGGGCGGGGCTACAGTCTTCCAAACCCCTTCTCTGTCAGCGTGGGGTTTATAGACCCCATCACATAGGCGTATATCTATTTATCCACTGACAATATGAAACACCGTATAATCACAGTTCTGTGTATTCCTCCAGTCAGTATAAAGTTACAGAAAGAAGCATTTAATTAGCTTAAAATATGTTCCGGAAGAAGAAAATGAAAGAGCTCATTGACATACTAGCCCTATAAGGTCATAACCCCATGAGAAATCAGATGACTAACAGAATATATTACTAAGAAAAATAAAATGTCCTGAAAAGTACAGAAAGGCAATTAATTTATGAAGATGTCTCTATTTAGCTCATGGCATTTTATACTTTTTTAAAAGCAATTATAGGACATGAGAAAGAGAGTATGTATCTCATAGCAAATATAAAATATTACTCAGATTCATAAAGCAACAGTGATATCAAACAGAATCTCTGCCAAACAAGCTGATTGCTGAATGACTTATCAATTTAGTTGAGAAGCTAATAGTCATGATTTTAGCCAGTCAGAAACAAATTGATTCATAAGAATATAATATAGTCTACCACACTGGCTAAATGCCTAATCCATTCCCCCACTGTATTCAATGGACTGTGAAACAGCCGTAAGTGAGATTGTAGCTAAGCCATATATGGAGTAGTAGAGCTTACTCCTGTTACCAGGGAACAGTGGTACTCCTCTAAGATCAAATGGTTCAAGAATAGCAGCCATGTTAGTCTGTATCCGTAAAGAAAGTGAGGAATACCTGTAGCACCTTAGAGACTAACCAGTTTATTTCAGCATAAGCTTCCATGGGCCATAGCCCACTTCTTCAGATGCATAGAATGGAACAGAAGTAAGATGCATTTATACACACAGAAAGAAGAAGAAGAAAAAAAAAAGTTGTACATTAGCATACCAATTCTAAGAGACTGTTAAATCTGGATGGGCCATTATCAGCAGGAGAAAAAAATACCATTTGAAATGGATTTCTGTGTCTGCACTAGATAGCAAGTGTTGAAGATAAATTAACTCGGAAATGCAATCAAGTAGTGTAATGACAGAACAATTTGCAAGTCCTATTTAGCCCCTGATTAATTGTATCCAATTTGAAAATTAATTCCAGTTTCTCAGTTTCTCGTTGGAGTCTGTTTTGGAGTTTTTCTGTTTCAAAACTGACACCATCAAATCTTTAATGGAATGGCCAGGGAGATTGAAGTGTTCTCCTACTGGTTTTTGAATGTTATGATTCCTGATGTCAGATTTGTGTCCATTTATTCTTTTGCGTAGAGATGGGCGGTTTGGCCAATGTACATAGCAGAGGGGCATTGCTAGCACATGATGGCATATATCAAATTGGTCGATGTGCAGATAAATGAGCCTCTGATGGTGTGGCTGATGTGATTAGGTCCTATGATGGTGTTAGTTGAATGGATATGAGGACAGAGTTGGCATCGGGCTTTGTTACAAGGATAGGTACCTGGGTTAGTGTTTTTGTTGCGTGGTGTGCGGTTGCTGGTGAGTATTTGTTTCAGGTTGGGGGGCTGTCTGTAAGCAAGGACTGGTCTGTCTCCCAAGATCTGTGAGAGTGTGGGATCATCTTTCAGGATAGGTTGTAGGTCTTTGATGATGCGTTGGCGAGGCTTAAGTTGGGGGCTGAAGGTGATGGCTAATGGTGTTCTGTTTTTGTCTTTGTTGGGCCTGTCCTGTAGTAGGTGACTTCTGGATACTCTTCTGGCTCTGAAATCTGTTTTTTCACTTCTCCAGGTGGGTATTGTAGTTTTAAAAATGCTTGATAGAGATCTTGAAGGTGTTTGTCTCTGTCTGAGGGACTGGAGCAAATGCAGTTGTATCTTATATCTATCCACTAACATATGCTTCCAAGGTTAGTGCTTAGCAAGACACTTGTCTTGAGGGACGATGGCACTTGGGAGACTAAGGCTTGGTCTACACTAGGGGGAGGGGTCGACCTAAGATACTCAACTTCAGCTACACTGAAGTCAGTGCATCTTAGGCTGACTTACCTGCCATCCTCACGATGGCAGCGGGCTCCCCCTTCGACTCCAGTTTGCACCTTTTGGCGAGCTGGAGTTCCGGAGTCAACGGGAGTGCCTTTGGCGATTGATTTATCATGTCTTGACAAGATGCGATAAATCGATCACCAATAGCTCGATCATTACCCGCTGATCCGGTGGGTAGTGAAGACATACCCTAAGGGAGTTAGCCAGCTGGTGAGCATCTCTGAGCCATTTCTGTTTTGTTGTTATTGACTACCTTGAGGGGGTGCGGGCAAAGCACTTTTCTATGCTGCAAATTTTCCACTGAATGTGGCAGGATTCTGTGCTGGTTTATTGGTTTGCTGCGTTTGAAGTCTACACTTGGTTGCTTGCCATCTGGGATAGGTTGCCCTGCATTTAGGGGTGTAGCGGGGTGGCCACCCGCTCCCAGCAAGCTTGCGCCTCCCAGCAAGCTGGAGTTCCGGAGTCGACGGGGGAGCTGCGGGTGATCGATTTATCACATCTTAACGAGACGCGATAAATCGATCGCCAGAAGATCAATCCCGGAGCAGCCTCATGAAGACAAGCCCTAAGGGAGATAGCCAGCTGAGTTCACTGGCAAAGGCAGGCAGGTAAAGCTTTTTTCTTAATAGGCAGGTACTCTACATGGAAGAGCCCACAATGGGAGGAAAACCGCATTATTGCCAACACCACTGCAGCTCTTCCTCTGCCTGCACTTGTGAGGCCCCTGGCCAGAGAAGCATCCTGACCCCGAAGGCTTCTTCCCGGATTCTTAGTCTTCACTTGTTGGGAGAGCGGCCTGCCTCTCCCTGCCAAAGAAAGCCAGGCTTGTCTGCGTAGTATTCAGAAGCACAAGGACAGGATGCTCATCAAGACCTTTGGGAAGGAGGATGCTCGTCAACTAGAAAATATTACAACAGTACCAGGTGAGGAAGGAGAACTGGCTACTCCGTAGGGATGAGACTGGCAGCTTGCCATCTTGGGCTGGGGACAGTGCTCCACCTCACCCTTAGGTTTCCTGTTCATCAAGGTCAAGAACTGGTATGCTGTGCTTGCAACATGAGTAAAGAGAAGACTCCCCCAATAGCTGAGGAAGATGAGCCCTCTTCCTCCAAAACTGGGAGGTACATAGTCACCATACTTGTAAGAAGGGGATAAAATGTGGTATTGGTTGTGTGCTCCTTTCTGGAGGGGAGAGAGGCATTCATGTGCTGCCCTGCCCTGTTGTCTCAGGAAGTGTGCTGCGTGCCTGCACCTGAGATGTTACAGAAAGGCTGCTGAGTTCATCCAAGCCTCTGACCACTACTCCATGCTACTCATCTATGTAAGGATACTGCCAGGTATGGCCCTGAGCAGATCAGCAGTGACAACTATGGATGAAGGAAGCATTCTAGTCAATCCTCCCAATTAAGGGTAACTACTCAGGCAGGGACATGCAAATCCTGGAGATGAATGCATGGTTGCACAGTTGGTGTGGATGAGAGGGCTTTGGTTTCCTCCAAGCATGGGATACTGTTCCAGTAAAGAGGACTGATGGGAAGAGATGAGGTACGCCTGACCAGGATGGGGAAGAGCATCTTTGGATATCAGTTCACCAGCCTAGTGAAGAAGGCTTTCGTCTAGGTTCAAATGCGGGAGGTGAAAAAGCTCACAGATAAAAAAAATGTGCTCTTAACAGAGACACATGTCAGAGGAGACACTGAGAATTAAAACAGGGTCACAGGAGCAACCACATGGAAAACAGTGGAGGAATCTGATCAACATTTTAGATAATGATACATAAATGAAAGGAGAATGGGAAATAGGCAGAACTGGAAGTATCAGTATACAAGCTAAAGTATGACTTAGTTTACATAGACTTGGTGGGATAATTCTCATGACTCGTAGACTGAAATAGAAGAGTTTAACTTGTTCAGGAAGGACTGGCAGGGGGAAAAGGGAGGTGGTGTTGCATTATACATCAAGAATATACATACTTGTCCTGAAGTCCAGACGGAGGTGAGAGGCAAACCAGTTAAAAGTCTCTGAGTAAAGATAAAAGGAAGTGGGGGAACAGAACATCCTGTAGAGGTCTACTACTTGGCCACCAAATCAGGATAAGGAGGAAGATAAGAAATTTCTAGAATAAGCAACAGAAATAGTCAAGACAAAAGACCTAGTAGTAATGGGGGACTTTAATGACCAAGACATGTTTAAAAAAAAAAATACAGCAAAACACAAATCTCCAGTAAGTTCTTGGAATCTATTAGGGCAGCGGTTCTCAAACGGTGGGTCAGACTTTTTGGGGCCCCAGCCAAAGCCAAGGACGGAAGCCAAAGCAAAGCCCAAGGGTGGTGGGGCTCAGGTTACAGGCCCCCTGCCTGGGGCTGAAGTCCTTGGGCTTCAGCTTGAGCCCCCCTCCTGGAACGTTGGGGCTCAAGCTTTGGCTCTGTCACCCAGGGCAGCTGGGCTCAGGCTTCGGCCCCTCCTCTTGGGGTTGTGTAATAATTTTTATTGTCGGAAGGGGGTTGTGGTGCAATGAATTTTGAGAACCGGAGTATTAGGGACAACTTCTTGTTTCAGAAGGTGGAAGAACTAACCAGAGGAGAAGCCATTTTAGACTTGATTCTAACAGTGAGGAATTGGTTGCAAATCTAAAAGTGGATCGCAATTTGGGTGAAAGGATTCTAAGGAAAGGGAGGCGTGAGAGCAGCAGAATAAGGACAATGTACTTCAAAAAAGCAAACTTTAAACTCAGAACTGCTAAGTAAGGTCCCATAGGAAGAAAAATCTGAGGGAGAAGGGAATTTATCAAAGCTGGCAGTTTCTCCAAAAAACAATATTAAAGGCACATCAGCAAACTATCCCAGTGCAAATGAATGATAGGAAGAATAGAAAGAGGCAATATGGCTCCATCAGGAGCTCTTTAATGACCTGACAATCAAAAAAGGAACTCTATGGAAAGTTGGTACAGGGCTGAATTGCTTAGGAGTAAAAAAAGGGTTTTTGACAAAAACTGATCTGGATGAATGGGTCTTTATATGGGAAAGAGGATATAGAGCTTCACTTTGTGTAGCTCAAATAAAATTTTCATAAATTACTATATAGATAGCATTTGACTCGAGTAGCGAGCAATCATATTTTTGCTATCAGGCAGGCACTATTTTTGAGAGGTTGGGGAAAAGGAAACATATTTGTACACATGGCAGTTGTGCATAGGAATTAGATTGTTTGGGGAGGAAATTATTAAAAATAGAGAAATCCTATGACAAGATGGAGATTCCTAGAGATTTCCTGATTTACTCTTTAAACATAACAAATTAATTTCGTTTATTGTTAGTAGTGAGACTTTGTGCCGCAAATCACATTTTTCCAGTAATCTCTCCGCCTATGGAATTGTGGCAAAAAATGGACTGTTCCTGTAACAGAAAAGCTTTCACATCAAGTACATATACAAGAGAAGTGCCAAAAAGAGAAAAGTTCATAAGCGCTGACTTCCGTTCTCCCTGATGGATGTTTGACCCTTCCCCACTGCCCCTGCCTCTTCCTGCCCCTGCTTTGCCCCCATTCCACCCCTGCCTAAGTCCATGCCCTCTTCCAACCCCCCTTCCCCCACCTTTTCTTTGCCTCCTCCCCTGAGTGCACGACATCCCTGCTCCTCCACCTGCCTCCCAGAAAGTCCTAAGCGCCGGCAAACAACTATTAGGAGGCAGGCAGAACACAAAGTGCGGGGAGGGAGTGGGAGGAGCAGGGATGTGATGCTTTCGGAGGAGGGAGAAGGAGGTGAGGAGGAGGGAGCTTGGCTGCCGGTGGATGTGGAGCACCTACTAATTTTCCCCCATGGGTGCTCCAGTCCCAGAACACCCATGAAGTCAGTGCCTCTGGAACAGATATTTAGAACTTTGGTCACCCTTTTTATCTTAGGGTAAGGGATCATAAATCCAGAATCACTAGTCAGATTCTTGGAATATTAACCTGATCCTGAATAAGCATTAAGTAAATGTTAACATGTTAGATTGTACTTTTATTTTAACTCTGCCTTAATTTTTTTTTAAACAGGGCATGTGTAGTATTGAGAAAAGATGACTGTGGTTGAGAGACTAATAACAGTCTACGAATACGTAGACGGTTATTATAAAGAGTAACAAAACTCGGGTCCGTCGGAGGTGAGGAGGGGGCAGAGAGCTGAGGGATTCTGGGGTCCCGTTGGAGAGGGGAGGGGCAGAGAGCTGAGCGAGTGCGGTGTCTGTTGGAGGGGGTATTATGACATCAGAACTATGTCACAGAGAACAGCAGCTGCCCAGCTGATGTGTTTGGCCTTTAAAGAATTTCACCCCTGGGGGGCGTCAGAGGTGAGATTTGAAAAATTTTCGACTCTTACCCTGATTAGGACCCTAAGACCTATAACTGTACCAATTTTCAAGTCTCTAGCTCAAACGGTGTGGAAGGAGTAAGTGCACATACATATGTGCACGCATACACCATTTGACTTTTATATATATAGATGTATCTGTTCCCAGAAAGCAACCCAATATTTCTGCTCACATTATACACTAGCTTTAAAAACAAAACAAAAAAATAGGAGCATATGGGGATGTTCAAAAGCTTTTCAATTTTAGAACCATTTTTGGAACACATTTTCTTCCCTGGGATCATGATTTTTAATTCACAGGGCATAAGTAAGTCCCATTGAAATTGATGGGAATTACTCATATCCTCTGGGTGGGACAGTGGGAGAATTCTGGCAACACATGATGAAATGTAACCTCACATAACCCACCGCAAGCTGCATCAAGAATGGCAGTATGGATGGAACTCTGTGCTTATCTAAATCAGAGTAGAAGCTGTTATAATAGTAAACGATTAGCTTAAAGCACAGAAAGATTCCTCCTTGACCAAAGACATTGAAGTTGCTCATAGAAATATGGAGCTTTACACTACAACATACCAAATTCAGCATCCATGTAACTCCATCTACTTACATGGATTTACATTTAAAATTGGCTCAATACACACTGACAGGGGCCAGACAACTTACTGAAAACCTTCTGAAGAGACACACAAGTGTAATAAATAAACAGCAAGAAAAAATATTAAAACTTTACCTTTAAAGCAGCAATGGTTATTAAAGCGATCTCTTTTTAAATTCAAAATTTTCTTTCCTTTTCTAATTTAAATAATTTAATTTTGTTAAGGTGAAAGAATCTAAACCCCCTATGTTCCATGTATTTCACAGAAAGAAAGCATTCTGAAGCATACTCCCACTTGGAACTGACAGAGCTCAAACTTGGACAACTGCCTATGGGACCATTACTTTTAAAAAATGCCATCTACAACACACTGCATCTGCTTTAAAGAATCTGCCAGCCTAAAAGGTAATGTTTTGAAATCAATTAAACTCTTCTTTGTGTGTCAATCTTAGCCACCAACATTACCATGTCAACCACTGAATCCATATAAACTTAAGTCAATGCACTTTCCTACCAATATGTCAAATTCCTTGAGGAAATTTTTAAATATAAGTCTCTCTCAACCAAGAAGCTAGCTGCTTCAAAGATGTTCATAAGATCATAATGCTGACTTTGATTCACTTTAATTGCTTTGACAAAATATTAAGTTACAACTGGTTATTATGTGGCAGGTTACTAGGAGTTATATTGTTAGCATGTAGGTAATGTTGTCCATGTTATTTTTCTCCTTCCCATAAGACTTCACTTGTCCCTATTATACAATTGGACAGTAGGCATAGATTGGAAAGCTAACAGGAGACTCATATATAGAGCTGTGTGAATAACTGATTTTTCAGTTTGCTGGCCACTCTAGGAAAAAAAAAAATAATAACCCAGATTGAGTCAAACCAAAACTGAATGTATTTATTTTTGAATTTCCAACAAATCAAAAAGCTAGAAAGTTTTCATTTGGGGTTGAACAAAATATTTTAGTCAACCTAGAAGGAAGTGTTTCAGGGCATTTAAAATCTTTTTAAAATAAAAGCAAAGGAAATGAAGAACTAGATTCACCAGACTGTGGAGGAGGCAATTCATTAAATGATTTTTTAGCTGTCATGCTTCACCCAGCACTACTCGGAAGGCCTGATGTTCAGAAGGCTGAGCTCCTAAAATTCCAGCAAAAGTAAAAGATAACAGTGTGCTTAGCACCACTGAAAAATGGGGCCCATATTGTTCAGCCCCTTTCTATTGTTCAATCCTGGGATAAAGACAAATACACCAATTGCCACCAGAACCTTTCTAAAATCCGGTTGCTTTCACCTCTAGTTATACCGCATTATAAACCAGAACTATCAATATAGATACAATATAGTTTTGAAACACCCTTATCTGATCTATTTCAGTAGTTTTAATATTATTTCTAGCCATTTTCACATTAGGTAAGTAAATGGTCTCAATAATAAATCACTCAGTCTGATTTGTGTGACAGTTGTCCAGTGTACTTTTAAAAAGAGTCAGGAGAGTCACTTGGGATGCTTAAAGTACATTACATATTGTTTTCCATATATAAATCAACTGTTCCTTAAGGGCAGGAAAATGTAGATCAAGAAAAAAACAAAAAACATTCATATATATGACTACTTGTACCAAACCTCATTATATGAAAGCCACTTTTGCTACAAGTAGCTGATCAGATATTGTTATCATACTCTCAAAATGTAATTTTCAATTATTGGAAAAATTGTCTTCTGATATTCAAAAAGTGACCTTTTGAATTCAGTATATATGGTTTGCTACACACTGCAACTGATTAAAGTAAATCAATTTTGTCTTCTTCAATAGCAATTTTTTTCATCTGTTAATTCTTACTGGACTCATAAAATACAACACATTAGGGCCTCAGAACAATTGATATCAATTACTTCTGAAATACAGGCTTTTTAAAAGCCTGAATATTTGTAGCTGCAACCTTAGATTAAAAGAACCATTCTGACTAGCTGTTTTGCAAGCCTTTTATTGGGATAATTAACAGTAAAATATTCATCCCATTTTGTGAGGAAAGAATGCAAGGAGGTGACATTCAAAAGTAATCTTTTTGGTTCTCTGGTTTTAAAACAAAGTATTTAGAAAGGTACCATTCACAATCATTTTCAATGTAGAAAGCCTTACTGTCTAATTAAGGTAATTCTATTATATTATCATGATTACTATGAAACAATGCCCAGAATTTTCTGGTTAGTTAGCCCTTTCAGAGCACTGCTGTCGGATATTTCCTGAAATTGAAATGTAATGGCTTAGACCTCAACTTCTCCCATAAATTAATTATTCTGTTACGAGTCCGTGACAGATGACTGTGCCAATGTAGTAGAACATCATCCATTAATAATCAACACATCCAAATGAGAAACATTATTTTAACCTTTCAGAGACTTTGGCTATATACCATTAAGTGCTAAAAAAGGACAGAGCAGAGCCCTATGAATATATGTATGTCATTAAAAAAAAAACAAAAAACTGTGAATGGAAAATTGGATCCTCTGAAATGTGTGGTACCAATAAGGTTAGGAAAAGATTAAAAAATAATTTCTCACAGTAAGATTTCCAAAAACTACTGCTATACAACTTGGCACAAATATAAGAAGCCATGACTAGGATGTTTTGAAGTGCATATTTAGCCAACTTCTTCCACACTATGGGACAATTTAAAAAATAAAACATTTACTAAATAGATTTAGTTCTCATAATTTTATTTTTATTAGAGAAAACCCCAGGCCCAAATGCCATTTAACTTTAGACAAGTTTTCATCTTCTAAGACTGGATCTGAACATCGCTACTCAGATAAGGCCCTATTAGTAAATGTTTACATGAAGGCTGAATCTCTCTAAACTTCAGGCATCAATTTCTTGTCTTTTCTTGAATATTTTTGATCTGGAATTATAAGTTTTAAAATAAAAACCAAGGTAATTTTAAGTGATCCTAATGCCTTCAGCTTCTCACACTTGGAGTATTTTATACAAATTTATGTCAAAGACTACTCTGTGGAATTCAACATTAGTTGCATATGTTTATAAGAACACATGAATTGACAGAATTCAGTCACATTAGTGGTCCATCTATTCCAGACCTTACTTAAAATAGTGGCTATTCCCAACTACTTCAGAAGAAGGTACAATAATCCCAAAGTGAGCAATTATGGAATAACTTGCTGTGGTAAACCCAGGGCAGGCTACTGCCAGAGGGGTTTGTGATGAGAGAGGTAACTGCAGGTTAATTGGGTTCAGCTGAGTAAGGCTGCCACTGGCCAAAGCAGGATCAGCTGAGCCCAATTAAAAAGCTGTCAGAGACCTTTTTTAACTCTCCTCCCCAGCTAGGAAGGGGGGAGAGATAGAGGGAGTGAGGCTGCCTGCAGGCTAGGGGCAGCAGGACAGGGAGTCTCTCCCAGAAGGGAGATAGTTTTTCCTAGCCAGAGAAAGCAAAACCCAGTCAGAAAGAAGTACTTAGGGGAAGGGAAAGCCTGCCTTTGGGGCTTTCTAGGCGGGTTGCCGGCACGGCATTTGCCTCACCAGAGCCCAAAGGACCTGAGTCAGGGGAGGTCCGAGAGGCCACATTGCTCACAGGGAAAAATTTCTCTAACCCCTTCAGTTGGAGGTTGATTTATGCCCTAAAGAATGAGTGTTTAATTATATTCCAAACATATTATGAAGGGTTTTAAAAGATAACTCTTCAAATTCTCTTTATCCATATCAATATCTAAATCTTTGTGAACTCTCTTATGCTTGTAGTCTCAATAATATCTGGCAGCAATAAGTTCCACATGCTAATTATTCAAACATGGTCTTTTGGTAGAGGTTTTACTTTGTTTTTCCTATTTTAAAGTTTCATTTTTATACATATAAAGTATAGTTGTTGGAATTATCCTTCTTCTATGTAGTTACTTTATTTTTAAGAGACCCTGCCAATGGCAACACAGCTTCCTCAGAAGCTATCCTGCCAAGATAGGGATGCTAATGCTGTTTTTAAAAAATACAGGACAAACTTCAGAAGTCTTGACTTGAGCCTCTGGGGGTGAGCCCCTTCTCCCCAATTCTTCCTAGGAGTTCTCTCTCACCATCTCTTGTGCTGCAGAGAACCCAGGGCCTCAGACACTGAGTCAGGCAGCTGCTGCAGCCCCTGTTCAGATTCAGTACAAGCACTGGGAGCTGTCGGAGTCTGCAGCTAATTATCCAGGTTTGCTGCAGCACCATGCACTACTCCACTGGGATGGGGCTGAAATAAGGGGTGTGGACTGGAGGAAGGCAGCAAGTGCAAGACTTTGCTTGGACTAGCTGGGGCACACCTTTTCAGGCTTCAGTGCAAGAAGCAGCTTTCAGAAGAGGTTCAGGGACAGAAAGGATACTAGGCCAAATTTTAGTGGCATTGCAACCCCATGGACTGGGTCACAACACCACTCAAATTTAGTCTGGCTATCCCTCCATCAGCAGCACTACTCAAATTTGGCCTGGCTCCCTTGTGTATGGCATGACTGTGGGTGGCCAGGCCAAGCTTCCAACAAGTAGCACTTTGCAAAGCAAAATGCTGGAGCACCTCTGCATCCTGGATTGCAGGTGCTGGAAATACACTCCAGCAGCACTACACACATAGAACCAAAAGCTTTCTATGACAATTTAGGGACAGGCAATTTTTTTTAAAAAATATGGAACGTCCATTATAATATGGGGATAGTTAGCAACCTTATGCCACAATTCATGGCAGACAGTGGAGGCAGAAGGCACACGGCTGTCCATGTTTTGACAGTTCTAGAGATTCTTGTCCAACATGGATCCTCATGATCCGGGGGGGGGAGAGGGGGAGGCAGGGAATGGGTTCTGACACTTACTCACTCCATCACTACACAGTACAACTCCCCCTTGAGTAGCCAATTTATAGAATACACAGGAACTTCATGGAACTTTTCTGTTCTTCTGACACAGCTTTCTTCGTGGGAGAGAGGAATCTAGGCCATTACCACCACATCTGTCATTACATAGATCCTTGAAATTGGCAAGCTGTCTCTTATTTCAAACTCTCTAGCTCATCCGTAAAAAGTGATAAGCTATAGTGTTGCTCATTGGAAGCTGGCTAACCAAGGTTGATGTTGGCTTCATTTGTACAAAGCTATCGTATCTTCAAAGTATTTTTTAAATTTACAATCATACCACAAATTGTAAGCATTTAACAAAAAACATATTTGCCTTTGATCCTCTAAGAGGAAGTCTTTAAGCAACTGAAGTGCTGTATTTACATAGGACAATGAAAAATTATGAGAAATTAACTAAATTTAATGTCAAATGTGAAGTTTGCATTGGCACCAGTTGAGTCAATTCAATGAAAGTGAATGGCTGACAGGTTAAACACTGTAAATGTGTAATTTAAAATATAGTACAGTATTAAACTTCCATATTATCCACAAGTCTTGCTTTATTTCTGGCCACAAAATGGCCATATGTCTTGGTCTATTATATTTCAGTTTGGAAAGATGGAGAGAGAGCACATTTAGCATTTTATATGATAGTCTTCACTCTAGAGTTTGACTGATTGGTTATTTTGGATTTTTGTTTTGGTGTTAGAGTTATATTTTATCCAGATTCATGAGCAAGATGGATAACTAATTGACTTTATACAGAACTCCTTCTATGGCCTTATTTACAGAGTTTCTACTGCTCCTCCATACATTAACAAAAACTGAACTGATTGTATTAGATCCAGGAATCCTGACCTGAATGTATTTTTGACTCTGTGAAATCAAAGAAATATCACCTGTCAAAATCAATTGAAATAAGGGATAAACCAAGCAGGAGTAATGGATGACCATAAGAAGGGAAGCCCCAACATGAAGCTATTGGAAGTGGAGCCCAGGAAGAATCTCCAAAGCGGGGGCATATGGAAATCAGCAGGGAAGGGGTGACCAAAAGAAGCTCCCGAACAGGCACAGGCAGGACAACTTGAAGCTGTGAGGTGGGGGACACTGCCAACCGCTCCCCCAAAAATCATTATGCATCTCCTTGCTCATCACCATTTCCTCTCCCATGCCTTCTAAATATCTCACTGATAAGGAAGAGGTTCTGCCAGTGTCAAGCAGACCTAAAGTTCTGTCAGAACCTGGGAGGCAAGCAGGCTTTGGTTCTTAGAAGTGCAGCCCAGGTTCCACCTTCTCATACTCAGGCTTCATACTGTGTGATGAAAAGCTAGCATTGGCAGAACTCCAATCCCTCCTGCAACCACAGGCTGTGCAGCTAGGACAAACCAGACCTGATAAGGAGAGCAATTAAGTCACGAAGTATAATTTTCCAGGTGAATGGTGGAGGCCTTATTTTTGGGAACATTTAAAAGTATGCTCCCAGGGGACTGGCTTAGATGACCCAATAATTCTTTCCTCTCTCTAACCTGTAGGATTCTACAACTATGGAAATATGAAGTAAACAGCAAGATTTGAGAATACTGCGGTTGCTATGTAAGTGTAGCACTCATCTAGTGAGAGGGAAGGAACCTCATACAATACAGTCCAAAAGTCAACACATAGCGCCTGCGACCCAGGTGACTCATTATTCATACAGTGCTATAAACATGAACATCACTTGCCAAAGAAAGATGAAGTCTCTGGCCCATCTAAATTAAGGAAAGAATAAAATGAGAAGGTAATGGCACAAGGAGGGTTAAGATAATAAAAGTGGTGTGGTAGATTAGATGAGTAATGTGTATGTATTAATTTAAAACACTGGACTTCACTTAGTAAAATGGGTGACTGGGATTTAAAAAGACTCCTTGGAGAAAAGTGTTTGGAGAAGGGATTTGAAGAAATTGCATGTACGGGGCTCCAAGGATATGGCTTCAAGCTGGTCTGGGATGCAGGGGGTAGTCAGATGAGCAAGTACGCCAGGGATCGGCAGCCAGCACATCCCTCGGCCTTCACTGCTGCCTGCAGCCCCCATTGGCCTGGAGTGGTGAATTGTGACCAGTGGAACCTGCGAACGGCCAAACCTGCGGACACAGCAGGTAAACAAACCAGTCCGGCCCACTGCCGGGCTGCAGGCCAAAGGTTCCAATCCCTGAAGTAGGCTAAGCAATGTGGGCCTAGGGTGAATGAAAGAAGACAACAGATAAGCTCCTAGAGGGCTCTGAAGAGCTTAAATTTGTTATGGGAGGCAATGAAGGGATTTAGAAAGGTGCTGAACACTTGGCAAAGCAGATAATTTTCACAGGTGAGATTCGAATAGGTTGAAGAAGGAAGAGATGAAGATCAAGGAGGTGAGAAAAAGTATGGAAATGGATTTTGCCAGTGTGAAAGGGGTAGAAAGAGTGCATTATGGAGATTAATGTTTTGCTATTAATCAAAGATCTACACAAAGTCAGAGGCAGATATGATTTAACATTAGCATTGATGTTTAATTTTAATTATAAAGTTAGCAATTTCCTTCCTCCCCCTGCGTCCCGTCCTCCCGCACCATGAGAATAACTTTAAAAAAAATTAAGTAATGCCATTTTATCCAAACTTTTTTTAAAAAAAGCCATTTCATTGATTTCCCTTCAGTTTAGAGAAACCTATGGAAATGTTATTTATTATTTACACAGCACTATACAGTAAATACGCATGGCTAACATTTAATTAAAAAATAAGAGACATGGGCTCTGCCACACAGATCTTTGTCTTCTAAGTTAAGCAGTAATTTAACAAGTGTTAAACTTGCTGAGGAATGGGAAAGAAGGAGGAAAATAGCAATAAGATCATGCAGCTGCTTTGGTTGGTAATGCACATGCCATGGAGGGTACAACAATTTTTCAGGTGTTCATGTACACACAACTGTAATTCAAAGTATCACATGAATATCACTGGCTAATACTATAGGTACAAATATACTTTTATAAATCCAAACTTAGAACAGTGGTTAGACCAGAACCACAGACTTTCTTCAAAGTTAAATATTCTGTATGGGTCATGCAGATGTTTTGACCCAAGCTACTAGAATTCTATGCTCCAGCTAAAAACATATTCCAAAAGATGCACTGCAATCCACAGATCTCAGAAAAGAGATGTGGTATCTGGGAAAGTGAATGGAATAGGTTTAAAAGCATGACTGTGTCATATGTTGCACATCAAATACACTGCACCCACATATATTGATCAGAAATATCCCTCAAATGAGTGGTCTAACAAAAGGACAACTTGAGCTGATCTGATGTAAACCCACAATCCATCACAATTACCCTCTGGAACTCATTAAGCCAATGTGTATTGGAGTTTTTAGAAGCTACACACAATTTCTGTGGCAAACAATCCTGTGACCCAAGATAGCAATCCCCTCAGTTGCCTTTGGGTTACAGACCATCCTACGCTCTCTGTAGAGCAAACTTCACCACTAACAGAGTACAGGCCATACACATGGAAAAGGAGAAAGATATAACATGTTATTAAATGTGGGGACCATAATTAAACATGTGTGTTTTGCATGGCACCCGTGCTAGCCCACTGCCCCCGTCCCCCACCGCAAGCAGGAATGCCTCACACACACACACATCACATAATAAAAAAGCAAATAGGTGGCTCCCGTGAGCTGCTTGGGGCCCTAAGCAATTGCTTAATCTACTTATGCTTAGGGCTGGTTCTGCATAGTGCACTAATTTATAATCAAAAGGATTACAGAGTTCACAAATACATGAGTTAAAATGAAGTCCAAGTAAACTGATGAGTACCTGTTTGCTACAGATTAATGGGAACAGACTACAGATTGTGTAATCACTGTTGTAGACTGCACTTCCATTTTATTAGTCAATCTGGAAGTAAAACTGGCTCTGAACTACCAGGAAAGCATATTGGTTCTTTAACAGTTTTCATTGCTGTTCATCTCACTCTTTGCAATCTCTTCTGTATTTAACAAAAGCTAAACAGGTCTTTAAAGTTATCCAAATGTGTACTCTGAAATTATTTCATGTAGAAAAGCTACTGAAAGGAGTTCAACTTCCTTTTTGAAGTGAAGAGCAGGATTTGACCCACAATTTAAAAACAGTTATTGCTCTGTCAGACTATATGTAACACAGGTCTTGCAAAGAGCAGAAACAATTTGTAATGACTGCAATCTTGTGTTTTATAATAATTAAAAGAAAAAGTGATCTGTCACACACACCCCTTTTACTTTCATTTTATTTGCAACAAAACTTCCAAACTGAAGATATCTGAATGACTTCAAAGATGAAATGCCATACTGTGTTTCTCTCTAATCTCTTGAAATAAACAGTGCATGTAAACTACAAGGCTCTGCTTAAAAAGTAAATTTAAAGTATAACATCTCGTCCCTTGCTCCTCAGACAAGCAGATAAAAAATTTATGACTTAATTTCTACAGTCAATCTTAATGGTTGCTTTTGTGCCCTGCAAATGTTATTTCAACATCTTAGAGTAAAGAAAACTACATTTTTGTTGATTTAAATCATTATACATTACTTCTCATCCAACAGATTATTTACTAAGGCAACAAATATTAAATGGATTAAAAAGTACTCCCTTTTAATACAAAATAGAGTTAACCTGTGGAATTCACCACCATAGGTTATTAATGAGACATATTTTAGCACAAAATCAAAAAAGGATTTAATACTCAAAATAAAATAGTAATCATAATGCAACATTAAGGTTATGATTTTTCAACTATTGAAGAAAGGAAACAGGCAAAAAAAATCTAATTAATTCAGCCAGACTGCACATCCTAAATGTTCTATGGTATGAGTTTAACAATAATACATTAAGGGACACATTTAATAAAATCAAAAATAGAAACCACCACATCTATGCAAAATGACAGCTTAACATAATTCAGCTTTTTCCATTTTCTGATTTTTGAATGCTCAAAATCATAACCTGATTCATATGAAAGAATAACCAATCCCTGCACCTGGTGCCCTTAGCACCAGAATGAGGCAAGTTCAAAAATCAGAGTGATACTTTGTGTTACCAGCACTACTGCCAGCAGCACCTGGGCGCTCTCTAAAAGCTTCCTCTCCAAGTACTGCCATGTATTAGATTTTTAATCAGTAAAAGTCAATTTCACCATACATACAAAACAACAACAAAAATAATTCCATCAATAATAACCGAAACTTGCAGACACGCAAAGTAAGAAAAATGCTGCCTCGGTACTCTGATTTCAATTTAAGAATGTATTCAATTTAAGAATGTATTGCCATGTGATGTTGACAATTTGTGTTTTAATAGTTATATAGTTTTAACTTTTTGAATCCAAATATTTCTGTAATTAAATAATTCTTGTCTGACACCCCCAATTTGAACCCCCATATTTTCCCACAACTGTGGACATATATATATATAGATATATAGATATAGATATATATAGATATCTCCATATATGGCATGCATCTGATGAAGTGGGTATTAGCCCACGAAAGCTTATGCTCTAATACTTTAGTCAGTCTTTAAGGTGCCACAGGACTCTGTCATTTAAATATATAAAAACTGAAAAAAGCTTAAAAACAAACTGATAGTATCCCTTGAAATTATAAAAATAAATAAAAATTGAATCCTGCCAAGCATATTCATAGCATGAAGTATTATGAATACTGGAAGTCAGTGTTATAGAAAACTAAATAATTTGGCAAGAGAGGATAAGTTGGGTGTCGGTTATGTTATAAATATTGACTCATCTGCTGTAGTACCAAAGGAGAAACACATTTCAGTGTTTAGTGGTTTAGCAAATCATATTTACAGAAATGCCTAAAATCATGGGCTTAATCACATAAACCACATACATACCATAGATAACCTTTTCCTTTAGTTAAGGCTTTTTAATGTCATCCTTACTTGTACAAATACGATTATCCACAGAACAAACACAACAAACAACTAAGTACTCAAACCTCTAATGGGGCAATTAGGTGCTTAAGTCCCGCTTGTGAATCTAGCCCTAAATCCAACATTTAGGTGGCATTGGCATTCACAGAACCACCACTCACACTGTCAGTTGACCTTGTAGGCACCTACATTTCCACTGGTCAACTCCCGAACGCACCTACATTTCTGTTGGTGGGCACGTACAAAGCTGCCTAAGTCCAGACAGTGCCAAGCTGCTCTGTGGTTAAACCCCAGCAGGATTCACAAGCTAGGCATTCCCTTGTCTGTTGACCCAGTGAGGCCCAACCCTGTAGGCGCTCTCAGAGCGCACATACTCTGCACAGAAGACAGAGTGGTGTTACCCGTGCTCTTATCTCCGGTGGCCTGGTGATTAGGACACATACCCAGGACAGGGGAATCTGAAGTTCTAATCCCTCCACTACCCAATTAAGAGCAGCTCCCCCACTACCACTTGGCTATAACAAATCGTTGGGTGGGTCTTTCTGAGGAGCTGTCCTGTTGAACCTGCTCTGCTTAGTATGAAATCCTTAAAGAGAGAGAGAGAGAAAATGGTTATTGACCAGTGACTGGGGCATTCATCTAGGAGGTAGGACTCTTGAGTTCAAATCTTTGCTCTGAATCAGGTAGGAGGAGGGATTATTTTTTTAGCTGTCTCCTATATCTGCTGAGTGCTTTAAGCAGTGGGAATACGGGGGCACCAACAACTTTCCCTAATTTTTTCTTCAGAAGAGACTGATGTGATTTAAGACAACTCCACAAGAAGGGATACATGACTGTAATCCAGGCAGAGAGAGGTGCCCCTTCGGGCCCAAAGTTACACACCTAACTCCCTGTAAAGTACAGTAGTTAGACCATACCTCTCTCATCAGCATTCCTCATTAGCTAGCATATGCAGCTCCGCACTTACCATGCTGGCTCCTTTGCATCCACTCCTCCTGCCTCGTATTGGGAGCTTAGCCTATTGTGAATTCCCCTAGGCAGCAGGGCCCCTAGACGTAAGTGCCCTTTACAGACCTGACAACAGTCCTAGGTTTCAAGGTCCTGTCCTGTTTTAATCCCGAGTATTCCTTCAATCGCTGAAGTGAACATTTTGCACATTTGGGCCACTCAAAGGGGAGGGCAGAAAGGGCACTTTGCTCCTGCCCCTCCCACCCCCCATTTAAATGGGCCCCCAAACTAAGTGGCATTTGGCTCTGCACACAGTAGGCTGCAACCCCCCAGGTTTGACCTGTCGACCCCTCTGTCTCCATCTACAGAGGGCCAGAGAAGCCAATCCCGAGTGGCACTGCATCCTGATTTACCTATGTAAAAATTGGGAGCTACGCCCCTATGAATCTAACCTGTAGATTACTAGCCTAGACTACTGTGTGGTATGCCAGAGGTTACTACTTTCTCAATGAAAGGTTGAGAGCCAGGCATTTCAGCCTCACAAAGACCTGTTGTTACCATGAAGGAAGGCAGAGGAGAAATTGGAGATCAAACATACACAACGTTATGCCTGAAAAATGTTTTAATATCCAACATTTGTCATAAGGAAGGAGGGTATTCTTTGAAACCTCCCTCAGATAAAATCCCCTACTGATAGTCCCCTGATCCCCTATTCCCTACTGATAGTCTTTTTTAGCACTGCCAAACACTTCTGTGGTATTTGCCTGCTTTTGCCAGCATTTGCTATTCATCTGTTCCAACAAATGACCCAGTCTGACTGCCCTATGAAATGATGATTTTAGTGCTGTAGTAGTTCAGAGTGTTGAACTCTATCCACCAGCTGTTAACTTACAATTTGTGTGTGTGTGTGTGTGTGTGTGTGTGTGTGTGTGTGTGTGTGAGATTCAGATATTTGGAATTATAGCAGACATTTTCAATAGTATGGGTCCCAGCACAAGGGGTTTAACTGCAGCTGTATTAATAGTAGTATCTTCATTCACCCACCACAAGAACAGAGTGAATGATCTGTTTCCAAAATATGTAAAGCTCTGCCCTGTCACGCTGTGCATTGCTTACTCTGATACATAGATAATCAGAACACAGTCTACATTTCCTGCTTGTAATTTAAATACAGAGAATGAGAGTCCTGTGCATGACATTATCATAACTATCATCTGTGTGTGTTGCACCTGTAAAGGAAAGGAATCACCTGGCCTGGCTGCTGGGAGGCAATGTTCAAGACAGCTGTTATATTACAACCACCACATATACCCCTGTGTGTGGATATTTTGTTAGGGTTTTTTATGTTTGGCTTTTCATGACTAAAATAAAAGTGATGCAGATTTAAAGCAATTTTCCTCTTTCCACAGTGTTGGAAAAATATTGCCGTGGCAAGACTACCGAAATATACATTTCTTCTCAGTGCTATCTTAACCCAAGGCCTGAACCTGCTCACATTGAAATCAGTGACAAAACTCCCACTGATTTAATTGAAGGAGGAATAGCCCCATTGGTGTTGAAGCTTAAAACAAAAAATCAAAAACATTTTATGGTCTCACATACAGTTTGGCTGAAGTGGCTACTCAGTGTCTTATCTTTCTTACACTGCTTAAGTTCCTAAATATTTTTGGTGATCTGATTAATATATTTTTATGGGTTTGCTGGGAAAAAAAACAAGAATAAGTTTTAAAGTGTTACAAGAAGACGGTTAAAGAAGGGGTTATGTGGAAGATGTGTGTATACTGTCAAGCTGAATTTTTATATTGGCATCCATCACCAGACTATGTGAGCACCTCCCAACAATAAAAAGAATGACAACTATGTCTCTCTCTTCCCTGCTCTTTCTTGGTACAAAGATAATTTCATTACCATTATGTGTCATTGTAATGGCAATAAAATTAATAGTTCTTTTCTTAATATCTGGATTTTTCTTTATCAATGACTATGGAATAACCAGCAGTGCTATCATTTTCACAATTTAAAGTTCACTAAAGCTTTGAAATATTTTGTCATTATCTTCACAGCATGTCATCACTGACATCTTAACATCATAACATCATAACTATGATGCTATGCACAATAATGCATAAGAACTGCTTTGAAATCTTCTTGACTTTTTAACATTACCTTCACAGGTCTGCATTTAAATAATTTTATCTTCCAAGCATAACATACCGTACCATCCAATTTTCAACAACTATTCTCACTGAAAGCAGTGGGAAGTACTGTTTATAAACCAATGGCATGACATGGCCCATTGTCTCCATAGACTTGCCTCAATCATATCAAAATTTTCTAGACTTTCTCCAGACTTCTTTTCTGGTAACCCAATGGATAATAAATAGATGGTCTTAGAAGGTATTGTTGTATTCTGAAGAACTTTTTAGCATAGGCTACTAAAATCATTTTAGCAACTACAGGAAATATATGAATAGCTCAATAGTGACTTGTTCTATGTGGTTCCCTTAGCTTCATTTTGCTTTGATGACATGGGATAAAATTTGCAAGATTGCCGAGGTGATTTAGGAATTTAAGTCCCATATTCAGAGGTGACATATCAATGTTCCTAAGTCATTTCTGAAAACAGGATTTAAGCATTTTTTAAATGGTTACGCACAATATTATCTTCACATATTGAATAATTAATCTTCAAGAGATCATTACAGTGAGTCTCCATCATTATTTGAAAGGAGAATGAGGGATTGTAACAAAATTATGGAACATGTAATTCATGTTAATTAGATGAGGAAACTCCTGAAATTCAGACTTTGGTTTGAATCAACAACGCAAAATGCCTAACAGAAAAAAAACTCTTGCATCTATGAGAACTGGCAGAATGATTTACAGTCATTCTTGCTTTTGGTCACACCAATGATACCACAAAAACGGACATTCTAGCATCTTTTCCAGAGACTTACACTTTTCATCCTGACCAGAACCCAAGAGTGTGGAATTATAATTTATCCAAAATGATTCAGCCACATCTAACATTATTTTAGAGAGAGTGTGTGTACATGTGAGTGAGCAAGGGTACACACCTAATCCCACAGAATGAACTAAAACCAAAGAAATCTAATCTCTCTAGGTAGGTTCCTTCAGCATCCCACTGGAAACCAGATTATTTAATTTCCTCAAAACTAATTAAGTGTGTGCAAAGTAAAGCAATCAGAAGAAGAAATAAATAAAATTGTGGTTTATATCACTCTGTATCAATGTTGTGGTTTTTAGACTTTGAGATGTTTTAGACATATTAATTAGCACAAAGTTAGTTTCATAATTAGCCTCTTAAAAATTCTGAGGTCTTACTGCAGAGAGAGAGGGAGAGAGAGAGAGAAACAATATTCTGTAAATAACAAATTAACTTGCAACATAAAACAACCATTTTATGCTGATTCCAAGATAGTTGGCAGATTTAAACAATTATGCATTTTCAGTGCAGATGCCATGGGTTCTTGATTTGCTTTTCCCCGATTATTTTTAAACACTAGTAACATTATACAACAAAGTAGGATATGAACGGTCTCTTACTATAGAATTTTGCACTTAATTGTGAGGAAAGTTTAAAATCTTTGGGGTTACAATGAGTTATCTTGTATCCATATCACACATGCCATAGGATGCGGCAGTGTTGCAACAATTCACAGGCCAAAGGAATATTATGACACATTGGTAATAACACACACATATAGTTGCATCAGGTTTCACCATCCAAAAAAATTTCATTTTCATGTTTTTAATAGATACTTGTTAGATACAAAATTTTCAAGACAAACAAATGAAATAAATACTACTATATATATAAATCACCAACTCTTTAGAAAACAAAAAACAACAAGAAAAACACAGGTTATTCTATTCACCTAAAAATATTTGGACTTATGTGCACAGTGCAACACACTGGTTTTGGCATTGCTGTCTTTGCCCCAAAATATGAATTACACTAATACATATTACTATTTAATACATGGGAGATACTCAAACATTGCAGCAGTGTATATACATTTTAAAAAGTAAAGTTAGAGAACACTAATTTTTCAACTTAATATGCAAAGGGTTTAAATATATAACCACTAACAATTTGGTACACCTGTTATGTTATTTCTTCAATCTATTTAGATTGTATTTTTGACAGCAATACATGTAATCAGATAAGCAGTTTCACATTACTCTGCTATTGTGAAAAATCAATGAACCCAGTTTATCTAACCATGCAACAGTTAAATATTGATGATTATTAAAAGAACAAACTATTTTCCTCCTTTTTGCATAACTATACAAGTACTACTTAGAGGGGGTTGGAGGCACAGTGAGTCACAGAACACTAGCCCTTAAATTGCAGAAGTTTCGGTTAAAAAGACTGTTTTTAAGTCACACAAGTGAGCATCACTTTGGCATTAGAATTCTGTGACCATTGTTCAGAAGCCACTATAAGCTTCCTTGTGGCTGGGGATAGATGGTGGCTTTTGCTCATGAACAGGGGAGGGCTAAAATAGCAGAAGTGTGGTGAAATGAAGTTGAGCTGAATTGGCAGATTCTCACCTTTATGAGAACTGCATTCACACTTTATGAACATTAAAACTTGCACATAACATAACAGATCTAGTTAATACACCAAGCTAATATCCTATTTAATGTACTTCCTCATCTTTAACAGAGCAAAATCACTGGATCCAAAAACTGGGATCTAAAACTTCCCATTACCTAAAATCCAAAAATCATACCTGACATTTTTCCCTTACAGTTGAATGAGATAGATAACTATTAGAACTTCTCATGACAATCTTAATTCACATCTGTTGAGATACTGCTACAATAGTAAGGCACCTGTACATTACAAGTTACCAAAAATCATGATGGCAAAATGATTCTGAGACAAATCTGTTCAGAACACATGATGCAAAGAGCATAGCAAAAAGAGACCAACACAAGTAAGAACTTTCTATAAAGACATGTCATCATTTCAATGCTAGGGTTAAAGTTACAGTGTCAGAATGGCTGATCTGTGAATATATGAAGTCTCCCTCACTACATCAGTGTATTCCTCTCCCCCACACTTTCAGTATAACTTTTCTGCAAGGTCCTCTTTTGCACTCCAAGGATCACTTGAAAATACCACACACCAGTGTGGCTACTGCTCTGTCTTAAAGATATTCTCCAAGCACCATCATATCACTCTGAGGTACGTGTACATACACATTTCTAACAATCTACAGATAATATATAAAAGTAAAGGAAATGTGTTCACACTTCACTGAGGTCTCTGAGAATCAGAGAGGTAGATGTGTTAGTCTGGATCTGCAGAAGCGACAGAGTCCTATGGCATCTTAAAGACTAACAAAAGTATTGAAGCATAAGCTTTCATGGGCTAGTAATGCATCTGACAAAGTAGGTATTAGCCCACAAAAGCTTATGCTTCAATACTTTTGTTAGTCTTTAAGGTGCCACAGGACTCTGTCGCTTCTGAGGTCTTTGAGGTCATCTTGACTAAAAGGGAAGATCTCAAAGACAGGGTTGGCCTTTGAGCAGCTGGGGTCCTCGGTGAACATGAAACACAAGATTATGTGGCTGATTCTCCAGTGCTTTGTGCCATAGACAGACATGTGCACACATATGCAAAGGGAAGTGAATGTCAAAACCAGTTTGAACAACAAGGAGTCATTGTGGCACCTTAGAGACGAACAAATAGTCTCTAAGGTGCCACAAGGACTCCTGGTTGCTTTTGTGATACAGTAGACTCTCCATTATCCAGGATTGGATTAACCAGGACGTGGATTAACCAGGATGACAAAAAAAATACATGCAACTCGCAGGGCCGGCTCTGGCTTTGTTGCCACCCCAAGCACACACACACACAAAACCCATCAGGGGGCATGGCAGCCAGTGAACCAATATCCCCTCCCCCGGGCGCAGGGTGGCTGGTGAACCACCCCCCTCGCCCCATATTTCCTATGGATGGTGATTATCCAGGATTTTATTAACCAGATTAATTTTTTCCCTATCATCCTGGATAATCGAGAGTCTACTGTACAAACGAACACGGCTACCCCTCTGAAACTTAAAGCCAGTTTGGTTACATCTCACATCCACTTTTCACAGGTATGAAGGAGAGCACTAGGTGGGAGGCAGTGGAGACCCAGACCCTGTGAGGTGTTTTTAGCACCACGGGAATTGGAGGCCTAGGACTCCCCTCGCTGATCGATCAGATGAAGCACAATTGTGGTGACCTCGCGGATACTGTGGGGAGGAGTAAAAATAGTGCACTTTGTGAGAGAATTTGAAACCTTCACCATTAGTCAGAGGAAGGACATGGGAGGGGGATCCCTTATTGTTCTGAAGGGGAGTGTGTTGCTTCTGGTACATTTAAGACCACATTTCCTAGATCCAAAATAAAATAATAAAACCGGCTCCCAATAGCAGATCCCTCTGTACGATCTCCCTGTTGACAAAAGCTGCTTGAATGTTGGATGGAAGAGGGGGTCGGGGGGAGTCAGGCGCTGCTGGAACCCCTCCACTAACCTTGAAAATCTCTCGCTGCTTGAACTGTTGCTGGCCCAAAACATGGGACCGGCTCCGCTGAGCAACCAGAACAAATGAACGGGAAAGGCTGAGGAGTTCCACAGGATAAGGGGGGGGGGGAGGAGAAAAGTCTGGGGCTGCACCTGCTCGGCTCAGCCTCCTGCAAGGTCCCCTGCCCCAGACTCCCTGCAGGAGCACAGGCCGCTCCCACGTTGGGCCCCGCAACAGGAAAGGGAAAAGGGGGCGGGAAGGGGCTAGGCACAGCCGCTGCCCCCCGGCAGGTTTCTCTGCAAGGCCGGCGAGCCCCACTCGCTCGCTGCCGGGCCGGTGGGGGTGGATCAAGGGGCTGATTGCGAGAGGGGTGTTACTCGCCGGGGGATTGGTTACACCTGTGGACCTCGCCGGGGAAGCACCGAGAGATCCGTCCCGAGGGAGACTGAGCTAGAAGACAGAAGGGGGCGTGGTCAGCTGCGGAGAGCCCCCTCCCCCGCCACTGGGGCACAACCCCGGAGCAACCGAGTCCAGCGCAAAAGCTGCCCCCGGGCGCGCCTCTGGGGCAGCAGCGAACGCCCCGGGAGCCGGCGCGGCGCGCGCTTGCTGCAGGCTGGGAAGCTGCGCCGAGGTTTCTTCTGCTCCGCTAAAGCGGCTGCCTCCAAGCCTGTCCCTTCTCCTCCGGGTCTGGGGAGCTCGCTCGCTCTCAGCTCTCACCCTGGATCGTCCCGGGCGCGGCGGCATTTGGAGACTGTCAGCAGCTGTAAGGGGATCTGCCTGCCCTGTGGAGGGGCGGGAGGTTAGCCCGGGGTGGGGTAATTGTCTCTTTCTAACGGTCCGTCTCGTGTCTCAGTCCCCTTATGAAAACCTATTTGATGCGCCTGGGAAAGCGGGAAGCGCTCTGACTGCTACGGCATCTCCCCGACCTATGGATTTGCAACGAGTTATCCCGAGCCTCAGTTAAGAGGGGGTGTTTTAACAGATCCCGTGTGACAGTCCAGAGTTACAGTGCGACGCAAAACTTCCCAGTTCACCCTCACCTGTATGCTAAGTGTGTTGGAGCAGGACATTAAAGACCTCCTCCTAGTGCCCTAGTCCGATGTGCCCATGCCTTATGATCGCACAGCTACCAAAAAGATAAAACAAGCGACTGCCTGCCAGATCCACACTGAACTTTAGAAAACAAGCCCCTCACGTCCAGCTGTTAGACACAGTTCTTCAAAAGGCGGCGGAGTGTCTACACTGGATGTGTAATTGTAGAGTTCCGGGCTGTGTAGAATGGCACATTCCCTTTGAAACGTGTTCTACTCGAACCTTACATGGACTTATCCCAGTCTATATCGATATCTATCCGGTGTGGGCAGAATACAGTAAAGGATTAAAGAGACCATTAACAATACTAAAGGACATTTGTATATGAATAGCCTAAAAATCTTGGTGACCCTTTAGTCCTAATATATTTTTGTAGTTTAAATAAAATGTATCGCATACATGTAGGCAATTGATAGTAAATTAATTGATCAAGGATAAATCATAACATAATTTCCGAGATTTGCCTCATTCGTGCTTGGTTTGTTATGCTAAATCTCTTTCTTTTTTGGTAGATTGAGGTTAGCTCTTTCAGTTTTATCTAAAACAATCATTAGTTTATTCAAAATTTTATTTTCAAATTAAGGAGGACATGAATTAACAGTAACCCATCCACCAATGGCTGTTCATTACAGTTTTTAATCCCAAAATATTTTTTAGGTAGCTGTTGGTACCTAATAATAATTTAATAATTAAACTCTCAAAAAATATTAAAAACAAATTAGGTCATCTACCTCTCTCTCAAACATTAATTCCTGTTATTTTAAATCAAAAAATAAATTTACTTTTCCAAAGGATACTGCATTCAATAAGGAAAATATAAAATGCCCAGAACGAGAAAATATCGTATTAATATTTCTTGCACCGTCTGTTGGGATGCGGAAGAAAAGTACAGATGTGTGCACTAGAATTTTCGACTAAATTATACAAGATTATGTAAAGATCTGTGCAAATCGAAGAGTACTACTGCATAGTATTTCACTTGAGCAGTTCAGTGCCACTTGATATAGCCACACTTATTATCGTCGCAGATTGCATGAAATCAAATACACCTGGAGTATGTTAAATTAGTTGTAAACTGGCTCTAGAGTATCCAGTGGGAAAATGTAAATTAGGTGTCAATGAGCTGCAAACATGTAAATTTGTGAGGAAAACAAACGTAATTCCAGAATCAACAATATTTAGTATTCAGAGGGGATTTCTGAAGCCCATGCATAGAGCATCTTAAGAAAAAAACAGGTAAATACACTGACTGCTGCATCTCTAGAACAAGAATTGGCAAAGCCACATAATTTCATTTTAAAGCTAAGGGGTTCAGAAAGTAAAGCAGTTTTACAATTATATGGATACCTTTGGAATAGCTGCCGATAAGAACCACTTAAAATTAACGCCCTCTCCTCCTGCCCCTTCCTACCTCTTCCCCCCCCCCCCCCCCGACTCCCCGCAGGCAAAATTCACCTACCAGCTACTAGACATATTGGAAGTAGCAATCTGAAGATCAATCCACACACCACTTCTGTTGCCATTGCTTGAAGATCTGACTAGTTCGAGTCTTGATGCAATAAATGAGAACAATATTTGTTTGCTGTTACGTCAGGTACCACTTCATAACTTTTAGGTCCACCCTTGCACAGCGCTAATGCAGTTTAGCATTTCACCAGATTTTCTCGACCAGCTGCAAATTTCTCACAAGTCCCTTAACATCGTTGGAGGAGCCCGTTAAATCCCGAAGCAGCTGGATTTCTGGTGACTTCGGATGCAAGACGCACGGCTCCGTGGAGGAGCTTTTCTTCTTCTTCTTACTGGAGAACCATTTTGTTGCACCCCACATCAAGAGAGGAGAAGCAGCATTTTAAAATTAAATCGCACGCGATCGGTTCTGTTGCAGACCAAAGGCTTTGCTCCCTCGCGCTCGCTCTGTTTATATATCCGAGGAGCGGCGTGAGTCACGATTCACAGACTCCCAGACACATTGAGGGCTCCAGCCACTTTCTTCCAGCTTCTGGCCGGCAGGACCCAGTTTGGGGCACACGGGGTAAAATCATCCCAAGCGGCTAGGGCGCGGGCCTTTTGCATCCTTCTGAAATGACTTGCATGCTCCCCTCCGCTGGGGCGGCGCCCGGTGGGGAGGAGACCGCCTCTCCGGTGCCTGCCCCGCTGCCCCTCACCGACGCTCCGCCACAGCGGCCGCGCAGCGCTTTGCCCACTTCTCCACCTCAATGAAAACTTTGCGAGGCCCCGCCCCTGCGGGGGGACGGGCCGGCGGAGCGGGGGAGGTTTGCGCCAATCGGGAGAGGCGCGTGGGGCAGAGCTCGCGCCGGCCCGGAGCTCGAGGCAGAGCAAAGGCAGCTCGCTGCGGGGCCGTGCCAGCAGCAAGCCGGGGCTGCGGAGCCTGGTTACTCTGCGCTGCCGAGCTCCTCTCCCCGCCTCCTCCCGCTCACGTCACCTGGGCTCGCTTCTCCTTCAGTGTCATTGTGAAGGCACCTTAGGTGTGTGGCTCGCGCCCGGCGTGAATCACCAGCCACGTCCCAGCCACACGCCCGCGGGAGGCTCCAGCGAGCAGCTCCGTCCTGTATTTAAGGTCCCGTATTCGCTCCAAGAGGCATTTTCAAAACTAACCACGAGTCTGGCACAAGCAACAGTAGTTCGGTTTATTTAATCCGGACACTACGGTACGCTCTTTACTCCAGCAAAAGCGGCATAGACGGCAGCAGGAGTTCTTCTTGAGTCAGGAAGGCGAGATGGGGGTCTCAAGGAATACATATCAATGTAAACGTTTACTAATGTAAAGGAACACTGGGCTACACACAACATACATGCAGCACCGCTTTGCTTGAAGTGGATTCCAGTATACACAGGGTTTTACAATGTGGTTCAATGGCTCTCCGCCACTATATCCATTGTTCCAGCTCCCCCTGCAAATACATGAGAGTCCCTTACCTATAATTAACACAGCCCCATCAGCTTTGGTTGAAAAACAAATAATTTATAGAATCAGACAGGTAGCCGTGTTAGTCTGGATCCTCAAAAGCAACAGAGTCCTGTGGCACCTCAAACGTCTTGGAGAATAAGCTTTCCTGGGCTAATGCCCACTTGGTCAGATGCATCTCCAGCATCCGACGAAGTGGGTATTAGCCCACAAAAGTTTATGCTCAAATACATTTGTTAGTCTATAAGGTGCCACAGGACTCTGTCACTTTTGCAAATAATTTATAAAAATCCAGTGGTCGTCTCACCGGACTCCTTGTTTTTGTATTTCTCTGAAATTGGGCACTCAAGCATCACTTTCACATGTAGGCTCCCCTGCAGTAAGACATTGCTTTCATGGGGATAGCCATTCAAACAAACAAAAAACTGTTTCCATTGGAATTTACTTTACATTTGTGGAAACATTTCTACAGACCATAAGTTTGTAAAAAAACTTACTTTTATAATCTAAATTTGGGGGGGAAATTTTATCACATTGTGTCTCTCTGTGTTATGTAACTCACACTGGCTTTGTTTTTTACAGTAGTAATTATATATATTATTAAAATGTAAGGCAGGAGGGAAGGAACTCAAATATGAAATTGCAGAACTACTAACTGTGGTATGTAACCTATCACTTAAATCAGCCTCTGTATCAGATGTCTGGAGGATAGTTAATATAACACTGATTTTTTTTTTAAAGGCTCCAGAGGCAATCCTGGCAATTCCAGGCCAATAAGCATAACTTCATCACCAGGCAAAGAGGTTGAAAGTATAATAAAGAACCGAAATATCACATAGATTAGATAGATGAACACAATATGTTAGGGAAGAGTTAACATGGCCTTTGTAAAGAGAAACCATGTCTCACAATTTACAGAATTCTTTGAGGGTGTCAGCAAACATGGGGACAAGGGTGATCTAGTTCGATCTAGATAGTGTACTTCGACTTTCAGAAAGTCTTTGACAAGGTCTTTTACCAAAGGCTCTTAAGCCAAGTAAGCAGTGATGGGATAAGAAAGATGGCCCTCTCCTGGATCAGTAACTGGTTAAAAGTTAGGAAACAAAGAGTAGGTACAAATGTTCAGTTTTCAGAATGGAGAGAGGTAAATAGTGGGGTCCCCAAAGGATATGTACTGTTACCAGTGCTGTTCAACATATTAATAAATGATCTGGAAAAAGGGATAAACAGTGAGGAGGCAATATTTGCATACGATACAAAAGTACTCAAAACAGGTAAGACCGAACCTGATAGTAAAGAGTTGCAAAGGGGTCTCACAAAATTTGGCGACTGAACAACAAAATGGCAGATGAAATTCAGTGTTAATACATGCAAACTCTTACACTCTAGAAAACATAATCCCAATTATACATACATAATTGTGGGGTTTAAATTAGCTGTTACCGCTCAAGAAAGAAATCTTGGAGTCCTCACAGATAGCTCTCTGAAGTCATCTGCTCAATGTGTAACACCAGTCAAAAAAGCTAACAATGTTAGGAACTATTAGGAAAGGGATATATAAGAAGACATAAAATGTCATAATGCCACTATATAAATCCATAGCATACCCACACCTTGACTATCATGTGCAGTTCTGGTTGTCCCATTTTAAAAAATATAAATTAGAACTGGAAAAAGTATAGAGAAGGGTAACAAAAGTGATTAGGGGTATGAAACAGCTTCCATAGGAGGAGAGATTAAATAACTAGGACTGTTCATCTTAAAAAATAGAAGATGGGGGAGGGGTATAAAATTATGAATGGTGTAGAGAAAGTGAAAAAGGAAATGCTATTTGCCATTTTACATAACCTAATAACCAGGAGTCCTGCAATTAAATTAATGGGCAGCAGGTTTAAAACAAACATAAGGAAGTACTTCTTCAAACAACCTGTGGAACTCATTGCTAAGGGATATTGTGGAGGCCAAAAACATAACTGTGTTCAAAAAAGAATTATATAATTCATTGAGTACTGGCTCATCAATGCCTATTAGTCAAGGACACAGCCCCATGCTCTGGGTGCTCTAAACCTTTGACTGTCAGAAGCTGAGACTGGATAACAGTGGATGAATCACATGAAATTGCCCTGTTCTGTTCATTCTCCACTGTGGGAAGACAGGATACTGAGATAGATGGACCACACTATGGCCATTCTTATATTCTTAAGTTATAAATCATAATTTAAAACTACAAACAGAGGTCCATAGTCTCAGTAAGGCAAGAGTTTGCAAAGAAGAAAGTGGAAGCAGTGATCATATACTCTGTAAAATTCCATTCCAAATATTTTCTCTCTCTCTCTCTCTGGGTATGGTTAGACGGGCGCTTTGTAGTGCAAAAACCCTTCAGTAGCACTATAATTATCTTACCCTACACACTTGCAAATAACATTTTGCGCAATAAGTCACCGTTTAAAGCGCAAATATAAAACCACCTCTCCCAGAATCAGAAGGCTTTTTGCGTGTTCCCTGTAGCGTGTTAGGACCAGTGTATTCACTTATTACGTGATAAGGGATCTCTGGCACCCCTCCGAGCCACCAAAAACATTTTTTAAAAAGCGCGGACGCCCCGACCCCCTGGCCCCGCCCGGGTCCGCCCGGGTCTCTGCCGCTGCGGGTGGGCTGCCGGGTTCGCCCTGTTCCCCCGTCCCCGCCACGGGGACGGGGGAACGGGGCAAACCCGGCAGCCTGCCCACGGCAGGGTCGGGGGAACAGGGCGAACCCGGCAGCCCACCTGCGGCGGGGACGGGGGACCCAGGCGGACCCGGCAGCCCGCCCACAGCGGCGGTGGGGGGGGTCAACTTGGGGCTGGGGCGCGGTGGGGTGGGGTGGGGGGGACTGGGGCATCCGCGCTTTTTTTAAAAAAAAATTATGCAGCTTTTCAGGGTCGCGGGAAATGCTTGCGGAGGGAGCTGTATGGAGCCTGTCAGTTTGAAAAGTCACTGACACCCCGAACTTGTCTCTCTGCTGAATGCTGGGATACCTGCCCTATCGCGCTACTCTCACTGCCGCCAGAAGTGCTGCAAATGTGTCCATTCTTTAGCGCTGCAGGGTTTGAATGTGCACAGGCTCTAGCACAAAAACCTATTGCGCTAAATGGGATGCGCTACAAACAAACTCGCTATAATCTTGTAGTCTAGCCATACCCACTCTCTCTCTCTCTCACACACACACACGCATGCTACAGAGTTGACAACTTTTGCAATTTCATCATGAGTCTGACAATATTTGGTGCTGCTCTTGAAGCTCTAGTGCCTGGAATCTTATAATTCCAGGGAATCTCATTTTTCACTTAAAAGCACATCTTGCTTTCATGGCTTCATTGACCTAGATGTAGCCCAGTAGGATTCAATCCCATAAGGAAAATAAAAGGAAACCCCTTTTAAAAAAAAACTCATGATTTTAAACCAATCTCATAATTTTGGGGGCTTTACTCATGATTTCAGAACAATAGATGTGTGTGTGTGTGTGTGTGTGTGTGTGTGTGTATACACACATTTGGTTTGTACATATATGTGTATTTTAAAAACAAAGAACTGTGTGGTAAGTTCATTCAGAATCTGGACATAAATAAAAGTTAGTTCTGAAGAATCTTCTTCGTCGTACATTTATATGTTTTTTAATCTTATTGACTGTTTCTCCACTATAAGGTATGATATTTATGATATTTATGTAAAGAAACTCCTAGTAAAGTCAACAAGAGTTTTGCCGATGTTAGCAATGGGCCTTAAGTTTGCTCTTTATTCAACATCACTTAGTCATATTTATCTTGTTTGACCAATCTCCTGTAGAGAAAGCTTTGTTCAGCTGCTGACCTTTTCACTGTTCCCCTTCATGTCAGACATCCATAATGATATTGTTTAAACATCTCAAACAATACATGGAAAAAAACGTAGCTGGTGATTAGTATATAATCTTATTCATTCTTTTGTCCTAATTAGGAAATAAAATGAAGTAATCTATAACTGTAAAAGTATTCCCCATGTAGGATTTTAAATATGCATATTGGTTCCTAAATATGCAATTGCACAGTGATCCATAATTGATTAAATGCTCTCTCTCAGGTCTACCATGTTATGCCTAGATATTACAGAATATATAGTATGGCGCACATGTAGTTTATTCTTTAGTGGTTTCTACAATATGTAACCATGACAACACAGATTACAAATGAAGTGATGTTTCTCTCCACTGGCACATAATGGTGCAAATTGCTCCATCTGTGCCCATGAGACAGGCATCGCCTCCCAGAAGATGGCTGTGGCATGCTCCTAAGGGTTCCATCAAGGGACAACAGCTTTAATGTGTAAGCATGGCCTAAGAGAACTCCTCTCAATAAAAGATGTTTGGGGGACGCACTCAATCAGTACTTATTTTGAGCCATGGTCACTCCTTCCTTCCCAGTCAGCACCACTCATTTTCTAGGCCGAGCTGATGATTGCCATACCTCTGGCACCACTGCTTGGCAGGTCCTTTGTGACCTTCCGTCCAAGTTGCCTTTCCCCCTCTGGGAACCAAATTTTTCCAGTGAACGTAAATCTAGCCTGGAAGTTTGATTCTGAATTTTCGGGCGTCTCTCAGTTCAAAGCAAACAGTTACAAAATGCAGCTAGTGACCTTTTTCATTAGTGGTCTAATTAAACAACACTGACAAAGCAGCTAACCAAGGACCCAATCCAGTCTCCATCAAAGTCTACCTCACAAATCCTATTGACTTTTAGCGCTGCAAGATCAGGACCCAAACCACTATTTTTAACAAGCAATTCTCCTTTTGCATTGGGTGCTGCAAAACAAAACTAGCTGTTCATAATGTAATAAAGAAGTTTTGTTTATGCATCCTATGGTTACTGCGCACATGTTGGTAGCGTTAGATTTCAGAGATTGTTTATTTGCTTAATCAGTTGATTGGGACCACTTAAGTTAGTACAATGCCTTTATTATTTTTACAATATGGTTAGTTTTTACATTGTTTGTATCCTGGAGAGTTATTTGCCTATGTTTTGGAAATAATGAACTCATTGTTGCTTAAATTACAGTATTTAATCATACTTCACAGGGTATGAAACCAGAAGTTATAATACATGCAGTGAATAGCTTATTAGCTCATGCAAGACAGCTAACCTGAAGCAGAATGCATGCGACTGCAGTGCCACCTTTTGGTTAAAATGTCTTTTATAGAAGTGTAACATTTCACTTGCCAGCTTCCAGAAATGAGCTATTTACATAGAATCTTCACAGAACAATGGAACGTCTTAGGACAATGATTGTGATAGTTATCCTAAGCATGAAATATGTATAACACTTTATGTCAGGGAAGGAAATGTTGTTCCATTCTTTTCATTTTAGCCATTGCAGGTTACAATGCTTTAATGTCACTGGCAAATATCCAAGAAAGAACACTATCGACCAACAGGGGGGCAATATAACTTGGAACTATCATCAAAAGATGCAGATCACAAAGTGAAAGTGAAACAATTCAGTAAATGCACAATAAAAAAAATGAAACATTCATAACCAAAAATGATGTATGGAAAATAGCGGTGAGGCTTATTTATTTTTAGCTAGCATCAGTAATATGAGTAACCCAGAAGCAAATCTAATATAAAATAGTGGGGACCAGTACCCCCAAAAAAAGATTTATGACAGTTACATGTATTTTGTGGACCACAGGATTTGTGTGTGTGTGTGTGTGTGTGTGTGTGTGTTCAGGAGAATCATGTCAAAATAATGACCAGGGGAAAGTGTAACACTGCAAGTGTCATGTTGTGTATATTAAATGTGCTCACAGTGGGTCAGTACACAATGATCTGACCTAACATTAAAATTTATTTCCTCTCTTTTTAATATACCAGGGTCTCAGACCTTCTGAAATATGCATAATATATTTGAAAAGCAAAGATTCTAATACTTAAGCTAAAGGGACTCATGTAGATTCTATTGAAAAAAATAAAGTTAAATTAAAAAATCATCACTTTGTATACCCCACAGTGTTAAAAACAATTCAGTACACAGTGGGTCATTTCCTGCCTTTTGGTGATCACTCCACCCCCAGTCCACTCATACTGGCCCAAATTCATCCAATGTATATAATCTGAAAGCCAGTAAGTATGTACATGATTAACTGAGGCCAGAATTCAGATATATTCTCAGTTCAATTATGCAGAATCTGATTAAATAGAATCCATTTTAGAATTCAGTGCACTGGGCTGTCCAGAAACATGTTTTTCAGAGTCCTGTTCCTGCCATCCCCACTGCCTTGTCACCTGTTTTGGTCCTGAGCATGTGATGTTGTGTACTCAACACCTATCAACACAGGAGAAGCCAACCAGTCAGTGCTGCAACACAATCATTAAATACCATTCCCAATATGAAGAAGGGCAACTAAATATGAGTTGGGGTTTGGAACGGGTCCCATATGAAGAGAGATTAAAGAGGCTAGGACGTTTTAGCTTGGAAAAGAGGAGACTAAGGGGGGATATGATAGAGGTATATAAAATTATGAGTGGTGTGGAGGAAGTAAATAAGGAAAAATTATTTACTTGTTCCCAAAATAGAAGAACTAGGGGCCACTCAATGAAATTGGCGTGCAGCAGGTTTAAAACAAATAAAAGGAAGTTCTTCTTCACGCAGCGCACAGTCAGCCTGTGGAACTCCTTACCTGAGGAGGCTGTGAAGGCTAGGACTATAACAGGGTTTAAAAGAGAGCTGGATAAATTCATGGAGGCTAAGTCCATAAATGGCTATTAGCCGGGATGGGTAATGAATGGTGTCCCTAGCCTCTGTCTGTCAGAGGGGGGTGATGGATGGCAGGAGAGAGATCGCTCGATCATACCTGTTAGGTTCACTCACTTCGGGGCACCTGGCATTGGCCACTGTCGGTAGACAGGATGCTGGGCTAGATGGACCTTTGGTCTGACCCAGTATGGCTGTTCTTATGTTCTTATGTTCTTATAATACCATACTAAATAATCAATTACAGTGGACTCTCGATTATCCAGGATGATAGGGAAAAAAATAATTCTGGTTAATAAAATCCCGGATAATCACCATCCATAGGAAATATGGAGAGTGGGGGTTGATTCACCAGCCATCCTGTGCCGGAGAAGGGGGTGTTGGTTCACTGGCTGCCCTGTGTCCTGGTAGGGGTTTTTTGTGTGTGTGTTTCGGGCGTCAGCAAAGCCAGAGCTGGCCCTGTGAGTTGCGCATATTTTTTTTGACATCCTGGTTAATCCACATCCTGGTTAATCCAATCCTGGATAATCGAGAGTCTACTGTATGTAGGTACAAAGCTTTGGCAACTTCAGACACAAAAAGTGCATTGAATTTGGTACTGTTGTTTAACAAGATAACCATGTTAGATTAAGCTCTATGGAAACCACGGGGTGGAAAAAACAGTTTGCCAAATGGAAAAGGACAAACCAGACAGAGAAAATCTGTACTTAGAAACATTAAAACTTGCATTACTTTATATTGTCCGATTAACTCCTAGAACATATCGGTGGTATATTGGTATGAACCCCAGACATGACTAAAGCATGCACTACTAGAAGAAAACAGAAACAGAAATAAGTTCATCTCCCAAGCAGAGAATCTCCTCTAACAGGAAAGGAGAAAGACTAGAAGACTCTATGATGAATTCCATGAGGGGACCTCACCATGCAAATCTAATTCAGCTGGGAAGCACTTATGACAGGCATTACAAAAAATAATAGGTAGATATGGGAAGTTGAGCAGAATGTAAGTTGCTCAATTAACAATTCCAGTACACCCCACCAGACCTTCCACCACAGTGCTGTGAACCCAAATATGACAGCACTGAGCTACAAACAGGAACATCAGATAATAAGATGGTTTCTAGATATTATTAATATAAAAGTGAAACCAACCAGTTCAGTTTCATTTTTCAAACTGAGTAAAATGAAACAGTACACATCCAGTGAATATTTAATAGGTATATAATAAAATTGAAGTATTAAATATGTAATTTGTGTAAATATGTAATTGTAATTTAATTTTTATCATTGATCCAATTATATTTTTAAAAATGAGATTTTTAAATATAATTGGAACAATGATAAAAATAGTAGTCCAAATATGAAATTCAGTTACTTTTGTTACATAACTTACTGGTTTGACACCAGCTAATTAGAAAAGAATGGCAGTACAATTAAACTCAGTGGTTCCGAGGTAATTCTGGATCCATTGTCACAAACACTGAGCAGAAATTCAGCTATGCAGTAGGTCTAGGATACTTGGAATTAGGCACATTCTCCACCCTGTTTAGTGGCCTGAGCATCTGTTTGGTGAGCTGTTTTAACCTTGCTCCAGTAGTGAAGGACCAGACCGCCACATCACAAAAAACACCTCACGATCATTTACACTAATTTGCACCTTTGTTGGCAGTCTCAGCGTGAAGCGGAGCAACAAGAAGTCAAGCTGGACACATTAAAAAAACTGAACAAAAAGAGTACTCTCCAAAGAGTAATATAGCAGTAAGATAATACATTTGTTACTCAAATGAAAAGCAGACATCTGTGCACATACCTTTCAGCCAAAAGTCTTTTCTCCAACTGAGTCTAATCAGTCAAGGAAATTCCTTACTCTTCTCAGTTACCAGTTCAAATCCAGCCTAGGTCAGTGATTGAAATTAATTATTATCTGACTATTGCTCATTTGCCTGTGTCAAATGAACTGATGCTCTGTGCAGTTATTAGTGGACCGTGTCCACATCACAAAGACTACCAGCCCAGTTGTCCAGGCATGGTGCTGACCCAAAACTTTTTGAAAGGGATTTAAACTATTCCTGATCTTACTCTATGTGGGCTTCATCCCCTGCTCTCCTACCTTGTCTTTTTGCATGGCCCAACAGACATTTTTCACAGGGATTTTAGGAAGGGGATCCCCTTCTTTCTTCCACTTATGCAGGTGTTGGAATAGTAGTTCCATCTCTCATCTGCATAGTCATTACTTTCCTCCCCAGTCCCAGCCATTCTCTATGCTTCCCTTTGTAGTGCCAGAGCCTCGGACACAGCATGAGGAAACAGCCAGGACTGCTGTTGAGAATCCAGGAAAGCAGCCCTTAGCGGCTGGAGGGGACAACTGCAGAGAGGAGATTGATTTACATTTTTCTCCAGGTTAGGGTGGAGAAGTCTCATTTGTCCTATTTGTAAAGTTCACCCCCTCTCTTGCAGAAGGTACAGAGAACTCATCTGGAGGGAAGAGACTGAGGGAGATTTAGGATAGGGCTACTTACTATAATAGTATACTTATTAAGAACATCATGAAGAGTATTCATACTATATTAATAATAAGTATACTGAATACATAATAAGCATACATAAGTATACTTAATATTATGTATTAAGTATAAAGAATATAAGTATAGAGTATTAATAATAACAATATAGAGTGCTATAATAATATGCTTTAAAAAAAGGCAGGAAATGGGGTGTCTGACGAGGCAACACATCCCACAACAATGGACAAGCACAGTAACTATGTATCTACTACAATGAAAAGCAGTAAAATCAGGTAGCAATGTTGGAAATTAACACCTCTTTTGGATGGATAGGGCAATTCACCTAGGACAAGATGTCTGCAAATTCTGGAAAAATCACACCTATATTGATTGGCTTTCAGAAGATCATTTCTGCAAACACATGGGCTAAAATTGTAATTTTAAAGTACTGCAGCAACCAAGAGAAGTAGGAAAAATTTGGGAAGGGCTTTAAGTTGCACTCTTTCCAAACACCCATAGTAGTGCTGGCCATGCACTTGGTAGTAACTGGTACTCGTGGACAAAATAAAGTGGAGTGAGAATGAATAGGTTTGCCCACTGAATTATCCTAATCTCTGGAGTAGCCTTCCTGGTCAAGACTGATCACATTAGCAGGATAATATACCTATAAGGCCACTGGTTGTGTTGTAAATATTCTGTGGCATAAGAGGATAATTTTGCCTTTCACAAGCATTAAATTCATTTGTAAGAAAAATAACCTAAATGGAAAAATAATCCACTTACAGTATATGACTGGAGTACACCAGTGTCTTTTATACTGAATTTATAGCATAAATGCAGTAAAGACTGTAAAGCAATACTTGTAGAATGTTGTCAGCTCATTATAACAAAAAGCCTAAAATCTACTTCTAGATTTTGTACAGTTTCCTAGATTGCAAAAAAGGCTTTTCTAGCTCAAATTAGAATCTAACACTTCTAGTTTAACCATTTTTGCAATACGTTTTTCTTTACCTTGCAATGAAAAATAGGTTCTCAGTTCCAGATTTTTCTTCACCCTCTCAAGTTCTTAAAATCATGAGATCTGGCAACAATGGAAAACTCTATCTAACGAAATATAAAATTTAAATCTTATAACATTATTGTGATATGTGGAGTTTCTGTTAAAACCACAGCTCCTGGAGTCATGTGATTTTGTAACAATCTTCGCTTTCTTTTTCTAAAAGAAAAGTTTCTAGCCCTTGTGGTTAAGAAAAAAATAAAAAATGTGATTTCACTGTGCTCTAAGGTCTCAGAAGCCAGAAAATAAAAAGAACCCCAAAACTATATTTTAAAAGTCTCATGATTTTGGGGGCCAGGCTCATTATTTTTCAAACACTTTCAGATGTCAATACTCATTTTCGTCAGTGAGAGAAAAACAAAAGACATTAACAGACTTGTGTGTCTAGTGTCAGTCTCTATCATCTTCATTACATTTCTACACATCTGTGAATCCAGTTCTAAACTAATCTGATTAAAACATATCCTTCTCCATGGGTTTTGATCTTCCTTAACATTCACCAATTGCCTCTTCCCACTAACTCCACTATTCAGTCCTGGCCTCTTCTTTACTGTTCAGTAGCTGGGTCACTGTTTTGCTGCTGCTGTAGTCCTGTGGTAGGCTCTGCTTTCCTCATTTGAAATAAAAGGATATGCTTGAAGGTGAGATTTTGGGCTTGATTTACAAAGTCCGTTGAAGTAATGAGAAGACTTCTGTGGACCTCAGACCTTAAACTAAATCATACCTTCAAACTTCACCTTTACCTTCCATTAACATAGAGCTCTTTCCTCATTCAATAGTGCTTTGTGTTCTGTGAAGGGAAACGTTCCCTGGCACCATTTTCTTTTAACCTTAATAAATCAGTTTCTAGCTGTGTGACACACAAAATTTGACATAAAGATTTGCAAATCTTTAACTTGGATGACTGATAAACAAGGACCTTCAGTAACATCTTATTACGCAAATGTCTACATTTAAAAAAAATCACATTTCTGGACACAAATATTCTAAACACTAAAAAAAAATCAGTTCTGAAAATAATTGAACACAGTGTTTCTTCTACTAAATGTTAATGGAAATACATATTAAACAGCTTCTAAGACATGGTACTAGTGTTCCAAAAAGAAAAAACTATTTGAACTGGAAAAATGATAACGTGAAACATCAAGGTCAAATTGGCTTTAGTGCATTTTGGGGGGAAAACAAACTATCATGTAAGACACAAAACAGGCTAGTTCTGGCGGCAAACTATTTCATAAAGTTCCTTATTAACAAGAACAGGCAAGAGCAAAGAATGATCAGATAATCACAAGGTCAACAAAGCTGGGTTTGAATCTGTACTTTTGTGGAGAAGAAGGATTACATACATGGTATTCCAGCTATGCAGCAGAATTTCAGCATTCATTATTAAAGGACATGTCACTTAGGGTCAGTTCCTGTGACATGCTGGGTGCTATCTGCAAGGCACTGAACATTGTCAATTCCTCAAGTCACCGGTTCAGGTTCTCTCCTAGTATAAGTGGATGCAATGGAATTGACACCAACTTAACATAAGGGGTGGGCTTGCTCCAAAGGAGCTGGAAGTGCTCCGCAAAATCAGCCTCTTAAGCACTTTTGTCAACAGGAGAGGTTTGACAGTTGGGATTGTAGAGCTCTTCATGTGATGTACCATCCCAGTCACTGTTTTCTCTAAGCTGTGCGTGTGTGTGCGCGCACAGAGATCCTAAACCCCGTGCTCATGGCGAAACACTGCACACACAAAAATTTGCACGGAAACACAAAAATTTGCATAGAAGAAAATTTTTGCACACATAGCCTGTCAAAAATTAGAGGGAACATTGATCCCAGTAGTCAATCCACGGTTGGCTTTTCACTGCAAGAAGGTTGCCAGGATCCGGGCAACGTGTGTAAAAACCAAATGGTGTTGAGGCACACACAGCACAGCAAGCAAGCACCAGACAACCACCACAGAAAACACCACAAACCCATGGATCTTGGCAAGCTGCCAGCAAGGCCTCATCTATTCCACTTCTTGCATATTATTTACATGCAAAAAGTGATGTAAAATGTTATCAGTGGGGACTAAGGGTATGTCTTCACTACCCGCCGAATCAGCGGGTAGCCATCGATCTTCTGGCGATCGATTTCTCGCGTCTTATGAAGATGCGAGAAATCGATCGCTCGTGGCGCCCCCGTCGACTCCGGAACTCCAGCTTGCCGGGAGGCGCAAGCTGGAGTCGACGGGGGAGTGCGCCGCCAACCGCCGCCGCCATGAGGACGAGCGGTAAGTTGGCTGCAGACAAGCAAACTTCAGCTACGTGATTCACGTAGCTGAAGTTGCGTATCTGCAGTCGATCCCCGCCCCTCCCCCCCCGTAGTGGAGACCAGCCCTAGGACTCTGCTTCTCTCCATCCACCTCTCCCTTGCGTTCTCTAGTGCTGTTAACAGCACTACACTCTCCTGATCGATCTCCCTTTGACTTAGATTATTCTTGGATCAGGCACAGGGTTCACAAGGACATAAACTGTGGCTAGTCCCTGCATGGTGAACTCTTTGGAGCCTCCATTCTCCTTGCTCACCTATGTAGGACTAGCCACAATCTCATCCTTTGTATGCTGTATGTACAAATCAGTTAATCCACCACTGAACAGCAACAGAACAAATCAGCTCTTTAAGAGCCCATAGTCATACGTACTATTTTAGGATACAAAATTAAGGAGTATACTGCATTTATATGAAATAGACTTGAGAAAATTTTACTAGGTAGAATAGAATTACACAAACTAGAATTTGACCAGGACGACAGGGCTAATGTTCTTATTCTTGCAACAATTATTATGGAATCTTTAACTATCATAAATAGTGCCTCACTTTTAAATCTCATCATGTCATTCATATTGAATTCCTCTAAATGATCAGAAAAATCTTGAGTAATAACAAAGACCAATGTTGCATTTTATTTTATTTAAAAATAATTTCACATGATTTCTGATCCATACTTTTGTTTACAATTATAAAACACACAAAGAAAATACATTTGGAAAAGGCTTGCTTGGAGATGAGAAGTGGTTAAAAAGACAAAACAAAAAGAAAAATACCCCTATAAAATCTAAAATACAATTGGCATTAGCTTAGTTATTTAGTATGTTTTGTTGTATCCATAAAGGGAGATGATTGCACGGAAGTTATGAACAGTAAACATACATGCAGGGCTAAATGGTGCCACTTGGATGCTGCCATGAATTGAGGGCACGGCAGAGCCATTTCATTCCAGAGGAAGCTCAAGAAAATGCAAATCCTTCCCCAGTTCCCTGTTGCAGAGGGTGAGTGTTATAGTGAGGTAGGAACTGTTTTTTCCTCATCCCACGAAAATCTGAAATTTCATAAGACGTTTCCCATTCTGCAGTGGGGTGAAACTGAGACCTTTCAAAGTGTTCATGGAAAGTGAGAGATGCACCCACCCTACAATACCCTAAAGCTCAATGGTTAGAGCACTCACCTGAGGGTGTGGGAGAACCAGGTTCCACTCCAAATCCCTGCTCTGAATCGGGCAGAGCAAACACTGAAATCTGATCTCCTATATCGCCAGGCTATTGGTGATTCGGGGGGGGGGGGGGGATTTGCTCTCAGCCTCTTCTGTTGGAGTTGTTCCACTTTGTATAAATAATTAAATATCTTTAGGCCAGACACATTGATTCTATAGCCTGGTGGTTAAGACACTCACCAAGCATATAGGAGCGACTGGGCTTTAAGGTGCCACAGGACTTTGTTAACCCAGATCTCTGACATCCCAGATGAGTGTCCTAGCACCGGACTGTAGACTCAGTTTTTCTCTCTTTCAGAAATCCAACAGGAGGAACTATTTTTTAAGGGAAAAATCCATGGCCTTAGTTCAGATATTCTGGAAGACAGCAGAGGTGCCAGACATAGCTGAAGTTCCTTTGTCTATGGAGGCCTGCATTAGCCTGTCAATCTAGGCACATATTTTAAGAAGCACACCATTTCATGCTGTGGAATGGTGCAGCCTGTGTTCTTCCAACCACACATGAAAACTGCAAGAAGTATTGTGTTTCCTGAGTAGAGCCAGGCAAAAAATTTTTTACCCAAAAATGCATATTCAGGTCAACTGAAACATTTAGTGAATTTGTATAGAATTCACCAAATGCTTTAGGTTAAGAAAAAATCCATCAGAATTTAAACAAAATGTTTCAAATTTTACTTCAATTGTATTTTTTTTACATTAAAAATGTAAAAAACGCTAATGAAATGAAACATTTTTTCACCAGGAACAAAAAAAAATCATTTTTTCGGTTCACTGAAAAATTGAAAAAAAAAAGTTTTTGGTTGGCCCAAAACATTTTTTTAACAATTTGACACCCACCAGACCAAAAAAAAAAAAAAAGAAGCCAATTATTCACACAGCTCTATTCTTGAGGCACAGTTGAGGCATAGCTCTGTTCTTGAGGCACAATCCTAGCTCCTCTGAAGTGAGGCAGCTCAATAGGCCACCCCCTACTTAGGGCTATAGCTAAATGCCACAATCTAGACCCAGATGGTGGACTGATGGCAGGCTATGGGACAAATGGAGATTTGATTAGGAGGTTTAAGGCAATACTAAACTTCAGGCAACTAGCTTGTTACAGCTGTGCCAACTAGAGATTAGTTATTTTAATATGGCACGAAAGCTGCTAACATGATCTGCAGCCTTATAATATCAGCCACACTCATCTCATAGGTGAAAAATTCCATGTTATAGTAGAAGAGTTACATTTATATGCTTGCATCAATTTCCTACCCAGGGAACAGCTAGTAAAGATCAGAGGTAGGACAAAAACAATTTAGCCTTCACATCACTAGTAACTGTAAGATGGAAAATGCTTTTCCTAATGTAGAGGATTGTTCCTGATAGTTTTAAAAACCTGTCATTTCCTGTAAATGAATGTTTATGGCAACTGGCTTTCAACTTTTTGGTGTTTCTCTCAGAGTTATTATCCATTGCCGTTGCTCTTTGTTCACTTTTCCTTCTGAAGAGCTGACTTCAAGCAGAGCTGCTCCATGCCTCTTATTGGCAGATCCTATTGGGTTGTGTAACAATCATTGCAGCCTATTTGCATGCATGCCAACAACAAGATCAAGCTTTTGGGGACCTATCCTATGGCAGATGTAATCTGAATGCTAAAAGAAAGGAGAGATTCCATTAAAATGCTTTCCCCTAGCCCTCCGCCACACCACAAGCACCATACATCGAAACAGCTCTGAAGATTTTTATTTTAAGTTTGCATAGTTGTGTTCGCTGTCTTTTAGTTTTGCTATGTACTGCTGATTAGAGCTTCTTTAGACTGAGCACATTCGTATTATCCTCCTGCCAACATAGCTAGATGGTAATTTACTGGTTCACACTTAATAATAAATAAGTTGGTCTCTTCAGCTGAGGGTGAAGGTAGCATCCAACGCTATTCATGTGAAACTTCCAGGCCACCTCTTCTCTTCTGGATAAAGCTGCCGCTCTGTTGTAGCTAGAAAAGGACATCAACTACAAAACATGGACATGGACCAAAATCATTCTGAAGTTCGGGGGCATTTTGATCCACTGTTAAAAAGGGAAAACACTAAAAGGCTGTGTGTTTGGGTTCAGTTTGGATACATGCCCAAAGCTCCAAGTTACCTAAACAACTTGTGTCTGTACAATTGAGTCAAAAGTCTCAAAAGAAAAGACTCTCTCATGAGATTTCCAGTACTAACTGCTCAATTTTGGCCAGAACTACAGTGACTTCTCCTGTGATCATACAGCTCTTCTAGTTCCAGCCCAGTCCTGGCCTGAAACTTGAGAGGGCACAAATGGAGGAAAATCAAAATTAACAAGAAGATAAATAGTTAATGATACATTTCAGTACCTTCACAAACATGGTTCTAAAAACCAAAGTTTGAGAGGTGATTTTTTTTCTTCCTGACTCAGTTTGCCTATTCCTCATTAGTCAAGCTCTCCACATATTCAGATGGCTGCACACGCAGGAAAGCCATGTATTATTTCTGTACCACCTGGAAAAGCTGTTAAATCAGTTATGGTGTCAAAACACATGTAACTTGATAATACAGGCTGCAGACATCCATTGGGAAATCCCATGACAGATAATATCCCCGGGGAAATGGACAAAGCAGTGAATGCAAGATCCTGGTTCTACACTTCCCCAAGATATTAAAAGCCCACCAGTGATCCACTGGGGCTGCGATACCAAGTGCAAGGATGATCAATGGTGCTAACAGTGTCTTGCCACAGTGTGGGTTTCTGCAGAACAGAGGTACAATATTGCATAAGTGACTGTTAGGAAATGCAAAGACGTCAAGCAATGCTCTCCAGAACTCCCTCTGCCCTCTCTCACAGACACTTCCTTTGTCTGTACAAGCAGCGTCATTAACACAATATTGCTTTACATTCCAGTTCTCCTCCCTTTGGGCTTCCTATAATTCTCATCACAGAGAAGAAGGTAAATAAAACATTTTAATTACATGGTTTGACAGAATCCTTCCAGACTCACCCAATTTACTAGGTTTTTAGTAAATCAGAGCCATTTAAGAAAAAAGGAAAGGAAAGTTTTTCATTCTCTCACTTATTTTACACTGTGTATCTCAATGCAAAAAAAAAGAAAAGAAAAGAAAAGAATTAGCATGTCCCTTCTCCTATAAAAATCAAGAAACAAGTCCATGCAAATAAGTCACATTTTACATAGAACTTTAATTCTCTTCATGTAGCATAGTAGACATTTCCACGAGTCTTAGAAAAGTTACTAAGTGTACCAAAAAGAAAGAGAATTTAGCATTTTCTTCAGATTCAACAACAACTTGGCTCATGTTTAACAGGATGTTTACATTTTTATACTTTCTCCAGAACTATAATAGAGTTTAAAGAGTCCATCCACCATCAAACTCTGGTTGCAAAGAGAAAGTATATCTGGTTATATCAGCCACCAATGGCATTTCTTTAACTTTTTCAGTTAAGTTGAAACAGCACTAGTATGCACATTATCGTTCCTGCTCAATTATGGTGATGTGAAAATAGTTATTCTTGCCTAGAGGCATTCTAAATGCATGAAGTCAACTAAAATAAATAAGTACACAGTGAGTCTCTGTGCTAAATAAGAAATCTGTCCAATATTTGCTAACCTAATGGATTTTGTGTGTGGATGATTGAATAGAGACACACATCCATCCCTAGCACCTCTCACGCACACCCACTATCGCCTGGAGTCACCCTTTCCCACCCCCCACATCCCTAGTACTCACCCACCCACATTCATGCAAGAATCCAATACCTCACCCAAACTCACTGAGACTGGAATTCCAGTTTCTCTCCCCCATCCCACAATCCAGACAACTCATACCAACTCCACTATGGGTTCACTTTCTTAGGTACCTTCCCAAAAAATAAAGGAGAGAAAGGGAATCATCAAATGGAGATACCTGCAGGGTGTTTTCCCCTCACTATTACATACCCACAGAGAGGAATTTAACTACTGGGAGAGGGACACTGTCTTGCATGTGCCATAAGCCACCTTGTAAAATGAGAAATATAATGTATTTTCCAACTATGTGAAAGAATCATGTTGCACAAGTATTAGTCATTTCAATGAAAAAAACCATAACCCTTATGTAAGTCTCCCCCAGAATGTAGTAGCAAGTGATAATTTTGCTATGGCATTTTAAAATCAGCCCATAGAATTATTTATTAATAACTATTTAATAGAAAATTGTCCTATAGCATGGTTCAGTTCACTATAGAAAGGATTTAATTGTCTATTACATCCTAAGGGACTTGAGTGTAATTTCTACAAAAGCCTGTTAAACTTCGAAGACAGGAAAATATGTTTACCTGAGAATTTCCTTTCTGAAAGTAACAAGGTACACAGATCATTATAATGGATATGGCCCAGGTCTGTTCTGATTTGAGCTGCCAGGTTTGCATTCCACAAATGTGAACAAGGGACCCAGGCGTGAAGGTGAGTAGGGACAAGAGTTCCGATTTTCGTTCCTCCTTTGGAAGTTTGTCACTATGGCCCTGCTTCAGAGGAGGTAGCAACATTGACCTCAGAGAATGCTCCAGAGTTATTTCAAGTGGGCAGTGATTCCCTGTGCTCAAGGAGGCTGGGTTTATTTGTCTCCCAGACCCATTCTGGGTCTTGCAAGGATAGTACTAGCCTGGGATCCATACAGGCCTCATGGGTTTGTATTTCCATTAGCAGCCCTTGAGATAATAGGAGAGATCACCTGAGAGGCCTGTTATAGAGGGGACAGTAATAGGAATGAACTGGGCCTACGGGCCCCTAACTGAGCTCTCTGGCATTGGCATTTTCTGTGCTGTGTCCAGTTGCCTCAATCTGCAATGTATGGAAAGATGGGGAGCAGAGGGGAGGAAGTAGTTGAGCTCTGCAATCGGACCAGTATAATACAGTATTACTTCATCCGTGTCTCTCTAAGGGACTGACATGGCTACAATTATAGTGTATTGACTCAAGTTGTTTGTCAGAAATTGAAATAAAAGATTGGCATTCCCCCTTGTAGCAGGGTGGTCACCCCCCCTTATACAGACTGCAGTCAGCCCAGTGAAAGGGGGCTTGATGGTGACTGGCAGTAGCCCATAAGCTGAGGCAAGGTGGGGATAGTGGTGGGGGTTCCCCGGGGAGGGAAGACCCAGCGAGACTGTAGGGGTATTGCAGGGGTGCAGCACCCCAGGAAAGAGGGCACTGGGGTCCAGGAGGGACACGGGGCCAGTGGCAATCAGGACATCAGCCTGCAGAGGGCACCCCGGAGGCTGGAAAGCTAATTCCCTGGATGTACTAGGTGGAGGCACCGCAGGGCGAGTTGCTGTACTGTGACCCCTCAAAAAGAGCTCTGCAGCCAGGAGGCCTGACAGAGCCATCAGCTGCTGAAGAGGTAGCTAAAACTGGATGGAACCTCAAGAGTTGGGGTATTTCCCTGCTGCCAGTGACTTGTCTGGTTCTGCCCCCACACTGCAAGCAGTCTGAAGTACCCATTGTAAGAAGATGAAAGGATTTTACCATGGTCAAGAGGAATCTTATTGGTTCCATCCTTAGAACTTTTCCAAAAAGGAATTAGACAGTCAGGGCTAACTCAGGACCTATTCTCAGTACTCATAAACCTGCACATGGATAAAGAAAGGGGAATTACTTCCATGATTCTTTTTCTTCGTTAAGAACTAGTATGGGCTTTAGATCTGTTTCTTGTATTGAAGACATTAGCAGCAGATCCAGGACAGACCTACTCCTCTTTCTCTCCTCAGCTCTACTTGTAATGATCCTAGCTGCAGGAAAATATCAGACAAACACAGGCCCTGATTGTGCCTCCAAGATATGCCTGCAGAATCCCTGTGACCCTGACAGCATCCCAATGCCAGAGGGCAAAAGGGCTGCCTGGTATCTAGCAGTGAGTTTCAGCTGACCAAGCCAGCTCAGTGCATCCCTACTCACTACTGTCATAATCTATGTCCGATAGGTATCATTTAAGATAAAACTGGTAGCACCGATTAATACCGCATAATGTACATACAGTAAACCCACAAATGGGACTAAAATGTGTTCAAACAGATAAATCTGGGATTGGTCAACAGGTTTTTCCCAGAGAAAGGAAAGTCCAGTGCCTCCCTCCAGGTGCAATCATAGTTTGCTGGTTATTCATTTGTATATTAGAGATTGCAGGAAGAGATCAATTTGCATTGTAGCAATCACCAGGAGAGGAACCAGTGTGGAGCCTTATCATCCAGACCTCATGGATCCTTTTCTCAGCATGAACTAAAACTTAATCTGGGGGAACATTTCATAAGAATACTTTTCAAATGTTCACCGGAATATGAAAGAGGCAGACAAAGAACCCCTTAGAAGACAAAGAAAACAAGTGATTTATCCCGGTTATGGATCCTGGCCAATAAAAGCTGGAAAGGAGCCTGTGGGTGAGAGAAATCATCTTAAAGACTATCTTGCTAGATTAAATTTTAGTCTTTTAAATGTTTTTTCACTTTTATTTACTTGTGTCTATTTCTACCCCCTCTTACATGGTATCACTTAATCTATGTCCTTTTGTGACTAAATTTGATTTATTTTTACTATAGACCAAGTCAGTGCTGTATTTGAAGGGAAGGATAAGTTTACTCCACTTAAATTAAGCAGTAATTTACTGACTGTTTTAAAGGGCAGCAAATTTAATATCTTCTGTGAATGTGCAGTAACGGGGGCTGTACATTGCAGAGAAACATCTCTGAGGAGCTGAGGAGCTGATTGTTAACTGCTAGGTAAGTTTGGGCTGGGAGAGTTGAGAATTTTGCTAGTGAGGAAAACAGATTGGTGTGGCAGGGATCTTCTACACATACAGTCTAAGCAACATCAAAATGAACTCTTTCTGAGGCAGAGGTAATACCACAGTGCTCAGCTGCGGTTGTCCCCAGTGGTGTGTTGAAGTCCACCACCCAAACAGAATGAGTCAACTGCTTCCATGGTAGAAGAATCCTTTTCCCATAGACCCCATAGATAGAGTATGCACTGAGGATCTGTCTGGGGCTGGGAGTATCACGTTACTGGAATAATTTGGTACCATATGGATCATTGGGGTACCAAATATATGTGAAGGGGGTCATAACAGGTATCTATGACCATATGTGTATATCTATTTTGGAACTGAAGTTATGGATATTGGATAAAAGGTACCTGTACTTCAAACTTAGGCTTGGCTCCTGTGAAAGCTCAGACACGCTGGTGCTAACTTGAGCCCATTAAGGGGCCATCAACTGCACAATGAACTGTGTCCACACCCGAGGAGAGAAGCCTCCCCAGGAATGGGACATGCCTGGGAAAAAACTGAATCATTGAGAGTCTGGTAATTGGACCATGTGGCTGTGAACCTTCAGTTTGCAGCCAGACTCTGCATAAGGAGGAGGAGGGTCTTCACCCACAGGAGGAAGTCTATAAAGCCTGGAAGAACATTCTCCATTTTCATCTTCTACCTCCAGCCTTCAGCCTGCCTTGTTTCCAGCTTTGGATGGAACTTTGCTACTCAGGGGAACTCTGGACAAAGTTATGCTTTCCAAAGACTTTGATTGAAATCTGCAGTTTATTCTACAGCTGCAAGACTGAACCAAGAGATGTGCCATTACTGCATGTAATTGATTTCCTTTAACCTTTCCTAACCCTCACCTATACCTTTTTCCTTATACAATAAACCTTTAGATTTTAAGAATCAGAGAGGTAGCCGTGTTAGTCTGGAATAGCAGAGTTAACAAAGTCCTGTGGCACCTTAAAGACTAACTATAAAGTTTTGAAGCATAAGCTTTCGTGGGCTAATACCCACTTCGTCGGATGGGCTAATACCCACTTCGTCGGTTTGCATCCGACGAAGTGGGTATTAGCCCACGAAAGCTTATGCTCTTTAGATTTTAGATTCTAAAGGATTGGCAACAGCGTGATTTGTGGGAAGATCTGATTTGTATATTGACCTGGGTCTGGGGCCTGATTCCTTGGAATTGGGGAGAATCGTTTTCTTTATTTGGGGCATTGGTTTTCATAACCATTGGTCCCCAGGACAGGTGGCTGCTGGTGGTGATACTGGGAATCTGGAGTGTCTTAAGGGGATTGCTTGTGTGACTTGTGGTTAGCCAGTGGGGTGAAACCCAAGTCTTTTCTGTTTAGCTGGTTTGGTTTGCCTTAGTGTGGAAAAACCCCAGCTTTGGGCTGTAGTTGCCCCTTTGGAAGCAATCTGTCCTGATCTGACACTCACAGTTGGACCCCACCAGGAGCAGCACCGTCACAGGGAGTGATTCAGGATAGAAGTGGATGGGGCCGGGGATACTCACATCATCTCATCCTGGAAGCCAGAAGACATAAGGAATGCTCTGTCTGAGGCACAGCATGCGTGCTCACTTTTTCTTATTACAAACCAGACCTAGAAGAGCTCACTAATGGATCATGAATATATTTTCTTTGTAGGTCTTTAGTATAAATGGCATCAGCCTCAGTAATGTAATACTCACAAGTGAAGTAAGTTGCACGTGTTCCTTTCTTGAATTCACTTTAAAGATGTAGGATCTGATTTTTCACTTCTCCCACAGGATAGAGGTAACTCCTATCAGCTTGAACTGGAATTATTTGGATTCTTCGAAGAGTGGGTAAAACAGATTATTCAGGCTCCCATTATCTACATTACATAAAATGACTTAATCCTGGCGTTCTAGAGCTATTTCATCTAATGCTTCTGCACCGTAAAGCCATGGCTATTTCCCAGAGTAAGAGCTCTTGCACATCTATTTTAACATTAAAAAAGTCTGAATTCTCCTTATCTCAAAGAAAGTTAACTAACACTCTGGATAATCATGCTTGCTTCGAAGAAGCCATCTGACTATTGTGGAGAAAAAAATGCTGTGACAGATCGCCTTCTCACCCCTCTTCAGGAACAGGCAGGAAACTCTTCTCTGGCTCCAAACAGTGCTCTTTATTTCACAGCGCAAGGCCCCACCACCAATAGATACAGCTTTATGCACAGCTCTATAGCTTACAGCTCTAACACAGCTCTAAATAGTTCAGCTCTACACACAGCTCTAAACAGCTCTTCCTCTCACTCCACACTACCATACCACCACCACCCTGGGCTTCCTGCCTGGCAGGCTTTTATCCCCCCTGAGGAGGCTGCCAGGTGCAACCCATACGGCTGATTGCTCTGCTGCCCAGGTGGCTTATTAGGCTTCTCTGCAGGGAGGTTTGCAGAGGGCTTTTCTCCCTCTTAAAGGGGCAGCAGGCTGGGTCAGGCCCACCCTGCCACAATGCTTAGAAACATAAGGATGTTCTCTACCCTGATTTTTACATTCTCAAATAGTTTGACTGTGGTCGCAAGTGAACAGTGAACCCAATATCTGACAGGGGGGTGGGGGGATAGCTCAGTGGTTTGAGCATTGGCCTGCTAAACCCAGGGTTGTGAGTTCAATCCTTGAGGGGGCCATTTAGGGATCTGGGGCAAAAAATCTGTCAGGGGACAGTACTCAATCCTGCTAGTGTAGGCAGGCGGATCCTGCTAGTGTAGGCAGGGGACTGGACTCGATGACCTTCAAGGTCTTTCCAGTTCTAGGAGATTGGTATATCTCCATTTATTTATTTATTTAACCCACCAAGAAAGAGAAATGTGAAGTTCATCATTTGATCTATTTTATCCATATCATTACACAAGTAGTATTTATAATTCTGCCATTTGTGGCCATTAAAAATGGACTCTGTGATTATGTATTGGTATCTTGTGTTACTATTAAAACCTTCCTTATGTCATATCCCACAAAGAATGAATTTGTCATGTCCAAAGAATGGACCACCACATAAAGCGTACCTATACAACCTCTGCCTTTTACCATGATGGTATCATCCAACTCAACCTGGAGAAGGTTGGTTTGGTGCATAAGTAGTTGGTGGCAGGAGGGTGGGGGGGAGTGTTAAAGGGATCTATAGCCACACTCCTATCACATGGAAGGGCTTGATCCTACCAAAACTACTGGATTTAGTGTTTACTATTATGCATAGTATTTGTGAAGTAAATGAAATTGTTCACAGTAGTACGTGCTATGCCTGATAATATATGTTTGTAGGATTGGACCCTAAAGCCATAAATAGTTAAAAATCATCATCTGCAAAAGACTCTAATTTGAAATGCCTAAACCCTAACTTTTCTTTTGAACAAGCCATTTTTAATTGGAACTAACAAAAATTCCTTCAAGCATTTTATGTTACAATGCAGTATATTGGTTGTACATTGCAGTTATGTTCTCCTTTTTACACTTTAATGAAGTACTTATGGCAAGGTTAAAACAGCCTCACAGTACACCCATTTGTCAAGCCATTACAGTTTTTAGTACCATGCACTCTTTAGGAACTGATTTAATTACCTTGTGTAAATCATACTGTGTGCTACTGTAGAAAATGGATTTTGTTATTACACAGAGAGTCATTTGTAGCCATAGACCCATCTGGGGGATAATAAGGTAACAGAATTATATACAAAGAAAGTCCCTTTTTGAAGATTTACTTTTGAAGAAGGGGGTTACGCTTTTTTAGGGACAAAGGAGTACCATGCAATAACAAAGATTGAATGCAAACAAACTGATTCACTCAATTTACAGAAAAGTCTAAAGAATGCCATGTAGGGAAGCAAATATAATAAAGCAACCAGAAGAAAGCAGAGAGAAAATAATGAAGAGGAAAGATAAATGAAACAAGAAGAGATTGAAAGAGGTCAGAAAAAGTAAAAGTGGGTAAGTAGAGTTATTACAGCACAGCTGCTGTCTTTGGAAGATGAGATTTACGGGGTAAAATAGGATAGCTGAAGAATCTCTCAGATGAAAAATAATCTGGAGCTTGAAACGATCTGTATGGTATGCATGGAGAATATCTCCTGCTCCCATTCATTTAACGAGGGAGCATTAGGGTCTTTACACCACCAAATGAAAGTTCTGAAGATTTACATCTGACTTTAACAGCATTGTTGTCAATGAGTAAGAAATAGCTTCAGGGTGCTTATTGTGCTAATTTTGGTCATTCCCGACTCCCCATTTTTAGCATTAATTTACAGTATAGTAACTAAAGTGCTTGGGCCAAATCCTGAAGAGAATTAAACTTCCGGAGCACATAAACCTCAGAAAGATCCGTCAACTGACCAAGCACCCAGCTGACCCAACCTGGAGAAGGTTGGTTTGGTGCATAAGTAGTTGGGGGGGGAGGGGTTAAAGGGATCTATAGCCACAACTGCTGTAAGTATGGAGCTGCTTGCAAAGGAAGATGAGCTCCCCATCCCACAAGCTACCCTCTGTGTCCCCAGCCCTCTCTCTGCCCCCATTCTGTTGGGCAACAGGGATTGCTCCAATCCTGGCACTGGAGCAGGCTCTCTTTTTAAATGCTTAAACTATTCAATGTGAATAAACTATGTAAGACCTTAAGCAAATAAAGTTTGCAATAGGAATAAAAATCTCTTCCTCTCCCACATCCATTGACTACTACCTTCATATCATGTCCAGAAATAATCAGTCAGTCTCTGGATTTACCAAGTATGTAAGAGAGAAGCTCCACTTTGGCAGGCCTCTAAAATTTGTGGAAGCAGGGTTCCCCTCCTATGCATTTTATACGCCAACCCAATGTAAACAGGTTTTGGCACTCAGTTCAAACAAAATAAAACAAAAACTGTAAAAAAAAATGGAAGTTTAGTTTAACCGTAGTTCAGCTGACACTCAACCCCCCCCCCAAAAAAAAACAACAACTACGCTTTCTTTACAAAAATATGACATCTTTAAAAATGCCCCAAAATATTAAGTCTGGAAATGAACAGTTAGAGGACTTAGCCAAGGTTTAATCACCATATAATTGGCACATTTCACTCACTGATCACAGTCATTCCAATTCTCTGTTTCTGCTCCACCAGTATGAATAAAAGCATAAGGAACCCAGTATAAGAAACCAAGGATCCCCAAAGGTGGCACAAACTCGTCTTTTCACATGATCGCCAAACCTGTTTCCCCCCCCCTCTCAAAAATCAATTCCCACCCCCCAAAACAAACCCAGTACATAATGAGTTTGGAAAGATAATAGCCCTTTCATTCAACTATGGGACCTGATACTGTAACATTTACAGGAATACTCTAAATCAAGTCAATAGTATACAGTTCCCATGAATCAGAACTATTTGTTTGAGTAAGTAGAAAAGCACTCAGAAACCACAGATATGGGTGCAGTATAGGAACTTAAATCAATATTAGGGTGACAGAAATGGACACATTATCTCTGATTTAATTATAACTGCAGGACTTTAAAGCTATGGGGAAGGGTTCAAACCCTCTATATGCAAACATGAGAACAATCATTCTGTTTTTCACCCAATATAATTTATAAAGAAAGTTTAAAAATCATTTTAACAATTAATTGGTCAAGTTTTCCATCCTTTTAAATTGGTAATTATTCCCCTCAGCATTCTGAAGACCTTTAATTTTCATTTTTATCCAGCTGGAATGTCTACTGTGCATTCGTCAATCTTTGAAAGGCTGGGTCATCATTTTAAAAACCACACTGAAAAGAAAGAGTTTACCACAAAATGCAAACTTGCTTTTAAAGTTCATGGTGCAGTTATAGAGGTCATTGTGATACTTAGTGTAAATTGAATCATGCAAAAGTCAATACATAAAACATGTTGTCTCTGTTCAATAAGGAGGTTTTATGGTGCGCCAGTTTGTTTACCACAGAACTCTGCAAAGTCAGCAAAGTAAAATAATTTAGAATGTATAGAGACTTTAATTCAGAATACCAAAAATACCCAGAATGTGGCATCCCAATAGCTCTACTATCTGAGGAATATTTTGTTTATTTGGCAGAAATTATATGGAGATGTATCATAAAAATTATCTTCAGCAACCAGGTTATTTCTACGTTAAAATAAACCCATTCACGACTACTGTGCTACAGAATGTGTCATTAAAATGTTGAGAGTTCTTCTTTGATGCCAGGGCAATATGCAGTATTGATATAGTCCATTTCTGTCTAACCGAAGACAATTAGAAGGAATAGGGTACTGGCCTCTATATAACAAACAGAAACAAAATCCAAAAGGACTGTATTTGAATTTGGCACATTTCAAATTTATAAGTAATTTTATTTCTTATTTGATGTGGGACTAAAATACTAGCTGTTTTTCCTCTAACTAATGCATTGTGGACAAGGAACAGTATATGTGACCTTTTATTCCAAAGCCATTCAAATGAAGGGTGGTGGTTGTTTTGTTTAAACTGCATCTCCTACTTCAAGTGTAGTTGTAACCATTGTGGCAGGGTGGGGTCTGATCCAGCCCTGCTGCCCCTTTAAGGGAGCAGGGAAGCCTCTGCAAACCTCCGAGTGAGGGAAGGCTAATCAGCCACCTGGGCTGCAGAGGGCTCAGGGTTATGTGTTGCACCTGGAAGCCCCTCCCAGGATAAAAGCCTGTCAGCGTGGAAGCCCAGGGTGGAGAGAGAAGGAGACAGAAGCAGACAGAGAAGGTACAGGGAAGGGAGAATAGCTGAGGAAGGTGGCTGAGCTAACTATTCCTGAGGCCAGCCAAGTGAGGGCTGGGCCTGAGCTAAAACCTGAGCTTACTTGAAACCTGTAAAGCTGTATTTAGGTTGTGGGGCTTGCACTGTAAATAAAGAACACTGTTGGAGGCCACAAAAGAGTCTCCTGCCTGTTGTGACGTGGGGGAAGAGCGGATCTCCTACACCATGGTCCGCGGATATTAGAGAGACAAAGTAGGTGAGATAATATAGTTTATTTGACCCATTTCTGGTGGCAAGAGACAAGCTGAAGAAGAGCTGTGTGTGGCTCAAACGTTTGTGTCTCTCACCAACAGAAGTTGGTCCAATAGAAGATATTACCTCACCCAGCTTGTCTAACCTAATTCCAGTTTATTTTGTATTAGTTCTAAATTAACTACCTTTCCTAACTACAAATGTTCACATCCTGAATTATCAATTTCAATAAATACAAGAGAACAGCAGGAGCATAAAGGCAAAATTTTCAAAAGTGCCTGAATAATTTACATTTTAGAGTCTAAGTCACTTAAGCACTTTTTAAAACGTTGTCCTAACTCTTTGACTCCCCAGGACTTGACTGACATCAGGTATCACTTGATTCATCAAAAGGAAAGGCCAAGTCTTGCTTGTTCTGAGGCAATATTGTCTTAAGTCATAAGGGGAACTGTACAATTCCCTTCCATGCTTCAATGGGGAAATTTTAATCCAGACATATTTAACATGCAGAGAGAACCCCATGCATTATCTCCTCTGGGTCTGGGAAGTGATTAGAAGGGAGATGGAAGAGTCAGGGAGGATAGCCTTTTAATCCTGTGATCACTTTTAATTGGTGATTGAAAAATATGATTAAAAAATCTATAGGGATAAGATTTTCAGAAGTGATGGTGATTTTGGGTGACAATTTTTGAGAATCAGACTTGAGACACATTACAGCCATTTGATTTTCAGGATGTTAATGCTCATTAATTTCTAAAAATCAGGCCTCTGCTTTCTCAAAATAACTCAAAATCGAGGCACCCAACATGCCTTTGAAAATCTTTTCCAAAGTCTCTATTTAAATAGTATAAGGAATGCTATCATTACCCACGAAAGAAAGAAAGAAAGCTGGCCCAGTAGCCCATTTCTAACTGCCCCATTTCACTGGGGCATCCTTCTTTCCACACACATTCACACAATGCATTTGCCAGTCAACTGAAATATTTTGTGTTTAACAGACTTAAAAAATGATAAATGTTTCAGAGAAAGCTAATTGCCTTCCTTTAATAACTCAAAGCACTTCTCAGTTATATCAGTGCACCAGGATCCTACAGAGGTAGCAGAAAGAAATATGGCCCATTTAATGGGAAAGTTTGCACTTCCAAAGTATGTGCTGTATACAACTGTGTAAAATTTATCAGAACTTTTTTTCAACTGAAAAAAAAATGCTGATTTTGATCAAACATTTTGAAAAATTGTACTGATTTTAGGGAATTTGTTTTGCTCAGACCAAATTGGCAGGGTTGAAACTGTTTAACTCAACATTATCAATGAACCACTTTTATTTTTCAGGCTAGATAAAAATAGCTGAGGACAAGGACCTAGTGCCATGCCAGTGGCTAGGGGCACTCATGTGGGAACCCCAGATTCAAAACCCTGCTCTGGAACAATATCCTAACCACCAGGTATTCTGGGCTGGGTTTTGCTGAAGCTGTTTTATTTCATACAAACAAATATTCACTGAAACAAGGACTGGAACCAGAGTCCCAGCACCAAGAGGGCATCCTAATCACTGCACTATTGCACAGAAGCGGGAGTGGCACCACCACTTCTGTTTTATGACTCTAGCCCTTTATTTATTTTGCTTAAAAAAAAAGATTTAAAATGCCCAAAAAGACTGTGTTTAAATTCAGGTCAAACAAAGCATTTTGTGTGCCCCAAAACAAGATTATGACTTTTTTGATTTGACAAGAATTCTGGAAAACTTTAGTTTCAGTTCAACCCAAACTGAAGTTTCTTTTCCCCTCCTAATTTTTCAGAACTGACAGCAAACTGAAAAATCAGTTATTCACATAGCTTCAGTTCTGGATCTATGCTGCTCAACTTCAGCTGCTAGGGCTGCAAGTCACACAAACCATATTCACTTGAGAGAAACTGGCACAAACCCAGGCCTTGTGCCATGCCTCAGTTTCCTCTTCTGGCTATACAGATCAGTCCTGACTCAGATGTTACCTACAATTTGGGGGGGGGGGGGGGGATGGGGACACAGGGACTTTGTTTGTTAGTAAGCAATCAGTTAATGGAGAAATAGGCCCACAATTCAGTGTCCTGTCACCAGAGTTTTACTTTTCTCTCATCAGGAAGTCAGCAGCAGTCTCTCGTGACTCCCAGACTTAGCTGTCCACCCGCATCTGTGCTGGGCTTCATTCAGTCTCTTGTTTTGCTATTCCTCCCTGGAGAGCTAACCTCTTAGTTATATCGCTCCCTCTCCAGGTTGTATGTGTCTCTCTTTCTCTTTGACAGCACACTCGTCATCTTCCTCTTCCCTTCCCAGGAGTCTGGCTCAATTTGTAGGTCTCTGTGCTCTACCGGCAGACCAGCTCTCTTCCTGGAATTCACTACATGCACTCCCGACCGGCTCCCTTCCCCAGGGACTCTGACACTTTTCTTGGCAATCCTCCTGTGAACTCTTACCTCTCATGCAGCTCTTGTCCCCACAGAGGCATCATCTACCTCCTCCAGCCTTCAACAACAACAGGGTTTCCCCCTCCCGTAGGCAACTTCCTCTTTATACTGGTCTGGCCGTCTCCTTCTGCCTCAGCGGCTCCATTTCTAATGTACTAAAGGGCACCACCCAGAAGCACCTCATTGCTCCCAGGTGTTCCCCACAGGGTCACCATGGGCCATTTAGGCCCTGATCCCCTGTAGGGCCACTGGCCCCAGGACAGAAACACAAATCAACCCAAAGTACAGACTTAACGAAAAATTTAGTTCTAAATATGTCTGATTTGGCATGGTGACGTTTTCAACATAAATAAAAAACTGTAGGCAGCCAGGGAAGCACACTGTGTCACAGCTCTTTACAACAGCATTTGTGGTTAATGCAGAAGGTTAAAAGCATTATTCTTGTGGTTTAAGAAAATGAATCTTAAAGTAGCCTTTAACTGAAACATAATTATACTAATGTAAAGAAAACCAGACAGTTAACATAATTCTACACTAAACTGTGGTTTGACAGCTTTATCTCCTGCTTTTATGTGTCTGCAATGAAGCCAAATTTTGAAAGTGTGTGGCAATAAAGATGTGCACTTATTCATTTACAGTCTGTTCTATATCTGGGCCTGAACATTATGGGCCTGCTACTGCTCCCTTTGAGGTGAATGGAAAATCTCCCATTGGCCTCATAGGACCAGGATTGGGCCCCATTTAGAAGTAAGACTTTCAGACACAATGTAAAATTGCAACAGACTTCTATGATGTTTTTACTAAGGGAAGGCTTATATTTCTTTATGGTAAATCTGACTCATAGTACTGAGTGTGTAGCAATTTTTACCAATTTATAGATCCCAAAGCACAAGAAACTGAAGGCTTCTAGAATGATACCTATAATTTGTGCCACACAGTACAAGTATTATCTTCCTTTTCACTAGCACAACTTTTGATCACACTATTCTACAATAAAGGAATGCCATGTTTCATATCTTTTCAGTCTTAAAACCCCTCACTGCACCAAGAGGTGATGCGCCTGCCCAATCCACCAAACCATACTGATAGGTAAGTACATGCTTACCTTCTATCCATTGGCTGCAGCAAAGGCATATACCAAATAGTCCCAATGCAGTGACTCAAATTATAGTGTTCAACTGACAATAGCCCATTCCCATGTCTTGGGGTGGATGGCAGTCAATGCAATGGAATGAGGAGCAGCATTCCTGTATTTATAAACCCCCTCATGTTGTTATATTAACAGTTGTCCATTGTGCCATACAGTACAAGTATTGTCTTCCTTTTCACTAGTACATATTTTGATCATGGTATTCCACATAAAGGAGATTATTAATACATTGTTAGCTGCCATCAGATGATTCACAAGTACAGGTGACATCAGCAAGCTTTTGTTGAAAAGTAAACATAAAACCCAGATAAGAACATAAGAATGGCTGTACTGGGTCAGACCAAAGGTCCATCCAGTCCAGTATCCTGTCTACCGACAGTGGCCAATGCCAGGTGCCCCGGAGTGAGTGAACCTAACCTAACAGGCCATCCATCACCGCCCTCTGACAAACCGAGGCTAGGCACACCGTTTCTTACCTATCCTGGCTAACAGCCATTAATGGACTTAACCTCCATGAATTTATCCAGCTATCTTTTGAATCCTGCTATAGTCCTAGACTTCACAATCTCCTCAGGCAAGAAGTTCCACAGTTGACTGTGTGCTGTGTGAAGAAGAACTTCCTTTTATTGGTTTTAAACCTGCTGCCCATTAATTTCATTTGGTGGCCCATAGTTCTTATATTATGGGAACAAGTAAATAACTTTTCCTTATTCGCTTTCTCCACACCACTCATGATTATAAAATCTATCATACCTCTATCATATCCTGCCTTAGTCTCCTCTTTTCCAAACTGAAAAGTCCTAGCCTCTTTAATCTCTCCTCGTATGGGACCTGTTCTAAACCCCTAATCATTTTAGTTGCCCTTCTCTGAATCTTTTCTAATGCCAGTATATCTTTTCTGAGATGAGGAGACCACATCTGTACACAATATTCAAGATGTGGGCGCACCATGGATTTATATAAGGGCAATAAGATATTCTCCATCTTGGTCTCTATCCCTTTAAAAATGATTCCTAACATCCTGTTTGCTTTTTTGACTGCATGGCTGTGTTTAGAGAACTATCCACAATGATTCCAAGATCTTTTTCCTGATTAGTTGTAGCTAAATTAGCCTCCATCATATTGTATGTATAGTTGGGGTTATTTTTTTCCAATGTGAATTATTTTACATTTATTCACATTAAATATCATTTGCCATTTTGTTGCCCAATCACTTAGTTTTGTGAGATCTTTTTGAAGTTCTTCACAATCTGCTTTGGTCTTAACCATCTCGAGCAGTTTAGTATCATCTGCAAACTTTGCCAGCTCACTGTTTACCCCTTCCTCCAGATCATTTATGAATAAGTTGAATAGGATTGGTCCTAGGACTGACCCTTGGGGAACACCACTAGTTACCCCCCTCCATTATGAAAATTTACCATTTTTTCCTACCCTTTGTTCCCTGTCCTTTAACCAGTTCTCAGTCCATGAAAGGATCTTCCCTTTTTTCCATGACAACTTAATTTACGTAAGAGCCTTTGGTGAGGGACCTTGTCAAAGGCTTTCTGGAAATCTAAGTACACTATGTCTACTAGATGACCCTTTGGCCACATGCTTGTTGACCCCTTCAAAGAACTCTAATAGACATGATTTCCCTTTACATAAACCATGCTGACTTTTTCCTAACAATTTATGTTCTTCTATGTGCCTGATAATTTTATTCTTTATTATTGTTTCAACTAATTTGCCCAGTACTGATGTTAGACTTACCGGTCTGTAGTTGCCAGGATCACATTTAGAGCCCTTTTAAAATATTGGCGTTACATTAGCTATCTTCCAGTCATTGGGCACAGAAGCTGATTTAAAGGACAGATTACAAACCATAGTTAATAGTTCCGCAATTTCACAGCTGAGTTCTTTCAGAACTCTTCGGTGAATGCCAGCTGGTCCAGGTGACTTGTTAGAGTTACATTTATCAATTAGTTCCAAAACCTCCTGTAGTGACACTTCAATCTGTGACAATTCCTCAGATTTGTCACTTACAAAAGATGGCTCAGGTTTGGGAATCTCCCTAATGTCCTGAGCCATGAAGACTGAAGCAAATAATTCATTTAGTTTCTCCGCAATGACTTTATCATCTTTAAGTGCTCCTTGTATAGCTTGATCGTCCAGGGGCTACACTGGTTGGTTTAGCAGGCTTCCTGCTTCTGATGTACTTAAAAAACATTTTCTTATTACCTTTTGAGGTTTCGGCTAGCTGTTCTTCAAACACCTTTTTTGGCTTTTCTTATTACATTTTTACACTTAATTTGGCAATGTTTATGCTCCTTTCTATGTATCTCACTAGGATTTGACTTCTACTTTTTAAAAGATGCTTTTTTATCTCTCACTTCTTCTTTTACATGCTTGTTAAGCCACAGTGGTTCTTTGTCTCTTTTACTGTGTTTTACTGCCTTTAAAAAAAAAGATCTTGAAGAGGAGTGCAGAATATTTTTAACGAAATAGCTTTCCTTGAGATAGTTACTCATGGGAGTAGGGGGGAAGCATGATGGATGTGCTGAACTACAATAAGCCAGAACTTTGATAAATTGTGCCTTCTCAACAAACCCCAATTGGATTTCTTTCTGGAAAACATCATATAGTTAGCTGCTAACACAAAAAGGGTGCAGATGCAGTTTTATGAAATCTTTACACTAGTCAGATACTTTACATTATATTGTATTGAATAACTGTGACCCTGACTTTGTGTGGGCATGGGGGTAGAATCTGGATGGGGAAATTGATTGTATAAAGAGATTGTTCTTGTGGACAGATCTGTGGCTGGTTATATTATTTTATGCACAAGGACACAGCTGTGCACCGATGAATAAGTACTTCTATTTAAGAGAGGAAGATAAGGAAATTCCCAGATTAAAAACTTTGAGATGAATTAGAGGTGAATGTAAATATTATGGTTTTGATCATGGTTGACTTCTGTTTGCACTTAAAGCAGAGAATTCAGTATGTTTGCACAAAAAATATAATAACCAAAAAATGAAAAGAGCCACAAAATGGATTCAAGGGCTGGATAAAATGCCTTGCAGTGAGAGATGTAAAGAGCTCATTCTGATCAGAGTATCAAAAAGACTGAGATGTGACCTGATTACAGTGTATAAATACCTACATGTGGAGAAAATACTGGGTACTTAACAGGCTCTTCAACCTAGCAGACAAAGACACAAGAGCCAATGGCTAGAAGTTAAAGCCAGACAAATTTAAATTAGAAATAATGCACATTTTTTTCAAAATGAGGGTGATTAGACTTTGGAAAAAACTCCTACGGGAAGTGATGGACTTTCCATCTCTTGATGTCTTCAGATCAAAACTAGATGCTTTTTTTTGGAAGATATTCTTTGGCCAAGCACAAATGATTGGGCTTATTACCGAGTTAACTCAATGAAGTTTTCTGGCCAGTGTTATATAGGATATCGGACTAGATTATCTAATGGTCCCTTTTGACCCTAAAATCTTTCTTTATACATATAAGTTGGCTGCACATCTTTACCATATCCCATTGCTTTAATCATTTAAATCTGTCCTGGATAAAGTTCTAGAAATATATCAAATGGAGCAGGAGTTTGGCAGTGAACAAATGATATGGCCTAATAAGTCGTTCCTAGGTATAATGTAAATGAATCTATCTAAATAAGCATTTGTTTCAGTTATAATATCTTACATATTCCACCTTTTACAAGTATAGTAGTAGAATGCAACAATAAAATATTTGCCTTTGATAGGCTCTTTTATCCAACTTTCATATCACTGTTATCAAATTACAGAAATGAAATTAATCAATACATATCCTTACATCAGCTAAATCATTCCACATATGTATAGAATGATGATGCCCAGAAATAAAATGCACTATACTCTCACTACAGCACATACAAAGAACCAAGTATTTGGGTTTTTCTGAGAATTCGATTGTATCGTTGTGAGAACCATACACATTACAGAGACCCCCAAGACACCATGCTCAGGGAAAATGTAAGACGGTTTTTATTTCATGTTTACACAGATCCCTACCTCTTTGCTATGGGCTCTCAAGTGCCCATTCTGAATAGTGACTCTAAACATTCACAACTAACACCAGAGAAACTAACAGCCAATCTTGCTTAAATGTCTCATAATGTGTGGTACTTAGTAATTAGACACACAATGGGGGAGATGGGGGTGTTTTTCTCTAAGGTGGGGGTGGGATTGTCTCTCAACTTCCCCATCCCAAGAATTTAGAAAACAGATCGTAATGTACCTAGGGTATCGTTCTGATCCCACTGAAATCAATGGAAAATTCCAATTGACTTCAATACAGCCAGGATTTCACCGCAAATGTCTATTACAGACTTGCAAAATTGAGAGTAGAGCTGGTCAAGAGCTTTTTGATTATTATTTTTTCCATTAGAACATGCAGATTTGTCAAAACCAAACATTTTTGCAGAAATCTATCAGTTTCACAAAATGTGAGTTGGAAAAGGTTTGTCAGTTCCAGCTTTGGCAATCAGGGCAGTCACTTGTGATGGAGGAATCCGAGGTTCAACTCTCTAGCACACCCCTGGTCTGTGGGACTCATATCCAATGTGAGGGCCCTGACCATTGTGCTAGTGGCTACGTATCAGAAGAAAACAAATGTCACAGTTTTTCACAAAAAGGAGTTCTTGTTTTCCAGTCAGACCCTAGTTGTGAACTCCGATAGCTATTAACAAATCACTTCCTCATTTTGCCAAGCTGCTTTCGTGCATCTGCACAATCTGCATCTGAGATACTTTATCCTAGAGTACTTGCTGATGTTACAAGATATAAACAGAGATACCACTAATAGCTACTTAGATGAAAGGGTTATTATTTTTCTTTTTTATGAACAGCAAGATTTTCTTGAGCAACAGCATTTTCAGGCTGCTAGAATCTATATAGAGAAAGAGAAGGGAAATAGATGCAGACAAAGTGAGATGCTGATTGTTGATAAACTAAACAGTAATAAGTCATCAGGACCAGATGATAGTCACCCAAAGAACGCAAATGTGAAATTGAAGAACTACTAACTGTAGACTGTAACCTATCATTTAAATCAGTTTCTGTAACAGATGACTGGAGGATAATGTCAATGTGATGCCAATATTTAAAAAGGGCTCCAAAGGTGATCCCGGCAATTAAAGGCCTGTAAGCCTGACTTCAGTACCAGAAAAACTGGTTGAAACTATAACAAAGAACAATATGTCAGACATACAGTTGAGCGTAATTTGTTGAGGAAGAGTCAACATGGTGTTAGTAAAGGGAAATCATGCCTCACCACTCTACTAGAATTCTTTGAGGGGGTCAACAAGCATGTGGACCAAGGGGATCCAGGTCCCTCACCAAAGGCTCTTAAGCAAAATAAGCTGCCCTAAGATAAGAGGGAAGGTCCTCTCATGGACTGGTAACTGGTTAAAAGACAGGAAACAAAGGGTAAGGATAAATTATCAGTTTTCAGAATGGAAAGAAGTTAATACTGGTGTGCCCGAGGGGTCTATACTGAGCCCAGTCCTATTCAACATGTTCATAAATGATCTGGAAAAAGGGGTAAACAGTGAGGTGGAAAAATTTGCAGATGATACAAAACTACTCAAGACAGTTAAGTGCCAGGTGAACTGCAAACTGCTACAAAGGGATCTGTAAGAACTGGGTGATTGGGCAACAAAATGGCAAATGAAATTTAATGTTGATAAATGCAAAGTAATGGACATTGGAAAACATAATCCCAACTATTTAAAATTATGGGTCTAAATTAGCTGTTACCACTCAAGAAAGAGATCTTGGAGTCTCTGAAAACATTCTGTCAATGTGCAATGGCAGTCAAAAAAGTGAAAACAGGGTTACTTACCTGTAACTGTTGTTCTTCGAGAGGTGTTGCTCACATCCATTCCACTATAGGTTAGGCACGCGCTGCGGGCCTGGTTGCCGGGCAGATTTTCCCCTAGCTGCAGACTGGGTGAGCAGGGAGCCCCCTGGAGTGGCGCCCTCATGTCGCCCTATAAGTACCCCTGCGATCCAGTCATCCCCTCAGTTCCTTCTTGCCGGCTAACCCGACAGTGGGGAAGGAGGGTGGGTTTGGAATGGATGTGAGCAACACCTCTCGAAGAACAACAGTTACAGGTAAGTAACCCTGTTTTCTTCTTCGAGTGATTGCTCACATGCATTCCACTATAGGTGACTGCAAGCAATACCTAGGAGGTGGGGTCGGGTTGACCCATCGCTGAACGCAAGACTGCTGACCCAAATGCCGCATCGTCCCTGGTCTGCTGGACTATGGCGTAGTGGGCGGCGAAGGTATGGACGGAGGACCAGGTAGCCGCCTTGCAGATGTCCGTAATAGGGACTCCCTCCCGGAAGGCCGCAGAGGACGCCTGCGCTCTCGTGGAGTGTGCTGTTACTCTCTCAAGCGGCTTGCCCGCGAGTTCATAACAGGTGTGAATGCACGAGGTGATCCAGGAGGAGAGCCTCTGGGCTGAGACTGGCTGGCCCCTCATTCTCTCTGCAACGGCCACAAAAAGTTGCGTTGTTTTTCTGAATTGCTTTGTCCTGTCTAAATAAAAAGCAAGAGCCCTCCTAACATCCAACGTGTGTAATTGTTGCTCCCTTCCCGAGGTGTGTGGTCTAGGATAAAAGACTGGGAGACAAATGTCTTGGTTCACATGGAAGGGAGAGACCACCTTAGGCAGGAAGGCCGGGTGGGGACGTAGCTGCACCTTGTCCTTATGGAATATAGTGTAGGGCGGCTCGGAGGTCAGTGCACGGATCTCTGACACTCTACGAGCCGAGGTGATAGCTACTAAGAATGCCACCTTCCAAGAAAGGTAGAGTAAGGAACACGTGGCGAGGGGCTCGAACGGGGGCATCATAAGACGTGAGAGCACGAGGTTCAAGTCCCAGGGTGGAACGGGACGTTTGACACTTGGGTACATTTTATCGAGACCCTTAAGAAAACGATACACAATCGGGTCAGCAAAGACCGAGTGGTTTGGTTGTCCGGGATGGAAGGCCGAGATAGCCGCTAGGTGGACCCTAATGGTAGAGGTAGATAGGCCTTGGTTTCTCAGGCCTAGTAAGTAGTCCAGTATCTGAGGGGTAGAAGCCTCACTCGGGACGATGGCATATTGCCTGCACCAGGCCGAAAAACGGGTCCACTTGGCTGTGTAAGTACTTCTGGTGGACGGCTTTCTGCTGCCAAGAAGGATCTCTTGCACCTCGGCGGAGCATAAGAGTTCCTGTCCCCTCAGCCATGGAGCAGCCACGCCGTGAGATGAAGGGACTGTAGGTCTGGGTGCAAGAGGCGACCGTGATCTTGAGAGATCAGGTCTGGCCACAGCGGGAGGCTGATGGGAGGGGCCCTGGACAACTGGAGGAGGGACGCATACCAGCACTGCCTGGGCCAGGCTGGGGCTATGAGGATGATGTGTGTCCTGTCCCGTCTGATCTTTAGGACCACCTTGTGGAGCATCGGGATCGGAGGGAAGGCATAGAACAGGTGCCCCGTCCAGGGTAGGAGGAAGGCATCTGTCAGGGATCCTCGGGAGCTGCCTCGGAAGGAGCAGAACTGTAGGCACTTCCTGTTCTGTCTGGAGGCAAACAGATCGATGTGGGGAAATCCCCACCTCAGGAAGATCGGCCGGATGACGTCTGGCCGTAAGGACCACTCGTGAGTCATAAAGGACCTGCTGAGGTGGTCTGCTAAAGTGTTCTGGGCTCCTGGGAGAAAGGAGGCTACCAGGTGGACAGAGTGGGCTATGCAAAATTCCCATAGGAGGATTGCTTCCTGGCACAGAGGGCCGGAGCGGGCTCCGCCCTGCTTGTTGATATAGAACTGGGCCGTGGTATTGTCCGTGAGTACTGCTACACAACGGCCCTGTAGTGTGTCCTGGAAGGCCTGGCACGCCAGCCGTACGGCCCTCAGCTCTCTGACATTGATGTGGAGACAGAGATCTGATGCCGACCAGCGGCCCTGCGTCCTGAGCTCCCCTAGGTGAGCTCCCCATCCGAGGGACGACGCGTCCGTTACCAGCGACATAGATGGGCTGGGAGGAAGGAAGGGAACACCCTGGCACACATTGTCCCGGTCTTCCCACCAAGCCAGGGTGGATAAGATGGCCCTGGGGATGGTGAGGACTGTGTCTATGCTGTGCCAGATTGGTCGGTACACCGATGCCAGCCACGATTGGAGTGGGCGTAGCCTCAGTCTGGCGTACTGGGTGACCTGTGTACATGATGCCATGTGGCCCAGCAGGCTGAGGACCACGCGGGCCGTAGTCATGGGACAGGCACGTAGCTCCCGGATGGCCGACTGTATGACTAGAAATCGAGACTGAGGCAGGGAAGCCCTTGCTACAGTGGAGTCTAGAAGGGCCCCTATAAATTCGATCCTCTGGGTCGGCTCCAGGGTGGACTTTTCTCTGTTTAGCAGTATCCCCAAGCGGTCGAACGTGCTGATGACGAGTTGCACGTGCGCACTCACTTGGGCCCTGGAGGTGCCTCGGATGAGCCAGTCGTCGAGGTACGGGTACACCTGAACTCCGCAACGGCGGAGGAATGCCGCCACTACTGCCATGCACTTGGTGAAGACCCTGGGTGCAGTGGACAGGCCGAAAGGCAGGGCAGTAAATTGATAGTGTTCCCCTGCCACCAGGAAGCGGAGGTAGCGTCTGTGGGGGGGCTTTATGCTGATGTGAAAATACGCGTCCCTCATGTCGAGGGCAGCGAACCAGTCTCCCGGATCCAGAGAGGGGATGATGGTACCCAAGGTGACCATGCGGAACTTTAACTTGATCATGTGGGTGTTGAGTCCGCGCAGGTCCAGGATGGGCCGGAGGCCCCCTTTCGCCTTGGGGATCAGGAAGTAGCGGGAGTAGAAACCCTTTCCCTTGAACTCCTCCGGTACGGGCTCGATGGCTCCCAACGCAAGGAGCGACCTCACCTCCTGTACGAGGAGTTGCTCGTGAGAGGGGTCCCTGAAGAGGGACGGGGAGGGAGGGTGGGACGGAGGGGTCGAGGAGAGCTGGAGGGAATATCCCACCTCCACCGTGCGGAGGACCCACCGGTCTGATGTAATGTCCGACCATGCACGGCGGAAGTGGGACAGACGGTCTCCGAAGGGAGGATCCAGGACTATGGCTGGTGCTCTGCCCTCGGGCGCACCTTCAAAAACTTGGCCGAGGCCCCTGTGGCGGTCTCGGGGCCTGCTGCCTCCCCCCTTGCCTAGGTCCTGAGCGACGGCGGTACGACCGTCCCCTTCGCTGTTGCGAGTCCCGGGGTGGGCGTACGGGAGGGAAGAACTGCCTCCTTGGGGGGTAGAAGGGACGCCTCTGGGACGCGGGAGTGTTCATTCCCAAAGATTTTAGAGTGACACCCTTGTTCTTAAGAGTTTCTAAACGAGCGTCCGTGTCTTCCGAAAAGAGGCCTGTCCCTTCGAACGGAAGATCCTGTATTTTAAGCTGCATTCCCTGTGGTAGAGTAGAGGACTGCAGCCAAGCGGCGCGGCGGAGGGCAATCCCCGAGGCCATTGTCCTTGCCGCCGAATCCGCCGAGTCAAGGGCCGCTTGTAGGGCATACCTCGAGATGTCCCTACTTTGATTAAGTAAAGCCCTAAACTGTTGCTTTCCATCCTGCGAAACCGAGGCCTACAATTTAGTCAAGGCCTCCGTGGTATCAAAGTGATGACGGCTCAGGAGAGCCTGGTGGTTGGCTACCCTGAGCTGAAGGCCACCCGAGGAGTAGACCTTCCTTCCAAAGTGGTCCAGCCGTCTGGCCTCCTTCGATTTAGGGGCCGGGGCTTCCTGACCATGCCGTTCTTTATCATTGACCGAATCTACCACCAGGGAGGACGGAGGAGGGTGGGTGTACAAATACTCGTAGCCCTTCGCAGGGACGAAGTATCTCTTTTCCACTCCTCTGGCGGTGGGAGGAATGGAGGCAGGAGTTTTCCAGACCGCTGTTGCGTTCTGGTTGATAGTGTTAATGAAGGGCACCGCCACCCTGGCTGGCGTTCCCTTTGACAACATCGTGGTTACAGGGTCCTCTACCATCGGGACCTCCTCCAAAGGCAAGTTCATGTTAGATGCCACCGCCTTTAAAAGGTCCTGGTAATTGGAGAGGTCAACCGACGGGGGGCTGGTAGATGTTGTGCCAGCCACTGCCTCAACCCCAGCTGGGGAGGCATAGGGACACGGTATCACCGGGCTGTGCGGCTCCTCAGGATGTAGAGTTGCTGAGGAGGGACCTGCTACGGCCTCGCCCAAGGCCTCAGACCGCAGAGGAAACCCGGGTTCAGATTGGGTACCCTGCTGTCGGTCATAGGTCCAGGGTGCCCAAGCTGGCCAGCTGGAGTAAGCGGCTTGCTGTCCTTGTGCTGAGCGCGGGGAGACCGAGGCCGATGTAGAGGGCCAGGGGGCCACTGCGCTGGCAGGCTGTGGAGCTGAGGGCGGAGGGTCATGCTGGGCTTCTTGCCTGGCCGATTCTCTACGCCCTGAATAGCGTGGGCTCCTGGAGCGGTGCCGCGAGAGGTGCCGGTCTGTGGAGCGGTGCCGGTCTGTGGAGCGGTGCCGACGTGGAGGCATCCGGTGCCGTGACGAAGACCGGTGCGCCGAGGAATGCCGGTGCCGGGGTGGTGTCCGGTGCCGGGGCGGGGTGCGCCGTTCTTCTGGAGAGCGGTCGTAGTAGTGCGCCCGGTGCTGGGAGGATGAGCGGCGCCGAGATGGAGAGCGGCGCCGAGATCGGGACCTCCATCGGGCAGAGGACCGGCGCCGAGATGGGGAGCGGTGCCGAGATCGCGAGCGGTGCGATCGTCCCCGGTGCCAGCTGACGGAGCGGTGCCGAGAGTACGAGCGGTGCCGCGAGTGCGACCGGCATCTTGCAGAGCAAGGGTGCCGGGACTCCGAGCGGTGCCAGGACTCCGATCGGCGTCGGGACTGGGAGCAGCGAGAGCGTCCACGCGACGAGCTGGAGGCTGGTCGTAGCTCCATGCGGCGCCGCGACTGCGACCGGTGCCGAGAGGTGGAACGGTACCGGGAGTCAGAACGGCGCCGCGAGATCGAGCGGTGCCTGGACCCCGCAGGGCTCCTGGCCGCGATCTCGGTGCTGATCATGGGCGGCTTGCCCGTAGATCGCACTTGCCTCTGCGGGAGCAGGGTGTCCGTGGTCATCAGCTGGCTGGCCGCAGCAAACGCCTCCGGCGTGGAGGGGAGTTGCTGGGGAATTGTCAGGCGGAGCGGGGAGATCGCCCGCACCGGGCTCGACGGGACTATTACCGGTGCCGGAGTAGGTGGAGTCCGGACCGTAGGCTGCTCTTCCGGGCACTGCGCGGTTCTGGTCGGTGCCGCAGGGCGCGGTACCGGCGGCTGCTCTCGAGCCGACGAAGAAGCGGGCGGTACTGGCGCCTGCAAGTCTTTCCTCCGCTTCTTTGAGGGGGAGTGGGACCGGTGCCGAGGCTTGGTCTTAGCCGGCGCGGTCTTGGGAGCCGGTCCCGGTGCCTCTCCCGAACCCGGAGCAAGGGCTGCCTCCATCAGGAGCTGTTTGAGGCGGGACTCCCTGTCCTTCCTCGTGTGGGGCTTAAAGGTTTTGCAGATTTTACAAGTGTCTGCAATATGGGACTCCCCCAAACACCGTAAGCATTTAGAGTGTGGGTCGCCCAGAGGCATAGGCTTCCCACACTCACCGCATGCCTTGAAACCCGGGGCCTTTGGAGGCATAAGCCGCCGGGCGGCAGGGAAGACCCCTGCGGAGAAACTATTTACACTAGAGCTAACAACTAACTATGAATACTAATAGAACTAAGAACACTAAAGCTAGGAGATAAGGAGAATGCAAATGCAGAACTCCTCTGTTCCAACAACCAGCGCGAGCGGTAAGAAGGAACTGAGGGGATGACTGGATCGCAGGGGTACTTATAGGGCGACATGAGGGCGCCACTCCAGGGGGCTCCCTGCTCACCCAGTCTGCAGCTAGGGGAAAATCTGCCCGGCAACCAGGCCCGCAGCGCGTGCCTAACCTATAGTGGAATGCATGTGAGCAATCACTCGAAGAAGAACAGAATGTTGGGAATAATTAAGAAAGGGATAGATAATAAACCAGAAAATATCATATTGCCTCTATATAAATCCATGGTACACCCACATCTTGAATACTGCATGCAGATGTGGTTGCCCCATCTCAAAAAAGATCTACTGGACTTGGAGAAGGTACAGAAAAGGGCAACAAAAATGATTAGGGGGTATGGAATAGCTTCCGTATGACGAGAGATTCATAAAACTGGGACTTTTCTGCTTGGAAAAAAAGATGACTAAGGGGAAATATGATAGAGATCTATAAAATCATGACTGATGTGAAGAAAGTAAATAAGGAAGTGTTATTAACTCCTTCTCATAACACAAGAACTAGGAGCCACCCAATGAAATTAATAGGAAGCAGGTTTAAAAACAAACAAAAGGAAGTATCTTTTCACATAATGCAAAGTCAACCTGTGGAACTCCTTGCCAGAGCATGTTGTGATGGCCAAGACCATAACAAGGCTCAAAAAAAGAACTAAATACATTCATGGAGGATAGGTCCATCAATGGTTATTAGCCTGGGGGGGTAGGGATGGTTTGCCAGAAGATGGGAATGGGTGAAACGGGATGGATCACTTGATGATTACCTGTTCTGTTCATTCCCTGAGGGGCAGCTGGCATTGGCCACTGTCAGAAGGCAGGACACTGAGCTAGATTGATCTTTGATCTGACCCAGAATGGACTTATGTTCTTATGTTGATTTGTGGAACTCCTTTCAGGCTAGTCTGATCTGTTGTATGTTGAAAAAGTAAAAGTAAAAGCTTCTGGGGCACAGCTGTAAGACGGTAAAGACAAACCTAGGAAGACGTATGTTTAAGAGAGAGGAGGGGGCAATATTTGATACCTTAGTTTCAATAATAAAAACACTTCAGGAGTGAGTAGCTGTGTCATTTCCTGATTGTTCTGAAGGTGAATCTGTTCACATCAATAAATCTGTCCCTAATGTAATGATTTCATTTTACTTTGTTTCTTTTTCTGCCAATCATGTTAAAAGACATATTTACATGTCATTCAGTTCAAAGATCTCAGGGTCAGGCAAATCTAAACTACCTCTTCAGAAAAAACAAACAGTCAACAAATGGATTAGATAGCAGTTGCCAAAATTCTCATGCCTATTGCTGAATATTTTTTTCCTTTCTGATTGGACACTGGCCCACAGCTTTGAAAATTTACAAGGCAAGAATGAATAATAACCTTGTGATTATGCATTGTGTCTGTTTCCATTGCAAGCACAATAGTATGAAAGAAATTCTTTGCATAAAATCAGTTCCATCTTTTTAAAAACTGGTGTAAGTAATTTTAATTAGGTTTTCATCAACTGTGTTTTGCTACATTTCATTAATATATAAACTAATTCATTTAATGGAGGGGCGATTTGGGATTTTTAAATATGTGGGCAAGTGAAGGAATAACACCAGTGGTTGGGAATTTTGCAGGCAGAACCTGTTTAGATTCCCTTGTCCAGTTATGCCAATAAATGAATGTTACTACAGCCAGTCCTGAGTGTCTCCTGAGCATAAATAACTACATGTATGCCAGACTTTTTGACAGTTCTGTGATGTGGTCAAATGTGCAAGAGGAAATCACCAGACTTCTTAGGTTGTGCCAGAGGTCAAATTTTCAACCTACCTTTGGAGCTAAATGGCAGGTTTATTAACTTGCAGCTCCACTTTCCACAAAAATGGAACTGTCTGAATCACAATAATCAAGGGAAATGGCCAACTCAGTCAGGGCTAAGTTCACCTTGATTTGGAGAAAAAACAAGTAAGGGGCAAGAAATTCTAAGAGGGTCATCTTACACTTCCCACTGCAGGGAAGAGAATAATTCTACCCACCTCGACCCATGGGTTTCAGAACAAGCCAGGGTCCAGCCCAAGTATGTACACAGGAATAACATTTTGGTGGGGCTCTTTCTCCTCCCCCTAGGGTCAGAAGGCCTGGCTCTCTCTACCCTGCTGCTGGAGGTCCTGGTTCTCCCCACCGTGGCCCTAGGGCCAGTGGAGCTGGTGCTCCTCCCCTCCCCAACAATCCCAGGACTGGAGATGCTGTCATCTCCCACCCTGGCCCAGGGCCAGAGGAGTTCACTCTCCCTCCCCAGCCCCGAAGAAGTTCTGTGCCCCCACTGATTAGTTGTTATGAGAGCCAAAGAGACTACATAACACACAAGGCTCAGTGCCTTCATAAGCTGCCAAGCCCAACCCTTCTGAAGGCAAAAAGTCTGCTAGACTCACGATGCTATTGATGATCTCCCCTCATTGCTGTACGGCTGTATATGAGGAGGAACCCCACCATACGTTAATGGTGCGAGAGCAGCATTCACTCACGCTATGGGGCTTATTCCATGGAGAATTCCTGGTGTTGCTCAGAAACACCTGCGAAGAACTCCAGTTAGGACCCCGTGTGGTGAGTCCGAGCCTCTGTCAGTGCAGCCACATCAACACGGGCATTTTTAGAGCACTAGCTCAAGCCTGCTAGTGTGAATCCAACTACCCGGGCTGGGAGGCTCACTCCCAGCTGTAATGTAGGCATAGACGTGACTGATAATAATAATACAGGCTATTAGGATAGTACCTATGGGGCAACCAAGAGCAGGGACCCCACTGTGCTAAGCACTGTAGCACTGTACGAACACAGAATAGTAGATGGTGCCTGTCTCAAAGAGCTTACAGTTTAAATAGAGAAGGCAGACACAGGGTGTGGGAAGGGGCCTAACAGAGAAACAGAACCAATAATGTGATGGCAGCAAAGGTCTTGTTAGTGTCATCATTTCGGGCGGGGGGGGGGAGGGGTGAGGAAGCAGAGGAGGGAAAAAGAGGGAAGATTTACTTAGAAGGAGATAAGCTAAGTGGAAAGAAAAGGGAAGGGAAGTGGGGCGAGGGGTTAGGGTAGGGGAGAAGAGACTGTGAGTGAGGGGAAGGGAAAGGACTGGCACAAACTGCGTGAAGAGAGACTTCTGCAGGGCTGAAGGATGGTGGGAGCATGCCACTGGGCTAGCAGTCTCCACTTCCACCCTATCATGACCCCATTGGTTTCTGCACTGCTCTGTTATATTTGACAGTGGAGGGGAGGTTATGGTCTTTAATTAGAATGTGTGGAACAATCCTGATAATAGGTTATTTCCAATTTCTGTGATTCATATTTCCATAAGTACTGTGAAAAAAACACGATTGTGTTAAAAAATGTAGGCATAGTTAGGAGGAAAACAACACAGAGCCTGGCAATAATAAACTATTATAGGTTTGAACCACAGATCACTGATAACCATTCCAACTACACATGGCTGCACAGAATTCTTTTGCCAACTCTGGGACAGCAGTGACTAAGCAGAGAGTAATTTTTGCATGTTAGGCACCTTGGGAGCATCTATAAGTGCCAAATAGCAAGGTATACACAGGGACAGTAATACAAATACAAAAACAAAAATGAGCTTTATAATGTCATTTCTAAGGGCTATATTTTGCCCTCAAGGCTACACTAAATTTTGTTTGCTTCTTGGGTGGATGTGGTTGTAATTTACTTGAATGAAGAGTTAAAACCATGTCCCTTTCTAGATGATTTGAAAATACAGTTGTCTGCATTTCTGATCACCAATCTCCTAAAAACAGCTGTGTTTTCACCAGGTGCAATTAGCAAAATGTTGATGTTTTTTGTTTTCTTGTCTCTCTTCAAAGCAGATTTGGATCTAAATTCAGGCACTAAATTAATGCAGACTTTTGATGGAATTATTTATGTTTTGGACCTCTCTCAGATGTGTAGCCAAAGCATTGTTTTCTGGTTATAGTGTACGAAGTCCCTCTGTCTCACATTTTACCCTTAATAAAAGTTGTAAGTTTGAGGATGGAATTTTGTCTTTCCAGAGAAGCATATCAGTTCCTATGAACATCTCATTATAAAGGTTGTTAAAGTCTCAGAACTGAATCTCTTGTATCATTGAATGGATTACAGGCTCTGTTAATTTTATTGTTTAATCTATGGAAGATCAAATCTTCATCTTCTGTTCTCCATAACTTTTGAACATCATAGTCAGACTGAAAATTACTTTTAGAGAATGATGTACATATTTCAGACATATTAAATGGTTCATATTTATTTTTCATGATGAGGTGGGGAGGAAGGTGGGGAGGAAGTCCCATCAGGGGGTGGTGGATTCAGCCTCCCCCTACACGCTCGTCCACAGAGCGTTGATCCGCCCCGAGTGGCTGATCCCGGGGACTACCATGGACCTACAGTGTGTCCACGGGGACAGGAAGACCTGTCGGGTGGCCCAGGTCCCCCTAGAGATCAGCGGCCGATTCCGCTGGAAGCGGGTCGGGGTGCCAGAGGGGTTGCCGTGCCCCGTGATCATTGGGCGGGACTGGGGCCCAGTGGGAGGTACGAGGCCCCGGGCTGCCCCGAGGCCGAGCGTGAGAACCCGTAAGGGGGGCTCGGCTGAGCGAAGGGGCGGGCCTCGACCCAATGACCAAGGGGAGGACCTAGACAGCCAGGAACGGCTGAGGCCAGCACGGGAGGTGAGCTCCATGGAGGAAGTCCCGAGCTTGTGTGATAGCCAGGGGGAAATTGAGGCCGGGGAAGTTGCCCTTATTTGTGAGCCACAATATGGGCAGGGGTGGAAGCTGCTGCCACCGTGTGAGTGGTGTGAGCGCCGAAGGGCACAGGGGCGGCCGATACCCTGCCTTTATTGTACAAGGCTGGAAGTAGGGCTCTCTGCCGCAGCCGCGAGGGAAGCTGAGGCAGAGGAAGCTGGCCCTAGCCCTAAGAATGCAGTAGGGGTCTCCGCCACAGATGGACAGGACACCCCGAAGCCTAGGGAAGTATTGAGGGGTCTGAGCCAGTCCGAAGGGGCTAGGCTAAGGGGGGAGGTGTGTGGCAGGGTGGGCCTGACCCAGCCTGCCGCCCCTTTAAGAGGGAGAAAAGCCCTCTGCAAACCTCCCCGCAGAGAAGTCTAATTAGCCACCTGGGCTGCAGGGCAATTAGCCTGGATGGGTTGCACCTGGCAGCCTCCTCAGGGGGATATAAGCCTGCCAGGAAGGAAGCCCAGGGTGGTGGTGGAATGGTAGTGTGGAGTGAGAGAAAGAGCTGTAGAGCTGAACTATATAGAGTTGTATGCTGTGAGCTGTAGAGCTGTAAACTGAAGAGCTGAATTATAAGCTGTGTATATTGGTGGTGGGGCCTTGCACTGTGAAATAAAGAGCACTGTTGGAGCCAAGGAAGAATTTCCTGCCTGTGTTTGAAAAGGGGTGAGAAGGCGATCTGTCACAGAGGATATCAGAATTTTGAACATACCTATATTCTCTAGCTTGTATTTCCAAAAGTGTTAACTAGTACATATCTGATGCATATGTTTCCAAGTAGTCATCCAAAAGGAGAAAGAGGGATCCTCAGTATTAGAGCTGAGCCACTAATTCCTAATAAATCATGTATGCTTCAAATTATCTGACATTATTTAATAATTTCTAAATCCGCTTTTGTTGGCTACTGAGTTCTCTTTGACCAATGATCTCTGCAACAGAGATGACCACCTTACCAATTCACCAGCATTATCCTAGAGAATAATTAACGTATCACTGAAACTTCAGGATGATGGAAGTCCATCTCAAAGCATATTAATAAATGGAAGATTCTGGACACTAATCCCAAGTATATACATTGTTTCAGGCTAAGAAGGACTGCACAAATTTCCTTCAGGGATAGATTTGGAAAATTTATTCAGGATGAGACTTCTCATACGGCAGCCTATTGTTTCAAGTATCAGTTTTCCTGCCTTTGAAGGGACAGAAAATGCCACGCTTTTCAGACCCAAAGAAGAACAGTTAATTTTTGCCCATTAAAAATGACCTTTCATCGTAGTGAAAATATACATTTGAATCTATCCCTGTCAATATGACTTCTGGATAGCTGATTATTATTTTCTAATTAAAGGTTTAAAAAAAGAACCATAGTTGAATAAGGAGATTACAAATAATTTCATATATCCAAAAATACATGCTATAGAAAGACTAGAGACCAGTCACAGGACTAGAGACAAAAACTGGATTAGAGCCATTCAGGTCTCACTGAAGAGACTAACCCCAATTGCCAAAATTTATTGACATTTTTTCCCCCAGATTACAAGTGGATATTTAAAATGTTCTCACAATAACCACATTATTTTTAGTAGTATAGAGTTACTCAATTCACTCCTGGGGAAATTCTTATTTTTAGTAGTATAGAGTTACTCAATTCACTCCTGGGGAAATTCTGTACCACTTCACATGTGCAGAATTCATGTCCCTCACAGAATTCCCCCTCTCTGCTGGAGAAGCGCTGCAGTTACACCTTTCACCCACAGGTGAGGCTGTGATGCCAGAACAGAGTGGAGCCACTCTCAGGTGGGAGCAGCCCAGCTATGGATAGGGAGGAGATGAGACTGCACTCCTCACAGCGCCCTGCCCATGGGGTGAGGAGGCACGGGATATGGGAGGATGAACAGTGTGGGACACATGGGACTGCTGGGGGAGTCAAAGACTGGGATTCAGTGGGGGCTAGTGGGGGGACAGCAATGCAGGGTCTGAACCAGTGTTGGGGTGTACGTCCACATGGGGACAAGGAGAGGAGATTCAGGGACACATGAGGATTGGGGAGGGGTAGATGAGCTAGGGTGCAGGGACACATGAGGTTGGAGGAGGGAGGTGGCTGAGAGAGAGTGCAGGGACACATGAGGATGAAGAAAGAAGAAAGAGGGAGATGTGCCTGACCCAATCAGAGAGATTAGTGTTCAGCCAGGGTCTGCATGGGCAAATTGGTTGAAACTATAGTAAAGAACAGAATTAGGAGAGACATAGATTAACACAGTTTGTTGGGAAAGAGTCAAAATAGTTTTTGTAGAGGGAAATCATGCCTCACCGATCTACTAGAATTCTATGAGGTCAACAATCATGTGGACAAGAGTGATCTAGTGGATATAGTATACTTAGGTTTTCAGAAAGCCTTTGACTAGGTCCGTCACCAAAGGCCTTTAAGCAAATAGCTCTCCTGGGTAAGAGAGAAGGTCCTCTCATGAATCAGTAACTGGTTAAAACTAGGAAACAAAGGGTAGTAATAAATTATTGGGTTTCAGAAAGGAGAGAGGTCAATAGTGAGGTCCATCAAGGATCTGTACTGGGACTAGGTCTGTTAAACATATTTATAAATGATCTGGAAAAAGGGGTAAACAGAGAGGTGACAAAATTTGCAGGTGATACCAAACTGCTCAAGATAGTTAAGTCCAAAGCAAACTGCAAAGAGTCACAAAGGGACCTCACAAAACTGGGTGACTCAGCAACAAAATGGCAGATGAAATTCAATGTTGATAAATGCAAAATAATGCACATTGGAATCATAATCCCAACTATGTACATAAAACAATGGGGGCTAAATTAGCTGTTACCACTCAAGAAAGATCTTGGAGTCATTGTGCATGGTTCTCTGAAAACATCCACTCAGTGTGCAGTGGAAATTAAAAAAGCAAGCAGAATGTTGGGAATAATTAAGAAAGGAATAGATAATAAGAGAAAATATCATATTACCTCTATATAAATCTATAGTATGCCCACATCATGAATACTGTGTGCAGATGTGGTCGTCCCATCTTAAAAAAGATATATTGGAATTGGAAAAGGTTCAGAAAAGGGCAACCAAACGATTTGGGTATGGAAGGGCTTCTGTGTGAGGAGAGATTAATAAGACTGGGAGTTTTCAACTTGGAAAAGAGATGGCTAGGGGGATATGATAGAGGTCTATAAAATCATGACTGGTGTGAAGAAAAGTGTTATTTACTCCTTCTCAGACCACAAAAACTAGGTGTCACCCAATGAAATTAATTTAAAAAAAGAATCAAATAAAAGGAAGTATTTCTTCACACAACTCACAGACAACCTGTGGAACTCTTTGCCAGAGGATGTTGTGAAGGCCAAGACTATAACAGGGTTAAAAAAAGAACTAGATAAATTCATGGAGGATAGGTCTGTCAATGGATATTAGCCAGGATGGCAGGGATCCCTAGCCTCTGTTCGCCAGAATCTGGAAGTGTGTGACAGGATTAATCACTTGATGATTATTTGTTCTGTTCATTCCCTCTGGAGCACCTGCCATTGGCTACTGTTGGAAAACAGGATACTGAGCTAGATGGCCATTGGTTTGATGCAGTGTGGCCGTTTGTATGTTCTTATGAGTATCAGTTACTCAATTAATATAACACAAAATAGCTTCTCTAATTCGTGATCTTAAATGCATGCATGCAGATCTCAAAACTTTTCACCCCTTCTGATTTAAGGCAGCTTCATAATAAAAATTCCTATTTGTTTTATGAGCCAGACCAGCTGGCGGACCTCATACACATTATGAATGAGAAATCTGATAAAACTATAAATGAGCGATTCATATTTAGCTGGAGCCTCTAATGGAATCCTAGATATGTTTATTTATTTATTTATCACAAATTGAATGTGCCGTTGAAGTGTTTTTGGCATACATAGTTAGACCATTTGTATAGTGGTATATATGTGAGACTATTGAAATTTGTTATAAATGATTGCAGATGTCTTTCCTGTTAGCTAACTTCTTGTTGTTTATTTGTTTTTTGGTTATTGTTGATACAGGGCACATTATATATACACAGCAGGAGACAGGGTTACTAAAAGTTCTCACCTTTTTGAACTGTGTTAATTTTTGGAGGAAAAAAAATCAATAAATATGTTAAAATAATTCATTACTGCAATGACCCAGCTAATTAGAATTTCTTTAATAACATTGTTTGGAGGTCAATACTTCTGTCTAATATAATCTCAGCTAATGTGTTAACAACACAATTTAAGAGGTGGTGTATGCAGGATTTCAGATTTTGCTGAAAATCTCATACTGGATATCTGAGACAGTCTATCATAGTTCATGGATGAAATGGATATTATTTAGATACAGTAGACTCTCGATTATGCAGAATTGGGTTAACCAGAATGTGGATTAACCAGGATGGCAAAAAAAATATGCGTAACTCGCAGGCCCAGCTCTGGCTTTGTTGCCGTCCCAAGAACAAACTAAAAAAACCCCTACAGGGCGCAGCGCAGCCAGTGAACCAACACCCTCTCTCCCTGGCACAGGGTGGCTGGTGAACCAGCCCCCCCCTCCCCCCATATTTCCTATGGATGGTGATTATCTCGAATTTTATTAACCAGGATTAATTTTTCCCTATCATCCTGGATAATAGAGAGTCTACCGTATCTCGTAAATAACCCTGAAACTTCAGGACCCATTCTCATGGTCTCACAGCCTGATTCCTAGTGACCACACAAGGTGTTAAGCCTTCTATCTTTAGTTGCTTAAAAATGCAGAGAAAATTGTAAATTACAAAATACTGTTTTGAGCAAGATCTGCAGTTGGTATAAATTGGTATAACTCCATTGACTTCAGTGAAGTTATGCTGTTTTACACTGAAACACTAATTCAAAACATGCCCAACATTGGATATCGTGGAACATACAGTTATCAGAAACAAAGAGTTCTAGGATGCACCAAGTTCCTATTTAACATTTCTCTAAGGATGGTACAATTCCAGGGAATAGTCAGGTTATGGGGCTTTCGCCACTTTACAGATCTTTTCCCCATAGGTAGGCTAGGTCAATAAGTTTAATTGTCATTTCAGATATGCAGATAGCACATCCTGTAATGTACCTCTTTGGACATAATGGCACAAGAGTTACTAGAGGAGATTTATGTTTACACAGGCTTATCTTTCTTGGTCAAGAAACTGTTACATAACTGTGCAAGTACATTAATCATGAGCAGATTCAAGGCTCTTTGAACGGGTGTAATTAAATCAGTCATTGAGTAGTGAACAGATAGTCTAAAAGAAATCATCAACTAATCAGAAATGAGTAGATTCATATAGCTACTGAGTGCTTTTAACAAATTATATGTACGGAAATTAATATCCAATTGGATGAAGTATACAACAGACCCTTTTTCTAAGAGAATCAGAATTCAGGATGTAAAATAGTATAATGACACAGAGGGGAACCATTTTTCTGCTGTACCAACATCCAGCAGTTAAAATGTTCACATCTAGACTGACCCAATACTGCTCCTATTCTTTCCACTGACTCAGCCTTAGTGTGGCATTTGTAAACCCCATCGTATTGGGCCTTTAGTAGACTCTTTTTTTAGGGTCCAATGCTGCAAACACTTATGTACGTAAGTCCCATTAACCATAATGGAACTATCCACATAGAATAAAGATGAATACAAGCTTTCAGGATCAAGCCCTTCAATACCATTTAGAATTAAGCCCAAGAAAATAGCAGTGACACAAACATGCATAAATAAAGACATAAGTAGCTTCTAATTTTGAGCACTCAAAATTCCAGTCCTCACCCGAAGCCCATTGAAGAGAATAAAAAAAGACTCCTTTGTTAACTTCATCAAATTGGCTTTATTTTATTATTTACATGCTACTATGTGCTTCAAAAGGCAAGTTTGAAGAAGAGCATCTGCTCTTGGAGTTGAAGATGGTGAATGGAAGAGAAGTTTCCCTACATCCTGGTGCACCGGGACAGTCAGTTTCTTCACATTAAAATATGCACCATAATTTTAATGGAAAACAGATTTTTTGTTTCATCTCCAAACTCTAATCAAAGTGTTTGAAGTAAAACCACAGCCGTCCAAAAAAAAGGAAAGTAGGAATTGATATCACACACAAGTGGAGTTTTTCTTCTCTCTTTGGGACATGCTGTTCCTTTTTGACTCTTTTAAACCCTCTGCGTTATTTGGTGATGGATTAATCTCAAAAGCTTCAGTTTGAATAAGGACCCAGAAGTTCAGATACAGTTTATCCAAACTACTATATAAGAGCCCATTGCTGTATCCAAACCTATGCATCTCCCTGCTCGGGACCTCGAATAAACTATCTCCCTCCATCCTTCTTAGATCAAGAAGTTCAGCAGGTGTTGCAGCCACTTTGCTAGCCCCTGGATTAAATGCTGGTAAAAATTCCCACATTCAAAAGTGCTTTGTGTGGGAGAACATGCAAAACTTAAAGAGGTGCCTGTCACCCAACAGAAAGGCTGCCAGAGTTGCTGGGTCCCATAAGTTCCTATGAAAGAACTAAATCCTAAAAAGGTGCTGAGCACCCTCAACTCCCATTGAACTTGACAGCCAATGCCCAGTGGAGATGGTAGTTGCAAGGCTAAGAAAATAGTACAAGAAGCTAGCAGACATGAGAAGGAAGGAGGGAGGGAATCTGATGGGAGGTCAGTGGAATAGAGCATCTCTATATAAAAACTTTTTTTTTTAAGGTGTGGATTTGGTTTGGGAAATTAGCAATAAAAAGGGGGTTGGGATTGAGGTATTTTTTATTTTATGCAAACCCTTCTGTAATTAATTCACAGAACAGGAATTTCGCACTGCCCATAAGAACACTGTAGTGTTTACTGTGCATTAGAGCTGGTCAAAAATCAGAATTTCCATCGTATGGAAATTATTACCTTTCAAAACTCATTTTCACCATAATTGGGGATTTAAAAAAAAGTCAAAATATCATTTTTTATGGAATGAAAAGTTTGGGGAAAAATTGATTATGAAATATTGAGCTCTTTCATTTTAACTTTTTTAATTGAAACAAAACAATATTCCTGGACTGAAACATTCCACTGAAGTTTGTTGAATCAATCTGAAACATTTAATTTTGACTCAGTTAGATATTGAATGGCCTAAACAGCCATAATGCCTCATGGGAGTTTGGGCTCAGGTGCCTCATGCCCTCGTTCTTCTCCATAATCTAGGATCCCAGGACAGACTACATCTCTCAGGGTCGACTGCAGTTACTGAATGCTCCAAAGGGGTTCACCAACAGGTGCATCATGAGACACGTAGTCCAGCTGGAGAGCCCAACCTATAGGGAAGAATGGGGACCAAAAGCACCTTAACCACAGCTCCTAGGACACCCCCTGGGAGCTCAGGCAGACACAGATTAATGTTGAATTTACCCAAAATGAAACATTTTGATTCAGTTTGATGTTTTGAGTCTGGCTTACTCAACTGAACATGAAATATTTTGTTTAGATTTTCCTGATGGGAAAAAAAACCTGTTTTTTTTTCCTAAATGGAAATTTTCCCCTGGAAAATTTTAATATTGTGGAAACTGCATTTTCAAAAAACATTTTCCAACCAGTTCTACTGTAAATATCTATTTGGAAGAAACTCATTTGGAATCAACAGCCAAATATTACCTCCACCATCTTGTTCTTATTAGTCCTCATGTCATTCTGTACTCAGGTTGGAGATTTAAGACTACCAAAGACATTCTTCTACAAGAGGTTGGCCTACAGTGCCAAGAGCTGCTTAAGTGATGCTGAGACAGACTTTTTTCCTTTTCATTCTCAGGAGAAACTGGGAGGGAAATGTAGAAAGTAAATCTCTCTAAAGACCATCCCTTCTAAATATATCTTTCCTGGCCTACCATCTCCTTATGTCTAACTTTCAGACAGACACCACTATGCCAAATGCTAAACTCACACCAAAAAAGATGTCAAATTATCCTGGTTTTCTTCATCATTTCTCTCAAAACTTTTTGTATTTTTTTAAATGAAGACATGGTTACTGTGTCTGCTTTATTTTTTTTAAAGAACTCATTTATTTACATGTGCCATTTTAATAAAGAAAACCCTACTAGAGCTGGAAAAAAAGAAAATGAAGCTTCAGGTGGTTAGAGGTTGTCCTGTGGTTATTGTACTGTTAGCAGCTCTCTCTGCTTTTGACAATATATACTGAACTATCACATTAATAGCAGTAGTATAGTAATAGTGTACTGGGGTAGTGTCCCCCCAAGGTCCCAATCAGACCCAGAACCCCATTGTTTCAGGCGCTACCAAAAAAAAACACAGGAAGAGAAGTTTCCTGCCCCCAAAAGCTCATGAACTAGGTATGTTTAAGGCTAAAATTCTCGAGTCACATTCAGATGGGCCTATATTTAAAATGGATTCCTAAGGCATCAGAGATAGCTGCTTGGCTGCAAGTATTTCCCCACCTGTCATTTTCGGGATTTTTTCACTGCACGTTTGGCAGACTGCCTCCTTCTGCTACATCTCTGCAAAACTAAAATATGAAGAGGGAGAAGATCTTTGGACTCCTTACAGATTTACTTTGTTTAGGAATAAGACGAGGAAGACTTTGTAGCACCTTAGAGACTAACCAGTTTATTTCAGCATAAACTTTCTTGGGCTAAAGCCCACTTCATCGGATGCAGCTTCTTTTGTGTTGCTCATATCTTCATCCCCTGAAGTCTGTGAAAAGTTTTGGCTGTAAAAGAAATGGACTTACTTTTGAATTTCTCATCTATTTTGTTTTTTTCAGTAAGGGTAAAGAAAATAACTTTGTCTCATTGCAATCTTGTAAGTTTTGAACTTCTGGAAAATGCAGTTTCTACTTTGTTGAATTCCAGAATTTGTAACAAATGCAAATCATAGCAACAAAAACAATATAGAACTACAGGTCTTCAAAATGGCTTTAGATGACCTAACCTTTACTATATTTGTAAAAGATAAGTAAATTTAGTACATAAAGCAACAATGTTCCACCAAAGAAATGTTGTGATTCTGCACCAAGCCTCTGGGAATGAAAAGTTCTCTATTCCTTCCTGTAGAGGGGCAGCTGCCCCACTCTGGAGAAAAAGGGCCTAAAACAGCCCAAGAAAGGGTTGTGGCTGGGAGTAAGCAAGCTCCAGCTTGATTGAACAGAGCAGCCACAGTTGCGGCTGGGTCAATTAGGGCCCAGCTGGCCCTGATAAAAAGGGCTCCGTTTGGAGCACAGAAGGGTCTCCTCTAGCTATAGAGGAAGACAGGCCTGGCTGCTGCAAGCTTGACAGGGTACCTAGAGGAAAGCAGGCCTGGGGCAAGGCAGGAGGAGCTGGGGAAGCTCTGGCCTGGAAACCCCCCAGGCTGCAGGGCCTAGGAGAAGGCCCCACAAAGGGTACTGGGGTTGCAGCGGGCAGCCCATAGCTACTGAGACAGAAGCAGCAGGCCAACCCCCATTGCCAGTAATGAGAGGCAATGATACTGCAGTCTGTCCCAGAGAACGGGGGCAAGTGGTGACTGGCAGTTGCCTAGACTGAGGCAAGGTGGGGATAGAGGGTTCCCCAGGGAGGGGAGACCCTAAGACCTGAGGGGGAGGTACTGCAAGGGTGCAGCACCCTTGGTAAGAGGGCACTGGGGTCTGGGAGGGACACGGGGCCAGAGCAGCAAGTGGGACATCGGCCTGCAGAGGGCGCTCCAGAGGCTGGAGAGGTAATTCACGGATGAACCAGCAGGAGGCGCCGCAGGGGTGAGTCGACGTCCTGCTACACTTCCACAGAGGAAAAATAATCAGATGAAATGCCATAGCCCAAAACATTTCAGAATAAAATAAAGTTGGCTATAGAACACAATGGTATGTTTTACATTGACAATGAAAGGAGATTCAAAGTTGACACTAAAGGAGATTAAATCATACCAAATGTACCTCAGGATCTACATAATGGGAGGAGGAGTAGGAAGAATTTATGGAGTGTGGGACCACTGAATTTACATAGTAATCTGGAGAAATGCACTATAGTAGTAGAAAGAGATTTTTTTCTAGGAAGGTAAGAATAAAGAGAATGACACTCAGAGTAGCTCTTCACTGCTGTTGGGAGCATGCTAGAGTGCTAAAAATACCAGTGTGGCCACTGCAGCACAGATTGGTCACAGTATATGACTGGCAAAATAAAATCTAATGCATTGCTAAGAAACCAAATAAACAAGGAAGTTCATCTAAGGATAAATTTAGTACTCAAGGTCTAGTGTATTACGGTTCCCACTAAAAACTGATTATACAGTGTGTTTCTAATATTAATACCTGCTATGGAATAATCAGTGAAGAGTAAGAAATGGACGTTTCTGGGAACTGTTGTCTTAAACCAATACAGATAATACACTGCACTGGTGAAAAGGGGAGAATTCATTTAAAGAGCAAAAGAGACGGAAAGAAACTTAATGGCAAAAAAAGTAAGGATTCTGATGAACAGAAAGAATAGCTGGAGTTTCATTCACCACAGTTAAGGATTACCTCATGCTCCAGAATTGTCATGGATCTTATTTCTGACTAACTTGTGTGGATAAGGTGTTCAAACTAAAAAAAAACCCACCACAGATACCTAGAGGGCCTGATTCTCTTAGCACTCAGAACAATGTGAATCAGGAGTAAATCTGCTGACATTATTGGAGTTATATCAATGCATAATTGGTGTACAAAAATCAGGTTCCTCCTACACTACAGTATTGCACTACCTCTGTTATGTACTGTGACAGACCGCTCTCTCACCCCTCTCAGGAACAGGCAGGAAAACCCTTCTTTGCTTCTTTAATTCACAGTGCAGGACCCCACCACCAATATATACAGCTTTATACAATACAGTCTTCAACTCTATATAGTTCAGCTCTACAGCTCTGCATACAACTCTACCGTTCACAGCTCTATCAACTCTATATAGTTCAGCTCCAAACAAGCACAGCTCTGAATAGCTCTTCACACTCCACACTCCATACCATCCCCACCACCCTGGGCTTGCTTCCTGGCAGGTCTTTTATCCCCCTGAGGAGGCTGCCAGGTGTCACTCATGCAGGCTGATTGCCCTGCAAGCCAGGTGGCTAATTAGCCTTCTCTGCAAGGGAGGTTTGCAGGCTTCTGCTCCCTCTTAGAGGGGTGGCAGGCTGGGTCAAGCCCACCCTGCCACAGTACTAAGGTAGCAATATGGCTAAAACTAGATGGAAGTGATCTTCAACCCTAAATTCACTGGTGGTCAGGGCCGGCGACAGGGGGGTACAATGGGTACAGCTGTACCGGGCCCCGGACTTCAGGGGGGCCCCTGAAGTCCGGGGCCGGTACTCAGCTGTACCCGTTGTCGCCCGGGGCTGTGAGCGAGGCGCAGCTCGGGCAGCCGCTGCCGCGCTCACCAGCCCCCTCCCCCGGCACCCAGCAGCCTCCCCCGCCCCCCTTTGCTTCTCCCGGCCGGCCACGCAGCCGCAGCACATGCGGGGGTTGGGGCCCGCAGGAGGTAGGAGACCGGTGGGGGGGGGGAGGCCTCGGGCAGCGGGAGATCGGCGGGGGGGGGGCCTGTGGGAGGCAGGAGACCGGGGGGGCCCCGCGGGAGATCGGCCGGGGGGGGGGGGCCGCGGGAGGCAGGAGACCGGCGGGGGGGGGGGGCTCGGGCGGCGGGAGATCGGCCGGGGGGCCCCGCGGGAGGCAGGAGACCGGCCGGGGGGGGCGGGAGATCGGCGGGGGGGCCCACGGGAGGCAGGAGACCAGCGGGGGGGGGGCCCACGGGAGGCAGGAGACGGGGGGGGGCGCGGGAGATCGGCGGGGGGGGCGCGGGAGGCAGGAGACGGGGGGGAGCACGGGCGGCGGGAGACCGGGGGGGGTTGCGGGCGGCAGGAGATCGGGCGGGGGGGGCCGCGGGCGGCGGGAGATCAGCGGGGGGGGCCCGCGGGAGATCGGCGGGGGGGGCCGCGGGTGGCGAGAGACTGGCGGGGGGCCCCGCGGGCAGTGGGAGACTGGCGGGGGGGCCCCGCGGGCGGTGGGAGACTGGCGGGGGGGGCCGCGGGCGGCGGGAGACTGGCGGGGGGGGCCCCCGCGGGTGGCGGGAGACTGGCAGGGGGGGCCGCGGGCGGCGGGAGACTGGCGGGGGGGGGCCGCGGGCGGCAGGAGACCGGGGGGGGGGGGCCGCGGGTGGCGGGAGACCGGGGGGGGGGGGCCGCGGGCAGCGGGAGATGGGGGGGGCCGTACGGTCTGCCATACGGGGCCCTAAAATTCCTGTCGCCGGCCCTGCTGGTGGTGCTTAGTGCAGGGGTGGCCAGCCTGAGAAGAAGCCAGAATTTACCAATGTACATTGCCAAAGAGCAGCAGTAATACATCAGCTGCCCCACAATGGCTCCCCCACCCCACTCCCAGTGCCTCCAGGCCACTGACAGCCCTGCCACACCACCTCCTCCTCTCTCCCCGCTTCTCCCAATCAGCTGTTTCATGGCATGCAGGAGGCTGGGGGGGGGGAAGGGGGAAGCAAGGGCACTGCAGGCTCAGGGGACAGGGAGGAAAAGGGTGGAGTGGGGGCAGAGTCAGGGGTTGAGCAGTGAGCATCCCCGGCACATTGGAAAGTTGGCACCTATAGGTCCAGCCCCAGAGTCGGTGCCTATACAAGGAGCCGTATATTAACTTCTGAAGAGCCACATGTGAGCCTAATCAACACTGATGCCAATAGGAATCTTTTTATTGACTTCAGTGAGCTTTGGGTCAAGCCCTATACCAGAGGTCAGCAACCTTTCAGAAGTGGTGTACTGAGTAATACATTTTAACATTTTTAGAAGATCTCTTTCTATAAGTCTATAATATAGAACTAAACTGTTCTTGTATGTAAAGTAAATAAGGTTTTAAAGAAGAAGTTCCATTTAAAATTAAATTAAAATGCAGAGCTCCCTGGAGCGGTGCCCAGGACCCAGGCAACATGATGCCACTGAAAATCAGCTCGCGTGCCATCTTTGGCACACGTGCCATAGGTTGCCTACCCCTGCCCTATATGAACTTCCTGAATGGGTATGAGTGTACACTAATTATGTCATGCTTATTTGGAATATACACTCTACAGTAGTTGTAGAGATATTAATGTTCACTTAGGTCATTCATACAAGTAGTTAAAAGAATAAGTTAGAAAAACATCCAAGTTGAACTTCCTTCAAGTTCCTTCCTTCTTAATTCTCTAAATCAGCAGGCCTGTGTAGTTGGGGCACCAGGGGTGTAATTCTGTCCCCATTGAAGGCAATGGAAGTTTTGCCATTGACGCAGTGGAGCCAGGATTACATCCTGGAGTCCCCATAACTAGTGGCAGGTGATCCACTGATCAACACCTGTGAACATCACTCTGAGATTCTGTTCAGAGCAACGTTTCTTCTTACTTTTCACATTTTCATGAAACAGGAAGCACTCTGTAAAGCATCTATGTGAAAGGTGACATTCCCTGGAAACAAAACCCATGAATTGCCAGCTACAATTGTTCCTGTTTTCTGTTATTTTAAGAGGAAATGGAGTTGCACATGTATGTGTAGGAGAACTATGGCACATCCAGATATTCCATACTGTGTAACAATTAAATTCAAAGCTAGAAAATGAACACAGTTGAAACTTGTTAATGTGCACACTTTATAATCCATGCAAACACTGGACAACTTGCCCCATCTTTCAGTAAAGATTTGATGGAAGAGTCTCTGGTGAGTTGACATATTGCTAATATTTCATTTTATTTGCAAAATATACCACAGAACATTTATTTGTACACACAGCATCATAAATAATTAAAACTGAACTGCAATGGTCAAAATACATGAACAATATACATGTAGTGATCCATAATCTTTGCTTTCACACAGTGTTTATTCACTTGCTTGCTAATTCAGAAAAGACAGTAATTCATAATGGATCTAATGAGTGCATTGTTAGTGAGGTTCTTCTATACACATCTATACACATCTATATCTATCTATCTATCTATCTATATATATATATAAAAGTCAAATGGTGTATGCGTGTATTGTAAGAGATCCATCCGTTGCCCACTCCACAAATAGGCAGTGTCCTTTATTTATAGTGCAAACCCCACCCCTTTGTACAGCTTTAACAGTGCTGGCTTAATACCTGCACAGAGAGACAGACCACAGCTCAGGAATCAACCCCCTTCCTGGCTCACAGGGATCCAACGTCTATGTACTCCTCCCTATCCTGACTCCCTAGCTTCCTCTACTTCCTCTCCAAACTCCACCAGACCACACCCACCCTGGGCTTCCTTCCTGCCGGGCCTTATATCCCCCAGGGAGGCTGCCAGGTGCAGCAAGTTGAGCTTGAGCCCTCTGCAGCCCAGGTGGCTGATTAGCCTTCCCCTTCAGGCAAAGCTTGCAGAGGCTCCTGTGCTCTTAAAGGGGTGGCAGGGCTGGCTCAGCTGCTCCTGGCCAACACCCTGCCACAGTATGTATGCGTGTATGTACGTTCCCTTACTCCTTCCACACCGTTTGAGCTAGAGACTTGAAATTTGGTACAGTTAGAGGCCTTAGGGTCCTAATCAGGGTAAGAGTCGAAAATTTTTCAAATCTCACCTCTGACGCCCCCCCAGGGGTGAAATTCTTTAAAGCCCATTCACATCAGCTGGGCAGCAGGTTAACACCTGCTGTTCTCTGTGACATAGTTATGATGTAACAATACCCCCCTCCAACAGACCCCGCACTCACTCAGCTCTCTGCCCCCTCCCCCCTCCAATGGACCCCGCACTCGCTCAGCTCTCTGCCCCCTCTCCACCTCCGACAGACCCGAGTTGGGTTTGGTCGGGGGGTAAGTGAGCCGGGGGTGTTGGGTTTGGTCTGGGCGGGTGGGAAGGTGTCGGGGTGGGTGGGGGGTGAGATGTGGGTGTTGGGGTTGGTCAGGGGGTGTTGGGTTTGGTGGGGGGTAAGGTGGGGGTGTTGGGTTTGGTTGAGGGGGTGAGGAGGGGGGTCGGGGTTGGTCAAGGGGTAAGTGAGGTGTGGGTGTCGGGTTTGTTTGTGGTGGTAGGTAGGGGTGTCAGGTTTGGTTGGGGGGGAAGTGAGGTGTTTGGTCTACGGGGGGTGAGGTGTGGGTGTTGGTCAGGGGGTGTTGGGGTTGATAGGGGGGTGACATGGGGGTGTTGGGTTTGGGTGGGGGTGTGAAAATGTGAGTCGGGGTTGGTCGAGGGGTAAGTGAGGTGGGGGTGTCGGGTTTAGTTGGGGGGGTGAGGTGGAGATGTCAGGTTTGCTCTCTGCCCCCTCCCCCCTCCAATGGACCCCGCACTCGCTCAGCTCTCTGCCCCCTCCCCACCTCCGACGGACCCGAGCAACGCCGGGTATTTTTGCTAGTATTTTATAAATTAAACAGCCCATTAGGGATTCAAATCTAGAAACACAGGTCACATTCTGACAAATTCTCTCTTGTCTTTCAAACACAAATAAATCTTTTCCGGAGTCCAAACTCTGAAATCCTTGGCTCAAGAAAAATCCTCATTAATGTCAATGGAGGCAAACAGAGGACTGAAGCCAATGGGAATGAGGTATGAATAAGGACTTTGTAAAAATGAAGGCCAGATTCTTTCTAGGCCTTATGTGAATGATAGGGGAGGGAAAATTTTCCCCCTTGTGTGGCCTATGTAAGGGCAAATTGCAAATTACAGTCCCTGCACTTTGAGGAACATGTTGTTAAGAGCTCTGTGTAAAGAACTGCACACAAAAAGCCACGTACAATACACAACAACAAATGTTATTGGTCCCACAAAAGCAGGAACAGTGCAGCATAACACCATCTACCTGCACATTATTTTTTAAACTATTTTCGCATGTACAAACATCCTTTATATATGGCATTCTTGTAACACAGATGAACGACTCACTCCTTATGCTCCTGGGGTCACACAATACCCCAAAGGGGGAGGATGCAGAGCAACAGTTATGTGTCTCTACGACAGGGGTGGGGAACCTTTTTTGTGCCAAGGGCCATTTGGACATTTATAATGTCCTTCGCGGGCCGCTCCCCCCCCCCCCCCCGGGCCACTCCTCCCCCCCTCCCCCCCCCCCGAGGTAGCCCAGGCTGGCAACAGGAGCGGAGACCCCAGCTGGCAAGGGGCCAGCGGGGGAAACATCAAAGCAGTGGCAAGCGGAGTGCTTAGCTCTGCACTGCTTTGGGGTTTCCCCCCTGGCCCCTTGCCAGCCGGGGTCCTGCCACCTGCCCCAGTCAACTCCCGCTGTCAGCCTGAGTGTAGGGGGTGATGTTGCTTTACCCCCGCCCAGCCTCCCCCCATCTAACTGCCTTTCTTCCCCCACCCCTGCCTGGCCTGGCCCGGCCCACCCCTCCCAACCCAGCCTCCTGCCCACCATGCCTAACCCACCCAGCCCAGCCTCCCCCCCACCAAACCTCCTTCCCTCCCGCACCCACACCTCGCCCACCCCATCCAGCCTAGTCTCCTTCCCCCCTCCCCGCCCAGCCTGGCCTCCCCCCCACACCGCCCCCTTGCCTGCCCCCCAGCCCAACCTCCCCCCCACGCTCCCTTGCACACCGCTTTCCCCCTCCCCCGGCCGGTCTCCCGCCGCCCGCGCCTACTTGTCCGCTGGGTCCCGCTCCCGGGACGCGACTCCTGCGAGGGCAAGGTGGAGCGATGCGCCCCCAGCCCTCGCAGACGCTCTGGGGCAGCGCCCCGCCTACACACTCCCACCACGACGTTGGTCCGGCCCTCTCCATGGCGCAGGTTTTCCAGACCCGCCTGCGGGCTGGACCGGATCATTTGGCGGGCCGTATACGGCCCGGAGGCCGGAGGTTCCCCACCCCTGCTCTACGAATAGCAGCCATCAAATGAATAAATTATACCCCCATGAAATGGGCTTGCAGGAGATATGTTACCTCTTTTAGCGGGTCAGTTTGAAAGCCAGCTAGCCTCATGCTCAGGCCATGGACTCTAGCCCTTTTCAGTCTCTCCATTCTGGGAGGGGGCCCTCCCAAGAGACATGCTGGAACCTTCAGTCCCCACACCCTCTGTGTGTTTCTTCTTCTGCCTTCAACTCTCTGTTGTGAGAAAGGGGAAGGGGACAAGGTAAGGGAGGACCTGGGCCCTCCCACTTCACCAGAGTCAGACCCAGGGCCTAAAAGGGTTCAGCATCCCGACCATCCATTGTTCCACCCCAAATTATACCCCCCCTTGATCTCTTCCTACCAGGCTGGAGCACCTTCCTGAGGGGCACGGTGACAGTGTTAGGGCACATCTATACTACCCGCTGGATCGGTGGGTAGGGTTCGATATATCGGGGATTTATTTATTGCGTCTTGTCTAGACACCATAAATCGATCCCTGAACATGCTCCCTGTCAACTCCAGAACTCTATCTCCACAAGAGGAGTAAGTGGAGTCGACAGGGAAGCGGCAGCAGTCGACTCACCGCTGTGAGGACGGCCAGGTAAGTCGACCTAAGATACTTTGACTTCAGCTATGCTATTTGCGTAGCTTAAATTACATATCTTAGATCGACCTCTTTCTCTCTCTAAATTTTCCTGAAGTTTTTTGAGGCAGGCATAAAATATATATTTTAAATTATACATTGCTGCGTTTGGACAGAATTCAGCTGGCATCAAGTGCACTATAAAAACCTGTTCGTGAACAGTTGAGTGGAGGATTCAGGCTCAGTATTGCCAAATGAATCAAAACCCACTATCACCTAGGGCAGCAATCACAAGAATCACTTTCCCTGTAAAAATCAGATGAATCACCACAATACCAACCTTATTTACACTAAGGGTATGTCTTCACTACAGCAGTAGTTCGATTTCCTTTATTTCGATGTGAACGCGACTGTATACAGTCGATGTTGTGTGTCTTCACTAGGCACAGCTAAGCACAGCAAGTCGACAGTGTCTGTCCGCAAAACTTTTGCAAGCGTTGACATGACGAGCGTTGCACTGTGGGTACCTATCCCACAGTTCCCTGATCCCCCAGCAGGCACCATTTCGAGTGCTGCACTATGGGTAGGCATTTCCAAATTTCGCACCCTTTTTCCGCGCCGCCCACCCCCATTATGAGCGGTGCACTGTAGGTAGGCATCCCATAATTCGCGCCCTTTCTCCGCGCCGTGCTAACGCCATAGCATTGCAAGCATGGAGCCTGCTGACACCACGGCTGCAGTAATGGCTGTTGTGAAGACCTCGATCACGGTTGCGGAGTTCATGCTGCACCGTCTGCAGAGGAGGAATGCGATCCGGGGAGAACTGCGCTTTCTGGAACCCGACGACAGTGAGGAGGAGATGGACAAGGAGGTGCACAGCGGGGACGACATGGATACTGCCGTTTTTGCAAGTAGGGCGACTGACAATCTGTCAAATTTGGTGGCAATGGGGCAGGCTCATGCCATCGAACGCCGATTCTGGGCCAGGGAAACAAGCACGGACTGGTGGGACCGCATAGTGCTGCAGGTCTGGGATGACTCCCAGTGGCTCAGAAACTTCCGCATGCGAAAGGGCACGTTCATGGAACTTTGTGACTTGCTGTCCCCAGTCCTCCGGCACAGGAATACCAAAATGAGAACGGCCCTTACAGTGGAGAAGCGAGTGGCGATAGCCCTCTGGAAGCTTGCAACGCCAGACAGCTACCGGTCAGTGGCGAATCAGTTTGGGGTGGGTAGGTCTACAGTGGGCTTTGCTGTGATGCAAGTAAGCAGGGCAATCGTCGAGCGGCTGCTACACCGGGTTATAAACCTCGGAAACCTGCAAGCCACAATAGATGGCTTTGCCGCCATGGGATTCCCTAACTGTGGTGGGGCTATAGATGGGACTCATATCCCTATCCTGGCACCGGACCATGAGGCCGCCGAGTACAGAAACCAGAAGGGATATTACTCAATGGTCATGCAAGCAGTGGTTGACCACAAGGGACGTTTCACCGACCTGTACGTGGGGTGGCCGGGAAAGCTTCATGACGCTCGTGTTTTCAGGAACTCTAGGGTTTTTAGGCAGCTGCAGCAAGGCACTTTCTTCCCCGACCAGAAAATTTCCGTGGGGGGGGTGGGGTGGAAATGCCAATCGTTATCATTGGGGACCCAGCCTACCCCCTACTGCCCTGGCTTATGAAGCCCTACACAGGAGCCCTGGACAGGGGTCAGGAGCTGTTCAACTACAGGCTGAGCAAGTGCAGAATGGCCATAGAGTGTGCATTTGGCCGTCTGAAGGGGCGATGGCGTTCCTTACTGATTCGCTCAGACATCAGCGAGAGAAATATCCCCATTGTTATTGCTGCTTGCTCTGTGCTCCACAATATCTGTGAGAGCAAGGGGGAAACGTTTATGGTGGGCTGGGAGGCAGAGGCAAATTTACTTTCTGCTACTTATGAGCAGCCAAACAACAGGAAAAGTAGAAGAGCACACTGTGAGGCCCTGCGCCTCAGGGACGCCTTGAAAGACAGTTTTATGAGTGCCCGAGATGGCATTTGAGAATCTGCTCCCTTGCTGTGCTCTAAGCCTGCTGCCCTTGAACCCTCTTTACCTCCCCCCTCCCCATGCTTTCCCTCCCCCCTCCCCATGCTTGCAGAGGAAATAAAAACACTGTTTGAAAAATCATGGTTCCTTTATTGGTGCATGGGAAATACAAATACAGGGGATCACTGTCCTGGTATCCTGGAGGGAGACCGGCAGTCGCAGTGGGGGAGGAGCGGACAGAGCGGGGGGGGGGGGGGGAAGGGCGGAGAGGAGGGGTGGGCAAGACACAGCAGCTTTTAAAACTTTTCTGAGAACGTCAGCCTGCTGCTGCTGCTTCTGCTGGCTTGTGGGGTCGAGTGGAGCAGCCCACGGAGCTTGCCCCCCCGTGTTCTCACCCCGCGTCTGGGTGGGGAAGCTATTGGAGTTGGGGGGGGGGGAGGTGGTTACACAGGGGCTGCAGAGGTGGTCTTTGGGCATGCTGCAGCTCCACCAGAGATCGCAGCATGTCGCTCTGGTCCTCTATTATGCGGAGCAAAGCATCCATGCGTCTTTCTTCTCGCTCTTCCCTCTTTTCTGCAGCGGCTCTCGTTTCCTGCCTCTCTCGATTCCTTGCCTGTATCTCTCGATCCCTTGCCTCTATCATTCTTTCCCTCCAATCCGTCTGGCGGGCTGCCTTAGCGCACGAGTTCTCCAGGAGTTCAGTGAACATATCATCGCGCGTTCGCATTTTCTTTTTACGCTTTCTTATCTGCGATGCACGGCGGGAGGAGCAGGACGGGGGATTCTGAGATAATTGTTCATCTGTGGGCGAGTGTTGGAAAAGAAAGTTTGAAAGTTATGAGACAGATACATTCAAGGTTAGGAGGCAGATGCAGTCTCGGACGGCACACAATGGGAGTACCATGCCGTTTGCAACCTCAGTATTCAGAGGCCTGATATGTTTTCTGTACAAGGTCATGTTCTACACCTAAAAGTGACTGAATAGCTCACAGAAAAGTCAGAGCATCTCACACACATATGCGTGCCTCAGCTCAACACAGCTTCTGAAATCACCGTGCAGCCGGACATGGTAAGTTAAAAGTGGCACTTGCATATTGTAGAGTAGCCCCACCCCCTTCCCCCCACCGCGTGGCGGCCACTGACCCGCAAACTGCAAAGCAAATGCCAAAAAATCTCTCGCTAAGGGCTAAGGTCTTTTGGGGGCTCTTCAGACCGCTTGCGGACTGTTCAGCTTCCCTGCTAGCTACCGCTACGGGCTGGGGGTGGGGGATTGGGTGCACGTTGAATCTGAAGCGGAAGCAACCGCATGCAGACTGCTCAGATTCCCTGCTAGCTACCGCTACGGGCTGGGGGGCGGGGCGGTCAGCGTTCATGGGGGGGGGTGCGGTTGGTCGGTCCTCAGCAGAAAAGAGTACTTTGCAGCTGGGAATCTTTATCTCCCTACTAATTGCAGTCCATATCTCAAACAGGCAACCATGAATGACATCACTTTGCTGAGAATTTCTCGGAGAGATAGGGAGCGCATGCTCCTTGACTCCATGCAAAGTCCTGGTCCATACGCCGCAATGCTAGCCTGCTCAATGATACCAGACAACTTACTACTTTCGTGGCGTGGGATGGTGTCCTATCACGGGGGACCACATAAGGCGGCTCTCCCCAGAAATCTGCTGTGCTGGATTCATCGCTACCTCCTGGATAGCTTCCTTGAAATGTCCGCGGAGGACTTATGGTCAATCCCGGAGTATATTGACAAACTCTTTGAGTAGAAATTGACCAGCAATGAAAGCACGCTAAGACCTTAGGGCAAGTTACTCATTAATAAATGCTTCCTTTACAAAATCACGCGTCATGTACTCCCTTAAAAAAGAAACACTTACCCCCCTGGGAGGCTTGGGAGGGTGTTGGCTCAAGGGTGATAAACAGCTCCTGGCTCTCTGGGAACACGGGTTCTCCGCTGGGCTCCTGCTGCTCCGTGAGATTTTCCTCTTCCTCATGGTCGTCCTCCTCGGAATCAGTCTCCTCCCTGACGATTATCCCATCTGTGGAGTCCACGCAGACCGGCGCGATGGTGGTGGGGGCGCTCCCCATTATCTGATTTAGTTCATTGTAGAACCTGCATGTCCGTGGCGCGCCCCCCGATCGTCCGTTTGCCTCTTTGGCTTTCTGGAACGATTGCCTCAGCTCCTTAATTTTCACGCGGCACTGTGTGGTGTCTCTGTTGTGGCCCCTTTCTAGCATGGCCTTGGAGACTCTTCCATAGGTGTTGGCATTCCGTTTGTTGTTGCGTAGTTCCAACATCACGGATTCCTCTCCCCAGATAGCGATGAGATCCAGCACCTCACGAGTGGACCATGCTGGAGCTCTTCTCCTCTGGCTGGTTTCCAGGGCAGATGAGCTCTGCATGGAGTCTTGTGATGCTGAGCTCTGCATGGCGGCTAGTGCTGCTGATTGCTCTGAATGGCGACTGAGCTGTTCAGGTGAGCTGGCCACACTGACCAAACAGGAAATGGTATTCAAATGTTCCCGGGTCTTATCTACCTGGTCAGAGCAGCGAGTTCAGAGTGCAGTGCAGAGCGGTCACAGTGGAGCAGTGAGGCAGTCCAGAGCGGTCAGAATGGAGCATTGTGGGACAGCCTCTGGAGGCTATTAATGTCGGGTTCCGTCTTCACTAGCCCACGGTCGAGCTTGGAATGTCGAGATTAGCCTTATTTCTCTCGTCAGGCTGGAGTTATAAATTCGACCTTTAAATCGACGTTAAGGGCATGTATGTGAAGACAGGTACACGTTTAATTTGACCTAACGTCGTTAAAATCGAATTAAAGTGGTAGTGAAGACAGGGCCTATATGTCACACTTTTCAGAAATTAGGATTAAAAAGTCAATGAAGAACCATCAGATTTCTGAATGTTAACAAGAAATCAGTGCCTCAGTTGCAAAGTACTTGATTCTGCTTCATGTTCGCAACACTGAAACAACTCACTCAAAGAAGCTGGTACATCTCCATTTTTTAGTGTTTTGTTCCCCGACACACACTCTCTCTCTCCCCCCCCCCCCCCTTCTGGCATCTGTCTACACTCTCTCTCTCTCTCTCTCTCTCTCCTCTTCTGGCATCTGTCTACAAGTGGCTCTTTGTCTATCACCCTTTAATATGGCCATGACCCACAAAATCTCACCTGGTTTAAAACTAGGCCCTGTTGCACAAACACGGGCAGATGGCCCATCTTTGCCAGAAACCGGCTGATTGTGAAGGGAAAACAAAAAATGGAGTAGTGTAGTCAGATGGCTAAACGGGTTTCTTAATGGCAAGTAGGTAGATTACCAATCATATTAGGCCTTAGAAAATGACAATAGATTTTGTAAAAGTCCGTAGATTTTATAAAAATGCCCCCATACATTTATATTCAGTAGCCTACAAAAAATACGAGTAATTCAAATAACTCAAAATAAACTTGCTCGGGGGGAAGGCACCTCCTCAGACAGCAGTAGGGAAAAGAGTTCAACATCTAAAGAAGAAAACATTTCTCTGAAAATGGAGGAGGAACTGGCAGTCTCGCTCTTCTCTCTGACTTCAGGCAGTCTGAGCTCTAAATCTCTTCTGGAAGGGTGTAAGAGGAAGCCAGTAGACAGGGGCCCAGATTTTTTAAGTATTTAGGTGTTACTCTCCTCAGCACTTCAAGACCTAAGTCCCATTAAATTGTCTTTTCAATGGATTCCATCACATGATATACACAGGAGTGAGGAAACTGATGTCCTGGCCAAAATTGGAACATTGGAAACTCAGGTTGGAATGACAATAGTTGAGGATATTGATGCCCAAACTAGGGAAATGTTAGATGAAATAAATGATGTAAAGATGCAAAATTCTCTGGCTGGTATCAAAGTATCTCAGAAAATAACACCCACCATTATGAGACTGTGGACAGGGAACACTGCAAGTATGAAGTCAATAGAAATGGGACCAAGTTATATCCAGTCTGCAAGATGTGTCAGGAGCAGGCCTTAACACTTCTAAATTTAATATTCTAAGGAAAGTTAAGCTTTTCCCATTGAACACCAAGATTAAGCCCTTCCAGAGCATCCTGTATGCGTTTCCAAATTTATTCTCAAACTTCATGGCTTGATATGAATATCATGGGACAAGACAAAACCAAAACAACAACAGTCCCACTTTCAAAAGTGATTTAGGTACTTAGGAGTCGATAGGAATTAGTGCCTAAGGGGACATCTGCACTTTGAGGAGCGCAGGGAGGGCCGCCCGCAGCAAGTAACGGGGGAGGAGCGTGCAGGGGAACCACTTCCCGCCCAAGCTCACCTCTGCTCCGCCTCCTCCCCTGAGCATGCCACCCCCCTCTGCTTCTCTCCATCCCAGGCTTGCCGTGCCAAACAGCTGATTGGCGCCACAAGCCTGGGAGGCGGGAGAAGTGGAGCGGCAGCAGCATGCTCAGAGGAGGAGGTGGAGCGGAAGTGAGCTGGGGTGGGGAGCTGCCGCAGGGCTCCTGGGGGTGGGGAGAAGGTGGAACAAAATATTCTTGCACCAGCCCTGCTCTTTTATGAGATATGCAGAATAAAACCTTAAGATCCAGAAGCTTTAAAACAGAAATGTGAACAGTCCAAAGAAACTCAGGCAACAGATGCTGTAAGTGAATAGGATACATCCAGGACAAAGGGCAGTCAGGTGACAGGCTGGATCTGTAATTAAAGATTTTTTAGTAAAGCAGAGGGAATCATTGTTGAGATCTAACAATATGGGAGAGAAGGGTGTGGGAAAGGTTAAACTCAGTGAGAGTTTGAATTTCTCTATCCTGTAGTAAATGGATCCTGGAGATACTGTCTTCTGAGAGAGCACCACTAATAACCAAGTACAGAGACAGCAAAGGCAGAAACCAGCATGTGGCTTTCATGACAGCCAGCTGCAAACATTTACATAAGCAGCATATGAAGCTAAGAGAGAAAATAAGCAGCCTTGTTAGAGTTTATTCTCTTACTACCCTTTAAGGATAAAGCAAAAATTCTTCTGAAACCCTTGAATGCCTCAGGACATACAGTACAGTATATTTCAAATGTAGGATCACTGATAAGGATTCATGACTGCCTGTTGTATGTCTGGATGATGTATCTCTAACAAGAGAAAGAAAGAGAGAGAGAAAGAGAGACTTTCCCACTTTTATACCAGGATTATACACAGTAACAGAAATGTGTGGGAAGTTTAAGGATTTTTGTAGATCTGATACAACATCAATTTTGAAAACAAATGAGCATCAAGCAGGAAAACAATATAGTGCAAACTACAAAAGTTTCAGGTACATATTTTCAGAAATCTACATCAACTTCAGGTGTAGTGAAAAGGGTCATCAAAGGTAATGCACTAGTTAACACTAATTAACTATTTAATTAATAGAAATAATTTGCATTCAAATATATACAATCATACATCGGAGAACCTCAAAGAACTTCTTTAGCCCAATGGATAATTCTAGCCATTTGAAGGTTTTTGTTTACTTTAATAGGACTCATTAGACCTTTACATTGCTAAGGCTGAGAAGTATGGCATGCAGATGGCACAACTTCAAAAATGGGGCAGTACTGCTAAGAATGCAAACATTTACAGTGAAAAATTCATCATTTCCAGTGCTGGTGGAGGAGGGGGAATTAATTTAGCACATATAGAACATGAGGTGAACTTTAAAGCACCATCCATATGCCTCTCCTGCTACAGGAGGGGTTTTGTTTGTGTGGTAGGTATGTCACAACATGGGCCAATCCTCTACTGTTTAGTAAATAATAAATTAAAACCCAATACGTTTTGCTTTTCTGTCAGAAAAGAAGTTGGTTAATTACTAGGACAAATAGGTAGTCATTTGTCCTACCATGAGTTCTCACTTCTCTGCTAGTGCCTTAATCTTAATTCTCCTGACCCTTAATCTTTCTCTCTCCCTTATTTCTGCTGATGATGCATATGTTTATTTTGTATTTTTCTATAGGGCACATTGTAATTGATACATATTCTTTAGTAATGCTGAATAAAGGCACAGTTCCTCTTTTGAATTTATACATATTTTATTTGGTGAAAATATGGACAAATATTTTGTTTGGATTCAAGTATGGGTTCTAGTAAATCTTCCTGCCTCCCTTCCAAAAGTGAACACTTCCCCTGATTTCAACCAGCTGTGATGCAGAGAATGCACAGCATGAGCTCCGAGCAAAATGCTTTTTAGAGTTCTGCAGAATCTTTATGATATTAACTCTCTTTAATAAGCATTTTTAATTTAAATGAGAAAAGGCACAATGTAGATCGATACCATACTCCTTAGAAAGTATTGCCATACAAGAGTTGACTATGAATTACATCGATTTTCTGCAGTGGGTAAGGGATGAAGTTTCTCCATTGATTTATTGGACACAGTGCAATACACTTTTTGTCTATACCTTATTATTCCGGGTGCTGAAACTATGCTAGCAAGAGCAGCGTTTAAACATAGTGGCAGCTAGCACAGTTTCTCCAGCCACTGTGGACAGACATGCTTCTCTGTGCTTTATCTTAGGAAATCCCTAGAGTACAGCTTAAGTATTTTGAGAGAAGAGCGGGAAGGGGGAGAAGGGATGGACCCTTGTTCATATGAGGGAAGGAAACCATGCAAAAACCTGCTAGGCCACAGCCTTTAAGAGAAATCAGGAGAGGTTTAGAACAGATTCTGGCCCTACATGTTGTCAGTTGGAAATGGAATGGTGAGTGAACCATTAAAAACAGACTAACTTCTGTTGAAAATGCATTTGAACAGATTGCACTGTTGACTTCAGTTGCATTCCTGGATTTTACCTAAGTCGTAATGTCGAGCACTATCTAATCACTTTTTCTTTAACAAACATTTATTATTGGCCCCACATAGCTCACTCTGAAGTAGAGCTGGAATTCCAAAGAAATTATATGTATTTGCAACAGCCACAATACCACCAAATGAGTGAATCATTATCAGATTTAAAAAAGAAATCAATTAGAGATATAAACACTGAAGCTTCAGGGCATAAGCCAACTATTAACTGATGAGGTGAGGAAGAAAATTTCCCCTGTGGGCAAGTTATTCATAATTGTCCATTATGGTGTTTGTGGTACTACTGGCCATTGACAGAGACAGGCTTCTAGACTAGATGGACTGCTGCTCTGATCCAGTAAGTAAATTCCTGTGTTCCTTTAAATAGTACTACAATCAACTCTCAAGGAGTTAATGAGGTTATAGATCTGCTTTACATACTCAGTTGATATTTCAGACTACAATGATATAGGGCCTGATCTGAATCTCTGGACTGGAAGGGATTTTTGCTGTTTAATTAAATTGGAGATGTTTCAGCCCAAGAGAGCCTTTCATCCAGAAGGGCTCCAAAAGCCCTTATTTTAGAATCGGGTCACCCATCACTGAAATGCAGCCACCTCCCGGGTGAAACTCAGCAACTCTTTAATAGTGGACATTTTAGTATAGGAAGTAAAGGGTAAATTATCCTGTTGGAACTACAGGTGGTATTTTAGGTAGGCAAAATCTAATTACCCAAACTGGAATATGGCCAGCAAAGCAGAATAATGTGCTTACTCTTGTGAAGAGTGCCATGGGATTTTCTTTTAATAACTAAAATTGTTCAGGACCTCAATTTTACGTCTCATCTGAAAGACTGAGAATGTGCTCATTTGTGTGAAATCAGTTATAATGGACATAATGAAAACGTACACAGGTCTTGTATAACTGGTTTTAACTGCTGGAATCTTAAATTTTAGATGTAGACAGCATTTGGCCACAAAGGCACCTTTGTATGGTGTTGAAAAAAATTGGCAGAGACTGGAGACAAGTGGCAATAAAAATTAAAGTGTTGAGACTGTCTTTTTTAAAAGATTTCACACACTTCATAAATAAAATCGTGTATGTTTAGAATATTAATAAAACTGTCCTGGTTCTACCCCTCCAGATTCAGGACCCATCTAGCCCTTTAATGCGCCAACTCTGAACAGGGGGAAAAATACAGAAAGCACGGTAACTAGCTGCCCGTATAAATATCCCAGAGACAATAAAATAGTCCAACTTTGCAGAAATTGAAACCATGTTGGTCCGATTTCACAAAAGGGCTAATTCATATATTGTTAAGACAGAAAAATGACATTCATAATTATAATGCCATATAATTTCTGCACTGTACCATAAAGCACCAAAGCACAGGTAGCCTGTGGTATTCTGCACTGTGAGCCAAAATCTGGGAATCTGTCAAGTTTGGCAATGAATTCTTTAAAACCAATGGTTCAGATATCAGAATGATTAGTAGTGAACCATTGTCAACAGCTGCCATTTCTTGGTCTTTAACTTAACAGGATCCCTAATTAAGCAACCTTTGTCATCGTTGTGGTGTGATTGAGATAATTGATTTCAAATGTATCTCCAGTAGAAGGCAACAAAATGAACCATTGTATTCAGTTAGCAATCCCTACTGTGAAAAAAAATGCATAAGATTTAAATAGTTGCATGCTGAATCTGAATAATTTTCCTGTACAGTCTGGTTTGGTGATTTAGGGTCATTGTAGGGAGAAGACAGGGAGAACCTATGTTACAGTATTTGTAGCAAACACATAAGCAATAAAAGTGAACTATCAGTATTGATTTTTCAGTTCTACACTGCCCAAAAGCATGCTAGGATCCTCACAACACAGATAAGACGACATAATCCCTAGTCCTCACAAGCTCTTTCCAGATGTGACATAGCATTTATCCGCATCTCTTCCCACTCCTCACCCCTTTGCTTCTATTCAGACTGTAGAAGTGACAAAGAATCCTGTGGCACCTTAAAGACTAACTAAAGTATTGAAGCATAAGCTTTCGTGGGCTAAAACCCATCAGACTATAGTCATGGGGGGGGGGACTCTCTAGCAATGTAAGAATAATATTCCTCAGATAGCTGATTATTTTCCAAAGTCAGGAATGGAATGTTACTGCTGAATTAACTATAATGCATGGAACATAGCGTGTGTACTGTGGCTATTGTCTATTATTGCCACATCTTGAGGGGTCAACGCATACACAGCTACGGATTTTGTCACAGTTTATTTCAAATTTCAATGGTTCTGCCTCTAAACCTCTGCCTTAGTCAGACAATGTAGAGTGGCATTCTGTTAGAGAATATGACATGACAGAAAGGATGGTCACTAGATTAAACAGTAGCCTGCAGATCAGGAGACCGGGGTTCAATACCTGTTTCTTTCAAAGATTTGTTGTGAGACCTTGAGCAAGCTACTGAATCATGCTGTGTCTCAATTCTCCATCTGTCAGATAGAAAGAGTTAACTTTCCTTTATTTATCTGGCATATTTAGACTAAACTCTTCATGGCAGGAACAGTCTCTTACTATGTGTTTGTACGCTGCCTAGCATGAGGAAGCCTAGATCTCGGATAAGGCTGCTCTGCACTACTGTAATACAAATAAGAATCACGATTCTGGCTACTTTTTGGGGGCCAGATTCTCTGAACTTTATTCACACTGAGTAGAATCTTGCTGGCTAAGTAATCCCATTAATTAGTCTCAAAGAGTAGATACTAGTCAGTGTAAAGGTGACAATATCTGGACCTTGGGTAGAACTTCACTTCACTTCCTCTTGAGCTCTGGATAGCTGGTACAGTTCATTCCCTTAACATCTACAGATTCAGTGTAGATCTAAGGATCTTGTTTCAAGCTCTTGTTTTGTTAAACAAACTACACTCTTATTTCACTCTCAACACAAAGTAAGCATCCTCGTCCTCAATTTTTCTGCTTCTTTTAATACTTTTGGTCATAGCCATCTTTTCAACTGAATTAGCACTTCAGGATTAGGTCAATGTATGTAGACAGGCAGGTATCACCTGAAATATAGACAGTTCTGATTTGATAACATTTTTGAAATTCCATTTGGTTGTTGTGGAATTAAGTAGTATCTGAAATAGAATATAGAGTTAAACTATAAGACAAAACTCTGAAGTTTCAAGTGAGAGGAGATTAAAATTTAGTTCAATTGGGTTCTGTAATAGTCTACATACTGCACTCACCAAGTAATTTACCTCAGCGAAATGAACCAGAATAACTCTGGAATGGATGAATAAAGAAGTTTATAATGAAAACTGCGATTAATGGAGTGCATGGCATTTGCTCTCAGTAAGCTGATGTAAGGATAAAGAACTAAATAAACAGACATCGATCAAAAGTTTAGAAATACAGTAAAACCTCCATTTAACGGACTAATTCGGGCGAGGGGGTGTCCGTTAAATCAAAAAGTCCGTTATTTAATTAAAAAATAAAAATAAAAAAAAGAGCTGTCGGAGCAGCAGCCCGCCCGCCACAGGGGGGACCCGCTTGTGGGACTCGGGCGGGACCCGGCAGCCAGCCAGCCAGCCCACCCACTGGCGGGACTCGGGCGGGACCCGGCAGCCAGCCAGCCAGCCCACCCACTGGCGGGACTCGGGCGGGACCCGGCAGCCAGCCAGCCAGCCCGCCCGCAGGTGGGACCCGGGCGGGAGCCGGCAGCCAGCCAGCCCGCCCGCTGGCAGGACTCGGGCGGGAGCCGGGCGGGAGCCGGCAGCCAGCCCGCCTGCTGGCAGGACTCGGGCGGGACCCGGGCGGGAGCCGGCAGCCAGCCCGCCCGCTGCCTGGACCCAGGCAGCAGCCGGGAGCCGGCAGCCAGCCCACGAGAAATGGATTTCGGATGCATCAGACTTGCTCAGAAATTTTGTCCATTGCATCCGAAGTCCGTTAAATCGAGGTCCGTTAAATCGAGGGTTTACTGTATGTAGAAACTTTCAAACGTATTTAGAGATGTACATAAGGAGGTGTGAGTATATTTCTGCTATAAACCTATCCAAATTGTATGCATATGGCTATTTTAATACAATTACTGGAAAACTTCTTCAAAAAAATAACAGTAGTATTTTGGAGGGGTGTTGAGAATGGTTAATGCAATGAAGTTATCAGAGATTGGCTAAAGTCATAAAGCTGAGATTTAGACCTGAACCTTCCCAAAAGTTCACATGCAGAGCACTATTGTTCTGGCCTTCTCTGTGGAAATAATTCCTGCAAGGTTCCAGATAAACAACCCAGGAAGCTAAAATACATGCGCACATTACAGGACAAGAACAGCTATAGAGAGAGCAAAGGCAGTGATGCTACCCTGGTAATGTGATTCAAATCTCTTACAAAGGGATCATCTATAACAGTGGTTCTCAAACTGGGGGTCGCGACCCCACTGGGGTTTGTAGGATGATTCCAGGGGGGTCGTGAGCTGCCGTCAGCTTCGGCGGCATTTCGGTGGGCAGCTTCAAATGCGGGAGTGCATCCTCTGAAAAGCCGATGAAGTGAACAGAGAGGAATGCTGCATGTCCACCGAAATGCCGCTGAAAGCGGAAGTGTTCAATTCAGTGGCATTTCGGCGGACGTACCCCCGGGAGGCGGCAGGACGCGGCAAATGAAAAAGGGGCCACCGAACCAAAAAGTTTGAGAATCCCTGAATTAACAATGAGAGATTAGTTCACTCTCTATGCTCCAGCAGTTCTTGACCTTTCTGCTGAGGTTACCAATAGATGTGTCAATTAGTGTTAATTATAATAGATCTTTTGGTGATGTGAACACTTCTGCTAACAATTGGTCTGAGACCACCAATTCATCACTAAACTACAATAGGGTGTGAATACAGAGGTGCTTAGTATCACATTGTTCCTTCTCCCTATGGCAGGAGACTGTCTCCCTGCAGCTCCTCTTTGTAATCCTCCTCCAACCTTTCCCACAGCACTTTATAGGGAATGCCTGTCCCCTCCTCAGTTGCATCTAATTAGTGAACCATGTTGGTTGGGTCCCAAGCCTCTAACTGTTACATGAGCAGGCCACCTTGTTACAGGTAAGCTATACTAATGTCAAATGTATATCAATTAAACACATGAAAAGAGTGTAGGATATTGTGGCTGTCTGCTGAATAAGTTCATACTAACAAGAACAGTGATAAAGCCCAATGAAATATGCAGGCAAATGAGTATTGTTTAAAATATAACCTTTTTCTCTTTTTAAAGGGGAAAAGAACAAATGGGTACAAAGTCAGCAAATGAAGTATGAGGGAAAGATATAACTTTTTAGATAATGCTTTTATTACAATACACTAAAACTAGTACCTCAAAGCATTATTACACTGACTGTCAATGACCCATGTTTATAAATGAGTATTGCCAGCAACTCGGTGAAATAAGTAATTCAAAATGATATTTGGAATTAAAATGTATTGATTCTTGGAGGTACTCTCTAGATAAAGCTACAAAACATAGATCTCTATAAAGAAACAGCATCCTATCTAAATTACACACAGGCCTTATCTCTCTCCCATTGAAGATAACAGGAATTTTGCCATTGACTTCAAAAGGGAGCTGGCTCGATACCAGCTTATACTATCCCTTGCAAATTTTCTATAAAATAATTTTATAGACCAAACTCAGAGGCAAGTCTCAACTAATGTATTGTATCTTGTCCTTGGCCCCCTCAGTGTGTTAGATTCCCTTAGTCTCACACCCACCTACTAAAGCAGTGGCGGGCTACCTGTAGGCTGACCATATTTCCTTTAGACAAAAACGGGACATTGGGAGGGCAAAAACGGGACAGGGTGTGGGGGGGGGCATGGCCCCACCTGGGCCCCCCAGCACCGGGCGGGGGGGAGGCAGAGGGGGGTTGGGGGGGATGGATGGAGGAATAAGCAGAACAGGGATGGGGGATGAAGAGGATGGAGGGAGAGAGAGAGAAGGGGGGATGAGGGATGAAGATGATGGAGGGGACGGAGGGAGAGAAGGCACGAAGGTGAGAAAGGGAGAGGATGGATGGATGAGAGAAGATGGGGGTAGGGAGCAGGGTGGATGGAGGAGGCAAGGGACAGCGAGAAGGAGGGATGGAGAGAAGGGAGATGGAAGAGGAGGCAGTGGACGGAGGGAGAGAGAGAAGGGAGGGATGGAGAAGGGGGATAGAGAGAAGGAAGAGAGGGATGGAGGGATAGAGAGAAGGGAGGAAGGAAGGGATGGAGGGATGGAGAAGGGGATAGAGAGAAGGGATGGAGGAAGTGAGAGGAGGCAGTGGACAGAGGGAGAGAGCAGGGAGGAAGGGGGGGATGGAGAGAAGGAGGAATAGAGAGGAAGAGGCTGCAGCGGGCGACGGGCTGGAGGAGGCGGCAGATCAGAGCTGTCAGGAGCCGCAGCTGGGAGCGGAGCGAGCCGGCGGGGGGGGGGCTGCCGGGCAGGTTTTCTGAAGAGAGAAGGGACGGAGGGAGTGAGAGGAGGCAGTGGACAGAGGGAGAGAGCAGGGAGGAAGGGGGGGGTGGAGAGAAGGAGGAATAGAGAGGAAGAGGCTGCAGCGGGCGACGGGCTGGAGGAGGCGGCAGATCAGAGCTGTCAGGAGCCGCAGCTGGGAGCGGAGCGAGCCGGCGGGGGGGGGGCTGCCGGCCAGGTTTTCTGAAGAGAGAAGGGACGGAGGGAGTGAGAGGAGGCAGTGGACAGAGGGAGAGAGCAGGGAGGAAGGGGGGGATGGAGAGAAGGAGGAATAGAGAGGAAGAGGCTGCAGCGGGCGACGGGCTGGAGGAGGCGGCAGATCAGAGCTGTCAGGAGCCGCAGCTGGGAGCGGAGCGAGCCGGCGGGGGGGGGCTGCCGGCCAGGTTTTCTGAAGAGAGAAGGGACGGAGGGAGTGAGAGGAGGCAGTGGACAGAGGGAGAGAGCAGGGAGGAAGGGGGGGATGGAGAGAAGGAGGAATAGAGAGGAAGAGGCTGCAGCGGGCGACGGGCTGGAGGAGGCGGCAGATCAGAGCTGTCAGGAGCCGCAGCTGGGAGCGGAGCGAGCCGGCGGGGGGGGGGGGGGGCTGCCAGCCAGGTTTTCTGAAGAGAGAAGGGACGGAGGGAGTGAGAGGAGGCAGTGGACAGAGGGAGAGAGCAGGGACGGAGGGAGTGAGAGGAGGCAGTGGACAGAGGGAGAGAGCAGGGAGGAAGGGGGGGATGGAGAGAAGGGGGGGAAGGAGGAATAGAGAGGAGGAGGCTGCAGCTGGCGGCGGGCTGGAGGAGGCGGCAGATCAGAGCTGTCAGGAGCCGCAGCCGGGGGCCCGAGCGAGCCGGCGGCGGCGGCGGCGGGGGGGGGGACATTTTATGATTCCATGTTTTTTCTGAGTCCTGCCCCAAAAACGGGACAAAATTGATATTTTGGTCAAAAAGACGGGACGGTTAAAAAACATTAAAAAAAACGGGACTGTCCCGTTCAAAACGGGACGTATGGTCAGCCTAGCTACCTGTGACCCATCAGGGTAATCCACTGGCGGACGTCAGACAGTTTGTTTATATTTGCACGGCCCTGGCTCCCAGTGGCCACGGTTCACCATTCCCAGACGATGGGAGCTGTGGGAAGCGGAGTGGACTGCAGGTTGCTCACCACTGTACTAAAATGTAGGTTATATCCCCTTACTCACCACCTCTGAATTTGGTCCATGGAGTGCAAATGGATATAAATTTGCTGTAACTTACATTCTGAGAGCTAAAGAGAGAGGTGTGGCATGAAAAGTTTGGACTAGGAACATACACTTTGGGTCAAAACTGGCCCCTTTTGGAAAAAAATGAAAGCACAGTTACACATGAGATTTGACTATGGAGATTCAGATCTTTTACAGATGACAGGATACTAATTCATCATTTGGATTTTCAGCCTGTTAAACACAGGTATTGCTACCATCAAATGTATTCACCACAACAAGTAATTAGTGGGATTCTTCTCTATTCAACATGAAAAGTATTCGTCACTAACTCCAGGCACAGTCCTTCTGACACAACACTTAGAATACTTCCCCTAGCTCTAATCCTTTAATTAAGACATTGCATAGATGTTCAACACACAGCAGAAGTAACTTCATTGATTTTGGATTTAGGAGATTATGAGTAAGAAGGAGTCTAGAAAGATTTGGCCTGGAATGTATCATTTAGTGGGAAAATGAGGCCAAAAGGGAGATCATAGGAATACATCAGTCCTGAAAATGCAGCAGTAGGCACCAACATGCTGCTCAAGATAGTAAGCACGGTTGTTGAAAGTCATGGTGGGGTTAAACTAAAGGAGGAGATCAGCATATCTGTAATTCAAGCAAAATCTATTTATGTTTTAATGGCATAAAGTGCTGATGGTAGCCATATAGAAGCACCCTGTGTAAATCAATTAAAGAGGAAGCTGGAGGCATTTTTGGAGGAGAAGGAAATCAGATGACTTGCTGGCTAGCCACATGTTTTTGGATTAAGATCAGGAGATACAGGTTGACTTGTATTTCTTAGTGTTAATAAGAGCAAATCTGTGATTCACACAGTTTGTCCACAGTCTTTAAGTGTTTCTAATTATATAATGAAAGACGTTTTGAAATGTTGAGTTTTAGAGATTTTGGTTTTAGAAGAAGGTATTCCTTAACACACAGGAACCATTTATCCGCACCCTTTTATAAAATGTTTGGTTGCATACTCTACTATAAGTTTAACTACAATTTACAAGCATGTCTTCATGGGATCTAACAGAGCCCTTTTAATATGTCAATTCATTTTTAAAATAAAATTTAAGAATTATAATACAGTAGACTCTTGATTATCCAGAATTGGGTTAACCAGGATGTGGATTAACCAGGATGTCAAAAAAAATATGTGTAACTCACAGGGCCGGCTTGTTTCAGCCCCAAGCACACACACAAAAAAACCCTATCAGGGTGCAGGGCATCCAGTGAACCCACACCCCCTCTCCCCAGCGCAGTGTGTCTGGTGAACCAACACCGCCCCGCCTCCATATTTCCTATGGATGGTGATTATCCGGGATTTTATTAACCAGGATTAATTTTTTCCCTTTCATCCTGGATAATTGAGAGTCTACTGTATATGAACCCTTGTGGAAGTGTGACCCACTGGCTGGCATGCTCCATTGTGGAGAGTCATAGCATAGCAAGCTCTTTTCTTTTGTGGCCCCTTCTGACAGTCACTCTGGACCTGCAGTGGCCTGTTTCTTGTGACTCAGTCATCTTGTGCAGTCGGATACAGTCCCACTCCTTCTGGGATAAACCAATAGTCCATCAACCTCACAATGGAGGCTTGATCCAATTCCAGACTCATTAGTTCTTATCCCTGGTATCAGGGGGTTTCGGTAGTCCTTGCCCATTGTCAGGGGGCGGGGAGAGGTGGGTTCCCACTCCACCTTCCTTGATGAGCTGGTAGGAAAGCCCAGGCCCACATTTCTACTGCTGAAGAACAGAGCCCCACTGTTTGAGATGGATGTATGCACAGTTGGCAACATTTGGAGACATTTTAAAAGGACAGATGGCCCTATAAGCCAGGGTTCCTGCGAAATCACAGCCACTAAGAAGATTCATGTTCATTCTGGTGAATTTTAGTAACTACACAGCACTTCAGAAACATTAACTATCATAATACTTCTGTGTGAAGCAGCTGCATTAATATCCTAGTTTTATGAATAGAAAAATTATAACAGAAAGATCCAGATTTAAGGCCCAGATTTTTAAAGGTATTTAGGTATTGGATGGTTTCCAAGCAGCATAATCCATATGCTCCATATGTTTTGGGAGTGTGACATTGCAAAACTATTCTGGCATATGGTAGAAAGAATTAATTTCAGCCTAAACTCTTACATAATCTGGTCCCATATATTACCAACTCTTTCCCAAGTGTTTTAGAAAAACTGACCTAAGCCATAGAAGATCTCCTTCCCTCTCATGTTTCCCTATTCCCCACATTTTTTCCTCCACTGATACCTCAACATTTCTTTTTCTCACTTTCATGCTTCTTTGTCTGTCCTCCACATTCTATGCCCCTCCAAGTCTCCTCAACTCCTACTTCTCTGGCCGGTTCCCCTCTTATTCCCACACTCTTTCCCATGTCTCATCCAGTGCCTTCCCTTATTTTGAGCAAACGCTGAGGGTCATCACAAGCTCTTTCTCCCCCCCCCCCCCCCTTCCCCATCCCCAATTGTCTCATAAACCTGCACTAGAAGGGCAATGCTTGAAGTCTCACCACTGAAACGCAGAAGCATGAAGCTCTTTGGGTAACCATTCCCTGTCACTTCAGGGTTGCCAGCTCACTCTCTCCTTTTGGTACCCTTCTGTGGCTATTTATAAATAGGCATGTGAACACATACAGTGGAGAAAATGTATTAAACAAAAGCTTTATAAATAAATAAAAAGGTGCAGGGTTTTCCCTACGAGTCAGCAGCAGAGGTGAAGTTTGCTTACAACTACTATGGAACATTTAGACATCCATCAAAAATGTGCAGTTAACTATAGGATAGTTCTAATAACTCAAAACTCTTTAGATGCAGGTTTGTTTATTTGCACCTTTAAATTCACTGCCCACTGCTATTAATATCTTTAGCCTCTAGAAGTCATAAATAGGAACAGCAGTATTAATTCTTAAATTTGTTACCCCATTTGAACTGGGTAAAAAGAGAAAAAAGACAAGAGAGCAAAAACTAAACTAGGCTACTGAATGAATTCACCAATTTCCATTCTAAACGAGTTGCCTCTCAAATTCCCTTTCTTTTACACTGAACTATTATTTGTATTTTTTTAAATTCTAGACTGGACTGGTGTCTGACTCAGGCTGATGTTTTTGGAAAATTTCAGCCAAAAATGCTTTGGCAGTGTCTGAGAGTGAGGATAGGGGAAAATTCATTGTTTTGCAATGTTTAAAAATTCTGACAACTATCTCTTTGAAACGCTCTATGGCCTTCATGTTTTGGAGCAGGGACTTGAAATTTGATAGAGAGTGACCTTTGCAGTAGGGAATGTCTTCTGTTGTTCCCATGATAATCCCCCCCACAACACTTGTCCAAGTTATAATCCTTTGGCGGGAAAAATCAGAGTTTGTATATGCTTGGTAGAGACTTAGAATTTAGCAGCTAACCCATCCCCACAGACAGTGGAACATGCTCAAGTCTGAAAGGGCTCAGAAGAACTCTTCTTATAATTGCTGATCTGGGCTAGAGTGGGACAGGACACTGGAACTGAGAGCCGGGAGCCTGTCTCTTCTTTGCTCTCAGCAACTCCCCTGACTGTAATTGTTGTTCTTTCCCAAGTTGGTGCCGCCGTGTCCTACACTCAGATGCATGCACACACCGAGCACACCAAAGCCAGAGAACTTTGCCTAGTAGTACCAATGGGGTGGCACTCACACACTGTGGCCATTACCCCTCCCTGGATATTTAAGGGAAATGTTGTCCCAACCTTCCAAAACCCCTTTTCACCAAAAGTCAAGAGTAGAGACTCTGATGCAGAGGGGATGGAGGGTGGGTTATGAAACACACGTCTGCATCCACATCTCAAAGAACAATAGTTACAGCACAGGTAAGTAACCATCTTATTCGTCAAGTGGTTGAAGACATGTATTCCACTCAGGTGACTCACAAACAGTATGCATAGGATATAGAGCTTGAAGTCTACTTAAAGCATGACTTCAGGTCTGCCTTCCTAAAATTTGCATCTGATCTAGACACAGTAGTAACCACATAGTGTTTGGTTAAGGCTATGATGTGGCCACAGGTATTTTTAGTAAGTCATGGACAGGTCACAGGCAATAAACAAAAATCCATGACCTGTCCATGACTTGTACTATAAACCATGACTAAATGTTAGGTGCTCTGGAGGACTCTGGGGGTCCTGGGGCCCCTCTGTTGCTCAGGGTGGGGCAACCGAGGGCCCTGCAATTGCTCTGGGGGTGGGGAGCAGCCCAGGGCCTTGCGGCTGCTTCAGAGCAGCACCTGCGACCACTCCTACTCCGGCATGCCCTGGTGCAAGCTGCCTGGCGCCACCTGAGAAGCAGTTGGCCCTGGGACTGTCCCAGCTGCTCGGGTGGCCCAAGGGTCAGCCATGTTGCTGCTGCAGAAGACACAGAGGTGCTGGAAAGTCATGGAATCCATGACTTCCATGACTGATTTGCCAAGCATAAGGCTGTGAGTCTATGTATAGAAGACTGGGCAGCAGTCCTCCAAATGTCCAATATTGAGACATCACCGAAGAATGTGATTGATGTCTCTAGGGCCCTCATTGAATAAGCCTGTGGAGGTCTGGTCTGAGCTATTGAGGTAATACCAGGAAATTAACCTCCTGGAAATCTTTTGCACAGAGGATGTCTGACCCTTCATTCAATCCACAAAGGAGACAAACGGATGAGGCAATGCCTGAAAAGACTTAATCCTCTCTCAATAAAACGCCAAGCAACATCTCACATCCAATATGTGAAACCACTGATTCTCTGCATTGAAAGCAGTTTAGAAAAAAAAACCTGGTAGTAAATCATTTGGTGAAGGTGAAACCACTTTAAATGAAAATTCTGGATATGGCTGTAAGGCCAGTTTGTCTTTGATAAACTATATGTATGGTGGCTCTGCCATTAAGGTCTGCAGCTCGTATACTGTCCTTACAGATGTCATTGCTGCACAGAAGGTGGCCTTTTGGCACAGGAGGGAGCTGGAACAGGTTGCCAAGGACTTGAATGTAAGTCTCATAAGGGCAGCTAAGATAGTATTAAGGAACCAGCTCTTTCACAGGTGGGAGGAGACGAATGACTCCTCTTAGAAATCTCACTACGATGGAGTTAGAGAAAACAGACTTCCCTTAAATGGGCAGAGCCAAGAGCCAAGAGCATTGCTAAGCGAACTCTCAATGAGCTGGGTGACAGACCAGAAGACCGAAGGTGTAACAAGTATTCCAAAATGTCTTGAAGGCAGGCCAGCATTGGCTTAGTTCCCCAAGCTAGCAACCAAACTTTAAATTGCTTCCACTTGTGCAAATAAGTCACCCTAGTAGAGCAACCCTATTAAGTAACATCTGTCAAGCAGCTTCCGAATATCATTCTTCCCCTTCATCTAGCTATGCAGCATCCATGCCAAGAGAAGCAGAGTCACAACTACTTGATCCAAAACTTGACTGTGGTGCTCAATTGGTAGTTTGGAATAAAGAAGAAGAGAGATTGGGAGTCAAACTGATAGACTGAATAGATCAGAGAACCGACATTGTCTTTTTCCACCTGGTGTAATGGGATCAATTTGGCAAGATCTAATTTCATCTTGAGAATGATCCATGGGATGATGGGATTGGGAGAAAGACGTACATCAGAGCAGAATCCCAATTCAGGCTGAAGGCATTGGTTAAGGAGCCTGGCCTGAGACCCACTTGAGAGCAAAATTGATGGCGCTTCCTATTTTCTCTCATTGCAAACAGACTGATAATTAGAATACCTCGTCTGCAAAAATGGACCTCTGCACACTAGATTTCAGAGACCACTTGTGATTCTAAGAGAAATTCCTGCTGACATGATTTGCTGAGTGATTTTGGACCCCAGGAAGAGAGTGGCTGTGGGAAGGAAACTTTCCTTGATGTAGATATGCCAGAACTTTATTGGCTCCTATAACGGGGTGCTGGCTCAGAGGATCAAGCCAGGCCCCTGTTAGCCCTGACCCAGGGAAAAGAAGGTACTAGCTGGAGCTGGCTGGGAGGCCACGCCCTAATTCCCTGAGGGGAGACACCTGTAGGCCTGAGGAGCCAGCTATAAAAGCTGGCAGGAAGGAAGCCAGAGAGACCAGAGGAGGAGAAGACCAGGGAGACAGGGAAGGGAAGAGTGTGGAGCTCTGGATCTGTGTAAGCCAGCTGTCCTCCTGAGCAGTGGTGTGTGGAACTGTATATATTGTAAATAGTAGGTGATGGGGACAAGACACAGCTAATAAAAGACACGAGTGCTGCACATAAGTTGTTCTCCAGTGGTTTTTGTGAAGAGGACCGGCAAGGGCCCGGTTACAGCTCCTGACAAAGCTGGTCAGAGTGGGCTCCTTCCTCTTTGTTCACATAATACATCACAGTGGAATTGTTGGTGAGTACATAAACCTTTGAACCCCTGATGTGATCCCAAAAGGCTTGGCAGGCATTGCTCAGAGCTCCAGGACATGGATATCAAGGGAAGCTTCCTGTACCAACAGAAAGCCCTGAATTTCTAATGTCCCTAGCTGTGCTTTCCAACCTATTGCAGAAGCATTGGTGACTCTAGTCCTTGGTGGTGGAGAATGAGCAAAGGGAATGTCCTGGAATACATTGCTCTGAACTGCCCAGCGCCTTCAGGCCCTGAGACTCTCAGACAAGCCTGTCTAACAATTGGCAACTCAAGTGATTGATCAACTTCTACTATGCTTGAAAAGAATGAAGGCACAGGCTTAGATGCTGGACTACTTAAGAGCATACAGCTACATGGCCTAGAACCTTTAGGCATATACAGACCATAGTTGAAGGTTGAGCTTGAAGTGTCAGACCGAGGTGACAAATTGCTTCAAATCATTCATTTGGCAGCAGTGCTCTTGAACTCAAAGAACCCAGTAGGGCCCTGTGAGAGTGCTAGCTCACTCTGCTCACTTAGGTAACTGAGTAACAGAGAAGATTACAGGCTTAATCGGAATCAATTGACCTTTTATGGTGGGGATTGTGGAAACCTGGGGGAAATGGTTGGGCTAATGAAGTAATTAGCTCAACAAAGGTGGAGCTATGTAATTGGCAGGAACAGGAAGTGAAAGGAAGAGCTCAGTGAGTGACCTAGGGGCTGGTGGAGCAAGTTGGTTGGAAGGCTCCTCTTGACACATACCTGTACTATATTCTGCAATGCTTGGACTCTACAGATTAAAGATGCCCCAGGGAGCCCTTGTGACTCCCCAGTGAACTTGATTTTTTGAGTTGTTACTAACATCAACTTCCTTTTATTCAGGATGAGACTCGGGCAATCAAAGAAACAGTGTGAATTGGACATACGTGAAACCTTGTTCCTTGGAGTTGCCTCTCAGTAACTATCAGGTTTTCGAAGACATGAATTCCTCATTTTCTGGGGTATACTGTCATCATCCTCGTGCATTTGGTAAAAATGCAAAGAGCCAAGGAGAAGCCAAAGGGAGTAACCCCGGTGTACTGATATGATGATGCATTTTTAATTACATTATCACGTATTATTTTTTTCACAGGACCTCAGCCTCATTCAGTGCACAAGATGGGCCTGCTTTGAATGAATTAGGATTGTGTAGTGGAAAAGGCCGTTTGTTGTTGTGGCAGGGCAAGGGTAAAAACCCTGAGAATGTCCTGCCCCACAAGCAGGGTCAGGGGCCAATGCAGGGAGCAGCCTGCAAGAAGCCCAGCTGGAAGCCCCAATGAGGGCTAGCGCTCAGCCCCAGGCAGGACAAATTGATCACAGGTGAGGCAGGGAGCAGGAAGGGCTAGAAAAGCCCTGACTCATGGTCAGTCAGGGGAGGCCAGGCAGGGAAAAGGAGGCTGCAATACTGTCTCCTGGCTGCTACTAACGCCTCAGGGGCCTGGAGACCTAGGAACCTAGAAAGGGGGGTGACTGTTGGGCGATTGGGGGGAAGCACGGTTTGTTGCACTGAGGCCGGGAAACTAGCACTGTAAATAAAGGGCTATTTTAAAGAGGCAAGCGTGTAATGTCCGGTTTTACAGGCTGAATTGAACCTTTAAAAGAAGATCATACCCCAGCTCTGACCTGTAAATAAAGGACACTTGGTGAAATGCTGAAAGTAGGTGTGAAAGCCTTTATTTTCACCAGCCAGAACACAGGATGCAGGGGCAAGGCATAGAGACCTGTGCGGACCCTGTGACAGTTGTCAACAGAACCCCTGCTTTATCTGTTGCAGAAATTGGAAGCTGTATAGTGAAGGAGCCAAGGGAATGCCGAGGGTCTCACAGTTAAGGCGGACGAATACCTCCCTGCAAAACTGGATTCTATCTTTGCCTTTGCCACAGAGTTCTTATATTCAAGATGTTTAACCCAATCTTTTCACATGTGGTCACTGAGTGTTCTTTGTTTTCTGGCTGCTATGCTGGAGAACCTGGAATCTGGTTAGCAGAAGTTTTGAGCACTCAGCGCTGCAACGGAAGTGAATACTTTGGACATATAAAGCACTGTATAATGCTAAAATACTCTGAAAAAAATCAGGTGTTAGGCATCTCAAATTGGGCACCCAAAATGAGTGGACAGTCTTTTTCTTCAATCTGTCTGTGACTCTGATCCCCATCTGTAAAGTTGTCATGCAGGTTAATAGATTAGAATAATAAAATTAACAGTGGAATTTATTTTGTTCTCATAGAAATCAATGGGAGTTTTACACCTATGCTTAGCTCTCCACCTTTGTAGCCACTAGGGTTCACTTTAATGACTGGTTTAAAAAACCATGATAACAACAACAATGGTTACAAATGTTTACTAGTTTTTGGAGTCTGTGCCAAATTAAGGTTCCTGTCCAGGTAGCCCCAAATTTTGCAGTTGAACTCAGAGGAGAGGTCAGTAGCATGTGAGCCAAATCCAGAAAATGGGCCTCTTTGAGATTTAGATCCAATTTGGAACACAACTTGAAACAAAGTATGTAAGAACTGCCCCCCTTCAAAAAAAAAAACCAAACCAAAACACTAAACCACCTTCATTATACAAAATCATGGAACTAGTTTTGTCAAGGGAGAGTCAGCTGGGGATTTTTATTTAGTTTGTTGTTGGATTTGACTTCCGTCCTCACTAGGAGAAAAAAACCCTCAACATTAAATTATATACCACACAGCAACCAGAACCAGCTCAAGCAAACATTCTTTTGTTAGAGATTGTGATCTGGTCATGTCACAAATCTTCCATTCTTCTGGCTTTATTCATTATTAACAGTTTATGCCTGAATTTCATTCATATAAACATGAAAGGTTTGGGTTTACTAGCATCTTTTAGGGCCTAACATTCTATGTGCTCTAATCTCTTTGTATTCCCGTTATACACTAGTGTAATGCCATTATTGCTCTTCTGACTGGCAACTGGGCAACATCTGAATCAGGACCTATGAGTTTCAAACAGAGAAAGCTAAAGGGCTATTTTAAAGAAGCAGTCGTGTAATGTCCGGTTTTACAGGCTGAATTGAACCTTTAAAAGAAGATCATGCCCCAGCTCTGACCTGTGCCTGTTTTCGTGACTTGCGGTTCTGCGAACTCTGGAGTTGCAGACCAGAGAGAGAAACTACTGGGAAAGGAAGTGACATAAGCGCAAGCCACTTTTCGCAATAGAGAGAGACTTGGAGGGGAGCAACAGCAACCAGCGCGGCTGGCTGGTAGGGCTTTCCACTGACTGAGGTACAAGCTATAATGGAGCTCCCAGCTAAGGAAGGTGTCCAAGGAGGAGGGGTGCTTAAGAAGTCTTTGGAAGTGGTGGGATGAAAGCCATAGAGGCAAACATAGGAAGTAGCCTTAAGGAAAGATTGTCTAAGCAGCCATTGGCTTCACTGTTTATAGTCTCTAGGCTAGAGTCCATGATATAGGGAAAGCACAATCTTCTCTACCACAGCGAAGTGGTTCTTAATCCTGTATCAACAAGGCTGAACCCAAGATGAAAGAGGAGACTTGTACAAACCCAGGAGAGAGGGTTGTGGCCCAGAGAATGAGGAATTGAGCAAATGATTTTGTTGGGTTGTGTTTGCTTGTGAGATTTTTATATATCCTGGAAAGGCTGCATTTGTTAGGTGGTTGGAGGGCTAAACTATTCTTCCAAAAGAGGAAAGCCAATGCACAAAGGGGGGGGGAGGGGAAACGAGCAATGGAACAGCTAGGTATCATGGTTTCAGGGTATCTGCACCTGTATTCCCTCATCGTGGTCCTTTAAGGGCACCCACACTAGGGTCCTAGCTCCTCACCCATTAAACCTCTTGCATGGAAATCCAAGTCTCTTCCTCCTGACCACGGAATCTCTAAGGCTTCACGGTTCCCTGATATCCCCAGCATAGTCCACTGATATTCTCCAGACTGCCAAAAAGTCCAGCAGCCTATGCTTTGCTTTCTCTCCAGAGACATTGAATAGCAATTAAGTTACCACACAGCTCTTTCTAAGCAAGCACATTAATTCTTAAGGTGAAAGCATTACAGAGAAAATATTAAAAACAATAAGAGAATCTTTTAAAAAAAAACAACCACACTTTACTAGACATCTCCAGCCTTGAGATTTGGTAGGTATAAGTCCTTCAAAAACCAGATCTGGGTTTCCACATGGTTACAAGTTCATAACAGTCTCAGATTCAGCACCAGAAGCCAACATAGTCGGATAAGCCAGTTCTTATTACACCTTGGGCCTTTGATCGCTAGTCTCCAGGAAAAGTTAATCAGCAGTTAATGACTCTCCTCAGGACATAATTTCAAAAGACTGGGTTTTTGCATAATTGGAGGTGAGGAATTTGCATTAACCTCTCTCGGATTCCCCAGGAATTCACTTCACACATTGTTCCAAAAGTCCATTCTCATCCAGCACGTTGTTCACTACTATCCTTTGAATCCCCACATCTCATACTTGTCACATCTCTCCCCTTGAAAGGTTAAATACAATCCCAGCCTACAATAATACATAAATTATTAATTTAATACAACGTACCCTAAAAATACTTAATTCAAGAAGGTACCCTAAAGATATGGCAGGACATTGCCATATCTGTCACATCAGATACCTCTCACATAGGTGGCTATAACATCCTTCCCATTATTCTTTCTTTAATGCCAACTGTCTGTACTATAGATCAGCATTTCTCAAACTGGGGTCCAAGAGGGTACTCAAGGTGGTCTGGGGACCCCAATGATCAACTCTTCCCCCTCCCTCCCAGCATCTTCTGCATGCCAAGGAACCATTTTTCAGCAGTATGCAGGAGGCACTAGGAGGGATGTGGAGGAGTAGGGATGGGACGCGCACAGGGGATGGAGTGGAAAGAAGTGGGGAAGAGGAGGCTCAGGGTGGAGCGGGGGCGGGGCCTTGGGTTTGAGGGTCCACACGACCTTTTAAATCAAAAGGGGAGGAGGCTCACGTTGCTAAAGTTTGAGAACCACTGGTATACGTTTCTTTTTCTGTTTCTTGATTTGCTCATCATTATTTCTCTCCTCCATCTCCTGTCCTTTTACTTCATTGATTTCAATGATCATTTTCTGCAGTTCATTTTTAAGTGAAGTCTATGCATGAGCTGACATCAGAGACATTCCAGAGGCAATAGATGTTTAGAAATGCAGCCAATTCACCAACCAATCCATGTTGTAGTGATACTAGGCCTTGTGCTAGGCCTTGTTACTGTGCTGCTGCTACAGTTTTGGGGTTCTGCTTATATAAATAGAGTTCATCCACCACTTCATTTGCTCTACAATTTAATCTAAGTGACAAGCATTCTGGTTATTTTTTGTTAGTTCAATGCTAGTGTGAAAAGCAGATAAATTAAGCAACTTCCAGGTATCAAGTGATCACCTCAATTACATTTTTAAAGTTCACATTGCAATATGCTCAATCGCGACTGGATTTTGGTAGTTTCATTTTTCACTAAAATTACTCTACTGCAGCCAACATTCCCCTTTGTTCCTTTTTCAGATACACAAAATATAGAGAGAGAGTGCAAGTTGGATGTTATTATGTCACTGTACATTTTTGCAGAGGAGGGGTTCTCATACTTTGTTCCCATATCAGTCACAGAGCAATTAATGCTCACTGATGAGCATTCACAGAAAACTATTTCCCAGTAACATCTCTATAGGAAATACTGTACAATACTGCACAGATTGCCAAATTGTAGCAACGTGAGTGTATCCCAAGACACTTTTTAAAAGGCACCATGTGGCGTGAGCCTTCCTGCACTTTTTAGAGCAGGAGTTGCAGCAGAGTGGGTTGTTACTAGGGATTGGTTTTAGGATGATCAGATTTCCTGGTCACAGACCAAAGTTTAGCAATTAGTCAGACAGTCGCAAGCAGCACCAGCTGTGATTAATTTCCTTTTCTCATACAGAGGGAATACCAAGTACCCAGTTTTCTTTAAGTCTATAAACAGATGGATAATCACCAAACTGTAGCAACCAAACAACACATCTGGCGAATCTTTCTAAAATATACTACTTATGACAGTCCGCATCCGGACCTGATGCAACCAGAACAAAACATATCTTTTATGACAGATTTACTAGTATCTGTAAAGCCATTAGAAGCAGACCCACGACATTTTTTAGGTGCAGACTTACTGGAAACTGGGTGAATGGACATTTTTGTATTTTGTCTGAGTTCACATCAAACAATTTTCTGGGGAACACTGGTATTACCATACTTTATCAGACTAATGGCCCATTTAGTACGGCATCCAGAGTCGGAAGCTTTAGAGGAAGATGCTACAGTGGACACTTATGGAAGAACTTGCCCACAGGGAAGTTTTTTCCTAGCCACTGACAATTGGAGGCTGGCTTATGTCATGATACACATATCATATCAACGTGTCGGGGCACTCACCTCCTGAGAGCCTCCTATCGGGTGGGTGTAGTGCTGCAATCCTTTTTCCCCCACTGCTAACACCCAGTATAGGTTGCTGACCTTGCTAAGCAGGTCTTCAGTGGCTCAGCCCTCTTGCCAAATCACTCAATCAAGTGAATGGACCCCTTCTGGGATATTCAAGTCCAAAACAAACACAAAAGTCTTCCAATCCCAGGCTCAAGCTGGACTCAGCCCCTCCTTCCTGTGAGTTCCTTTGCTCTTCAGCCCCTCCTGGGCTCCTTTAAATCTAGCCCTTTGCTCAGGCTTCTAAAGGAAACTTGTCCCCTTCTCAGGGCATAGGCCACTTCTCTAAGGGTTGGTGGTGGAACTCGGGCCCACCCACTACTCTGGGTCCCAACGCGGGGACGCTTTAAGCAGCAGCCACATTCTACTGCCTCCAGTTTGCTGTTGCTATTCCTTGGGCCTTTTCCCACATAGCAACTGTCTCTTCAGGCGGGGTGGAAACAGGGGATGCTCTGCAGAGCCCCGGCGCGTGCGCAGCCGGCCGCGTGCAAATCCCCCACCGGGCGGCCACCCCAGCTCTGTAGCCAAGCGCCCGCACCGCACGGCAGACTCCACAGCGGGCCCGGGGAAGCGCGCCCAGCCACCCTGGTGTGCGGCGCTGATGGTGGCGGAGGCGCCAAGAAGGGGAGCTGGCCTCGCCAGGGTAAGGGCAGGGGGCCCAGCCCCACTCGGGGGGCGCTCCAGGGGGCCTTTGGGCGGGCGGGCTCTGCGGTGAGTTCACCCCCTGTGGGTGCTCGGGAGGTTCATTCATCGGTGTGGCTGGGCTGGGGGGCAGGCAAGCGGGCGGTGGGGGGGGAGGGCAGGAGACTAGGCTGGATGGGGTGGGCGAGGCGTGGGTGCGGGAGGGAAGGAGGTTTGGTGGGGGGGAGGCTGGGCTGGGCGGGTCAGGCATGGGGGGGCAGGAGGCTGGGTTGGGAGTGGAAGGGGGGAGGAGGTTAGGTTCGGTGGGATGGGCTGGCCAGGCAGGGGTGGGGGAGGGAAGGCGGTTAGATGGGGGGAGGCTGGGCGGGGGTAAAGGAAGATCACCCCCAACAGCGGGGTGGGCCAGGCAGGGATGGGTGGGGAGGGGAGGAGGTTAGGCTGGGGGACGAGATTAGGTTGGGTGGGCTGGGTCAGGCAGGGGGGGAAGGAGAATAGGCTGGGGGGGGGGAGGTGGGCCAGGCAGGGGTGGTGTGCTAGAGGCCGCCCGCACGCGCCGCACGCCTCACGCCACTGTGCTACTGCCAACCGCGCCCGGTACCCCTGCGACACGACACCCCCGCTATGCCCGACCGGCAAGGCAGTCCCACGTAGGCCCGGGCGGGGCAGGGCGCGGGCGGCGGGAGACCAGCCGGGGGGGGGGGGGCATAGCGGGTACCGGGCCCCAAAATTTCTGTCGCCGGGCCTGATTAGACAAGTTAAAGTAATGATGAGATGGCTTGGGCTCCACTACTAGCAATACACTTATGACACCCAAATGTATCTCATTATCTACTGACACGCCCATGATCAATGCTTAGGTGTCACATTTTCCATAAAAGATCAGCTCCTTAAGGAAAAGCAATTGGCTCAAGGCTGACATCATAGTAAATGCTCTGAAGAATTATCAAGGTATTACCCCTGCCCGTACAGACCCATTCATCAAAATGATGTGAAGCCTTGGGGTCTTGTTTGATTTATCACTGTGCCTAGTTGACCAGATAACATCAGCAATTTCTTTAACTTACAGGTAGCTGGGAAACTTTGCTCCTCCTTCCTCTATGAGGACCTGGCCACAGTAATCTATGCTTTTTTTCAGGTTCTGGATGGATTACTGTAATTCCTAGTACATAAAGCTGCATGTGGAAACCATGAAAAGTCTCCAGCAAATGCAAAATGCACTTGCCCACCCCTCTCACCCTGTCTCTCTTTTAACTCTGCTCAGGCTAGGAGCTGACTCCCTTTGTTAATTGGTTAATCACTTACTGCTAATCAATTATCTCATTAATTTGGCCCATATGGCAATACTTACAAGGTGCTCAATGGTAAGTCAGCATTAGGGCTTGTCTATACTTAAAACTACATTTTATAGCTGTAAAGTAGTGGTGTCCAATAGAAATTTGATGCTAGCCACACTTGTGGTTTTGAATTTTTCTTATTAGCCACATTATAAAAAAAGCCACATGCATTAGCCACAATTCAATAGCCTATTAGCCACATGTGGCTAGTGGCGAACATTACTAGACACCACTACTGTAGAGATTCAGTGTAGATGCAAGCCACACCATCAGGGGGATTCTCCTGTTGGCATAGGTAATCTACCTCCCCAAGTGGCAGCAGCTAGGTCAATGGAAGAATTTTTCCATCAACCTAGCACTGTCTACATGGGGATTAGGTTGTCTTAAATAATCTGGTTGGGATGTGGATTTTTCACATCTCTGACCAATGTAGTTACACCAACCTCATTTTGTAGTGTAGACCAGGTCTAAGGCTACTCACATTGTCACAAAGGCCCCCTGCCTCATTTGTTGCAGAAGTTAGTGCATAAGGAATGAGACAGGGAACTGGAGAAGAAAGGAGAGTCTCATTGTTAAGAAAGTTGAATGCTGTGACGTTGCACCCCATAAGGCTTTATGGAAATATGCTTATAAATGTATATATGACAATTGGGATATGTTTTATGGTACATATGCCATGTAACATATCCCTGTAAAGGTTATGATCTATTGAATCTATTCCTCCTGTTTGTATGCATGTATCATTGCATTTGAAGTTATGAATATTGGTTGTGTACTTGCTTGATTTTAAGTAGCCTAGTAGAGCATTTGGTCAACTTCTTGAGAAAGGAATGTGCAAATTAAGTGCCCAATCAAGAACCACTTAAACCAACAGTGAACTTGAAGATGCTAATCCACATCTGAGCTTTCCCAGGGATGTGATTTGGCTGGAAATAAACTCAGTCATGCATGGAAATGTGACTTGCCCATGTGACTCAAACTCCATTTTGTAGCTGGATTCTACACAGGGGGGAGGAAGGAGTGTCCACCCACAAGAGAAAATCTATTTGAACCCCTGGAATCCCCTTGCCCCGCCCCATTTTGTCTTCAACTGGTTCAAGAGAGAGCCTCTCCACTTCCAAGGATACTGAAAGAAACTGGAACAAAGGACAGTAACTACAGGGGGTGTGAGTGACTGCTGGACCTAGACTAGAGGGAGACTAGTCTGTAAAAGGAAGCTTATGGAACACCACCGAGGGTAAGGTTTTATGTGCATTCAGTTTTATTACTGTATTAGAGATAGATTTGCGTGTCTTATTTTTTTCGTAATTCACTTTGTTCATTCTGTTACTACTTGGAACCACTTAAATCCTACTTTATGTATTTAATAAAATTACTTTTCACCTATTAATTAACCCAGAGTGTGTATTAGTACCGGGAGGGGGGCAAACAGCGGTGCATCTCTCTAACAGTGTTATAGAGAGTGAACAATCTATGAGTTTACGCTGTATACACTTTATGTATTTATTTATTTATTTATTTATTTATTTATTTATTTATTTGGGGGTTGGACTTCATTGGGAGTTGAGTATCTGAGTGTTAAAGACAGGAACACTTCTTAATCTGTTTTCAATTAAGCCTACAGCTGTTAGGGGATGTGGTTCAGACCTCGGTCTGGGTTTGCAGCAGGTTAGTGGGTCTGGCAGGGAAAACCAGGCAGGGCTCTGGAGTTCCAAGCTGGCAAGGCAAGAAAGCAAGGACAGAAGTAGTCTTGGCAAATCAGTTGGCAGCCCCAAGGGGGTTTCTTGATCCAACCCATCATAAATGCCTCCCCAGAGAATTGGACACTTTGCCACAGGCTGCTGAGCTGATGCTGAGCAAATCCCTTATCCCAGACATTTTGCAGGGGAGTCACTATTTGTGTGTTCCTATTTTTCTGGTTTCCTAGCATTAGACATCTGGGGCTGGATTTGCTGAAGTGCTGAGCACTCATGACTCCCACTGAAATCAACAGAAGCTGTTCTTTGAACATATAAAGTGCTATATAATGCTAAGTACTCTAAAAAATCAGACCCTAGGTGTCTCCAGTTGTGCCTATTAATCCTGGGTGCCTTTTTGGACCCTTAGTCTCTCTGTACCTCAGTTCCCCCATTTGTAAAATGGAGATAATAAAACGCCCTCACCTCAGCAGAGTGTTGTGACGATTAACTAATGAATGTTTGTGAAGCACTCAGATTCTGTAGTGATGAGTGTCATAAAGAAGCCTAATTAATAGAAAAACCCAGGAAATTAATAATTCTGTCTTCAGAGAGGGGATTAAAAAATACGATATAGGGCCACACACTGAACAAGAAAAGAAACAAAATTTGAATAGGTGCTCCTTCAGTGAGCATCATCCATCTTGTGCAATGAATTAGCCAGATAGTATGTGCTCACATAATTAAAGATTATCATAATACATATGCAAAAGGGGGGCAAAGTAAGGTTGCACGTGCAACCTTACTTTTGGTGTTTCTTAACTTCTGGATGCTTGACTTTGCAATCTTAATAATGATTTTAAATGTAGGGGGGTTTATTAATTGATATAACATTATATATAATGTCATCTCCTATTGGTCTATAGAACATCTGCTTTGGGGATTTGAAAAGGGTATGATTTTTTTGCCTATAAAGCATAATTTCATTTCCACCTGTGGCAATGTCAGCAGAGGGGCCAGAGATTAAGGACTTGATCAAAAGCCCAATGAAATAATAAGCTAAACTGGGCTTTGAATCAGACCTTAAGTAGGCACAGAGTCTGAACTACCTTGTCGTTCTAGAGGTGATCTCTCCAGACCACGGCAGAAGCACATTGGCAAGTTGGTGCATAGACATAAGCACTGACATTGTTTATCAAAGAACAGGTATACACTGGGCAAAGGACCTTAAATTCTAGGATGTTACTTTCTAGGACTGTCAGTATAGCATAGTTCATAGGCGTTAAATTAACATTTTTTTTCCTAAAAAAAATTAAAAGAAAGCTGGACACTAAATGAGAAGGAACAGCATATAGTCACCCAGGTATGCCGCACCAAGAAGTGTATGTTGAGATTAATCTGCACTTAAAGTGGGGGATTGGGTTCAAGTTTGGGAAGGTATGAGAATGAAGAATGAAAATAGCCAGGAAGCAGAACTGATAAAGATGAACGTTTGTTAATTAATGAAAATAAAATAACTTTCCAACTCTTATGTTCATAACTCTAATGGTTAATTTGATTCTACCATATATTTTGGTGAGCAATGAGTCCTTCCTTAAAACAGTCTTTGATTTGTTTACTATCTCTTCAAACCATGGTTTTCACTACTCACTGTCTTGGCTCCATTACATCTATTTTTTCATCTCCATTGACACTACTTATATTATTTATGAGCAAGTGATGGCTTTATGATTTCTTCCCATTTCTCTGTTTGATGAGAAGATGGCCATAAGCTTTGGACTTCTTCAGACTGGTTCTAGAAAGCCCACAACATTCAACCCTACTTAATATGTTAAAATCCCTTGAGGGGTCTGGCATGTCTGAGGGTGACACTGCTTTCAAAGAGCTGTGGAAAGCTATTAACAATATGCAGCTTTTACATATAAAATGTAACAAACCCAGCGGTGACCTGCAAGCAAGAATACTGTCGTATATGATTGTGCCTCTCATATTACATAAGTGAAACATTATTCTTGACCTTGACTCTGTTGAGCTGGTTGGAGCTTGGACCAATCTTGTGAGTGTTTGATGACTGGCCCGTTATTGTACTAACAAAGCGAGAGTGGAAGCAGCTTATCAAAGTGTATTCTCTGTTTCATGTCCTATCTCTGAGGAGTTGCTGTCTGAATGCCTCAGGACTGGATAAATTCCAGACAGCACAGCTCTTGGAGACACAATTGTTGAGTTTGCTGAGCTGTGTTTAATCACTATCTTCCTTTCTGCTCAATTCAATGAGAAAGAATGTTTGGGGCTGTGGCAGTTATAGTTTGAAAAAATAAAGAAATGAGTAGATCTCAGCTTCCTTATTTGCAGAGTCTATTAACTTCGCTGTTTCTGTTGGTCTCTGTGGTAGTCACTACTGTGCAGACAGCCATTGTCCTCATTATTATTATTAATAAGGATATTACACAAACACAATTGATTGTTTTAATTTTCAATGTATAAGTCCATTTTTGGTTGTTTTTGTTTAATAGATGGCTTAAAATACTGGTATGGACACAATGTAAGAAGCAAATTCAGCACTCTTGAACAATGGAAAGCACACTTCACTGATATGCATATGCAATGCTAGGAAGCTGGTGGAATCATCAAAACATACATAAGACAAGAGGAAGTGAGCGAGGCCAGAAGGACTATTTTGGAGGCAGTATTTCCCAGAAAGATATAAGATCCTGGTCACCACTAGCTGAGAAGTACATTGTTCAGGAAAAATAAAACATTATCTTACATTTCTATAACACCCTTCACACTTAAGGCTTCCAAAGTCCTTTACAAGCCGGCATACAAGGAACACTTCATTCACAAGCGCAAGTCTAGGCAATCCTGCAAAACCTATAGCCCTGCAAGATGGTAGGAGCAGGGGAGCTCTAACCCAGTTAATGGTAGAAATGCTAGCATGTTTACTGGTCTTGCTCTAGTGACACATTTCTTGGATTACAAGCTCCTCTGTGTTTATGCAGCTCTGTAGAGATAATAACTAGAGCTCCCTAGCAGCTGTGCGTTTCTGGTGTCCTGGCTGTGAGAATCCTCTCCCAACTACCAAGCCCTTATTAAATAGGAATAGTGTTCTTCCTCTAACTCCCCACACTAGCTTCTGAAGGAGACATTGTCTCCAAAATTATGCTTCTGTTTTCGCTTGGTCCCTCTAGACATTTCATGGTTTGATGTTCCCATCAAGTCTTTAGGGTTTAAAAACAGAACAGAAGTGAACTATATAAACCCACTATAGGCTGCTGGCCCGTGTTGCAGTTCATGAAGGACTCGCTGTCACATCTAGAGTCCTATAGGGTACCATTTTATTCTTCATACATAAAACGTAGCCAAATCACCACAACAAATCAGTTCTCCTGCCCACCATGGGCTGCAGCTGCCAGACTCTTTCCCCCTGCACTTTCCTCAGTGCTGAAAGGAGTCTGCTTTTATCAGCTCCTTTCAGGAGATAAACTTGACTGGCCTCTCAGCTTTTATCTCCTGAAAGGAGCTGAGAGCTTTCAGACTTTTGTAGACCAGACCCCGTCCCAACTGTGCCTGATAATCAACCAAAGGTCCATCTAGCCCAGTATCCTGTCTTCTGACAGTGGCCAATGTCAGATGCTTCAGAGGGTTTTGAAAGTAAACGTCAAGCCTGGCAATTTTTTAATTTAAATATGACCGAATTCTGGGTTTTTTTAAGGTAAAATTCCCATTGACTCCAATGAGAACAAGACTAAGTCCTTATACTGGAATGTATCTAACCATTAAACCTTTATAAGGTTATACTGAGCAAAACAAATGGAGTTTCCTCTGAATTTGAAAAACTAAACATTTGCATATACTTCTTTGTATGGGCTGATGCCATTTGACTTTCAGTTGACTTTCTTTCAGTTTCTTTCCAAAAGAAAGAACACAACAAAGGCAATATAAAATACATATGTACATAGTACACAGTCATCTCTCTCCTATAATCATTAATAGTCCTATTCAACACAGACTTTTTCTGGCTATCATAGATGGGCGGGTTGAGTATTTCAGCATCAATTTCTCTCTAAACTGCATCGCTTATGATATATCAAAATTCTTTTATCTCTGAAATATTTAGACATAATGAGGTTACTGACACACAAAGTGACCACTTAAGAATGACCCCTACTTTTCTTAAAAACATTTATACCCTTACCATCATTTTTATTTAAGAATACCATTATCTGTATGGTGTTTTAGATACACTATAGATACTATGAAACCTTTAAAAACACAAACTTATTCCACTGAGCAGTGCCTAAAGGAAAAAAGTGTGTGAATGCAAGCGATTCTGTGATAAGTAAAAACAATGATCTTGGTTAAAGCGTGTGAATGGATTTGCTGCGCATTTTTTCCATCAAAGTGAAAAATAAACTATGAAGGTCCACTTCCTTAAAAGTATATTATTGTTTCACCTTATTGCGCCATATCATCTGGGCAGGATTGAAGGAAAGAGGGGCATACTGAGAAGGATTCAAGATCAGTTCTCAAAATGCAAATTCTGGTACCCTACTTTACAAGTAGACAGCCAACAATCCGTTATCTCTGCCAGAGTCTTGCTGGCTTGTGTTTTGCTGTAGATAACAATTAGACCTATGATTTACTTGAATTGTTTTACATCACTCCTGTTCCTGGGACATACCATCTAGTTTGGTTGCAAAAGCTGTCAGCTAAAGTTCCTAATGGTCAGCCACAGAAGTGTAGGTACCAACCCTACCTCATCCTGACCTTTGAGTGATAAAGACCTATATATCTATGCACTGACCATAAGCACCCATAAAGAATTAAGACAATATAACGTGTTAATCTCTGGTCTATGTTTGCTTTCTTAGTGTCTTGTGAGCTATTGACAGCATCGTGGATTAACAGAAAACAGATTTCTCCATCTTGTTCTTCTATCCAGAACATTCCGCTCACTCAACTAGATTTGAATCTATTTTTTTTTCTTTAAATGAACCAGTCCCCTACTGCTTTTCTTGCAAATTTCACATTCTGAACCTTTAATTAAAGGTAAAATAAACACAATAAATTGCCCTTCAAACTATTCATTTTTACATATATTACTGTGAATACACTGGTTTCTTAAATGCCATGGCTTTATTGCAATTAATACCTGCTTTCTGGTAGTATTGTTTCCAATGGGTTAACCTGTACCATTCTGTTATAGAAAAAATGTGTTAAAGATAGTAGATAATACTTATACCTTATATAATGCTTTTTTTCCCAAAGAGCTCAAAGTACTTTAGAAGGAGGGTAAATATCATTATCCCCATCTTACATATGAGGAAACTGAGACAAGGGAGGATGAAATGGCTATCCAAGGTCACACAGCTCAGGGACAAATCTGGGGACATAGAACCTAAGTCTCTTGAGTCCAGTCTAGTGCAATAGCCATTGTGTCACAATCAGGACCAGTGCCAGGGGCTCCAAGGGCATGCTTGGGGCGACAAGCCATGGGGGGCGGCCTGACGTTCATCATGAGGGCGGCAGTCAGACTGTCTTCGGCTGCATGCCTGCAGGAGGTCCGTGGCTGCCACAGATTCTTCGGCATTCCAGCCGCACGGCCCATTGACCTCCCGCAGGAATGCCGAATCCTTGGTACACTAGACCACCCGCAGGCGTGCTGCAGAACTTCCACGCTTGGGGCGGCAAAAACTTTAGAGCCGCCCCTGGTCACAATGCCTCCCTGTAAGAGGTAGTTGTCTTGACTCAGCAGATAAAAATAAAAATAAAATCATCATACTTATTTTTTTAAAAGACAGTCTTTCATCAGCTTACAAAGGAAGAAGCACTGCATGCTTTACTCTCTCTGAGTTGCATATCTGAATTTAACTTAAGGGCAGCCAGGGGCCAGTTTGTAGAATTCCACTGATCACATCTGTCCACCCTCTGTATGTGGTTAAATACAAAACAAACAATCTCTGCTTCAATTATGCACCCAGACAACAATACTATAAAGCAGTGCAGCTCCACAAATGATGTTCATTTTGAGGGATGGCCCAGTAATCAGATCACAACAAATCCAACAAAATCAAATGAGGAAAGACTATTTAATAGTTTCAAACAACAGCAAATAGTGTATATACTGCCACTTATCCACAAAAATGCCTCAAAGCTACAAACTAGACTGGGCCTGATACCAGAAGCACATGGTGGGGAGCAGTTGGAGGGAGATGGCTGATGTAATTAGTCTTTTGCCTTGCTTATTCTATTATAGTATATTCTATATATTATTTTAGGGTAAGTTTTTCAAAAGTGCCTAAGAGTTAGGGGCACAAGTCCCACGAGGAGTCAATGGGATTTAGTGTTCCTAACTTCCTTTGGTATTTTTTGAAAATCCACCCTTAAACAAAAATGTGTTTGTTTAAACCCTATGGACATAAATAGACTTTTGAGACGTTCAGCTGAAAAGTTACTGTTGGTTTCTTGAAGGTATGAATAATTCACTATTTTCAGTGTGGTGTTTTATTAATTTCTAAAAGTAAATGCCTCCAAACCCACATTTGTTGACCTGGGACTGGCACTTGGCATGAGCAGCATATTAGATGCTTCATGTTAGGACATAGGAAGAGAAGCATTAAGGAACAAACTGGAATAGAGTATTTTCCTTTTTATTTATCACCTTAGTTCAATAAAAACATGCCAAATAATACTCATCTGCCAAAAATTTGAAGCAAAATGCTGGCTGTGTCTATCCATGGGCAGGCAAGAGAGGCAAATAACTGTAATACTGACCTAAGCATTCCCTGGTCCATTAGCTCCTAGACTAGTTAGCATGCCCAACAGCGCTCCTTGTCTATAAAGAAGCATAGCCAGCCACGATGGAGAAATAGCCAATTCCCACATCACACCTGCTGGTATTCAGCAGTAAGCTCTTGAGAAGTGCACAATGGTCTTTTCAACAACTGGGACAGAGAAGACTGTTGGACCACTCGTGCAAGTAATGTTATACATATGTCAATATTTGTAAGATCAGGACCAAAGTCATTAGTCTTGATGGCTCTGAATTCAGCTATGCAAAATCAGCTGATTGGCTTAGACCAGTTCCTAAATCACTAAGATGACAGAAAGTGGCCCACTCGGTGACAGAGTCTCAGCATGCAAGTGAAGGAATGAATGAGCACGTAGAGTGAAATACCCTTCCAGCTCAGGATTAGACGTACGCTGGTGAAACAATGGGAGGAAGTTTAAATTGCCACTACTGATACCATGCCAGGTTTTAGGTAAATAGAGGAGTTGTAAGAAAGCACAAAGCTTTGTGTAATGTATAGGAAAGAAAATGTTCTTAAATGTTTTTTAAGAAACCTAGAACAATTAGCAATATATAGTAATGTGATATGTATTCAGTGACTCGATCCAAACCACACATCTTCCTCTTGTTGGTCACCTCTAAAAAGCACTATGCCTACACTAAAGACCTTACAGCTGTACCAATGCACCTGTGTAAGATCTCTCATGTAGCCACTCTCTGCCAATGGGAGAGCTCTCCCTTTGACATAATTTGTGACATTACACTCTATATTCTTTAGGAAAAAATGCTTATGATATTGTTATGATATAACTGAGATATGCTCTATGCAAGATTAGTCATGTAAGATATCATTGGAAAGGTTATGATTTACTGAATGTGATTATCCCATATGTATCCATGTATCATTTCTGTATCTAAAGTTAGAATTATTAACTATGTAACAATTACAACTGGGTATGTATTTGGAAGACACCCACCAAACAACAGGCCATCAGATTTGATGGGCAATCAGGAAGAAACAACAAAACTGTGAAGATATTCATCTCTCTCCTCCCTGGGAGGCGTCCTGGGATGTAACTGTGACACTAGTAGGTCAGGTGGTCTTGCCACCAGGTACTAAACATTATCTTGGACTTCTTGTAACTTTCCACTAAAAAGAAACAGGGGTCAGGTTTGGGAAACAAAGGATTCCCACCTTATGTAAATCTTATTTAAGGTTGGTGAGGAAGGCAAACAGGACTTTCTACTCCATTGCCTACCCAAGAAGAAGGACTGGTGAAAGAACCTGAAGGGGCAAAGTAACTAACCTGAAGGGAAAGGCAGAGGAGAGTCCAGACTGACACAGAGGTCCAGTCTGCAGGAAGAAATAACCGGAACTCTGAGCTACAGAAACTCTGCATCCTGCCTAAATTCAACCTTTAAGGTGAGAAATTACATTTTGTAGCCTGTTTCTTTAGTGAATCATGCTTATTTTGCATATTTTGTTTTATTTGCTTAGTAATCTGTTTTGTTCTGTTTGCTATCTCCTTAACCACTTGCAATCTACTCTTTCTAGTTAATAAGTTTGTTTAGTTGAAGTTGTGCATATCTTCCTCCACATTGCGGGAGGGGGCAAATTTTTTGAGCTTACGTTGTACAGATTTCTCTACAGTGCAAGACAATATACCTTTAGGTCTGCACTCCAAGGGAGGTGGACACCTGAGTGTTGAGGTAAGTCCCTTAAGCTGAATTGTCCCAGAGCTGATCTCAGTGTCTGTGTCTTTCTGCAGCGTGATGTGATCCTGCCTGGGCGCGAGAGGAGGCTAAAAAGCCTGGCTCAGCAAAAAAGGTTAAAGGGGCCATGCTGGCAGAAAAGGCGGACCCCATGTTATCTGAGTACATCAGGTAGCATCTTCAAGGGAGGCAACCCATCATAAAGATCTCTCATGTAGCCACTCTCTGCCAGTAGGAGAGCTCCCTCCTGTTGACACAATTAAACCACACCCAAATGAGCTGTGATAGTTAAAGTGCAGCGCACATTATCACTTATGCTGGCAAAACTTGTGTCTCTCGGGATGTGTTTTCTCTGACCCCTGAGTGACATAAGTTTTACCAACATAAGTGGTAGTGTAGATGTGACCTTATTAGTCTGTGCTTAGTCTCAAGCAACACTGGATAATCACTTTCCTCCCACAACATTCGTTGTGCGTGCCTATTGTTCTGATATTATACAAAAATGGAGCCAGTCAGCAGAAGGATTACATACTTCACAAAGCAACACACAGCAGCAGTGCCAAGTTACTATCTCAAGGCATGTGTGGAGTCAAATAGTTTAGAAGTAGCAGTAACATTTTCCATTAAACTTGTCAAAAGAAATCTTTCCTATGAATGTATATAGACCTTGCATATGAATGAAGAGATTTGCTTTCAAACACTGCCAGATAGATTCAAAACTAATTCAACTCTTGACCTAAAAACAGCAAGATCAGTTCCAATAATTTTTTCCCGTTTCAATAATCATTAAATCCGCTCTAGCATGCTGTGATTTTGCCTGTCATGAATATGGTACAATAAGCTGTATGAAAATTAATAGACAATGGAAAATGTTATTTCTGTTGGCTCAGATTTCGCTTTTGTAGGGATAAATTGAACTATTCTTTCTCCAAACTTACAGGTCTCACAGTTGACTGGCCTGTTCATGGCCAACTGATATGGATGTTTTACTGGAAAACAACAGAGTAAGCGCACAGAAGGAACTTGCATGAATACTTAATCAACTTGTGCATTGCAAACATATGTTCAGCGATTTCAGATTCCAGTGAACAGACAAAAAGTGCACCAATCACGTTTGTCATTCGCTTGTAATATTGCTGAATCTGTCTGCACAGTGCAATGTACTTGTATTGCATAGTAAATATGTTCTGAAAATGACTGGATAACATTGTAAATAGCAAGTATCTGGTCTGGAATGGGTATGGGAAGTCACTGTGTGAAGAGACCACCTAAATGCAACCTCCTCCACAAAGTGAAAAGAGAGAAGAGCAGTCAAGTGGGTGCAAAATGGTGCAGAAGAAGGTTGAAATTCCCATGAGTGGGAAGCATTCTCCCCTTTTCCAAGGAACAAATCCTTTGGGCTGTGAAGGTTTTTTTTTTGGGGGGGGGGGGAGGGGAGGGGACTAAGGAATAGCCCTGTATGTTGAATGCATCCCAAGGAACCCAAATTTTTAAGCAGCTGCCTCACACTGCCTGGCTCCGGATTCCCACCTCTGACCTGGCCCGTGGGTGGGGAGAGATGGGGGGAGGTGTGGCACTGCCCCCAGGACTCCCGGGCTCTTGAACTGCAGTCAAGGGGATGCCTTCCATATCCCCAACTCTTTCATAGGCTCAGGGCTTCAGCCCCACGGGGGACACTAGGGATTGAGGCTTCAGCCCTTCACCTCCTGGCTTCTGCCCCCCCCCATGGGACGCTGGCCATCGGGGCTTCAGCTCCATGGAGGGCCCTAGGGTTCAGGCTCTGGGTTTCAGTCATGGGGCTGCAGCCCCCTTGAAAGGACTTGCAGCCCCCCAGCTGGCTGCAGAACCCTGGTTGAGCACCGCTGTTCTAGGGGTTCTAGAAAATGTCCTTACCTCCCCTTACTCAATTTAAAAGTATCAACATGATATTTCAAGTCTGGTTAAATTAAAGGGACTCAAGGGCTGAGAATCTTTGTGCCAACCATCAGTCTAGCATGTTAGATCTGAGTTACCGTATCAGCTCCTGTGGGGAAGAGGCTCTGTTACAAAAACTCCAGCAGACACTAAACTAAGTATAGCTTAGCTGAAGTCGATGTATTTAGATCGACTTCATGGCACTGAGTCAACTGCTGCCGCTCCCCCATTGACTCCGCCTGGTCTCTCATGACGATGGAATACCGGCGTCGACAGGAAAGCGCTTGGCGATCAATTATATCGACCCCCCAATAGATCGATCACTACTCACCAATCCGGATAATCTAAATTGTCTATTGTCTCACAGACTGTGGCACAATAACTCACCACATGAAGCTCCATAGTTTATACAGTCACTGGCGCTCATGGAAGTAAGTAAAGGGAATTAGGGCCTGATCCAAAGGACAGTGAAGTCAGTGAACCCCTTGCTACCTCCCCTGTTCCCTAGAGACTTCAATGGGACTATTCAGGTGTTTCATGTTAGGCACATATTTATGTACTTGTCTTGGTTCAAGGTGGGCTGCTCAGCACCATGCAGATTCAAGCCCTGAATGAACCGGGTGGTACTGATTTTCCTGCAACCTACCATTATTCTTGCTCTTTGCAGAAATATTTATTTCTTGTATATATTGAAGTCTGGATTTAAATTAAATTAACATTAAAAACCATTTAAATGTATTACATAATATGCTGTTGCTTTAGAATGGTTAAATATTTTTGGATAGCATACTTGGCAGTCTATAGACCTTTTACATTTTTTTTCATTTATTAAAAAGTGGATATATAATGTTACCATAGAATAGCAGGAAGACATTCAGGTAAAATCACAACTCAAATGGACTTTCACTGCACGATAGTCTTTGCCTTGACCATGGTATTTATATTATTACCTATATTTAGAATGAGAAATGCCACACTTGCCATGGTAAGTTTAACTACCACAAGAGCTGAATATCTAGTTTCTAAATGGATCAACAGTACTCACAATATTCTTTTTGCAAAATCTGAGCATGTACTTTACACTACAAGCTATACTGGGGTTCTCAAACTTCATTGCACCTCAACCCCTTTCTGACAATAAAGTTACGACATGACTCCGGTTGGGGGGGGGGAAGGGAGCTGCAACCTGAGCCACTCCCCTCCACCCCCCACGTGGGGTGGCTTTCAGGCTTCAGCACTGGATCCCAGCAAGTCGAATGCTGGCTCTGGTGACCCCATTAAAATGGGGTCCTGGCCCACAGTTTGAGAATCACTGATACTTGTAGTGCTTAGATGTCCTAGTCATTGATCAGGGCCCCAATAGGCTAGGTACTAGCTAAACACAAAGATAAATGATTTCTATTCCAAAACGTTGCAAAGAAAAGTATACTAACAAATAGAGCAGAGCTTTCCAAACTGTGTGTCGCGACACATTAGTGTGTCGGCGGCAGTGTGTAGGTGTGTCGCGCGGAGCTCCCTTACTTGCGTCTGCTTCCCTTGGCCCCTCCCCCGGAACTTCCTAAAGCAGCTAATGTTAAAGCAGCTAAAAGCACTACCCGGCCAAAACTGCTGGAAACCTGCTGCTGCTGCTGCTGCCGGCTTGGCCAGTGCCGGCCAGCAGAAGGGGGCGGGAGGGGGCAGAAAGCCAGTCGGGGGAAGGAGGATTGCACCTTGGCAGGAGAGCTCTGTGGGCCTTGCCTGCAGGTACCGGGAGGGGGAGGAGCCCAGAGAGCCTCCCCCCACCCCGCAACCTGGCTCTGTGCCCCCACAAGGCTCCCCCGGCTTCCCCTTGTTGCCCCCTTACACCTTCTCCCTGGGAGCAGAGCATCCCTTCTCTTCAGTTCTGTGCAGCAACATGCTGCCTCCGTTGCTGCAGGGTCCTAGCGCCCTCCTGCTTCTGCTGCCTGTGATGGGGGTGAGTGAGTGTGCTGCTGCTGAGGGGTGGGGGCAGGAAAGGAGGAAGCTGACCCAGAGCTTGCTGCTGCTGGAAGGGAAAGGGCTGGGGGGGAGTCCTCCTCTCTGGCTCCAGTCCCAGAGCAGCCTGCCTGCACCCATCCCAAACTCATCCTCAGCCTGCCCTACCCCAGAGCCCACACCCCAGCAAGAGCTTATCCCCCCGCACCCCAATCCTCTTATTCCACCAAATATTGAAAAGCTGTGTTCATCCCATCAACCTCATACATCCCATTAAAATGGTAAGTAATTGGTGTTATTCAACTTTTAATTCTTGCACATATTTACATACTGTTACTCATAAACGACAACAATGTATGTTATTATCTTACAAATCATATATTTTTTAAAAATATAAATGAAAGGTTTTCATGAGATATGCTGTGTCCCCATACATTTCGTTATTACAATTTATGTGTGTGTCCGTATCTCTTATAACGGGTTAGTTTAACCTCCGGTTTGCTAGTAAAACTGAATTAAAATCCACGGAAAATTTTAATTGTATATTTTCATAGAGGACTTAATCAATATTTGCAATCAATTCAACTGGATTTTCTGTTAAGAGTTTGAGTGTCTGATAAATACCTGTTAATTGGACCTATGAGGAGTCAGACAAACGCTCTCAAAACAGTGTACTTTTCACCTGAGTTAATTATTATTTGTTTAGTGTCTACAATGTACTCATGTTATACAATCATAAATATAACAACAGGCTCTGCACTGAAGAGGATGCAATCAAAAAAAGAGAGACACAAAGATTATATTCACTGGGAAATGCAGAGGTGGATTGTTTAAAGTTACATAAATATCCAAGGTAACAAAGTCCTATGGCACCTTAAAGACTAACTATAAAGTTTTGAAGCATAAGCTTTCGTGGGGCTTGCATCCGATGAAGTGGGTATTAGCCCACGAAAGCTTATGCTTCAAAACTTTATAGTTAGTCTTTAAGGTGCCACAGGACTTTGTTACCTCTGCTATTCCAAACTAATATGGCTACCTCTCTGATTCTTGATAAATATCCAAGACTCATATCACATTAAGTGATGGATGGCAGATTATAGTCAGTGATGCAATTCTGATTCAGAAATACTATACACTATGGGATTTAGTATAAGGTTGTTTCAGAAATTTAAGTCCAAGTGTGATGATAACCTGTACCTCATTTAAGTTTGAACAATTCTCCAGATGATACACTTTGACTAATGTACTTTAAGATAAATGATGGCTTAAATGCATTTTGGCTTTCTACCAACCTTTTGTCCAAGCAGAAATCTATTCTTTTGGTTTTTGGATGGGAAACTTTAAAGCACATATTTTGTATTCATATATTCATATTTTTTTAATTTTTAATGAGGGGCATTTTGGAGTCTTATGAAATGCATATTTAAATAACATTTTTCCCAAATGAAGTTGAGTTTTTAGTTAGATGTTGTTAAGACTATTGGCAGCAGTCTCCAACTTTTTGTGGTTTTGGAACAATAGGAGAATTTTCAAAGTATTGGTCAGTTTAACAGTGATCTGAGATTTACTATGGAACAACTTTAAAATGAGCACTCATAAAACAAAGTTACAGAAAGAAAGATGGGAACTCATGTGTTTGATTCTACAAAATGCCCTGATGCATAAAATGATGTCAGTTGATTAGCTCTCAAGATATGGACAAGTTGGAAAGAGTACAGAGGAGAGCTACAAAAACGATAAAAGATTTAGAAAGCATGACCTATGATGAATGGCTTAAAAATGGGCGTGTTTAGTCTTGAGAAAAGAAGACCATGGGAGAACATCAGTCTTCAAATATGGTAATGACTGTTAAAAAGGACAGTGATCAATTATTCTCTATATCCACTGAAGATAGGGAAAAGAAATAAATAGCTTAATATGCAGCAAAGGGAGATTTAGGTTAGATAGTTCAAAAAACTTTCTAACTTTAACAGTAGTTAAATTCTGCAATAGGCTTCTAAGGGAGGTTGTGGAATCCCTGTCATTGGAGGTTTTAAGAACACGTTAGACAAACACCTGTCAGGGATGGCCTAGATATACTTGGTCCTGCCTTAACATAAGTCTCTGGACTTGATGACCTCACACAGGGCCGGCGACAGGGTGGTACAACGGTTACAGCTGTACCGGGCCCCAGACTTCAGGGGGGCTCCCTGAAGTCCGGGGCCGGTACTCAGTTGTACCCGTTGTCGCCGGGGCTGTGAGCGAGGCGCGGCTCGGGCAGCCGCTGCCGCGCTCACCAGCCCCCTCCCCCGGCACCCAGCAGCCTCCTCCGCCCCCCTTTGCTTCTCCCGGCCGGCCACGCGGCCGCAGCACATGCAGGGGTTGGGGCCCGCGGGAGGTAGGAGACCGGCGGGGGGGGCGCGGGAGGCAGGAAATCGGCTGGGGGGGCGCGGGAGATCGGCCGGGGGGGGCCGCGGGAGGCAGGAGATCGGCCGGGGGGGGTGCGGGAGGCAAGAGACCGGCGGGGGAGGGCCTCGGGCAGCGGGAGATTGGACGGGGGGGCGCGGGAGGCAGGAGACCGGCTGGGGGGGCCTTGGGAGATCGGCCGGGGGGGGTGCGGGAGGCAAGAGACCGGCGGGGGAGGGCCTCGGGCAGCGGGAGATTGGACGGGGGGGCGCGGGAGGCAGGAGACCGGCTGGGGGGGCCTTGGGAGATCGGCCGGGGGGGGCCACGGGAGACCGGCCGGGGGGGGGGCGCGGGAGATCGGCCGGAGGGGGGGCCGTGGGAGATCGGCCGGAGGGGGGGGGGGCGTGGGAGGCAGGAGAGGGGGGGGAGCGCGGGCGGCGGGAGACTGGCCGGGGGCGGAGGGGCCGGGGGCGGTGGGAGATCGGCCGGGGGGGGCCGCGGGCGGCGGGAGATCGGCTGGGGGGGGGGGGCCCGCGGGCGGCGGGAGACTGGCGGGGGGGCCCCGCGGGCGGCGGGAGACCGGGGGGGGCCCCGTACGGTCTGCCGTACGATGCCCCAAAATTCCTGTCGCTAGCCCTGACCTCACAAGGTCCCTTCCGGCCCTACATTTTGATGAGTCTCTTTTTCTAATTAAATTAATATTCTTACAATTTTGCTAACTTAATTAGTTTCAATTAGTTTGCTTTAGTTAAAACACATTAGAAATGCTATTCAAATGTGAATAAAACTTCCTGTGTGAAGTTTGTATAAAACAGTATGATTTAAGTCAATAAAGTCTTTGTTGCAAGTCTATGCTTTGCAATGATCAGAAGACACAGTGTTTCATCTGAGAAGCAGTTCCTTCATGCACTGCCTATGAACCTAGATCGGGGTGGGCAAACTACGGCTCACAGACTCCTCCTAACCGGAGCTCCGGCTGGGGAGGCTGCTCTGGCCCCTCCCCCGCTATCCTCCCCTCCCGCAGCTTCCGTGCACCATGCAAGCAGACCTCTGGAGGGTGGGGCTGCATGACAGCGTGTCTGGCTCCAGGGCCAGACACCCTGTTCTGAGCGGCGGTGTGGTAAGGGGTCTGGGGCCGGGTGGTTGGATAAGGGGCAAAGGGTCTCAGGGGGCGGTCAGGGGATGGGGAACTGGGCCGTTGGATAGGGGGTGGGAGTCCCAGGGGGCCTGTCAGGGGGTAGGGCTTGGGCTTGGGTCAGTAAGGGGATAGGGATCACGGGGGTTGGATAGGGCGTGGGGTCTTGGGGAATGGTTAAGGACAGGGAGTCTCTGGAGGGGATAGTCAGGGGACAAGGAGTAGTGAGGCTTAGCTAGGGGGTGGAGTCCCAGGGAGGTTAGGGTGGGAAAGGTCTCAGGAGGGGGAAGTCAGGGGACAAAGAGCGGGGGGGCTTAGATAGGGGTGGGGTCGCAGGGGAGCAGTTGGGGAGGGTCTCTGGAGGGGGTGATCAGGGGACAAGGAGTGGGGTGGTTGGATGAGTCGGTGGTTCTGAGGGGGCAGTCAGGGAGCAGGAAGTGGGTGGGAGTCGGACAGGGGATGGGGCCAGGCTGTTTGGGGAGGCACTGCTTTCCCTACTAGGCCTGCCACACAATTTTGAACCCTAATGTGGTCCTGGGCCAAAATGTTTTCCCACCCCTGACCTAGGCGATCCAAGTACATGCACAATAACAAAAGCTCCAGTTCTGAGTATCCATAAACTTAAAGATCTGATCTTCTTCCAAATTTCACAGTTCAGGCCCATCTATGCTTTAAATGCAACTCTAGCACATTTTCAGTTTGGGCCCAATTTGCATGTAAAATTTCCATTGGCCAGTGTTTGGAAGGATGACAGGAACAGGTTAAGTTTGCAGTTAGGAGGGAGAAGCCTTTGGTGTGGCTTCTTGAAATCTGTCTTTTGTAGTTAATTGTGATTAATATGCTGTACACTGATAATTCTCAGGCACATTGATAACTCTTGGACTCTATCCCACAAAATGTCTACCTGCTATAAAGCAACAGCAGATTCAGAAAGCTTTCCATTGTTCCCCTAGAGAATACTTTTCTTCTTCTATATTTTGTTGCCTCTTTATCTGCTATAACTGCAGTAACAACATTCCAAGATGTAAAAGTATTCATCATTGTTTGAGAACATGTAGCTCTGTTTCTGGCTAGCTGATACAAATCTTGTATGCAGCTAGTTCATATTTCCAAGATGTGGCACATTCCTAAATGATGGCTAGAATGTGATTGCCCTGGTCACACTTCCAAAAACCTAATGAGTGTGGAATAAATACAAAAAGAAGTTAAACCAATACTTCACCAGTGACAGGTGAAGCTGCTGCATTACAGTCAGCTTTGAATTTCTTTATATAAAATGACTTCAGTGTGATTGAGATGGTGGTGTCTTCTGTTACCATCAGAAATACCTTTGATATACGGAGACCTCTTCCCCTTTTATCCCCCCCGGGGATAAAATTCATCCATTAATGCAAAGGCTGTGGCATAGGAATAGGAAATACCCCCAAAATACTACAAACAGGTTCAATACTATGGCCTAGTAAATGCAGACTTTAAAAAAAAATGGCTAAGAAACTGAAGGCAGGTAAGATAGATATTTTTTTCTGATTAAATTGACCAGTTAATTCTCTTAAATCGAATTTCCTTATTCTTTTCCCTGGATAGTTGGTAACTCAAAATTTAACTGGTTCCCAATACCATTAAGCTTGTCCTTTTCTAATAAAACTGGTAACAAGGAATAGAGTCTGAAGCTGAGGAAAGCTAAATGGAAAACACATCCTTTTCCATGTGTGCAAAAGTCTCCAGCCCATTCAAGCTAGATGTACCGTAAAGGAAAGTTCAAAATATTACTGCTTAATTTGCTTAATGTACAAACAACAAAAATAGGTGCTTGCAAATCCCTGATCCCATATTTCAAGCAGGCTTAGCTTTGTACTGCTAGTTCCTTAGGGGAAGGAGAGATCTCTAAAAAACTCAATCCAGTTTCACTCATGTACTGCATTAAGTCAGTGATGTAAGGATCAGCAGGACTTGAACCTGCAGGGTTACTAGGCAATAGGGTGACCAGATGTCCCAATTTTATAGGGACAGTCCTGATTTTTGGGTCTTTTTCTTATATAGGCTCCTATTACCTCCCACCCCCAGTTCCGATTTTTCACACTTGCTGTCTGGTCACCCTACTAGGCAACCAACATCCCTGGCTCAGCTCTTCTGCAGGGATCAGAGACATAGCTAACCAAAGAGAGCCACTTGCAAAGACTTGAAGATATTGGAATGAAATATGTGAGAGGGGTGTTTGGGTACACCACATGCAAAACTAGGTCATCGGGAGTGAAACCAACCTCTGCAGTATCAGAGAAGCCGCAGGAGAGGAGGCTGAAATGGTATGGGCATGTACGAAGGGAGGCATTTGAGACTGGAGTTTGTGGACAAAAAACAGGACAACAGCCAAAAAAAAGTGGTGGTTAGACTGCATACAGGAGGAAGGAGTGGATATGGAGAAAGCATTGTACCAGCAAGCCTGGAAAAGACTGATCTGGCAACCCAACCCCAGCTAACTGGAAAAAGGGGAAAAAGAAATACAGGAAATCTTAACTGCTGTGCTACCCAAGGTAAGCATAACTAAATAAACCTCCTGTTACAAACTCTACAACTAAGAAGTCTTTATATTTTATGGTAATTAAAATTCTTGTGGTTTGGGATACTTGATACCATATATCCAAAAATCTCTTCCCCTTAATTTCCTAATTTCCTCATTCCGATTTTCTTTCCTTTATGTGGGGTTTTTTGTTTTGTTTTTGTTTTGTTTTGTCACTAGCAGTCTTAAAGCCTCATTTTATTGTGGCACATACTTTCGTGAAAGTTTAACACAGAACACATGCTAACTTTTAGACCCCTTGAGAACTCTGAAATGAGCTAGGGATTTCAACTGCAATCCATTCACTTCAAGGTTCAAGAAACACAAAGAATTCACATCAGTATAAAAAGTTTTATGAATGAATGTTTTTCCCAGCTCACTTTTATTATGGAAGTTCATATTGTGGCAAACTTCTTTCAGTTCTATATTCAGTTTATGAACAGGAGAATTATAAGCTCTTAGCACAGAGATACACTGACGTAGGTCTGACATGGTGATTGGGAAGTGAAAGAATTTCTTTCATACTTGATCAATGGCAATAAATGTTTTATGTTTGGGGCTAAAATGCCACCATATTCCCACTTGAACCAGAGAAATTATGATTTGAAAACTCTATAAAGGATTTAAAGAAAAGCACTTAGAACAGATTTCTAGAAACACTTAGTCCAAGTAAATCTGTTAAAGGTAGGGGTTTAGAAAGACACTGTTTAATCAGTAGGCAATAGGGTTTCCATTTATAAAATGGCCTCTATTTATAGGAAGGAAGGGAGTGCCAACTCCAGTTAACACACTGGGGGATGCAGTTACAGTGTCATTAAAACTTACTCTCTACTCAGACAGACCCATTTCAGTTTAAATGAAAAGGCATTAAATCAGAACAAAATAAAAATGAAGATTTAAAATGAAGGGGCACCTTGCAAGGGAAATAACTAGCTTGGCTCCTGCAATCACAAACAGTGAAGCTGCTGAGCAGGAGCTAAACTCCCAGCTGTAATCAACACAGTCAGTCAAATTATGAAAAAGTCAGGCCTCTTTGTGCTACTGAAAGAGTCTCTGAAAAATCTGAGCTTCATGCTGAAGTTCATGGGAAATCCCACCTAGCCACCCATTTCCTAAAACGAATGTAAAAACAAACAGAAGACGTGAAAAATTATGTTTACAAAAATATGGCAGCATCCTGATTTTTACATGCTTTGGGCAAAATTCTGGGCTTGATCTGGCACACCCATGTGTATAGAACTCCCACAGAAGTCAATGGAAGTGCTATGTTCTGAGGATTTGCAGGATTGAGCACAGAGGCTCTGGGGAATCATATTCCCTGCAGGGCTCCCATGCAGGAAGCAACCAAAATTTGTCAGCCTGAGGTCCCAGATCTGAAAAAAGGTGAGGCCAGGAAGGAGAGCAGTCCAAGTGCTAGACAATCACATGACTCCCCCTCATGCTCCACACCAGCTACTGCTAGGACAGGCTGTAGGGCACAAGGGAAGTACATGCTACATTTTTTCCAAATGTATTGCAGAGGGTGCTGGTGAGCATACTTCTCCCAGAACCCATGGAAGCAGCCTGTCTGCACCTGGCTTCACGGGTAGAGTGCTCAACACAATCCACTCTGACCCCAGGGCACCATTTCTATCTATGCGGCTCAGGCTCTAAGACACTTCTCCAAGAGAAATCCCAACCCTTTTGCTTGATGCATGTGCATACCACATTAGAGAGAGCATTAATATTCTGTGCAGACATAAGAAAAAACATAATTCCAGCAGAACTTCCCTAACCTGTAGTGGCACGGTCTTCTACCGCACGATTCTTCTGGAAAAAAAGTAGCCTTTGCAGGTGCATTTTTCCTTTTCTGAACACTGCATTCCCAATGCCTTGCTTAGAAAATTTCAGCATGCCTGTGGGCGGTCCCTGGATGTTATAAATAAGCTACCCAGTTTAAATAGGAGATCTTGTAAAATATAGAGAGCAAACAACAAATGTGTGTGAATTAATAATCCTGTAATCCTCCTCCAATACTATGCTAATCTGGGGGGGGAAACAGCAGAGATAGGAAAAACAACAACAAAAGAAGGCTGTTTTCTGAAAAGTTGAATCCGTGTCTAGGGATTAGCAAGAACTAATCAGAGAATTACTCTATGCTGCTCTGCAGCTGGTCAGAGACACCAGCCCCACCCAAAGCCCAAGCACTACATGGCCCAAATGAACCAAAATTCAAATCTGCTGGAAGCAGGAGTAAGTCTGTTGGCCATAACAGAGCTTCAGCCACTTTAAACAGGCCTAAATTTAGCCCAATATGTTGAGCTAAAGATGCACTTGCCTTAGAGCTGAGGATGCTGCCAAGCAACCTACATTACAACAGCAGAAAACCTGTGTATTCCATTGATAGAACCTACAGGGAAAAGAGCAAGAAGATGACCTGAGTCATGATAAAACAGAACTATCCACTGTGGATGAAATTCAGAGGTGAAGGGAAAGGTGATTAAAGTTATGGACCTCAATGCATTGAAAGTCTCCCTATCAGGATGAATTGCATTTAACATGAGTATCCCTCCCTTCAGGTGCAGTTGTAAGGCTCCAAGGCTATATAACTCACATGACAACAGCTGGAAGAGATCATGTAACAAGGGAGAGGCAATTAACCCAAATGTGCAAGATTGGGGGCTAAGTTTAATTGCACAAACACACACATAAAAGTTACGCTGATTGGTTTATAATTCCCAGGATCCTCTATGTTTCTTTTTTTAAAGATGAGCACCGTGTTTGCCCTTCTATAGTCCTCCTGGACCTCTCCTGTCCTCCTTCCACCCTTGCCCAAATTTCTCTTCAGTAAGGCTCCCTGTGACATACCAGATAACTCTCACAGATATAAGCATCACCAATTTGCTTCATTTGTAAGGATCAAAAACTACTTCACTATCACATAACTACTCTGGTTTTGGGTGGGTACTTTGGGCAAATTCTATTTTTAGTTACACTAGCACATCCACATTAACTTCAGTGAGATTGCAGTGATGTAACCAAAAGCAGGATTTGGACCCACAGTTCCAAATCATTTATTAGTTTGGTTTGTCCCAAAATCTGGGGTCCAAATTGAGAAAATCAGGATCGAGTTTATGCCCTGTCCTGGCATTCAACTGTTTCATCTCATTTGGTTTGTTGAACTACATCTTCAATATACCTTTGGAGGGTGGTTAATTATTTATTTTCCCCTTACTTAAGATAACCAAGAAATCTGGGAACTGAGATCATCTGGAAAGAGATAGACACAAAGGAACAATTCATGAATCTATTTCAAACACAAGAAGTTACAGGATGACTCAACTGTAGGAATGGCAAGGAAATCCATTTCAAAGGAAATATACAAAAGCCACTTCAAAACTTGTGGCTAACTTTTTGAAAGTGATAGTAAGTCATAACTTTGTAAAATAAACACCAGAGACAGGGGCTACATGTTGTCAACTATTTTTTTAGAAGGCTGAGTATTTCTATTCATAAAGGATAAGCCCAGCACTAAGAAACTTCTTCTCAACTAGGGGGTAGAACAGAAGGTTTTCAATGCTACCTAAGCAAGTAAATGAGTAGTGACTCATTGAGTAATAACATGCGGTCATTTCTATATGTTGTGTTCAAAATATGCAGTTCTGTTTTCCATGACAGAACATATTTTATATAAGTACATTTGACTGTAATTTTAGTTCCATCTACAGGGTGAGCCCCACCAACATTTTCCCATTAGACATCAATTTGTTAGGAAGCTTTTCCTGTAGTCAGTAAATGATTTCATCTTCTTTACCCAAGGTCAGTCTTTTCATAATCATAGGACTCGAAGGGACCTCAAGAGGTCATGGCAGGACTAAGTATTATCTAGACTATCCCTGACAGGTATTTGTCTAACTTGCTCTTAAAAATTTCCAATGATGGAGATCCCACAACCTCCCTAGGCAATTTATTGCAGTGCTTAACCACCCCGACAGAAAGTTTTTCCTAATGTCCAACCTAAACCTCCCTTGCTGCAATTTAAGCGAATTGCTCCTTGTCCTATCCTCGGAAATTAAGAAGAATACTACTTCTCCCTCCTCCTTGTAACAACCTTTCACGTACTTGGAAACTGTACACTGAGTACATGGCAGAGCTGCCATAGTTCCAAAAAAGTTCTGATGTCCAAGTCCTGCTCTAATAGGGCCATTATGGTATAAAGCACATTTTTAAAATATATACGTATTTATTAATTGTTAAGAATTGACAGTGTGCTTGACAATGTATAAGATACAGATCAACATATGGGCCCTGTCCTGTGGTGCTTACAAACAATAACAAATGCATTGGAAGGTCTAGAAGAAAATTCTACATTAAAGTGAAGTGAGTGGGTTGTTTTTCAAACAATGGGTCCGTGACAGAATTTTTTGCTTTCTATCTACTGAAAATATAGTATTTGCAACTTCTTTATCATGAGCTGAAAAGTTATCTGCATAGCTTAGCCATTGGATATTTTTCTTTGCTTGTAATTCTAAGTTTTTTGTTTTGTTTTAAATAATGACTTCCTAAACCTCTAAGAGAATGTTTATGTTTATACTTCCTAAAAGCTTTCTGCTTAGTATAAAGTATCCCCCTATTTAACAACACTGATCTTTGTTGCCCTTTCACCTTTTGAGACTTAACCCGTATGAATTTCAATTTCAGCCTCTCAAATAGTTTCCTAAATATCTACTTGCTTGCAGGAGATTTCCCATGAACTATAGAATTTAAAACAAACACACCAAAAATTGGTTAGTTTTGCACTCCCTTAAAAAAAAATCACTTTTCCTGAAGAAAAGAAGAAGAAACCTTTTGTATACTTCCCTGTAGTTCTTATCCCAGTGAATAGTTCACATCTAATGATACTGGGATCACTTGATCTCAGTTTCTTCCCCCAGCATCTTATTTATCGTGTGTCCCTCTTTCAGCCTAACATTACAATAGTCTTTGACCATGCAGTCTATTTAACATCAGACAATAATCCACCATCCGTTTTCTCCTCCTTTAGATTCTGCTCTGTTATCCCACTCCATACCTAAATTAATTAATTCCCCCATTTCTTCTCTGTGAAAAAACATTGCCAGATTACTCTAACCATCTTAAAAATGTTCTCAAACTTTTAAATAATTTAAACTACATGAAAATTGATGTTATCTTATGGACAACCAGACACTCATGTTAAATATTAGATTAGACATTTTTAAATCAGCAGGTGCGGAGAACATGCATTCAAGAGTTTTCAAAGAGCTGGCTGAACATTCTGAACCATTAACGTTGACTTTAGTAAGTCTTGGAATATTGGCAAAGCTCCAGAAGACTGGAAGAAAGTTCATCTCATGCCAATATTTTAAAAGGATACATAGGATGACCCAAGTAATTACAGGCCTGTCAGCCTGACATGGATACTGGGAAAAATAATGGAACAAGCAATATGGGAATCAATTAATAAAGAATTAAATCAGAGTAATTAATGCCAATCAACATGAATTTATGGAAAGTAGATCTAAACTAATTTGATATATATATATTTTGATGAGTTCATTGGTTTAGTTGATCAAAGCAATCCTGTTGATGGAATATGCTTAGACTTCTTAAGGCATTTGACTTGATATCACATGACATTTTCATTTAGAAACTAGAACAATAAAAAAATCAACATAGCATATGGTAAGTGGAAAAAGCATCTGATTGGTATCAAAATGTAATTGTGAATGGGGAATCATTGGGGGGGAGGTTTTAGGGGGATCCCACAGGGATTGGTTCTTGGCACAATGTTAGTTAATATTTTAATCAGTGACCTAAAAAAACCAAAATCATTACTGATAAATTTGTAGATGATACAAAGCCTGGAGAGAGTAGTAAATAATGATTAGGGAAGGTCACCAAACAGAGCAATCTGGATCACTTGGTAAACTGAGTGCAAGAAAACAATATGCATTTCAATGCAGTCAAATATAAGGTTATCTAGGAACAAAGAACTAGGGCCATACTTACGTGATGGGGGACTACATTCTGGGGAGCAGTACCTCTGAAAATGTGTTGGAGGTCATGCTGAATAATCAGCTGGCCATGACCTCCCAGTGAAATGCTGTGGCTGTGAAGTCCTTGGGAGTATAAAACAGAAATATATTACATAGTAGAGATGTTACATTACCTCCATATTTGCCACTGGTGGGACAGCTTCTAGAATACCGTGTTAATTTCTGATGTCCATAATTCAAGTTCAATGTTGATAAATTAGAAAGGGATCAAAGAAGAGCCACAAGAATGATTAAAGCATTAGAAAACATACCTAAGGGCCAATCTTCACTGAAAATTTTCATCAAAATAGCTACACCTCCAGATCCCTGAGAGCCATAGCAAGGCTGACCTAACCCCTGGTGTAGACAGCAATAGGTTGATGAAAGAATTTTTCCTTCAACTTTGCTACTGCCTCTCGGAGAGGTGGATTAATTACAGCAATGGGAGAACCCTCTCGTCACTGTAGTGAGTGTCTGTGCTGAAGCACTACAACTGTACTGATGTAGCTGTGCTGCTGTAAGATCTCTTATGTAGCTGCTCTATGCCGATAGGAGAGAACTCTCCTGTCAACATAATTAAACCACCTCCAATGAGCGACAGTAGCTATGTCAGTAGGAGAAGCTCTCCTGCCAACATAGCATTGTCCACACTACTATTTATGCCGGCAAAACTGAGGTGATTGCATAACAGTTCTGTGGCAACTCCAGCAATTCCTAGCGCAGACAAATAGGAAAAAAATATGTAAAGTAATTTTAGCTGCCTTTTAATAAAATTTAGCAGCCAGAAGCCAATCTTGCCAGATGTGTTGTGAACCTGTGTAGAAGGAAAAAAGAGCCCTGAAAGGAACAGCGATCTGAGAAGAGAGCGGCTGGTGGTGGGCCGCTCGAGTAAGGTAGTGACTGGGATGTGAATAGGACCTGCAAAGAATACCTGGGGAGTGGCTACAGGAGGAAGCCTGGAAAGGGACCAGGAGGAGGCTTAGAGAGAGGCTGCAAAAAAGTGTGGGAAGGATGCAACTCTGGGCACCGAAGCAAAGTTGGAACAAACGTAAAAAGTGAGCATCAGCTTGTTTGTAGCTCCTAGGGTTGGAACTTCCAGACAGAGATGGGAGCTGGTCATAATCCTGGCAAAGAGTCTGGGAACGAACAGCCAATCAGATGGCTGTGTAATGCCTACTTTGGACCCCTTTAGTCAAAGAAAAAAAGACTTTGTAGACCTGCTGTCACTGGGAGAGCATTGCATACAACATAGGGGAGGAAGGCAAAGGACAGTTTTGTTTGGACTTTTGTTATTCTAGAAGGGATGGCTCTTAATAGTTTGGCCAGCAGCCTGAACCAAACAACCAACAAAGTAGGAGAGACTGCCTAACTACAGGGAGGGAAACTGAGACCTTATCTGCAGCCAATGCCAGAGAGGTAAGCCACTTCATGACACTGACAGATGGAGATATTCACAAATGTTTAATAAATGGTCTTTGTTATTAATAACTATTTAAGTCAAATGACTAAACTGTTGAAAGAAACATGTGTTTGATAAATATACTACAGTCAACGCCTCTCAGATCTGAGAATGCTCACAGTCTGCTGTGAGACTTCTAGCCAATCTAACAATGCCAAAGAATACCAGAGATGACATCCCTGTAAATTGTTTAGGCCTTTTGTGCATTATTATAAGCAGAGGGGGTGGGGGAAGACATGTTAATTGTTTTCCTTCCTTGGCAGATAATCTTTAATGTTTTAAGCCCTAAACCAACAAAGTATTAAAAATATGCTTAAAGTTTCACGTGGGCTCATGTACCTTGTTGGATCAGGGTTTTAAAAGCATTAAAAGCTTCAAGTTATAAACACTTATGTACAATTGTACGCTCTATTGCACTTAATTGTAGAATGGTCTATGAATCACTAGGGAAAATCCAAAGGGCGCTATGACCCTTTTCCTACCCTCTTCCCTCCAGCTCCACAAAAATCAAAACCTATGCTTCAATAACTATGCTTCAATTTTTCCATCAGTGGGAATAACAAAAGACAATACGTAATCCTTTGTGGCCCACCTCCTGCTCAGCCCAGAGGTCCAGGTAGGCCTGCAAAGACAACAGAGTTCTGATCCCTGTAATTCTTCTCTCTCTGCCTGATTGAGTAGGAGAGTTCCTCTCTTGGCCAGGCTTTTTTGTTGGGACATGATTAGACATTTTTGTTTTAGCCTCACTTTATAGTTAACTAGCATAAGTGCCCGGCGCTGCTCGGGTCAGTCGGAGGTGGGGAGGGGGCAGACAGCTGACACCCCCTGACCAACCCCAACACCCCCCCGGCTCACCCTCCGACCAAACCCGACACCCCCACCTGACCCCCCAAGCAAACCCGACACCCCCACCTCACCCCCCGACCGAACCCGACAACCCCACCTCACTGACTGTCCCACCAAACCCAACTCGGATCCATCGCAGGTGGGGGGGGCACAGAGCTGATGGAGTCCGGGGTTCCATTGGGAGGGGGGAGGGGCAGAGAACTGAGGGATCTCCGGGGTTCCGTTGGGAGGCGGGAGGGGCAGAGAACTGAGGGATTTCCGGGGTTCCGTTGGGGAGGGGGGAGGGGCAGAGAACTGAGGGATCTCCGGGGTTCCGTTGGGAGGCGGGAGGGGCAGAGAACTGAGGGATCTCCGGGGTTCCGTTGGGGAGGGGGAGGGGTAGAGAACTGAGGGATCTCCGGGGTTCCGTTGAAGGAGGGAGGGGTGAGCTGAGCGAGGTGTCTGTTGGAGGGGGGTATTATGACATCATCACCACCTAACTGCCCAGCTGATGTGATTGGCCCTGAAAGACTTTCACCCCTGGGGGGCGTCAGAGGTGAGATCCGAAAATTTTTCGACCCTTACCAGCATCTAGACCCCAAGACCCCTCACTGTACCAAAATTCAAGTCTCTGACTCAAACGGTGCGGGAGGACTTCGCAGTCATACGTACATACATACATACATACATACATACATACATCACTTGACTTTTATATAGATAGATAGTAGGGGCTAATGCCATAACTATCACAACAAATAGAAGCACTTACATCTTGATTTTTGCAAATATTTCACCCTCTTATAGTCACAATTTTAATATAATAATTAATAATATACAAATGAAATAAACATTGAAAAAAATCAATTTAGAACTTGTTTTTTTGAAAATACTTAAAAGGTAAACTTGTAGCCAAAAAACCCTACACATCTTTTTGCTATAGTTTTTTCTTTCCCAGCACAAGGAGTTCTTTATTTTACTGTTTGTTGTGACAGGGAAAGAAATTTCAGTGACTTTTTGACTTCTATTAGATGAGTAGCTTTATTTGACAGAAAAACCCACATCCAAAGTCCATTTCAGAGTGAGCATCAAGTTGCCTGAGTAATAAACCCCTTGAAATACAATCACACAACATTTGGCTCTGTATAAATTAGTCACGGATGTCAACCAATTTGTGAGACGCATTTGGTTACCAAGAAAAATGGAACTTCTTTCAATTAATGCTTCAGAATGCTGGACAGGAAAATTGCTAACACAGAACAGCATCAAAGCAAAGCAGATATCATAGATTTCCTGCCCACTTTTGAAATGACCACCAGCTATATTCAGCAGAAAGTATACATGCAGCTAATTTCTTGGGGGGTGGGGAGGAAATCCCTTTTCTGCTTAAAGAATAGAATAAAAGTAGTTGTTTGTCCAGCTCTTGCATATAAAAAGAGCTGGAATAAGAAAATGCCACAGCCATGTTTGGAGGAAAAACAGCTGCTTATTCTGTGTTCCCAGTTTATACGTATTTCTGCACTCTCTTCCACCCAAGACTACCCGAGCTTTTCTGAATAAAAGAAAGTGAGACAGAATCCTCTCCCTTAACAATAATTTGTGCCATCTAGCAGCAAGAACAAATGCAAGCTCCAGAAAGATAACATAGCTAAAAGTATAGTACCTCTTCCAAAAATACTCATCTAAATACTGTATTGCAACATGATTTGCTGGGGAAAAAAATCCAAGATGCTCAATTTAGGAGCATGGAAACTCTTGGATAGAAGATTTTAGGGCAGGTTAGATCTCTTGACTAAGTTATTTACTTAGCAGCCCCCCACTATTCTAATACATTAGTCTCAAAAGCAGCATCTCTGGAAGAACAGTTGCATTTCCAGGAATTGTATATCAAATTGGTAAGTATAGGGACAATCTTTTTTTTGGGGGGGGGACAAAAAAATTAAATTAAATCCTGGCAAAACCCCCCCCACCTTTTGAGTTGCACAGGCTTTGTTAATATCACGTGACTGGATCATCAGCGCATGCAGAGAAGATAACCGAGACTTATACTTTTACATTTAGGGCCAAATTCAGATCTAGTGCAAGCTGGTGAAATGGAATAGAAATCAAGACATTTTAAAAATTCCTTAGTTCATTCTGGATTCCTTCAAAAGCTGTTCTATGGATTTCAGTGGGGTTGCACCTTCTTATACCAGTTCTGAATCTGTCACTTGGGATAGGAAAGATTTGTTCTGACTCTTGCTATCATGTTTGGACTTAAGACAGCTATAGTTAATTTTTAAGATATGTTTCTCACTCTGTCATTCTGGGGTGTATTATTAATAACTGGATAGGGGTGGGGGTGATAGAAGTTAACAGTTGGCGATGGTCAACATCATGCCAGAATATGCTATTAATTACTCCTGAGGACATTCTGTGCCAAAAATAAAAATTCGGTGCACAACATTTTAAAATTCTGCAAAAATATGCAAATTTTTGTCAGATAAATGTGGAGACTCCAGCATGGCATTGGGGAGCACAGGTCACTTTGGCTGCATGGATGTGGGAGATTGCTGCACCGCTTTCCCCCACCCTGCCTCGGGACATGGAGTCAGAGGTGAGGCTGCACCCAACCCTGACACAGCACAAGGACCAGGCCTGGCCCAGAAACACCCCAGAGCCCTGTCCCTCTGTGCCAGGGGCACCAGGTGTGGGCAGGCAATCTCAGCAAGACAGGATCCAAGTGTGAAGGGGCTTTGTGTGGGGGATCCAGGTGTGGGTTGAGAGGGTTCTGTGTGGGGCAATCCGGGTGTGAGCTGCTCAGTGGAGGATCCAGGTGCAGGGGTGGATCTTGATGCACAGGGGCTTGTTGGGGGGTTCTGGGTGCAGTGGCAATGGGAGTCTGCAGGGGGGCCAGTGAAGGTGATTCGGGCTCATCAGGGAAGAGTCAGGGTGTGTGGGGGTGGGTGGATAGAGCTCAGCAGAGGGGTGTGGGAAGTTCAGTGGGGGGGCGCCCAGATGCTGGGGGAGTGGGGCTCAGTAGAGTGTGGATCCTGGTGCAGCTGGTTGGGACTTGGTAGGGTGAGGATCTGGGTTTGGGTGGCTCGTTGGGGTGGCTCAGTTGCATGTGGAGTGGAGTGGGTTCTGGATGCGAAGGGGTAAGGTTCAGTGGGCAGATCTGGGTGCGAGAGGGTCTGGATGCATGAGGGTTGGGCAGATGGGGGAACAGTTCCCTATACACTGATCCCTTCTTCTGCAGCTGAGGAGTGATGGGTGCAGGAAGTGGTGGCAAGGAATTTGCAGAGCTTCCTATGGCCGGGAAGAAATCTGTGTGTGGGTCTGATATGGCCCTGGATAAGGTGCAGGGGAAAAGGAAGCCCCATCCTCCCAGCCCAGCTGGGACTAGCAGCTGAGCCCAGCACCGGGTAGGAGCCACAAGCTGAATCTTCCCCAGTCCTGGCCCATGCCCCACAGTGATTTACCTCTCTGCTGGCTGTCCTGGGCTCCCAAAACTGCTGGGGAAGGTCACATAACTGCTTGTGTGGCTTTCCTTTGCTTTCCCATTAAAAAGTAATTTTTCCTTCAGGGAAGCAAAGAAATCTGCTAGGAACATAAATTCTGTGCATACGCAGTGGTGCAGAATTCCCCCCAGTGTAATTAATGTGGGAGTCTTGAAAAACAGCTTTCCTCAAGAAAAGGAAGCTACTGTTATATTTAAAGTAAATTCTGTGGCTCATGGGACCCTGGTTAATCAGTTGGGGTAGGATGATTTTGTAGGGGGGGGCACTTATGCAGGTTGGGAATGAAAGAGTGATACTATTTGTGGGTCAGTAGGGAAAGTGACGATAGGTGAACAGTACTAATGTCCTCAAAAATTCTACCTGAATCGCTGAGGAATCCCTGAGTAATTTCAAAACATTTTCCAAATAATTATGTGGATGCCTTTTGCTTTCACCTAAATACTTGGAGATGGAATCATATGTTTTTTTTTTCTCATGAAGGTCAGTAACACTCCTGTATCACTGTCTCACACAAATACATATTCAATAGAGAGAGAAACAAATGATTTTTGTTCCCATTCAAGATTTGGTTTAACAGTTAATCTTTGTCCAATGGAAACAAAAACAGACTTGTGTTGTTTTAGCTGATTTTCATTAGCAGATTTAGTTTGTCCGGTATTTCACATCAATGCTTAGTCCCAAAACTATTAGCAGGAGAATGAAAGGACAGGAGCCAAAACATCTATCTTTCGATGCGAATACCCCCTCGCTGAGACTATTGCCACCTCTAATGCAGGATTACTGAAGTCTTCGCCCTGTAAAGACATTTTTAAAAGAACTTGATATATATCTCCTGTTGGTACTGAGATACTACAAAATGTCATTTCACGTGTAGTCATAGTCAAACATCACTACTGCCTCACTGCCCACACAGTGCCCAGACCTGGAGTTGTAGCCCCCTTAAGGAGTTTTTTCTCGGTAGTTTCCTGCATCCCAGAGAAAGATGACCTTCCTTTCCACCAGTGATCTCGAATGAGAGAACCCCGCTGATACACTATGCAGAACAGGGCCGGCGACAGGAATTTTGGGGCCCCCCCGCCAGTCTCCCGCCGCCCGCGGGGGGGCCCCCCCGCCAGTCTCCCGCCGCCCGCGGGGGGGCCCCCCCGCCAGTCTCCCGCCGCCCGCGGGGGGGCCCCCCCGCCAGTCTCCCGCCGCCCGCGGGGGGGCCCCCCCCGCCAGTCTCCCGCCGCCCGCGGGGGGGGGGCCCCCCGCCAGTCTCCCACTGCCCGCGGGGGGGGCCCCCCGCCAGTCTCCCGCCGCCCGCGGGGGGGGCCCCCCGCCAGTCTCCCGCCGCCCGCGGGGGGGGCCCCCCGCCAGTCTCCCGCCGCCCGCGGGGGGGGCCCCCCGCCAGTCTCCCGCCGCCCGCGGGGGGGCCCCCCCGCCAGTCTCCCGCCGCCCGCCCGCCCCGCCAGTCTCCCGCCGCCCGCGGCCCCCCCGCCCCGCCAGTCTCTCGCCGCCCGCGGCCGATCTCCCACGCCCCCCCCCCGGCCAATCTCCCGCCACCCGCGGCCCCCTCGCCAGTCTCCCGCCGCCCGCGGCCCCCCCCCCCGGCCGGTCTCCCGCCGCCCGCGCCCCCCCCCCGGCCGGTCTCCCGCCGCCCACGGCCCCCCCCCCCGGCCGGTCTCCCGCCGCCCACGGCCCCCCCCCCCCGGCCGGTCTCCTACCTCCCGTGGGGGCCCAACCCCCGCATGCCCTGCGGCCGCATGGCCGACCGGAAGAAGCAAAGGGGAGCGGGGGAGGCTGCTGGGAGCCGGGGGAGGGGGCTGGTGAGCACTGCAGCGGCTGCCTGAGCCGCGCCTCGCTCACAGCCCCGGGCGACAAGCGGGTACAGCTGCGTACCGGCCCCGGACTTCAGGGCCCCCCCCCTGAAGTCCGGGGCCCGGTACAGCTGTACCCGTTGTACCCCCCTGTCGCCGGCCCTGATGCAGAATAATGGAGTCACACTGTGGTTTTCTGCTTAAGTTTAATGAGTACAGAGGTGCTTGGGCCTGTTCTGTATGTCATCACCACTCCCCTCTGTAGACAGCCTTGAAAACAGTTCACTGTACTGTACTTGAAGATTACAGGGGAATAAGACCATATTTTTATTTATATATCACCTTTTATCCAGAAGGCTCCTAAAGTGCTTTACATTATTTAGCAGCTTCTTCTAATCGTCAGAACAGTTCCATAGACTCTCTTTCTCATATTAAACTCCTAGGGGATAGAGTGTTGACTGAGAAAAATTAGAATACAGTAAACCCTCGATTTAACAGACCTTGATTTAACGGACTTCGGATGCAACGGACAAAATTTCTGAACCATATCAGACCGCGACCCCTTCCTGCTGCGGCCCCGGTCCCCTTCGCTGGCGGCCGTCTGCTGGCTCCCAGCTGCTGCCCCAGTCCCGGCAGCAGGCAGGCTGGCTCCTGGCTCCCGGCTGCCGCCCGGGTCCCAGCAGCAGGCGGGCTGGCTGCCAGCTGCCACCCGGGTCCTGGCAGCGGGCGGGCTGCGGAGCTGCCGCCCCGACCCTGTGGCGGGAGGGCTGCTGCTCCGACAGCTCGTGGTTTTTTTTAATTAAATAACAGACTTTTGGATTTAACGGACACCCCCTCGCCCGAATTAGTCCGTTAAATCGAGGTTTTACTGTAGTAAGAAAAGACAAGAATCCTCCAGGTCAGTTTCAAATATAACTGCAACTTAACGGAAAATGTTGTACCATATTTGATAAGATTTAAACCTAATGAGAAATAAATCCCCTTCCCAGCCCCATCGGTAGGAAGTTAATGACTCAATCATAATCTAAACACACTGCCATCATTGTTTATAAATATCTTCAGTATATGAAGAGAAGGGAAGGAGGAAAATATTTAGGATACAAAGCATTAGACAAGGAATGGATTCCCAAGAAAGGGAGTCCAGACATCATCACTAAAGATAATCATGAAGAAGTGAATAAGATATTAGAAGGAAACAAATAGTCCTACAAAATCAGAGGTCTGAATGGAGATACAAATGGTCTTTTCTGGTTTGATAACATATTAACTAGATTCTCGGCTGGTATAAAGCAGTGTAATTCAATTGAGCTATTCCCATTTACTGCAGCAGAGCATCTAGCACTTAAAATCTAGAATTTTATGAGGGATGTTAATGACAAAAGTTGGAGGGTCAGCTATTGACCATGTCACTCTACTTTTCTATGTGTTCACAGCTGCCCTGGTGAAATACAAACACCTGGTGTCAACTGAATGATTAAAACAAAAGTAATGGTTGATTTTCCAGAAACAAAATATGCCCTAAATTTTATTCTTCTGGGTTGACCTTCTCCTTTCAATTATGTCTCTGGCTGCCTCCATGTTTTCTAGTTATCCTTATGTTTTTCACATTTTGTCTGAAATTTCCAATTAAAAAAAACCAACACCTTTAATTCATGGTTGTTATTCACTTTTTTCAGGATGATTCATATTTTTCTTGGACAGTGGTAAGCGGATACAGTTTCTTCTCCATTGTCACATATTTATCTTCTCTCCGGTGACCAGTTAATCTTTACACCATTAACATTTTTGGAAAGTTTCTTTAATGTTCTTGAAAAGATATTATTTGCTGGCAAGTCTTTGCTTTCTTTTGGTTGTTGGAGAGGTGGAGAGTGTTTATCTGAAATATTCTGTTTCTAAGAGACAGACAGACTCACTCCACTTCACTTAGATCCAGTTTTAGCAGGTCTATGGTGTGATGGTATCTTAAGATCCAGGTTCATACATGCATTGGCTTTTCTACTGATACTGCCACTAAGGGTATAAATTAGAGCCAATAGATTGTAGCTTGCTGCAATTGGCCACTAAAAGAAGGGCTATACTCACTTCACTTACATTGTGCACCATTCAAATGGGACTTTTACCATCTGTAATAGTTAGAGTTACTAGAATATTTGTACATACAATTCTAAGTACAATTATATGGAATGTTTCAAATAACACAGTTATTGAAACCATGAGAGCCACTGCAAGGTAGACTAATAACTGAACCTGCTTCACAGAGAGCCATAAAACTAGAGCCACAGAGCGCCTGCTCTGTATGTGATGAAAAGTTTGAAACACCACTGTGGCAAGACAAATGACCAGACTCAAAACTCCAGTTTCCCTAAAGGCTCATGAACCTCCCTCCCTTCCCTTCCAGGTGGACTTGGATAAATTTGAAGGGAGAAGTTCTGCAGCATAGCACATTCAGGACTATTGTCATAGCATATGCAATAGTGATTTGCAATAAAAGCAGATAAGAATAAACTTTCTTGATTACAGACTACTACATGAAATTGCTGTAGTTCCATGATTTTTACTTTTTCATGGTGACTTTTCCTAAAACCTGCCATTGGTGAATCATAGCCAATCCCCTGAGTCATCCAGACTCATCTAATCATAGTTCTAACAGACAATAATTTCACTTAGCAAGCCAGCCAGGTAAAACTTTGGCAAATTCTTAAAATATGACAAAGTTATTGACATTTTCAAAATGTAGACTTGGGAATGACTCCAATTTTTTTCTCTTTTTAATGTGAACTCTATAGTAACCCATGAAATATTAACTGCCAAGGACATCGGACGAGCTGACAAAAGTTTGTCTGAAATGACATTTTTATTTTTCCCACCTTTTCCACTTTTATTACTAATCAGGCCAATTTGTGCTATTTTTTGATTATATTATATAGCTCCTGGCCAGCACTCTGCCACAATATATATATATATTGTGGCAGAGTGCTGGCCAGGAGCTACTGAGCCAGCCCTGCTTCCCCTTTAAGTGGCAGAAAAGCCTCTGCAAGCCTTCCCTAACAGGGAAGGCTAATTAGCCACCTGGGTATAGCCCAGGGCTGCAGAGGGCTTAATGTGCTCCACCTGGCAGCCCCAGACAGGATATAAAGCCTGCCAGGGAGGAAGCCAAGGAGGAGAGGGACAGAGAGAAGGAAGGAGGAGAGAGGGACAGAGAGAAGGAGGGAGAGGGAGAGGGAGAGGGAGAGGGAGAGGGAGAGGGAGAGGGAGTGTGTGTGTGTGTAGGGAAGTAAGTAGAGCTGAGTAGGGTAGCTGAGGCTAATCGCCTGGAAGAGCTACCCGGCTACAGAGCTAATTTGTATCCTGAGGCCAGCCAAGCTGAGGGCTGGGCCTAGGCTTGACCCGTCTGTATTGCTGTAAATAGGTGGTGGGGGGTTGTACTGTAAATAAAAGGACACTGGTGAAGCCACAAAGGAGTCTCCTGCCTGTTTGTGAGGTGGGCGGCTAGACGACCGCCTTACAATATATATAGCTTGGGGAAATTCTGCACCACTTCAGATAGGCAGAATTCATGTCCCCCCTCCCCAGATTTGTTTTTGTTTCTGCAGTAAATAGATCCTGCCAGAGAGGTGCTGCCATTATACCTTTCACCCCCCAGGCGCGCAGGCTGGAGCAGTCAGATGCAGATAGGGAGAAGGCAGAGGGTGCATTCCTCACAGTGCTCTGCTCATTGGTCCAGGTGAGGAGGCAGAGGATATGGGAGGAATGGACAGTGTTGGGCATAGAGGGTTGCTGGGAGGATCACGCAGACTGGGATTCAGAAGGGCTAATGGTGGTGAACAGACTGGGCCAGGGGCACAATAGTTAGTGGGGGGGATAGCAATGAGCTAGGGGCTGAATGAGACTGGGTGTGGGGTGAAGGACAACATGGAGATGGTGGTGTGGGAGTGGTGCAAAGTGAAATAGGGACACGGGCAGATGTGCCTGTCTGAATGGGAGAGCCTAGGGCAGGGGTAGGTAACCTATGGCATGCCTGCTGAAGTCGGCACGTGAGCAGATTTTCAGGGGCACTCATACTACCTGGCTCCTGGCCACCAGCCCTGGGGGCTCTGCATTTTAATTTTAAATGAAGCTTCTTAAATATTTTAAAAACCTTATTTACTTTATAATATGTAACTAAACGATTGTTGTATATAGACTTTTAGAAAGAGACCTTCTAAAAACATTCAACTGTATTACTGGCACACGGAACCTTAATTTAGAGTGAATAACTGAAGACTCGGCACACCACTTCTGAAAAGTTGCCGACCCCTGGCCAGGGTCTGCATGGGGGAAGCTCTCCAACTCCCTAATAATCTCTCCACCATCACAGAACTGTTTCATACTCCTTCCACTCACATCCAACAACCCTCCATGTTCACTCCCAGGCTTCTTCACAGCAATTGCATCCCCCTCCCTCCACTCCTCCATTACACCCAATTCCCCCAAGCCTTTGCACTGCTCCTGTGGGAAATATTCATTTAAACTACAGTACAGAACCATAACTCAAAAGTTCTGTATTAATTTGCCTAGTAAGGAATCTATTTGTCCAAAAAACAAAAACAAAAAATCCTGGATCTTTTTTCTTGTCTGTATTGTTACACATATACATGCTGGCAGGTATTTGAAATAAATTACCAAAATAATTGAAATTGGTATGCTTATATTGTGTTATTTTAACAAATAAAATATGCAGAACTTTAAAATATTGTCATCAGAATTTTTAACTTTGGGTGGGAGAATTCCCCCCAGAAATAAATATATAATGGTCAATTTTTATTTTTTTTACCAGCAAAGCGGTTTCCTTTGTGGAACTCAATTCCAAACTTTTTAGTCTTCAAATCTGAGCTGGAGAACAGGGTCTTAAATTTTTTTTTGTTTTTCAGTCTGACCCAACAACAGTTAGGATAACCTTTCTTAGTGCATTTTATTGTTTCTAGAGACAGAAAGTGTGAAGACACACAAAACTGGAGGAGAGGGAGCGGGAGTGGAATTAAACAAACTTCTGAATCGCAAGTTCATGATTAATTCAGATTTTGAGTAAAATTTCAAGCCAGTTCTCCTCTTGTCCAAAATAGTTTGTTCAATCACTTCTAAAAAGTTTACTTTGTAGCAGTCATGAATCCACTACTAACTGCTGTGGGAATTCTTTTTGTCAGTTTAGACCTAACTACATCTAAGTATCAGAAAATTATCTCCTAGCTTTACTAATATAGATAGGCCACAATATTGCATGTCAAAAAATTGACTTGAAAAAAGTGAATCTCTTATTTGCGTTCAGGAAACATCTAACAGTATGAAGATCTAACAAACTAAGTAAAAGATCACCTTTTCTTTCAGTTTTATACCATGCTTCTCTTGGGATGAAAGAGAAGAGGAAACCTTACAATACAATGAAGTTAAATTTCTCAATCTAAATTCTAAGATGAGGTATGCAAAGGCTAACTATTTGGAACAAATGGTCAGGGCCAGTTACCTTACTCAAAACACTTTCCTGATGGCTCCCAAATATATTTTATAAGCTAACAGGATGGTAGCTGGATAAGGTGGGGTAGAAAGCCAGGCATGTCTATCATTAAAATCAGTCAATAATCTTCAACCAGTTCGGAATACCAGTCTACAGTATAGACCTATGAATACTTTTTCTTGCCTTCAAGACACCCTGCCTTCTATACGTGTCTGAGGTTTTTTCCCCCCACTCTCCTCTCCTGACCCTCAGGTATAGACTTTAAAACCTAAGTAGAATACACATACGCTTTGGCCATATTTGATAATGTGACGCTCAGAATGAAGACCTAGAGGCATCCAAAACCTTAGCTTTAAAAAGAGAATGAGACCTGGGGTAAACACACACATACATATGCACATACAGTCACTATGAAAGCCTGTGCAAAGCTGGCTACTGTATGTACAAATGTACTGTATGTACAAATGCATAATTAGGCATTTTAACACAGTGGGTCAAAGTCTGCTCTTCATTATTTTCATGCAATTCCATTAACATCTGAATTGAATTCAGAGAACAGAATTTGGCCCATCGTGTACAGTACATAGTTACACATCACTAATACAATTTAACTTCTCTTTTACCTTTATCCTCTGTCACAATCTATCAGGGTTAAATTCAGCTTCTTTCGAAGTTAATGGCAAAACTCCCATTGATTTCAACGGGGGCCAGGATTTCAACCCCAGGCTTGAACTAGACAAACCAACTGGGCAACATTTCCAAGGTGCTTGGCTTCCCTGTGATACTTTTATTGGTGTCTCTTTGAAGGCAGGATTAAAGAGACAAAAGGAAAACCACACACCATAACAAGGCCAAAGAAAGAAACACTGTCTCTGGAAAATAACCCTTTTGTATTCTGCAGCAAATAGAATTGAAACTTCAAAAAGGAAACTTCCAGAAAAACATGATGTATAATTAGTACTAGGTGTGAAATTGTTGTACAAATTTTAGTAGGAAAGGTCAAAGATACACATTTCTTTCCAGTCTGTTCCCTTTACATTAAATCTTCTTAAAAATCCAAAGAGGCAGAGTAGTTTTGTTCTCCCAGAGGAAAATCTGTACCTATCTTCTTTTCTGTGAAGCGAGCAAATCATAAACAAACAAAACTCTAGGGAAAGGATCAATTTTCCCTCAGTAATCCAGTTATATTATATTTTTTATATTATATCTATATATATAAAAGTCAAATCGTGTATGTATGTATGCACATATGTATGCTTACTCCTTCCACACCGTTTGAGCTAGAGACTTGAAATTTGGTACAGTTAGAGGTCTTGGGGTCCTAATGACCGAAAGGGTATGTCTTCACTAAAGGAGTAGGTCGATTTCCCTTAAGTCGATTTTCTAAAGTCTACTTTAGAAAATCGACTTAGTGTGTCCCCACTAAGGACAGCAGGTCGACACTATCTGTCCTTAAACTTTTGCAGGGGTCGACATAGCCCGCATTGCACTGTGGGTAGGTAGCCCACAGTGCCGGGAGTGCCGGACCCCCCCGCCTGCCCAAGCAGCCCCGCGACCCCCCCGCCCCGCCCGCCCAAGCAGCCCCGCGCCGGACCCCCCCCACACACGAGGGATGTCAGGTTTGCTCTCTCCCCCCTCCAACGGACCCCGCACTCGCTCAGCTCTCTGCCCCCTCCCCACCTCCGACGGACCCAAGCAACGCCGGGTATTTTTGCTAGTATATATATATATAAAAGTCAAATGGTGTATGTGTGTATTTATGTTCCCTTACTTCTTCCACACGGTTTGAGCTAGAGACTTGAAATTTGGTACAGTTATAGGCTTTAGGGTCCTAATCAGGGTAAGAATCGAAATTTTTTCAAATCTCACCTCTGACGCCCCCTAGGGGTGAAATTCTTTAAAGCTCATTAACATCAGCTGGGCAGCTGCTGTTCTCTGTGACATAGTTATGATGTAATAATACCCCCCCTCCAACAGACCCCACACTCGCTCAGCTCTCTCCCCCCTCCAACGGACCCCGCACTCGCTCAGCTCTCTCCCCCTCCCCCCCATCCAATGGCCCCCCCACTCGCTCAGCTCTCTCCTCCCTCCCCCCCTCCAACGGCCCCCGCACTCACTCAGCTCTCTCCCCCCTCAGGTAAGAATCAAAATTTTTAAAAATCTCACCCCCCTCCAACAGTCCCCGCACTCGCTCAGCTCTCTCCCCCCTCCCCCCTCCAATGGGCTCCACACTCGCTCAGCTCTCTCCCGACTCCCCCCACTCACTCAGCTCTCTCCTCCCTCCCCCTCCAATGGCCCCCCTACTCGCTCAGCTCTCTCCCCCCTCAGATAAGAATTGAAAATTTATAAAATCTCACCCCCCTCCTCCCCCCTCCAACGGCACCCCCACTCGCTCAGCTCTCCCCCCTCAGATAAGAATTGAAAATTTATAAAATCTCACCCCCCTCCCCAACGGCCCCTGCACTCGCTCAGCTCTCTCCCCTCTCCCACGGACCCCACACTCACTCAGCTCTCTCCCCCCTCCAACGGCCCCCACACTCACTCAGCTCTCTCCCTCCTCCCCCCTCCAATGGCTCCCCCACTCGCTCAGCTCTCTCCCCCCTCCCATGGACCCCGCACTCGCTCAGCTCTCTCCCCCCTCCAACGGACCCGAGCAACGCCGGGTATTTTTACTAGTATATAAATGCTATTACATAATGTTTGGGCTAAAACCACCAACATAACTTGCAGCTAACTGTCAATTCAATTAGATTCTGTTCTTTAACATCTCTTGCAAATTATGTTCAAAGAACCAAAAGACAAAGGGCTCCTAATGTATGAAGTTCATTGTCTCTCAGTTGAAAAATACAGAACAGATAGGAGTGAGAGAATGTATGTGACAAATGAGCTTAATCAGCATGATCTTCTAACCCTGTGTAAATGGTAAACTCAAAGCCAAAACAAACAACAAGCAGTGATTTGTGTTTAATAGAATATTTTTTTAAATGTCATTGAAGCTTAATTTTATTTTGTCCTATCTAACTCTCTGTGGACATTCTGGCTGGTACATTTTGAGTTATAGATGGGTTAGATGGAATGAGTCTCCATAAGAGATTCTTCTTGTGTCACTGACTGCATAGGCCTGCGATTTGGAGAAACAGGTAAAGAGAATATTTTCACTTATTCTCTCAGAGATGCAGTCGATTTTAAATGAGATCTGAAATCCATTTAGAAAAGTCAAGGGAAAAAAATCCACATTTTAGTCTAGATGTGTTTCTCTCACTGGCAACCACCGATTTAGCATTATCACTCTGTCATTCTTCCTCTTTACTGTCAGCTATCATTATGGCAGCAGAAATAAAGTAATGACATGCTAGCTTCACAAAGGGGAAATTCACTGATGTCAGAATTCTGTAAGTGCATCAAGACTGGTCTACTCAAAGTATTAGTGTTTATTGACTATTTGACTGAATAAAGGCACGTAACATGAAAGGCAGCACATAAATGTAGGCTACTACAGAAAGCACTGTGAGGCTGACAATAAACTTAAAAGTAATTGAGAGCTCATCTTGTCTGCACTCTGTGCATACACCTCAGGTCTCCCCTTGCTCAGAAGTACTGCAGAAAAGTGAGATTTCCCAGAGGAAGCGCCTCCCAAAACAAGTTGCCTTCACCCTTGGCTTTCAGTTGAAGATGTCTGCCTTGCCTAAGATGATTATTTCCCCTTAATGTGAGTACAGTGGCAGTTAGACAATTTGTCTGGTGGCCCCCTCTCATGGAAAATCCCTGAAAGAGGGGGAAGCAGACAGAAATGTCTGTTTGATTCCCTTGCGGAGTTCCTCAAATTGTTCCTGTGAAACCAGGGTTTGCTTTCTCATGGATGCCCCTTCATGCGTCATTGGCACTGTGGAGGAAAAGGCAATAAGCCCATGGAAAAGGAAATACAGCCACTGCACCCTCTCATAGGGCGTCCAGAAACATCCATTTTATACTAACAGGAGTATATATATATATATATATATATATATATATATATATATAAAAACACACACAAAAAACCACACACCACCATCATTTGGGGTGTTGGGAGGAGGGGAGGTGTCTTGTGGACAGTGGCTAGTCCCTAACACGACACCTCCAGAAGTCATGTGGTCTAGACCAGAGAAAATAGAGATATGGAGGCAAGGCGCAGGGCACCCATGTGGAGATGGAGCAGACACCCATCCAAGGGCAGGGGAAAGAAATGAACCTGTCCCTCTCCTTCATCAAGAAAGAATGAGAAGGAAATGCCACAGTTGCAAAGTCACATTTTCCAAACCCTTACAGGGGAATAAACCCCACAGGGACAGCGGGGTCCTATTTTTATTTTATGTACTAAAGTGCACTTTGTAACTAAGGGTTCAACATATATTTGAGCCAAGCAGGATTAAAAGAATATACTGCAGCTATCACGAGTCAGCAGTTTGCAACCATTTCAAAACAGTGTAATATCACCATGGGACAGTACAAGTTTGAAATCATTAAGACGACCAAAATCTGGAGAGAGAGAGGAAATTGTAGCAAGATTGCATTATTTATAGAGTTAAACTGTTCACTGGAATGAATCCAAAGTAGCCGTTATTTAGCAGTGAAACCTTGACTGTATGAACAAGCCATTCTGTTCCATCTCATATCAATATTGCAACAGCTGGTTTTAGTAAAAATTTTAATAATGAATTTTGGACCTGTGTAAATTATGTATTTACTGGACTTTAATTCTGTAATTACTGCCCTTTAATAAAAAAATTTACACATGTAAACAGAACACCTAACTACGGTTATACAGCTCTCAGGTTTTCCTAAGAAATGTATTTCCACAATTGGGTTTTAGAATGCTTTACTTTGTACTTGAGTGTCTAATTAGAAGGAAATTGTCAAGATTGAGACTCTCAAGTCTGAATCACTCTCCAAAAAAAATGGATCCCTGTATTAAAGGGCCAATCCTTTAAAAAAAGAGATACTTTGAGCTAGGCAGACCTTTATTAGCAGATGGATCATTCTGTAGGGTCAGGGCCTTAACAGGTACTCCTGTAAAATTTTCCCCTTTTAATCATCCACAGTGAGGATTGCAGTACTGTTTATTCGAGGGGCTGAGGGGTTTCAACTCTGTCCTCTAAAATTTCATTTTAGTGGGGCAGGTCGTTGCCTTGAGAGAATTTTGATATTGCACGAATGCCTTTAAGAGTGTGACATAGAACCTGAGAAGGTGGCTTAATGTATTTTGAGGAGTGGGCTTGCTCTCAAGTTTTATGTATTTTCCCTACCAGCAGAAAAGTTATTTTTCTGCCTGTAGAAAAAAAAATAGGAGATAAAAAACTTCTCATAAATGCAATAATAAAATAAAATAAGGGGGACTTTCCCCCAGTTTCAGAGATATTGAAAAAGGTATTGCATAGCTCTGCTTATGGGAAGGGGAGAGCTCATCTATACAAGATTACAAAGCAAGCTAGAATACCTGATTATAGCATATTAGCACACTTTGTTTCAGCATTGGGATCATCCCTCTTCTAAGCAAAATAAAAACAGAATGGGATAGTGGAGTGGTAGTTTATCTGCAAGGAAAGTGTGGTGAAGAATGTTTAACAACTGCACGAAAGTCAGAGGGGGATGTTCCTGTCCCACCAGGAATCCTCAGCCTGTAACCATGGTGGAGCTGGCAATAGAAGATGTTACTTCCTCTCAGAGGCAGAGTTGTAAGAAGTCCATTTACAGCATGGGGCTTGATTTCCCAGTTTAATAGGAAACAAGAGTATTAGGATAAAGTCAGTGTTGTTACAAATGGTTCATAACATGTCAGAGGTTCTTTATGTACCAGTTACAAAGCAGAAACACTGTTCTATTTTCTTTCAGCATACTAGCAACAGGCCGCTTCCTTGTTCTCAATGCCACCCCAACACCAGATAATAATGGAGCTAGGACACAGCCTCCACTATTCAAGTTTTCATTATGTCCCCAAGGATTTTAATGCTAGCCAGTCAACCGTGTGCTGGATTTACTGAATGCAATCTGGGGCCGGGAAGTTGGGTTCCATCTTTTCAGAGCTTACCAGCAAGATTCCCTGTCCAGCTGAAGGATTTTGGATAAAAAAAAAAAAAATAGTATTCTCTGTACTATAGTAAACACTCTACAGTTGGTTAATACTTCCTGTCAGAGAAAGACCAATTATAAACACAGAAAAGTAACTGGAGAAAATCCTCTTGAAGCCAAGCATTATCCTTGCACGTTTCAGGGGTGGTTGAAGTAAATGTGTCTTCTGGTTTTATGTTTGCTTCATCTCTCCAGTAATAAGCACTTCTCTAGTATGTGAGGATCTCAGAATATTTTACTGTCATTAATTACCTAAGCCTTGCAACACTACAGGAAAGCAGGTGGTATTCTCATTTCCCAGAGGGGGACATGAGGCCTGAAGAAGTGAAATGACTTTCCCTAAATTCACACAACAAGCCAGTGGCAGATCCAGGAATACAACCCAGACATCCTGAGTGAGTCTTCTATTTGAAGCACTAAGGCCACTCTGATTCTTGGTATTTGGTAGAAAGGGCAAATCAAGCATCTATCAAACTGGAGACAACTGGGAATCTAAAAAAGCTGTGAGCTGCCTCATCAATTAAAGTATCAATCACTTTGAACAGAACATGTTTGCTATTCATATGGCTCAACTAAGAGATGAAGAAATAAGGTAGGATTTTCAAATGGCTGGTACATTTGAAACGGTCAGCTCTCTCAACAAATAAACTGAAACTTAGGTCAGCTATCAAAATGTGAAATTAGCTTCATGAGTGCTGTATATAATGCTCCAAAAATGTTTCAGCAGCTGAAAGATCACCAATATACACGTGACACTTCAGCATATGAGATAAGTGGAGAGAAAGGAGAAACCAGTTCCCTGCTGTAGTACACTGTTCTTGGTGTATAAGGGCATTTTAAGAACATTTAAAATTAACAGTTATTTTCTATAGGAAATCAGCTTGCTGAACAATCACTTTTGTTGGAAATTTCATAGGGATTTGTAGCACACGCAAATGGAAAGCAAATAACATGTGGCTTAAGTGATTAGCCACCCCTTAACTGGAATAAGCAACACCAGTTTGTGTCAAGGGGATCTGGCTTGTCTAAAGAATACACTAATAAGAATCCATAAGTCCACACTGATAAGACTACAGTTTTCTACAGAAGATTGGTGTAGCCAGAGATAGATTAGAAATAACTTAGGCCTGAGCCACACTAAGGTACGAACTAAGATACGCAACTTCAGCTCCGCTATTTGCATAGCTGAAGTCGAAGTACCTTAGTTCAACTTACCTGGCCATCCCCACGGCGGTGGGTCGACCACGGTGGCTCCCCCGTTGACTCCACTTATTCCTCTTGTGGAGCTGGAGTTCCGGAATCGATGGGAGCACTTTCAGGGATCGATTTATAGTGTCTAGGCGAGACACGATAAATCAATCGCCGATACATCGAACACCGGAAGGGCGGGTAGTATAGACATACCCTTAGATAAGTCTTCCTTGGGACCTGATCCTTGGAGAGACTTTCCAGGCTGGAGACATTTGTTACTATGCAAAAATTCTTAGCACTTTACAAGTTTGGGTTTAGAGATTGTAATGGCACTGTGAGGATATAACTTTTGGGGTAAATTCAGTATAATCTCTTTAATTCACACTAACGAATGGGAAATTATACAATGGAAAAAAGAAAAAGAACTCAAGGATTCCAGAGTGCAAAGTATATTGTATCTCAGCAGACATAATTTAGGCTTAAAAATAAAGATGACTTAAAATATGGTAAACCCGCATTATAAAGTCTGGGAGAAGAAGAAACACCAGAAGGGCCCAATTTTACAAACATTTCAATAGACTTGAGCTGGTCTGACAGTGCAGAATTTTGATCATAAGGTGTTCATGGTAATTAAATGAGTGGCACATATGTAAATAGGGCATTACCTGCTCTCACATTTTGCAAAAGATATTATAAAAATCTTGACTATTAGTACTGAAAACATGGAATGAATATGGAACAATTTTCACATACACAGATTTTTAGTTAAAAATGAAAGAATGCATCCTTTGTCGGCCATGGAGTTTTCGGCAATGAATGGCATGTAACAGTAAATACCCAGCAAAACCACATGAACTACTACAACTATATTGAGAAACTTGCGTACATAGGAATGCATCCATCAGCTATATCACATGCCTGGCTGTGTAACTCAGGCCACTGCTAGCTTCCATTTTGACCCTTATCAAAGTTAGATATTTCCTGAAGAAAATGGTTCTGTCACTACAGACAGGGCTTTGACGAAAACAATTAGAAGATCACGGCATGTGTAGAACATTTTAATTTTTTGTAGTTCTAATGATTTAACACACATGAAGATGGGCCTGGGTAGGCAATTGATAGGATAACGGAGCCTTTCTCCTCTGGTTTGCAATACCATCCCAGACACACTCATGATTGGTGTACCTCAAAAGGAGCCCTATGGCGAAGGCCATCAAGACTAATTTAGTCTAACGGTGTCAGAGATGAAGCACTGAGGGAAAAACGGAGAGAGCTTCCCTGCCATTGCCAGTGTGGTGTAAGTGCTGCACACAGAGGATTTGAGTCTCCTGTGCTGTCAATCCAGCACCTTTCACCACCATTAAAATTCACTTAAGAATTACACAATCAAAGCTATTCACTAAAGGATCCCATATAAGCAAAACAATTTAAAGTTGATTGCTGGCATGAAAATAGTATGCTCAGCAGGTTTAATGCTGCTCATTCCTTTCATAGCTGTGCCTTTCTTCCTACCCCTATTGGCCAGCTGCTACAGTCTTTATCCAGGGCCAGATCTTCCTCATCCCATGTGTTAAAAGCATTTAAATTGAGAACTGAACCAAGTACCTGGGTTACAGCCACTTTCCTATTCCCTCTGGGAGACAGGACCAGAAAAGGCACGGATCCCTCCTTGACATACAGTAAACCCTCGATTTAGCGGACCTCGATTTAACGGACTTCGGATTTAACGGACAAAAGTTCCGGTCCCTTTGTCATATGTGAAAATTAACACCCTGTTAATTTTAAAATGCTTTTAATTTAATTATAAGCAAATCTTGGTTAACAGATTATTTTTTGTTATTAATTCACTGTTACAGTAGACTCCTGATTATCCGGGCGCGGGTTAACTGGGCTGCGGATTAACCAGGATGTCTAAACGGGTCGGTAGGGGAAGCTCCAAAGCGGCGGCAGGCTGAGTGCTCAGCGCGCCGCCTCTTTGGGCTGTTTCCCCAGGCTCCTGCTGCCTCCCCCAGTCAGCTCCCGCTGCCAGCCTGGGTGTAGGGAACCCAGGCTGGCAGCGGGAGCCGAGACCCCGGCTGACAGGAGCCTGGGGGGAAAACCCCAAAGCGGCGGCAGGCTTCCTACACCCAGGCTAGCAGGGGAGCTGACTGGGGCAGGTGGTGGGACCACCATCATCCCACCCCCACCCCCAGGGTGGCCGGCAACCCCCCCCCCCCCCAGTAGACGCATGATTATCGGGGATTTTATTAACCGGGATTAAGGTTTTCCCGATCATCCCGGATAATCGAGAGTCTACTGTATAGAAAACTTTTCTGTGAAATTAAACTTTTCATACATACTTAATTTTAATTACACAAACATGTCTACATAAGTAAAAACAGGTAAACTAACTAATTTGTCAATTTTTTAACATACGCATTCGGAAAACCTACATTATATAACAGACTTTCGGCTTTAACGGACACCCCCTCGCCCGAATTAGTCCGTTATATCGAGGTTTTACTGTACTTCAATTTTGTTGTTGTTTTAAGAGCCAGCACCAGTTTTGAACGGCTGTCTGGTAGCATAGGGAAAACACTTCTGAGTGCCCTAGTCCTGGCAGTCAGTAATACAACCAGGCTTCATGTGCAGTGGTGGTCATGTGAGGGATATTAGCCAGTAACAATTACAGAGGCTAGGAACCATAGGGATAACACATGGATCATTAGCTTTCTGGGTGCCTCAAGCCAATCTCTATGTCTCTCTTGACCCCAGCTGTGCTCCCTAGTATTGACACTTACCACACCTGACCTCCTTTATGGTATACAAAAGCTGTGAAATCAGTCACTAATTAAACCTAGCATTGGTGGATAAATATTTCTGCAGACTTTGAATCCGCAGAGGTTTTGTCTAAGTAACTCCTATAATTCATCTTCTGGCATCCCATAAGTCCTTTTGTGGGTCCAGGTAGGGAGCCAGCACCAGTTTTCAACTAATGTCTGGCAGCATGGGGATATACTCCTCAGTGCCACGATCCTGGCAGTCAGCAATAAAAAAAAGGCAGCTCCATATGTAGTGGCGATCATGCAGTCAGTTGGCTTAGGAGAGTGATACAAGTGGAGGAGGAAGCAAGTGAGTAGTTATTTCTGCAGGACACTTTATTGCAGCAGCTTCCCTGGGTGCAGAGCTCACCCCACAGCTGCAATGGCAGGCCAGCCACCTAAGAGAGTTCCTTCAAGGTGGAGAAGCACATTGTCATTGCTCTCTAGAAACTTGCCCCCCTGACTGCTACCAGTCAGTAGCAAACCCATTTAGTATGGGTCAGCTCTCATGGAGGCAGGTGCTGCTATTGACAGGCTACTGCTAGGTTAGGTCATAAAGGTCGGCATTGCCCAGGATTACAAAGATAGGGTTCCCAAATTGTATTGGGGCCAGTGATGAAATCCATAAACCTGTACTTTGCACCTCACACCAAAGTTTGTCATAGGAAAAAGTGGTACTTCTCCGTGCTGCTGCTCATTGATTACCATGGAAGGCTCAGTAATAATTAATGTGGGGTGGTCTGGAAAGGTACTTGATGCCTGGATGGCTAGAAATTCAGCCTTAAGCATTGTGATGAAAAATAGAACTTTAGTGCCCAGGACTACCGTGCACATTAATGCTGCTGCAATTCCTCCAGTCACTCTGGGAGACCCACTTTACTCGATGAAGACATTTGGCAGGAGAAAGAAGCTGTGTGTTTATAGCCTGACTAGCTGCAGAATGACAGTGGCATGCACATTTCAAAGATTGGAAGTCAACTGGAGATACCTCAGGAAAAGCCTGGATGCTTGTGAGCAATATCTAGCTTGTGTGAGAGGTACTTGCTTTGGTTTTGCACAATATCTGTTAGACCAAGGGAAAATGTCTGCTAGGTGGAGAGTTTCTGGATGTTATGAACAGCCAGAGAAGGGGCCTCTATGTGGTACCTCAACAGGCCAGGATTATGTTGTGCTCCTATCTTGAGGCCAGAGTGTAGAAGAGGGTCTTTATATTGTAAGAACAAAGAATAAGGGTGTCTCTGTAAATATATTTCAGAAATTGGTGGGGGAGAAGCTTAACTTCAGTGAAATGTCTCATCCACATTTTTCACACAAAGTCTTTGAGCCAACATACTAGTGCATCCCTAAAGCCTGTGGAACTCTGGCCGAACTCACCTATAGAGCAGAGGGCCCACCTACCTGTACTAATGGGTTCACAAGAATGCATAAGTGATCGTGGATGCTCTTCTTAGGCTAGGGGTGGAGGTGTGAGGTGAGGGAAGAGCCTCACATTTGAAAGATTGAGAAGGGACTTCTTTTGAAAGGTTAGAGTGTGAAATGGGGCTCCTAGTATCCTTTATTCTCCACAAGGTGCAGGACATGGCTAAGTTGTGGTGCTGCTTGTGAACACAGCACCAGAGTGTTCTCCTGCACAGGCATTTGCTTCTGCATCATTTCCAGCACCCTCTCCCATGTGTAGGCAGTGCCTTGGAAACCTCTGGTATTAGTGCAGAAGTCCTTCCCTCCAATCTTCTGCCTTGAGCCCCCTGCTGAGATGTTTACTCACCTGGTTAATGCATCTTCTCACTCATCTTGTGCAGATTTTTCAGATGCTGATCAACTGACCATTCAGCTGGCCAGAAAACAATTCAGTTTTGTGAAAAATTGAGGTGTCCGAATCAGTAGCAGTCTCCATACCCACGAATGATGAAAAGTTGTTTTTCCCCTCTCCGTTTTGGAATGCCATTGTTTATCTGTTCTTCCCTGTCTGGGGTGCACTTGGAGATGGTAAGAGGTTTTCCACCTTACTTCTCCTTTCTATGGAACTTGGTATCAACGCTGGCTGAGGGGTTGAAGGAAGGTGGAGGGGTGGTGGCAAGGCAGCAGGTCAGTAACTGCATATGTAGCTCTGCTGGTTGTTCTTATGGTGGAGGATGTTAGCCCAAGGCAGAAAAGGGATTGTTCAAAAAGCCAATAGGCAACCAGGAAAAGATGCAGATCTACTACATATTGGGATGGTACCCCACATCTGGTACATGCATGGAAGAGACATACCACCTCTATTGGTGTCTCAGAGAAAGCTACATTACCTTGCACTGTGTATGCACAAATAGGGCACTCTTTCCCTTAAATTCTCCTTGATAACTCCAGCAGATAAGCACCACCTGCACCATAAAATAGACTTTTGTAATAATTGGTCTGAACTCAAAGAGTTAGCAATATGGTTATGAAAAGTGGCCATGAACCCCTTATAATCTTTATGCATTTGAAAAACATCTCGGTAGCACGATTGAGACAATTTACCTAGCTAGAAGTACAGGGCTGATCAAATGGAGTCAAAATATTTTCCTATTTTCCGGGTGTGTTCTCTCTACCTGCTGTTACAATACAGCACATAATACTTACTGGTAGTGCTCGCCTCTGCAGAAATTTCAGTCTCTCTGCTGCTCAAGTCTCTATCTTGATGTCTGGGTTGCCCTAGGCATCTTGGCTGTCTGGAGGAATCTCCTTCTCAACAGAGGAGGATCACAGCTTTGAGAGGCCCTGGACCACAGCAAGTGGGGGCCCCCCCTCTTTACCCCCTTCTGGCTGCAGTTGTCCCCCAACCCCCAACATTCCTGCTGGGGAGCAGAGTCAGGGCACAGGGGCTTGCCCCACTCCACCTGGTATTCTTGCCAGGGAGCGAGATAAGCTCCTGTGCCAGAACCCTGCCCCCTGGGAGGAGAACCAGGCAGGCGGAGCAGAATCACAGGACCCATTTTTTCCTGGGATCCCCAGATTGGTTGGGGCCCTGGACACAGGCCCTGTTGGCCAAGAGGCTAATCCACCACTACTTCTGGACAGCATCTAGGGTCATTTGGGGTATGCCTGCCAGCCTAGGTTGACAGACTCACACTAACTTCCCTCCAGCTAGCATGCTAAAAAAAATAGAAGAGTGCGTCTTGCAACACAAATGGCAGCTCAGGCTAGGCACCCAAGCTTGAACCAAGATCGTTGGAGCATTTCCAGAGGTCCTGCTGCGGTCCTTTGCCCTTTCAAGCTCCTTCACTTTGCCAGGGCATTGCTCTATGTCCCAGCAGTAGCCTTGTTCCTTCAACTGCTCTGACAGTCACTTGTAAATCGCGGCATTCCAGCAACTGCTGTTCAGATGAGCTTCAACATGCTCTTATATCCAGAGGATAAGGAACTCCAGAGCCTCCTGATGGGACCCCATGGAAGCACAGACCATGGCTGCTATAATAAGTACCGTACGTAGCTCTAGATGTGTGAATTGGCATCTCTTTGCTATTCCAGTTTGAGGTGATATCCAGTCAAGATGGCTGTAGAGCAAAATATGACCCAGGTAAACAAATAGCTTCTCACTTGGATCAGCCTATGCAGTGTGGGATAGCAGTGAGGACTGCCAAAAGAGGCATAGTTAATGCAAAACAACAGCTGCTCTATTTGGCTACAAAAAAAGTTAACCTCAAAATAATTCGCTGTGGAATAGTTATTTCCCTTCCACAATGCATTAATGGACGCTAGAAGGAACGAATGTGAACATAATTCAGGAAATACATATTGGAAACAATACACCGAGACAGCATCAACACCACAGGGTGCTGGAGAGGTGAGGGAAACAAAGACTGACTTCCTTATATAAAGACAGTTCCTTCCAGGAAGGCAGGACGCACTTTGCGAAGAGGAAAAGCAGGTCTCTACTGAGCAAAGCTAAAAAACAAGAGGTGCTTCCACTATCAACCTATAACCTGCAAGTTCATTACTCAGTCCCTGCCTAGAGCACAATGCAGTGGATTTTTGAGGGGGAGGAGGGATGTTTTACTTTCTAGGTTTTTATCTGTGTTGTTCCGCTTCTTTCTTCAAGAAAATTTCAGTTTTTTAAAATGTGGGACAAGTGGGGACTCAGTTCCTGAAGATAACTATCCCCCTTCTCCCTTGTGGAAAGGACTAACAGAGGAAATCCAACAATCCAGCTCTTCCTGGGACACAAGTATTCAGGAGGACCCCTTCCCTCTGAAGGGCCACAGATGGCAGACCAGGGATTGTTGGTACTGAAGGACACCAAGATACCTCAATTCATTTTTACAACAATTGGTAAATATCACAAATATCATTAAGAAACTGCCTTAAATCAAGTTAGAAATGGATACTACTGGCCCAGTTAGAGCATGGAGACACATCTAACAATCAGAAACACCAAAAGGATTGTTTTGGATAGTTTGAGAGGGAGATTGGTCTTAATCTCTCTCCTCGCATCGGTGTGTCAGCATCATATGCTTTCTTAAACTCCTTTGCTGTGGTTTCATGATTACTATTTATTGCATCATCTATTTACTACCAAGCAAAAAACCGTTTACTTGATAAACCACAAAAGCCTCATTATTCCTTTCAGTGGCGCATTAATAATGTATCCCAATGCCTGATCATTATCCCAGATAGCTTTTCAACAGCCGATTAACTATTTATTCTCAGGACATTTCAGATAAATCTCCTCATGGAAAGGCAGGTGATTGGGAGGAGAAGTACAGCATATTAAGGCATGACTGCTTTCTACACTAACCTTTGAACCGCCTGATCTAACTTTCACTGAAATCTTTCTATTAATTTCAGAGGAAGTTGGATTGAGTTCCAAGCAGTATCCAGTCTGTTCTTGAGCACCCCTGGGTGAGGGTAGCTCAGCCACCTCTTGGATCAAATCTAACACATACCGGTATCTAACTGACCACATGTCAGCTAGAGTGATCATTTCTGTGTATTTAATATTTCCTTTATTACTTGTTCTATTACCTTTTATCAGAAGGATAATTTTCCCCTTCTTTCTGCTATCATCTCAAATATTTATGAACCGCGATACCCTGTGCCTTTAATTTAACCTGCATGAATGGAATTCCCTTAGTCTCTCTTCATAGCTACTGACAGCATCTTTGTTGCCTGCTTTGGATTCCTTCCTGTTTGCTGATGCCCATTTTATATTGCAACACTCAAGACCAGGCCTGACTGAAGCTTGAAAACTTTGAATGGTCAAAGATTAGAAGACTGGATGTTAATGCAGAGGATAGGTTTGCTCCCCAGCTTCACATATGGCATCAAACATTTGTGAACATGAGTTTTGGTTTGAAAATCATATTAAACCTTGAACCTAGAGTTCAGTTAGTGGATTCAGTGTTCAGAGTCTAATCCTGAAAGCCCGCCTGTACACTGAAGTCTCAGAGAGTACAATTTGTAATTTAGCTAGGCCAGGTCGCCAGCCATTAAAAAAAACCACCACCATTCTGTGTTCTTGATCATACTACTTCTTTCCAAGTTTAATACATATCATGTAGGATAACACTGGAAAAAAACACCTTGTAATTAAAAATCCAAGTATTCGATAAACCCCATTTACTTTATGCACAAAAAATGTTGAGTATTTTTCTCCACTCAAGGAGAGCTATAGGACTTCTCTGGAATTATCAAGAGGAAAGACAAATTCAAAATGGAGTCAAAAGAAGCACCCAAGGAAGATTTAGAATAATAAAATACAAGAACATAAAAAGGGAGTTAAGTCATTCATTTATTTACATTGTAGGCACTGATGTGTGTGATAAACCAGCTAAAATATGCCTCTTGGTGGTTATACAAACCCAATCAGTGTTTAATTTTATCAAAAAGGGAGTTATTTTGATCAAAATAGTGCAAGGTGCTACAATTTTATACACATTGTAGAGGATTTTAAGAGGTAGGAAAGTGGATTTCCAAAGTCAGTATTGAAAAGAACAATCTAGGAGATCTGCTGCCAGCATTTTTCCCAGTGATACTGGGAAAGTGACAATGCATGCAGTGTGGTTCTGATTACTATTTACAAAACCTCAGGATCATGAAAAACACCATTGTCAGGCTAAGAACTGCATTAGTAGAAAGTCAGCAGAAAGTGACCCTGCTTATTACATTTACTCTACCTGCAACAGCCATTACCACAGCTTGAAATTCACTCACGCTACTAATGTAAAAATAATGAAGTTGGATTCACCTTATTCAGGACAGTAATGTGCTTTCTGTTGAAGAATTACATCCATATTGACCTTGGAGTTTCTAGCACACATTTAGAGAGACAATATACGTATATTAATTTTAAAAATGTCATTATGTTCCTTTAATAGTAGAGGTGAGCTCAACTAGTTCAGAAATATTTTTTAAAATAAAAATGGATTTTGCTGCTTGACCAACACAAATTAGAAACCGAGAAGATGGGCAACTTCCCCATAGGTTAAATTGAACCAATAACCTACAAGAGAATTTAAAAAATAAATTATTAAAAATGAGTAGGAAGAAAGATACTCTTGCTTGCTACTCTTTAAGAAGCCCTCAGTAAATATACATTCCTCCAGTAATGGTTGCTTGTTCCATTTCTCAACCTTAGTTGTGACTTAGACTGCCTCCAGGTTCAAAGTTCTCAAGACTCATGAAGCAAGACTAGGATTTTTTTTTATTCTATATTTGTTTGGATTTTCAGGTTAGTTTTAGTTCTTATGAAAGGTACTATACAGATACTCTGGAGAAGTAAACACAATGAGGCACCTGGAGGCACCTTAAGGACCAACAGATTTATTTAAGCATAAGCTTTCATGGGTAAAAAAACCACTTCTTCGGATGCATAAAGTGAAAATTACAGATACAGGCATAAATAAAAATATTGGCACATAAAGAGAAGGAAAGTTACCTTACAAGTGCAGAACCAATGTTGAAGGCCAATTCAGTCGGGGTGGATGTGGTCCACTCCCAAAAATTGATGAGGAGGTGTCAATACCAAGAGAGGGAAAATTGCTTTTGTAGTGAGGCAGCCTCTCCCAGTCCCTCGTCAAGCCCAAATTAATGGTGTTAAGTTTGCAAATGAATTGTAGGGTCTGAGGAGGGAGCCCAAAAGCAAGATAATCCTGCTGTAAGAGTGCCAATGCCTGAGATGTTGGGGTGTTCAGGGGTACTTGATCTGATACCCAAGATCCATAAACATGAAAATCCTCATCAGGGCTCTAGGGATTTGTTCTCGTGCTGTAGCAGGGAGTTTGAGCAAATGGCGTAGTTTCTTTTGGTACTCCTCAGTGGGATCAAAGGTTAGTGGCCTGTAAAACATGGCTATGCATTTTACATGGTCTTTCAGATATACCTTGTTAAAAATATTATTTGTACAGTGTCAGCACGTGAAGACCAGTCACTCGATAAACATAATGAAGAGATTCTCTACCCTCCAGATTTTACAATCCACGTGTAGCTTTAACAGGTGTGACGGGTGGAGTAGAACAAAGTAATAACACCACTATGGTAAGCAGTGGTTCACAGCCCACCAGATTACTGGCCATTGGTAAATTTTTTGTAGGCATCTAATATGGGTGTTAAATCAGGAGCTGATTCAGTACTCTGTCATGCAAATCGTTAACATAAGTTAAATGGGACCTAATTAGAGGATCAATTAAACAAGTGGGCCTACAACTGAAGGGCTGCTTAGAGGGGGGAAAACACCACAGCAGCTGGGAACAGGTAAATGGACAGGAAGGAAGTCCTAGAAGTGGGGAGCCGAGAGCCTAATGAAAGGCAGAGCTGGTGGCTGTTGCTTCTGGGAGAATGGAGCAGAACTAGTAGCAAGTGGGAAACCTGGCTGGGACTTGTAAATATAGGAACAGAACTACAGTGGCCTGTTAGGACAATATAATAAAGCATGGTGGTGGTGATGGAGACCTAGAGAGGGTGTGGTCAGTGCATACGAAAAGACGACTCCGGGGACCACAGTAGAGAAGAGTTAAGGTGGTCAATGAGGTGTTCTTGTTGATGTTCATGGGGTAGTCCTCCCAAGCAGAAAAGGCAGTATGGGAAAAAGTATAAAGGCATCTTTAAAAATATTTACAACTAGGCAATCAAAACTGGCATAATTTGCAGAATGAAGACTGAGATTGATGTGTCAATAGCTTATTAGAAAGGATAGGTCAAATGGGGATAGGCTGTGAAGGGCCTTGGAAGTGAAGCCAAGTAGTTAGTATAACAACTAATAGAGCAGTTTTCTATTAATAAAAAAAATGAAGTATAAACCTAGTTAATTCCTACATGTATGAAATGTGGTAAACCCAGGTCTGGAAGGCTGTGGTGAGAGGGGAAACTGCAGGTTAAATTAGGTCCAGCTGAGGAAGGCTGCTGCAGCCAGAAGCAGAGCCAGCTGGGACCAGTTAAGGAGGCAGCCAGAGTCCTTTAAAGAGACTCCTCCCCAGTGAGGGGTGTGGGAGTGAGGAGTGTGTTTGGAGGCAGGAGGAGTTGGAAGAGTGAGTTCGTGACAGCAGAAGGAGGTAAAGGCGAGCAAGAGGCAGATACAGAGAGGCTGCCAGCAGGCAGGGAGGCAGGAAAGAGCCCCTCCCAGGAGGGAGCTAGCCCTCCCTAACCGGCGGGAAGCCAGACCCAACAAGGGGGGACTGCACAGAGGACTGGAGCCTGGGGCGCCCGGGGGGCCCCCCTTGCCACAAGTGGTGTCAGAGGTGGGATTGTGAGTAGACTTGGTGGCAAGACCCCTCGACCAGGGCGAAAAGCCCCCCCCTTTATTCAAAAACAAAAAAAAACAAAAAAAAGAGAGAGAGAAAATGGAGGAGGTGGTGAAAGCACTGGTTCAGGCCACTGCGGCCCAGCAGGAGGCTGTTCGAGTGCAGCAGGAAACCAACCAATTACTGATGTCTCAGGCAGCCCAGGACCGAGCCACATTGCAGGAGTTAGTGAAGCAGGTGAAAGTCCTGGGCACCCTGGCCCGTGGGGGTCCCGACGCCCGGCCGCTGCGGGCAAACAACTATTTACAGAAAATGACGGCGGACGACGATACCGAGGCCTACCTTCTCGCGTTTGAGAGGACAGCCCTGCGAGAAGCCTGGCCCCGGGAGCAGTGGGCAAGTATCCTGGCCCCTTTTCTGTGTGGAGAGGCCCAGAAGGCCTACTTTGATCTTGCAACCGAGGCTGCTACAGATTACCCCCAGCTCAAGGCTGAAATCCTGGCAAGGGCGGGAATGACGCCAGCCCTGAGAGCCCAGCAGTTCCACGACTGGAGGTACAAGTCTGACAAGCCGCCAAGGACCCAGTTGTTTGACTTGATCCACCTCGCCCGGAAGTGGCTGCAGCCTGAGACCCACAGACCAGAGAAAGTGGTGGAAATCCTAGTCCGGGACAGGTATATGCGGGGGTTGCCGCCTGACATAAGGGGGTGGGTCCGTAAGAACGATCCCTCCTCCTATGACGAACTAGTAGCCCTCGTGGAGAGACACCTAGCCTCCCAGGAGCTGCCTCGGACTACCAAGGAGGGAGTACGCCTGAGTAGGAGACTGGGCACAGGGCCAAAACCCCGGAGTACCATGACCCCAAGCCGATACATGGAGGGAGGAAAAGAGGCTGGGGATCAGCCTGAAACCGTGGAGAAGCTTGGGGACTGGGGGAATGAGACTCGGGGGGTGAGGCCTAACAGCCCGAGAACCAGGGTGCTAGCCCGAGCGGGTATACGCTGCTATGCATGTGGGGAAGTAGGGCATATAGCGGCCCAGTGCCCAAATCAGGCAGAGCCCATGCAGTGCGACCTGGGGGGAATAGAAGGTCCATGTGACCTAATAAGTCAGGTGGGGGTCGCGGTGGCCCCCCATAGATACACCCGGCCCGTTAAGATGAACGGCATTAGCACCACCGCATTAGTAGACTCCGGAAGTGCGGTCACGCTGATCTCGGGGAAGCTGGTCGGGCGGGACCAACTCGCCCGGGCCAAGCGCTCAGGAGTATCCTGCGTGCATGGGGATGTTAACTATTACCCCACCATCCCTGTAAGCATAGACCTCCGGGGAAACCCCACGAAGGTAATGGTGGGGGTAGTCCCAAAGCTCCCCTACCCAGTCCTTATTGGCCGAGACTTCCCGGGGTTCGATAGCCTGCTCCCCGGAGGGGAGGCAGAAGGGGCTAGCGCCGAGAGCCAGGAGACGGCACCGAGGGTGCGCGGACCCCCGGCCTTCCGGGAATTTGACCAAGAGCTATTTTCCAAGCCGGGGGGACCCAAGAAGTCTCGGAGGGAGAGAAGGGCAGCGAAGGAGTTGGGGACAAAGATTCTGACCCAGTACCGGAGGGTTGCGCTGGTGGGAGAGCAAGTAAGCCCCAGGGAGGAGAGGGCTCAGCGAGCTGTGGGGGAGCCCGACGCCGGACCTAGTGCCCCTCAGGCTGACACAGAGAGAGAGTCGGGGGAAGATCCCCCAGAGTTGGGGCCCCCTGGCCCGTCAATGGAAAATTTTGGGCAGGATCAAGCCAATGATCCAGCCTACCACAATATCCAGAGGGAGGTAGTTGAGGTGAATGGAGTCCCGGTAGAAGGAAAGGTCAAGGGCCGAGAGCCGTACTATATAATAAAAGGGGACCTGTTGTACAGAGTAGCCCGGGTAGCGGACCAGACCGTAGAGCAACTCTTGGTACCACAAAAGCACCAGAGAGGCGTGATGGACCTAGCCCATAGCCACCTCTTCGGGGGCCACCTGGGGGTAGATAAAACCCTCGATCGGGTCTTGAAAAGATTTTTTTGGCCAGGAGTCTACGCGGCTGTCCGGCGGTATTGTGCCTCCTGCCCGGACTGCCAATTGCATGCCCCCCGGCCACACTTACGGGCCCCGTTGGTACCTCTACCCATCATTGAAGTCCCGTTTGAGAGGATCGCGATGGACCTGGTAGGCCCACTAGAGAAATCTGCCCGGGGCCACCAGCACATACTGGTTGTGCTAGATTACGCCACCCGATACCCGGAAGCTGTGCCCCTACGGAACACTATGTCTAAGACCATAGCCCGGGAGTTGGTGCAGATTTTTTCCCGAGTGGGGATTCCCAAGGAGATCCTAACCGATCAAGGGACCCCCTTTGTGTCTAAGCTAATGAAGGACTTGTGCAGCATGCTCCAAGTGAAGGCCCTAAGGACGTCGGTTTATCATCCTCAGACTGACGGTCTGGTCGAGCGCTTCAATAGGACGTTGAAGAGCATGATACGGAAGGTAGTGAGCCGGGACGGGAAGGATTGGGACACCCTGCTCCCCTACCTACTGTTTGCCGTGAGGGAGGTACCGCAGGCCTCAACAGGATTCTCCCCATTCGAGTTGTTATATGGGCGCCACCCTCGGGGCATCCTCGACATAGCCAAAGAGGGTTGGGAAGAACAGCCGAATCCGGGGAGAAATGTCATTGAACATGTGGTACGGATGAGAGAGAGGATAGCTCAGGTCACCCCCATTGTGCGAGAGCACATGAAGAAGGCCCAAGAAGCCCAGCGGACGTACTACGATCGCCGGGCGTTGAGCCGGAAGTTCCAGGTGGGGGACCGGGTAATGGTGCTGGTACCTACGGCGGAAAGTAAACTGTTGGCCCAATGGCAAGGGCCTTACGAGGTGATCGAAGCTGTGGGGAGCGTAGATTATAAGGTCAGACAGCCTGGGCGCCGGAAGCCGGAGCAGATCTACCACGTGAACCTACTGAAGCCTTGGCAGGATAGAGAGGCTCAAGTAGTCGCGCTCGGCACAACCCCCCGGGAAGGGAACCCGCCTAGCCAGGTACGGATATCCCCCGAGCTGACCCCAAACCAGAGGGAAGAAGTGATCAGCATGATCGAACGCCACCCTGACGTGTTCTCAGAGACACCAGGCCGGACCAGAGAAGTATGCCACCACATCCACACAGAGCCTGGGGTACAGGTATATGTAAAGCCATACCGGATCCCTGAGGCCAAGAGGGAAGTGATTGGGGCAGAAGTCCGAAAAATGTTAAGATTAGGGGTCATAGAGGAGTCCCATAGCCAGTGGTCCAGCCCCGTGGTCTTGGTACCCAAGCCAGATGGCAGTGTGCGGTTCTGCAATGACTTCCGGCGGCTAAACGATGTCTCCCAGTTCGATGCATATCCGTTACCCCGAGTAGACGAGTTGATTGACAGACTAGGAACAGCGCGGTTCCTTTCCACCCTGGACCTGACCAAAGGCTACTGGCAGATCCCCCTGGCCCCGGCGGATAAGGAGAAGACGGCCTTTGCCACTCCAGAGGGTTTGTTCCAATACACGGTCCTCCCCTTTGGGTTGCACGGGGCCCCCGCCACCTTCCAGAGGCTTATGGACAAACTGCTGCGGCCGCATCGCAAGTATGCAGCCGCTTACTTAGATGATGTGATTATCCATAGCCCCGACTGGGAGACACACTTGAGGAAGGTGGAGGCAGTGCTAGACACCCTGAGGAAGGCCGGTTTGACTGCGAATCCCGCCAAATGCGCAATTGGACTAGCAGAAGCCAAATACCTCGGGTATGTAGTGGGGAGAGGTCTGGTAAGGCCCCAGCTCAACAAGCTAGAGGCGATCCAGAAGTGGCCACGACCAGTCCGGAAGAAGCAGGTCAGGGCATTCCTGGGGTTGGTCGGGTATTATCGACGGTTTATTCCCCATTTCGCCGCCCGGGCATGCCCACTAACTGACCTGACGAGAGCCCGTGGCCCGGACATCGTGAAATGGTCAAATGCAGCCGAAGAGGCGTTTAGGGATCTGCGGACGGCCCTCTGCACTGACCCCGTACTAATAGCCCCGAATTGGGAGAAAGAGTTTGTATTACAGACGGATGCCTCTGAAGTAGGACTAGGAGCGCTGCTGTCCCAGATGATAGATGGAGAAGACCACCCGATCCTATACCTCAGTCGGAAGCTCCTGCCCAGGGAACAGAAATACGCTGTGGTAGAGAAGGAGTGCCTGGCGGTGAAGTGGGCCATAGAGAGCCTCCGCTACTACCTGCTTGGAAGACGGTTTTCCCTGGTCACGGACCATGCCCCGCTGAGATGGATGCACCAAAATAAGGACAAAAATGCAAGGGTCACCAGATGGTTTCTCTCACTACAACCCTTCCACTTCCGCGTGCAACATAGATCCGGCCTCCTGCACGGGAATGCGGACGGCCTGTCAAGGGTACACTGTGCAGCGACCCAAGTAGCCCAACCCCATGGTGTTGAGCAGGGGGGGGGGATGTGTGGTAAACCCAGGTCTGGAAGGCTGTGGTGAGAGGGGAAACTGCAGGTTAAATTAGGTCCAGCTGAGGAAGGCTGCTGCAGCCAGAAGCAGAGCCAGCTGGGACCAGTTAAGGAGGCAGCCAGAGTCCTTTAAAGAGACTCCTCCCCAGTGAGGGGTGTGGGAGTGAGGAGTGTGTTTGGAGGCAGGAGGAGTTGGAAGAGTGAGTTCGTGACAGCAGAAGGAGGTAAAGGCGAGCAAGAGGCAGATACAGAGAGGCTGCCAGCAGGCAGGGAGGCAGGAAAGAGCCCCTCCCAGGAGGGAGCTAGCCCTCCCTAACCGGCGGGAAGCCAGACCCAACAAGGGGGGACTGCACAGAGGACTGGAGCCTGGGGCGCCCGGGGGGGCCCCCCTTGCCACAGAAATTACTTTATATTTATATGCACTTCTCTAAAAATATCAGGGATGTATTTTCCTAACATCTAGCATCAATTAATACACCTTTTCACACCCTCAAAGTGACCATTAAGGAGAGTCATAAAGCTACATTACAAGATAAATTGGTCCCAACGATGATATTTTCCATTCTTTTCTGAATATCATTAGGACCTCTGGTGTCTTTAAAAAGTTTTTTTTTCCCCCACTTCCATTGTACAATTTCATTAAGCCCCCCAATGCATTTTATTACATTAGTGGACCACCACAAATGGTAGAGTTAATATATTAGCATTTTATTTCTTTGAATACTAATAATAATCCTGTACTACTAATCCTGTACTACACACAAGGAGTAGGGAAAGAACAGGTTAAAAATTATATAGATAGGTTACATATATACAGATTGGCAGGGCCTCAGACAAGATTCATCCTAGGGTACTCTACTTCAGTGTTAGTTCACTATCTCAGAGCTATTAGGGATTATTCATGGAGGACAAGAGTGATCCCAAAGGGACAGGAGAAGTATAAATACGTTCCCTTTTTTTAAAGTGGGTAATAAAGAGGATCAGGGGAATTATAAACCAGTCAGCCTAACTTTGATACCTATAAAGACACTGAAAACTTATTAAACAATCAGTTTTAAGCACTAAGAGACTAACAGGGTGATAAATAGTAGCCAATAAAGCAGGGGAGGGCAAACTTTTTGGCCCAAGGGCCACATCAGAGTCCAAAATTATATGGAGGGCTGGGTGAATCACTGGCTAGGTAAGTGGTGTAGGATGGAGGAAAGAGGGCTGTATAGTTTGGCCTCCACCTCAATAGAAGGGGGACCAAACTTCTCAGGGACAGGTGGTTAGATTAAAACTAATAGCAAAAGGGGGCGGTAAAAAGAGGGATGATATGAACACTGAGCACAAATTGAGAAGCTGAGAACAAAAATAATTAAGGAATCAAAAGACTTAATGAGAAGAAACTCCTGACTTGCCAGACACTAATGCTAGGAACCTGGGTAACAGACAGCCCTGGATTAACCATTAAGCAAAATAAGCACGCGCTTAGGGCCTCAAGTAAAGAGGGGCCCCATAGAGTTTTTTTCCAGTGCCGGATTTACAATGAAAAAACAAAGTTCAGTCATGCTGAACTTTATAAAATAATTGTAGAAGACAATATTGAGTCACCTTTCCAAATGTAGACATTTGCTTCCGTATATTTTTAACATTAATGGTCACAAATTGCACAGCTGAGCGTTCATTTTCTCGGTTGAAGTATATTAAAAATCCCAACAGAACAACTATGCGACAAGACAGGCTGGATGCCTTATGTCTGCTAAGTATTGAAGCAGATTTGTTACGTCAGATTAATTTTGAGGATATGATCAAAGACTTTGCAATTAAAAAATGCAGGAGAAAACTTTTTGTAGTATAAATAAAGTTATAAGTAAGCAACAGTAAACATTATTTTGCATCTTTGATTCGTGTAAGTTAAAATGATATGTATCTTCAAGGCAAGAAAGCAATGGAATAATAGGTGTTTTGTTTCATACAAATAATGATATTTATTCATTAGTATATATTTTACTGTTTACTATTGTTTTTATTTTGAATTACATATATGGTATATGGGGGTACCATAATCTTTTCAGTGCTTAGGGCCTCTAAAGGTCTTAATCCGGCCCTGGTAGCAGACAAGATTAATTGGAATTGCTAATTTTTTAGCATAAATTCAAGCTAGTTAGTGTTACTGAAACTTGGTGGGATGATTTGCACAACTGGAAAAAGTCAATAAGCTAATTAGGAAGGATGGTGTGGGCCAAAGGGGAGAAGAGTGGCACTATATGTGAAAAATGGCATTACCTGTTTCAGAGTCACTGATAACTTGGAAGAAAATTACCTTGAATTCTTATGGATTAATGTCCTTACACCTAAAGCACAAGATGAGATACCAACTGGTGTCTGCTATAGACCACCAGATCACATGAGAGAAAAAAAAGACCACCAGCTACTTATGCACCTATTTATAATGTGTGGGGGAGAGGGGAGGGGAACTATGATCACAGGGGATTTCAATTTGAGTGACATATGCTGGAGGTCTCATTCTGGAAGTTCTAGAACATTCTTGGAATTTCTTATAGATGACAATTTTTTAACTCAAAATGTCATACAGCCAACACAGAGGAATTCTAGAATAGATCTTGTCTGGCAGATTAAAAGGAACGGACCACAGAACTGAAAGTTAATAGTAGTTTAGGTACAAATTATCATGACTTGTGTCATTCAGTCTAAAGCAGCTCATGATAATGAGAGCCTACCTCAGGGCAGACTGTCAAAAACACGGCAAACACCCCTAATTTGTGGTGTATTCTATAATGTGAACTCCTGGATCACTATAAAGGTCTTACCATGGATCTGAGAGAGGGTTCCCTTAGACCAGGGGTTCCCAAACTTTTTTCCTTGAGGCTCACTTGTGCAATACTAGACTGCATCCGACGAAGTGGGTATTAGCCCACAAAAGCTTATGCTTCTATACTTTAGTTAGTCTTTAAGGACAGGACTCTGTCACTTCTGCAATTCCAGACTAACACTCTCAGATTCCTCACACTTTCAGCTGCTACTTTCCTCATTTCCCAATCAAAGCAATGCCCTTTCTGTCTCCCTGACCTTCCCAGGAAGTGCCTCTGATCTTCCAATCACACTCTTCTCCATTCCCACATGCTGATATAATCTCAAGTGCCCCACCCACTTCACCGATAAGTAGCTACACCTCCATGCTGGTTCTGCCGCAAACACGTAGCTGGAATTTCCAGCTTAACCCACATTCTACCTGTTGCTTTCCAGACTTAGGGCTGGTCTCCGGGGGGTGGGGGGGGGGAGAAATAGACTGTAGATACGCAACTTACCTGCTGTCCTCACGGCGGTGGCGGCGCGGTCCCCCGTCAACTCCAGCTTGCACTTTTTGGCGAGCTACCCCCTGCAACTCCAGTACCCCTTGTTAGGCCATCCTCTATGCCCTGCAGCCTGGGGGGTTTCCAGGCAAAAGCTCCCCCAGCACCTCTTGCCTTGCCCCAGCCCTGCTCCACTCTGGGTACCTTATCAAGCTCCCCAGCAGCCAGGCCTGTCTGCCTCAAATAACTAAAGGAGACACTATCTCTCTGCACCAAACTCTGGGCCCTTTTATCAGGGCCAGCTGGCTCCTAGTTGGGTCTGGCCCCAGCTGTGGCTGCCTTCCCAATCAGCCTGGGAGCTGCTTGCCCCCAGCTACAGCCCTTTCCAGGGCAGTCTTAACCTCTTTTTACCTGGAGTGGGGCAGCCACCCCACTACAGTTAATCATGCATTTTCTATAAAAAAAGTTTTTAAATCAGATATTTGCACAAAATGTGTCCCTCATGCTCCTCTTTTCAGAATTTTAAAATAGGGAAAAACCACTGTTGGGATTTTATGTTGGCCTGTCTAGTTTGCACAAGTTCTTCTCAGAGACCATTGTAAAGTGGTTTACAGTTAGAGATGTATCAAAACAGAAGTAATTTATCCTAGCCCTCTCTAACCCACATCCCAGGATTAACTAAAAGGGTTTGACTAAAATGCAAACCATCCAAGTTTTTTTGTGAAATATGAAAATCCAACAGATGAGATGTTCATAAAAAAAAAAAGATTTTTTAATATTGCAATATCTATTTCAGAGTAAATGCACCTTTAATCCCTAGCCCCGTGGTCTTCCCAAGGATGTGTCTTAGCTCTCACCTCTCTCTGAGCAGGAACCATGTCTCACTCCCTTATTACCAGGAATTTTGAGTGTAGCCCCCTTGTACTTCACTATGATTATTCCAGGAAGGCTTGACAAACATCCAGTCCCCTACTCTTTAGTTTCTGTCCAAGAGCAATGACAGTGATTTTCCAGTAACTTGAACAGCCCTTTCTCTTAATCACACCCCAGCCCAGTGTTTAGTCCTGGAGGAACTGTGTAAATCTCTCCTGTGGAGAAGAACAGAATTCACTAAAGATATTGTGTGTGGTGCAACAGCAGTCACAGAAACCGTGAAGATGAACGTCTCTATATAAATGGCAAAAGGATAGTCTTGTGTGCAAGTTGCAGATGGGGGAGGGGTACAAGGGACCTAGAGTCTATTCCCAGCTCTGCCACAGACTTAGTCTGACCTTGGGCAAGTCACATAAAGATAGCAAAGTAAAGATAATGCCTTCTTTATTGAGGAAAACTTCCATCCACCTTCAGATAGCAGCAACAGTCTCTCTCCATCCCAGTCCCCGTGAATGTCAGTGACATGCTGACCAACATGTGCAAAGAAAAGTTAAAGGCCACCCACCATTTGGAATGTATTGTGGTAACAGGCAACACCTTTAATCACTGGCTTCTCATTGCCAGGGACATGCTCCAGTCCTGCCTGTTGCACTAAACTTAGGCTATGTTCCCTAAGGTAATTTTTGTTCTTTAGTTCAAGTTTGTGTGGAAGATTTATGCCAGATTAACCAGAAGATAATAAGAGAAAACAGACTTGCACTATGTTAATCATGGGAAGAACCAAATGTCCCAGCTAACAGTGAATTGTGGTTTAGCAATGCCTGATTGACACTGTCCTGTTTCTACCATAAATCAAAGTTCACCACATTCCACAGGTTAACCTCTCTCACTACTTCTACTAATTTAAGCACTATGAATGCGAGTATGGTAAACATCCCATTTGCTTTCTATCACACGCGTCATATAAGACAAGCCATGCTGCATTTTGGACAAGAAATGCCATTTTCTACTGTCTTTACTGGAGGCTTTCAAAGCTTCTGTATATTATTTATTAATGACAAAGTGCTAGATATTTTTAGAACACAAGACTGCTAATAGAGACAAGGAGGCTGTTGTGTTCACCTATGGCATGAATTTGCAATTATGATGTTTTGCTAGAGTTTAAGTTTGTAATGTTCTGGTGGGAAAAAAAAAGGACAAAGAAGAAACTCTTATTTCTTTGATGGGACCATGAGACAAGCTACAGTTTAATCATCACACTGATTAAACATTTCAACACTGCAAGATGTTCCAAAGCACATATAATCTAGACCACCCGCTTTCCCAATGCCTCCAAAGGTCCCTGATACAGAATAACCTTTTGTTTATTGCTTTGAATGAATGTTCTGGTGAAATAGTTTAAGAAACATAATGCAAGTGGTAACATTTTCCTTTACATCATAGAATATCAGGGTTGGAAGAGACCTCCGGAGATCATCTAGTCCAACCCCCTGCTCAAAACAGGACCAACCCAGACAGGTGTTGGTCAAGCCGAGCCTCAAGAACCTCCAAGAATGGAGATTCCACCACCTCCCTAGGTAACCCATTCCAGTGCTTCACCACCCTCTTAGTGAAATAGTTTTTCCTAATATCCAACCAAAACCTCCACCACTGCAAGACCATGGCACACAACATGGCACCATGAGACCATGACACACAACAAGAACAAGAAGCAAACACCGAGAACAGCCTAGCTTTATCCTCTTTGGAACTCCCTTCAGATAGTTAAAGGTGGCTATCAAATTCCCCCTCACTTCTCATCTGCAGGCTAAATAATCCTAGTCCCCTCAGCCTCTCCTCATACATCATGTGCCTCAGCGCCCTAGTCATTTTCGCTGCCTGCTGCTGGACTCCTCAATTTGTCCACATCTTTTCTGTAATGGGGGGGCCAAAAGTGGACACAATATGCCAGATGTGGCCTCACCAGTGTCAAATAGAGGGAAATAGTCACATCCCTAAATCTGCTGGCTATGATTAGTGTTATCTGTGAACTTGCTGTGGGTGCAATCCATGCCATTACTTTGCTTAAATGCAACTCCGCAATGATCACAAAAGAGGAATAGTCTTGTCTAATTTCTCAGCAAATGTTTCATAGCAGAGTCTGCACTCAGAACTCCTATTTCTAAGACTTACTTTTAGTCATGTTAACATTAGTAATTGTATTGTAATATACTAAGTATCAGCATTATTGTTAAGAGCTAATGTATAGAGTTTCACATTGGAATCCATTTTCAGTACACATATTTAGTACAAGTGTTATTATGCTGACAAAACCCAGAAACTACATACCTGTTCCCTAGTGCCATCTACTGGCACCTTACTTACACATATGCAGATATAAAGCACTCTTGTAACAACTACAAGTAAAACAACACTGCATCTTTCAGAAAAAAGAAACAAAGTGTGTTTGGTGATGCATCATATTTGTTTGATTACTCTCCAATTTGAAACTGCTGATCTGCGGTGGTTCACCTAGTCGTAGTGTAAGTTACAGAATGTTGATCTACTCTATCATTCTTCCTAGCTGTAGTAGTGCAATGACTCACCCCTGCGGCGCCTCCTGCTGGCCATCTGGGAATTAGCTTTTCCAGCTCGGCACACCCTCTGCAGGCTGGTGTCTCACTGTCTGCTGGCCCCGTATCCCAACTGGACCCCAGTGCCTCTTTACCTGGGGTGCTGCCCCCGGCAATGCCCCCACACTCTGCCTCTGGGTCTCCCCTCCCTGGGAATCCCCAACCCTCTAATCCCCACCTTGCCTCAGTCTAGTGCTACTGCCAGTCATTATCAAGCCCCCACACCCTGGGGCAGACTGCAGTGTAACAGCCAGTCATCGTAGGCAAGGGGGGTTTGGACCAGCTACCTCTGCCTAACTTCAGAACCTTCCTTAGGCTTTTGTATCAGGCTTGCAGCCTGGGAAGTTGCTAGGCAGTGCTCCCAGCTCAGTTGTCTATTCCCCCAGCACTGTTCCTCCTCAGGTACCCTGGCCCACAGGTAGCCAGGCCTTATTCCCTCCCAGCCTGGAGAGAGACTGTTCTCAGTGCCTGGCCACAGCCCTCTTATAAGGGCCAGCTGGGCCCTAATTGATTTGGCCACAGCTGTGGCTGCTATTCCAATCAGCCTGGGTTTGCTGCTTTCTCCCCGCAACAGCCCAAATTTGGTGCTTTCTATCCCACAACAGCCCTCTCCGGGTGGGGGACATCAGCTGGCAGCTCCTTCACGGAGCCGTGAGCATGGGAGTGTACTTGGTGCAGTTCACTCATCTCCTGGACACCTGCCCTTCTGTGGCATGAGGAAGACCCTGACACACATATACCTGGAGTGCACCAGGTTTCAGCCCCTCTTCTGGCTCCTCTTAGATACACTTTTTTGTTTCTGGTTGCATTTTTTCCTGCACCCCCAATCTGTGCCCCCCCAAAGTCATGGGACCTCCTGGTCAACCTCCTCCTAGCCCCAGCCAAAATGGCCATCTATAAAACCAGGGAGAGAAGGTTGGTCAACAGGGTCTCCTATGACACCTATTTCTACTCCTCAATCTGTTCATGTATCAGGCAGGGTTTCTCTGGGTGGTGTCTGCTGACTCCCTTAATGCCTTCAAGGAGAAGTGGGTGTTGTCTAACCTGTGCTCAAAGTAGGATCAATCCCCAATTAAATCATGCAAGAGATTTTTTTTTGTTTTTGCCCCATATCCCCAAATGGCCCCCTCAAGGATTGAACACACAATCCTGGATTTAGCAGGCTAATGCTCAAACCACTGAGCTACCCTTCCTCCCATAGAACAGAATTGCTTTTTCTATAACTTTTACTATATGCCCAGTTATTAGCTTTACTGTTCTGCCACCTCCCTTGGGGCTGGTCCCCACTACAGCTTAAGGTCGACTTTAGTGACGTTAAGTCGATATAAACCTGTACAAGTCTTCACATGCATGCCATTTGCATCGATATAAAGGCCCTCAAAATTGACTTCTGTACTCCTTCCTAACGAGAGGAGTAGCGCTGAAATCGACCTCTCTGGGTCGATTGTGGACTAGTGAGGATGCAAGTGACATTACTAGCCTCCAGAGGCTGTCCCACAATGCTCCACTCTGACCGCTCTGGACAGCCAGAGGAAAAGAGCTCCAGCATGCTCCAATAATGAGGTGTTGGATCTCATCGCTATCTGGTGAGAGGAATCTGTGATGTTGGAACTCCGCAACAACAAACGGAATGCCAACATGTTTGCCAGAGTCTCCAAGGCCATGCTGGAAAGGGGCCACAACAGGGACGCCCACCAGTGCCGCGTGAAAATTAAGGAGCTGAGGCAAGCGTTCCAGAAAGCCAAGGAGGTAAACGGACGCTCGGGGGGTCTGCCGCGGACATGCCGGTTCTACAATGAACTGAATCTGATAATGGGGGGTGCCCCCACCACCATCACACCAGTCTGCGTGGACTCCGCACATGGGATAATGGCCAGGGATGAGAACAATTCGGATGAGGAGGCGGAGGATGCTGCGGAGGGAAATATCACGGAACAGCAGGATGCAAACGCAGAAACAGTATTATTACCAGACAGCCAAGAGCTGTTTATCACCCTTGATCCAGTACTCAGCTAACCCTCCCAAGCGGATACCCAAGCTGGCGAAGGGAACTCTGGTGAGTGTTTTTTTTTAAGGGATTACATGACTCATGATTTTTAAAGGAAGCATTTATTAATGATTAACTTGCCCTAAGGACTTAGCGTGCTTTCATTGCTGGTCAGTTTCTACTCAAAGAGTTTGTCAATATACTCCGGTATTGACCGGAAGTCCTCCACGGACATTTCACTGAAGCTATCCAGGAGGTAGCGATGAATCTTCCGCACCAGATTTCTGGGGAGAGCCGCCTTATGTGGTCCCCCGTGATAGGAGACCATCCCAGGCCACGAAAGTAGTAAGTAGTCTGGTATCATTGAGCAGGCTAGCATTGCGGCGAATGGACCAGGACTTTGCAGCGACTCAAGGAGCACGCGCTCCCTATCTCTCTGAGAAATTCTAAGCAAAGTGATGTCGTTCATCGTTGCCTGTTTGAAATACGGACTGCAATTAGTCTGGACACAGTGAGCAAGACAGCCTGTAAGCCCCCCAACCCCCCTCTCGCCCCCCCCCCCAGCCCGTTGTGAGAGCAGTTAGAGGAGTTTTGAGCCTACAAGCGGATGCTTCCGCAGCCAGCCCGAACACGGAAAGTTTTTTTTCTGTTTTGCATTTTGCGGTTCACAGGGAGCCACGCGGTGGGGGAGAAGGGGGTGGGGTTACCCTGGAATATCCGAGCGCTGCTGTAAAGAGCTTACCATAGCGGGCTGCATGGTGATTTCAGCAGCCGTGGTGAGGCTCTCTCCTGCGTGAGGTGATTCTGTGACTTTTGACTGATTCAGTAACTTTTGGGTGAGGAATATGACCTTGTATAGAAACCATATCAGGCCTGTGAATACTGTGTTTCCCCGCTGCATAGTAATCCCATTGTTCTCCGCAACTGTATGTGTCTCATAACCTTATACCTTTCTTTCTTCACCAGCTGCACACTTATCTGTGAATCCTCCCTCTTGCCCCTCACGCCGGCTAACACAGATACGAAGACGTAAAAAAAAAACGCGCGATGACATGTTTAACGAACTTCTGCATAACTCTCATACTGAGGCCGCACGGCAGACAGAATGGAGGGACAAATTGTTACAGTTAAGGCAAGAATCAAGAGCTGCAGCAGAAAAGTTGCAGGAACGTGAAGAACGGTGGATGGATGCTTTGCTCCGCATAATGGAGGAGCAAAGTGGCATGCTTCGTTCTCTGGTGGAGCTTCAGCAGGGCCAAAGATCACCTCTACAGCCTCTGTGTAACCACCTCCCGCCCTCCCCAAGTCCCATAGCTTCCCCGCCAAGACGCGGGGTGAGAACCCGGGGGGGGGGAGGGAGCTCCGGGGACCGACCCACTCTACCCCACAAGCCAGCACATGCAGCAGCAGGCTGAGTTTCTCTAAAAACCAGTAAAAGCTGCTGTCTGCCCCCCCCCCTCCTCCACCGCTGCGACTGCTGGTTTCCCTCCTCACCCACCCCTTCTTGCCTACCTTGCCAGTGATCCCCTGTATTTGTGTTTGTGATGAAGCAATAAAGAAAGCATGATTTTTTAAAACAGTGCATTTATTTCCTCTGCAAGCATGGGGGGTGGGGGGTGGAAAGAGGGTGCAAGGACGGCAGGCTTAGGGCTGAGCAAAGCGAGGGAGCGGGTTCTCAAACGCCATCTTGGGCACTCATAAAACTGGTTTTCAAGGCGTCCCTGAGGCGCAGCGCCTCATGGTGCACTCTTCTACTTTCCCTGCTGTTTGGCTGCTGGTAAGCAGCGGACAGGGAATTTGCCTCTGCCTCCCAGCCCGCCATAAACGTTTCCCCCTTGCTCTCACAGACATTGTGGAGCACAGAGCAAGCAGCAATAACAATGGGGATATTTCTCTCGCTGATGTCTGAGCGAATCAGTAATGAACGCCATCTCCCCTTCAGACGGCCAAATGCACACTCTACTGCCATCCTGCACTTGCTCAGCCTGTAGTTGAACAGCTCCTGACCCCTGTCCAGGGCTCCTGTGTAGGGCTTCATAAGCCAGGTCATTAAGGGGTGGGCTGGGTCCCCAAGGATAACGATCGACATTTCTACACCCCCCAAATTAATTTTCTGGTTGGGGAAGAAAATCCCTTGCTGCAGCTCTCTAAATATCCTAGAGTTCCTGAACACACGAGCATCATGAACCTTTCCCGGCCACCCCACGTACAGGTCGGTGAAACGTCCCTTGTGGTCAACCACTGCTTGCATGACCATAGAATAATATCCCTTCCGGTTTCTGTACTCTGCGGCCTCGTTGTCCAGTGCCAGGATAGGGATATGAGTCCCATCTATAGCCCCACCACAGTTAGGGAATCCCATGGCGGCAAAGCCATCTACTGTAGCTTGCAGGTTTCCAAGGTTTATAACCCTGGGTAGAAGCGGCTCGACGATTGCCCTGCTTACTTGCATCACAGCAGACCCCACTGTAGATTTACCCACCCCAAACTGATTTGCGACTGACCGGTAGCTGTCTGGCGTTGCAAGCTTCCAGATGGCTATCGCCACTCGCTTCTCAACTGTGAGGGCCGCCCTCATTTTGGTATTCTTGCGCCGAAGGGCCGGGGAAAGCAAGTCACAAAGTTCCATGAACGTGCCCTTACGCAGGCGAAAGTTTCTGAGCCACTGGGAGTCATCCCAGACCCGCAGCACTATGCGATCCCACCAGTCAGTGCTTGTTTCCCTGGCCCAGAATTGGCCTTCCATGGCATGAGCCTGCCCCATTGCCACCAAATTTGCCAGATTGTCGGTCACCCCACTTCCAAAAATGTCAGTGTCAGTGTCCCTGCTGTGCACGTCCAGGTCCATCTCCTCCTCATCACTGTCATCGGGGTCCAGAAAGCGCAGTTGTCTCCGGATCGCACAACAGTGCGCGAGGTCTTCACAACGGCCGGTACTGCAGCGGTGGCATCAGCGGGCTCCATGCTTGCAGTGCTATGGCGTTAGCAAGGCGCGGAGAAAGGGCGCAAATAATGGGATGCCTACTCACAGTGCACCGCTCAAAATGGGGTCGGCGGCATGAAAAAAGGGCGCGAAATTATGAAATGCTTACCCATAGTGCAGCACTCGAAATGGTGCCTGCTGGGGACTCCGGGAACTGTGGGATAGGTACCCACAGTGCAACGCTCGCTATGTCGACGCTTGCAACAGTTGTGCGGACAGCCACTGTCGACTTGCTGTGCTTTGCTGTGCTTTGTGGGGACACACAAAATCAACTCTTTACAGTCTGCTTTAAAAAAATCGACTTAAAGGAAATCGACCTACTGCTGTAGTGAAGACATACCCTTGGAGTGATTTTATTTGTGCACACGTGGGTGCAAACACACCTAGAGACTCAGCTGGTGTAAACTGGTTTGACTGACAACTGTGTGGATTTGAATCTGAGGATCTAGCTGAAAGTCTGTTGTAGCTACACATGTTCTGTTCATATAGTGTATAAAGGGGAGGTGAATGTAACTCATAACTAGCTACAAGACCCAGCAGTTGCATTTTGAGCAGATGGTCAAGTAAAACGGAAGTATCTTCTACCAGTTGGCCTGGATAAGCAGGGAGGAGAAGCTAGAGGTGCTGAGAGGAGGAAAGGAGAAAGAAGCCAATAGGATGAAAAGAAATCTGGGGTTTAACGTGAAGGTCAAACTAATAATGTGGCATTCTTATGAGAACCTCCACACTGTACCTCAGTACGCTGCTCCCCAGTGGGTCTGACACCCTGTGGCTTCAGTAGCCTGGTGTTCAGCACTACCTGAGTGAAGAGAACAACTCCGCCAACAGCTGGTGTTGGTGCATTAGCACTCCTTCACCGTGAATAAATCACCATTGGGAACCCAACATTGACTTTTCACTAATATGCAGCAATAGTCACTAAAAATTCACTATTTCAGCCAGCTCACCTGCCAGGGATCTCATTTGCTAGAATAGCCACAGGAAGCAGAGGCGAGAATGATGCAAACACAGCTGAACCAAGTCAGTTTCAAAGTCTGAGTGGACATTCATGGAACATATTTTGCAAAATCTGCACAGCTGTAGGTGCATGCCTTTGGGAAACAGGGCTGTTCAATGGGGCCAGGATTTCACCTCTGGTGTTTAATTGCTTTTATTTGAAGTCAATGGCAAAATTCCCAATAACTCAGTAAGACCAAAATTTCACCCCAGTTATTTGAAATGCCCTTTGATTTCAATAAGATCCTGAGAGCAGTACTCAAAATACTATGGTGTTGAGGACTATACAAGTACCTGGAAAGATACAGCAATAATTGCCAAGCACTTCTAGAACACAGTTAGTTCTGTCTATTGTTCCCAGGTAGTAAAAACACCTGGTGACTTTTCAGTGTACACTACCTCAGTATAACAGTGATCGGTGGTTGTTATTAAAGAGATCATTTTACATTTGCTCTTGGGAGGGAAGGAAATTGATATGAAAATTCTAACTGGCTTTAAAAAAAGCAGTACACATCTGCTGGAGTCACAGGCAGTTTGAGAGCTAATTTCACTAACCGGGAAGGCTGAGAGGCTGAACAGTTCTGTTCTGACAAGTACAGGAAGAATGTGTTAGGTCAATTAGTTTCAGCAGTTTGAACCACATGTTCAGCTGATTGTCCACTATGACCTCCAAATCTTTTTCTGTGTCGCTGCTTCCCAGACTGAGTCCCCCATCCTGTACTTGGCTGACATTCTTTGCTCCTAGATATATGCATTTTCAGTTAGCCATGTTTGTATACACCTGAATCAGTCACCTGTCCTCTTCATTATTTACTAGTCCCCCAATTCTTGTGTCAGCTGCAATCTTTATCAGTGATGGCTTTATGTTTTCTTCTAGATAATTGCTAAAGATGTTCAGTAGTGTAGGGACAAGAACGAATTCCTGAAGGACCCCACTGAAAACACCTACTCAATGACAATTCCCTGCTTACAATTACATGTTGAGACCTATCCATCAGCCATTTTTTAATTCATTTAATGGGTGTCATGTTACTTCTATATCATTCTAGCTCTTCAACCTATCACCTGCTTTTCAGGGAGCAGCAAGACCATTCTATCATCATCTCCCTGACTGGCCTCTGAAAATGGAGTTGAGTAGAGCTGGGTGAAAATTTATGACAAAACTTTTCCCCACTAAAACCAAACCAAGGCAGATTTGGGTCAGCCAAAACATTCCAAAAAAAAAAATGCTAAAATCTGGGTTTGACATTTTCTAAATGGCATGTTTAAATTTTTCAATTCCAAATGACTGTTTCAAAGTGTCCTTAATATTTTTTACAAACTTTTAAATATTAAAATGCTCAAAATTGAAAAAAGTTTCATTTTGGTCATATAGAACTGTGTGTGACCCAAAATAATCGATTTAAAAAAAAATCAGTTTGCCAAAAAAATGTGTTTTAAAAATATTTTTTCTGTTGGCCCCAAAAGTAATTTTGTTTTCAGTTTATCAGAAATGCCAGCAAACCCAAAAATCTCATATTTACCCAGCTCTAGCTGAGAGCAAGGGAGATCTTGATAACATTGGCCAACACCATAGGCTTCCCTGATCAATGCAAGGCCATCCCCCTACCTCATCCCCTGTTATGGGGGTCTTTCACAACTAACAACAGGGTGATGGAAAGGAAGATTTTTTTTTAAATGGAAAATGTGATTATAAAACCATGGATGGCAGACTCAGAGGAATATGTAGTACATTAAACTAAACTTTGCTTGTACTAGATTGAAAGCTGTTGTTCCTATAGTATCACAACAGGTCTGAATTTAAATACACAAAAGTTTTAGGAATGATTGACTTTGAATTTCTAAGGCAAGCCTTACACGTGTTTATATAAACACAAAAAATGTATGCTTTACATCTTGAAGTGTACAAAGTGGCCAAAAACAATTGTTTTGGGAACTATACGTCTGAATTACCTCACTTTTGTCCATATGAATTCTTAACCATAACATTACAGTTACAATTTTGTATTAATTCTTTGGTAATGAAAAAAGAAAAATGAAAAAACTCCTGGACTGTGATAAACAGCCAACTAAAATCTTGTTCTCTTGTGTATTTGAATGTGCAATGCAAGACTTATTCTCACATGTATATAAATCTCTATCTCACACATTCAAATAAATGCAGCTGTGTTTATTTCAGTGTGCAGAGTTCCAGATGTGCACATGCTCATGTGTATCTTGAGTTCTGCACCTTATTACATTACAATTTTCCATTACATTTTTCTAACACTTAAAACTTAGTGTTACAGAGCCCTCTGGAATATGCCCCAGTACATTCAGAACTCACCCAGAGAATGCAGCCTGCAACTCTGCTGGCCACCCAAGTCTGAACCACTGCGATACAGCTCTATAGCTTGTCTTGGAATGAGAGAGGGCTTTCACTGCGTGCAGGGGTCTGTGCTCCTTCCAAACTGTTGGCTAATATAATTATATCAGGTGTATTATAGTGATGTGAAATCTGGGTTCCAACAACAGCCCCACACTATATTGAATGAGACCAAAGCCCATTAGAAACCTGAAATTCCACAGGCAAGAACTATGCGTGTATCAAAAACTATGGTGATTCCTCCTACTACTTACATGACCAAAAAAAAAAAAAAAAAAGCCAGTTTCTCAATCAAAGTAATATGCTCTCTCCCATCACAGATCACTGGGGCAAGCTCCCACTAAAATTAAAGTAAAGAAAGATTAAAAAGATAGAAAAGAAATTAGAAAGATAAAATGTGGGAGACTCAAACATAGCATAATTTTCAAATTTCATCGACACTAATATACCCACTAACACCCACAATACAGTCATTAAAAATACTGCATACTGCCTGCTGGAAAGAGCACCAAAAAAGGGTGTTAGATTACAGTACCAGAAATTTCACAGAAGCCTCAGGTTAGTGTACAAGTAATACAGTGAGACATGCAAAACAAAGGCAGATTTAGCAAATACAGTGAGTGAGCACAATTTGGAAAAAGAAATCAACAGACATAAGGTTCACTGGAAACCTAAGCACTGATTTGTAAATGAGAGTGAGAGAGATTTCCTACTTCTGTGTACAGCATACACAGGAATACAATACCTTGCATGGTGTCTAGTATCAGAGGGGTAGCCATGTTAGTCTGGATCTGCAAAAGTGACAAAGAGTCTTGTAGCACCTTATAGACTAACAGATTTTAGGGATCATGAGCTTGGATGAAGTGGGTCTTAGCCCACCAAAGCTCATTATCCCTGTAGCAGGGCAGTGACTCACCCTTGCGGCGCCTCCTGCTGGTTCCTCCGGGAATTAGCTCACCAGCACCCGGAGTGCCCTCTGCAGGCCGATGTCCCACTTGCTGCTGGCCCCTATGTCCCTCCCAGACCCCGGTGCCCTCTTACCGAGGGTACTGCACCCCTGCAGTATCCCCCCCCAGTCTTAGGGTCTCCCCCTCCCAGGGAACCCTCACTCTCTATCCCCACCTTGCCTCAGTCTAGGCAACTGCCAGTCACCACTTGCCCCCATTCTCTGGGGCAGACTGCAGTATCATTGCCATTTATCACTGGCAAGGGGGGTTGCTCTGCTGCTCTGCCTCTGTAGCCCTGGACTGCCCCCTGCAACCCCAGTACCCTTTTTGGGGCCTTCTCCTAGGCCCTGCAGCCTGGGGGTTTCCAGGCTAGAGCTTCCCCAGCTCCTTCTGCCTTGCCCCAGCCCTGCTTCCCTCTAGGTACCTCCTCAAGCTCCCAGCACCCAGGCCTGTCTGCCTCTGCAAACAGAGGAGACGCTCGCTCTCTCTGCTCCAAACTCTGAGCCCTTTTTATCAAGGCCAGCTGGGCCCTAATAGATCCAGCCACAGCTGTGGCTGCTCTGCTCAATCAAGCTAGAGCTTGCTTGTTCCCAGCCACAACCCTAGCTACAGCCTTCTGCACCTATTGGGTATCCCAGGAGGTGGGCGGGCCTAAGCCCAGCCGTTACTAAAGTCCCTCCCCCAGGCTTCCGGGAGGGACACTAGACCCGGGGCCAACTGAATACGTGGGACAACTAATGAATAAAGGCAGGGGAGTGCGTGAGGGTCACAGGTTAAAAACAAGGGTACAGGATGGGGATACAGAGCAGAGAACCCCGCACAGCGCCCACTGCTCCGCAAAGCTGTCGAGGGAGCCAGTGGACGCTGCCCAGTGGAACTCTGCCTGGATGCGTGAAATGAGGAGTGACCAGAAATAGACCCCACAGTCGCAACGTGCCCCCTCGTCTTGCATCCTCCTCCTGGTGTTGTAGATGGTGAATTTGGCAAGCACCAGGAGGAGGTTGACAAGGAGGTCTCGTGACTTTGTGGGGCCACGGATGGGGTGCCCAAAAAAATAGGTGTGGGGAGAAGTGCAGCCAGAACCTCAGTAAGAGGTTCTGGAGGAGCCGGAATAGGGGCTGCAGCCTGGCGCACTCAAGGTAGGCATGCGCCAGGTCCTCCCTCACGCCGCAGAAGGGACAGGCATCGGGCATGGGAAGGAACCGCGCCAAGTACACGCCCGTGCTCACGGCTCCGTGAAGGAGCCGCCAACTAATATCCCCGGAGGGCCGTGGATACAGCCTTCTGCAGAGCTGTTTTAACCCTTTTTCCCCAGGAGTGGGGCAGCTGCCCCACTACAATCCCTAAAATCTGTTAGTCTATAAGGTGCTATGAGACTCTTTGTCGCTTTTGCAGGAATACAATAGTTACTCAGATGATCCAAAGTAAAGATATTTCCCACTAAAAAGACAAGGCAAAAGAAACCCTATAACTATGGATGGAAGGGATAAAAGAAACAGTGATTGAATGTGAAAATTTAAGACCCATTCAGAAGTTTTCTTCCTTGAAGGCCCCTGTGGAGGAATTATTTAAACTATAATGGTACTTGAGTTTACTTTTGTGAACAGTTTGTATGAATCATGCTGTCCCCTACCTATTAAGGTTTCTCCCTAAGAATAAAAGGCAATTTTTTTTAAAAAAAATAATCATTTCTCATTATAGATAACATTAAAAAGAAACACCATTAGGTCTTGTCTACAAGTCCTGGCAAAGCATTCCAGGACAGTTGGACCGGTAAGTGCACTAACATGCTAAGCTCTAACTGCCCCATGTAGATCCTGTATCCTGTTCAAACCTTCCTTAGAAAAAGATCACATGCTATGTTGTAATTTATTATTAAACTACACTGGCGTAGCATGTCACCAGACACTTGTCTTTATTGCTAAATAAAAGTCAAAGGCAAACTGGAAATCCTTACAGTGTTATTTTTGAGCTATGTAACCACAAAAAGGAAAATGTAATGTTATAAACATCTCCAGTCAAGTTTTAAAGGATTCTTATCTAGAACTTTGGGCCTGAGAATTTCAGAATAAGGAATTTCAGACAAAGGGGTATTTTTTCTGAACGTTATAAGCACCTGAAAACACCCTCCTGATATATAAATCTCATTTATATTGCTACCATGAGGCTTTGCCTATAGTTAAGCATTTAAATATGACGGGCGGAGGGAGAGAGTCCAGCATTGAATCTTTTCCGTTGTATACACTGAGGCACTGTACTGTATATATATATCCAGTAGAACTCTCATTCAGCTTGTAAAGTTTGATTCCATACCAGGCATACTTCTTGGAAACAGTTTAAAAATAAGTCACCCACTGAATAGCAGGTGGTACTCGCCTACAAAACATTTTTTGGTCAGGTAGACAAACCAGCTGAAATATTTCACATGTAAGTACAAGAAGTATTGCTTAAAGGACTTGTCAGTCTGGCTGGTTTACAGAGACTAATAGCCTTCATTTTATGAAGGATTCTGTATCACTGTAACAAGACAGGAAAAGAGAAGGGGAGACCAGTAATTGTCATTAATATCAAAGAGAAGAAAAACACCTTTATTTTCTTGATGCCCAGGTGAGTATATGGAATTACATATCCTTGCATTTTTGGTCCCAGACAGTTTCCCAGCGGCATTAGTGATGCATTACTTATCTGCATTTAAAATGATCTTGTATCAAAGGTGTAGCCATGTTAGTCTGGATCTGCAAAAGCGACAAAGAGCCTTGTAGCACCTTATAGACTAAGATTTTAGGGATCATGAGCTTTTGTGGGTTAAGACCCACTTCATCTGATGAAGTGGGTCTTAACCCACGAAAGCTCATGATCCCTAAAATTTGTTAGTCTCTAAGGTGCTCACTGGCGTAGCTAGGCGGGTGCGGGGGGTGCAGACCGCACCGGGTGACACCCTCTCAGAGGGGTGACACCTGGCTCGGGCTGTCGGCGCCGGGCGCCCCCGGGCCCACCCCGCGCTGCCTCTGGCCCCGGGCCGGCCGCGGGGGGCTGCAGGGTCCCGGCCGGAGCCGTGCGGGGAGCCCCGGGGGGGGGGCGCGCCCCGGCTGCTGCCTCCGCACGTGCGGGGAGCCCTGGGGGGGGACCGCCCCGGCTGCTGCCTCCGCACTGGGTGACACCAACCCTAGCGACGCCACTGAAGGTGCTACAAGACTCTGTCACTTAAATTGATCTTGTGTAGGTAAAAAAATAAAAAAAAGAACTTGAAAATATTGTATAAGCGATCAGATGTTTCACTAAAGTGCACTTATTATTGGACACTGAGGGCTTGTTTAGATGGCACTGCAAAGCATTGTAGAGGGGTGTGATTTGTAGAGTACTCCAATTACCTTTTGTAGATCTTGCTGGCATGCTTTAAAAGATACTTAGTTTGCATTAATAAGTTAACCAGAAGTTAGGTACCTTTAAGAACACCTCAGCAGGACCTACATGGGGCAAATTAGAGTGCAACACTTTAGAATGTTCTACAAATCACACCCCTCTGGAGTGCTTTGCCGTGCCATGTAGACAAACCCTGATTTGAGATTGTCATAAGTGTCAAATAAAAGCATTTTATTTCGTTTTTTTCTCTTGTGCAGCTGTTGCATGAACATAATTATAGTTCTTGTGAAAGGTATGCTTGTGTAGAGAAAAATCTGTGGCCAAACAGTTATTGTAAATATTTGCCTGTTTCACATTTTGTTCAGGCAAAATATAGCACAACTGCGGTGCTTAATTTGTAATGAAAGCGATGCCAGGGCTCAAGGTGGATGGCCAGAGAGCAGCGGCTGCTCGCCAGGCACCCTGCTCTGGAGGCAGCAGCACCACCACCAGCAGCGCAGAAGTTAGGGTGGCATTGTATGGCATTGCCGTCCTTACTTCTATACTGCTGCTGCTGGTGGCGGCCCTACCTTCAGGACTGGGCAACCAAGAGCAGTGGCTACTGGCTGAGAGCCCAGAGGCACGGGGGCTATGACCTGCCAAGTCTAAAGATGCCAGACTCAGTCCCAGAAAATCCTGGCACAAATTAAGCACTGTGTGTCTTTAAAACTGTCTCCTTTTCATACAAAATTTCCTCTGGATTAGTATTTGCTGTGAACTAATGCACAAGGCACTTGCATATGCTTTTAATTATTTTTTTCCTTTGTCATCTTCAGCAAGTGTCTACTGCATTCCTGGGAGGCAGCACTTTTAAGCTGACTTGTTTTTAAAAGACGTGTGAATTGACTGGCATCCAGATGACTGAAACTTACCCTGAAAGAGGTAAGAGAAAAAATACAGCCAGGGAAATATAGACGAGACTAGAGTTCTCTGACTGACTAAACAGATTCACTCCCATTAATCTTAGCAGGAGTCTGCAGTCAGCATGATCGCATAAGAGGGAGACTAGGCCCCAGAGAATAGATGTGGGGCCTTATGCTGCCTGAGAAGAGAGAGGCCAGAGTCTGTTAGTGCACTTGCAAACACTTTGCCAGTTTGCCAAGGGCTAAGTTTTTCCAGTTGCTAAACTGATTTTAAAATAATGTTTGTTCAGTGTTAATGCAGCATTGTGAATAAGGACTAGGCACATTTTTAAAACTTTTATAATGCCATGTTTGGCTTGAAGCACCTCCTGATAGTTTTATTGATACTAATCCATGCATTTCCAAAGAGTCGCATGATATTTACAGTCAGACATTCCCCATTACAATCAATGGGAACTGCGGGGCTAAATCCCAAACAAGTGTTAGAAAGCAACAGAGAGAATTGTAACTTTGGTCAGAAGTTCAAAAACAGGTACAGTAAGAGATACTGGGAGTAGGAGGAAGAAAAATGCTTTTAGGAAAACACCAAAGATCAAGCCTTTGCAGGTGACAGGTCAAGAGGATGCCCTAAAGGTGAGCAATGTTCAGGTGGTCTCAAGATCTCAAGGCAAAATAATAAGAAAAAAAAGACTAGTAAGATTCAGTAGGTTTAACTGAACAGCTCTCTGTGCCCTTCTTATGACTAGAAATGAGACAGGCATTGTACTGAGAAAGGAATTATTTACGTGTATAGGGGCAATAGGATAAAAGTAAGGTTGAATAGCAATAGGATTTATTAGACTGAAAGAGTCTCCCAAGGTAAACAATACAAGTCTCCTTGCTTGAGACAATAAAAATATATGGACAAAAGTACTAGAAGACACCTCTGCATTGATGGAAGAATGGACATGATAATCCACTGAGACTTTTCCAGCTTTAATTTCTTGATTAAAGGGACAACTGCCAATTTAAAAATCATAGTTTCAATTGCTACTTATAATGTGAAAGGACCCAAAGACCCAATCAGGATTTGGAGCTCTATTGTTCAAAGCACTGCACAAGCACTCAGGAAGATATGGTACCTCCCACAATAAGTAATACATGTAATAAAACTAATTTCCTTACCTATACCAGAAATGTCTTCGCTTTACACCTGAAGTTTTTAAAAATACAATTTATTTTTCACCACTTATCTTGTTTACTTTTTGCATTTTAAGAGTTTGGACAATGAAACCATGCACTTTTGTGCATTCTCAGTTTCACTTCAGATTCTCAGTGCTCCCAGATTGAGTTGACAGCATTGGCAAAGAAAGTTTAACAGTAATTACTTCTACTATAATTATTTTTTAAAATAATGTAAATGTATGTCAATCTTAGGTTTTTACCAAGCTTTTTATAAAATATAAATTTGGGGCCAAATTTGAGTTGGCAGTGTATTTTTAAATCTATACTTATTAAACCAAAACCAAACCAATTTCAAATAAGCTAGTGACTAAAGTAGTAAATTCAATTAAAAAACCAATAGTAATTAAGATCAACAGTAAATAGTTAATTTAATATACAATAAACTTAGCAGTGGTCCTGCAGCTTTCAGAATCATTAATAGGAGTGGACATTTAAAGCACACAGGGGTTGGGATTTTGCAGAAAGCCCAGTGAATTCTACATGCAGTATCCTTGCATTGGGAGGATTGAATTGTGAACCTGGCTGTATCAACCAGAGTCGAGAGTTAGGGGCCCAGGGTAGGGGAATGCAGGTCCTCCTGGCTCCACCACGTTCCAGTCCAGGACCCTGTGAATAAACAGCTCAAATGCATGACCCGGGGGCATGCACCCTTACACCTGCTCTCTGGGCCAGTTCCTGCCCTGGCTTCAGTTCCTCCATTGGTGCCACTGGTCTGTTTCTGGATTCCCTCCGGGAGTTCTCACCAATCACATTTCCTCTGTCAGCAATGGTCCATCATTCGCTGCCTCTGTGGGGTGAAGGGCACATGGCAGCTTTGCCATGGGGCTTGGTCTTGGCCACATGCAGCCTCAGTGGATTCTCTGCAGGAGCCTGCAGCATACAACTGATTCCTGCTCTGTCCACCCAGACTGATCTCAACTGCTCTCTTCTGGACCTGCCTCCAATGTGAGCATGTCCAGCAGGTGTGGCTAGGTGGGGCCTTCCGGACTCAGAGCTGTTCTTTAACCCTCGGGTCACCAGTGTGAGGCTCGTTCACCCCTTCACACCATGAAATTAACTATTATAAAAACTGTACTACTTGAGTATATAAGAACATAGGAATTGTGATCCCAGAACAGGTCAATGGTCCATCTAATCCAGTATCAGAACTCTGACACCCCATCCATTCTTTAAAAATACAAAAATCAAACAAACACTGTACTGTGCTAAAAATGTACCTCATATTTATATTAATAAAGATTTATAATTTCTAGCAAACTGTGACTTAATATGTTTGCTTGCACCAAATGAAGTTGACTCTCTTAGTCAAGGTTAAGATAAAGTAGGAGGAGGGAAATTAATTGATTTTCCCCAATCCCTCATCTGTCTTCTAGAGCATACAGCCCTATGGTATATAGATTTTCCCCTTCGGTTTGTGAAAAAAATTGTTGTAGCAGCCCATTGTTAAAATACTGTCAATACATCATTGCCCCAGATGGGTCTTGTTTTATCTCAGATTACTGTAGAATACTGGATTATTAATATGTTACACAAAATAATTTATTATCCAACACAATATAATTTGTTATATGCTATATTGGATGATAAAATATTTTATTCCAGTACTGTAAAATACTGCAGCATATTTATTTAAAATAAATTCTTGACACATAGGGATTTGTAATCCTCTTATAATTTTAGCCAGGAACAAAAAAGTGAAAATATTACACATGTCCCCTCATTAAAGTGACCAGGGCATTCAACATTTGGAACTGGTAATAGTTAAAACAGCAATGGATCCAGATGAATTACAGTCAATATCTTCTTAGCTGCTTCCCTGAGAAATATGAAGAGCTTTGATGGTAGAAAGCAACAATTTTTTTAAAAGAGGAAAGTGAATAAATGCCTTTTTAAAAATACTGTTTTTATAACATGAGAAAATCTGGCTTTTGCCAAGATGATTTTATATTTAAATTAGCTCATACAAAAAAAAATGCCCCAGTGCCATGTCTCAAATAACAGGCTCTGGCTGGCTGCCCATTCACAGCGGTTCCCAGTCTCCCAAACCACTGACAGTCCCATAAACACAGCCTCAATGTTTCATTTCACAACAAAAGACCAATAGCTTTGTTGAGAGGTAAGCAACCTTGTAGGATCAAATGGCTATAGGACCTATACTACATGTTGGAACCAGGAGGACATGTGGATACATGACAAGGATAGTGAAGGTAGCAGGACAAAGGGAAATGATCTCTGGCCTGGTAAATTCAAAAGTGAGTGAGAAGAAACTGAGGGAACCAGGAAAGTAGAAAGGTGAAGTAGAATATGAAGAGTATTTGAGGAACTTTATAGGCAAAGTGAGGTGTGGGAACTATTCAGTTCCAGGGTGTTCTGTGTCAGGTTCAATGAGTAGGAACAGTGGTGTCAGGGACAAGTGAGTTTTCTGTCATGATGGAGGTAACTTAAGCAGTGCTTCTGGTGAGCCAAAGGCCTTACCAAAGGGCAGAGGATAACATGGAAACAAGTCAACAAAAAGAAGGAAGGAGACTCAAACATTTCAAACATGGAGGCATAAAGCTAAGCATCTAGATCTATATTTATGTATCTCAATCAAAGTGGTCTGATTTTCATAAGTGCTGACACTTTCAGCTCCAAATGAAACCAACTATTTAGATAACTAAATATGGTTTTAGCCAACTAATTTTAGACAGCTTGTGTTTGAAAATTTTAGCCTTAGAACAAAAGAAGGAGTAGCAAATTATACCATTTTTCCAGCTGATTGCATATGAATGCACAAAGGACTCCCATGTCTGTCCCCTAGCACAATGAAGTTCTGGTTTTTCACTAGAGCTCCTAGGCACCACAGGAATACAAATAGTAGCAGTAATATCTGAGGATTTCTCAGTTCTGCTCTCTGGCATGTAGGACACTACAGTGCTTTTCAGCCTTTAGCTTTTAAAAAGAGAAATCAAGTTCAACATTCTGCACTGTGGTAGAGAAGACAAGTACACTTGTATTTTATATATTCCCACCTCTTGCTCCATCACGCCAGACTGGAACCAGACTCTGCTCACAGCTCCTGAGCTTTCCTTGAGGATCTAGCTGAAGCCTTGTGTAGTAACAGTAGCCTTTAGTACCATTCATCCCCTAGGAACAAAGGGCCATCACAAACCTCACCACCTTCCACGCCAAGTAAAAGGTGCACTTCTTCAGCCTTACCTTCTCTAACACATATAAAAAAAACAAAACAAAAACCTACCAAAACCAGAACACTACACTGCACATACAGTTCTCCCTCTGAAGAAAATACAAAGAACCAGATGTGACAGATGTTAGTCATGTCTCTTAGTACACCACTGGAAGGTGCTCCGATCAGTGGCGTATCCAGGTTTGAACAGGGAGGGTGACCACCGGGGAAAAAAACTGCCACTTCCAGGGCCACTACCCCTGATTCCCCCACTAGCTACTCTACTGGCTCCGATAGAGCAGTATAAGAACCTCACAGAACTATAGATGGTCAGGAGGCTGTGACTGTTGTTTTCAGATGTAGCTCTCACAACACTTACTCACTTATTTTCAAACTAGATTATGGCTATAGTAGATCACGTACAAATGCAGGTACCTAGGTAAAGAGAACTTTAAAATATCATCAATCTAACTTTCTGCTAAGTGAGAATGTCCTCCTCCATCCCTCCCCCCTCTCTCCGCGCTGACAAACTTTGGTTCCAGTCCTGAAGACAATGGGAGTTTTGCTGATGATTTCAGTGGAACCAAGATTAGAACTTTTTGATATAATGTTTCACCCCAGAACGTTTTTTCATTGTAAAATTCTCTGAAAAATTAAGTCACTAACAGAACCAGCAACAAAATACTATCTCTCATGTCACAGGATCACTGATGTGGTGATAAATGGGCTCTCCAATTGCTCTTAGAACACACTCATTAAGAAGGATATGAATTGTTTTTAGCGTATAATTGCCATACACTTGGAGATCAGCATTTTTCTACCTCTGTGTATCTATCATGGCCCGGGTTGTTGAATTGATTCTTATTTACATTAAATCCAGGACTAAACAAGTTATTTTAATGTTCCAGTTTGTGATCTAGACACTAGTCCCATGTGAATGAAATTACTCCCCTGAGAAATTTTTTCTATTACTAATTTATTAGCTGATATCTTACAGGAGTTACTGAACATCTGTCTGTAATTCATTTCCATTTGCTCTATCAATTGCCCAGATCATCAAACATATCTACAAACAAGGCTGGATTTCAGCTGCTTGTGGAAACACAATCTTTTTTTTAAAACTAACATATAACCATTATTAGAGGATGACCTTTGTTTTCTGAAGGAACAGATTCCATAATTTCAGACTATATTAAACGTGGACATCTAACAGATGTCACTAACTGGTCTCATGCACGCTGATGCTTTCACCTACTCTGGATTTCTGTTAAGGTCATTTGTCTTTCATAAAGAACACTATACTTATGACTTAAGTGTACATTTTATTAAGATGATTTCAGAGTTGAAAAAGATTTTCTAAAATCATTCGTTAAAATATGATCCCTGGGTCAAAACAGTTGCACCCCTTGTAACAAATCCAAGTATGATACCATGAACAGCCATAAAACAAGGCCTGCATTGTGGACTGAACTGCTGCATTGCCCCAGACCATGGTCCATCTGGCCCCTAGGTTAATAGGTCACTGGCACAGGCCACTGACTCTCAGCAAATAAACTCTCATGGTCTTTTGATATTTCCACAGCTGGGCCAGGCTAAATTCAGGGAACCAAATCCTGGTTTTACATAACTCAGTGGGAGTTTTGTGGTTGACTTTAATAGGATCAGGCTTTGGCCCAGGCTGAAGTAAACAAAAAGGGCATCAAACATTACTTGGGTGATTCTTTCTGACCTGCTGCGTTTTGAAGGACTGCTCCATAAATCATTTCCTCTCACGAGTTTTCTAACATGTTCTTGCCTTCACCGCCTGCTTTGGTAACCTGTTTCATTTCTTCATTTGCTGAAGTAAAAACCTTATATTCTTGTTGAGCCTAAACTTTTCCTGCACTCATTTCATGCCATTCTCCTAGCATCATAATCTAAAACCATATTCTTATTTTAAAAAGACAACTGCACGAAAACACACAAACACAAATTTAAACAAAATTAAAATTTGTCATAGAATCACAAACACGTAGGACTGGGAGGAACCTTGAGGTCATCTAGTCCAGTTCCCCACTTTGAGGTAGGGCCAAATATAATTACCATCCCTGACAGATGTTTGTCCAACCTGTTCTTAAAAGCAGTCAGTGATGGGGATTCCACAACCTCCCTTTGCAGTATATTCTAGTAGGCAACTGTCCTTCTAATTCAAAAGCTATTCCTAGCATCTAACCTAAGCCTCCCTTGCTGCAGATTACTACTTGTCTTCCCAGAAGAAATGGAGAACAATTGAGCTCTATCCTCTTTATGTCAGCCTTTAACATATTTGAAGACTTATCCAGTCCTTCCTCAGTCTTCTTTTCTGAAGACTAGACCTCTGAGTTGTTTTAACTTTTCCTCATAGGTCAGGTTTTCTAATTTTACAATTATTTTTGTTCCTCTCCTCTGGACTCTCTCCAATCTGTCCACATCCTTCCTAGAGCGTAGCACTCAGAACTGGACAACTCTCAGGTTGAAGCCTCCCCAAAGCCAATTAGAATTGAATAATTACCTCCCATGTCTTGCATCCAACACTACTGTTAATACAGTAGAACCCCGCAATACCGTAACAATCGGGGTCCAAAAAAATCGACCACGGTAAACGTGGGGTCGCGGTATTGTAGGGTTCCGCCACACCAAAGCAGCGCCCGCTGCCGCCGTCAGGAGCCACATGCAGCCCGCGTTATAAGTGAATTCATGCTATCATGGGGCATGGTATTGCGGGGTTCTACTGTACACCCAAAATCATATTTTTCACAACTGCATCATGTTCCTGACTCATATTCAATTTGTGATCCACTATAACCTCCAGGTTCTTTGCAGCAGTACCACCATCTAGCCAGTTATTCCCCATTTTGTAGTTGTTCATTTGATTTTTCCTTCCTATGTGAAGTACTTTGCACTTGTCTTTGTAGAATTTGATCTTGTTGATTTCAGACCAATTCTCTAATTTGTGAGGTCCTTTTGAATTCTAGTCCAGTCCTCCAACATGCTTGCAACTCCTCCCAGCTTGGCATCATCTAGGAATTTTATAAGCATACTTCCCATTCCATTATCCAAGTCATCAATGAAAATATTAACTAGTACCAGACCCAGGGCAAACCTCTGTGAAACCCCACTAAATACACCCTTCTAGTTGATATCTGCTCTCTGAGTATGGTTTCTCAGCCAGTTGTTGTTTGAAAAGATATGTTAAGGCTGATTCACCATTCTGGCACTTCAAGTGCAGAAGGTGGGGCCCCACAAGGACTCTAAAAATTAGTACTCGCCACTCTAGGCTTATATTAAACTCCCAAGGTTACAACTTTTCTGTTACCTTAGATGTGTAAATGCTGCCACCACCCAAGTGCAAAACCCCTTAAAAACCCAGGAAGGCTCACTTGGTAATTCCTTCCTGTGGGGTACCCTCAAACCCTTCCACCACCTGTCCGGGGAAGAGCTGAGAAAGAAAAAACAAAGAAAATCAGGTCACCAGCTAATAAAACAAATACACAAACCTCTCAAGACACAGAAATCTGATCCTGTTCCAAAAAAAAAAACGGTAAATTGTATTAAAAAAGAAAGAAAATACATCTGAAAACTCAGGCTATTGCTAGATTTAAAAAGAGCATTAAAAATAGCTCTCTTGAGGTCCATCTTAAAGATTACAAGCAAACCAAAAGCACTTGGGTTATGTGACGGGGCTGAGTGGCCCCGCACTGGTACTGCAGGGGTTAACCCTTCCCTCTGGGCAGAGGAAGCCACGCCCCAGAAGCTCTGCTGGGCATGCTCCAACTGGATATCCAGTATAAAAGCCTGCAAGACTACTCAGTTGGGGCTGACCACTGGAAGGGAATGAGGCATGCTACTAGCTCCTGCGGAGGGACAGCCAGGATCCTGGGTTCCAGGGGCCAGCCCAGCCGAGACGCAGCTCGACATCGGCCCTGAAGGTGAAAGCACTGGAGGACCCTTGGATACCAAAGGCAAGGCAGTGTGGGTAGGAAGTGACCCAGGGAAATCTTAAAGACACACACACACACGCTCGGTGTGTTGCAGGTGGATCCCCGCCAAGCTAGGGGCAGGGGAAGCCCTGCCATCAGGTGAGTCCTGGGTTGGGACCCAGTGGAGAGGGTGGGCCTGGGTCCCCCTACTCCTGAAGCCACTAGGCCGCACTACCCCGCCTGCGAGGGGAATAGCTGGACTCTGGCCATTAGGCCACAATACCCTGAGACTTGAGGGGGGAACTATATAGCTTCTGGCCACTGGGCCACGCTGCCCCGAGACTGGGGCAGACTGTATAGACTCTGGCCATTGGGCCACGCTGCCCCAAGACTGGGGGAAGACTGTACTGACTCTGGCCCTAGGGCCATACTGCCCCGTGATTGGGGATTAGAGAGTGACTGAGGTCTGCTGCCACAACCTGCCCCTGCCACAGAGGGGCGCTGCAGAGCGGGACCTGCCACAGGTTAGAACAGTGGAAGCCACAAGCCATAAAAAAAAAGAGATAAACCTAATTGCATCTATCTAGACATTTCCTAATATACTTACATATTTTGGGTTTTAGATGAGTAGTTTCCAGGTATGATAGTGATGATTTTTTTTATATCTGGCCCAATGCTTCTTACAGCATCGCTGCTTCCTGTCTGCTTCTCCCGAGACCAACTTCAGACAGACAAAAGAGGAATCTTGTTTCAATTTTTAAAAGTTCTAGCCTTCCCATTGGCTCTTTTGGCCAGGTGCCCACTCACTTCCTTTTACCTACACATTACAGTGAGATTTTTAACCCTTTACAGGTAAAGGAAGTAGACATCAGCTACTACGAGGGATTTTATAGCTAGCTGGTTGGCTGATTCCATAAAAGGAAGCTACCTCCCTGTTCATTTATCACAAGATCATTTATATATAACAAGAAATCTGGCCATATCCCTACCTCTAGTTAGGAGAAATGCATTTTTAAAACCATTGCTGCTGTGAATAACTAATGGCAGTTTAGGAAGAGTGAGAAATCTACAACTCCTTTCCTCTCCTAAAAGGGATAAGAAGGAAAATGGAAAGACTATTGCCACAAAGGGCAAGACAGGCTTTACAAAGTGGAGCAGTGCAGTTAAGCCATCATTCTCATGTGTCTTTGAGATGGGAAATAAATATTTGGAACTGACACAACTAAAGAGAATCTGGAACCAAAATGCCTTCTCCAAACACCCTACTCCCTCAACTTTGAAGAAGTTGTAGCTCAGGACCATCTCCAAGTACAACTAGAGTTGCAGCAAACTGTATTATTTGGATGGGACCCAGCATGTCCTGGGTACTTTACAGACAGAGTGAAAGCTCAACAGGACAAGAATTTTATCAATCCAAATAGAAAGTGTGAAGAATAGGGGTAATGAAAAGTAGTATACTCAAAGAAGCTAAGTATGTCATGTAGTTCCATAATTTGGATGATTTTTTTTCAAATGCACTTGGGATCCAAAGCCAACTGGAATCAAAGGGAGCCTTTGCACTGACTTCAGTGGGCTTTGGATCAGTGTCTTATTCAATAAATAAAATTAGCTAGCACCTCAGCTGGGAGATGGGGGAGGGTGAATAGACTGGGATTTACAGGCCTCCTTGAAGTAGTGTGTTTTAAATAACGGACTTGAAGGAGAGAAACTATAACATTAATAAGGTTACCTCATTGTTTATCCTGGAGACTGTTCTAATGTTGCAGATGGATTTAGGAAACCCCACAGAGTACAATATTCTGAAGAAAGCTGGTGTAATAGGGTGGTCTGTTTAAGAAACTTTCTTTTTTAATCTGGGGTCTAGGAAGGTGGGCTTGGGGTTACTTCTCCTCCCACCCTAAATGCTTTTTTGAAAGCTGACATTCCTGGAAGAAAAGCTACTTAAGGGGAGGGTGAAATCACCATCCCATCCCCTCGTCAAGGCCCTGGGGACATTTCCTCTTTAATTCTTTCTCTGCACTGATACACTCACGCATACTATAAGAGAAGTGATGTAAAGAGAATTCATGAGATGTGGATGGCATATGAAACATCCAACCATGATAAACCATCCCCTTTTTTCTTCTAAATCACTACAGTTTATTTCAATCCTTCAAAGACCAGAAAGGAAACACTTTTTATTTCCCTATTTAAAAGGGTTTATTAAGTAGTGCAGTGTGGGCTGGGACGGCGAACCAGCAAGTAAACAAACTGGAGGGGCCTGCAAAGGGTGCTTACCCTGTGGTCCCGTGTGCCAAGGTTGCCGATCCCTGGCCTAGGTTTCCTTGTTCAGCAATATCTGCTAAACCGATATTGCAGATTTACTGATATGAACCTACTAGAAATTCATTTGTATTCGATCAACAATCAGAGCCAAATCATTCACTCACAGGCTCATACCTGGACTACCAACAATGTTTTTTGTACACCTTGTTCTGAAGAGAGCAATTAAGAGTTGATAAGATAGGAACCCAGTCAAAAATACTGCACAGGAATTTGAAACTTAAATTGTAAATGACAGTTTTGGTTTAGAAAGGATGATTTGGAAAAACGATACTCATGATTATGCAGGTACAATCACTGTGACTGTCCGTGTTTACAAAGTTCAATCTTGTCTAGCGAGGTCAAAATTTAAAAATAGTTCCTTTAATTGTACACTACCTTTGGCATTTTAAATTGCATTAGCGGCATCTACAATCATTGTACTAGCAGACGTTCGATTTGATGGCCCACTGAGAAACTTGAAAGCAGTCAATACCATCTCAATATTTAAGTACAGAATAGTAATGTAGGAGAAATGAATGTTTATTTTTATCAATACAGTATCAAGCATGGCCCGTGAATCATGCAAATCAAAACATAAATCAAGAACTACAAGAAAGACTTGTCAACCTAACAAAACACTCTGCAAGATTCCTTAATGTATTTGTTCTAAACTTGGACACATTGACAGAACAGTATGAACTCTTATCCAATACTGTAAATGCTAAAATAGGAGGTAATATATAAATTGTATCATTTGTAACAAGACCCATCAGATTTTAATTATTCAATATGTAGTGTCTTTAATGGATTCATTGCTCAAGAAAGGTGCAGAATTCAAACTCCTGGAGCCTGTTTACAGAACAAGCACACCATCAATACAATTTTGCACCTATTACAGCTTAGGTTGGTCAGGAAGTTACATGCTAAAACCAATGTGTTTTAGCTAAACTAAAAATACTAACAGATAAAATAATCAGGCAAGAACTGCAATGCCAAAAATAATAACTAGGGATAAACTCATTCCATCTGTCACTCAGTAGTGGAGAATAAGAAAGTTAAAATTCTACTACCACATGCAGAAAAATTTCTGAGCTAAATTCTGTGTTATTTAAACCATGGGCTTTTCTACTAAATAATCTGCATGGCATTTCACCCTAGGCTCTAGACTGTTCATCTCCTTCAGTCTCTCACCTAATGGACATATTAGCAACTTTATTTACTGTTATCTGTACTACAGTACAGATTAGAGGGCACAGTCAAGACTGGGAGTCCATTTTACATAGGGTGACCAGATGTCCTGATTTTCTAGGGACAGTCCTGATTTTGGGGTCTTTTTCTTATATAGGCACCTATTACTCCCCACCTCCTGTCCCAATTTTTCACATTTGCTGTCTGGTCACCCTAATTTTACTAGACAGTGTACATACACATAGTAAGAGAAAGTCCCCATCCAAAATAATGTATTCTCTAAAAAGGCAAACAGGTGAAACAGATGTAGAAAGATTAAGCGACTTCCCCAGAGGTCAGTGGCAGAGCAGGGACTAGATTTCTAAAGGCTTGGCTACACTTGCAGCTGTAGAGCACTTCGGGTTAACCAGCGTTCAGAGAGCGCACTAGGGAAAGCACTCCAGTCTGTCCACACTGACAGCTGCAAGCGCACTAGCGTGGCCACATTTGCAGCTCTTACAGTGGCATTGGGAGTGGTGCATTATGGGCAGCTATCCCAGCATTCAAGTGGCTGCAATGTGCTTTTCAAATGAGAGGGGTGGGGTGGAGTGTGTTGTGTGTATGTGGGGGAAGAGAGAGAGTGGGTTTTTGGAGTGCTGAGACTGTGTCAGCACGCTGTCTTGTAAATTCAGTCCCCCATAGCCTCCCTACCTCTTACTCACTCGCTGAGTAAATGTTTGCTTTGCCTCATAGCAGATAAGCAGCTGCTGTCTGAAACAGAGCTGTGAAAAGGCACATCCGCATTCCTACAGCGATTTCACAACAAAGGGAAGAGAGACCACTTGACTTAAGGGGATTATGGGACATTTCTGGAGGTCAGTCAAAGCGCAGTAATGTAACTCCTCCTCCACAATGATGCTAAAGAGTCTCACTCAATATGCAACAGCTGTTAATCCTCTCGCCAAGGTGGAGTACCAGGAGCGCTCCAGCCAGGGAGTCAGAGCGCTCTATGTGCCTTGCCAATGTGGACGGTGAGTAAGGTAGAGAGCTCTGAGAAGTTTTATTGCGATATAAAGTGCAAGTGTAGCCCTGCCTTAAGCTCCTGACTCCCAGGCAAATGGTCTAACAACAAGGGAGTGGGGGGAAGGGGGTAAATGAATATTCATCCTATTAAACATGTTATTGTTCAAAGAATGGAGATTTCACACTATAGAAGTCAAAGCCTTTTAGCCAGGTAATTTACTTCCATTTTACGCATGATCTAGCTCCGTAGTTCTCAAACTTTTGTATTGGTAACCCCTTTCATGTGGCAAGCCTCTGAGTACGACCTCTCCCCCTTACAAATTCAAAACACTTAATGTATTTAATGCCATTATAAAAACTGGAGACAAAGCTGGGTTTGGGGTGGAGGCTGACAGATCATGACACACACACACACACACCCCAGCATGTAATAACCTTGCAACCCCCTGAGGGGTCCTGACCCCCAGTTTGAGAACCCCTGAATTAGCTGATCAGCACAAAAGGTAAGGCCCAGGTCCTTAAAGTGAGTTGGATGCCTAACTCCTATTTATTTCAATGGAAGTTAGGTGCCTAAATATCTCTGCGGATCTGGACCTAAGTGACTTACACAAGTTCACATAGTAAATTAGTGATTATTAGTGATTATTATTATTAGTGATTATTAGTGATTTAGTGATTAAATTAGTTTATTATTTAGTGATTAAATTAGTGATTAGTGATTATTAGTGATTATTTAGTGATTAAATTAGGCCTATTGATGCCCAGTCAAGTGCTCATTTAACAAACTACTGCTGTCCCCGTTGTCTCAAGAGTGCTTTCCATGTAAATGATGACAGCACAAATTTTAAAGAAAGTAGCAGAATCATGTCTACTGCTATACTTAAAGGTCTGACTAATTCACTAAGGTAAATATCTGAGACAGGGTATTATTAACCCCCATGTAACAAGACTGGAAGCTACTTCACCTCTTTGCTTTAATTAGCCAAAGATGACAGAATTAAAATTGAGAACTTCCTGATTTTCATTTCTATACTCATTCCTCCAGACCATGCTACTGGCCTACTAAAGATTTTAGAAAGTGGTTTTGGTATATTAAGTGTCAATCTAAACCAATACAGTTATACCAGTATTACCTTCTGGTAATACACTTATGGTATGAGTGAGGGTTTGGTTTTGTTACTATTTAACTGATATTGTTTTGGAAGGGGTTTAAACTCTATCAAAGAAAGCTACTCTATGCCAGAATGTAAATGCCTGTGGGGGTGAGCGTTATTCTTTAATAGCAGACTATTGGAAAAAAGCAAGCAGGAAGGCAAAACAATAGCTCAAGATAAGACCTGCTTCAAACAACACTTTGAGGGGGGCTGTCACAAGCCAATAGCTCGGCTCTTAATTGTGAATATTCCACTTCTCAGACTCCAGTCAAGTTACACTGTTTGTTGCCAGTGCTGGGAACCATGAGATCAAAAGGGCAATAACGAGCTAAGCGGATTCTTTTTGTCAAGATTTGAGGGCAGCAGTCAGGAACAGTGTAGGGGAACACCCACAGCTACTCCCCGAATGTCTGAAGAATCCAGACCTTCCTAGACTCCCCTCACAGGGCAAAAAGACTTAAGAAATATAGAAGGTAATAGAAGTAGTATCACAGTAACTCCTAGAAGAACCAGTCTCAAACCAAGACCCCATTGTGCTAGGCACTGTGCAAATAGATTAAAAAATAGTACCCACCCCAAAAAGCTTACAATCTAAGTAATAGTTAGCCCTTGTATTGTTTTTAAACCCTTTTTCTGTTATCTTGTGCTTTGTTCCTACAGTTAAGATTAAACAATACTTTGGTTTAAAAAGATATCTGATCACCTGTATTAACCACTAGTCACAAGCTCCCAAAGGGAAGAGCCACAGGTACTGAACACAATCAGACCTTGTTGGTACGTACAGTCAATAAATAGGATATTGTAGCCCAGAACCCAATCTAAGAGTGGAGAATCACATGAGTATACCCAAGGCCTAAAACCTGAGGAGGGTGTACTCAAAGAGACCAGAGAGCATCAGAGGTGGAGAGGGGCATGACACTATGATACAGGAGAACTGTGGTTTCTCAAGCATAAATGTGTGTGTCTACACAGTTATTCTTTTATTATTGTATGTGGTGGTGTTGTAGTCATGTCTGTCCCAGGATATTAGTGACAAGGTGGGTGATAAAAGATTGTCTCTCAGTTATTCTTTCTAAGAGTTAATGAGTATAAGAAGAATATTAAGCAGCAACATTCAGAAGTTAAACCATTATAAAGAATAGTTAATGCATTGTGTGATCTGTGAACCCATGGAATCCTGCTGGGATTTTCCATTAATTCAATATTCTGCTTCTTGACTGATGCCCATTCCACACAAAAATTAATGATGTTATAAAATAGGATTTTAGGCATCTTAGAAGAAATATAGCTACAGACAGAATAGTCAAAAAATGAAATGAAATTAAAACGTCTTTCTATAGAATATCATCTCTTACTCTTAATAGTACAAGATCATCTCTGGTATTTACTTGACATGGGAGTTTCCTGTGCACCAAATAGTCAAATTAGGACTATGGATGATCCATTCGTCTGCATTGTTTGTTCTGAATTATATTTTTATCTTAAATACCTGCTCATGGGCCATGGAGCCAGGGGGGCCACCCAGCCGTGGCCCAACCACTTTTTGGCTGGGCAAAACCTGAGTGGTGCTGTGACTCCATGGACCAGGCTGAAATATCATTCACTCAGATTTGCAGGTAGGGGGTATAGGGGCTTGTGGGCCAGGCTGCAGGTGGAAGTGCATGAGAGGGGAAAAGGAGGGTGTGGGGGAGCAGATCAGTGGTCCCTCTTTAAATGTCAGTCCACGGTCTCTGCTTCTATTTATATATCACTTTTTATTTGGAACACTCCAAAAGGCTTTTACAAACTGTAAATTCGTATTTACAGATTTCACTTACCCGTCATGGAAAAGCAGCCACCTCTAGAGAAATATTCTGTCCTGAGCTGCTTCTTCAGCTCTCCACTTTGTGTCCCCTCCCCCATTTTTTTGTTTGTTTGTTTTAATAAACAACCACTGTTCTGTCATGAATGGCCAGGGCAAGAACCAGGGGGGAGGGGGGAGTGTAGCAAGTATTTTTCCAAGATCTACCTCTTCGAAGTTCCAAAATGAGATTCCACTCACAATAGATCATAATATGATCATCCCTCTTGTCTTGTTTGCTTTGATCAGCCATGAAATAGTTAATGTTCACATACAAATTGTCATAGTTTTACTTAACCACCCTTTGCAGTAAATGAGAGAGTTTACACCTCTCCCAGAGCCATTGTTTTGAGCTCTCTGCAGATTCAGGAAGACATCACTGCATCAGTTTACATTTCTAAGGGCTTGGCTACACTTGCAGCTATAGAGCGCTTTGGGTTAAACCCACCTTCGGAGAGCGTGCCAGGGAAAGCGCTCCAGTGTGTCCACACTGACAGCCACAACCACACTGGCGTGGCCACATTTGCGGCACTGGGAGTGGTGCATTGTGGGCAGCTATCCCAGCATTCAGCTGGCTGCAAAGTGCTTTTCAAACGAGGAGGGTGGGGTGGAGTGTGTTGTGTGTATGTGGAGGGAGAAAGAGAGTGGATTTTTGAAGTGCAGAGAGTGTCAGCACGCTGTCTTGTAAATTCAATCTCCTGTAGCCCCCCTGCTTCTCACTCACTCACTTGGTAAACATTTGCTTTGTTGATTTGTCCAGTTGCAGATAAGCTCTGAAAAAGTACTTCCGCATTCCTCCAGCCGAGTTCAAAACAAAGGGAAGAGAGGTCAATTGACTGAAGGAGATTAGGGGGTGTTTCCGGAGGTCACTCAAAGTGCAGTATTGTTACTACCCTGTACACACTGGAGCTGCAGCATCTCACCCAATATGCAACAGCTGTTAATCCTCTGGCAACGAGGAGTACCAGGAGTGGTCTAGCCAGGGAGTTAGAGCGCTCTACATGCCCTGCCAGTGTGGACACTCTGGGAGGCTTTATTGTGGTATAAAGTGCCAGTGTAACCAAGCCCTAAGGTTCTCTTGCAAATGTAAGTACAGGAGAGTTTTGGGGGTTTTTTTAAATTAAAACTCTGATTCAGAAGCACAAAATAGCAGCCTGCAGAGGAAAAGTACCAATTCAGCCAAGTGCCTCAAACTGCTAACTTTGCCATGCTAAGTCATCTGTATTTTAGCTATGTAAATTAATAGTAGATTCCAACCCTCACATAGGCAGGGATCCTGCCTTCTTATGTATTCATACAGCACTATGCACACCTATGAAATTATATTTATATAAAAGCATAAATCACAGCTATTTTAACCAGCAACTCTGCACATTTTTTAAGAGGGGGAAGCAAAAAATAATTTCTCCAAGTAGTGTACAGCAAACATTCAGGTAGACAGAATTCAATTACACCAGCTGGAACTTTTCTAGGACAGATGAGCTAACAATTACTCTTGCCAAAAATGCCATTGGCTCTTTAATGATATTAAATGGTCAGAATCTGAGGTTGGTCTTTTGTCTTATCCAAATAAACGGATCATCAGAGAGCTCTGAACAGAAGTCTTCAACAAAGGAAGACCGCATAACCCCAGTTATAGTTTACACTTACTCATCAACTGGGGAAATTTAATAATCCCATTGGGCTCCTTGAAAGTACAGACATCAGTGGAGAGGCAGAGAAGGTAGAGCATTTAAAAGCAACTAGTAAAAGAAATGCTTTTGAAGGATTTTGCCTTCTAGCACATTTGCAAAAAGAAAACCCCTGACTTTTACATCAACCCCTGACATTAAAAAAAATAAAACCTTTAAAATGTCCCATTTGTAATCCATTATTTAAGGCCCATCAGCATAACCCGTCATAAGAGTCACATCAGTCTTGCACATATAAGCCCTACTAAATAATGGATTGCAAGCAAGGACAATGGGAGGATTTTTTGAGAGGGGGCCGAAGGGTGTGGCTTGTTTGTTCAGAAGCTTGAGAGGCTCATGGGAATTATTTTTCCCTTTTAACGCCTTCAAAAGCAGGGCCAGTAAAGAACACTCCACAGGTGTACAACTGTGCCCATGTCAGGCCACACAGCTGAAAATAGGCTTCCCTTTATAAGGTGTTGGCCCTGGGCATGAATGATTGAAGTTTTGCACAGATGTGAAATTGCCCTGTGGGTCTCACAGTACTTCTAATCATATGTTTTAAAAACAAAACCCTCAAACAATAACAATACTGAAAAGCACAGTTCCTTTTAAAGCCCCTTTCAAAGGATTATGAATTAAAGAGCTTCTTGTTTTGTTTTCACGAGCAACAACAGGGTTTTTCAGTTAACTGAATATGCCTTTAACCAACCATGGGTGCTCCCACAGATAACAGAGAGGGAGTGATGGGATGTGCTTTATGCTCTTTCATCTACTTTTATCTATCCCCTACATTCTTTGGCAAGGCTGGGCACGTTTCAGATGCTATGGGGCAAGCTAAACAGAGACAGTGCTAAAAGATAAGGAATGCTAAGAATGCATTCACATCATAGTTCCTTCCTCCCCAACCTAACAACACTAACTCTATTTTATTAAAAAGGTAAGATGGAGATGGAGGCATTTGATTGAAATACTGAAAGACTGTTCACTGTAGGTTGAACTGTGCTAAGTGATTTGTGTAATTAATAAAGCCCCAGGAAGCATTTGTTCAAGCCCTTATCCATATTCTCAGCTAGTTTTATTGTAATTCACTTATTACTTTACCAGGAGCTGGGATCCAGTCCTGCAAATACTCTTTTCTGTGATCTGCAGGAGAAAGCCTTTCAGCACTACAACATCTCTCAGCTAATCAAAAGTAACAAGTTGTGCATGGTCTCAGTTTGACATTTTGTCATGTGTGTGCTTTACTGGGCAACTTCAACATTCTATTGATATAGTTTTTGTATGAAATTTCCTAGGTTTGCTTTTTTTCTTTAAGAAAAATAAGTTCCATAGTCTTGATCTATATGACTAGACATCACAAAACGATTACCATCTTTGACCGAGGTTCAGCAGCCCTTAACTCCATCCCCTGCTACCTCAGTAGCTGCCACAAAAGCTTTCTGGCTCAGCCAGCCCTTTCCCGAAAGTCCCAGTTGCAAGTGTGCTGCAGTAGAACTCTTGTGAAGCTGGTAATGCTGGAAAAGCAGATCTCAACCTAGGGTGACCAGATCACAGGACCAGAATATCGGGACACACTGGGGCCCCGCCCGCATTCCACCCCTGCTCCTCCCAGACTCCACCCCCACCCTGCCCCAGGTCCTGCCCCCCTTCTCCTGGGGCACAGGACCCCCCCATACACACACATACAGCTCCTCCGCGGGTCGGGGCACCAGCCCTCCTCCTAGCTCCAGGCACAGCCCCACCGTGGGTCAGGGGCACCAAGACCCCCCGCCATCCGGGCAAGCCCTGCTGTGGGTCAGGGGCACCAGTCCCCCCCAGCTCTGGGCACCACACAGCACCGCCGTGGGTCGGGGGCACCACCCACCCACCCCTGATCCGGGTACAGCCTGCTGTGGATCAGGTGCACCAATCCTCCCCCCCCCCCCAGCTCCGAGCACTGCAAAGCCCCACCGTGGGTCGGGGGCACCAGACTTCCCCCGATCCGGGTACAGCCCCGCCGTGGGTCGGGGGCACCAGCCTTCCCCCCCCCCGATCCGGGTACAGCCCCGCCGTGGGTCGGGGGCACCAGCCCCCCCCCCAGCTCTGGGCACTGCACAGCCCCACTGCGGGTCGGGGGCAGAAGCCCCCCCCCCATTCTCCAGGCAGCCCTGCCTCTGGCCAGGGGCGAACCCCCCCTCCAAAACCATGGGCTGGGGACCCAGGGACTTGGCTCCCGTCAGCCCGCAGCCCCCCCTCTCCCGCCCTTACCTGGCTTTTCGGATCTGGCTCCTAGGGTCAGCGGGGGAGGGGGGGGGCCTGCACTCCACGTGCTATGCCGGCCACGGGCCAGAAGCACTGGCTCCAGCTGCCATTGGCTGAAAGCTGGGGGGGGGTCTATGCCCACAGCTCCCATTGGCCAGGATGGAGCCAGTGCTTGTTGTGGCAGGGACTTGCGGCTCCTGTGCTTAGAAGCCGCAGGGTCCTACTACCCACCCTTTCCTGGGAGCAGCCACGAGCCAAAATATCGGGACAGTTAACAGTCCCGGCCATACCTCCGTCGGGACGCGGGACAAACAACGAAATATCGGGACAGTCCCGATTTTATCGGGACATCTGGTCACCCTATCTCAACCACTCTTTTATTCGTTTTTTGGGGGGGGGTTCTCCCACAATGAATGAATGGGGGGGGGGAATAAAGTATACTGCCTGGAGATGGCTAATCTTTTGTAATGTTTTTTAATCCGAATTTATCATTTGTTTTCTCAGTTTGAGCAGTTGGCTGGGGAGTCAGTTCTCAGAACATCTCCACCTACTGGTAGTACATGTGATAACAGAAAAGAGGGATTTAAAAAAAAATGTTGGTTCTTAGAAGATGAGGAGGCAATAATGCCGTTGTAATGGCTACATAGTACCAGGTGCACTTGAGGAAGGAAAACTTCTGTGCATGCTACGATTTTCCTTTGTGGTGGTTTTGGTTCTGTAGTTTCCGCATCAGTGTGTAAGACTTCTGAAAGCATGCTCCACACCTCCTTCCTCTCAGATTTTGGAAGACACTGCAGAGTCTTAAACCCTTTGTTTGGAGTTAGTTTTTTCTCTTTAAACACCCACCCACTTAGGGCCAGAGTTCAGTGCTGTAGCTATCTTTAGAAATCTCATGTTGGTACCTTTTGTGTTTTGTGAAATCTGCTGTGAAAGTGTTCTTAAAATGAACAACATGTGCTGAGTCATATCTGAGACTGCTGTAACATGACATATATGGCAGAACATGAGTAAATCAGAGCAGGAGACATACAATGCTCCCCCAAGGAGTTCAGTCACAAATTTAATTAACACATTTTTTTTAAAAAGTGTCATCAGCATGGAAGCATGTCTTCTGGACTGGGGGCCAAAACATGGAGGGGCATATGAATGTTTAGTTTATCTGGCACATAAATACCTTGCAATGCCAACTACAAAAGTGCCATGCAAATGCCTGTTCTCACTTTATGGTGACATTGTAAATAAGCAGATGGCAGCATTATCTCCTGTAAATGTAAACAAACTTGTTCAGCTACTCACTAAGACAAACAAGAAATAGGACTAAGTAGACTTGTAGGTGATAAAGTTTACATTGTTTTGTTTTTGAGTGCAGTAAGAAAAATATCTACATTTATAATTTCTCTTTCATGACAAAGAGATTGCACTACAGTACTCATATGAGGTGAATTGAAAAATTATCTTATAGTACAAATATTTATAATCAAAAATATACATTTTTATTTCAATTACACAGAATACTATATGAATGAAAGTGAAGAAAAGCACATAAAATATTTAATAAATCTCAATTGATATTCTATTGTTTAACAGTGCAATTAAAACTTCAAGTAAGTGCAATTCATTTTTTTTTTTAGTAAATCGTGTGAGTTAACGGAGATTAATTGACAGCCTTAAAAATAAGATGTTTAAAACTAGTAAATAGGCAAGGAGTTAAAAAGGACTGGCAATGGTTAGGTAAGGGAACCATTGTGGATATATTATATATGAACGCCACACATTCATGAATTAATTTTTATCCACAAGATACCTGAGTACTCAGTCCCGAGATGTATTATTTCCATACTACAGATGAATAACTAAGATACAAACTAGATTAAGCGATTTTCCCAAGATCACAAAGGAAAGAGTGTGTCTAAACCAAGAATGAAACCCATATCTCACCCCAAAATGGAAGATACCATAAATTTTCACGCCTGCCCCATCTTCCCTAAAATTTGACAATCACAGCCTAGACAAACAAGCCACTGAGTATAGTATTTCTTTATATTATGGGTAGTGGGCAAAATGTGCTAAATGCCGTACAGACAGGGGCAGCTCCAGGCACCAGCAAAACAAGCAGGGACTTGGGGCAGCATAAAGACCTGAGGCAGCGTCCTGGGCTGGATCCTGACTGCCCCGTTGTTCTCTGACTGGGCGCTGCTGGGGCTGTGTGGCGGGGAAGAGGGAGCCAGCTCAGTGAGATACAGACAGTATAGAGCCAATATTCATAACTTCAACAACAAAAAATGACACATGAATACAGACAGCATAATCTTAACAAGCAAACCATAACCTGGTCTTAGTCCCCTTATATGACCCCCTTTACATAAAATTTGGTGCCACTACAGGTTTCAACAATGATCTATATGATCCCAGATTATGTCAATAGCGTCACAGCCTATTATCTAATAATCCCGGGGTAACTGCTTTTGGTGTAAAAAATTTCTCCTTAGTCCCTATTAAAATGGGCTTGAACAAAGCAGCAGTTTGTACATGGCAGTTTGACATTTCTGGATCTCTGTCTTCCAAAATCACAACCACTGTGTGAAATCGCTTCAGCTCCCTAATTGATTGTACTATCTGAGAAGTTATCTAGTGACAGAGAAAAGATTGACGGGCCTGGACTTGACCAAAAATTTATCCAGGACTTGTTCAGGCTAGCAGGCCTGAACTGTCTTTTCCTGTTTGACCTTTGTACACCCTTATGCACTTCTGCTTTTCTGATCTAATGCGAGGAAGTATTGAAGGGGGGGGAAGGAGATTGTTAAATGCCAGCCTTATGCCCCCCGCTAACCGCAAGGTCTTACACGTCATCATTGCTTGCAAAATTTCCTTTTAGTCACCAGCTTGTTTGTTCCATAGGAAGCATTATAACGGAAGCTTGCTTGACTCATTTATTGCAGTTTTTTGTATAAATAGGGATAAAATTCTTCTGTCTGGTGGGCAACTCCTCGGCGGTCTTTGGACGGTCAAGAACTTGCCACCTCTTTCATGCAGTTGTATTTGTGGTGTACTTAATAAAGGCCTCAGCTATTTCTGATAAACACAACGCGTGTGGTTAATTTCCACAACACTAGTGATTCAAGCACAGAGTTAGGAGCCAGAAATTTGAGTTCTAATCCCATCTCAGACACTGAATCCCTCTACTACCTTCAACAGTTACCTAAAAACACTGTCTCGGAATCCTCTATCTAAAATGAAATCATTCTTACCCACCTGATAGGGATGTTGTAAGGATTAGCTAATTTATGTTCCCTTCAAAGCACTGTACAAAGCTAAAAAGAAAAAGTGCTAAGTACTAGTCAAGGCTTCCAGGAATATTATGAGTCTACCCAAAACCAATTTCCCTTGCACTGTGATGCAGAAGATCACTGTAAAATGCCCTTGATTAAAAAGAAAACTACAGCTGTCATTTCAAATGTTAACATCCTAAACTATTACATCTTTAATTTAGTTTATTATTTTAAAGGCTTTCCTTCCAGTCATTTTGACAGTCCTTGCAAAGAACTGGGAGAAGTTCCAAATTAGAACTGAAATGAGAATCTAAGTAAAAGATCAAAATCTCCATTCACTCACTCACCTACATCCATATCCTCTTCCACACTCTGTTCCCATATCCTAGAAGATTCAGGGAAAGCAGGGGCTGGATTTAGATAGCTTTGTTACACTTACTGTCTTCATTCCAAAGCATGACTGATTTCCAATAGATAAACTGTAGATAATTCACTAAACAGTGGTGAACAAAAGTAGTTCTGCATCCACTTGTCAAACTGGCTTTCCTGTGCGGATGCAGTTTTGCACCAGCACTTTGTACCTATTTTTCTTTAACTTATTTCCTTTTGTTGAGTATAATTATTAGCTTTGTGTGTTACCGCCAGCTTCACAGGAAGGAATTTTGCAATTTGATTCATTATCTTTGTGCCTTGAGAGAGTTCTAGACCGGACTATATCTAGCCACTATTATCATGGCTTGAAGACTGACAAGTACTGAACCTGCAGACACAAACAGCTCTATGGAACCTAGAGGTATTCCACAGACTATAGTTTGAGAACTTTCTCCCAGAATAAATACATTTTTCTAATCCCTGTTCATGGGAGCTGTACTGAATCTGTTGATCAGTGATGAGAAGCTGCACCTCCTCCACTAGATCCCCCTCATTTGTGGAGTCCCACAAGGATCAATTCTCTCTGGGCCTTTTAATTTTAGAGTTATTTGTAGTATTTACAAGATATGGTGCTTTTAAACATTAAGAGCAGTTTGGGGCCTGTTTCTCTGACTAGACAAATTATCCACTAGTTCATATAGGTGCCATGTAATATTTCAGTACTTCTATTGCACACACCATTTAATGACTTTCCATATAAAAATATTACTTTCTCTTGGATGACACTTCAAAAAAATTGCCTTTCTAAAAAATTAACCATACAAGAAGATTTCCTTGATAAATTAACGTACAATGGAGTCAGAGTTCAATGGTCCAAAAGAGGTTTGTTCTCTACAGCATTCCAATTCAGTCTGATGTTAAATGAATAAAGAAATAGCATCTACATTAGTGCAATATAATGCTGCGAATTTAAGCATAAAATGTTGACAAATTCAGAGTTAAGGTTGCCAAGACAGGCAGAGGTAACAGGGCATGAAATTGTTAGATTCAGTAGATCTTTACTTAAAAAGTAATGTAGCAGAACAAAACTACATCATGTTGCATGTCATTTTTTTTGTACTATTTCCTATAACATAACCCATGTCTTGCCCTGGCTTAGTTCCAGATCAGGCTTTTCATACAGCTGATTGTTTCACTCAGGCACTGGAAAAGTTGGGTGAGTGTGCATGTCAGGATGTCAGGTCCCTCCCCCCACCATTGCAGAACCCTAAATTCCAAAGCCCTATCCAAATTCTTCCTTGCTTAAAACCTCATTAACCTCAATGGAGAATGGAATGATCTTGAGGTTCATTAAATAACAAACCAGTAAATGAGACGGAAATAAAAGTTTAATAAAACAAATTGGAGAGCATCTCTGGTGAACTGCTGCACATAACTATGCAGTGTTTTTTCCTTTCCTTCTCCCTGCAGGGAACATCTCCAAATTCCCACAATCACAACACTGGTCTTTATGAGGGAGCGTCTCCAAATCACAATCTTTCATAAACATCAATACATTTTCCCTCTTAAAGAAAAACAAATTAACAACTATCTAATAACTCTCATTCAATTCTCAAGCCATCTAGTACATTTCCATAAACCTAATGTGTCAACTACCTAGAGAAGAGAGGTTACCAGTACATAGGGGGACCAGATGTCCTGATTTTACATGGACAGTCCCAATTTTTGAGTCTTTTTCTTACATAGGCTCCTCTTATCCCCCACCACCTGTCCCAATTTTTCACACTTGCTGTCTGGTCACCCTACTTGTACATCACTCTCCAGTGAATCTTTACCACTCACTTTCTTCAAATACCCCTTTTGCCAGGCAGGTTAGCAAATCTCCATGATTCTTTCAGGACATTTAATCTCATTTTCTCTCTATCCGTGTTTCAATAGAGTCTGAATTATTCTCTTGTTCCTTGGCAGTTTCCCCTTTGTATGTCACGACAAAGGATCAATCAGATGGGAAATGCCAGAGTCCATGTCAGCTGTCTATGGGCAGGTCCCCACTACGACTTAACGTCGACTTTAACGATGTTAAGTCGAAATAAACATGTACCCGTCCTCACATCCATGCCATTAAAGTCGATTTAAAGGGCCCCCAAAATCGACTTTTGTACTCCTCCCTAACGAGAGGAGTAGCACTGAAATCGACCTCTCTAGGTCGATTGCGGACTAGTGAGGAGGCATAGGACTTTAAGCCTCCGACCTCCTAGCAGCTCTGTGGACCCCCCGCCCACCCAAGCAGCCCCGCGCCGGTTCCCCCCACCCGAGCAGCTCCGCGGACCCCCCCGCCCGCCCGAGCAGGGGGTTTGAGATGCTGCTCGGGCAGGCGGGGGGTCCGGCGCGGGGCTGCTCGGGCGGAGGGGTCCGGCACAGGGCTGCTCGGGCAGGCGGGGGGGTTCGTGGAGCTGCTCGGACTGGGGCTGGTCCACTGGGGACCGTGCCTGGCTGCCCCGATAGGTGGTGCCAGCTGGGGACTCCCGGCACTGTGGGATACTTACCCACAGTGCAATGCGGGATATGTCGACCCCTGCAAAAGTTGAAGAACAGACACTATCGACCTGCTGTCCTTTGTGGGGACACACTAAGTCGATTTTCTAAAGTAGACTTTAGAAAATCGACTTAAGGGAAATCGACCTACTGCTGTAGTGAAGACATACCCTATGTTTTGGAACTTTCTGGGATTACTGGGAGATCCCTTCTATTACATCAAAATGTGTCACCCTGGTCTGTCTGAACTATATAATACCTTGGATGCAGCTGTTCTTTAATGGTACCCCTTTGGCCTCAAGTATTAGAGGCTTAAGATCAGCAGTATCTGTAGGGAAAATGAGGAATACTCGTGGCACCTTAAAGAGTAGCCAATTTATTTCAGCATAACCTTTTGTGGGCTATAGCCCACTTCATCAGATACATAGATACGCAGAAAGCATAAAAGGTTGGAAATTACCATACCAATTTTACAAGGCTGTTTAATTTGGATGAGCTATTATCAGCAGGAGAAAAAAACCTCGTATTAGAGGTGTTATCCCCCAGGCATACTTTGTCACCTTGGTAAAGAGATGGGAGATCACGGGCCCTTTTGTCAAAATAATATTTCTGCTTCCACTTCTGATTTTCTTTCATCTTCTGTACGGTTTCATTGTTATGCGATTTCAGCAGGTTATCAGTAACTGGTAAATTTACATCTGATCCTTCTTCCCAATAACCACTGAGCAGGAGAAAAGCCATTCTCCAGAGGTGCACTTTGGTAAACCAATAAAACGTTGTACAAATCAGCTCCACTATCAAATCTTTTTCCAAGGTTCTTTACTGTCCGTATAGACCTTTCCACAAATCCATTGGACTGGGGGGGTAATTTGGACATGATGTGTGATGAAAATCATAATCTGCACTGGAAAATTGTGGGCCGTTATTGCTAAAGACTTCATCTGGAATTCAATGTCTGAAGATGATTCCCTTCATTCCGGCTATCACTGACTTGCTATTAATTCTGTACAGTGTGCAAATTTCTGGATACAGAGAATAATTATCTGTGACTATTAAATAATCCTTTGATTGCCAGGTAAATAAATCAGTGCCTACCATCTAAGGCAAGGCCTTTGTGGACTGGACGAGGTCTCAGAGACTGCCTGTTGGCATGGCTTTTATATCAACAGGAAAAGCAGTTTTCTACCACATTAGTAATGTCGTGATTGATCTGCAACCAATACATCACCTTTCATGCTTGTTTGCACTTCTCAGCTCCTAAATGGCCCTCGTGGATTTTCTGAAGCATTTCTTTTCGGAGGCTCATTAGAATTACAACCTTACTGCCCTTGAAAATCACTCCATCTATCACAGTAAGTTCATGTCTGTTCCAATTTCCAATAGTCTCTTATACTTGGAAAGCAACTGCTTATTTCTACAGGCCACCCTTTAATTATCACTTCTTTCAGGATTCCCAATGATTCTTTTTTCGGTTTCCTCTCTTATTTGTTGCAGTTTCCTGTTAGCTATAGGAATTGACTTTACAATCACATCTACATAGGCTTGCATTTCTGTCTCTAAGGGTAAGTCTACACTACCCAACGGATTGGCAGGTAGTGATCGATCTTTTAGGGATCAATTTATCGCGTCTAATATAGATGCGATAAATCAATCCCCGAGCACTCTCCCCGTTGACTCTGGAACTCCACCACCGCGAGAGATGGAAGCGGAGTCAGTGGGGGAGCAGCAGTGGTCGACTCATCACCGTGAGGACTCCCAGATAAGTCAAACTATTCATGTAGCTGAAGTTGTGTATCTTAGGTCCCCCAGTGTAGACCTGGCCCTAAACCTTCTCTAATTTCATGGGAGCCACTGCTCTGGAAAGTGCATCTGCAGTGAACATGAATTTACCAAGCGTGTAGGTCAGAACCGAATCATACTTTTGCAGCTTTATCATCATCCTTTGACTACTTAAGGTACAGTCATTTAGTGGTTTGGTAAATAACGCTATCAGGGGCTTGTGGTCTGTTTCTACTTCCACTGTGTATCCATAAATATACTGATTGACTCTCATAAGTAAACAATGTTCCTAAAAGCTCCTTTTCGATCTGTGTGTATCCGGTTTCTGCCTCAGTCAGTGATTTGGATGCAAATGCAACTGGTTGCCAACAATCCTCATGCTTCTGTAAAATCTCTGCACCTAATCCAAACTATGAAGCATCTGCTGAGATTTTAATAGGCCTTCCTGGTGTATAAAATTTAAACAGTGGTTCTTGTATCTGTTGTTTTAAATCTTCCCATGATTCCTCCTGTTCTGCACCCCAATATCATTTGTATTCATTTGTGCACCAGCTGGTGGTTATGCCTTTAACAGTGCTCCTCTCCCACAACAAGCCACTTGATGCATCTGATTAGGAAGGTTACCATTACAACAATAAGTGTCAAGAATCAGAGAGGTAGCCGTGTTAGTCTGGAATAGCAGAGGTAAGTATGACTCACCCAAGCCTCACATTTCTCACAACAAGCAGTTGTGACCCTCACCTTCGGTAATACTAAATACAGACAAATCATCAAATATCCTACATCAAGTTGTGATATGCATTTTAACAATGGGTCTTCTTGTATTTGTAGGTTTCTGTTACAGATATTTATTACCAGTTTAGGATGTCAAGTATCTTTTTTTAAAAAAATGTAAACAAACTGAAGTTTTTATTTGAAATACCTTATTTCAGACCATACTTGGTTGGCAGTTAGGAAAATAGCTAATCTTTAATAGTTTGCTTGTTCTGCCCCTCTGTTTGGTGTAATGGGCTTTCAAAATGAAGAACTAATATAGTGTACATCTTATTACAGGATTAGACAATGTTAAAGCTGTGCCAACAAGAAGCTACTGGATATTACTATTGCTCCTTAGCAGGAGTGATTTACAAGCTGGCATTTCTGGGAAAAGTTATTTGTGAATATCAGTGAAGTGCTTGCTGGAAAAATCTTGTTTTGTTTTTGCTTTTCATTTTGATTGACTGCCTTCTTTTCTGCTTGTGCGTGATTCAAGCAATCTCTTATTTTAAAAAACACGAAGGCAGTTGTGTCAGAACTCTTCTGTTTACAATAAGGCTATTAAAGTGCTTTTATAACATGAATACTGTAGTATTATTTTATAAGGGCTTATCTACACATGAATAACTATTCCCAAATAATTCTGTGTGTGGACACTCTTACTCCAGAATGAGAGTGCCTTGTTCCAGTTTAGCTAACTTCAACTGGAACAAGGAACTCTAATTCAGGAATACGAGTGTCTACACATGGAGTTATTCTAGGATGACCAGACAGCAAGTGTGAAAAATCAGGACAGGGATTGCGGGGTAATAGGATCTTATTAAAGACTATTGGGACTGTCCCTATAAAACTGGGGCATCTGGAAGTGACTGAAGCTGCTTTGTTCATCAGTCCTTCTTACATGGCCCAACCTGGCCCTGATTGGCCGTCTCTCTAAACTGTCTTTTGATGGCTGTTTCTACAAGCCCTTTCCTAATTGGCTTTCTCCTGCACAGCCTCCCCAGGTTGCTTTAACTTCTCTTCTGCCAGTGTGAGGCAGATGCCCAAACACAAGTCACACTTCAAAATAACATTTGAGCTACACAGTGAGGTTGTGTTAGTGGTTGACGAGTTTTACTAATAAGTAATAATATATACTTATTAATAATTTACTAATATTAATAATAACCTGTACCCCAACATGGGCCAGAGAACTCACATTAAATGAAGCACCATAGTTGAGTTAGGGGGTTCTGTATGTAGACAGGACTCGAGTTAGGGACAACCCTCAAGTTATCATTGTGTTATTGCTGCAGTGAAGACTTGGAAAGGTAAGCACATGAAGAAGGGCTTATCTCCACTTAAAAGTTTTTGGTGTAAGGCAGGATGTGAATTTAAAGCACAATAGCTATTTCAGAAGAGTTCCCTGTTTGGACACTCTTATTTCAGTATAACCAGAGTGCATTTTTCCAGTCAAGCATAATCCACTTCCATGGAAGCTAAATCTTTGCCAGTCAGGAATTTGATCTCTATCACACTGAATAGGGGAAGGGAACGTAAGAGAAATATACCTCAATCAGCATTGGTTCTAAAAAATCTATTGGTTTTAACCATGTAGCCATAGAAATCATCATTTAAGATATACCATTTAATAAAGTACAATGTGTACATGCTTCTGGTACTATAATGACAACAAAAATCAAACCTAAAATATTTTTACCTCTGGAACAAACAAATTATTTGCTGGCTTTTGTTTCATTGCTTCCTGTTTTATTCCACATGCCAACATGTGCAGAGATTACTGTGAATGTTACAAAGTAGAGAATATCTATATATATAAAAGTCAAGTGGTGTATGTATGTGTGTATGTATGTATGTATGTACGTATGACTGCGAACTCCTCCCGCACCGTTTGAGCCAGAGACTTGAAATTTGGTACAGTGAGGGGTCTTGGGGTCTAGATGCTGGTAAGGGTCGAAAAATTTTCGGATCTCACCTCTGACGCCCCCCAGGGGTGAAAGTCTTTCAGGGCCAATCACATCGGCTGGGCGGTTAGGTGGTGATGATGTCATAATACCCCCCTCCAACAGACACCTCACTCGCTCAGCTCACCCCTCCCTCCTCCAACGGAACCCCGGAGATCCCTCAGTTCTCTGCCCCTCCCCCCTCCCAACGGAACCCCGGAGATCCCTCCGTTCTCTGCCCCTCCCCCCTCCCAATGGAACCCCGGAGAGCCCTCAGTTCTCTGCCCCTCCCACCTCAACCCCGGACTCCATCAGCTCTGTGCCCCCCCCCCACCTGCGAAGGTCCCCGGAATCCCTCGGCTCTGGGCCCCCTCCCCCCCTGCGACGGATCTGAGTTGGGTTTGGTGGGACGGTAAGTGAGGTGGGGGTGTTGGGTTTGGTCGGGGGGTGAGGTGGGGGTGTTGGGGTTGGTCAGGGGGTGTTGCGGTTGGTGGGGGGGTGAGGTGGGGGTGTTGGGTTTGCTTGGGGGGGTGAGGTGGGGGTGTCGGGTTTGGTCGGGGGGTAAGTGAGCCGGGGGGGGTGTCGGGGTTGGTCTGGGGGGGTGGGAAGGTGTCGGGGGGGTGAGGGGTGTGATGTGGGTGTTGGGTTTGGTCTGGAGGGGGGGAAGGTGTTGGGGTGGGTGCCCAGACCAAACCCGACACCCCCCCCCGGCTCACTTACCCCCCGACCAAACCCGACACCGCCACCTCACCCCCCCACCAACCGCAACACCCCCTGACCAACCCCAACACCCACCCCTCACCCCTCACCCACCCCAACACCTTCCCACCCCCCCAGACCAAACCCGAGACCCCCTGGCTCACTTACCCCCCGACCGAACCTGACACCCCCACCTCACCCCCCCACACACCAATCGCAACACCCCCAGACCAAACCTGACACCCCCCGGCTCACTTACCCCCGACCGAACCTGACACCCCTACCTCATCCCCCCAAGCAAACCTGACACCCCCACCTCAACCCCCCACCAACCGCAACACCCCCTGACCAACCGCAACACTCACCCCTCACCCACCCCAACACCTTCCCACCCCCCCAGACCAAACCCTACACCCCCCGGCTCACTTACCCCCCGACCAAACCCAACAACCCCACCTCACCCCCCCAAGCAAACCCAACACCCCCACCTGACCCCCCGACCAAACCCGACACCCCCCCCCCGGCTCACGGTGCACTGTGTAGCACACAGATTATTAAATACACTGTTCGGTCGGGGGGTGAGGTGGGGGTGTCGGGTTTGGTCGGGGGGTGAGGTGGGGGTGTTGGGTTTGTTTTGGGGGGTCAGGTGGGGTTGTCGGGTTTGGTCAGGGGGGTAAGTGAGCCGGGGGGTGTTGGGGTTGGTCGGGGGGGTGGGAAGGTGTCAGGGTGGGTGAAGGGTGGGTGTTGGGGTTGGTCAGGGGCTGTCAACTGTCTGCTCCCTCCCCACCTCCGACTGACCCGAGCAACGCCGGGCACTTATGCTAGTTTTATATAAAATTAAAGATGACGACTAAGGCTTATTCCTTTTGTAATCCCAATCACATGTAAGATAACCAACTATCCCATACTGCCTGAACCAGAAACCTCTTTCTGCAGATGTGTCCTTTTAAAGGTTTACTGGCATTGAAGGTTTATTGTTTTTAAACTTCTGGTAATTGCTTTAAAAGAACAAAGCTCTTTGTTTAAGGGGAGTTCAGGGAGATCATAATTGCCATAAGATACAAGACCTTTTCCAAGTATTTCTGAATTGCTTCTCTTTCTACATTAAATATTTAATGTCTAATGTTGGCCCAAACTGCAGAAACTCTCTGCAGGAAGCACATGAAGACTTGTCAGTTCAATTTTCTATACAATTTTCTTTATAAAACCACAATTACTCCAAAAAGTGGTTGGTTTAGGTCAAAAATTTCAAGAAAACAAACAAACTTCAGTAAAAAAAAAACCTTTTAGCAATTAATTCCACATATTTGAGAAGACTTAAAGGGTCAGAAACACTGTATTTTACTAAATAATTAAGATTTGGGTTCTTCCCATAAATATCAAATTAATTTTAAGAAGAACTTTCACCACTTTGACCTGACTCACTATTGTAAAATAAAACTAGTATCTGTCTCTTCTTGCACATCCACACCCAATTCCTCATGGATTTTAACTGTGGACCTTCTCACTATTAACTCTGACTTTCTGAACTGATGCCAACAGTGACATTATCTGGTGATATCCGGCCTCAGGGCTGTAACCCAGCAGTCCGGGAAGGAAATGGCTCAAGGCTACTATTGACTAGTAAAATCCTGCTGCATCAGCTAAATGGCACCTGTTCCTCACTCAGATTTACCCCCTCCAGATGTTCTATCTTTGCCTAAGAGATCAGACTGTCCCCAGAGAGCTGACTACTTATTTTTCATTGTATTTAAACAGGACTGCCTGGTGGGAATAAACCCTTTCAAGACCTAACAAAACAAACACACACTCCGTCCTAACCAAGGATGAGCTAACAAGTGGGTGCAATAGATCAAAGCACAGCTGCTGAGCATTTTGAAAACTGCCCATTTTGAACTGTAAAATTGCTACCATTTGTCAAGGACCCTGCTCTCAATCCCTTTGTCTCTGTCACCATACATTTGCTACCCTTGTGACACACATTCATGATCACTAACTTACATTCACACTGAGTTCATGTAGTTATTAGAAGAGCCAGATTAACTAGGGGTTGATCATTAGGGCCCCACCAAATGAACGGCTATGAAAAACACATCATGGACTGTGAAATCTGGTCTTTTGTGTGTGTTAACCCTTTACTGCACATATTTCATGGGGGGAGACCAGCAGTTCTCAAATTAGGGGCCCTGACCCAAAAAGGAGTTGCAGGGGAGTCAAAAGGTTCTTTTAGAGGGGTCATGCTATTTCCTCCTTTAATTCTGTACTGTCTTCAGAGCTGGGTAGCCAGAAAGTGGTGGCTGCTAATTGAGGGTGCAGCTCTGCAGGCAGCAGCACAGAAGTAAGGGTGGCAATACCATACCATGCCATCCTTACTTTTGCACTGCTACTGGAGACAGCCCTGCCTTGGGAGCTGGGCTCCCAGACAGCAGCCACCACTCTTCAGCTACCTAGCTCTGAAGTCAGCACTGCCACCAGCAGCAGCACAGAAGTAAGGGTGACAGTACTGCAACACCCCCTACAGTCACCTTGCAAACACCCCACATGCACACAACTCCTTTTTGGATCAAGACCCCCAAAATTGCAACACTGAAATTTCAGATTTAAATAGCTGAAATCAGGACAGTTATTATTTTTAAATTCCTATGACCATGAAATTGACCAAAATGGAGCATGATCAAATTTCTGCAGTTAGCATCTAAAGAGCTGTCATGCCATATTATAGCAATTGCTCAATAAAGCTCAGTTCCAGACACATTGCAATGTCCCTCTAACAGGCGTGGGAGGAAGGCAGTTGTGGGGAGAGAAAAGAGGTTGACCATTAGTGCTTTAAGAAAGTTGCACTGTGAAAAAAAATCAGCATATGCAAAGGCCAAGGTTTAATAGACAAATTAACTCTGCCTTGTTTCACGGTGAGCAGCATTTTCTTCCTGTTTTCTAGTTAAATACATTTGTTGCTTCATGCACATCGGTGGGGGGGATGTTGAAAGCTTGTGATAATAAGGCCATCAATAAAATCACTGAACTTTTCAACAACATATGTGTGACAGAGCATTGACCACGAACTGCTGAGCCAGCCCTCTGTCACTTCAGCTCCAATTAAGGGAGGTGAATTGGAGCTGACTCGAGGAACCTGAGCTTGATTGGCAGAGGCGGAACAGCTGCCAACCTGATTATCCTGGGACAGTTCTCAGAGGAAGGAAACAAAAGGAGGAGAGGAAGCCAGAGAGTGGAAGGAGAGGGTAGCTCTTGGCCCTAGGCTGTGAGAAAGAGAAGCCCCAATGGCTGGAACCCCCTGCTCCCCACAATGGTATGTGGTGAGAGGCGGTGGGTTTGCACTATGTAAATAAACGGCACTGGTGACTACTGAGCCAGAAGAGCTCTGAGTGACTTTTGGAGCAGAGCAGCAGCAGGACTAAGGCGAGCCCTGCTATGCCATGGAACCAGGAAAATGTTATTCCCACCTAAATAAATGTGTGGGAAAGATGGAAGTCTATTAAAAGCATAGAACAGGGGTGGCTAACCTGTGGATCTTCCAAAGTTAATATGTGGCTCCTTGTATAGGCGCTGACTTTAGGGCCGGAGTTACAGGTGCCAACTTTCCAATGTGCTGGGGGGTGCTCACTGCTCAAATCTGGCCCTGCCCCCACTCCACCCCTTCCTGACCCTCCCCTGAGCCTGCCATGCCCTAGCTCCTCCACCGTCCCCACCAGAGCTTCCCGCATGCCATAAAACAGCTGATCGGGAGGTGTGGGGAGGGAAAGGCGCTGACCAGCAGAGCTGCCGATGGGTGGGAAGCACTGGGAGCAGGGAACTGATGGGAGGCTGCTGACGTATTACTGTGGCTCTTTGGCTATGTACATTGGTAAATTTTGGCTCCAGTACCCTTTCTCAGACCACAGCCAGGCCCTGCTCTCTCTGCTTCTGGTAGGGAGTTGTTCCACCCTGCTAGTGTCAGAGGGAGGCCACTCCACCTCACTACAATCACTTATCCTAACATCGTATTTATTTACTAATAAATAGTTTGGTTATTAAGTACTTGAAGGTTGGTTTGTTTATTAATAAACTATGTTTTTATCTTCCTCTGCATTTTTACATTTCAAAAACATTCATCGTGCAAATCACCCCAGATTGTTTTATATTCAGTGTGCAATCAAAAAAATATTGGATGAAAGGGTACTGTCATATGGAAATGAATTCCTTAAGTAATATTTTATTTCAGGCAGAGAAAGAAGATAGAAAGATATTGTCCTTAGAGATCCCACTGTCAATGACTATCTCTATGCATCAGTAGTTAGATCTGCTCAAACCAGGCCAAATGGGGGATTGGAGATAGATCCAATAGTAAATTCTAGGGAACCAGTAACCTTGAGTCTTTCTGAAAACTGGTTTCCTCACACTGCAGCATGCCATGTACAACTGCCAAGCCACAGGCTAGACCCAAAACAAATATTTTAAAGATGGGGAATAAAATAAGTAGGTTCTAAATTTAGATTTAAAAGTCCTCAATGGTGGAGCATTCCTTTCTTCAACTAGCAATGAAGTTTAGAAGCAAGTTGCTCCTCCATATCTTAAGTAATGGTTAGTAGTCCAACACCTACGGATTTCAAAAACTTGTGCATACGTGAAGGGAAAGCAAATTCACAAGGATGAGAAGCAAACTAGTTTTAGTCAGACATAGATCAAAAGATAAGTTAACAATTGTTAGGATGATTAACAAGAAGCCAATGCGCCAGCTCTATTTGCTGAAATGACCTAGTGCTGTATATGCAAATACCTGTAAACGGCTATACTAATAAAATAAAACCATAACCCTAGAGTTAGATTTTACTATAACAGTGTGGTATGGAATTTTCAGTAGGTTTGTTTAACCATAATGATTTTAAGGAAATTCTGTGACCTAAGGGACATGATGACACAGTTATGTATAAGAAGCTTTCTTAGTTCATGTACTAAGAAGCTTTCTTAGTTCATGTATGTGAACTATGGGTCCCCAGTACCTCTGAAAGTGAAGTACAATGTGTCTCAAGTTGAACACCTAAATATTACAGTACAGAAGACTAGCAAACAAGAGTAGTGAACATTTCTGGAAACTTGGCCTCAGTGCTGGAAATTGTATTTTTAGCAATACAGTATATGTATATTTTAACAAGCTAAAATACCAGCAATTGAGATATAAAAATTATAATAAAAGCCCACCTCAAAATTGTAGAACTAAAACAAAAGTTAGAAAATAAGTTATTTTTTTAAAAAACATCATGAAAAATACAACCATAAGGACTAATGTAAAATTCTTAGAAATGAAAGGCCAACTCAGTGACAGTGCTACAACACATACCAAACCACTGTCTTGTTAAAAGTTGCCACCGCATACAGTGCCACACACTTTTTTCCTCTTTGGACAGCAGAAGTTTGACCTGCACTTCTCTGCCGTGGTACCAGATATTCAGAATGATTATTTTACCGTCTTGCTTAAGCTGAGACAGCCATCAACATAGCACAAGAAAGATGGAGAACAAAAAATTCAAAACCAAACCAAAATGATTAGCTACAAAGCATAATAGACATGCCAAGAGTGTCATGCTAATTTTTGAAGACCAAAAACAATCTTCATTAGTTACATATGGCCCATCTTATGGGCCAAGAAACTAGTTTTGGACTGTCTCCTCAAATTCTTTGTATGTGTTGTTCCCTTTATAAAATGTTTGCCAGCAGCAACAGAACAGTAGACTCCCTGTAAACTGAAACGATTATAATCAAAACTCTGTGAAAAATCACTTTTTGCCTAATACACCATCAAGGAGCAGAGAGAGTTTATTGTATTGCACTGAGAAATGCTTCAATTCTTGGATAAGAATTACGGATAGACCAGTGGAATCATGCAATTTGTAATAAACGTTATTAATCTAAATCACTTAACAACCAGGATTTTTTTTAAAGGAGGGTTGTGGGAAAGTTGGACAGACGATTGTTTTTTATAAAACTGTGGTGTGGATTATTTTTCTAAAAGATCCTATTCTTGAGACAAATATAGGGAATAAGCTTGATGTTGCTTCTGAGATTTTATTTTTTAAAAACACAAAGTACAAAGCTGTGATCAACTTTAACACACAAGAATTTACTGGAAACCAAGCCCTTTGTCTAATTTACAAGGTTTTTAGCTTTGAACCAAAACAATTAATAAACGGCTCCTGCCTCTTTATTCTGCTACCACAACTGCTGTTCTGATTTATTCATTACTTCGTTTTATTAGAAACATGCCAAATCTGACATTCTGTCCACCTGGAAGAATGCCCACGATTCATGGCTACTGTAAGTCTACCAAGCTATTACCTGCAATGATTTGTGTGGCACACATTCCATCTGAAGGGTTTGTGGTTTGTTTGGGTGGTTTTTGTGATTCATATTGAAAGTTTACAGGTAGCAACATTTTTATTTTAAATAAAAGGCAATGGGGCTCCCAGCATCTCCAACCTCTCCACAAGGAGATGGCTGTGGCCGCCCCTCCATCCCCCTCATTGCCCCAGCCACCTTATGCAGCCTCAGCTCCCTCCAGTGTGCTGCTGCCCGATTCCCCGTATGCTGTCCTCTCACTCAGTGTGTTGCTATCCTCCTTATCTGCACACCCTAATCCTGATCACAGCTCTTACCGGGGGGAGCTCTTGCAATCTCTCCTTTTAAAATTATTCCACCTTGAATAACTAATTAAATATTCATTGGGCCAGAGAAAGCAAAACAGATTAACTTTATAGCCAAGGCCAGCATTACAGGATAGTAAGTAGGGCAATGGCCGGGGACCCCACACCACAAGGGGGCCCATGTGGTGGGACTTGGGCTTCGGCTTCAGTAACATTGCAGAAATCCAATGAGTGAACAGGTAGGAAAAACAGAATGGGAGCCCATGGTTTAGTTTCTGCCCTGGGCACCAGCAACTATAATATCGGGACTGTTCATAGCCCAGTGGTGAGGACCCTCCCTGGGGATATGGGAGACCCAAGTTCAACTCCCTGCTCCAATAAATATTCAATTATTTACAAAAATTTGGAAAAGCTCAGCCCAAAATAGGCAATTATCTAGTGATTAAAGCAGTCACCTGGGAAATCTGAGCTCAGCTGCCTGCTATGAATCAGCAGACAAGGGACTAACATATAGATTTGTAACATCCCAGCTGAATACTCTAACCATCAGGCTATTCTAGTCTCTCTTTTTTTCCCTCTCTCTACCCCCAAGAAATTCCATCTATAACCTTAGGAGCCTTCCCAACAAAGTTTAATCAAATCAGACCCGTTCCTGAAAAAAAATATTCAAATTGGCACTGTCCAAGGAAAACCCATTCTGTCAAAAAATTCACCACCAGCTCTAGATGGGGGTTCACAAAATATTAGGGTAATAAGTTGAGTGCCAGTCATCTGAATCAATTGTTCCTGAGGCAAAATCAAGATACAGAGTCCAACATATAAACATTGAGCAGAAGATATTCAGCTGGTGTAAGTTAATATATCTCCAATAAAGTCATCTCCATATGAAGTTAATTAGCCTGACTGTTTACACCCTCTGAGGATTTGCCTCCAAGTATCAGGGGATGTCATGTGACATACTATCTAATAATTCAGGGCCAAGGGAAATGGACTCTGTCTACTGAGACAGCAGGCAAATGATTTTCCTTGAGTCCCAGGGAGGATATATGTGGCAGAGGGAGGAGATAGTGGATTATTGCTGGAATAGTTTCTAGGTTTTAGTGCAATTTAATGAGCCGGTGTAGCAGCCAGCAACAGTCACCATGAATCTATAGCATGCTGTGTGGGTTCTTGCTTATATTTTGACATGTATCTAGAACTAGAGAAATCTTTTCTGCCAGATGTTCAAACTTGGGCCAACAATCCCAAATAGGCTCACAGGAAAACGAAATGGTTATCCATCTGTGTAACCAAGAGAGTTTGGCACTTCGTTGTCTGGGGCTGAGTTTTTCTAATGGTTGTTGTTGGGTACCATGGTCTAAAGAGGTAATAGCCAAGCTCTAAAGTGTGGACCCTTAAACAAGAAACAGAGGGGAAATGTTTTTACATTTATTTATTTATTTATTTAAAAATTGGTTTATTAAGTAACCGTTCCAGATGGAAAGCTGGCCAGGGCAAGGGCTCCCTTTTTTTACTGTCTCAAAGCATCGTTTTTTGTCACAACCTCTAACTCTCCTCCGAACCTGCCACCACCTTCAAAGCAAAAACCAACAGATATACAATGTGCCTACATTTGTATAAAAATACAGAATGAATATGAGTACCAATGACGTTGCTGCCTCAGATCTGTCTCATACTCCCCATACTATTCCCAGCACTAGGGAGAGGAGCTTTAAGCCCTTACATCGGTTGTGCTAACTTCAGATAATGTAAATGGGCAGGGGCTGCTACAATGGTCCCTGAATGAGCATGGAGTGGTGCTCTCTCTTCCCATCCCATAGCCTCCCTTTCAGTTTTATCCTCTATATTACAGAACTGAGTCAGGAGTTGCTACTCAGAAGGCCCTCAGCAAATGAAAGAGCTGTGCTGCTTTATATCAACTAAGGGTCCAGCCCTTGTTTTCAGTGCTCTAGTTCATGTGTATATTAAAATAAGTAAGACTCAAACTGATCCTTCAAATGTCCCACTCATAACCTCTGTCCAACTTCAAGTTTCTATCCAACCAATCATGCAGCTGATTAGATTCCATGGTGGCTATTCTTAAAGAGCCAGAATTTCAGAGATATTTAGGCGGTGTAACAGGGTGCTGGCTAGGAGATCCAAGCCAAGCCCTGTTAGCCCAGCTCCCATTAAAAGAGGAATTAGTTGGGCCTGGCTGGGGAGGTCATGCCCAAATTACCTGAGGGGATGCACCTGCAGGCCTGAGTAGCCAACCTGCTATATAAAGCTGGAAGGAAGCAGAAGAAGAGACAGGAGAGACAGGAGCATGGGGCTCTAGATCCCTGCTGGCTGGGGAAAGCTAGTGGTCTCCCAGGGTGTTGGTCTGTGATAGATAGAGATAGATAGAGATAGATAGAGATAGATGATAGTAGGTGGTGGGAAAGGGCATGAACAATGAAAGGACCAGCAAGGGCCCGGTTACATGCATATATAGGCACCTAATGAGCTTTTCAAAAATGCCTAAACTGGCTAGATGCCTACTTTCTATTGAAATTGATTGGAGTTAAGCAGCTGACCTTCCTGGTCACTTTCAAACAAGCATTAGGACCTAGGTACCTCTTTAGGCACCTAAATAGCTTTTGAAAATCTGGCCTGCTGTGCTTTTCAAATGATCATGACATCCTTTAAGATGGATAGTTTCTAACTGTTTCTTCACAAGCTATGTCACTTTTCCTCCCTCCAACCCCCAGAAATGTTCAGAGACATGTGCAAGATGTTATGTTGATCTACAGGTGTGTGACTTACTATATCAGTATCATTTTCTAACAGTTATAACAATTTTTCTGGTCAGAGTGTGAGGATACTGCACCTGCCCAAGACAGCTATCTTGGTATCATGGATCCGGCAGATTGAGACATAGCATTTGATGGATAACTTCTAGTGAAATATCTTTTAACCCTATTGATCCAGAGAAATTCAATCCATTATTTAGCTCAGCTGGCCATTGTTTATTTTACAGCATAGCTATATCTAAATTTAAACAGAAGCATGAATTAAATTAGAAGCCACATATTTAATCTCAAAAGACGGGAGAGATTTAGGAAATGAACCCACTCCATTGCTGGTACTGGAAATAAGCGTGCAACAGCAGAACCTGTAAATCAGGGGTGGGAAAATCCATCAGGGCTCTCAATTTGTGGATTTGCCACCCCTGTGGTGCGGCCCTGCTCAGCTCCGGGGAGCTGCCAGCAACACATCTCTGTGGCCCTTGGGGGAGGGGGAGCAGAGAGCTCCTTGCACTGTTCTTGCCTGTGGATACCTCCCCTGAGGCTTCCCTTGGCTGGGAACGGGGAACTGCGGCCAATAGGAGCTTCGGGGGAGGTATTACAAGCAACAACAGCAGGTGGAGCCCTCTGATCCCCCTCCCCCAGGGCCAGGGTTCTGGCTGCTTCCCGGAGTGGAGCAGCGTGGCCAAGGCCAGGGCAGGCAGGTGGGGAGCCTGTCCTGGCCACGCTGCCAGCCCAGAGCCACTCCAGGTAATGGGTGCTGGGCTGGAGCCCACACCCTGAGCCCCTCCTGCCCCCCAACCCCCTGCCCTGAGCCCCCTCCTGCACTGTGCACCCAAAACCCCTTCCCTGAGCCCCCTCATACACTCACACACTCCTGTGCCCCAACCCCTTTCCCTGAGCCCCTTCCTGCACACTGCACCCCTCCCATACCCCACACTCCCTCCCGCACCCAACCCCATGCCCCAGCCCTACAGTCATGGCCCTGCAAGCAATTTCCCCACCCCAATGTAGCCCTCGGGCCAAAAAAGTTTGCCGACCCCTGGTTTAAAGAGATGATCAAGACACAAATGCTATAGTTAACTTTTTTCAGGGCAGGTACTATAAATAAAGGGGCAGGATAATGTCTGGATTACTTTTAATGACCCCTCACTGTGATGAATTAGTTTGTATGGGTGTATGTCAATGTCTCATCAATCATTTCAACACATCCTTGGCCAATGATGTTTCTCTGACCTCTAACTCATTCTTCATAACCATTTGAAACTGGTCTAATATGGACCTCCTTTGGAAACATGATGGATAGTCCTTGGGATATTGAACCGTAATTCGCGACATTTTACCATGAAAAATGAAGGATTTACAGCAGGGGTGGGCAAACTTTTTGGCTCAAGGGCCACATCAGGGTTGCAATATTGTATGGGGGCTGAGTAGGGAAGTCTGTGCCTCCCCAAACAGCCTGGCCCCGACCCTTATCCGACCCCACCCATTTCCTGCCCTCGACTGCCCTCCTCAGAACTCCCAACCCATCAACCCCCCCCTGCTCCTTGTCCACTCCCTCCTGAGACAACCCCCTGTGCACCTAACCACCCCCTGGGACCTCACCCACATCAAACCCCCTTGTCCCCTGACCACCCCCTCCCAAGACCCCCGACCCTAACTGCCCCCCAGGACATCACCCCCTAACCAACTCCCCCCGCTCCCTGTCCCCTGGCTGCCCCGATCCCTATCCACCACCACCACCCTGCCTCCTGACAGACCCCCGTAACTCCCACACCTACCACCACCCCCATTCCCCATCCCCTGACTGCCCCCACAGAACCTCATCCAACTGCTCCCTTTCCCCTGACTGCCCCCAGGACCCTCTGACCCTTAGCCAACCCCCACTCCCAGCCCCCTTACCATGCTGCTCAGAACAGCTTGTCTGGAGGCTTCGCGCCCGCCAGAGCTCACAGTCCTATCCCCTTACCATACGGTTCAAAGCAGCAAGAGCTCAGGCCCTGCCTGAGCCTGCAGCAAAGCCCATGAGTGGCAGGCCAGAGCGCTGGCAGCGTGGGACACAGAGGCTCCGGGAGAGGTGGGAAGGCGGAGGAGTTTCCCCAGCCAGGAGCTCAGGTGGGCCAGACAGGAAGGTCCTGCGGGCTGTAGTTTGCCCACCCCTGAAGTAGACCTATAATGAGGTATGACATTGAAAAAGAATTTACTTGTAAATGTACTTGTAATTTAACAAAAGAAATTAAGTATTGAAGCCCCCAAATTTAAGGAAAAGGATTTCTAAGTTAGGTTCCGGTAATATCTTTAATGCTCATCAATTAACATTAACTGACAGCAGCTTTCTCCAGCATTCATATAGTTTCTAATAAAACCTGTATATCCACAAGCTTAGAGGAGTATCAGTCAGGTTCTTGGATAGCCCCAGTATCCTGTGACTAAATCCAACCCATCTCGACAGTCTCTAGAGGTTAAAGTCCTGAAGGGAGGGAACTGAAGTGAAAATGGGAGGTTAGGCTATCGGCACTAACAGTATAAAAATACAAGCACTTGGAGTCCATAATTTGCATGTTCCACTGCATGCATCTGACGAAGTGGGTACTAGCCCACGAAAGCTTATGCTTCAATACTTTTGTTAGTCTTTAAGGTGCCACTGGACTTGCCACTCTGTTGCTTATAGAAAGAATATTTTTCAGCTACATTGTCAGACATATGTCATGTTTACAACCTGGGAAAACAGTTACAAGAGAAAGTCTGTATAATTAATTAATGCTTATATTTAAAATTTCACTGCATGTTATACTAGAAATATTATGAAAGGTATCGTGAAAGTTTGAAGATTTAAAATTTTATCAGTATTAAACTAGAGAAGCCAGAAGAAAAAGTGATAAAACCAGTGAAAATTTTCAAAAATGAGCCAATATGTTAAAAGCTAACATGCAACTGCTTCACTTAAAATTTATACAAGAATTCAAGCTAGACCCTGTAGTAAACGGTGAGAGTTTGATCAGGAAAGGGGGGAGGAATAGCTCAGTGGTTTGAGCATTGGCCTGCTAAACCCAGGGTTGTGAGTTCAATCCTTGAGGGGGCCATTTAGGGATCTGGGGCAAAAAAATCTGTCAGGGGACAGTACTCGATCCTGCTAGTGTAGGCAGGGGACTGGACTCGATGACCTTCAAGGTCTTTCCAGTTCTAGGAGATTGGTATATCTCCATTTTATTTATTTTATTTTAAAAAAATATCCCCTTGAATGTACATGAAAGGAAGTAACTCCCCACTTTAACTGCATTTTTCAAAGCAAAATGTGGAGTGACAAGCTCTCTTAGTAAACCTTACTCACAGGAGCAGTTCCATAAAAACACAAGTTACAGGCTCAGACTTATAGTTCTTTTAGTCACTCCGGAAATTCTTAATCATGTTGTTCTCTGAATTTCCTCCAATTTGTTTACATTTTTCTGGTATTAAATATGTACAAAGTAACTTAAGTTAAAAAAAAATAAAATGATAGATTCCCCTTTGAACGCTTTTTCTAATGGTTGGTGGTTTTCTGTTTAAATGCTTTCCTTCTTCAGACTAGCTAAAAGCAAAGAGCACTGTTTTTGTAAGAACCTTAAAATTCAATGTCTGCAACACCTACAGTGCCAGTTGCTGACATGGCTGTTAACATTCGTTTTACACAGTTATGCATGAGATGGGCCCCAGCTTTTTAGTTGCTGTTTTACTGTCTAACATAAGTTTTGGTTTCAACATTGCTGGCCACTGCCGCCGACATTTAGCTCAACAGTTCTTGTTCCAGTAGCACCGCTGAATTTTTATTTGTAAAAGAGCACTGAAGAAACTTAGGCCTTTTTAACCTTGTGCAGTTCTTTTGACTAATTCTTTGAAATTTTTAAATTTAGATTTGTTGTCAATAATTGGTTTTCTCCATGCAAACTGATTTGTTTTTCTTGTAGGGTTGCTAATGAGTCCTGGGTTATTAGCAATTTTTTTTTAAAGAATAAAAGGAATTTTGAAATGCTGCAGTAAACACTAAATAGATGACCTGCATTTTTCATTGATTATATAGTTTTTCCTGCTGATGCAGTCCAGTTCTTACAATTGCTTACTACAGACTCAGCACAGCTCCAGAGTCCTGATAGCTTTGTTATTTAACATCTGCTGGCCCTTTAAAAAAAAGTGTGTTCATAATAAGTCTCTCTCTCAAAAAAAAAAAAAAAAAAAAAAAAAAAGCAAAAAGAGAGAGAAAGCAACGGAAAGACTGCAAAACCTATGCCCTGGGAAAGTCTAAGACTTTTAATATGAGATTTACTGGGCTTTGTTCTAATTTAAAGGCAAAAGTCAGGTCTTCTAATCCACTCTCTCCCTTTATGCCATTCCAGTACCAGAAAAGGTACAAAAAATAGTTTAAACTGCCAACCATGATAAGACCAGACTAAAGTGTGTACTGGAAATCCTGTGCTAGCTAGCTAAATGGCCATTAGCAGGCCATTTCTGCCTGTTTAACACAGAACACCTTGACGGCTGCTCTAAATTACACTGGGTAAGGAAAGCTGCTCCCAGGATCCAGGAAGGGAAGATGACATTCTGTCACTTCTCTCTCCTCCGCAGGTTCTGTATGAGTATAACTGAGGTAGACCTGAGAATCTAGCCCAAAGAGCCTGTCCGACACACTGAAGAGCTTCTAAATGTAAGGCTTTGAGTATGTGTAGCACTGATCAGTAGGCTAGCCTAAGATTGTGTGTTTGTTAATACTTCTCTTTTAAATCAGTGTTAACATTTTTCCTTCCATTCCTTATGTGATGTGGTATTTCTGTTAGAATACATTTAGGCATATAGAGTGTGCACACTGTGACAGATCGCTCTCTCACCCCTCTCAGGAACACAGGCAGGAAACCCTTTTTTGCTCCAAACAGTGCCCTTTAATTTACAGTGCAGGACCCCATCACCAATATATACAGCTTAAAACAGTTAATTCATAAACAGCTCATTGATACACACAGCTCAACGGCTCATTAATACACACAGCTCTTGATAGCTCATTAACACACACTCAGCTCTTGATAGCTCATTAACACACACTCAGCTCTTGATAGCTCATACACAACACACAGCTCTGGATAGCTCATGCCACCACCACCACACTCTAAACAGCTACAGGGGGAGGCTGAGTCCACTGCCCCCGGTTGGGACTTCCTCCCCACCCATAGATTGAGTATTGGTTAGCTCTAGCATACACACACACTGCTCTGGTTAGCTCATACACAACACACTCACAGCTAATAGCTCAAACACCCAGCTCTACGGACTCTATGTAGTCCAGCTAACAGTGATACAAACACACACTCTGTACCATCCCCACCACACTGGGCTTGCTTCCTGGCAGGCCTTTTATCCCCCTGAGGAGGCTGCCAGGTGCCACTCATCCCTGTTGATTGCCCTGCAAGCCAGGTGGCTGATTAGCCTTCCTGCAAGGGAGGTTTGCAGGCTTCTGCTCCCTCTTAAAGGGCCAGCAGGGCTGGCTCAGGCACTCTTGGCCAGCACCCTGCCACACACCTCCCCCCTTAGCCTAGCCCCATCGGGCTGGCTCAGACCCTTCAATACTTCCACTTTCTAGAAAGGCCCATTGGGGCAGATCAATACTCTGCGGATGAGCATGATGGAGAGGCTGAGTCCACTGCCCCCGGTTGGGACTTCCTCCCCACCCATACCCGCAGAGTGGGTGCCCCCAAACCCCAGTCCATGGGCCATTGCCCCAAATCCCAGACCCATCGTGGTCCGTCTTCTCCCCGAGGTCCCTCTGTCCCGACGTACTCCTTGGTCAGGCGCACCGCAGACTCCACCGTCTCTGGCTGGTGCCTCCTGTCCCAGGTACAGACAGTCTCGGGGAGGCTGAGCAACAACTGCTCCAAAATCAGGGAGTCCATAATGTCCCCAAGTCCTGGGCCTCTGCCCACAAGGTACGGAGCAAGACGGAGGGCCCAGGTGGTCCGCTCCCACCCGGCTGTGGTGGCTGCCCTCTCAAAAAGTCCCGCAGTACCTTCAGCTCCAACTGAGCCTGCTGCATCTAGTGGTTTCACTGCAAGGCGTGCATGGCCTGCTGGGTCCGCTCCTGTTCTTCCATGAGACACTGCAGGGTTCCCTCCATCTCGGGGCCACCAGTTGTGTTGCTGGTGTAGCGATCCCACCTCTGACACCACATGTGACAGATCGCTCTCTCACCCCTCTCAGGAACACAGGCAGGAAACCCTTTTTTGCTCCAAACAGTGCCCTTTAATTTACAGTGCAGGACCCCACCACCAATATATACAGCTTAAAACAGTTAATTCATAAACAGCTCATTGATACACTCAGCTCTTGATAGCTCATTAACACACACTCAGCTCTTGATAGCTCATACACAACACACAGCTCTGGATAGCTCATGCCGCCACCACCACCACACTCTAAACAGCTACAGGGGGAGGCTGAGTCCACTGCCCCCGGTTGGGACTTCCTCCCCACCCATAGATTGAGTATTGGTTAGCTCTAGCATACACACACACTGCTCTGGTTAGCTCATACACAACACACTCACAGCTAATAGCTCAAACACCCAGCTCTATGGACTCTATGTAGTCCAGCTAACAGTGATACAAACACACACTCTGTACCATCCCCACCACACTGGGCTTGCTTCCTGGCAGGCCTTTTATCCCCCTGAGGAGGCTGCCAGGTGCCACTCATCCCTGTTGATTGCCCTGCAAGCCAGGTGGCTGATTAGCCTTCCTGCAAGGGAGGTTTGCAGGCTTCTGCTCCCTCTTAAAGGGCCAGCAGGGCTGGCTCAGGCACTCTTGGCCAGCACCCTGCCACAACACTTATGTCTTCACTACAGCAGTAGGTCGATTTCCCTTAAGTCGATTTTCTAAAGCAGACTGCATAAAGTCGACTTCGTGCGTCCCCACAAAGCACAGCAGGTCGACAGTGTCTGTCCTTACAACTTTTGCAAGGGTCGACATAGCGAGCATTGCACTGTGGGTAGGTATCCCACAGTGCTGGGAGTCCCCAGCAGGCACCACCTTTCGGGGCAGCCGGGCACACTCCCCAGGGGACCAGCCACCAGTCCGAGCAGCTCCGTGGCCCCCCGTGCCTGCCCGAGCAGCCCCACGCCAGCTCCCCACGCCTGCCCGAGCAGCTCCGCGGACCCCCGTGCCCGCCCGAGCAGGTCCGCGCAGGCCCGAGCAGGTCCGCGGACCCCCCCGCCCACCCGAGCAGCCCCGCGCCGGCTCCCCCCGCCCGCCCGAGCAGCTCCGTGCTAGCTGCCCCCCCCCCGCCCGCCCGAGCAGCTCCGCGGACCCCACAGTTAAACCCCACAGTTTAACTCTAGCCCCCTGGAGTACACAACCGCGTGTATTTCAGTTCTGTTTCCACTGACCGCGTGAAATACACGCGGTCCCCACAGTGGACCGCGGACCCCACAGTTCTGACCACTCCAAAACTGTGGAGTACACAATGTGGGATGTACAGGACATTGGAAGTCAATGCACTGGACAAGCACCATAGGGGCTGACCATGGTCCAGGAGGTTTTCAGTTCTGGAAACACCAGTCAGGATCATCTTCCCCTAAGAAATCTATAGTGTACAGAAGTCTGAGAGAATCCATACTGGAGGCCACCAAAAATCAGTTGTATCAACGAAGAGAATATCCTAAAGTGATGTCAAGTCAAAGTAACTCTCCCTGTATTTCTTTTAGCTCTAACACGTTTCACGTAGTCTTCAACACAGAGAAAGAAAAAGTGCTGTTTGCAAGACATTGCTTCATCACTAGTCTGACCCATAGTTTTTCAAGACATCAATAGTCCATGGATTTTCTCCTTAATGCATGTTATTAACACAAGAAATCTGTTGAAAGTATATATTGCAAATGCGCCTATCACTGTAGCCTCTAAGCACTGTTTTTAATTATTATCTACAGTGCTTAGATCATTAATGAATCTGACAGGATATATTTTACTCTATAAATCTTTCAGGAATTTCCATTCTCCCCTCAAAGCTCTTAATATTTGTTGCAGTTTTATCCAAAATCTGTGGAATTCCTGAGCTTTTTCCTTTTGTTTTCTCTTCTACTTGGCAGAACTCTTCAATTTTAATGCCAGATGTCAGAAGGCCCTTCAAAAATATTTATTAGCATATTAAAATGACCCCTTTTTGCTGCTGATTGAACATTCATTTCCCAGCACCAATTTTTAAGAAAAAAAGTCAGTCATGTTTGAGTATATGCATTTGAATCTCCAATCATTTTTTGAAATGTAAAATGGCTACCACATCCAAAAAGTGTTGAAGAAGAAGGCCAATTGGAATATCTCTGCAAGTGCCTCAAGCAGCAGCTGATAATATAAAATTTTACAGCTAAGAATGAAAAGCTCTAAAACGTATTCCAATCTGTAACTAAAATCACATACATTTTCTTAGTTTTTAGCTGTTAGCTAGATACCAGCAATATTTTAATAAATAAAAACGGAGTTTCTGTTGAGGTTTGGAAAGTCAAATGTGGTAGTTCCGTATAAAATGTACATACTGGAGGAGTGGGATGCTCTTTTCTATAAATTATCAAAATTAATCTTAGTCATTCCTATGCTAATATAAACCGACATGTTAAAGAGCAGACTGTTAAAAATATAAAATATAGCCATCTTAACAATGGAACCTATTAGTTTCCTTCATCAACTGGACTCTTCTCAGTGTCAGTTAGATTCTTGGCTTCAAGCCATCACCAATCCTGCAACACCTACTCATTCAAGAAGGCACATATGTGGGACTACTCACATGAGTAAGGGTTGAAAGCAAGGACTGAGATTTTTCAGAGCTGAGTTGTATATCTAAGTCCCCTATGTGGCTTTGTAAATGTCAACCTTTAGATCTAAAATGTATTTTTTCCAAGATAATAGACTGGATCAACTTTAAAGAAATCACAGTGACTACCCTGATAACATCCACTGTAAGAAGTATTTGTGCTTGGCTTCTGTTTTGTTTTGAATAGAAAATCCAAGTGATTCAGCAAGCCTCATCATAATGATACATGGCTCCACCCACAGTGGACAACTGTATCAGTTACAGCTAATATGCCATCAACAGCTGGAATGAGGTTAAAAAGATGACTATTTAATTGATCATATTATGTTTCAAAATTAAACACTAAGATTAACAGGAAAAAATCTCAAATATTTTAATCCTTTAAGGTGAAGGGATTTGCAACTGTTTTGTGTTATCTGGGGATGTACCCCATCCCACTCTATTCTGCCACCCCATCCTTCAATACAATATATTTCTCACTCTCTGGCAAGTCTAAGCACTGATATGTATAATAACAGGGGTGTGTCCATACCAGGCATCTGCCCCTGCACAACTCCCCACACAGCCAACATACCTTTGTTTGGATAATATTTGTACCTAGGAAATGAGAACATCTCATTTTCCACACCAAAAAACAAAAAAAAAAAAAAAAAAGGATTAAATTTAGCTCCTTTGTGAAAAAAGGTCCATATAGGGTGACCAAATGTCCCAATTTTATAGGAACAGTCCCGATTTTTGTGTCTTTTTCTTATATAGGCTCCTATTATCCCCCCACCAGGGCCGGCGTAAGGATATTTTGCACCCTAGGTGAAACTTCCACTTGAGCCCCCTGCACCCTACCCCTTGAACCCTGCAGCAGCCCCCCCCCCTCAACCTCCACTCCCCCCCCACTCAGGGAGTCGTGCGGGCGGCAGCTCCCTGCCTTCTGCCTCACCACAGCAATGTCAGTTTCAGCCTGGAGTGGCTTTACCTGTGCTGGGAGAGGGAGTCTGAGGGCTGCAGGTGTCAGTGTGCCGCCGGCAGCCCAGCCCAGGAATGCTTTACAAAAAATGGGGGGGGCGCTTTTTGGCACCCCCAAATCTTGGTGCCCTAGGAGACCACCTAGTTCACCTAATGGGTTGCACAAGCCCTATCTCCCACCCCCATCCTGATTTTTCACATTTGCTATCTGGTCACCCTAGTCCCATATGCAAATGTGCAATCACTTCAGGAATTGAAAAAGAAAAAACCAGGAAGAAGTCATAGCAGGAGTTAAGTATATTTTACACCTTGTAGAGATACAATTGCAACCAGTCCATAACAAAATAATCTTATTAAAGGTATAGCCCTGGCTCTCCCACAATTAAAACGGGAAACACCAGAAAGTCATTCTGGGGAAAATGCTGTAGAAGGCAACCTTATATGGGAAAATTAGTAGCAACCAAGCAGGTGGTTGTAGAAATCAAAGGCAGGTGGTTGTAGAAAAGAGGGTACTTGTATGTGTTGTGTTTTGCATCCTTTTAAGAAGGATGTTTCAAAAGTAAAAGTCTGAGTTAAAGCACCACATTTGGGCAGTGTTCAGAAACAGATATTGAAATTAACACATTCCAAGAGAGATCAGTTCAAGCAGCAAAAATTAATCAAGATTTGGAGTCCTGCTGATGTTCAGTGGGGCTAATGTCTTTCCACAGTGCTCTTTCATTATGGAGCTTAGAGACCATCGTGCAATCCAGATATGGACTGGAATTCTTGTAGCCACCCATATTTTTTGGAATGTTTGCATCTGGGATTTTCATTCAGGCCCATCTTTAAGTTAAATAATGTAATTAAGAATAATACTGACCTCATCTCAGTATCATAAGCCTACTTATGGGGAGTTAAATAGTGAGGAGGAGGGGCCAAATCATCCAAATTAGGCCTTTTGTAATATGACCTTTTACATGAGGGATCCTTTTCAAACACGATCCTGCTTCTTAATATGGCTGAACTGTTATTTTCACACGTGGCTATTTTCTACATGTCAAATGGGACCCAGATATTCCAAATAACAGATTCCCCTTTTATTACAAAAACACCTTAGAGTGTCACAGCTTTTTTGTAAATTTATGCAAAAACATAGCGGACCAACTCTTGAGCGGGGCTGAGAACCTGCAGTTTCTATGGGGCCCAATCTCACTGTCTTTTAAAGTCAGTGAAAAAAAACTTTCTTCGAAGTCAATCAGTGCAGGAGCATGTCCACAGGTTTCAATAGAAAATGCAGGCATCAGACCCTCAGAGGATTTGGGCTACTAAGTATTGTCACATGAAGTGCTTTAAGAATTGTGGTTATTGTGTTTAATCATTACCCTTCTGAAGTCTGGGACATTCTAAAATGGAGAGTTCAAGAAGTTAAGAAGTTGCAGATGGAATTAAGAGGTAAAATGTTCCCTCTAATTTTTGACAGGCCATGTGCACAAAAAAATTCTTCTGTGCAAATTTTTGTGCTTCTGTGCAAATTTGTGCAAGCAGGGTTTCGCGTGTGCGCGGGGTTTAGGATCTGTGTGCGTGCACACAGCTTAGAGGGAACAGTTACCGCTGGATTTGAACTTTGAGACTAACTCTACGAAAGTGGGTTGGTTGTAGCTCATAAATAAGGACTCACTCACTGTACTAACTTTATTTTTTCTAAGGAGGGCTGTCACTGTTATCTCCTCCAAATAGTCATCATTAATTTGAAATGGCACACCGGTTTATTTGTATCAGGGGACAAAACAAGTATAAAGCTGCCATTCTTGATATGGTCAGGGCAATATACGCAGCTAGATCACCCTTCAACCTGTATATAAAACAGTAGAATTCTGTTTCTAACTTGACTATGACTCATTAATAAAGGGCTTTTACAGCCTAATTGGGAGCAGTTTAATTCTCAGATTCTTGACTCCTTGCTAACTCAGTTAAGAGCTCAATTGAGTATAACGGCTCAGAAGGAGGCTCTCTTGGAGCCTTCACAGAATGTTACGTAAATAGGTATTTAGGGACTTTTATAAACATGATTTACATGATATTTAACTGGAATATTATTCATGTGATAAGAGTGCCATGTAGCTATGACACAATAGGCTTTAGCTGCTTGGAAGGAACTGTCAAAGCTTATGGTGTCCAGGCGAATGAATAACCTCTCAGAATAGTCTGCAGTTTAGCTTATACTCACAAAATTATACAGCCATAGGAATTTACAGATAAGAGTTTCAAATGACCTTGTAGGTCAAATAGTTCATTCCCTTGGCAGTGCAAATATTCTCAAGTAGTTTGCCCAATTGTGGTGTAATTACTAAAGCAATGAGGCTGACATCATCTTCCCTGTGAAGACAATTGTACAGGATGTGTTTTTCCTAGCGTTATTCCCACACTATGGCAGGATCCGCTTAGACTGGACACAACCAGTGATACGACTGGGGTATACTGCAACCGATGCGTCCTTCCATCTGTCGTTGGAGTACAGGATAATAGTGAGGAAAGTTTTCCTAGGGTCCAATCTAAAAGTTCCATAGTTAAAGTCATGCAGACAGTAGGTCATTTACCTTTCTTCTGAATAAAGAAATAAAAATCTTTATCCTGCACCAAAGGTGATTTCTTGTACAGTTTTCAGCTGAGCGTCATCAATAATGAAGCATGAGCTGTTGCTGAAGGAAGATTGATGCTGAAGCATAAGAAAAAAATTCCTGCATTATTCCCTCAATACCTTTGTCTCACAAGGGATTCTTGTAAAGAGATTCTACAGGCAGAATGATCTTTAATACACAAGAACAACTTTCCTCACCAGAGAGTAAAACTCTTTTTGCAAAAATAATTAATAGAGACAGCCATTCACTGGGAATGCTGTCACTGAAATGATGGTGATATGGGAAACTAACCAAACTACTTGTGAGATGTGAACAGAGGGTTCAATCTTAGGCTAGGTCTACACTAAAAAATTAGGTCCAATTTATAGAAGTTGATTTTTCTGAACAGATTGTATACATTCAATTGTGTGTGTCCCCCTTCCCCCACTAAACACGCTAAGTCGGCATCAGAGTACCAAGGCTAGCATCAACTCTCGAGGCAGTGCACTGTGGGTACTTACCCCACAGTCTCTGCCGCCCACTGGAATTCTGGGTTTAGCTCCCAGTGCACGATGGGGCAAAAATATTCTCACAGTTTTTCGTGGGTACATCTCATCAGCCGCCCCTCCCTCCGTGAAAACAAAGGCAGGCAGTCGTTTCATGCCTTTTTTCCACGCAGGCACCATACTGCTTATGACTGCTTTTCTGCTCTTCTGGTGCCATTAATCCACTTCTCGGGTCCTCTTGTCCTTCTGAGTAAAAATATCTATTCTCGTGGCATTGTGCTCTCCTGTTCTTGCCTTGATAGCGAATTTTTCCATCTTGTCTGTCACGGCAGTCCTCTGAGTGGAAAGAATATCCAGATACCTAGAATAACTAGTAGCCTGGAAATGCTGTATTGTTGTAGTCACAGCATATTAGGGAGACAAGAAATATCTTTTATTGGACCAACTTCTGGTAGGGAGAGAGAAAAGCTTTAGAGCTACACAGAGCTCTTCTTCAGCTCTGGGGAAATGTCACTGTTAATTTTTGCTTCCTTTTTCTTCATGTTGTGGAGTATCCATTTCATATGGCAAAATTCAGTATCTTCCATAGTTGTATGTAGTGTTGTTGTAGCCATGTCAGAACAAAGACATTAGAGAGACAAGGTGGGTGAGATAATATTGTTTATTGGACCAACTTTTTGGGTATGAGAGACAAGCTTTCGAGCTATACAGAGCTCTTTGTCAGGTTTGGCTCAGTTTCCATGGTCACTATCTGTATCCGGTCCTGCTCCTCCAGGAGTCAATAGCCAATCTCCTTTCCATTGATTTCAATGAGAGCAGGTTCATCCCCTGTATTTAGTTTAGCAGCAGGAACAGAATGCTGATGTTGCTATTTTCTAAATAGTTGCTACTGTCACGCCAGAGATAAGTGCTTCTTAGTGGTGGAAGTAGCTTTTATAGCACTTTGTTATCCTCTGAGATATCAGTTACTGCTATATAAATATAAGATAATTACTAGTAACACGAAAAGAAAATTGAACTGAAGGAGGGATTTTTTTTTTGTATTTCTTCTGCTCAATCCAGCTTTGTAAACTTGTCATTAAAGCTGGCCTTCCTTTCAGCATCCATCTCTCCAAACTGTGAGTAATACATGAGGCCCAAACATACATACTTTGGGATAGGCAAGTGGGCAACTATCTTCTAAAGGACACCAGTGATGGAAAAGTGCTCCAATATTTGGGCCATTGTGGGCTGGATTCCCTGGCCTGCCAAAATTCCTTCCCACTGTATAGCAGTCCAAAATGGACCTGAAGCTTTGAAGAATTTCTCTATGTAGGGGGAATCTCTGCTGATGTAAAGCTATCTCCCAAGCTGGAAACCCTCCTTCCATATGAAGGGGGGAAAAGGAAATGGTAGAGGGTGGTTCCACTCTGACCAATTCTCCATTGGCACAAGGTGCCTCAGAGATATTACATCAATAGCATATGTTACAGCTGCTCCCCTGCAGCTGAAACTTACATATGTTTTTATGTGGATATTGTTAAAACTAAGATGCAATGGTTTGGTTTATTTCCTCTTATTATAGATAGCATTGTACTAAACTTGCTGCTAAATGATGTTACATTAACCATTAAAAGAGTCAGAAAGTCTTGTAGCTTTCCCCCCGACCTCAATCTTTATAGATAGCAATTTTGTAATGTATGCAATAGATAAACAGACTGGTGTGATAATAAACTGATGGGAGATAAAAAAGAGTCAGAGTGTTTTCTGTAAGCAAAGCATTTCCAGTTTCAAAGTTCCCAACGGGTTAGCATAAAGAGTGAGGGGAGGGGAGTATTTGATAAATGAAGAACCATTGCTTGATCAGTAACTGGCCTCCACAGCATAGTAAGATGAGTCAATATGCCACTGGAATGATAAAACTAACCTCTTAGTTCATGAAAGGTACTTTCTCTTGTAGGTTTGTGAACATCCCCTGCATGGACAATTTTCCTTGAAGCTTATCATATTGATCTGTGATATACTTTGCAAAGGTCAATACATACCTAGTCTAGCTGCCTGCAGAGCATGAGGAAGTAAAACGAAAATGGGTCTGGGACTTAATGACATGTAACGGTCTGAATTAATAATGTATATATGGTCAATCCCCAATACCCAAAAGACCATCAGTCTAACTTTAATGTCTGAGATAAATCTAAAACATATATAGATGGTTATCACTTGAGCCCTAATGCACTTGCCAAGCACATAAATATTTAAATATCTAAAAAATACAACATCAGCAAAAAATTTGGCAGATTTACCATCGGGAAGGATTCTTTGGTTAGCCTAGGAAAAGGACACTTCAGGAAAACGGATATTCTTTTCACCTGATTCTATAAGAGTGAAGATGTTTAACCACAGCATGTTTGCTATAGCCAACTCAAGTAGTACTGTTATAGTCTACTGTCACCTATGGTCTTCCACTGAAATGTGGCACTATTGCAGGAAGAACTGCCCTGTATACTTAATAGAAGTGAATTTGATTACAAAATATAGAAGAGGAATTTTAATTACGCAGGAACTCTCAAGTGGAATGTTGTATTAGCAAATGCTCCCCTCAAAAGAATCAAGAGTTTCCCCTTGAAAGACTACACAAACATAACAGACATATACATGTTGAATTTTTTTTGTCTTGATTTGTTGGGGGAAGGGGCGGGTTCAGTGAATGTAGTAGTAGTGAGTGTTTCTTCCTGGGAGGTGAATTATCCTGCTACCCCTAGAATAGGTACAGAATGGTCAGTACTGGAGTACTGCACTGCCTGCACTGACAACCAACTGTTGCCTTAGCCTTGTTTTGGAGAGACCACCTCTAGTGGTCAAAGAGCAGTTCAAATTCCAGGTCCATTCAAGTTTTGGCCTCTCTACTGAGACTTCCAGTAGTGATGCTGTTCAGCACCAGTATTGTATGAAACAAATTAACTCCATCCCCCAAGTTGTTTAATGGATTATCTACTGTACACCCCAAAAAGTGAATAAAAATTAACGAAATGTGAACCCCATTGGATTGGACAGGAGATATATCAGTGGAACAAAAATTGATGAAAGGCCAAATATTCCTCTCCCTACCTGTAGAAGAGCGGTGACTCACCCTGCAGCGCCTCCTGCTGGTCCATCCGGGAATTAGCTCACCAGCGTCTGGAGCGCCCTCTGCAGGCCGATGTCCCGCTTGCTGATCTGGCCCAGAGTCCCTCCCAGACGCTGGTGCCCTCTTCCCTTGGGTGCTGCACCCCTGCAGTACCCCCTCAGATCTTGGGGTCTCCCCTCCCAGGGAACCCCCACACTCTATCCCCACCTTGCCTCAGTCTAGGCAACTGCCAGTCACCACTTGCCCCCGTTCACTAGGGCAGACTGCAGTATCATTGCCATTCATCACAGGCAAGGAGGATTTGGCCTGCTGATTCTATCTCAGTAGCTATGGGCTGCCCCCTGCAACTCCAGTACCCCTTTGTTGGGCCTTCTCCTAGGCCCTGCAGCCTGGGGGTTTCCAGGCAGGAGCTCCCCCAGCTCCTCTTGCCTTGCCCCAGCCCTGCTTTACACTAGGTACCTTAAGCTCCTCGCAGCCAGGCCTGTCTGCCTCTGGAAGCAGAGGAGACTGTTCTCTCTGTACCAAACAGAGCCCTTTTATCAGGGCCAGCTGGGCCTTAACTGAGCCAGCCACTGCTGTGGCTGCTCAGCTCAATCAGGCTGGAGCTTGTTTGCTCCCAGCCACAACCCTTTCTTGGGCTCTTTTAAGCCCTTTTTCCTGGAGTGGGGCAGTCACCCCACTACACTACCCAATTTATGTAGCTCAAAGAGGGGGGTGATGTTTGTTGCATTATGTAGCAGGATAGCAGGTGTTTCACAATAGCATATATATAATCTCAACTATAAATACCTACCAAGAATATTTTGTGATTTGAGCCGTATTTCCAAAGGGTTTGATGGAAGAGGAATATTATTTAGTGCCATAAAGTATTAGATGTTTCTAAACTTTTGGTTTCCTGATGTGCCAAATACAGCTAATGAATAACATACAGTTGACCTTTCTGATTACGTATTGGGCTTCATCCATCAGGGACAGAAAGAAATGAACACTGAGCAAGAACAAACAATTCTAGATTCCCCCACACACTCCCCTGACTGCTAGCTCTCACTGATCAAGGTCTTGGAAAGTTTAATACATGAGGCTTTTCTCATGAGGTCAGTGAAAAATTCAGTTAAACACTTCAATGGCAAACTAGTATGTCCCAGTATTTTCCCCCAAGGTGCTCTGAAAAGACCCAGAAGAAAGAAATCACACAGCAGAAGTTATTTAGCAGCTACCCGGATCAGCGGGTAGCGCTCGATGTATCGGGGATTGATTTATCATGACTCACCTAGATGCGATAAATCGATCCCTGAATCCATTCCTGTACTTCACCTCGGCAAGAGGAGTAAGCTGAGTTGGCAGGGGAACGGCTGCGGTCAACTCACTGCCGTGGGGATGGTCAGGTAAGTCGACCTAAGATACAGCGACTTCAGCTACGCTATTTGCATAGCTGAAGTTGCGTATCTTGGGTCAAAACTCCCCCCCTTCCCCCAGAGTGTAACTCAGCTCCATGTGTGTTTACCTAAATGACATCTGTGAAATGTTACAGGAGTAAAAAGCTACCCAAATGACTGTGAAACCCCACAGAAGTTTTCAGTGCAGCATGTTTTTGTCAGTTTTCTTTCTTCCGAAAGAAAGTCGTCCTTTACAAAATATTCCCAAAATACCAGGACAGACCCCCCATCAGATGTAAATTATCCTAGTTCTATTGACTTCTATGGGATTGAGTCTCATTATATCAGTTGAGGACATGACCCATTATGCCTTGACATTTGTGGTACTAATTAAGAATCTGTCTATTGGCATCTCCTTTCATAGGCACATACTTCCCCCAGCACCGGTGGGTGCTCATGCTCTCCCCATTCCAACCCCTTCCCTGCCTCTATTGGACCCCTTCCCCAAATTTAATTTAATAGGGAGATATACCTATCTCAGAGAACTGGAAGGACCTTGAAAAGTCAAGTCCAGTCCCCTGCCTTCACTAGCAGGACCAAGTACCATCCCTGATGGATTTTTGCCCCAGATCCCTAAATGGTCCCCTCAAGGATTGAGCTCACAACCCTGGGTTTAGCAGGCCAATACACAAACTACTGAGCTATACGCCCCAGCTGCATGATATAGTTATTTCATGCTGCAAGTGCTGGGAGGGATGGGGGAGAAGCAGGATGCGGCGGTGCCCTCGGGGGGGGGGGGGGGGGGGAGGTGGAGCGGAGGTGAGCTGGGAGGGGGGGTAGGGAGCTGCCAGTGCCAATTTTTCCCTGTGGGTGCTTCAGCCCCAGAGCACCCATGGAATCGGCGCCAATGTCTCCTTTGTAAATCTGTTTTCATGGGGATACCAAACTCCCTTGTTTTAAGCAGCTGGTCAGTGGAAACAGAACTGAAATTTCAACTATTTGAAATGGGCTACCCTAATTACCACTACAACAGTTATTTTTCCTCCTGTTGATAATAACCCACTTTAATTGAATTGTCTCATTAGAAAATTCCAAGCAAATATCTGAGGGAAATTATTCTGAAACATAGATATTCACTTGGAGGAAGAAATCTGCAAAAGAGTGACACTAAAAGAAAGCTAGGAGTTGAGTGATCAGTAAATTAGACATGACTTTACAATGCAATAAGGTAACAGAAAGTCCAAGGCAGTTTGGTCTGAATACACATGTAACCCTTCTGCCCATCAGTGTTGGCAGCAACAAGGGCCGGGTTCAGTATCCAGGGGTTCCATTCTAAGGACACAATACAAAACCGGCTCGAGTCCCCACCCAGTGACCTGGGACAACAATATACCACCCTTCTGGGTGCCTCTAAGAGGCAATACTTCCCCTCTCGCAAGCACAGAGTCTGAGTGTACCAAACCCCTTTTAATAACAGAGAGAAACACTGTGGCATATTATTGGGTAAACACCACAAACAGGATTCACAAACCAGAATCCCCCCACCCACCCACACACACACACACACACACGCAAATGGGCTGTGTCCTTTCCCTGGGGTTCTTGAGTCCCGCAAGTCCCAAAGTCACCCAAGGTCCCAAAAGGCCAACAGCCCCGGCATGACTGACATATGAGAAAATAATATAATGGTTAAATGCATATAGCATGGCTAAGAATAGACCAAGGAGAGAATAAGGAGATAAGATTAAGTTCTAAAGATGTGTTCAGCCTATTAATGTTAAGGAGGGAGAGGAGTTATTTACTCGAGTGTCATACATGATGCTATAGCTAAGAGTAACTGGAAATTAAAGTGAGGAAAATTACATTTGAATATTTGGGAAAATGTTCTTGACAATGAGATATATCGGCTGTGTAATAGCATCCCAGAGGAAGTACATCAAATCTCATCCCTCAGGACATCTACAATTAGACTTGACTAACCATTTGAAAATATAATGAAGGGAATAATCCTGTTAGTCGGGGAGATGAGATGACAGAATATAATAGGGCTTTTTTGTCTCTAAGATCCATAAACTTTGTCAGAGCATTACCTCTGACATCCCTACTGCTGCAAAAATTGCTCTGGAATTTTAATTGCCAATAGGTAATTTAATTTTACATCTCATCAAAAATATTGATGTTCCAGCAGGTCAGTGCCCCCTGGCAATTTGCTAGGGCATTGGTTCAGTCCCAACTAAGAGCTAAATTGTTTCTTTAATTGTTTCTACTGTACTGCAGCTGTCGTGCCATAGTTTGGATGCTTCCTACATTGATGAAATGGGTTTTTCCACCTCTCCAAGAAGCAGTAGCTTGACAGACTAAAGAATTCTTCTATCAACCTAGACGCATCTACATTGGGAGTTAGGTCAACCTAACTACAGCATTCAGGGTGCAATATTTTTCAAAGCCCTGAGAGACATAGCTAGGCCAATTTAATTTTTAGGTATAGGCCAAGCCTAGGACAGCCAGACATTAGGCGCAGTGCAGATTCACAGGGAGGCGGGGGAGATACATTTTTAACATATATGTTCCACTTAATATTACCTGGTTAAGCCTTAGTTGTCACCTGCTCAGGTTAAAAGCATTTGGGGTATTAACACCCTTTGAAGGGCAAGTCTAACATTTGAAATTCAAGCTGTTGGCTTTCTGTTCTCACCAACAGCAAACACATAAACCCTTAACAATATTCTGATGAGGGAAACATTTATTTCCTTAAGGAGTGCTGGCAATAGTGTCGGAAATATAGAATGTAATCAGAAGTTTAAGGCTATATTGAGTTCACCGGGTTAAGAGGCACAATAATAAAGTGACTAACACAAGGCATATTCATAATTTTCTAGTGTATTTCCTAGGAGAAAAAAATAAACAACCATAAGAAAACCTTAATGGTGGCATAAAGTGTCTGACTCACCCAGAAAACTATTGTGTCAGGGACTAAGGTGCAGAGTCTGGGGTGGGCAAAATGTTTACCACCACATGCATTAATATTTCACTTTAATTTCTGTTCCTATAGCGATGTCGGTCACTCACCCGGCGGCGCCCTGTCTGGTCTTCAGGGGAATTAGCTCTTTACCTCCGGAGCGCCCTCTGCCGGACGACGTCCACTCCTGCGCACTTGGCCCCATGTCCCTCCGGGACCCCGGTGCCCTCGACCTGAGGGTGCTGCACCCCTGCAGAACCCCCCCCCCGAGTCTAGGGGTCCCCTCTCCGGGGAACCCTCCACCCACTATCCCCCAGCTTGCCTCAGACTTGGCCACTACTAGTCACCACTTGCCTCTGCTCACTGAGGCCGACTGCAGTCTCTTGGCTGCTCATCACCGGCAAGAAGGGTTTGGCCTGCCGCTCCTACCCAGCCCAGGGTTGCCCCCTCGCAACTCCAGTACCCCGTGGGACAGGCCTGCACTAGGCTTGGCAACCTGGGGCCCTCGCACTAGAGTTTCCCGCTCACTGTCTCCCAGTTGCCTTGCCCTAGCCCTGCCCCAGTCCGGGTACCCTATTTACAGCTCCTCGCAGCCAGGCCAGTCTCCCTCTGCTTACAGAGGAGACTCTCTTCTCTCAGGCCCCTGCCTCTCAGGTTTTATACAGGCCTGAGTGTTTGGGGCGTGGCCAGCCAGCTGAGCCTGCTTTCCCCATCAACCTGGGAATTAGCAGGCTCCCTGCCACAACCCCTGTCCCGGGCTGCTACAAGCCCCTTACCGGGGCTACCCCAGCCCCTTTTTAGGGGGGGAGCGGGTGCTCACCCTGCTACACTATGCAATTAACATCTTCAGAGGGTCCTTGAGAATGTTTGTCATTCTGAATACATCTCTGTAAAGCTACAATATAGTTCTTTAGCCCAGTGGTTCCTACACTGTGCTCTGTGGATTGCTGGCAGGGCCGGTGCTACCCATTAGGCAGTCACCTGGAGCAGAGGAATTTGGAGGGCGGCAATTTGGCGGCAGCTCAATGGCTTGTCCGCTGTCTTAGTGTTCACCGAACTGCTGCCGAAATGACGGCAGCATGGAGAGCTGGTGGTGAATCGCCGCCGAACCTTCGGCAGCAGCTCAACAACTCGGTGGACACTAGGACGCCCCACTGCCGGCGCCCCGTCCTGCGCTTGCCGCCTAGGGTGGCAAAATACCTGGCGCCAGCCCTGATTGCTGATAATCAATGAAACACTTGGTAGTGGTCTATGGAGAATCTGTATGTGGTCACATGCAACATGGGTTTAACAAAAGTAGATCATGCCAGACTAAACTGATTTCCTTCTTTGAGAAAATAACTGATTTATTAGATAAGGGAAGTGAAGGATGTCTAATATGCTTGGACTTCAGTAAAGAATTTGAAACAGTACAACATGGGAAATTTTTAATTAAATGAGAGAAGGTGGGGATCAGTGTAAACACTGTAAGGTGGATAAATAAATAGCAAAAGAGAAGGCAATGGGTTGCGCTGAAAGATGAATTATCAAACTGGAGGGAGGTTACTAGCAGAGGTCCTCAAGAAGCCATCTAGAGACCAATCTTATTCAATGTTTTTATTTATATGTGAGGTCAGGAAGGAATTTTCCCCCAGGTCAGATAGGTAAAAATCCCCCACCATCACTGTCATTCTCTGCAGCCTGTGGGTCACATGCTAGGATTATCTGAGTCTCTCTCTCTCTCTTTCAATCATTTCCCTGTCATTGCTGGGGCCTCGGGCAGCGGTGTCCCTCGGCCCCTCCTATGACTGTGGCACATACCGTATATTTCGGCGTATAAGACGCCTTTTTAACCCCCCAAAATAATCTCAAAATTAGGGGGGGCGTCTTATACGCCGAATATATGAAAAGCACCGGGCAGCTGGAGCTGGGGCGGCTGCAGGTGGCCCGGCGGGCGGGGCGGGGCGGCGCTTCCCCCCCGAGCCCACCCACATGTGTTCGGGGCCGGCGGGGAACGGGAGCAGCTCGGGCCCCGGGGCCCCTGGGAGCGCCCGCCCGCGCGGCGGGGACGGGAGAGCGAGGCGCTTTTTGTGTGTGGTGGTGGGTTTTTTTTTTTGTTTTTTTTTGTGTGTGTCCGGCTTTTTTACTTAAAATCCGGCTTTTTTACTTAAAAACTCGGGGGCGTCTTATACGCCGGAGCGTCCTATATGGCGAAAAATACGGTAATAGTTTAGTCTTCTGTGGATTGTAATCCTTAGAGTGTGAGAGCGAGGTGGTGTTGGAGGCCTGTGATATACAGGTGGTCAGACTACATGATCTGGTGAGCCCTTCTGGCCTTAACATTACGGGTATGTTTACATTCCAATAAAAAAACAGGGCGCTGAGTCTTGAAGCACAGGTCAGCTGACGCAGGCTCAGGGGCCTCCGGCTGCAGAGGTATAAAATAGCAATGCAGATGTTCAGACTCAGGCAGGAGTTTGGGCACTAACTCCCCACGAGGACGTTTCAGTGCCTGAGCTCCAGCGCAAACAGCTACACTTCTATTTTTTAGCCCCTAAGCCCCAGCCCTGAGAGCCTGACATCAAGACTCAGTCCCAAGGGGTTTTTTTATCACATTGTAGACATACCCTGTGACTCTATGACCTGGTACTAATTCTCCTCATTGTTTCAAGCCATATTTTCAAGCCCTTAAAGAGCCTGTAAAAGCATCTGGAAACAAGGAAGAAAAGCCATGCTCACTGACTCTACTCTTAGGGACTCTTGATGCAGCAACATATGAGGAGTAGAGACAAGCACAAGCAGTAAGAAAGGAATGTTCAAGGCAGCAAAGAACAAGGCACCTGGGAAAGAAGAGGATCCAGTGGCTAGACAGCGTGTCTAAAGGAGAGGGGAAGAGGAAACAAAGCAGCAGTGACACCAGGGGAAGAGGAAATGAATAAGAACAGGCAGCAGGAGAGATGAAAAGAAGAGTTAAAGCATACAATATGACTAAAATTTTTCCAATAGAACAAAAACATTGATCTATGTAAAATCAGCCAAAAATACATAAGCTCTGGGCTACAGTATTATTATTTTTCCATGTAAGCAGTTGCTGTAGCTTCCAGCAGAATATCATGGGACAGCAAATGGGAGGAAAGATGGTCTGTACAATCAGAAATGGAAAGGGAAGTGGTCTGCCAGACAAGTTCCATATTAAGATGTGGTTCTCACTCTCAAAAGAATTGAGAACCCACATTTTAGAGATATGGAAGTTTTTGTTTTTAGAAACTGTCTCCATCTTCTCTTAGGTGTTCCATGTAGGCGGCCTTCCTTGCAATATTATTTACAGAAGCTCCCTCCTAAAATGTCATTTTTTTAGGGATATTAGCAGTGAGGAAAAGGCATTGGACCCTTCTAGAGAGATTTTGGTTTTCTTCTTCAGGATAACAAGGGCAATTTTAATAATTGATAATATTCTCTTCACGTAGGCCATTCTTTCCATTTACAAACTGCAGCACTGCCCGATCAGGAGTAAGTGGTACATGTAGGGTATTTTTTAGAGTATGTATCATCCAGTTATACTTCCTTCCCTTTCAGCTTCTAATACTTAAGAGTCTACAGTCCTTGAATGGACCAAATTTAATGTTACTTGTTTTATGTCCAGACAATAGATAGGAAAATGCTACTTCTGTGAAGCAGATTGATATTGTATGTTCTGCACCAAATCTGTCAAAAAGGATAAAACCTATTTAACAAGAATATAAAGTGACCTGCTTTCAAATGGCATTTTTCTTGCAATCCTTCCAAAAGCAGTCAGATAAAAATCAATTCCAAGAGCCGTCCCTCTTAAATGGAAGAATAATTTTCAAGCAGTGGCATAGCCAGGTTTTAATGTGAGGAGGAGCGAGCACCAAAAAGAGACGCTTTCTTTTGACGGCATTTCGGCATGGGTATGGCTGCCGAAATACCACCCAAAAAATGCTTCTTCTGTCGGCGGCATTTCATCGTCCATACCCATGCCGCCACTTCTTCTGGGCTCAGGGGGAGTGGCCGCTTCTCCTGATCCCTCCCCCCTCCCCTGTGCTAATGCTTTCAAGCATTAATTCCTAAAAGGTTTCAGTTGGGAAAAAGGAGAGAATTGTGTTAGAAGATGATATTGTTCTCATGAGCCAGCCACTGTAGTCTGATTCTAGAGAGAGAGAAGGAGCTAACTCATCCATGCCCCTGCTCCAGCTCCTTTTTCTGTCATGGTGAGATCAACTTGCATGGCTCTTGAAAGACGAAAGGAGCAGAATGTACCAGACTCTAAATCAAGAGAAAGCCCTAGATGAGTATGTTGTGATAAAATTGAGTTGTTAAGATAATACAAAGAGTAAGTAAAAATATTAATTAAGTTGCTCAGAACAAAAATGGGAACCGAGACTTTATTCTCAATCTCCTGGGACCCTTTCCTGAAAATCTTCAAAGCACACTATTAAATTCACCTTTCTGCACGAGTCTCTCTCAGTAAGGCTGACTTGGCAATGAAAAAGAAGAGAGACAATAAAACCAAGTTTTACAAACCAAGTTGGTAACTGGCTAAATCTGGGAGCAAGGGAGAGTCCCCGAAAGGCAAATTGTTCCATGATTGTTGATTGTAGATGCTGGAAATGTCTTAATGGAAAAGCAAAACATCCCCCTTCTTACCCACCAAAAAATCTCCCTTATAAGCATAACATTAATATTATATGAAAAGCAGAAGTAGTCCCAGATCATGGAACAACATTCCAGAGGTTGTTTTTATTTTTTTAAAAATCCCTATCAAAACTATACAGCATCTTATTAATTAGGGCTGATATTTTAAACTCTTCTACTCAATGTACAGTGCTGGAATACAGTCCTCCATATAGCCAAAAACCTGCATAAATTCAGCATCTCACTAATGAAGAGCAAAAACATCCCTGGTGCCTGCTAAGGCTGATTTGCCCTGCTGTGGTCACAGTAAGTAGCTTTAAATCCAGTTTAACAGATTACCTGGCGATTCAACTTTTCGTAGCTGTTGGAGGCCTGGCTGGAGCACCACTGTCCTCAGTGATCAGCAGCTACCAGAATGATGTCTTGAAGATTGTTAGCTTAAGGCTGCTCTAAGCTGTGCTGCAGGTTGAACCAGCTCCTGGACAATCCTAGGATTATGGTGGCATCAGTATATTTTATTGCTCCCATTTTGAGCTGTGCATAAGCCACAGTTGATCAGGATTTGGCCTTAAATTCCTATGGATATTCTTTCCATGCTACACCTTTTCAGGTAAAGAGGCTTGTTTCAGCTGCTGTGTTCATATGCTCAGACGGTGTGATGAATTTATATTTGATTGACAGTCTTTCCCAATCAACCAGTACCATACATGCAATGTTTTCAGTCATCAAACTTGATATAATTTTGCTAAGTTGTTTATTTAAATAAAACAAATAATTCCACATTCGAATTTTTGTCATATACGTACTGCTGGAGACTCTTAAATCAAACTCTTATTTGGTAGGGCTAATGGACTTTCAGGCGATTTACAGGCTTAAAAATTCATTAGTAACTGATAGCAAACAGCCCTTAAAAATATAGCTCTCGAAACCACTCACATTAAATTGATATACCGTTTAATTATTCAGGCAACAACCTAATTCTGGTTATGAATTAATGATAGCACAGCAGCCCTGCACTGGTTAGATTCTCCATCACAGCTACAGGGCATTAAACGCTCTGATGTTAACTATGCATCAGGTCAGTGTTAATAGTTTACTGAAGAGTTGACTAATCAGGTATTTAATGAACATGCTTTATATTAATTAATTTGTTCCACACAAATGCAAATGACTAATGTTTGATGTCATTTTTACACAATCCTGCAAAGGATAGGTATGTCTCTCTCAAATATGGTAGATTCCCCTCTCCATTCCCCTCTTTTTAAAAAAAATGAATAAATCACTACCTCACTTCCCTCCTTCACATCAGCAGATAGCGGTTTCCACAAACAGTCTTAGGGATGCCAGTTTTAATCTAGGAACAGCTGAATTATAAAAGACCGGTTACCTTATTACACAGTCACTCTGTGTTTCTTAAGACTACAATTGCCATCATTTTAATGGTGCCTGCAAAGTAGCATGTCAGGTTAATTGTGAGGAAATACAGCTAAAAAACACCAGAGTTCTTTAGTAATTACTCCAAAATATTACAATTTACAATAATATTAAAACTGGTTTGTGCAGCACTATTAGTGTAGAATACTGAAGTATGTTTTCTTTATGGCAGCAAACATTTTTAAAAGCAGATACTTGGACTGTGATTCTGGGAAATCAAAGACACTTCCCCTGAGTTCACATAAAAGGAATTTATTAAAATTATTATGAAAAGTAATAACTAATGTTTCCCTAGATGTCTGACCTGACCTATGAAAGAGCCAAAGAAGAGATTTCTTCCAGACAGTCAATCCCATGTTCTACACTGGGTTAGGGCATGGTTACACTTACAGGATTATAGCGCTTTTGGCTATAGCTGTCCCCATATACAGCAATAGGTATAGCACTATAGCGTATCCTGGCGTGGCCACATTTGCGGCACTTGCAGCAGCACAGGGAGCAGTGCATTATGGGCAGCTATCCCAGCATTCAGCTGGGTGCAACGTGCTTTTCAAACAAGGAGGGTGAGGGGGAACGTGTTGTGTGTATGCGGACGGAGAGAGCGAGGGGATTTTCTACGGGCTGACAGGGTGTCCTTTGAAATTCAGAGCCTGCTAGTTTTCTCAGTCACACAGGCTCACTCTGTAAACATTTGCAGTGCTTATCTGCAGAGTTAAGAGAGAAACTCTGAAAAGGTACTTCCACATTCCTCCTGCTGAGTTCAAAACAAATGGAAGAGACGTCAGTTGCCTTAAATGGCTCAGAGGCGTCGCCAGAGATCACTTATAGCATAGTAATCAATGGCCATTCACACTTGCGATAATACGGAGCAGTGAATACGCAATAGCTGTTAATCCTCAAGGAAGGGAGGATTACCAGAAGCAGTATAACTGTGGGTTTATAGCGCAATACATGCCTTGCCAGTGTGGACGGTAGGGAGTTATAGGGCTCCTGGAGGCTTTATAGAGCTATAAAGTGCCAGTGTAATCAAGCCCTGGGTCTAGTGCATGGATAGGATCTAGGGGAATCTAACTAGTATTAAGTAGATGCCCACAAAGTGAAGATGTGATCAATAAAGTTTATAACATGAACTTCATTATTGAGTCATCAGGCTCTATTATAAGGAGATTTCAGGAACCTAGGACATAACATTAAGAGGCTAATTTTTCACACTTAAATAGATATTTCTAATCATCACTTTTGCAAAAAGTACCAATTGTCCTTAGTCCACACCAACTTCTGCAATAAAAATCAATTTGGTAAAAAAATGACTATTGTCTTTATAACCTGTCATAAAAAACGGAAACTATTTAAAATACAAGATGGGCCAAAGCTGTAAATTTTGGATCTGGATCAATTCCTGGACTCAGAAAAAGCAGATACATGCATTTTAGGAAGTGTTTAGATTTGAGGTTCGTAGTTTTATCATTCATTTTATAAATCAGATGTTCACATAAAGCAATTTCAGTTATATCAACCAATAAATCTCTTAGAAAAACCTGTTTGGTTACACTTTTAAGGATCATTCTTGTCATGTACTCAAAGAGTAATTACAATCCTTTTTTAAAAGGAGACTTTGTGGTCCAATGTACTGAAGAAAAATCATGCAACAAATATAGCTCTGACTCATTTGGTAACTTACAAAGCCTTACTATTTTATTCTGCCCTTCACAAAACAATGTTCAATGCAACATAGAGGGCTCCTGGAGTCAGTGCAGAGGGGTGAAATAAAATGATTGCAAGTATCTGCCTTTTATGAGGTATTAATTGGTGAGGCAGGGGCATATAAGTAAGGAGAAGTGAGAGCATGTATTGATACAGAGGGAAAATAATGGGGGCACTAAATGCTGTAAACAAATTAGACACATCTTAGGAACAGGCAGTTGCTGCTTCTCAGTGCCTCTGAAAATTAGATATTATTTTGTACTTGTTTTTGATACAGTCTTTGGTCCAATCCAAGCAAAACTTCATGACAATTCATGTTTATTTGGGAAACAAGTGTCTTTGATGTGTCACTGATCCGATGTTTTAAGAACATTATATTGTGCTATATAAGCATTTTGAAGAAGCATCTGCTTTACTAGTACAGTACAGAGAAAGCTTCTAAATTTCTTCAGAGAAGTACCTTCTGTTAGAACATAAGAATGGCCATACTGCATTAGACCACAGGTCCATCTATCTAAGTATATTGTCTTTCCCCAATGGTCAAAGCCAAGTGCTTCAGAGGGAATGAAAAGAACAGGTAATCAATCACCATGTGATCCATTCCTGTTGCCCATTCCCAGCTTCTGGCAAACAGAAGCTAGGGACACCATCCTTGCCCATCCTGGGTAACAGTCATTGATCAAAATGTGATCTTTTCAGTCACATCATCTGAGACAAGTAGGCAAACCATTTTGTTTACACTTTCTATTAACTCAATAGGGATTTGTCTGCTGCCATTCACCCAATTATCATCCAGCTGTCTATCCTTACAGCCAGATCTGCAATGTCAAAACAAGAGCATAATGTAGTAATAGATTGTAATACTTGGTTGTATCAATAAACCTGTTCTAAATTAAACTTTCAAATGTATCTGAACTTCATTTTTTAAACATCCCTGTTGTCAAACATACAGTCATGTTTCTTGGATTTAGTAATAGGGTCATGAATCTGTACCATGGGAGAAAGACAGTCTTGTGATTAAGGCAAGAGATTTGAGCCGAGATTTGAGTATTATCACTGGATTTGCCACAGATTTCCTGTGTGACCTTGGGCAAGTAATTTGCTTGTCTGTATCTCGGTTTTCTCAGCTTTAAAATTAGAGTAATACAAATGTAGCTCACGAGGGTGTTTGCAAGGCTGAAATCACTAGTATTTGCAATGTATTGGAGTGGTGGAACTGTGAAAAGTGGCAGGCCGCAGCCACTGGGAGCTGTAGGGTGGCCTGTGGATGGTTAAAATGTCTCATGGCCCACAATTAGATTATCCTGATGGGCCGCATGCAGTCTGTGGGGTCCTGATTGCCCATGATTGGTGTACTGAGATCCTTATATAAAAGATGCTACATATATTACATTATTGTTAATTGTTATAGTAAAATAAAGAGACTTCAGGTAATGGAGCTAGCTGGCTTCTGGAAGGATACCAGATCAGCAACTCAGTGCTTGAGTTATTGCTCTCATCTACAAGTTTATTGAGAACCATTATAAATCTTCATACTCTTAAGAAAGGGAACAGAGTGATAAAGATTTTGGAGATTATTCTTTTTCCACCATATCCCTTTATTTATTGTTTGAAAAAGTTTTATTCAGTGTGCACTACGGTCTTTAAAAAACAAATTTGAATTATATTTCATTGTTCTTTATTTGAAGTGTATATCTGACTATCATGAAATGACATGTTATAACATGGTTACATTGCTTTTATGTCATCACTTAGGGAAAAGAGTGCTATTGTACTCTTTTCCCAGTTCCTTATATAATACATTTTAAATTGATGAGTGAAACTTCTTCATTAATAGATTTTTATTTTTTGTACAACTATTATCTTTTCAAGCTCCATTGACTATTGGTGGTGGTTCTACACAAATAGGCCTAGTGCTAGTTAGTGAATCACTTTAAGGACTCTCTCTTTTCCTTTACCAAAGAAAGGTATAAGAATACAAATCTTTTCATTTAAATTGCTTCTAAATCTGTTTGCTATGTAACAATTTTGTGTTAGGGGACTTGTATAGCAATTTTATTCATTTATAAAGAAAGTAGCAGTTGCAGTAATTCAATAGAGCTGGCCTTGAGACAGTCTAATTTGGTGATAAAATATAAAAATAAGCCATAAGGGTCCAGATTCAAAGTATTCCTCCAACTCACTGACGAATGAAAGTGAAAAAAATCTAACTCCTGCTAACATTTGCTGTAGATAGTTGGTATCTGAGACTTTGAAGGGGAGCCATGTTGCAGTAAAAGATTTTTCATCATGCACTAAATCTGATTGTTCTGCAGCAAAGTCTCTGGGTAATAGCTTGGCATGCTTCTAAATGTGAGACCACTAACCAAGTCTGCATTTAACACTCTCACACTACTTTACATTACACTAGGTGCTTTTACCAGCACTGAAAATATATAGTGTTAGGCAATGATACATCCTCAGAGAACAATTTTAATTTAAAAGACTGCATTAGCGCAATCATACTCCATGTTGTGAAAAAAAAATCCAGTTTTTAATGGTGTGAACTTGTCATATAGATTTTTCTAAGAACCGACTAGATGAAATTGGAATAAGAACACATTCTTACTAAATAATTCCATTTGCTTCCACAGGAGAAGAGTGATTGTGGGGAGTAGATTAATTGAGCTTGTACAGGTGGTACTTTGGCAGTCCCCTGACAGAAGTGTGAAGAGTGAATGAGGTTATAGTCTTACACGTAGTAAATGGGGCAGGAAAACCCGTTTAGGGGATGTTCAATGTGAATATATGAGTTTGGGTGTCAAGGCCTGTCCTTTATTCCCCCCATAAATGTGACACATTTCAGTACGTGAGCTGGAGGAGGAAATGACAGCATGCTCCTCTTCCAAGCCAGTCATCCACATTTTATTTCAGAAGGTGGAGAAAGCTACTAACTAAAGGGGAGGCTGTTCTAGATTTGATTTTGACAAATAGGGAGGAACTGGTTGGGAATTTGAAAGTGGAAGGCAACTTGGGTGAAAGTGATCATGAAATGGTTGAGTTTCAGGTTCTAAGGAATGGTAGGAGGGAGATCAGAGGCTAATGAATGAGTCAAAAATTACATAGACAAGTTAGATGTCTTCAAATCACCAGGGCCTGATGAAATGCATCCTAGAATACTCAAGGAGCTGACTGAGGAGATATCTGAACCATTAGCAATTATCTTTGAAAAGTCACGGAAGACTGGAGACATTCCAGAAGATTGGAAAAGGGCAAATATAATGCCCATCTATAAAAAAGGAAATAAGGACAACCTGTGGAATTACAGACCAGTCATCTTAACTTCTGTACCTGGAAAGATAATGGTACAAATAATTAAGCAATCAATTTGCAACTGCCTAGAAGATAATAAGGTGATAAATAACAGACAGCATGAATTTGTCAAGAACGAATCATGTCCTCTCCCTGTTTTGTGCCTTCATACTCCCACCATCCCAGCTGTCCTCCATATTCCTCCCAGCAGAGCGCGTCCTACTCCCAATGTTGTGAGACGAACCAGGCCCTGGTTGGAGCGCTGAGCTCACCAACAGCTTGGCCAGGAGGAGCTAAGCCCTGCATGTTCCAAAGCCCCACCCAGAACTGGCATGGGGAAGCCTCTCTGCTACTCAGCTAAGCTCTGGAGTGGTGAGGGCAGGGGAAACGATGTCCAACCTGTTCACGTCCTGATTCTGCAGGCTCCACAGCAGCCCCCCAGGCAGGGGCTTGCACCCTCTTCACCCTCCCCCCACCCCACCCTGGGTCCTGCCCCCAGGGAGCATAGGGCTGCTCCATCCCCTAGGCCGCCTCCACTGCTGAGCCACCTCTCTGGCTGGGTTCACTGAAGCTCCTGAAGTCAGGTCCACTGGGCCCTGGTGCACAATACATCCTTAAGTCTTAACCCCTTCTTGCCCATGCTGTAGCTGGGGGCAGGATGTGGGTGGATTGTGTGTTCGCTGCCTTTCGACACCATGTGGGCGGGAACGGACAAGCTGCTTTCCACAGAGGAGAGATGAATCCTACGAGGACATGGACAAGGTCATCCCTTCCCCTCCCCTTCCTCCCCTGTGACTGGAAGCAGCTCCCATCCCTTCCCTCCCAGATAATGCTGAAAGGCGGCTGCTGGCCACTCTGTGTGAACCCTGACAGAAATCTGGGGGGGCATGAGACCCTGGATGCCCCTCCATGCAGTGCCTCGGGAAGATGCAGTGCCAAGTACCAGGAGAGGAGGGTCCATCCCTGGGGGCCCAGCCAGACCTGGGCAGGGAGGGTTGGGTCAGCTGGTCACATACCCCCATGAAAGAGAGATGTATGGGAGTGTGTATGTGTGTGTGTCACCCCTCCCCATGTGAACCCTAAAGCCTTAAAGATATGAAGGTAAATAAAAAGACTCTGCATACACCATATTTCTTTTTTAACAAGAGCTCAGTCAACTTGATATTAGTTTGAACATTTGTACTGCATAGTTCTGATTGATTGCTGTTGAACTCACTTGAATATGAGTAATTTACTAAGTGTCCTGTATTCAGCATAGAAAAATAATAACTAGATAAGGACAATTTACCAGTTGTATACATTTATTTTAGTAAGGAAATAGCAACATGTCTATCATTTTCAGGGGTATAACCAGGTAGTTTTATGCACACCTGGCCAAAACAATAGTGCTGTATAATTTTGAGGTCTCCAATACATATTTGGGGTGAATTCCTGGTTCTCTGGAAGTTAATGGAAGTTGTCCCTTTGACTCCAGTTGGGCCACTACTTCACCCTTGGTGTTTAGAAGATTGAGAGATATACTCTTAACCTGCGCAAGGGTTCCATCTATTTTATTTCTTCCCCTATCATCTTACCAAGAATTATATATTAGTGAATTATTTCTTTTCTGATCCCAGTCCTGAAAACCTTTACATCTCTGCATAACTTTATGCACACAAGTGCTGTGAAATCAGTGGGGCTACTCACAAATATGAAGTTACATACACGCATTTGTGTTTGCAGGCCTTAAATCCAGATGAACTAAAACCTTCACTGGGAGAAAAATATGCTATGAGTGTTCCATTCCATAACCCTACCCTGACAACTAGGGTAAGTTCATGAGGCGAGCTTGAATTTTGTAATGACTCTTAGGACTGGAATGGGAACATCTCTTCTTTCTTTCTGTTAAACAGTGTTTTGACTCTTTCTCGCAGTATTCTGAGCCAAATCTCAAGGAAACTAAAAAGAGCAACCAGCTATCAGTGAATAAATTCTTCCTTGTCTCCTTTTTTCTGTGTCAGCATATCTCCTCTGAGTACTGCAAAGGCTCACATATGATCATTTAGCATATTAAGATAACACTGTACTTGAAAGACTAATATATCACTTCTTTGTGAAATAGTAGAAAGAACTTTGAACAAGTGACAAAGGCTGTTTGTACAGAGCTAACAAACAGCTTTTTCTGTTGCTTTTTCAGACATGCTGTCCTTGTTCCTAGGGCTAGACAGTATGACAGACACCTTTTACAGTCAACTTTATCACAAATCCCCATAGTAATGAAACCTAAATGCAAATCTTTCACCATCAGAAAACTCTCATGTCCACTGATTTTGGTTATCAGAGTTGAGAAAAAACCTAACACAATCTACTCATAGATACTGTACAGCTTTGGAGAATAGCACTTGCTCAACACTTCAGTAGGAAAGAATATTGTTTTAAATCCACACAAAAGCCTTAGCTCTGTAGCTCCTGTTTCTAAGGACAGTTTTTTGCAGCTGAAATTCCCATACGGAAATTTCATTTGACACTGAAGATTTTCCTTGGAAATTTGATGCTCTCTGTGTGTGGAGACTCAAAAAGCACATTTGGAAATGTTAAAATAAAAATGTTAAAGTAAAAGAATCAAAGCAGCATGGCTAAAACTTCCTTTTCAGCCAGTTTAAGACAACCTCAGAAGACTACAAGAGTTCCACAGATAATGTAATCAGCTTCCAGAAACTAACAAGTTTGACAAGGTTTCCCAACCAATGTAACAGTTCTGCAGATATAACTCTAAACATGCAGGCAGAGCCCTAGAGTCAGGAGATCCATTTTGTCATCCCTGTATACATCACTGGTGAGTTTCTACATGAATTGTACATTTCAGTGCTGCCAAGTCAGACTTCTCTTGCAGCCAAACTGGGTTCAAGGACAACAAATTCCAGGAGGTTGGAAAGGAGGAGACCAGACAATTGCCATGATGTAAATCTAAACGATCTCAGACAGATGGATATCTCTTGTGCCATTGCAACATAAGAGTTACATAATTAATTACAGAAGTGGGGCTCCGGCGGCTATTTAAAGGGTCAGGGGCTCCCACTGCCTCTACCACCCCAGGCCCTTTAAATAGCCACTGGCGCTCCACCGCCACTATTCCAGAACTCTGGCAGCAGGGCTTGGGGACAATTTACAAGGCCCTACAGCAGGGGTGGGCAAACTTTTTGGGGTTTCAAAATTGTGCGGAGGGCCGGGTAGGGAAGCCTGTGCCTCCCCAAACAGCCTGGCCCCACCCCCCTGGAACCCCCACCCACTTCCGACCCCGGCTGCCCCCCTCAGAACCCGCAACCTATCCAACGCGCCCCCCCTGGCTCCTTGTCCCCTGATTGCCCCCTGTGGAGACCCCGCACCCTACCTCCCCCCCCCAGGACCCCACCCCCTATGTATGCCCCCTATTCTTTGTTCCCTAACTGCCCCCTCCCAAGACCTCACCACCCTAACCACCACCCCATGGAACTCCAATCCCAATCTAAGCCCCCCACTTTGTTCCCTCACTACCCCCTCCCAAGATCCCCCCACCCTAACCACCAGCCCCAGAACCCCACCACCTAACTCCCCCTCTCTCCCCGACCCTTACCAAACTGAGCTGGCACTCCAGCCCAAGCGAGGGGCTCTGCAGCTCCCTGCGCTAGGTCCGGCTGCCGGCCCAGGAGTGAGGGGCCCCGCGGCTCCCCTCACGGAGATTGGCCGCCAGCTCAGGAGCGCGGGGCCTCGCGGCTCCCCGGTCTTGGCCCAGCCCCATGGCTCGGCTGCTGACCCGGGAGCGAGGGGCCGCACAGCTTGCCTGGCTGGGCCAACCGGCCCCCCAGCTGGGAGAGCGGGGCCACGCGGCTTCCTGTGCTCAGCCCGGGGCCAGGAGGGCGGGGTCACTGGCCCCACCCCCTGGCCCAAGCTCGCGGGCCGGATAAAAATGGCTGGCAGGCCACATGTGGCCCGTAGGTCATAGTTTGCCCACCTCTGCCCTAGAGCATAGCAGCAGCTGGAGTCCGGAGCCCTTTAAATCGCCACCAGAGCCATCCCTGCCTCTTCCGGTAGAGGGCATGCCTCTTCCAATTGAGTCCCTCTTCCTCCCAGACTCTGGAGTACTAGTAAGTCCTTTAAGCTACTTTCACCCCTGGCTATTTCTCGAATTTCTTTTTATTTGGAAAGCCAGTCATTTTAGAGAGGAGGATTTACTTGTTGCCAAGAAGGAAACAGAAGTACATTAACAGGGATACATACGCAGGTGTAGACTATAAAGGATAAAACTATATTTTGAAAAGAGAAACACGAGTGCTTTTTACAAATGATTTTTGTTTAGAATTTTGGAGACTTACTCAGTTTTTACAAGTTCAAGTAAAAGTGATTCAGGAAGTGGCCTAGTCATATTTTTTGGGAAATTTACAAAAAAAAAAAACCTATGACTAAATTCCCAGAAGTTGTAACATGCAGAAAGCTAGAACAAATAGACAATGGTGTGTGAGCTTTCTGAAACTGTTTATGCTGAAATAAACTAGTTAGTCTCTAAGGTGCTACAAGTATTCCTCGCTTTCTGAAACAGTTTGTTACTTATTTGAAAGACAAGCCACTGTTGCATCAACAAGCAAATACTGTATTATTAATGGTTAATAGAATAAAGGCAGGAAACAGAAAATGAGATTAAACATAATCTTCCCTTCCCAAGTATTCCCAAGAGACTGTCATCATGCAGTGAGAAAATGTTGAATATAGGTGAAATCCTGACCCCACTGAAGTTAATGGTAAGGCTCCCATTGACTTTCATTGCATGAGGATTTCAACCATACAAGGTTTTGGGTGGTTTTTTTTGTTTTGTTTTGTTTTGTTTCCTCCATTTAGAAAGGATCCCATGGACCTGTTTTACAAGTCTTTTTAAATCTACTAAGCTCTGAAATTCTTATATTGTTCACAGTGTTTTCTCCATATCTTGCATTCTGGAAAAATGACATATGACTTATTGAAAGGATTCTGAGCTATAATACTAGTCTCATTAAATAAAAAATTGTCTTACCTCCAAGAGTCAAACACCTATCTTTTGTATGGAAAGAGCCAAGCACAATTACAATGCTGTAGAGATAATTAACAACAATGGCCCAAATCCGGACACCTTTGCTTAGGCAAAATTCCCACTAAAGACCTTTATTTGCAATTGTATATCCTGAGACATTTTTAGTCTTCCTTAGTGTTTTGTCACTTTTTAGAAGTTCAATCACACTGTCTAGTCTTGTTTTTCATTTGATCTCCCCCCACCACATATTCAGTTTTTCTGAAAACAATATGAGCATGTACCATATGAGCCACTAGCAAGTAGACATGACCCAGAGTTTAGGAGCCTGAGAAATAACTCATTAGCTTGGAGAATCCCAAAGTATTTTTGCAGATGAGGGGTTAAATTCTGCTCTCAATTACACCCTTGCAACTTGACCAAAGGCAATGGGATTGTAATGGCATAAATGAGAATAGAAATTGGCCATTTACTCACCACTGAAATGCAAATACATTTGGACTGTAATGCAGAGCAAACATTTTTTTATTTGGCAATATCTCCAGATGAAGCTACTTGGGATGTATTTTGCAAGAAGCAGAATGTAATCACCCAAGTAAGAATTTTGCCACCCTACAAGGTTAACACTTCTTTCCTGCAAAAAGAGCCAGTGAATTTTCAATTTCCAGTGAAGCAGTCAGCACCTCCCCCAGCAGAGTGCTACCTAAGACCATTCTGTGACTGACTCAGAGGGAAGAGAGCCACTACATGAATCACCAACACATCACTTCCCAAGAATGGGAAACCACAGTGGACAAACATTTGAGTTGGTTCTGGGGGGTGTTTTTTTTCAGGGAATAGGGACTGCAATGGCCACTAGCCATACACTCAATGGGATTTGTGGCGCAGTGTGGTTACTTGAGATTATTTTTATATTATTATTATTATAAATTGGAGACCTCTAAACAGATAGTTTTTAGGACCTTGTTAATATTCTCCCCCCTACTAAGACTAAAAAGCCTGCAGATTCCCTGCTCCACTTATTGTATTTTGTCATTGTCTCAATACCATGAGGTCTTGTCAATAACTACATTGGAAGACCATACAAGAACATGCAAAACCCACTGCCAGCATTTCATAATGATATATCAGATTAATGATGGGGAAAAACAAGAGTTAGAGAACTATTCCATAATTCAGTTACCTATTTGAATGTATGCAAATTCTCAACAAGCCTCACAACCCTCCTATATTAATTGAATGCATTTTACTAGTTAAGTCTCTTTTACAGATTCTTATTAACTGTTAGACGGAGATAGATCCACTAAATTTTAACTACAAAAGGTTTTTTTAATCCTGCTAATAATGGCCCATCAAATTAAACAGCCTCTTAGAATTGGTATGGTAATTTACAACTTCTTTTTCTTTGTGTGTGTATAAATGCATCTTACTTCTGTTTGTTCCATTCTATGCATCCGATGAAGTGGGCTATAGCCCACAAAAGCTTATGCTGAAATAAACTGGTTAGTCTCTAAGGTGCTACAAATATTCCTCATTTTCTTTAGGGATACAGACTAACATGGCTGCTATTCTTAAACCCTCCTATAGACAACTACCCCTCCCCCTGCATCAGGACCTAGCTAACTGCCTGTTATCTTATTTGGGGTTCAGAGTAAAGGTCAGAGTCAGATACCCCTCTGATGTGCTTGGTGGATGGCCAGGAGACTTGCTCCCCACTTACAATTACTTTAGGAGTGCACCTAACATAACATGTTCCATTTCTGGAATCCCTGTGATGAGTCTCCCTTTATCACTAATCCTCTACCCTCACCCTCCAAGATTCTTCCCTTCCTGGCTTGCCCAGTGATGTTCCTTTCTCTCTGCCTTTGCCGGTTATGATTTTTCCCCACTTGCTTACTTCTCTCCTCTTGTAGTGTAGTATCTTACCCTTCTCCTACCCCACTGGGAAGGTTTTATCCTTTGTCTGTTTCCCTTGGACTCCCCTTACAGCCTCTCTTTTCTATCTCCGCCTCTGAAAGGGATCTCTCTGAAGTGTTTTTCTCTCTGAGGGTCAGATCAGAGGCAGGAGATCAGGGAAAAGCAAGACTATCTCATCCTCCTCTTCCTCTTCCTGACAAAAGTAGGGAAACTGAGCGGGGGGAATGAAGGGGGGGAGGATCCAGCAAGGGAAGCAATGATGTTTTCAATTAATTTAACAACTGAAACATAGAATGAATGAAACTTTCATAACAATACAATTTACTTTAGGACAGCATTGAATCTCTGATTTTCAATGGTGTCTAATAAGACCCACATTTTCCTAGTTCTAATCTCCCTCATGAGGCAGTCACAGTGGCAATCTCCTGTGTTATTAATTTATCTTATATTTCAGATACTTTAAAAGTATGTCAATTTACTCTTCTTTGCAGTTAGATGTAGAAATTACAATATTTTTATTACTGGGCAGTTTTTCTTTAACAAGAAAATCTGAATTAATCCTGAGTCCTAATTGTCACCTTCACCTCAGTATTACCTGGTGCAGTACAGAATTTCCAACACTGGATCTTGATGAGCTGACGTGCAAGGATCTACTCCATGAAGCATCTTTAAAAAAAAAAAAAAAAAAAAAGTAGAATTAGGTAATTAAAACAGATCTCCGCTCTGGTAGTGATCAATGGTCACTAGGTAAGCTTTTAGTTTGATGGCATGCATTCTTGTTCAATATACGTGCATTGGGAAGTTTGTGGGCTTTATACAATGAGAACACAAGGACTTCCGTCACTTCACGGAAACATATCAGTAATTGGGAAGAGATCCAACAGATTCACATTTTTAACTCCCAAACTAAGGCCTATGTCCTGCAGTAGAGCGTGCCTGGGCAGATTAATGTCCCATGCAGAGCCCCACTGTCTTCAGTAGGACTCCATGCCTTCCCATGTGGTATCAGTTGCAAGACTGGGCCTCAAATACTATAGTAGTTTTTAATAAACAAATGATCTGCAAACCTAATAAAACAACAATATTTAAGGAAATCACGCATATAGAGCCTAACAAATGTAAAAGAGATAGCAGAGAATGGGGAGAAAAAGATCCCCAAAATTAAGACTCATGTTGTTGTGTTTAATCAGCCCATTCAGCTTGCTACCCAACATGCCTTTGCTGTCACACAATGGCTGGCCCTTCAAGGGGGGGGGGGAAGGTTGGGGCCCAGCCCCATCTGTGATTAACCAGCTGCTTTCTGGCTCTGTTTGTGGGCTTAGTGGTCAGGTGATAGCCAGAAGAGCACCTGGTCCTTGTAACCCTAAGGTCATTTGTGCTAGTTAACTGAAGGGTGTAGATGGGCTCCTGGGGAGGGTCCTGGAGCAGCAGAAAGCCCCCAGCTAGTAGGTGAAATTTTTCAGGTATGTAGTATGGGGGGTGAGAACTGCAAAGAAAAGAAAGGATCCAGTGGGACTGAGAGAGGTAAGGTAACCGCAGAGCTTAAATTCAGACGGAGTTGTTTGGAGCAGGGCTCTGGTAATTATTTTCAAACCCACGGGGCCCCAGCACTTCCCATGCAACTGAAGCCAAAAGCCCGGATGTGTCCCATAGGGCGGAAGCCTGAAATCCGGAGCTCTGGGATACTCAATGAGCATTTAAGCCCTGGGCAGTAGCCTCTGAGAGCTGTAGTCTGTGTTGGGCAAAAGAACGACTTTATTTTGGTATTATGCCTAAAATTTCTGTTTACCCACTAAACTGTGCCCTGAGCCAAGGGCTTGAAACAGACTCTGATGTGACATTGATCCTTCCTAAGGTGAGTTAGCCTACCAGTGTCCATTTGCATTAAAACAAATGATGTTTGTCTTTATACCAATAGCTTTGAATATACATGTGACACTAGGAATAATAACGGTCATATAAAAAAAATTACTCAGATCTTTTTTTCTTTTTGGCTTGCCAACCCTAGGGTGATTTCTGTTGACCTAATCACAAAATGATATCCAAAGGGCAGTTTGTCTTGTACCATAAAAGAAAACACCTATAACTAAGAGAGACCAAACTCTCTCAACATGCTCAGTGTCCTTCAAAAAAACTGCATCATTTCCAAGATCTTGCAATAACAATCTTAATATAAAATACATTCTTCAAAAAGGCGTGTCTTGAACTTGTCTAATTACACAGCTGTTTAGATGTCTGAAAGAGAGCTAAAACAACATTTTCTACATAGTAATCTTTTAGTAGTGACGATAGTTTTAGTATAGCTCATCTACCCGATTTGTTCTATCCTTAGTACAGCAGTCTAAGTAACAAATACAGGTACAGCTAGTGTATGTTGTGTTGATTTGGCATCACTTAATAACGCACTGAAACAGAAGACAACAAAGCTGTTTGAGCACTAACCTAGCATGTTCCAAATATATTAAAAAATAGTGTATTGTTCATGCGAAACACCAACAGGAAAAAAGCCATGCTGAAGTTTTGACTGAAATTATCCCAATTCTTAATGTACCTGCCTGGCAACATCTAGGGGGGGAAAGGGGAAGAGCCTTGTTTCTCAAAGGAAATGAACACCAGGCAGGAACTCAAAAGCTTTTATAATGCACTGAATCCTGAAATCAAATGGTCCCTTTGATATATAACACATTAAATTAGTGGCCCTATAACTAACTATAAAGAACACAAATCCATCCACAGAATACAGGAACTTCCAATGGATGAGAATTGATAGCAAAAATTCAGTATATGCTTTCTAATTAGCCTTAGATCTTTGGTTACTTAACTGAGAAAACTGATAGAGACCCCATGTAAGACAAATATATAATTTAGTGAAGCAGCAATTTTCATAGTAATTCAGTGTCTGCTAGACTAATAAACAATGTGGGGGCTAGTTACCTACAGCATTAATTTGAGTCTCTTTCAAAGACAAACTGCGCCCTCTTCTGCTATAAAATGGCCAAGACACTTAACTTGCCTTTCAAGACTCAGTTACCTTACTATTATTTTATCTTCACATATTTACCTACAGTTAAGTGAACTGCTTCCTTTTTTGTCTTAAAAAGATACTGCTAAATTCTTCTTGCGATTGTTAATTTGATTTTTTCACTTCCCATCCTTTGCACTGTCCTCTTGGCCACTTTAAAATAGCATTTCTTTTGCAACTGTTGTTTTCTGTTTCAGAGTGGTATCTGGAAAGATGCTGAATGCCTTTGCTGAGGTGCTGTTGTACTAAATTAGATGCAATAGATGGGCTAAGGTGTTAACATAGCCCAAGCATTATGCAACATGAAACCATCTTAAACAAGGTCTGAAATTTGGTATACAGAAACCATGTACCATGGCAAACGCACCATTACAGATTCTTTTAACCTTTTATTTAAGATAAAGGAAAAACAGTTAAAGCATTTGACACGTAAAATATTAAATAATTTTTAATAAATTACTTGAGATGGCCTGGAGCTGTTGTTAAAGTCCAACCCTGTTTATCCCACCTAGTGTTTGGAATTCAGCTGGAGATGATAAAAATGGCAGTCATTTGGTTCTCTCTCTCTGGCCCAGTCGGGTGCAGACATCTTTCAGGATCAAAATAACAAAGGGCTGGTGTCCCAGGAGATGTTTGGGGTGGCAGCCATGATGGTGAAGGTTGTTCCACCAGCCAATTTTTCTCCCCAAAGTCTTTCTTTAAAGATCCACAAAAGAAGTGAGGGGTGGAATAGCCCATTCCCTCATTATTCTGTGCACCAATAAGGCCTCGTTTCCAAACATCAAGTTTGGTTCACTGATTTCTGGTTCCAAGTGTTTCTTGTTTATCAAACATGATCGTAATACAGTCCTTGAGTTATATCAGTAGGTCTTTTATTAAGATGAATTCAGTCTGTCTCCCTTTCATATCTTTTCCCTTCAACATTTGTTGTTATAGATTATTGTGACATTTTATGAACCTTCATGTTCTTCTTCAGTTGTGCCCTCAATAGGGTAAATTTGTAGGCCCAAAATTTTCACAACGGTGCTCTGAGTCCTCAACTCCCATTGCTTCAGCTAACTTTGCAGAATAGGGCTTCTGTCTCTTATGGTATTTTTAAAATGCCCATTACCAGAGTACTTAACTGCTTAGATATGCTTATGGTATAAACAGTAAACTCCATATATATCACCTCACAGCAGCTACTTTATCTCTAGCTATGAGAGAGAGCATGAAAGTGTAATTTGAGTTAAAAAACTACTATTTTTGAAGCTGTTAATTTTATTTCACAGTAGTAACAGAAATTATTGGCCTTTTTAGTTGGGATTTCATTATGGAGCATTGAAAATTAAGGAGATACCTGAATTTCCATTATAAGCCTCATTTTTGTCTCCTCTCCTCCTCCTCTTTTCCCCTCCTACCCCACAGCCCCACAATCCTTTAGTAATCAACATAAAAAGTAATATCCGCCTCAAAATTGGTAGGTTCAATCTGAAACCCAGGTAGAATTTTTCTTAAAAACTTCAAAAGAATTAGAAGGGGCTTCTGAGTTACAGTACCCTAAAAACAGAGCTGTTAAACATACTTTATTCTAACAGTGTTTCAAGGTCTAACTTTGTTTTGCTACTTTTCCTACCAAAAAAGCAAAAGGGAAGAAAATGAAACCCATATGTCGAGACTTTCCTTCCTGAAATGTAGTGTCCAGGGCCAAAATTGAGGTGATTAGTAAATCACCAAAGTTATTAACATCACAAAAGAATGTCAATTGCAGTGACATTAGCGAAGTCATTAAGGAAGTTCTGGAAATCTAAACCAGGGGTGGGCAAACTATGGCCCGCAGCCCACATCCAGCCCATGGGACCGTCCTGCCTGGCCCCTGAGTTCCCGGCAGGGGAGGCTATCCCCAGCCCCTCCCCTGATGTCCCCCCTTCCCTACAACCTCAGCATGCTGTGCAGACAGTGCTCTGTCCCACTGCTTCTGGGCAGCTCTGCAGCAGCATGGTTGTCTCTGGAGTAGGGTTGCCAGATGGTATCCAAAAGGAGGACATGTCCTCCTTTTCCATGTTTTGTCCTCCCGTCCTCCCTTACCTACTGTAAGTCCTCCTTTTTGCTAAACATCGGGCGGGACTGGCGGGAGGCGAAAAAGGGGGCAGGGCGGCTGAGCGGTGAGTCACCGCTCACGCCTCCACGCAGAGACGCAGACCACGCACCAGTCCGGTGCGGTGCGTCGGTGCGTGGTCACGCAGCCTGTGCAGCGCGGTGTTTGTTATTGCAATTAGATATTTGTTTGAAACAATTGGTTATTATTATATTAGATATTGCGCTCGCGCGACGAGAATCTTAGTGATTAATTACTAAATATTTGAGTATATTTAACGTAGTCATTATGAGTAAGCGGAAGTGTAAATTTACGGAAGTATTAAGAGCCAAATACCCGTGTTTTACTAGCGGGCGAGACGACTTTGACGCCAAATGTTCTATTTGCGACTGCCATGTGGATGTGGGCAACAAGGGCACTATTGCTTTAGAAAGACACGTAGCTACGGAAAAGCATAAGAAGATGATACGAGCAGCAGGTTCTTCTTCTAAGGTAACCAACTTTTTTCAACCTTCTACTTCATTGACTCTCAAAAATGCCCATGCTGCAGAAGGAACACTAGCCTTCCATATGGTAAAGCATCATCAGTCATACAATTCTATGGAATGTACGGCGAGCTTAACAAGAAAAATGTTTGCTGATTCCGAAACGGCAAAAAATCTTAAATGCGGAAAAACTAAGACGGAAGCTATAGTAAATCAAGTTGTTGCTCCACATACAATTACGACAATCATCGAAACTTTGAGGAACATCTCTTGTCTTTCTATTGCCACAGGCGCCAGCAACCATGGTGCAGATAAACTGTTTCCTATATTGATTCAATATTTTAACTGGACTGGAAATGGAATCGAAACGAAAATTCTTGATTTACAAACTTTACCCAACGAAACTTCGCTTTCGATTGCGAATCTTATATACGAAACACTCAATACACACCAATTAACCCCTAAGTGTGTTGCATTTATTGGAGATAACGCGAATGTAAATTTTGGGGGTGTGAACCGAAACCCAGGTGAAAACGTATTTACGCGCCTAAAAGAAAGTTTAGAGAAAGAAAACCTTATAGGAGTCGGCTGCCCTGCACATATTATGCATAACAGCCTTCGCAATGGTGTCAATTTGATGAAACTGGATATTGAGTCAATAATATTGAAAATATTTAATTATTTTTCTGTGTACACAGTGAGAACAGAGGCACTAAAAGAGTTTTGCAATTACGTCGAAATCAATTATCAGCCTTTGCTAAGGCACAGTAAAACAAGGTGGCTTAGCCTGTTTCCATGCGTAGAAAGAATTTTGAAGCTCTATCCAGCATTAAAAGAATATTTCTTAAGCCAAAGAACAACACCATACCTAATAAAAACATTTTTCGAAAACACAACTTCAGAAGCATATTTATGGTTCACGCATTCTCTTATGTCTATTTACCAAGCAAATTTGGCAAAAGTCGAAGAGGAACATAATTCCGTTCTGGAAATTTCAAAGATACTTCAATCCGTACTTCATATGCTTCGTAATCGAAGAAACAACAATTTTTTGCCACTAAGCGTAAGAGAACAGCTTCGTGATAATGACGAAGCCGAGTCCATTTCCAACGAATTTTTCAGTGTTTACAAGGCTTGTGAAGATTACTTGATGGAATGGATGATACCCTTGGAAGATTTCAAATGTTTTGAGTGGATGACATTGCTGAAAGAGAACGAAAACCTAAAATATGATGATTTAGTTTCATGCATTGAGTTCTTGAGCATCAGAGGTGTAGAGATTGACGATGTTAAGCTACACGATCAATTTTGTAACTTGATTTCATTTCTTAAATCAAAATCAGATGAAGATGAAGCATATTATGATTTGAAGTTGCACGAGCAGTGGACAATCTACTTCAAAAGTGTTAAAAACATTGAATGTTTCTCAGAACTGCTCAAGATCTGCGAGTTTTATTTTTGTATAAGCGCACATAACGCAAATGTGGAAAGAGTTTTTTCACTGATTAATATTCAGTGGAGCAAAGAGAGGAATAGACTAAGTGTGCAGTCAGTTAAATCTTTAATTCTTACTCAATACAACTTCAAAAACATGACATGTGAAGATTTTTATAATTATTTGTTAAAAAACCAAGAACTTCTTTCCAAAATTGGCAGCTCAGCTAAATATGATTAAAATAAAGTAAAATAATATAAAAAATTCGTTTAATTTCTGAATGTCCTCCTTTTTTACAGAAAATCCTCCTTTTTAGACCCATCTGCCCTCCTTTATCAAATTATCATCTGGCAACCCTACTCTGGAGGGGCCTGAGCTCCTGCCACTCCAAGTGGCATAGTAGGGGGACTGGGCAGTAAGCTCTTGCAGGGCAGCGTGTCTAACTCCAGTGGGCCACACGGCCTCCAGATACGCTGTCTGAGCAGCAGGGGGCATGGGGGACTGTCAGGGGGCAGGGGTTACAAAATTGTATGGAGGACCAGGTAGGTAAGGCTGTGCCTCCCCAAACAGCCTGGCCCCACCCCAATCCAACCCCCACACACTTCCTGCCCCCAACTGCCCTCTTCAGAACCCAACCCATCCAACCCCCCCCCCCCCGCTCCTTGTCCCCTGACCGCCCCCTCTAGAGACCCCTCACCCCAACACCACCCAGGATGCCACCCTCTACCAATCCCCCCTGCTCCCTGTCCCCTGACTGACCCAACCCCTATCCACACCCCCACACCCTGACAGACCCCTCAGGACTCCCACACCCTATCCAACCCCCCACCCATCCCTGTTCCCCATCCCCTGACCACCACCCCCAGAACCTCCACCCCATCCAACCACCCCATGTTCCCCATCCCCTGATTGCCCCCCGGGACTCCCTGCCCCTTATCCGACCCCCTGACCCCCTTACCCTATGCTGCTCAGAGCAGCGTATCTGTAGGTCACATGGCCCACTGGAGCTAGACACACTGCCGTGCAGGAGCTCGCAGCCCCACCCCCTCAGAATGGCAGGAGCTTAGACTCTGCCAGAGACAGCCATGCTGCTGCAACACTGCCCAGGAGCAGCAAGCCAGAGCGCTGCCCGCGCAACATGCTGTGGTTATGGGGGAGGGAGGACAGCAGATAAGAGGCTGGGCGTAGCCCCTCCCGGATGGGAGACCAGGGGCCAAGCAGGACCATCCCATGGGCCGGATGTGGCCCACAGACCGTACTTTGCCCACCCCGATTTAATGAGACATTATAATCAACATTATCACAAAGTGCTGTGATTAGCTGTGTGTATGTCACCACTTCTATTTCTATAAATTGTGTGGAATTTTCTCCTTATTGCTTATATGATATTCATCCTTCATTTTGGTCATTTTTATATTTGTATTTAAAATTGTGTATCTTCCCAATGATGTTATCTGAGACACTGTTACTAAGTATTAACAAATGCAGTTCTGGTGCCTTGGTCTAATGTGCGCAGCTCTGAAAATAAAACTCTAAAGAACTTTTTCTCCTAGTATTATGGCTCACTAATTAGTTCTGTTGTCCAGTTATGGATTGGCTGGCTTATTTTAAGTGGGGAAAAATCTTTATGTTTGGATTTCATTTTAAGTTTACAGCAATCCAGCACTTACACTGATAATGTGGATGTGTCACAGTGACAATATAGTGCTATGGGTGGGATTTGCAATAATTCCTGTGTGATTTAGAAGTACAAGTCCCATTAACCTTCTAGCACCCTCTGCTGTCCTTAAAAATACAATGGCAGTCTGGGAGCTGAGAGAGGATGCAAGAAACAGAAAGAGGAGGAATCAGGGGAAAAGGTGCAGCATACCTGGGCGAGAGTTGTTGATACTGAAGGATGGAAAAAGTGAGAAGTAATTGTTCAGATGTATTATTGTGCCCAGTGATGTAGCCTGGGTCATCAGTATTAACCTGTGATTACAAACAAAAGGAAGTGAGTTTAATCTTTATAGACGCTAGTAATATTTTTGTGAGCGGCCAAGCCAAAGGACCAAGTATGGAGAGAAAAAGAGGAACTAAATTGTGGCAATAGCATTAAGACTGTTGAAGAAAGAAGATTCCTTTACCCATTGTCTGAGCTGATACAGGCAATTTGGAACACTTACTCTAAAAAAATTGAGTTCTTTAATTGTGAAGGAGACACCTTACTTATAAATTGCATCTGATAATCTTTAACTATCATAATATGTATTATGGCTTCTTTGAATCAACAGCAAAAATAAGATTCTGATATTGGGGTATAGTACCCAAACTAATGCAAAGTCAAATAATTCCCAAACAGCCACAAGATTTAAAATAATTATAACCCAGGGCTGCAAGTTCTCCTTCAGAGGGGGAGCTTTTCAGCTGGTATAACATCATAGAAATTAGAGATGACAATGACCCAATAGTCTCAGTTTGTTCCAGATAGCTGCCTACACTATATTCTCTAGTGATTTCTTCAGTCTAGGCTTAAATATATGCAAAAATTTTTACTCTTTTTAAAAGTATCTGTTTAATTAAACATTTAGATTTTGCCCACTGTGCCTTAGGATCCCCATTTGTGACCATGAAGGGGCTACACAGTGTTATCTTTGGTTTGGAATAATACTCTAGGCTGAAGTGCCCCAGCCTGATTCTTCTGACTCACATGCATGTAAAATAAATAAGCAGAATACCTTTGAAGTCAGTGGAATTACAGATGTGCAAAAACAATATTGGAATTGAATTCATTACATAATGCCCCATGGCTCACACTGACCTAATTACAAATCCACAGGAAAATCACAGTACAGAACAGAAAAATCACCAAGTTTCATGGAAAAAGCATTCCATGGAATGAATATATTTTAATTAGAAGAGCTATTCCATTGTAGTCTAAGGTGGTGGGTCAGGGGTCAGGCTCTGGAGCTGTACTGCACCAGTGGCAGTGCAGGAAGTATTCTGAGACCCACAATGATTTTGGTGTACTGGGGGTAGGGTGACCAGATGTCCCAGTTTTATAGGGACAGTCCTAATTTTGGGGTCTTTTTCTTATATAGGCTCCTATTACCCCCCACCCTCATCCCGATTTTCCACACTTGCTGCCTGGTCACCCTAACTGGGGGATTAAACCAAGAAGCAAATTTTGTATTTACCTTTTAGAAATGTGCTCTCACCTTCACCAGTGTCCAACCAGCAGTCAGTGTCCAAAAGATTGAAAAACTTGCAGCACTCAACCCCTGCCTCACCATGCCCCTTCTGAGGTGTCCAATACCTTTACCCATCCTTACGCTCAGGGAATACAGTCACTGGCATTATGGTTGTCCCATGCACAGAAAGGAGGAGGGGGTTCCTGTGCCCCCTCACTTGTGCACTGATGCAGGAGCCACCAGAACCTAGCTCTGAGTTCTGGCTTTCAGACAGTTAATACCATTAAATTTAGTAAAAAACAAAAACAAAAACAAAAATATACAGAGAGGGTATTTCTCTTTGCCAGCATCTAAACTGTGCTTGCGAGTTTGGTTGAATTTGACAGAGCGAGACAGCAGAGGGCACTCTCTACCTACTGACTCACTTTTTCAGGGCGTGAAGCACCAGACTGCAGGAACTGAGAGACAGCGTCACCATTATCTTCACAGCTTTCACCACTGTCACACGCAGCTTCTTGCAGCCCAAATGCACACGTGTGTTCTACACAAAATGAAATCAATTCTGAATAGGTTCCCCATTCGCCACCTTTCATTTAAAAGTGATTCTGAAATCCTGCCTGAAATGAAATTATTTTCTCTGCATCTGATCAGAAACAGGCCAGAGAACTCCTCCTGCATCTTGTCTGGCCTCATGAATGCCCAACAGCAATCCTACTTATGTTACTGCTATACTCCAAATAAGAGCCTTCTAATGATTCAAGTGGTAACTAATAGGCTCTTATTTGTGTACAGCAGCACTTTTACCTGTGCGTCTTTTTCATCACAACTAAAGAGAAGGGTTCAGTGTCTGAACAGTGATTAAAAGCCACGAGGCAGATTTACTGAATTCTGAGCAGGGAGGTATAAACTATGGTTCACTGTGCCAGCGTGGTGAGCAGCATCAATCTCAAAAAGAGCAGAAAATAGAACCGTCAGCAGTCTTCTTCGTTTGGGATTTTTAAAGTGGGAGGCTTAATTTCTCTCAAATGCTCTGACTGCTTTGGACACACACACACCGGTGATATGCAGATGACTATTTTTTTAATGGCACCCACAAAATTTTTCTCCTTAGTGATACACCTGATGTTATTCTAGAAACATTCTTTATAATCTCTCCTCTTATCATGAGATATATCTTGTGTAGCAGTGATGCAGTACTTACAAATGAGAAGGGCGAGGAACTGGGGAATCTATTCAATAGTTTTTCTTTTAAATAGGAATGCTTTCTCATTAACAAAACCAACAGGGGAGTTATTAATACTGAATGCACTTACATATTTCTGGAAAAGGCATTGACTGAACTGGTAGAACGGTACAGTATTCAAGTTGTGGAGAAGAAGGAACAAAGTTTCCGATGGCATCTTCTGTAAATGTTTTTGAAAATATCTGACACCTGGTGAGTTGGGCCGTTCAAAGCAAATTTTTGTGGGTCCAGGGATAAAGTCATCAATGTCAGGGATGATACAGAAGTATCTGAGGAAAGACTGCACTACTTCAGAGCCAGGATAAACTGTGCCTTCCTTCAAACTAATGACAAGAGTTTTAACGAGGGGCTCAAGAGCACCCATCAAAGCAGATAACTGCCCTTCCCTCCTTATTTGGGCTGCTCTAAACACAGTCAACTCTCCATTTGTGGTGAGATCGTATCTGTTTTATACTACCACAATATCCTTCCTGCAAAATTTCCACCTGGACGGAGCTATGCCTAGAGGCAAGTGCAATCCAGGATTGCACCTAGCTTCATGTCACCCTCACCCTTAGCAATGGGAGCTTCTGTTCACTAAAGGGCTATGTCTGCATTAGAATTTTTCTTAGGCATTATTCCCAATGACAAGGAGGTGATGCAGGTACAGGGATTTTGACTACCACATCATCTAGGCCTGCTTTAAGTAGGGATAAAAAACATGGAATATAATGGTCAAAATACATGCACCTGGTCTACACTAGCATGTCCATCCACTAGTGAACCACTAACAAGGTACTACTCAGTTGGTGAACCTACTAACAGGTAAAAAAAAAAAAGTTATAGTGTAGATTAGATGCATCCTAGGAGGTAATTCATTCTAAATTCACCTCATCACTGTAACACAGGTGTGCTGGTAAGAGACTGGCTTTTACTTCCAGGCCCAGTCATCTGACATTGCACAGGGTTATAAACATTATTACAAAGGTCAGTATACATTTACTTCCCTGCCCACACACCACTGAGTTCAAAAATCATGAGTCAGACTCCAAAATATCATCAGATTTTTTTTAAAGATGAAATAGTGTTTTGAAGTGTCTTTGGGGTTTTTTTGTTTTGTTTTTTAAACTCGCCCTGCTTAAGACCAGGTCAGTGAGAAATATGATTTTGTTCACTGTATCCCTATGTCACTTATTGTTGTGTCCCAGCTCCTACATTAGCTCTAGGCCGCTGGCTTCAAATTAATGTTTGTGTCCCCGACAGACCTTTCAGCTGCCCCAGTCTCCCGTCAAATCTGCCCACTCGGTTACACAATGAGTTCTTCACCCTCTTTCCCCCAGCATGTCCTTGCTCTTCCTGCAGCTCTGGAGGTTCTTCACCTCTTCCCTCCTAGTCCTGAGGAGAGGACAGCTCCAAGAGGGCTTCTCTCCAGGTCTGGTGTTGTACATTGGAAGAAGTGGAGGGAGGGAGGGAGAGATTTAAATTGTTGGATTTTTTCTTCCCCTTGCTTCCTTCTAGTGAAAATAGTATCAGCTGCTCTCTCTTCCCCTCTTTCCAATCCCAAAACTTCTCTGGGCTTCAAAGAGCAGTAAGTGTGTGTGAGTGTGAGTGTGAGTGTAAGTGTGAGTGTGAGTGTGTGAGAGAGAGAGAGAGACTGACTGTCTCCTTCCAAGGCAGTGAGTGGCTGTCCTTCCCCACAGGTAGGAAGTGGGGAAGGCAGCCAGTCAGAGAGAGTTCTGCACTGAACCTTCCTAAAATTGGCAAAAGGCAGAGTTTCTTCCTACATTGTGCGACTGGCTCTAGCAGGTCTTAAAAATCAAACTATTTGTTAAATTCCTTAGCGCTGGCACCACTGAGTGCAAAATGCATTGAACTACTAAAGGCTGTCTATTATAAACACTACCCTATTTCTGGGGTCTCCTGTGGCCTCAGGATGCAATGATACAGAGGCTACAATGGCTATGAAGCTCCCTGCTGAGGATTTCCTGGTGGCATAGGGACAGCAGTCTAGCCCCACAGCACCTGTTGACATGAGGATATGTGGCTGGGAGTAGTTCAATGTACAGAAGAAATGTGGCCAAATTACACTGTACTTCAACTATTTTGGCTTGTGAGCCAGCTTCATTGTTGACTGTTGAGGGCAACGTGAGTTAGAGCAGCCTGAGGATGTGTCCACTATCTATTCTAGACAGCTCCAGAACTCAGGAAGCACAAAAGTGGGTCACAGCTATCTTGACCCCTCCCTAGATATGCATCATGTAACTTGAACAGGAAATCCATCAGGGCTAAGCAAGATTTGAGATTTTTAATTTTTATCAGTATATTTTTCAAAGAACAGTTTGTTTCCCAAAGAACAAAATTCTTATTTATGTAGAAGAACAAAAAAAACTTTCAAAAAAACTTCCTTTTAAATCAAAACTAATGAACAATAAAGAAATCAAACAAGTCAGGGAGACAGGATATATTCTCCTTGAATTATATGTGCAACTTTCATGAGTGTCTCTGGGGGTTAAGGAAAATAGGTCCCCTAATCATGAGCCTTAGAGAGTTTACCACTTTTTAGTAGGGCTGTCAATTAACTGCAGTTAACTTATGCAATTAACTCAAAAAAGTTGATTGTGATTAAAAATATTAATTAGGATTAATCACAGTTTTAATCGCACTGTTAAACAATAAATTTAAATTGGTATTCTATTCACTATTTTTGGATATTTTTCTACATTTTCAAATATATTGATTTAAATTACAACACAGAATACAAAGTGTACAGTGCTTACTTTATATTATTTTTATTACAAATATTTGCTAAAAATGGTAAACAAAAGAAATAGTATTTTTCAATTCACCTCATACAAGTACCATAGTGCAATCTCTTTATCGTGAAAGTGTAACTACAAATATAGATATTTTTGTTACATAACTGCACTCAAAAGCAAAATAATGTAACACTTTAGGAGCCTAAAAGTCCACTGAGTCCTACTTCTCATTCAGCCAATCGCTAAGACAAACAAGTTTGTTTACATTTACAGGAGATAATGCTGCCAGCTTCTTATTTACAATGTCACCTAAAAATAAGAACAGATGTTCATATGGCACTTTTGTAGCTAGCATTGCAAGGTATTTAAATGCCAGGTATGCTAAACATTTGTATTCCCCTTCATGCTTTAGCTACTATTCCAGAGAACATGTTTCCATGTTGATGACGTTAAAAATAATAATGTGTTCATTACATTTTGTCTGAACTCCTTGTGGGAGAATTGTATGCCTCCTGCTCTGTTTTCCCCACATTCTGCCATGTATTTCATATTATAGCAGTCTCAGATGATGACCTTGTACTTGTTCGTTTTAAGAACATTTTCACTGCAGATCTGACAAAATGCAAAAAAAGGTACCATGTGTGATTTCTAAAGATAGCTACGTCACTCAACCCAAGGTTTAAGAATCTGAAGTGCCTTCCAAAACCTGAGAGGGATGAGGTGTGGAGCATGCTTTCAGAAGTCTTAAAAGAGCAACACTCCAATGCAGAAACTATAGAACCTGAACCATTAAAATAAATAAATAATAATAATAATAATCAACTGCTGGTGGCATCTGACTCAGATGATGAAAGTGAACATGCATTGGTCTGCACTGCTTTCGATTGTTATTAAGCAAAACCCATCATCAGCATTCCTATGGAATGATGGTTGAAGATGAAGGGACATATGAATCTTTAGCGCATCTGGCACATAAATATCTTGCAACATCGGCTACAAGAATGTCATGAGAATGTCTGTTCTCACTTTCAGGTGATCTTGTAAGAAGCGGGCAGCATTATCTCCCACAAATGTAAATAAACTTGTTCATTTGAGTGATAGGCTGAACAAGAAGTATGACTGAGTGGACTTGTAGGTTCTAAAGTTTTACTTTTTGTTTTTGAATGCAGGTTTTTTGTACATAATTCTACATTTGTAATTCAACTTTCATGATAAAGAGATTGCATTACAGTGCTTGTATGAGGTGAATTGAAAAATACTATTTCTTTTGTTTTTACAACACAAATATTTGTAATAAAAAATAAATATCAAATGAGCACTGTACACTTTGTATTCTGTGTTGTAACTGAAATCAATATATTTGAAAATGTAAAAAAATCCACAAATAGTTAAATAAATGGTATTCTATTATTTAACAGTGCAATTGGCAGAAGATTGACTTGATGACCCAGAGATTTTTCCATTTTTAATGTCTGAGATTCCATAATAAAAGTTAAAATTAGGATGGCTTTAAGACTTCTGCTTTCTCCCAAAGGAGTGCATGTTGTCAGTAACTTTTTAATATAAAAAAAAAACTTTGTAGGTCTGAAAGTTGTCTAGTATTCCTATTCAAAGCAATGAGGAAAGGCAGAAAAGGAATGCAAAAGAAGTAGATGATCCTATCTACCCATTTTCTCTCAGGAAAGTTTAGAGCATTTTACCACACAACTTTTGGGGATTTCCACACAGACCTGGGAGTAGATTGAAAGGTCAGGGTGAAGCCTGGTACCAGGCTAGGTCATAAGAGAAGGGTGGTGCTTTTGCCATTTTTGCTCAGCAGTTATCCAGTATTTGGGGTCTGGCACGATTGTTTCTGTTAGGATGAAAAATGGATTATATCAGCATATATTCTTTGGTGTGATTTTGTTTATTTACAAAGAATGTATATGAAGAGCTGTTTCCCTGAACACAGTAGAAACACAGTAAGCAGATTCTTGGCTTGCAATTTTGAAGCCTGCATCTCCAGTAAGTTCCATGCCCCAAGGAGTTAATGTGTCTCTGCTATCTCTCATGGCCATGTTCACGATTGCTTCTCTCCCCCTCCGTAGGCTTTTTTCTCCTGGTTCTCCCTCTCTCACTCACAGTTTATCAAATAATCCCTTAGTTTAATCATTTGCACACAGAGAACCTGTCTGCCGTAGGGTGGCAAACAGTCCTGTATTACAAGGGACATCCTTTATTTAAATAGAAAATAGCCTGCCCCATCCTAAATCAGTACGGGATAACTTTTATCCCATATTTTAACATTAAAAATATTATGCAAAGCCAATTTTAATATTACCTTATCTTCCAATTTTACAAGCTTTCTATCATTGGACAATGTAGCAAGGCAAAATCAGTTCCATGATTTACTGAACCAATGTACCTATAGCGCAGAAGTTCCCAAACTATGGGGCACAGTCCCCTGCGGGGTGCAATAAAGTTATTGGGGGGCATGAAGACCTGATGGGAACCATGCTGAAAGGCTGGAGTCAGGAGGGGGCTCTGTCTGGCAGGGAAAGCGGCCAGGACTCTGTGCAAGTGATTTCGGCTGCCAGGACTAGATTCCCTCCCTGCCTTGCTCCTCCTCTGCTGCTGCTGCAGCAGCCACCAACCAGCAGTTATGCTCATCTGTTGCATTGGCAGAGACTCTGCAAGTAGGAAACAGAAGGGTACACCCCGATACTGACCCTCCTATCAGACAAAGCCCATCTTGACCCTTCAGCACAGTACCAGAGCACACAGCCCTGTCCACTTACCCTGCCAGACACAGCCTGTGTAGGGAAAGAAGACAGAGCCATACTCAAGGGCTGGAGTCAGCAGTAGGCCGTGTCCAGCAGTGGGGTCAGTACTCACAGGTGCATCTTTCCACTTCCCTCCCAACCCTGGTCATTCAATGCTGCCCTATTCGCTTCCAGAGCTGGGTCCCAACATCCAAGACTGCCTGACCATTGCAGGGAGTGGAAGCAGGGCCAAAGCAGCCCGGAGCAGAGCTCTGGTAAATATTTTCAAGCCCGTGTGATCCCCGGCACCCAGGGCTGGCGACAGAAATTTGGGGGCCCCCTACTTTGATAGTTTGGGGGCCCCCCCAGCCCAGCCAGGGCCCAGCCCAGCCGACAGCGGATGGGGGCCCCCCCAGCCCAGCCGGCCCCTCCCAGCCCAGCCGACAGCGGCTGGGGCCCCCCCCAGCCCAGCCCAGCCCAGCCGGCGCTCCCCCCCCCCTCCCCCGGGCAGCGAGAGCTGCGTGAGCTGCCCTTTCTTCCCCCCCCCCCCCCACAGCGCTGCTGCTGCCGGCCGGGCTCACAGCTCCTGCTGGAGCCAGGCTCTCGTGTCCGGGGGAGAGCCGCGCCGCCTCCCCGCCCCTTCCCCGCTCTCCAGGTCCGGCGACAAGGGGGGACACAATAGGGGGGCCTGGTACAGCTGTACCCTACAGTCGGGGGACCTGGTACAGCTGTACCCGTAGTACCCCCCTGTCGCCGGCCCTGCCGGCACCTCCCACAGGGCTGGAGCCCCGAGCCCTGGCACCTCCCCTAGGGTTGATGCCCCGAGTCATGGGGCTGAAATCCTGAGCCCAGGCACCACATACCCCAGCAGGTCAGGAGCAGGTCCTCTCAGAGGTCCAGAGCAGCCTGGGCCACTTCCAGCTTTTGAGGCCCCTAGCCATAATTTAAAAAAAAAAAAAAAATTTAAAATAGATGACTCATGAAAACAAAGTAAGGCAACAAAAAAGTGTCAGACATAATTTGAATATTTTTTTATTTAAGAAATGCTTTTCTAGCCTTTTTCTGTGAAAATACACTAATTATTGAGGGGAAAAAGCTAGCTTTTGTGCAATGTCACAGTTGATATTAAGCATGATGAGCCCATTCAAATGCTCTAGTCCCATAGCTGAACAGTGATAGTTCTTTACCAGCTTCAACACATTGAAGGTGCGTCCACCTGAAGTCACCAATGCAGGCAAACTGACAAAAATATACAATGCAATTGTGATATTAGGAAACACTCCAGAGAGTCCAAGTTCAAGTATATCTTGAAGCAATTCCTTTGGCTTGCAATCCAATTTAAAGTTCATGGAATATATTTTTTGAGGAAGATGACCTTGTCACTGAGATCTTTTGAGATTTCTTTGTTGTACTGTTGCTGAAATTGTTCATCTGCAGAAAGCAGATCTTCATTACTCAATCTGTTGAACTGCCAAAGAAATCCAAAAAGGGCTCAAATTAGTTGCCGTGACTCAAATCTATGTGCAAGACATGATTGAATAGAGTCAATGACGACAAGGAAGACATTGACCCCAAAATGCTGCTTGGCATTGTATTCAGTAGGTAAATTGAAGTTGGTGGAGAACTCAGATTAAATGCCAATATTCTATGCTACTAATTTGAATTTAGTCAGGATCACATCCTGTTGTTCACAAATCTGTTGAATGTCATTGATATCCCTTTTGATGTTATCCCTCTCAACATCAAGTGTAGCATTGCGTGCCTCAATTACCAGATTAGTTTGGTGGATCATTGTAAGTAGCTTCATCCACAAAGATGACATCAGAATGCATTTAAATTTGGACATGTGTTTTGTAATAGACTGAAGTACAGTTTGAGCCTGTGCAGTGATATTGAGAGATTCAATCACATTTAAAGCCTTTCTCACTGAATTCAAATGCTGCGCAACTGATAAGACACCATCCATCTGTGCAGACCATCTAGTTTTGGACATCCCAAGCAGTGAAACAGGAAGATGTTGCTTCAAAATGTCCCACTTTTGTGGACTGCTACTGAAGAGATAGTACATTTGCTGAACAGTTCCAAAGTAAGTAACTGCCTCCTTGCATGGTTCAGCACATTCAACACTACAAGGTTTACTGTGTGCTTTCCACAGCTGGAGAAAATACAGTTTGAATCATGCTCAAGCAGAACTGCTTGTATCCCTTTTGTATTTCCCAGCCATATTAGATCCATTCTCATAGGTTTGACCAAGGCAGACTTGAAAATCCAATTAAAACCTTCTAGAATCGCTAGTACTCGAGCAGCAATTTCTTTTCCAGTTTTCTTCATGAAATTATCAAAAATGAACCTTTCTTCAATTGAAAAATGTGAGCTGCCTACAATCTTAACATATCAAGTAACCATAGTAGACTGTTCCTTGTGAGAACAATCTGGAGTGGCATCAACAATGATTGCAAAATACTTGGCATTTTGAATCACAAGAACTGTTTGTATGAATGATCCACAGAGCTCAATAAACTCATTTTGTATGTGTGTGGAGAGAGAATTGACTTGCATGTACTTTTAACTGTCTTGCAATTCTCAAAGACGTTTTAAATGCTCTGATAAAAATGGGTCATATTTGCTAAGGAACTCAACTATGCCTAAAAGTTTCCATTTACACGATCACTAATACTTTGACTGGAACCAAAGAAAGCCAATCCCCAGTCAGAAAGAAAAAGGGTGACATTCAGGATGCTCTCAAGAAGTTTTTTCCAGTTATTAGTTTCTGTAGAAAGTTTAGCTGAGAATTTACTTTTAACTGAACTTTCAGCTGATGCTGCCCTACTGGCTGATTTCCATACAACAGTTTTCTGTATGTGACGTTGAACCCTTATGTGATGGTATTCGGTCTTTCAACTTCCTCCAACCTCTGCTGATGCTCCATCCTGATTGATCAGAGAAAACTGATGCACTTGCAGCCCTTTTGTTCAAAATAAAGCAGAGTTCACAGTAAAGAGATTGGTTATGCTGGAGTACAGAAAAACAGTCTCACCATTTGGAAGAGCATTTGTCAGAAGACAAGTAGAGAAAGCATGATTATCAGCATCTCATGGAATGTTACTTGGAATTTTAAAACTAATTTGAAGAAACGATTGCTTTTGGGCAACATTGCTCTTGTCAATAATTCCAATGTCAGAGACATTCAAACCTGTAATACTCATGAATTGCTCTTTCTGCGTAAGATCCTTCCTGTTGCTGTTGAGTTTCTTGATCATACACAGGCACTTCTGCTACATCTGTTACTGTTGGCACATCTCCTTCTTGACTACTGTCCTCATGTTCAAATATTGCCATTGAAATATCACCTGTTGCAGTTGTGGGGTTTTCATTATCTGGAACATTGTTTGTTGGGTAAGATGTGTTTTCCAGTGGTTTGAGATATGAAGTTGTTGGCTTTGAGCTCTTAGCTTCTTCCTCACTCCATTTTTTTTTTGCCATCTCTTGCTTACACCACTTCCAAATCTTCTCGTCATAGTGATCCATCTGGTCAATATGTAGCCTATCCACAGCTGAAATATTCTGCTGTAAACATGTACACAGAGTATGGGCTTTGTGGGTCTGGAGAATGACCCAAAAGAAGGAGAGTTACACAGGGCTTACATTCTCGGAGATTAAGAGCATAAGAATGGCCGTACTGGGTCAGACCATCCAGCCCAGTATCCTGTCTACTGACAGTGGCCAATGCCAGGTGCCACAGAGTGAATCAACCTAACAGGTAATGATCAAGTGATCTCTCTCTTGCCATCCATCACCATCATCTGACAAACAGAGGCTAGGGACACCATTCCTTACCCATCCTGGCTAATAGCCATTTGATGGACTTAACCTCCATGAATTTATCCAGTTCTCTTTTAAACCCTGTTATATTCTTACCCTTCACCACCTCCTCAGGCAAGGAGTTCCACAGCTTGACTATGTGCTGTGTGAAGAACTTCCTTTTATTTGTTTTAAACCTGCTGCCCATTAATTTCATTTGGTGGCTCCTAGTTCTTATATTATGGGAACAAGTAAATAGCTTTTCCCTTACTCACTTTCTCCACACCACTCATGATTTTATATACCTCTATCATATTATTATTTACTGGTGCCCCCTATAACTCCTCCATTCAGGGCTCCAGCCTTCAGCTGCAGGGTGGGGTATCTCAGGGCTTTAACCCATGGGATGGGGGGGAGGGCTCAGGGCTTCGGTCCCATAGGGTGTGCAAGGGCTGGGGCATTCTGCATCATGGGAGGCACTAGGGTTTGAAAATAGGCAGGCAGCTCCAAATGAATTTAAGCCATAGGATTATATAAATAGTCTTCCTTTCCATATGGTTCTCCACTGTTAATTATTAGAACTCATGAATATTTGTCTAATATTTTGCTAAACCCTCTTAGTCCTTTAACTTCATTACAAAAAAAGATGAATAAGCATTTAACATTTTTCTTAGACACAATATTCTTCATGCAATATTGCCTCTTTGATTTCTAGTTATCATAATTGATTAATGGCTTCCTGTGCTTTCATTGATTTTCCTAGATTTATCTGTTTCCTCATTTTCATTCCTGTAAGTGGTTAGTTTGTGAACTGGTGATCCTTGCTTGGTCTAATTTAATTTTCAGAGGCAGCATCCTGATTTTAGCAATTCCTTCTGTCTTCCGTGAATGATCCATTAGTGGCGGGCGTGGGGGAGGAAGGGAAAGGAGGAAACCGTCTTTAATTGGATCATTTTTGATTGGCTATTCCCACAGAAATTGTTGTTTCCTCTCTGATTCCTGTTATCTTCAAGAACAGATATACTGTACTTGAACCCCATATACCCTGTTGATTGAATAGCACTTATTTCAGTTGAAATGGAAAGTTCATGCACATGAGATTGGAGTATTTCGAATAGCTGCATCCATAGGGGCCCTGCATGCACACTGTGCCTCCTTGTAGTCCCATGTGAGGGCATTAAGGGCAGAGTACCTGCAACCCAGTTAGGGGCCAGCCTGCAGGACAGTCAGTCTCCTGGCAACCTAACGAGTGCAGCTGGTCCTGATAGAAGCTGTCTGACTGCATTACCTGATTAGTTGCAGGAGTCAGCAGACTGATACTTAAAGCTCAGTCCAGTTGCTACTCAACTTGTTCCTAGCCTGCAGCTCTGCTTGGTCCTCTCCCTGCCTGTACCCTCTCCTGCTCCAGTCCACAGATTCTTCCTGACTCACTGCTCAGATCCTTGACTCCACCTTCTGACTACAACTTCTGTTAACCCTTCACTTTAGCTTCTCACTCTCAGCTTTGAGCGTCTCCTACATCTTCTGACTGCAATGCTGGTTAATCATTGGGCTTAGGCTTTAGTTTATGGTTGCTAGGCCTGACTTGTATCGAGCCAGCTCTAACTGGTAGGCTAGATTCTTGCTCCAACAATTATGCCAGACCGCCCTGTAAACGTGCGGCGACTCACCCCTGTGGCACCTCCCGCTGGTAGTCTGGGGAAATCAGCTCACCAGCCTTCGGAGCGCCCTCTGCAGGCCGATGGCCCACTCAGTGCTGGCCCCATGTCCCTCCTGGACCCCAGTGCCCTCTTCCAGTGGGGTGCTGCACCCCTGCAGTGCCCCACAAATCTCAGGGTTTTCCCTCCCTGGGGAACCCCCACCCCCTATCCCCACCTTGCCTCAGTCTAGGCAACTGCCAGTCATCACTTGCCCCGTTCTCTGGGGCAGACTGCAGTATCATTGCCACTCATCACTGGCAAGGGGGCTTTGGACTACTGCCTCTGCCTACCCTTGCACCCCAGTACGTATTTAGCCATAGACTAGGCCAGGCAGCCTGTGGGGGTTTCCAGGTCAGAGCTCCACAGCTCTGCTATCCTTCCCCCAGCCCTGCCCTACTCCTGGTACCCTGCTTGGCTCCAGCAGCCAGGTCCTCCCTCTCCAAAGGCTAGAGAAGGACTGCTTGTCTCTAGCCCACTGCCCTCTTATAAGGGCCAGCTGGGCCCTAATTACATTGGCCACAGCTGTGGTCAGCTATGCAATAAGCTGACCCAGCTGTCCTTAATCTCCTTCCCTGCTTCAGGCTTCTCCCAGGGCTGTTTTAAGCTCTTTTGAACAGGAGTGGGTGGTCACCCCGCTACACGCCCACATCCCAGTCACTGACAAACCTCCTCTCAGGGTATGTCTTCACTAGCAACATAAAAGTGCTGCCACAGCAGTGCTTTAACATGGCTGTGTAGTCATGGCACCAGCGCTGGGAGAGAGCTCTCTCCCAGCACTGTAAAGATACCATGAGTAGCTACCAGTGCTGGGAGCATGGCTCCCAGAGCTGGTGGACTGTCTACACTGGCACTTTACAGTGCTGAAACTTGCAGTGCTAAGGGGGGGGGGGGTTCCACAACCCAGAGCAAGAAAGTTGCAGGGCTGTAGAGGCAGTATTGACAAGGTATCAGTGCCCTTGCAATTCAAAGCTCATGTTTGCTAAGGACTCCAAAAAGTGGAGACAGGGGGTGGGCTAAGGGATCCACACAGGTGACAACATCTCAAATAACTGTAATTACTATAAGGTAAGTAACCATTTGTTCTTCTTCAAGTATGTGTGTGTGGATCCCACTGTAGGTGACTGGCAAACAGTATCCCCTTACGATGTTAGGAATGAGGAGTACCAGCTAACTTAGTCAAGTAGTAACTGAAGAACAGATCTCACAAATTAGTATCTGACCTACCAGCTAAAACCAAGGTATAATTTTGATGAAGGTCAGCGGATTACTCCATGTCACTATGATGCAGATTTTGGATATTGGCATATTTGTGAAACAGGTACAGTGAGCCTTAATATTTATGTGGAGAGGTATACCAGTCAGCTGTTAACAGATGGTGATGCACTGTGTGAGCCACTTAGGTATTCTTTCTGATGAAATAATCTGACCTTTTGAACAGCTGGCTATGGCTACAAATAACCAAGAACACAGTTGGAAACTTCTGGGTCTCTCAAAACAATAAAGTAAAGCTCTGGAAACATCCAGAGTGTATGACTTTTTCTCTCGTGGGGCAAAATGGGGGTTTGGGAAGAAGACGTAAATTAATTGAGTGATTAAGGTAGAACTCTGAGAACACCTTGAGAATGAATTTAAGATGAGGTGTCAGCACTACTTGTCTCTATGAAATGTCATGTAGAGGGTCCAGCCGTGAGTGATTGCAACCAAAAAGACTGTCTTGTGAGTGAGATGATGCAATGAAAGTAGTTCAAAGGGAGACTCAATGTGGGGCACAATAATGAGGTCCCAAGCAGGATTAAGTGGGTAAGTGTGTAACGAACCTTTTGAGAAACTTACATCAGGTAAGAGAAGATTAAGCACAACTGTACAGCAGGATGACAAGCTGAATTTGCTGCAAATGTGTATCTTAATGGAACTGAATGAAATGCCAGAATGTTTTAACTGCAAGAAGTAGTCAAGAATCTTTGGTATGGGAGCCTGGACTAGATCATTTTGGGCTGCACATAGGAGAACATCTTCCACTCTGAAGAAAAACAAGTCTTTCTTTTGGATGGCTTTTTGCACTGTAATCAGAATTTCTTAGACTTCTTAGGAGCAGTCTCTATCAATTGTCCTCACCAGTTGACATCCATGACATCAGAGATAGTAACTTTGGGTCTGATGTAGAATGAAGCTAAGATTCTCAGATATCGGGTCCAGGTAATCTGGAAGCTGAATGGATACCTTTAGGAAGCTGAATGGATATGCGTAGTATATCTATCAGCCAAAACTGTCTCAACCAGTAAGGAGCTAAAAACAATGAGTGGCTCTATCCCATCTGATTTTGGGATATTACCCAGGGGAGGTGGCAGAAAAAGCATGTAGTAAGCCTTGGCTCCACAGCAAATGGAAGATGTCTGGTGGTGATCCCAAAGTCATGCCTCCTCTGGAACAGAAATTTGGATATTTGGTATGGTCCTTGGTGTGGCAAACAGATCTATCATTGGTTCTTCCATTGATCAAATATGAGCTCTTTGATGAGCCTCCATAGTGACCACTTGTGTTTGATGACACATTGTCTGCTTAAGGAGTCTGCTACATTTTTGCTGACTCCTGAGAGGTGAAGAGTCAATGGGATTATTCTGTGTTCTGAAGCCACATCCATAACTTGAGAGGCGATGAGAGGCCTCTTTGCTTGCTTATGTAGTGCATTACAGATGTGTTATCTGTGAAGATCTTCACAGTGAAGCTATGCAGAACTGGTAGGAATGCCATGCAAGTGAGCCTGACATCTCCATACTCCAAGGCATTTATGTGAAGATCCATATCACTCTGGCACCAAGATCTTTGCACCTGGAAATAGTTCAGGTGTGATCCCCAACCTGTTCCTGATATATATCTATTACTAGTGTCATTGTTAGAGAGGAAGAGGAAAAGAGCACCCCTTTCTATACGTTCTTAGAGTCTAACCACCATCCTGTTTCTGAGATGACATAAGGTGGGAATAGAACTTTCTTGGAGAGCTGGTGTCTCACCAGGGAGTATATCAATCAAAATTCTGGCACTTCAGGTAAAGGCAAGGGGCATCATGTACATGCACAGATTTAATCTAACAGTCCTAGGCAAGTCTGTCCCTTTCCACCAGGCGTGGTCAGCCATCACATCTGACCCATGCTATCTAATCCAATTACATTATTGCACTCTACTCCTCTCCTTATCCATCACTTTTCAGGAACCCCTCTCACTAGAATTTACTGCAGCTTGAAGCTGCTTTTTGCTGCAGAGGAGGTTCCACTGAACTATGGGGAAGAGGCCAGATAAATCCTTATTCTGATGAAAAAGGAGGTCCTCATCCTATTCTAGATCTGAGAAGATATACATACCCTGTCTCAGATTCATGATGGTAACATACCTTCATCATCCCACCTCTTCATACTCAATAAGGGATTGTGGCTCTCAATTTACAGGGAGCATTCTTCCATAACCATCCACCCCTCTCATAGGAAGTACCGGAGGTTTACAACATGATCCAATCATTAATGGTACAAGATACTGCCATTGGATTCTCCCTGGAACAGAAAATATTCACAAAATGTCTAGAGGTGATCTCTGCACACATGAGGAAAGGCATCCATGTCTGTCTGTACCTGGATGACTGGCTGATCGGGGCAGATGGAAACCATGGCAGCCAGAGACGACATCTTCTCCTTGTTTTGACCAGCTAGGCCTCTTGGTGAACAATAAGTTGTCTCACGCACCATCACAGACAACTGAATTCATAGGAGCCAGAATCAACTCCTGGCAAAGTGAGAGTGTGCCTCTGGAGGACATGTTCCTGTCCCTGAAATCTATACTGCATGAGATAAGATCAGACCCTACTATGACAATACGGATTTTCCTAGGAATGACAGATCACATGTACATGATGCCACTTTCCAGACTTCATCTGCAGTCGTTTATTTTATTCCCCAGTGAGACACCAGATCAACAAGATGGTTGTAATCCTCCTTATGTCATCTCGGAACCAGGTACCCTTTCCTACCTCCTCTCTAACAACGCCATTCAACACAGATGCATTAGGAACAGGGACAAGGCAGCTTTAAAAGGTAACATTTTCTCTTGACCGGCTCTGGTGTGGCTCTTGACAGTCCCCTCAAATCTGCTGCCTCATAGCTGGTGCCTTCTAGTGTGATGACTCCTGCACCTATCTTCTTCCTCCTCAGTCTATTGGTTTTTTTCCCTGGAGGATAGTTGGGCTGCTTAGTTTGATATGATGGAGTCCTCTGTCTCATCTAAGGTAAGTAGTGGTTGGTGTACAAATTCTTAAGTAGCAGTGTGGCCATTGAGTGTTTCAGGGAAGGAAGAGTATTGTCTGTACATTTACTAAATATCTTCATTCCTTCTAGGTGTTCTGTTGTGGCTTGCACTCTTTTAGGGATACCTGAAGCCATGAAGTTCTTCTCATTATTATGACTATAGCCATGGATTTGGCCATTATCTCTGAGGGATCCATAGCATCCTGAATAGTAGTCTTAGCTATTAACTGCCCCCCCTTGCTTAAGTCTTTCAGCTCTTCCTGGCTGTCAGGTAGTAGTTTGGCTAAAGGTGGTGATGCATTCTCCCATGTTAGAAAGTTACCCTTAGCTAAGAGAGTTTGGTGGCAGTAGTAATAATATTTCTATACCACACTCTTCATCCATAGATCTCAAAGTGCTTTAAAAAGCTAGTAACATTATCCCCATTTTACAGATGGGGAAATTTAGAAATGCAAAGAAACTGAGGAGTAAGCTTCACTCCCAAATATGTTCAGCTTTTTTGTATTCTTGTCTTTCAGGGTGCTATTGATCAATTAGGACTTCTGCTGTACTGCCGAGACAATTAATGAGCCTGTATTAGGGCAAGGATAAAATTCCTCAAATCCTTTTTGGTACTTGGATAAATGTTATCAAGCCTTTTCACTGTGGCTAAGATAATTTTGGGAGTCTGGTACCACAGGGCTCTCACAATATCAAGTCTCTTCATTAATTGAGAAGGTGATTCTTGCCAGACCTGATGCAGTGAAGATGTCACACTTTTATGACTGATGTTCAATGAGTCTGCTATCCTCACTTGCAGTTCTTGAAGAGCCTTATAGTCATCCAATGCTGATCCTGAGACAACAGTTTCAGTCAGAGATAAGTGGGGTGATGACATATTTCCCTGGGTTCCATGGTGGACTGGTGTCTCTGCTCTCTTCTCTATCTGTGGCCTAGCCAGGGATCCTGCCAGAGAATATGAAGTCCTCCTTTTCCTGAAGAAGACAAGGACTGGCTACTGGAGACTTAAGAATTTATCTGAGGTGCCCAATAGCGTCTTGGTGCATGCCATATGGGTATGAGAGATTAGCATGCTGTTGGCCAGTCCGCTGCCAATCACTGTGATGCTGAGATGGAGCCCTATAAAGGGATTCAGCTGGAGATGATTCCCTATAGACGATGTGGTCAGGTAATGAAGAGAAAGACGCTTCCTTCAGGAATGGTTCCAAAGTGAATGATAACCTCAATACCAGAGTCTTGGTGCTGGAGTCGGTGCAGGTTCCCCCAGAAGGATATCCGCCAGTACTGTGAGTGACTCAACTGACAAAGCCCACATAGCTGGCTGCACAGCTGCCACTTCAAGTGAAGTCAGTGGGGTGAGGGGATAGTGTTTTGTTGCTACCACTAGAATAGCCAGCTCCACATCATTAGCCCTTCTTTTTTATTGTGGTTTAGTGGTCTTATCTCTGGGAGTATGTCTCAGTCTTTCCTTGTGGGATGATATCAAGCTAAGCTTGGAGTCTCTACATCTGTGCTTGAAATGTTCGTGACAGGTTTTGGTGCTAGGGATGTTTCTGATGATAAGTTCCAGGGATCTCCATGTCAAGAGCTTCTCAGTAGTGACTTTTGGTGTTTGTGTGCCTGCTAGGAGGCACTTGTGGACACTGATTTATTTGGTAATTTGGACTTGGTACCCACTTCTTTGCAGTACAATTTGACCTCCATAGAGTGCTCTAGCTTGAGTAGAGCATCTCACAAATTGTACATCCTGTTTTTTGGTGGGAGGGGTTGTTCATTTTATTTTTAAAGGAGAGCATCACACTGTGCACCAGTCTTGGATTTGGCATTTTCCCAAACAGAATAATCATCTGTCATGGTCATCAGTTAGTGTGATCATGCTGTTGCCCAAAGTCTTGGAGTTTGTCTTGATGCAGGAGTGTCGAATGCTAAGCCCTGCTCTACAAGAGGTATGTGTGTGTGTGGCGGAGGTGTCTATGAAGTTATGGCTGTTTATTTGTGTTTTGGTCCAAATTTTACTCACTAAGGCTGGTTTGCAATTTCTTACCAGAAAGATGTAAGATCAACAAATAGGGAGTTTAGTCAAGGCAGCATATATGGCTGGGTTCCTCGTCACTGCTACAGGGAGTGTGGCGGGGTGACCACCCGCCCCCTACCAGAAGGGGCTTGGGAAAGCCCCTTAAGGGGTTTGAAAGCCCAGGAAGGGGGTTTGAAGCTGGGAGCCAGCAGGCTTTTCAGGCCTGATTGGGCATGAGGCCCAGCTGGGCGGCCACGCCCCAAACACTCCCAGCCAGGATATAAGGGCTGGGAGGCAGAGAGGCAGAAAGCAGTCGCCTCTGCATTCAGAGGGAGACAGGCCTAGCTGCAGGAGCTGAGCCAGGTACCTGGGTTAGGGCAGAGCTGGGGCGGGGCAGGGCAGAAGGAGCTGGGTGGGCTCTAGCCACGAGCCCCAGGCCTCCGGGCCTGATACAAGGCCCGACCCACAAGTACCAGGGTTGCAGGGTTGCAGGGAGCAGCCTAGGGCTGGAGATAGCAGCAGCAGGCCAACCCTCCTTGCCTGTGATGAGAAGCCATGATACTGCAGTCCGCCCCAGTGAGCGGGGGCAAGTGGTGACTGACAGTGGCACACTCTGAGGCGAGGTGGGAATAGGGGGTAGAGGGTTCCCCCGGGGAGGGGAAACCCTCACACCAAAGGGGGTACTGCAGGGGTGCAGCACCCACAGTTGGAGGGCACCGGGGTCCGGGAGGGACACGGGGCCAGCAAAGGAGCGGGGCATCAACCTGCGGAGGGCGCTCTGGACGCTGAAGGAGCTGATTCCCCAGACGACCAGCGGGAGGCGCCGCAGGGGTGAGTGGTGACCCTGTTACACTGGTGGAGAATGCGGGCACCGACAGTCCGCCCCTGATACAAGGGGCAGCACAAAGGACTGTGGGACTATTGCCTAGAGACATTGGGACTCTGGAAGGTGGAGGATTCCAAAATGAGAGACTCTTACTGGAGAGCTTGGGTGGCCCGTCTCGCCGAGCAGCAGGCAAGGCTGCTACAGCTGCTGCGGGGGAGGGCACCTGGACTGTGTCAGGGGCCAGGCACCTTGGGCTGGAAGCCAGTGCCTCGGCCTAAAGACTGTTTTGCCTGCGGGCAACCGGGACACTTAAGAAGAGAGTGCCCCTACTGGGGGGGAGCCAGGAGGCCTCACCCAGGACAAGTACCCCCTGTGAAGTTAACAGGGGGGGCTCCGGACTTGTTGGGGCTGTGGGAAACCGGGACACCTGAGGAGGGAGTGCCCTCAGGTGACCCACAGGACCCAGGCTAGCCCTGAGGTAAGGGCTAAGCCGCAAGACAGTGGGAAGGCCGTGGCCAGGGGAAGACCCAAACAGTGCTTTCAGTGCCACATAGAGGGCCATCTCAAAAGGCACTGCCCTCTGAGGGACAGGGGGAGTGCCAACCCTGGGGTCCAGTCCAAGCCCAACCAGGTGATAGGGACAGGGAAGACTGGAGCCCCACACAAGGGGTCGTCAGGAGCAGGAACGCCCCAGACCAATCAGGGAACCCACGGAGGAGCCACGAGGGCAACCGTGGGAACCCAAGTGGAGGGGGGGACCCACGAGGGAGCCAGCAGGGCAACCGTGGAGACCCAAACTCTAGAACTAGGGGCCCTGATCCGCGCACTGGAGAATGTGCGCCGGGAGAGGGACTCCCTGCGGGCCCAGCTAAGGGGGATGCTGGGGAGATAGGATTCCCCCCCCCCCGTCGGTGGTATCTTAAGGGGGGGGATGTGTGGTGGGGTGACCACCCGCCCCCTACCAGAAGGGACTTGGGAAAGCCCCTTAAGGGGTTTGAAAGCCCAGGAAGGGGGTTTGAAGCTGGGAGCCAGCAGGCTTTTCAGGCCTGATTGGACATGAGGCCCAGCTGGGCGGCCACGCCCCAAACACTCCCAGCCAGGATATAAGGGCTGGGAGGCAGAGAGGCAGAAAGCAGTCGCCTCTGCATTCAGAGGGAGACAGGCCTAGCTGCAGGAGCTGAGCCAGGTAACTGGGTTAGGGCAGAGCTGGGGCAGAGCAGAAGGAGCTGGGTGGGCTCTAGCCATGAGCCCCAGGCCTCCGGGCCTGATACAAGGCCCGACCCACAAGTACCAGGGTTGCAGGGAGCAGCCTAAGGCTGGAGATAGCGACAGCAGGCCAACCCTCCTTGCCTGTGATGAGAAGCCATGATACTGCAGTCCGCCCCAGTGAGCGGGGGCAAGTGGTGACTGACAGTGGCACACTCTGAGGCGAGGTGGGAATAGGGGGTAGAGGGTTCCCCCGGGGAGGGGAAACCCTCACACCAAAGGGGGTACTGCAAGGGTGCAGCACCCACAGTTGGAGGGCACCGGGGTCCAGGAAGGACACGGGGCCAGCAAAGGAGCGGGGCATCAACCTGCGGAGGGCGCTCTGGACACTGAAGGAGCTGATTCCCCAGACAACCAGTGGGAGGCGCCGCAGGGGTGAGTGGTGACCCTGTTACAGGTAGTAAAGGGGAATTGAGGGAGGGATGCAGCTGCTCAACCCTGTAGGCCCTTGCATGGGCGTATGAGAAGGCACAGGGCTTACGTGTAGCCCTGACAGGCACTGCTATTCGCAAGGTTCCAATCTCACATAGATGATGCCCAGGCACATCTATAGTGGGATTTATACTGAAACATACTCAATAGTGCCTTGATTCTGGCATTTCCTAATTTTTGAGAGCTTCATTTTGCAATCTTCATGTGCTTTTAATATAACTTTGTGTAATCTCTAGCTTTTTAAAAAAGAAAACTAAAATAAAAATAGTGTGGTATCATATTGGTACATTGGAACCTATAGGACTTGTCTGTACAAACACTTAGATTCACACACCGCGTTGCCATAAAATCCGATCCCATACTAACCTGCTGCACATTGTGTCTATGTGGACCTTGCTGCCGTATAATTGAAATGGGACAAATTAAAGTACACTACAGAATGTTTTGTATGTGGCAGCAGGGTCCACACAGACATGGTGTGGCAAATGAATGCAGGTAGATTTACACCCCAGCTTGCCATAAACTAAGTGTTCATGTAGACAAGCCCATAGTTCAAATGGCAGAGGCCTTTGGCTCTAACAGAGAAACTAACAGCATTAGTAGGCTGACATCCTCTATGTGGAAGAGCACTAGAAGGAGAGGAGATACACATTTTGCAAATATTTGTTGACAATAGAGGAACGTTAGGATTTGAGACTCTTGGGTTCCATTGCAGGTTTTGGAGGAAAGTAGTATCTAATGGATACAAACATTTCACCTATTTCCCATAAAACTTGACACTTTCTGCCCCCATCCCTTCCAAACTGCCCCTGTCCTGTGTCTTCCCTACATTTGGCAATTCCATTTTCCTTGCCTATCCAATCCCAATCGCCAGTCCTCAGGCTTCTAATTCTGGTCCCAATCTCCTTGGTAAACAAGTCCTAGCCTCCCCTTCTGGGGTATTTGTCCCAATTTTTCTCCTCTTCCTGTCTCTCCCCCTACACACATCCAGTCCCAGCACCTTTGAGCCAGTCCCAGTTCCCCCTCTCAGCTTCTTGTCCGACCTCTCTCCCACCCCGCTGTCAGCTTCTTGTCCCAGTCTCTTTGCCCAGAAAGTCCTAGTTCTCCTCCTCACACCCCAGCTTCCCATCAGATCTTCTCCCCGTCCCATACTGGTACTTAGTCCCAGTCTTTTTGTCCAGCTAGTCCTTTTATCCAGTTTCTTCCTCCCACTCCCAGCTCCTTGTCCAATCTCAGTGGTCCCTGTTGCCTGGCCAACCAGTTCTTTTTTCACTCCCCCCCCCCCCCATTCCATTTCCCTCAGCAGCTGCTAGTCTCTTTACCCAACCAGCCCAATTCCAAACTTCACCTTCACCAGTTCTTAGTCTCACCAAATTCCTTGTCCCTATGTACTCCCAGCATAGTCCGGCTCACGTCCCCACTGCCTTCAAAACATTTGGCTTCTGTAAGAGTGCAAGAAACGATGTGTACAAAGAAATCTTGAAGAAGCTGTGGTATTGGGGATCCACCAGACTGCCTACTGGAGCTGAGAGAGAGTCTAGCATCTTAAAACCAGCTACACTAAGGCCTCCAGGATAGTAATGGCACCTCTGGGAACTCACTTTCTGGTCTGCCCCTCTCCTCTATGAGCAACTTGACCAGCAGCTACTGAATAGAACTCAGTAAGTGACCCATGTTCCCATACTCAGGTCTTCACCATATTATAGACATGTCAACACAGTTGTGAGACCCAGGTCCAGCAACTGTAAACCCAGGTTTACAATGCAGTGTGGCTGCTCAAGCACAGGACTGGAAATCCTCAGTACAGAGAAGTGGGTCCCACAGACCTAGTTTACAATACGGTCTAGAGTCTCCCTGTCCTTCCTCCAAGCCATCACTACTATAGGATGCTCATTGGTGTAGCAACACTTCCTGAAAACCTTTACACCAGTGTCATTGGGAACAGAATCTGAGTCATAGTGTGTCATCAAGCTTGAAGTATATTGAACAAATGAGACACTATTCAATAATTATATGGCGAGACAGAACAATATAGGCAAATTATGCAGCCCATTTGAATCCTACACACAGATGTAACAATGTATTCCAAAAGGTGTGTGTGGTTTATTATCAAAACATTTTTATGTTAATGAAGACTACACAGTATGTCCATCATATAAGGAAAAGTGGGCCATACCCTGCAGTCTTTTCTTAGGGAAAGTTCCCATTAACTTCAATAAAAGTTTTGTCAGTAAACACTAAGAACTTGAGGAACTGAATCATTGCAAACATTATTAGTTTATCATAACTTGTGCTCCTTAGCTATTTTGCTTCCCTTTCTCGGCTTTCCTCTTTAATGACCATGCCTTGTAGCAACACCCTACGAGGACTTACGAAATCTTGTGGAAAAAATAAAGGAAATCAGCCAGAGGCAATATTTCCATATAGTTTCTAAAGTTAGTTCTATAAGCCAGGAGTATAGTGCTCAATCTTGTTAATCTTTATTCACATTAATAACGCTTGTGGGCAGCTCCATTGATTACAGTTAGAACTGAAATCAGAATAAGAGTTTACAAGACAAGTCCCAAGAATGTTCTGCTCCAGGAGAACTTCTCTTTTACTTTGAAACTCTTTGTCCCAGCAAATATCTAAGTGGATATTAACTGAATTAAATCTTATTTGATTTCTATAAACTTAACTTTTCCAGACTTTTCAAATTCCTACAATTTTTTGGCATGCTTTATAGATGTTGATCATAAACATTAATTTCCTGATTAAGCTTAGTAAAGACGCCAAAGAACTTCCACTCTGTCAAGGATACTGTATGTCACCAAAAATGTTATAAAACAAGTAACAGAATACACATTTTCACCAGACTAAAATGGGTCTATAACTAAAATATGTATATATTTTGTCTGTTTTTAAGTAAAGCCTAAGATGCTTATTTATAGAAATAGTAATTATATTGAATATTTAGTGAAGTAAGTAGAGCCATATTATGGGAAAATCTAGTAACAGCATACTTGGAAAGGGAGCTCTAATTATTATCTCTTTTAGGATGGAGAGAATACATGAGAGGCAAAGGAAAACATTTTCAAACTTGGATACTTAAGTTTAGATCTTAAGTCCATATTTAGACATTAACATGAATAACCATATTTTTCCGAAGGACTGAGCATACAAAATTTGGAATACAGTCAATGTGAGTTGTAGGTAGAGAGCACTTCTGCAAAAGTGAGTCCCCAAATGTGGATTTAGATGCCTAACTTAAGAAAATTTCGGCAAAAGTGTCTTTTGTCCAGGAAAGAGTCCTTCAGAGAGCATGTGACTTTCTAGGGATAAACTATTGCAAACACCAGTCCACCATGATCCGTACGTGGTGCTGATGGCGTTGGTTGTGACTATGATGATAACACAACCCAGGGGAGGGGTGTGCTATTTAGTAAGTGTAGCACTTCTTACTTCCAGAGGTGTGTGTGTGTGGGGGGGGGGGGGGGGTCAGGAAACGAAAAACTTGCACTGATCATTTAAAAAAACAAAACAAAAACAAAAAAACACTCTTGAGGTTCTGTTGGTGTCTTTTCCCACTCGTTCAAAATGAGAGCCTTTCCTAAACTTGATTTTAATAAAATCACTTGTGAAAAAAAGATTATACTCTGATTAGGTCCTTTATACTTAGGACTAAAATTAATGGAACTATTCTGTAATGAGTAGTAATTCAACATGACTAAAACTGGCAGAATCAGGCTCTTAATTGTTTTCTGTTTGTCAGACAACAAATGGAATACATATAAATAATTACTTCAGGGCTTCTTAGCAATGTTCATTACCACATCATGACCAAATGATACTTCATTTCCCAGTTCATGCTGGAGGATTCATCCCAATAAAAGAACAGATTTTTTTAAAGTAAATCTGAAGTGAATCAAAATGCATTTCAAAGCCAAAACATGCAATTTAAAAAACAACATTTAAGGCTGTGCTAAGGAGCAGCAGTGTAGTTATACATCACATCATTTACAAAACCCCAAGTACTTAAAAGCAAATAAATGAATAGTTAAGAATATCATCAGTTGTTTAGTGTCTGCATATGTAAACGTGCGGCGACTCACCCCTGCTGGCACCTCCTGCTGGTCATCTGGGGAAATCAGCTCACCAGCCTCCGGAGCGCCTTCTACAGGCCGATGTCCCGCCCAGTCCCAACCCCGTGTCCCTCCTGGACCCCGGTGCCCTCTAACTGAGGGTGCTGCACCCCTGCAGTACCCCCTCAAGTCTAAGGTCTCCCCTCAAGGAACCCTCCACCCCCTATCCCCACCTTGCCTCAGTCCAGTCAACTGCCAGTCACCACTTGCCCCCGCTCACTGAACTGGGCAGCCTCTGGACCAGCAGCAGCAGTTTAGGTGTGTGGGAGGGTCATTAGAGCTGGGGTAAGGGGCTGGAGTGCAGAGTGGTGCTTATCTGGGGGGGGGCTCCTCGCTGGTGCTATGGAGGGTGATGTGTGGCCCAGGACCCTTGCTGGTGCAAGAGGGGCTAGGGGGTAGCACATGGCCAGGGACCCCTGCTGGTGCTGGGGGCAAGGATTGGCGGGGTTGTTAGGCTCTCTACCTGACTCCGACCGGCATGTCCCTGCAGCTTCTAGGAGAGAGGGCCTCTAAGTGTTGCTACCGTCACAATTTACAGACCCGCCAGGAACCAAAGCCAATGGGAGCTGCAGGGTGGTGCCTGTGGGCATGGGTGGTGCGCAGAGCCTCTGGGCTCCTCTGCATAGGAGCTGGAGGGACATGCCAGTGGCTGGATAGAGCATATAGCATTGAACAGAGCACCTTTCAGGGAAAGAACCTGTAGAATGGACCTCATTTGATGAGATTAATGCAGGAAGAAGAATGCCTGTCCCTACTTGTACATTTCAAAGTGTTTTACTAAGGTGGGTAAACATTATTCTCCACATTTTATAGTTAATATGAGAGGCACTGGGCTCCACTACCTCAAAACCCAGAGTTCTGTTCCTAGGACAGCCATAGGCTTTCTCTATAGCCTTTAGCAAATCGTAGAATCATAGAATATCAGGATTGGAAGAGACCCCAGGAGGTCATCTACTCCAACCCCCTACTCAAAGCAGGACCAACATCAACTAAATCATCCCAGCCAAGGCTTTGTCAAGCCAGGCCTAAAAAACCTCTTAGGATGGAGATTCCACCACCTCCCTAGGTAACCCATTCCAGTGCTTCACCACCCTCCTAATGAAATAGTTTTTCCTAATATCCAACCTAGACCTCCACCACTGCAACTTGAAACCATCACTCCTTGTTCTGCCATCTGCTGTCACTGAGAACAGCCTAGCTCCATCCTCTTTGGAACCCACCTCCAGGTAGCTGAAAGCTGCTATCAAATTCTCCCTCACTCTTTTCTTCTGCAGACTAAATAAGCCCAGTTTCCTCTGCCTCTCCTCATAAGTCATGTGCATCAGCGCCCTAATAATTTTTGTTGTCCTCCACTGGACTCTCTCCAATTTGTCCACATCCTTTCTGTAGTGGAGGAGGAGGGGGCAAAAACTGGAGACAATACTCCAGATGTGGCCTCACCAGTGCCGAATAGAGGGGAATAAGCACTTCCCTCAATCTGCTGGCAATGCTCCTACTAATGCAGCCCAATATGCCTTCTTGGAAACAAGGGCACACTGTTGACCCATATCCAGCTTCTCATCCACTGTAATCCCCACGTCCTTTTCTGAAGAACTGCCACTTAGCCAGTCGGTCCCCAGCCTGTAGCAGAGCATGGGCTTCTTCCTTCCTAAGTGCAGGACTCTGCACTTATTCTTGTTGAACCTCATCAGATTTCTTTTGGTCCAATCCTCCAATTTGTCTAGGTCACTCTGTATCCTATCCCTACCCTCCAGTGTATGTACCTCTCCACCTAGCTTAGTGTCATCCACGAAGTTGCTGAGAATGCAATCCATCCCATCATCCAGAACATTAATGAAGATGTTGAATAACACTGGCCCCAGGACCGAACCCTGCAGCACTCCACTTGATACCAGCTGCCTATTAGACATCGAGCTATTGATCACTACCCATTGAGCCCAACTATCTAGTCAATCCATACTACTTTAATTTGCTGGCAAGAATACTGTGGGAGACCGTACCAAAAGCATTGCTAAATTCAAGGTATATCACGTCCACCGCTTTCCCTATATTCAGTTATCTCATCATAGAAGACACTGAGGCTGGTCAGGCATCACTTGCCTTGGTGAATCCATATTGACTGTTTCTGATCACCTTCCTCTCCCCCACGTGTTTCAAAATGGATTCCTTGAGGCCTTGCTCTATGATTTTTCCAGGGATTAAGGTGAAGCTAGATTCTGATTCTCTTTCTTCCCTTTTTTAAAGATGGGCACTGTATTAGCCTTTTTCCAATCATCCAATCACTTAAATGCTCCGATCTTCACTCACTCCACCTTGAAAATGAATCTGCACATATTCATCCTAAGCCAAGGAGACATTTTGGTGGGCAAATGCAAGGAGTAATTTTACTAAATTCTGGAATTTCCTTTCATATTTGAAAAGTAACCCTTTAATCCTGCAAATATTTTTGAATGTACTTAACTTTAAGCATGTGATAGTTATGTCAACTTTAGTGAAGTCAAGAATTGAGGAGTGGACCCTCAAATGGCATCTTTCTTCCTTAATTTGGGCCCTTAATAGATATAATTTGGGCCCTTTAAATAGATATAAAAAATAAATCCTTCTTCCATCTTTTGGAGGAGACACAAAACCAATGTACTGGCAAGCTGTGGCCATTGAACATATAATAACACTTGCGAGTATAGTGGTGTTACTCCCATCTAGACTAGCCAGATTCCATATTGGATAATAACATTCTGCTCACCGAAATTCCCCCTGTAATTTCAATGGAGAACACTATTCACTTTATGTCCTAAAATGTGATGTACTGTTATGGACTGTTAAAACACCTACTGATTTCCAGTTTAAGTATACTTGCATTTCAGTGGTGGGTGAAGTAATTCCTGTTGTTGATATATAGTTAGTCATGTACTTTAGAAACCAATCGCAAAAAAGAATTACATAATAAAAGTGAAATATTAAGAATTTTTAACTGAAACAGCAATGACTGCACTCCATTCTGAGGTGATAAGGCAGATGCTCTCATTTGGTGCAAAGATCAATATTGTGAGTGGGATTACAGCCAATGTCTACTATGGGCCTGAGCTTCTTACTATGGAAGTCAATGGCAAAATTCTGTTTGTATAGTGCAGTCTAGAATCCTTAATTCTCAGTTTTACAAGGATCAAGTTCTTTCATGGCAGTGTGTTGTCTTTTCCCAGTGAAAGATAATGCAAGACTATAAATGCTTCCTAAATATATATTGACAAGGATGTTCATTAAATTGTTGGACATGGAAAGATCTTTCATAAATGCAACTCCCTTTCTCTTATCCAAAAACTAAAAACGGTTGCCAACTTGGTCTCATCACTAAGGAATATATAGAGCCACTAGCTTCACCCACTTCTTAATAAAATGGGCTATAGTGTTCTCTTTTCATATATTATTGGCCAGGAAAAATATTACATGCCAAGAAATTGTTAGGCATTGAAATGTTACATGCCGCTGCAAAGTTACTAAAAAGTCTAGAAAAATGTTATTAGCCGGTATAGAGAATAATTACTATCATATTGCAGACATTAACAAATCAAGAGGTCCTATTTGATACTATAAATAGCACTAAGGTATATATTTATCAGAAGAATTCTACCTATCCCATTGGTGTTGCAATTTAGAAACATTATTCCTACCCCACACAAACAGGTGTTTTAACAGGAAGATTTAAAATTTCACTAAATATTACACTAGAAAATTGAGATGTGGAGGATGCACAAAGAGTGGAGGAAGCTGGGCCAAATCATATCTGACATATTTGTAACATTAAGTGAGAAGACAAAGTAGTCTCTTTGTCCAAGATTTCTTATGTGTATGGCCACTGTTATCGTTCAACACGACACAGCCTGACTGTCATAAGTATGGAGGGTGCCTTGCCTGGGTTGGGCTATGTTATCTAATACAGTGCGCCTTGCCTGGGTGGGGGCTATGTTGTCTGAGACAGGTAACGTAGGAGTTTCCCTGCCATGAGGGAGGGAGGAGCCTCCAGCCCAGGAAGAAGGGAGGAGCAAAACAGTCAGTTCCATCTTGGCTGATCTCCAGGGAGGAGGCCAGGGCCAGGGAAGTTCCATTTTGGCTGCACATGAGGCAGGAGGCTTGCCAAGGTAGCTGGCAAGGGTTCTAGACCATCTTTGGCTATAAAGATGGTTCTACCTTTTTCTGATACTTCTACTTAGCTGATGTAAGTGATTTTGATTCTATTAAGCCGTGCCTTTTGGGGTGTTCTTTCTTTTTCAGAAGAAAGTGGGGAACCCCAAATGTAAAGTGTCTGTATTTCTGCTTTAACCTTTTTCTTTATTAAATTTTCTAGTTATAAAACCGTCTGGTTTATTTTCCTTAAGGTTTTTTTCTCTTCACTGAGAAGAGAAGAGGTAGGGGGAGGTGCATAGCCCCCAGGTATCTGACTTTAGCATCCAGGGAGAAAGACAGAGTCAGGGTTCAGGGAAGTCTGCCTTCAGCCGGGGAGGGTGAAGGGAAGCAGTCTCCAGGTGTCTGTCTCTCAGGTAAAGAGAGACAGGGTTAAGGAAGGGGAGCAGTCTCCAGGTGTCTGGCTCTCAGGTACAGAGGGTGAAGGAAAGCAGCCTTCAGGTATATGACTTTAAAACCCAGGGAGGGGGACAAAGTTGGGGTGGGGAAGATCGGGGGCCCCTCCAAGGTTTTGGAAGTATACTCGATTGGTGGCAGCGATTGGTAACCCCAAAAACCCCAACTGGCAAAGTGAGGGTGTGGGGGGAGAAGGACTGTTGGTTTGGCATATGAGGCCCAGCCTTTGTACTCAGGAGCATAGAGGCTGGGGTACCCCCTCTTACACTGACTTTAAGTGCCATCAATCCCTATACAGCAATTGAAGCAGTATGAGTTGTGGTAAAGTACTACAATTAATATTTGGGTAAGGAACAAGAGAGAGGACAAACCTGAATATATATTTCCCCCGTCATTTTCTAGCACCACCAGGTCTGAAGTCCCTTTCAACAATTACTCTGTGTGAAGGGGGAAACTGAGTGCGTATATGATTGGAGGTTTTGTTTTAGTGTATGGGAACTTGAAAGTTTAGGAAATTGGGAGGCATATGTGACTGACGGGGGTTGTATATATGAGCGGGTAGGGGAAGAAGGGAGTGTGACAAAAGGGTGGCTGATGGCTGTGTGTTTGGAAAAGGGAGGAGGTTTGACGGGGATGGCTGGTGGGGATGAGGGGATGGCTGGGTGTGTGAGTGATGAAGAGGGGTCGGGGAGGAAGTTTATGGAGGGTGTCGGAGGTAAAGGAAGTGGTGAGGGGTGTGTGTATAAAGGAGGAAGGGGGATAAGTCTGAGGAGGAAGTTTACAAAGCCTGTCTGGTATAAGGGAAGTGGTAAAGGGGTGCGTGTATAAAGGAGGAAGGAGAGGAAGTTTAGGGAGGGTGTCTGGGTGTACGGGAAAGGGTGAGGGGTGCATGTATAAAAGAGGAAGGGGAGGAAGTTTAGGGAGGGTGAAGGGGTGAGGGGTGTGTGTATAAAGGAGAAAGGGGGATAAGTCTGAGCAGGAAGTTTACAGAGGGTGTCTGGGTGCACGGGAAGGTGTGAGGGGTCCGTATGTAAAGGAGGAAGGGGGATAAGTCTGAGGAGGAAGTGTCTGTCCGGGATAAGGGGGGAGCGTGTGGGGCTGTGTGTCCGAGGGAAGGGATGCGCGCTAACACTGGGGGCGGGTGGCGGGGCCCGAGAGGACGGCGCTGAGCAGGGAGGGGCGGGCGATGTGTGTGGTGAGCCGGCGGGGGCTGTGACGTGCGAGGGGGGAGCTGTCAGGTCTGTGGGAGGGGATGGCTGTGAGCCTGTCAGTGTGGGCCGAGGGCCTCCCCGCCCCGCCGCACTGTGCCTGCGCGGTGGGCTTGCGCTGGGGTATTTACGGTAAGGTGGACGCGGCCGTGGCAGCTCCGTGTCAGGTGATCTGAGCCGAGGAGCCGCCTGGAGTCGGAGAGGAAAATGCAAGATGGCCCGACGGGGCCGTGAGGGGCTCCCCGCCGCCCCCTCCCCGCCCGGGCCCCGGCCGCGCAGGGCCAGCGGCGAGCGCTGAGGCCAGCCCGGCCGCGCTAGCGCCCGTCCCCGGGAGGGGCACCGAGCCATGGGGCTCTGCTACAGTCTGCGCCCGCGGCTCTTCGGGGACCCCGGCGGGGGCGGCTCCATCTCCAGCGCCGCCTCGGAGCCCGAGCCGCCCGCCGAGCCCGCGGGCCCCCCGCCGCAGCCGCTCGGGGCCCCGCGGGGAGGCGGCTGCTGCGGGCAGCCGGGGGCCCGGGGCTCGCTCCACCCGGCCGACAAGCTCGGGGGAGAGGCGGACGGGCCGCCGCCGCTGCTGCTGCAGAACGGAGGCGGCAACGGGGCGGCCCCGGAGCGGCCGCCGCTGCCCAAGCCCGGCGGCGGCAAACAGCCCCGGCAGCCGCCTCCGCCGGCCGCGCTGCAGCGCCCCTGGGAGAAGCTGCGCCTGGAGGAGCGGGAGGCGGAGAAGGAGGCGAGGAAAGTCAGCAAGAGCATCGACCGGGCGCTGAAGGAGCAGAAGCGGGAGTACAAGCAAACGCACCGGCTGCTGCTGCTGGGTACGTGTCCGAGGGGGAGCCGGGCCGCCCCCCGCGCTGCCCCCCGCCGGCAGGTGCCCAGCCGGCCCTTCTGGCGTCCCCCGTAGTCCCTCCTTTGTCTCGTCCTTCCTCTCCCCCTTTCTTCTCCTCTTCACAGCTCTGCTTCCCCCTGTTTCCCTCCTTCCTCCCCCCCCCCCCCGTTGCTGGCCCTCTTTCCTCCCTCACCCCCCCCCCCCGGTTTCCACCTTTTCTTCTTCTTCCCCTTGCCCCCCCCCCCCCCTCCTCCTCCGGGATCTGGACATGGTTTTGCAATGGAGAATGTGATTTGTAACTAGCCCTGTAAAAGGCGAGCTGCTCCACCCAGGCAGCAAAGCAGAAGTGGAGACGGGAAGGAGCAGGCTTCAATTTCAGCTGGGAGGCGGAGGTGTGCGTGGTATGCGGGGTGTGTGTCTGTGTGTTGTCTAGCCGAAAAGTCAACGGCGCTTGTGCTGGCATCTCAGGAATTCGAAAATCGGATGCAAGGAAGATGAAAATGTCTTTGAATAAAGCATGTGAGCTGTCAAAGAGCCTCCTCTTTGCTACTGTGTGGAACCACCGATGGTTTTATAGGAAGTGTAGTACAGGTTTGTAGCTCATAATGTGCTGACTGCTGAAATGTTGGAAAATAATGGACTGGTTATTTTAGGGAAGGACTAGGGCATAGACTTGTTCCAAGGATAGTGGTTCAACTACCTATTTTCAAGGGGGAGGGAGGGAGAACTCGCAAAACAAAAAAATACAACCCTGCAAGGTGACTTGTATTTTCGAAATACTGTGTACTGCTTGCCATTTACTCTTTACAGATATTAGTTAATAGTCTTCTCTAGGGGATTAATCTAAGCTAATACCCCTGTGGTTTTTATACTGTAAGTGTATCTAATACAATCTAATTTCCTGCAGGAAATTGAATAGTCAGACTGCAGGGTTTGTTTGGTGTGTGTGTGTGTGTGTGTGTTTGTTTGTTTGCTTTTTTAAAATGATCTAAGGAAAGGGATTTGAGTGCTGCCTGAACATGACCTCTAGTTTCTGTTAGTATTGAAATACAGTGGGGGTTTTTTGTGTTTCTTTTTTTTTAAATTATTTTTGGTGCAGATGTGTGTTGGCTTGAATCTCTACATGCATTGCAGAGTGGATAGGTATATTTATTTATACAGCTGTACTTTTAACTGATTCCTTCATTTGACTTTAGGGGGTGGGCGGAACAAAGCAATGTAATATGGCAGTCTCCAAGATATTTCTTTATGTTAAGGTGTAGTTCATGTTTGCCAGAACAGCACCACTCAAATTCTAAAAATAAACTACAGACTTGGTTATTGTCTGGAAGTTTGTTATATATATAGCACAGATGGCAATTATGGGGGGGGGGGGAATTCCTACTGTTTGGAATACAATACTCTGTATAAAAATAAGTGGCCTTTATGACACACTTTACCCATTCAACTTCAGTGCTTCAGCTTTAAATTTTTATTTTAAGATTGATTTTTTTTTTCTGATCCATAAAACAGTGTGGTTGAAGCCAATGTGAACAGAAGAAACAATTATCACTGAACAGTGGCCTTCTAAAGAACTATTGTTTGAACAAAAGATTGCTGGCGAATAAGTGGAGTGAGTGTGTGGCCTGTAATGTGGCGGCAATAAAATAGTAAAACAGAGAAATACAAAGCTCTTTAAGAAGAGTACAATTTTTTTTATCTTCCACCGACTAAGATACTATCTATACTAAAAATATTCGCTCAGTACTTCAAAAACCTCAATCTTAATTGCAGTCTGATCTGAAGCTCTTCCTGTTCTCAAATTAGGGAAGGGGGGATGGGGTGTTGCTGACCGGCCCCAAACCAGCAAAGATTTAAGCATGTGTTTAACTTTAAGCACTATGATGCCCTACTGTAGTCAAGGGGACTACTTGCCGCATGTAAAGTTTAGCATGTACGCAGGTCTTTTAGGATCTGGGCCTAAAAATTGGCATTATCTCATCCCTCATTTGGGACAGGTAAAGCTATCACTACTCAGGTTCTGCAACAAACAATAAGTGAGCACAGCTTATATGTCTACATTAATAACTGAAAAAAATCACCTTTCTAAAGTCTGTTTATCAAAGAAACAAAACCAGCAAAACACTTTTCCCCTCTTCTTTGCAGTTCATTTTTTCAGATATATAAAGTAAATTGTTCAAGCTCTGTCTGATACATTGTAACTTCTTTCCTTGTATATTGTTGTGTGGATAGAAAATCCTTTTTTTATAAAAGGACACTATCAACTTGAAATGTGGTCTACTTTAAAATAACTATATATTTTCCCTGCCCCTAAAGTCCCCTCACCAAGCTACTTGCTTTTACATTCAGATTTTCCTGTTTAAAAAAAAATTTTTTTTTCTTTCTCCTGCTGTGTGAAACTTAAAAAGGAAATGGCCTATAAAAGAGACACCCTGACAGTGACTAGTCACAGCTATGTCAGAGACACACAGGAAAAACAAAATAGAGAAATACATTCCCCTATTCTTTCATTCATAGTAATTATGTATTGTTTGAAGAAAAATCTGAATATTGTTTTAAATCCCTTGTAGATAATAAAGATTTTTTTCTTGAATATTCTGAACAAATGCACTAGGTATCTCATTTTAACATTAATTCCTGAGTCCTTTAATGAGGTCCACACCCAGGTACCTCCTTCTAAATGCAAGGGGATCACAGGGCTGGAACCAGCTGCAAGGTCAAGGTTTAAAATAATTGCTTTTTAAGGGTTTTTTTTTTTTAATTCAAAAATGGAAAAAAGATGTGAACTAAGTCACTTGCCAAACTGAACTTTGTTTTATATAGCTCCTCACATATTCAAAAATAATAAATGTTTATGTACATTTTGCACTAGAGACACGTGGCCCTATTTTATGCAATAATTTCTTCTGTGTTAAGGATTAATTGAAACCAGTGAGACTTCTGCCATTGGATATGTAAATAATGATTGCTGAAAGTCTTAGGGAAAAAAAAAGTAAACCTACACAGTTAATTGCAGATCTTGCATGTGTTGGTGTGTTGTGGTTTTTTTTCTTTACAGTTTTTGAGCCTTTCCGCGGATAAACTAATCAGCATTTTTAATGGTTTAAACTGTAATGTGTAATTCTGAAACTCTGTTGGGATTGTGGGGTAGGATCATCTGGGCATATCTCTTCAAATTAATGTGCTGCCATTGTGGAGGGCTCATGTATTGGTGCACCTCTGTTTCCCCTTGTTCTTTGCCTGTGACACATAATAAATAGCTTGTCTCCTGAAGTTTATAATACTTTGATCTAATTCTGATTGCTGGGCTTACTGCAGGGATGGCTGTGCAAGGTTTAGTGGCCTGTAATATACCTGAGGTCAGATTTGATTATCCGGTGATCCATTCTGCCCTTAAACTTTGACTCTCTGAAGATGTCTTGTGTCAGAAATTTTATACATCATGTGATGTCAATTTTATTTTAAACTGAGCATGCTATGACAGGTAACTGAATAAAGTAACTTTAAATTTGATTCATATTTGCATTTTATTGAGTTATTTAGTCACAGAATCTCTTTTGCTCCCCATTTCTACTTAATTAATGGAGAATTGAAGGCTGTGAGTTCTCACCCACATCATTGTTCTAAGGGGTTATTGACACAAAGTTGCACTAAAATAACCATTGTAATTGCACTTCTTGTTTTTTTGCTAAAGTGGATTGATCTACATTACAGATTATTTTATTTTTTTTAAATCAAGCTGGAAATGTTGATTTAAATAACTGCTTTTAATCTTGTTTTGCATTTGTACTTTCTACTTGCTTTTCTAAAGTAAGTTCATTCTGTTTGGTTGGCATAATGATTATTACATGCTGATTTACAGCCAAATATAGGCTTTACAATAAAGATGGTGGTACTTTTTACTTTCCAGGATAATACATTACATGTATATACTTATTAAAACAATTATATATATTAACTTTTTTAGAAAATGCATCATTCATCATTTATTTACTAGTTAATGATCTTTATGGGTGTTTGAATTTCAATTTCCATTCAATTAAAAATGTACAAAAGCAGCATTTTAACGTTAGATTCTTTTTTAGTTTAAAATGACCATAAATGTGCTGGATACACAAGAAAACAAAGATGATGAAAACATATTTTGTGTTTAAAACTTATTAAGCAATAGTATTGACCTAGGTATTGAATTGATTGTTTCTGGACACCATGGGCCAGGTTTTCAAAGGTATTTAGGTGCCCAAAGATACAGATAAATGCCTTGTGGGATTTTCAGAAATGCTTAAATAAGTTAGTTGCCTAACTCTCAGTGAAACCAGAGTTGAGAGGCATCCAATCTGTATTTTTGGTATCTAAATACCTTTTAAAATCTCAGACTCGTAGGTAGATGCAAATCTCTGGACATCTGCTTTATATCCATGGGTATCTACGGATGATGTTTGCAGATCAGATGCGGATACAATTTTTGCATCCACTGAGGGCTCTATTCAGACTTGAGGGCCGCAAGGGACCATCCTGAACATCTAGTCTGACCTCCTGCACATTGCAGATGACAAAACCTCAACCACCCATAACCTCTAGTTAAGTTACTGAAGTCCTCAAATCTTTATTTAAAGACTTCAGGTTACAGAGACCTACCACTTTGGCCTGGTCTAAACTACAAAATTAGGTTGGTACAACTATGTCGCTCAAGGGTGTGGGGGAAAAAATGCATGTGCCTGAGCGACCCAGTTAAGCCAACTTAGCCCCCAGTGTAGATGGTGCTAGGTTGACAGGCGAATTCTCTTGGTGACCTACCTACTGTCTCAGGAAATCGATTATTTACACTGATGGGGGATAGGGTTGCCAGTTTTGGTTGGGTGTATTTCTGGAGGCTTCATCACATGACATAATCTTTAATGTTAGCTAAACTGAAACCGAGTAATTAAGGAAAAAGCTTTTCTGCACAAGAGAAATGGAAAGCACTTACATTTTGGAAAAAAAATTGTAAATACCAGTATTGACTCAGCTGTAAAGACTGAAAATAATATATTTAATGCCGTACCTGACATTGTGATTTCTTTATGAAGCTTGAGTTAACCTCAGAAGTTAGATATTTCCCCTTGATTCTATACATAATTTTAAAAAGCACTTTTTAACTCATTAAAATTTGGATGGGGGTTACAGATGCAGCATTTTTAAATTAAATGATTAAAATAAGTTGGATCTTTTTTTGTCATAATTTCAAATTAAATTTAAACCTTTTTCTTTTAAAAGAGAAAACATGAAAGTAAATATTTTTTTTAATTGAAAAAAGATCTTTTTTTAAAATCTGTAATTGTCCACCCTCTTCTTCAGTGCAAATATAGGTGTGGACTCATTGTTAAGCCAGAAATTGACCCCTCCTAGTACATGCCTGCTTAAAAACCTCTCGGACTGTATTGTGCTTGTAATAAACTTCTGTACTACTAGAAAGTGGTAGCATGTGCTGTAACTGGATTAATTGGAGAATCCTAGCCGATGTTCTGTGGAATATTAAGCTCATATTCTTGTTGGTAGAGCACTGCATGTTGTGTTACTAGACCAATTATATTATTGTTTTGTGCTGATAGATTCAGGACCCATTGTATGTAGGCAATTATTATATAGACCTGAATGTACAACTTTTAGGAACAGAATTTCCTGCGTTAAAGGTCTATTATGTATTTTACCATCATATTAAAGCAAATGGCTCTTAAAACAACCAAATCTTTCATGTCATTCTGACATCTTACCAAATGCTACGTGCTAAACAAACATGGGAGAAGTTGTGGTGGTCCTTGTCTTAGAGCTTACAACCTGGCTGGAAGACTCACATTAAGGATTTAATTTAAAAAACCCAATAAGCAGTGTGTTCAGGGTATTGCTTTTGTATTAGGGTGACCAGATGTCCTGAGTTTATAGGGACAGTCCTGATTTTGGGGTCTTTTTCTTTGATAGGCCTCTACCCCCCACCCCGTCCCGATTTCACACTTGCTGTCTGGTCACCCTAGTTTGTATAGCTTTCAGTTGCTAAGACTGTAAAGTGGGTTTAAAATATTTCAGGTGGTGTAAGCATTATGTAAATTTAATTTACATCTCAAACAAGTTCTAGAAGAATGATGCAGAAGAGTGCTATATTTTTTAAGATAAGTTTTAAAACTCTTCCTCTGTCTAATAGAGGTCCTCATGTGGTATTTCAATCATGCATATATTTTTCCTTCTATATGTGTCCAAATACTGCATAGTGCCTTTTTCATTCTAGCATCAGAATTCATAAATGAAACTGCCCCACATTTTTGAGGGGGCTTTACAGAAACTTATCCTATAACTTCTAGACTTAAATTGATACAAAAGATAAGTGAAGTGAGCTTTCAGGGCAATTCTCTGGTGAAAAGCTCAGCACCTGGGCCAGCTTGTGGGAAAGAGGTAGTGCCAATTTTTTTTATTATTTAGTTCCTTCTTATCAGGCTCTAATGATTAGGTGCTGATAAACTTGGTGCATCATGTGGGTGGTGCAAGGAAGGAATACTTTTTCGTTTCCTCTTCCCTAAATCTCAGAACCTCCTGACTGCAGTGGATAGCATATCGTTTCTTAGTCTTTCTTTCAACCTTACTTTATATGCCTGTGAATATTCCATTTGTTTGCCTCTGCTCCTGATCATTTCTTTCCCAAGTAGCAGAGTGACATTGAAATGATTCTTTTCAGCAGCTCTTCTGTCCCTAGGTTCTGAGTAGCCGCAATGAGACTCGCCAGTTTTGCTAACTTCCTTCTATTGATGCTGAAGTCCTGAGCAGAGGCACTTGAGCTGTCTGTAGTCAGCTGAAGTTAGCATTGCATTATTTAACAATTAGAAAGCATGATTTCCACCTAAAAAGAAATACGTATTCTTTAAAAGGAAGCAAACCACTGATGATAGTGTCACTTTACACTGGATGAATGCATTTTTCATGCTCTACACATGTTGACTCCATTTTAAACGTGAGTAAACTGAGACACAGAACAGATGCTTTTTAACCAAGATCACACCGAAGGTGGTGACCGGGTCAGTACTAGAATTCTAAGATCCAGTTCCCTTCTCTAACCATATACTGTTCTATATCAAGGAGAGAATGTAGTTCATTACAAATCTTTTAAATCAACAATAATCGCTCTTTGCATTGTGTAATAATCCTTCTTTGCAGTAAATAGAATTTTCAGCTTTGAATTGCTTTTTTGTTAATGCTATAAATCATTTGATAGAACACGAATAGCAGGCAATATGTCTTTAATTCCACAGACAGAAGGTCTCTGGCAGTCGTAAGCTTGTTTTCTGTCTCATGACCTGTAATTGTTTGTTTGCAGCATTCTGAGATTGAACATTTTACCTTAGTGCCAAAAGTAAATTGTTAGAACAAAAATTATTTTTAAGACAATAAGAGGTTTAGCCTTCATATTAATAAAAACAAACAATCAAAACAAAAAAACCAACAAAAATTCCACCCTAAATAACCCACAGGGTGGGGGAAGGAAAGTAGGAAGTTGAAGCTAAATTCAGTTCTGGTGTAAATCCACTTATTTCCCTCAGTTGCTCTAAATCAGGAATGTCTCAAATAATTGCTCTACAACAGCCAATCTAATAATATTTACCATCTGCCATACCTTATACTTTGATATATTTTTCTCAGTTGAAAACAAGGCAGTGAAGGGTGAAATCTATAAGAATATCACTGCAAAGCAAGTTGATCAGCAGTGATTAATATTCTTTTAATATTGCAGGTGTATATGTTAATCCTTTTTATGATTCTGCACATAAGACTGTAAACTTACAAGGTCAGGGATTTAAGATACTTTACTTTTTTTCTTCATAAACTGCATTCAGCAGATTGTCTAAGCAGAAAATGTTATATATGAGGCTTCAAAGAGTAAGATCAGAACTGGTAGGCAATATTCAATACATTCTGTATTTCTGTTCTCAGCATTTTTTGTGTATGCCTGTTGATGGTTTGCACCCAAAGACTAATCATTACAAAGACAAGGCCCCATCTTGGAATGTAATAAGATCAAGGCAAGACATTAGGTAATATCTTCCAGTGTAAATGTTTGATTAGTCATTTTGAGGTGTAGTTAAAGTAGTTGATCAACATAAATGATTTTAAATTCACCAAAAATTCCAGTTATGGCCAGAGCACTCTAAATAACCTGTCTTTAACCAGGTAAGAAAAAAACAAAATTAATGTTTTATAGATGGGAATAGTGAAGTTGGTTTATCCATAATGTTTAAATACATAAAGTAAACAAATTGGGGAAAAATAGGGAGTATTTTGGTAACTTTTCAATTCTAGTTATATTGAGTGTTTGAAATTTTATAGCAGATAAACAAACCTTTCAAACAAATGTTTGGGGAGGGTTAAGTTGATAGTCTCTCTAAGAAGGAAACAGCTCTTCTGATAAACAAATTCAAGATCATTGTCTAACTGGCCTCTTAAAACTGAGGAAGGAAAACATTCCATTCATGGTATGGTTTAGTACACATGGTGGAGATAAGCAACAAGCTTGAGAATATTTGCAGTTGCAACAAATCAGAACACGATTCTCTGTGCATAGTGTTTCTATTGTAACCTTCAAAGGGAAAATCTTTGGTGATATACTCCATATCTCATTTCTGACACATTTTGATAGGATAATAAGGTTTTTCCAGTAGGAAGAATGTAATCTGTAATATATTGCAGAAAGCATAGACGATAGATTCTTGTCCTTTTGGAGCAAATATAGCTTAATACAGAACAATTTACTCCCCCCTCCCCCCCTTAAAAGGTGGGGTGAATTATGCACAAGATGTTAAAACAGCTCTGCTGCAACATAACCCTTCCAGTTATGGAGACCCAGTCTTTCTGTGACCTTAGAAGTGAGTTTAGAATATGCTTCAGTGAATTTGGAGTTAAAATGCAGTAGCTTTACAATGTAGATTTTTTTTTTTTCTTAAGAAATGTCAGTGAATATCAGATGTGTGGCATTAAGATACTTGCCCTGTAAAATAGATTTTTGCAACAGGCGTGCTGACTGACGACTTCAAAAGTGTTCTAGAACAGTAGTTCTCAAACGTTTGTTCTGGTGACCCCTTTCTCACAGCAAGCCTCTGAGTGCGACTTTGCTCCCCCCCCCCCACTTATAAATTAAAAACACTTTTAAATATATTTAGCACCATTATAAATGCTGGGTGAAAACCAGGCTTTGGGGTGAAGGATGACCACTCGCAACCCCTCATGTAATAACCTGATGACCCCTTGTGGGGTCTTGACCCCCAGTTTGAGAACCCTTGTTCTAGAATATCACACTCCTACATGTCAGAGGCTTCAAGCTTCAAAAATCTACTACACACAATCAGTGATGAGTGAAGTTGATTTTTTTTTTTCTTCAAATGTTTGACATTTGTGCTACAAAATGCAGGCATATGCTGTTGTAAATGTCTGACTGGAAACCTCAAACCTGCTATGGACTTTTTTAAAATGAGACACTTGGCTATTACTGTTGTTTACATCCTTGTGATGTGCTTGGAATTACACAAGACAAATGTCAGGGTGTTTTTTTTTTTTTGTCTTCATTATTCTCCTGCACCCTCAGTGTCCATTTCAATCTTGTGCTGGTCCGTTCAGGCTTCTGAGTGTCATGTTGATTGATCTGGCTGCTTTCTCTATTATTCAGTGTAATCTTTCTGTAGTTTGCCCTCTTTCTTTTCTGGTGGTGTCCATATTAACTTGTTATAGAATTCATGTTGCATCCTTGTTGTGGCTGGATCTTTTAGTTGTGCACTGTCGATGGACTGTCTTCTTTTAACCTTCTTCATCCTCTTTAACTTCATCTTCAATTTAGTAAGGGTTATGGTCACTGCCCACATCTGCTCCAGGAATGGAGATGGTAGACATAAAGGTGGCGTAGCAATCCTGATGTCAGATGAGACAGAGCGAGTGCACTGACTGAGTGGGAATCAGTCAAAGAAAGATTCATCAGAGCTCATTTTCAGACTAGATTTTTTTTTTTCAAACTCTATGCTATGCACCAACAAAAAGCCAGATAAGGAAAAAGATGTGCTTTATGGTTTATTCTAGGATATGTCAGCCAAAGTCCCAAAATATATCCTAGTGAATGAATGATTATTTTTTAACTTAAAGGTTGGAAGTAACAATGATGGGTTAACAAAGTCCTGTGGCACCTTAAAGACTAACTATAAAGTTTTGAAGCATGAGCTTTCGTGGGCTAATACCCACTTCGTCGGATGCAGGCAGTAGAAGTGTTCACAAACAGGCAGTTATAGAAAAGTAGGTAAGAGCCAGGTGGGAGGTGAAAAGGTTAGTCCAATTAAGCTGAGCCAGCTTGTTATCTCCGATCAGGGAGTGTGGATTATTCGTCTAGCATTTGAATGGGGTGTGTGAACATGGAGAGACGAGAAACAATGTCTGTAATGAGCCAACCATTGTAGATCTCAGTTCAATCCCAAAGAGTGTGTGCTGACTTTGCAAATGAATTGAAGCTCTGCAGTCTCTCTTTGCAGTCTGGATCTGAAGTTCCCTTTCTGCAGAATGGTGACTTTTAAATCTGTAATAGTGTGTCCAGGCAGGTTGAAGTGTTCCCCTACAGGTTTTTGTATATTGCCATTCCTAATATCTGATTTGTGTGCATTTATCCTTTTTCGTAGGGACTGTCCAGTTTGGCCGATGTACATAGCAGAGGGACACTGGTGGCATATAATGGCATATATGACATTGGTTGATGTACAGGTGAATGAGCCAGTGATGGTATGGTTGATCTGGTTAGGTCCTGTGATGGTGTTGCTGGTGTAGATATGTGGGCAGAGTTGGCATTGAGGTTTGTTGCATGGATTGGTTCCTGAGTTGGAGTTATTGTGGTGCAGTGTGCTGTTGCTGTTGAGAATTTGTTTAAGGTTGGCAGGTTGTCTGTGTGCCAGGACTGGCCTTCCTCCCAAGGCTTTTGAAAGTGAGGGATTATTGTCCAGGATGGGTTGTAGGTCACTGATGATGCGTTGCAAAGGTTTTAACTGAGGACTGTAGGTGATGGCCAGTGGTGTTCTGTTGTTTTCTTTCTTGGGCTTGTCTTGTAGCAGCAGGCTTCTGGGTACACGTCTGGCTCTGTTGATCTGTGTCCTTATTTCCTTGTGTGGGTATTGTAGTTTTGAGAAAGCCTGGTGAAGATCTCGTAGGTGTTGGTCTCTGTCTGAGGGGTTACTGAGGCAGAGGATTGGACATGAACTAAAACTGTAAACGATTAGTAGAAATCTGCAGTTTGAACAACCTAGTGATGAGGTGGAACAGTATTTCCTCAAAGAAATCCATAAAGTGATGGTACTACAAAAAACAGTTTCCCTTCCCTAAAGAATTTACAATCTAAAAGACCTCATAGAGAAGACAAGATGCACTGAGAATATATAGACAGAGGAATACTTGTTTGTTAATACACATTTTGTAAATCTGAAACTTTTGGGCATCTCAGAATATAATGAATTTAGTACAGGTACATTGGAAAATGGAAATTTCACATCTTTGTAGAAGTGTCTTATTGCTGATGTATTCAGTCAGCAAACTGAATGGCAAAAGTACTTGGATATAAAATGTGTGCAATATTCATGCTCATGAGCTGTGGCTGTCACATTGTGAGATACTATTATGTTAATATTATAAAGTCATGTACTGTTTCATTTTATGCTATGAGGTCAGTCTAATGCACTAACTCTAAAAGAAAATTTGTGCCAAACTATTGGTTTTAGCAGATACTCTTATCTGCTAAAATCTGGAAATTTTCAGTGATTTATGCAGAGCTTATTAGATTAGATCCAGTGAAATGTGGGAATTACTTTTTTAAGAATGGCAGATTTATTTTTTTTTAAGAATTTCAATGGATAATATGGACTTATTTGTAAACACTTTTTTTAAAAAAAAATTTTTAATTTCCTCAGTAGCCCAAAATCATAGGTTTTAATCACTTATTGTATTAGTTTTAATCTTTACAGTTTTAGGAAATTAAGTTGGGTTCAGACAATAATTTATGCAATAACACTAGATAGTGAGAATCAAAAGTTAAAGCTTTATTTTTGTAAAAAGCCTAAAGAAGTCTAAATCACAGAATTTTGCCCACTCCCACAGCTGGAAGGTTGGGGGAGAGAATCTTGGGCCCTTTTTTTCCCCAGGAGTATCAGAATGCATTATTATTATTATTCTCCTAGAGGCAGGAGATGATTCCAGATTTTGAAAGCTCTTTAAATTTGAGTTTACATCCTTATTGTAGTACAAACTGCTGAGCTGCCCAAGTTGGTCTTCGGAGAAACGCATGCAATGTTTGTCTTAAACTTTTCTGGACAGACTGATCTTTACCCGGATGCTGAAATTAATGTCACTGCAAGTGGTTGTAATGGCACACTGGATGTGAGAAGCAATGAATGAGTTTCCCGTCTTCAAGTGTTGTTACACTGGCATCGCATGGTGCTTCCTGTATCATGTATGAATTAAAATTGTGCGTGAACTCTTCTTGCAAGGGAAAATACACAATATATTGTCATAGTTGCTAAAATTGTGACATCTGAGCCTTGACAAATGATTCAAACACTTTACAGTTAACAAAAAGAGATCCTGATCCAGAGTCTGTCGGGTACATGGCAGAATAGGACTTCCTTCAGTTTTCTTTGAAATCGTGACATGAGAAAATGCATTACAGATTAAAGGAATTGCCTTTGGAGCTTGTTAACTAGAGTTTCACGTGGTTTTTTGGCATTATTGATGGCAAAAACAACTTGTAAATTTCAGTTAAGCAGCATATCACTGTGGCATAGCATGTTGCATTTATTTTCATTTGCAAACTAACCCTATGGATTTTCCCAAAAATACACAAAAGATAACTTTCAATACAGTTATTGCTTATTTCTATTGTCCTTGATTATCTCATGTAGTTGCAGTGTCTTCTTTGAGGTGACTGCGTCTTCTTTCATTAGAGAGTCTGGCGCGCACTCTCAATGCTCATGAATGAATTCTGCTGTCTTGATCCAGGAAAACTTAACTGATGGAAAAACATGAGGAGGCACATGTAGGCTCACATCGTTGGTCTCACAGACTTTAAAAATGTTCACATTTGCCTGCTGGCATGTATTGTTGGAAAATGTCCCACAAATGTGAAGAGCACATCAGTTCTGATTGTATGGTCAATGGATTCCCAGAAGATGTGGCAATTTCCTAGAAAGGACCCTTTCTCTTGGTGATCCTGGTTCAGGTGCATGGCCAGCTTCACCAGGAAGGTATCCTGGTCCTGCAAGAAGATGAGCCCTCTGCTGTAGGGGAGGCCACTCTGCTGCTGAATGACTCCTACCTAAGGATGGCCCATGCACTCTGAGCTTTTTTTCAAAGATGCACTGAACAGTTACTAATTCTGTACCAATTGACACTGAGATCTCTTAACCCAGATATTCATGTATTCTTAAGTAGGACATAAACCCTTAAAAATATATATATCCTGTTTATTCCTTGTATCCACTGATTCTTCATTACAGGATTGCCCTTTTCCACTGAGGGACGGAGGTAGGGATGGGATTTGAAAAAGTTCTCATAAATGGGAAACATCACTAAGGACTGCAGAAAAACACACATGGCCATTGAAAGCTTAAGTACTAATTCTTATTTTGAGAAGCAAGTGTTAATTTCTCCTTGGTATAGTTCTTGCTTTCTATGTTTAGCTTTTGACTGTGGGGAAAACAGTGTTCTGTTTACATTCAGTGAATTTAGCATTCCTGAAAAGTGGTAGTGTGGTAGGTCTAGAAACTGTAGACTGTTGTTTGTGTAATGCATACAGTTGAGGCAGTTCAAGCTCACTAATTGCCTCATCTTTGATACAGGCTTTGTCTTCATTAGGGGAAAAAAAGGTGTGTTCTTAATGCAAGCTAGCTACCTCTAGCTAGCTAGGATCCATGTAGAATCCTAGTGAAGACAGGGCAGGTTGTCCTTCTGCCTTCTCTTCACTAGGATTGTACATCAAGTTAGATAACTTCTGTGTTAAGAATACAGTTCCCCCCCTCCCCCCTAGTGAAGTCACAGCTAGAGAGGGGTCTTCTGAGGGAGAGCTCAGTGGCTTGAGCATTGGCTTGCTAAACCCAGGGTTGTGAGTTCAATTCTTGAGGGGGTCACTTAGGGATATGGGGAAAAAATAGGGATTGGTCCTGCTTTGAGCAGGGGGTTGGACTAGATGATCTCCTGAGGTCCCTTCCAACTCTGAGATTTTGAGGATTCTAGGATTTTGATGGTAGGAAGGTAGTCAGGTTTCATGTAAATCAGTCTTCACATTCTCTGCTCAGATGGTGTCAAAGGATGATGATAATTTTTGTAAATCTTGAGCACCTGTCAATTGCCAGAATTAACTCCTTTCCTACCAACCAGTGAACAGCCCTCAAATGTTAGACCACATTTCCATACAGAATTTTGCCGGTTGTATAAGTATTAGGGCACTGTGCCATCTTGATGTGGATATGTCCAGAATGACGTGGGGTATAAGAGTAATCTGAATTTAATTATGGGTAGGGGAAAACATAGATTTAGGTGATATCCTGCATGAATGGGTCGTAAAAAATTATGAAGCGGTTGTTACATTTTACAAATACAGTATTCGAACAACCGCTTCATAATTTTTTACAACCCATTCAGATATCTCCAGGCAACTGTAACTCTCTGTATTAATGAAATCTTTTGCCATTTTATTTCTTAGGTTTCTTTTTGTTTCTTTAAACAAACTATTTATTTTTGTTGGTAGGCATTAATGGCGATTTAGGCAGTTGTAGTTCTTGCCTAGATTTGCAGTTGGTGTTGTGTTGTGGCTGGGTAATAATGAGCAGGCCTAACTTTTATATAGTACTTTTCAGTAGTAGATTTAAAAAAACTTTACATTCTATCCCTATTTTACAGATAAGAAACTGAGGTAGATTGAGATTAAGTGATTTGTCCAAGGTCCGCTAGCAGGCCAGTTTGGCAGAGTTAGGAATAATCCCAGTTTTGTGTGTGTTTTTTGTTTTTCACTAGGCCCCATGGTTACGTGATTCCTCAGTTCTCTTGCCCCCCACATTTTGTCATAGCACAATGGGGATAAGGGCCATATTTTGAAATATTTGCAATGTGTAGCGGTTCAAAGAGCAGTTGAGAGAAATCTCCTACAAGATCTGTGTCCCAAGATCTTGACAACTTGTATTACGTGATGGTTACAATAACTTTAAGGGGGTGACACGGAGAGGCTTGTTTTAGATCACGAAGTGAAAAGCCTTGAACTAAATCATCCAATTTAATTAACTTTTCCAATTACTTCAGTAATTTTCTAAAGAAAAGTGCATGCAGTGGTTGATATAATCATTAAAACATGTTGATTTACAAAAATAAATCTTTGATACCTAGCAGGATGCTCTATAACTATATATACAGTAGACTCTCGATTTATCCAGGATTGGATTAACCAGGATATTAAAAAAAAAAATATATGCGCAACTCGCAGGGCTGGCTCTGGTTTTGCTACTGCCCCAAGCACACACACACAAAAACCCCACCAGGGTGCAGGGCAGCCAGTGAACCAACACCCCCTCCCCCCGGTGCAGGGTGGCTGGTAAACCAACCCTCACTCCCCATATTTCCTATGGATGGTGTTTACCCGGATTTTATTAACCAGAATTATTTTTTTCCCTATCATCCTGGATAATCGAGAGTCTACTGTACATTTATTTAAGCATTTCTATAGCTGAATATTTTCAGACTCTCTCATCATATATTTTGAGCGTGTTAGAAAATGATGATGAATGATATATTCCCTAGAGGATTAACTTTTTGCTCATGGTTTGTCAAGCTGTATTAGGATGGTAACCAAATTTAATTAAACAGATGAAACGGCATACAAAATTTATTTTTATTAAACCAAACAACCCCTTAATATAGCATGTGACCTACTGCGCAATATTTATAAAGCGTAACCTCGAAAGTTAAATGTTTTTCCCCTGATTCTTTATAGCCTAAAGCAGCCTTTTAATTCAAAATTTTTGGTAGAGGCTTTTCGATTCAATGTTTTAAGAGCATATAAGTACGTTTAGGCCTTAACATAGTTTGTATTAAATTTTGATTTCATTTTAAATGGATTTTTAAAAAGAGAGAGAACTATTTCAATCAAAAATATCTATTATTTTTTTAAATCATTGATTTTTATCCACCCTGATACACATCCATCTTCTCTCCTTTCTTCTCCACCTGCTTCTCCATCCATTTCCCACAACATGTAGTCCCACTGCCAGCACTTTCAGCTCATTCTTTCCTTCCCATCCCATTAGGCCATTGGTTAGCACTGTAGAGGCTATTAACATGTTGTAAGATGTTGATCCCTGCTGTCTCCTGCCATCTGCTATGGCAGGGATCGGCAACCTTAGCACATGGTCCCCCAGGGTAAGCACCCTTGGTGGGCCTGGCCGGTTTGTTTACCTGCCGTGTCCGCAGGTTCGGCTGATCGCAGCTCCCACTGGCTGTGGTTCTCCACTCTGGTCCAATGCGGGCTGCGGGAAGTAAATAAAACACAAGTTACCTCTGAAAACTTTGGTTTTAAATGACTTCTTCAACATGACACAATCTATGGGAGAGACCTCCCTGGCATGCCAGGTCAGTGCTTTAACTACAAAACGATCCTTTTCCTTCGTGCATCCTCCTGGTTCATTCACTGTTTTGTGTGCAGTGAATGAGGCAGAGGTCTTGTGGAACAAATAGTATGTGGTCATGTAACTGAAGACTGGCAGTATATATGCACACAAGGGGATGGAATTAAGGCAGCATGGGAAAAACAATTCTGCCACATTTAACACTTTTTATATAGAGTCCTTCTAAACGAGATATAAATCGATTAAAACTACCAGAGGTCCTTCTTATTTGGCAAATAAACTACTTTTTAAAAAAAACCAAACACACACATGATCGCAATGACTTCCCTGAGTGAGTCAGCAGTGACTGAAGTTATGACCTACAGCACAGCAACACTGGACTTAAAGCAGTAAATTTATTAGCTTATAAGAGTGTAAATTCAATATCCAGAAGCTTAGTCTACTCATGTTGGTAGTAATTTCATGGGGAAATCTATATGCACCACTGACTCAAGGACTAATTCCTTGCCAAATTTCTAGTTCCTACTCTGAAATGGGGATATCAGAACTGTTTGAAAATGCTTGGGCACTAAAATAAAACCTATATATTTTTTCCTAACCTCATCCTCAGACAGTGTTTTAAACTATCCTGCTTGAACTTCCCAGACAGACACATCAGACCTGAAAAATTTCAGCCTCACAATGGTCAAACCCTGCATTGATTGCAGAATTATTGTCCTCTTGCTTTTCTGTAGCATGCTTCACTGTAGTAAATGAGTGCCTTACAAATATTTAAGTTTAATCTTCATATAAAACCAATGGTATTATCCCTATTCTACAGAAGGGGAGCTTTAGATCTATTCAGAGAGCTACTTCAGCCCATCACTTTGACCATGGCATCCCTCCACTGGCTTCATCTTCTTTGTTGTATCAGTCTTAAGGTAGCATTCCCCTCCTCCCCCCTTTGGGGCTATCTTCACCCTGCCCATTATTTCTCATTCAATATTGAAAATTCAACTCTTACTTTTGACCAGCCTGCGATGTCAGCCTCCATCACCTGCTTATTAAACTTTTAAACAAATACTCCCATGCTTTCTCCTGTGCCGCCTCTCATGATGGGGAGGAGCATATCGTAAACATCTGCAAAACTATCTCATTATTATCCTTCTTAAAACACTTCTTTGTCGTGATGACTACAAAAAACTTCACAATGATTAGGCTGGCTGTTGGTTGAGACCATGGCCTAGCATGCTGACCAATATTATTTCATTGTTGTGCCATATGTTTGGTAGCCTACCTTCCCTGATGAAGAATTTCACAAGCCAAAGTCAAGCACAGGGTTTTCAGGGCTTCCTGATTAGCCACCAACCTGTTGCAGTCTGGGATAGCCAGATTTCTGATTGCAGTGTTTGGTCATGTATAGACTCACTCATCTGTGTGCCCTGGTACTGAAAGAATGGGGCAAGTTTTTCAGGAATTCTGAAGATTTGTTGTCATAGCCTGCAGCTGTTCCATACTTGATGCTACCCACTGTTCATTTGTTCTAGCTCTATTACAGTGAATGGTTCTGGGCAGCTTCAGATCTGGTGTACACGTTTAAACATACACCATTTGTTCCTCACTTGTATTCACACCTGTTTCTCCAAAGATGCCCTGGTCACTTTAAGTAGGTGTCTGGCTACCTGTCGATGATGTATGTTCAGCAGTGGCCTAGAAGAACTGCATCACGCCACTGAAGATGTCATCACTTGGCTAGATGACTATGCACACGCTAAATATATAAAGTTCATTGTTTTCATGTACTCCCTGTCAGTCTGTATCTCTCTAGGTCTTGTCTTATACTTAGATTGTAAGCTCTTTGGGGCAGGGACTCTTTCATTTTGTTTATACAGTGCCTAGTACAATGGCTGTTAGGTGACTGGGGCTTCTAGGTATTATGATAATCTAGATAATGTTGGTTTACAGATTCAGTACAAGCAGCGAAAAATCTATCCTCTAATAGCTGGGGTTGGGTCTATGTGAGCAAGGGAATGAAGAGGGATCCCTTTTGTTCTTGCCTTGGAGGGGAAATAGGAGAATGAGATAATGTGAGTACAACTTTACAATACCATATCCATTTATTGCGGGATAATCAATTGCATGTATTGTTAGCATTAATGCACTATATCTGTTTGCCTTATCTGCTGTATTAAAATATTTGCTTTGAAGTTCTCTTCCCCCCCCCCCCCCAAGTTATCACAACAAAGGATTGAATAGAAAAATTTAATATAGTCGGTCAGCTGCTGCAAAGAGAATTCGAATGAAACCATGAAGTCCAATGTTGCATGTATAGAAATGCACATTACCAGTTGGGTATTGTTCCCACAATATGTGCACCAAGATAACAAACACTTTATATTTATTAAAAGAAAAAAAAATGGCTTTTTGCAGGCTTGTGGTGACAGGTCAGGGACAGGAACATTACTATGAATGGTCTTAACATTATTTCAGACTGTGGTGGCATTGGAAGATGTGAACTTGCTGGAGATTTGAGTGGAAAAGAAAAGTTATTTCAGGCCTCTGATAGAAATCCCAGTGTCATGGAGCTCTTTCATCTCTTGGTACATGATCGGCAAATTAATGGGCTACAAGGATGTCCTGCCCAAATACCTCATTGAATGTTTGGAGTTCCTGCTGACTTATGCAACACTAACCAGGAGTGGACTAAAATTCAGGGCGCTAAACTAGGATGCAGCAGCACAGAACCACTGCAGATGTGCCAGTGCAGTCCCCTCCCTTTCCCTTTGTGGTAGTCAGATGCTGGATGAGTAGTACTAAGACTCTGCAAATGTTCTGTCCTTACCTTAATACCACCAGAGTTCATGCAGTGACCTTAATATCTAGGCTGCCTTTGGGAACTGTAATGCTAGAGCCAGCATGAGGAAAAAGCACTGCTATATATTTATACAAGTATGCTTCTCCCTGAGTTTGCAGTCATCGCATGTGTAAGCGGGGGAATAGTCCCACTGTTGTGGGGAACTCTCCTGGCTTCTGCACTACCCCGGTGAAATGGGCTAGCGGAAGGATCTGAGTCCTCGCTCCCACTTCCTTTACCCAGAGGCCTCCCTGACCTTGAGAACTCCCCTTCCACTCTCCTGTCTGGTGGAGTCCTCGTGACCCCAACAAGGCTGGGCCCCGGATTCCTGGGGGGCTCAACCCCAAACCGTGCTGTGGATACCTAGGTCAGAGGCTAGGGCGTCCCCACTCCGGGGTGCTCCCTCTGCACTGGGCACTTCCCTGGCCCACTGATCATTACATAAAACTTAAAGCAAATGCAAATTATTTAATGAGCAATTTATATTAAAATGTATAAGGAAAAACTAGAAAGATCAGAGAAAACACATCATGCTGCTCGGTGGTAGCAGGGTACATCAAAACCAGTGTCTCTGCAATGTCAGGCAGTTCACAGTCTATTCCTGGTAGGTCCCAAGTCGTCGTCTCAGCTGTGCTGCAGGGATGCTGTGACTTGGACACTTCCTCTGGTGGTGGCCACATGCTCTCAGGCTTTGGACTGCTCCAGCCACAGTTCCATTGCTCTGTCTCAGCTCCACTCTGCCTCAGCACGGAGGCCTCCAGCCCCCTGGACTGCTGTCTGGCCCCTCTGGCTCTGGTTATTACAGCTCTGCTCTGCAAGCAGCTCCTGTGTCTCTGCCTCCAGCACTGACCTGCTTTGTGGGCTGCTTCCCTGGCCTCTCTGCCTCTAGTTCCTGCAGCTGCTTCCAGGGCAAGTCTGCTCTCTTTGGGCTGTGCTCTAGTTTTGGGGCTGCAGCTCTGCTCCCAGCACAGGGTCTGGCTCTCTGAGCTGCTGCTCTGGCCCTCTGGACATCTGGCCCAGCTCTGGCCCTTGCTTTCTCCTTCGCTCCGCCCCACTCTGTCTGGCCCAGGCAAATTCCAGCTCACACAGAGGATGGGACTCACCCTGCCCTCCTGACTCCTTGATTAGTCTGCCCGCCCTGTCAATCAGGCTGACCTGGAGTGCTGGCCCATTGCCCCTGGGGATTATCAGTCTCAGGGTCCTGATTGCCCATTGACCCTCCCTTATAGGTCCTGGGAGCTAATAAAACACCCCACTGAGTGTTAGTAAGGGGATAACAGTTCCCTTATGCATGGCTTGTACTAATAATCACTGGCTGCTCTGCATCAGCAATGTGTACCGCAATAAATCAAATTTAAACTTTTTTCTTCCTGCTTGGAATCCATCTTGGATTGTATGTGGTTGGGTTGGAAGGTGGAAGAGGGAAGATGGAGGTACATCTTCCCTCAACTGAAGTTAAAATAATTCAATGTATAAAAAGCCCACCCTCTAGCATGCAACATTCTCCATTACAGTAATTGTCATAAGTAAGCAAAACTGCCCCTTGTGTTGTAATATTCCCCAGTAACAAAAATGTCAGCTTGCATCTTAACCAGTGAAGGTGCTGATTTCTCCACTGCTTTCTCCCTGGTCTTGTTCTCAGTCCCTTCCCCAGAGAGGCTTAGGATTCTGGCCGAAGATGAGACTGGCAGTGCCTAGGCATGGTCGGTGTCTATTCCATGTCCTCTGGGTTAGGTATCTACTCTGACAGGTCTAGGTCTTTTGCCCCTAACAGACTACAAACTCTGCCTGCAGAGTCCTCAACCCATCCAGTGTCTACACAGGCTCCGTGATTGGAGTGCTGCTTAGGACCTGGTACTGTTGTTCATAGAATGGGCATGTTCTTGAGCACCGAGTCATCACCCTGGGCATTGTGGTTCTCAGTATGCCAGTTCAGATTCTTAGGGACTTAATTTTCTTCCTCCATTGAGATCTTTTCTAGTGGATCCCTTCTTCTGCCAACTTCTTGGAGATGGTATTGATATGTGGTATACATTTCAGGTTCTGCTCACAAAATCTTGCATCCTACTGGCTTAATGCCAGAGATCCACCAGAAGCCTGATTTTAGCCTCTGACCAATTGACAGAACGCTGAGAGGATAATCTCCTGGACTCCATCTGTTCTCAACATGTTCTGTTCTCCAAGCATTAGTAACATTGCAAGTATAGCAAGCCACATGTGAATATGGGTTTCAGATGCCAAACTGGGCTATAATAAATGCAAAAAAATTCATTAACATAGAGGTAAGGTTGCTAAGTGGTATCTAATGACCTTCCAGAATGTGAAGTGAGGCTAAGGTTAAGCCTCTGCAAACCAGGAAATACAAAAGGCAGGTGCACTACAGTGTTCATGTGCTACATTTCCAAGCTGTTCTGTACCATGGGAGGGTAGAATGCTAGTGTGGGGTATTGCTCAGAAGGCAGAATTAAGATTGCATTACAGGGGAGGCATGTACTTTAACTTTGTATTTTCTGAGTTTCAGAGGCTTAAGTTTAGCCACCCTCCAAGTTTTGGAAGGCTGCTAGGCATTGGGCAACCTTAATTTGTGTTAAAGCGTTGGGGCATTTAAAAAAAAATTAATCTCCGTGGTTCCACCTGGAAGTGGGGTATCACTGAGCTCCCTGACCCACCAGCCTGGTCTCCCACTTACACTGTACTGCTGTGACAAGCTGCAAAGCTCTCTAGTCTGCACTTTCAACAGCATTCACACAGGTACGGGGGCACACCCAGCTGTAGTTACATGCAGGCTCTCTAACCTCCAGCTTCACAGCCTGGGACCCCAGAGCAGTACGGTCCTGCCTGGTCAAATCTGGCCAGTATAGGGGTTTAATACAGGGGTAGGCAAACTTTTTGGCCTGAGGGCTACATCAGGGAATAAAAATTGTATGGTGAGCCATGGATGCTCACAAAACTGGCATTTGGGTGTGGGAGGAGGTGAGGGGTCTGGGGTAGGGCTGGGGATGAGGAGTTTGGGGTGTAAGAGGCTGCTCTGGGCTGGGACCAAGGGGATCGGAGGACAGGAGAGGGATTAGGGTAGGGGGTTAGGATGTGGGAAGGGGTGCAGGCTCCAGCTGGGGATGCAGGCTCTGGGGTGGGGCTGAGGATGAGGGGTTTGGGGTGTAGAAGGGCTCTCCGGGCTGGGACCAAGAGGTTTGGAGGAGGGGGATCAGGGCAGGGATGGGGGTTGGGGTATGGGAAGGTCCTCAGGGGCACAGACTCCAAGCAGCGCTTACCTGAAGCAACAGCATGTTCCTTCTCCAGCTCCTATGCGGAGGTGCAGCCAGGCAGCCCTGTCTGCAGGCACTGCCTCTGCAGCTCCCATTGGCTGTAGTTCCCTGTCTGACCTTATGAGCTTTGTTATCCTGGCAGGGCATGCCTAGCTCATCAGGCTTCAAAAGCTGCCTCTCCTGGTGAGAGGCTATACCTGTGAGCAGTGGACATTCTGAAGGTGTCTGCTGTTTGGAGGAGTCCCACACCTCGTGTAGCAGGCAGCTGACTCAGCAGCCTGCTGAGCCAGCCCCTGCTCCCTCCTTACCCCTGCAGAAGCTACAAGCCTCTGCAAGCAGCCTGCTGAGTCAGGCTAATTGGCCAGCTGGCTGTAGCTCTGCACTGCAGAGGGCTTGATGGGCTCCACCTGGCAGCCTCCTCAGGTATATAAGCCCTGCTAGGGAGGAAGCCAGGGTGGGTTGTGGAGCTGGGAGATAGAGGTAGGAAGGAAGGAGGTAGGAAGAAAGAGTGAAGGAAAGAGAAGGTGCAGGGTGGTCAACTAGCAGAGGCAGCAAGCCTGAAGGGGCTAGTTAACCCTGAGGCCAGCCAGAGACAAAAGGCTGAGCCTCAACCTGCACTGGTCAGGAAGCTGTATATAGGTGGTGGGGTTTGTGCACTGTGTATATAGAAATAAAAGACACTGGTGAAGCCACAGAGCAGTCTCCGGCTGATATTTTGAAGAGGGCGGTCAGGGGCCCGCTTACACGTGGGGGCTTGTCCGGGACCTGACAACACCAGCGACGTGGTTGGTGGCCCGGCGATGGAGGGGACTCTGCAGTGGCTCGTGGACCAGAATAAGCAGGCACAGCAGGCCATGGAGGCCATGCACCAAACCCACCTGGCGATGCAGCAGGCCCAGGCTGAGCAGCAGAAACAAACCCAGCAGGCCCTGCAGGCCATGCAGCAGGCCCAGGCTGAACAGCAACGGACCTTGCAGGAGTTCATCAAAGAGCAGGCAAGTACCCAGGCAACCCTCCTGCAGGGGCTGATGAGTCGAGGGGCAGGAGAAGGCATCAGACCGCCGGGCTGGGGACTCTGTAAAATGAGCCCGGCGGATGACCCTGACGCCTTTCTGGGTACTTTTGAGAGGGTGGCCACAGCAACCGGGTGGGACCGGACCACCTGGGCCCTCCGCCTGGCTCCCTATCTTGTGGGCGAGGCCCAGGCAGCCTATATGGCCCTGGGGACTGTAGAGGCCCAGGACTATGATGCCGTGAGGGCAGCGATTCTGGACCGGGTAGGCCTATCGGCAGAAAAATACCGCCAGAAGCTGCGGGCGGCACGCTGGACACCGGCGGTGCGGCCCCGGGCATTCAGCCAAAGACTGAGGGACTGGGCAACCCGTTGGCTGAGGCCCGAGGCCCGGTCCAGGGAGGAGATAATGGACTCCATACTCCTAGAACAGTTTCTACAAAGCCTCCCCGAGACCGTTCGGACTTGGGTCCGGCGGCACCAGCCAGAGACTGTGGAGGCTGCGGTGCGCCGGACCGAAGAATATGTGGAGGCTGAGGGGCCCCGGGGAGAGGACCGGCCCCGAAGAGACCGGGACTTGGGGCGCAGGCCCCTGGACTCTTTCCAAACCCAGGGGAAGGAGAAAAAGACGGAATCCCGGGGGGCGCCGGAGAGAACGGCCCGGCTTTCCTGCTGGCAATGTGGGAAAGCGGGCCACATGAAACGGGACTGCCCCGTCATGGAGTGTGGCTGGGCAGATATGGTTGGGTGGACTGAGGTGTGGGGGCGGGGATGGCAAAAAGGGGTACCCACCCTGTCAGTAAGGGTGGGGGGGAAAACCCACCAGGGAGTCCTGGACACAGCCGCCCCCTGCACCCTAGTGAAACGGGCGTTGGTCCGCCCTGAATGGTTGGTCCCAGGGGCTACGATGGGCCTGGGGTGCGTGCATGGGGACAGGAAGCCCTGCAGGGTGGCCCAAGTGCCCCTGACTATCAAGGGCCGCTTCCGCTGGAAGAGGGTGGGGGTACCCGACCGGTTACCTTGCCCGGTGCTAGTTGGAAGAGACTGGGGCCCGGTGGGAGGTCTGAGGCCCCAGGGTACCCCAAGGCTGGGGGTGAGTGCTCGGGAGAGTGGCTCCCCCGAGCAGAGGGACGGGCTCACGCCCGAGACGGAAACCAAAGAGCAAAATACTCCTAGACAGCAAAGAGAAGAGTGGGTGAACCCCCGGGGGGCCTATGTGGGGGAAGTCCGGGGTGAGGACCCCGTAACTGAGGGGACAGATCCCCCTGAGGACCCCGTGGAGACAGGACCCACGGAAGAGGTCCCGAACCCAAGAAAGGGTGTAGGGGAAACTGAGGCGTGGTGTGCTCCGCCTCCGGAGCAACCCTCGCCCGATCCTGGCCATAAGCGCCAGGGTGCCAGGGAAACTAAGGCAGGGACAGTGACCCCTAAGGAGCAGGTCGTGGGGAGCCCTGGCCTTCAGGCACAGTCTGGGCAGGAGTTGGGGGCGCTGCCACAGTGTGACTGGTGCGACGACCTGAGGGCGGAGGAGAAGCTATTTGGCCAGCCAATGCCACCACAGTGCTCTGCCTGTGGGAGGGGAATGACCGGGCCCTCTGTGGTGGAGGTTAAGGACCCAGTACCTGCGAACCCCCTTGTGATATGGTGACCCAAGGGGCGGGGGAAAAGGCCCCTAACCAGCCCGATGGGGCTGGGGCTTAAGGGGGGAGGCGTGTCGCAGGCAGCTGACTCAGCAGCCTGCTGAGCCAGCCCCTGCTCCCTCCTTACCCCTGCAGAAGCTACAAGCCTCTGCAAGCAGCCTGCTGAGTCAGGCTAATTGGCCAGCTGGCTGTAGCTCTGCACTGCAGAGGGCTTGATGGGCTCCACCTGGCAGCCTCCTCAGGTATATAAGCCCTGCTAGGGAGGAAGCCAGGGTGGGTTGTGGAGCTGGGAGATAGAGGTAGGAAGGAAGGAGGTAGGAAGAAAGAGTGAAGGAAAGAGAAGGTGCAGGGTGGTCAACTAGCAGAGGCAGCAAGCCTGAAGAGGCTAGTTAACCCTGAGGCCAGCCAGAGACAAAAGGCTGAGCCTCAACCTGCACTGGTCAGGAAGCTGTATATAGGTGGTGGGGTTTGTGCACTGTGTAAATAGAAATAAAAGACACTGGTGAAGCCACAGAGCAGTCTCTGGCTGATATTTTGAAGAGGGCAGTCAGGGGCCCGCTTACACCTCCCTAAAATGCAATTCCTGCCTAGCCTTACAGTTGAGGGTAAGAAAAATTTAAGGTCAGATTGTCAATGATAAGATGCTACTTCGCCCAGTGTCTGAGTCAGCCCTGGAGACACCCCCGTACCTCTGTCTCTGGAAATATCCAGCACCCCTTCCACCTTTACGCAGGCATCCCCTAAGAAAGGGAGGTTATTGGAGGCTTCTGAGAGGACTCCCAAAAAAAGGGAGAACAGATTCTGATCTAAAGTAGTTTGCTCTGAAAACACCTGGGTCCTCTGTGAGATCTGTGGTCTCTGAAGCCTTGCAACTCCCAACTTGATATCACTGAGTTGGAGAACTCCTCTTCTGGTACTGGTGGAAACAGCCCCTGAGCTCAAGGGAGAGACATTGCTCTGACAGAAGTTCAGTACCCTTTACCAGGGGCAAGGAAAGCAAGCATAAGCACCCCAGTCTGGTACTGTCAGGCTCAGTCCCACCATCATCCTTACCCATTTGGCATCATTGGTACTGAGCAAGTGATGGCACTAGACTCCATTGGCACCTACATTGGTATGCTTCTGACATCGATACCATTATCTGCTGCAGCTACTGCATCCTCTGTTACTGCCTAGGTACCAGTTCCCTACTTGGTACCGCAAGAATTTACAAGTGCAAGGGATCTGTCCATAATGGATAAGCAAGTATCCCTGCTCCTCATGAGTACTGAGCATCTTTCTGAGCATTACATTGATCTCCAGACTGCTACTGTCCCTGGTACTTCAGGATTCTCCTGATTTCTATGGGAGCGCCTCTCTTGGACAGTGTTGAGGAGGATAAAGGGCACTTCTAGTCAGTCTCTTCTATTTCAATGTAGGGTTCCTTATGTATCCTGACAGGAACCTATTCTTTTCCAGTCATAGGGAAGATTGCAACTGTTCTCAAGGGTGGTGGAACCAATGCTATATGTCACTCCCACTCCTGTATGGGTCTCCCACAGTGGCCACATTGGGATCCCAGGGTTGCCAATAGACAGCAGTTCTCCAGACCACCAGTTCCATTTCAAAGGCAGAATAGGGTTGTTCAGTCCTGTCCTCCCCAACCAACCCTCCCCCAGGAAGGGATGTTTGAGGAGCAAGAGACCAGCACAGACAGAGGACACCCCTCAAAAACCCATCTCATCCTTGTCTCAAGATGAAGTGGTTAAACCTCCATCACCTTCCATGGCCAACTATTTTTGGCAATTTCAAGACCTAAAGAGGGTAGCTGACACTCTCTTCAGGTTCCAGTCAGAGAGGTAAGGGGTTCACAACACAACCTGTTAGATATCTATCCTAAAGTCAGCAACACCCTCCAGCGTGGCATTACCCAGCAATGAGGTGCTCCTGGATCCAGCTAAAATGTTTGTGGCAAACATCTGCTACTATTCCACCAATGTGTAAAAGGGTGCACTATAAGTATTATATCCCCCCTAAGGACTTTGATTTCTTGTTTTCACACCCTTCACCTAACTCCCTAGTAATGGACGTGCAAAAATGAGCAAGGCAGGCAATGCTTCTCCAGGTCTACTTCACATGATAAGGACCAAAAGAGACTGGATCTATTTGAATGAAAGTCCTATTGTGATCCTAAACTGCCCTGTTGCTGACAAACTATTAGGCAGTTGTGGCCAAATTCAGTTTAACTAACTATAATATAGTGGTAGCCTTTATTGAACACCACCCACAAGAATACAAGGAGGAATTCCAGTCCATCATTTCAGACAGCCAGTTATTGTCAGGACCATTCTTCAAGCATCTTAGATGCTGGAGATGTTACTGCCAGGTCCATCTCCATAGTGGTAGTTTACGTGCAGGACATCATGGCTTGAACTCTCAAGGATTCCGAGAGTGCTATAGAACAGCCTTAAATATCTCCCCTTTGATGGTTATAGGCTTTTCTCAGACCCCAGAGGAGTCCTTGCATACACTCTAGAGTTACTTTATGGTCCCTGGGCATATATACACTTACAAATAAGAGACTGTTTATTAGGTCACAAATTGCCCAGAGACACTGTCCTGCTCAGTTCTTTGGATTCCATAGAACCCCTGAACTGTCCAGGAAAAAAGACACAAGTTTCAGAGAGACTGCTGCCCACCTGTCCTCCACAACCACCCAACTGTCTTTTAAGCAGAAGTTTTGAGGGGCTGGTTGAGGGTTTTACAGCTGCACACATTTGCCCACCACCCTTCCTTTGGGGACCGTGTTTTCCATTTCCAACATGCCTGGGGGCAGATTACTAGATAGCTGGGTCGGAGAGGTCATAACTCTTGGCTATACCATCCGCTATGTCACTGCCTCCCTTTAGCTCCCTTTCCCTGTCCCTCTTCAAGGACTCCTTGTGCTTGTGTTATGACAGGAGGTGAACTCTCTTCTCTGGTTAGGTGCAATTGACCTGATCCATCCCTCTCACAGGGGCGAGAGGTTTTAGTCAAAGTATTTCCTCATGCCAAAGGAGGACGGAGGGTCTTAGAGCTAAGACTTTTAAACAAGTTTGTGAAGCCTTCAAAAGTTCAGGATGGCAACTCTGGCAGTTCTAATTCCTTCACTGGAGAAGGGGGATTGGTTTTCAGCCCTCAACCTACCAGAAGCATGTTTCCATATAATGATACACACATTGAATGTGAAATATCTACAGTTCACTATAGGCCAGAATCATTTCCAATATAGAGTGCTTCCCTTCGATCTCTCCTCTGTCCCAACGATGTTCTCCAGGTCTTGATGGTAGTGGCTGCTTACCTCAGACAGGAGGTGATCCGGATCTTCCAGTACCTTGATGACTGACTGGTTGGTTACTCAACGGCCGTTCTTATGAAGCAGTGCTAGCTTCCATGCAGACAGCCCTTGCTCTTTTCCAACAGTTGGATGTCAGCTAAATGTAAGGAAATCTGTGTTTGCCCCCTTAAAGAAGGTACCGTTTATATGGGCTTCTTTGGACTCATCGACAGCCAGAGCCTACTTATCTCTTTCCTTAGAGAGTCTCATAACCTTGTCAGGTTTGGTTCAGACAATTGAGACGAGTCCTTGGACCCCTATAAGGCAGCCACATGGGCTTCAGTACATACACTTTTCAAAGCACTACACTTTTTAATCCATGCCATCCGATCCAATGCACCTGTGTGGGTACAGTTGTATTATTTTCAGTTCTGGATTCAATTCCCTATCTCACTCTTGGGGAAACTGCTTGGAAGTCACCCGAAATGGTGCATTTGTTGGGCCACTACTTGAAGAAGAGGTTACTCACTTTGCACTGTGCAGTAACTGCAGTTCTTTGAGATGTGTGTCCTTAGGGGTGCTCTTCCTTTTCCTCTGCTTCACCCTGGTCTCTGTGATGACATTTAGGTGGAGAAGGAACTGAGGGCGATTCACCAGCATGTCCCTCTATAACAGCGGTCGGGAACATCGGCACACGGTATCACAGGCTAAGTACACCTAGCAGGCCCCACTGCTTTATTTACCTGCCTGCGCGTTGCTTCCCGCAACTCCCACCTGGTCCAATGGGGGCCGTGGGAAGCAGCTTGCAGCGGGGCCCGCTAAGGGTACTTACCCTGCGGTCCCACTTGCCGACGTTGCCGACTGCTGCTCTATAATCTTGATGTCTAGTATGAAAAGGCATAGGCCAGATGTGTGGGCCAACCAGGTACTGCTAGCAGAAAAATCTCCGAAGACTCAAGAGTCATATCTGAAGTGGAGCACCCATAGGGACACACATCTCGAAAAAACTGCAGTTACTGCACAAATTGAGTAATCTCTTCTTCTCCGTTTAATACAAGTTTGGTAATACCAAGACTGAGGTGCTCCTGCAGATAACAGAGTACTAATAATATCAATTGTTCTGTTTTACCAAATCTATCTATCTATATAAAAATCAAATGGTGTGTGTATGTATATTCTCTTACTCCTTCCACACCGTTTGAGCTAGAGACTTGAAATTTGGTACAGTTATAGGCTTTAGGGTCCTAAGCAGGGTAAGAATCAAAAAATTTTCAAATCTCACCTCTTACACCCCCCAGGGGTGAAATTCTTTAAAGCCCATTAACATCAGCTGGGCAGCAGGTTAACACCTGCTGTTCTCTGTTCCATAGTTATGATGTAATAATACCCTCCTCCAACAGACCCCGCACTCGCTCAACTCTCTGCCCCCTCCCCCCTCCAACGGCCCCCCACTCGCTCAGCTCTCTCCCCTCTTCCCCCCACATCTAAATGCAAGAGAATGAAATTAATTAGACAAAATGAGACTTCTGAACAAAATTTGTATTAATAAAAAACATTGTAGTCTTTTTACATCCCAGTTTCCAATTACAAATACCCCGAGCAACGCTGGATATTTTTGCTAGTGGTCTAATAAACGGCCATGTAGAGCGCTGAACCAGTGCATTAGAAAGGCTCTTTCAGTCAAAATTTGGTTGCTTCAGTAGCATGTAAGTGTGGCAGAAGCAATTGGAATTGTGTGGAATGACAGAAATGTCTCTGCTGGTTTGAAAAGACCATACTCTGATGTCTGCCCTACTTGTCTATGCTGCATTCCTTGCACCTCTTCGAGGCTCAGTGGGGAAGATCAGAGCATCAGAGAAAAAAATATAAAGGTTGTCCATAGTAAATGCACACACCCAATTTGTATTATACCTTTGATCCTGAAGGTGGCAGCAAATACTAAGGGAAATAAACTAAATTTCTAATGGAGATAAAGTGTTTTTAATTATTGAAATACAGATGAAAGCTTTCTTTTTTTTTGGAATGGGTAGGATGGTTGTTCTGGTTTTTAAATTGTTTTAAACTTAAAAATGGAAGGTCAACTTGAGCTGCAAAAAAGAGTTTGTCATTATCTCTGATATTCGCTTTCTGAATGATACATTTATGGTCTTCTGCAAACAGATGTGCATGGCATGAATAAAGTTTTTGTGTTTTGATAAAATCTTATGTCACAGGAATGAAAGGACATCAAATTATGCATTGCACTGATGTCCAAAAGCTCCTCTGTTACTTTTTATTATCACAGTGCTTCAAAGCCCTGTTTAAGGACCAGGACTCCATTGTGATAGGCACTGAACAAAGACAAAACAAGAAGATTATCCCTTTCCTTACAATTTTAAGTGTAAGGTAAAAGATGGATACAGATAGTCTGTTACTAGATCCTTGCTCAACTTTGAGTCAGATCTAATTTAAAAAGGGAGCTATAGCTTACAGGTATGAACACAAACTTAAGGGAACATGAAAAATGTGAAGTGAACCAAACGGACATACAGCTAGCTATAGAAGGATAAAAGCAAGCAAAAGAAAAGATACACATTCTACCAGCTAGTAGGTTGCGACTACTATATGGTCACCCAAGGGGAATGGTGGAGGCCTGCTCCATCAATTATATTAAGTGGGGAAAGCAGCTAAAATCCTATGGTGGGGATGAGGACTACATGGCAGGTGCTGGGACAGATGATCTAATAGGTTTTTTCCATTTTTAATGTCAGTAAATTTTAGGGAAGAAGGTCTACACTTAAACACCGCATTGGCACAGCTGCACTGATGCAGCTACGCTCCTCTAGCACTTAAGTGAAGATGTTCCTAGGCCGATGGAAGAGCTTTCCCCATGGGTGTAGTTAATCTGCGTCCCTGAGAGGCTGTATCTGTTATTGACATAGCACTCTCATAGGCTGTGCCTGTCGACATAGCGCTGTCTACATCAGGGATGCAGGGGAGTTAGGGCGGTGTAACTGTGTTGTTATGTAATTATGTTAATATAGGTCTATAGCATAGACTGGGCCTTATAGGCTTTATTTCCTTGCTTAGTCCCTTGTAAGTAAGTAAGTAAATAAATAAATAAAGGCATAAAATCAGACTAGCTTCCCATCAATCTAAAACTAATAGCCACAAATTAACTGCAGAATAGGTACAAGATGGGCAATAGCAACTTTGCATATCTAGCAATGTGATAGTAGTTTTTCCTGTCCATTCATTCAGTGGCCTGAAGTTGACTAGGCAGATCTTGCCTAAAGTGGCCTTTACTTACTTGCCTGAAGTAAAGCGATGGTATTATCCCCATTTTGAAGACATGGGAAGGGAGGCATAGACATAGGTGCTGACTCTGTGGGTGCTCTGGGGCTGGAGCATCAATGGGGAAATATTGGTGGGTGCAGAGCACCCACTGACAGCTTCCTGCCTCAGCTTGCCTCCACCTCCTCCCCTTCCCCTGAGCATGCCACCGTGTCCTGCTTCTCCCCCCTCCCTAACAGTGCTTGCCACAAAACAGCTCCTGGCCAGGGAGGGCGGGGCCCCGCGGCTTCCCGCGATTGGCCAGGCCCCCATCCCGGGAGCGTGGAGACCTGCGGCTCCCTGTGCTCGATCCAGCCCCTGGCCTGGGAGCACGGGGCAGGCCTGGCCCAGGAGCACGGGGACCTGCAGCACGCCGGCCCGGCCCTTGGGCCGGATGAAAATGCTGGTGGGCCACATGTAGCCTGGGGGCCGTAGTTTGTCCACCCCTGCTCCAGGTCCTCACACTGCACTGGATCCCAGCTCAGGGTACTGAGTAAGTCAGCCCGAGAAAAGGACCATCTAGCAGGGAGTCTGTGTCCAGTGCTCTGAGCTACTTCCTACTACTGTCCCTTCAGGGTGGGACTGGCCCCTATAGTCCAAGTTGCCATGGTGGCTTATCTGTAGTAGCACCCTCTCGTGGACCTTGGGCAGCATCCTTCTGTGGTCCCTGGTTCCTCCAGGTGGAGCAGCCATAAGTTTGTCAGAATCCTATGTACACAAAGTTTCTGTGCTTTGGTTACCCAGTTATCCCTTAGGCCAGATGCTCCTAAGCCTCTTCTACAGTCTCCTTTGGCCAGGGAGATGGTGCTTGTTTCCTGTTGGCTGATCTTTCCCCTCAGGTAAGGAGGCAGCTATCCTGCCTCTTCACCAGTCAGCCCCAAACTGAGCCAGTCTCTCTTCTTCCTTGCCGGGAGGTGGCTTCTCTACTTCATCAGTATTCTTAGATTTATTACATAGCAGGTCCATGCCCATCACAGTCTGGTCATATTACTCATAAGTGTTCCGTTTACTTTCTTTTTTAAAATGGCAGCTGTTTGAAGCTGCTCAGAGGTATTGAGTTTTTTAGAGTAAGTTTGAGGAAGATGGATTAATTCATAAATGATGGTAAATTTATCACTTGCTAATGCAATTTATCTCCAGCTTAACATGCATTTATCACCTCCACAAATATGGGAAGCTGATCATACTCTCTTTTTTGAAATTATATTATCTTGAAGCTGTTGTAGTGTTTTTATAGTTGTTTGAATTGCTCTTCCATTTAAGCAGAGTTCAGGTCTCTAGAATTTACTTTTAATAGAGGAAGGGCATTGGTTTTGGGGGTTAGGGTTTGTGTGGAATACCCAAAATGTAAAACTCTTGAAGAAGCAGGACAATTTGAATTTTTCTAGGTAAACTTTTTTCATAAATGTTGCTCTCTCTAAATACAGTTAAAGCCACACACCCCCGGAAATTTTCACATGCAGTTCAACTTTTTTTGGATCCCTATAATTTGTGAACACTTGCATAATTCAAACTTCCCACACTTGTCAATCTTTAATAGAACACCTTCCTAGGGTAGATATTAGACAATTTTGAAACATAAATCAGTTTTCATGATTATTTGCTATAACTGTCTTTGGCTTCACCAGGGAAGCTGATACAGAATGTTTTCCACTTAATCTTTTTGTTGTTGGAAGTAGGGTGATACTAAAATCCTTTAGGGGCTGGTCCAGGATGGGCTGCTAAGAGCAGGGAATGTCAAGTGGAGATATGTAGGACCATCTTAGTGCTATGGAAGGCAGGAAAACACAATGTTTACTCCTAATACCCCACCTTCCTCCTTGTTTCATCTATGGAGTGTTGGGGAGGGGGGGGGGACTCATCTTGCCTTGGTTTCCTATCTTCTCGTGGTGGCTGTCTGTTCATCTCTTTTCACTACAGCCCCTAGCTCTACACCCACACTGTATCTTTGGAGAGAAAGTCAACCCTCCCTCTGAGAACCAGAAGCTGGGAGTGGAAGACACTCCCCCGGAACACTGCTACTGACCACTGTTAGAGACCAGATATTGGGCTAGATGGATCATGGTCTGATCGAGTATGGCAGTTCTTAATGTCAGGTGGTGGGGTGTCATTTCTTTCTTCTTTCAGTTCAACTGGGAGAGTCTCCGTGTTCTTGGTGGAGGGGCAGTACCAGCTGCCAGTCTTTCTCCACTGTGCTGCACAAGACTAAGTCCAACTAAGACTAAGAACTGGTTCCCCTTCTTGTAAATGGAGCCAATAAAACCCCACTTCTAATAGAAGGGGTTCTCTGTGGTGGGAAATCAACACAGATCACAGGCATGGGTTCTCCAGTACAGGGAAACCCTACCTATTAAGAGGTACAATTCCTCAGATACAGCATTCCTGTTGTCCTCTGCTTCTCTGAACCTTTTGCTGTCTCCTGCAACCACTGTTCTTCCTCCCCCATGGTATATTTTGCCACTGTTCCCAGCCTCTGCTATTTTCTCATCTAACACTCACTTCCCCCAATGGTTCGCTTCTACTATCCCCAATCCAACACTTTCCTGTGTCTCTCCTTATTGTCTCACCTATGCCTCTTGCTACATTGTTCAATGGTCCTCTGCCTCCCTTATTATCCCCAATCTTTTTTTCATCCTCCCTGCTGCCTCCTTTTTACACTGTCTCCAAATATTCCCACATCTTCCCTCCCTACTGAGTCCTTGTCTCCCATAATAACCCCCCTTCCCAACACCCCCACTTCTACCTGATTCCCCTGTGACATCCCCCTCTCACACTAACACTTGCTTTTTGACAATTCTTAAATAGCATAGAAGTTGCCCTTCAAAGCTAGTTTGCTAATTTAGGTTGATCTTGTATACTCTCTCAACAGGGAAAACTCTAAAGTAGGGAAATCAAAGTTAAGGCAAATATTCACTTTCACTCCCAACATTATAACAATTTCTAATCATTAGTACATTACCATCTTGATACTTGATCTTAATCTTGATACTTTATCACACCAGCACAATAATACCTTCTCTAAAACTCACTTTAAACACTCACCATCACTTCATGCACCAAAGAATTGAAAATTGAATTGCAAAAGCACAACCTCAACTCCAGTTTTCTGTTGATACATTCTTTACATTTGTTAGTTTCAAGTTCATAATTATCTTGTGTATGTTATATAGGATTATTAAGATTGTAGAGAGACTGTATAAAGTTGATCATATATTCATCATTTTTTAGTTTAAGAATATAGGAAAAATGTAAAGAATTGTAAACAGCTTGCCTTCTTTTCTTTTTAGTTAGAAATCTGCATTGAAAAGAAAACTAGAAGACAAATGTGGTTGTCTAAAAGCTCTGGAACAATTAAAAGAGATGGATATATACATTTAAGAGATTCTACATACCTTCCCCAAAATTCACCACACAGAAGCAGCTTTTTGAGTGATGCAATTGTCTGTCCCTTGCATGGGGATGGGTGGGAGTATGCCCTCACCCTCTCCCTGCTCCTTTAAGCAATTTTCACCCAATAGGTAGGTTAGGCATTTGTCTCCTGAATTCCAAGTTTTTGTGGATTTTGAATGCTCATAATACATCATAAAAAGAACGAGGAGTACTTGTGGCACCTTAGAGACTAACACATTTATTTGAGCATAAGCTTTGATGGGCTACATGACTTTGATTTTTTTAATTCAATTTAAATGATTATTTTAGGCCAGGGTGTGAGGCTAGACTATCAGCAGCAGAAGGTTCTATGTGAAATATTTGCTCTGCTCCTATCTTACTGATTGAGGAGATGAGCCGTGTACTCAATAAAGTTTCCCAGAACATCTCCAAAACTTGTTAAAAGCTGTAGTCTTGTAAAGTATCCTTATTTTTCACTTATCCCCTCTAAACCCAGTATCTGGTGTCATCACATGCAATTATTGACAAAAGAATCATAACTGCTGCCATGCTTCAAGCTAATGGAAGCTTTTTTTCCACTGCAGACTGGTGGTTGTTTCCAGGACTTGCAGGTAAAACTTGTATCTTGGAAACATGATACTTATCATTCCAGAGATGCGGTAGGGTGTTAGCTTAAAGAACTACAGTACACTCTCGATTATCCAGGATTGGATTAACCAGGATGTGGATTAACCAGGATGTCAAAAAAAATATGCGTAACTCGCAGGCCCGGCTCGGGCTTTGCTGCCGCCCCAAGCACACACACAAAACCCCCACCAGGGCTCAGGGCAGCCAGTGAACCAACACCCCCTCCCCCCGGCACAGGGTGGCTGGTGAACCAACACCCACACCCCATATTTCCTATGGATGGTGATTATCTGGGATTTTATTAACCAGAATTATTTTTTCCCCTGTCATCCTGGATAATCGAGAGCCTACTGTAATCACTATCATCATTAATAGGATGAGGTCATCTCTACTCACAGTGTAATCTTCAGGAGAATAGCATGTGTGATGGGCATAACCAGCCTTTGGAGAAAACGAAGTGATTTATAGCCCAACGTGTACCTTTTCATCAAAATTCATTCCAGCTACCCAGCTTCAACTCTCCTGTCATATATCTGTGCACAAGTATGTATCCAATAACATTGACACAGCTTTAACTGGCATTGTGGGAATTCAAGTTGTACACCAGTTTTAACTCTAGTCTAGATTTAATGAAAGTTAAATGCACTTTCTGGAAATCTTGACAGTGTCTTACCATAGCTATAGTTTCTATCCTCCTCCTTCTCCTCCTCATGTAATCCTGTAGTCTTGGAAGGATTTGGTTTTTTTATCCCTAAATGTCATTAAATGTTGATTTCACCATACATACACAAATCAGTGAAAAAGTATTTCCATCAACGAGAACCAAAATTTGCAGATAGGCACAGTAAGAAAAAATCTGCCTGAGGACAAGTTTGATTTCAGGCTATTTACTTTATATATTTTGACGTGTGATCTTGACAGTTGTATTTTAACAGTTTTATAGCTTTAACTTTTTGAATCTGTGCCCACTGTCCAATTAATTATAGTCTGTTCCACCATTTTCTGACCCCCATAACTTCCCACGCCTGTGAAAATTTAAATAGATAATATTGATTTTTATTTAAGCCTTTTTATTATCTAGCTAAATAATAATTTTAAAAAATGAATTCTGCCAAGCCTATCTGCAATACTACAGCTAGTGAAATTCTCATTGCATACAGTAATGTGAAGCCCAAATTACAGTAAGTGAGGCTAGATTGAAGTTGTAAAGATCACAAATTACAGAGATCTTGGCAGTGGTAGGAGTGGGTATAGATATATTTGTAAAAGGGGAAAGGGAAGGAGACAGACCATCTACTATCCCAGGCAGGCAGAAACAGGAGGATTCTTAGTTACTCTTCCTATTACTTCAAGTTTCTCAGAAGAAATTAAGATGAGCCTGAACACTGGGATGATTTCCACGATTGGGTAATTAATAACTTTTGACTGCTTGTAAATTACTAGGAAAAAATAAAAGCAGATAGTCAGTAGTCTTTAGCTACGTTTTAATGGTGTAGAACAAAAAAACAAAAACAAAAAAAACCTAGTGACAAATTACGAACATTTCCCTTCCACTAGATATTCGTATTTCAGAACCACATAACCTTTCAAAGAACTTTTTTTTTTTGGTGTAGTGAAGTGTTTTGGACAATGTGATATAAGTTTAATGCTCTTGAGATGATGATTTCCCTCAGAATAAAGAGACAGTATTCAGTATAAGCACCAGTGATCTCTAGTGTTGCTAAAATAGATCACTGAGCAGTATCGAGTCACTAGGCAATGTGACAGGATATTGTTTGTTTATGGAGCACACTTTTATGAGGTGTAAGTGCTTATAAATGTCATCCTTTGGAATAGGGGCTAGAACCCTTGAAAATCTTTCACTAAAGGTTCCTCACAGGGGGAATAGAGAAAATGAATATTGTAGTTACAGCAAATCTTTGCTTTAACTAAAATTATAACCTGCTCTTAGAGCTCGGTTTAAAAATGTAAGGTTTCAGTAGTGACTTTTCGGACAGCTTTTAAATATTTTGGTTTTTTTACTCGATTATGCCCATGGTGCTTTGGCAATGGATGACACAAATTATGTATTTTTAAACATTAAGGTATTCAAACTTGGGTCATGTGTCAAAATGTATTTTCTACATGGTGAAATCATTGTTGTGGATGGGGAGAATCAAAGGAATGGGTTCTCTTTCAATAATAGTAAAGGCTAGCTTCTCCAAGTAGAAATATCTGAGTATACTACCTGGGAAGACAGCATATATTCATTTAGTGTTACAGGTTGTCACTTATAAAAAGAGAGAAACAAAAGAAAATCCTGAAAGTATGAACATTTTAAAGAATGAACAATTTAAACCTTCAATATTTATGGCATTAAGTCTGGGAAAAACACAACCATTGATACTCCAAATTAATAGCTGGCGATAGTGTGTCCTTTAATGAGACTTGATTATTTCTTTCCCTCTTAGGCTGTGAATTACCATGAGAGAATAGTAAGGAGTGAGGAAGGGAATGTGAAGGGACATTGGTCTCTGGAACCAAAAGGGGACTGGAGTCATGAACTCTTGAACTTGTATTTGCTCTTACTTATCCTGGATGAGGAAGATTGTTCCACGTTAATGTTTTTTATGCAAGTGATTTGGAGTGAAATCAAGTGTTTTCTTGAAAAAAAATAGAAAATAACATTGAACCAATAAATAAATACTTGATCTGTATTTTTAATACCACTCTTTAAGTGGAGTCAGTTTCTAGGCGAGTTTTCTAAAATATAGTTTTCTTTTAAAGAGAACATTAGTAATTGTTTTACAGAGTTCACTGAATTCTGAAGGTAAAGCACGGGAATTTGGAAGTCATTGGCATTCAGATGTTATCTGAGGCATCTAAACTACCTAGTAATTAATTATTCTGTCTAGACAATTGTGAAGATTCATTGCATAGATTATAATTAACCAATTGTTGTATTGGCTCCTCTTCTGAGAATATTTTAGCAATGGAGTGAAAGACACTGCCAAATTTTGATAGGCTGTCATAAAAATCACAAAGCTCTTTCTCAGTTTCACCTTGTCACGGTTCGGGAGCACTGTACCTGTGTTCATCCATGGTCCAGCAAGAGCATATACTCTAGGCTCCTGGCTCCTGAGCCATCATCTCTTTTAGGTGAAGACTCCAGACTGTGGTTTTCCAGACTGCCCAGATCCCTGCCTTCACTGGATTTAGGCTATCTGGATTGCTGGGAATAAGCAGTCAATGTATGCACTTTACTTTTTCACACAGAGACTAGAAACAGCATACTTGCCCACCGTTACAAGCTACCACACAGCCCTTTCTAAGCACATTTATTCGTAAGGTGAAAACAATTAAAAACAATAAAATAACTTGCATGAATGCTAATAAATTTACCAGAGATCAACTCCAACCAGGGCTCTGGTAGTCCTTCGAACCCCACAAAGGGGTTCATAACAGCTTCTGCTCAGAACCTACACACATGAGTAAATTACTCTTTTATAGAGTTTGGGCTTTTGATCTTCAGATTATGGATAATCAACAGACAATGGTTCTCTCCTCAAGGTGTAAGTTCAAAAGGTTGAGAATCAGAGAGGTAGCCGTGTTAGTCTGGAATAGCAGAGGTAACAAAGGTTGGGAGATCAGAATCTGCATTCAGCTATCCACAGGTGTCTCCTAAGAAGCCTAGTTAACTTTGTCCCAATTTTGTCTGGCACACCATTTAAAATAGTCTGTTGAAGCTCATAATACTTCACAAAATTTACATTAGCCACATTTCACAGAACGATGTTACATTCAAAGATGTACCTTTCAATCCCACAATAGCAAATAAGTGTAGCATTTAATACAGTGGACTCCAAATATACTTAAACTTAGGTCAATAAAGTTTTTTCAAGGATCTTGCAGGAACTTGCCCTCTCTGTCATTCCTCCATCATCCTACCTCCCCCAGCAAAAAAAATCCAGTCTTCCTAAAACCAGGCCCAGCAACAGAAATTTTTGGGCCCGTTACTCTGATCGTTTGTGGGCCCTCTGTTAAAGTCGACAGCACCTCAATGTCATTCGCAGGCCGCTCCCCCTCCCCCCCCCCCCCGGAAGCCCAGGCTGGCAACAGGAGCTGAGACCCCAGCTGGCAAGGGGCCAGCGGGAGAAACCCCAAAGCAGTGGCAGGTGGAATGCTTAGCCCTGCACTGCTTTGGGGTTTCCCCCGCTGGCCCCTTGCCAGCCGGGGTCCTGCCGCCTGCCCCGGGGAAACTCTAAAGCCACAGCGGGCTGAGCACTCCGCTCGCTGCCACTTCTCCGCCTGCTGCTGCTTTAGACAAATTTATGTTGCTACGAGTGTAAAAATATACGGTAATCCACCCTGAACACACCCGATGCTGTCTGATCTTGGAAGCTAAGCAGGGTCGGGCCTGGCTAGTACTTGGATGGGAGACCTCCTAGGAATACCAGGTGCTGTAGGCTTAACATGGGCGTGGGGCTAGCAACTCCACCCCATAGGGAACCAACTTGCTACTGAAACGCCAACAACAGAGATGGAGTGCTCTGTGCTTGGTGGCCCATACCCCACCTGGGGGGTGATGGGCGGAGAGAGACTAGTGTAAAAGCCTGTGGACATGGGCCAAAGTGCTTAGGGAAGAGTAGCTGGGGGTCCGATGTGGGGGACCAGGCCTTCTCCCACACCAGCTTCCCTCCCCCTCACTGAGTCAGCTGGTCTGTCTCCCCTGTCTGCCAGGCTCGGGCCCGCAACACATGTTTCCTGGGCATTGCAAACCTCAGGTAGGACACATACACCACCCCTGCCTGACCTGGCCCCACCCAACCTAATCTCCTCCCATCCCTGCCTGGCCCACCCCACTGTTGGGGGTGATCTTCCTTTACCCCTGCCCAGCCTCCTCCCATCTAACCGCCTTCCCTCGCCCACCCCATCCAGCCTAGTCGCCCGCCCAGCCTGGCCTCCCCCCCACCGCCCCCTTGCCTGCCCCCCAGCCCAGCCATGCCGATGAATGAACCTCCCGAGCGCCCACAGGGGGTGAACTCACTGCAGAGCCTGTCCGCCCAAAGGTCCCCCCCGGAGCCACCCCCCCGAGTGGGGCCGGGCCCCTGCCCCCTTACCCTGGCGAGGCCGGCTCCCCTTCTCGGCGTCAGCGCCGCACACCAGCCCCACCCGGACCAGAGCCGGCACAGTGCGTTCCCCTACCCTGCCCGGCGGGAAACGCGCACCCAGGCCGGGCCGCAACCATCCGCTACCCGGGCAAGCCAGGGCAGCCGGGCGCACTTCCCCGGGCCCGCTGTGGAGTCTGCTGTTGCGGGCGCTTGGCTACAGTGCTGGGGTGGCCAGTGGGGGATTTGCATGCGGCCGGCCGCGCGTCGGGGCTCTCAGCAGAGCATCCCGTGTTTCCACCCCACCTGTGCACTCCCACTGCCACGTTGGTCCGGCCGTCTCTGACATGGGGGCCCCCTTAAAGTCCGGGGCCCGGTACAGCTGTACCCATAGTCCCCCCTTGTCTCTGGGCCTGCCTAAAACCAGAAAATTAACAGGTGAAAAATTAAAATTATTTTGCTAAAAGACTTGCCAATAACCAATTCAGACCACTAGGTTCTTTTGACCAGAAGCATGTGATGGGACTGTGCTTGATTCTGTCGTTTGAGCGGAAATTATATTGAAATGTACAAGAATTCAGCAAGACTCCTGCCCATTTCAAGTAAAGAGATTCCAGCAGACAGACAGAATATAGAAACAGCAAGATGTATTGGTTTTAGCACATGCATGAATATGCAAATCTAAACCCAAATGTTGGGTCTAATTTTACATTTCCCAGATTTGAATGCTCCTTTAAATAAATTCAGCCCCTTGAGGTTGGAGGAAGAGGGAAGAACCTTCTGTGTAACAACTTAGTATATTTAAGATGATCACTGGTAGGAAGCTTACCCTTGTACCCAAAGTAGACAAGCACTAAAACAAGAACCTGCTTTTAATACTGACTGCAAATGAAGGCTTGATTTATTGAGGCACACTTCTTTGGGACAAGTTACAAATTAAGCCTTTAAAGACCAAATAAAATTTTGTTGTAACAAAAGGAAGCAATTAATAAAGTCTCTTTTAAACCATCAAGTTGTTAATGGAAGATACATTTTCAAAATAGCAGCGGTAGCAAAGTCCTGTGGCACCTTAAAGACTAAAACTTTATAGTTAGTCTTTAAGGTGCCACAGGACTTTGTTACCTCTGCTATTCCAGACTAACACGGCTACCTCCCTGATTTTCAAAATAGTCAACACTAATTCATTCTGAATTATTTTGCATTTGTCCTTGAATTGTGCAGAATTTACCAAGCATAAGTAGCCATAAAATTATATGTGTATATATAGAATTTTCAGAACTATAAAAGTTTTGCAAAATTTTCTTAAATGGCCTCACCAAATACCACACTGGGTATTGAATACTTACTGCAACATTGTTTATAGAATTTATAATGCCCTTTCCTGAGTGATCTATATTTTAGTATAAACTGTGGTTAAACTTTGCAAAGCAATTTAGGGGTTTGGGAAGTCTGGCTCTTGTTTCCTCTGCATTAAAATTATGTAGCTTCTTATTCCACACCACCTGAGCCAAGCAGATGGGGCATTGAGAGCACAGGAGAAACAGTCTCCCTGTTCTCCATTCAGGTGCCTAGAACTGGCGCAACCCAGGGCTACAATTTCAGGGAAAGTCAAGTCCTGATTGATCCTTGGCTGGAGCAAGCCCAGTGGAAACAAAATCTTTAGGGATAGTTTGCTATGAAGTCTCTACTGAACATGTGCAAACTAATTTCCCCCACTTCCCCAACAATTTATAACTTAGCCAAATTTGGGTAGATTTTCACAAGGACAACATAAGGCACATCCCTGACACAAAGGTCAAACTTTAGTCCATGGTGCTTAGCATGGGAGCACTAAAGCTTTTAAAGAGAATATCTCCAAAAAAATTTAATATGGGCAGAAAAACCTATTCCTCCCTCCCCCCCTCAAAACAAACCATTTTGGCTGAAATTTTCCAAAAAACAAAGAAACAAAAAGCCTTCACCCTGAGGCAGACACTCATCATGGAAAATTTCAGAACAAATGGTTAAAATTTGGTAGTTTTAAGCAACTGAAAAAGGATCTTATTATGGGAATCCACAAGCATTCACAATAGGCAGTGCTGCCAGTTGCATATAGTATTACAAACTTTAAGATGCCAACCTTCTTTTTCGCCTCCAAGGTTTGGACTTTGTTTATTCGTTGGAATCTTGCTGGCTTAGAACAATCTCTGCTGAAGCAGCAAACTTCCTACTTTAAACCTTCAGCAACAAAAGAAACTGCGTCACGCTTTGTAGATATTACACTTCTGAATCTAACCCTGGAATTGAATTTTAAGAGACTAAGATAATAAAGTTGCATATTAACCAAAGCTTTCCTCTGTACTAACAAATTTTGTATCTGTAATTCACAAAAACTTAAGCTCAACTACCTGTGATGAGGGTGAAACCTGTAGCATAGACACGCACACAGCTTCCACTGTTGGAGTTGCACTAATAGTAAATTATGGCTACAGTGGTTGCTAATGTAGATGTGCCCAAAGAACTATTAATTTTTGCTGTATCATAACAGAACAAAAGTTTAAGCAACTGTGTTACATTTGAGTATAACAAAGGGAGAAAGGTGAAAATTGTTGAGGGCACGATAACATTTTCTTGTGAATTGAATTTTAGTGAAAGAAAATGTAAGTTCACAAACTGTAATGACCATCCTGGAAATAAATTGAAAGATTGTACATAGTGTTTTAAACTCTGTCTCTATCTTGTGTGACTTTGGGTGAGTTAGTTAACCTCTCTCCTTTAGTTTACCTTCTTACTGATGTACTGTCGTCCTCATAGGTTTGAGACTTAAGTTTTTTACATTTTTAATAATGAAGTGTGACTAGTTGTATGGAATGTTGTAAAGGCTTATAGTGGTACTGAGATATACTGCTAATTAGGAACAAAGAAAGAAACAACAAGGTGTTGACTTAGGGAAGCATTATAATTTTTTACTTTTGGACGATAATATTTAAGAAGAAAACTGTCCATTAAAGCTAGTCAATTAAATTATATGCTAAACTCAGAATGTTGTTGCATGTTCAGTGGATTTTCCAATAACACAAAAAAGCCCTAGTATCGATAATTCTTTTGTTCATGGCTTTTACATTCTGTTTAAAAGCAAAAAATCCTGAAAAAGGTTAATGAGCTAGCCTTGAAAGTTGTACCATTGGGCGATTCACTGAAGCTTTCAAACTGTTTTTTAAACTTTTGATGAATGTTTTTCATTCACTGCTAGGAAGTATGGACTTGAGCAATTGAAAAAGTAGAAGTTATGGATTTGGGTTGTAATATCAGCTGTAACTACTCAGTGATTGTGACAGCTTGCATAGTCTCTTCAGTTCAGAAATTTCATACAGGGCTGTTTTTAGCCATGGAACTCCACAGATAATGTATTGCACAATTTCCTGCCTTCGGTGGAATTTGAACTTGGTTTACTTTATACATTTTGTCATTCTACAATTTGCTCTTTTTAAAAATTGTGTCTAAACATAAGCCCATCAAAACCAAGAAAATTCAGGCTTGTAGTTGGAGTGACACTGCCATATGGGTGTCCCAACAATGGGTATTCTTGCTTCATCATTAAGTGGTTCCATTATGACAGGGGTCTCAAACATGCGGCCTGTAGAGTTATTTCCTGTGGCCCACCATAGCTTCCCCCGCCCCGAGAGCACCGCATCCCTGCTCTTCCGCCTACCTCCCGGTGCTTCCTGCCACTAAACAGCTGTTTGGCAGCACTTAAGACTTTCCAGGAGGGAGGAGCAGGAATGCACATGATCAGGGGAAGAGGTGGAGCCAGGGTGGGGATTTGGGGAAGGGTTGGGAAGGGGCGGGGTCTCATGGAAGGGGTGGTGTGCGGGCGGGGGCTTTTGTGTCTTTGTATGAAAAGGTGTCAGTGATGCGGACCTCGGACCAATGTACTAGCCCTCATGTGGCCCTCATGGTGATATGAGTTTGAGATCCTTGTATTATCATGTCATACTGTATGAAGTTCAAAGCCTTCTGAAAAATAATTTAGACTGCCACCACTAAGTTCAATACAAAACAAAAGTTCCATAAAATGCTTCTCACCTTTTAACTGTAAATTTCCCACTCTTTTGAAGGTTTGTATGTTTAAGAGAATTCAGCATTCATGAAAGGTACTAAATTGAAATCTCTTCTCTTCACTGGAGAGGAGCAAGGAAAGTTAATACACTTAACTTTCCTCTTCAAAGGAAAGTTGTGTATTAACAAGAAGTTTCAAGCTCTAAGTTAATGTTCAGATTAACCCTCTTCTTAGAGCTTGACTGTATTTTGTAATGGAACATAAATCTCAACCTCTTTCCTTCCCTGGATGTTCCTAAGATTTTTTGCTAGGAAGACTTCTGCCTGATTCTTTCTGCACAAGTAGTCCCACCTCCCTCAACATATTCATTGCCATGCAACTGACTCTGGCCTGGTGTTTAGTGAAGGGAGCTTTCATGAGACCTGCTCAGCTGTCTTGATGTGAACCTCACCCACAACACCAGCAGAAGCCAGGTTTCTTTGCTGCCTGCTGTCAGCCATTTCTTGTGGGTCAGAGAAGCAGAAGTGCTGTCCTTCAAAACCTAGTCAGGAAACTTTTAGCAGATCTACCTAAAGACTATTTTGGAGTGATTTAAATGTAGTAGAGGCTACTAAACTTTCAATTTTGCTTTAAATAAGACCACACATAGAAATAGGCCAACTAACTTTAAGCATGAACATATGATGAATATGTGATGACGTAACAAATACTGAATATATTTAACTAAACAATTCTATTTCTTGGTAAGCTTCCCCCACACACACTACAGTAAAGTCGCATCATAGGCACCTTTAACATGTGCAAATTCAACTATACTTGCTCCGCAATAAATAACTAATGCTGGCTGAGTGGGGCTGGGGCTGATATCCCAGACTGGCATCGGGCTGAGTGGCTCAGCCCGCAGCTGGTGTGGGGTTCTTTTCACCCAGGTCAGCAGGAGGCTGAGCAGGGCTGGCGGCCAAGACCCCTGCTCAGCCCGCCACCAGCCCTGCTCAGCCCACCGCCGGCCTGGGCTTCCATTCACTCAGCCAGCAGCGGGCTGAGCGGGGACAGTGGCGGGCTGAGCGGTTCATTCTGCTGCCGGTCTGTGGTCCCATTCACTCAGCCAGCGGTGGGCTGAGCGGGGCTGGCGGCGGGCTGAGCGGGGCTGGCAGCAGGCTGAGCGTCTTAGTTGGTGGCCGGCTTGGGGTCCTGGCCGCCAGCCTGGCTCCGCCTGCTGGTTCTGTTTGCTTAGCCGGCAGGAGGCTGAGTGGGGCCGACGTCAAGCTATACTCAACTGTATATAATTTTGATCTTACGCGGGGACCTTGGAACCTAACCCCCGTGTAAGATGTGACTCCACTGTATATACCAAATCCTGGGAGGTTCTGAGCATCAACAGTTATTGATAACATTGGTGGCTTCAGGTGTTTGAGATCTTGCCATGAGTGGTCTTGCCATTATTATTCACTGCATATATAGAAAGTATATCCCATAATCCACTATGAGAAACATTTTCAGATTTTTTCAAATGTCTGACACAAATGACTTAAATCTATGCCAACCACACATTTACAAAGATTTTCCCTTTTTGTCATATTAATTTTTCCAAGTACTCATTTTGAGTTTAATTTACCTCCCATGCCCACCTCCTCTTAAAACGTCTTTGGCAAAATGAAATCCTTTTTTTTTTCCCCTCTCTCTTTTCTCTTCCCCAAATCACCTAGTTTGTTGTTGTTCAACTGCTGATAAAGGGTCCAATCCAGTTCCCAGTGAAATCAGTGGGAGTCCTTCCATTGACACCAATCGGAGTTGGCAAAGGCCCTAATTTTGTATCACACCGAATCGCTATCCAGTATTTTGTCTATCTCTAATCTATCTAAATACGTAATATCAACTGTTTTGCAATCTGCATGCTAATTATATTTTGCCAAGAAATCACAGCTAAATGGATGTAAGTTAATATTTCCCTTATCAAATACTGATGCAAATATGTTATTTAGTTATTTCCTTTTGAGTAACCATTAACTCACTATTTTGCAGTCCTACTAAAGCCATCTCTAATTCTCCTGTTAGTCATTCTAGTATTTGTTAAAAAATCTCTTAACCATAGCTATTTAGGCTGTTTTTTCTTGTTCTTTAAATAACCTCTTCTATATTACCTGCATTACTCCTTGTGTTCCATATACAGTAGCTTTTTTGTTCACACTTAACAAGGAGTTTTTCACTTATCCATATTGGTTTTCGGTTGAGTCGTACAAAACTGTATTAATGCCTCCTTTATAACTTCCTTAAACTTTAACCTATTTTAATCTACACTGTCTCTTCTTAATATTTATTTGTTTATTTATTTATTTGAGTAGAGTCCTCATTTTTTCTCTGTTACTGATTTTTTTAAAAAAACGTATTTACCTGTGTTTATATCCACCTGTTGTTTCAGCTTCACAGGCACTGGAGTAATAAAAACAAATGTAATTGTGATAGTTCTTTTTAATACAGCCCTTTACAGAGAACACTGCATTGGTGCAAACATTGTACTCTCAATAAATTGGTATTTGACACTCTCTATAAAATTCTGAGTGCAGATTATGAAGAATTGTTTTTTGATAAATTCACTGGTGAAGCAATATGATTGACTGACTGGAACTAACCATACAAAAAAGATAATTGCTAAATTAACACATGCTGTAAATTTTACTGATGGTAGCCAAAGGAAACAAAGTACTTAATCTAATTTATCATACTTGAAATTCATTACACATTTATCTCAGTAGAATAGAGCTGCTTTTAGGGGGCTGGGATGAAGGAGGAGGATAGGAGAACAAATACCTATAGATTAATTTAGTTTAGCTAACATCCCAATAAGATAAAATTAAATCAAGCCATTTCAGCTGTTATATTACCACGTGTGTAGGCACAAATATGGAGGAATGGGACAAATAAAATCTCATTAAATGTTAGCAAACTTCCATCTTGTTTTATTTGTCATCCCAAGTTCAGCTCCATTTCTCTATCTAGTGTGTTAGAAACTTGACTGGAGCCTCTACTACTGTATACAAATAACTTGCAACTTCACTTATGCCCTTTTCAAAAAGAATATAAACTCTTATAAAAATAAATGGATAGATGACTATAGCCTAAAATCTTTTACAAGCTTTTATTTTACTGCAAAATGTAATGCATGGATTCTTATACCGTATTTCTAGAGTTTAGAGTTTTAATTTGAAACTACCTAAAAAATCAAGCCAACCCAAATCTGAATAAGTTTTTCTAAAATATCCACTTAAAATACTGTATTTGTAATATTGAAATAATTTTATTGAGTGGGCTATCAGACCCTAAAGATCTTGCTCATGCTCAGTGGTTAATTCATAAGAGTGTGTGGCTTGGGGGGTGAGGAGCTATGGAGAGGGAGGCACTGTCTAAGAGAAACCATTTTAAACACATTCTATTTTTTGTCCTAAAATGAGCTATAAACATCACAAATGAGGAAGCCCCAGGTACATGTAATAATTTTTGGGTGTTGAATGTGTGATAGCAAGGCACATGACAAACCTCCTGCAAGAATATATTAAACTACTTACAATAGGGAGCACTTATAGCCCCATCCATTTACATTCCCCAACCATGATGAATAACTAGGTGAAAGATGTACGTTAATTGTACCAAACTCCGAAGATCAATGAACTGGGGCTCTAGCAGTGTGCCAGATAGTGAATTCCACAGGTAGACTTTCCACTGACGTATCCTATCTGCTCACTTAAAACTTACATATTTGCAAGAGCGGAACTCTTCCATTTTGAAAACAATATATTTTAAAAATGCAGGGAAAATGTGTAAATAACAAAATAAACAATCATGATCTTTTTGGAAACATCCTTCACTTCTCCCCTTTTGTTTGTCAAACATGTTACTATTCCTGTACCAAAATAAACCTAAGGTGGAGCAGGGCCGGCGACAGAAACTTGGGGGCCCCCTACTCTGATCGTTTGGGGGCCCCCCCAGCCCAGCTGGCACTTCCCCCCCCCCCCTCCAGCTGACAGCGGCTGGGGGCAGTGCGGGGTCCTGTGGCGCGAGCTGCCCTTGCTGCTCCCCCCCCCCCCCGGCCGCACTTTCTCCCCCGGACTGCGCAGCTGCCGCCGGCCAGGCTCACTGCTCCTGCCGGGGACACGCGCGCTCGTCCGGGGGAGAGCCGTGCCGCCTCCCCGCCCCTTCCCCGCTCTCCAGACCCGGCAACAAGGGGGGATGACTACGGGTACTGCTGTGTACCGGGGCCCCCCTAAAGTCCGGGGCCCGGTACAGCTCTACCCGTAGTACCCCCCTGTCGCCGGCCCTGAGGTGGAGTATTATAATGTACAGTAGTAACCTTAGAGCAGAAAAAGACTACATGATGTTGTACTTATCCTAAAACCAAGCATTTCAAACCCAGGGAATTCAAAGAAATATAAACTTTACAGTAGGAACGTTTAGATACCCAAATGTTAATTCTGCTGTGTAGTGACACCACGCAATAACCACATGATTAAGTTATTTTAGTATTTGCTTTCTTTGGCATTTGTTGTTTGATTTTTTTTAAAGACATTATACTTTCTTTTTATTTTTTTCCCATCATTGTGTCACTACAGGGCAAAACTCATCTTGTTTTGGGTCTCCAAAATAGACTCTAGAGTCTCCAAGATAAATACTTTCTGTAACAAAACAGATCACAAGCTGTAAAATCTAGAAAAGTAAGAATCTAATATTCAGTACAGTGAATCTTTTATTGAAGATTGTCAATTCTAGATGACTACCTCGGTTGAGTGACTCTCCTGAAGTGTATATCCAAGTACTCTTCATAATAAAATTACCATTTTAGCAGGTGTCTTGCTAGTGCAACTGTTGATCACTTAAAAATAGCTGAATTGACATGATCCTTTGAGTAACCAGCAGCCATTACTTCTGTTTTGACTGCCATTGCTACAATGGCCATAAAAACTTTGTGAAACTTAGAAGTTCAGCTACGTCTACATCCTGCATGAGAAACATTTGGAGCTCACTTTCATCCTATCAATCCAGTCAGGGCATCTTAAAGCTGATAGTGTGTTTAATGCTTTGCATTCAAAACAGACTCTATAATGCTGTTCCTCCCACCGTACTATTTTAATGTACTAGTTTGTTGCTATGTAAGACGGGGTTATTTAAATTATCTTTTTGCCTCTGTGAGGAAAAAATCAGAACCATCTGTATTAAGACCTTTTGTCAATCCACTGATTAGTTCCTTAGTATAGGTTTCACTGTAGAGCACTTAGCTTTTAAAGAGATGTTAAACTTTGAACTCCAGATGCTTTAAGAATTTTGTTTACTGTAATGCAAGCAAAATACAGTACAGTAAAACCTCGATTTAACGGACCTCGATTTAACGGACTTCGGATGCAATGGACAAAATTTCTGATCCATATCAGACCGCGACCCCTCCCGGCTGCCGCCCCGGTCCCAGCCGCTGGCGGGCTGGCTGCCGGCTCCCGGCTGCTGCCCAGATCCCGGCAGCGGGCGGTCTGGCTGCCGGCTCCCGCCCAGATCCCGGCAGCGGGCGGCCTGGCTGCCGGCTCCTGCCTGCTGCCCCGGTCCCAGCTGCTGGCGGGCTGGCTGCCGGCTCCCGCCCGGGTCCCAGTAGCGGGCAGACTCGCTGCCAGCTCCCGGGAGCCGGGCGGGCTGACTGCCGGCTCCCAGCTACCGCCCGGGTCCCAGTAGCGAGCAAGCTGGCTGCCAGCTCCCGGCTGCCGCCCGGGTCCCAGCAGCAGGCGGGCTGCGGAGCTGCCGCCCCGACACTGTGGCGGGCGGGCTGCTGCTCCGACAGCTCGGGTTTTTTTTTTAATTAAATAACGGACTTTTTGATTTAACGGACACCCCCTCGCACGAATTAGTCCGTTAAATGGAGGTTTTACTGTATACTCAAAAGTATTCAGCATTATTATTTCAGCAGTAGAAGAAAAAGAATGTGTAGGAAGATTAAATTAATTAACACATCAAGAAAGATTACAATAAACTGTTAGATTCAAATACTGACATGTATATATTTGCCAACAAAATTGTAAGCTATGTGTTACCAGTCTAGCCCATTTCTTCTGCCAAATTGTGTAGGTGATGTAATATAACTTCCAGTTACTTGAAACATGCATGTAAACATGTTCTGTACTTTCCACGCCAAAACCAGTGTAGATCACCCTAACCTCCTTCAATGTAATATTTATAAAATATGTGCACATGCATACAAACTAAAAAACAACCCCAAACTGAATATTACCCTTATAATCATAGGTGCTGACTCCATGTGTACTCTGGGGCTGAAGCACTCACAGAAAAAAATTAGTGGGTGCTTAGCATTCACCGGCACCCAGTTCCCCTCCTCTCACCAGTGCCTCCCTCCCGCTGCAATCAGCTGTTCCACAGTGTGCAGGAGGCACTGGGGAATAGGGAGAGGAGTGAGGACAAGGTGTGCTCAGGGGAGGGGATGGAATTGGGCTGAAAGGTGGGTAGGGATAGATTGGGTGCAGGAAGAGTCAGGATGGGGGCAGAGGCTTGGGAGAAGGGGCAGGGGCAGGGTAGAGCAGGGGAAGGAAGAGGAGGGTTGGAAGAAGGGAGCTGGTGGAGGTAGGATCTGGGGCAGAGAGGGAGGTTGAGCACCACAAGGGCCCAGAGGAAGCTGGCACCTGTGCTCATATAGCAATTACAAAATACTCTTATAGCAATTTTTTTTCTACTGTTACTCTTGTCCTGTTGAAACACGTGTATCTTTTATTGCATATATTTTTACAGTATAGTGTATATAGTGCAGTGGTGGTTTCAGTGATGTTATGTAAACATTAATTGTAATTTTTTATTGTATAGTACTTAATGTGCTTATTTATGTGCATTTGGTCATTACTTAAAAAAAGAAAAATTAGAATTTTTTTTTTAAAGTTCAGCTTGCACGGGATGCTGAGTCTTCCAAAAACAACTTCATGTGGGAATATTTACTTGCTCATAATGGACTCTTTTCTTGTGTTTGAGTCCCCCTAACCTCCTACTGAGTAATTCTCTGTGTGGTTTGTATTGTGGTAGTGCTTAGGAATTCCAGTCATGGATGAAAGCCTTCTTGTGCTAGACACTGTACAACCATATCTGCAAAGATTTTACAGTGCTGTAGTAATAGAGACCTAGTCAGTCTTGGTACTCCATACATGAAATCAGAATTTGGATTGCATTTAGGTATTCTGGAACTTGTTTACATAAATATTTCCCTGAAAAGGTTGCAAATGTGACTTATATGTTGATGCATGACTTCCAAATTTAGTAGTGTTTAATAATTATACCAGTATCCTATTGAATACTGTAACTTTTTCATGTAACTAGGAGGAGCTTTTTAGCAGCTACTGATGCTCCGATGGGGAAGAAAAATCACTTCAGAGAACTTGAAATTCTGACCACTGAAGCAAGCATTTTCTACAAGTCTCCCACTCTATGTTTTGAAACTGGTGCTGGACGATAAGGCAGTAGCTGCTTTCTCCCAAATATATCAAAATGCATTGCTTTATAATAATTATAACATGCTTTTTTAGATTGATGTTTATTTGGAAAAAGGAGTCATGTGACACAATAATTTTTAAAAGGAAATTGCTAGCTTAGAGCCACCTTATCTTCCCTAGGCACAGTTCAAACTTGTTTTCTTACTTTTGAATAGGAAGGGTGCATCATGTTTGGCAAAATAATAAAAATCAAATAGTTATTTTTGTGTTTGTGTGGTATTTCACATTGGTTTTTCATTTTCATAGTACTGGAAAACTCTGATACTTCATTTGTACTCTGTATGGCTGGGGAGGGGCAGAAGAGGGGAAGAGGAATCTGTATTATAATAGTAAAATACTGCATTTTTTCCTGCACTTTTTCTACACCATCTTCACTAATTTCTTGTTTTACAGCAGATACAAATATATGTGTACAGATGCGTATTTTTGTCAATATGTGGTTAAGAATAAAGTAGTCCATCTCATTACCTTCAGTGAAATTTTTAAAGTACATTAATAAGTGGCATTTTAATTACATTGTGAAACAGATAAAATGTATATATTAAAGAAAACATTTGAGGGGTTAGGTAATCTGAGGTTGGCACATCTGTCCAGACTGGATAAAGTGAAGTTGGACTCTGGGTAGGTGTAATCATACATAAAATCACTTAGCCCATCATTAATAGAAGTATCTTTAGAAATGCTTCATGACAAATCAGATTAACATTCAATGTCACACAACTCATCTGAGTAAAAAAATTCTGGTAATATATTAATAAATTATTATTAATAATAATAAATTACGTACTGTATAACCTGGAATATGCTGATTCATTGGGATGACCTCTGTAGCTTCCCCAGGTTCATTCAGTCCTTCTAAGGAGTCTCTTGTTTTTCAGTGTAATTACTGCAACACTGAAGGAGCAGAGTGTTTGTAAATGGGTAACAATTATATTATGGTACTGTGTGTGCATAGATGTGCTTGCTAGGATGTGACTGTAGAGTACTAAGATCATGTGTAGCCTTATGGCTAAGAAAGCATTATCTAAGTATTTGAGTTGTTGGTGGGTGTGTCTTTTGTGCTTGTCTGCCTTTGTTAATACGGTTCCTACAGTAGAATAATAACATTGTCCTGTTGTGCCAGACCCAAGAATTAGTGATGGTTTTTACATTTTATAGCTAGTTTGGCATATTTTACTAATAAGACATAAAGTGTTTCTTATATATATCATACCTCTCTGTAGTCTGTAGCTGAATGTTAGGAAATGTTGAGTAAATGGATCTCCTCTTTTACGCTAACTTGGGCTTCTGTATCTACTCATTACATTCTGTGTAACAAAGCTGGTAGTATGTGGGATACATAAGAATGGCCATACTGGGTCAGACCAAATGTTCATCCAGCCAAGTATCCTGTTTCCTGACAGTGGTCAATGCCAGGTGCCCCAGAGGGAATGAACAGAACAATTAATCATCAAGTGATCCATTCCATTGCTCATTACCAGCTTCTGGCAAACAGAATTTAGGAACATCATCCGTGCCCATCCTGGCTAAAAGCCATTGATAAGAGTAAGTAGAGATCAGAATTTATTGTAGAAAAATTCTTGTGTTTTGAGACATGGATTAGTCTTTTAATAATACTGGAGCTGCATTTTTCTCTGTTGATGGCTCTAATTAGTCTTCAGGTTTTGTCTTTATCCACAAAACCAATGAGGAGTCCAGTGGCACCTTAAAGACTAACAGATTTATTTGGGCATAAGCTTTCATGGGTAAAAAAAAGGGAGTTCCCTTCTCTGCATGTGCCAATATATTTATGCCTGTATCTGTAATTTTCACTCCATGCATCGGTTGAAGTGGGGTTTTTTACCCACGAAAGCTTATGCCAAAATAAATCTGTTAGTCTTTAAAGTGCCCCCGGACTCCTTGTTGTGTTTATTAATGGTGCAATTTTTACATGGATTGTAAGAGTAGTCTCTTAATAAAATACCCTTTTTAATAACAATGCTTATCATTCTGATCTGACACTATGAAATGAGTGGGGAAACTGGCATTCTGATTTACTTCTGATCTTACTTACAGTGATTAAATGAAGAATATAAAGCTACTTTTTACAATGACTTCCAGAGTGACTTGTTTGTGATGTTCTAGAGATTGATCTAGGCATGTGACACCTTTGATTCAGGTGGCAGTTCATTTTCTTTTTTTCTTTTTCCCCCTTACCTTTTCTGTCAGATACTGGGTTAAAGTTCTGAAGAAAATTAAGAGAACTATATTTCGTCCCTTTTGCCTTTGGGTTCTATACCACCAAAAAAGCAGAGTTGCTCTCATGTCTGGCTAGCCTCCCTCTATGTAGCCTGTACTTGTCCTCCTTATTGTGGTTACAGGGTACTCCAGTGACCTTTTTGTGGTCTTTAAGATTGAACTCTGGTAAGTTGGACACTTACCTTCTGCAGCCATGTTAAAGGAAGGCTAAGCAGACAAACCTTGAGCCCTCAACCCCTTTCCTACAAATAAGATAAAATTGGACAATTAACACTACTTTTATAAGGAATAGAAGTGATCGAGATCTCTCAATATTTTCCAAAATTTCATTTCTTCGAAGGCATGTGAAATGATGGCTTCCCTCTGCTCTTCTCATCAATCCTCAAGACTTTGAGCCTGATAGTCTTCTCTAAATAGTAATTTCACACATTTTAATTTTCCAGTTCATTAACCTTTCACACTGAGGGCTCTTCAGTCTAGCAGAGAAAGGGTGTAACACTATGTAGGGGCTGGAAGTTTGAAGCCAGGGCCGGTGACAGGGGGGCACTATGGGTAGAGCTGTACCGGGCCCCGGACTTAAGGGGGGCCCCTTAAGTCCGGGAACTGGTACACAGCTGTACCTGTAGTCGTCCCCCCTGGGCACCGCATCTCCCTGGCCGCTCTTTCCCGGGCTGTGTCCGCGTGTCAATGGCCGGCTGCCTCCCGAGCCCTTCAGCCGGCGGCTCATCCCGTGCCCCAGGAGTCGCCCCGAGGCACCCCTGGCTGCAGCGCTTCCCCCGCCCACCTGCAGCAAGAGCCGGGCCAGCCCTTGGTGGGGGGGGGAGCCCCCCCCGCACCACGGGATGCCGGCTCCATTGCCTCCCCCGCCCCGGCGGCTGCAGAGGACTGGCCGGGCGCGCCGCTCCATGGGGGCGGGGGCCAGCGAGGCGTGGGTGTGGGAGGGAAGGAGGTTTGGTGGGGGGGAGGCTGAGCTGGGCGGGTCAGGCAAGGGGGGAAGGAGAATAGGCTGGGGAGGGGCTGTGGGAGGCCCCAACGATCAGAGTAGGGGGCCCCAAAATTTCTGTCGCCAGCCCTGGTTGAAGCTAGACAAATTCAACTGGAAATAATTTATAAATTTTAAGTGATGGTAATTAACCTCTGGAACAATTTACCTAGGGTTGTACTGCATTCTCCAGCACTAGCACTTTTAAAATCAAGATTAGATATTTTTTCTAAAATATATGCTCTAGGAATTAATTTGGGTAAGTTCTATGGCTTGTGTTACATACGATGCTTAATTTGTAATGAAAAAAGGTGCTGGGGGCTCAAGCAGCTAGGTGCCAGGTCTCAAACAGTCTTTTTACTGACAAATTTTAATAAATGAAACAGCAAGCCCAGAGGTTTTGGGGCAATGAACTGCCAAGCCTAGGGATGCCTCGGCTCAGCCCTGGCACAAATTATGCACTGGTTACATAGGCGGTCACACTAGATTATCACAATGGTCCCTTCTGACCTTGGAATCTTTTGAATCTAAAACAAAACAAATCTAAAGCTCTTATTAAAATGGAGAACACACAGTCTTACTTTACATTACCGAAATCTTTTGGAAAAATTTGTAGGCTCTGAATAGTAATATCATGAAGGAAAGAGAACCTATAGCGTTTTTTCCTCAAATTTTATACAAAGACACTATTATGAGACAGTTTAACTTAAGTTCCTAATTAGAAACATTATTTTTCAGATTATTGAAAGTTGTTCTCATAGAGCATGTTGTGGCTCCCAAAGGTTCAATTGACAAACATAGATCAAGATTTTTATACCTGAATTCCCAAAGGTAGGCTTTTATCATGAGGATTCTTACACCTTAGATTTCTGTGGCCCTTTTTGTTACAGTGAGAGTTGCCTTTACCCTATTTAAATTTATAATTACATATAAAACCAGCCATAAGCATATTAAAAAGTATCTTAAAGGCACTTCAGTTTGCATCATGTATGACTTAGTTTCTGATATTGATAGTTTCTCATTTTCTTTTCTGCTGCACAGTATTTAGGAAAAATATTTGGCACAAATAATCAGATGCGGGTGGAGAGGTGTATATGCCGCAGAGTAAGGATAAGATTGAGAGTGACCTAGAGAAATTGGAGGATTGGGCCAAAATAAGTCTTCTGAGGTTCAACAAGGACTCCGCACTTGGAACGGAAGAATCCCATGCACCGCTACAGGATGGGGACCGACTGGCTAAGTGGCAGTTCTGCAGAGAAGGACCTGAGGATTACAGTGAATGAGAAGTTGGATATAAGTCAGCAGTGTGCCCTAGTTGCCAAGAAGGCTAATGGTATATTGGGCTGCATTAGTAAAAGCTTTGCCAGCAGATCAAAGGAAGGTGATTATTCCCCTCTATTTGGCACTGGTGAGGCCATATCTGGAGTATTGTGTCCAGTTTTGGACCCCCCACTACAGAAAGGATGTGGACAAATTTGAGAGAGTCCAGTGGAGGGTAACAAAAATGATTAGGGGACTGGGGCACGATTTACGAGGAGAGGCTGAGGGAACTGGGCTTGTTTAGTCTGCAGAAGAGAAGACTGAGGGTGGATTTGATAGCAGCCTTCAACTACCTAACAAGGGGTTCCAAAGAGGATGGAGCTCGGCTGTTCTCAGTGGTGGCAGATGACAGAACAAGAAGCAATGGTCTCAAGTTGTGGTGGGGGAGGTCTAGGTTGGATATTAGGAAACACTGTTTTACTAGGAGGGTGGTGAATCACTGGAATAGGTTACCTAGGGAGGTGGTGGAATCTCCATCCTTAGAGGTTTTTAAGGTCAGGTTTGACAAAGTCCTAACCGGAATGATTTAGTTGGTGTTGGTCCTGCTTTGAGAAGGGGCTTAGACTAGATGACCCCCTGAGTTCTCTTCTGATCCTAATCTTCTATGATTCTCTGATTCTTTATGATGTTGCTGTAACTTTTAGATTTGTGATCCTTCTCTTCCTCCTTTTTTGCATAGGTAATTAAATAGCTAATTAGGTTGACAATAAATTGTCATCATTGGGCATCTGAGATAACACTTCAGTGAAGTGACTGGAGTAGTTCACACCTCTCAAAGCTATTTTCTACATAAACTCTTATGTGTCAGTTACACTCAGGGTTTGTCTACACATATACCCCTACAGAGGCACAGCGGCACCATTACCGATGCACCGCTATAGTGCTTCAGTGAATATGCTGACAAGAGGAGGTCTCCCATCACCATAGATGATTCACCTCCCCTAGAGGCAGTGTCTACTCTGGGGGTTAGGTCAGTTTAACTGTGTTGTTCAGGGCTGTGGATTTTTCACACTCCTGAGCATGACGTCGTTATACTGGCCTAATTTTCTAGTGTAGACCAGGCCTCAGTTTGCATTTGTGTGTGTGTGTGTGCAACCATAACAGCTAGATGCTTTTATTTTTAAATGAAAGCTGAAATACAGGAGAACAAGATGAGAGGTGCTGGTATGCCATACTACCTCAGAGTAGCTGAATCAGCAGTGCATCTTACTTTAAGCACTTTTGCGCTCAAGTGAATCATCTGTTCACAATCTGTCACTGTTCCACTAAATCTCATCACTTTTCCCAAAGTATTTTCCCAAATAATAGGTGTACTAGTGCCAGCTCTTGGTCTGGAGAATATATTGTTTAGATGGTTCACTGTTAAAGGTATCTTTTTTTTAAAAAAAATATAAGCTATGAAACATATCTAAGTTGAATTCCTGAGGTCTGCTCTACTAAAATTTAGGTTTACCTAGCTATAGTACCCAGGGGAGTGAACAATTCACACTCCTGAGCAAGGTAGTTAAGCTGATGTAAACAACATTATAGACACATTAGGTTGATAGACAAATTATTCTGTTAACCTCGCTACTTGTTCTGGGGGGGGGGTTGGAATAACTATAGCGATGATCCTGATAAACAGAGGTTTGGTATACAACCTAAAAATTAAAAATGCTACGCTGTTACCAGAATCCAGAGATTTCTGTTTAGAAAATTCTTCACCTTCTAAGCATCATAATGTCCCATACTTAGGGCTTGTCCTCACTGGGGGGGGGGGGGGGGGGGAGGGGAGATTGACGGCAGATACACAACTTCAGCTACGTGAATCATGTAGCTGAAGTTTGCGTTTCTGCCTCCGACTTACCTGCCGTCTTCACGATGGCAGCAGTCGGCGGTGTGCTCCCCCGTCAACTCCAGCTTGCGCCTCCCGGCAAGCTGGAGTTCTGGAGTTGACGGGGGAGACGCAGGCGATCGATTTATCGCATCTTAACAAGACGCAATAAATCGATTGCCAGAAGATCGATCCCTCACCACGGGAGTGAAGATGAGCCCTAACATAGTATACCTGTGTCTTTTCCATGCTTTACTATTTTCCCATTGGGACTTATGGATAAATCTTTCCCAGATTGTAACTCTCTTCAGATCTGTTTTTAGGTAACAGAAGTTCCTTTTATCAGGTAAATCTTTGGAATATTCTTCTTCCGTCAGTATCCTGAATAAGTGAGGACTGCCCCCCACACAGAAAAGTGTTCTTACTTTGGGTTAGCTAATCCACGTCAACTAACTCAGGTTAAAATAGCAGTGAAGACATGGCAAATCTGCTTTTAACTTGGGTTCAAAGCTTGAGTTCAATCTCAGGCTGCCTTGTAGGTAGCAGCATATTCTACATGCTACCATGTACTTCCATCTTGAACATACCCTTGTGCATCTACCTTAGAGAAGAGTCCATATAAGAAGATTTAGGCTTCTTAAATCCATCTAACTTGCATCTTCCTTCCTCATCCATGGATGGCCTCGTGTTCTTCTTCCTTCAACTTCAGCTCTATAAGACTTCTGCAAAATATATCTTCTTCCGCACGTTGGACATGACCCCATCATTGCAGTTATCTTGTTCTCAACTGGTGCAAGATTGCAACTTGCTGGGCTCATCTAAATATCTCTTCATTTGTGACAAAATGAAACCCAGTGGATGTTAAGAATACACTATAACTTTTCATATGAAACTGTTTGTGTCCTGTTTCTGCTCCATGTAGCAGGACTGTCATCACTATCATGTTGAAAACTTGTATTTTAGGTGTCACACAGACATTCTGTCACCAAAACAGAGGCCTTTGAAGATAATGAAATGCCTTTTAAGCAAGACCGATCTAACTTGTGACTTTGGTTATAGAACCCCTTGTTGTCAGCATACTACCCAGATAGATAAAATGTTCATCCATTCAATGTCATTGCCATCTAGATTTATTTATTTTCGTTTTATGGAATGCATACATAGCTTTGGTGTTATCACCATTACTTTAAAATTCCATAGTTTCTGCAGATTATTGCAGCTCTTCCAGCATTAGCTGTAGTTGATCAGTAAGCTCTCCAAGTAAAACAATATCAAGATCCTTTAAATATGGATCTCCGTATTTCACACCTCCTAGTGGTCTTCAATCAGCATTATCATCAGATAATCTATTAGGACATTAAACAAAGTAGGAAGGAAAATGCATCTCTGACATGCCCTTTATTCTACTGAAATTGTGGATATTGCTGTGTCTATATGGGATGCCTGAAGAGTGTTTTCTCTCCTTGTAGTTAAATATACAGTGTCAGTGGGCTGGTAGATTTATTGAAAGTTGCGCACACACTCAGAGAGAAATTGCAAATATATATAAAGGGAATGAGACTAAAATGTGGTAGGTTTTCAAATACTGGCTTATGGAAGTTGTGATGGTGCTTACTGTAAAAGGAAAGGCTGCAGGCAATATATCTTGCAATCTTGAGCAGATAGTGTTGTCTCAGATTATGTTAAAGTACTGTACTAAATGCGTATTTTTCTTATTTTCTTTCTTTTGGAAACTTACTAAAGAATTCGGGGATTTAAGGGGAGGAACAGTCCTTTGTGGTTCACCTTTAGGAATCAGAATGTTTGGTAAAGGTTAACTATTCAAAAATGAAAATATTTTACTGTTATTTCAACAATTGATGTGTTCACTGGAATGAGCAGTTTGGCAGTTCAGGGAAGAATGTTTTAAATGAAATAATTCAGTGATGTTCAATTAAATATTGTCACCCTTTATTTGAAATGTGATTTGCTGATCAAAATTTAGTATTTGAACTTAGCAATTTTATGTATTTATAGTTGATCCTCAAAACAATCTTCTGTAGCCGTCCTTTTTTCAAATGTATTTTTGTATTTATTTACCTCAAATATACTCTTAATCCAAATTTGGATTCTTCTCACTCAAGATTTGCACAATTTATTGTGCAGAGACCCACTTGGGAAGTTTTTTAGTGAATCATTGACCCACTAGGCTATAATGGCTGCAGCACAAATGAGCTACTGGAACCTTTTTAGTTCATGGATGATTGATCCTCTAGACGGTAATGGCTCTTTTGGATACATTACTGCTTGTGAGGTCATTGCTGGTATTGCACAAAGATGATAACTCCATATGATAAAAAGTGCTAACTAAAAGCAAAGCAAACAACCCACCCCCCATATCATGCAGTGATTCAAGAAACTGGATTATGGTGATCCCATTGAAATATTTATTATTACATATTTTGTATATGTAATTTCCTAATAATCTGCCTATATTAGGCATACCATGTCTTTACATGTGCTGATTATCTAAATGAAACTCTGTTGACATCAAAAGAGTGTGTCATGTTCTGCAAGAGTTGGGAAAGAAGTTGGCAAAAAGACCACCTCAAGAACTGTAGAGGGCTATGGGGCTACTTGCTTGTTGCAAGGTACACTGAGTCCCATAGAAACGAGGCTCACACACAGTGGCTAGATGAATAAAACTGATGAGTTTATTGAAGGCAGTGACATAACCGCACCGGGGGCCCCATTCACGGTGCTGGCACTGGACATGGGGGACCTGACACACTGGAGCAGTGTTCAGGATGAAGCCCAACATGCAAGAGCAGACTGACACAGAAATACTCATGCACATTTGCATCTCATACATAACTCATGAATAGCTAATGACATGTTTTGCAGTCCCGCCTCAGTTTACCTATCTGGTTTCACACAAGCCGAGTTTCACACAGACTAGATAACAGCTCCCAGCTGGCGCTGAGAACTGCTTCTCAGGAGATAACACTGGGAGCCAAGGCCGTTCTCTAGACTGATAACTTTGGCTACACTGTGTTCCCATGGAAAGGCGATGGAAGCGAATTGCATGGCCCTAGCGCCGACTCGTTACATTTTCTTCCGCACCCGACATTGCTCCTTTTACAATAGCATAAAAGTTGTTTTGCGACTGGAAACTGTTTCTTTTCTGGAATGTACGGGGGGGGGGGGGGGGAGTACAAAAAATGAGCTGTAACTGGAGAATATAAAAAAGAGGGGGGTATGGAGTTCAAACTGGCCTCAGTTAGACAAAACAAGATCAGAATTTGATTCTATAATAAGGTAAAGTGGGAGGAGAATATAGTAGTTATATTAAAGAAGACAGATTTATTAAAAATGAAACAAATAGAAAGGATAGACTTGATGAAGCCTTATAGAGACTGACGGAAATATGTGGACCAGCTGTTGCGTCTCAGCAGCAGAAACACAACCCAAAGGATCAATTATTATCCATCACTGTCTCCTGGATGAGAGCTGACATTTTTCCTTACCTTGCTGAGAAGCTCTATTTATGACTGACTGAATTTCATTTGCAACCAGAGGACTTACTGGTTTTTAAACCTACATGTTATTACTAAGAACACCAGAACAATTTCAGTTATGTAATTGTAGTATCGATGGTATAGAAAACTTTTATAGTTTAAAGCAAACATCTTTACTGTATTTCATATATTATGCTATCCCTGATAATAGTTACCATGTTATTTGTATCCGGGATACAACACTGTGGTAAAGCAGCAGGCTAAAGAGTGTGTACGTTACTTAGATAACATGAAGAGCAAGCTGCTTGTTCACCAGATATTTGTTGTTGTTAGGATTACAATCATGCCCACAGTGTACAAGGTGCTTTCTAAGAGGCTGTTCCTAAACCAAAGAACTCAGTCTAAGATGGCGAGTAACAAAGGTGGGGTAGGAGAGGAATAGAAAATGCAATCTCTTTTTAGATAAATATTAAATCAATATAATATTAAAATCAATCCCAATAGATTTTATAACATTTTAAATAGCATTTTTCTTCAATTCTATTTTTTTTAGCAGTTTTATATTCTCCTGAAACAGATTCCATTTGGAATTAAATTTTCCATGCTTAGCTCCGACTAGAGATGATTTTTTGGAGCAAAACTGGTTCAACAATTTGAGTTCTGCATATGGAAGGCATGTTTTTTAAATGCAGTCCAATCAAATTTTATGCCGACAGAATTCAAACTTCTGAGCCAGTTTAGCTCAAATCTGGCTTTTTGTAGTGCTTGTTGAAATCTAAGACGTCATATTTGGAATGATGGAGAAAGGGAGGGGAATGTGATCAATTGCCTTAAAGTTGAGCATTTAAAGTGGGAAATCAGTTTGATGCATAGAAGCTCTTGCTATTCTGCTGTGATTTTAAACAGCTAAAGCAGTTCAGAACAAGGGGATATTTGAAGCTGTTTAGACATAGATGAGCTAAACTCTGGCAGGAGTTTAAGCCAATCTACATTTTGAGATATGCTTAAACTATAAACCACTCTAACTCTTTCTTCCTTTTATTCAGGTCTCCAACAACAAATGCCTTTTCAAATTTGACTTGTTTTGTAAATCTTAAGATCTACAGACTCAAGCAAAGCCTTAGGACTGTGTGCAGTAACTTGCTCCATATATACTTATAAAAGACATTTCAGTTTGTATTGTAAATTCACACACTATATTTTAGGTCATAAATAAAGAGGGGCAGAATTAAGGTTGATTTTAATGCAGAATTACTCAGATTTAGTGTTACAGTAATGCTACGTTTTTTAATATGGAATATATTCATATTGCTCACTGTATATCCCTATGTTCATCCCTTTTTACAAAACTATAATGAATTTGTACAAAATATACCTTGGGAGGTATCATTTGAAATGCATAATTTGCTGATCATTATTGTTCTGGTAACATATCTGAGGCATTACTGTACGTAAAGTTATAAAATTCTACTGTATAACATAACTGTGCCATGTTCCAAGTTTAGAAAAGAAGGCACAGACCAGTTTTTCTGAGACAAAAGGCAAACTGATTCCTCAGTCAGGTGTACACAAAATGAAATGGACCATCACCTGGTTAATTTGCCATTCTTTGGCAAGAAAAAGGGTATGAGCAAGAAATGTACATTTTGGGCAAAGAAACAGCTGAAGGTTCCCATCCCCCCCAAACCTCCTGTCTCCTGAACCTCAGCTAGAAACGATTTTCAAAGAAAAAGAAATCTATAAGAAAGGGGAACAGATGCCCCAAAATACTCATCCCCTTCTCTCTGCTTATGGCATCAACAGCACCTAAGGGACAAGTTAATTAACACTGAACTGGGGAGGGGATCTAGCTGAAACGATTCCAACCTTCATATTTGAGACTGCTAGAGCATGTGGTGAGAGAAACCTTTGCTTTGAATTAATTTAGCTTGTTAGATATTAATTACATTTTATCTTTTATTGTAACCAGTTCTGACTTTTATGTGTTGTTACTTGTAATCACTTAAAATCTACCTTTCTGTAGTTAAACTTGTTTTATTGTTTTATCTAAACCAGTGTGTGTTTGTTTGGGAAGCTTAATTTGGGATAGCAAGATTTGTGTATATCATGTTCTATTAATGAAATGACAGACTTAATAGAAGCTTCTATTGTCCAGGCAGTACAAGATGCACTTTTTTGGTGGAAAGTCTGGGGCTGGGAATTTGCTGGTGTTGCTCTGCTGTATAATTCATGGGTGACTAGCTGTAGCAATCAGACAGTATAGCTGGTAGTGATTTACATCATGGAGGCTGTGTGAGAGCTGACCAGGAACGGTTTCTCTCACAGAGAAGCAGTGTAAAGGCATCCCGGGTTGTAGAATTGAGGGGACACAACTGTCCATCAGTCCAGTGTGGAATGTCACACTCGCCCATTGCTGAAATGCAGCAAGACTACACAGACCGTTGTTGTTTTTTAGAGAGGGAAAGGGGGTGGGGGGGAATACTCTGATACTGCAGAATAAGAGAGGTGAGTAGACAGAATACAATTACCCAGATAGAAATGTGGCTAGGATGAACATCCCTATTCTTCCAAAAGCTGCATGTAATCGTCTGTGACCAGGAATGGGCAGAGGCTTAACTTTTACATTTTAGCTAAAGGAGAGTGCTTTCAATAGCACAATGCCTCACAGCGGTGTTCTGAAGCATTGAATCAGTACTGTCAAAAGGAAGAGAATCACCTTCTGAATCACTAACACTTGCAGGGTTTTTCCAGGGATGTCACCACTCCAATTAGTTACCAGGTTCAGCTTTGCTTAGCTTTAGAAATTTGACAAAAGTACTGCCAGAGGTGGTACTCTGCCACATCTGAGTAAAAATAAGTCATGGAGTACCAACCTAAGGTACCTTGTGTTTTCAAAGTAAGTTTAAAGATCGATCTCACAATCCAATGACAACTGTCATGACAAACTGTTGTTTTCCCCAAAGGTGGGAAAAGGCACCAGCAGCAGGGAGCTGCAGGAGTCTTTCCTCATTGCATTCCCCTGGGAGACTTTTTTTTTTTTTCCTTGCAGCATGGAAAGGCTCCAGTAGCAGGGTAGCAGCAGGGCACTACACTACTGAAAATATCAGTAAAGATTGGGAGGCACAGGTTGGGCAAGTAGAAAGCCAGGTAGGATAGGCACTTGCATTTCATACTGACATCTTTTAGGCATATCTTTACTCTACTTGCGTAAGTTGTGCCTCACTGCTATTTATACCTGTACTATGGGGGCTGCATTGTTATGTACTCTACTCACCGCCATAGAAGCATGTAGTGTGGATGTAGAATTATAGCAGCCTTTCAGAGCTGCCCAATGGACTGCAGCACTATGGCCCAAGCACACCCATCCTGCCTTGACATGCCCCATGCCAGGGCTTTGTCGTCAGCCATAAGGCTGACTTAGGAGATTTTCCTCATTGCCTGTCCAAAGAGGATCCTCTTGCAGCTGGAAATGTGATATTTAGAGGCCTCTTCTTGTTGCTCCAGTCCTTTTATATGATGTAAAGTGACCAGAGGGAGGATGAGGATCTCATCCCTACTTTGGCCTTTTTGAGGTCTCCATTTGCCATTCTTTGAAACCCCAGCTGTTTATAAACTCTTTAACATTTATATTCTCTCTGTATTTAAGGAGGTGTACAGGAACACAATAACAAAAAGCAATATAGTGTTGTACACAAATTACCAAAAAAGTCACAAACATGAGAAGTGCAATTATGCATGTTGAGTAAATTATCAAATAGAAAAGAAAAATCAGCCTATAAATGTAATGTAAATAAAAATATAAATAGTAATGTATTAGTACTGTAAATATTTAATTTTTTATTTAAAGTTTTTGTTTTATGTGTAATTATTGTGAGTCAAAAACTATGTTAGAAAACAGGGTGGGACTAAATGTCCAATTTTAGTTTATGGGTTTACAGTGGGGTGCCCCAATGTCCAGTATTTAATAAGTTTATTAACTATCTAGAAAGAGAAGTGAAAGGTAAAAATGAAAAATGTGCAGACCAGATTTATTTAATATATGCAGTGCTGTTGGCAGGTCTCAGGATATTAGAGAGGCAAGATGGCTGAGGCAATATTTTTTTTATTGGACCAACTTTTCTAAACCTAAGAAGAGCCCCGTGTAAGTGCAAAATCTTGTCTCTCACCAACAGAAATTGGTCCAATAAAGATAGTATCTCACCAACCCTGTCTCTCTAAAGCTGTTTAAGTTAGTCAAGTCCAGAAAAGACTGTGAGAAACTTCATTTTCCATGAATTTATCTAGTTCTCTTTTGACTCAAAACATCCTATGTCAATGAGTTCCACAACTTAATTGTTCATTATGTGAAAAAGCATTTCCTTTTGTTTGTATTAAGTCTGTTGCCTACTGCTCTCATTGGGTGACTCTTGATTTTTGTATCCTGGGAAAGAGTAAATCCCTTTCCCACAGAGACCTACATTTCTAGATTAATTTCATTGTCCAGTTCCCTCTCCCAGATCTTCCTATGGGTTGTTTTCCTATCAACATGTTTTATCAATTAAACTTACATATATCTTAGAATTTAAACCTTTTGTTCCAGCTTGCTCCTGGGTCAACTCCTCAAATATGGCTATAGGGCTACATAGGGCATTCTTGTATCCAGATTTCACAATAAAATGTTTGACTTGTAAATAACAAGTCTTTATAGTATTTATAGTCTTTACATTATTAAATATCTCTTGGTATGATTTCAAATCAGGACCCAGGAATGGTTGTCCAAACTGAATAATTTCAGCTTCCACCCACAACTAATAGTCACTTTAATATTTCCTAGGGATAAATTCCAGATTATTAACAAAAGTAACTAAGGGAGAGGGCCTCAGCAACAGGAATTTTTTTTTTCCAAAGCTACCAAGGTGGTCCAAATGAATGGGTGATTTTTTATTTTTGGTGACCTAAATTTATTTTTAAACCAACAATTTCCATAAATAGCTACACTTTGGATACAGTCTTGTTTGTGTTTTATACAGTGTTCGGATGGCGTATTGTTAACCCAGCTACTCACATCTTTTATTTCTGATGCATAATAATAAAGCCAGGGGAAACTAATCCACCCCATTTGTAGGCTTATACAGATCTTTAGAACTCATCCTTTGTCTTTTATCTTTCCACTAGTGTAAAAGCCCGTGGACACGGGCCAACGGTAATGGCTCGTGGCCCCCCCACTCGCTCAGCTCTCTCCCCCCTACAGGGCCCCCCCTGCTCGCTCAGCCCTCTCCCTACTCCAAGGGCCCCCCCTCCACTCGCTCACCCCCCCACTTGTTCAGCCCCCCTTAACCCCACTCCAAGGGCCCCCCGCTCAGCCCCCCTCCCTCCACTCCAGGGGCTCCCCCCGCTCGCTCAGCCCCCCTCCCCCCACTCCAAGGGCCCCCTGCCTGCGCCTCCTGTGCCCAGCCACCCTCCTGCCTGCGCTCCCCGAGCCTCTGATCCAGACCCTGCTTCCCTCTCGGCGGCACACGCGCAGCGGCCATGTTGTGCTGCCGAACTACACCTCACAGCATGCCGTTCGTCTGGGCCGTCTCTACTGCGCATAACGGCTTCACACAAACTTCCCTAGCCTTTTATTATATAGGATATGAATTTTAATAGTACATCTTGCCATGTTTTTAATGTCAGGTCAGGGATACCAATAGGGATCCATTGAAAGAAAAATGAAGACATTCATTTTTACAGAGGCTACCATACCTATGCAAGAAATTTCCATTCCTTCAAGTCTTTTTGTTAGTTTATTCCACAGTGAAGGAAATCTTGCTTTTAAAAGTTTTATGTTTCTCCATGATACTTATTCCTAAATATTTTAATGATTCCTTTACCAATTTAAAGGTGCGTAGCTGACAATAGTTTGGTTTGACCCTTTTGGGAATATTAGTGCCTAAAATTTCAGATTTGTCATATATTATTTGAAAACTGATTAGCTGTCCAAATTTTAGTCAATTGTTCTGTAGTTTTTAGTGATACTTCTGGATCCTGGATAACATGACATCGTCGGCATAGTTATTTTATCTTCAAATCCAGAAAAATGTTTTGATGCCTTTTCTAAGGGATTTTTTCTCACATTTATTGCAAATGGCTCCATTGCCAGAGCAAACAGCAGGGGAAATCAGAGGCAACCCTGTCTTGCACCCATATAGAAATTTAAAAGAAGGGGATTGAGGACCATAAACCAAACAGAGGGTCATGGATGAGTGTTCATGTCAATATGCCCATAGAAAACTTATTTCCCAAACCAAACCTTACCAAGTCCTGTCTGAGGTACTCCTGCTCCAGCCAGTTGCGGGCTTTCTCAGCATCCAAAGAAAGTAGCACATAGGAAGAATGCTATAATTAACATTATAGATTAAATTCAAAGTTCTTCAAATATTATCAGGTAGATAAGTGCCAGCAATGAGTCCCAACTGGTTAGGGTGAATGCATTTGAGCAAGATGATACTGAGTCTGTTTGCTATCATGTTGGCATAAATTTTAGCACCCACATTAATTAAAGAAATAGGTCTGCGTGATGCACACTTGGTAAGGTCTTTTCTTTCTTTGGGAATGACCACTATATTTTTGCCTCTTTTCATGAATCTCATTCCCCTGGATTATACCATTAAACAATTCAGTTAAAATAGGGACCAACACTTGCTTTAGAACTTGGTAATACTCCCCAGAAAACCCATAGGGACCTGGAGCTTGATTGGATTTTAAATTCTTAATTACAACTTCAACTTCCTCTGCAGCAATTTGCCTATCATTAGCTGCCACATCATCCTCTGAGAACTGAGGTAGTGTCACACATCTGAAAGATCTATTTATAAATTCAGGATTTGGGTGTTCTGAAATGTACAAAGTATGGAAAAAGTTAGCAAAGAGATCTGTGTGGTGCCAGTTATTAAATCTCCCTTGTTATTTCAGTCAGAAGGAAGACTGTTTTTACGTTTCTGGCTAAAAGTTTGTCAACTTTATTACCCTTTCATAATAATGTTGTTTAATATATCTAAGTATTTGCTCAGCCTTACCTGTGTGTAGCAAGCAAATCTTCCCATTTATCTCAATTATTATTTTTATGCAGTCTTTTAGATTCTGTGGATTTGTTTGCCTTCCAAAACAGGAAGTTCATCAAACAAGCTCTTTTTCAAGAGCACCCATATTTTTGAATGATGATGCTGTATTTATAAGAATCCCCCTCATTATCACCTTTCCAGCATCCCAGAGAACACTGTTATTGATCCCTATCTTATTTTCTTCTATATATTTCTGAAAGTTTTCTTCCAGCTCTTAAATTCTAAGGGGGCCATGCAACAAAGCTCTATTCAAACATCAGACCCCTTTTTTCCCCCACTGAGTCCTAGTCCTTTAGTCTAATATATTCTGGGACATGATCAGACCAAGTTATAACTCCAAGTAGCTTTTTAAACTAAATTAGCCAACATCCTAGAAATGAAAAGCATATCAATCCTGGAATAAGATGTGTACGTAGCAGAATAAGATGTATAGTTCATGACATCTGGATTCATTTCCCACTCGAAATTAAGTAGATCTTTATTTTCTAAGTGATGCAACACATTTGCACTTGTTCCTCCCTACACCCTCTGTGCACATTCTATTGATCCAAAATGGGATGAAACACCTAATTAAAATCCTCCCCTTTAGAAGAATATCACCATCCCTAAAATTAGCCAAGTCCCTAAAACACTGAACCAAAAAAAAACCTTGATTGGGAGTGTATACATCAGCTACAGTGAGAAGTTTATCTTATAAAACCCCCTTAATTTAAATATATCTGCCCTCCATATCTCTTCAGTTGTGCTGAAACAATAAAAGGAAAAGTGTTTATCAAGGAGTATTGCCACACCTCTTCTATTGGATTGCCCTGGAAAGAGAAATGGTAGTTCAAGAAGTATTCAGGTAATTATAATTTTTGCTTCAAGTGTGTTTCTTGCAAATAGGATTCTTCTTCGAGTGCTTGCTCATGTCCATTCCCACAAGTGTGTGCGCACCGCGCATGCACGGCTCCGGAAAGTTTTCCCCAGCGGTACCCGTAGGGTCGGCAGGGGCGACCCCTGGAGTGGCGCCCTTATGGGGATGTATATATACCCCTGCCGACCCTTCCCCGCTCAGTTCCTTCTTCCCGCCCATGACGGTTAGCTGGAATCCCCTTTAGCTAGTAGCGGTATCCCAACCTTTCGATAGTTGTTAGTGAATCTAGTTCAGAGTTCTACTTAGTGTTAAGTGTTAGTCGTTTCTATCTGTTTATAGTTCTATTAGTGTAGGTGTTAGCAGTTCTTAGATAGATAAGGTACTCTTATCAGCTTTCGCCCCGGGGCATGCCTGGCGCGCCGGGCTTCAAAAGCTGTGAGCACTGTGGGAGGCCTATGCCAAACAGTGACCCCCACACTAAGTGCTTGAAGTGCCTCGGTGAGGGACATCAATCCGAGCGCTGCACTATTTGTAAAGGCTTCAAGCCTAGAACTAAGAAGGAGAGAGATCATCGTCTACGCCTAATCCTGATGGAATCCGCCCTACAGCCTCAGGGGGATCTCCCATCCAAGGTGGTCAGAAGCGCTCCGGCCTCGGTACGGGACCCGGCGGTGCCCAGGAAAGAGAACTCGCACCGGCACCGGTCTCCACGGCGCACCAAGAGCCCCAGGCGGCACCGTTCTCAATCGCCGGTGCCGCCGAAGAAGCAGAGGGGCAGATCGCCGGGCTGTAAGGCCAAGGCGAAGACGCGACACGCCCAGGGCCACATAGATGAGTCCCGGAGGGTGCCGTTGACGTCTGGCCCGGTGTGCGCGCACGCATCAGGTGATGGTGCAGCGCTGCACGGGCACCTTCAGGACTTCCCGGTGCCGTCGACCCCGGAGACCTTCGAAGCTGCTCGGGGTCTCATCGAGGCAACGGGCGGAGACGGCACGGTACCGTCTCTCACAGCCCTTCCTCTAGCGACTCCGATACCGCCGACGGCACCGGCGTCGCTCGGGACACCGGCACCGACGGCATCGGTTACTCCTGTAATTCCACCAATGCTGCCGGCACCGGTACCGGAACCACCCCTCACCTCTGCACCGCCTGCACCGGACGTCTGCATGCCCTCGGTACCGCCAGCCCGGGCAATCGCAGAAGGCTCCCAACTACATCCGCCGGCACCGATGACCTACCCGGGCAAGCCTACGATGTACCAAAGATACCTCGTGGCACCGGAGGGCACGGCACCGCCATGGCCCAGCTCGGCGTCGGAATCTGAGACGTCTTCTCATTCAAGTCGGAGCCACCGTACCGGAGCACCCTCACATAGATCGGGCCGTAGCTATCATTCACACGGCTCAGATCGGCACCGTTCACGACACAGGCGGTCCTCCCACTCGACACCATGGCCTCAGCAACACCCGGGCCCGGTACAGTGGTCCTTCTGGCCCCCGTGGGCGTTTCAGCAGCCACAGGGTCCACCATCGGTGACGATGTCACTCCCTTCGGTGCCCCGAGGCCCCGCTTCGGCCACTGTGTCCAGACCTCCACCGGAGATGGAGGGTGAGGAACCGGAACCAGTACCGGGCCCGTCGGGGTTGGGTCAGTACCAAGCTTCCCTGGGACACCATTCCTCGGTTGCCTCTATAATGCGCCCACCCACCGAACACCCCGCTCAAGAGGATCCCCCATTCGCCACATCATCATCCTCGTCTCCGGACGAAGCGGTGGCGGGCTCCTCGGCATCCGGACTCCCACCAATGGACATAAAGGGACACCAGGACCTCCTGAGGAGAGTAGCCCACAATTTGAACCTTCCGGCGGAGGAGGTGGAGGAGGAGGACGATCCAACAGTGGACATCCTCGCTCCCGGTGGACCTAAGAGAATCGCCCTGCCGTTTCTCAAAAAGATCAACTCAATGTCCACCACTCTGTGGCAGACGCCGGCCTCCATTCCACCAACAGCAAAGGGGGTGGAACGCCGCTATTTCACACCGCGAGCAGGCTACGAGCACATGTTTACTCATCCACCGCCGGGCTCCCTGGTGGCGGATGCAGTTAATCATAGAGAGAGGCAGGGTCACACAGGACCCACACCGAAATCCCAGGATGCAAAACGACTGGACCTATACGGTAGAAAGATTTATTCGTCCGCCTCCCTGCAACTCAAGATCGCTAACCAACAGGCGGCTCTAGGTCGTTACGCGTTCAACTCCTGGACTGCCCTCGGCAAGTTTCAGGAGAAGATCCCCATGGATTCGGTGTCAGAGTTTAAGGCCGTACTGGAAGAGGGCAAGGTAATATCCAGGGCTGCGCTACAAGCCGCGCTCGATTCCGCGGACTCAGCCTCTAGATCAATGGCGACCGGAATAGTGATGAGGAGAGGTGCATGGCTGCAGGTTTCAGGCATTCCTCCTCCGGTCCAGGCGTCTATCCAAGACCTGCCTTTCGACAGGCAGGGCCTTTTTGCTGAGGATACGGACAAGAAGCTCCACTCTATGAAGGACTCTAGGGCTATGCTTCGGTCATTAGGCCTTCATACACCACAAACAATCAGACGTCCGTTCAGGCCCCCACAGGCCCAACATCCTCGCCCCTATCAGCCAGCTCCTAGGCGAGACCTGAATAGAAGAGGTGGAAGGGGAAACAATAGGGGAAGACCTCGCTCTTCATCCCGTAATGGCCAGCAGAACCAGGGGCCAAGACAACCTCCCAATGCTAGACCGAACTTTTGAAGGTGCGCACGGGGGCGACGATCCAGTATCCGGCTATCCATCTCCCCGTCCTTTCCTGCACCGTTTATCTCACTTTCATCAGGCGTGGTCCCAGATTACATCGGACAAATGGGTCCTCAGCTTGGTGAAGGTGGGATATCCTATCCAATTCTCCTCCCTTCCACCTACCCACCCATCTTCCCCGTCCCTCTTCAGGGACCCATCTCACGAGCAACTCCTAGTCCAGGAGGTTCAGACCCTTCTGGCTTTGGGTGCCATAGAGGAGGTTCCTCAAGAATTTCGGGGCAAGGGTTACTACTCCCGTTATTTCCTTATCCCGAAGGCCAAAGGCGGCCTCCGACCTATCCTAGACCTGCGGGGCCTCAACTCCTACATAAAGAAGCTGAAGTTTCGCATGATCTCCCTAGCTACCATTATTCCTTCCCTGGATCAAGGAGACTGGTTCGCCTCCCTCGACCTAAAGGACGCCTATTTCCATATTTCCATAATCCCCACTCACAGGAGGTTCCTGCGGTTCGTGTTAGGGGATCGTCATTACCAGTTCACAGTACTCCCGTTCGGCCTATCGACCGCCCCAAGAGTGTTTACAAAGTGCATGTCGGTAGTAGCAGCGCACCTCAGACGGAAACACGTACATGTTTACCCATATCTGGACGACTGGCTCATCAGAGCGAACTCAAGGGAACGGGCATGCCAGCATGTAGATCTGGTCAGGACAACATTCCTCAGGTTGGGACTCATACTGAACGAGCCAAAGTCGACCCTAGAGCCCACTCAGAGAATAGAGTTCATAGGAGCATTGCTAGACTCACAACAAGCCATGGCATTCCTTCCCCCGGCTCGGGCCGACGCCATAACGAACTTGGTCCAATCCGTACTGCAATACCCAACCACCACGGCCAGAAACTGCATGGTCATCTTGGGACATATGGCAGCATGTACATACGTGGTGCCATACGCAAGACTTCGATTACGCCCACTTCAGGCTTGGCTGGCATCGGTGTACAAGCAGGGCAGGGACCCACTGGACATGGTTGTAACCCTCCCCCATCACACGTTGAGCTCGCTACGCTGGTGGCTACAACCCAGCTCTCTCAACGCCGGGGTTTCCTTTCACAAACCTCAACCCACTATGACTTTAGGGACAGATGCGTCCGCCCTCGGGTGGGGCGCTCATCTCGGAGACTCCAGAACTCAGGGACACTGGTCTCACAGCGAGTTGTCCCTGCACATCAATGTCCGGGAACTGCGAGCGGTCCATCGCGCGTGCCAGGTATTTCGGGACCAGTTACAAGGCAAGTGTGTGCTGGTCCAGACGGACAACACGGCGACAATGTTTTATATCAACAAACAGGGTGGTGCTCGCTCTTCTCCCCTATGCAGGGAAGCCCTGGCTCTGTGGGACTTCTGTATCGCACACAATATCCATCTCGTAGCCACCTATCTCCCAGGGGCCCAGAATGTCCTAGCGGACACCCTCAGCCGCTCATTTCGGGGCCACGAGTGGTCTCTCAGGGGGGATGTGGCGCATGCAATCTTCCTGCAGTGGGGATTTCCCCGCCTAGACCTGTTCGCCACAAGGGCCAACAGGAAATGCCAGAGGTTTTGCTCCCTCATGAACCTCAGCCCAGGGTCAGAGGTGGATGCCTTTCAGATCCCTTGGAGGGAAGGTCTACTCTATGCATTCCCACCGTTCCCACTCATCCACAGGGTGTTACTCAAGGCCCGCCTGGACGGAGCGTCCATGATCCTAATAGCACCGGCATGGCCCCGGCAGCATTGGTACACTCTACTGTTGTCTCTATCAGTGTCCAGACCTATAACCCTTCCTCTCCTTCCCACACTGGTTTCCCAAGACCACGGGCGGTTGCTTCACCCCAACCTCCAGTCCCTCCACCTCACGGCGTGGAATATCCGTGGCTGAGCGCCTCGGAGCGCCAGTGCTCGGGCCAGGTTAGAGAGGTCCTGCTGGGTAGCAGAAAGCTATCGACTCGCACCACTTACATGGCCAAATGGAAACGATTTTCCCTATGGGCACAGGATAAAGGTGTAGACCCTGTTTTAGCCCCCATACCTTTGGTCCTGGATTACCTTCTAGACCTTAAAAGACAAGGTCTAGCCATATCAACAATTCGGGTTCACCTAGCGGCTATCTCGGCCTTTCACATCGAAGTGGGGGGATCTTCAGTGTTTAGTAACCCCCTCGTGGGGCGCTTCCTCAAGGGATTGGAAAGGTTGTACCCTTCGGTGCGACAGCCTGTCTCTCAGTGGGACCTAAACCTGGTGCTGACGGCCCTCATGAAGCCCCCCTTTGAGCCCCTAGCCTCCTGCCCACTCTCTTATCTCTCATGGAAGACGGCCTTCCTGGTGGCTATTACTTCCGCACGTCGGGTCTCCGAGATCAGAGCGCTCACCTCGGAGCCCCCGTACACCGTCTTCCATAAAGATAAGGTTCAGCTACGGCCTCATCCGGCCTTCCTCCCTAAAGTGGTTACTGCCTTCCACTTAAATCAGGACATTTTTCTCCCCGTGTTTTTTCCTAGACCCCACGCTTCCAATAAGGAAAGAATGCTACATTCTTTAGACGTAAAAAGGGCGTTGGCTTTTTACATAGAACGCACAAAACCTTTTCGTAAATCTCCACAACTTTTTATTTCAGTGGCAGAACGGATGAAGGGGTTGCCGATTTCCTCGCAACGCCTGTCGAGCTGGATCACATCGTGCATCAGGCTGTGTTATAACCTCTCGAACGTTTCTCCTCCGCCACTAACAGCCCATTCAACCAGAGCCCAGGCCACATCTACAGCGTTCCTGGCTCACATCCCGATCGGCGACATCTGCAGAGCGGCGACATGGTCATCAGTCCATACCTTCTCCTTGCACTACGCCATCGTGCAACAGACTTCGGAGGATGCTGCCATGGGACAGGCGATCCTGGCAGCAGGGACTAGGTCTACTCCTCTCCCACCTCCAAGGTAACTGCTCGTAAGACACTTGTGGGAATGGACATGAGCAAGCACTCGAAGAAGAAAGAACAGTTACTTACCTCTCGTAACGTTTGTTCTTCGAGATGTGTTGCTCAGGTCCATTCCCAATCCCACCCGCCTCCCCTCTGTCGGAGTACCGGCAAGAAGGAACTGAGCGGGGAAGGGTTGGCAGGGGTATATATACATCCCCATAAGGGCGCCACTCCAGGGGTCGCCCCTGCCGACCCTACGGGTACCGCTGGGGAAAACTTTCCGGAGCCGTGCATGCGCGGTGCGCACACACTTGTGGGAATGGACCTGAGCAACACATCTCGAAGAAGAGGTGAGTAACTGTTCTTTTTCCTAGCATAATCTTTTTCAGTGAGCAGAATACACTTTTCCTTTTTTGTTGGGTTGTTATTCCCCTTAAAATTAACAGTCATGATATTAATAAACTCACCAATAAATACCAAGTCTGTTCTTGCCCAGTATATTATCCTTTGCTAAAAGCAGCGAGACCACCCAGCCAGATGCTAGATCTCCACTATATTTATACCTCTTCTTTTAGATATGGCATTTTATATTTGAGTTCCCATATTACACATAGTAATTTTAAACTTCACAGTGCTTTTCCTTTTTTAAACACCTATATAAGTTGTACCTTGATCCTGAGTCTGATTTACCATTGATTTTTAAATAGTGAGCTCTAACTTTTTTATTAATATATTTTTCTATTAAAACATGTAACTATTTAACCCCTGTTTCTGTTTTCTTGTCTCCTAGCTCCCTGTTTCTCTCCTTCCTCCTTTCTTATACATTCCCCATTGTCACCTGGCCCCCTTACTTCCTCCCTGGGTGGACATGTTAGTTCCCTGGTAGAAAGGAGTGTGACACTAAGCACTCCTTTATGCACACCCTACACACTATTGTAATAATCTTTGTACAAAATATGCCTTGTGAGGTATCATTTTAAAATTAGTAACTCACTGATCATTAATAGTCTTGCATGATGCATGTGTTCTGGAAATATGATAGAATACTAAAGTGTGTCTAATTCAGGCATGGTGGGGGAGTTGGTAAACCGGTTTGCCGTAAACAAAGGAATATAAATTTTGGAATGTTGGTAGCAATCTTAAAGTCAAATTTACTTCAGTAGGAAAAGATCTGGGTCTCCTGCAACTTTGTTTATAATATAGATCACAACGTTAAAATTAATTATATCCACATACACCATCCTGGATGCTATAGAGCATAACGTCTGTTTAAGTATGCAGAAACTCCTCGCTTAACGTTGTAGTTATGTTCCTGAAAAATGCAACTTTAAGTGGAACAATGTTAAGCGAATCCAGTTTCCCCATAAGAATTAATGTAAATGGGGAGGGGAGGTTCTAGGGGAAAAAAATTCACCAGACAAGTCTCTTTCTGTGTCTGTCTGTCTATATATGTGCAAACATACTCACACAGTATAAGTTTTAAACAAATAATTTAATACTGTACACTGATGATTATAAAGCTTGGTTGAGGTGGTGGAGCGGGGTGGGATATTTCCCGGGGAATGCCCTACTGCTAAATGATGAACTAGCTTTGACTGAGCCCTCAAGGATTAACACATTGTTGATAATGTAGCCTCACACTCTACAAGGCAGCATGAATGGAGGGAGGAGACACAGCATGGCAGACAGAGACACACATCCTGTGAGAGAGAGAGATGCACATTGTCCGTTTAAGTAGGCTGACCCCACTATAAGTAAATTGTCTTTTTAAATAGATCAACAAGTTTGAGACAGCTGCTGCTGCCAGGAAGCTCCCTCCGTCCTGAGCCCTGTTGTGTTGTCCCCCTCTTTTCCTCCGGAAGATGGGTGCAGGGGAGAGGGGGAAACCCTGACATTAGCCCCACTCCTCCCCCCCCCCCACAGCAAGCAGGAGGCTTCTGGGAGCAGCTCCAAGGCAGAGGGCGGGAGCAGCAAATGACAGCGGGGAGAGGGACAACTGAACTGCCGGCAATTGATAGCCAGCTGGGCGGCTGCCGCACATGGGGGCTGCTGGTCCACCCTGGTTCCAAGCCTCCACCTGCTAGCTCCAATGGGCTGCTCTTCCTGCAAGCAGTGGATAAAGCAGACAGTTGCCAAAAGATGTTATAAGGGAGCATTTCACAACTTTAAATGATAATGTTCCCCAAGTGATCGGTAACATAATGAAACAAAGTTAACCAGGATGACTTTAAGTGAGGAGTTACTGTATCTTTTTATGATTATAACTACATGAATATAATATAATGTCCATTATATCTTGTAATGCCTTAAACCAGTGGTCCCCAACCCCCGGGCCGCGGACCGGTACCGGGCCGTGGATCGATCGCTACCGGGCCGCGGACGCGTTCCCGGAAGTGTCCGCCGAAAAGCCGCAGTTTCACTTTTCGGAGTGAATTCGGCGGCTTTTCGGCGGACATACAGCCGGTCCGCGGCGGCGAAGAAAAAAGAAATCCGGTCCGTGCCGCAAAAAAGGTTGGGGACCACTGCCTTAAACCATATACTAAGCTTAGTCTTCTGGATTTGACCTGTTTCTTCTGCTCTCATGTCTATCCTGCTGACTTGATAATGCATCTTCTTTCTGTTCTGTTGTGGCTCTCTTTGATCTCACTGATTTCCAGTGATTTCATGGTGAAGTGTGGGATTGATGCCTTTGATCCCATTTAGATTGTTCTTGAGTTCTATTTAAAAGAGAGTCTAAATGGGAATCCTCATTTTCATCTTCTATTGTTCTTTCTAAGAATTGTGGTCACCTGGCAGAGTTCTCTTTGCTTCTAATGACTGAGGTTGTCAGATCTGGAAAAATTTGTATTGGCTAGTTAAAAATCATCAGTGGTTCATCTCTCTCCCTCGTTGCCCTCAGTATTTTAGTATTTAGTTGTGTAGACAGACAATCGCACCACTTGGTTCGGAGTCTACCGGAGGTCTCAGGAAAATGGATCTGGGAGCCCTCTCGGTACGAATGTAATCTTTATTGCCCGGTTTTAATACGTCATGGAAAATGTCTTCCAAAGTATCCAGCAGATTTCTCCCTTCATCCTTCTCTCCAGTATCTTTAATCCTTACGTTATTCCTGAATTCTGTACTTGTCAGGTGCCCCAGCTTTAATTCTCTTTCTTTATTTTATTTTTATTTTTTTAATTATTTGATTCTTTCTTCTAGACTGCTAATGCTAATTGCTCATTGGATCGTGCTTCCACATCTGATACTTTTTCCATTCCTATAATTAATTTCATTTTATATCAATAAAGTAAGTATGGAAATCTTCCCTCATCTTCTTGTTCAACTTTTGATTGTAACAGCAGGATAGACCAGCTCCACCTTAGTGACTGGTGCTTTTCCATCTGCATCCAAGGATTGTTAGCTTTGGAGGCGGGAGATTACTTTTTCGTGGTCATGTCTGTTTGCCATGGGGGGGGGGGAGAGGAAAAAGGAAGAGTGGGTAGGTCTTTGTATTGTATTGGAGGATGTCTTTCCTTTCCCAAACATTTAGATCTTTTTTCTTTCCTCTTTGCTTGTTCTGCCCCTCTCAAGATGGCTACCACCACACTTCCGCTTCATTTGTGTGACCTATCCAAAATGGACACTGCGGTCCTTACTCTCCCAACCACAATAGTATTCATTTATTTTTATTTTTTTAATCTCATTGCTCTCACCCACTGTCTTTACAGGGTGATGAGGATCCAGGTCAACATCTCCAAGCTTAAAGAATCATTAATAATTAATATGGTCTGTAGCTGAAGGCACTGGATTCTGGTGCTAAATTTTCTCTCTCTCCAGAGGCTGCTTTCTGGGACTAGGCTCTGCTAGGTCTCTTCAGCCTTCTTTTTTGTCTTTTCAAAACTGGCTCCATGGGTGGTTTTTGATATTCAGGGCACAGTTCTGTGGTTTCAGGTTGGCTTGATTTTTTTTATCTTCTCAAATTGTTTTCATTAATTCGCTCTTTATTGCAGAGCAGTAGCTTGTCACAACTGCCTTTGCTGGTTTAGCCACACTCTGACAATGCCACCTTCTTTCTCTTCCTGATCTGATGGATCCCTATAATAGATCCCTACCATGACATCATCTCTATTTTCCTTTATCTTTACCCAGTGTAATGGAATGCTAAACTATATATAATACTTCTCAACCACAGTGTGTAAAATACTTTTTTAAAACTAACCTCACACATGGCTCATACACTCCTGGCAGTGTATTAAAGGATCTTATGGTGAACACATCTGGTGTGTGTCTTACGCAGAAGCAAGCTCTATAGCCAGTCCATCCATATCTGTTACAGGACCAAGACACCCAGAGACTTTCAGTGGTCTAACTCTCACCTCAGTCTGCTAGCAGAGTAGCAGTATTGTTGGAGCCTTCTCAATGTGTTTCCAGAATGTTTTGAAAATATTTTGAAAAGGTGGGGGTGGCATTGAGCGGTCTACACAATGGCGTAAAAATCTGGCTGTTCCAATGACGTTTCTTTGCTTCTCAAACTCTTCCTCTTAATCTCCAGCTTCCCATGATTTTGTTGTTCAAGAGTTGAGTTGAGAATTAACATTAATTTTAGTGTATTAAAATAAAATAAATTAAAATATGTAGTGTATTAAAATAAAAATCCTTTCTGAATTCAGACCTATTTTGGAAAATATCTGCCCCACTGACTTCTGCCTGGAATAGAGTAGTTAGAAAAAACTGTCAGTTGTAAGCTCCAATTAAAATGAAGCTTTCCCAGAAACATACGGACCTTTAAATTAGTTTGCTCAAGAACAATTCCTCACACCAGAAAACAGTTTTGAAGAGATTCAAGATAGGTTTTTGCAGTATTTTTTTAAAAAGGGGGTTAACCTCTTATTTAGCATTAAGCCATCCAGAAGAGTAGAGATCATCCCAAAAAATGGAAGGTGAAAGACAAAAACTTCCAGATAATGGAACTGTTGAGTGGGGGGGTAGGGGATGGGGGAGAGAATGACAGAAGGCTCAGATTGTTTAAAAAACAACACACAAAATACTTGCAGTAAAACTATATACAAAAGCTTCATCTTTATGGCACATTGGGTTCTTCACTTTAAGTAAGTCATTGGAGTCTAGCTGAAATGTTGTTTTGGAGAAACTAAATGAATTCTTTGCTTCAGTCTTCATGGCTGAGGATGTTAGGGAGATTCCCAAACCTGAGCCGTCTTTTGTAGGTGACAAATCTGAGGAATTGTCACAGATTGAAGTGTTACTAGAGGAGGTTTTGGAACTAATTGATAAACTTAACTGTAACAAGTCCCAGATGGTATTCACCCAAGAGTTCTGAAGGAACTCAAATGTGAAATTGGGGAACTATTGGTTTATAACCTGTCCTTTAAATCAGCTTCTGTACCCAGTAACTGGAAGATAGCTAATGTAACGCCAATATTTTAAAAGGGCTCTAGAGGCGATCCAGACCGTTACAGACCGGTAAGTCTAACGTCTGTACCAGGCAAATTAGTTGAAACAATAGTAAAGAATAAAATTGTCAGACACATAGAAGAACATAAATTGTTGGACAAAAGTCAACATGGTTTCTGTAAAAGGAAATCATGTCTTACTAATCTATTAGAGTTCTCTGAAGGGGTCAACAAATATGTGGACAAGGGGGATCCAGTGGACATAGTATACTTAGATTTTCAGAAAGCCTTTGACAAGGTCCCTCACCAAAGGTTCTTACGTAAATTTTGTTGTCATGGGATAAAAGGGAAGATCCTTTCATGGATTGAAAACTGGTTAAAAGATAGGGAACCAAGGGTAGGAATAAATGGTAAATTTTTAGAATGGAGAGGGGTAACTAGTGGTGTTCCCTAAGGGTCTGTCCTAGGACCAATCCTATGCAATGTATTCATAAATGATCTGGAGAAAGGGGTAAACAGTGAGGTGGCAAAGTTTGCAGATTCTACTAAACTGCTCAAGATAGTTAAGACGAAAGCAGACTGTGAAGAACTTCAAAATGATCTCACAAAAGTAAGTGATTGAGCAACAAAATGGCAAATGAAATTTAATGTGGATTAATGTAAAGTAATGCATATTGGAAAAAAATAACCCCAGCTATACATACAATATGATGGGGGTTAATTTAGCTACAACTAATCAGGAAAAAGATCTTGTAGTCATTGTGGATAGTTCAAGACATTCATGCAGTGTGTAGCAGCAGTCAAAAAAGCAAACAGGATGTTAGGAATCATTTAAAAAGGGATAGAGAATAAGACAGAGAATATCTTATTGCCCTTATATAAATCCATGGTGTGTCATCATCTGGAATACTATGACAGATGTGGTCTTCTCATCTCAAAAAAAGATATACTGGCATTATAGAGAATTCTTTCCTCGGTGTCTGGCTGGTGAATCTTGCCCACATGCTCAGGGTTTAGCTGATCACTATATTTGGGGTCAGGAAAGAATCTTCCTCCAGGGCAGATTGGCAGAGGCCCTGGGGGGTTTTCACCTTCCTCTGCAGCGTGGGCCATGGTTCACTTCCTGGAGGATTCTTTGCACCTTGAAGTATTTAAACCGTGATTTAAGGACTTCAGTAGCTCAGACATAGGTGAGAGGTTTATTGCAGGAGTGGGTAGGTGAGATTCTGTGGCCTGCATTGTGCAAGAGGTCAGACTAGATGATCTTAATGGTCCCTTTTGATCTTAAAGTCTGTGAGTCTATGAGAGAGGGCAAAAAGTTCATAGGAAGATACGGTATCGGAGAATGAAACACAGTAGGAGAACGACTAGCTATATTGACAGAGACAAGGAGAACATTTATTGGTAACATCTGGTTCCGAGAGAAGGCCAACAGGAGATGGACCTGGATTGCACCAAACGCAAAGACAAAGAATGAAATTGATTACTTTTTGATAGATAGACGATGCATCGGGCAGGATATTTCGGTAGTGCCATCATTCAACACTGGCAGTGACCATCACCTACTGAGAGCCAGACTTGCATTCAGTGCTGTGTATGGTGAACAGAAGGCACCAAATGGTAGCTTTCAATGGGGCAATGCTGAAGGAAAACAGCTGAGCATGAAAGACCCAGAAGAGCTAGAGGAAAAATCTCAGAGAATACAAAGACCTTGTTGGAGAAAAGAAGGAAAATGAAAAGAAATTGCAGAGACAGGCTTGAGTACTCCCTTCTCTGCAAGCTCATACGAATGAAGCTGAAGGAAGACTTCAGAAAACTTTGAACCAAAAAGCTCCTAAAGGCTGTTGAAGATCGTAAAAGTCTCAAAAAATGCAGACTGGTGGTGTACAGGTCATCATTATCGGCTTCGAAGAACAGGGACAGAGAATCAGTAACCGATCAAACACAGATGGAGGCAATCTGCAAGGATTTCTATATCCAGCTGTTTGCATCCTGCAGAGACGTTCCAGTGTCCTCACTCCAACAAACCGATGTACACATACTCCCGGTTCTCATTAGCAAAGTCTGTCATCTAGTCCATCAGATGAAAGAGGGGAAGGCTCCAGGCAAGGATGGTCTGATAGCAGAAGTGCTTATGGCGGGAGGCCAGGAACTCTGGAAAGCTCTAGCCCAAAGGTTCAGCCATTACCTGGAAATTCAGAAGATACTGTCCAGTTGGAAAGAGTTCAATACCATCCTGCTGCATAAGAATGGTGATCGGAAAAATCTAAAGAACTCTCACCCACTCTGCCTGCTTTCTCATGTCTAAGTTCACCAAAATAATAACAAATAGACTGTCATGAAATTTGCATAAACAGCTATAGTTTGTGATGCTTATCCCTTCCCTCCCATCTCTAAGGGTGGGTGAGAAAATGCTGCTGATGTTTTGTTTCCTGGTAACACGTGGTTGGCTCATGAGTGGCAGTCCTTCTCCTGTAGTTCAAGCATATTACTTCTGGTATGTGAGCTCAACCAGCATGGTAACAGTCTGTGAACAGGAATCTACACTGCATTTGGGAATGAGCCACCCAGCCTGGGTTCGCAGACTTTTGTGCTAGTGGGGCTTGCACTAGAGTGCTAAAAATTGCTGTGTATATGGCACTTTGATGTGGCTTGGGGTGGAGCTCGGGCTTTGAAGGGCACCCTTCTCCCTACACACATACCTAGGCTTCAAACTGAAGCTGAAACATTAACACAGCTACTTTTTAGCATGCAAGCATGAGCCCCATTAAAACAAGTTTGTGGACCCAGGCTGGGAGGCTTGCTCCCAGATGTAGTGTAGGTATACCTGGATTGTTCGCACTAGAACTGATGTCTTCCAGTCTGCCACTACTTGGCTAACTGGTGGTTTTCAAACTAGACTAAATACAATGATTAGAATAGAGGTAACCCAAAAGGATGATTTTTCTGGGCTCTGTTTACAATACATAGCCCAGAGCAGAGGTAGCCCAAGGTCATAACAGTTTTGATCCAAGAGCAGTGTTTTATCACAGCTGAAGGGCAAAACCTCATGACTTAACAATGGAGGCCTATCCAGTTTACACTGGGTTAGTTGTAGCATGTAAATATATCCCCAAGGTACTTAGTCACTTTCAAAGATTTCAGTTACATCAAAGAACTTTACTATTGTTTACACTGCACAATTCAACCTTAAAACATTTTGAATGTTTTGCATACACCTCATATTACAAATCAAGGCCTACCTGAGTCTGGTGACTAAATTCCACCAGATGATTGGCTATTCCTCATGAGATGCTGGCTGACCAGGTCATGCTAGAGTATATTCAGGTCAATTCACTGGTGTATTATAGATCAAACCGATTAGTGTTTTGGGTGCTTAAACTTCATAAAACTAAGTTTAAACTTACTTCCTAAAACTTACATGTGTTGTTTTCACTTATCTGTTCCTGTTATAATGTAATAGCAAACATTTACGTTGCAAATATCCCTGTAATTAAATAATTCAACAGACATCAAAGAAGACTTGGGAAATATTGATGAAGGATTTTAATCAGAAAAGGTGCTAATTCCAAAGCAAATATCCATTGTGGTGATGACCTGACATTAGAGATTCAAAATGAATTTCTCACCCATTGTCATAAAAGGAAAAGCCTTCATGGGGACACTGTCAAATTGTGTTCCATCAGAAGAAGCTATAAATAAGTGTAAGCAGTGTCAGGAGCTGAGATCACTTAAGAGCTGAAATCACTAAGCACTGTAGTGGGGCCTGAAATTGTATTGCTGAGCAGTGGATGGAGTGGTGCAGTTTGGGTCACCACTAGCGGAGTAGCTGGTGATGAGCAGCAGCAGCAGTGGACAGAGCGGAGCACTTCGGGTGACTGGTAGCAGAGTGGCTGGCGATGTGCAGCAGCAGCGGATGGAGCGGAGCTGTTTGGGTAGCTGGTGATGAGCAGCAGCAGCAGCAGACAGAGCGGAGCAGTTCAGGTGACTGCTAGCGGAGTGGCTGGCGGTGTGCAGCAGCTGACAGAGCAGAGCGGCTGATGAAGCGGAGCAGTTCCTGGGCACCTGATGGAACGGCTCATGGTGAGGACTGCAGCACAACCCCATGGAGAGGCGGGGCAGTTGGCCTCTGACCACGTAAGGTGCCCCTTAACCTGCCCCCCCCCATTTCCACCCAGGTGGGGAGGTAAAACTCTGCTAATTGTGGCAGGGTGGGCTTGACCCAGCCTGCCGCCCCTTTAAGAGGGAGGGAAGCCCTCTGCAAACCTCCCTTGCAGGAAGGCTAATAAGCCACCTGGGCTGCAGAGCCATCAATTGGATGGGTTGCACCTGGCAGCCTCCTTTGGGGGATATAAGGCTGCCAGGAAGGAAGCCCAGGGTGGTGGTGGCATGAGCTATTCAGAGCTGTGTGTCTGAGCTATTCAGAGCTGTGTGTCTGAGCTATTCAGAGCTGTGTGTTTGAGCTATTCAGAGCTGTGTGTTAAAGCTATTCCGAGCTGTATGCTAGAGCTGTTTAATACTCACTCTGCGGGTGCAGTTGGGGAGGAGGTCCCAACCGGGGGTAGTGGACTCAGCCTCCCCCTGTAGCTGTTTAGAGCTGTATATTCAGAGCTGTATGTTAAGAGCTATTCAGAGCTGTATATTAAGACCTATTCAGAGCTGTATATTAAGAGCTATCTGGAAGTGTACCGTATATACTCGAGTATAAGCCGAGTTTTTCAGCCCACTTTTTGGGCTGAAAAAAGCCGCCTCGGCTTATATTCGAGTCACCCGGGTAACTCCCCTCCCCGCCGGACACAAAAAAAAAAAAAAAAAAAAAAAAAAAAGCGTCTCGCTCTCCCGTCCCCGCCGCGCGGGCGGGCTGCCGGGAGCGTCCCGGTTCCCCCCTCCCCGCCGCGGGCGGGCTCCCGGCAGGGACAGGACGGGTCGCGCCCGCAATGGCCGGGGCTCCCCCCGTGACAGGCCGCGGCACGGAGCCGCCGGGCCCAACCGCCCCGGGATCCTCCCGAGCCAGCCCTGCTACCGCGCAGCGGGGGCCGTTCCCCCCCCGGGGAGGGGTGAGTGCAGGGCCCGGCCCGGGCGGCGGGCTCGGGGGGGGGGAACGGCCCCCGCTGCGCGGTAGCAGGGCTGGCTCGGGAGGATCCCGGGGCGGTTGGGCCCGGCGGCTCCGTGCCGCGGCCTGTCACGGGGGGAGCCCCGGCCATTGCGGGCGCGACCTGTCCTGTCCCTGCCGGGAGCCCGCCCGCGGCGGGGAGGGGGGAACCGGGACGCTCCCAGCAGCCCGCCCGCGCGGCGGGGACGGGAGAGCGAGGCGCTTTTTTTTTTTTTTTTTTTTTTTGTCCGGCGGGGAGGGGAGGAACCGGGGCGCACATTTTTTTTTTGGTCCGGCGGGGAGGGGGGAACCTCGGCAGCCCACCCGCGGCGGGGAAGGGGGAACTCGGCAGGGGGAACCTCGGCGGGGGGAAACTCGGCAGGGGGAACCTCGGCTTATACTCGAGTCAATATCTTTTCCAGCTTTTTGTGCTAAAATTAGGTGCATCGGCTTATATTCGGGTCGACCTATACTCGAGTATATACGGTATGTTATGAGCTAATCAGAGCTGTGTTGGTGTTAGAGTTGAACTATATAGAGTTTGTAAAGCTGGAAACTGTAGAGCTACTTAGAGCTGTAAACTGTAGAGTTTGATAGAGTTGTAAACTGAAAGGTTGAATTGTATAAAACTGTATAAATTGGTGGTAGGCCTGCACTGTGAATTAAAGAGCACTGTTTGGAGCAAAAGAAGGGTTTCCTGCCTGTGTTCCTGAGGGGGGTGAGAAGGCGGTCTGTCACACATGGTGTCAGAGGTGGGATCGCTACACCAGCAACACAACTGGTGGCCCAGAGGTGGAGGGAACCCTGCAGTGGCTCATGGAACAACAGAAGCGGACCCAGCAGGCCATGCACGCCTTGCAGCAAAACCACCAGATGCAGCAGGCTCAGTTGGAGTAACAAAAGGTACTGCGGGACTTTTGGAGAGGGTAGCCACCACAGCCAGGTGGGAGCGGACCACCTGGGCCCTCCGTCTTGCTCCGTACCTTGTGGGCAGAGGCCCAGGACTTTGGGAACTCATGGACTCCCTGATTTTAGAGCAGTTGTTGCTCAGCCTCCCCGAGACTGTCCGTACCTGCGGCAGGAGGCACCAGCTAGAGACGGTGGAGTCTGTGGTGCAACCGACCGAGAAGTACGTGGAGCCAGAGGTACCTCGGGGAGAAGACCGACCACGACGGGTCTGGGACTTGGGGGCGGAAACCGTGAAAGATGATACCCACTCTGCGGGGGCAGTTGGGGAGGAAGTCCCAACCAGGGGTAGTGGACTCAGCCTCCCCCTGTAGGCTCGTCCGCAGAGCGTTGATCCGCTCTGGTTGATCCGCCCCGATGGGCCTTTCTAGAGCTAAGCGAAGGCTTGAAGGGTCTGAGCCAGCCCAATGGGGCTAGGCTAAGGGGGGAGGTGTGTGGCAGGGTGGGCTTGACCCAGCCTGCCGCCCCTTTAAGAGGGAGGGAAGCCCTCTGCAAACCTCCCTTGCAGGAAGGCTAATAAGCCACCTGGGCTGCAGAGCCATCAATTGGATGGGTTGCACCTGGCAGCCTCCTCTGGGGGATATAAGGCTGCCAGGAAGGAAGCCCAGGGTGGTGGTGGCATGAGCTATTTAGAGCTGTGTGTTTGAGCTATTCAGAGCTGTGTGTTTGAGCTATTCAGAGCTGTGTGTTTGAGCTGTTTAATACTCACTCTGCGGGTGCAGTTGGGGAGGAGGGTCCCAACCGGGGGTAGTGGACTCAGCCTCCCCCTGTAGCTGTTTAGAGCTGTATATTTAGAGCTGTATGTTAAGAGCTATTCAGAGCTGTATATTAAAAGCTATCTAGAGCTATATGTTATGAGCTAATCAGAGCTGTGTTGGTATTAGAGTTGAACTATATAGAGTTTGTAAAGCTGGAAACTGTAGAGCTACTTAGAGCTGTAAACTGTAGAGTTTGATAGAGTTGTAAACTGAAAGGTTGAATTGTATAAAACTGTATATATTGGTGGTAGGCCTGCACTGTGAATTAAAGAGCACTGTTTGGAGCAAAAGAAGGGTTTCCTACCTGTGTTCCTGAGAGGGGTGAGAGAGCGGTCCGTCACATAATGAACTTTTGAACTCTGTAGAGGCTGTTGGACTTTTGGGACCTTGGGTGACTTTGGGGCTTGTGGGACTCAAGAACCAAAGGGGAAGGACACAGCCCATTTGCTTGTGTGTGGGGGGGGAGGGGAGGGATTCTGGTTTATGGTTTGGTTTGTGACTCCTGTTTGTGGTGTTTACCCAATATAATGCCACATTGTTTCTCTCTGTTATTAAAAGGGGTTTGGTACACTCAGACTCTGTGCTTGCGAGAGGGGAAGTATTGCCTCTTAGAGGCGTCCGAAGGGTGGTATATGGTTGTCCCAGGTCACTGGGTGGGGGCTCGAGACGGTTTTGTATTGTGTCATTAGAATGGAACCCCGGATACTGAACCCGGCCCTTGTTGCTGCCAACTCTGATGGGCAGAAGGGTTACATTTTGAATTCAAGGAAAAATCATTCAACTCTGGGCTCTAACAGGGCTGAATAAAGTGAATGAAAAGGTAGAGATCTCCAGAGTTATTTTGGGTAGCTGTGAGAGACTTCTGTAAAACTGCCAGATAACTACATCTCTGCTATGTTCTGGAATTATAGACTGTGATTCACCTGTACACATATTTTACCTGCTTTAATCTCTCAATAACTCGCATTTCCTTTTCTTAGTTAATAAATCTTTAGTTAGTTTACTATAGATTTGGCTGCAAATGTTGTTGTCTTTGATGTAATGACTGGAATACCAATTGATCTGGGGTAAGTGACTGGTCTCTTGGAACTCAGAGAAACCTGATGTGGTGTGATTTTTTTGGTTTAAGTAATCTTTTATCACAAAGTTCAGTTTGGCTGGGTGGCAAAATAGTCCCCATAGAATCTCCAGCCTATCTGTGATTTCATGGTAAAACTGCTATAGTGATCCAGGAGTTCATATTTTGTTACTGGTATGGTGAAATCTAAGAATAGAACATACAACCGTTTTGGGGTGCTCTTGTTTTCTGACAGACTGTCCTGAGATAGACCCTCACAGTTGTGAGCCACTCCAGACAACATGACACTTCAGCTCTCATTACTTGTGCTCACGCATGAAAATCAGTCTTTTGGGCTACAGAGCTCAAAGCAGGCATTATAAGCAGACTTTTTACTTAGAGAGGTTTTCCATAACTGATTTGGACCCCAAGACCGATAACTTGCTAGTCTTCAATTTTTTGTATGCTACTGAATCCAGTTGTTGGGGATACTCGGTCTGTGAGAGACTGGACTACCCCTCTCAACATCAAAAGTAAGAGCTTAACTGTTGCTAAGATATGTGACAACTCCCTAACATACCAGCTTGTCCGCTTTGCCAGCCAACTCCCCGGGGCTCTCCCAGCCCAAACCATGCCTACCAGGTAACAAACAGTGAACTGCAGCCTCTGAGCTTCTCAGAGATGTTTCTCTACAATCCACAGCCCCTTTCACTGTTCATTCACAGATGATATTAAGTTCACTTCTCCTTTTAAAGAGTTGGGTCACTCACTCATGGATACCAGGGAGCCCCTTGCCTCTGACATAGGGATGCTCTTAGTATTATAGCTACCCAGCTTTACCACTTTAATGAACATATTGGCTGTATTTTTTGTGTAAAAGACCTTAAAAGCAAGATTGGATCCCAAACCTTCACCCCAATAGTGATGCTATCCATGGTTTTGAACCTCCCTGCACGCATTCTACATAGATACCAATATTGCTTGTCTGCTATGGGGTGGAAGAGTATTTTGATATCTACATTTGCATTAGCTAGCAGGGCGGCACTGATACTTTCAATTTAAGACAGGATTTTGTTAGAAGCCTGACAGATTATTCAGAAAGGTCCCCATTAACTGTGATCACAGGTGGTGGTGTAGAGTGTTGACTGATACAATACATGATCTGCATTATATTGTCGTTATCCTGCTTTCTGACCATTTTGACACCAGCTTTCTGGTGTGTCATTTTTTATTGTTCTGATGCCTAGAATTGCAAACAATTTCACAACTGATCTGATGTGAAATTCAGAGATGTGTCTCTTCTTTAGATTGATGAATGGTGCATATGACATCTTTGTTGCCAAGCTTTTGAGAGTTGTATAAGTGGGAGAGCATCTCCGTGATATATCTTACTAATTAGTGGAAGTAATGATGTTTAAACTTTGTTTATTTGTTAGGACTTCATTAGCTTTTCAGTTAAAGAACTTGATTGGGAAAAATACCCCTCAGATACATGAACTGCACAGTGGTACAGCTTGAGGAGGAAAATACAACCATACTATGTGACACAACTTGTTAATTCCTCCACAATTACATTTTTTTCCTTTCCTGACCTTCTGAGCTATATTTTTCCCCCTCTATATATCTAGGACTAGGTTTGTTTTAGTGCCCCCCCCCCCCCCCCCGTGTTTCTGCTTAGTATCCTTTTTTTTTTAACACATATTCTAAATGTTTTTTGAGGCTCTCATATTGTGTTGCCAGCACAGACAATCAAGTCCATAGACCATTTATATGCTGTAATGAGTCTCAGAGAATCCTACTTGTTAAACTTTTCATACTTGCAAGCATTAAAGTATGACCTATTTGGAAGGCTGTGACCCATTTCACTGCTTTCATGAAGGGGGGGGACTGTATATCAATCTTAATCTCTTCCAACAAACTTTGTCATCTTTCTAGAACTAGAGGATCTTGTTAAAATAGCAAGAGCTGGCTAAAGTATTGTGCATTGCAGAACTAATTTCATTTACAAAAGAGTCCCTTTGAATGGGAATGAAGTCCTGGTACTAATAGCCAAAAAATCATGTTTTACTGTTTATTTTTTACTCTTTGGCATGCCCTCAGACAATTTGTTTGTTGTCCTGGATCATCACGGGGTCCATTAGATCATCTAATTGAAAAGAAAAGAGTTTGTTGTCTTGGAAATTATCCAGAAGTTGTTTGTGCCATATCCACACCCCTTCTCTGCTCTAACTCAGAAATCTGCTCCATAAGTCATCTCTGTTATCTTGATCTGCTGACAAGTTTGGAATATAAAATATTTTACTCAATATTCTGCATATAAAATATTATAATTACACTGCTGTGGTCCGACCCTTAGTCTTCGGGCTCATGTCTTAGTGTCCATGCTGTACTCATCCAGAAGTGTACTGCCTCTGTTTTATTGCTTGCATATTTGCCAAATAGGTGTGCTTCTGACTTTTTGTATATTATCTTGCCTTATTCTTAGTCTTCAAAAGTATACCTATTTGTGTGGAAAAATCACAGCACTCTTATTCTGGAACATAACAAAAATCGGTGTTGTCACAAAATATTTGCTTTGGTTTTACTTGTTTTCACATCTGACTTTGGTTTAGTTTACACATCACTGACTCAGTGGTTTAGTTTACAGATATCTAGCAAAATGGTCGCCTCTGTCTAATAGCAACAGACATCAGTGGTCTACTTTTATCACTATTAAAAATGTTCCAAGTTCTTTTTAAGGCAGCTGTAATTAAATTTATCTTTAAAAAGCATAATCAGCTTTTAGTTCACTTAACCAATAACAGGCCTAATTCAAATTTACCCTTTTTTAAAGAGATGTTTAGAAGTGTGCTTTTTATTCAGCTTTCTAAGTACTAGCCTCTGAAAACAACTTGTCTTGAAAATAGAAATCTAGAATTTATACTTTGTTGTACTGCACTGCTTTGACCAAGAGAGAATCTGTCTCTGTCCTCTTAGACCAAAAAAAGGTTATTTCAGTTGGTTCTCTCCAGCTTTTGGAGGATTACTCATTCACATTTACTATCACCTACAGTAACATGCATCACTGACATCTGGAAGGAGAAAAGTACTTTATTGAAGTCTCCATCCCACAAGTTTGAGAAATAAAAGTGAGACTTATTACATACATTATATTGCCATAAATGCACATACCCCTTTACTTACATAAAGGTTTCTGTTTCCTCGAGTGATCATAATCTTCTGTAAATTAGGCATAATGCAGCCAGCATTTACAGCTCCAAGGGTGGAGAGGGTTAAAAGAGGACATATTGGGGAAGAGAAAACTGAGAAAATAGGAGGAAGGCCAAATAAGAGAGAGAGAGTTGTACCAATGAAAGAGGGATTTAAGAAACAAATAAAAGTGGTCTTAGAATGACAGATTAGTATGGGAAAGACTCAGAAAGCTAGTAAGAAAAATAGTAGAAAATGGGAAAGCTATAGTTCCTTTTGTTTTTTTGTTAGCATTGTTTTCAAAAAGTTGCCAGATATAATTTCTTAATGTAATTGAAGTGTTACCATGGAGTAATTCTGGAGCTGGTTGAATTTAAATTGATTATATTTGTGGATTTATCAGTTTTAGTTCAATCTGTTTCATTGGTTCAGCAATTGGAATTTTCACATTTTATTAAATTAAATATACTGTATTCTGTCCGTGTTATATCTAAAGCTTTATTAATTTCAGTGGCTAACATGGTATCAGTTCTAAGCAATTTATAATCTGAGGTGGGATTTCTAAGGTCTAAAACAAAGTGCAATTAAGTAAATTATGAAAGGAACAAACATTTTGAAATTGAATACATTTTAGATGTTGCATTGTGAGTTTTCGGAGTTATGGGTTAGTGATCGATTTTGTATATGTGTGATGACTGAACCAGAAATGTGTAACTTTTGAATATCAAGCAGAATGTTCCCCTTGCGTGAAAGAACTTCTCAAACTTTACTATGCGTTTTTAGGAAAGACTAAAGCATTTAATGTTTTTTGAAAATCGTGAATGCCTTCTTGAGAGCACATTGCTGGAAGTTATTTAGAGAAGCCATACTGCAAGTTTAGATAACCTGATCAAGTACTTTATTCTCTCCTTTTGCTAGTTTTGGCAGATATACAGTGTATTTCACAATACTGTGCAAACCTGTTTACTGTTTAAGTGGATTATGGTGTCCTTGATAAAGAGAAATAATTTAAAAAGTGAATATCAAGAAGAAATCTCATATTTTATTAATGCCTTCCAAGAAATAACTTTTCATTTTTAACCAATAATGAAAAAATTGCTACTTTTATAAATCAACTACAAATAAAGATACAAAGTCAGCCTGTTATCCTCTGATGTTGTTTAACTGAAGGATTGCATCTTTTTTCACTACCCTTTGTCATACTAGCTGCTGAAATATCTCACTTGCAGATACAATCTTGTAAAATGTCTTTTAATCTTTTGTGTAGTGGAACTTTAATGCAACTGTCTTGAAACAAGATTTCAGAATGCTCATCCAGTCTACAAACCATGTGACTTTTTTATCACCAGATATAATTTTAAAACTACTTGGTACTCCTTTCCGATCAGAAAGCTTTGATCTCTGTCCTGTATATTATTAAAAAGGGATTTATAATGAAAGTTTTCAGAAATACATTAAAAACATGCTGAGCATTGCCATACAATTGAGCTTCAGGAACATAGCAGTAGATACATATACTAGGTGTTGTGGGGGGATTTTAAGGGGCGGGGGGGGAGAAACATAAAAACTTTAACATCTTATTAAAAAATCGCTACAGTGACTTGGTGTTTCTTCTGGCAGAATTAATGTACTTGGATACTACAGTGATAATCTTTATAAAGTTCTAGAAAATTAACAGTATTAAAGCAAAATGACCACTTTGTGCAGTAGGTGCCTGCTTGCCTGTTAAAAGGTAAATACCATGGGAAAACTACTACACCACTCAGACACCCACTCCTATTGGCATCTGGATGTTACTGAGTACGTTTACTGTGATATATAAAAACCTGGGATCCTGAAAGAGTGCCTGTTTCCTTATGTACTGTCATAGCAGTGAAGATCAGTTGGAGTACTTAAGTTGACAGTTCTTAGCCCTGGTCTATGCTACAAAGTTAGGACAAATTTAGCCACGTTAGGTCAGTTTTAAACTCAGTGCATCCACACAACTAATCCCGTTTTGTCAACTTAAAGGGCTCTTAAATTGACTTCTGTACTCCTCCGTGGCAAGGGGATATGGCTGGGTCGCATTTCGGGGTAGTGTAGATGCAATTCAACGGTATTGGCCTCTGGGAGCTATCCTAGAGTGCTGCATTGTGACCACTCTGGAAAGCACTTTCAACTCAGATGCATTGGCCAGGTAGATAGGAAAAGCCCTGGGAACTTTTGAATTTCATTTCCTGTTTGGCCAGCATAAGCAGCACAGGTGAGCAGCTGAGCAGCACAGGTGACCATGCAGTCCCAGAATCGCAAAAGAGCTCCAGCATAGACCAAATGGGGGAGACTGGATCTGATCACTGTATGGGGAGAAGAATATGTGCAGGCAGAACTCTGTTAAAAAAAACCAAAATGTCAATATATATGCCAAAATCTCCCAGGGCTACTCCAGGGACACACAGCAGTGCAGTGTGAAAATTAAGGAGCTCAGGCAAGCCTATTAAAAAACAAAGGAAGCAAATGGTCGCTCTGGGTCAAAGCCCCATACATGCCGCTACTATGATGAGCTGCATGCAGTTCTAAGGGGAGACCCTACCACTACCCCACCACTCTCCGTGTACAGGACGCAACAGGGAGGAGGATTTTGTGGATGAGTAGGACGAGAATGCACAGCAGGCAAGTGGAGAATCTGTTTTCCCCAGCAGCCAGGAACTTTTCATCACCTTGAAGCCAATATATTCCCAAGACCTTGAAGCCAGAGAATGTATCTCTGGTGAGTGCATCTTTGTAAATATACTACAGGTTCTAGAAGCAATTGTGTTTAATGTTCATTTTCCCTGAAGACTTGAGATGCATTTGTGGCCAGTACAGCTACTGGAAAAGTCTGTTAATGTATCTGAGGATGGAGTGGGAATCTTCCAGGGACATCTCCATGAAGCTCTCCTGGAGGTACTCTGAAAGCCTTTGCAGAAGGTTTCTGGGGAGGGCTGCCTTATTCCTCCTCCATGGTAGGATACTTTATCATGCCAAGCCAGTAGCAAATAGTCTGGAATCATTGTCGCACAAAGCATGGCAGCGAATGGTCCTGGGTTTTGGTCACATTCAAGCAACATTCTGTCTTTATTTTTCGGTGTTAGCCTCAGGAGAGTGATATCATTGATAATCACCTGGTTGAAATAGGGGAATTTTTTAAGGGAACATCTGAGGAGCTGGTTCACACTGAGCTGCTTGTATTTGACTGAAAGGGATCATCCCTGATAATAGCCATGCGGTGGTGGGAGGGTTGAGCTGCACACCCACCCAAAAACCGCAGCCCCTCCTTTTAATTGGCCAACCCAACAGGCATTGCTTGCTATGGGAAAGGAGGGTGCCGCAGTTCAAAAGCATTCCCACATGTTATGAAGGTGGAAGAAGCCAACCTCGCATACCCTTTGGCTTACCATGGCTGCCTGGAAACCAAATTCTGTTGCCCAGCCGTGTGTGATGTCTCACACCATACCAGCAGGTACTCCATATAAAAGGCAAAATGCGACCGTGTACTTAAAGTACATGCGCTGTCTGCTGTGAATTGCTTGATTCGCTGTGAAAGAGTCTGCCTTTTGTTCTCTAAAATGTATCTTTTTAAATTCTACTTTCCCTTTTTTCCTCCCGCAAGTGCAAATGTTTCTATGCTCCCCCTAGCATTTCCGACCCAGAAGTTATAGCAGAATGGAAGGAAATAAATTAAGTGAGGAAAGAATTAAGTGAGCGTGATGAGAGGAGTCAGGATGCGATGCTCAGGTTAATGGGGGAACAAATGGACATGCTCAGGAGTCTGGTGGAGTTGCTGCATGAGAGGCAGCAAAAGCACAGAGCACTGCTGCAACCCCTGTATAACTGCCTGCCGTCCTCCCCAAGTTCCATATCCTCCTCACCCAGATGCCCAAGAATGGCGCGGGGGAGGCTCCGGGCACCCAGCCACTCTACTCTGCCCAAGCAACAGAAGGCTGTCATTCAATAAGTTTTTATTTGTAGTGTGACTATAATAAGCAATGCGGCCTTGTCCTTCCCTCCTCCCACATCCCGCTTGGGATACCGTGTGAGTTATTGCCCTTGTTTTAAAAGCAATTAATAAAGAATGCATGGTGTTAAAACAATAGTGACTTTCCTTTGCAAGCTGTGATCGAAGGGGGGAGGGTGATTGGCTTACATGGAATTAGAGTCAACAAAGGGGGAGGGTTTGCATCAAGGAGAAACACACACAACTGTCACATGCCTGGCCAGTCATGAAACTGGTTTTCATAGCTTCTCTGATGTGCAGCAGGCCCAGCTGTGCTCTTCTAATGGTTCCGGTGTCTGGCTGTGCAAAATCGGCCACCAGATGATTTGCTTCAACCTCCCACCCCACCACAAATGTTTCCCCCTTACTCTCACACAGCAAGCAGCAATAACAATGGGAATATTGGTTTCTCTGAGGTCTCATCTTGTCAGCAAACAGCACCAGCAAGCTTTTAAACATACAAATGCACATTCTACCACCATTCTGCACTTGTTCAGCCTATAGTTGAACTGCTCCTTACTATTGTCAGGCTGCTTGTGTACTGCTACATGAGCCATGGGAGCAAGGGGTAGGCTGGGTCTCCAGGGATAACTGTTGGCATTTCAACATCCCCAACAGTAATTTTCTGGTCTGGGAAGTAAGTCTCTTCCTGCAGCTGGTCAAAGAGACCAGAGTTCCTGAAGATGTGAGCGTCATGCACCTTTCCTGGCCATCCCACATTGATGTTGGTGAAACATCCCTTGTGATCCGCCAGTGCTTGCAGCACCATCAAGAAGTACCCGTTGTGGTTTACATACTGGCTGCCAAGGTGTTCCTGTGCCAAGATAGGGATATGTGTTCTGTTTATCACCCCACCACAGTTAGGGAATACCATTGCAGCAAAGCCATTCACTAGGACCTGCATGTTTCCCAGAGTCACTACCCTTGCTAGCAGAAGGTTAGTGATTGCGTTGGCTACTTGGAGCACAGCAGCCCCCACAGTAGATTTGTCCACTCCAAATTGATTCCCGACTGACCGGTAGCAGTCAGGCGTTGCAAGCTTCCAGAGGGCTATCACCACTTGTTTATCAGCTGGCAGGGCTGCTCTCATTTTTGTATTCTTGTGCTTCAGGGCAGGGGAAAGCAACTCACAAAGTTCCAGGAAAGTGGCCGTACGCATGCGAAAGTTTCGCAGCCACTGGGAATCATCCCATATCCGCAACACTATGCGGTCCCACCAATCTGTGCTTGTTTGCCGGGCCCAGAATCGTTGTTCCACTGTATGGACCTGCCCCACTGCTGCTGTGATGTCCCAATTGCCACATCCCGTGCTTTCAGGGAAGTCTGCGTCCATATCCTCATCACTATCGTCATCGCGCTGGCCGTCCCCTCCTCTCCAGGTTCTGCACATATTGCAGGAAAATGCACGAGGTGTTTACAATGCTCACAACAGCAGCGGTGATCTGAGTGGGCTCCATGCCTGCAGTGCTATGGCATCTGCATGGGTAGCCCAGGAAAAAAGGTGTGAAACAATTGTCAGCTGTTTCTTTCACGGAGGGAGGGAGGAAGGGATGGGAGACTGATGACATGTACCCAAAACCACCCACAACAAAGTTTTTTCCCCATCAGGCATTGGAAACTTAACCCAGAATTCCAATGGGCAGCAGAGACTGTGGGGACTGTGGGATAGCTACCCACAGTGCACTGCTCTGAGTTGATGCTATCCATGGTATTGAGGACGCTCTCCACTGACTTAATGTGCTTAGTGTGGACACACACAATCGACTGTATAAAATCGCTTCATAAAAATCAACTTCTATACACTACGAAATTAGGTCCATTTTAGACATACCTTTAGACTTGTCTGGGGAATGGTGAGGGGTATTCCCAATGAAAGGCCCCTGACTCTTGAAGTTCAGTTTCCCGGTAGGTCTGCAGTCATTTGATTTTTAGGACACGATGCAAGGCCCATTTGTTTTCCTTAGGCTTTAATCTCATGGTGTTAATTTCATATCTCCCCTCCCCTCCCCCCCCCCCCCGGTATATATTTTGTAGCATTTTTTAAAAAATATTGTGTACACATATCCTGATGTAGTGAAATATATTGTGATACATTAAAAAACATACTTTAAGCTGTACAACATTTTTACACTATGTACAATTTTTAAGGCTTCATTTAACAGCTGAAAGAGAGAGGTTTTGAAGTTATTTGGAAATAGGACATAAACAGAATTTCATGTTGATTTGAACCATAACATTTACAGCAGTAATACCAGTTATTTTTATATCTGGTCCGTATAAAAAGAAATCATTGCTGAATTTCATCAGCTTTGATTTCTTGGTGTACCAGTTTCATCCAAACAAACATTTTAACAGTTTTATCATGTAAATCTCCTTGGCTATTCAGATTGCTTCCTTGAAAAATAGCTTCTTAGTGATTGCAGCATTCTACAATAATCTGTTTTTAAAATTACAAACTAAGTAAACTTGGTCCTTATCCAAAATGGCTGAGTTTCAGGACCTTGTCAGCAAACAAGGTTGCCAATTTCTTACATTTGTCTGTGCTCTTTTGACTATCCTAATATTTTGTATTCAGATGTAGTTTCAATAGATCAAAAGCTTTACCTTCAAATAAAGCTTACTATTAAAAGAATCATTAAATTAAGACAGCCCTGTGGGTGTTTTGTTTTGTTTTAATTGATGGGAATCTAGGATTGAAAAACATTACTAATACTTTCCTATATAGCACCTATTATTCCAGGAACTCAGGGTATGTTACATACATTCATTGAGCCTCACAAGAACCCAGCAGAGATTGGTAAAATTATATTAATTTTTAGATAGAAAAAGTGAGGCCTTAGTTTCATAGTGAATTAGTGACAAGACTTATTGGTTGATTGATTTCCTGAGGAAACTACATCTCAGGAAATGAGGAATGACAGACTCCTCCATGCATGTTTTCCCCAGCTGGCAAGTTGTGTATACACTGCTACATAAGGAAGATTGTGCTTGATAAAAGGGATGAAATACTACAGGTTAATGGAATTTACTGAGGCGTGTCACAATCTCGCTCATGCTTCAGGAGGACTGACATAGTCAGAAGCAGCTTCAGGAGCCCAGTTTCTCCATCTGTTTCCCAGGAAGGAGCAGCTTCCCTTGTCCTGATCCTGGACAGCTATGCACTGAGGTGCACCAAAGCTATATTTAAAAAAACAGAAACACACGCATCTAGAAAATTAACAAATATAAACTATATTTCGTGACACTTAAGGTAGCATAGGACCCATCCATTCTACTCATTAAGTGAGGTGTCTTTGTAGTGTCTGTTGGAGATGGAAGCGAAAGACGTTTCAAATATTGGAGTGCATTCTCACCAGCATTGTCGGCAATATGAAGGTGGAATGGCATGTAGGCATTTCCTCTGATCTTTGTATTTCTTCGCTTTTAAGGCTTTGGGTGGATGGGTTTTGTCCTGATGCAAACTTAGCTGTTACTAAATGTAGTTTAGTGTTATTCAATGTAGCTGCATCAGTTTCAAGAATGACGCTGTTTTTACATAAAAATTGTTTTTCTCCTGAAGATCTGTGTGCTCAAGGAAGTTTGATCAGAATTCTTTTTTCCGGGATCTAAAAGAATGCTTTATAAAAACTGGAAAAAAGATCAAGAAAAATGCTGTAGTTATTATCATAGAAACGTAGGACTGGAAGGGACCTTAATAGGTCCCCTAGTTCAGTCTCCTTAACAGATGCAGGACTAAATATTATCGTAGACCATCCCTGACAGGTATTTATCTATTCTAAACTATTCCTTAAACCCTCCAATATCAGAGATTCCACCACTTCCCTGGGTATTTTGGTTCGGGGCTTAACTACCCTTACGTTTAGGACAATTTTCCTGATGTCTAACCTAAATCTCCATTGCTGGAATTTAGGCCCGTTACTTGCCCTGTCCTCAGTGGTTAAGGAGAACGATTTATCATCCTTCACTTTATAACAACCTTATATTGTCTTGAAGACTGGTATGTCCCACCTCAGTCTTCTCTTCTCCGGATTAAACAAACCTAATTTGCTCAATGTTTCCTCATAGGTCATGTTTTCTGGGCCTTTAATCATTTTTTGCTGCTCTCCTCTGGACATTCTCCAATTTGTCCACATCTTTCCTAAAGTGTGGTGCTCATAAATGGGTCCAGTGCTCCAGTTGAGGCCTTATCAGGACTGAGTAGAATGGAAAAGTTGCTTTTTGTGTCTTGCTTACAACACATGTTCAAAACTGAAGGGTTATTGACTTCCAGATGTAGAAAAGTGATTTCAGTGTTTAAAATTGTTGTATTTCTCACTGTCATGTCAAGGAGATTTAAATCCTTGATTTTATGTGTGAGGTATTTATTTGATTCTTATAAAGCCATGGGGGGGGGGGGCAAACTGTGTTTAGAAGCCACATGCTATAATCTCTATATTAAAAGCCTTTAATTTAGATTAGGATGATTTGCTTTATAACCAAAAAATACATTTCTATAATTTGAGTTCAAATGTGGCTGTATAGACTGATTATTTTGTTGTTAGTTGGTTGTTACTTGGGTTTTCTGCCACTGATAAATTAGGCATAGTGGCTGATGTTCTGAGTTGTCTTAGTTTTTCTATGCCAAACTTGATGCTATAAAGAGGTTTGATTTTCAGTTGGGTATGATAGATTTAGAAATCCAGAACCATAGCAACTTTTGTAAAATCTTAGCCCATTGTTACTAGTTTTCAGGGTCATACTTTAGGTACAACTGATGTTGCATATATTTGTTGATTTCCCCCCCCCTCCCCCCCCAATGACTGCAATGGCTACCTTTGAACAGTTTCATTCAGTGATATGCAAGTTGTTGCCAATTATTTTCATCAGCTTTAGTTTTTCCCCATATAGATTCCTATATTATCATATATGATTTGTGTTACAGTAGCACTGATAGGCTCCATTTATGACCAGAGCCTCATTTTTCTGGGTGCTGTCCAAGCATATAATATATCATTTTCCCTGCTTCAAATACCTTACAAACTCGTATATCTTTATAACATTTTGTTTGCCACCTTTTTGTTTGTTTTGTACCAGCTAGTTCACCATAGATCAGTAAAAAGGGTTGCCCTACAACAACAAAAGGAGTGGTTATTTTCTGGGCTGCTATTCCATGGTAACAAAAAGAACAGCATTCAAGTATTGCTTCTTCCTTTCTGACATAAATGATGACTTATCCTGAAAACTCGTTTTTTATCTTTATCTTTTAATTTCTTATGTAAAATGTCATCCCTTTATTATTTCTGAGTTCATGTACAACATAAACAACAACAGGTTAATAAATATCCACTGTCATATGGCATGGCTGGAAAAAAACCCAGACTAATCCTAAAGTGCTTCCTTGCAGCGTTTTACTAATGAAAAACTGAGTCTTAAAATTCTAAGGAGTGGCTACAGTAAAAAGTCAAATCTGAAACAAAATTGAGGGTTTATAAAAGCAGTATTTACATTATTTTGGTGCTCTGCTTGGAAAGCTAATGGAGTAGTTTAGGTTTATTTATATTTACTTTAAGATTGAGCAGTCCCAATAATTCTGGAAAACTATGTGTGTCAGTGTCAAAAGTACTGTAAATTAGATCTTTTGCTATTTTTAAATTCTGCTAAAGTAATTTATCTAATAGATGAATATTGGTGTATTTCACACTTCAAAAATATTGTTCTTTAAAATGTAATAGGGGTTGTTTAAAAAACAAGACTCTACAATTGGTGTTTTAAATCTGCAGTTGGATTTACATGCCTGTCAACATCTGGATTTTTGGACTTGTAAACTAAGCCGTCAAAAACTCTCCCATGGAGGATATGGAGAAGAAAATGTACTGTATGCATTCAGAAAATTCATGGCAACAAAATACTTATCCAGGGCCAGTGCAAAACAGAATATCCTGCAAATTGTATATAAGCGTACTGGAGCAGACCTAGGTAGAGAAGATATATTTGTATATTCTCTCTCTGTGTATATTTGTTAATGTGCCTGGGACTGTGCAGTACATAGAAGACAATGGAGAGCTGAGCATCTAAAAGACAGGCACATAGCAGAGAGATGGAATGCACTGGACATTGGCATGAGTAGTGATTTCCTTTTCTCCTTATAGATTCACTTCTTGTAGAAGGACATACAGAGAATGTTGCAGACAGAAAAGGTGATGTCATGAAAAACTGCAACAGGGGAGGGCAGCATAGTAAAATGAATGGGGGATGTGGGAGAAGATGAACAGGGCCTTGAGAGTAGAATCAGTGGAATAGTAGACGGGACAAGTAGTGAAGGATTTATAGAACATTCTGATGTAATCTGAGGATATATTAGAAAGAGACTTGAGACATAGTGTTCCATAACATTATAAAGTATGAAATATTATTTCCACAAGAGAAACTTACTGCAACATACCCCAGAGCAACACGCTTGAAGAAATGCTTCCTAGGCTGGTGGTTGACCCCTGTCCTCTAAACTCCCCTAATGAAGATGTTAGACAGCCGTCTTAAAACACAACATAAAACTTATTGTATAGCATTTTAGCTGCTTATGCCCTCCCGACAGAAGATGGGACAGCTAACATTGCTATTACTTCTTAGATAAAGGGGGTGGGGAGGGGAAATTAACAATGAAGGCAAACTTTTTCTGATTGACAAAATGGCCTGAGAAGGGGCAGGCAGTGGAAATGTCTAAGGCCTCTGTTTTCAAAGTCATTATATACCAAATACACACTCTGATGTAGGATTATTTTAATAGAGGAGGCAATGCAAATCAACTGCAAAACAAAATACTGAACTTGGAGTAATGAAGCTAAACTTGTTTATGGAGCATGAAAGATACAGCTTTCTTATGTCCTGGTTTATACCAACGTCACTTTTCAGAAATTTACTACTGTTGGAACGAATCTCAGTTGCATAGTAAATGAGGCAGTTTGTAGGATCTCTGCCTTATTTCCTCTGGAAGTTGGAAGACAGAGTGAACAAGACAGTGGGCTGCAGAAAGAGAGAGGATGGTCTTGTGCGTAAGTCAGGTGACTGCTACTGAAGAGAACTTAGTTCTAGCTATGCTTCTGTCAGAAAGTTCTTATTCAGATGCTGAGCAAGTCACTTAAACCAAAATATTGGCAGGTGGCATCTAATTGAATGTTCTGCATTTTCTGGGTAGTCAGCCTGAGACACCAGTGGTCTTATATGCAGAAGTATTGCATGCTCACAACTGAAGTCAGTGGGAGCTGTGGAGGCTTGACACCTCTTGTAAAAAGGCAGTGTGGTTTGGAAGAATGAGCATACCGGTAGTATTTGGGAGTCAGGAGGTCCTGAGTTCTAATTCTGCCAGTGCCACTGATTTCACGGGGTAGCCTCCTTCAAGTTTCATTAAGGCTATCTGTAGTTAATATATATGCATTGTTTGTGAGGCACTCAGATATTATAGCGATGAATCTTATTTAAAAAAGACCATATAAGGAAATTTACAATTCTGTATTAATCACAGGTTTTGTATACAGTAAAACCTCCATTTAACGGACTAATTCGGGCGAGGGGTGTCCGTTAAATCAAAAAATCCGTTATTTAATAATAATAAAAAAACGAGCTGTCGGAGCAGCAGCCCGCCTGCCACAGGGTCGGGGCGACAGCTCCGCAGCCCGCCCGCTGCCTGGACCCGGGCGGCAACTGGGAGCCGGCAGCCAGCCCGCCCGCTGCCTGGACCCGGGCGGCAGCTGGGAGCCGGCAGCCAGCCTGCCCGCTGCCTGGACCCGGGCGGCAGCCGGGAGCCGGCAGCCAGCCCGCCAGAAATGGATCAGGAATGCATCAGACTTGCTCAGAAATTTTGTCCGTTGCATCCGAAGTCCGTTAAATCGAGGTCCGTTAAATCGAGGGTTTACTGTATTATATATTAAATAAGACAAAAGACACTAACTGAATGAGAAGGATAAAAATACTGAATAGCTGCCTCATTCCCTGAAAAATGTTCATTCTGTGCACCGAATGAGGCAGAAGTCCTGTGGAAAAAATAATATATAACCCTGTAATTAAAGAGCATATGATAATGTAAACATACAATGGGGCTGCATTAATTTTGATCAGGCAATCTTAAATTCTGGCATTTGCTAACTTTAGAATGCTTAACTTTCAGTAACAATCTTTTAACATGGTTTTTGGTTTTTCATATATAATTTACAAAAGAAAGTAAAACACCAAATGTTCTATAGCACAGAATATCGAAAGAACTCAAAAAATAATAAAGGATGTATACGGCGAGGGGAATACAAAGAGACATGTAACCTTGCTTAATGAAAGAACAAACAGAACATTTGTTATTTGTATTCTAGTGCTACGCATCTTCACAGGTTTGTTTCCGGTAAGTGTTTTGCAGGTCTAACAGATTTATAGAGGCCTTTCCCTAGAGATGTGTGGACAACATTCTGAGAAGTCTAGAGTTTAATAACAGAGTCACTAGCCAAAAGTTATGTGTTTTTTTTATTTAAATCAAGTGTTCTCAATTAAAGTGCATACAATTGGATAAAAGCATACAATAATTGTAACTCATCTAATGATTCTTTACTAGAAACTTATGATCTGATCTTTATTAGTAGTAATAAATGGGTTGATTGCACTGCTGACAATCTACTGCGTTTTATTACAATTGTTTCCATACTGTTACAACAGTATCAGAAATGTAGTTTCTTAAATTCTACATGTCATAAAAAACCAATCTGGTGGGTCCTTAATTAATGAAAGAACAATCTTGTCAGTGTGTTTAATGATGTTGATAGCATAGTGCTAAAGCTGATCTCAAGCAGAAACAGCTGCTAGTAGGTAGATTTCAGGGACTTTCAATGTTCCTGTAACAAAACCCTGTTTACAGGTATTTATAAATCAGATATAAAAATTATCCATCAACTGAATATTGTCATGGGTTAACTTTGCAATTTTCTGCATGTCTTTGGGAGTCCCTCTCAAGATTTAAGTTTCTAACAAACTTTCAAAGGCGTTGCAAAAGCCACAGAATTAGACTGGCCTAGCTTAAAAATAGGTGAGGTCATGGGCGTAGTTTGGAGCAGGCTTGCGGGGATGTTGCCCCAAACTGTGAGCCTCAGGCCGGCACAGAATTTGTCTCCCACCCACGTGTGGCCTCATTGGCCTGGCTGGAGCTTCCTCTTCCCTCCGCCCCCCATCCCCCACCCCCAAATATATATAGAAGGCAAAGATGCCTAAGGGTGAAGTTATGAATCTAGGTGTGGAAATTGTATGCCATTTTGATTCTGCTTTTCTAGATTCAGTTGAAAATTGATTGCTACCAATACAAATCTATAGGATTTTTTTCCAAATTCTATGGGATCCATTCCCATATTGTACAGAAGGTTTTCAAAAACCCACATATTTTTTTTAAAAAAAACTTTCCCCAAAGTGCTTGTGAAGCACTGATTGTTTATTAAATTATTTGTGTGTTTATGGGGTATATCTTTTTAAAGTCCTTTTTTACAAAACTAAACTCCCATGTCCCCTGATATCTTTCATTTCTCCCCTACACCTTGCTTTCTTCTGGAGTCTTCTACTCACCTGAGAATGATTCTAATGTAATGCCCTTGGGACAATTCTTCCAGATAGTTTGATTAGGACTTTGGAATAACCAAAAAATATCTTGTAGACAATCTTGTACACAATCCAGACCGTGTTTTAAAGATAGCTCAATATATGCTGGGACAAAACTTGGGGAGTATATTGAATTCTGCGATAGTCATACAACACCAACATAATGAAAAAAGCTTCATAGTTATGTACTGTATTAACAAAACTCAGGACCCTCTTTTGGATAGATTAAAACTTAAATATTCCCCTGTCCCTGAGACTCCTATTTAGGGAACTGTAGTGCTTCCTGCTGGCCGTATAGGAATTAGCTCTTCCTGCTCAGAGAGCCCTCTGAAGGCTGGTGTCTTGCCGTCTGCTGGCTCCCCGTGTCCCTCCCGGACCCCGGGGCCCTCTTACCTATGGTGCTGCCCCTGGCAATAACCCCACACTCTGCCTCTGGGTCTCCCCTCCCTGGGGAACTCCCCAACCCTCTAATCCCCGCCTTGCCTCAGTCTAGGGCTACTGCCTGTCATCCTCAAGCTGCAGTGTACCAGCCAGTCATCATAGGCAAGAGGGTTTGGACAAAGCTAACGCCACTCGTGGGACTGAAAGTATTTTGTCGGCCAACAAAGTAATGACAAAAAGCATTTGCACACACTTACTTTTAGTGACAAGGCTGTCTCAACACAGCCCTGTCGCTAAAAGCTGTGTGGTGTAGACCAGTGGTCCCCAACCTTTTTATCACCGCGGACCGGTCAACCGGTCAACAATTTTACTGCGGCCCGGGGGAGGGGGGGTGTTGAACCGCCAGGCTCTGCCTGCGCCGCCGCCGCCTGACTGCCTGACTGCCTGCCCGCTGCCGCCTCACCGCTCCCGCTCTTGTGCGGCCCGGTACCAATTGATCCACGGACCGGGACCGGTCTGCGGCCCGGGGGTTGGGGACCACTGGTGTAGACAAGTCCCTTGTGCATGTCTACCTACGTGATGGGGATATTCAGGAAAGTTAAGGCAAATCAGCTAAAGGTGTGAAGTCAGTGCATACAAGTAGCATGTTAAACTCTGTGAATGCTCTTATTCAGGAGTAAAGGGGCTTTAATTCACCTCAGGAGGATTAAGTTACAGTTAACAAAGACCACTTTACTCCTGAGTGGGATCATTCCAGTGGCAATTTAATGTGATTTAATTAATGCATATTCACGTCACGCCTTTAGTTGATTTACCTTAACGTTCCTGAGTATTCTTATGGCCTACCACAGAAGAATTATTTGGGCAGAACTGGCCTTCATATTTTGAGGCACCTTTTTGTTAGCTCCACCAAACATAGTAGATCCCTATTTATCACACAGTGCACAATGAGAAGGATAGTGAGATCCTCTTCAGGAAACCTCACATATGTAATTTTGGTGCATTTTACATAAAAATGAAAATGCAGAGGGATTTTTTTGTCTCTACATGCCTCTTATTCCAGCTGTAGAGCTCTCCTTCCTTTAGGTTATTGCTATTTATTACTTACTATTTTAACCATCCAGAAATATACTAGGTCCCACACAAACCCAGTTCATGGTCACTGACCTGAGAGCATGAAACTTAAATTGCACATGACTCAATGAGTAATGGTCATAAATAGATGTATGAGGTGAGAAGGTAAGATAAAGATGAAAATATCATATGGTTGTTCAAGGCCCTGATCTTGTATTTGGATCTGCTAGCACAGATCTGGTTTTTGACTGGAACGCTCTGTCAAAAAGGGACCCTGGCAGCTCTGGTCAGCACCGCTGATCGGGCCATTAAAAGTCAGATCAGCAGTGCTATAGGCCTAAGGCAGACTAGTCCCTACCAGTCCTGGCACCGCGCTGTGCCGTGGAAGTGGCCAGCAGGTCAGGCCCCTAGGCGGGGGGGGGGGGGGCACAGGGCTCCGTGCACTGCCCCCACCCCAAGCACTGACTGTGCACTCCCATTGGATGGGAACTTCAGCCAATGGGAGCTGGGGAGGGGGTGTCTGTGAGTGAGAGCAGTGCTCAGAGCCTTCTGGCCTCCATGCCTAGGAGCCAGACCTGCTGACTGCTTCCAGGGTGCAGCATGGAGTCAGGACAGGCAGAGAGCCTGTCTTAGCCACTGCACTGCTGACCGGGAGTTGATCGAGGTAACTCCAAACCCAAACCCTCTCCCCAGCCTTGAGCCCCCCCAAACCTGGATTCCCCTCCTGCACCCCAAGCCCCGCATCCCTGGCCCTACCTCAGAGACCACACCCTCCTGCAGCACACCCCCCATAGCCTCCTCCTGCACACCAAATCCCTTGGCCTCACCTTCTTGCCTGGAGCCCCCTCTGGCACTTCAAACTTCTCATCCCCAGCCCAGAGCCTGTACCCCCACCCCAACCCCCAGCCTCCTTCTGCACCCCAACTCCCTGCCCCAGCACAGATCCCCCTCCTGCACCTTGAACCCTTCATTTCTGGTCCCACCCTGCAGCCCGCACCCCCCAGTTAGACCCTTCAGCCCCTCCCACACTCAACCCCCTGCCTCAGCCCAGTGAAAGTGAGTGAGGGTGTGGGAGAGTGAGCTACTGAAGGAGGGAGACTGTAGCGAACGAATGCAGGGCCTTGGGAAGGGGTGGGGCAAAGGGTGGGGCCTCAGGGAAGGGGTGGGGCTAGGATGTTTTGTTTTGTAGAATTAAAAAATTGGCAATCCTCGTCTGCAGTAGTGAGGCCTGATGCAAGTTCAGGACTGAGGCAAATACACAACTTTGTAGCTGTAGTTGTTGAAGTCAGCTGATACTGACATCTGTCATGTTATACTCGTATCCAGTCAGTCCAGAAAATAAAGATCATTCTGTTCCCAACATTCCTGTGTATCACACAGACGTTACATCACTATGTATATACAAGAGGGAGGCACCTTTTCTTTACAAAACTTAGTGGCCAAGTGAGACCACTGACATTGTTACAGGCCTTAGCATTAAAGCTAGTCAGTTAATTTGAACAGGTAGCACATGGTGGGATAATTGGAAACTGAGTATCTGAAAAGTAGGTATTTGCCAGGCTTGTGGAAACTGTAATTTCCAAATTTCCAAATGAATATGTTATCAAGCAATAAAAGAACTGAAGTGCATCTGTTTTAAATGTATGTTTCATGTTTTCTTTTATCTTGGTAAACAAATCAGAGACCAGATGTGTTTGCAATAAATATGGAGGCAGTCTTAGCACGTCACAAATCCCATAAAGGACTGTGGTGTCAGACATGCAGTAACGGCAACCTGGCGTGTTGGTTAATGGGGAGTTCAATAGAACACCCATTAACATTCAGGTCCTGGCCCACTGTCAATCTATATATATATATAAAAGTCAAATGGTGTATGCGTGCGTGTATGTATGCGTGTATGTATGTATGTATGTGCGCTTACTCCTTCCACACCGTTTGAGCTAGAGACTTGAAATTTGGTACAGTTAGAGGTCTTGGGGTCCTAATCAGGGTAAGAGTCGAAAATTTTTCAAATCTCACCTCTGACGCCCCCCCAGGGGTGTAATTATTTAAAGGCCAATCACATCAGCTGGGCAGTTGCTGTTCTCTGTGACATAGTTATGATGTCATAATACCCCCTCCAATGGACCCCGCATTCGTTCAGCTCTCTGCCCCTCCCCCCTCCAACGGACCCCGCACTCGCTCATCTCTCTGCCCCCTCCCCCCTCCAACGGACCCCGCACTCGCTCAACTCTCTGCCCCTCCCCACCTCCGACGGACCTGAGTTGGGTTTGGTCAGAGGATAAGTGAGATAGGGGTGTCGGGTTTGGTCGGGGGGTGAGGTGGGGGTGTTGGGTTTGGTCGGGGGGGTAAGTGAGCCGGGGGTGTTGGGTTTGGTCTGGGGGGGTGGGAAGGTGTTGGGGTGGGTGAGGGGTGGGTGTTGGGGTTGGTCAGGGGGTATTGGGTTTGGTCTGGGGGGGTGGGAAGGTGTTGGGGTGGGTGAGGTGTGGGTGTTGGGGTTGGTCAGGGGGTATTGGGTTTGGTGGGGGGGTAAACTGGGGGTGTTGGGTTTGGTGGGGGGGTAAGTGAGGTGTGGGTGTCGGGTTTGTTTGTGGTGGTAGGTAGGGGTGTCGGGTTTGGTTGGGGGGGGAAGTGAGGTGGGTGTGTCAGGTTTGGTCTATGGGGGGTGAGGTGTGGGTGTTGGTCGGGGTGTTGGGGTTGGTAGGGGGGAGACATGGGGGTGTTGGGTTTGGGTGGGGGGGTGAAAATGTGAGTCGGGGTTGGTCGAGGGGTAAGTGAGGTGGGGGTGTCGGGTTTGGTCGGGGGGGTGAGATGGGGGTGTCAGGTTTGCTCTCTGCCCCCTCCCCCCTCCAACGGACCCCGCACTCGCTCAGCTCTCTGCCCCCTCCCCACCTCCGACTGACCCGAGCAACACCGGGTATTTTCGCTAGTGGGTTATAAACGTATGTACAGTTGCCATACTATAACCTGTCTTTATAGAAAAATACCTCCACTTAAATAGAAGAAGTAACAAAGCTGTGAACTCCCTTCTCTACAAGAATCTAAATTCAACCCCTGTAGTGCTTGGGGAGTGGGGATACACATTTTTTCAGCGGAGCTGGAAGAGGGCCAACTTGCCTGAGTGGAAGAGAAGTTTTGCTGTCCCGTAGGACAGGGATCAGTCATCTTGAACACATGCCCTTCACTGGATGCCTTATAACTGTGGTAACCAGAAGACATCAGCAGTTTCCTGGATCCCAGTTCCTGGTTCCCACATGGCGCTCACTACTTCCCCTGCGGACCAGTCTGCCTACTGCTTTTTTCTCCAAATCTTTCCCTCTCCCTCCTGACTATACACTTGCTGACTACACTTGCTCTACAGTCCCAACCCATATGAATCCCCTCCTTCTGCTCTTTGTTATCCTTCAGTATTAATCCTGAGGCTATAGAGCAGGGTGCGGTGCTGGCTGCCGCTTCCTGCAGCCCCCATTGGACCAGGATGGAGAACCATGGCCAGTGGGAGCCGCGGTCAGCGAAACAGCAAGTAAACAAACCAGTGGGGTCTGCTAAGGTGCTTACCCTGTGGTCCTGCGTGCCAAGGTTGCCGATCCCTGCCATAGAGGGAGGGATGAGTGTGCTCTTGAGGACTTCAGAGGGTAGGGCAAAAAGATAGTGAGACATACTAGTGCCAAGGGGGAGTCCTGATGATTGATGCTGGGGGAAGGAGTGGGGCATAGGAAGGGGAACATGTAAATTGAGTCATGGAGGTAAAGGGAAGAGAGACCAAATTGAAACTGTGTGTGGAAAGTCCATTCATGAATATTCCAGACTAACACAGCTACCTCTCTGATTTTTGACATTCATGAATGGTTATACCCTGGTGCCCTCTCCAAGCTGTCTGCCTCAATGAAATTGCTACTTATCCAGTGATTTTAAACAGAATTGAACCTCACTTTGGCCATATAAAAGCAAATTTAATCTTCACTCAGTTTTCCTAACTCGCCCCTTCTTTTTTTCTTTTAGAGGGAAAAATGAAATGCAGACATCCTCTTTATTAATGCATTGTCAAGGTTACAGATTTAAACACATGGGAATAAAAAGATATTTTTTTCCAGAACAACTCACTTTTCCACATGGCACATACTTAATTTAGGTCTGTATTTAACAGTCTTGTCATCAAAAATATTATATGCCAGGTGGTCAAATTAATATTATTATGAGAGCCTTAACTTTCTAGTTCCTGAGTTGTATGTCTTTTTAAATCTAACTAGCATAATTGCAATGTTGTGTGTGTGTGTGTGTGTGTGTTTTGGCGTGGGTTCATTTCTGCATTAAGATGTGGCTGATGCCCATATTGGTTAATGGGAGCAGATCCACCTATAATTCTCTCTCCTGATCACCTTTCTTGACTACCTATCCAGCGTTAGAGTCCCCTGTTTGTAGGGGGATTAAGAACAATATGTACAGTTGAGGGTTTAATTGATGTGTGCGCGTGAAGTTGGTAGGTGCATGGAGAATTCAGCAGGGGCGGGGGGTGTGAGTGATTCCTCTCTGTACAGCGTCCCTCGGATGGCGCAATGCCTACCCTGGAGGATAGTGGCAGTGCTGAGAGAGTGTCTTGTGAAAGTGAAGGCGTATTTGCGGGCAGGAAGCCTGCCCTCTCTGCTTGCTCCACTCCGGCTTGAGTTTTTATTTATATCCTTTAAAAAAATTATTCTTGCTCCTTCTGCGAAGTCAGATTGAAATCACCAGCGGTGACTCTGCGAAGGGAGGCTGCTGTTGCTGGCTGCCAGGAATCTGCAGCTTTTAGAGCCACCTGAAGTTTGCCGAAAAAGCAGTCGCAGTACGAACTGCTGGGACTACATTACCCCGGCCCGGGGGAGGGGGCGTGGGGAAGGAGGAGGCAGGCGCAGCCCGAGAGCAGTAACCTGGGCCATCTGCGTGTGATTTCTCTAGTAATCCTCACCATTTCTATTTGTTTATAGACACTTTCTCCCTTTCAAAATGCAAGCGGAATTGGAGTTTAAAAGTGCGCTTTGAGGGCTCTGGTTATTGTTCTCTGGCGGAGAGAAGCAAGGCTCACACACGCACATATTTATTCGCAGACACCGCTTCCATCTGAGTGTGTGTCTCAAATGTTATGTGCTTCCTTCTCGGAAGAAACAGGATCTAGAGTTGGGAGAGAGAGTGTCTGAGGGAGAACAGGAAATAAATTAGTTGCTCTCTCTTCAATTGAAGGGCGTGTACTGTTTCCTGGTTTCACAGTGAGGCAAACCCAGTTTGTCCACAGCACAGAGGGAGAAGTTGAATTATGATTGCACTCACACAAACATACATTTCAGTGCATAGGTTGAATGTGTGAGTGTCTTTTTAAAAAACAGGTTGTGATTCCCATCTCAGGAGGACCAGGCTCTAGGGAAGGGCGTGGGCAGCGGGGGGATCTCTTCTCTTTTATGGGGTTTCCCATTACCCTTGTGAGTGTTTTGTTCTTGGTCTGGTATGGAGGCATTTCTGTAATTGGGCAGTCTAAAGAAAGAGATTTGGATTATCATTAGATTACTTTCAAAGACTAGGTTTATTTCTGTGCATGCGTGTGTCAAAGTTGTGATGTGTCTCCAAAACAATGGGAGTCTGGGTGTATTTACTTCTACTTGTAGGGTTCTGTAGTTTGACTGTGGCTAGAGAGGCAGTACTGAGTTTGTGCAGAGAAAGAGACCGGATTACAATTGCAGTTGAACACAATTCTATTATTTCTGTGCACAGATGTCATGTGTGTGTTATTCCCAATCCCAAATTACCTGATTCCCTTCTCAAGAGGAAGTGATCAGGGAGGGTCATAGGGTTGTGGAAGGACAGGGAGGAAATAAGAAACACTCTCCTCTTTGGAAAAAGGTAAAAGCTGGATCTGCCTGGATCCTGACTATTTTTGGCAGAGTCTTCTGTATCATCAAAATAGAGAGCAAGTCTTCCTGATTTGACTGCCTCCAAAAATTCCAGACACCAACACATACCAGAACTAGGGGTATTGTAAAAACCCAGATTTGGCACTGGATCCAGACAACGTTTGGCCCCAAAGTCCCAAATTCTGATGCATGAATAGAGAACAAGTCTAGTTACTCCTACTGCACACAAAAAAAGTCTGGGTCCTTGCATATAAGACATAAACGTCATAAAAACCCAGTTCTGGCACATGGATCCTTCCAAATGAATTCAGGTTTTGGTCTTTGCTCCAAAATTCCATGGCATTAATAGAGAACAGGTATAGTTACTGCTACTGCACCAAAATATTCTGGTTTGTAATGCATCCCTGTGCAAGAAAGCCTAAAAAATCCTGCACTTGACTCCTTATGTGTCTCGACAGTTTTGGGTCCCAAATTTAAACGATCATCTAAATAGAAAACAAATGTTGCTCCTATTTCACTTAAAAAATCTGGATCTGTATGCTTTCTGGTCTAATAGCACTGGAAAAATGCTGATCTGGTTCTTGCTAGGCCTTGCCAGTTTTTAACCCTAATCTCCCAAAATCAGCTGTCTAAGGAATGGGGGGAGGGAGGACTATCAACTTTCAGAATGCAGCAGTCCCTGTAATGCAGCCGCACTACAAAAACATTGATATGGCACCTTTATCCAGCTAGATCTTTTTATTTGTAAATCCCAAACTCAAATGTTCTACAGACTAAAAAGAGAAGAGCAGCTTCACAAGTTCCGCTGCAAAACTCCAGACTTTGATACATTCCTACTCAATTGCACTGCAAAGACATGTACTCGGCATTGGAACCTGCTGGATCCTGCCATTTTTTTGGCCCCAGTTCCGAAATTGTACTGTCAAAATATACAGCTCATGTTGCTGCTTCAACTTGATCCAAGAATTCCATGCTCTGATACCTCAGTGAAGAAGCAATGCAAAAACGCATGTGGGCCTCTTATTTATTTATTTTTTTGGCCACAAACATCTATGATCTGTTAAATAAAGGCCAAGAGTTAAATCCCTATTGAAATAAATAGTAAAATCTCATTGACTTCATTAAGGCTAGGATTTTACCCCAAGTATAGCTGCTCCTACTTCACTGTATCAAAATCTGGTCCCTGATCCATCCTTACACAAGAACACTTGAAAAATCCCAGTTAAGGACTGTAAATGTAAATGAATGGTGATTCTTACTGTCTGTCTGGAAATTATAATTTTTGGGTCAAAGATGAAAATGGGGGTATACCTTGTATCTGAGTCCATGTTTGGAATTTTTTTAAGTGTTTGTCTGCTGGGAATACTCTGGGACTAGATATTTTTTTAGTAGACTAAGAGAAGCTATGCTTGGGCACTATGTATAGATTAGAATTTAGAGGTTTGTGGCCAAAAATTGTTGGATTCTGCAAGACCCAGGTGCCGTTTGTGCAGGTATTGCTCTTGCACTGAGTGTCAGGGCTGGGTTTTGCTGACCAACTAGGAACTGCCACAGGACATGGGTTGTCTGTTTTGATGATACAATTTGGGGCCAACCCAAAACACCGTTTCAGCAAGTTCCAGATGCTGAATATTCTGTGTCCTTGCCATTGTATTGAATAGGGGATACACTGGATTACGCAGTAGAATTGGGACAGCTGCATGTCTCTATTTAGCTGGTAGGATTTTGGTGATTAAAATTTAAGAAAAGGAAGAAAAAGAACAACAACAAAAGAAAGACTACCTGGATGCAGGTGCTGGATATCTCTTTTTGTGGTGTTGCTGTGCCAGTTCACAGCAATCTGAATTTTGGAGGGCATTAAGAAGCTGTTACATTTTTTTCTTTATTTAGACAGCAAATTTGGGGAGAATAGGGTTAAAAATTGGCAGGATGTCGAAGAAACCAGATACATGTTTTCCATTGCTGTAGGGGAGCCAGGGTTCACTGGGAGACAGATTCTTTCCAATGTAGTAGTAGGGATGGCTACCCTTGTTATCTGCTTAGACTGTAGAATTTGGAGTTTAGGGCCCAAAATTGCCAACATCCAGGAGCAGGAGCTGGGTTTTTGTGGTACTTGTACTGGGATACATCAGAATCTGGATTTTTTTAGTACAGTAAGTTACGCTTGTTCTCTATGAATGCCAAGGAATTTTGGTGTGGGGGAAAGGTTGAAAGCCAAAAATTAAACTGATGGGGTAGGATCCATGAAGGAGATCTGGGTTTTTGCAGGTCTGATGTACCTAAATCCAGAAGTATTTGGTACTATAGACATGGCTAGACTTGTTCTCTATGGAGATATCAGAATTTGACATCTTGGGGGCAAAATTTGGCAGGCTCCAGGTGCTGGCTCAGGGTTTTTGCAGAAATCATGCTGTCTTGTATTCATCAGGCTCTAGATTTATTATTTATTTGTTTGTTTTTAATATAGGTAGGAGCCTAAGACTAGAACTCTGTTTTTGTTTAATTTGGGGCTGTTCTGGGTGAAAAATTGGCAGGCTGCAGGACAAATCCAACAGGATCCAGGTACATCCAGCTTTTACGTCTTTCCTTCTCTCTTCACTTGTGTGGGGTTTGTAATTTGACTGTTTCCTGGTCTCACAGAAAGAGGCAGTGCTGAGCACAGAAAGACAAAAATAGACCTTTACAGAGAAATATAGGGATTGTGTGTGTGGAGGGGAGGGAGAGAGGAGAGCAGCGTTAGGCTGGTTTCCAGGAGGAGCTCTGCTCGCTTTCGTTGTGTGTTAGACATTTTTGTACAGAATTTTTTTTTTCAGCTTAAAAACGTTTTCTCTCTCCCGGCTGCTCCTTGTTCCTCTTTGGGGGAGAGAAAACAAACTGTGTTTGATCATAAAGCGAACAGAGACCATTTTATTTGAGCGACCGGGGGAAGAAAGAGAAGAGAAACCGTCGCAGGGATATAAATATCTATCATCTCTTACATATTTCCTGTAAATAAATCTCTATAGAAAGAGCACAATTTGACATCCATCCTCAGCGGCAGCAATGGGGTGTTTGGGCAACAGCAAAACAGAGGATCAGCGTATCGATGAGAAAGCTCAGCGAGAAGCCAACAAAAAAATAGAGAAGCAGTTGCAGAAAGAGAGACTGGCTTATAAAGCCACACATCGCTTGCTTCTGCTGGGTAAGGAAGGCGGGGGAGGTGGGGGGGATAGGAGTGCAGTTGCCTGCGCTCCCCATGGTAGGGGTATAACGGAGAAGCTATATGATTAATGTGTGTGTGTGTGAGATACAGAGAATGCGGGCAATTTTATTAAGCAATATGTGAAAAGTGCACAGATTGAGCTCTGTGTGGGAGCCACATGGATACATATATAAAAATGCTGTTGGAGGTGGGAGATGCTATTAACATGTCACCAAAAAAATACCATATCTACATGGCAGTGTTCTGTCTTTTTCTTCCAGGAGCTGGTGAGTCAGGAAAAAGCACTATTGTGAAACAAATGAGGATCCTGCATGTCAATGGATTTAATTCAGAGTAAGAATTACTGATACTTCATGGCTTATATTTGTAAATATACATTTGAAACATGTTAACACACAACACAGTGGATAATTTCTCTCTTTCTTCCACCTTGGCTGTGTGTGTTGGAGTTTGACACTGGCTTGCAAAAAAAAGAAAAATGTAGGGAATTACTACTATTATATATTTGTATTTTCTGCTCCTGCCCCTCTACTGTATTTTACACTGTTGCTACTGCAGCGCTTGACAGGCCCCTGTGAAGCAACAACATGGCGACTACTTTTTGCATAGCAGCAAATAACTAATATTGTATCTGTGTGCAATATAGATATATATATCAATTCATACACAGGATGACGGGGCTGCTGCGGTTTTTCTGGTGGTGGTTAGCATAAAACTGAAACCAATTTGCATGAATGTAATCGTGTATTCTTGGGTTACATTATTTCTATCTGAAAAACTGATTGCCAGGATTTAATATTAATTGTGTGCTAATTTTAGCTATATAAGGTTTTTCAGTGTACAATATATGTTCTAAATTGTAAGGGAATAGATTCAGTACGCTATAGAAATGAAGGAATGACTTCCAGTCCCACCAGGAAAGCTTTGCAGATGTGGTTATGACTATCTAATGTGACAAAATAGGTAGAGATCTATTTACACTGTTTTTTATAGAATGTGAAAAAGTGATGGATGGAAAATAATCTTATTGTTCTTTTCAGTCAGTTTGTCATAAAAGTTAAATAGCAAATAAGCAGTCAGTAAAATATTCTGAATGCAACTTAAATGAATTGGTTTGAGAGAGAAATTAAATCATTAATTCTCTTTTAATTCAGAGAAAAGAAACAGAAAATACTGGATATTCGGAAAAATGTTAAAGATGCGATTGTGGTAAGAGCACATTTTATACTATTCTTAAATGCTTCTGTACACTGGAAGCCAAAAGTATTATGCTCTCCAGGACTGTGTAGAAAAATCCCATTTTGCTGATCAGATTGGATTATCTTCTATTGGTCCTATATTTTAGATTTAGCCAGATTAATGTGTCTGTTTTTGTTTTATCCAATTCTAGACTATAGTTTCAGCAATGGGCACTTTAATACCTCCAGTTCCACTGGCCAATCCAGAAAACCAATTTCGAATGGACTACATCAAGAGTATAGCTCCACTTTCTGACTTTGACTATACACAGGTAAGAGTAAAAAAAGTTGTTTTTCCTAATTTTGAAAGAGAACACAAAGATCTGACTTTGATTTATGAAATGACTTGTTTAGCATTTGGAAGGTGTTTGCTAAAACAAGTTGTTTGCAGCATTATCACCAGGTTGCCTGTTTCAACATTGTATAGTGTTGTACCTGTTGTAGTGTTAAGTTGTGATTTAGTAATTTTTGTTTGTGTTAAAGAGGAAACCGAAATACAAAGAAATTAAGTTTATTTGGAATTTCAGCGTCTCAATTTAGCATTGTTGTGAAAGCTATTTTTCTGGGTATAATTTGGTGCAGCAGGACATCAGTCTGAGGAATTATAGTATATATTTAAGAAATAGAAGCATAGAGAAACTCTAATAATGTATGTAGCTTTAAAAATTTCAACACTTTTTTTCATTCTTATTAATTTTCATACTAAGAACGTGAAATATCTGATGGCCAACTAAGGTGTCTTCATCACTTATTTATTTATTTTATTCAAATTTTGTATTATGAAATTTGTGAACAAAGTGAATAATGGGAATAGGAAGATATAATTCTTTATTTTAGTTGTGCGTGAATGCTGCCATCTTGGGCAAGGTAGAAATGTAAAAACTTATTGGGCTTTCTGTAGTAGTCACTCATCGGCAGTGTAATTGAAAGTATGTTATTTAGGTTAATTTGCAGATGGATACTGCTATTTACATTGGATTATCTTGATCTTTAGATGTTAATTATTGCTTATGGAAACATGCATGGTGTATTTTGTTTTGTGTGAAAGCAATTGCCTAGAAGTTTTGAGTATTAGTGGAGTTTTATTTTCTATAATAGTACATTTTTTAATTAATTCTAAAATGTGGATATCAATAGCAGTTTGTTTTGGATACAAAGAAGACTGAACAATGTTTTCTGTCATTGGTTAAAAGCTTATGAGTTGTTTGTATTGTCAGTATTGCCAAAGCAGTCATTTACTGTAGGGTGTCTTCAGGCTGTTAAACCCAGTGTAACTTGCAGATGGAAATGGGGGGGAGGGGAAGAATATTTTCCTTTCATATATAACTAACACACTCTGGTGTATAGTTTTATTGCCTTTGAAGGTTCAATATTAAATAAAATAAATAAATCAGACATTTTGTAGAGTTGCAATTTAACATAGAACTCAGTTGCTGAGAAAGCTGCAACTGTAGGGTACGCCCACATATGGTGTGATTGTTCACTTGGTGGATATGAGTTACTGAAAATGACAAAGTCCTTTTTGAAATGGAATTTGAGGCTGACTTAAACAGGCTTTGATTTATGTTTGAGTTCTGAAGTTTATTTCACTAGTTTTAGCGTTTGATTTCTTCTTTGGTTTTTCATTTATTTTTCTTTAATATTGGCCCTTAATAATTTACATGGTTTTGCTTCCAGGGAATTATGTGAGTAAGACTGAGCCCTTGTCTACACTATAGAGTTAGGTCGATATAAGGCAGTTTACATTGATCTAACTCTGTAAACACCTAAACTAAAATGTAGCTCCCACTGACGTAACAGATTCACTGCACCGACTTAATAACTCCACCACCATGAGAGACGTAGCATTTAGGTCGATGTAGTGATTACACTGATACTGCGTCGACCTAACTACATCAACTTGCTGCTTTTCAGAAGCCATCCCATGATGCCCCACACTGACGTTTAAATTGGTGCAAGCACTCCTGGTGAGGAGATGCACCACTGACACGAGGAGCATAGCGAGAACATGCAAAGGCTACTGCGGTGGCCGTACTTTGATGTAACTTAGGTCGACTTAATTAATTTTGTAGTATAGACTTGCTCTGAGATTGAAAAATTCATGCTTTAGGGCTTGATTCTACTGTAACATAAGTCAAAGGAAGTTTTGTCATTGACCTCAGTGGAAGCAGCATAAGGTCCAAAATTTGTAACTTGGGAGTAAAATAATGTTTTCTTCTGGCATGGCATTTGACCCATTTTTTAAAATAAGTATTGTACCATGGAGGATATTCAAGTATATATCTTCTGTTAAGTTTCAGTAATTCTGTAATTAACATTAGAAATATGGAATATTGCTTTCTGAAACAGGATAGCCAATCTAAATATTTGATAAATCAATAAATCATGGCTATATTCAATCAGGTCCACTTAAAACTGCACAAAGAAAAAAAATCACTGAACTCGGTGTTTGGTCAGGTGTTACATTTGCAATATCTTTTCAAATGTGATAAAGTAACTCTTTTTTAAGATGGAAATGCTAGTCAAGTTTTTACTAGTATTGATGTTATAACAGTGAATATATATAATATTTAATTTATTTCTTTTAATTTCTGAAGATACTGCATTAAACCTTTGCCCAACTGAAGTCAATTGGAGTTCTGCCTTTGATTTCAATCAGGCAAGAGTTTCAATCAGTATATTTTAAATTTATTAGGACAATAAAAGAAGTCTCAGTAATCACTAAAAATTTACCAAACATTTTTAGATAGTTTTCAATGTCTAGTCTTTGATATCATTTTTTTTCCTGGTGTAATATGAATTTCAGATAAATTACATGTAATGTGATGAAAGGACTGTACTGTCTTACTCATCTTTAAGAAGTCCCTACTGAAATACAAGGATTTCAGCCTAAAAACAAATGACATAATAGGGACAAAACGTTTTGGAGATTGGTTTAGGTATATTTATAATACACTGAATATGCTTGGATATGCTTATTTAAAGTGCATGAATTAATCGTGGTTCTAATTTTGAAAGCTGTCTTCATAAAATAAGTGCATTGAAAACAATTTTTTTGATTGAAATCTTGGCCCCATGGAAGTCAATGGCAAAAATCCTATTGATTTTTATGGGACCAGAATTTCATCTTCAGACAAAGGACTAGCATAAGGGAGGGCGGGATAGTTGGGAGGGTGGGGGTTGTTTTTGTTTTTTTTAGTATACATGTTGCTGAGAGGTTTTTCTTTTATTTATCAGTTAAAATAATTGAAGAAAATCTAACGTCACTGGTACTGTAAAAATTCTTTTAATTTTAAAGAATAAATTGCTTTGTAATATCTTTACATTCCTGTTTATCTCCATAGTATTTTTGCCAAAATATATAATTTTACATGTTAAAATGTTTAATTGTGCTTAGTGAAGTTGTCTTAAGGTGGTTGTTTTTTGCTAATTAGCAGTTATTTTATTAAGACAGCTTTCAAAATTAGTACCACGATTAAAATTTCCTATTTTAGTGTTGTCTTTCATTAATTTAGATTTAAACTCATGAGGATATACATATATTTTACTAAATGTTCACATATTTTTACAAAAATATTATCCTGGGCTGACCGACAACATTCAATAACACATTGCTTCATTACTGTAATCTGTAGGTATATTGTTGCATAACCTTATGAATATTAATAATATATTTTGACCATTATATTTTTGAAGGACTTTATATAACAAAAAAGGAAGAAACTGTCAAATTATTTATGTACTTAATTTATATATTGTATTTTCATTTTTTTTACAGCTGCAATATATACATCTAATACCATTATTCTTATACTGTACTGCTGTTAAGTATAGCATCTGCAGAGGGATTTTACAATTGAAGTAGAAACATCTGTGGTGTATTTAGGAGAGGATTTTTATTTTATTTTTTTGGCAATGTGTTGACTGATATTTGTTAACTTTAACAGGAATTGACTTGTGCCATTTAAAATCCTGTATTGATGGGTTGTGGGTTTTTTTTTTTTTTTTTTTTTTTTTGCCCTTTGTGAAGTAGAGTGAACATATTAAGGGCATATTATGCTACTAGCTGTGCAAAAACATGACGTATTATATAAGCATGTATTTGTTAAAGACTATTGAACTTCAGTGAAATATTTGAATGTAACAGGCACTACAAACTTGCTTGCCACAAGTTGCCTTTTTCCTTTGCTTTCCTTAGATCTTTAAAGTAGTTCTAAGCTCTTTTTCTAAATATATACACTTTATTCCACACACTTTTAACTCAACTCTATGTATGCATATAACAGGTAGTGGAGAAGCTATGTATAGTAATTATAACTGAGTAGTCAAGTGTTTCCTGATGTTACTTTAGTTGCTAATCAGACTGAATCCCTAATTAATGTAGAAAACATGTAAACATGAATGCTGGTTCTGTTTACCAAATCACTTTTGTTAGGGGTCTCAAAATAATGTTTTCCTCACTTTTTAAAAATTTTGAATACTGTTAGAGATATGAAGCACTTCGTTAAACCCTTTTTAAACAGAAAATTGTTCTTTCTCTCTAAAGAAAAATGTGTTGAATTTAGAATGCTAGTCTAAAATACAATTTTAGAACACATAGTTGTGTAATGATCTATAATCTGCTCTCAAATGCAGTCCTTTAAAAGTAAACTATTAATGAATATATTGACAGTAAAAAGTATTGAAAATTATTTGTATTGCACTTTAATTGGGTACTGTAGTTTGAGGTTTTCACAGCATCATTTAAATTTTTCCCCTAAAAATCAACATTGTATGTTGATACCTTTTTTAAAAAAACAGGAAAATATTTGCGATCAGATTTTAAAATTACATAGACATCAATTAGGCATTTTATCATATCATTTAAAACAGCATTAGTAAACCTTATTCAGAGTTGTAATACAGTCTAATAATTGTTGACAAACACAATATATGTAGCAAGTATTGAACTCATTTTGCTTGAGTAAAGAGTGTAGAATTAGGCCCATGTGTATCCCAAATAAGTACCTAAATAAAAATGAAAACCACTATATGAATAAGAAGTCCATAAATAGTTTTAAAAATTGGTGTCAGTTAGTTAATACCCTAATTGCCACAAAATGTTTATTTTTTCCTATAATTCATGCTTGATATAACCCCCGAAGGAATTGTGGAATAATACCCCAAAGGAATTGTGGAATAATACCATCTTATATTTGTGGTTTTTCATAAGATTTGCAGTATTTTCATGCTCTTTAGGTATGAGAAAATGTACCAGATATAAATGTAAAGATCAAAATAGATGGAAAAAATAGTGTGAATATTGGCAAACATTTTTTGTTTGTTTGTTTGGCTTGGTTTGAGTTTGCTTTGTTACCTCTCTTAATGACTTTACTTTAGGGATTTACTTACTATTTTTGATGGGGGGAGAGGGCCATAATTCTTTATAATTACCTCTGAGCATCACATTTTAAGTACTACAGCAGTACCTAGTCAAAATTTAAAATCCTACTTGCCCTTTAAAGAATTATATCTTTTGGATTTCTTCAAATTCTAAGATATAGACTGAAACTTTAACAATACATTCTTTTTGGTTTTTTGTTAAATGTATTAATTCTCAAATATGGAAAGGAAATGCCTTGGATAAACACTTTCAAAACTAGAGGAGAAGGATATTGAAAAGGGACACTTAGGACGTGGAAAAACAATATACATATGAATGCAATTGGTAGCAACTTTTTTTTTCTTTTATATATAGGTGAAAATTGTGAGAACTTGGTTGGAAATAAAGTGGATATTGGAAAAATTAGCAATGATGAAATAGCATGAGATTTCTTTTTGGTTCCAGTAGCACTTGTTTTGTGATACAGATTAACAATTAGCAACTGACATTAAGTTGAATTTCTGTTGCTTCCTTTGCTCTAGTACATGTATGCATACAGACTTAGTGTAGATGTGTCTGTTTTCCATTAGCTTAATACACTGAGTCTTAGTTGCTCTAATTAGTTGATGTATAAGGACACCGAGTGGGCATGTCACATGTGAGAGAGCAAGTACATACTTTAATGTTCTTTGTTACTTACTGCTTACTGTAATATTGTTAGCTGGTCATTAGTACTTTGGGAGAAAATCAAAAGAAATGTTACCATATTATTTTTTATACAAAATTAAACAAGGATAGTTTATTTGCAAGGCCATAAACTTGAAAATGAAAGCCTTGGATGTTACAGTTCTAGTGCACCAGTAATATCCAAATCTGATTTTATTTTTTTAAAATGTTCATTGCTTGATGATGATTCCATTTTTACAGATCATAGCACCTGAGCATTAAAATTTAACTTGACTATAATATATAATTCCCTTAATGAATCCCAAGATTTCTTGTTTACAAATAAATTTCCCTTATTTCAATGCTTTTCTTTCCTTTATTTACATTATGTTTAAGCTTCGAAAAGTAAACCTGATCTTGGGTTGATTTAGAATTTTTAGATACTATGCAGAATGGAAATAAAGCAATACATTTCTCCTCCCCTCCAGCTTCATGGAAATTATTCAAAAGAGTTAATACAGCACATTCATTACAGTTAAACTCTCCAGGCCGCAACAGCTAACAATTGTTGTTTTTTTAAAAAATAGCATTTTTCTGCTGCAGGAGAGAAATGGCAAACTACATAGGCCCTCAATGGTTTGCCTGGGTAAAGCTGTGGCAGGGAGCAGTAGACAAACACAGGCATCATCTCTCAGTGGAGTCACAATTAGTGAGAGGAGAGAGAAGAGTTGGGCAGGGAGGGGTAGAGTTTGATTCAGGTTTTGAATTCCATGTTTGGTTTTGGCATCTTCCCCGCCTCAATATTGTGAAAAGTAAATACAGCTTCGAATTATTATAATGCAGAAAAGATCAACCTTCCCCTCTTGTCTTCCCATCTATTTATAATAAGTTTTTTATGCAGCTTTCCAGCATAAGATGAGAAATTTCCATCCCCAAAAGTATTTGAGTGTGTTATTAACAGAAACCATAGAGGGAAAAATGTCTTTTCAGCCTTAACTTACAGGGTTGTTACTGTGATGCTAAAACAATGAATGCATTGAATGATTTAGCTAAACATCATTCTGTTTAAATTATAGATTCTGATAGTCCAAATATTGGAGTAATATTTACAGTTTGTCCTCCTTGCCTTGTTCATCATCATTCTGGTGCTGTTTTAAAATTGTAACTATCTAGCTGAAAGGATCTTTCATAGTAGTGCCTATTATTAGTGTGGACTAATGTTTAATGCAACTACATGCTGCTGGTGAAGTCTACTGAAATTACCTGATATTAGATTTGTTTTTGTACCTCTGTTTACAGCCTGTTTTCTAAGAGTCAGGCAAATACCCAGAACATACCTTAGATTAAAAATAGATGATTTGATCAGGTTATATTTTCTTGTGACATTTTACGTGAGTAAACCATATGAAATAATGCAGTAGCACAGTCAGTATTTGGGGGTTAAAATATTTTTATTTGTAGAATTAAAATTCTGGGTGGGAGGTAGATTATGAAAAATTAATTTAGGTAGAAGTGGATGGTTTTCCCAAAGAACAAAAACAGTTCCATCACCAGCTCTATCTTTACAGCACTTTCCGTCATGTGGCTTTGCTCAGAATCTACCCTAATTTTAAGCTATATTTACATATAAATAGATGTTATGGGCTGAATTTTGTTCATTCAGGACAGTGGGGTGTATTTTTCCATTGACTTGAGTGGCATTAGCAGTAGACACTATGGATGAGAATCGGACAGGGCTCTCTTTATATGAACATGCTACTCTGCATTGACTTGTGGCTGTACCTTAAGGAATGTAAGGACCATTCAGTAGCTGGCAGCTACCAGAATTCTTCCTTCAGCTTAGATGGTAGAAGCCTATGTTTTTAGAGCCGTAGGAGCAGGGTTCTATCCTCTGCAAGCAGTGGTGTTTTGAGAAGAAGTAGTTAGCCTGTCTGTAGTTAAGGCTAGCTTTTATCCCTTTTGTAACTTTAAGGAAGAAGGGGATGGGAAAAATCCTTATGCGTTCAAAGTTTTAAGATGAAATTACACTGAAATCTAGAAAAGCTTGAATAAATTACTTTTTTTGTAATTAAGAGAATATCCTTTTTTTAAATTTTTGCAAGATATCTAAATTTTTGTATCCCTTGGTCTGCAAATGAAATTGAATTTTCATAAAGTTTGGAACATAAATAGACTTGACTTGCTTCCTAAGGGTAGCATCACTAACAGCCCTGATTTTATGAATCTTGTGAATGATCAGTTATATGAACTATTTTTATCCCTCAATCAGCAAGGTTACAGTATATGTACTTGAGCAGTGAGCAAAGCAAGTTTATAACAGGCACATTGTTACATTTGTTACTGTTTGTTATTAGCACATTCATTGAATGATTAATAAATTAGCTTATGCATATTACCTAATGTAACTTTGAGATGTTCAATTTTATGAGCTGTTCAACGTTATGAAATTCTCAAATCCCAATTGCTTAATTTTTTTAAAAAAGATTTCTACTGTAATTCAAATGCAGTCCTCAGATACAGTCCCGCAGTGATAAATGCTTTATAAATGTCATTAGATTGCATTAGTTTTGACTTTTGCAATGTGCAGTTTTCATAAATAATAAAATGTTTAAGGAATTGCCATTACAGTAAACCCTCGATTTAACGGACCTCGATTTAACGGACTTCGGATGCAACGGACAAAATTTCTGATCAAGTCTGATGCATCCGAAATCCATTTCTCACGGGCTGGCTGTCGGCTGCCGGCTCCCGCCCGGGTCCAGGCAGCGGGCGGGCTGGCTGCCGGCTCCCGCCCGGGTCCAGGCAGTGGGCAGGCTGCGGAGCTGCCGCCCCAACCCTGTGGCGGGCGGGCTGCTGCTCCGACAGCTCGTTTTTTTTATTACTATTAAATAACGGACTTTTTGATTTAACGGACACCCCTCGCCCGAATTAGTCCGTTAAATGGAGGTTTTACTGTACTTGAAAACTAAACTAGATTCTCCCTCATTAAAACTGACAGAGAAAAGAAGAGAAAAACCTGGCAGAATGTATTCTACAGTCACAAAAGCAAGATATTAGAGTGATGTATTGCTTACATGCAATACTGCTTTTTTCTACTGCTCTCTGTGGGTACAATCCCATGCCCATAGAAGTCAATGGGCGGCTCTGACTGAGAGATTTACACACATGGGCCCCAATCCTGCAATTTATAATGCACAATTGGACTAGAGCCCTGCACCTGTGTGTAGCCCTCTTGTAGCCCACGTGTCTGCAGAGGTACTGCCCGGAGTCTCTGGAGGCTGTCTGGTTCAGGGTGCCATCACCAGCAAACATCAAAGGAGTGCATCTAGGAGCCACAACTGGGTGCTGCAAGCAGGGGCTGCTGCTGCCCCCTGTCCCCTCCCCAAATCTCTGCCCAGGAGACTCTTCTGACTGCAGAAAAATCCCCTTGTGGGCTGCATTTGAGAAATGCTGGTTTAGGGACACACAGAACATGGGATTGCGTTTTGGCTAACAGCCCACTGAAGAATGTTTTATATAACAATTTCAAACTAACTGGGGGATTGTGGATGTTAGTTTCTAACCACTATTATCTGACCATCTCTCATCACGCCTTTAATCTGACAATCTGCAGACTACTCCATTCCATTTATTTAAAATGTAGGAAATAACTTAATTTTTACCTTTACAAAAGGAAAAATGAATACAAAAACTTGGTAAACAAACATTTTGTTTCAAAAAGCAGTGAATGGTTCTAAAATGACAACAGTATACTTACCTATCATATTACTTATAAGACCCAAGCACCTAAGAGCAAGGAAATGAATAGTTAAGGGCCATGTAAATCTGTCCACATAGTAGGCTAATTATTATCAATTACAAAGAAATGAATGTATAGTCATCTTTCCACAACAGCTTTAAATCTGAACCATGAGTTGTTTTTTTTTTGAGTTTGGTGAGATTTTTAACCTCTTCTTGAAATGATGCTGAACATTGTCTTACACTAAACTTTGTTCAGCACTCGTTCAGTTTCACCCATGGCTGAGGTCCATTGTCATCAGTGGGTCATCTTTGAGATGAGGTCTCACTTAATGGGTGAATTGTTATATTATAAACAGAAGATAACACAAGTTGGGATGAACCAGCTGAAGAGCAGAGATTCTGTTTTTCATGTAAAAGTTCTTAGTAATTAAAACAAAAGGAAAAACAGATAACCTGTCGGGTGAAATTTTATATAGATTTCCCCCCACACACCCAAGTTTCCAACCAGCTCTTTACAGAAACCTGATTAGGACTTTAGGAAAAATTATACAATAAATACAGTGTCTTATAAATAAATAAAGAAACATCCAGTTATCTTCAATTGCTATTTAAACTAGCCATTGTTAATTGGTTGATTTCTGTGCTTTCAAATCTGCTCATTATTACTTACATTTTTTGGAAATGATTAGTCTGCTGTAGCATTGGATAAGGCCATTGCTAATAACCCTTATTCCTTTTAGAGAAATATGATGTTTAAAAATACCATGATGTCACAATTTTTTCTCTTGCTGTTCCTGTTGTTCTGTGTCACTTGAAAAAAATGTTTTGAACTTTTTGATCTCCCTTGGGGAAATGCTACAAGCAGCAGAACATGTGTTATTTTTATGTCAATTTAGGTCTTAAATGATTCAGAACATGTGGTTTGTGGGAAAGAGTACTGTAGATTGACAAAAGGAGCAGAAATAGCTAAGGGGTTGCTACCGGTAGTTGAGAAGGCCTCTACTTACTATTAAAATGTTTTTAAAATTTACTTTTCTTCTCTGTTTATCTATGTCCCCTCTGTCTGTGCTCTGCTAAATGACCTATGTGCTGTGATGAAAGCTCAAGCAAATCAGTTTCACTTCTCAAAGCTTTTTCACAGTATGGAGAATTAGAAAGCTGTAAAACACTTTTGAGGGATCTGTCTGTATAAAACAAATCTACTCCCAAAAATTGGCTCGCTGCCACATTAAAACTGCAACAAGAAATGGTAAAAATGAAGAAAGGTTAAATATATTTGTATGTTTTGGTGAGTGAGGAGGAATCTTGTATTTCTGGCAAAGAAATATTATGATATCCACTTAATACTGTCAGGTTACCTGGGTTGAACTGAAAAAAAGATCTTTTTTTTTCTGTCTGCCATTTAAAAATGGCCAACTAGTTAATTTCACTCAGAAAGTAGGTCAGCAAGTGCCTTTCTGCCCGATCTTGTGGGTGGGGGGGTGGGGTGAAGCTCTCACTCTGAAGGATCCCAGCAAGGAAAGAGATGCTGTCACGGAAAAGGAGTCACTAACCTGGGTTCCATCTCAAGGTTTGAAATGGCCCGACCTTCCTCACTCCTAGAGTTGCGTTTGGCCTGTTACTAGCTCCAACCTTTCAGCTGTCTGCGTTCTCTATGGCTTTCTAGGCATAAGCGCTGGAGTTAGGAGTGCTGGGGGTGCTGCCACAGGCCCTGACTTGAAATGGTTTCCATTGTATACAGGGTTTACATTTTGTTTCAATGACTCTTAGCACCCCCACTATACACATTGTTCCAGCTCCCCTGCTTCCAGGAATCTTTCTCTATTGGGGAGGGGTGTGTGTGTGTGTGTGCGGGGAGATGTGTGTGTGTGTGTGCGGGGAGATGTGTGTGTGTACGTACCCCAGGAAAGGTATCGGGTTGATTTGGTCTTTTCCTTCTACTCATCCCAAAAAATCAAACATCAGCAGGACTTTCAAGCACTGGGTCCATAGTTCTAACAGGTGGTTCACTGGGTTTCTTCGTGTCCCAATTCTCTAGCCCCATCAGCAGTTCCTGTGTTTTGCTGTCCTAGGCAGTGTTTCCAGTAAGGCTTTCCATTTGGCCTGGGCACAGTTCTAAGAATCTTTCCTAAGAGCAAGGTAGCTATTCGCAATCATGTTAAGGAGGAAGGACGACTGGCTGATCCGTGTCAAAATACAGAACAGCAGCTAAGATAACGATTAAGTAGTTCTGCAGTTTGTTAGAAAACCATAGTGCACAATAAACAAGGAAAAAAGATTTCTTCTCCTTCCTGGGATTTAGTTGGGAGAACAGTTCATCATTGACTGGTCAGTGTCTTACTAACTAAGGAGGTGATAACTGAGGTGCAGTATCAGGTTTAGTATTTGCTCTACTTCTGTAAAATTTTGGAATGGAGGTGCCTGTGTGCCTTGGTCTTACTGGCAACAAGGAGGTCTCTCACATGTTTCTTGTTTTGTGGGATCTTGCTCACTTTAGTTCCATGCAAATTTGGAGACTTAATTTTTTATTGTTGAAAATTATTTACATTTGCATTAAAGAATTGTGAAACTGTCTTAGACTTAGAGCATTGCTTACAGTAAAGAAGCAAATGCCTCATCATTTCAAGTTTCCAGCATTATTATTTTTTCTCTCTTGTTTTGGATCTTTGTTACACATTTAATTAAGCCCACATTTGTGTTTTGTCATATTGAGATTTATGGCAGCAAGCTTCAGAGTAATCTCATAGGCTCACTTTTATTTGGGGCTCCCATAAACTGGTCTTTGTCCCTCAATGGAAAAAAGGATTATCAGAAACTTCTAAAACTTGTCTTAATGTTTGACAGCTTCTTACATGATAGGTGAGTGTTAAGAACCTAAAGAAAGGATCTTGTGGGGTCCACACATCTTCAGTGCTGAGATATTTTCACATGAGCAAAGGAGTGACTAAAAGCTGGTGGTACTATTAGAAGAGAGGAAATAGGCCCATTCAGAGATCTAAAAAGCCCTACTGTCCCTGCAGCATTTTCAAAGTAAGATTAAAGAATATATTCATCAGAAACCACTCAGATACACAACTCTGGCCCACATAAATAGTGAAGTGATACCAGAAATGGATCTGTGATGAAAGAGACTAAGGCCTTGTCTAAACTAAAGGAAAAAGTCAGTCTAAGCTACTCAATTTGAGTCACTTGAGTAGCTTAGATCTACTTACCATGGGGTCCACACTACGCAATGTTGACAGGAGATGCTCTCCCATCGACTCCTCCTACTTTTCTCGATGCAGTGGAGTACAGGAGTTGACAGGAGAGTGATCGGCAGTCTATTTAGCGGGTCTTCACTAGACCCACTAAATCGACTGCTGATGCATCAATCACTGCAGCATCGATCCTCCAGTAAGTGTAGACAAGCCCTGAATTATTTGATGTCATGGACAGGATAAAATTACTCCAATTAGCTTGTATGACCATTCTTGGAATACCAAGGTCTGTGAATCACCTTGTTACCCCTGCCTCTAATGAGGGGGAGTCTTGTCCACGGTGGCTGGGTGTTAGCCGCTCAAGCACTCTGTTCAAAGCTATGCTAGCCCTGTCCTCACCTTTCAGGTTAACAATAGGTGCACCCCAGTCCCCAAGTATCTTTCATTCCCTTGTGATATGCAGCCCCTGCCACAGGGCACTTACAGAAGTGCCTCTACCCCCCAAAGGTGCAGTATACCCCAGTTTCAAGTTTTACCTTAAATCTGCCTCTCCTGTATACACCCAGCACTTGTGAGCACTTGTAATAAAATGAAAGTAGGTTTGTTTAAGAAAGAAAGGGAGTTAACTAGAAACAAGAGAGAGTGGTGGAAATAAATAGTTACAATACAAAACAAAATCATAAAATGGAAACTTTGGTCTATGCTTATTTATAGTTACCTTCCCTCTCTTATAGAGTAGGTTTCCCCTACACAGTGCAGTCTGTTGTAGAGCTAGATGGTTTCTCAGCAACCAGGATCCAGTTTTTCATGAGAACATCCCTGCTCCCCAAGATGTCTCATCAGTGAAAGGCTACAAAATGCCTCTCCGTACTCTCTTATATTGAAACAGTCCTTTGTCTCTCTTCATAGAGCAAACACCTGTCTTTTCGTAATGTTCCTTTTTTACCTTGAGTGTTTGCAGTTGTCTTGGATGCTTTCCCATTGCTACTCTTGGGACGGAGAAAGACTGGACAACTGAGCCTTGCACTACATTGCTGGCTAAGCAGGGAGGTCTGGCCCCTCATGCGTATAAAGGGGCCATAATTTTCCCCTGGCTTATTCTGATATTTAGAAAACTCTTCTCCCTCTGTCCCCCATTAATTGAGCAGAGCAGAGTGGATCCCTTCCAGTATACAGAGCTCATCCATTTGCTTCAGACCGGCTTGTAGATGGGCTTGAGTGCCCACTAACCTATGCAGAACAGCTAATGCAGTTTTTGGTGCATACTGGATCATTATTTCCTTAGCCATCCGATGTGTTGATTACTGAAAGCTATGGAGAAGTTAGGACCTGTGTGCATGTGTGGTGTGTGTGTAAAAATAAAGTATATCCTTATCTTCATCTCAGAATTGATTTTAGTGCTGATTGTTCTTTGGTCCTTTGAACCTTTTGGGATACTGTCCCTAAACATCCTTTTTTGTCTCACCATTTGTTCTGCTGTAGAGAAGGGAAGTTTCAGAGATGTCTAATTAGAAACTATATGATTTTTTTCTGCTAAAACAATGTTGTCATCAAAATACTGCCTGAATTTAGACCTAGAACAATTACTACACTTAATCTGCAGCACCAGATAACCTTGACTACTTTGTCACAATCCACTGTGTTGTCTGCATGTTGTCAAGATCCTGCCTATTTTACTTACATTGACAAGAGAGCTTGATTTAGGAACTCATGGAGGCAGTTCCTCTTGTGCCATAGGTCCAGGAAAGGTTAGGGAACTTCCAAATTGACAGTCTCCATATGAAGTCAAGAGATGATCAGAGAAGCTTACTTTAGTGTTAGGAAGGAGGTTCTAGAGGCTTTTTAAGTACACTCAATCAAATCAATGGGCTCTCTGAAAGAAGAAAGGCTTCTCTGGTAGAAATCTGAAAGACAACCACTTCTTATGCACTATAGACGTTCAGAAATGCTGAGCATCTGCCACTTCCATTGGTTTAATTGGAGTTGTGGGTGCATATCACCTCTGAAAATACGGTGCAATATCGGAAGCTAGACCTACAAAATTAGTAAGTACTTCAGAAAATTTGGTTCTTAGCATGTTAGTTCACTGTTTGGGATCTCCCAAACATCTGGACTAGTTTATAGGAGTGAAGATAGAAGAAATTTTCTTTCCCTGTTTATTTTGTTTCTTTGAAATCTGGTGTACCAGTGAATCAATTAGTTTCACTCACTGTAGGAAATTCTGATTTAAAATTTGATTTTAGAATTTGAGTTATACAGACTTCAACTTTATAGTGTTCCTTTTGAAGTCTCAGAGCTGGTATGCCCTTTCTATCTATATCTTTCTATTGATCGAGAGATGACTTCATTAAAAGACTTCAGTTGCTGTCTGGGCAGAACTCTGTGTAATTGTCTGGATTGGAATAGAAGATCTCAAAGCAAGAAAATACACAGGCAAGGAAAAATTCCCTTCATAGACAGTCTGGTACATTTTACTGCTTTAGGATTTGATTTATTTTTCCTTTTATTTTTTCCAGCAACAAATATATTAAATAGAAAAGAAAAATGGAGCTTGACAGTAGATTTTAGAAAAAATAGAATGAATTTGATGACGGCTCATCCAATCACTTATTTTAATCATCTAATTAAAGATACCCCATTATTTTTTGGTTGTGTAATAATTAGCAGAGGTATGCTGCTTATATCATAAATATTACCAAATGCCATAGCTAACATCAATCTTAACTCATGTTTGTACTATAAATATTAATAAATTACATAAATAATGTTATGACTTTGACCTGCTCTGTTGCCATCCAAATTTGACAGGTTCTCAGTTTTCCCATGACCTCGGTCATCTTTTTTTAAAGAGCTTGGAATTCTTATAATTGAGTGTGATTTTTATAATATACGTGGCTTTTTAGGCTTCCAAACACACAATAGAAATTAAAAAAAAAATTCAGGATCATTTTATGGAATGTGGAGATGGAATCAGGAGAAAGGCCACAGCTCTGGCTGTCAGTGAGAGTGCTGGGGGAGTTCCATTCTCCGCTGTCGGGAGTTCTGGTTTGCTTTGAGCACTCTTTGTTTGCTGTACTTATTGACTGAGTGAACTCAGACAATGCAATCTATTTTTGGGCTGTTTTTTGAAAGGTTGTTTGGGTGGGTTCTTGCTGGTAGTTGGTGAAATAGATGCCAAAACACGAGGGCATTGTATTAGCCAACTGAAAGTCTAACTCATTTACCCTCTGACCAGGTGTGTACAGTTCCCACTGTTTACATTATGTAAATCTCCTTCTCCTCTTTCTACACCATACCTTTTTCCTGAGTATTTTTTCATTTTTCTAAAAGTGTGTCAGATGCTGAGTTATCTTGCTCATTTTGGATGAGAATGGGTGAGGGGAGTGCATAGATTATAGCCAAACCAAGATTCTTGAAAAGACCAAGACTCAGGGGAAATCCTTCAGTCCCTGACAAAAAGGTGTAAAATATTAACTTTACTATTTTTGGTTTGGGGTTTGAAGTCTGGTCTGTGGAGTATGGTTGAGTGATGGAAGTACAAATATATCTGTTTTACCCTTGCTTCTCCCAAAAGGAAATATTGCTCTATTAGCAGCAGCTATTCCTAAACTAAGCATTAATGTGATCTTTAAATAACACAGGGTTAGTTTAGCATCTTTTAAAAATAGGTCACTTATTAACCTTGATGGGCTACAAAATACAGCATGCCACAGGTCTAGTTGTGCAGATTTTGTATAACAGAAAACTGTTTTTTGTAGACCTTGCTGTATAACTACAGGCTGAAAAGGCCTATTACTGTAGAGACCATTAAGCCTATCCCTCTGTATCGGCATAGTATGTCACCCAACAGAAGACATATTGGATATATACAAACACTACATATATGGTCAATTAGCCATAAAAGAAAAAGATATTTCTCCATACCATGTTACAGCTTTCAACAGTATAATACTGCACTCATGGATATTGGGTGAGGTTAAAGCTTCATTAAATGGCACACTGTGACATTCATCTTGAATCTTTTTAAAATAGACTAACCAACTATATCTCAGCTCAGGGTGTTGTGAAAGTTCATTTTCCTGCACCAGTGAGACACGCCCTGTAGATCAACCATTTCAGTATTCTGCTAGAACATAGCTGCTGTTAGAGGACATACGATACCAGCCCATTCTTACCCAAGAGCATTTAATACTTCTGTTTTCATGAGCTGCGAAAATGTATTATGGAACATTTATATCTCTTCATATAACTCAATAAGAGTTTCAAACGATTTTTAAAGTGTGTTTTACACACACACACATAAAAGCAGTACAACTTTGGGAAGTCCCACAAGTCATAAGCAATTATAGGAAACACAGAGTTGTCAAATATCAGTTAGAAATATCTGAGAGTCAAATTTGTAAAGTTTAACCAGGAAAAATATGCTATTTAGAAAATGAATTAAGAGAAAGTATGACCTGTTTTAACATTTGGCGTTGATAGAGGCTGATATGGCTTTGGAGTTGAAGTTTCCACCTTCCATCTGTTACTAACAATGTTAAAATGTGACTTCTAATATCTGTGTTCATGTTAGCGTCATCTTTTAGATGATTTCTTATCTTGTTCATCACTGAATACTGAGAGGAAGTAGAAACTTATATTTCATCAACTTTAATTCTGATTGACTATCCTACAAAGACTGACTGACTATCCTAAAAAGAGAGCAATCTCCATCTTCACAAAGCACAGGGTCTTATTTGAATGCTTGAATAATTAAAAATTATGTTATTGATGCATATTAAACATGCATTTCTCTGCATCTAACAGTATTTTTTTTTTGTTTTGTTTTCAGTCTGATGATTTTGTCATTCCAACTCTGAGTTGCCATGATCACCTCTCTAAAATCTGGTGTGTTGCCATTGGCATAAGAAAACTAGGCTAGTTATCTTTCCAGAGCATATAAAGATTTTTTTTTGTAAAAAATAGATTTATATTTATTTAAAAGTAAATATATTTACTTGTATTTTCAAAAGCGAAATAGTATTGATATTAGTCTGTGTCACTAATAACTTATGAAAAAATTCCTTAACCTTGATGAGACTGGAATAAAAATATAAAAGTGGCCAATTGAAAAGAACTAACCAATGGCAAAATACAAGTTATCTGAAAATCTTAACATTCCAAAATGAGTTCAAAATAGTCTGTTAGTCATAACCATGGAAGCTGATATTATCGGATTCTTTTTACAGAAGTGCTTGAAAGAGACACAATCAAATTTGGCTTAAAATGTAGGATTTGTCTTTTTAAAATGACAGATGCTAAAGTCAGAAGAAATTCCCTGACACTTTAAAATGTCCTCCTTATGTTGGAATTTTTAAAGGATTCCACTTAAGTGATGGCAACCCAAACACTGCAGTGTTCTGCTGTTCAGGAGGTCCTGATTATGCACCTGAGTAGAAAGAAATTGATAGTCTTTGTATATTTTGCATAAAAGAGTGGCAAACTACCCCTTCATGAAGGGGTTTCCAAAATCATTAATGCCATGTGGCAGACCCCCTCTTCCTTGGCCCCTATCTCTAAGAGGGCTAAATGCAAGTACTTTGTGCCAACCAAGGGGCATGAATACGTGTACACCCACCCAGCCTCTAGTTCCCTTGTGGTTAACCACAAAGAGAGGCAAGGGCAACCTGGAGTCACCCCCAAAAATAAAGACTTGAGGAGACTGGATCTCTTCAAACCTAAGATTTATTCCTCTTCCAGCCTTCATCTGAGAATGGCCCTCCTTGGTCGATATGACTTAGAGCTTGGCCATGGCTTGCCACATATTGAAGGGTCGCTCCGAAAGGCTTCCAAGAAGGAGTTCTGAGCAATCCTTGATGAGGGCACAACCACAGCCAGGGCGGCCCTCCAGGTGGTGTCAGACGCTGCTGCTGCTGCCTGCACCATGGCTTCTGCTATCTCCATGTGATGAGCCTCCTGGCTGCTCCTCTTTTGGTTGTCCTCTGAGGCCCAGCAGCAGGGGTGAAAGTAACTCAAGCGTCTTACCGGTATGGGGGCTGGGCTCAGCTCTGCCCCCAAAGGGGTGTGGCTTCGGGAGGAAGGGGCAGGTTTAGAGGGTCAGAGCCAGCCCCAGCCCAGCCCAGCACCCTGTACTGGTAAGAGGCCTCCCTCTCCACTCCCCTCCTTGGACCCAACCCCACCCCGTGCCGGGGACTCCAGTGGCAGTTTAAAGGACCCGGGCGCTATTGGTGTCCCAGCCCCAGGCTCTTTAAATAGCAGCCGGAGCCCCGCCACTGCTTCCCTAGGGCTCTGGCAACAGGGATCCCGTCCACGTGGAGCCCTGCTGCCGGATTCCTGGGGAGGCTGCAGCGGGGCTCCAGCTGCTATTTAAAGAGCTTGGTGCACTTCTACCACCCTGGACCCTTTAAACTGCCGCCGGAGCCCCACCGCAGCCTCTCCTGGGCTTCCGCAGCTGGGCCTCTGGCAGCAATTTAAAGGGCCTGGGGCTCCAGCCTCTGCTAGAAGCCCCAAGTCCTTTAAATTGCGCCTAGGGAAGCCGATCCGCCCCGGTAAGGCACATCGGCTCTTGCCGGTACACTGTACCGGGGCGTACCGGCTTACTTTCACCTCTGCCCAGCAGTCAATGCAGGAGTTGCCCTTTGATGGCAGAGCTCTATGTGCAGAGTAAACAAACGACAAGTTGCATGGCCTCGAGGATTCCTGCACCATCCTGAAACCCCTGGGTCTCTACATCCCAATCCCAGCGCATAAGCGGCTCAAACCGCAGAAGCCTCAGGACCAGGGGAGCCAGCCTCTGTAGGACCAGCCCCACAAATGAGCCAAGGGCTACAAGCGCCACCAGAGCCACCAAACTCCACCCTCTGCCCATTGAGGCTCAACCCATAACAAGCAAGGAGCCAAACTGTCATTTTGAGGGTGTGCCCGAGGGTGACCTACCAGATTCATTCCTCGGATCCATCTATCCCAGTGTTCTCCAACTGCCTTTCCATTTTCCTCCCTGCTTAGACGGCTATAACCTTGGTCCAGTGGGTCTTCAGCACAGTGGAACAGAGTTATACCCTCCAGTTCCTTTCTACTCCCCCTTCCCCGTCCCTCTTCAGGAACCCCTCTCATGAGAGTCTCCACGACGATTGCTACAGCTGCGTGAGGTGCGTCCAGGTCTCCGTGTTCCCTTTGACTACACAGCCAGGGTCTGTCTGCACGTGCTGGGCCACATGGCAGCGTGTACTTAGGCTGCAATGGTGGACCAACTGCAGGATAGTGCTGGAAGGCATTCCGTTCAACATCCCCCCTCACTCCATCAAGTTGATGTGGGAGGCCTCAGACCTCTGCTAGAGCGCGCATCTTGGTGACCTCCAGACACAGGGGATGTTGTGCTCCAAGGAGGTGAAGTTGCACATAAACATCAAAGAGCTTCAAGCAGTCCGGCTGGCATGCGGAGTCTTGCCCACCTGTTGGGCAAGGTTGTACGAGTCTGGTGGACAACACAGCCTCAATGTTCTATATATCAACAGGCAAGGGGGAGTGCGCTCATCAGCTCTCTGTCTATGGAATTTCTGCATCAGTCATGAAATCCATCTGGAAGCTTGTCACCTTCCCGGCATCAAGAATATGCTAGTGGACCAGCCCAACACGGACTTTTCCTGGTTGCTCCATCCAGAGGTAGCCTGCATGATCTCCCAAAAGTGGGGAACTCCCCAAGTGGACCTGTTCGCCACCAGACAGAACAGGAAATGTCACCAGTTCTGTTCTCAGCAAGGTCTTAGCAAAGGCTTCCTCTCTGATGCCTTTCTCCTGTCGTGGTCAGGGAACCTGATGTACGCATTCCCCCTGATTCCATTCATCAGCAGGGTCCTGGCGGAGATCAAGAGAGATAAAGTGCAGGTTGTCATGATCACCCTGGTGTGGCCTCGCCAGCACTAGTTTGGCACATTTATATGTTTGACAGCGGCTCCCTTCCTGGCCCCTGCCCAACTGACTGGACCTGCTATCACAGGACCACCATTGGCTCCTAGACCCCAACCTTGAGTCCCTCCATCTCTCGGCATGGATGCTGCATGGCTGAACCTGGAGGAATGGACCTGTTTGGAAGAAGTCCAACAGCTCCTCCTGGGAAGTAAGAAGCCCTCAACCAGACTGACTTACCTGGCCAAGTGCATGAGGTTTTCCCACTGGGCATCACTGTGTGGCATCACTCCCTCGTGTTCCTCCATATAGACTGTCCTGTACTACCTGCTCCGTTTGAGGAAACAAGGCCCCAGAGCACTCTTCCATTAGAGTGCATCTTGTGGCCATCTCTGTTTTTCACCCACCGATCCAAGGACAGATGGTGGTTTCCCGTGATGTGATGGTCAGATGATTGAGAGGGCTTGAGAGACTCTTCCCGCAGGTACAAGCTCCCATCCTACAGTGGGATCTTAACTTGGTCCTCTCTAGGCTCACGAGCCTGCCCTTTGAGCAGCTGGATTCCTGCTACTTTTCCCACTAGTCATGGAAGGTTGTGTTGCCAGTAGCAGTGACATCGGTGAGACGAGTCTCTGAGATTAGAGCCTTGACCTCAGAACTGGCATACACAGTCTTCTACAAAGACAGGGTTCTGCTGCGGCCCTGCCAGCCTTTCCTGCCAAAGGTGGTCTCCAGCTTCCATATGAAACAGGACATCTTCCTTCCGGTGTTCTGTCCCAAACTGCACAAGACCACTGAAGAGATGCGTCTTTCTGCACTGGATGTCCGAAGGGCCTTGGCTTTTTATTTAGAACATACCACGCCTTTCCATAGTTCAACTCAGCTCTTCATCGTTACAGCAGATAGTCATGAAGGGTCACCCGGTGTCCTCGTAAAGGACTTGTTATGTCACCTCATGCATAAGAACTTGTTATGACCTGGCGGGGGTTCCGCCGCTGCCAAGTATCGAAGCCCACTCGACGAGAGCTCAGGCGGCTTTTCCGGCTTTCCTGGTGCACGTCCCGATCCAGGACATCTGTAGAGCTGCAACATGGTCTTCTGTCCACACATTTACCACTCATGCCATCAGTAACAGGGAAGAAGCTGTGTTGCAATTTACATGTCCAGGAACCTCCTACTCACCTCAAAGGTATTGCTTTGGAGTCACCTAATATGGAATAGACATGAGCAGCATTCGAAGAAGAAAAGAAAAAACACTGTTCCGTAACTGATGTTCTTCGAGATGCATTGCCCATGTCCATTCCACAACCCGCTCTCCTTCCCCACTGTCGGAGTTTCTAGCAAGAAGAAACTGAGGGTGGGGTAGCTGACAGCACTCCATACACCTCACCATGCGGGCCCCAATCTAGAAGGCACCAGAGCTGCTCCCCTATGGATACTGCTAAGGGAAAAACTTACAGTACTGGTGCATGTGGCAACCACACACATCTAATATGGAAAGGACATGAGCACCACATCTTGAAGAACACCAGTTACGGGAAAGGTAACTGTCCTTTTTGCCATTTGTGAGTAATGTGGTTATCACAGACTTAAATCAGTAAGGCTTTTATACCACCCAAAGATATTTCATCAATGTACTATTAATACTGAGTATAGACCTATTGACTGACTGGCTCTGAAGTCAACAGAAGTAATATATTGCCTACTATTGAAATAATTCTTGACATTTGCTGCTGTATATGGTCTGAAAGATGTGGGTAATATTTCAGTCTTGGGAATCTGTTTAACCAAAGAGTAACTTAGTAAAATATCCATTGTGTCTAGGCTGCAGTCATTGCAATCAGTACAGTATATTTTTAATAGCTTTACATATGATTTTCTCCTAATTACTACTCTTTGAGTGCCAGCGAACTAATCTCCATCCCATTTTTCCCCACTCTCCATAGTTGATTGCCAGGCTGTGGGATCCTTTCCTCCCTCCACTCAGTAAGAGGCTCATAGAAGATGATTGGGGAGGGCTTGAAAAATGTTTTGAAATGTCTTCCTTTCATTTCTTCCTCTTCCTTCACTGCTCGTGCCTCCTCCTTTCCCCTGCTGGCAGAAATTGGGAGGGGGAGTCTCCAGGCTTTTCCTCCCCGCACAAGAACTTTATGGGATTGCTGGGTTGATTCTGCTCTATAGCAGAAGAGGAGACACCAGGAAGGGCTTAGTTATATTTTTACTTGGCACTAGCTCTCTGATCTGTAACAATATGTTGGCCCATATGTGCATGCTGTTAGATAGATCAGTCGCTTTTTAGGCAAAAGCATGTACTTTTTCTGTCATATGGTTGAATTTTAACTAATCAGAAAATAGTCAGTGGAATAAATATCCATACAGTGAGAGTAACAAAAATATGTTAATATTGCATGAACAATTTCTTTTGCTGTTAGTTTAGACTTTTTTATTTTTAAACTAACTGTATAGAGTAAGACCAAGTTATGCTACTTATAGTTAGAAACCATTTATACAGACTACATTAAAAATAAAACTTCTATAAAATATATTTACTTAACAATAGAAGTCTTGATGTGCACTTACCTTTATTTTGATTAATTCTTTAAACAGTTTTAAATGTAGCTATAAACTAATGTGTGTAGTGTCTGTTACTCACTTTTCACCATCTTCCTTTTTTGTTATTACTTAATGGTAGGTCACTGTCACACACATTTCCGTAACACATAGTAAAACCCTGGAAAGAAATTAGCCTCATTTTAACATTTGATTAGACAAGATAATGTGTTTCCCCCTGGAATAGTTTATTATTCAAAACAAGCTCTTTAGGGAAGGAAGTTCACATCAGTTGGTAACTGTTCCTGTGGATACCAAATAACTCTGTATAGTACACACTACAGTAAATTGTACTGAAGGTCATTTATGAGCTGGATGCATAACAGATGTCTGTGTAAAGCATTATCACAATGTATCAAAACATAAAAAACTTAGTACAGACAGTGATCAAGATAAAAATGAATGCTGGAATTTACAATTCTAGGACTCACATTAGTTATTCTGGAAATTAAGGTAGTACAGTACTAGGGCTGTTGATTAATCGCAGTTAACTCACATGATTAACTAAAAAAAAATTGTGATTAATTGCAGTTTTAATTGCACTGTTGAAGAATAGAATACTCATTAAAATGTATTACATTTTTTGATGTTTTTCTACATTTTCAAATATCTCTATTTCAATTACAACACCAAATACAAAGTGTATAGTGCTCACTTTATAGTTTTGTTATACATATTTGCACTGTAAAAATGATAAACAAAAGAAATAATATTTTTCAGTTAGCCTCATACAAGTACTGTAGTGCAATCTCTTTATCATGAAAGTGCAACTTAAATGTAGATTTTGTCACATAACTGCACTCAAAAACAAAACAATGTAAAACTTTAGAGCCTTCAAGCCCACTCAGTCCTACTTTTTGTTCATCCAGTCGCTATGACAAACAAGTTAGTTTATATTTACAGGAGATAATGCAGCTACTTCATTACAGTGTCACCTGAAAGTGAGAACAGGCATTCACCTGGCACTGTTGTAGCTGGCATTGCAAGATATTTATGTGCCAGATGCGCGTAAATTTGACAAAATGTGAAGAAGATACCAAAGTGAAATTTCTAAAGATAGCTACAGCACTCCACCCCAGGTTTCAGAATCTGAAGTGCCTTACAAAATCTGAGAGGAATGAGGCATGGAGCATGCTTTCAGAAGTCTTAAAAGAGCAACATTCTGATGCGGAAACTACAGAACCCAAAGTACCAAAACAGAAAATCAACCTTCTGCTGGTGGCATCTGACTCAGATGATGAAAATGAACATGTGTCAGTCCATACTGCTTTGCATCATTATCAAGCAGAACCTGTCATCAGCATGGACAAATCCTCTGGAATGGTGGTGGTTGCATGAAGGGACATGAATCTTTAGTGCATCTGGTATGTAAATATCATGCGATGCTGGCTACAACAGTGCCATGCAAATGCCTGTTCTCACTTTCAGCTGCCATTGTAAACAAGAAGCAAGCATCATTATCTTCTGCAAATGTAAACAAAGCTTGTTTGAGTGATTGGCTGAACAAGAAGTATCACTGATTGGACTTGTAGGCTCTAAAGTTTTAAATTGTTTTATATTTGAATGCAGTTATTTTTGTACATAATTCTACATTTGTAAGTTCCACTTTCATGATAAAGAGATTGCACTACAATACTCGTATTAGGTGAATTGAAAAATACAATTTCATTTGTTTTTATAGTGCAAATATTTGTAATCAAAATATATATATAAAGTGAGCACTGTGCACTTTGTAATTGAAATCCATATTTGAAAACCTAGAAAACATACAAAAATATTTAAATAAATGGTATTCTATTGTTTAACAGCACAATTAATTGCAATTAATCATGATTAATATTTTAATTGCTTGACAACTAGTTCAAACCTTTTAGATATCGGTTGTAGTAGCATGTGGTATTGCATGAGAATTGAACTAAAACGTCTAATATAGCATTTGTTATAATTAGAGTGAATTCATTTTCAAAAGTGAAATGTTAAAGAATATTGTACCTGAATCTTCTAAATCAGCTGTTTCTAACAATAAGGTTGGAGATCTCCTGGAGGGAGGGGAATCCCTTCAAGTTTGGTAAATGCTTGCTGCCATGGAAGCAGTTTTAAAACATTTTACACTGCAGTAAATCTTTTATGGGTGTTTAGTTCAGGTTCCATTCAGTTATGGGTTTTCATGGATCTTGAATTGTTGCGTCGTTTGTTTCTTTGGTTATGGAAGTCCATGGTAGGTGACAACTGGAAAAAACTGCAGTGTTCTGAGTCTGGTAGAATTTCAGACAAAGATGATAACAATTTGTACCCTATGTTCCACACAGAATTATTCCCACAGTGGTCATCCTTAGAGCTTCATATATCTTGGAAAACCTAAATTGCAAATCTTGCTTACTATATTAAGTAATGTTAATATTTATGATTCACACAAGATTAATATACTTATAAACATAAGCATAAAAATCCATTCATAATGTATGTTGCCATCCAGAGGCAGATTAATATTAGGCTATGAGAGAGAACTTGATCCAGTGGATAGAACACCAAATTTGGTCTATTCCTGGCACTGCGCTGACCTGTTGTGTGATCTTAAGCAAGCCACTTCATGTCTCCGTGCCTCTGTTTCTCTTTTTATCCTTTGTCTTAATTGCTTAGGCTTTAAGCTGTTTGGGATGTGGCCTGTCTCTTACTATGTTTGTACAGTGCCTAGCACAAGGGTGGTCCCCAGACTTTTTACCTTGTGCCACTCCTAATCCCTGTCTGCCCCCCTCTTCCCCAAGCCAGGACCAGGAGTGGAGCTGCAGCTATGGGAGGGGAGGACGCAGACAGGGATAAGAGGGCTGAGGCTGGGGACGCCATAGCTCATGGTGAGGGCAGGGCCAGGGGCAGAATCTTGGCCAACGGCTGAGGCCAGCAGTCAGGGCACGGGCCAGTGGTTAGGACCAGGAGAAGAGTTAGTGGGTGGCATTCACTCCCCAGCCCAGTGGCACCTTCCCCAGACTTTCCTCCACGCCCCCCTAGAAACATAGAAAACATACAAAAATATTTAAATAAATGGTATTCTATTGCCTCAATGCCTCATGCCTCAATTTGTGAATCTCTGCTCTAAATCTTCAGGTGCTCATGGCACATATGTGCAGACAATTCAGTGCTTTCTGGTTTGTTTTAAAAAATCTGTTTTTCTTCCCCTTCATTTATAAAGATGAGAAATGAAAAGCTAGAAAATAAAACTGAATTATAAAACCCTCAGTTCATACAGCTCAGAGATTTGCACAGTTAAAATAAAATCAGGAAATGCAAAAGTTAAAGGTCCAATGAAAAAATCATTAAGAAATTGTTCTTGCAGTGTAGCTAGTATTAGTATTATACTGATTATATAAATATGTATTTATTCAGGTAAAACTTTCACTAAAGTCCTGGAAGTCTTGTCTGTGTGAGGATTGCCACTTCTACCACTTTTTGCAGGAGTGCTACTTCCTGTTTCTGATGTTGTTTATTAAATGTGTAACATAAAAGAACGTAACTTGAAAATCACACTACTGTCTGATTTTTTAACTAATTTTTTTACAAATACCACCTGAGATTACCATAACTGAAAGAGATTAGAAGAAAATAATTTTCTGGGTTTTTCCCTAGTTTTTCTTTGTCCATTTGACAGCAATTGGTGTACTGGCAATTGGTTTTCATTTGTTATTGTCTTCTGTAATACAGCAACAGGGAGAAACTCTCAAGGAAAATGTTACTGGTAAAACATAAAAATTGCTGGAGGGTTCAGTGGCATGTGTAGCTACTTTTAATTTACTCTTTTAAAATACCTTGAATTTATATTTGGTGTCCTTTTTTAATGTGTGACTATCTCTATATCATTAAATATAACTGATGTACAACGTTTCTGAATTTACCTTTATGCCGGAACCTTAACTTAAATGTCCAGATTATGGTTTTAATGTGTAGCCTTAATATTTCACACAGTTTATGGGATTATAGTTAATATTCATACCACTACTTAGATACTGTACCTGTCTCTTTGTCAAACTAATCATAAGAAAACCTGTTGGGGAAAAAAGAGGATACTTGTTATGGAAAGCTGTTACAAAGAAACTTCAGTAAAAACATGGATAAAGTGAGACCTAACAGTTAAAATAACCTTCAATGGATTTCTAAATCAAGCTTCGTTATAAACAATATATAAACAATATATAAACAACGATATAAACAATATTATACAATTATATTAATTATATTATATATTATATAAACGATATAAACAATTATATTTCAAGTTATTTGAAAAATAAATCAGATGATGATTTATTTAATTCCTCAACTCATGTCTTTGCAGTAGGAAAGTGAAATCCATAGAGACTAAGGGTGAATTCCTGGCCTTTTTGAAGTTAATTTCAAAACAGGTATTGACTTCAGTAGGGTCAAGATTCATCCTATAAAACCCAGTGTATAACACTGCGGTTTGACTTAAGATAAGGATAGCTTTTAATTTGCTTCATTTTATGTAAATAAAGCCTAGCCCTCAAACTCTTGGCAAAGTGCCTTGAGTTGAATGGAATTTGTGCACCCTTTGCCTTATAATCATTTTAATATAGCACTTCATATCTAATGAAAAAGAATTGCTAGTGGAAGGAAAAATTGTATTTTCAACTTTAGAACTGGCATTTTGAAGTTTTCTGTATTTTGAATATTCATTTAAAACTTGCTTTTAGGATATCAGTGGAGTGGTTTTAATTTTGTTTGCTCGTTTGCTTTGTAGCAAAACATTAGTTCCCTATATTGTATTATTGCTGGAACCACTGAACAGTAGTACAGCTCTACTTTACTCCTAGTGAGAAAGCAAGCAGGGTAGAGTTTTTTTCACATTTACGTAACACTCGATCAAAGTGGAAATGAGACTGTTCAAATTAGTAGCAGCCTCAAAGTATACTTACTTTCTTTAAAAATGGCGGCTTTGGTTTGAAAGCATCAGATACACTTAAAATCATACCATTGAAATTGAGAAACCACTTGCAATAGCTACAAAATTGAAAAGATCTATTGAAAATGTAGCACTTTAATGTTTAAATAACTAAATACAAAGGAATCTGAAGATAGCTGCTTTCTATTTGTTTATTCAAAATGATGATGAATTTGGATAATTTGGGAATTAATCCAAAACCTCCCCCTCCACACACACCTCCATTGTTTTTCAGTACAGATTTCAAAGGTAGGCACTGATTTAAGAACTGAAGGAAAGTAAACGTCATAGTTATGAAGTTAAAGGCTAGCTCTAGTCTGACCTTCTAGGTGGTAAAGGGAAAAGGTGCATTTTTGTTTTATTGCTCCAGGCTTTGTACTGTATTAAATTTGTTCTAGTTGATGTCATGAGAACTTTAAGTGCAAATTTATATAAGAAAGAGAACATATTGTAAAGATGATTTCTATTACAGTGATAAAGATATCCATTACTTCTGTTATCAGAAGTTGTGAAGATATAAATTGGACTGCAAGATTCCATCTTTAAATACAGAATTTCAGTGATCATTTTAAAAAATCATTTGATTATGAAACAGCTATCAAAATTGTAAATAAAATCTATTCTTTGTATAGCCTGTAGTTCAGATGATTTTAAAAACGCAGAAAGGAACATCTAGCCACAGCAACATCCACAGAAAGGTTAGAAAGGTTGAGTTTTATATCTCTTAAATATTTGTTAGTTAATTTAGTGTTATAGTGTAAATGTGTTCTGACTGAAGTTGGCTGAGTTTAATTTTCTTCTGGGATATATACGGGATTCATATCTGAGTTGGTATTGTAAAGTCTCATTTGAATTTTGATACTAATTATTTACTATAAATGCAAATATCTGATGTCATTTTTAAGTCAGTCAGACTGTATAAAAACTTTGCTTTCACAATGAACAGTAAATGGTAGGGAATTCTGTAATCTTTTAAAGTGCCTTCTCAAATATAACTATTCCACAAAATGACAGATGGGATGAATTTAACACTTCAGCTTGGACAATTACCTGCCTTTTTACTATTCTAAAAGAGAGGTTGAAAGTTCCTGGGAAACTCTGTCATCCATGTTAGGGGAAACCAACGGGTGTCCTCATTTTGTTGCATCTCCCTTAATGTAATTTTATAGCAAGTGTATATACAGAATTAATTACTGTAAATATACTTAAGAATCAGGGATTTTAAAAAGTGTTTTAGCTACAGTAGTTTTAGTTGATTTAACTTATCAAGTTTCATTGTGTAACTTGATAAGTTACACAATGTATATATATATATTGAATGGTGAATATACTTTGTTTATGCAATAATTATTTAGGTGATAGGTTCGGTAGATTAATAGGTCTTTTTTATTTCTAATTTGTATGAAATTACAAATCAGATATGAAATCCTTTGCTATAAATTGCTGAGAAAATACTCTTCAGTTCTTGTCATTTTGCCCATACACTGCTTTTTGGTCCATAAGGCAGGCTATTAATTTTATTTTATTTTATTTTTTGCATTAACAGGGTTTGCTCACATTGTAAAACTGACAAAATAGTTCATAAAGTACACCCTGCTCCAGTTTGTTAATCTGTACTGAAGTAAACATTGGAAGAGTCCAAAATGTCATATAAAATATGCTATATAGGGCATATCTGGGGTACAGTCTTAAAGATAGTACAATCTGTATAAAAATATAGAATATTTTAGATGATTCACATTACTCTTCCATCTGAGCTGCTTATCCAAAATATTGTCCTTAAATACGCTTAGGTTACACCCCAGGTGTTTCTGCTTTAGTTGTTGACCATTTTTATATTTGTTCTCAGAAATACAGATCTGGATAAAGCCCTTTTCCAATCCATATGTTGACTGGAAAGGGTTACATAGTACTGTATACAAAATGAAGCTTGTTTACTTACCTGAAGAATCACATTCTTCCTTAAGTATCTTGAATCTTTGACAATTTTAGTTAAAAGGTCTGGGTTTGGAAATAGTGTACAGAAGAATGTGTGAGTTTTATTATAAGTGTTGAAAAATAACTTAAAGTAGTGGGTTTTTTATTGATTCTTCTTAATGTATTTAGTTATTAGCCCACAGACAAGTACATTCCTTCCTTCATCTCTCTCCTTGCACCCCTCTTGTTACTTTCTTTTTTCTTCCTGGTAAAATTGAAACATTTTCACTTTAGTGTTATTTTCCTGGCCTTCCCAGCACCTCCTAACTGTCATAACATGCCCTCACAACTCCAACAAACCAATCCAGTTCCACCCCACTCTTTCTGCGGCAGGCTTTACTTTCCATGTCTCCACTACTGCCTGCTTCCATGCAAATTTCTGGCTGCTCCTAAACATAACCACCTGATATTGCCTGCCTTAATCAGATAGCAGGTTACTTAAGAAAGTCTGTTTGGGTTGGGGAGTTCTGTAGCAGGGAAGGTGAGATAAGTCTGGAGTCTATATAGGAATCCTGACTATACCTCCCAATAGGTAAAAAAAAAATTCTTCCCACCACAGCATGTGCTACTGGTAATCCCACAAAATACCTGGCAACTAGCTAGTTAATATCCAGCCCTGCTTCCATTGACAGTTTTGCTACTGATGCAATGGGAGCAAGATTATTAATGGTTTGTCACTCACCTCACAGATGCCTAGTTTTGAAAGGGTTAATATGATTCTTTCCTAGATCTTGCATGGGAGGAAGATGTCAGTTTGAAATTATGATGAAACCCCTGCTAGAGTAAACTGTCATTTTTTGTGTGTGACAGGAAATGGAGTGAAGAAAGAAATAAGGTGATGAGAATATAATATTGCTAATAACAAATGAGCAGTAAATGTGGTTGGTATTCTGTATGTCTATTCAACAGCTCAAAATCGGGTAATTTGAAAAAAAATGGAAATTTTATATTTGAAAAAAAAATCTTGGATCTCATCCATCTATTTCTTGTGCATCACTTTCCCATCTTTTTTTCTTTTCTACAATTTTGAAATATCTCTAGTGAGCAAGCTCCACGGGGGGGGGGGAGTGGGTTGAGGGAGGGAGGAGGGAAGACAAATATAATATTATAGAGTAAGGCGCATGATCAGGTTGTAAAGGGTCAGGATGATTGTGCTCTAATGGGGAGAATCCTGTCTGTGAAGAGGGAGACCAGTGGTGCTCCATAGTAGTAGTAATTAATAATTCTTTTTGTCCAAGCATCTCTGTTTTTGAGGGTCAGAAGGTACGTATCACTATACCTATTTTTAGATGGGAAAACTGAGGCATTGTGACATACTCAAATCCCCTCAGAGAGTCTGCAGCAGAGCTAGGAATAAAACCAAGGTTTTCGGACTTCCAGCCCAGTGCCTTAATCACTGGATACCACTTTGCCTGAGCGTGCACACACACACGCGCACACACACATACCAAAAGCAAAATGGCAGTGTCTCACAGTCTGCTGTCCCCCATGTCTGAGAGTGACTGACTTGGTATGTAGCGTGGTGGCTGGCCTCATCTATTAAACCTTATTACTCAACTTTATTCGTCAGAGCAGGCTAGCTTTTAGCAGACAACACAATCTCTTCTCTGCCACTGCTTTCCTTTGTGTATTTAAGTTTTTTTAGCAGTACTTCTAAGATAACTTTCTTGTATAAAATTTTCATTCTTATATATACAAAGGGCAGAGTGAGTTTGATTAGAAAATAAACTAATACTTCGAATACTCTTTCTAGTCTCTGAGTGCACCCCTCAGGTGTAAGCCATTCACCTTGCCTGTGAAAAACAAAATCTACTTCAATCTAAGCTTAAACAGTTTACTTTTTGTCCTTATTTTTATGTTTTAAAACAATACTACTATTACCTATGAATTACATATTCATCCAAAAAGCAAATAAGGCAAGAAAAAAGTTACTTCTCCTGGGGACAAGGCAACACTTTTTAAATCTGTGGTCTCTGCTATGTTGGTCCCTGTTTTCTCCACTCACATGTTGTCAGTCACCTATCTTTTATCCTCTCTTCTGTAACTTTGCTCAAACTCAGTTTACTCAAGAATCAGAGAGGTAGACATGTTAGTCTGGATCTGCAGAAGTGACAAAGAGTCCTGTGGCACCCTAAAGACTAACAAAAGTATTCATCTAATTTCCAGTCTAAACTTCCTGCTGCCCAGTTTATATCCGTTTGTTCTTGTGTCCACATTGGTACTGAGCTTAAATAATTCCTCTCCCTCCCTCTGATATATTTATAGAGAGCAATCGTATCTCCCCTCAGCCTTCTTTTGATTAGGCTAAGCAAGCCAAGCTCTTTGAGTCTCCTTTCATAAGACAGGTTTTCCATTCCTCGGATCATCCCAATAGCCCTTTTCTGTACCTGTTCCAGTTTGAGTTCATCCTTCTTAAACATGAGAGACCAGAATTGCACACAGTGTTCCAGATGAGGTATCACCACTGCCTTGTATATTGATACTATCACCTCCTTATCTCTACTGGAAATACCATGCCTGATGCATCCCAAGACCGCATTAGCTTTTTTCACGGTTTAGGAATGTGAGGACTCACCAGCCTGGTGCCTCCGGCTGGTCTTCTGGGAATTAGCTCTTTCCAGCTTTGGAGCACCCTCTGCAGGCCGGTGTCTCACCTGCCGCTGGCCTCGTGTCCCTTCCCGACCCTAGTGTCCCTTTCTCTTGGGGTGCTGTCCCATGGCAGTGCCCCTTTGTCTTTGAGTTCTGCCCACTGCAGTAACCCACAGATCTGGGTCTCCCCTCCCAGGGGAACCCCCAATCCTCTAATCCCACCTTGCCTCAGTGGCTACTGCCAGTCACCATTTTGCCCCTGTTCACTGGGGCTCGACTGCAGTCTGTAATCCACTCATCACTGGCAAGGAGGGTTTGGACCAGCTGCTTTTGCCTAACCCCGGGCTGTACCTTTGCAACCCCAATACCTGTTAAGGCCCTGCTCAAGGCCTGCAGCCTGGGGAGTTGCCAGGCTGGAGCTCCCCAGCTCCTCTTGCCCTATTCCCCAGCACTGCTCCAGTAGTACCTTCTTGGGGCTTTTAACAAGGCCCGTAGCCTGGGAGTTTGCCAGGCTGGAGCTCCCCAGCTCCTCTTGCCTTCTCCCAGCTCTGCTCTACTTTAGGTACCTTAGTCTTAGGCAGCAAGGCCCTCTTTCTCTAGAATTAGAGAGAGACTACCCCCCACAGCTCATGGCTGACAGGCCTTTTATAGGGCCAACTGTGGCTCTAGCTGTTGCTGCTTCCCCAATCAGCCTAGGTTTGCTGCTTTCTGCAGCTACAGCCCTCTGCAAGGCTGTTTAACCCTTTTCTGCAGGAGTGGGGCAACCACCCCATTACACACGGCCATATCACATTGGCGGTTCATAGTTATCCTGTGATCAACCAATACTCTGAGGTCTTTCTCCTCCTCCGTTACTTCCAATTGATGTGTTCCCAGCTTATAACTAAAATTCTTGTTATTAATCACTAAATGCTTAACCTTGCACTTTTCACTATTAAATTTAATCCTATTGCTATTAGTCCAGTTTACAAGGTCATCCAGATCTTCCTGTATGATATCCCGGTCCTTCTCTGAATTGGCAATATCTCCCAACTTTGCGTCATCCACAGACTTTGTTAGCACACTCTCACTTTTTGTGCCAACGTCAGTAATAAAAAGATTAAATAAGATTGGTCCCCAAACCGATCCCTGAGGAACTCCAGTAGTAACCTCCCTCCTGCCTGACAGTTCACCTTTCAGTATGACCCTCAGTAGTCTCCCCTTTAAGCAGTTCCTTATCCACCTTTCAATTTTCATATTGATCACCGTCTTTCCAATTTAACTAATAATTCTCCATGTAGAACCATATCAAATGCCTTAATGAAATTGAGGTAAATTAGATCCACTGCATTTCCTTTTTCTAAAAAATCTTTTACTTTCTCAAATAAATTTAAGATTAGCAGCCTTGTTAGTCTGTGTCCGTAAATAAAACAAGGAATACCTGTGGCACCTTAGAGACTAACCAGTTTATTTCAGCATAAGCTTTCGTGGGCTATAGCCCACTTCATCGGATGCATAGAATGGAATATACAGAAGTAAGATGTATTTATATACACAGAAAGTAAAAAAAGTTGTGCATTACCATACCAATTCTAAGAGGCTGTTTAATTTGGATGGGCCATTATCAGCAGGGGGAAAAAGCCTTTTGTAGTGGATCTGAGTTTACAGCCCCTGAGTTTACAACCCCTGAGTTTACAGATTCATAAAAAGTTCTTGCTAATGGGTTTGCAATTTCACATGCCAGTTTCTTTAATATTCTTAGATGAAGATTATCTCCCCTCCCCCCCAATTTAGTCCCATTAAACTGTTTGAGTTTGGCTTCTACCTTGGATGTGGTAATATCTACCTCCATATCTTCATTCCCATTTGTCATGTTCCCATTATCCCTGAAATCCTCATTAACCTTGTTGAAGACTGAAGCAAAGTATTCGTTTAGATATTGGGCCATGCCTAGATTATCCTTAATCTCCACTCCATTCTCAGTGTTCAGCAGTCCCACTTCTTCTTTCCTTGTTTTCTTCTTATTTATATGGCTATAGAACCTGTTACTATTGATTTTAATTCCCTTTGCAAGGTCCAACTCTACATGGCGTTTAGCCTTTCTCACTTTATCCCCCACATGTTCTGACCTCAATAAGGTAGCTTTCCTTGCTGATCCCTCCCATCTTCCACTCCACGTATGCTTTCTTCTTTTTCTTAATCACCTCACGGAGATGCTTGCACATCCAGCTTGTTCTACAGCTCCTGCCTATGAATTTTCTCCCCTTTAAAATTAAGTGGCCAATTAAGGGTTTACAATTTGTAACACACCCCACTGCCTGCTAATTAGCCATAAAACCAGTGTCTTGAAGTTCATGGCTTTTAGTGTCTTAGCAGAGTTATCAATTTAAGTTCACAGGCTCATCTTTCAAAGGTGTTGTGCAGGTTTCCTTTGAGAATAGAGACTCCCAGGTCACATATGGCGTGACCGCTTTTAAGGTTCATGAGCCCTCCACGTGCCTATCCCAACATGTGGTGTACCTCATTCAATGCATCAAATGCCCCAAACATGATGGGGTAAAACCAGACAACCGCTCTGGTATGAACTCACGCAGAAAAATTATAAAAGGCAAAAGCACTCTATCACCTATAGGCAACCACTTCACAAAGTTATCACTCAATATCTGACTTCTTAGTCTGTTTCTTCAAAGGAAACCTGCACAGCACTTTCAAAAGGCGAGCTCTGTGAAGCTAGGAAACTTGTATCTTGCGCCAACAGACATGATGAAAGATATTACCTTACCCACCTTGTGTGTCATTAAAACAAGAGACAATATAGCTCTTGAGCCATTTCTGGTTAAAGTAGTGCTTGTCATCATTTTTTATTATGGTGCACTGACATTAACCTCATCAGAAATTAAGTATTTAAAAATTACAGCAGTAATGACCTATTGAGATCTTTAGTTACTGAAACAAAGAACTAAAAATATTTGTAACCTAATTTTTTGTAACTTAATTAATGCAACCTTAAAATGTATTTTTGTCTATATTCTAACAATCAATAATTATATTACTAAATATTTGGGTAAGATGGAGCCTATTACTTGGAAACAGGAAGATTTACCTATAAATATTATACTCTTGACCTAAACATTGTGACATGACATTTTACTAACTAAGGAGACTGTGAAGGTCAGAAATTTTTACTTATTGGGTAAAAAACCTATATATGTTGTTCGCCATATGTATAAAAAGGAAAGTATCTAAACCCTAAAAAAAAAAGAGAACTCTTTAGTCAAAATAATCTACAGATTTTTATTTGTACATACAAAAATTAGTGGTGGTGTTGCTAAATTGCATATCACACTAACAAAGAGGAAAAAAACAAAATATAGGTAGATAAAGCATGTTTCACATCATCATATTTTACACTTATCAGAACACATTCTCACACTCTGCTAGCTTCCTTCCCATATCCATAGTCCACACATCTCTGCCCTCATGCTGAACATCGAACATGAAGCCTTATCTCCAATGCTTAATGATTACATGTTCACCTGTGTTTGTAATTTTACATATTACATACACTGGACCCTCACTAGAATGTGCATCTATATAACATGAATTCTGATAGAACGTGATCGCGGATCCCAAATTTAGTAACGGTAATTAATTTTCATTGTAACGTGATCCGTGCTAGAAAGTGGTCCCCACTAGAATGCTGGATTTAGCATAGATCCCAAATCCCACGTTCTAGCAAAGGTCTGGTGTAGTTCCATGCATGGTTTTATATTAGTGTGTAGTATTGAAATATTGTATTTACTTGAAACTAATAGCTACAAGATTATTCTAAATTTGGAAATGAAGAAGAGCTCTGTGAAGCTCAAAAGTTGTCCCTTTCACCAAACGAAGTTGGTTCAGTCAAAGTTATTACCTCACCTACTGTGTCGCTCTCTAAATGTGATAGTAAGTTTTATATAGAAATTTAGAATAGAAATCATGTGTGTGTGAATTGTTGTATAATAATTATGGTTACAATTAAGGCTGCAGATTGCATGGGATGAGGACATGTGACTTTGTGTATTACCCCAAGCACAACCACTGCATAAATAAGTCCTCAATTAAACTTTAACAGGTGGAAGAATAAGAAGTTCTATTCCACTTAAAGAATTTTGGGGACAGTTTTTTTCTTTTACCATAGAAACTATTAATTCTCATGGATTGATCATGTCCTGAAGAAATGTGTTGATTTTAGAAAAATAGAAATTTTGTAATCTGTTGGGATGAGATTCTGTCAGAGGATTGTCCCTAATCCCCAACAGAATTGTTCCAGCCTACAGCCAGAAACAATCCAAAAGCTCTTCAGACATAAAATCAGTCCTTCATGAACCTAGCAGATTGAGTGTTGCCATTTACAAATCCTCCTCCTTTCTGAAATTATTCATAGTTGTCTGCTGGTGTGGGCATACATGCAATTTATAGAATGCACTTGTGCAAGAATGCAAAGGGGGTGTGTATCTATACTCATTTGTGTGTGAAAGTGCATTGCACAAATGATGGTCCTGTTGAAGCATTTTTGAAACTTTGGCTTTTACTGTTTAAGAAATATTTATCTTGTCTATAACAGAACAAATCAAAACTCTGTTCAAATTCTTGTCTTCTAAGGACAGTACTATCATGAGATTTCAGCTACAGCTTTTCTTGACAATTATTTTGTGTTAAATAGCTTTTACTTCTGACAATGACAAGGTAATAGAAAAAATATTTTGTGTCTTACATGATTAACAACGTTGATTATTATTTAACACAAAATATAAAATGAATCCCTAGTAGTAATGAAGCATAGTGTAACAGTGGTGTTTCTGTTAAAGTTTAGCAACACATGGAGTATTGTGTAACGTGATTGTTATTTCTAGTGTGACAAAAACAATCTGACATTTTTCAGTGAATTGATGTAAATTCAAGATGGGGAGAGTGGGGGGCAGGAATATTCTGAAGCCAGTGAAGAAGTACATTTAAAGTAATTATCCTTCCCCCCCCCCAAACAATTTAACTGTTATACATTTGTATTTATTAAATGGAAAGAAACATTTTCTTTTAAAACTTATTAATCTTCTCTCATTTTTGAGACCTCTGTAGTTTTTTTAAAAAAATTAAATTAAATTGACCCTATTGCTGCAAACAGAAATCTTTAAATCTGGTACGGCCCACTCTCCAGTTAATTATTCTGCTTCAATAAGGAATTTTTGACCTCAAATTATTTGTCTTAATACAGTAAGAGAAGGTGGAGCTAAACTGAACAGTGTAACTGGATGTGGGTTTAATGAGCACTAATTAGTGAATTTTTAAACATGTCTTAAGCTAACTGAGAATAAAAGTGAAGTAAAAATGGGGTAGCTGTTCCTGGAACCCACAGAAAGAAACCCTAAGTGTAATAATTAGCAACTGTGCACAGACAGCAGAACATGTATAGGCACAAATCTTTCTCATTACAGTCATACATACAAGTTTAACAGAGAGGCTCTGTCACAGTTATAGAACTAAGTGCACCTTAGACCCTTTTTAGTCCTCTGGAGTGTTACCCCATAGGTGACAAATCTGGCTTCGTTGAACATTAGGGCAAGATCCACCAGAGACACACCTGGGAAAGAATTCTCTATAGTTCCAGAACTTCACTCCTCTTGTGGTTAGAAACATTCATCTAATTTCAAGCCTAAACTTGTTGATGGCCAGTTTATATCTATTTGTTCTTGTGTCCATATTGGTGCTTAATTAAATAACTGGTTTCTCTCCCTGGTATTTATCCCTCTGATGTATTTCTAAAGAGCAGTCATATCTGTACTTAGCCTTCTTTTAGTTAGGCTAAACAAGCCAAACTCCTGGAGTCTCTCTCAAAAGGTAGATTTTCCGTACCTAAGATCACCCTAGTAGCACTTCTCTGCATCTGTTCCAGTTGGAGACAGAATTGCAGACACTATTCCAGATGAGGTCTCACCAGTGCCTCGTATAACAGTATTAACACCTCTCTGTCTCTTCTGGAAATGCCTCACCTGATGCATCCTAAGACTGCATTAGCCTTTTCTCCACAGTTACATCACATTGGTGGGGCATAGTCATCCTGTGATCAATCAATACTCTCGGGTCTTTCTCCTCCTCTGTCACATCCAAATGATATGTCCCGAGCTTATAGCAAAAATTCTTGTTGTTCGTCCCTAAATGCATGACCTTGCACCTAAGTTTCCTTTAAGATGTGTGGCTGTGCAGCAGCTTATTTAGTGCCACGCAGGTGCTCAGGGAACCCACCCGGGGACCTGTTTCAGCCAGGGACCGGCCAGGGGAGGGGCACCCCTGTTCCAGCCCCAACCTAACCCAGACCTGCTGCAGCTGGGTCTCCCTTCCGCCGTCCCGAACTCTGTTGCGGCCTGGACCTGCCATGGCCAATCCAGCAATGACTGGGATGACAGTGCCCCAGGCGCAGCTGGAGTGGCCCGGCCCAGACCTGGATGTGGCCCAGGCAACATGGCCTGGGCCCAGGTGTGGCCCTGGTGGAGCAGCCCAGCCGGGACCCAGCGCCAGAGCTGCCACAGTGGGGAGAGGCGCCGCTCTCCCCCAGCCCTGGTACTGCTGCAGGGAGAGGGAGCTGGAGGGGGGATGTCCTCTCTCTCTGCTGTAGCCCTGGATTACACTCCTGCACCCCAAAGCACTCATCCCCGGCCACACCACAGAGCCTGCAATCCCAGCCAGAGCCCTCACACCCTTACACCCCAACCCTCGACTGCAGCCCTGAGCCCCCTCCCACTCTCCGTACCCCTTGGCCCCACCCCTGCCACATGAATTTTGTTTGTGCACCAATATAGAGAGGATGTGTCATACATCACTTCCATATTGGTGTACATAATAAATTCATTCCACATATGGGTGGGAAACATTAGAGGGAACGCTGCCTTTCACTTTGCACTGTTAAATTTCATCCCATTTACAATGTTTAGAAGGTCATCCAGATCATCTTGTATGATAGTCTGGCCCTCCTCTGTATTGGCAATACCTTACAACTTTGTATTATCTGCAGATTTTATTAGCATATTCCCAATATTTGTGCCAAGGTCAGTAATAAAAATGTTAAATAAGATTGGTCCCTGTAGTGAGGTAGTGTGGTCTCCCTCTGAGCCAGAATGGGAGGAAACATTCTGTGCCTGCGTGGATGGAGTCAGAAGTTGAAAGATGGGACAGGAAGCATAAAAGGCGGAGTCTCCAGCTCAGTAGGACCGGAGACAGGGAAAGAGACAGAAGTATCTTGCTTCCTGCAGGCCTCTGACTCTGCTACCGAGCCAGGCAGTGCCCTGACACTGGAGGAGACCGAGTCCACCCCTGGATGATGGAGCCCCACCCCGAACAATGGTAAGAAGTGGCTTAGGGAAACCAGACTTCAGTCTGGTTATTGGTGTCAGTGCTGGCGTCAACAAGTTTTGGCTTGATCCTCGCTGACCCAGAGGCGGAACTATCCACCACTGTTAGGGCCCTGGGCTAATATCCGGTGGAGCAGGGGGGTCTGGGTTGACCTATCACCTGCTACCAACCACACCCAAAGGGTAGCAGCCTTCCCACCTTAGGCCAAACAGCCTGTGTTTGCCTATTTGCTCTGCTCTGCTTGAGGACCAGAACCCATAGACTGCTTGTTTGCGCTGCCCTATCAGAGGGCCTAAGCCCCTGGATTGCTTGGTGCTCTGCCTCACCATGAGGATCGGAGTGCTAGCACTGATTCGCTAATTCCTCTCATGCTAGGCAGTGATCCCAGTGTTGCTGTGAGGTGGGGAGGGATAACTATCACCCCACTATAGTGCCAAGACTGATTCCTGGTGAACCCCACTAGTAACCTCCCTCCAGCCTGACACCTGACCTTTCAGTATAACCCATTGTATCCTTCCCTTTAACCAGTTCCTTTTCCACCTTTCAGTTCTCATATTAATCCCTAACTTCTTTAATTTAACTAATAATTTCCCATGTGTAACTATCAAATGCCTTACTGACATCCAAGTATAGTAGATCTACTACATTTCCTTTGTCTAGAAAATTAGTTATCGTCTCAAAGGAGATCAGGTTGGTCTGGCACAATCTATCTTTTGTAAAACTATTTTATCCCAACTGTGACCAGCCATCTGAAAAAAAACACACAGCATCTTCAAAATAATATAGCTTTTAAATTGTCATAGGAAACGCATCATTTAGGAAAATGGGTTAATAAAAACTCCTGTTCTCATTTTTCTTTTGCTAAGCTTAACTTCTCTATCCATATCTCAGGTAGGTCCAGCTTATTCACTTTTCTTGGGTGAGAGAGAGAGAGAGTGTAAGCTTGCTGGCTAGTCTCTCTCTGTGTCAGTCAGTTTGGGTGTCAGCTTCAGTCTGTTAAGAACCCACTCATCCCTTCTCCTTCCTGAAGCCAAAATCTTTAAGGTTTAGGAATGCCTTTGATCTTGGGTTTTGGTCTGAGAAGACCAAACCATTCTAAGCTGGATGGAGGCAGCTAGATAGCTACAGGTATGTTGCGTCTTGTGTGAGGGTTCCGTTCCGCGGTTACCACATAAAGCGGAAACCACGTATAGCCAAAACCCATTGAGTTCAATGGTGGGTGAAATCGCCCACCCTACAGAAAGTTTTTACATTTTTATCCCCCTCCCCTTTTTTTGCCAACCGCGTAAAGCAGAAATCGTGTGTGTTAAATGCGCCTAAGACACGACATGCCTGTATATCTAAAGGAATGGTCCAGCCACTATACTCTTAATTCCTTTGAAGCTATTTACCCCAGGGGTCTTATTTTTGCTATTGTTTAGTTTCCCATTTGTTTCTCCCTTAACTGAGTCATTTGATTTAATTCCATAAAAGTAACTCCTCATGAGCAAACACACATACATTTCCTAATTCACCACAATCTCTATTGAGATTTGAGCAGAAGGAGTATATAAATTGCTTTTTCACTTCAAGACGTCTGTATATTCAAAGGAGAGCAAGATTCCCACAGTGTAGTGTTTGGACGAGGTGCTAATGCTGATTTACAGAACAAACATTTAATTTAACAAAGAATGTGAAAAATAATTGGATGCATCTGTCTTTCACTATATTGTGTTCAGTTTGGCAGCCACAGATTTGCTCATTTCCTTATCAGAGAGTACCTAATTCAGAGTTGCAACATATTGTACCAGGTTAGTCAGTCATTCATAAAGTTGTGAAGGAAAAGTAAAGGCAAGATTATCAAGAAATGAAGGATATCTTTTTTTCTTCGAATTCTTAGTTCAAGAAGACATTTTTAAGTAACTTTATTCACTCTGTGCAGCATTTATTTTGAGTAATTTCCATTTGTCTTTTACTGTTCTTCCTATCCCCTTTGCTTTGTACTGTTACACTTTGTAAATAATCAAATATTTCAAATGACTGTTTTACTTACATGTTTTTTCCCTTAAAAGAATATTATTAGGATACGTTCATTATTTTTCAAATGTATTCACTGTTCCCTAGTCCTTTGAGAGCTATAAACTGAAATCCATTGCCTTACTAATCTTAGGCCCTGAGTCAACATAACATTTAAACATTGTGAGCAGTCCAGTTGAGTTCAAATAGGATTTACAGGTTAGATGAGTATGTACCAATGGATTAGGACCCTTTTTTCTCCTCTCAGTGATGTGCACATACTAACCTGTTTTGGACTCAGGAGTACTGGATTGCTGCTCTTGGTTGTGTTGGGGGCTTTTTAGTATCAACATTCATATCAAATAAAGCCTATATATGAAAAACTACATGACTTTGCAAATAGATGTAAAAAGAAAAGAAAAGCAAGTTAGACTTTGGGCCTATCATCCTTGATAATTTTATTGTTGTATTTAAACATTTGCTTCGTTAGATACACTAAAGTGTAGAACTTTCTAAGATTTTGTAATTCTAATCTTGGATTCATTTAAGAATATACAATAATGCTACAATTTTAGAAAAACACTAGCAACATTTTTCAACCCCAAATTTGCCTATTTTATTGGATTTTATTATTTTTAAATATATGTATATTTCCATATTTATTTTCCAAAATAAATTCTTCCCTGTTTTATCTTTCTCCCTCATCTCACATACATACATACATACATACATACATACATACATACATACATACATACATACATAAGCAGGTAATTGTTAGTGAAGTGGCAGATTTGGGGTCACCTAGAGAACGTCCCCCCCCATAGTATTCTCTCTCTATTCACCAGTATTCATATCCCCATCAACCTTGGCCCTACTGAGTACCCTGGGATAGACAATCCCATACCTGCAATCTAATAGCTATTGCACCTCCCTTTCAGGGTTTCTTCCAATTTGAGTACACTTACTCTCACCCAGTGATAGGATCTCTTTTTGTAGCAGCTGGCCAGAAGAAGTCCAAACAATTAGGGTCTCCCATATCAACACCGAGGGAGACAGCTTGGCCTGTTAGAATGTAAAGTTTACTCATGAGCCAGCCGTCAGATGAGAGTAGCTCATTCCACTAGACCTCAAGCAGCTTATACTACATGAAGTGTGTCCTTATTTCTGAAATTCTCAAAGCTGCTATATGGAGCTGAATTGACACATTTCAAGACATTATTCTTTGACAGACTTCCAGCCTGTTGTGGTAGGTTGTTCGCATCTCGTACCCATCGTCAAACAAAGTGGTTAACAATAGTGGAACCTACATGGACATTTACTTGAAAAAAATGCAGTTACTTACCTTGCAGTAATTGTGGTAGATTTCCATAACCTACCCTCCTTTCAGGCTAATACAGAGTCCTCTGTGGGATTCTGAATTGGTGAAGGTACTGAGGGAAGGTTGGACCCCTTCACTCATTATGTCTTTGGATGGAAAGGATTCAGGGATTTCTAGGGCACAGACAATGGCCCCAGTGGAAACTGCTGGCCAAATAATCTGATCTCTTGTGCATGGTGCAGGTGTGAACAAAGAGTAGAGCCCAGTTACTGAAAGGTAATTGTATTTTTTAAAAAAGTTTTAATTTTTCATAACCGTTTTTGTTTTTTAATACTTTGGACAAAATTCTGGCTGTGTGGCAGAGGGTGGGAGAATAGGCAGGGACCCTCCAAACGTTCTCCTTCCCTTCCCGCTTCCCTCTTCTACACATGTATAGAATGCTTTTTGCTAGTGGTTCTTCAGTGCTAAGGGTCACACTGCCACAATGTAGCACTGTAGGTGGCCCACCTGGTAGCTGGCAACAGGAACTTTACGTGCTATACCTTTCGTGAAGCATTATAGAGGGTTATTTAGCAGAGGAATGTTCAATATTTTCTACATAGGGACCAGATATTTATAAAATACAGCAAATACTTCATAGACACTTCCCTTTCCACTTGAAATCTTAGAATTCACTTCCATGGAAAAGAAATATTGGGAAAGAATGTAATGCATTTTTAATGGTCTATTAAAGTAATGTTGCAGCTGGGGAAAAAAGGAGCTATGTTCACCAGCGTGCTCTACATACACCAGTAGTGGTCTATGTATCCTGGTATGATAACCCCAGGTTTCATATATACCCCTTGGGACAAGTTGAATCTTCCTTACAGTCAGTATAATATAAGTAGTAACTACTTGGCTACTAAGCTCTGCTCCTTCAAGAGCTCCTTAATATGGAAAGGCTGAATTTGGTTGAATTCTTCCATTATTGATAAAATATTGTGGGAAGGAAAATTTAAATGGATTTACACAACTAATTATTTATTAGTGGTGCGTTGTAATTGTCTTACTACACAGTTAAATCTGGCAGAATTAGAGGCACTGATCCCCATTTATTGAGAATTTTTACATGTGTAAGTTGGCAAACGTGGTAAGAATAGCTGCTGGAGAACTACAGCTGTCAGTTCACTAAAGTTAGTAAGGCAACACAGTGACCTAGCATGTTCAATTAATCTGAATTACAACAAAGAGAGTTGTTTCCAGTGAACTCACAAAGTTGCCAATTCTTGTGATATTTGGTGTTTTTTCTTAAAAGTCCAACTTGATGATCCATACCAATTTTCTTTGGTGGTTTGGTGTGGGTTTTTTTTGTTTTTTGTTTTGTTTAAAATGGCTTCTGTCCTTCATGTTTGCAGAGAAAAGCTTTATATTGTAACCAGAGGGTAAAAACAAACCAGAAGGGAAATAAAACAAAAAATCACAAACCTGTCAGTTTAAAAATCTCATCATTTTGAATGGTTGATGTTCACAAGACTGGAGCTATTAAGTATGCCCTCCATTAACAGAGATTCTTTTTTCCTGCTTGTTTAATGTTGGTCATGCAACATAGGCTTATAGTAGGAAGCTAGGAAGATTGAGCTGCACTTTTTAGATGCATTACTGACATGTATGTGTGTTGTGATAGAGGAAGGTCAGGGAGCTGTGGCAGAGTGCTTGAGGGGAGATATATTAACTCAAGGTTCATTAGGGCGTGGCTCCCTGTAGACTAGGGAAGCAGGCAGCAGGCTAATTGGAGCACCTGCTGTCAATTAGGACCTTAATAAAAACCCCTGCCTCAGGCAGACAGGTGTGGGTGTTTGGAAGGAGTTTGGAGGCATTGGAGCGGAGAGCAGTTTGGAGGCGTTGGAGCGGAGAGCAGTTTGGAGGCGTTGGAGCGGAGAGCAGTTTGGAGGCGTTGGAGCGGTGAGCTAAGAAAGACCCAGACCCCAAGTAAAGGAACACCTGGCTTGTGCAGAGAGAGGGCAGGAAGCCCCCACAAGCTGAAGAGTAGGAGAGGGAAGTAGCCCAGGGGAAGGAGTAGCTAATCCCAGTGGTTTACCGCTATCCTCAGGGCCCCTGGGCTGGGACCCGGAGTAGAGGGCGGGCCCGGGTCCCTCCCTCTCCACTTCTCCCCTCTAGGATACTAGTGGGACAGTTAAGACCCTGTTCAGGGGCAAGAAATAGGCTCCCTGAATTCCCCACAAGAAGAGAAAGCGCAGGACCCATCAATATAGTGGCAGTAATTTGTCACAGTGTGTGTATGCATATTACAAATCAAAGAGAAATGGTTAGCAAAAAAATTTGAGTGTAAAGGAAAAGGAAACATTTGGCTAGTTTTTGCTTGTTATCTTTTTGATGTGGGTTTTTGCTTTAGCAAATTTTGCAACTTCTGAGGAAATCCCTAACTGCAACTATTATTTCAATGAATAGTGAAATTGGCAATTGGTAATGTTTCAAAATCTGTTTTATTAAAGAAGTAGTGGAAATTCTAGATAGTCATAAACAAAAGATCACTCAGAAACTAAGCCCACGAAAGCTTATGCTGAAATAAACTGGTTAGTCTCTAAGGTGCTACAAAGGCTTCCTCGTTTTATTCAGAAAGTAAAGTTAATGAAGAATGCTGCAGCCTGATCATTAAGTGCGGTTTTATTCCAGCAGCACTTTACACCAGTGTTTCGAATCTACAGTAAATGCTGATTAGTGTCCAGGTGAATTCAAGGTGTTGGTTTTAATCTGTACATTTCTAAATGGGTTAGGAGCTGATTACCTATGAGTTTGCCTGTCTCTCTGTGCCATACTGATACAGTTGAGATCAACATAGGAGATATACACAAGTGGTAATTTGGGGCACAGATATACACAGTGGTAATTCCTTTCTCCATGAGGGGTCCTTGAGTTTGGAATTCTTCCTTTGCAGTCTAAAATATCCCACACCTGTTAATCTTTCAGGGATGCTGCATCTCTTTTCATAGGTGCTTGTGGAGAGGTTATCTGAGAATTAGTCTTACCAGTTGTGCTATATATAGTCTGGTGCTATATATAGTCTGGTACTATATATAGTTACCTTATAGTCTTACCAATGGTGAAGGGACCTTATGTTATGATTGTTTGAAGTATATGTATTTGGTGGGATGTGCAGTCCATTATGATCTTATTTTAAATAAAATTGTGTATAGGTGTCCCGGAGGTAGGGTGGGTGCCATTTTATATTTTATAAACCTAAATAAGTGTATTCTGATTTATAAGCCAAGATTCTCAAAACAAATGTAGTGGTGTTGAGGCCCTTTAATTTAGTTTGGTAGTGTCCAAAGATTTTAGAGTTCATATTCTTTTACTATTTAGATAAACCATAATTTGCATAGTCCCTGCAATTGTGTTTTAGTTCATAATGGCAGCATTAAATACATATTATATGAGACTTTAAAAAATTACATTAGAAAGGCAATAAAAATGATATTCTAAACTTAGTGGACAAGTGGAGTTAGAACTTTTGTGTACTTCAATCAGTATTTATGAACGGATAGTGATAATATATAAACTCTTTGTAAATAATGAAACTGTAATTCTGGATTACCTTTCTTTGATACAGAAGAAGGTGTGGTACCTCTAATTCTTTAAATGTTGGTGTTAGGTGAACAGCAAATGCCAATGATTTGGTCAATCTACATAGCCACTCTATGATGCACATTGTACATCATTTGAAAGCTTATGTCTCTTTAAGATGAGGTATGATGACAAGTTGTCAAATGGTGCTGTTACCATAGAAGCAGGGATAAACAATGATACTATCAATACGTTAAAATGACCACTTTGTATATTGCATTCATTTCTGTTAATTTAATGACTCCGTGTATTATTTCAAGACATAAAATTGGATTTCTTTGTGACTTCAAAGCAACACAACAACCTAAAGGGTAAAACAAACTCGAATAATTTTTACAGGTATTATTGAAGTGCAATAGTGCTGGTGATATTTCTAGTCAATATTGTTATCATTGTCATCATCATAAGGATCTCTATCGAGAGTGAGTTATCCAGTCTTCATTGCTTTGTTCTGTGGAGGGAAAATTGGTCATGGACAGTTGTGTGATAATTTTGGAACTGTTACATAATATGCACTCCAACTAAGAAGCACCTTCTTTGAATGTCTTTTGAATTATGATACTCATTGCTGGCTGAATTATATGCCTCTTTACCTATCAACCAAAGGACAAAACACCTCCTGCACTAATTGGGGTACAGAAGTGTGTGACCTGTGTAAACTACAATCGCTTGGCTTTGGATAATATTCTGAAGCTTTCATTTTGGCTATTTCAGACCAAAGAATGGGAAGTGGCATTATACGCAACCACTTACTCATTTGACAGCTATTCACCAGGCTCACTCGCCAGAAGAATATCCACAAAACATTTGAATGACTTAAGTTCCTGCTTCAGATAACTAGCAGCTAGGATAGCCTCAGCTAATGTTATTACACTGTGTGATGGGGTGTCCACCCCACACAGGAGTGGATGGGGTTAAGGGAGGCCCTGGGGTCCTACCATACTCTGCCCCATGGCAGTGGAGGTGAGTCCTCCAAATGACATAGAGAGATTGCATGGAGCAGAGCCAATCAAGAGAAGTGTTTCAGGAAGAAGCCAATCCAGGGTCAGCAGACCCATATAAGAAGAGCTGCAGTGCAGAACATAATCAATTGCTGCTCAGAGCTCAAGGAGTGAGGACTGTGTCTCTAGCAGGTTGACAGTTTCTGCATCTGAGGGAAGTAGGGCTTTATATGTTTGTAGCAACTGGTACAGGAGAAGAGCCTTCTTGTTATACAGAAGATCATTGTCTGTCTCTTCAATCAGCTGGTAAAATGCAATGTCATAAGGTGACTGTATTGTGACAATGTAACTAGTTTTGCTTTAAGATCCATTTTACTCACACCAGGAAAGCAAGGAAGCTACAGCTAAAACCCCTCATGATGGAGAAGTCGCGGTGCCCAACGTCTGATCCAGGATCACGGACCTCTCCTGGAAACTGATCTCCAACGGTGGCATCTGACAGTGGTTCCCCACCATGTTCTCAGGCGAAGGAGCATTCCACCAAAAAGGGGACAAAGAAACTGACTCCAAACTCCCCTCCTTGGGAATCCACCAAAAAGAGACATTCCCCAACCTGTCAGACCCCATCAGTACTGACTGCACCAAGACTGTTCATTTCTGGGTTAACAGGACCACTCAGTACCACGCAAGCCAAAGACCCTAAGCAGGCTGGCTCAGAAAAAAGCACTAAAGAGAAACCTACCATCCCTGCCTTGGTGCTACCAGAGCTGCACAACCGTGCAGCACCAAGCAGGTTGGCAGTGCTACAGTATGTGGCACCACCTTCTGCCTCCACGGTGCATAGCATATGACCCTTGGCACCAGTAAACATGGTACCACTGACCACATCCTCCTTGGTATCAATGCTCTTGGTACCCCTGCAATTTCTCTGCCATAAAGATCTTCTGGTCTTCTCAGCGACCCTAGAGTTCAGGATCACTAACTCTGAAGCACTAATGGTCAAATACAATCACTGTATTACTCAAAAAAGTATGATTTTATTGAACACACGTCTGAAAAAAGGAACTATTTAAAGTATTTATATCCAAGGCTAAGCTCCTAGCTCACACAGCTTTACAGGTTTCACTGGACTCTACATACACGTCACCACGTTCCATCACCATGGCCATAGTAATGCGACCTGCTTCCTGGCTACACCTCTCAGGTTTCCCGAAAGAGGTACTATTGGGTGTCGAGGATCTCCTTTCGAAGGTCCCAGCTGTTCACAGCCAAAACAGATGAGTCCCTTCACACGTTGAAGGACTCTAGGGTGACTCTGAGATCCTTGGGCATACACACACCTACATAGAAGAAAAAACGGGAAGTATTACTCAACACAAAGATCTAGATCTGCACCCTACACACAACCTCAGAGGCAATATGACCCGCAAAGGTGGAGGCAGAGGACTGCAAAATGAAGACCACTTGCTTCCCAACCATCAACGTCCCAACAACCTTCCTCTAAACAACAATTTTGAGGATTTGGTCAAGGACCAGAGACACCTCCCACTTTTTCTTTTGGTAGACCCATCTAATACCATCCATACATTTGGAAACCATCTGACTCCATTTCATCCAGCACGGCGAAACATCACATCAGAAAATTAAAAATCGTCAAGACTGGCAATTTCATCCAATTTATCTCCATCTTCCATACCCATCCTCCTTCCCTATCCTTCAGGGACCCTTCTCATGAACATCTACTGCAATAGGAAGTAAACCATCTGATATGCCTAGGCACAGTAGAACCAGTACCAATACAACATACAGGGAAGGGTTTCTATTCCCGACTCTGTGATTCAGGATGGTCACACTATCAACAATAATAACAGTGCTAGAGTGAGGGGACTGGTTCTCGGCCCTCAACCTCCAGAATGCATATTTCCTCATAATGATACATCCCTCACACAGAAGGTTTCTCGGGTTTGTTTTGGAAACAGATCATTTCCAGTACAAAGTATTACCTTTCCGATTATCCACTGCTCCACAGGTATTCTCAAAAGTCCTTGCGGTGGTGGCGGCTCACCTCCACAGACAAGGAGTTGTAATATTCACTGATCTGGGCAATTGCTTACTTAAAGCATCGACTTGAGAAAAGAATCAGAGAGGTAGCAGTGTTAGTCTGGAATAGCAGAGGTAACAAAGAGTCCTGTGGCACCTTAAAGACTAACTAAAGTATTTGAAGCATAAGGTTTCGTGGGCTAATACCCACTTCGTCGGATGCAAGCAGTGGAAGTGTCCAGGGGCAGGTATAGATAAGTAGGCAAGAACCAGATAGGAGGTAACTTGAGAAAAGGCACTAGTAGCTGCCCAAAAGACAGTAGCTCTCTTCACACAGCTATATCTACAAATAAATGAACAAAAATCAACATTTACACCTGTGCAGACCCTGGAGTTTATCAGGGCCTACCTCAACTCTCTGAAGGCTAGAGCCTCTCTGCTCTGATACTGATTTACCATTCTACTCAATCTAATAATCCATAATGCAAGCCAGCCCACAGACATTGGCCAGGACCTGCCTCCAACTGTTAGGCCATATGTCAGCAGCGACATTTGTCGTCAAACACGCCAGACTGCGCATGTGATTCCTGCAAGGCTGGCTCAGGACAGTATATATTCCACACAGACACAGCATAAACAAATGTCTTACAATGACAGCCAAAATAAAAAATTCTCTACATTGGTGGACTCAACCACACAACATTTGCACAGGAGTTACCTTCGCCCAGACCCTCCTTTGATGATACTCACGCTGGATGCTTCTCTGGTAGGTTGGGGGGCACATCTGCACAAACACACACTGCCAAGGCCACTAGTCCCCATCGGACTCAACATAACACATAAACCTACTGAGCTGTGGGCAGTCCACAATGCATGCTCACATTTCCTACCCATGATCAGGGACAAGGCCATAAAGGTTTTGAAAGACAAAGTCGCTTTTATGTTTTATATAAACCAACAAGGGGGAAGCATGGTCACACTTCCTGTGCACAGAAGCCATGTTACTATGGAACTGATGCATCTGCCACAACATAGGCATCTCGGCCGCCTACCTACCAGGATGCAAAACACTACTGCAGATGCTCTGAGAATAAAATTTTCCCAGGAGCACGAATGGGAAATGAACACCAGGTCACTACAGAGAATATTCAGACACTGGGGGTTCCCAACTGTAGACCTTGTTCTCAGTGGTAGCAGATGACTGAACAAGGAGTAATGGTCTCAAGTTGCAGCTGGGAAGGTTTAGATTGGATATTAGGAAAAATGTTTTCACTAGGAGGGTGGTCAAGCACTGGAACGGGTTACCTAGGGAGGTGGCAGAATCGCCTTCCTTAGAGATTTTTAAGGTCAGGCTTGATAAAGCCCTGGCTGGAATGATTTAGTTGGGGATTGGTCCTGCTTTGAGCAGGGGGTTGGACTAGATGACCTCCAGAGGTCCCTTCCAACCCTAATATTCTATGATTCTATGACCTCTTTGTGACAAACCAGAATGCCGCTACCGCTGCTCATGGAGGCTGGAGTAATGAAGCTGACCGGAGAGCCCTTTCCCATCAGCTTAGAGCAGCTACACTAGAGAGCTTACAAAAGCGTGGCTGCATCAGTGCAGTGCCTCTGAAAGCTCTCTAGTGTAGCCATAGCCTAACCAGTAAAAACTGTAGGCATAGTCATATCGCCGTGTTTCTGGAACTGTGTAAAAAATGACACCACCACATCATACGTCACCTACACATACATAAATATGTTTTTAAATGATATATGATGGGGGGAGGGGTGTGTGGGGGGGTACGTCAAACTCCAGAAATATGGCTCTTTTTAAAGAATAGCTGCATGTCTGTGTGCAACTGCCACAGGAGATCTTGAATTGTTTTAGTTGAAGCTGACTATTCTCCTTTCCTCAGTATTGTTTCCTTATAGCTCCTTGGAAATTAATCTAGTAATTAACCATTTTTACTCATTTCTCCTGAAGATGGTCTTAATTTTTCAGGCCTAAAATCTGTATTTAGATGGAACTTTTAGTTTTTAATCAAATTCTCTTTTTTAAAATATGTTTACAAGAATTAGTCACTTCCTTAAAGTCCACAGAAATGGAGGACCCAAGTAACCTCTCTCAGTATCACACAACACACACTCATGATATATGGAAGGCACTTGGCCTACATTTTTTTTTAACCTATCTTGTTTATGACTAACCCCTTGAATTTCCTTTGTCTTCCTTTTAATTTTTTTAAAAATTTTCTTACAATCCTCAAACATAAGTCTGCTAATTATCTACAAAATGCCATTGTCAAAAACTAAGCAACCAGCTACAGTTCTGAAGCAGGATGGTGTTAAATCAAATATGCTGTCATTTATACAAAGTTAGGGTAAAATTTCAAGAGGGAGGGAAGAGTGTTAGGCTCCAATTCTGCAACTGGATCTGCTTTAGGATTCTCTTGTGGCTGTGTGGAGCCCCATTGACTTCAGCAGGAATTCCATGTGAGCATAAGAAACAGTTCACATCAATCCCTTCGCAAAATAAGGGATTTAGTGTGTTGCTTTCAAATAAAGAACCTTATGCATTTTGGAAGTAGTGTTCCAGGGCTGGCTTGCCAATCATAAGGGACATCATAAAAATATTTGTAGTCCATATCTATACCATTCAGTACCAATGAAAAATGAAATAAAATTCAATATAGCTGCATAGTAGTACATTGCCCCATTCATAGCTTTCATACCATCTAGAGCAGGAATTGTTTTGAACTCCTGTCATTCTTCACTATAATTCCTTATAAAAGCCTGTCTGGAGAATTATCCAAAGAATTAGGGGCCAAACTGACTTCCTTTGCAAAACATTATTTACACAGGTGTGCACTCTTAGTAGCCACATATGTCATGTGGCGGATTATTTTTGGACAATAGATGGTATATGTATAAGTTTTATTGTACAAACATATACCCCAAGTGTACACTTGTTCCTGGCCAATTTACAGGATCCATGGGCTGGACCAAATAGAAACTGGAACCATTAGATATCACACTGAAAATGATAGTGTTGTAAGGGTAAAAAAAAATTTAATAACCAAAAAAAAACCAGTATCATGCTACATTCTGGTGCAAAATATCTTTGGTTCTTCCTGTGATGATGATGCGAACATTAATGTGCTAAAACTAAAGCTATTGCTGTATGACTGAAAACAAGTTTCTCAAAAATGCAATGTCTGCTAAAATAAAGGGGAAAAAAGATAAGCAGAGGCATGCCATATTCCTGTCCTCAGTGATCTGAGGAGCAGACTGGAGGAGAGAATTCCTGAGTTTTGTTCCTTGCTCTGCCACTGGCACGCTGTGTGATTTGAGGAAGCTGCATAACCTCCTTGTCAAAGCATTCCCATTTGCTGCTTATCTTACAGAGCTATGGCATGCCTCCATTAATTTGTATCAAGTTCTTTGAGATATGCAAATAAAAGGCACTGTGGAAGTGCAAACTATTATTTCTTATCGTTTCTACTTAGTAACATGTTTGTAAAAGACTTGTCTTCCATAGAATGTCTGTTTCCTCCCAGCTTCCTAGAGTGCCACCTGGGGCAAGCTTAGTGAGTAAGTGACTCTGATTTGTAGATGTATGGAAGTGATTTTTATTGTTGTTTATTTTTAGTGGGGAAAGGATGTTTATTGTATGCAAATATTTGATTGAGGTAGTATCTTAGCGATTATTCAGAGCCTGTTTAATGAGCACCTTCTTTATGCAGAAAGCGCAGCAGTGTAAGAGCATCCTGCAGGCATAAGAGTTTTGAATAACCCACAAAAAGATACTTTCACTTTGTATGTGCATGTTAACACAAAACATAACAAAAATAACAACCCCCCTGACGAGTCCTAGCAGTAAGTTACCTTAAAGAACATTTATTAAATAGAAATTGATTGGAAATGTGTTGCAATTAAATAGAGTACTCAGTGTTACACAGTACACAACTCTTTGTTTAAATTGTAGGAAATGTGCCTTTGGATGGTGTGGTCTGCTGTGTTTTATAACAGCGCACATATCGTAGAGGGCTTAGTACTCAGGCTAGTAGGTGTCAGGTAAATTCTTCAAACCCTGGTTTATTTTATTTCTCTATAGGCATTTCTGTGGCACTTACCATTACTTAAGTACTCTGTGAAGAAGGCTGTTTTCCATATATCCCAACAGGCACAAGATAATGCCAAATATAAAGAGGCAAAAAAGTGCAACATTGAAGTAGTCTTGTTATTTATGTCTGTATTTGATTCATATCTAATAAAGGTGTATGCTAAAGATGAAGACGGTCTGTCTTGCACATCATTAGAGAATTCAGTGCATCCACAATTACAGTACATGCTTTGTTCTGTTCCAAGAGCTCCGACACTAGCACTGCTGAGAAATAGTTATGAACTGGAAAAGCACTTTGGGTATTGATATGCAAATATGCACACTAAGCATCCCTGTGTTGTTAGGAACTTTGTTGGGGGATTATTTTGGCTGCATTTTTTTTATTGGCAAAATAATCCAATAAAATAAAGGAAATGTCAGCTTTTTTGTTTTGATCAAATCCTTCATTATGTTTAATGGGTTTTTATGGCTTAATTTCTTTATTGTGTAATTGTTTTTAATAGTGGTGTATGAAGTGCTTGTGCACATTTTATATAGTCGTAGTTTATGATGTGAGTATATGGTTGAATAACTACTTAAATTTGAAAAATAGTTACTTGCTAAAATGCAGCTGTTATTGGTCATGTATGTTTATTTAAATACATTAGTTGTAGAGTGTGGAATTTATAGTTTCTGCTAGTTCCTTGAAATGTTACCTTTCATCTTGCAATACAGATTTAATACAGTACAGTATTACCACTTCTGATCAGCCTATCGTGTCAGTCGCTATCACCCACTTGTTACATTTTCAAACAACCGCCTTCATACTTTCTCCCATGCTGCTCCTCATTCTTAGAAAGACCTCCCTGTAAACATCCACAAAGCTACCTTATTATCCTTCTTCAAAGCCCCCCTTAAAACTCTAAATTGACAGTGGCAGGCCACTGGTGTGCTGAGACCACTGTTTAGCATGCTGACCGATATCGTCTCATTGTTTCTTTGTACTCCCTGTCCATTTATATCCACCTGTTGTCTTTTGTCTTCTACTTAGATTGTATCTCTTTGGGCAGGAACTGTCTTTTTTTGTTCCCTGTTTGTACAGCACCTAGCACTGTGGGGGTCGTGGTCCATGACTAGGGCACCTACTTAACTCAACACTACTAATACAGTTACTGTATTACAATATAGCAGTTGATTGCTTATATGTCTTACATATTTGTTTTTAAAACATGAATAATTATGCTGTGTGAACAGAGACTTTTTTTGCCTTCTATGATTATTTGATTTATACTGCACTGTAGATAGTATTTTTCTACGTTTGAGGAGGCTGTTTTGAACTGGAATCCCTGTTTTTCATTAAGTTTTTGAAGTTGCCATTTGGATTTGTTCAAATAAACTAATTATCAAACACATGAAGTTTATTAATGGATTTAAATGTGTTGATTTTATATTATACTTACAAAACTTTACCTTCCATTTATAGTATAGATTGAAGGGGCAAATTCAGCCAGGTACATTTTCTTTCTCCCCTTGTATGACATAGGATTGATGAAGGAGTTTGCTAAAAAATTAATATTTTATTTACCTGTTTGTCCAGCTTCTGTGTTTTAGTCACAGAGAAACAGAAGATACATGGAAGCAGGATAGTAATAATAATACCTTTTCCTATCTAGTGCTTTTCATCAATAAAACTCAAAGCATGTCATGGTTTTTAATGTATTTATCCCCACAACACTGCTGTGAGGTAGAGAAGTAGTATTGTTCCCATTTTACAAAAGGGGAACTGAAGCACAGAGAGGCTAAATGACTTGTTCAGGGTCACACAGGAAGTCTGTGGCAGAGCAGGGAATTAAATATGGGTACCAACCTCAGTTTTGTCAGTGTTCTGGAGTGAAACAATAGGAAGTTTGATACCAAATGCTCCACTATAATAATTATTATAACTTATGAATTTTTATTTTGGAAAACCATTGGGATGCTGATGCTGGGATCTACCGTGACAGTGAAGAAGTTAAATACCCAGTATCAAAGTGGTTTTTTTTACAAAGATTACTTTAACAGAGAGAAATTCTGTAATACCTTATTGCCCTTTACACCTTGGCCAATATTTTCAAATTTGGGTATCTAAATTCAAGCACCTAAAATATTTATTTAGACATCTAAAAAAATTTGACCTTGTTTTCAGGTGTGCCCACCTTGAGTGAAGTTGGTAAGAACAGTACTCAGCACTTCTAAAAATAAGGTCATGTTTGTTTAGATGGCAAATGTAGAATTGGATACTTAACTTTAGGCACCCAATTTTGAAAATTGGCCTTAATCTTTATGTAGTTGAACACATTTAAGAGAGTTAAGAGATATTCTGGCTGCCAACAGCGTATCTAAGCTCTAATGTTACCCTCCACAATCGTTCCCTTATTTATGTTAGCGCAGTAGATATGTTTTTATTATTTTATGTTTACCTTGTCACTTGCTTCTAGTGGGAAAACTACGTTTCAGTATTCTCCTGATAATTCATATTTTTTAATCACTAGCTTGTACCATTAGACATAGACCCGATAATGAACTAGACAATAATTGTGCGTTAAGGGACTGTCAATGTTGACTTGTAAATTAGAAGTGCATAATAAACAAAGATGATCGTAAATCAATTACTGATAACACAGCGAGGCAATTATGTTTTCCTAGACCATTTTAGAATTTGCTATGAATACACTACAATAGGCACATATTGTATTTGATATACTTATTTATGATGTTCTCTGTAGTTACTGCTGAGCAATTTTCAAACTCTGGTTGCCATTTTATTTGTACTGGAAGTACAATGTGAAAATAAAAATAGACATTCCTCCCACCCCCTACCATCATCATCATCAACACCAAGATAGGAGGAATGTTGACATGAAAGTTCTTTCTAAGGGTAATAATATTTTTCACTTGTCTTTTCCTGGCCATGCTGGGTACTAAAGGGGACACAGGTGGGTAGAGGGTGAGTGGAGCCTCCAAAGCGTTGTCCAGAATAGCTGGACAAGTGGAAGGGGGAGATGTAAAACTACACACTGAAAAGTAACTTATTTTCCTCCTGGAGCAAATGAGAGCTAAGAAAGGAATTGTGCCCGTCCCCAGGCCTGCTACTGGTAGCTACACTGCTCTTCAGAGAGTGCTAGAAGTTAGGTCACTATGTAGCCTTAAACGAATATAATACACAGGTAGACATGGCCTCTGTCTAAAGAGCTTACAATCAAATGAATGTTGCGTGTATGAGGTTTAAGGAGCATACTGGGCCCAGAGCCTCTTTGTGTGATAGCTGTGCAGCATACATCATTGAACAGATATTGGTTCAAATGACATTTAGCACTTACATAAACATTAAGTGACTAGCTGTGCAAATATAGCATATTGTAGTGTATATATAATTTGTTAAAACATAGGCATGTCTTAAGGTGGTTATCTGAAAAACAAAGGAAGTACATGACAGAGTATTGGCACATACTTCTTAAATCATTTTTAATGTATATAGAACAGGGTTTATTTTAGGGATTTAAGGTACTTTGGCATAACTTTCCCAATGCTGACAGTTTCAAAACAATAAGAGCATTCTCTCCTTCAACCAAATATTAAAGTAGTACTGTACCGTGAAAAACAATTTCAGGTAAATTATCATATACAGAAAAGGATTTGATGGACTGTACTTGTTAGTGCTTATTTTAATTATACAGCATTAAATGTAGCTCCATTATATGATTTTATGAAAGGAAAGCCCTATAACGGAAGACTTTTTAAACTCACCATGTTCAAAAAAGTGATTGTGTGTTGACCTTGTATGCTGCTTGAACACCTAAATGGGTATACATAAAAGGACACAGGAACTAAATAGTTGCAATATACAATAAATGTATAATCGAGGCACAGTTTGAGGTCAGAAAAGGTTGTATAAGAAGAAAAGACATTTTTACCAGGAAAATCATCACTGTATGGAATAGTTCAAGGAATAATAATGCCTAGAGAGATAACTACAGAGAAGTAATGACCAGATGGAATCTTGATCCTTCCCAGTCTACAATATGTTTGTCTTTTCTGAAAAGAAGATTGCTGATCCTTTGTACTTTAGAAGGTTTACTTCTGTTTGCACAAAGCGTATATGTCCAGATATTATTTCATATGTAATAAATCGCAAATTTTAAGTCTCAGCTGCCACCATTGAGTCCATTCCTCAATATCCAGTAATAGAGCATCTGGCTGACTCCCTCATCTTCTCAGGAAGTTTGGCAAGCCATCCCACTGACTAGAAACAAAAGTGCCAGGCCCAGATGGTATCCCTGGAGAAGTTTTCAAACCTAGTGGAATAACACTCTGCAAAAACTTCAACTTCTTGTTAGTATTTAGGTTAATGAGGAAATTTCATCCGACAATATTGTGACTATTTTTAAGAAAGGGAACAAGTCAATGTGCAGGAATTATTGAAGTGTTGCCCTTTTCTCCATTTCTGGGAAGATCCTTGCTCTCAACCTTTTGAATTGTCTCCTCCTCCTTGATGTGGTTTCAGACCATCACTGGGCACCACCAACATGATTTTTATTGCACAACAGATCCAAGAGAAAAGTAGAAAACATCATGAGCCATTGTTAATGGTATTTATTTACCTTACTAAAGCTTTTGATTCTATCAGTTGTAAAGCATGGAAGGTGCTGTCTAGATTCAGTTGTCCATGGAAGTTAATTCATGTTCTCAGACTACTTCATGATTGGGATGACTGCCAATATCCTCTGTACTGGGCTGGAGATGATCCTGTTCGCCACTCTTTTTTTCCATCTATCTTCTTGCCATAACCTTGATTCTTATTTGTGACTGTGTTTCTTCTGGAATTAGGATAGACTATTGCATGGACAGCCAGCTCTTCAATCTGAGACACCTTCATTCTAAAACTAAAGTGTCCAGGACTATTATTACCAACATTCAGTATGCTGATGACTGTGCAATCCTCGCGCGCACAGGCTGATTTGCAATCTACCCTAGATCTCTTCTCAGGCACCTATCATAACTGGGACTTTCGCTCAACATTGGGAAGACTAAGGTGTTTCACTAGCCTGCCCTAGCACAAGTTGCCCCCATTCTCCCACAATTGTCATTGCTGGAAAATGTTGAACATTTCCCTTACCTTGGAAGCCACTTGTCCCAGATAGCCAATCTTGATGTGAAGATTGAACATGGGATCTGTTGTGCCAGCATATCCTTCGGGAAGTTGCTCTGTTATATCTTCATAGACAGAGCTCTGCGGATAGAAACTAAGATCCTGGTCTACAATGCAGTAGTCGTCCCCACTTTTCTTGATGGGTATGAGACACGGGTGACATACCGAAGCCATCTTAAGCATATGGAGTGGTACCAACAGTGCTGCCTTAGGAATATTCTCCATATCAGATTTGGCATTGGTGCAACACTCTTCACATGTTCTCTCTGCAGCTAACATCACCAGTGTTGAGGCAAAGATCATAAAACACCAGTTTCTGGGCTGGCCATTGTGTGCGGATGGCTATTACTCGTCTTCCGACTCAACTTAGAAAGAGGACCTGCCAAGGACAGAGGAAACACTACAAGGGCACCCGGGAAATATATCTTAAGAAGGGAGGCATTGATCCCCTAAATTGGGAAGAGCCGGCTGGCAGTAGGCTGCAGTGGCATCACATCAGACATCAAGTCTCAGCCCGTTTTGAAGAGAATCACCTTGCTCAGAAGGGTGAGAAATGGCAGAAGAGGAAGGAACGGGTACAGCATCTTGGCCAGCAGTTGTGCTCTCTCCAAACGACCATCTGTCACATATTTGGAAAAACCTGCAAAGCATGATTTGGACTCATTAGCCATCTTAAGTCTCAATAATGACTTTTACCCTTGGCAAACGACAGACATCCTTGTATCAAGGGATAGCCGACGATGACACATCATGAAGGTTGGGACTTTCTGTGACTGAGAATACATGAGATGCTTATTCCTAACTCTGATCATGGAAACAGATGACTTTGTAGAGCCCTGAATGCTGGTTTGATTTCCACTCCTTCACTGGGGAGATGAAGAGATATGAATTCCCCTGCATTGGGGGTTAGACGCAGAAGAAATTACAGCTCCTTTTCTTCCTTACAAAAGGAAAAGAGAGACTAAATAGAGCCACCTATTTCCATACTGTATCACAAAAGGAATGAGAAAAGACTTAACAGCAGAGGGGGGTTCAGCCTGTGTCCCAGAAACCAAGAAGCAGACGAGTGAAGACCTTCCCTTGATTTTTATGTGCTTCTCAACTTGGAACTTCAGTTTTAAAAGTGCAGTCATAAATTACAGATTGATTTATAGTGGTTCTCATTTCAGGATGCTAAGAGGGAGAGTTGTGTTTTGGTGGCTGTGATTTTTCCACAACCTGGGAACCCATAAAGGTTTTATGAAATGAAAAATGAGGGGTGGTTTACTCTGATTCTGAAAAGCCTCTAGTTGCTGTAAATTGTAATGCAGTGGCTCTCAAGCAGATGTTTTAACAGTCAGGAATTGCCAGGGGACAGCAGTAATCCAGCCACACCTCCTTTTCTTGGCCACTCCCTTACAGAGCCAGGAGGGATATGACAGAGCCAGTTAAAATACCTCTATGTTGAACATCCATATCTCAAAAATGTAAAGTGATTTCAGCTGAGAAGTTCTCTCCTTTTCATTTTAGTTTTGTTTTTTGACCAAATACCCAAGAACTCTGTAAGAATTTTCTTTGCATTCTTTCATGGCATCATTTCCAGTTTGGAGATCTTAATCAGCAGTTTTCTTCTCAGATCTAAATTCAGTAGACCTGAGCAGGTTCACGTTTTTCTCTGTATGGAAGCTTACAGCCATCACTGGTTTGTTTTTTTATCTTCAGCCAACAATCTTGCTTTAGTGGTAAATTCTGCACAATGACATAGAAGTTCAGAAAATGGAAATAAAAAATGTAAATCACCCCGAATGGAACCTAAGACCTCTTGTGTTTTTCACAACACTGGTTAGATTTTCTCTGACTTAAAAAGTAGAAGGTGAGCTCTTAAAGTATATAGAGATTATACTTTTCGGGTATGGTTAGATTTATGATTATAGCGCGTTTATTTGTAGCGCTTCCCAATGTATCGCGCTAGAGACTGTACAAATTGAAACCTTGTAGCACAAAATAATGGATACATTTGTCGCGCTTCTGGCGGCAGTAGCAGTTGCGGGATAGGGCAGGTATCCCAGCATTCAGCTGGGTGCAACCTGCTTTGGTGAGGGGGAAACTGGGAACGTGTGCATAAGGAAGGAAATTCATACTGTCAGTTCCCTAAACATTTCCAGGGGTTATTCGGGGTTTCTGAAACTGGGGGTTGGTGACCCCCTGGGGGGTCGCCGAGTGCTCCCGGGGGGAGGGGGGGGGTCGTGAGCTCCTGCTGCCACAACTCGCGGCGGGAGGCCCGGGGGCCAGCGTGCAGCTGGCCGCGGCGGGGATCGGGGCGGGGACAGGGACCCGGCCGCCCTGCCCACAACGGCGGGAACCCGGGACAGAGGCTGGGAGCGTGGCAAGGCTGCCGCCGGTAGCCGCGGGGAACTGGCAGCCCTGCCGCCCGCAGCGGCAGGGGACACGGGCGGGCCGGTTTTTCTAATTACAAAGGGAATGTGGGGGGAGGGTCTGACATGGGGTCACCTGACCAGGAGCCAGAAGAGTTTTAAATGCTGGCCAGAGAGGTTCTACTGGGAATTCTGGGCCAGGATGCCGGAGGCTGGAGGCTCATTAACGCGCAATGGGTGTTCACATTCCCACCCTTGCGCTATAGCGCTAGCGCAAAAAGGCTTACCACTCTCAGAAAGGAGGTTTAATACTTGCGCTTTAAACAGGGAGTCATTTCGCAAAATCTCCCTTTGAAGTGTGTATGCTATGAAAATTATTGCACTACAGGAGGGTTTTTGCGCCGCAAAGCGCCAGTCTAACCATGCCCATAAAGTTTGCAAACTACATCAATCCGGGAGGGGTTGCAAGCACTTTAGAGGACAGGATTTTAATTGAAAATGTTCTTGACAAACTGCAGAAATGGTTTGAAATAAACAGGATGAAATTCAATGAGGAAAAATGCAGAGCACCACATTTAGGAAGGAATAATCAATTGCACAAATGCAAAATAGGAAATGATTGCCTAGGAAGGAGTACTGCAGAAAAGAGTCTGGGGGTTCTAAGGGATCACAAACTAAATGAGAGTCATCACTATAATACTATTGCCAAAAACAAAAAACCCATTATTAAGTATTAGCAAGAGTGTTGTAAGCAAGCTGCAAGAAGTAATTCTTCCACTCTACTCAGAACTAAGGCCTCGACTGGAGTACTATGTCCGGTTCTAGGCACCACACTTCAGGAAAGATGTGAACGAATCAGATAAAGTCCAGAGGAGAGTACAAAAATGATTTAAAATCTAGAAAACATGACCTTTGAGGAAAGATTAAAAAATTTGAGTTGTTTATCTGGAGAAGAGTGAGGTTGGGTGGAACATAACTGTCTTCAAGTTTGTAAAAGTTGTTATAAAGGTGTAAACTGTGTTATAAAGAAGGAAAGTGACAAATTGTGCTCTTTGTCCACTGAAAACAAGACAAGAAGTAATGGGCTTAAATTGAAGAAAGAGAGATTTAGGTTTGACATTAGGAAAAATTTCCTAATTCTCAGGGTAAAGCATTGAAACAAATTACCGAGGTTGTGGAATCTCCATCATTGGAAGTTTTAAGAGCAGGTTAGACAAACATCTGTCAGGGATAGTCTAGATAATACTTAGTCCTGCAAGTGTGTAGGGGACTGGACTAGATGACTTATCGAGATCCCTTCCAGACCTACATACCTATATTCTGGGGACTGACTGTAAGGGCTGGTCTTCACTAGGGGGGGGGATCGGCTGTAGAGATGCAAATTCAGCTACATTAATAACGTAGCTGAATTTGCGTCTCTACAGCCGACTTACCTGCCGTCCCCACAGCGGCAGTGGGCAGCGGTGCGCTCCCCCATTGACTCAATTTTGCACCTTTTGGCGAACTGGAGTTCCAGAGTCGACGGGGGTGCCGCTGGCTATCAATTTATCGCGTCTTGGTGAGATCAAAAGATCGATCCCTCCCCGCTTTAGTGAAGACAAGCCCATAGAGTTGTCAATACTGGTGTGTTCAGGATGACATATTGTGACTATAGGTACATAGTGTGGCTGAGATTTTCACAAGCGTCTAGTGGTTTTGGATTCTCCATTTTTGCATCTCTGACCTGAAGTTGTTTAAAGCTCTTCTTATAAAGTACTGATGACCCATCCTCCAAAAATTATGCTCTTTTAAGGTGTATCATTTTGAGTGTATAAACCACAAGTCACTTTTGAGAGTATTGGCTACAGTAATCCACAGAGAATTAACAGCTCTTAAAGTCAATGACTATAGCGTAAAAAGGACAAAAAATAGTTCTTTTTAAAATGTCTTCCTACCCCTACCCCTCTTTTTTTTTTTTAACTTCTGGGATCTGAGTCTGCAGCACAAAACTAACTGAACTGAGATTAGTGTTTTCCTTGCATATCAGTAAATGCATCATCACAGATGAGTTATTGTGGGAAGGCTTGTGCAGCCTTCTGGCCATCGGTGAAGACAGTACAAAGTGGCATCAATACATGATGAGAAAATTGAGGAACATAGACAAAAATAGGATTTCTGTTTGGAAGAGTCAGAGATTAAGTGGATCCCACAGCAGTGATCTTGTTACTGTCCCATTACTTTCCCAACCCATCCACCACCACCATCCAGTTCCTTGTCCCCTGATCACCCCCTCCGGAGACCTCCCCACTCTATCTGCCCCCCAGTACTTCACCCCCTATCTAAGCCCCCCTGCTCTTTGTTCCTTGACTGTCCCCTACCAAAACCCCCCCACCCTAACCACCCACCCAGGACCCCACCACATAAGCCCCCCTCCTTGCTTACCATGCTTAGCTGGGCACGGGGTCCCATGGCTTGCTGCGCTCAGCCCGGCACCCTGGGCTGGGAGTGCGGGGCCCCGTGGCTCGCAATGCTTGGTCTGGCCCCTGGCCCAGGAACGCGGGGCCCCGTGGCTTGCAGGGCTCAGTCCAGCACCCCTGCCCAGGTGTGTGGGGCCCACAGCTCCCTGCGCTCGGCCTGGCACCCCGGACCGGAAGTCCGCTCCCCTGACCCGCACTTGCGGGACGGATAAAAATGGCCAGCAGGCCGCAATTTGCCCACCCCTGTTATAAGCACTCAATGAAATCTAAACACTATTTTAACTATAAAACAGTATTTTAACAATACTAACACACAGACGAGCCAGACTGGTTCCAGTTGAGTATTCGTCAGTGTTCCACTGAGGCATGATCGGGTCCTGGGCATGAGCTGGCACCTGATCTGCCAGCGTCACAGTTGCTGCAGCCAGACTTTATAAAATTTGCTTCCAAATAATCTCTGTAAAAGAAAATGGAGTGCTAAATGCTTTCAAACCACTTTTCTACTTCTCTGGAAGGAAATCAACTATAAATATTAAAGTAGGTATAAAAGTCAGAGAGAACTTTTTGATATGCGACCTTCAAACACCAAAATTGGGTAAGAAGGGCAATTAAAAATGCTTTGTTAATTAATCATTTTAAAATAGTGTTGAATTAAACTCTTCAACTTAGACTGAGAATACTGTAATAGTTATTCTAGAATATGTATAGTTTCAACCATTCTTTGAGATTATCTTTGCTATAAATTAATTCACATCACTAACATAGATTCCATGTTGACAGGAGCAGTCTGCCCCTAGATGTGATGCTGACTCTTCATCCAATTTTCCTGAGCTTTATACTCTGAATTATATTTTTTTTCTAAATTGAAAAAGTAAGAAAGGTTTATATGTAAATATATATGATATGCACAACTATTACTGTTTCATAAATGGACCACCAGGTGCTCAGATAGTGTAATAAAGAGCACTTTAGAAATCCTTATAAATATCATAAATTGTTTTTAATCCAATATGGTAATTCGTATAATGTCAAATACATTATATGGCATAAAAAGTAGCTATACAGGGAGGAGTAGCTAATATTCTGAGGCTGTTTAAAGCATAGGCAATCGTATAACAAGATCAATAGCTGGCAGGTGAAGCTAGAAAAATTCATATTAGAAATAATTAGAATTTTTTAACAGTGAGAATAATCAACCATTGGAATAATTTATCAAGGGAAAAAGATTACTCAATCTTTAACTTGAGATCAGATGTAAAATATACTTGAGTTCATTCAAAAGTTACTGGGGCTGCCCTAGCAGGGAAGAATCATTCCATCGATTGCAATAAGTACTGAGTGAAATTCTATGACTTCTCTTACACGGACCAGACTAGATGATCATAGTAGTCGTTCCCTTTTGGCCTGGAAATATATCAGTCTATCTATATATATAAAAGTCAAGTGGTGACCACCCATAGAGGTCTTGGGGTCTAGATGGTCATAAGGGTCGAAAAATTTTCGGATCTCACCTCTGATGCCCCCCAGGGGTGAAAGTCTTTCAGGGCCAATCACATCAGCTGGGCAGCTAGGTGGTGATGATGTCATAATACCCCCTCCAACAGACACCGCACTCGCTCAGCTCACTGCCCCTCCCCCCTCCCAACGGAACCCCGGAATCCATCAGCCCTGTGCCCCCCCCCCCACCTGCGAAGGTCCCCGGAATCCATCAGCCCTGTGCCCCCCCCCCCCCACCTGCGAAGGTCCCCGGAATCCCTCAGCTCTGGGCCCCCTCCCCTCCTGCGACGGATCCGAGTTGGGTTTGGTGGGACGGTAAGTGAGGTGGGGGTGTCGGGTTCGGTCGGGGGGTAAGTGAGCCGGGGGATGTCGGGGTTGGTCAGGGGGTGCCAGCTGTCTGCCCTCTCCCCACCTCTGACTGACCCGAGCAGCGCCGGGCACTTATGCTAGTTAAAGTATAAATAAGCCCCTTCACTTTCAGTTTAAACCAGAAAAATCCCAGGCTTTACGAAAGGTAGTATTAGGTTTTCTTCCAGTTTTTGCCCTACCTTTGCATCATTCTAATGTATACAAAAAAATAACTGGTTTTAATTAGGAAAATACAGTACATTGCATGAGATGTATGTATTCCGATCATACATTAATCTTTTTATATATGCAAAGCCTGTTGAAATAAGACTGTATATTAATCTAGAAGATACACACAATAAACAGACACACACACAAGCTCTGAAGTGCCTGCACGTCTGAACATACTGATGAATCTCACGCCCAACGTGTACATATTTCAAACTGCTAGCAGATAATGGTTTTAAGATTTGACACACTAAACTGGGAAGAAAATGAAAATCTGCATCAGAATATGTTTCAGAACACAAGTATTCAAAAATTTAAAAAAACAAACAGGAGAAAAGGATGGAGTGTACGCTAGGGTGACCAGATGTCCCAGTTTTATAGGGACAGTACCAATTTTGGGGCCTTTTTCTTATATAGGCTCCTATTTTTCCCCACCCCCATCCCGATTTTTCACATTTTCTGTCTGGTCACCCTAGTGTATGCACTGCCAATGGTGCGGGCCAGTTATTAAATGCAAATATTTACAGGCAAATAGTTCTAAGTCTACAACAGTAAGCTGTTTATTCAAATGATAAGGTTTATTTGGAGATTAGAGATGTATTGTTTTCTTAAACTCAGATGTGATACTGTGTTTTGAGTTTTAGTTCTGCAGCAAACCACACTGAATTCCATTCATCAAAGCATTAATCTACTTAATACATTTTTCTCTTGTTATTCCATCCACCAAGATAAATCCCAATATTTATCCAGGAAAAAAAAAAGGATTTTGCTCTGTTTTTCATCTGTTTTTGTTGTTGTAGTATTAAACACTGATAAATTCCTAAAATAAATAAAAATTCCTGATAAATAAAAAATTAAATAAAAACTGAAAATAAAGGACCCTAAATATAAGGTTTAGAGCTATACTACCTGACTATAATGATAACTTGATTATTTTAACAATGCTAGTGAACTGATGATGTTGCCTACAGTGAATTGACAAAAAATTGCTCCTACGTAATTTATACATTATAATAATACTTTGAACTCATATAGCACCCCTCATCCAAGGATCACAAAGTGATTAATATATATTAATCAACTAAACTTCACAACACCCAGTGAGTTAGTGAAGTATTATGCTCATTTACAGATGGCTGCATAGAGACACAGAAGTTGAAGGACCCCTGTTGGCACAGGTCAGTCACGGAGCCAGAAATAGAACGCAGGAAGCCTGACTTCCTAGCCTTTAATCTGATCATACACCACACACTTTGCACTTTTCCAGCAGTTTCATAGAGGTATATTAGACCTTTAATACTCTAAGGCAATGCCATTCATTTTTGTTACTTAAGTATTGCGAAAATGTCACCATTGTGGATAACATCTCTCATTTTTCACATTACAGCATAACGGCTCACCACTCAACTACAACCTGTATCATCAATGTGTAGATAATAAATAGTGAGAACCTACTATCATCAACTTAAGTTTCGTGTTCAGAAGTTGAATCTGTATTTAATTTTTCTGTTCAGTCATTGGTATGAAACCTTATTTGTTATTCAAACCCTTGCAGCTTTACCACATCCTGTGTCATTAGCAACTACTTAACTATATTTAACGTACCATAGTGTGCCTGTCTTTCAGGGTTATACAAATACTTTAAAAAAAATATTGTGTAGAAACAGGGTGAAGTATGTAAACAGAATTTTATATATAGATGTTTTATATATATGTAAAATATATATAACTTTAATTGACAGTTCAGGAGAAAAGTTAATTTAAATGTAGTTTTTTTCCATTAGGAAGTATAAGAATGTGTTCCGTTTAAAAAAAAAAAGGAAGAAACATAGTTATTGACCAAATCCTATGATGATGTAGACTGTATATAACCTTTTTGTCCTGGGCACAATAATTCATTCAGAAATCATACTGTAGCAAGAATCTTTAAGGATCACAGTTTCAACATAGTCAACTAAAAGGGTTCTCTCTCTTCCCCCTTCTCCTGTTAGGAGAAACCAGAATGAGAAGAAGCATTTGCGAGCTATTTTTTGTATCACAGAGCTGTTCCACTGTGCTGAATCAGCATCAAGAATTGGCAGAGGCCTGAAGTAGGGAGATTGTGAGTTGTTTGTAACCAGTTGATTATTATCTTATGGATAGTGGCATACTTGTTGCAGGATTAGACTGAATGGAAAAGTTGAGAATGTTAATTTAACAACCAATGGAACATTCTGACATGAGTTGATATAATAGAAAATATTTTAAATCCAAACATTATCCACTGAAAAAGCTATTTAACTCTTAACTTGAAAATAAAAGCTATGAAAAATTCTTCTAAAGTGAAAAAGGAAAAATGTGGATGCATTTGATACTGGAACATAAAATTCCCATTGTCCTAATAAAGAAAATACATAATGGATTCATTGACTAATTTTACTGGCCGTTTTCAGTAGCAGGAAAGTAACTGATTGTCTTTGCTCTTACCATTGAATGTTGTTAATTTCAGCTGAAATTATTATTTTAGAAGTTATGATTTGCAGCACAAATATCATATTTCAGCACACAATAGACTTGTGCTCATTTGAGTCTATAAACTTGAATAAAAAGTGTATTGCAGTCCATGTCAGTTTTGAAGTTCATTTGAATAGCTATGTGAGCCTTTGGAGCTGGACCCAAACACATTTGAACTGTGGATGTCCAAAATGCTACTTTTTCTAGTGATTCAAGGCATATAGCCAGGACTTAAAGTACAAAGAGAAAACAAAACAAAACAGGGAGTATCTATAACCACCAAACAGGTGGTATCTATAACCACCAAACTCATCTGAGAAGAGATGACCTCTCACAATACTACTCTTTAAGATTCCCTAGCTATTTATGTCACTTCAGTCTTCCCTTTTTATACAACTTCTTCCTCCATTAGGACTTTCTCAGGGGTCCTTCTTCTCAATCCTTTCTTTAGCCTTTAGCCTTCCTTTTCTTCCCCTTTGCTGCTAGCCTACGTACATGTTTTTTTGTGTGTAAGTTTGCCCTTTCTTCTCTCTAGTACATTTGACATCCTATTTAATTCCATAGTTCTCTCTACCCTCAACGTCCCAAGTGGGTGACATAGGCTTCTAAAAGGCATAACGGCAGACTCAAAGTTACTCCTGGGGAATTCTGTGCCAAACAAATTTTAAAGATCTGCACACAATATTTTTAAATTCTGCAAAATTTTGCTAATTTTGTCAAAATAACACTATATAATCTCACCCATTTCAATTATTTTGGTGATTTATTTCAAAATACCTGTCAGCAAGTATGTCTGTGACAATACACACACAAAATACCCACAGGAGTAGAGAATTAAAGAAACCTCTATGATAGCCCAGTTCCTGCTTCTCTGGCCCTTCCCCCACAGAGTCTAGCCAGGGCACAAGACACTCACACCTCCGCCGCCGCCCCCCAGTCTGCTAGGGGACCCTCCCCAGATAGACAGACACACACCCCGCCTTCCTAGAGGCTGTCTGTCTCCTCCTCCTCCCCCCTCTCCCGTCCTCTGGCCAGACACTCACAGACCCTACCCTTCTGGAGCCCAGGAATCCAGAGGGAGAAACAGCCTGATGCTAGGTGGAGGCTTGCATGGAGGTTCCTGCATGATGACACCTCCTTCCTTGCATGCTGGGAACTGCAGCTTCTGGGAACCTTCAGTTCTTTCTCCTCGCCCTCCCGGCCTTGTCCAGCGGCCCCTAGTGGCGGCCAGCATCTCTGAAGCCCATTTCTGTCCAGGGAGGGAGAGGGAGGAAATTCTGCACACCCAACATTAATTTCTGCAAAATTCTGTATTGCATAGTGGTTCAGAATTCCCCCAGGAGTACAAAATGAATCATAGAGTTAAAATGAAGACCAGGAAGCTTGAAATGGGAGATTAATTTCTTCAATATGCACAAAGTTCCTACCTTACTGATTTGGGCAAGGTTATCCAGTTCAAGAAGAACAAGGCATTTTTTGAGGCGTGGAAAGAGGACTAAAGTGGAACTGTTCTTTAGGACTAAAGTGTCTCAGGTACTACACTAACTAAGTAATGAAGTACTTCCTACATGAAATTTAGGCATGCGGTTCTTTCAATATTAAACACCATTGAAATACCATTACTTTCATTTATAATTGTAGCTGACAATTACCTTGACATGAAATATTTTTTGTGATGGGAAACTGGTCATTAGGTAGCTGTCATTATTAACTGCTGTTTTGTCTTCGCCCCCTCCTAGAAGACTGTCCTACCTGCAAGACTTTGCCTATGTTCAGTTGTGTAGAAATCTGCAAGACTTTACATACAATCTTTTCTCTCTCTCTCTCTTTTTTTTTTTTTTTTGCACTAGTAGGGCCTTAGGGAATTGTTAGATACTTTTTGTAAAATTGAGAGAATCCATTTTTACAGATGTAGAACTGGAAAATGTAGCCTTAACATATATTTGAGACATTACAGATGGGTTTTGTGATCAACTTAGAGAAATTCTAGTGATTTTTCATTTTTTTAAAAAGTCACAATTGAACTTATTGTAGGAGGGGGAGCTTATTAGTGGCACACACTGGTTGCATGCTTAAATATGGAGCCATAATCAAGCCGTCCTTAATTCACAAAATACTCTGTGTGTTTACTGTTCTTCTTTTTTGGTCAAGTGTTAAACTGTGATTTAAGCATATTTATCATGCACTTTGTTTCGCCAAGTACTTTCAATTCCAGGTATAGAAGGATTCTCTTAGGAGTTGATTAGTTCATTCTGGTCTCTTAGAGCCCTGAGATGCACTGACATGAATGTATTCAACGGGGAATGCTGTTTACAAACCCTCCACATTGAGCCATAGATTAAAGTTATGTTTAGTGGGGGTTCTTCAAAAAAAAAATTGTGACTATTACTTTCTAAAGAAAGTGAAAACGGGTGTGGTGTGTGAGGAGAAGAATTAGGTTGTATTTTTTATTTCCCTTTGACGGGCACCTAGTTGGGTCCTGGGAGACAACTGTGTTGTTATCAGTCAAATTGCTGATTTGCCTATTAAAATGTTTTACTAATTAGCAAGGTAATTGCACGATTATTGCACACCTAGAAGTTACAGCAGAAAAATACCCTGCTGGGGGTAGAGGTTATCTTCTCCCCAAGGGTTACTGCCTAATTAAGCTGACACTAGAGCAGGTGCATAAGGAAGCTCTGAACATTATCGTTAAGCAGATCCCTTGGGTGCAGAGTGGCCATTCCTAAATGGCTTTAATTATTCTTAGGCTATTACTTGGGTGCTAATGAAGGTTTTGATTAGTGTGCTATTGGAAAAATTAAAGGGGTCTTCTGTCATGCCCATAATTTTCTTTTTAAATTGTAACCCTCTTTATCTATCTTGCTAGCTTTAGGAGGCTGGGCAGCGGAGTTTTGTGTACCCACAGCAAAATAGGCTCCCTTGTTGATCAGATTGATACGTAAAGGATTGAGAAATGGAATTGGTAAAACCATAAGGGACACTTGTGTCTCCTAAACAAAAGGTTGATTATCAAGAGACCATGCTTGTTTGTTTGAGAGATAAGTGATCAGACTTCTCTCTTGTGGTTTTACCTGGAGAAACATTTGAAAAGGTTACCCTAAAATATCCAAACCAAAACATACCCCCATGATAAAGTAACTGAACTGTGCAGCTTATGTGTATTAGAAATACCTATTTAACACAGTATAGATTCTTTTTTAAGAATGGTTGTGATGGTATAAAAGCTAGTTCACACAAAGACCTCTAGTCTATCATAATATGTTTGTTCTCTTGATTCAAACAAGGACTCTGTATAATCTGCTCCCTACACTTATGCACCAGTCTCCTTAGTATCTAGCTGCCATCACTACCTGCTAGTGTCTATAATTTATTACCATTTAGCTATTTGATCATGTCCAAAGTGTTAACCCAGTCATGATTTTGTTAGAACACTGTTCGGTCCCATCTACCCTACACATTTTAACTGTGTTGTAGCCAGGTTCACTGGGTTGGCTGGTTTTGTAATGCAGGCAGGACTATTGTGGTCAACATTTGAGAGGGAGAAATAAAAATGGAAAGGATAAACATCAATGGTACTTGATCTCCTAATTTTACATACTTGTGGAGATTTTTTTTTAAAAGTGTGTCAACCCTGAGAGCAGGGTGTTAACTGGCAATCTTATGTACTGCATATCAAAAAGTGAGTATTAATATTTGTGAATGTTGGTATTTCAAAATACAGGCTCAGCTGCATTTTAATTTGTTGTTTTTATAGAAAGAATCTGATTTTTGCGCAGACGCATGGTATGTTTCAGAGAAAGAGTCAGATTTTATGATGAGTCACTGGCCTACCTGGAAAATCTGTGATTTCAAAGCCGGTAGGGCCAGATCAAGGAATTCCAGGTTATTGTTTATAGCACCTAGTAATGCTGAGGATTTTTGTGTAATTTATTTTGAAAGAATATGGCATAAATATGGCATTAGAGAAGACTGTATCACAGTCATTGATTACAGTAAATGGGAGGGGCGGTTGTTCCCAGAATATTGTGCCATATTTTGAAGCCCTTCGGATCCTTCTTGCTCTTTGCATCATCCCATGTTTTTCTTTTAAGACAGAGAGTTTTTTCCCCTATTGTGAAACATGTGGGATTAAAACAACCCGATTTAGCATCATTTGAATATGCTCTGTAATAACAGCATGGACACATGATACCATGACACTTTTGTAGTCATTTTATGGTAATTTAGGTGTTTGTCAAAGAGTGACTTGCTACAACAAAAATGTAAATAATAACATCATACTTTTTAAAGCCAGAAAGGACCATTTGAACATCTGATCTGACCTCCTGCATAACACAGACCATAAAACATTGCCCAGTAATTGCTGCCACAAGGCCGTAATGTCTGTTTGAGGTCTAGCATATCATCTTAGAAAGATATCCAGTATTGATTCTCTCTTTGGTAGGGTTGCCAAGCATCCAGTTTTCGACCGGAACACCTGATAAAAAAGGGACCATAGAGGCTCTGGTCGGCATCGTTGACCAGGCCATTAAAGGTCAGGTCGGTGGCACAGTGAGGGTCTGGGGCTAAGGCAGGCTCCCTAGATGCATGGGAGGCCAAGGATCCATGTGCTGCTCCTGCTCCAAGTGCCGGCTCTGCAGCTCCAGGAATCGTGATGCAAGGGTGATGCCTGTGCCTAGGGGTTGCAGGGACCTGGTGGCCACTCCTGCACCCCAAGCCCCACATCCCACCCCAGAGCCCACACCCTCAGCCAGAGCCCTCCTGAACCCCAACTCTCTGCTCCAGCCCAGTGAAAGTGAGTGATGGTGGGGGAAAGTAAGCGACAAAAGGAGGGGGGATGGAGCGAATAGGGGTGGGCCTGGTGGAAGGGGCGAGGCAGGGTGTTTAGTTTTGAGCCATTAGAAAGTTGCCAACCCAAATATATGGTTCTGGTCATCTTGTCTCTGAATGAATATAAAAGAAATAGATTGGGTTCAGAGATAGGAGACAAATTATTAGAGGCATGGAAAGACTAACCTATGAGGGGAGCTTTAAAAGATAGGGACTGTTCAGTTGAGTGAGATTACTACTGAGAAACCATATGGAATTACAGACACAATTATGAATGGTACAGAGAAGGTAAATGAGGAGTTCTTATTTGTTCTGTCTCATAATACAAAACAATGAAACTGAAAGACAAATTCAAAATTGATGAGAACACTTTTCCACTATGCATAATAACTAGTTGGGGATTGGTCCTGCTTTGCATAGGATGTTGGACTAGATGACCTCCTGAGATCCCTTCCGTTAATTCCATTGATAGCAAGCATTGAGAAAACGACTAGACATTTGTGAGATTTCTAAAACATCTGCAGTTACTTTGGATAGCTGTTTTTTTAAAATTATAGATATCAAGTCATCAGTTTTCAGGGCACAAGCCAATCACTAACTGCTGCAGGTTCTGAAGAAACTTCCTTTTGGAGCAGGTTGTCTGTAATTGTCCACATGGGATTTCTTGTATTTTCCTCTGAGGCATCACACAGTCCATTGTGTGAATTAGAATACCAGACTAGATGAGCCAGTTCTCTTGATCCAGTGTGGCAAATTCTAATTTTCTGTACAAATAAGAGAAGACATTTTGTTACAGACAGACCTTACAGCAAAGTCTTTAATTTCAGTTGCCTAACAGTTTCTATTATAGATGCAATTTTCAGTTGCTGATAATTTTGACAGACTTTAACCATTTTGGCTGAATCTTTCCATGCCAGGTGTCAGCCATGGTGATGTTCCAGGTATCAGTCAATTTTTCCATGCCAGGTGTCAGTCAACTTTTTGCTGAAACTTAAAAAACCAAAAATGATTCAGACATTTCAGAGAATGAGATACGGGAAAAATACATTGTTTTGTCCATGTTAAAAAAATTCTTTCAACCATTTAGTTGAGAAGCTCTAGCATGTTGATGTTTTGTAGCAGGAACGTGCTCAGAGAGTTTTTTTTTTCTGCCTCTCTGAAAATCCACCCAGATTTGGCTGCATTATAAGTCTCTGAAAATCAGAATTTAAACACACACAGTACAAGTTTCTTAGAATTTGACAGCTAAATTCTCAAAAGATTCCATCTGCATTAAGCATGCTCTAAGCCTAAAAATAAGCTGGACTCCCCCTGTAATTGCTCCTCCTAGCTGCTAGGGGTTGCTGGGACACAAGAACTGAGAATGAGGAGCTGTGCCCAGGTAGCATGGAAGAGAAAAAAGAAGCAGCATGACTTATGTAGAGAAGCAAGGAACAGAATGAGGAACAGGGACAATAGCAGAGGGAGAGGGACAGGCTTGAGAAGAGCAGTAGCAGAGAAGGATAACAGCAAGGGGGCAGGCATGGTGTCAGATGTGCCTAGAGCAAAGAGTCTGGAGCCACAAGCGCACGTATAATACTGACAGACCCCGGTCATCGGCAGGCAGGATTGAATCTGCACCTCTGGAGCTAAATGTGTGAGCCTCTACTTCATGAGCTAAATACCACATGCCTGTTAGCTAAGGCTGTAGCAGAATCATTAATCTTTAGTGGTCTTGGTGCCACTAGAGGAGGACCGAGCACCGTGCCCAGGAGGTGCGTGGGTTACAACCACTGTCTTCCAGAATCTGGAATGGAAACCAAGATTCCTGAGTCTCAGCAGTCCCCTGCCTTTGAGCAAACAGCTGTGAAATCTACTGGTAAAATCTGTGTCTTCTCTTCTTTAATGGCTGGTTCTCATAAAGGAAAAGAGTCTACTGCTGTTACCAGTTCCCCATTGCCTCAAGTGGTAAAGGTCTGTACACTGTATCTAAAGGTCCCAGTCTTGTCGATGACCCATGTGCGTCAGTATGGTTCAATCAGTATGATGGGATTTCTGTCTTTTTTTTCTCCGCCTTCAGTTTGCCTTTCTGGAATGTGGGGAGAGAGCTAGCCTGAGCTTCCCTTGACATAAAAAACTTATTTAGGAAATAACATACACAAAACTGTTACAAGAATGTTATTTAGGTTGAATGAAAGTTAGGAAATGCCAGAATATAGGTTGCCTGTGCAACCTTAATTCTGCACCCTTGTGTGCATGCATTATCATACAGACCTCTGTTACATTATCACAAGCCATTTTCCCCACAGGAATCTACCTCATTCAGTGTACAGAATGGACAGTGTTCAGGTAGTGAATCAGGTGCTTTATAGGATAAACTGAGGTGGTTTATAGGATTCTTGCCTTATTTTCTCTAGAATTTAGGTATGTAGGGAACAAGGCATTTGTAAATGTACATTTCATGGACTATCTTACAAAACAACAAAACAGTTGTTTTTAAGTGAATTGAATAGTTTGGTTTAAAACAAAAGCAAAAAAGCATAAAATTCAAGACTGACTTTCACACAGTAGTATAAAACCATAAAAATGTGTACTTCTTATATCATTGTAGAACATTTGTCACTTTAATTCCACATTCTCTAAATGCTTGTTGTACCAATCAGACAGGTAAATAGATTCAATATAGATTCAAAGCTGCATTTGAATTAAGAAATAAGCTTGGGTACCCAAGGATCAGGAGACTAGGAATATGAATCTTAGTGTGGGGTGGGGGGAAATGACCTGATTTCATATTATCCTGTCAAGGAGTCACGCAAGTTTTACAGTGCATTAACAAAGTAAATACGTAGAAGAGAAAATACTGTGATGTTTTCTGCATACCAATTTCTAGGAAGGCTAGAGGTAGCATCAGGACAGCCACAATGAGTGCTTCATCTGGAAGGCAAGTGCTTAGTCTCATTAGGGGGGAAAAATCACTGATCTAATATGAATCTTTTTTAGTTTGTAAGGCAGTCGTCAGATAAAGAATTCTGTTTCTACATAAAGATTTTTGCATGAAGATATTTGGCTGTTTAGTCTTCTATTATATTTCTTTCCTTTAGACACTTAAAAAGTTTGTTCCCTACGTGGAAAGTCAAACAATTCCTTTTTTTAGGCACTGTGACAGGATTTGTAGGCACTGTATGGGTGGATGTAGGTTTCTTATGCAATGTTTATTTCTTAAATAAGGAAAATTAAATTTTAATTTTAAATTAAATGCGGAACAAGTTTGGGAACCCCTGGTCTACACTACAGCGGTGTAGCTGCAGCCATGCCTCTGTAGTGCTTGCCGTGTAGACACATGCTTAGCTTATAGTTGTCAAGCCTCTTACGCCAACCCCAGACCCAAAAGCGCTCTCTCACTTTTTCCAGGGTCACACTGTGGTTCCAGGGTCCTACTTGACTTTCTTCTTTTCTTTCTCTGCCTCTCTCTCTCTCTCCCTCTCTCTCTCCTTCTCTGTGTTCCCTCACACACCTGCACATAGGCACACCTAATCAGAATGCCGAGTGGAATGGTACCACTTTCTGGGCAGACACTATTATGCTTTGTTTCAGGTACAGCCCCATAGCTGTCTCTTACAGCTATCTTGAATGAAAAGTATCATCGGTTTGAATTAGATTTTAACTCAACCTATATCAAGATTTCACCCAGCTCAGTATCGCTGCACAGGGCCGGCGACAGAAATTTGGGGGCCCCCTACTCTGATCGTTTGGGGGCCCCCCCAGCCCAGCTGGCACTTCCCCCCCCCCAGCTGACAGCGGCCAGGGGGCCCCTCAGCCCAGCAGCCCCCCTCCCAGCCCAGCTGGCGCTCCCCCCCCCCCAGCTGACAGCGGCTGACGGCAGCACAGGGTCCTGCGGGAGCGCGAGCCGCCCTTGCTGCTCCCCCCACCCCGCGCGCACTTTCTCCCCCGGACTGCGCCGCTGCCGCTGGCCGGGCTCACTGCTCCTGCCGGGGACACGCGCGCTCGTCCGGAGGAGAGCCGCGCCGCCTCCCTGCCCCTTCCCCGCTCTCCAGGCCCGGCGACAAGGGGGGATGACTACCGGTACTGCTGTGTACCGGGGCCCCCCTAAAGTCCGGGGCCCGGTACAGCTCTACCCGTAGTACTCCCCTGTCACCGGCCCTGTCGCTGCACCTTTTTTTAGGTGATGCATAAATGTTTACATTTACAACAATAAGATAAATGATGTGTCAGTGACTAGAAGGCTCAAAAATGTGTGTCCTTGATTTTGGATATCTAAGGAAATTCAAAAGATTTTTTTTTCCCTTTCCTTTTACTCTTCCAGGCAGGTCTGTATTATTACTAAATATTTAAGATACTGCATTTTGAATCTTGATTGTGATTAAATCGAAATTGTAGCATTCATGTGGCTTTGACTTTTTTATAACTGAATTTACACTAGCCACCTAAACATCTAAAGAAATTAAATACCTGTAGCTAATGAGACCTAAAGCATCATATCTTACTCCTGCAAACTGGCTCTGATCTCTAATTAAGATCCCAGCTCAAAAAAAATATGGTAGGTATGTAAATATGTATATGTTTGTTTACATCTCTAATGAAGAGTTAGGGAAGAAGCAAGTTTGTGCTTTACTTTTGTTATGACCCTCCTATGAATATTGTATTATTATCTGGACCATTTCTAATTGCATTATCTTATTCCCAGTTTCTCTTTAGGCTCTGTTGTACTAATTATCTCTGTAGTAGATTTAGGTGTCTACAATAAATATCAATGCTCAATTTTATATTTCTTTAGACCAATTTTTACATGCCCAGCTTGAGAGTTCTTAAAGGGCCTGATTTCAGGAAGTTCTGAGCCTCCACCCTCATAAATGAGGCCCTTCTGATATGCTTAGGTTGGACATCTAAATACTAAGGCAGCTAAAACCTCTAGTCATTTTTTTTAAATCTTACTATCAAGCCAAATAAATGCTATCTAATGTCTTAGTGGATGAAGGTAAGAAGTAAGCTGGATCTAAGCAATTCTCCAGATGTAGTAGGTGAATTTGGGATGTGGGATCTGGGTCACATCATGGTGCCTTGAGCAGCTGAGAAAGGCATATACATTAGGTGCTTAGTAGGGGAAGAGACAGGGTTAAAAGTGAGCATGGAAAGTGAATGGTGGCAGTGTAGGATTTTTCTGGAATGGTTTAGTCACCAAGGAAATAGGATTGTACATGTAGGTGGGAGGCAATTTGCAGACAAATATGCTCCTCTGCAGTAGCTCAATACGTTTTAAAGAGGCAAGTGTATTTGTTCTGTATGATAGGACTTGTGTTAGACTAAGAAATCTGGGAATCATTTTAAACAGTCTGCTATAAAATAAAATAATCAGGCTAAAATATTTGAGGCATATCATTTCTGCCCAACATTTGTATGGTCTTCAAGACCAACAATGATTTGTATAAGGTGTCTGTATCCAAAATGGAGGTAATAGATATGCAGAATTATACTTGTGGAGAAAGAAATGAAAAATTAAATTTGCATCTAATGTAAAACAGATGTAAAACAAAAATAGAGAAGAGAAATTGAATTTTTAGTGCAAATTAAAAGTACTTTATTTTACCCACTACCAAAACACTGTTTGCTGCCAAAAACTGCAGTTTTTTTCTATAAAAAGTGAAATATAAATTTTAAAAATAAATATCCAGAAGTCAGAGGTGTTTACCACGTGGAGGTACAAGCATAAATAAAGTAGGAGAAGCCTGTAAGCAGTGGGTTTTTGAGAGACCCAGTGTCTCTCAATTAATACCAGTCTTTGGAAAAGGGCGTTGTTTTATGGTAATGTCTCCACCTCCTACTCCCACCATATCTTATCACAGGTTGACCTACAAAGATAGTTGCCATGAGGAACGGACAGGGGTTCCAGCTCATCATACTCCAGGAACTGAAGCATTGGACCCTAAATCTGGGGACCTCAGCTGAACTTTTCTACTGGCACCATGCTGCTTTCTCATTCCTTCCCTTAAATGGTAGTATTCTTGAACATAATGCGGGCCTATCTAAACAGAGAGAAATCCAATAAAATATAGGATTAAATATTTATGAAACAAATACTTTAAAGATTGTGCCATATTTCCTAATTTTGATTTTCCTTTTTGGTTTCTTCCTCTCTCCAGTTATTTTATTGATTTATTTTTTATTTCCTTTCTTATATCTTCCCTTCCTATCTCTCTCTATTAATTATTTGATCTTTCCTTTTTATATTTTATAGCCCCATTCTCTGTTTTATGTTCTCAGTTCTCTCCTTGCTCCACCCTCTTAATTTTTTCTTTCTTTGTTCTCTCACTTGGTTTCTCTTTCTGCTGTAAGAGGGGAGGGCTTTATGGTGGCTATAGCATAACTTCAAAAGGTAGAATTTTGATGTTTAAAGAATTACTAGGAATTTTTAGACACCCTCATATCCTACAGAGTTAGCAGAATTTTCCCTTCCAAAGTCACCGAATACTTCACTTCCTCTTCAACACAAAAATTAAAAGGAAAAACCCATCAAAGAAAAACTTTTTTTTTAATTGTAAGGCTTAAGTTAGTGGGTGGTTCTGGTTGATTTAGATGGGTCTGGTTCCAAAATTTGTAAAGTGAGTAAATCTAAAAAGAATTGAGATTATTATGCCATCAAGTTCTCTCTTGAAGTGTGAACAAATGACTTGAGAAAGAGAGAAACGTGTGTTTTTCATTTTATTATAATTTCTCGCATCCAGTTAGACATCTTGTAATAGTGACAATAGAAAGAGAAACAGTCATTGTGAATTAACACAATTCACAGAGTGCTGGGTTTTATTGTTTAACACCTCTCTTTCTTCAAGGTTTGAAATCCTTCAGGAAAGTGGAAATCGTTTATCTTTATTTTACTGCATCTAGATTACATACAGTACATTTCAAAAATAATGGTGTGGTTTTAATGGTGTACCATCTCTTCTCAAAAATCTTTCCTCCATTTGCACTTTAACCTGAAAGTTTTGTCAGCATCTGGCAGTCACTTGCTGAAGATTAGACACGCTATATTACCTTGTGGGTGGTGTTTTTTGGAGGTGGGACTTAAGTCTGGAGGGTGATTTCAATACTAATGTAATGCATTAACACAGAATTTCTGCTATTAAATTTATTACCGCAGAAAAGCTTGTTCTTGTTTAAAGGCTATAGTAGGGGTTGGAAAACATGCTTTTGCATCCATTTCTGTAATTTACAGACCATCATTGAGCCTCATAACAATCCCATGATGTATATAATGTTTTTATGCACATTTTTCCCTAGTGCAATTGAGCCAGACACAGGTTAAGTAATTTGCTGAAAGTCACATAGCAAGTTAGTAGCTAAGCCAGGAATTACAGAGAGGCAATAGCCTTTCCAAAGTTGAGGTTACAACCAGCTTCCACTATAAAGCTAACTTTGACTTGGAAAATTAGATTGTCCTAATTATATCCAGATTTACTCTTCTGACAATGTTACATACTTTTCCTATTAAATTAGATATGAAACATTATTCTCAATAAACAGCAATTTATGCACTACTAAAAACTTTTACTGCCAATTGATACATGTTGGTTTCTTCCTACTTCACATTATTGTTTAAAAGAAAAGACCAAAATTTATTTAGTTACAACAGCAAAAAACCCAACAACAGTAACAAAGCTTTAAAATTCCATGGGTAAGAGTAAAGTTACTTTGTTATAATGAAATATTTCATCACACTGGATGAGAATACAGTAAAACCTCGATATAAGGGACTAATTCGGGCGAGGGGGTGTCCGTTAAAGCTCCGATTATCCGGGCTTGGGTTAACCGGGCTGCGGATTAACCGGGACGTCTAACAGGGTTAGACAGGGGAAGCCCTAAAACGGCGGTGGGTTGAGCACTTAGCCTGGGGCCGTTTTGGGGTTTCCCCCGCTGGCCCTTTGCAAACTGGGGTCTCAGCCCGCTGCCTGCCTGGGTGTAGGAAGCCCAGGCTGGCAGGAGCCTGCAGGGGAAGCCTCAAAGTGGCGGCGGGTTGAGCGCTCAGTCTGCCTCCACTTTGGGGTTTCCCCCCAGGCTCCTGCCAGCCCAGGTCTCAGCCCGCTACCAGCCTGGGCTTCCTACACCCAGGTTGGCTGTGGGCTGACACCCCGGCTGGCAAGGATCCAGCAGGGGAAACCCCAAAGCGGAGGCAGACTGAGCGCTCAACCCGCCGCCACTTTGAGGCTTCCCCTGCAGGCTCCTGCCAGCTGGGGTTCCACCGCCTGCCCCAGTCAGCTCCCGCTGCTAGCCTAGGTGTAGGAAGCCCAGGCTGGCAGCGGGAGCTGACTGGGGCAGGTGGCAAGACCCTGACTGGCAAGGGGCCAGCGGGGGAAACCCCAAAGTGGCAGCGGGCTGATTGCTCAGCCTGCTGCAGCTTTAGAGTTTCCCCGCAGGCTCCTGCCAGAAGGGGGGCTCAGCTCCTGCTGCCAGCCTGGGCTTCCTGAGACCCCAGCTGGCAGGAGCCTGGGGGGAAACCCCAAAGCGGGTGCAGGCTGAGCGCTCAACCCGCTGCCGCTTTGGGCTTTCCCCCAGGCTCCTGCCAGCTGGGGTCTCAGCTCCCACTGCCAGCCTGGGCTTCCTACACCAAGGCTGGCTGCGGGCTGAGACCCCAGTTTGCAAGGGCCAGCGGGAGAAACCCCAAAACGGCCCCGCCGCCATTTTAGGGCTTCCCCTGCCTAACAGTGTTAGACGTCCCGGTTAACCTGAGCCCGGATAATTGGGAGTCTACTGTATAATGGACTTTCGGCTTTAACGGACACCCCCTCGCCCGAATTAGTCCGTTATATCAAGGTTTTACTGCATTTTAAAATTAACGGTGTTAATTTTCACATATGACATACAGACCGGAAATTTTGTCCGTTAAATCCGAAGTCCGTTAAATCGAGGTCCGGAAAATCGAGGGTTTACTGTAATATGTTTGTTATTTGAGAAGTGTAAGATTTATGATGCTCTTAATTACAAAGACTTGTATTTTTGTAAATACCTTGTGATTTAGCAGTCTTAACTGTTACTTTTTTTAGCAGGTGGGGAGGTTGGGTTTTTTGGGTTTTGTTTTGGTTTGTAATAGAACTAAAGAGTCCTGACCCAAAGTTCCCTGTTCTAACAACATATTCTGTTTTAAACAGCATAGAGCAACAGTACACAATCGGTTTTTGGGGGCAGGAAGGGAAAGATAATGCCATCTCCAAACCAAACTGCAGTGTGAAATTTAGGTAGACAGAATGTAATTTTGTGAAGTAGATTTTGCCCAGCTCAGTAGGGCCAGCACATCCATTCTTGTGATAAGTGCCATGAATGCTCTTTAATTCACATAAAAGATAAGAATCTTGGTTTTACATCTCTTCCAGAATGTAATTTCTGACAGCAAGAGCTACCTTCCAATATGATGGGAAACTCTTGCTTTACTTCCCTCTCAGAGGGAAGACCATAGGCTTCTGTATCATCAAAACTTTTTCTCTGGGTTCTGCATGAGCTTCTACAAAACGTTCAGTCTGTAGTGAATTTACACAAGGGACCTTTCTAGTTGTGTTTTTTGCATGAGCTGGGCCCTTATTTACCTAAGACAATGGAGCCAAGGTACCTTCAAGTGCCTCCAAACATAGAGAGAGATATTACTTATCTTTTATAACTACTCTCTATACTTTTAGGAGCATGTGTGTTGGGTTAGTTTGGTTTCAGGGTGGTTTTCTTCATTATGGCATAGTTCTAGATATGAAATACTTCCTAGGTTCCCCAGAATCTGAGGCCAGAGTCTTTTGAATGAAGCAATGGTTCTGAACCAGTGGTATGCAGAGGTCTTCCAGGAGTTGCATCAACACAATTAGATATTTGCCTAGTTTTACAACAGGCTAAAGTAACAAACTAAACTACAGTAAAATATCATACATGCAATAAGTTGTTTATACTGATCCATACACTATACCAGCGGTTATCAAACTTTGGGCAAGTTTGTTTTAATAGGGTTGCCCGGGCCAGTGTTAAACTTGATGAGCTCAGGGCAGAAAGCTTAAGCCTGAGTTTTTCAGTGAGATTAAACTTGGGGTACGCAAGTAAAATTAGACTCCTAAAAGGAGAACAGTAGTCTGGAAAGGGTTGAGAACCACTGGAATAAAAGGCCCAATTTGGGGGGTAGCAACTAGAAGATAACTTTCATGGCTTTCTTTGCTGGGCTGCTAGAAGCAACCAACAAGCTGTCCTTCAAAGCAAAAAGTAAATTTTGGTGCTTTTAACACTGCCATGTTCATGTTACTATCGAATTGTGTGCTCAGTTATTTGAGGTTTCTTATAATTTTAAGAGTCAGTTCCAACTCATCTTTGATTTTGTTGAGAGGATCTGCTATTCAAATTCCATCTGATTTCTTACTCGGAAATTTGTCTTCTGCCACTGGGATACACCAATCTGTTTTCAACCCTTTTAAATGTTTCTTTTGGCCACACAGGGAAGCTGTCTGGGTCAGTTTATTAATTCTTACTTTCCAAATAGACAAGTGCTCTTTTGGAGAAGTAGTGAAAAGCTGGATGATCTAAAATTCTTGAAACCAATTGTGTGTGAAATTACTCAACAGTTCAAACTAGTTTTTCTGAGACTTTGACTTCACTAATAATTCTTCATCTTTTCTTCTTTAAATGTATAATTTTCCATGTTGCAACCATTTTAAAACATGAAGATTTGAGGAGGGAGGAACCATTGTGTTTCTTTTTAATTAAAACAAAACCTGAGAAATCTTCTCTTATTTGTCACATTTCCAATTTTCAGGAATTCTTTGAACATGCAAAAAAGCTCTGGGATGATGAAGGAGTAAAGGCATGCTTCGAGAGGTCAAACGAATATCAACTGATTGACTGTGCACAGTAGTAAGTGTTTATTTTTGTGTAATTAATTCCCAAGAATGTAATGGATTATAAGAAGTCTGAAAAAGATATTTATAGTTGCAAGATTTGGGAGTTTGTGGGGCACCAAACAACATTCTGATTTCTTACATATACAAAACATGTGTGCAGCAGGAGTACTGATGGTTTTACTGTGTTGCTCAGTTATTAGACAGCTACACATTTTGCTGGTGCTATTTAACTCCTGAGGAAGACTAAAGGAAAAGTTAGGAAGTCAAATAGTTTTAAGTAGCAGCTGTCTGTTTTGAAAAGTACTTACCTAGACCAATTTCAATTACAGGAAGTAATTAAGATTATTTTAAGAGAAAACACTTCCGAATTTTTATTTTGGATTATTCTGTATTTGAACATTTTAAGCATCAAGCCATATAGTAGTAAGTTTGCTATTTTTTTTCCACATTTATTAAAGATTTTGATATTTTTATCAAAAACAATGTAAACCAAAGCCAAATAAATGCTACCTAATGCCTTAGTGGATGAAGGTAAGAAGTAGGCTGGATCTAGGCAATTCTCCAGGTGTAGTAGGTGAATTTGGGATGTGGGATCTGGGTCACATCATGGTCCTTGAGCAGCTGAGAAAGGGATAATACATTAAATACTTATTAGAGAAATAGGCTTAAAAGTGAGAAATGTAAACCTACATTACTATTGTGTCTCTTCAGTATAGTAAACAAACAAACAATAGCTGACAGTTCTTCCAAGAAACTAGCCCATTTATCTTCTCAAAGAGCTACATCAAGTCAATCAGTAAATGTGTTAACACAAGTAACAATCCCTGAAAGGATTCACATGATAGGATATGAGTTACACGGAGGTCCAGTGGAAATATCTGTATGTGAGGATGTGGAGATGAAAATCCCAAACAAATTATGACACAAAGCACACCCCTCTCTTTTAATCAAGAAGGAAATAGTTTACCACTATGCTAAAGCTACAAAACTTCACCGTCACCAGAAATAATAACTCAGCTCTGAATTAGACTTTGACCAAAAATATATAATTTTATGTGAATTGCTGTTGCCAGAAATTTTGCCTTTAGAGTTGCTTCATGATTTAGGGTTTTTGAAGAGCAGGATCTGGAGATCAGCCTGATGGATAATTATGGTCAGCAGCAAATATCACAGGTCTGTTGGAAAACTGAGAGTCCTGTTTTTCTGTTCTCTCTACTCCCTCTGTTTGGACTCCAGCAGAAAGAAAGTACTCAAGCACCATGAAAAATCTAAAAACATTTTGAAATACGGCTTTATCTTAGTAAAACATTATATATGAGAGCTGAGAGATTAATTTGAAACAAATAATTTACTCTATAAATTTTAACTTTTTTTATTTCTGTAACATCCACAAGCAGTATAAAATTTTCTTAAATTTATTCATTATTCAAAATTACTAATGTTTGTGAGATATTTTAATTCTTTGGATTGATCTCAAACCATTTGTTACAAGTATTAATTATTCTATATTCAAAACTTGGCTAGGTTAGTAAGGTTCTGATTGACTGATCACTCATCAAGTATTTTTGTGTTCCCTGGCTGAATGAGGTTAACTCTGATAATCAGAAATAAGGCTTAAAGATGCCATTGGGGTTTTGACTCTCTCAGGGAAACAGAAGTTTAGAGAGTAGGAAAATAGATTGGCAGGATTAATCAATTTAAAAAAATATATTTTTTTCTTTCTGGGTCACGCAGACTTTTCCCAACGCCTCATTCCTAGAAAAAATAGGCTACTATAAGATTTATTGGATGGTTTCAGTGTTTAAATTTAATTTTAGTCTCGTTGCATTCTTACAAAATAACTATGTGTAAGTGGGTGGTCCTAGCTGTGGAAGATGCATTCTGCATTCTGGCTCATTTAACTGCCTCCATTGTGGGACTTGGGGAAGATTTAGGGAACCCTGTCCCCTGCTTTTTCAACCAGGATTCTGTCCTATATAAAATATGCCACTTCTGGTATTCTCAAGCCTAAAATATGTAAGCCTAAAATCAGCTTTCTGCAAATATTTGTGCTAGTAAAGCTTGATTTTTCAAGTGTTCCGAAAAGCAAACACAAGCTTGGCCAAAGCAAATTTATTTTTATATTTGAGCTAATGTACATGGAAAAAACTTATCCAGTTTTTTCTTTGCAGTTGCTCTCTCTTTGAGAATGAGGTTTCACCACTTCCTGAGTTGGCTATTTTGTCAACGTTTGTTGGACTACAATTATCTGCCCCATCTTCTCTCAATATTGTTCTTTTCTGAGATCAGCCCACTAGTAAACTGCTTCTTTGCACAGGGAAAGTGCCTCCATCCTGATTCAGCTTCTCCAAGGAAAGCCTGTTTGCTTAGCTGATGGGACCAAGCTATTGGCAGACTCGCTCATCTCCTGTCTAAGTCTAGCATCTGATTCCTGCATTTATTCCAGTATTAGATAGGACTAAAGAAAAGTTCTTCTTTGAGTGATTGTCTACTTGCATTCCACTTCATGATTGGATACTTTCAGCCAGCAGTGTCCATTGGTGCTGAGCCTACACCTTAGGGATCCTTGTGCCCTCCCCCACCCAACGGCATATAACCTGGAGGGCCCAGCCATTCTTCAGTTCCTTCTTGCTGCCTGTGGCTGTGAAACAGTATCCTTGTCTGCATCAACTTCTCTTACGCTCTGCAACTGAAATTATTTTTGTTTGCATATATAATTAGTATTAATTAGTGTAGTTGTGGTTAGCATAGTTTTATAATTAGTTTTGGCTACTTAAAAAAGAGTCGTCTTAGTGTCAGGGATTTCCCCCGTATCAGGTTTTAGTGCTTTTGGCTAAAACAAGTCCCCAGGCTTCAAAACTTGCCCCTCATTTGAGGCAGCTATTTCACTGAATGATGGGTATTTGACGTACTTTTTCAGTCTTGGGAAAGAGCAGATGCCTGTCATTTTTTAAAAAAGAACTCAGAACCCTAAACTCCTGGGCTCATTCATCCAAGAAGGGATCGTCTTCTAAGACCAGCTGTGTTCTCTGCCACCCACTCATGTGAAAGGGGCAAGAAAGAACACTGCTCCATCAAGGAGCACAAATCAAGGTCAGCCTCCTAGGGACGGAGTAGAAAGAAGCATAAATAGCCTCAAGATGCTCAAGTAAAGAGTAGGTCACAGTCCATATCATGTCCCTCTGACACCCTAACAGAGATCAGTCACTGATCATCGGTACTATCTCTAGTGGAGCTCAGTACTTTGCCTGGTACCAACAATTTGTATTGTTAATAGTTCACCAAGTGCCCATGACCTCAGTACCCAGAACACTGGTACCAAATACTGTGGTGTACTCTCAGCACTAAATTTTTTTGCACCGTTTGTCAAATACAGTTCTGTTTTCATTAACTAGTTACTGTCACACTACCTTAATGTTCTTGTGTTGACATGGTCAAAGGACATAGCTGTCTGGAAGCTTCAGAATGCTTGTTGATGAGACAGGTGTTCCCTGGAATAGAGCTGCCAAAATTATGTCTTTTGTGTCGAGTGTGGGAATTGAGGGAAAGCTGGCAGGAGTGATTACTGGAGGTAAACAATAGAAGAGTCCATCTGCATGCTGGTCAAGGAAACTCTGCTCAAACCCTTTTAGTATGCAAAAAAACATAGTTGTGACTTGTATATTTTCAACTGCAATATAATGTGACCATGGTCTGAGTGTCCATAACATTTCTGTTTTTAAAACTAGCCTTTCATTAGTTTGCCGATACCAAAAGTTCTGAGCCAATTACAAACTTTCATTTTAGTTTGCTTTTTATCTTTTTTTAAAAAAAATGCGTAAACCATATTTTATGAGGAAAATTCACCCAAATGGAGACCGTGTATAATCTCTCTCTCTCTTTGCCCGTCACCCCCCAGTCGGGGTATGGGCCACCAACTGGTGTTGGTGTTTCAGTAGCAATTGGTTCCCTTACGGGGTGGAGTTGCTAGCCCCACGCCCATGTTAAGCCTACAGCACCTGCTATTCCCAGGAGGTCTCCCATCCAAGTACTAGCCAGGCCCGACCCTGCTTAGCTTCCGAGATCAGACGGGATCGGGCGTGTTCAGGGTGGTTTAGCCGTATACCGTGTATAATACAGTAAATTAAACTGTTGAATTATAAGCCGTGGAGAAATGTTAATAAAAACAGCCCCTCACTCTTAAATTGGTAGCCTATTATTAAATATAGGTCACAAAAATACTTTTTATATCCGAAAGAAATTGTTGATTTATTAATGCAGCAACACTTTTATGTTAAAAGCTGGGCTCCTGGTTTCACTAAATTACTGGAAGTGATGTGTTAAAAACTAGAATAATACAGTTTTCTCCCCTGAAAGGCACTCTTCTTGTTTTTACATAAACAAACCACTGTGATGATGACAAAGATTTTTTTTTTCACGACTGAACACATGGTGATAGGGTAATTTTCCAATTATAAAAGCTCAATATGTGGAGGAGAAATAAATCTTGTTTGGCCACTTAATGAGCAAATTCTTTCCACTTAACTGTATTTTCAAAACAAAACAGAAACCTTCTGACACCAGTAAAACTCTGTTTAAAGATGGGAAAATAGAGGTGGGTCAGGAATATAGAATAATAATTTCATCCACTCTGATGATTCTTTTGGTACAAAGGGGTTTACTATCACTGCTTCTAGAACAAAAGGATTGGTGTATTTTTTTGGCTGCTAACCAACAACTAGACCAGTTTCTTGAAACACAGCTTATGAGGGAGTTATAAATCAAGCATGTTGTATTTTCCTGATGATAATTTTGTTTCATGTCATTGAAGAGGTTCAGGAGTAATTTTAGTTAGATATTAATTTTGCATTTGCTCCAGCTAGGTAAAAAAGTAACACTTACTTCTTAGGTTTGAAATAATTCAGTTTAACTAATAAAGCATCTTTTCAATCTTTTAAAAATTAATTTGAAAAATGTTTTCACTACTCACCTATTCACATACTCACTGTATGTGAAGTTTAGAAGGGCTTTTTGGGGGGAGGCCTAAAAGCAAAACTACCAAAACTACAGACACCCATCCATATTTTCTCTCTTGCTTTATGCATGCACACCTTTCTGCTGCTTGATGCCTCTACTAGCAACAAAAATGTAGAACTGACTGGACACAAAGTAAACTTAAAAAGTAGAAAAATATAAAATATTTTCCAATCTCAGTTATATAATTGAAGTCTTTATTTATAATAATAGGTACAAAATATTAAGATGCTAATGTTATTTTCAAGTGTCCCTTTAAAAATGAAAATAAAGAGATGTATATTTGAACTTAAACGTTTTTCATGCATAGGAGCATAGTAATTGCTGGTATTTTTCATGAGTTTCAAAACCTAAAATATGTTGATGTAAAGAAAGTATGAAGCTTTCTTTTAGCAGGTGAGAGTATTTGTGTAATTTTGTGGAAACATTTTGATTCACTTCCCCTACCCCTCCATTCCAAAAAAGTTGGCAGGGCAGATTAAACATGGACTTCCTCACCCAGATGGATTAGCATACTCAAGAAGTAGTTTCTTGGTTTGTTTAAATATTATTGCCATTCTAGACTATTGTGCTGTTTATACTGCTACTAATCCAGATTCATAATTGTCAGATCTGATTTATTGTCCTGAGATTCATCTAAGGCCATTAACTAAAGAAAATAGTAATTAAGTATGGATTTGGGTTAATTTTTCTAATTCTAAAGATAAGAATGAAGTGTCAAACAGCATGCTTAACCTTATTTTAAGGTTGTTTTTAATAATAGTTTTTCATCTTTATTAAAATTATGAAATCACAGTAGTAACTCCATCATTGAAAGATGATTTCAGTCAAAAGTCAACTCTCATTCTACCTGGAAGAAAGCGCTCTTTTCTGGCTGGTGGAGAATATTTTTTTAAAGTGTGAGGTGAATCACAAAAGATGCTTTAAAGTTACAATATCGTAATTATTTTTAAAGCTTTTTACTCATAAAAAAACAGCCAAATGTTTAAAATAAAATATTACTGCATATGCAGTGAAGGACTATATATGTAATATATGACAGCCCAACCTTACTTAACATCCTGGTATAATCAGGGCAAAAAGTCTTTCATTTCCCTCAATGTATGAGCTACTTACATCTCTCTCTCTGTTAATCACCCTGCCTTACCTACTGCTGTTGGTCTGAGATTCCCCACTTCAAGCACAAGCTGGAGATTAACCTTTACCACATCCATTGTACACATGTAGACTGCAGACCTCCAGCATCCTAAATACACTCCCAGTATAGACTTGAGCTCCCCATACTTAATATGGAACCTGATCCAAAGTCTCTGAAGTTAATAAAAAGACTCTTACTGAGATTAAGAAGCTTTTCCTCAACCTCAAGCGTGTAGGCCTTGAAGGGTGGACGTGGGTTATAATAAAAGGCCATTTTTTATAATTCATGTGCAAAAGGAAAAAACTTCAATATATTTCATATTGCAGCTAGGTGAGAGTCTCTTGTAAGGCAAGGAAGTGGACTACAGAAGAGGTGCAGAGATAAGACTGGTGTTTAGAATCGGAACTGGGAATTATTAGAATTTGTGATATGGCTTTTTAAAAATTAGTACTGTATTCCAGTGAGGGCCTGTTTGGTTAAAGGTTAAATATTTAAAAATTTGAATTTACTTTTTGAAGTTTTTTCTTTACAGATATTTAAAGAAACAAACAATGTCCCCTCCATTTCAGTGAAGAAATGTTTATTAAAAAACCTATAATTTAAGGAAATTGTTCTTAATCATTTTTTTAGAGTTTATTAAAGTAACAGAAAGATGCTTTCTTTTTTACCCATGGATCTGTTCTGTAGCTTAACAGATGGTGTTCATCTAGGACACAGACAATTCATGACTACATATATAAATAATAAACCTGACAAAACAGCATATTCCTAATTTCAGATCAAGGAAAGATTAATATCCAGGTTAGTTACAATAAGCATAGAAATTGCTTAACTCCAGAATTCTTTAATATGAGTTGCTGGTTTGTAGCAGCATCTTAAAACAGTTCAACAATAAAAAATACAAGCTGACTCGAATCTTCTGTTCAAGATTTGTCAAGTGAATTAGAAAAAGATGTAGATCATTCTGTCAACCCGGCAGAAATGTATCCACTTTTGTTTGTCTATATTGTTCTGTAGTCAAGTGGAAGAATAGAATTAGATATGACCAGATGAGCTTTATTGTATGCTTTACAGAATTGTAAGAATCTTTTAGAGGCTAGTTAGGTGTATTTATTCAACTTTCTCCAATTTCTGTTGAATTATGGAACTTAATTAAATGCATTGTTTTGAAACTTACTGTTGAGTGTGTGTGTGTGTGTATTTCTCTGTGGAAGAGATTAGTTGGTTAACTAATAGCTTAGCCCATTCTAATGCTATCATTATATATATTACATTTTTCTTATGGACTTTTTTGCATTGCTCTATAGAAAATGTATTCCATGTTCTGCTATCTCAAGCCCAACATTCCATAAAATATCTGTTTAATTATAACAACTTGAACGTTCAAAAAATAAAAAACTGGGCGAATTGGACATTTAATGGCAGATTTTAAGGGAAACTGTCAAGTTATTTAAACTTCAAGTTTGACTTTCTTTAAACTTTTAGTGTACTACTTCAATGACAGATGGTCAGTCTTTCTGTTTTCAAATTGATCATTGTGTGATTACCACTGAGTAATTTAAAGAACAAAGAGAGAGATTTATTTCTTAAGGGACTGCACACTCACCAGACTCTTCATACATGCTATTTTCTGTCCTAATATATGTGAACCGCTTTGTTTATATTAGTCTGGGTTTTCTAAATTAATGCTGCACTGACAGATTAGACAAAAGAAAAATGGTAGACTGTGGAAGTTAAGAGATACAAAAATTAAATAAGCTTTATGCTGCATTGGGAAAATGTCAAGGCTAAGCCCATGTACTTGAAAAATAATTTTTTCACCTCAGACTAAAGCAGAGTGGATTCTTATTATTTTTCAGCTGAATTGCAGCTCTGTTTTTAAGGTAAGTCAGGAAAGAAGTCTAAGCAGTTGGAGAGTGTCCCTAATTAAATTTAAGCTAAATTTGTCTCTCCTAATACAACAATAATGCTGCCCTCAAAAAGTTTATTTTAACTTTAAAATAATCAGTTTGGTTGTTTTTTATTGTATAAGCACTGTTCTTCCTCTTCCACGTTCTCTTTTCTGATTTAATTATGACTGTTTATATGGACTTTTTATGCAAGGATTAATTTTAGCCTAAATTAGGTTGTAGGAAAAGAAAATGGATATGAAGAGTATCAAGAAATAAACTCGTTAGTCTCTAAGGTGCTACAAGTATTCCTGGCTTTCTTTAAGAAACTTCAGGGTGTCCACAGAGAAAGGATTTACTAAAATGGTGCTTCAGTGGTTCCATTCATCAGTCCAACAGGCCATTCTTACAATTTGTAGAACCAAAATCTTGCCTGATTTACATCCCAGAGAATTCCCAGTTAATCATGGGAAGACTTTGTTGGGTTGGGTTTAGATTCTAAAATGCGCAAAAGTGAATTTTGAACTAAAAAAAAATGGACCTGATTTCTTTGGCTTTTCTGAAAATAGTGTTTAGTTTTTATTTTCCCTTAATCATCAAAGTTTTTTTTTAATTACATCACAATAATTTATTTTTGTGTCACTTTTCACCCAATATTTTATCTAGTAACTGGTATATCTTCTATCTTCTATATATATATATAAAAGTCAAGTGGTGTATGTTTGACCGCGAACTCCTTCCGCACCGTTTGAGCTAGAGACTTGAAATTTGGTACAGTTAGGGGTCTTGGGGTCTAGATGGTCATAAGGGTCGAAAAATTTTCAGATCTCACCTCTGACGCCCCCCAGGGGTGAAAGTCTTTAAGGGCCAATCACATCGGCTGGGCAGCTGGGTGGTGATGATGTCATAATACCCCCTCCAACAGACACCGCACTCGCTCAGCTCACTGCCCCTCCCTCCTCCAACGGAACCCCGGAAATCCCTCAGTTCTCTGCCCCTCCCCCCTCCCAACGGAACCCCGGAATCCATCAGCTCTGTGCCCCCCCCCACCACCACCTGCGAAGGTCCCCGAAATCCCTCGGCTCTGTGCCCCCTCCTCGCCTGCGACGGATCCGAATTGGGTTTGGTGGGACGGTAAGTGAGGTGGGGGTGTCGGGTTCGGTCGGAGGGTGAGGTGGGGGTGTTGCGTTTGCTTGGGGGGGTCAGGTGGGGGTGTCGGGTTTGGTCGGGGGGTAAGTGAGCCGGGGGGTGTTGGAGTTGGTCAGGGGGTGTCAGCTGTCTGTCCCCTCCCCACCTCCGACTGACCCGAGCAACGCCGGACACTTATGCTAGTTGTAAATACATATCTAGATTGCCATTCTTTGTGTGCTTGTGTGTGTGTGTGCATGTGTGTATGTATGTAAAGGAAAGCTTCAATACCTTACTTACAGCTTGAGAGAACATATTTGAAATTCAGAAAATATTCATTTTGGAAATTGGCATTCTGAATTTCAGATAATATGAATTTTGGATAATTGTTTACAGGCGAGTCGCATCTTAAGTGCATTTAACATGTGTGATTTTGGCTATACGCGGTTGGCAAAAAAAAAAGGGAAAATTAAAATTTTAAAACTATCTGTAGGGCAGGCGATTTCGCCGGCCATCAAACTCACTTGATTTTGGCTATATGTGGTTTCCGCTTTATGCGGTAACCGCGGAACAGAACCCTTGTGTAAGACGCAACATGCCTGAATCTTTCTTTCCTTTTGTCAGGAAAATTAAATATCAATGATTGCCACAGAAGTAATTGCTTATGCCTTATCTACACTTAAATGTTTTGCCAGCTCAGCTGTGTCATTTAGGAGTGTGAAAAAACACAACCCTAACCGACATAGCCAGGCAAACAAATGTTTGATAGATGTAGTATAGATGAAATTATACCTGCAAAAGACTTCTTTGGAATGCTGGCATAGCTCTGCCAGGAAACCTTTTCTAGGGTAGACAAGGAGTTAGGAAATTCTCTTCTTTAGTATCACCTCCAACATACTAAGCTTTGTACAAATATATAAGACACTGCTCTGTTTCTTGTAGGTCTCATGGTAGCAGTGGATCTTCTTGGGGGATTTGAATTCAGAGAAAGTGATGGCCTTTCAGACCAGCTCAGATGTTTCTGATTGAGGAAAAAAGTCCTGAGTGATGCTGAATTACCTCTAGTTTTGGATACAATGATGAGCACACTGCTGGTGCTTGATAAATAATAATGACCATTTTTGCAGTCTAGGGTTGCTAAAGTTAAGAATTGACTATTAAACTTATTTATGGAAATGTAATAATGTCTTTATAAAACCAACCTCCACCCTCAGACAAGGCATTCAGAGTGATGACCAGTATGTTAAAAGGATGATTAAAGTACAATTAAAATATTCTTTAAAATCCTCTTTAAAAAGTAAAACCATTTTTGAGAGTGAGGTGGGGTAGGGGCAAAAGGGGATTGGATGGAGGAAAACCATAAATATGAGCCAATAGTGAACATAATAAATTAAATAAAACTATTTTTAAGTAAAAACAATAGATACTCAGGGTAAGCAGTTTTCCATACCCCTGGACATACCACAGCAAGAACTTAATAGTCTCAGGACTAAAGACATAATAATAGGCAAGTGATGTGAGAGGGCAGATTCCTACCAGGATGTAGCTCAAGAAAAAGGAATGAAGCATAGCAAACTACACCATTTAAGGTCTTAAAACCCAATAAAGCCAACTCACTGTAAAGTAAATATGCCACTTCATAGGCAAACATTATAAAAAGCACAAGCCAAGCCAATAATCACAAATCAGTAAACATACATGCTGAGGCATTCTGAACAATTTGTATGCCTTGCTAAGAGGCAATTACCATAATCAAAACTAGAGTTGTTGTTGTGCGATTGTCACAGGCTAAAGGAGTAAACTGCAAAAATTACACAATTGAGAAGATAATTAAAAAGACAGCAACCACTACCAACACCACCCCTCACTTGCATACACACACAGCCAGTACCTTTCTATGGAAAGAGTGTGGTTGAAAGCACAGCCAATATTTTTAACCTGTCTCCTTGAGTCTCTTCAATAAGTAAAAGGAATATCCCACAACAGCTACCTGCAAAGACTGTTCTTGTTTTTTAGCAGACCCAGTCTCGCCATTCCAGACAATAGGTTTTCCTCTGTTTTAACAGAGTAGGAAGAAGGACTAACCCTTTCTATGAGGAGAAAAACTTGACTCTGCCTTTCCAAGAGTGTCCCAATTTTTGTTTTGCCTCCTGAAGGATTTATATGTGGCCTCTAAATCTCTTTCTAACTTTTTCTGTAGACCTCAAAAAATGTTTCATTTTCGCCATTTCTGGCTTGCTTTCTTCCCTTTCAACTTGGTCAGTGGGAATTTTTTTTCCTAATGCGCTGTATCGCTAATTATAATTGGGGGAAGTTCTCAGTTCCCTGGTGTACAGAAACCCATACTACTCTAAGCGCTCCCCAAAAAAAGACAACAGAACAATGTTCCCTGTCCACAGTTTCCTTTGTCCTCTGTATCTACATGGACACCTATGCAATTCAAGGAAGAGTGTCTCACTTTCTTCCCTCACGCCCCCATGTTAAAAAATTATTGATACATCACTGGCCTTTAGATGACCCAAAACAACTTTTTCTTCAAACTCCAGGCTTAGCATAGTTCTCAGACAGAATCTGTTGCAGATGTGGCAAAGTTGTGCCTATTTGAAAATAGCATAGTGAACATAGGTATGAACCTTTTTTCTCCAAAAGTTCATATCTTTTTATTCCCCAAAATGTCAAGCAGCTTGACTTTTTACTAAAAGTTTCTAAAAAATTAAAAATAAAAGAAAGATTATGAGCCAAATCCTGCCATCACATCCATTTGGAGAAAGTTCAGAGTAAATCTGTTGACTAAATTGAGTTACTCCAGAGTAACTGAGACCAGAATTTGATAATGAAATATTAGTTTAGATTGCATTGTGCAAAAGCCAGTGTAGTTAGAGTGACTTTTCCCACATAGTCCTTAACACCTACCCCAGTGCACATCACATGGTAACTTCACGTGTGCTCTTGTTTTAAATTAAAAATGCAATTATTCCTATAATCATAGATCTATATAGTATTATGTATGTATCTTTTCCAGTTTTCTACCCTCTGCCTTCTATGCATTTCCCCTCTGTTTGTTCTCTGCAAATTGACTATTAATCAACATACTTTACATGTTTTAGATTTGGTTGGAGCAGATAGGAAGGTAGTGTGTTAGTAGTACATGGACAGTGAGACCAGACCCTGTGCCTAGTTGAGCATGTCGGAATAGGTTATTCCATCTGTTATTTCCTTACTAAGTTGTTTTACATATTTATTAATGCTTATTTTATAGTATTTCTTTATTTATGCAATTTACATATGCTGAGTCTCTCATGGCCTCCCTGTAGGGTTATTCATGATGAAAGCATCATATATCTGTAAGGGCTTGTCTTTATAACATTTATTTTATGCATTATATTTAAAACTGTCTGTTTATAATCTCTAGGTGCTTTCAAGTAAATGACTTGAATGCAACCTATGTTAGGGAGCAGACCATTGTCTGGACTTTGAAAGTAGCTTTAGAGTATTTGGATTATATTCTGCAGTGATTTCAGTGTGGTATTCATTAGCATATTATAGTTCTCCATTCCCCTTAAAGCCGAAATCATGCTCCAAGTCTATGTTCCACATAATTCTTATTGTAGTAACTACATTTATCACAGACATGTGGTTTGTAGTTTGTCCCTTCTGATGAAGGAAAAGGATGTCATTTAGCTGTTGTGTCTGATAAGTGCTAAATGTATTCCATATATGACAAAAAGAGTACTGTTACCACAAAATGAGAAAAAAGCAGGGGGAAAGCCCCCTCTGTTTTAAAACAAAATCTTGGTATGGCCACAGATACAGTACAAGATGTGTTCTCAGATAGCTCTGCTTTATCATAAATTCAGCCAAGGAAATATAGCACACAAAAAGAGTGATTATGGGAAGGGACAGAGGAATTTGTGGGAATTTGATCCTGAACTCCCACAGTTCTCTGAGATGAGTGGTGGTATCCTCCAAAACACAGAAGCACATACAAAATGTTCCTAAATGATAATATGCCGGATGGTTGTGGGGGGACACAAGAGTTGCCTATTCACAATGCCACACATCTTTTGTGCCAATACACCCTGATTCTGTGAGGACACTGCACTGACAAAAGCAGCTAAATATGAATACTGTACATTCTACCAAAATAGCTTGGTTGGTAGCAATCTTCTGGCAGAACTTCTGCCATTAAAACGTCCTAGTGTAGACAGACCTGAGGGAGGAAAAGGGACATTCTTTTCAGAGCAGAGCTTTTCATTTTTCATTGAGTCAGCTAACACTCCCATTTTTTAAATACAGGGGGTCATTTCAGAAACTCCTAATGAAATCTGGTGAAAATCCAAAAAGTGTTGCATGCTTTCACATTAAGACTCATGCACTTGACAAACACAAGATTAATTTCAGTGCACTAGTCTACTCTCACTTTGATAATAGGCAGAGCCCACTAATTTGTAACCTGTTTTTTACAGCTGATGATAACCTTCCAGGGAGAAAGATAAATAGGGAGTAAATCATGTTCTACAAAAATGAGGTTCCTAGCAATAACACCCTTCTGAATGTTTTTAAAAGTCTGAGATCCATGTTGTGCCCTTAGAAATGATCCTCTCTATTGAATGGTCTTGCAGCAATATAGCTGCAAGATTGATTTTCAAACGCAGGAATATCCAAGAGGATGATGTCCTTTGGAGGCTCATTTTTTGAGGAATGTAAAGGCTCCCCCCCAAAAAAAGTTATCAGTAAAGGAAAAACAGAGTTGAAATTATTAGGATCTGACTCTATCAAAGTGTACGTAGAATATTGCACTGAAAATAATCTTTCATTTGCCAAGCGCTGGAGGCCAGGAAAGGGAGGGAAACGTTGAACCACATTAACTTTCAACAGGCATAGTAACAAATGTATTTAGCCATCAGAGACTTATAAACTGTCATTATTTTACATTACAAGTGTTTAAAAAATCTGCAACTTTATACTCTAGGCATAAAGATACCGATGATTATTTCAGAGACATTTTGCAGAATGAGAGATGTAATATTTATTAAGAGTATTCCATGTTATAGGGTCATTTTAGTAAAATCAACTTTAAGACTAATGTATGAACGTCTGTTGTTCAAGATCAGTTATAAGCAATTTGGGCCCATGCTACACTACGTTCTCTTGTTTCTAAACACTGTGCTCTTCCCACAGTATAAGTTGTGGCAAAATAATAGCAGTATTATTTGTTGTTGTTAGCATGGGAAATGTTTTTCTATTAGTCACCAGTTTTGAGGTTGGCTTATCCACACACTTATTCAATGAAAATATATAGACCTTATATATAAATGAAGCACAGAGGAGACTTTTATGATGATGGTGGTAAGACCTGCAGACCTCTTACTACCATCATCATAAAAGTCTCCTCTGTGCTCCATTTAGAGGGAAGGGGGCTGGGGAGGGAACTAAAAATTTCTCTGTCTCTCTGTTTCAGTTTGTCAGTCAGCCCTTCTTGGCTTTCCTGCTATCTGCCTGTCTGTTTACAAATCTTTGCCTTTTTGTTTGTTTTTGTTCGAGTTGGCAGTCTGAATTTTGTAGTTAGTTGTGTTCATTCTCAGGGACCAAACAATGTTAGGCATAGTGATCTGAGTGCCATGAAATCAGCAGCCCCACAATTGCTTGGGTTAAGGAAGCTGTGGCAGATCAGCAATCAAAGAAAAAATGTTGTTTAGGACTGGAAATATGAGGAGTTTGATACTACTCTCCCTTCTCTGCCAAAAAGTAGTAGTATTAATGGGAAGTAAATGTTCCCTGGATTTCTTTCTCACCAACACCTCATGAAAATTGCTTCCTATTAAACTGACCGAGGAAATACAGGAGCTGTTTCTACTGCTTCAGTTTCCTCACATCTCTGATCAGCAGTCAGTACCTTCATTTAGGAGGGTGACAGATCCGCAAAGAGGAAAGAGGTTAAACAACACTCAGGAAGTAAGTAACATCATGTTGCAACCACCAGTGTATTTTAACCTAGTAATTTTTATTATTGCGTTAGCAGTAAAGCCTTTTAAAAAGGTATCTCATTCTTTCCAGATTTTGGACGTAGAGATTCTTTAACTGAGGAGCAAGGAGGAGTCAGGAACTCAATAGGCAGGTCTCCTTTCAGATGTGAGATAACAAAAATCAGTGTGTGATATGTGTGTATGTCCACTGATCTGTTCCATGTGTTTTAGATCCCTTCCTGTCAGTGGACAAAGGCAGCTTATTGCAGGGCGATCTGTGCCCCAGATGGTAGAATGGATGGGGTCACTGTTTCCTGTTTCAGAATGTTCTCCCTCTGTTAGGCTCAGTCCATCTGATTAGGAGCTCTGAAGCTTTGTCTTGAGCTGCTAGACAATTACATGGTTTTATTTTTTCAATCATGTTCCTATTATTTACTTTGTTCCTTTTACTTCTCAGAATTCTTCTCTGCATTTCCTCTTCCTTCTCTCTTTGGGAGAACCCTGAGTGGCTGGTTCTTAGTTGAAAACAAACTAAACAAATTAATAACACCAATATATTAATTGCAAAACTATTCATTAGCCTCACTGCATTGAGGAAAATGTCTTTTTCACTCCCAAATCAGAGACTGAGATGAAGTCTAATCTAATTCAGTGGATGAAGCTTGGAATAAGCCTGGTCTCCCTGTCAGTCACTGTTGTCCTGTTCCCATGATCCCTGCAGGCAAAATCCCTATCCCATGGATCAGCTAGGCAGAGTTCAGTGTTGAAAGCCTTGGGGATTACATACAAATATAAATTTAGGGCTGTCAATCACAATGCAGGCAATTAACACAAAACTGACTACCTTTTTAAAAAATCACGATTAATTGCCATTTTAATCACACTTAAATAATAGGATACCAATTTACATTTATTATAAATATTTTTGGATGTTTTTCTACATTTTCAAATATATTGATTTCATATGAATGTTTAGCCTGTCTGGCATGTAAATATCTTGCCACACTAGCTAAAACAGTGGTGTTTGAACACCTGTTCTCACTTTCAGATGACACTGTAAACTAGACGCGGGCAGCATTATCTCCCATAAATGTAAACAAATGTGTTTGTCTTAGCAATTGTGTGAACAAGAAGTAGGACTGAGTGGACTTGTGTGAGGCAAACTGAAAAATACTATTTCTTTTGTTTATCTTTTCTACAGTGCAGATATTTGTAATAATAATAATGGAAAGTACCGTATTTTTCGTCCTATAGGACGCTCCGGCGTATAAGACGCCCCCGAGTTTTTAAATAAAAAAGCCGGGGAAAAAAACAAAAAAAACAAAAAAACCCACCACCACACAAAAAGCGCCGCTTTTTTCGCGCCGCTCTCCCGTCCCCGACGCGCGGCGGGCTGCTGGGAGCGCGCCGCTCTCCCGTCCCCACCGCGCGGGCGGGCGATCCCAGGGGCCCCGGGGCCCGAGCTGCTCCCGTTCCCCGCCAGCCCCAACACATGCGGGTGGGCTCGGGGGGGAAGCGCCGCCCTGCCCCGCCCCGCCCGCCGGGCCACCTGCAGCCGCCCCAGCTCCAGCCGATATTCGGCGTATAAGACGCCCCCCCTAATTTTGAAGCTATTTTTGGGGGTTAAAAAGGCGTCTTATACTCCGAAAAATACGGTAAGCGCTATACACTTCGTATTCTGTGTTGTAATTGAAATCAGTATATTTGAAAATGTAGAAAAACATCCAAAAATATTTATAATAAATTTAAATTGATATTCTGTTATTGTTTGGAACTGTGATTAATCATGATTATTTTCTTTAATCTCATGATTAATTGTATTTTTTTTAAATTGTTTGACAGCCCTAATATATATAGATGAGACATCTGATATACAGTGCAAGAAAAGCAAGGGATTGAATGGTCTCTAGACAATGCCTTTGAGGTAGGATATCTACTTCCCTTGATCCAGCCATAGTGATGGGTCAATTGGTTCCATGCTAGAGAGAGTCTTACCTAAGGAATAGTGAAATAGAACTAATGTATCTTTTGATACACTACAGAAAAAGCATTGAGATGGTAGATGCTTTCCAGGGAGTTATGAGGCTATCTAGACACATCCTCGATACAATAATCAGATATCCATGGCAAAGAGCAAAAGCACCATGGAAAGTGTACTGAATGTATTGCATTTTAGAGGGTTGAGCCTGTCGATGGGAAGAAGCAATAGACGTGATATATCTTGAATTTAGTAAGGCGTTTTTGACACAGTCCAACATGACATTCTTAGCTGCAAACTAGGAAAATATGAAAACAGTGAGGCGTCTGGTGGCACTTCAAAGACTAACAGATTTATTTGGGCATGAGCTTTTGTGGGTACAAAACCCCACTTCTTCAGATGCATGAAAATTACAGCTGCAGGCATAAATACACTGACACTTGAAGAGAACCCCAGAGATGGGGTGGCTGGCCTTCTCACAGATAATCAGCAGCCTTCGCAGCTTTCCCACCACCACAGCGAGACAGTGCCTCAGACTGCTGGCCACATGGCGTCCTGCAGTTATGTGGTGCAGCATGCCAGATTGCGACTCAGGCATCTGCAAGCGTGGCAAGCGACTGTGTATCACCCAGGTCATGACAGTCTGGACATGGTGCTGACTGTTCCAAGGCATTCCTCGATTCTCTCCAGTGGTGGCTCGACGCCTGCACGGTGAGCGTCGGGGTCCCTTTACACCCCCCACCTCCCCAGCCCACCTTGACTCTCGTAACAGACGCGTCGGCTCTGGGTTGGGGAGCACATCTCGGGAGCCTGACAACTCAGGGCCAATGACCGGTAGAGGAACTGGCCTTGCATATCAACATCAAAGAGCTCAAGGTGGTCTGCCTTGCTTGTCAGGTGTTTCTGTCCTGTTTGCAGGGTCACTGTGTAGTGGTGCTCATGGACAATACCACGGCCATGTTTTACATAAACAGGCAGGGTGGTGCCCGATGGTTCCCCTTTTGTCAGGAAGCCCTTCTGCTGTGGGAGTTTTTGTCTAGTCCACTCCATCCTCCTCCAAGCTTCATACCTGCCGGGCATTCAGAACATGCTGGTGGATAGTCTGAGCAGACGTTTCTTCATGCATGAGTGGTCGATTTGTCCGGATGTCATCCACTCAGTCTTCTGCAGCTGGGGGTTTCCCCCACACGTGCCAACAGGAAGTGCCCGACCTTCCATTCTTTCCGGGACCACAGCCCGGGCTCAATCTCAGATGCGTTTCTGATTCTGCAATCTGGTCAACTGCTATATGCCTTCCCACCATTTCCGCTGATCCAAAAAATGCTTCTCAAGGTCCGCAGACACAAAGCAGAAGTCATACTGGTGGCTCCAGCTTGGCCTCACCAGTGCTGGTATCCCACACTCAGAGACCTGTTTGTCCAGCCCCCCAGTTCGCCTGCCTCTTGTCCCCAACCTTATTTTGCAGAATCGCAGCCGCCTCCTTCACCTGGACTTCACCTCCTTCCGTCGCTCCACCTCATGGCCTGGAAGATCTGTGGCTGAACTGGGCACAACTCGCCTGCTTGGACCCAGTGAGGCAGGTGCTTCTGGAAAGCCGCAAGCCTTATACCAGGGCCACGTACGAAGCAAAATGGAAGAGGTTTCTATCTGGTATGCCCAAAGGCAAGTCCTTCCACTCGGCTTCGATTCAGTGTATCCTGGTATACCGGCTGCATTTGAAAGACCAGCGACTGGCATTCAGTTCTCTTAAGGTCCACTTTGTGGCTATTTCGGCATTTAATCCCGGCATTTCCAGGCACTCAGTGTTCATGCACACAATCGTTGGGTGCTTCCTGAAAGGTTTAGAAAAAAATCATCCCCCAGTGAAGCCCCTCGTTCCAGCCTGGGCCCTTACCTTGGTCCTCTCGCCTTATGGGCTCTCCCTTTGAACCGGTCGCTTCCTGCTCGCTTCTTTATCTTTCTTGGAAGGTTGCCTTTCTGGTGGCCATCACCTTGGCATGGCGTGTGTCTGAGTTGCAGGCCTTCATGTCTGAGCCTCTGTACGTGATTTTTCATAAGGGCAATTTGCAGCTCATATCTCACCCGGCCTTTATTCCCAAAGTCATGTCCCGTTTTCATGTTCACCAGGAAATCTTTCTGCCAATTTTCTACCCATAGCCATACGCTAGCCCTCGTGAGCGGCAGTTGCACTTGCTGGATGGTGGAAGGGCACTCACCTTTTATATAGACTGAACAAAGCCCTTCCGCTAAACTACCCAGTTGTTCGTCACTATAGCTGAACGAGTGAAGGGCCTGCCAGTATCTTCTCAGCGGATATCATCACAGTGTGCATTCGCACTTGTTATGACTTGGCAAAGGTTCCTCCGCCTGCCCTTACGGCCCACTCCACAAGGACGCAAGCCTTGTCGGCAGCTTTCCTGGCCCATGTACCTCTCCAGGAGATCTGCAAAGCTGCCACGTGGTCTTCGGTGCACACCTTTACATCTCACTATGCCATCGTCCACCAATCTCGGGGCAATGCAGCCTTCGGCAGAGCAGTTCTTTGCTCTTCAATTCCTTGACTCTGACCCCACCTCCGAGGTAAGGCTTGGAAGCACTCGAAGAAGAAAAAACAGTTACCATTTTGTAATTGTTGTTGTTTGAGATGTGTTACTCATATCTATTCCATTCCTCGTCAACCCCTGCACCTTCCCCTCTGTCAGAGTAGCCGGCAAGAAGGAAATGAAACGGGGGGCAGGCCGGCAGGGTCATATGTAGTGTGCTATATTGTCACCACTCCACGGGGCTCCACTGCTGGCCTGATGGGAAGTTGCTAGGGAAAAGTTTTTGACAGCTGTGCACATGGCGTACGCACACACCTAACTGGAATAGATATGAGCAACACATCTTGAAAAACAACAGTTACTAAAAGGTGAGTAACCTTTTTCTCCTGGTCATTTGCTTTAGATTTTGTTGCTTTTGTAGAGTTTTTGTCACAACTATAGCAATACTGAATTCAATTTTTTGTGCATGTTACTAGTAAAAGATGACATGATTGGCATTCTAAATACAAGTTCTGTGCAAGGAACTGTGAGCAATATGTAATAAATAAATTGCTGGGTTCAGTGACCTTTTTCGTTAATTCGCAAGCTATTCATCTCTGAAGTCATGGGACCCAGGTACAAGTACAGTATCCAATCTGGTCCTTTTAAATGTAGCCTTTGGCATGTATAACTGTTTAAGATGGACTATGACTACCTCTGCTGGTGCAAATATGGTCTACATGGAAAACATCAGAGAGGTAAAGATTTTCCTCTCCTTCAAGGAACGAGTTATAGAATAATTTTATTATGTATAAACTTGTGTGAAAGATGTATACCCCATTTCGCATCTTAAGTCCATGAGCAATAATGATGCTTATGGGGATGTCATGGAAAAGAGAAGTGCTTTCCAACAGCCGCTATGAACTTAGATTGCAGAGCAAATTGTTTTCAAAAAATAACAACTTGAGACTGCTTATACCGCTTTTTATTTCAGGCATATGGTTGTAAATTTAGAACCAATGCGGGAAGGGCATCTACTGTTTTAACAACTGTAGTACAGATGGACTGAATTTAGTCTGAGAAGTATCTTTTTCCGTAGGTCTATGACTATTAAGGCTGTTGTACTTGCGCTCCGTGCTTCTTTGAATCATAATATAACACAATCTAAGGGCTGGTCTCCACTATGGGGGGGGATCGACTGCAGATACGCGACTTCAGCTACGTGAATCACGTAGCTGAAGTTTGCGTATCTGCAGCCGACTTACTGTCCATCCTCATGGCGGCGGCAGTCAGCGCCGCGCTCCCCCATCGACTCCAGCTTGCGCCTCCCGGCAAGCTGGAGTTACGCAATCAACGGGGGAGCCGCGAGCGATCGATTTCTCGCGTCCTCATCAGACGCGAGAAATCAATCGCCAGAAGATCGATGGCTACCCGCCGATTCGCCTGGTAGTGAAGACATACCCTAAATACCTTTCACTTTAATGCAACTTTGATCAGACCTCACCAGCAACTGGAGACTCCAGTTCAGTCAGGAACTTAAGCAAATACTTTAAGCTCCATGTTCTCTTTGTTGGGAGTACTTGCTTGCTTAAAGTTAAGCATATGCTTAAGCTCCTTGGTGAATTGAGCTCTTAGGCCTGGCATATACTTAAAAAGTTTTCCCATATAGCTGTCTCTATTAGGAGTGTGAAAAAAACCTGTCCTTTCTAAACAATGTTTAAAGATGTTTATTTAGCTCCTCTCTTGAGGTTGCCTTTGCAAGACTTGCATGTATTTTTTAGATAAACATTTAGTACGTAACTGTGCTGATAACACATGAAAAAAACAGAATTGGTAAAATGCTTAGTGGTATGTGCTGTCAAACTGCTTAAACATTACAAAAATGTATGTAATAAGAGAAACATCAAAGATTGTAGAACTGGTAACCTTAGTTGTTGTTGTTTAGATAGCAGAGAATATCCATGGCAGATAGCCAGCAGAGAATTTTTTTCATAGGGGAAACTGAAAAAAAACCTATCCATTACTACTACTTTGTATGATTATAGCACAGCATTCTAAAAAGGGTAGTTATTTAAGCCCTGATTTCAGTATATATAAGCCAGTATATTCAGTATCTTTCGCTCTTTCCTTGGCTTCTCTTAAATGTTAGTGTTAGCACGGTTGTTGATTTGACAATACTTTTTTTTCACCAATTGTAGCTAAAACACAGAACACTTAATGGCTGTTTACCAATGCAAGACTAAACCAATTTTTTTACATTTCTATTTCCACCACCGTGTTTAGTGATAAGATAAGAGATGAAAGATAATGAAAAAAGGAGAATTCTTTTAAATGTTTTTCTTGTCCTGGAGAAGTCTAGGTTAAAGTTTGTCAAGTCTAGGTTAGTTTCTCAATGTGTTTTGCTATATTGAGTATTGACTGTACGCCACACATTTTCCAGGATCTAGTAGGACACTGAATATAGCTTATTTTATATAGCACAGTGGGTAGAACATTATGATAATTAATCTTGAAGCCTAGACCCTCGATATCATTTGTAAAGATTATTTAAAATACCAGACCTAACAATGTTATTAAAGCTAATATTTAAAAAAATTATATAATACATAGGTTGGGGAAAGAGTATCTGTACAACTGGATATAGTGCTTAGATTACACACAAACACCAAGTTAGTTTTTAAAAGTCATATGATACATAGAATACATAATCAGCAATAACCTAAATTTAGGTGAATAGATTTAACAATACAGTTTAGATATTAGAATCCGAATACTCGGATAGATCACTCATGAAAAGTTGTATGGAGATTTGGTTATGGAAATCAAAATATATCAATAAGTGGAAATTGTCCCTCAGTAATTGAGAATTAAGTAACTTGTCCATTTAGAAAATACAATCCACAAGGAAAGTATTTGTTACTTTCCTGACTGTGCTCATCAGCACTTCATCTCATCTGTCCTGGTATTGCCGATGTCCAATGATGTAGATGTCCCTTGACCACCTGATGGTGTCTGACACCATGAGTTGCCACATCAGCCAAGCATAGCATTGACTGATTCTGCATTTTCTCAGCACTTGCTCATTACTGGGTTCCCATTTGCTTAATGCTTTGATGATCAGCTGCGAGTCTGGACCTGGCAACCCTTAATTCTCAAGCTTTGTCAGAGGGACATATTTCTCTACCTTTCAAGCTCGGGCATCATGGAAGGCTGGGGTCTTGTTCTCGAACATCTCTGTGATGTCCACCATGATGATCTCCCAGTCCTCATTGGTGATGACGATGTCTGGTTGCATTTGGCTGTTGGTTCTGGGAATGGTGGAGTTTATGGCCACATTCCCCACACGTGGCGGGATGGTGATCTTGGATGGCGTTGTGTTGCAGCTTCCACGCTCTCAAATGGGGCTTGCAGCTACACAGGACATGAGGTAGCATCTTGATGGCATAGTTGCACTTCCTGCATTATTTGTCCCGATTCCGGTGACAGATGTCTATGTTCAATGGGACTCAGTCGAGCCAGGCCCTGTGAATTAACCTCCAGTTGGCAAATCAGCTGCCCCAGGAAGGAAGTGGTTGCTGGCATTCCTCTTGCACGTCACCTCAAACCCCTTACCCTGGTCCAGTTTCCATTTCAGGTTTTCCACATATTGGCAGCAGATGGCATCCTTCAGGGTCCTCTCCAGCATGATTCTAGCTCTTGGAGTGATGATAGTGTGATCTGTATTCTTCACCTGTGGAACCAGGACTCACAGCTCCTTGCATTCCTTGCACCATGTCCAGTGGCAGCTAATAGACTTCTCCAGTCATTGCGTAGCTTTGCAGGCACAAGTCCAGAGCGAAGCAAAGTCTCTCCGTCTCTTCCAAATTCACCTTCCCGTGGGCCAATCAGGTAGGAGGCAACATCTTGGCTGGAGGGGGTCCTGGCGATTTGCTTCTTGATGGCATCATGCAGAGCACTCTCTGTGATGTTCCTCACCATGGCACATCAGAAGGTGGAAGGTGTGAGTAATCACAGCAATGTCGCAGCGATCACCCATTTGAGGGATGTTGGCACTACCCTTCGTATGCAAGATGTACACTAGTTGATTGCTGGCCCTCTGGGGAAGAAACAATCACTTTTTCATCAGCTGCCGGATGGTGTTGTCTATCTTGTTCAGAGGTACCTTCGCCACGGCAGATCCCCTCGTGATGAATGAGATATGGGATGAGATATGACTGAGATTCAGGAAAGTGTTCCAGTTGTTGATATTCTATCACGGTGCCAGTAGGAAGGAGTCGATCCTGGCCACATCTGGTAGGATCTCAGCAATGATACCCTCAGGTGTCTGCTGGATACAGAAAACCATTGGCGTGCTGAGATGTTGGTACACCTGCCCGTCCTCGTGGAAGATCATGGGTTCACCCTGTATCTGGAAAGACGTTGCCTGGACCAAATCCCTTATACTGCCATCAGTATGCAGGGATGCACATTTACTGGCATTGAAGAGGAGTCCTATCTAGTTGGCAGCCTGGCTGGTGATGTCAAACATTTGTTGGAGACTATTAGGGTTGTCTGCAATCAGGACCAGATCATCTACATAGGCCAGGATATTCCCTCTGTTGCCATATAGATCAAAACCGCCCAGACCACTGGAGATCACTTGACTTGATCTTAGCCACATAGGTCGAGAAGCAAAAAATTTAAGCTGAAAGAATGTTCTGTGCTACTGTATACAAAATAAAACTTCATTTCAAAAGACATTTTCTGTTTGGCTATATTTCAAGAAGAAAACATTCATTCTATTTTCTTCATGAATGAAGAAAAAATTAGGAACCCTAAATGTAGTCTGTCCATACTTAACTTCTTTGTGGCCTAGTTTGTCCTTTGTACTCTTGCGGGTTATGAACTCAGATGTGTGGTGTGGACAGGTGTACTAAGAATAACTTTAGGAAATTATATTTATTCTTGCCTGCTTGTGCTTAGCCATTTTTCACCCTAACATCACAACCACAACACATTGGCCAGGAGTTTGAAAAAAGTAGTTAGCTGAATATTCATGTGGTTAAGTTATGTAATTTCTAGCCATCTGCTTTGTTTATTAAGCATTTAGGTAACATTCTGAATTGAAAGGTAAGACTTCGAAAATAAATTCTGGATTACATTACAGCAGCACCATGTATCATATCCATATGCTCTGGGAAGTGTGTAGAAATGATCATTTCTCCCCACTCTGTCCTTTTTTAAATTTAAATCATAAAACAAACATCATATTTTGTAGTTTTGTTTCACTCTCTGGCAACTACAGTATGAGGTTATAGTACACAGTGCCGCAAACCTTGTCATTATGTCCACTATATAGAGGCAGTAAGCTGGAGGCCATAAAAACAACAATGATAAACATTGATTTCAAAGCTATCAAAGTGATTAGTGGTTTTGGAGGCAGCCCAATGATTTTCAGTATATGTTTATCAATTTTAAATATAAACAAATTTTAAAGTTGTTTAGCTATTCCATCTACAAAAAGACAGACTTTAATATTCAAGACTTTACTTAAACGCTTAAGAGTAAGGAATGTCACAGTTGGGATATAAAATTTAGACCAAAACCTCCATTAAGTCAGGTGGTTAATGAACTCTCCTCTCATGTGCACACTTGTGCCTTGATTTTTAATGTTTTCATTCTGCTCTTAGAATATCTTTCTTTTTGTGTGTCTAAGCCCCTCAGTTTTTGTTGCACAATTTCTTTTTCTATAGTATATTCCAAAAAATCTGCCTGTCAAGTGTATGAAAGTCATAATTGTGTATTGTGTAATTAATATTGTCAGTGCAATTACAGACTTTAAAATTCATGGTCCATAATGACTTCTCATATAAACACCTAAACATAGATGCATTGTCATTGTTATTTAACCCTATTTCATAAGCCCTATTGGAGCCAGCACAGACTGATACAAGGGCCTTGTTAGAGATTTTCAGTTAATAAATTATAACATAGCCTAAGATTCATTGCTTGGGTGATGATTCCTTTTGAGCCACTGCCGTGAACTAAATAAAGTCTCTACTTGTGCTACAGTTTAGGTCAGGGGTTGGCAACCTTTCAGAAGTGGGGTGCCGAGTCTTCATTTGTTCACTCTGATTTAAGGTGTTGTGTGCCAGTAATACATTTTAATGTTTTTAGAAGGTCTCTTTCTATAAATCTATAATATAGAACTAAACTATTGTCGTATATAAAGTAAATAAGGTTTTTAAAATGTTTAAGAAGTGTCATTTAAAATTAAATTAAAATGCAGAGTGCCCCCAGACAGTGGCCAGGATCCCAGGCAGTGTGAGTGCTGCTGAAAATCAGCTTGCGTGCCTCCTTCGGCACATGTGCCATAGGTTGCCTACCCCTGGTTAAGGTCCTAATTTTGCAATTGATAACTCGTGATTGCAGATGGATTGCTGTGCCTGTGTGGAGAACCGTTGACTTCAGCTGAGGGGATCTTTCTGGGCACAGCAGTCTGCCCCTATGCTATCAGTTACAAGGTCAAAGCCTTCATCTGGAGATTGTAGAGATTACAGAGATCCAGGACATTGTGGTCTGGGTAAATGCAAGACTGTCTTTGTTTCCTGTTTACACGGGCTCTTACCTCCTTGCTATTTGCCTGCCTTTTCTTTTCCTTTTCTTTATTTATTACGTTTTCAAATGTAATTTTATTTCAGGTGACCTATTTATACTCTTTACAAACATTTCAAAACCTCATTGTCCCAACATGTATCTCAGTGCATTACTTAAAATTCAACATTTTAAAAAAAAAAACACATTGCTTGTGGCCACCTTGAATAGAGGTTATAAACAGTTTCAACACCACAGAGCTCAGCAGCGTAACTAAAGAGGGACTGAAGTTGCAAAGTTCAGATCCAGAATCAAACCTGAATCCAATTTTTTCCCAAATAATGGGTTTTTGGCCCATTAAAGAGAAACAGGTTTTAGTTACAGTAGACTCTCGATTACCCAGGATTAGATTAACCAGGATGTGGAGTAACCAGGATGTCCAAAAAAAAAAAATATGCGCAACTCGCAGGGCTGGCTCTGGCTTTGCTGCTGCCCCAAGCACACACACAAAAACCCCACCAGGGCCCAGGGCAGCCAGTGAACGAACACCCTCTCCCCCTGGTGCAGGGTGGTTGGTGAACCAACCCCCTCTCCACATATTTCCTATGGATGGTGATTATCCAGGATTTTATTAACCGGAATTAATTTTTTCCCTATCATCCTGGATAATCGAGAGTCTACTGTATAGTTTGGGGATTTGGGATCTGGTGCTCCTGTCCATTCCTACTGTATCTCTAAACTGAAAACATGTTGGATCCTTTCATACTATTAAGATCTATTGTATCGATATAGTTGCCCTGCGTATGCCACATTTATTTACTTCCAATGAATTTTTCCCTTTCAGCTAGTTCCAGAATGCCTGATGGCACCAGTGTGCATTATGAATTGAGTGGTCTGCAAAATTTTAGTTTAGAAAATTAAGCCTTTTTTCATCTACAGAAGGGAAGAAAATTTTAAAACTAACTTATTTTGTTAGATTTTAAAACTGAAACACCAAAAAAAAAATTCAGTTTCAGAACTGTATGTGAAATGTCGATTTGAGGCAGTTTTTATGACAAAGTTATAAATCCCTTCAAGCAGTGATTCATGAAGGAAGGCTTAAAAATGACTGTAAGACTACATGCTGAAGAAACCTAAACGGGAAATCTAAGTGTGTGTTTTTGTTTTGCAAAACATACAGCAAAAAAAGGGCAATCTCCTCCTGAGTGTAGTTATTAGTAAATATTTATCAATTCACTTACAAAGGTTACAACATAGCATGTAATTTTATTGTGTTTTGCAGCTGTGATAAAGTTCCTAGTTTAAGAAAAAAAATCAAAAATTAAGAAACTATATAAAATAAAAATAGGACTAAGCCTGATCCTGCTCCTGCAGATGTCAACTCCAAACTCCCATTCATTTCAGTGGGGGTATTTCAGGCACTTAGTGAACTAACAGCACATGCTGTACAATCGTATGTCGCTCACCCACTAACAGGGGCCTTTTCTGTGAGCTTCTGTAAATTAGATGTGGAGCCAAGGCAAGCTGCAGCTATTTTTAGCTGCAGCACCACTGCAGAACAGAAACTGGCTGAGTGTCACATGTGGTCAGACTGAATCAAAAGGAGTATCCCAGCAGTGAGCTGTAAACAAAAGACAGTAGGTATCAGAAACCAAGTTTCAGGTATCCAAAGACCAAAACAAAAACCTCCCACTTGAAACAAATGCAATGACTAATAAGGCATATTTTTTAGGAATGTGTCCCTCTTCCATAGAAAAATATTTTTCTAAGCCATGCTCAGTATAAAACAGGAGCAGTGTTTATGGTGTTCCATTCCACTGATACAGTTATTATTGGGCAGGGGGGGGGGAGGGGATGTTTTTAAATTCCTGACTTCTTGTCTGCATCTTTGTTGAGTGTAATTGTTGCCATAGTGTGTATATATAACTATAATAACATCAGATGGGATTTTCTGAGCTGTCCTTACTTAGTCTTTTCTAAGTGGGCGGGGGGGTTGCCCCACTTTAAGTGTGTTCAGTATTTTGTTTTAAATAACAATGAAAACACTCCTTTTATAACATGTGAACCATTGTAAAAATAATACAGTTGTTTAAACAGACGATAAAACATTATTGCATTATTTATACAAATCACATTCAAAGACCAATACAAACAGACCCCACTAGGGTAATTGGATTGGCATGGATGGACTCTTCTCTTCAGTGGGGCTCTGCAGGGGCACAGGAATCTGCCCATGTTTCTCCAGTTGCAGTATGCAAGTCCCCACTCCCACCCAAAGGCATACAATAAAAAGCCCCAATCCTGCAAGGACAATCACATAGGGAAAACTCCTGTGTGTGTCCAGAGCCCTGCTGGAATCAGGGGAGCTCCACACAGGTGCAGAGAACTACTGGCACAGTTCACTTTGCAGTATCAAAGATTTTAAAGCCAGAAAGGACTATTAAGAAGAACTTTTTTGACCTCCTGGCCATAGAATTTCACTCCCCAATTCCTGTATCAAGTCCCTTAATAGTAACAAATGTTATGGTAGGAATAAGAAAAACAAAACAAAAACCCCAAGGGGTTACAGCAGTAAGATAATGTGATCAGAATTGTTATGTGCATGTCATGTTTGATCCATTGTCTATAAATAAATACATGTAGACACTGGGTGTATGTGTTTATAAATGAAACAGGCCTTTTCTTTCAGTTTTTTCTTTTAAAACTGTAAACTTTTGAATTATTTCAATATACACACAAGGAGGATTGCCCCACTTTAAGCGTGTTCAGTATTTTGTTGTAAACAACAAACTTGCTGCCAACAATTATTTGGTATGGTTGATATATGTATAGACTTTCTCTCCCTTTCCCCTCCTTTCTAAAATCTTCATTAATTATAAATTAAGGTTGCATTAATTGAGGTCTTCCCTATGCAGATCCCCAAATCAAGGAAATGTCAGATAAAACTAGAATCCACGGTCTGCAACTGAACATTACCTATTACTAGGGCCCTACCAAATTCATGGCCATGAAAAACACATCATGGACACACACACACCCTCGATATCTGATCTCTTGTGTGCTTTTACCCTTTACTCTACAGATTTCACAGGGAGACCAGTGTTTCTCAAATTGGGGATCCTGATCCAAAAGGGAGTTGCGGGGGGGAGGTCGCAAGGTCATTTATGGGAGTTCCCAGTATTGCTACCCTTACTTTGCTGCCTTCAGAGCTGGGCAGCTGGAGAGCGGCAGCGCTGTGGCAGCAGCAGTGCAGAAGTAAGGGTGGCAATACCGTCTCATGCCACCTTTATTCTGCGTTGCTGCCTTCAGAGCTGGGTGGCCTGAGAGTGGCAGTTGCTGACTTATGGCCCAACTCTGCATGCAGCAGTGCAGAAGTAAGGGTAGCAATACCATACCATGCCATCCTTCTGCACTACTGCCACCAGCAGCAGCACAGAAATAAGGGTAGCAGTACCAGAACCCTGCCTACAATACGACACCTCTCCCACTCCTTTTTTGGGGTCAAGACCTCAACAATTACAACACTGTGAAGTTTCAGATTTAAATAGCTGAAATCATTAATTTATTATTTTTAAAATCTCATAACCGTGATGTTGACCAAAATGGTCCATGAATTTTATGGGCCCTACCTATTACAATGAGTTCCACTGACCTCCTTCTGTCTTCCCCCACAACTCAGTTCTGAAGAGATGCAAGAACTAACTGTCACCTGAACACCAGCTGCTTACTGCCAGTCCCACTGCTCTGTATCACACATATGCACCACCTGCTTAATTCCAGTTACAGTATTTTCCCATTTCCCATAATGATCCTAATCTTTCCTGTTAGAAACATTGTGGGGAAACATACACCTCTCTATTGTCACCTGAAAAATTCAAACAAATTTTAAAAGTTGAAAAAAAATACTGAAAAAAGGAACAGTATCTCTGACTTACGTTTTTAAGGCATTTTAGGTCACCTTAGAACAACAGTATTTGTTATGGAAATAAATATAATCAGGACCAGGGATTCTAGAAATCCACTTGCTGTGCAAAAATGCAGAAAAACGCAATTTGTGTATTTACAGAGCATCTTTAATTTTTACATTTTGTGAAAAAATAAAAACATACTAATTAAGAATTAAATTTTACTGAACGTACCTGTGTCACTTACTCAATGGACACAGCTTCCCCTTCTTGTTGATTTTTGAATGTGCTTTAAATTCACATAGATAAACATACTTCGGAAAACTGTTCGTAGTGTATAGAGGTTACTCTGCAGCATTTCGTATTTTAACGCATCTCAAATTTCACTTCAGCCTCCAGATGTGTGTAATCAAAGTTATGAAAAGATGCCAAAAACTTTAAAAATCACTCCTAAAGACTGTGTCCCTGAGTTTGGCAAGGACAAATTTCACATTGATGGTAATGTGCTGTTCTGTACTGTACACAGCAAGGCTGTAGATTACAGTCAAAGGCAGACAATTGTAGAACACATGGAAAGCACTAAATATAAACTGAATGAAAAGAAATGAAAACAAGAGGCTGAAACAGCAGAGCCATCAGCAACAGTAAAGAAACAATGCACTGTGACTGGATCATTCCAGAGTTTTACAACTTCCAAAGAACAGCGTGAAACCGTCACTTCAGATTTTGTTCAAATGTGTGTACAAGCAGACATTCCTCTGCATAAAATGGATTTACCTGTTGTCAGAGATTTTTTGAGCAAGCATTTTAAGGGAGGCAGTGCCATTCCAAAGTCAGATCAATTGTATTCCCATTACTTACCATTACTTATTTTGAAGACGAAAAACAGCACCTTCTCAGTGACCTGGAAGGGAAACTGTTGCTGTGATCACCGACAAAACAACCGACTTCCAAAATAAATCAGTTTTCAACATTTTATTTCAGGTGCTCATGGTACTCTAGGCATGACAACATAATCATTGCTATGCGCATATAGTTGCTCTGCCTGAAAAAAACTTGGTGAGATACCTTTAAGCAAGTGGATCACTTGGCTGCTATGATGAAGTCACTTTTAGTGAAAACTCTAGCTTGTCATGCATGGGATACCTGAATGAACAGGGTGTTGACTCGCCAACACTTCCACTTGAACAAGTTGTGACCAGATGGTGTACATGGTTCAGTTGTGTAAAGTACCATGTACTGTACTAACAGTTCTACCATGGGTTCATGGAGCAAGAACAAAAAGAACACGGGGATACATTTGTTCTGTGGAAACTAGCCAGCCTGTTAGTGGTAGAAGACATGCACACTGACCTGAAATACATTGCAGAGCACTGTGGATGCCTGCTGACAGTACTGGATGTTTTACAGTCCCACAAAAACCAAATACATAAAGTGTACAATTTGTCCTGGATTTAATTTAATGACTGGACCTTCTTGCATCATCTAACAATGCAACTGGATCAGCAGCTGTTCAAAGCACTGCTGATAAGTTGAGACAATTGAACCTAAAAAATAAACAACCAGCAATTGATTTTCTCCATGTTTTTCCTGCACTGGATCCTAAACAAATAGGTGCTGCTTAAATATGTTGTGAAACTGTGAAACTGCAATGAAAGCTGTCTGAATGCAACATGGAATGGTCAGTGTATTTAGGGATTGCCAAAGACACGTTTTGGAGATGTTGAGGATCCCATCTACTTCTGCATGGCTGCTGAAGGTCGCTTTCCCAATCTGCCAAAACATGCAGTGGTTCTCCTCCAACTGACTGTACATTCAGCTGATGTGGAAAGAAGTTTCAGCAAACTTGGGGTTCTTTTCTGTGTTCAGTGTCAACATCTGAAAGATGAAAATGTGCCTGAAATGCTGCAACTCTATGTTAACCAGGACTAACTCGGAAAGTGAGTAATGTTAATATAAAAGCATTTTCTGCTTTATTTTTTCTGCATTTAAAAAAAAACAATTTTCTGAAAATATACAATACAGACAGAGAAGTATTTGGTGAATGTAAGAAATACAAATTGCAATTCTATTTATTTTAGTATAATGATTGAAGGCATTGGTAGGCTTTGCACTTGCTTAAAAATTGTAAATATGTCAATACAAATCTACATTCAACTGATACCTATATATATTTGTGGCTAGAGAAACTAAAGTACAGCATTTCGTTTTAATCAAGGAAAAATACAGATTTTATGGGGGGGGGTAATCAGAGATTTTTGGGGGATTTTAATCACAGAAAACTAGGATCCCTGATCGTGACTGTACTAAGTGATAATGAGCAACAATGTTTTCACTTTTATAAAATCAGTTGCTATACCTGCTGTACAAATCTATATCAATTAATGAAAAGATAGTTATTTCTAAATGTTCATTCCCAAATGTTACAAGAATTCTGCTTATAAGGCAAGTCTTAGTTACAGTGCATTTTAGCAACCACATTTCCTGCTTCACTGATGAAAGGAAACAAATCAAAGAGTATAAAAACTTACTTACAACTGTTTTTATAACTTGAAATAGATATCATATATCTATTACTAGTTAGCTTCTGAGTGGCTTAAAAATGCACTGATACGGTAAAAGAGAGTCATTGCTGCTGTGAATCTGTTGTCCTATAGGAAAACTTAGAACAGGTCCTCTTGCTGAAATATTATGGATTTCCCATCTTTGTGCAGGTCAGCAGTATTCAGGTAAATCAGAAGAACCTGTCTTCAAAAAGCCATAATATCAACAGATGGCACTTTAATTAGAAAGGAAGAAAATAAGTCTTCTGGGGAGAATACTCATGTCGTGTTAGCAACATGACCACGTATGTTAAATTTGGCATATAGGACAGTTAGTAACTTAATAAATATAAATAGATCAAAGTTTGTTGCAATATTGCACTCTAATGTGGTTGCAAATTAATTTTGCATGTTTGGATCAGTGAACGTTTTAATGAAAATAACATATATACATTTCTTTCTCCATAAACTCTTGCACAGTAACTGCTATGAGAATTAAAAGTTGCAATTCTAATTCTTATTTAGCAAAAGAAAAATAATTTTGTAGTATTCTATCATTTTTAATACAAAAATGTCATCTTTTTTTTTTAACTGTTTTTTTCTGGTTTTGTTAGTTCTTTTTTTCAGGCTCTTCATTAAAATTTTCTTTCTCTCTTTTTTTTAATCTGTGGTCTTTCCCCTATCTTGTTTTTCCTTCCCCCTCCCCCCCCCATGAGTCTTTCTCTGGGCTCTTTCCAGATTCTCTCATGTGCCCATTTGAGTCTCTATCCCTTCTCAGCCAAGCTGTGCTTTCTTTTTTATTTATCTCGTATTAGACACTCTTTTTCTTCCTTTCTGGTTGCCTGATGCTTCTTGCAGCATTAATCATTGTATTTAGAAGTTAAAATAACTACCATACTTTTAATAAATGTTTAATGCGTTGAGAAAGCCCTCTTGTTTTTCCATAAATTTGATTTATATAGTAATTCTTACAAGCCTCACTGAGCTTTATAGAATTGCAGACTGTGAGCCTGATTCAACTTCATGGAAGACAATGAAAATTTTGCCTTTGATTTCATTGTCAGCAGTGCCAGACTATGCATATAAAATTATTTCTGTAAGTTTATTTGAAAAAAATCTATAGATACCAGTTCTTTTATCTTGGCACCTGCCTCATAAATTAAAATATGCAATACAATATAGCATGAAGGACTGCCCATACACCATTAAATATCCACCGCATATCAACACACACACCCTGCTCAATAGCCAGAATGGGAAAGAAAGACATTTGGATTGCTTAGCTCAATCCACTACAGAACACAGACTTTTCTGTGTTAGCATGGGCATCCATTATAACAAATGTAACAGTTTTATAGAAGCCAATACATTGTTTGCATATCATTGTGTAGTCCCTGATTTCACTCTGTCTGCAAGCCTCCTCCATGAAAATTTTAGTAGTGTTATGGTATGTCACCTTTTTTGTGCTGTGGCAGAATGTGAACCAAGCCAAAAACTTAGTTATAGTAGTACTTTGATCATGTTACATAGATTATGCATCAAAATGCACAGTACATGCTTATAGACATATCTCACACATACAAATCTTTACTTGTAACATTTTAATGGTAAGCCTCGTAATATTTTGGTTGATGAAGGAGTCTAGTGCAACTGGTGAACTTTCATAGGTGACTGTTCTTTATTCAGTGGTTGAGGGAATCCCCTGCCATTAACACTGAAACGTTACATGCACATGAGGAAGAAAGAATGTGCCTAAAATACTAATGTTGGATGCAGGAGACCTCACTTCAAATCCCTGATACAGGCTTCTTGTGTAACTCTGAGCAGGTCACTTAATTACTCTGTGTCTGGAAAATGGGAGGAGGAGTATTTCTTTTTTCTCACTCTTTCACTCACTTTTCTCTCTCTCTTTCTCTTTGGCTCTTGATATTGTGGGCTCTTTGGGAGGTGAGAGGAGCACACTGTCTCTTAGTATGGTTTGTCCAGTGCCTAGTATAATGGTGCTTTGAACTTATGGCCTTCAAGCACAAATACAAGTAATTATATTAGTAATAGTGAAAACCAGGTGAATCATAGCTTAACTTTAGCAGTATATTTAGTCAAGTTTTGTGTGTTCCATTAGCTTTTACTTCATGGAATAAGAGATAGGTAGCCAAATTTTAGGATGGCAATGCAATTTGTTTTGCTCTTGTGGAATTTATAGCTAAGCAAACAAAAGGCTCCTGAATATATGGAAAATATTTTCGATATGTATTTAATTGACTCTCTAGGATGAATTTTCAAATCTGTGTATGAGGATTTAGCTGTGCCACTTCTGTTCATGTTAGTTGTATGGCTAAATCCCTACTTTGCCTTGCCCTACTTCTCCCCTCTTAGATATGTTCACAACTCATCAGGAGATTTTTCTCCATCCCCCTATCCAATTCCCACCTCACTCCTGCTTTAGAAACAAACTAAGGAGCTAACAAAACATTTGCCATGTTTTGCTGTTCATTTATGCTGCTATTTGTCTATTCCTATTCCCCTTCTGTGTCTACCTACATAGTAAGGTCTTCATTCAGAGACTGTTTGTAAAACACCTGGCAAACTGCTGGTGCTAAACAAATAAATAATAATAAATCCATGGTACATCTTACTAGAAGCATATCCCTATGGGTTGCATATACAGTGAAACGTGCACTAAACTTCCAGTAGGCAACAGCTTTCTTAAATATAATTTTTAACCTTATTCCTTCCACAGTACAGTTTGTTCTTTAGTTAATGACCATTTCTATAAGGCAACCAATTTCTGGATGGTTGCTTAAGATAAGTTTTTTATTGCAGCTCATTCTTGGTTACCCAGGCTCTCCAAAAGTCAGCTAATGTAACTAGATCCAAGAAACATCAGTTCAGTTTCTCTCCTGTGAACAGATTATAAAGCCTGTGTATAAAAAAAAATGTTTTAATGAAGAAAGGAAAATGAATAACAATCAGTATAGTGTTGGAGGGCTGGTGGGTGGTGATTGGTAGTCACAAACTAAAAGATGAGGAGCTTTTGTACAGAGTGCTAGAAATGGAAAATCTTCTCTTCCCTTATTGTTTCATTTTCATGCACAATTTTATGATGATAACCTAATGTTGATACATTTCTGGGAGCTCAGTGACCATTCAGGCTTTTCCTACATTACTGTTTATAAGGCAAAAAAACAAAATGTAAATGATACCTGAGAAAAAAAATGCCTGTGGATTATAGTAGTTCAGTTAGCATGGTGTTAAAGAACAGTAGGACCGAGGTGAGAGGAAGGGGATGAGAGGAATCTGTGGATTCTGGAGGTTGCCACGGAAACAGAAATGCTGCCTCAATCAGTCATAGGTCAACTGATGGGGCCTCTTTGAGAAAGAGAACATAAAATAGAAAAAGCAGGCTGCTTGGAGTTTCACACAAATAGACTCATTTACCTACAAGTATTATTCTGTTTTCATACCAGTTGTTGTGTTTGTTGCTATACAACATAAGTAAGCGGGCTTCTGTGCCACAGAAATTATATCAGCATAACCAAAAAAAGCAGAAGAGGAGTTGATAAAGTAACTTTATCTGGATCGGCATCAGCAATGTCAATATAAATTGTGGTCCATATATACTCTCGATCTTTGAGCAAAGTTCTAGTTGATATAAGCAAGACTTCCATGCAAGAAATTAGAAGTACAGAGTCTCCCTGCCCATGGCACAATATAGCAGAACTGTGGCATATTGCAGTGTTTCCAGGACTTGTACCCCTACACAAAAGGGATACGGCTTGCTCCTTAGTGTTAGGCAATTCCTGCTCAAATTTGTAAAAGAAAATTAAATTGGAATCCAAGTTAGGGAGGTAGGCTAGAAAAAGTAAAATAAAAATCTAAGAATATTGGTGAGACCTAATATCCTCCTTTGACAGATTCTCCAAGAAACAGCTTGCTTTGTTAAGTCGTTGTTTGCAGAAACTAGTTTTAACCATACATAGCTAATTCATCTCCCTCCTACTAAAAAGCATTTGAAATTTGTGTAAGCAGAAAACCTTTGAATGAACATAGGGGAAAATTCACCCTTCCTTCCCAGATCTGTAATAGAGCTTTGGGTAAGGAGCTAAGCAGAGAGACAAGTTGAGATTCACCTTGCCTCTAAGCTGTAGGCAGGATGTTTGACTGTAGCGCAGCCCTCCCAACTTCCTGTGCTGGAATTTGTTGCTTCTGGATCCAAGTAAATTAATACCCAGCAATTTTAACTCAAGCCTCTCTTCAGCCCAAGCTGACTCATACACAGGGTTTCTGTAGAGGGCCTTCCTCTGATACTCCTTTAATTAATGACTGGCAAAATATGGCATTCTTTGTCACTTGGTGTCACCAAAACAACAACAAAGTGAAGACTGGGTGCAAAAGTAGAAATGTGTATTTGGTCCTGGAAACTATTAAAGGAAAAACACAATTGGTCTGAAAATGCTTCCATGCCATTTATAAATGTGGAGAAAACCATATTGTTAGTATGTTAAGTACCTTAAAAAATAAAAACAAGCTGTTTGAATTTTTAAGGCTATTCTTTTAATAAGCAATTTTCACTGCAAGGAAAAAATCTTTCAGAGATTTTTTTTACAAGCGCTAATTACAAGTTATATAACACTGAAGAAAGTGTATTATGAATCTTGAAGGATGGGGTTTTTTACCTTTTTTTCCTTTTTTTAAGGGATTATAAGAAAGTGCACGAGCTTTAGAACAATAGCATTTTAAAATAAGACTGTCTAATGTAACTTTGAACTATTTATACTTTGCAGAGAGATAGTGCAGGTACTTGTGTTTTGTGCAATTATGCTTATGTAATCAGCTTTTCTAGGAAGATATCCATTTGACTAGTTTATTTTTGGAAATGTACTCCAACAGAGAGCTAGAATGTGTGTATCTATATAGCTATTTTTATATAATTTTCAACTTCAATTCTAAATCTGCTTTTTGTATCTGTCAGGAGCTCTCATTGTACCTATAAACTCTCTGGTGCTGATTTATGACCCATGGCAGACTAGTCTATGAATATTGAGCTTTCAGAATCATTTGGCAGTTGTTTGCCCTCCCCTCACACACACACCCCACACACCCCAAAAATCATGCTTAAATTTAGCTGGTAGTTTAAAAGGAAAAAAGTTGCTTGTGCTGTGACGTTGATTTTGATCTTTATTTCTAGACAATTTCCTCCCTCCGGAATTTTCCTGGTGTGGCTCAGTTTAGAGATGCACATTGAGATGTACAATAGATTGTTTGAAAACCTGAATGAAGCTCCTAAACAAATTTGGTCACTGACACAACTGTAAATATATGTGAATGTTAGAACACGTAACACAGCTGCATGTGGTACGGTCTAGACCCTTTAAATGTAAATTCACAAATTAAAAAAAAGCAATACAAATCTAATTATCAGTCAATGGCTTGATGCTCGAACAAGTATTTGAATTTGTATGAGAAGTATATTGGCAGGATAGAATAACTATTCACAGATTCCTAAAAGTGGTTGCATGCAAATTTATGTGGACTGGGCATGTATTTTTCTTTCTACAGTAACATTCACTGTTGCCTTAATTTCCCTGAATCAAATATAGTTTTAAAATAGTACTATGACACTATTGACTATGAAAGTGTTGCAGTCTTATGACATTCTGCATAGAATTATTTAGCAATTTTAGATAATGCGTTATGTTATGAACATGGTCATACTTTCATATTAAGAGAAATGGTCATGCATGATGAACTGAGCCTTCCAGAAAAATTAACTGCCATTTTCCTGTATTAATGAATTATATCTTGCAAGCATTATGCCATATTGACATGTTTTAATCATTTCTGTACCCATCATCTTCCACAATTCTTGAGGTCTGGGCTACTCTCCTCTCTTAAGCTTGTGGAGGCGGTTCAGAGTCCTGGAGCCATATGGTCTGGTCGCCTCCCCACCCCCACCCACCCCAGCTTCTCGTTGCTTCCAGTTTCTCTGCCTCCATGGTAGCACGCAGACGGTGGTTTTTACACCTCCCATCTTCTTGTCTGCCTACAGGTGGCTTTTTTTGTCCAAATTTGAGGCAGTGGTGAGCAGTGATTTCCCTCCCAGCCTCTCTAGCCCTGCTCCCCCAATACGTTTTTTACCCAGTGTTGGAAAAGCGTCAGCTGCAGTGCCTCCCTGCCGGCCCCTTTGCACCTTCCGTGCATGGCCGAGCAGCCTAAAAAGCACTGAATGAAATCCAAATGGTTCACTGTAGGACTGCTCGCTCTCTCAGACTTGGCAGATGGTGTGTTGCACCCAACCTGCACCCAGTCTTCTGTCCCTCAATCTCTTAGATCTGGGGGCTAGGAGTCAGACAGGCATGTGAGATCCCCAACTAGGGTGACCACACAGGAAATGTGAAAAATTGGGATGGGGGCGGGAGTTAATAGGAGCCTATATAGGGAAAAAGACCGCAAAATCGGGACTGTCCCTATAAAATCAGGACATCTGGTCACCCTATCCCCTACCCACTGGTCACAAATCCTCCTCCAGTCCTAAAATGGTTCCTGAGTGCCCTAGCAAAGAAGCAGGGTTCATAAGAAACCCCCCCCCCCTCCTTGCACGTTTGGCCAGAAGTGCTTTGGAAGATTTTCCCCTGGTGGAATAGGATCCAGGAGGTGAGGGTTCAGAAAATCTTGCAAGAGGACTTCAGGCTCAAGGTTAACTGCAAAACTGTGTCAGAGAGACAGTGACTCTTGGATACACTCATGAGTTAAGGCAGGGGTAGGCAAATCTTTTGGCCTTTGGGCCACATCAGGGTTCCGAAACTATATGGAGGGCCAGGTAGGGAAGGCGGTGCCTCCCCAAACAGCCTCGACCCTTCCCCCTATCTGCCTTTCCCACTTCCCATCCCCTGACTGCCCCCCTCATAACTCCCAACCCATCCAACCCCCGCTGCTCCTTATCCCCTGACCACCCCCTCCCGGACCCCATACTCCCTGTCCCCTGACTTCCCTGACCCCTATCCACACCCGGACTCCCATGCCTATCTAACCTCCCTGTTCCCTGTCCCCTGACCGCCTGCCCTCCAGTACCTCTTTCCTATCCAACCACGCCCTGCTCCCTGTCCTGACTTCCCCCCAGGACCTCCTATCCCTTATCCAATCCCCTTACCATGCTACTCAAAGCATCAGGACTGGCAACTGCGTCGCCCGACCGGAGCCAGACAAGCCACTACGCTGCCTGGCAAGAGCTCATAGCCTCACCACCCAGAGTGCTGGCAGCACAGCAAGCTGAGGCTGTGGAGTAGGGGGAATGGCAGGGAAGGAGCCAAGGGCTAGCCTCCCCAGCCAGGAGCTTAAGGGCTGGGCAGGATGGTCCCACAGGCCATATGTGACCATAGTTTGCACACCTCTGAGTTAAGGGCTCCACCCCATCCATTTTCATCCAGCCCCGCATCTTGAATAAAGTGCAATCTAATCCAGAATGAGATTTTGGATCTCCTGGATATGAGAGTAATAGAAAATGTTCCCTCTGAAGAAAGATTCTCAGTGTTCTTCTCCATTTTCTGTATTGTTCAGCAGTATAAAGGGGAATCCATGCCATTCTAGATCTCAGAAGGCTCAACAAGTGGATAAAGAAAGTGAAGTTCCAGATGGAGATCCTAATCTCTGTGGTGTCATCTCTGACCCAGGAGATTTACTGGCATCAGTGGATCTAGCACAGAAGTCAGCAACCTTTCAGAAGTGATTGATCAGACTTTTTATTCACTCTAATTCTAATTTAAGGTTTTGCGTGCCAGTAATACATTTTAATGTTTTTAGAAGGTTTCTTTCTATAAGTCTATAATATAGAACTAAACATCTTGTTGTATGTAAAATAAATAAGGTTTTTAAAATGTTTAAGAAGCGTCACTTAAAATTAAAATAAAATGACTGGTGGCCAGGACCCGAGCAATGAGAGCGCCACTGAAAATCAGTCCGCGCGCTGCCTTTGGCACACATGCCATAGGTTGCCTACCCGTGATCTAGCAGATGCATATACCTCTGCATCCCAATCGGATCATTCCATCACATGTTCCTAAGATTTGCCAATGATAGGCATCCGATGAAGAGGGTATTAGCCCACGGAAGCTTATGCTTCAATACTTTAGTTAGTCTTTAAGGTGCCACATGACTCTTTGTTACCTCTACTAGAACTAAGAGTAGTCAAGCTGACTCTACAAAGGTTCTCTCAAGTCCTGATTCAGACAGACTGTATGACCAGAGTAGCATATGTCAGCAACCCAAGGTCAATTAGAAACGCAGTGCTATATGCCAAAGCAATGGAAATCATGCAGTGGGTGGAGCTGTTTTTCATCTCCATCAGGGCAGCTCATCTAAAGGGAGACCTGAAACATAAAGCAGACTGACTTAGCAGCCAGAAGGTGAATAACTCCGAGTGGTGTCTGAATCAGGAAGTCTTCGAGTTAATCATCCAGTTGTTCAGCCTGCTCTCAACTGACCTATTTCCAAACCACATGACCCCAAAGACATTAAAGTACTTCTCCAGGGAAGCGGTCCGTAGATGATGGGGACAGATGCCCTATCACACAGATGGCCGCAGAGCTTCCTCTGAGTTTCCACTCTTCCCATGGTTAGAGAAGAGGGTCCAGCAAATAAAATGAGAACTGGTGACAGTAATATTGATTTTTGGACCTGGTAGAGCTGAAATTGAGACTTTCATTACAGCTCCCAAAGAGACAGGGCATCTAAGGTCCTTGGCTTCACCTGGACTGGAATCAATTGCATCTTTCAGCTTGGCTATTGAAAAGGAAGCATTAGTATCATTGGGCCTGTCCTCAAATATCATTAAAACACTTCTTTCTTGTAGAACAATATTGATCTTGAAAGCAAACGCCTTTATCTGGACCAGGTTTTGCAGGTGGTGCCAGGAACACACAGCAAATCTAGAAATTCTGGCTATCTTGGATTTTCTCCAAGAAGGCTCAACAAAGGTATCCATCTCCTGCATCATTGCACTCAGGTGTCTGCCCTTAGTAGAATGAAGTTGCAGGATCCACAGATTCTTTGGCAAGATTCCTAAGGGTGATCCACTTAGCCAAGCCAGCAATTAGACCTCCTTTTCCCAAGTGGGACTTGCCTCTTGTATTGAGAACCCTGACAAACCAACCCTTCAAATCACTGACATCAGTGTTCATATTTCATTTGTCCATCAAAACTTGCTTTCTGATAGCCAACATGTCCACAGGCAGGTCTCAGAGCTGGCTGCCCTCTGTAGGCCGGAACCTGGCTACGTGTTCCACGAGGATAAGGTGATGCTCAGAATCTGGAATCATTTATCCTGAAGGTGAACTCTTCTTTCCATGCCTCCTGAGAGGTGGTTCTACATTCTGTCAAAGGCCACAGCATCCCACCGAGGAGAGATGGCACAACTTGACTATCAGAAGGGCTCTCAAAATTTCCCTCTAATGTACAGTCTTCAAGGAGATCAGCTGCCCTGTTTGTATCCTTTCATCCAAAATGCTAAGGATAGAGCTTCCCAGTCTTCTATTGCTGGGTGGATTAGACTACACATTGTAAGGGCATGCAAGGCATCAGAAATTCTAGTTCCAGAAGTGTTCAGGGCACACCCCACACAATCCCTGGCAACCTTGTGGGCAGAAAGAGCTAATGGATGCACATGAAAACTTGTGATGCAGCCAGCTGGTAAAATGCTACCACCTTTGTCAAGCACTACAGGATGGATTTCCTGTCGTCTGCAGAGGCATTCTTTGTCAGGAACGATGCTTTGCTGCAGACGATGGCCTGGAAACGATTTTGCTTTTTGAGCAAATATTATAGAGGGGAGAGATACCATTTTCATTTTCCTGTCCTTTTCTATAATCCTCTCTACATCTGTGCACTGCTCACTTCTTCCTAGGTGTTAGAATTGTGGGAGATGTTGATCAGCAGAATGGAAAATTTCTTATCGATAATTTCTTTTCTCCTAGCAGCATTTCCCACAATTCTAACTGGATGGCTCTTGAATCAAAGGTCAGATATTATGTGGAATTGTTGCCCTATGACCATCTTCTTTGGTCTAATGTGCATAGTTATTTTGTTATCTCTGGAGTATTTGTTGTTAATGATGTTACACAAGTTTCACAGCTTATAATAGCTGAATAACTCATCTGGAAGCAAGGAGAAGCTAAAGGAGCATGGCCAGACCATGTGGCTCCAAAATTCAGATTCACCTCCCTGAACTTCAGAGTGAGGAGAGCAGCCCAGGCCCCAGACATCAAGAATTGTGAGACACACTGCTAGCAGAAAGGAAATTACTGGTGAGAAATGTTCCATTTTTACATACTGGTTAATTGTACTGATTTAACCCACTCATTTCCAAACTTCTAGTGGTATTATCTATATGTAAAAGTTTGTTTTCTGGAACATTGTACATGAAAAGCCCCTATAATCAACCCATTAGTCCTCCAACACATATTTTTGCTTTCTGCAAATGCAGTTCTTCTTGCCATCCACAGCATTTAAAAACTAGTTTAAAAAGATACATAATATAGCTCTTAGGAGTGTATGTGCGCATTGTGTTGTGTATGTCATAAATAGTTATAAAGGAGCGAGCTCCCTTGGTCATCTTCATTTCCTATGGACTTTACTTATTGTTTTGGCTTGTTATTTAACGGTACATATCAGAGGCCTAATTATTACGATTTGTAGTTGCTTTAAAGGAAGAAAATTGGAGGTGGACAGCCCCAGGAAAGAATTAGATTTGATAAGAAATTCCATATACATAACAGAATCTATCTGATAGTATTAGTGTGGCAGCGGAGCACGGTTGGCATTAGTGTTTTGTACTTGTGTTTTGTGCGCTGTGTTCATTTTTCCGTCTACGTTTAGGTGTAATTCAGTGTGTTGGTCTTGCTTTAGAAAAGATCATACCATTTGTGAATTGTTTACCTTACAGGCAAGCTATTATCCTACTCACAAGTGTGGCAGGTGAGATCACCTGATGCATTTATTCTTATATCCTAGAGATATATATCCATTTGTTGGGACTTGAGGCAGGGCATTCTCAGCTGCGGGTCATCTAACTGTATAATTCAGCAGCCTTGAGCAGCCTGGAGTTTTGCTGTCAAAGCACGTGTCTTCCACATGACTCTCCACAACGCACTGTGCCTGGTGTGTCATAACCACAACAATAGAAACAGGAGCTGACCTATGAGTGTGAGATAAATTGTGTTTTTAAATATTCATGTTTAATGTACTTATAGAGTGTTTAGTATATTTAGGTTGACTCACTGCATGTTGGGAAGTCACATAGGCTGGTGGTTGGCAAACTGCAGTGCTGAATACTTCTCTTACCAGTTCCTTGGAGGCCTGAGTGTCCAAATCCAAGCAGTTGAATTTTTTAAAAAAATCTATTTACAGGTCATCTTTAATAACAAGATAATTATCACACCGGCATGGTCATGTCTCAGAATAAAATGGGCCTTCTGTACTGAAGTGCTCGGTGTAGTGTCACATGTTGCTGGACTTGGGCCCACTGTGGTCCCATACTTTTTATTCAGCCTTTGGAAATTATGCTGTAATGTGCAAATAGCAGATTCAAGATCTTCTGCGATGAAAGACATTCATTGAGGCCCCAATCTCAGCCATGACTTAGCCATGTACTCAAATTTTAAACATGTGAGTAGTCCCAATGAGTTCAGAAGTGCTATTGAATCCCGTGCAGCTACTTACATGCTTAAAGTTAAGTTCACGAGCAAGGCTTTATAGAATCAGGGCTTTAGTGGGTATCTCGTAGATTCTTTAGCCCTATGCTAGTTCTTTCTGGATGGGGGGGAGAGGGGGAGAGGAAGGGACAGGTGTAGAGAGAGAGAGAAGAATGTGAGGACAGTTCAGAAGTCTCACATAAGTGGAATATCTCATTGCTTTTTATACAAGCAATCTACATTTATTTCTGCATTTATTTATCATGATCTCTTATCTGTAGCATTCTAGCAAATAATATTCAGGATTATGATGATGATCTCAGTTTTAAAGAACTGCAGCTTCACAACAGCAATTTTTAAAAATATACTTTATCAAAAGTCCTTTAAATTGCTTTGACTGTATTCCAACTATAATTTCCTTTCTAGTTGCTACCGGTTGCCTGTGTTTGCAACCTCCACAACCTGTATTGAGGTCCTGCAATGGCAGAGGGCATTTGCAGTGCTTGTAATAAGACAGAGGCCTGAGACTCAACGTTCAGGAAGGATAAATATTAAATAGAATACATTCAAACCAATTGGGAACTTCCCTTTTTTCCTGGCCTCCGGTACTTCTGGTTTTTTGTTTTGTTTTTTTTGGTCTGCATTATCTGTTGTGCTAATGAGTGTCAGGAGTGCACTGTGATATTTGTAATGAAGGCAGACAGTCCAGATGAAAGACACAAATCCTGTATTAGATTAAAACATGATTTTTAAATGTCAATATTTATTTTAGCATTTAGTACATATTATTTTTGTTGAAGAATAATCAGTTATAAATATTATTGAATTAATTAATTCCCTTTTTTTGCTAACCACCTCCAAAGAACAGAAAACTGCTGCTTCAGTGGTTTTCTTCCTTGCTCACATACGCTGCTGCTTACCCCCACCCCACCCCACCCCTCAGGATTTGTACTGGTTACATTCATAATAAATAAAATAAATACTGAAATAAATTTTAAAATACATTGTTTTAAGTGGTTTGTTTTAAATATGACTATATCCAAATAATACAAAAATAATTATACTGAGGCTTTGCGGAACAGAACATATTGTAAAATGTGGAAAATATTGATCAAATTAGTTACCCTTTCCTAATTAAATAATGGTGTCTGTTGCCAAAAAGTCATCACAGTTATCATGTGAGAACATGATTTATAATGTACTCTTGTATATTAATTTTAAACTTTTGACGAGTGTGCATTTTTGCAATGCAAAGTTGTTATTTTTTTTTAAAAAGTATGATCTTCAGATGCTCTGTACCCTGAATTGTGAAACCCTAACACAAGATCTACATTCATTGAGGAGATACACCTAGGATGGTGTTGGAATGGGATTATTTGTAATCCATTTAAGATTATTACTAACAATCTAAAGGGATTACAGGATTAAACAGTGATAGTAGGAAATGTATCTGTCTGCTTATTTAGACTAAAATAGGCACTGGCAGATTTTGGTACAACAGTGTTTGGGTTCAAAAGTCTCATTTGTTTGAAAGCAGAAACCCCAAACTAGAAAATTAACCTCTAGAGATTAGTGAAAAGTCACTCTTGGTTAATTTTTAATGTTTCTAATTATTAAACAGATTAATTGCTGACTAATCCACTGCTCTGTTTGCACTGAACTATAATGCACTGCATTATTGAAACCAAATTATTTTGTTTTGTTAACTTGGACACTATCCTAAGAGATTCATGGGTTAATGATTCCTTCTTGAGTAAGGTCACTGGTACAGTAATTCCATGTGACATAGCTACACCTAGGACAGATGTTCAGGCTCCAAATGATACTCTCTTTACCAGTTTAAGGCCTAATAGTGACAATTGCCAAGAAGTTGTTGAATGCCCTCATCTAAGTGGGATTAGGGGTGCTCAATACGTTGCAGAATTAGGCTATGAGGGCCTGATCCCACTGTCATCTGGCATTATATGGGTGCTTTAAAGGGACAAAAAATAAATTTGCACCCACTTTAATGCCCTTTTGTCTGCCAGACCAGTTTCAAAGCACCTTCATGTAAACAGAATCAGGCTCCCATTGACTTCTATGAAAGCAAAATCAGGACCTTAGAGAGTATCACAACAGTGAAACTCAAGCCATATCTACACGATGAGTGCTACATTGGTACAGTGACAGCACCGTTTGAAGCTGTAGTGCTGTTGGCTGCACTTCCTGCAGCAATGGAAGAGCTCTGCTCTGGCTCTCAGTCCCCTGTGTATTGATAGGTAGGTCAGCGGCAGGATTCTTCCATCAACCTAGCTGCATCGACAATGGGGATGCATTGGGGATCTAGTTGGCACAGCTACGCTGAGCACCATAGCGATGCTGATCTAACTTTTAAGTATAGACTAGGCCTCACTCCTCATGTAGGTACCAGGTGCAGTACTTCTCCGAATATTCCATAGAAACTGAACCATGAAATGGTACAAACTTCCCCTGCAAAAGTAAATTGTTAGGGATTTTGCTGTTGTAGTTGTCAGGATTGGAGTGACATGAGAAATTATGTGGATGTTAGGGTTTTTGAAATCTTGTCCTTCTCTTTAAAAAAAAGTCTCAATATTTAAATGTACTAGCAAGCATCTTTGGATTTTTGACGTTTATATGGTACTTGTAAATTTGTATGCAGGGCTGCCAAACATTTCTCACATAAATCAAACATTTTTTCCACAAGATGTAGATATAAAAACATTTTAAGAAGAAAAGGCAGAGTAGAAAGTTAAAATTTCTTCTCTGGGGCTGTTTTCTGGAGCTCCAGAAGTTGTACAGAATGAGTGTTTCAGAGAGAGTACTGATAATTGGCTTCAGTGGAGTTAGAAGCCAGCTTTAATAGCCTTACATCAGAAATCAGTTCAGCAGAACTCCAACCTTGTAGTGATGGCGCTTGTGACATTTTGTAGAAACTAAGCAACTCACAACATCACCTCGCCAACGGAGCAACGGCTTCTAAAATGTTCTAATACAAAGAACTTTGCTGCACTGCAGTAGTGCTTTGTAATATTGAAAGCTGCAGCTTTTATATCATGGTAGCACCATGAAACAGTTTATTTAACAGCGCTGCAAGTTGCTAATCTAGGTCCCGATCCTGCAATGAGCTGAGCACAAGCAGCCCCCCACTAACTCCAAAGGGGCTCCACATGGGCACAGGGGTTCACTTATAGCTTATTGCAGCCCCAAAGCCATGATGCTTAGTGTTGCTCTGGCCCTTCTCTTTCACAGCTTCCCTGCCACTCCTGCAGGGTGGGGGACGCCCTGTTCCCAGCTGAGGGGTACCCGTCATTCCAGAGTAGGTGTGCACATAAGTGCATAAACACTAGCTGACGTTCCTATAACTTCCTAAACTAGCAGCTTTAGCCTGTAAAATAGTAGCTGCTGACTAGAGATGGGGGAAAGGAATTGATTTTAAAAGCTAAGAAAAACATGTCAATTTTTTTTTTAAAAGGAAAGCAGGTGGGAATCAAACAGTTACATAACACCTAGCATAATGATAGTGCTGTTTTATTAACTGATGCCATGGGGGATATTGCTAACTTACCATCCAGAGGTGTCGGTGTGAATGGGGCAGAAAGGCAGTGGTGAGGGGGGATGAGGAACACTCATCGAGGGCAGATGTACACTAGAAGCACTACATCAGCACTTCTGCGCCACACTAGCGAGTCTGGCGAAGACACTCTGTGCCAATGGGAGAGCTCTCTCCTGTTGACATAATTACTCCACCTCTGAGAGAAGCGGAGAGCATCTCTCACCGACATAGCGCCAGTGTGGACGGCGCTTAGGTTTCTGTAGCTTGCATTGCCCAGGGGAGGGTCTTTTTCACACCCCTGAGGGACTTAAATTTAGGTCAACCTTAAGCGGTGTTGTAGACCTGCACTGTGTGTTCCTCTACCACCCTAGTATCATTTCTTATTACTAGTATCATGGCCAAGGTTAAGAAACAATCATATGGGGTATGATTGTGATGCTAGTAGTGAGCACTAGATTTTATAGTCCTACTATGGCTTTAGTTATTTTAACAATGAAATGGCATTAGAACCATTAAGAGTAAATTGGGCATTGTCACTGTATTTGCTTGCAGCAGGCACAAAACTGCAGGCTTTGTGTTTCTCAAGTAATGGAAGTTATTTGGTTGTCAGGTTGCTTGCCTTACACCACCTAAGGCATGGAATAATCGCTCAGCAATGCTGTGCATGTCATGACTGACTGCTTAAATACATTCAGTGGTTAAATATATCCTGTTCTAAAATGGGCAAGATTAAACGATTACTTAACAACGAGTATTTTTCAACATCTTTACTTGGAAATATAAAGACCATTTTGTGGCACTTAGTGGTCACTCCTAATATTTGCATCTCCATTGTTAGATCTGTGTCTCATGTCCTTGTTTCCAGCTACTAAACTACCTTAAAGGACAGCTGAGAATCCTTGAAATATTTTCATGATATTACTTTTTTCAGGTAAGTAATTGCTATAGTTCTGAAGGGATGTTGTGATTGTGGATGGGAGGGAGATGGTCTGTGCATCTGGAATAGGACAGCAAGTGTCCAGTTAAATTCTGGCCAACATTATAAACTCTTGAGCGGGGTTGCTGTGCCCTGCCTTTACTTCCCCAAAGAGGGATGGCTGTACTTCAGTGATGGGTGAAGTGTTTCCTTTGTGTAGTTTGGTGAAATGCTTTCAGATACTTTGGGATGAAAGATGTCAGTTCCAGACATTTCCCCTTACTTTAAGTTCTGAGGCTTTCATTATCTTCAGTGGGATGTTTTCTCACCTTCGTAAATGAATACCAGTGCGTGGTTTAAGAGCCCAAAAGAGCATTCTCCTTTTGGGTGGACTTCACCTACATCCCCAGGAGAAGTTCTCCTTGTTGCTGAACCATACAATATCCCTGTATGGGAAAGGGTTGCTGGGGGAGTGTACACAGAGAGCCCTCTGTACAAAACAACTAAGAATAAAAATAGACAGACTGTGGGAGCGGAGCATTGGAGATGGGCCAAGGAAAGGGCCACTGATCCATGCTTACACAGTGCAGAAGGGAAATGGCCACTGTTGAAGCTCAGAGAATAGAATTGTTGTTAAATGCCACCTTTCTGATGGCTTGTTTAAGTCTGCCACACAAGTTTCCCATTTCTCCTTACACACAGGGAGAATTAATTTCACACTTTCTCTGTTCCCACTCTCCAGGCATTTAAAATCAACTTTTTACCTTTCCAATACGAGCAAAACTCCTGCCTTAGATTTAGCTGACAGGATAGTAAAGTTTTCAGTTTGCTTATTGCATACACTGAGGTACCAAGAGACGCTTTCAAAGAAAAGTGTAAGCTGCGCTTGTAACATCCTTCAGAGAGAAGTTTTCATACTTTTCACCTCGTTCCAGCAGCTTTTTGCATTCCCTAACAAGAGTGGGCCGAAGAGTGTTTCTGCTCTGTAATTGATGCTTATAAATCAGATGCCTCTGACAATGCCAAATGTTGTTAAGACTTTTGTCCTTAGTTTGGCTTCCAGGAACATAAGTGTCCAAGTTCTTTTTGGAAGAAGCAAACTTCAGGGGTGGGACATAGAACCAAGGTCTTGATTATTTGTTCAGACATAGGAAAGACACTGCAGCCAAATTTTAATTACTGTAATTCCATTCTGCCCATCTAAATCCCTGTACACTTATGGTATTCTTCACTTCCTGGCCTAAGCTGTTGTGCAGTGTTGCTGTACGGTGTTAAACAGTTGTTTCATTCCAACAGTGTGGATGGAAGTGATCCCTGTATATCATGTATCAGTTTTAAGTTTGCAAAGCACTCTAGATAGGTAACTTGATCTTACTATTTTGATTTATTATCGTTTGGCCCTCTACTGAGAGTGGCTATTATTATTGTAGAATGTTCTGTATGTAGCCTTTGTATTTCACAAGGGATAGTTATGATAAGTTATCAGATCTCTGTGTCTATGTCGTATGGATTTACCAGTATATGTATAAAGATTATGGGCCTGACTCTCCTCTCTGCCAGTATAAATCAGAAGTAACCCACTGAAATCAATAGAATTACACTGGTGTCATTGACATGAGAATTGGGTTCAATATGCACAAGTCTAAGCAACATCCGGTAATCGTTTTGTTTCTCTCTGAGTTTGTGTTTTGAACAGCTCTATCATTTTGACCTTTAGGAATGAAATTTATGTTACCACCTGGTTTAGCAGAAATTAACGTTCTCTCTCTTTGCTCTTCACCCTTCTCCCTCCCTGTTCTCTGGGATCATGCACATTTGGACAGCAGATGAATAAGGTTTTCAGTGTGGTTCTGTACTGTAGAGGAATGGGATACAGATCTTAGTCTCAATTCTGCCAGAGCCTGCTAATCCTTGTGTAAATGGCAGTTTTCCAGGTTTAAATCTTAGCCAGTGTTTATGTTAAGAGGGTTGATGATGATCCCCAAAGACCTCTCATTGGTTCACAAAGCAAAAACATCTGTTGGGCTAAAAAGTGGTTAGTTAGCTAAATTAGGAGGAAACGAGGCTTTTCCCAAAATTCACACTGCCATCAACAGGAAATGCTGCATAACAGATTTAGAGAGTCAAGAGAGGACAAGTGAATGGAGAAGTTATACTGTTTGATCTTTGTACGGGTATGTGTTCTTTCAATTTAAAAAAACTCAAACCATTGTTATTAAATGGAAAAAAGTTACTAAAAACATATCTAAAACATTTATTGTGCTTGAATAACTTTTAATGTATTTGCTTAGGTTAATGGTTGGGTCAAAAGCTCTGAGGCCTTTTTGCATAGATGGCTTGGAGTAAGTTGCTAGGAAAAGGCAATTTGGGAAGTAAAAAGTGGGGTTAAACTGAATGCCTTGTAATGTTTATAACAAAAACCAAAACTCTGTGTAATAGGAGTTACCCATGTTTTAGGTATTTTCCTTTATCTTCATCAAGCCTATTTCAAAATACCACCTGCCCTTTGATTTGTTGTGGGGTGGGGCCCTTGGATTGGGTTACATATTGGCCCCATGCTGTAAAAATATGCCACTGCTTTTAACCTCTCTGAAAAATCTGCTTTCTTCTCTGTAAAGTGGTGTTAAATCATATTTGTATACCTCACTGGACTATTGTGACGTTTAGTTCATTAGTGGTGGGGAAAAAAAGGATTATGAGATTGGTTTAATTTTTTACCCTTTTAATTCAGCCCTACTTGCTTCAGGAGGTGGGGATTGATGGTAGATATAACCATACTTCTAAAATGACAGGGACTGCACATTCTCGTGTGCTCGTTAGGACTGTGAAATGTCATAGCTACCAGAGCTGAGAGAGGTTTCATCATCAAGGGATTTGAGGGATTTCTCTGTGAGGAGTTTAAGAAATCTATTCTTCCCTTGAATGCACATTGACAGGGGTGCTAGAACAATCTATATCGTGGGGGTGCTGAGAGCCATTGAACCAAACTACAAATCCCTGGATATGATGGAAACTGTACTTCAAGCCAGGGAGTGCAGCAGCACCTCCAGCACCCCTAGTTCCAGCACCTGTGCACATTAATGCATAACTCCCTGTGCATCCCTTGTGGTTGATGATTTGGTAGCAGAAATCCATGACCTTCTCACCTTCAGGCTGCACTGTTGTAACTCTCTCTGAGGTGAGGCAAAAAGTTCATGAAGAAACTACAAGTCGGAACATAGCTCAGTAGCCCAATGCCTATGTGGGATGCAATAAAGAGAACCTATCTGCAACCTACACTGCTTTTCTTAAACTCTATCCTGTGTTACTGTTCACTACCCGATTCAATTCAAGGTTCTGAGGCAGATCTATAAAGCCTTACAATCAGATAAGACAGTACCACTGTGGCAGCTGCAACTGTCCAGTGCACTAGAAATAACAAAGCACAAATACAAAATTGGGAGAGAGCGGGGGGTCAAAGCCTGCTCAACAGTAATTCCAGAGACCTGTAACGCATTCTTATTGGAGATAGGGGGGAGTCTTACCCTTGCTATCTTCCAGTCATGTTGTAAGACTCTTCAATAAAGTATTCCCCAAAGAGGAGAGCTGGCAAGATGCTCTGAAGTAAAAGGGTTAAATCGATGAATGAGATTAGAGAATTGCCTGTCCGTCAGGACAGATCCCACTGGACAGATAGGCTATGTCCATTTGTAGTTATCACAGTGAGAGAAAGAGTCTATTATACATGCATATCAATGGGAGGATAATAGACTATTTTAAATTGTGGACTTCTGATAAGTTAAGGGCTATTAAATTATACCCAAGCATTCTGTATTAAAATCTGATTTCATTTACACTACATTTTGCACTTTTTTCCTATGGAAGTTCATGCTGTTAAATGTATGCATATTCTGTTGCAGTATGAAACTCCTGCAGTGAGGGGCCGCCCAGGTACAGAAGGGTGGGTGGTTTAGTAAATGCTGCCCTCTATAGGCTGTCTCATCTGCTCTTAAAACTCATTGTATACATTTAAAGCTTTCCAAAAGATGTTTGCCTTTTTAAAAGTCCAGCTTTTTCTCTGCCTTTGCTAAGGTATTGTGCCCCCTTCCAACCACCTTCTCAGTCGTGTGTGTGTGTGTGTGTGTGTGTGTGTGTGTGTGTGTGTGTGCTGAAATAGATATACTTCTAGAGTACAAAAATGAAGTACTAGAAATGTGTTTATTCCCAATAGGACTCTTAGACAACATAGTAAAAATGCAAATGTGTAATTATCAATAACTATGTTTTGAATATTGTATAAATAAATGCAAAATTTAGTAACATTTTCTATGTCTCTATGAGCTATTTTCTTCTGTGGTTGCTTACGCAGTTGGAACTGTAAAACTATATTCTTTTTTAGCTACAGTAAATGCTACAGGCTCCAGAATAGATTAAAAACAGATGCTGTTTTACTGCCTCTGCCCAATTTGAAGGTTTTATTGATCCCCTTTCCTGCATGGGAAACCACTGCACAACCCTATTGAGGATGGACTAGAATGCTCCAAGAGTACAAGGGAAATTTTAAAACTATATATATTAGCAACACTTAAACAAAGCACACAAAAAATCTTATCTGTTTAAATATTATGCCATCTATGTTCATGGAAACCTATCAGCAAATCATCTATGAAGTGGGTTTTTTTTTAATGATTAGTACATTGCCAATAGCATATTTTACCAAACTCCATTTTTATTGTTGGGAAATCGAATGGAGCACAGTGCAAATTTGCTTGAAGCCAATCAGTGGGAATTTGTGGGATTAAGGAAAGTAGGGCATTCCTGAAACAAACACAACTTAGTCTTATGTCTTTAAGATAGTAGTGGGTATAAAGGGCAGGGACAACCACACTCTGATCAAGCAGACATTTTATACTAAAGTTTTACCATCACCAGAATCTTCTCTCATAGTAGCTACCCAAGAGAACGCCGGTTCAGTTCTATAGATAATTGAGATAGGTAATCTAATCATAAAATGTCTGCCTGGCAAGTATACAGGATTAATTGCCCTCCATAAGAGGGCTGAATGTGAGTCCTACAGGCCTCTCTCTCTCCTAACAACGAGTCTCCAAAGCCTTCAGTGACCTATCAAAAGTATAAACAGTTACTGCTCTCCAGCTGCATTAACTGGAATGATGCCAGATTTGTGATCCTCCTTTATCTCTGTAGACTTCAATAAATTGAGGCAATTCAGTTCTGAAGATCAGGAGACCCAGAAATTCCAAAGGCTAGGAATTATTAGTTCTCCCTCTCAGTAGCTACAGTACAGACCCATTTACGTGTGATAGCGCCAGGCCTCCCAGTGCTATCTATTTAACATGTGAGACTCATTAACACACGGTACAGGAACTTGCTATGTAGCGCTACAGATTTGCTCACTAACTCACTGACAGAAAATGACAGGAGGTGCGGAGCGGAAACGTGTTGTAGGCCTACTGGCATTTCCTCTTCCTTTTTGTCGCCGATATTGGTAAAGACGCATCACGCACGCTTAGTCATTGTCACACTAGAGAGAAGTAACATATAGTCTATGCTAATACAGTTCAAAATTGTTTGATTCTCATTGATTTGATTCTGATGGGAAACCTTTTTTTCACGAAAGGAAAATGCTGATTTTGCATTCTTTCGCTGAAAGAAAATTCCTTAGTGGCATTCCTTTCGTCTTTCTTTCGCTGAAAGAAATGCCTCTAAGTAGGCTAATTCTTCAAGCCCAAACAATAAAATTTGGAAATTCAATGGGGGATGAATCATTCCAAGCCAGGAAGGGGTTTTATAAGTCGTTTTTAAAAGCGTCGTGCCATAGCGCAGGTATTGATTTCTGGAGAAAGCCGATGAATCGGCCATGAACGCGTTTCCCGCCGAGTTAACATCCTGCAGTATTTGGGATGCTGTTAATACGTATGTAATCCTAGATAATTATACATGTACTGTGTATATAGATATCTTAAGATATTTCAGCATGGCCCTCGTAAACTGCAGTCGGTTAAAACATGGTCGTGATGGCTTGACTCCTGACATTCACTCTTAAACGAGTCTGTACTCTATCACCGAAGGATATCTGAGGAAACACTCTTTTTCAGTGGTATAAAACTCCCATTTCTGGTTTGTAGGATCTCAGGAAAAGAGACTTTAAACTTGTTGCTGGTGCATAATTGAATATTGCTCTTCCTGGACTTCAGAGCATTGTAATTGTGAGGAATGAAGAAACTGTTTGATTCAGTGTTGATTTCCTGTTCTAAATTGTAGCTGTTTGAAAGTAGGGGTTTGAAAAATTAGGACAGGACCCTGGAAGATGTATTAGTGGGCAGACTGCAAGTGAATCACTTAAAGGTACACGGTAAATGCAGTTTATTGCATCTCTTTGCATTTTATCTTAGTCTTTCAATTCTAATAAGTATTAAAATACACTTGCACAAATATAGTGTGTTTTTCATTTTTTATTTTATTCTTATGACTAAGAATTTCTTTTTATTTTGTTTATTGTAGTATTATCCCTATGGAATAATTGGGTAAATGTTTTCCCTCGATCATTCATGTGGTTAAAAAGAGATTTTGATGGATGACTACCTACTGTCACCTAAGTATTTATTAATCCTTCTTTTTATTTTCAAAAATATTTGCCTGGCCACTACAGTTGCTCAAATTGACATGCTTTTCTGGAAGGAACTATACCTATTGATAGTTCCTATCTATGCAGGTCTGAATCCTGCACTTTTGTATTCACAGCTTGCATGATATAAAATTTAGAGATTGCTTGTCAAACTGTCAGCTGAGTTTCCTAGGAAACTCGCTAAGGATATTTATAAAACTACAGATAGACATATTAATAGATAGAAAGAATAATGTCAGGTGATGATTACTTTTTATTTCTCCAGTCCATTTTAACATGCTTTAAGTCAGCAATGAACTAACCCAGTTTACTTATAAAGGCTTGATGACCTTTTCCTCAATCTTGCCCCCTCCCCCTCTTCGGCATCCCCAGTTTAAAAATAAATAAATAAAATTGCAGATTGTTCCGTGTCAGGGTATGTTAAAAAAAACTGTGTTATAAAGTACTAGTGTACAGAAGAAACTAAGTACTGTATTATGCCAATTTCTAAATCAGAATTATTCATAAATATAAAATGGGTTTGTGAATTTATAAATCTAATTGGACTGTGTACAGTGAGTTATAGTTTCATTACATACATGAAAGCCTACATGTTTCATTTCAATGCAGATCTATGTAAAACACTTATTGCAGGCTTGACAAAAATATTGAATGAATGTCAAAAATATGCACAAATAGAGGATTTGTCAATACTGTAGATACAAAAATATAGTAGAAATTAATTCTGTTTACTTAGCTTTACATATTATGTAGGTTGGGCCTATGGACCTGTACAAAGAGAAAAAATGATTATATCATCAACTTTTACTGGCTTTCTATTGCATTTTCATTATTCGGATATCGCTGATGTAAGGATTAATAAGGTGGAGTGAATTCTTACATTTTAAGCATATCAAATCTGAATTTTGCACCTTTTATCTTTTGTATTCTATGATGTACACCTGAAAAATGTAAATTCTGACAACATGCAATTAATAGAAGTACTTGGCAGCACATAGAAATTAATGTTCTATGGAAAGCAATTTTAGAAAAAGAGTTCAAGTTATTGTATTTAATGTTGGGATGGAAGAGGAGCCTGTGTGTTTAGTAAGATGTTAGCTCCATAAATCCTCATTTCTGAAATCCATTATTGTACAAGCAGTGCATTTATTTGGTTGTCAAAGCTATAATATAATATTGTGGTAATTAACCAAGTAGGTAATTTATATGCAGGTTATTCAAGAATTATTTTTCTCTCTGCAAAAAATAATATTGGGTGTTTGTTTTGGGGGTTTTGTTTTTTTACATTTTAGAAAACCGTACAAATGTTCAGTTATAAAAAATATAAACCATGGGAAATTTGCTAGTGCTACACTAAAAAGGTTAATGTCCTGTGAAGACATTGAGATTATGCTGAACTCTAGTAGTAACAAATATTGACTTATTAGATGCTAATTATATGATTGTTGCTTGATAAAGTAAGATGATGATGATCACCATACAATGCTGTATTTTTTTCAGTACAGATCACGTGTAGCTAGTTTAACTAAAGCATAAACTATATTGCTGTTATTTTTAATGTACATATAACATAAAATAACCTCAAAGTACTGTACAAATAGGGTTTGGAGGGGTATTTCTGCAACTAAACAGTATGTATGAAGCTATCTGTTTGAGTCCCTTTGAAAGTCAGGAGTTCAACATGTTTTCGTATTCCCCACTGTAATTAAGTAAATTCCACATGCATACCTGTAAAAGTTAGAAAAATGGGGTGGGGACAACTTGATAATTAAGAGAGAAATCTTGGTACCGATAACTTTATACCATGAGGTGGATTCATTGAGAGAGGATGTGCACCAAAAAACAACCCAGAAATTCAAGACAGATTCTAAGTCACTCAGGCAATCCCTGGAAAAGAGCCATTTGGGTTCAAACAAGTAAACAAACAAACAAAAAATTCCAAAAACCTGGGGAAGAGACCCACATTTTACTTAATCCCAGGCATTTTTTAAAATTTCCTTACTTAGATTATACTAACCCCTTATAGTATATTATTAAAAATAATCATATTTTTGTTTATAAAACAAAACAAACTTCTCTTTCCATTTTTTTAACCAAATCCTAAATTTTAGGTTTGAACAACTTGATAGTGTTCTTTTGGATAGATGCATTATCTCAGATGAGGAAGTGTGGATTTAACCCAACATTTTAATTTAATGCAATTTTACAAAATTCATATTTACTTTGATCCCATTTGCCTTGTTTGTGGGTATTGCCTGATGGTAACTATAAAGCATAATATTGCAACATGGATTAGGTAAGTAGTGTGTTGCGGGCAGAAAATATATACTTGATCAAAGTAAGTAAATTGTTAGGCTTAGGCCTTAACCTTGAACCCATCTTTTTATAAATGCTAGAATCTAAAACTGAAAAGATAACAGAGATTGTAGAGTTCACGGTTTTCTAAGTGTGTATGTGTTTTTTATTCCAGCTTTTTGGAAAGAATTGACAGTGTCAGTATGGTTGACTATACACCCACAGACCAGGTGAGTGAAAATGAAGAGGTGTGAACTAGGGTACCTATTTTTGAAAGTTAGTAATTTCCACTGTAATATAATTTCCTTTGCGGGGAGAGACTAGAACCACATTTACATAAATTCTTTATGTAAACATTACTTTAATCTCAGCTGATTTTGATGTTTCATAGAAATATGGCAAACCACATAATTCTTGAATCCCGTGAATTTTTGATTACTGCTCATGACCTGTCCAGAGTACCTGTAGTAGTGACTGTTGGAGGGCAGAGAAAGAGACCAGGTTGGGCTCCCCTCCTCTCTCCAGCTTGTAGCACAAGTGGGCTTGAAGCTCTCTTAATTCATATGGTCATGGTGAGTGAAAAAACTGGGCCAGGCTTACTCCAACCAGTCCCTGGCCACAGCAACTCATGCCATCTTCCAAGGGCAGCACATGGGACAGACGTTCCCCTGACTCCTAGGTAGGAAGAAGAGAAAGAGAGAGAGGTAGACCAGACATCATCCCACCTCTGAGAAAACAGCCATCTTCTGCAGCTACTAAATGTAGTTAGTTATGTAGCTCAAGTCGTAGCAGTCTGGACTGCATATTGGAAGGTTCAGGGTTCAAATCCTGATGATAAGGTTTATCCAGTTCTTCTTCGAGTGCTGTCCCTGTGAGGGCTCCACTTCAGGTGATGGTGTGTCCCAGCGCCATTGATCGGAGATTTTTGGTAGCAGTGCCTGGTTGGGCCACATGTGAACAGCAGCTGTCTTGTAGCGGTTGGAGTCTCAGTCAGCGTGCGCAAGGCCCACACCTCTCACTTCCTTCTCAACCGTCCTCGGCTGAAGACGGAGCTCAGAGCAGTGCAACACCTTCTCCTCTTCCTATAGTTAAATAGATAGAAATACCTGTTCGATATAATCCCAGTTCTAGTATAGTTAGTTAGTTGCTAGTACAGTAAACCCTCGATTTAACGGACCTCGATTTAACGGACTTTGGATGCAACGGACAAAATTTCTGAGCAAGTCTGATGCATCCGAAATCCATTTTTCACGGGCTGGCTGCCGGCTCCCAGCTCCCGCCCGAGTCCCGCCAGCGGGCGGGCTGGCTGACGGTTCCCGGCTGCCGCCCCGGTCCCAGCAGCCGGGACCCGGGCGGGCTGGCTGACGGCTCCCGGCTGCCGCCCGGGTCCCGGCAGCGGGCGGGCTGCGGAGCTGCCGCCCCGACCCTGTGGTGGGCGGGCTGCTGCTCCGACAGCTCGTTGTTTTTTTTATTAAATAACGGACTTTTTGATTTAACGGACACCCCCTCGCCCGAATTAGTCCGTTAAATGGAGGTTTTACTTAGTTTTAAAAAAGAAAATCATTTCAGTTCTCCCCCTTGTTTGTGTCTCTCTCAGGGACACAAACTTTTGTTAGAAATGCCAGGCTCCCCTGGCTTCAAGAGATGTGGCTCCTGCCACAAAGCAATGCCAAGGTCCAGCAGGCACTCTCAGTGCGTGAGGTGCCTTGATGAAGCACACATACCATCTAAGTGCACTCGCTATAACAAACTCAAGGCAAGAGCCCGTCGTGACTGGGATCTCTACCTTAAGATCATCCTTAGGGAGCAGTCGCTCCAACCAAGATCTGACCAGGATGACCAAAAGTCCACCACAACTGCCGGCACCACAGCAATATTTAACCCAAAGGGACATTACTGTAGCATCCGTATCACAATCTCCACGCCTCAGCACCAATGGCTCACCCCAGCAGGACAGAGGAGTCTTCTCCCCACACCACTCCCCCATACTTCATAGAAAGGGAACTATGGACTCACTAAAACCAAAGGACTGTCACATGCAACCATCTTACCCATGGTATGGACAGGCTTGGATGTTCCCTCCCATGGGTTTTCCCATGCCATGGCCTGTGTGGGACCTGGACAGCATAGACACACTAGACACAAACCTTTTCACCACCAAAAGGAGAATTATGAATTACCAAAAGGCCCACTAGACACAAACCTTTTCACCACCAAAAGGAGAATTATGCTGTCCACCAACATCTCTGCTGTCAACAACATCGGTGGCCCCAGAAGAGACAACCAAAGAACCCAGGAGGAAACAGGCACCGAGGGCGTGTTGCCCGCATATAACTCATCTTCTCCCCCCTGACGAGGCCATCTGCCGTCTCCTCCAATGCTGGCAGATGATTTCAAACAATTCCAGGAATTGTTTAAAAGAATATGCATTAGCCAGAACATTCCCCAGAGGAGATCCAGGAGAACCAGTACAAGTTGCTGACAATAGTAAAGCCATCCTCTACTGCAAAAATCACCATCCCCATAAATGAGGCGATCTTAGAGACAGTGGAGATAGTATGGCAGACATCAGTCACTGCCTCCTCCCCTCCCTATGTGCAAAAGGGCAGACAGGAAGTATGATGTGCCGACAAAAGGCCTGGATTTTCTTTTCTCCTACCTTCAACCAAATTCTCTCGTGGTAGAAGCTGCAACTTAGAGGGACTATCAAACACAACACAGGTTAACACCATAGGATAAAGACCACAGATACCTAGACCTCTTGGGCCTCAAGGTATACACCTCTTCCACCTTGAAATTTCGTATTGCCAATTTCAGCACTCTCCTGGCAAAATACGATCACAATAAGTATGCCAAACTCTTCGAATTTACCACTGACCTCCCAGAGGACAAGAAGGCAAAACTCAAGATCATACTTGTTGAAGGACAGCTGGTCTTGAACAGCTGTTTTACAAGCAGCCCTGAACATGGCCAATACAGCTGCCTATACCACTGCCATGACTATCATCATGTTAAAGCTTCCTGGCTCTCATCCTTGGGTGTACCCAAGGAGCTGCAATTGAAGGTAAAGGATCTACATTTTGATAGGACAAACTATTCTCTGCCAAAACAGATGAAGTTCTCCACACTATGAAGGACTTGCATGCAACCTTACGCACACACGGCATATACACTCCGCCTTAGAAGAGGAGGAGATACCAGTCCTGCCAGTGACTTAGGGATCATCCATATATCTGCCCTCAACCCAGACCATATGATGTGGGCAGACAAAGGAGCAGACCATCTTGGCGCCAGCAGGCACAACCACAGCAATCAGCACTTCAACCCACTGGAAACAAACCGCAGTTTTGAAGGTTTGGTCGGGGATTTGAATGATCTCCCCATGACACCAGCACCTATCTGCCCATTTGGCCACTGCCCTGTGACATTTTTACCAGATTTGGGAGCACATCACTCAAGACAGTTGGGTCTTAGAAATAGTACAGTCGGGCTCTTCCATCCCCTTTACTTCTTGCCCCATTACCCTCCCTCCATCCCTGTCTTCAGGGACCCTCTCATGAGCACTGGAGGTAGATCATCTCCTCCAGTTGGGTGCTGTGGAACCAGTACTGACACAATACAGTGGAAAGGAGTTTTATTCACACTACTTCCTGACCCAGAAGAAAAGTGGGGGATGGCAACCGATACTAGACCTCAGAAAACTCAACAAGTTTGGAGACTCCCAAAAATTCAGGATGATCACCTTAGGCACAATAATCCCAGCACTGGAGCAACTAGACTGGTTCTCAGCTCTCGACCTACAAGACTCATACTTTCACATCACTATACACCCAGCTCACAGATGATTCCTCCAATTCAAGGTGGGACACAATCATTTGCAATACAGAGTACTCCCATTCAGACTGTCTGCCGCATTGAGAGTCTTCTCCAAAACTCTTGCAGTAGTTGTTGCATATCAGTGCAAACAAGGGATCATATTTTTCCCATGCCTGGACGATTGCCTCCTCAAAGGAAGCACGTTCACAGAGATAGAAACAAGCATGCAACTTACCATCCATCTCTTCCAAAAACTGGGACTTCCACTGAACATGCAGAAGTCGACATTAGTACCCACACAGCAGTTAGACCTTATCAGTTAGACCTCGACTCAGTTCAAGCCAGAACTTTTCACCCAAAACCAGATATCTGGCTATAAAACACCTGGTAGATAACATCTCCATATGCCTGCGAATTTAGGTGAGGACCCGCTTACAACTATTAGGACACATGGTGGTAAAGCATGCCCTACTACATATGCGGTTTCCCAAGGCTGGCTGAGTTTGGTATACAGACCCACCAAATACACCCTGAACAAGCTTGTTACTTTACCTTAAAAGGTCCTAGAATCCCTACAGTGGTGGACCAAACCAGAAAATCTATGTGTCGGTATTCCCTTCCAACGAATGCCACCATCAGTCATGATCACAACAGATGCCTCCCTACTGGGCTGGGGGGCGCACCAGGATCACCACATAGTATAAGGCTGGTGGTCACCACCCAAGACATGCCTACACATAAACTTACTGGAACTCAGAGTTGTGAGAGAGCCTGCCTTCATTTCCTGCCTCTTGTAAGAAAGGAATCAATAAGGGTGATGACAGACCATGTAGCATTCATATTTTATATCAACAGACAAGGGGGGCGGGGCTCAGTCCCAATCCCTCTGCATAGAGGCCGTGAAAAATCAGGGACAAGACCAGGATCATCAGGATTGCTCCACCTTGGCCCAGACAGACCTGGTACCCTTACCTTCTGCACGTGTCCGTTTGTCCTTCACAGATCCTCCCAATGAGGCGAGACCTCCTGTCACAGGCCAATGCCACTTCATCCATCCACAACTTGAGAAGCTCCATCTGAAGGTGTGGCTGCTCCATGGTTTCATTTACATGAGTTTACCTGATCAGAACAGATCAATCACATGTTACTGAACAGCAAACGTGAATCCACGCACAAGATCTACCTACAAAAATGAAAACACTTTTCCACATGGAGTCTTGACAAACACCTCACTCCCTGCACTATGCCCCTACCTAGGGTGCTAGACTAATTTCTAGAGCTCAAGAATTCAGGCATATCCCCAAGCTCTATCAAGTCTCTATTGTGGCAATTAATGCCTTCCATGACAATTAATATATGGAGATATGTCTATCTCATAGAACTGGAAAGACCTTCAAGGTCATCGAGTCCAGTCCCCATCTACACTAGGCAGGACCAAGTACTGTCCCCCAACAGATTTTTTGCCCCATATCCCTAAATGGCCCCCTCAATGATTGAACTCACAACCCTGGGGTTAGCAGGCCAATGCTCAAACCACTGAGCTATCCCTCTGGTTCTCAGCATTTCCACATCCAATCACGAAAATGCTTCTTAGCTGGACTCCAGAACTTTTATCCCATAGTACACTCTTCCACATCCACATGGGATCTGAACCTAGTCCTCAAGGGACTCATGATAACTCATTCAAACCACTAGCCACCTGCTCCTTACAACACATGTCAATGAAGGTGGCCTTCTTAGCGGCCATCACATCCTCTAGATGGGTTAGCGAGATTAGTGCACTGATGACCAATCCACCCTACATGGTCTTCGTCAAAGATAAGGTCGCACTTCGATCCCATGTCAAATTCCTCCCCAAAGTAGCATTTGCCTTCCATTTCATCCAATCTGTTCATCTCCCTACATTCTACCCTAAACCGTACAAATCTCATAAGAAGCTTCATTGCATGCCCTGGATGTTAGGAGGGCTATAACCTTCTACTTAAACAGAACAGAACCTTTTCATAAATCTCTGAGACTGTTCATTTCGACAACAGAATGATCCAAAGGTGCTGCTATATCCAAACAATGCCTTTCCAACTGGATATCCAATTGCATCCACCTATGTTATTGAACACACCACATACAGCCCCATACCGGGATTAGATCCCATTCTGTTAGGGCCATGGCAACATCTATGACATTCCTAGACAAATTTGCAAAAGGCAGAAATTTTCAAAACCGCCACATGGGCATCAGAGCATATGTTTGCTAACTACTATGCCATCACTTTCGGGCAGATGCCAAACTAGGCTTCATAGTTCTCTCTACTTCTACCATGCACGTAATTCCAAAGTCCACCCAACCATAATGGGTACTGCTCTACATTCACCTGAAGTGGAGCACCCACAGGGACAACACTTGAAAAAGAGAAGGTTACTCACCCTCCTCCCCTCTACTTTGGAGTTCGGTACGAGGACTCCACGGTAGAGAAGGAACCGAGGGGTGCAGGCCATGCACATGCTGACCAAGACTCCAACAGACACAAGACAACTGCTGCACATATGCAGCCAGACCAGGCATTGCTACCGAAAATCTCCGATCAACAGTACCAGAATGCACCATCACCTGAAGTGGATCACCCATAGGGACCCACATCTCAAAGAACCTCCATTACTGTGCAAGGTGAGTTAACTTCTCTTGCACATGGTAGAATTGTAAAGTATTTTTCCTTTAAAAACCACTAGGAAATTGCATTAAAAACTATGTTAAGAATATTATTTATGTTTTAAAATTAAGTAGTACTCAAAAGATAGGAAATGCCAGGTTTTCAGCTGTGCATATGACCTTAATTCTGCCCCCTTGTTAATTATGGTACAATCTTTAATTACATGATCACGTAACATTTTTGCTTAGGACTCATCTCATTCAGGGCATAAGGGGGCAGAATTAAGGTTGCATAAGCTACCGTAAATCTGGCATTCCCTAACTTGTGAGTGCTTGGCTTTGCAACCTAACATTTTAAAGGTACCATGGAACCCCGCAATACCATGACGATCGGGGTCCAAAAATATCAACTGCAGTAAACACAGGGTCGCGGCATTGCGGGGTTGCTTTACATCAAAGCTCCGCCCCCTGCCACCGTCGTGAGCCCTGCGCGCCCCGCACTATAAGCGGATTCACGCTATCGCGGGGTGGGGTATTGCGGGGCTCGACTGTATTTTTATATCATTTAAAATACATTATCCATCTCACATGTGCAACTTTATACAATCATCAGTAACAGACTTCAGTATGTGTTCAGTGGACAAAAACATCAGACATCCCCCTGCTTCTACAACATCAAGATTGTGGGCAGATCTAGTTGTCATTTAATTGTGATTGTGTGAATTTGCAGGTAAATGCTTATAAACAAGACAGATTTTACTTAGATGAAAATCCTTTATGTTTATTTTAAAAGGAGTATTCCATGCTTTTGAAATCAAAATAAGTGGGTAAAAATGTCATTCATCTGTGTCTATTTTCTTATTTCCAGGATCTATTAAGATGCAGAGTTTTGACATCAGGGATTTTTGAAACAAGATTTCAAGTAGATAAAGTAAATTTTCAGTAAGTGTATCAGCAATAATTTATGGTTATTGTACTTACTTTGAACCACTTGATTCAGGTGTCCCTACCTTACACTTGTTATACTATTGTAGGTCTTCCAACCTCTTTGTCTTTATAGGACATAATGTAATTGGCTTTTACTCAAAAAGAAAAGAAATCTGAAAACTGTAGTAGTGTCCCCTAGTGTTTCTCTATCATAGGGTGAATCTGTGGTGGATGTTGCTTATTATTTCATTTCATGATGTTTATGTAACATTGTCAATTCACACAATGCTCTCTTTACTTTCTTTGGAGTTGATGCAGACTTCACTGGGAATATTTGCATCAGTAAGGGTTTGAAGAATTGGGCCCAAAGAAATAAGGTTGTTCTTGTTCTGAAAAGCTGTAATCTATGGATTTTGAGGTTTTATATCAGTGGTGGGCAACCTGCGGCCCATGGGCTTCAGGAGGCCCATCAGGGTAATCTGATTGCGGGTCGCGAGACATTTTGCTGATGTTGATCGTCCGCAGGCATGGCTCCCCACAGCTCCCAGGGGCCGCAGTTCACTGTTCCCTGGGATTGCCAACCACTGTTTTATATTGTTTCCCTATTAAAACACACACCATTTTTTTTCATATGCATCATCAGGCTGCTTGTAGTTATTTTTAATCAAAATATTTTATCAATATTGTGCCTCTGAATTGCAACATCCCCACCAAGTGTTGGAAATATTCTGAAACTAGTGCCTGTTAGAGCATGGTAGGTCCAAACATTTTGACGCCAAACCTATAAAAGGGTCTGTCTCAAAATTTCAGCCACATATCGTTTTAAAGGCTTAAAAATCTATTTCTCCTGCAGGAAAGGTGTGTTTCTGTAGAAATTCAGTGGAATTCTCCCCACAGGGCAGTGGAGATAGAATTGTTACATCGGCATGACATTCAACACAATTTCAGGCGCACTCTTCCCCTCCAGCCAGTATTTCTTTGCTATTGCCTTTGGCTCTGATAGACTGAACCCTAACCCTGCATGCTTCGTGTGATTTTCCTAGTGCACACAAATGATATAACATCCTATGGCTTTTTAACAGCATGTTTGATGTAGGTGGCCAGAGAGACGAAAGAAGAAAATGGATCCAATGTTTTAATGGTAAGTCTGCATTACATTTTTATCGTGAATCTTTTCTCTGCTGGGAGAGTTTCTGTACTGTTCTTAGAATTTTGTTTTACACTAAATTTAAATTAGTCGGTCCCTTTTTTCAAAAATATCTGTGTATTTTGTATCATTTTAGCAGTTCACTACATCTTTTCCTCTTAAGTTTCTCTCACCAAATGAGGTGTTTAAAGCAAAACAGTTTAATTTGAACATAGATTAAAACTGCATATCACCATGTGATATTAATAAACGAACCCAACATCACATATAATTTCTTCCAACATAAATTAGAGTACACCCTGCAGACAGAGTTGTGTGGAGCCTTTGTGTGGCTGCATTTAAAGTATTACAGTGTTGAGATTGTTTGGGGTAAATGAAACATTCTGTTCTCTTTATTTTTTCTTTTGTGTGTTCCACCAAGATGTCACTGCTATAATCTTTGTTGTGGCCTGTAGCAGCTACAACATGGTAATAAGGGAAGACAATAACACAAACAGACTACGGGAATCCCTGGATCTCTTCAAAAGCATCTGGAACAATAGGTAAAAATAAATCCCTTTCTGGAGCATTAATGTAGTCAGTAATAACCAAATTAATATTTGGCACTTACATTTTTCAAGCATTACTTTAACATTAGCTAGTAATTTAAAAGGCTCAGTCAAGTACTTTTTCTGTCTATTATTTATATCTCTGTAGCAACTTATAGAAATTTCAAATAAAATATCTTTCCTTACAGATTGAAAAGAATTTTGCCACTTTAAGTTGCCAATGAACATGTATTTGACTGCATACAGTGATACCTTACTAATGAGCAGGCCCCATTGCTAAGTATTTAGATGTTTTTCTTTAGAAAATGTCAAGACAGGACCAGAATGTTCCCTGGTAACTAATCTTGAAGCACCACCAACTGCACTAACCCCTCCGCAACACCATCTATGGCCCTGGAACGGGGTTGTTGTACTTACAGTACGTTGCTGCTGCTGCAGAGACAAGACTACATCAGTTTCTCGGTATTCTAATAGGATCATAGAATTGAACAAAAAGCCGACAGGCCAGATGATCCACCAGAAGCTTACAGATTCAGGCAGGGAGTGAGAAGGGCTTTGGAAAGGTCAGCAGCCAGGTCTCAAGAGCTGCCACCACTTCTATATTACTGTAGTGTTAAGCTAAGGAAGCGAGTGAAACCCTATTCTGCCATCGCTATGTTTGAGTGGGAAGGATCAGGATGTTCTCATATTTCAGCTCCATCTCCCCCTCAGGTGGGAGCAGATACACTGAGGAGGTCCTCTCATCACAGCAGTATGGTAGCAGTAGCAGCAACCAACTTCATGCACGTTCACGGCACCAGTCTCAATACCACAAGAGCCATACAGGCAGCGGCTCTCCTAAGAGTCGTCCCCTGAAAACAAGTCCAGTGGGACTGCACCCAGTTATAAGCAAGTAGCCCTGTTTAAGAACTTTAGCCACTGTTTGGGTCAGGGTTAGCACATGACATGGGGCTTCATGATAGGTCAGCTGACAGCATGATGTCACATTTCTTGTTCCCATCCCTAATACAGCCACAAAATCTTGCAGGGCACCATTTCAGGCAACTCCAAAATCTGTAGGGAAAGTAGTATATGAAATTTGGAGTTTGCCATTTATTAAAGTGTGAAGTTACAAGGTTGTATTATATGATAAGTGTATAATTAGATATTTTTAACAGCTACCACAGTTTCTCTATCTAATCTAATTGTAACATTCTTTTAGATTACACTAATGTTGAAGTCTCTGTAAATGATAGATATGGTAACTAGCTAGCAATTTGAATAGATTTCTAATTGATAGTAAGTAAAAATGAAATGCAACATAAGATCATGAGAAATTACAAGACTTGCTCTATCTATCTTTATGCTCCTGGGTGTGAGGTGATTGTCAGACTAGGTCAGGAAGAATTTTTAGCACAAATCCAAGTGGTATAGTGTCACAATAATAATCTGGTGCATTATTGTGGGAGAATGGGGTTTACTTCCTCTGACTCATCGGGTACTGTCAGAAGATTCTGGTTTGGATGATCAGTTGGTCAGTTCAGATACAGCAATTTGTATGAAAAATGTACAAGACGGATAAGTAACCTCCAATATTTCTCTATTGCTTTAGTAGAACCAAGAACATCTTTACAAGTTAAGGAGCACTAGTATTAAGTTTTTACTATGACATTTTTAGAAAATGTTAACACTCTGGTGCCTAGGGTTAGTGATTTGGTAGCAGAGGGTTAATCTATAAAACAATATTTTAAACTTGTTCCCTTGTAAGCATCTAATATATTTAAACACTATTGACATATCAAACAGTATGGATGTGAATTCAAGATTAATTTGGTTGTTTTTCTATTAAACTTGGTTAAAAGAGTCTGTCAGACCACACAAAATAGGAATAGGCCATTCAAGATTTCCTTTATGAAATGATTGGTCGATGGATGTGTTAGAGTTGGCATCAACATCTGGTTTGTTCTTCACAGGTGGTTACGGACCATTTCTATCATTTTGTTCTTGAACAAACAGGATATGCTAGCTGAAAAGGTCTTAGCAGGGAAATCAAAAATCGAAGATTACTTTCCTGAATACGTGCGTTACACTGTACCTGATGATGGTAAGATTTTGTAACATTCGTAAGGTAGCAGGCATAAGCCTTGTTCTCACAAGTACTACAAAGCACGCAGATTCTTTCAATCAAAATGATGATGCACTACTCTGAAAAGATAGGACACATGCATGTAAACACACAAGGGGAAAACTTAACTTGGGAAAGGTCTTTGCCCTATTTTATTTGTAAGCATCTGATCAGGTATCTTAGTTGTGCACAAAATTATGGTAGAAGAGGATGGAATGAAGCAAATTATACCAAGCTTGTTTCTTCATTTCATTACTTATTTCAGGGTAAAATTAATTCTGTAGCCAAAACAGAGTTGACGTGATCTAGAGAATGAATTTCCTGTCCTAAACAAGGGTGAACTGTCAGGCTGGAGGGAGGATACCAGTGGAGTTCCTCAGGGATCTGTATTGGGGCCAATATTATTTAATCTTTTTATTACTGACCTAGTGACAAAAAGTAGAAATGTGTTAATAAAGTTTGCAGACGACACAAAGCTGGGAGGTATTGCCAATTCAGAGAAGGACCGGGATATCATACAGGAAGACCTGGATGACCTTGTAAACTGGACTAACAGGAATAGGATGAAATTTAATAGTGAGAAGTGTAAGGTCATGCACTTAGGGATTAATAACAAGAATTTTAGTTATAAACGGGGGCACATCAATTGGAAGTAACAGAGGAGGAGAAGGACCTTGGAGTATTAGTTGATCACAAGATGACTCTGAGCCACCAATGTGATATGGCCGTAAAAAAAAAGCTAATGCGGTCTTGGGTTGCATTAGGCGAGGTATTTCTAGTAGGGATAAGGAGGAATTAGTACCATTATATAAGGCACTGGTGAGACCTCATTTGGAATACTGTGTGCAGTTCTGGTCTCCCATGTTTAAGAAGGATGAATTCAAACTAGAACAGGTGCAGAGAAGGGCTGCTAGGATGGTCCGAGGAATGGAAAACCTGTCTTATGAGGGAGACTCAGGGAGCTGGGCTTGTATAGCCTATCCAACAGAAAGCTGAGGAGAGATATGATTACTCTCTACAAATATGTCCGAGGGATAAATACCAGGGAGGGAGAAGAATTATTTAAGTTCAGTGCTAATGTGGCCACAAGAACAAATGGATATAAACTGTTCAGCAGGAAGTTGAGACTCAAAATTAGACAAAGGTTTGTAACCATTAGAGGAGTGAAATTCTGGAACAGCCTTCCAAGGAAAGCAGTGGGGGCGAAAGACCTAGCTGGCTTCAAGATGAAGCTTGATAAGTTTATGTAGTAGATGGTGTGATGGGAAAATATAATTTTAGCCGTTGATCTTTGACTATGGTAATGAAGGAGCCTGGTGGTATATGATGGAATGTTGGAGGGATCTAAGTTACTGCAGAGAATTCTTTCCGGGGTGTCTGGCTGGTGAGTCTTGCCCACATGCTCACGGTTCAGCTTATCGCCATATTTGGGGTCGGGAAGGAATTTTCCTCCAGGGCAAATTGGCAGAGGCCCTGGAGGTTTTTCGCCTTCCTCTGCAGCAGGGAGTATGGGTCACTTGCTGGAGGATTCTCTGTACTTTGAAGTCCTTAAATCAAGATTTGAGGACTTCAATAGTTCAGATATAGGTGAGGTATATTGTAGGAATGGGTGGGTAAAATTCTGTGGCTTGTGTTGCAGAAGGTCAGACTAGATGATCATAATGGTCCCTTCTGACCTTAAAGTCTATGAGATTAAAAAATTAACCAATATGGCCCCAATTCAGCAAGATACTTAAGCACATAAGCAGTTCCATTGAGTCAGTGGAGACTCCGCACATGAATAGTTAACGTGGAGATGAAAAGACACCTTTTCTGCTACTTAATTTGCTATATTGCGGATCCTGCAATATTAAGCTTCCACTGCAGTTTTTATTTTAATTGGTTCACCATTTTGTATACATTTTGAGATTTGCAACACACACTTTCTTCCCCATTAGCACAGTAGCCCCCCATTTATCCATGCTGAGAGTGGCAGGGCCCTGGCTGTCATCCCCGAGGGCAAGCAGGCAGGCTCCCGCTGTCAGCCACACACTGTAATGACTCTAATATAGTTGTAGCAAAATTCTGGTTATCAAAAAAAATGAGCAGGCAGAACATAATATTTAAGTGTTTATATTGTTTTAGCAATTTTTTCTTCACACAAATAAGTCTTCCCTAGGTTTTCCAAATTACCACAATTAATAAGGGTCCATTATTACTTTTCTACCATTTTCCATGTATTGTCCACATCTCAGCCACGATTTGACAATCAGCCCACAATTCAAGTAGGGTCTGACATAGATAGTCTTCAGCATCAAACCTTTGTCAACAGATAGGAAAGCAACAGCATGTTTATTTACTGAATTGCTATTTTCATATTTCAATGTTTTTCTGTTACTAAATGCTAGGGGTTGTTAAGAAAATGTACTTTACATTGAAATATTTTCTAATTATAACTGGTTGCTAGTGTGAAAAATATTTATATCATTTTTGAAAAGAGAACAAATTTATTTTAAATAAAAGTAAAATCTTATTATTATTTGTAAAGCCAAATTACTGTACAGTAAAACCTCGATTTAACGGACTAATTCGGGCGAGGGGGTGTCCGTTAAATCAGAAAGTCCGTTATTTAATAATAAAAAAAAAACGAGCTGTCGGAGCAGCAGCCTGCCCGCCACAGGGCCAGGGCGGCAGCTCCGCAGCCCGCCCGCTGCCAGGACCCGGGTGGCAGCCGGGAGCCGTCAGCCAGCCCGCCCGCTGGCGGGACCCGGGCGGGAGCTGTCAGCCAGCCCGCCCGCTGGCGGGACCCGGGCGGGAGCTGTCAGCCAGCCCGCCCGCTGGCGGGACCCGGGCGGGAGCCGTCAGCCAGCCCGCCCGCTGGTGGGACCTGGGCGGGAGCCGTCAGCCAGCCTGCCCGCTGATGGGATCCGGGCGGCAGCCGGGAGCCAGCCCGCCCGCTGTCTGGACCCGGGCGGCAGCCGGGAGCCAGCCCGCCCGCTGTCTGGACCCGGGCGGCAGCCGGGAGCCGGCAGCCAGCCCTCGACAAATGGATTTTGGATGCATCAGACTTGTTTAGAAATTTTGTCCGTTGCATCCGAAGTCCGTTAAATCGAGGTCCGTTAAATCGAAGGTTTACTGTATGTAGAAGCTTCATTGTGTTACACACTTAGGAGGCCTTTTTTCAAATCAGCATATGGTACCAAGTTAAACCCAAACACTGACCAATGGCAAAATAGTGATCGAGATGAGTAAGCATTTGCAGATTCTACAGTTGGTTTTAGTGGTTTGTATGACCAATGTCACTGGTGTAAGCAGTGTTCCCAATGTATCCAAGGAGCTGATGCCCATAAAATGCTATGAAATAGAAGTTTGTTTATTTAAGGTGGTTTAAACCATCTGTTCTCAAACTTTAGCAACCTGAGAACCACCATTTTGATTTTAAAAATGTTGCGGAGCCCCAAGCTCCCCTACTCAGTCCAGGCCCTGCTCCCACTCCACCTTTTCCCCCAAAGGTCCACCCCTGCCCCCTCTCTATCTCTGCCCCTCCTCTTCCGTGCCTCTTTCTGCCCCCTCCCCCAAGCGTGCCCCATCCCTGCTCCTCTCGCTGCCTCCCAGTGCCTCCTGCATGCTGCGGAACAGCTGGGAGGGTGGGGGAGGAGTTGATCAGTGGGGCCCACGGACCAACTGGAGTGCCCTTGTGCACCGGATCCCAGTTTGAGAAACACTGATTTAAAGTGTTCTTTCATTTTGGAAGAACCAACTGTGAATGTAATGTAGGTATATTGTTTTTTAATTCCTATAGCAAAGGGCTGTCTCTTATTTATTCCGTCTCTTCTTAAATATGCAAAATAGCTCTCATTTATTTCATTTATCTAATATAATTTATTTTTAATTAAACAGCAACACCAGATGCTGGAGAAGATCCCAAAGTCACAAGAGCCAAGTTCTTTATCCGGGATGAGTTTTTAGTGAGTAATTTAAAAAACATATCTATATCTAGTCGTACCATGGAGGTTACTCTCATTAACCACACTTGACAACATGGTCGCATTTTGCAAAAAGGGGATGGGAAAAAATGCTTAACTCTTTCATAGCTTTTTTCAGTCATACATTTCACAGCACTGAAAAAAGGTGAAGCGTTCTTAGCCCCATTTTATAAATGGTGAAACTAAGGCACAAAGATGCCAAGTGACACATCAATGTTAGAGCCAGGAATAATCGCCTGAAACCAGTCTGGTACTTAGTCTACTGTGGACCCAGACTGCCTTCCCTTTCCTTTAACCGTTCTCCATTGTGCACGTGGCCACAGTAATATGGACCACTTCCAATGCTAATCTATGTGATTTTTTGGTGGATTTATTTAGCTAGAAAAGCTTATTCTTGTTGCATAGCAGATTTCATTCACATCTCTGTGCTGGCTGCGTGGCCTGTTTGGGGTTCAAAGTCTGTTACTGAGGTCAGTTCCTACCCTTCAGGCCCTATCGATAACAAACCTGTCGCTACCAAATTCATGACCATGAAAACCATGTCACGGTCTTGTGTGTTCTTTTGCCCTTTACTATACAGATTTCACAGGGGAGACTAGCATTTCTTAAATTGGGGATCCTGACCCAAAAGGGAGTTGTGGGGTTCAGGGTTCACAAGGTTATTTTAGGGGGTTGTGGTATTGCCACCCTTTCTTCTGTGCCGATTTTCAGAGCTGGGCAGCCGGAGAGCGCCTAACTCTGAAGGCAGCTCCCCACCATACCATGCCACCCTTTACTTCTGTGCTGCTGCCTTCAGAACGGGGCAGCCCAGGAGTGGCGTCTGCTGACTCAGGGCCCAGCTGTGTAGGCAGCAGCGCAGACGTAAGGATGGCAATACCATACCACAGCACCGAGAGTGTTCGCCAAGACCGCAGCCATAGTCATGGCCCACCTCCACAGACACCGGACCAGACTTTTCCCCTACCTAGATGATTGCCTCATCAAAGGCAACTCATACAACAAGACACTACAAGCTACCCATTTCGCCATCTCCCTCTTCCACAACTTAGGCCTGCAAATAAATGTCCAAAAATCCACCCCAACACCTACACAGCAGATTGAATTCACTGGAGCTCACTTGGACTCAATCCAACACAACAGATTCCTCGCTATCACACAGCTCATACGCACACTCTCTGTTCGTCCCAGGGTACAGGCAAGTATTTGCCTACAGCTCCTTGGCCACATGGCAGCCACCACCTTCGTGGTCAGGTATACCAGGCTATACAGTAGATGTTTTCAGGGCTGGCTCTACTCCCAACTACAAACCCAGCAGACACTGCTTCTGTATGCTGCTAACTCCTCCAGTGAATGTACTACCTTCCCTACAATGGTGGACAAGACCAGAAAACCTCTGCATGGGCGTTCCCTTCCAGCAACGATCCCCAATGCTTATGCTCGCCACAGACGCTTCCCTGATCAGTTGGGAAGCGCATCTGGGGGGACACAGGGCACAAGGCCGCTGGTCTGCACCAGAGACGTGCCTACACATAAATCTCCTAGAGCTCAGAGCAGTCAGATATGTCTGCCTTTACTTTCTTCCCCTTATAACAAACAAATCTGTCTGGGTCCTAATGGGACAGTATAGCATGTATGTGTTACATCAACAGACGGGGGAGCACGATCGTACTCCCTGTGCGTGGAAGCCATCTAGTCATGGGACTGGTGCATACAACACCACATAGAAATTACCGCTTCATACCTGCCCAGCTGTCCCCACACTACCGACACACTCAGCAGACACGTCGAGGAATACAAATGGGAATGACATCTCACGATACTATGACAGCTCTTCTTCCCTTGGGGCACCCTGTCATAGACCTCTTTGCCACAACCCAGAATCGCAAATGCCACCTATTTTGCTCCAGAGCGGGAGCAGGACTGCATCCCGTGAAACAACTCTCTCATGTGTGCCTTTCCACCAATCCCTCTGATACACAGGGTTCTGCACAAGATCAGACGACAAGGCCCAGGTAATACTTACTGCCCCGGTTTGGCCGAGACAGATGTGGTATCCTTACCTACTCCACATGTCTACCCATACTCCACGGACTCTCCACAGCAGACTAGATCTGCTTTCTCAGGACAACAGCCGGCTTCTTCAGCTGCAGCCCCAGAAATCCTATCTGATAGCGTGGTTCCTTCATGGTTCCTGGCCCACAAACTAGCCTGTTCCGAGCAAGTCCAGTATGTCCTCCTGCATAGTACAAAAGACTCCACTCGTAAAACTTACCTGCCGAAAGGGAAGCGTTTCTCCCGGTGGAGCTCACATAAACACATAACACCCCATACTGTCGCCCTCCCTAACATCCTAGACTACTCTTTGAACCTAAAACAGGATGGATTCTTGCTCAGCTCCATCACAGTACACCTTGTGGCCCTCACCACCTTCCATGATTTGTTAGACGGCTATTTGCTCTTTGCCCACCCCACCATAAAATGCTTTCTCAAGGGCCTACAAAACCTCTACCCTGAGATTTATCCATCGGCAGCTGCATGGAATCTCAATCTCGTTCTTCACAGTCTTATGAACCTCCATTCGAGTTCTTGGCTACCTCATCTCTTCTTCACATGTCCATGAAGGTAGCTTTCTTGGCCACTATAACATCAGCAAGGAGAGTGGGAGAAATAAGCACCCTCATGGCCTATCCTTCCTACACAACCTTTTCTAAAGATGGCGTTACCCTGTGACCACACCGTAAATTTCTCCCTAAGTTGGTGTCCACCTTCCACCTTAACCAACTAATAACTTACCTACATTTTACCCCAAACCTCGTGAGACTCCACACGAGGTGACTTTGCATACCCTCGATGTCAGACAGGCAATTACCTTCTATTTAGACAGGACTAAACCATTTCATAAATCCCTTTGGCTATTTGTCTCCACTACTGAGAGATCAAAAGATGCGGGTATCTCTAAGCAGTGTCTCTCCAAGTGGATCTCTGACAGCATCAGATCCTGTTGCCACATTCAAAATGCTCATCAGCCCAAAGACATTAGAACTCCTGGCTCCTGTCCTGTGGAGCTGGCTGTACTAAACTCCCCCCTGCCAGCATTGTGACTCTGTGCAATGCCCAGAGTGGGACACTGAGACCAGCCAGTTCCAGCATCCTTTGAAATACCCAATTTTGGTCACACCCTAGGGGTCGAGAAATCCGGTTGGTAAGTTGTTCCAATGATGAATCACTCTCACAGTTAAAAAATGTACCCCTTATTTCCAGTCTGAATTTGTCTAGCTTCAGCTCCCAGCCACACAGCGGTGTTAGACGTCTGTCTGCTAGATTGTAGAGCCCTTTATCAAATATTTGTTCCCCCAGCCAAGCACAGATTTTGCTCTTGCATAAAGTTTGTCCCCTCTGTCATGTGACCCGTACATCAGTTTCAACACCCCAGTCAGATGGCTGAAGTCTGAGATTCTCCTCCCAGCTTTATCTCCTTTACCTGGCATACAAGAGCCAGAACGGCAAGAAGGGGGCCTAAATGTCCCCTCTCTGGCCAGAGGAGGATTCCCCCTGGTTAACCACATCTGAAGACAGCTTTAAGGCTGCCTTCTGAGGCCCAGCTGACAGGTCTTGATGTAATGCAGGGGTGGGGAACCTTTTTTCTGCCGAGGGCCATTTGCACATTTATGATGTCATTCACGGGCCGCTTCCCCCCCCCCCCCGAGGAAGCCCAGGCTGGCAACAGGAGCTGAGACCCCCAGCTGGCAAGGGGCCAGCGGGGGAAACCCCAAAGCAGTGGCAGGCGGAGTGCTTAGCCCTGCACTGCTTTGGGGTTTCCCCCGCTGGCCCCTTGCCAGTCGGGGTCCTGCCGCCTGCTCCAGTCAGCTCCCGCTGTCAGCCTGGGTGTAGGCCAGGGGGTCATCTTCCTTTACCCCTGCCCAGCCTCCCCCCCATCTAACCGCCTTCCCTCCCCCACCCCTGCCTGGCCCATCCCACTGAACCTAACCTCCTCCCCCTTCCCACTCCCAACTCAGCCTCCTGCCCCCCATGCCTGACCCGCCTAGCCCAGCCTCCCCCCCACCCAAACCTCCTTCCCTCCCGCACCCACGCCTCGCCCACCCCATCCAACCTAGTCTCCTGCCCCCCTCCCCGCCCGCCCAGCCTGGCCTTCCCCCTCCACCGCCCCCTTGCCTGCCCCCAGCCCAGCCTCCCCCCCCCCCCAGCCCCTTGCCTGCCCCCCAGCCCAGCCTCCCCCCCCCTTGACCGTCGGCTCCCCGCGGCTCCCCCAGGCGCTTCCCAGCCCCTACCTTCAGCGTGGAGCCTCCCCCGCCTGGCAGCCTGCGCGTGTCTTCTCCCCACACCCAGTGCCTGACTCAGCCGTGACCCGCCGCGGGCCGGATCGAATGACTTGGCGGGCCGTATAAGGCCCGCGGGCCGGAGGTTCCCCACCCCTGATGTAATGAGTGTGCCTGGGGCAGGGTTAAGGCAGGCATGTTTTGGGGTGGGAGCAGAGCACATGGTGCTGCAGAGATTCCTGGCAGGCCTGACTAGCTTCCATAATTTAGACAGGCCCCCAAGGCCAGTTATACCTGGAGCTACCCAGGATTTCAAGGGTGCTAATGTGAGCCTACACCTCCCCTGCCCCTAGAAGCACTGCACAGAATGTCACCTTGAGTTTATGGCCGATAACTTTCACATATCCGTTCTTTCCATTATTCAGACTAAAAGAAAATGGAGAAATCTGGGCATTTATGTGGATATTTAAAATGTCAGCCCGCTCAAGTGAAAGTTTTTCTTGTCAAAATATTCTTAAGGCGTTGCACTGGGCCACTCCCAATGGCAACAGGCGAGTAAGACTGATGTCGTTATTTTACTTTACATTTTAAATACCGTTCTGAAGCAAATTAGAAAGAGAAACCTTGAACATTTATTCTTCAGAGTGCAGGAGTTTGTTTCATGTCACTTCCTTTGTTACATTTTTCTTTCCAATTCTTTATGGTCTGTATTTTTTTCTTGTTCTGCTAGAAAATTTCCTAGAAAATCTGCCTTTATTACTTACACATTCTTTATTGTAATTTTGGTAGCCTGTAGTCATTTTCACAGATCTGGCACATCGACTCCCTGCTACTGCTGCACAAGATGCTTTAGGAATGATGCTTTGGTATCCTGTGGTAGTCCTGTCGTCTTATAGCCCTCTGTAACTGTACCCGACACACTGCAGCTCTCTCTCTATGCTGACCCGGACTGCAGCGACCAATTCTATTTCAGATGATTGTCTTAATTAAACACAGGTTTATCACAGCCTAGTTATTTAAATACACCTCTGACTAGTATTGCTAAAAAGTATCAGAAGGTTGACATTTCATTTTCTCGCTCTCATTTTCAGAAGTGCTATCTGAAATCCCCATTGACTTCAACTTGCAGGTATTCAGTTGCTGTGAAAACTAGGCCATTGATTTCCAATTTATGAAAGCGTTAGCTAGGTATGGCAGGAAGAGCTGTTTGTCTGGCTCACCAAGACAAGGCTGGAAATCCAGCTTCTTGCTTCAGCAAAATTTTTCTTTCCTTGCCAGGTCAGGTCGCATGTCTAGTTCATGGCAGTGTCTCTTATGTCACAAGTTCTCTGTTTCATAGGAAACTCTCTAGGCTCCTAGTCCTGTGCTTAATCACAAGACTATCCTTCCTCCTCACAACGAAGAACCCAGCATTTGTCTATTCTTTACAATTCTCCCAAAACAAATATTAATATTTTATATACAGGATTCTGCAACTGCTGATGTTTTACTTCAGTACAATGGGTCAGCCCTACAGAAACAGCAGCAGGGCAAGTCTGGGTTATTCTGGTTTTTATTTTGAAAAATCTGATTTTTTTTTCTTGGACTTGAAGCAGCTACTGGCTGAATCCATTGACCTGTATTCCAAGAACAGTATATTTAGCTCCTTTCAGAAGAATCTGTTGTGTTCTTAGTAATCTTGACCTGATCATAATTATAGGGATCCAACTTCAATATTTTTCTTGTATTCTAGTATAGTAATGGTGGTTCTGCTAAATGTTATTATAGAGGTGTGTATTTTTCCTTGAGTTGGCACTGACTTCTCTTAATAAAGTCTAATATGACTCCTCAGAATAGAGTTGAAAAGCCAGTAGATGGATAATCTCCTAAAATTATACGGTCACTTAACTGCCAGGGCACAAAAAAGACCACATTTTGAAAACACATATTTTAACATGCTGCTGTAGAGTCTCAAATGTAACTGGGCATCATCAAAACATTGTGGTGAACTGGCTACTTTGTACTTTGCTTGATGGAATGAGAAATTGGCTGTGTATGATAAGCACTGTACTCCTAGCAGCTAATGGGAATTCGCTGTTGTTCAAATAGCAGGGCCCTGTGCTTCTGAAGTAGGAGGGATGAGTTCTGTTCTTTTATTATCATAAAGCTGTACATGACATGTATGATGCACGTGTTCACACCCCAGTTTGATTCACACTGGATATTCATGTAGACAAGCTACATTGCTGATTTAAAACAAACGTTCACAGTTTTGCCACTTGGTGGCACCAAAAAAAGAAAAATAATTCCTCAGTCAGATGCATTGCAGAACGCAGTAGGTTAACAGTACAGGTAGGGTGACCAGATGTGCCAATTTTATAGGGACAGTCCCGATTTTTGGGTCTTTTTCTTATATTGGCTCCTATTACCCCCCTCCACCTCTGTCTGATTTTTCATACTTGCTGTCTGGGCACCCTAAGTACAAGTTATATATGTGACTATGTACAAATAATATATAACATAGCAGCTCTTACAAGAGACTCCTTATGCAGTTATACTAGGCATTTTAATGGTATTTTAGCCTCATAGTACTGTGCATAATAATTCTTTCTGTTAAAACTTTCTGTTTATATTTTACCTGGTTTACCCAACTCATAAATTGGAAATACTAATTCTTCTTCGAGTGCCATCCCTGTGGGTGCTCCACTCTTGGTTTCGGTGATCACAGATTTTCAGTAGCAGTGTCTGGTCGGGGCACAGGTGCTCAGATGGTATCTCCCGTCTCATTGGAATCCTCCTGAGCGTCTGCATTCTGCACACACACACACACACACACACACACCAGCTCCTTCTCAGTCGTCCCTGGTTGAAGGTGGGACTCGGGGCAGTGCTGCTTCTCTTCCCTGGTCTCTGTAGGAAAAAAGCGACCATCTCTAAAGAATGTGTCCAAGTGGATCTCTGACTGCATCAGATCCTCTTACCATATTCAAAATATTCAACCGCCCGAAGGCATTAGAACTCAGTCCACTCGAGTTATGTCGACATCCATTGCCGTCCTACATAACGTAGCCATTTCTGACATCTGCAAATCGGCTACATGGTCATCGGAACAGGTTTGCCAAACACTATGCTATCACGCAAGATACCTTAGCAGACACCATAGTAAACCATACAGTACTCCTGAGTGGGAACTGCTACACATTCACCTAGAGTGGAGCACCCAGAGGGACAGCATTCGAAGAAGGGGAAGTTACTCACCTTGCACTAACTGAAGTTCTTTGAGATGTGTGTCCGTGTGGGTGCTCCAGTCCCCAACCCTCCTCCCCTTTACTTTGGAGTACTACAATAATCGCTCCATGGTAGAGAAGGAACTGAGCAGGGGTGTGGGACGCAGGCGCTCAGGAAGATTCCAATGAGATGGGAGATACCATCTGAGTGCCTGCGTACCGACCAGGTACTGCTACCGAAAATCTCCGATCAATGGCACCGGGACGCACAGACACCTAGAGTGGAGCACCCAACGAGGGACACATCTCGAAGAATTTCAGTTATTGCAAGGAGAGTAACTTCCCCTTAGGTCTTCTAATCCTGGTAGTGCACAATTATTTTGTGTATAGTAACATTAAAATATACCATTAGTTGAAATGATTATTCTTTAAAGTTACCATCTGATCTCATTCCTGGGTCTCTGTTTCCTAGCGCAAAACAGAGGAGTATTTTGGTCTCTAAGGGCAGTGGTAGTGGGATGGATTGTGAACCGCTCCCCTCACTAGTTGTCACAGGGAATGCAAACATCCCCCTACTAGCCTTTTTATGTTCTGTAGACATAACTTTTAGGGGGAAGAGTGTTGCTTAGTTTTCATGCCCACACCACTCCTTGGTGTCTCTTGCTGAGTGTCAGCCAGGGTACCCATTGTGATGGTCGCAGTCTAGCGCCTACTAGATGGGCCATACTATAAAGCTAAGCAATATTGACTGCAGCTATTAGCTGGCAGGGAGTTCTAGTAACTATCAGACAGGATCAGTCCAGGATTCCTCTGTGTTCATATGGAGTTGATCACAGGGTTGGTGCTTAACCATAATACTTTGAACTATTGACCTAGAAGTGAAAGGTTCCATCTTACATATTCATAGCTGCTGAAAAGTAGTCATTTCTAGCATGTCTAAACATAAATGTCCAAGTCAAAGGAAGGGAATGGGGCCTTGCTTTAGTACAATGCAGCTATGAAACTTCTCTATAATGTAAAACATGGTAAACTGAGATTTTTCACATGCTCCGTCAGTAAGGCTGTGAAACAAGCCCTCTTGGAATCTCAGGATTTGCTGCTTCAGAGAATGTAAAGCTACCTAGGCGTGTGGGCCTGAAGTGGAGCACTTCTTTAAAATTTGGAGATAATTTCATCTGAAGTGCAAGAGCAAGGTGGTGTCGCCTAAAGATACCCGGGCATTGCTAGCTGTCTTCACAGACCCCGCTTCTGTATCATTGTCTAACCTGGGGTTTTCAATGTCTAATCACTGAACAACGCCTCTAGATCCACGTGCAAGGCTCCTAAATGGCTGTCTAATGTAAGCAGTGAAGTGGCCTGGGGTTCTAAAACTTCTCAAGCATAAATATCTAAGAACTGAAAGTCAACTTCAACAGGGGCTTTTTCACTATATTACCATCAGCCGACCTGTTAAAGGGCTAAATGTGTTTATTTGCATGTTTGATTATAATCTAACCTACTTAATACAGATCTTCAGTGTGTAGCATATGAAAACACAAGGCATATCTTGCACAGGAAGGCATAGGCACATGCAGGATGTGTTTGGCTAGTCAAACTAGCAGTGCTGAAAACTGGGCTCTTGCTCTCCAAACAGCTAATGTTTTACAACTGGGCAGGTGTTTGAGATGTAATTCCCCTGTAATGAGCTGACAGACCCCTGAGCAATCAGTCTTCATTATGTTCTCTTTCTTTTCTGCAGAGGATAAGTACAGCAAGTGGAGATGGCAGGCATTACTGCTACCCACATTTCACATGTGCAGTGGACACAGAAAACATCCGCAGAGTGTTCAACGATTGTCGAGACATCATTCAGAGAATGCATCTTCGCCAGTATGAACTCTTGTGATTGGGATCACCGTGGAGCCTGTGGTTTTAAATACTTAGCTCCTTACTCTCTTGCTCTCTCCCTCTCTATACTATGCCACACAGGGTGGAAGAAAGTACTACAGAAATGTCAGTCTTTTCAGGTTGTTTACCTTAATTATTTAGCCTTTGAGCTGGTTTGCAGCAAGTTTGGGTTTATTTTCCACCATGCTTTTTGGGACTATTTGTGTGCTTTATTTTGATATGCCACTTCTTTGTCATTCCACTAAGCCCTTTGGCTACCTCTGTTGCTTTAGGGGTGTGTTTTGTTTTTGCTAATTGAACACAACCTGCTAAATTTTTTCCAGCAGGTTATGTTAGTTCAAACTGGTATGTCAGCTGGATGACACTAGTCATACCTATCCTTGTATGGGTCCCTTTTTTAACATGATATTAAGAGTACTTGATGGGCGAAAAAAGAATAATGCACTTTGTATCAGGTTATTAAATACTGTTGAGGAAGTATACACACAATGTAGCAGCACCACAATATTTATTACTCTGTCACAGTTTTTAGCATTACTGAGTTGCAGGTCGACTGATAAAGTGACCTCCTCTTTTAAGCCGTTACTGGCACAGGAAGTAGAGTAGATAATGAGAGGCATGGTGAAGATAAGCAATTTTTCTGGGGTTTTGGGGCTAAGTGCCTCTACACACCTCAGGCATTTGAATTACAGCTACTTTTTCAGCCTATCGCATCTAGGCAGAAAATTTACCACCCTCACTTACGTTATTTGTGCTGTCCACAAATGATCCGTTTAGTTTAGATCATTCTTGGACAACAGTCCTCTCCCTATATATATATTTTTTTGTTTTACTGCTGGTTTATTATATTGTACAGACTGTAAAATGTAATATTATTTTGTACAACTTTATTGAAGAAAAATACTTGTAGAAGATCTTTGTGCCTTGATTATGGCTGTACCTGTAAAATGAGCTAAGATGTAAGTATGTTTTTGATTGCGCTGTACAGCTTGATGTCAACCTTACCTGCAGCAGTGACTGGAGGTAAGAACTTTATCTGTAGAGTTTAGGGATTTTTTTCTGGTTTATATAAAAACAATGCTCTTTAGTATAAAAAATATAAATTATGCAAATTAACCACTTACCTTTTCAAGTAAGGTATTACAGTCACCGGATGTTGCAGCAACATGCCTTTCTCTTTTGAAATCTCAGCTTTAAAACATTGGAATTCATTCAAGTGTCCAAATTGCAACCTGGTGTTGTTTTAATGGGAATCAAGGATTTTTTTTTCCTTTAACTTTAGAAAATATGTTTAGTAATTCTTTGGTCATTCATAGTACGTCACAATTGCACAGGCAGATTGTGAATGTGTAAAGCACCATTATATAGAGCTCGTCAATCTTTGTACCAACAGCAGCTTTCATTGTGCAAGTAAATAGCAAGAAGGGAGGGGGGGGGGGAGAGGAGGTATAAACCCTTGTGTCTGGCCTAAGAGAATTACAAGATGACATTTTTATTTCTCTTTTAATAAAGAGACATTAGAAAATTGTTTTATTTTAAATATTGTAGAATCCAACTCTGTGAATATTTCTCAAACTTGAATAATTTATGCAAATGACATTCTCAAAACAAGTTGTGGTACAGTACAATATATAAAAAGCAAGAATTGCTGTAGCAATAAGGCATGTCCTTTTTAGTAACTATAACACTGCTTTATATTTTATACATAGGTGTTTTATGTCTCTGTGAGTATATACTTTTCCTGTGTCCAAGATAACCTGTACAAATGTCTAAAATTACAGTTGCAATAACAGAAACCTAGAGAAGTGTTAGCCTACATTACTTCATAGATTGTTCAGTCACTCCTTGGACTTTGTTTTAAATTTTAGGGACAAATTAAGATCCGAATTGTTTTCAGGAAGACAATATGAATCAGATTTTTATAATACAGCCATGATTTGTATTATTTATAAACCCAGTCCTCTTATTTAAAATTAGAGAAATTTAGTAATTTTATTTTAAAATAGGATAATTTTAGAGACAGAAAAGTATCTTTGTAAAATTATCCTTCCAAGTGAAATTGCTAGTAGGATGTATAGTCTTCATATTTCTATATTTGCAATTCAGTTATGTATTTCCTAGAAAGTGAAAGGCAGGGGTTATAGGTCTAACTCCCTAAATCTACTACTGCCAGGTATGCAGATTCTCACACCTCCCCTTCCAAAATTATTTTAGAAACATGAAACCTTTTCCTTTTAATAAAAGGGGAAAAAGAACCGCCCCCGTAGGCTAAAAACCCCTGCCTCTGCAGGAGCACTAAAAGGAAAACTGGTTCCTGCTGTGGAATTTCCTTAGGGTTTTTCTTGTAATTGCATTTGTCCCTCCTGGCCACACAGAGCAGCAGGGATTCTGGCTTCTAGATTTTTTCAATCTAGCCACCCAAGTGGGAGGCTCGGTCTCTATGCCAGCTCTGAGGATTGCTGTGGCTCCAATGGAGCTCTGCTGCTACAGCTCTCCCCAAACCTCCATTAAAGTTGACATTACAGCTCAAAGCTGGCGCTGCATTAATATAACCAAGTTTTGTTAACATTCTTTTGGAATCCTAGAGGGCATCATTTGCACCTGGTCCCCCCCCATGTGGCTCCAGCATGAAGCGATGGGAAAATGTTACTGCAGCAGTATCTGACCTCTCTTGTTGGGGAAAGCCTCTCCACACTGACCTATAGGGTGCAATAGGGCCCTGTAGTTTAAGATTATCATAGCACATTTTATTAGAAAGAGCAGCTTGAGAGGTTCCACCCCTAATTTTTGGAAGGTCTGAAGTGTTTTGGCAAGTAGACCCTGGAGGGGTGGAAAGATGTTTGGCAGACAGGGGATTACAATCTACAACTACTAACACAAACCACAGTTTTTGTGTGTGACAGCTTAGAAATGCTAAGGAAATCTGCTGATGTATCTTTCTCCTGCTGACGTTAAGGAACAGAAGTATCACATAAGAAGAGCATGTAGCAATAAAACATACAGGGATGGTTCCAGCTTGATAGATTAATGCCTCCTCCCGCTAGGACGAACTAGTGCAGACAAGTGCTGAGGCTGTAGGATTTACATAATGTACAGTTACAAACTTTTAGTATACATATTTGATACAAAAATTATAGCAGGAAATGGACTCATTTGATTGTAGAATACTGTATTTTTGTACAGCATGAAAACAGTTCATTTCAGTTAATTATTTATCCTGTAGTAGTCATATCAACTGTGTAGGATTTCTATGGTATGTGTAAATGCGACCTGCCTTCGGATTAACAATCCAATTAGGTCATTTGCTGGCATGAATATAGTCTGATGTTTGACTGTTCTCAGCTTTGGTATTTCAGTAACTGAATGCAGATGTCTGGCTCTTCATACTGCTTTATGCTTCCTGATTAAGTGCTGAGCAAAATAAAAAAGTGGATTGAGAAGTTGAAGATGAGCTAGTATCAGTACCCCAAGTAGAGCCCCTGCTATACAGTATATAGTAACCACTCTGCTCTCAAGTGGAAGGAAACACTTGTAGAGGGAGATGTCAGTTGGTGTTATGCTGCCCTGAAAAAGAAAGAAAGACCATCATGCTGTTGCTAAGAGGTTTGGTGATTCTACAGCAAAAACAGCTGTGATATTTAAGTTCTACATTAGGTTGCAGAACCTGGACTAATATAGTACCAAAGGCATGCACTCCATCCACATCCTATAGCACTGGAGACTAGACATGCTGCAGAGGTAATGTGCATGGTTTGATAGCAACCACTAAGGAAAATAGAATAGGCAAAAGCACTTGACTGGATAGGTAGCAGCTGGTAAAAGCAGGCCTACTTAGCAAAAGAAACATGCCAACAGTTAAATAAAATACATGAATTGAGAAGGGACTGGGTGGTGTTGTCTATGAACTAAAGAGTGTAAACCAAAGAGCAATGAGATTTGAGTTTCTTTTCCGTGTGCCACAAGATGCTGAAAAGTAAACAAACCGACTGTAGGTTTTGCTATTTAAAACAGATTGATTGTAGAACTGGTTGTTTTCTCCATCTCTACGTGGTACATAATAAAGAAGAAGATACTGTACATTGGAACTATCTGATGGAGCTTAACCAACATTCTAAGTGAAATTAGAAAACCTGTGAATTGAAACTACTGAGGCAGATTATCAGAAGACATATGAGAACTTGCCCTCTCTGAAGTGGTTAATGGGTGAGTCTGAAAGGCAAGAAAGCCATGTAGAAATCTGAGATAGATATGGTCTTATTTTCATCGTAGATAAATCAGCCAAGCAAAACTAGTCTTTGTACTGTTCAGTGCATGGTACTGATGATTTTTTTTTTTTAAACAAGTCAATAGTTTACCCTGCACCCTCTTTATAAGAAATTCTGTTACACATGCTTTTTATGAATATACAAAATAGACCTTTAACAGCACTTCCTTGTGCCACACAACCTGTGTGGCTCCCCTAATGTGCTTTATAAAGTGGATGCAGTGTATTAAGTAAATGTTGGGTTTTGAGGGAGAGTGGGTGTTCTGCCTTTTTAAACAAAACAACCAGGTAGCAGCAGTTTAATAAATAGCTGATTGCCATGTTGATTTATATTTATGAAAGTTACCTGACAAAAATAAAAATCTTTAAATTTACCATGATGAAACTAGGGTTGTTTCTGTTCCTCCAACTAAATGATGGGACACTGATTTCTGGAATCTTCCCGCCATGCAACACTTCACATGCACTGTGGGTATGGCCGCTCAGAATCAAACGGGGATGAAACCACCACAACAGCTATATTGGAAACAGCACAAAATTACAAACATGAAAGGTTAATTTGAATTTATGTTTAAAGTCATCACACAGTTTAATATCTCGTTTTGCTTCCAGCGGGCTCTCCTTCCATATTTTTACTTGGGTTACTATTTTGTGAAATCCTCGTGTCTTCCACTAATACAATATTCATATTTTAATATTAATCTGACCTTTGTCACAAAAACAGGGTGGTATTTTCTAATGTTTTACTATAGTAGATACATTCCTTATGAATCTGAACAACACTTGATACTAAGTCTTTAGCAGCACAAATAGAAAACCTTGGTCTTAAATGAAGAGTAGCACTCATTTGGAGGTGATTTGCCCTCAAAACTTGAGCACATACATTTCTGCTGTACATCTCTGTTGCCCATTTAATTTATTGGGACTGTTCTGTTTATCATCAGTAATAGTAATATTTTTAGAGTGCTGGACAAGATCACTGACTTTTTCTATTAGTCCTACTAAAAATGGGTTACCCATATACTCTAAAACTTGACATATAGTACAAAATGCTATGCTGAGGAGAAATTCTCTGCAGCAGACGGAGTGTCTCTGGCCTTATCATGGGGAACCAGAGAACCCAGCAGTCTCCCCCAGGCCTCACTAAACAAGGAGGAGCTGTGTGTTCAGCTTATCTCAGCTAGCATTTGCTGTTTCCAATATTATATAGATAATTAACGATTCCAGGAAGAGCTGTAAAGTTACTGTGATATTAAATAAAGTTGTTAAATTACCAAACCTTTTGTGAAGCCTCTCTAGAAAGTATGTCATACTTTTCTTTAAATGGGATATTTTTTTCCTCTGGAAGGGCAGAATCTTCCCCGGTACATTCAGCATCACTTCTTCTGTAAAGAGGGTAATGCTGACAGGGATTCAAAGCAAGAGCCAGTTGTTAGCTAATACAGCCTTTTATAAAATGTTGCTAAATGTGTTGAAATGGTGATCTCCAACACACCTGTAAAAGGATTGGTTCTGAGGCTGGAAGCTGTTCCACATCCCTGCAGTTTTTGCTGGAATGATTCTGTTCCTGCTAATAAAATCAAGCCAGACAAATGTAATCTTGTCTGTGCAGCACTAGTTCTGTATTTATTACTTGCTTGGAGGGCCAGGACAAAAATGCAAAGTTGAAGCCCATGTAAGGTATTTTCCTCAAAGAAACTAGTATTATATAAGGATTATTTCAAAAGTACTCGTTTACCGTGTCTATCAGAGAAACTAATCATATGAGGCCTTACAGAGTAAAATCAGAGGATAGAAATTAAGAGGTAGAGAGAGAAAAGCTGTATGATGGGATGATTTGAAGAGAGCGATGCTGGGTAGGAAGTCTGTTCCACATGGCAGATGATTCAGAGCACATCACACAGAGGCCAGATTCTGCAGGGATAGAGAAGAGGATGGAACTAGGTGAACAGAAGCCTGAAGCATGATCATGAAGTGTTTTAAAAATAAATTCAATGAACAAGGAGCTAATGAAATTGTTCAAGGATGTCATGGATGCAATTGCACTGTGTGCATATCAGAAGGTGGCAGCAACACTTTACAGAACCTGCTGAACCACAGAGAACTGGAAGGGCTATAGAGAAGTCAAGAAGATATGAAAGCATGCTTGAAGATTTCTGCAGTGATCAGAATCAAATTAGTAGTATTCAGAGACTGGACAGATAATGGTAACATGCAAGTCTGCAGATCCAGGAGATATGGGATGAAAGTAAAATTCACCACCAAGGATGCAAAGGGTTCCATTAAGAAGGGAAAGAGGAAATGGGGTGGTTTGATGCTCTTTTTACTTATGTAGTGGAAGGAAGTTAAGGTAAATTCACAAAGTAATTTGGTCAAGATGGGGAAGTGTGTGTACATTTGGAAAGCAGCAGGAGAGCTCAGGTTAGGAGGAGACATGACAGGCAAAAGGGAAACAGAAAAGGGCCCTGTCCACGTAAGAATACTTGGATCCCAAAGTGCTTAACAAAGGAGAGTAATCATTAACAATTTTACAGATGGGGAAATGGGGATGAAGTGACTTGCAGGTCAGTGGCAAAGTGAGGAACAAAATGGAGGTCTCCGGACAGCCTATCCATTAGACTACGCAGGCTCCCTTACAAGAGCAGAGACCAGTGTAAGTGATATTCCATGTGGCAAAGAAAAGGGCTACCGCATCTTGCTGACAGAGATCATAGAGAGATAACAGACTGGACAAGATTATAGGAGGTAAAAGTCCGGTGCCCCGGTCTTTCCGAAGTTAGCAGAAAGACCAGGGCAGAGGGAGTCCGCAACATGCCCACTGAACTCCACTGTGAATATGGAGAGAATGATCAAGGAATCATGGCCAGAGCACTAAGAGAGGAAGGACAAAACACAAACTAGAGACAGAGTTCTCAAAGAAAAGAATCTTTCAGCCTGACTAGAACTGCAACACCAGCTGCGCTTACAGCAAATGGACTGTTGGCCTCTTACCTGCTGGGAGCAATTCAGTTTATGAGAAAGCTTCAGGAGCTTTGCCTCTGCTCTGCTGCAGACACTGCACCCATCACCTTCCAGCGCAACGCTGTTCACCATGACAAAACTGGGAGAGAACAGAGGGAAGGGGGAAGACACAACTGTTAGGAATCCAAACACTAGTGGTGAGAAATGAAGCCCTTTTAAAAAAAAATGCAAACATGTTCATAAGTCAGACACAAAACTCAACGTGTCTGAACTAAATTCCATAGCAACCGTGGCCGGGCCACCCCCTAGCCCAGGGCTTCTCATTCTTCATTACATCACGACCCCCTTCCAACAACAAAAATCACTTCACGGACCCAAGAGGGGGACTGAAGCCCGAGCCCCACTGCTCTGGGCAGAGGGGTCAAAACTCAAGGGCTTCAGCCCCAGGCAGAGGGTTTGTAACCTGAGCCTCACCACCCAGGCCAGAAGCCCTCGGACTTTGGCTTTGGCCCTGGGTGGTGAGGCTCAAGCTTCAGTCCTGATAGATACCCTGTTCACTTTGGGGTCCTGAGCCACAGTTTGAGAATCGCTGCACTAGACGTCTCTCAGATACGGATACTGCATGTTACTGCAGCTCTCCACCGTCACCTGTTTTAGACACTAGTCTAGACCGTGGGGTTGCATAGTAAAGTTTAGATGCTGTGACCAGTCCAATATCCACACACGCTTTTTGAGGCACTGTTTAAAATGACATCCTCTTACAGTGCAGTAATCCATAACCTTGAAATCTGAAGGGGAGACATTTCATTGGCACTGCATCTCAGAAGCCCGAGAAGCCTTGTGAGCACTGCTAAAGCAAAGCTACACTGTACTGGGCAGCCTCTGCCCACAGAAGGCCCCACAAACTAACCTGGCCCTTGTCTACAGATTGCGAGCAAAGTGCACCGGAGAGGTGTGATTTGTAGAACACTAACATGCTGCACTCCAACCACCCCGCTGGCATGCTCTAAAGTACCTCGTTCACATTCTCTAGTGACATCAGCTAGGTGCCCTGTAGATTGTGCAAGGAGCATCTTTGCAGGCCAGGTAGAGCACAACACACCCTTCTGGCACTATGTAGGTAGCAAGCCCTTAGTCTGATTCACACCTAAAGAAAATTCCCTCACACCTAACCCTGGGGTCTCTGCCAAAGCCAGGTTAGGGAAGCTTTCACCTGTACTTACCTAACTCTTCCTTCGTGGCACCTTTTAAATAAACTTTGAATTTTTCTTGCAGCTTGGCTCTTTCTTACCTGTCACAAGTATTACTTATTTTTATATTAGGACAGCCTGCTAGCTGACGGAGAAAGGACATATCCAGAACTCAGCATGCAGGGGGAGGGAACAGTCGTGTGCTTTCTTAGAAAAGTAAGCTAGATTCCATCATGGACGGCTTGCTGCCAAAGGCTGATCTTAAATTGGAGGCAGCTAAATAACTCCTTGTTGTACTAGTGTTCTAGAACACATTTACCGAGCAGTATTAATAAAGCCAATTCACTTCAACGAGCAGATGGTCAATTGGGTACTATACAGGCAGTCTGGAGTAAGGAGAGGATGTTAGTCCCCGTTTAATGACAATTTTTAAAATGTTAGCTGAAGTGTGGGTTTGGGGTCACAGACTTGAATAATACATGGTTGTATTAAACTGGGATCTAGTTTCTCATAAGCCTGCATGAAGCGCACTTTCTTTCATGGGTGATCTAGCACTTCCGGCCTCTTTAGAATATTTGCTTAATGTTTAAAAAAATTAAGTGATACACGTGTAGCCTTTATTTCCTACATTCTTGTGAATTATTATATTCTAACCAGATACACGGCAGAGTACAGATGCGAACGATGCATTTCCCTTCACTGTATCTGACCAAAAAAATCTGATCAGATGTTTTTCAGTGAACCCAGTGCTCTTCTCTCACTGCACTTCCTTACACGGTATGTGCAGCCAGGACAAAGGGCCATGCAAAGCAAATCCAGTTTACTGGGCTATCAATGGTTTCTCTACCCAACTGATAAAACTAATGGCGGGAACAAGCTTGGCAATACGATGACAGAAAGTGTGGGCCAAGCTTTGCTGAGGTGAGTGGTCGAGATCCCTCGTGAATAAGGGAGGCAGGACCAGGTGCTACGTTACCATGTTCCAGAAACAAGGCAGGAGTTTCAGGAGCTGAAGAAGCAAGGACATTTTAATACTTTAAATGTTGAATATTTCACTCAAACACTTTCCTCATTTAAGATTGGCAGCCAGTGGTCACCACAAGTGGTTGGAAGCAAAAGAACACAAACCCAACAAGTCTGTTCTTGTGCTCCGGAACACATAACCGCCATTCAATCCTATGAACTATTTTCTTTCCACTGGAAAGTTGCAAAGTCATTTTTCCCAAAATAGCTCCCTTTACAGCAGGGTCACCAACCAGTTGATCACAATCGACTGGTCGATCCTGGAGCCTCTGCCAGTCTATTGTGATCTCCAGACACAAAGTCTGGCAGCGCAGCGGGGCTCAAGCAGGCTGGTGTCTGTGACCCCTGGGGCGGGGGGAAGCCCCATATGTTGCCCTGCCCCCAGCATTGTCCCTGCAGCTCCCATTGGCCGGGCACAGGCAGCGCACAGAGACCTGCTGTCCCCCTCTTCCCTAGGAGGCGCAGAGATGTGCCAGAAGCCATCTGCTTCCAGGAGCAGCATTGGGCCAGGGCGGGCAGGCAGCCTGCATGAGCCCCGCCATGCTGCTGACCGGGAGCCGTCTGTGGTACCTACCTCCTGGCCGAAACCTGCACCTCATACCACCTCCTGCATCCCAACACTCTGCCCCAGCCCTGAGCCGCCCCACACCCAAACTCCCTCCCAAAGCCCACATCCTCACCCTTCTGCAGCCCAGCCCCCTGTCCCAGCCCAGAGCCCCCTCCTGCCCCAAACTCCCTTCCAGAGCCTGCACCCCAACCCCCTGCCCCGGCTCAGCCAATGCACACCCCACAGTTGAGAATGTTACATTGATCTGTGACAACCCCTGAAGGATTCTGGATTTATAAACCAGGAATGAGACGAATAAGAAGTAAAACTCATGAAATGTCCAGTAGATTCTAGGAGTTTAGGTGCAGAGTGACCATATTAGGCCTGCACCCTCCCAGAGCTTGCGCCCCAGCCTCAGCCTGGAGCCCCCTTCCACATTCTGAACCCCCTCAGCCCGGAGCCTGCATCCCCTCCCACATCCCAACCTCCTGCCCCAGCCCGGTGAAAGTGAGAGAGGGTGGGGGAGAGCGAGCAACAGCGGGAGGGAGGAATGAAGGGAGAGGGGCGGGGCAGATCCGGGATTGATCTTAAATTCAAAAAGTGATCTTGTGCATAAAAATGTTGGAGACCTCGGCCTTATCGTATTTCTAAGCAAGGGAGTCAACAATGTTTAACAAATATTCACGAGAACTCGCTACAATAGGTTCAGGAAAATAAAAGTTTAAACAAAACAACAAAAAAGCTCAAAATGTTGGCAAAAATTATACTCACTTTACCCCTTTCCGGGTTATTAGCTTTCCTGAGGTGAAGTTGAAAACTTTTGCAAACCGTTTTAACTTGTAAGTGGTCATTCTGTGTATCAAAGACAGAAGTAGTATGACGCTCAGAAACTTGCCATTATAAGTAAAGATTTAAAAGGCAATTCCCAAACTGCTCTGTGATCCGGATTAGACCTTAAAACTGAGATTCTCCAGGGGATGGATACAGCCTCTGTCTATTCTGGCCCCAAAGCAAGCATAACCAAGCCAGGGAGTACAGCCCCCCAGTGCAAGCACAATGTGAAATACAACAGATGCAAATCACCCTCTGGAGCTGAGAGAGTAGGGAATGGGGCAGAATCCTCCCAATACCTTGGCTGCATTTTTGAGTCCCTGCAGTTCAGCAGGAGTTATAAAAGCAGCTTGACCTTGAAGCCACCTTTCCAGGGCACTCCATGCACATGAGCTACACCCAAGGTCTGGCTCTAAAAACGTAACCCAGCTCATCTTACCTGACGCTTGAAGACAAAACCCTAGATAATAAGAAACAGACTGACTCACATGGAAGCCAACAGTTAGTACTGCCAAGTCCGGTGAATTAGTGGGGGAGTCATGGGATTTGGGCACCTGCGGGAGCTGCTCTCACAAAGGCCCAAGCAGCCACTCCTTTCACAGAATTTTCAGGGCTGGCCATGCAGGCAAAACTCAAGTGAGAGCCTGGGTCTGAGAAGAGCAGATCTTGCCACTTAGCCCTGCCTTCATGTCTGGACTGGTGCCATCTCAGTGGCAGCAGAGAGAGGGTTCTGGGACAGCAGGACACAGAGAACAATGCAGGTGGAGAGAAGGAGTCAGGAAAAAGCTACTTTTGAGTCTGGGGCCCAATAGCATTACACCCAGCCCGCCCCCCCACCACCACCTGATCTGCTGTCGACCCAGCAGCAGCTTTTCTCCAGCTATACAAAAACCCACTGCCAGCTCAGTGCTTGAGCCACAGCAGCCACTCCTCCCGGGAGAGTGGGGGGCAGAGGAGTCAGAACAGGTGCCAGGTCCACAGCAGACAAATCCCAGGTGAATGTATTGTAAATGACTGGATAGCTGAGCTATTCATGTAGCTGATCAAAGCTATGCAGACAAAGTCTGATTTGAAAATTCTTTTTGAAATGCTTTACATTGACTTACAAAACTAAGGACTGTCTTATCATTACTGCACTGAGCTACAGACAGCTCTGCGGGGGGGGTTGCAGTAATTATCAAGGTGGGAGATGCTGTAAAACCATTTGTACGTGTAAAGCTCTTTCAACTCACATAAATTCTTAATAGGAGGACTTGGTACATAAGAGTTCATTGCGTTTCTTGGATGTTCATTTTCACAGACCACATCCAGGAGAAGAGAAGGACAGACAGTAATAGGAAATGGATGACAGTTGCCCTATCTTAGGGGCTGAGGGAGGGGAAGTGGAAGCTTCATCTGAGCAGCCAGAGAGATGCGGGTATTAAAGATTGACTCTTCAACCTGACATTCTCACACATATATTGGCAGAGGAATGGAGAGGCGTTAAAAGTCAGACTAAAAACCAACATTTGACTTTGGGGCCAATCTGATATTATTTGATCTCTTGAGGCTGGCAATACTGAGTTACTGTTTACATCCTGACATTTCACACCTGACAGTGCACTGAATTTTTCTGAAATACTTACTCATAGTGAAAGCCAATGTCATGGTTGCCAACAACAACCATTAGCTCAGTGCGAACCGGGTGCCGGAACATTTTCTGAAACCGCCTGACATCATCTGCCCAGGCCTGCAGGAAAATTGTAAAAAGTGCTGATGTTGAAGAGAACTCTGAAAGGACTTAGCAGTAGGTGGTCACGCTGAGATTTTGGGTTGAGGAAAGGAGAAAAAAGCTATTGGAAAAATCAAGTCCCGGGAGAATCACCAAATTTCAGTTTGTAGACAAGCCCCTGGAAACTACCACTGCCAAGACGAAAGCAGCATCCACTGTATGTTTTCTAAGAATGCAACATGGACAATATTAAAAACAGCTATTAGTCATGAATGCATACAAATAGAACTTTCTGAGCAGCTCTCAGGACGGTCAGAGCCCCAAACAGGAATACCCAGTAATGCACAGACCTGACTGATTCCCTTGTTTATATTTGCAAACTGCTTTAATATACTAGGCAATGTACTTCTTTGGGTTTCAGAAGGCCAATAATGCCTTTTAAAGTAAAAGGCTGGGTCAGTCATTTGCCATTTTAAGGTTTGAACTGTTGACCACTCATGCTAATAGCCAGTCAGTGTTTACACCTTCCTTCATAGTGGTGGCCACAAACATTTATAAATGTCACCTCTTTTCCATACTACTCCCCAGATTACAGCTAGGAAGCACCACTCCTACAAACAGGAGAAATCTACCTAATCCTCTTCTCACAGCCTTAGTACCTCAGAAGCATGAAGAGGATCACATTTAACTCCTATCTCTCCAGACATGCACATTCCTGGTGCACATCGTTTCTCCTCTTTACCTTACACTCAAGGGTAAGAGAGCAGGAGTGTAGGGTGCTGGAGACCAACCCAATGCAAAAGACTATGCCTATGGCCTGATCTTATTTGTGCCCACACATACCCTCCACTCACACCAGAGTATAACCGCCTTGCAGTGACTGTGTCGCACTCCACTAGAAGTTGCAGTCATGGCCTATAATCTGCAATACATCGGTTGTGGAAGAGAAAATCAAATAAAGCCTGGCTTGCTCTGCATGCCATTTATTTCCCAGAAACCCCATTTCTTTTGAAACAGTTCAGCATTTTATGACACTGAAAACCAAGAGACATGGACCTTTTACCTGGGGGGAGCTCCACTTTCCTTCATCAAAGACGTCTCCTAGGATGAAAACAATATCTGGCTCTAGTAATGACAAGGCAGTTTGGAAGGCTCTCTCCATTTGCCATTCCCTAAGAAACAGAAGCATTGAATCAACAGACTCTTAATTGCCTGATCCTTTACCCTGATTAAAGGCTGGTCTTCACTGGGGGGGGGGGGGGGGTGCGGATTGACTGAAGATACGCAACTTCAGCTACGTGAATCACGTAGCTGAAGTTTGCGTATCTGCAGCCGACTTACCTGCCGTCCTCCCCCGTCAACTCCAGCTTGCGCCTCCCGGCAAGCTGGAGTTCCGGAGTTGACAGGGGCACCGCGGGCAATCGATCACTACGGGTAGTGAAGACCAGTCCTATATGAGATCTTGCCTGACAGGACTGCGAAGCAGACTCTCAAAGACTGAAAGAGCTACTCTGAAACCCAGCTAGATTTTAAAAGTCTGGTTTCAACACCAGCTCCTGGGCTACCTCCCTCCCCTCATCCCACCAACAAAAACCGTGATCAGCACCAGCATATCATACTGAAAGTGCTGATACTAGCCTTTTATCACAAGTTAATGGGTTATTTTCAAAGTATGTTAAAAAAAAATCAGTGGAAGTATGTTGAATAATTGCACACACTTGACTGAATGGATCTGTTCCTGCAGCAAAAGGTTTTGATTGCTCAGAACAAACCCCCACACTAGATATTGAAATATCACTACAAATAATCCAACCAATTATAAATTATCTTATTTGGAGGTCTAATTTGTGTAACAAGTAAATTACGTTACTGCTATTTGCTAGACATGGGTAACACTTCCATTTTGTTAAAACGTTATCATGAATTGTGTCAAAATGGTAGTGGATATAGCTGACACTAGTGTGCATAGGTAAAACAGCAACTTTGCTATACAAGATCAAGCCACTATTTTGAATCCCATAGGGATGAGTCTTCCTTTAGTAAATTTCATCCTGCAGTGATCTGAGCAAGGTTTCTGCTGGGACACAGAATAAGCCAGATTCTGCTCTGGATTATAAACATAATACCAGTGCATTTGGCAGAAATATTCTAGACTTACACTTCTGTATCATGTGATCCCTGTCCTATTGGTTAGTAATAGCTTTTTCTCTAGGTTGAGCACATAACTGAAAATGTTATAGGATGCCTTCATAACACATGAAATTTTCCAGTGCTGAAGTAAAAAAAATAAGGAAGTCTTTTTCAGTTCATCTAATTGGACAATGGAAGCTCACATAGGAAGGACACTACATCTAAAAGTATTCACTGTTTCTCTCTCAGGAGGGTGGAGCAAGGCGAACTCCCACCTCACTCACTCCTGTCTATTATCAGGGCTTGAGCTCACTCTAACCCACTCTTCCTTTACGTACATTTATAGTTACTAAAAGATAAAAGAATGTTCAGTAGAGATGGAGTTTGATGCCACTCAGTCACATAGCTCCTGCCGTGGAAAAATGGATGTTCAAAGTTCTGCTTCTCTATGGATTACCAGAGGGAAGGAACGTGGGGTAGTGGATTAGGCATGGGGTTAGAAGAGCTTGATTTTAATCCTAGCCCTGACACTGGCTCAGTATAACACTGGACAAGATACTATTAGTTCCCCCACCACTGTAAATGGAGATACTATTACTGACGAACCGGGGTGTTGTGGAGATTAACTACTTCTTTTTTGTAAAGTACTGCATAATTTATAAGTATTATTATAAACTGTAAAGGATTCTCTGAGGCAGACAATGCATTCAGAAGCTTACGGCAACGCAATACACCACCAACATTAGCTACCTGGATCTGTCAGACACTGCACTGATTAAACACACTCTAATTCACTAAACCTCCATTGTTCTCTTCCCCGGAAATTCAGATAAGCAAGTCAGAAGCCAGAGTGACTACTTGCCCCAAATGCCACTATATTTACTTGTGCTTATACATGGCTGCTATAAAGGCTTTAAAAATTGACTACAGCATGTTCCCTAAATTCAGGTCTTACCTTCTTAATTTGTCTAGCCAATGTCCTTTGATTTCACCAAGCAGGTGGGTATCCGATAAAAACATGGCCTTCAAGACAGAAGCCGAAGACTGTTTGCTGCTCCTGTGAGCTTTTATTTTAACTTCTGGCCAATGACACTGAAATATCACCGCATAGTAAACTAAAAATTCACAAAAAATTAACACAAAGACAACCAGACACAAAAGCTTCAGCAGAAAACAGCCTCTCTTCTTCAAGTGAAGACTCATCCTAATGCCCAAGGCGGATCTCGTCATTGCCATGTCAGCCTACAGAAGTTATTCTCCAGGGGCAAAGCACCCTCCTTCGTGCAACAGGAAATGGTGGGATCCAAACAGAGGTTTATGTGGTCTCCACAACACAGAATTCCTGCAGAAGCAATATAAAATAAAGGTATATACAAGTCCAGTGTTCCAGTATTAATAATCAAGCACAGCTCATTTACAGGAGGAAAAGTCATATCCCAATTCCTATTAAATTACTACCACTATTTTGAAAGCCTTGGAGCCCAGTAACTAAAAAAAAGAATCACAAAGGAAAAGTTGTTTTTCCAGACAAAGGAATCAGATTATTGCCAAGGAAATCTGAAAATCCCTCCTGGTCTTTATTACAAGCTTATGCTACTCAAACCATACTTCTCCTTCCCCCCAATCTTCTAATTGTGAATTGGTTCTGAATAAGAAGAGGTGTGTGGCTAAGACAATAGAGGACTAGAAGCCACAGTTTATGGCTCTACCAGAGGAAAAATTGACCTCAGGAAAAAATTCTCTTTGCCTCAGTAAGATACTTCTTCTCTACCCCCCGCCCCCCCAGAGCTGCTCCAAAGCTAAATTAATTATAAAATTATTGTGATCTTAAGATGCAAGATTCTACAGAAATAAAAATTAGTAAAATAAAGTGAGCCAGTTATTTGCTTGCTGCTCTCCAGTGCTGAGTTTGGCAGAGTTCGGCATCTCTAACTGCACCAGCCCACAAATGCATGTTATATTTCTAATATGGTTTTATTGTTTGTCGTGTGAATGGGACAACGTAGTTATAAAACCACATTATGGAACTCGCTTACTGCCTAGGTCATAACATTTTCCTCCAACACCATGCTGTAGCTAATCTGCCACATGGGCACAGCAAACCAAAGACAGGGCTAGAACACATGTTCTACTGAGTCAAAAACTGTGCACTTCCAGTTAGTGGGGCTTAAAGAGAGTGCTTCTATTGCTCTGAGTCACTCAACGCTGAAACTAGTTTATGGGCTAGAAGAGGAGAATAGTCCCAGTGGACTGAAGCAAGTTAGCATACCTGTAATCAAGAGCAGAATTTGGTCTATTTTATTTAACCTTTGCTAAAATAGGCCTGAAAACCAAAATCAGGGAAAGGAAATTTGCCCAGGAAGTGCCCTTTAATTTCACCATGCAAATGGGTAGTTTATTTTGAAGAGGCTATTCTGTCACTGCACTTTCATACTGGTCACAGGCTCCCAGAGGGCAGGGGCCAAAACCCAGCTGGACCTGCTATGGACACATGGCTAATGAATGGGGGGAGGGATAGCTCAGTGGCTTGAGCATTGGCCTGCTAAACCCAGGGTTGTGAGTTCAATCCTTGAGGGGGCCATTTAGGGATCTGGGGCAAAAAAATCTGTCAGGGGACAGTACTCGATCCTGCTAGTGTAGGCAGGGGACTGGACTCGATGACCTTCAAGGTCTTTCCAGTTCTAGGAGATTGGTATATCTCCATTTATTTATTTATTTTATAACTGGGATGCTGTGTCCCGGGGACCCAGTCTAGCAGTGGGCTGGATTGTGGGATTCCACCCAAAGAGAAGTATAGACCTTGGCCTGCCATTTGGAAGCGTTGTCTATGGAGAGATTGAGTGAGATTACTACTACTAATAAAATAATAACGATGTATGGGAGGCACTGAGATGGGCGGGGAAAGCAGCCAAATATGAACAGATTTAATTTTTTTATTAAAGCTAATGTTTAAAATCAAATTTACACAAGTTAAGAAGGAAGGTTCTGTACATCTGGGGTCGGGGTTGGGTTATGGGGAACTGCAAGTATCGGTTACAAGGTTTACGAGGTACATCCATATCACATAACCAACATAGATCCAGATTGGAGCGTGGGAGTTTTTAAAGCATCAGTGGAAAAAGGGCTCAGTTACGCCACCCATGGAATGTATTGAGTCCAAGCAGTAGTACATGGGTGGGGTGCATCCCTCAGTTGTAACAAAGAGTCCTGTGGCACCTTAAAGACTAACTAACTAAGTTAGTCTTTAAGGTGCCACAGGACTCTTTGTTACCTCTGCTATTCCAGACTAACACGGCTACTTCTCTGATTCATCCCTCAGTTGGTTCATCGGGGAAGGGAGGAAGTGGGTTATTTCCCTGGGCGGTGTTCTCGGTTACTCGACTTGGTACTGGCAGTGTCCTGTGATGTGTTCTGCGTAGATGTCTCTGGACCACCTAATGGCTTCGGACACCATGAGCTGGTCATGAGCCAAGTGTAGCATCGACCAATTCCACACGCTCTCAGTACCGGCTCGTTGTGGGGATCCCACACACCCAGGGCTCCCACAACCAGGGCGCGTATCTGGATCTCATAGCCCTGGGCTCTCAGGGTGTCAGCCAGTAGGATGTACTTCAACGCCTTCCATGCTCGGGCCTCGTGGAAGGCCAGTGACCCATTTTCAAATGGCACCGTGACGTCTACCACGAGGACCTTCTTTTCTCCATCAGTCATGACGATATTGGATCGCAGTTGGCTGGCTGTCCCAGGGATGGCAGAGTCAACGGGATGGCTTTCACCAGATTGGGTCTGGATGGCACTGTGGCAATGCAGCCAGGCTCCGGAGTGCTGTTAGCAGCCACACAGGACATGGGGCAGTGTCTCACTGGCGAAGCTGCACTTGTCCCTGGTACCGTGGTGGATGGCTCCGTTGAGGGGAACACAGTTGAGTCGGGCCTGGTGGACAAACCACCAGTCGGCGAACCTGGTGAAGCTGCCCCCAGGGAGGAAGTGGTTGTTGGAGTCCCACTTGCTGGACACCTCAAACACCTTGCCCTGGTCTGGCTTTTCGCTTGAGGTTCTTGGCGTAGTGGCAACGGATGGCGTCTTTAAGTGTCCTTTCCAGCATCGTTCTGGCAGTCAGGGTGATGATGCGTGGCACCAGTACTCCCAGCTCCCAGCACTCCTCGCACTACTTCCAGTGGCAGCTGATCCTCTTTTCTAGGCATCTTGAGGTGTTGCAGGCACAGGACTAGAGAGGGGACAGGTCTCCCCTCTCTCTCTCCCGAATTCAGCTTCCAGGGAGCTGCTGAGGTAATCCTGCTTGGAGGGGGCCCTAGCAATGCATTCTCATTCACATCATCCCAGAACACACTATGGCAAACCTGACTGCTTTCTGGTCCAGTCACCCAGAATTTAAGAGGATTCCAAATTCCGTAAGAATTACTGACTTCAATTAATTTCACTTTGCAAAAGCCTAACAGAATTTACCACACACCCTCAAGTAAATCTACTAGAGGTTTGCAGTAAGGCAGAACAGATGACTGGGGGTGACAGAGTTAACAAAGTCCTGTGGCACCTTAAAGACTAACTATAAAGTTTTGAAGCATGAGCTTTCGTGGGCTAATACCCACTTCGTCGGATGCAGGCAGTGGAAGTGTTCACAAACAGGCAGTATAGAAAAGTAGGTAAGAGCCAGGTGGGAGGTGAAAAGGTTAGTCCAATTAAGCTGAGCCAGCTTGTTATCTCCGATCAGGGAGTGTGGATTATTCTTCTAGCATTTGAATGGGGTGTGTGAACATGGAGAGACGAGAAACAATGTCTGTAATGAGCCAACCATTGTAGATCTCGGTTCAATCCCAGAGTGTGTGTGCTGAATTTGCAAATGAATTGAAGTTCTGCAGTCTCCCTTTGTAGTCTGGATTTGAAGTTTTTTTTTTTCTGCAGTATGGTGACTTTTAAATCTGTAATAGAGTGTCCAGGCAGGTTGAAGTGTTCCCCTACAGGTTTTTGTATATTGCCATTCCTAATATCTGATTTGTGTGCATTTATCCTTTTTCGTAGGGACTGTCCAGTTTGGCCGATGTACATAGCAGAGGGACACTGGTGGCATATAATGGCATATATGACATTGGTTGATGTACAGGTGAATGAGCCAGTGATGGTATGGTTGATCTGGTTAGGTCCTGTGATGGTGTTGTTGGTGTAGATATGTGGGCAGAGTTGGCATCGAGGTTTGTTGCATGGATTGGTTCCTGAGTTGGAGTTATTGTGGTGCAGTGTGCTGTTGCTGTTGAGAATTTGTTTAAGGTTGGCAGGTTGTCTGTGTGTGTTTTTAAAGGGGAATTCAGGAGATTTCAAAGTCTCTGTGACACAAAAAGTCTTTCCTGCTAGAGATTACTTTTTCCAAACTGTTTTAATCCTAATTCTAAACAAAGGAGTCTCCATCCTGAGTGCAAGAGATCTGGCAGCATCCAAGACTAACACAGTAAAGGAAAGTCCAAAAAGGCCTGAGAGTGGACCTTTCCCAGGATATCTGGGGGGGGGAGCTCTTTCCTTCTGTTTAGAGAAGAAATGCCAGCACTTTCAAAATACCACCTCCTCTACAGTTCTTTGCAGAAAAGTACTCTCCTTCTGAGGCAAGTGCCCACAAGAAATAGCAAAAGAAGGGACTGCAGTCCCACAGGAGAGGAGGGCTGCTAGGTTAACCTTAGAGCAGGGGTTCTCAAACTGGGAGTTAGGACCCCTCAGGGGGTTGTGAGGTTATTACATGGGGAGGTCACTAGCTGTGAACCTCCACCGCAAACCCCGCTTTGCCTTCATCATTTATAATAGTGTGAAATATATATAAAAGTGTCCTTATAAGGGGGTCACACTCAGAGGCTTGCTATGCGAAAGGGGTCACCAGTAAAAAAGTTTGAGAGCCAGAGCATTAGAGCGAAATGCCTAGTCCTCCATGTGCAGCCTCTCCCAGGATTGCACGTAGGAGATAGCACAAGATGCCTGAAGCACCTGCTTTTAGAGACAGCCACTTCCATTGAATTAACTGGGACATGAGCACAAGTGACAGTGTTTTTCTAAATGCTTATTAATGGAAATTTAAATCAATGTTAATGGGAAAGTTGTAGAAAAACCACACACTTTTAAAGATGATAATTGGACATTTCATTATTTGCTTTCCTGTGCTCTGAAGTATTAGGAGATAAATAATAATGGTGATACTTTATACTTAGAATAAGCTTTTTATCTTGAAAAAGGCAGGTCAGCACCATTACCCAGATGGAGAAACCACCATTTCAAAGGTGTACACTAATTTTGGAATCCTCCATGTCTAGGAATGGACATGCCTGTAGCCATTTTTCAGATGTTCTGGCTGCATTTTACTGGAATTCTGAGTAATCAGTACTTCTAAACACCGAGCCATACATAAGCCATCCTTTTGAAAGGGTCAGTGACTTGGCCAAAGTCAGCAGAAAGTCAATGACCGAATCAGGCAAGAAGTCAGCTCTTCCTACTAAAAATGCTCTAAAACCAATGGGCCAGGCAGCCTCTCAATAAGCCCCAGCCTTAAAGAAAATTACATATTGGCAACATGCCACAAGCATCATACTTTCTCAGTAAAGCCTACACCTGATCACGAAGTTACCTCTTTTCAAATATGGACTTATCAATGTTACCAATATTTAGACATGTTATCTTTTCAAGACCGCAAACGGGCATCAGTCGGGGTCAAGGAGTACATTTTTTCAATGTCCTTTAATATGTTAACAGTAGTGGGTCAATCTTTGCTAAGTGCTAAGTGCAGGACAATGCAAATGCAAAAACATCAAAATGCAACAACTGCTCACTCATTAGATGATAGAAAACACTCAAACAACCACAATAAAATAACACGCAAATGCACATTTTCTGTTCATTCAACTACATACGGACAGATTAGGAGCATGAAAATAGCTTCCACAATCCTGTTTCATAAGGGAGACAGCTGCCTGCGTGCAAAAGTACATGCTATATATCCTCTTTGTTCTTCTGTTTGTTGTCATCTCAGTTAAAACTTTATTTTCTCCCTTTCTTCATACTATAAATTGGGTCATTACCACTCACAAATTGTCCTGTAGGACTACAGCCATATTATGAAGAAAATGCACAGTTACATGATATTCTTCAGTTATGATACAAGAACTGTAACAGCAATCTAATATCCTACACCCATATTAAATTGAGGAACCACAAGAATTACAACACTAAGCAAATCAATAGTCTGTCTAATCTGGTATCCTGTGTCTGACAGAGACCAGTATCAGATATTTCAGAAGGAGGAACAAAAATCTCACTAACAGTTAGACTAGACAGATTTAAATTACTGATTTCAGTCATGATTTCCTGCTTGCTGATTTCAACTTTATTTTAAATCTTTGATTTTAATCTTGTTTTGCATTTGTTCTTTGTAGTTGTTTTCCTAAAGAAAAGCTGATCAACATTAAAAATGTTGATTTGGTACACAATATAGTCTTCACGCTATATGTGGCACTTCTTAACCCGAAGGGTAAATAAATATGTATAGTTTTAGTGTAAGAAACATAAATGTATGCCGGTTCTTAATGTTTACATTTTTATGTTGGAAAATGATGAATGATGCTTTTCTTATCTACTAGATTATGGTTAATTTTTTTTACTCGTGATTTATGTCAAGCAGCATTTGGATGGAAATTGGAATTCAATTGTAAGTGTACAAAACCAGCTTTTTAAAATATTATAAGTTGAATATACCTACCTTAAATGTGCTGAATACATAAGAGGGAGGGTGTAAGTTTAACAAAACATGTTTTGCATTTAAAGCTAACTGTTGGGATTTTTTTGTTTTTTTTTTAAATAAGAGAGAGAGAGAGAGAGAAAGTGTGTGAGATAATGGATGGTTTCTGGATATCTACTTCAAAATTTTAGAACTAATAGATCTCATACTTCTGCACAGTAAGTTTTTCTGCTTTTTCAATTTTGAATGAACTAGTCACTGAAATGAACTAGCTGAATGAATATCCAGCAGTTCAGTGGTGTTTCTTTAAAATTTCAGCAGCAAACATGTACTACTTGAAAGTTTTATTTAAATGATTTCGGTAGGTTTCGTTCTTAACATAGTTTATTTCAAATTAAATTTTAAATAGATTTGAAAAAAAACATTAATTTTAAAAAAATTACTTCTCTCGTCAGGCAGGAGTTACAAATTCGATTTTGAGGGCCCTTTAAATCGACTTTAAGGGCATGTGAAGACAGGTACACTTTTAATTCGACCTAACGTCGTTAAGGTCGAATTAAAGTGGTAGTGAAGACATGCCCTAAGTCAGTGTTTCTCAAATAGTGGGGCGCGCCCCCCAGGGGGGGCGCGAGACTCCGTAAAGGGGGGCTCGTTTGACGTGCGCCATGCGCCGCTTGGAGCGGAACATGCTGCCCACGCGGGGCAGCGCGCGCTCGGGGCAGGCGCGGGCCAGCGAGCCGAGCGCGGCGCAGCCTCACCGCGTAGCCCTGCGGCTTGCTGGGCTGCCGCGGCTCCGCCGCCACGGCAGCATCGCCCCGCCAGCCCGCCTGCAGGCCCCGCGCAGCGCACGGCCCGGCGCAGAGCCGCGCTCAGTCACCGGCCGGCCGGGCGCGCATCCCCCGGGCGAGGCGCCCCCGCCTCCCGCCTGCCATCCTGGCCGGGCGCGCCGGGCCGCTGCGCCCTAGATATAGGCTGGCGCCCGGCAGGGGCAGCGCCGGTGAGGGGCGGAGAGGAGCGGGGGGGCGCGAAATGTTTTCTTCTTCCTAGGGGGGGGAACGACAGAAAAAAATTGAGAAGCACTGCCCTAAGTGAAGAGGCATCTGAAGTTAAGCCTCCGACCTCCAAGCAGCCCCGCGGCCCCCCCCCCCCGCTCGCCCAAGCAGCCCCGCGCCAGCTCCCCTCCCCCCTCGGGCGGGCGGGGGTCCAGCGCCGGGCTGCTTGGGCGAGTGGGTCAGCTGCCTGGTCAATTTCACCCAGTATGAAATTGACCAGGCAGCTGACCCGCTCGCCCAAGCAGCCCAGCGCCGGCTCCCCCCCCCCCCCGGGCGGGCGGGGGGAGGGTCCGGCGGGGGGGCTGTTCAGGCGGGCGGGGGGGTCCGCGGGGCTGCTCGGGCGGGCGGGGGGTCCGGCGCGGGGCTGCTTGGGCGAGCGGGTCAGCGGCCTGGTCAATTTCACCTGAAATTGACCAGGCAGCTGACCCGCTCGCCCAAGCAGCCCAGCGCCGGCTCCTCCCCCCCTCGGGCGGGCGGGGGGGGGCCGGCGGGGGGGCTGTTCAGGCGGGCGGGGGGGGGGGGGGTCCGGCATGCATTGCACTGTGGGCTACCTACCCAAAGTGCAATGCGGGCTATGTCGACCCCTGCAAAAGTTCTAGGACAGACAGTGTCGACCAGCTGTCCTGGTGGGGACACACTGATTCGATTTTCTAAAATCGAGTTTAGAAAATCGAATTAAGGGAAATCGACCTAGTCCTGTAGTGAAGACATACCCTTAGTATAAAATTGGACAAGCAGAAACAATAAGCTTTGAGCAACTACTTTCCCTTCCCCTTCCTTTAGTGAAAACTCCAATTTCCTCAGTAGACATTTGAAATTACTGGGAGGGAAGGAAGGGGGATAAGGTGGTCATAATAAAAGCAGTAGATAAATACCTCACAACCAAGTGAGATAACAAAAAAGTCATTATTTCAGTAAGTCAGGTCTTGCTTCATATTGCTTACATTTCTCACTAGGACCCCATCCTGAAAGGTGCTGAGAGCATCACCGCTGACCTTATTCAGGCTATGCCGCATGAGAACCACAGCAACTAAAGATCTGTGAACAAGAGGTCAATAAAGTATACTTAGAGGACTGGAAAAGTAAACTACAGAAAAACCTCTAATCTCTGCTTCAAGAGGGAAAAATAAAAACCCACTGGTCACTTTACAAACACTGAGCTGTGAAGCTACAAATGAGGCTGGATTACCTTTGCTTTAACATCATTCTTACCTCAATCAAAGTGAGCACTATAAAACCACAGGATCTTGTTGGCATGTTCCACACTGAAGAGACAAGTGTAAAACAGAGAGACTTTTGTTGTTGTTTTTTAATAAAAGGGTATTGATGCAGCCATGTTACAAGTTTAGAATTGCAGCTTTGTTAGGCAGACACATACCACACAAAGCCTTAGCCTGCAAATGGTACCCATCTCTAGTACCAGGGTTCCATCTTTACTTCCTGCTGTACAGACTGTTCCGAGGGAACCACAAACTATTAAAGGGCTGCCAAAGTATTATATAATGTAATACAAAATGTTAGTAAGTTACTTGAGTTGCACTAAGGCACGTAAAAGATGGAAGGCAAAAAAACCTCAAGACCCTTCGCATTCACAAATCCACGCCATGCTTTACAGGGGGGAAAAAAGGCAAATCAAACCTACAGTTTCATAACACTGTTCAAGCGCTCTCCGGAAGCCTCTCTTCAGTAAAAGATTTTACATATCAACTTTCTCTAGTGCGTCTGCTGGCAACGAGCTACGGGGAGAGGGGCTGGATGAGCCGAGTCCTCAATCAATCGATAATCCAGGAAAATACAACCAAAAGCGAGGTGCACCAAAATTATCCTCCTGGTGGACCTGCCATTTAAAGGACCCCAGCAATGGTAGAAAACAATACCCCCAAAAGACGGGGTGGAGGGTCCTCCTTGCACATGTCACTTGCGCCACCGTTTGTGCTCCTGACTCCTGCTATTCTCCAGACCGGAGCCCTGCCGCAGGGGTCTCATCTGCGCACACGCTTCCGGTTCGCTTCTACTGCAAGGACACCACGCGAGCTGCCGATCTCCATCATCACTAACAGCCAGGAATGCGGCGTGACATCTCTTCTTACTAGCCAAATGAAACACTGATCCGGATTGGCTGTTTTACTTTTCAACCCAGATGTTCTGGCATTGGCCAGCGGCAGCTGAATGTTGGTTGGCTGTTTTCAATCACATCTGAAATGCTGGTTCTCCCCCTAGCTGCTCTCTTTTTCGACTGTAAAGCTATTTTGGGGAAGTGTGTGGGCGTTAGGGTGACCAGATGTCCCAATTTTATAGGGCTTTTTTGAGTCTTTTTCTTATATAGGCTCCTATTACCCAACACCCCCATTCAGATTTTTCACACTTGTTCTCTGGTCACCCCAGGGGGTATAGTATATTGATCCACAGTAAATCCGCACCATGTCTGCAGACCTGGTTACAGGAGAGCTGTTTTCTAACAGATAGCATTAGAGTGCTTTGAAGATCACAGTTAACACACAGTTAGACCCATCTCACTGCCAAATGGAATTATGATTTAACCATATCAAAGGACAACCATATTGCCACTAGATATCCCAAAGAAGATGATTGTGTTATTTAGAACTAGACCTTTGATAAAGAATCTAATTAAGGAAAGGTTACAGTATTTCCACTTATTCTCATTCTAAAAAAGCAGAGCCAGATGACAATAGTTGTTTTGAAAATTGTAACACAGCATGATAAAAGGGATAGCAAGGTTTTCACCTTCTTGTCTCTTTTTAAATAGCTCAGGGAGGGCCAATAGTTCCCAAAGTGGGGTTTGTGAACCCCTGGGGGTTCACGAAACATTACAGGGGGTTCTCAGGGAAAAAAATCCCTAATAGTGGACAGAGCGGTCCATAGGGACTCGAGCAGCATGGGGCCAGGAACCCAGAGCCCCTGGAATTCCAGGATCTAAGTAGACCAAAGCAAGGCTCTCTATCACACTGAAGAGATTTCAACTTCAAGACTCCTTATAAGAAATGGAAAGAGAGGTGGCTATTTTTTTACTGTTTTTAAAATTAAATAGGCAGCTAGTATTGTTTTTAAAATTATTATGAAGAATAAGCTTTGTTATAACGTGTTTGCCTAGACTGCTCAAGACCTGAATGCTTGTGTAGAAGGAACTCTGAGTTGGATCCTTAAATACCTCAATGCTGTTTCACATCTGATACTCCTTGATGAAACATAGGAGCCTTATCTATAAACAGGCTTATTCAAAGTGATTCAAGCTACTGAAGTGAGATCTTGGAAGAGTGTGGCCATTTTCATAATGTAATAAAAATACTGATAGATTTTGATAAATGATAGTTAATAATAAATAGTTTGTAATAAGCATGTCAAAAACAAATTTTATATTTCCAAGATCACTGCTTTTATACTTAGGTAAAGGAGAAAATACCTGGAAATATTCATTTTTAGGAGGGGGTTCACAAGACTTGACATTTTATTGAAAGGGGTTCACAAGTTATTAAAGTTTGGGAACTCTGGGCAGAACCAATGTGAAGATTTATGCATTAGTCAGCAGACTTTGGAAACTACACGATTATGCTGCAGATGACCCTTTTATTCCTTCTTGCTGTATATTTTTACAATGGTAAAAGATTCATATGGGACACCCTATGAATTGGGAAAAATAAATAATTTGACTATAACATCTCTGCACCTTCTTCCATGCTTCCTTTTACATGGAGGAGCACATTCCCCAAACTGATATGTAAAGCCACTACCTTCTCCTCCCGCAAGAATCTCTTTGTAGAACATTCTTGAGAAACCAGACAACTGACGGACAGATAGTTGATGTTTTATTTAATAAGGAAAAAACTGTCATGCAAAGAGTAAACAAACACATAGATCAGGGGTGGGGAACGTCCGTCCCGGGGGCCGTATAAGGCCCGCGAAATCATTTGGTCTGGCCCTGCCAAGGCAACCGCAAGCGGGTCTCGAAATTCAATAAATCTAGAAGCTTTTTTCATAGCAACAAATTTATATTAAGTGAATCATAATAAAAACGTAATTTTTGAGGGACAAGCAAGGAACGTCCATTACAGGATAGACAGGACACATATGAGTACATGACGGGACAGACACGTATGCTTCTCGTCGGCTGCCCGCAGCCCGTCTACCTGTATTGCGGTGACTCAGAAGACAGTCAGTGTCAGGCAGGCTGGGAGTGTACATGTTGCGAAAGTGTTAACACACTGTGGTGAAACTAGGGCGATCCGGTGATGATGAGATGATTCCTCGCGATGTCAATGACCTTGCCTCCAATGATTGATGACGATGTTGTCGATTTCTTTGTCAACACAAACGATAACTCCAATCCAACCTTTATCCACATGTCAACAATCAACAATCCTCGCAAAAACTGAATCTCAGATGAAGATTAAGGAAATTACAGTACAGTAAAACCTCGATATAATGGACTAATTCGGGCGACGGGGTGTCCCTTAAAGCCGAAAGTCCATTATACAGGAGTAGACTCTCGATTATCCGGGATAATCAGGAAAAACTTAATCACGATTAATAAAATCCATAATAATCAAGAGTCTACTGTGGGGACCTCGGGGAAGGGGGGGTGCGTCGCTGGCCCTGCGGCGGGGGAGGGTGAGGTCCCAACACCTGCCCCAGTCAGCTCCCGCTGCTAACCTGGGTATAGGAAGCCCAGGCTGGCAGTGGGAGCTGAGACCCCCGCTGGCAGGAGCCTCGGGGAAACTCTAAAGCGGCAGCAGGCGGAGAAGCGGCAGCAGGCTGAGTGCTCAGCCCGCTGCGGCTTTAGAGTTCCCCCGCAGGCTCCTGCCAGCGGGGGGTCTCAGCTCCCGCTGCCAGCCTAGGCTTCCTACACCCAGGCTAGCAACGGGAGCTGAGACCCCAGCTGGCAAGGGGCCAGCGGGGGAAACCCCAAAGCAGTGGCAGGCGGAGTGCTTAGCCCTGCGCTGCTTTGGGGTTCCCCCGCTGGCCCCTTGCCAGCCGGGGTCCTGCCGCCTGCCCCAGTCAGCTCCCGCTGCCAGCCTGGGCTTCACTTTGAGGAGACATGCATTGAAATATGCATCTGTGTTCGGAACAACTTACGAGCAGTTCTTTTCAAACTTGCGAGCAGTTCTTTTCAAAACTTACCATCGCAAAGTCGACTGCGCTCCAGACTGACCGACGCAAACCTGGAAAAGCAGTTGCGAGTAGCAACATCATCAATACCAGCTAATATCACACGCCTCACCAAAGAGAAGCAGTTCCAGCCATTACATTAGGGGTGAGTTAATTAAATGTTTGACCAAATATAGCAGGCTAATTTTTAAGTTGATAATTTTGTATGGCCCGTGAATGATATTATAAATATCCAAATGGCCCTTGGCAGAAAAAAGGTTCCCCACCCCTGACAGACTAACATAGTACAGTAAAATCTCCATTTAACGGACTAATTCGGGCGAGGGGGTGTCCGTTAAATCAAAAAGTCCGTTATTTAATTAAAAAAAATAAAAAAGGAGCTGTTGGAGCAGCAGCCTGCCCACCACAGGGTCGGGGCGGGAGCTCCGCAGCCTGCCCGCTGCTGGGACCCGGGTAGCAGCCGGGAGCCGGCAGCCAGCTCGCCTGCTGGCGGGATCCGGGCAGCAGCCGGCAGCCAGCTCACCTGCTGGCGGGATCCGGGCAGCAGCCGGCAGCCGGCAGCCAGCTCGCCTGCTGGCGGGATCCAGGCGGCAGCTGGCAGCCAGCCCGCCAGTGGCTCGGAGCCAGGAAGCAGCCGGCAGCCAGCCCGCCAGTGGCTCGGACCCGGGCGGCAGCCGGGAGCCGGCAGCCAGCCCGCCAGAAATGGATCAGGAATGCATCAGATATGGCTCAGAAATTTTGTCCGTTGCATCCGAAGTCCGTTAAATCGAGGTCCATTAAATCGAGGTTTTACTGTAGTTATGAACATCTGAATAAATTTTTCAATGGACCATTTCAAACTAGGAATTTGGGGTTACTGGGTCCTCAGTGAATTTACAAATAATAGGCCAGATCCTTGGCTGTGTTGGAGCAGCTTTATATCACAGCACAAAGCAACCCTAAAGCCAGGCCACTAATCCTCCAGAGATTTTGCCTGCTTGGAATGAATCTCAAGTTGTATAGTAAAACTGTAGTAATTCTGACCCTGGAGAGCGGGGAGGGGGACAGGTTGTTTCTTGCTCCCCTGCACCCATATGATCTGACTGCACAGTACCTTAAAACCACCTTTGTGTTGCCCCCCTCAGCTGCACTGATCTTTCTTCTACCACAATTGAAGACTAAGCCCATGAAGTCTATGATAATAAAATGCCAAAGCTGGACAATTAGTCAAATTTAAATACAAAGATTATAAAAATTGCACATTATTTATTCCTACAACATTCATTTTAAACAAATGAGGCAGAACCACTGAATTTCTAAAACAAAATTAAACAAGGACAGTTTATTCAGAAACTATATAACAAAGGCACAAGGTCAACGTAAAAGATGCACAACACTGTAAAATTTCATGTTAGAGTCAAGGAAGTCATGATTTTATTGTGGGAAAAGAAGAGCTAACCTGGTAACCTGGTTGATCTGTGTTTTGGGGAGATAATTCAACATGACAAATCTAAATGGAGTGTTAAATTTCTATTAAGTTATACGACTATTACTAGTTACAAAAGGTGCAGCAAAAGCAAGTCCATATGTTGAACTTAAGTGTTTCAGGAACTTTTCATACTGATTATTCAGTTTTATTGATTCTTGTAGAGCATACTTTAAATCTTCTATCTCGTCGAAAAATTCCTAAAAAAGAAAATTCAGTATTCATCTATTCTTTTTCTAAGGTTACATTTCCCATTAGAAGGTTATAGTCATACCTCAAAATTTTCCCCTGCTTCAGCCTACTTCTCAGGGTATAGACACAGCAAGTCTCACAGTCTGAGTCAACTAACTCAAACTTCCACTAACATGCTAAAAACAGCTGCATAAAGATTACAGCTTGGGATGAAGCTCAGCCTCTGAAGCCTGGTGAGGGAGGTGGGCTTCAAAGCCTGAGCCAGAACGTTTACACAGCCATTTTTAGTGCAGTAAAGCGACATAGAGTTTATCAGCTCAGGCTCTGACACTCGCTGCTCTGGGCTATGTAGATGTACCCTCAGAGTACTCTTCAAATTATACACATAGGAATCACTTCGGTCACCAGTGAGGCTGCAACCACATCTGAACTGAGATGTGGCGGCTAACTGCAACACTGCAAAACAGCTTACAACTTTTATATATATAGCATCTTTCATACAAACAGTTTCAAAATATTTTACAGAAAAACAAAAAGTAAAACAAAAAAGCAACAAGAGAAATTAAGAGAGAAGCAAAGGAGAGAAGAGTCAATGTTGCAGAAAGACAAAAAGTTTGTTCTAAATGGCAAGAAGGAAAGGTAGTCACACAACCTCAATGGTATGGACAGAGATAGTAGGATGGATTCAAGAGAGAAAGAAAAATACACAAAGACACAGGGAACAAATCAGTGAAAAAACATTTTTTTTTAAAAAAAAAAAGGGTTTCAATGGGCTCTCAAAGTGAATCAGGAGCCAAAAGAGGTATCTGATAATGGAAATGTAATTACATTTCCTTGTATTTGCAAAAGCCTGACAGCAGAATTCCACACATCATGTAGTCTAGAGTGCTGAGAGTTAGGAGTGATTCCGTAAAGACTAGAACGGCAATAGTCAAGGACAGAAGAGATTAAGGTATGGATAAGGATTTCAGCAATGGAGGAATCAAGGCAATGACTTGCACAGGAAATCTTCCAGATTTTAGGACAGCAAAAGCATATCCAAATAATTACAGAGGAAGTATAGCAATAGTAGATAGAATGTAATCACCCAGAATTCTAGCCCGAAAGGTGACACAGAACCTACTACTTTCAAAAGAGACTACATGATAAAGATGTCTCCAGATTCTACTGTGTTCTTCTCTTGTTTTTACTTGGACTAAGTGCTTTGGAGAAGGGAGTCAATACTGGTTTTGTAACCAGCCATAAAAATCATGTAATAATCTGTATAATAAAATTCCATAATTGTTACTCTGTATGTCATTCGGAAGCCTTCAATGTCTGTTGAGTGAGGAGACAGAAACAGCTACAAGCATGGCTGAGAGCTCTTTTTGTTCAGAATATCACCAGGTTCAATCATCACTAAGATTCACTGTTTTGCTGTACAATTTTTAAGTTCTCAGCCACTTTGATTTTATGAATTACATCTGTGTGATGTGTAGCTAAAGTTGGCATGTATCTATGCCAAGCCACGAGTCCTAGACCACTGCAATATCAGAGGTAGCTCAACCAATCATCGCCCTTCCTCTATAGCTAATTTGCATGCAACCATTGTATTGGTTGTATAAGAAAGACTAGCTTATGTGGTCTGACTGCCACACCTGTGTGATATCACAGACTTTCAGATACTAGTATATAACTAGAATAACAACCTTAGTGACAAATAATTAGATCTCTCATCTCTACCTCCTAAATAAAACATCAGGCTGGGCCACATTGATTCAGTAACAATTCTTAGAAAACAGTCACACACAATAAACCACCAACACCACTTCCTATTGGATCTGTAAGTACTACCCCAGCTGAAAACCTGTTGGAGCTAATGAGAATAACAGGACAAGGCAGTACTTCCCTCAAGAGGAATTAATACTGAAAACAAGTGTACAATTATATCAGTATCTGAATTTATTCTTCAACAAACACTCATGACTATACAATTATTAGGATCACTCTCTACACACCAAGTTTAAATTTTCAAAAGCACCTAACTGGACCGAAGTTCCCAAATCACTCGAATGTCAATGATGCCAGCATGTGCTACAAATGTCCCAGTCAAGAGCCAATGAATCTAAAAACAGCTGAAAGAAAATTTGCAGCTGAAAATAAAGAAAACTCTCATCTGGATATTCAAATAACTCAGATGAAGAGTAAAACTAGACCTCCAACTATTACCATCTTATTTCAAGAATTACCAACACTTCCCACTAACTCCCTCCTCCCCTGGTCCAAATGTCAATTTTAACAGCCCAGCAAAGAAGAGTGAAAAATCCTGCCCTAGGAGTAACTAACTTTATGAGAGAATAATCCTCCGCTGACAAATATTACAGAGCAGCAGTGGATACTTAGTTTGGGAAATTTTCATTTGTTCTTGATGCAATTATCTATCTGATGGGCAGAACTAAGTCAATTGATTTACACTTCAGTCAGTGTCTCCGTAACATAGAGCAAATAATCTCTTGATTTATCAACAAGGTGGAAGGCTAGAGACAGAAGTGGCCCAAGATAAAAGCGTGTTCACAAGAGAATCAAGCAGTTAAAGGCAAAAGTTCATCTGAATTCCAATTACTCCTCTTCCTGAACAAGTGTGTATGGAGGAGATTAAACTAGACCAGGGGTTGGCAACCTATGGCACATGTGCCAACAGTGGCACACGAGCTGATTTCCCCTGGCACACGGCGGAGAGCTCAGCCCACCGCCACTTTGGGGTTTCCCCTGCAGGTTCCTGCCAGCCAGGGTCCCACCGCCTGCCCCAGTCAGCTCCTGCTGCTAGCCTGGGTGTAGGGAACCCAGGCTGGCAGTGGGCTGAGACCCCGGCTCCCAAGGGGTCAGCGGAGGAAACCCCAGAGCGGCGGGATGCTAAGTGCTTAGCCCACCCCCGCTTTGGGGTTTCCCCTGCAGGCTCCAGCCAGCCCGGGTTCCCTATACCCAGGCTAGCAGTGGGAGCTGAGTGGCGCAGGCAGCAGGACCCCAGCTGGCAGGAGCCTGCCGGGGAAACCCCAAAGCAGTGACTGACTAACCCCCTCAGCCTCTCCCCTGCCTAAAGCCCACCCCTTCCGGACTGGCACGCGAAGCCTTAAATTTTGCGGAATAAATGAAGACTCGGCACACTATCTCTGAAAGGTTGCCGACCCCTGAACTAGACGTTTACAAGAACTGTTAATCTGTATTCCTTTTTTAAGTGCTATCAAACAAACACATATTGGAGTAAATTTGTATAACATCAAGTACTTCATCTATGGCTAATACACACAAGGAAGTTAGTTTTATAAATGTGTCCATTATGAAATTTACCCTAAAAGCAAGTTACCTTGTCTAATCCAGGTAATTCATTTCTTTGCATTCTCCTTTCGCTAGACAGCTTCTCATTTTTATTCTTCAGCTTTTGAATCTCAAGCAGCAATAGTGCTACATTCAAATTAAAAATTCATATTTTAATCATCACAATTAACTTCTCACATGTCTGTCATAATCATATTATACTATATCCAGTGTTTTCTGTTATTGTTAAGCAAATTATAGCTCATATTTGGGGGTGGGGGGGACTTCATCTTTAAAAATTTGATCCTACCCATTTCCAACAACTACGAGATCATAGGATCTGCCAGTGGCAAAGCTTTTATGTACATTTTTATAAAAGCCTATTCTGAGATTTTTGCTTTGCTAACTTTTTTTTTTTCAAGGTCAGAAGGAGACCATTACGATCATCTAGTCTGACCTCTTGAACAACACAGGCCAAAATCTCACCCACAGATTTCTACCCCAGATCCCTAAATGGCCCCCTCAAGGGTTGAACCGACAACCATAGGTTTGGCAGGCCAATGAGCAAACCACTGAGCTAACATTCAATCCAACAATCAGAAACTCTACTCTCACATGATTTGAGGACTTTGGGTGGTCGGATGTGCTCTTCTGAGCTATGAGGTCATGCCATCTATTATTGGATAAGAATTTTCTTTAGAGTTGCGGTGAGTTCTCGGTTTTAAATAAAAACCTTGATGTCCCAGTAGTTTGGGCATTCTATATATAAACTATTCCTCTGATGGGTTCCTCCATTAGTTAGACACAAACCCATTCCACTCTGCTCTATTCTAGAAAAGTGACCTTATACAAATTATACTGTGTGGGGTCTAGGTTTATCTCTTAGCTTCCGTAACAAAATTGCCAAGTTTACAATAAAAAAGGGGGGGGGGGAGGGACTGGAAGGTTAGATCTGGCTAGGTTCTCCCTCATACATCATCACCAAAAATTAAGATTCCAAAGTCAAAAGTATGAAGCCGCATACCTGTACAACAAGACTATCTCTAATGGGTTTGTACAGGCATGCTTACTATAACATAATAAATAATGTTGATACACAAGATCTAGATTACAGCTCCTTTCCCAGAGCTACATTGGCTTTATAGATCTAAGGAAAAGTAAAAAGCAACAAACACTTTTTGTCATTAAAATACAAAATATGATCCACACAACATAGATCTATTGTTCAGATGGGGCCATTTTCACATAGCCATTCTTCAAAGATTAATAGCACTTCAGATACTACAATAAGGGCTAAGTGAAGCAACATGTCCTTGAGTGAGCTCTATGTGTTAGGATGAAATGCATCTTCTTTGATGAGACATGACATGTATAAAAGCATCTGGATAGGGAGTCAATGTTTGTTTTGTAAACTGTCACACATATCTATTACCTAAATATTTGCAAGAACATGCTCCTTTCTTTTTACATATACATCTGTGAGATAACGTTACTTCTCTCTCTGCTGTTGGAGTCCTTACTCCAAAAACATTGTCGTCCTTCTGGGAGACCTTTTTACATTCCAGCTGCTCAATTCTTTGCTTTTGTCCTTGAACTTGATGCTCTAGCTCGTGAATTTTAATCTATGTTAAAAAAAACCAGAACATTTAAAATAGAAGTGTACAAAAAAAATCAATCTTAGCTTTATGTGATTAGAAATAGTTCAAGCACCAATTTAAAGCTCCCAATATCTAATTTAGAACAGACCTTACCAGAAAAAGCATGAAGCATAACAGACAAATCCTGCAAACATCAATTTTTAAAAAATATCTGTTATAAACAAACACCAACCCTCCTCCCACAAAAAAACTGAAAAAATTTATACTAGTCCTGAGTTGAACCTACTGGTATCAGCCACACAACCACCATGACACACTATTTTGAAAAATAATTAATCAGAGTGCATAAATCTGAAGAGGCACTTAAAGAATTTAAATATATTGGGGAAATGTTAGTTTGCAACAAGCATGTCCCACATTTTTAAAAGTAAATACTAAAATACAACAATTTCCCTTAACTAGTTGCTACATTTACATAACTGGATTTTTAAAATCTATTTTGTTATTTCACTATGAAATATTAATATGAAGGTTTTAAACTGCATAATAATTACACAACTCTTTTTTCTGTCAATAGCAAAAATGTTGTTTATCCCAATATAATGAACACTAACTCCAATTAGATTGAGCCGGTATTCTTACAAATATCTACAAAAATAGCATAAAGGCGGCAATCAATATTGATATCAGAGCAGTGACAGAATTTACTCTCAAAGTCAAAATAAGACCATTCACTGGTAAACTCAACAAAGAAGAGAGAGAAAATTTAAAAAATAAATAAAAAAGAGAGAGAGAGAGAATGAACAGAAATATCCATGATCATTTATACAAATATTAGGAAAGTTCAAAAGTTATCCATAAGTGCCACATTAAATTATTTGAAATAAACTGGTCACTACTTACAGTGAGATTTTTAATGGTTTCACTTTGCTCCTGGTTTGTTTTGATTTCTCTGTCATAACATTGCTGCAAGTTATTATATATCTGAAGTATTCTGATAACAGAAAAAAGTGTGTAAACCACTGAATATAGCATGCAAACTACCATTTTATTCCTTCGACCAGAATCCAAGAAAAGAAAAGAAGAAAAGAAAAGAAAAGAAAAAGCCTGCTCACATTTGGTAATATGTTAGTTGTACAGAAACCCTTTAGACTGTAGTTATGTTTCATATCTCTGAGTCTACAGTAGGGGTCTCAGACTCAAAATGACCATGAGGGCCACATGAGGACTAGTACACTAGCCCGAGGGCCGCATGACTGACATCTCGTAGTTCTGTCCCCACTCCTCCCTTTCCATGAGGCCCTGCCCCCATTCCAATCCCTTCCCCGCACGGAGCCACTCCTGCAGAGCCATGATCCCCTGACGCACCACAACTTCCAGTAATCGTGGAACCTAACCTTGCGTAAGACACGACATGCCTGTATCTCCTTAATAAGGATAATCATGAACTATTATAGAGAAAATAGTGATGGGCTAGAACAGGGGTCGGCAACCTATGGCATGCATGCCAAACATGCTGACAGCTGAGCGCGCTCAGCCCACCGCCGCTTTGGGGTTTCCCCCGCTGGTGCCTTGCCAGCCGGGGTCCCCACCTGCCCCACTCAGCTCCTGCTGCCAGCCTGGGTATAGGAAACCTAAGCTGGCAGCGGGAGCTGAGACCCTGGCTGGCAGGAGCCTGTGCTAGAAACACTGTAAAATCAGTGACCCCCCTCAGCCCTTCCCCTTCCACAGGAAGCCCCGCCCCTTCCGGACTGGCACGCGAAGCCCTGACTAAATGAAGATTCAGCACACCACCTCTGAAAGGTTGCCAACCCCTGAGCTAGAAACACTGTAAAAATCTGATTAAAAAAACCTTAATTTTAAGTTCTGAAAAAGCAAACCATTTATCAAGATATTATTGGCTTTGTCTCCCTTCTTCTTGTCAATGTATATAATTCAGACTTCAGTGAAAGGCATTTGTAATTATGAACATTTGATATTAGCAAAGGTGGAAGAATTCCTACCACTTGGGCAAATTTTTGGTGACTTCCCAATAACTATTGTCCTATAAAATATGTATTCAAATCTTTGATTTGATCCAAAACCTTTGACAAATAAAATATAAGACTCTGATCCTGCAACTGATAGAGCATGAATGGACTGCTACACCTATATAGAGTCCCAATGAACTTAATAGGGCACCATGCAAGCAAAGCAGACACTGTATGCACTACAAATTCCATGACAGCCTTAACGCTCCTTCTGTGAACTGAACTAAAACTGTACCCTTCACATCACAAGCTAGTTATGAGTTTACATTCAGCAATAACAAACCCCAATGTAAAAGAAATCACTTCTTGTTCAAACAGTAACAGACTAAACTAAAGCAATATGATGACTTAACTGCTGTGTTTTTATATTGGATGGTGTACTGTCCAACAAATTACTTACTTCTAGACTCCTAATCTCAAATTATGTCATTTATCATTCTCCTCTCCACAAGCTTCCCAACTTCTTTTCATTTATCCTAAGCTTCCACACTTCCTTCTGTTTTCCCTGAGTGAGTGAGTTGTGGAGAAAATTTCTACTCAATCCTTATATATTTTTCTCTACTTTCATGGAAGCATTGTCCATTCTCTACTTTCATGGAAACATTGTCCAAGCACTCCCTTTCTCAACACTTAAAATTAATTTTCATTTCTATAGCATAACGTAGGGATTTGAATTCCCTCAAACACACTGAAAGTTACTTCCAATAAACATCTCATATATCCATATGGCATTTCTCATGAATAATATACTCCTTATTCTACCCAAGAGAAGTGAATTACCATATAAATCTCTTTAAGTATGCTAGTTCCAGGGAGAGAAGACATGCTTCATTAACCTTGTAAGTAAGAAAGCCTCCAGAAGAACTTACCTGGCACTTTCGCTTGCTACTTTCATTTCTTTGTTGTGACTGCCACCTCCCTTGTGCCATAAGTGGGATTCTGTTTGAACCTGAACACTTAATTGAAATAAATGCAACAGCTTAAGGATGGTCTCTCTCCCACTCAACAAGGCAAACAGATTTCAGAACTGTGATGGGACATTTTAAAGTAGGAAGGATAAATTAAGACATTTTCCCCTTTGACCTCAAAATACAAGTTTACACTTCTCACGTTTCTCACTCTGTATGGAAAGTTCTACTGGAAATACTGCGCACAGAAATACATGGAATGCTTTCTAACTATTTTTCAAAGCCCCAAAAAATTTTTAAAAGGTCAAATCTTCACTTCCAGATGTTTTAAATAACACTAATCCTTAAAGTATTGCACATTACACTCACTGATGGTTTATTTACTATCCTAGAGCACTTTACACTAAGTTGGATACTCGATGCACACTGAGGGCTTGTCTACAATTACATTTTATAGCATTCTAACTTTCTGGCTCAGGGGTGTGAAAAATCACCTCTTGAGCATAGAAAGTCTGAGTGCTTTAACACTAGTGTGGACGAGTGCTGGGAGCCATGTTCCCAGAGCTCAGAGCTAATCCCCTCGTGGAGGTGGATTACCAGTGGTGGAGAGCTCTCTCCCAGCTCTCATGCACGACCACATTCGCATGTCAAAGTGCTGCCATGGGAGCATTCCTACAGCAGCACTTTGAAGCTCCAAGTGTAGCCATGCCCTCTGAGTAAGCAAACACAGCAGCCACATACAGACAGATATTACAACTTGCTGTTGCATTGACGGTGTGAATTTTGTCCAGAGCACCAGGATTACCTTCTACTCTTTTTTGAGCAGTGCCCCAAGACTTTTATCATCTCCTTTTTTCCTTGCATGGACAGCCAACAAAGATAAGCAGAACAAATTACATTTAATGGCTCATCTAAAACAGTGATTCTCAATCAGGATCCGTGGCTCCCTTGGGGGCCACAAGCAGGTTTCAGAGGGTCCACCAAGCAGGGCCAGCATTAGACTTGCTTGGGCCCAGGGCAGAAAGTCAAAGCCTCGCTGTATGGTGCTGAAGTTTGGGGCTCCAAGCCCAGCCACCCATGACTGAAGCTGAATCCTGCGCCATTTAGCTTTGCAGGGCCCCCTGTACAGTGCTGGCGACAGGGGGGACTACGGGTACAGCTGTACCGGGCAAGCCAACGGAGCCGGGCGGGCAGGAGCAAGGAGTCTGCAAGCCAGCCTGCGAGGGAAGGGTGAGCTGCTAGAGGGCGGGGCTGAGCAGGGCGGGGGAGATAAGGAGGGAGGAGAGAGGAATGTGCAGGTCAGCGTGGTCAGAAGCTGTGAGCCAGCCCGGGGAAAAGGTCAGGGCCGGCGACAGAAATTTGGGGGCCCCCTACTCTGATAGTTTGGGCCCCCCCCCAGCCCAGCCGGCCTCCCCCCCCAGCCCAGCTGGCACTCCTCCTCCCCCCTTCCCTCCAGCTGACAGCTGGCGGCAGCGAGAGCCCGGGAGCGGCGTGAGCTGCCCTTGCTGTTCCCTCCCTCCCCCCCGCCCTTTCTCCCCCGGACTGCGCCGCTGCCGCCGGCCGGGCTCACTGCTCCTGCTGGGGCCAGGCTCGCTAGTCCAGAGGAGAGCCGCGCCGCCTCCCCGACCCTTCCCCACTCTCCAGGCCCGGCGACAAGGGGGGACGACAACGGGTACAGCTGTGTACCGGGGCCCCCCTAAAGTCGGGGGGCCCAGTACAGCTGTACCCGTAGTACCCCCGTCGCCGGCCCTGGGAAAGGTGTTCTGGTCGCGCGGTGCTGCGGCGGGGTGCAGGTCAGCATGGTCAGAAGAGGAGCCAAGTGGGCAGGAGCCCCCTCTACCCCCACCATTTCTGTGATTGCTGAGTTGCACAGCCGGGCAGAAAACAGAAAGTGTGGCTCAGCTCCCTGGAATCTGCAGCTTCTGGGTCCTAGTGCTGGTTGAGCTCCCTCCTGTGTGTTGAGGGCAGGGGGGAAGGAAGGGGTGGGATGGGAGATGGAGCCATGGGGAAAGGGCAAGGGATTGCGAAAAGAAGGGGATGGTGGAAGCGGGGGCCTAGGGTGACCAGATGTCCTGATTTTATAGGGACAGTCCTGATTTTTGAGTCTTTTTCTTAGACAGGCTCCTATTACCCTCCCGCCCCCAGTCCTGATTTTTCACACGTGCTGTCTGGTCACGCTACGGGGGCCCAGCAGCTGGGACTCCCCTCTTAAGGAGGTCCATCATATCCTCTCCCTGACGAGCCCCACCTCCCCTACATCTGTACCACCCTGATGAGCCCCCCCCCAGACACTCTCCCACATGAGCCTCAACCACCTGGACCCCACCCAAATGAACCTCACCTCCCCTGCACCCAACCCCTCTCCCGACCTCCTACCACTTTCACTTGGTCCCCCCCTGCAGATTCCCATTGCCCCTGCCTCACAAAGAACCCTCTTACCCCCATCTGGATCCCCCCACACTGAGTCCCACTGCACTTGGATCCCGCTGCCAGGCTGAGCATCCCTGCCCACAGCTGGTGTGCCTGGAGCAAAAGAGGCAGGGCCCCAGGGTGCTTCTGTGGCAGGCATGGCACTTGTGCTGTGGCACAAGGGGGTGCTGGGCAGTGGGGGAGATCTGTGTGTGTGTGTGGATTCCCTGGACTTCCCGCAGGTCTCTGCACCCCCACGTGGGGTGACGGGGGCTCCATGGGGCAGGGTTGACAGGAGTCCCGTCTCATCCCACCACTGCGGAGCTCGCCCTTGGTGTCCCCGGGCGCCCGGCTCAGGGGAGGGGGGGAGGGGGCGCTGTGTCCGCAGAGGAGGTGCGCGCAGCCCAGCCGGAGCGGGGACTTGGTGGCCGAGGGGCCGGGGAAATCCAATGGGGAGGGCGCCTCTGCGTCCCTAAGCCCGCCCACCTCTCCCTGCGCATCTTCCCCCGCGCCGAGCCGAACCGGGCCACGGGGCTCGCTGCAGGAGCCGGAGAGACGCGTGGATGGGCAGCTCCGCGCCGGAACCAGTCGCGCCCCCACCCCAGGTATGTCTGGTAGCCGGCGGCTTTGCCTTTCAAGCCGGGGCACCCCTCCCTACTCCCCCTTACGGCGGCCGGCCCAGCGGGGAGCCCAAAACTTCCAGCGGCTCCTTCCCTACCCCGACCCGCGCCACGGAGCAAGTCAACTTTGGTCGAGTCCCGGAGCGGGGGCTCCAAGTTTCCGCATAGTTTGAGGGGCTCCGGGCCTGTCTCCAGAGCATCTCCCTGAGGGCTGGGGGCGCGTCGCTCCATCTTCCCCTCCCAGCGAGTCGCGTCCGGAGCAGGGGGACCTAGCGGGTGACCCACGTAGGCCCAGGCGGGGCAGGGCCCGGGCGGCAGGAGACCGGCCGGGGGGGGGGGGGGGGGGGGGGGCCACAAACGATCAGAGTACAGGGCCCCAAAATTTCTGTCACCGGCCCTGCCCCTGTAGCATGGGGCCCCAAGGCAATTGCTCAGCTTGCTAACCCCTAAAGCAGGCCCTGGTTTTTATATGCAGAAAAATAGCTGGGCCATGGAGTTTTTATAGCATGAGTGGGGCGGAGTTAGAAAGAAAACAGGTTGAGAACCTCAGACCTAAAAGATGCCATTAGGCGACAAGTACCCAAGCTCTGCATGGCAATGTCACCCCTGCATGCAGGTCCTAGTCTCAAACAGAAACTTCAATCCAGGGAAATAATAAGTCTTACTCTCTGCTGGTGACATAGTCATGCATTAACTGCTCCAGACGGAGTTTTTCCTGGATCTGAGCTAAATCACTTTCTAGCTGGTGATTTTTTCTGCGCAGCCTTTTCAACTTCTTAAGTAGCTGTTCGTTTTCATCGCTGAGCTGGAAAGTAAGAATTTACCAATTAAATTTTCAAATGCTATTTTAATGTGGGTTCCTAACATTTCTAACATTCATTTTTATAAACCCCAGTATGTTTACCCTGGGTCACTCATGCAAGGTACTTCAGAAAGCCATTGGCTTCATATTTTTTATGGAGAATGAACCCGAACACACCTTCTTTAAGATATGTACAAAAAAATAGAATATTCTCTTTACAATTTAGTGAATCAGTACCAAATGCTTCTATTTTGTCAATGCATCAAGTGAAAAATATATATTTCTATACATAGCCAGGGAGAAGGTATGCATGCTGTTCCAGAGGTTCTCAAACTGTGGATCGGGACCCCAAAGGCTGGTGTTAAACTTGCTAGGGCCGAATCCAAAGCCTGAGCCAAAGCCCTAAGACTTCAGCCCCAGAAAGGTTACATGCCTCCTGCTCAGGGTAGAAGCTCTTGGGCTTCAGCTTTGGAGCAGCAGGACTAGGGTGGGCTTGGGCTTGGGTCCCCCTCCTGGGGTCAGGTAGTAATTTTTGTTGTCAGAAGGGGACTCACGATGCAATGAAGTTTGAGAACCCCTATGTTGGACTATACTTCAAAACATAGGTCCCAATTCTGAAGAAACACTTGTGCTTATCTTTATACATGATTAGTCCCATTGAACCTCTTAGCATACAAATAGCTTTAGGATGAAAAGCACTTTAAATATTTATATTATTTTCACCTCAAGTGGCTTATTCCACTGCTTAACTATCTTTATAATTAGGAAAAACTTTCTAATATCTAAACCAGATCTCCCTTGCTGCAAACTAAAATTATTGCTTCTTTTCCTACACTCCACGGCCATGGAGACCAATTGATCACCATCCTCTTCATTGTAACATTTTAGATCGTACTTCTCAAACTTTTGTACTGGGGTCACTCCTTTCAAATAGCAATCCTCTTAGTGTGACCCCTCCCCTTATAAATTAATTAACACTTAATATACTTGACACCATTATAAATGCTAGATGCAAAGCAGGGTTTGGAGTACAGGGTGACAGCTCACAGCCTCCTGAGGGGTCCCCCGACACCCGAACCTCTGGTTTTACACACTTGACGACTCTCATGTCCATGCCCTCAGTCTTCTCTTCTCTAGACCAAACATGCCCAGTTCTTTCACCTCACATTTTCTGTCTCTTACTTTTTTTTGCTCCCCCTGGACTCTCTCCAATTTGTTCACACCTTTTTTTAAATGTGGTATCTCAACATGTACATAGTACAGTGAAACCTCGATTTAACGGACTAATTGGGGCAAAGGGGTGTCCGTTAAAGCCAAAAGTCCGTTATTTAATAATTTTTAAAAATCATTAAATAATAGGACTTTTGGCTTTAATGGACACCCCCTCACCCGAATTAGTCCGTTATATAGAGGTTTTAGGAGCTGTCAAACGCCGCCCCCACCTGCCTGGCTCCCCGCAACGGGGAGCCGGGCGGGTGGGCTGAGAGCTCCCGCCTGGCTCCCCGCTGCGGGGAGCCAGGCGGGAACTGTCAGCCCGCCCACCCAGCTCCCGCTGCGGGGAGCCAGGCGGGAACTGTCAACCCCCCCGCCCGGCTCCACGCAGCGGGGAGCCCGGCGGGAACTTTCAGCCCGCCCGCCCGGCTCCCTGCTGCGGGGAGGGGGGGTTGACAGTTCCCGCCAGGCCCTCCGCTGCGGTGCCGGAGCAGAGGGGAGCCGGGCAGCCGGGTTGACAGCTGCTGCCCGGCTCAAAACCCCCCCCGTCCGTCCGTCTCCCCGCTGCGAGGAGCCGGGCGGGGGGTTGACAGCTCCTGCCCGGCTCCCCCCAGCGGGAAGCCCGGCGGGAGCTGTCAACCCCCCCGCCCGGCTTCCCGCTGCGGGGAGCCGGGCGGGAGCTCTCAAACGCCCCCCCCCCCGCCCGGCTCCCCGCTGCGGGGAGCCGAGCGGGGGATCTCAAACGCCCCCCCCCCCCTGCTCCCCGTTGTGGGGAGCCGGGCGGGGGGGTTGATAGCTCCCGCCCGGCTTCCCGCTGGGGGGAGCCGAGCGGAGGCTCTCAAACGCCCCCCCCCCCCGCCCGGCTCCCCGTTGCGGGGAGCCGGGCGGGGGGGTTGACAGCTCCCGCCCGGCTCCCCCCAGCGGGAAGCCCGGCGGGAGCTCTCAAACCCCCCGCCCGGCTTCCCGCTGCGGGGAGCCGAGCGGAGGCTCTCAAACGCCCCCCCCCCGCTCCCCGTTGCGGGGAGCCGGGCGGGGGGTTGACAGCTCCCGCTCTGCTCCCCCAGCGGGGAGCCGGGCAGGAGCTCTCAACCCCCCCCCCCCGCCCGGCTCCCCGTTGCGGGGAGCCGGGCGGGGGGGTTGACAGCTCCCGCCCGGCTCCCCCCAGCGGCAAGCCCGGCGGGAGCTCTCAAACCCCCCGGCTGGCTTCCCGCTGTGGAGAGCCGAGCGGAGGCTCTCAAACGCCCCCCGCTCCCCGTTGCGGGGAGCCGGGCAGGGGGGTTGACAGCTCCCGCCCGGCTCCCCCCAGCGGGAAGCCCGGCGGGAGCTCTCAAACCCCCCGCCCGGCTTCCCGCTGCGGGGAGCCGAGCGGAGGCTCTCAAACGCCCCCCCCCCGCCCGGCTCCCCGTTGCGGGGAGCCGGGCGGGGGGGTTGACAGCTCCCGCTCTGCTCCCCCCAGCGGGGAGCCAGGCGGGAGCTCTCAAACCCCCCCCCCCGCCCGGCTCCCCGCAGAGGGGAGCCGGGCGGGAGCTGTCAGCCCACCCGCCCGGCTCCCCGTTGCGGGGAGCCGGGCGGGGGGCGGGGGGTTTGACAGCTCCCGCAGGGGTCCCTGCTGCGGGGAGCCGGGCGGGAGCTGTCAACATATAACGGATTTCCCCCAATAATGGATTTCGGATGCATCGGACATTTTGTCCGTTGCATCCGAAGTCCGTTAAATCGGGGTCCGTTAAATCGAGGGTTTACTGTACTCTAGCTAAGTCCTTATCAATGTCAAGCAGAGCAGAACAATTAGCTGCCATGACTTACACATGGCACTCCCGTTAATACAGGGATTGGCAACCTTCAGCATGTGGCCCACTACTATAAGCCCCCTGGCGGGCCAGGCCGGTTTGTTTACCTACCACATCCACAGGTTCAGCTAATTACAGCTCTCACTGGGCGTGGTTTGATGCTCCTGGCCAATGAGGGCTGTAGGAAGCAGCAGCCAGCATATCCCTCGGCCTGTACCACTTTCCGCAGCCCCCATTGGCCCAGACATTTGCCATTTTTTGCAACAGCATCATGCTGTTGGCTAATTTTCAATTTGTGATCCACTGTAACCCCAAGATCCTTTTCTGCAGTACTGTTCCCCAGCCAACTAGTCCAATAGGATTAGGCTTGTTTCGGTAAACAGTTATGCTTTTGATTATCTTTATACATAAGTAGTTCCACTGAAGTCAATTGGATTACTCAAGTAAGTAAATTTAAGGGTGCCATAAGTGTTTGCAAGATCCAGGTCATAAGTTAATTATAAGACAAGTTTTAAAAATAGAAGTCCACTTTCAATGGGGGTGTTTTCTTACATGAATTAAGTCTTGTAAATTCAAATGGTAACTAGACCTTAAGAAGTTTATGTTAAGATATTAGAAATAACAGCAGCTACACTTCAACCTTTAATCAGTAAGAGAGAAATTAAAGATATTGGAAACATGTGTTCTGATGAGTTCCTGTCTGCATCCTGTAACACTTGCCCATCCTAGTATTGCCCTGGCCTCTTCTTTTGTCATTCAGGTTTGAACACATTCTAAAACTATATGCATTTCCTCCCCTTTTGGGGGTGAAGCCAGACTTTGGGTCACCTGCTCCTGCCCTGGCCTCGTCTTTTGTCATTCAGTTTCGCTTGCACTCTATAACAATGTGCATTTCCTCACCTTTGGGGGCGAAGCCAGACTTTGAGGCACCTGCTCCCCTACTTGGTGTAAACTTTGCTTGTGCCAATCAGAAGCGAACACAAACAAGTTTTGGGCTCTGTCCCCTATGACACTTTTGTGATGTCATAGTTGGTACTTATGTTTCTGCCTGCCATGTGCAGACAGAGAGAGGAAAACGAATCCCGTGTATCCTGTGTACCCCACGTAACTGAGCCTGATCACCTCGAAGCCTCTCTCTCAGCTCACGTGTTTTCAAATAGAGCTTCTACGTTTACCGGTCGTGTTATGCGTTGGTTTGTATTTGTAAGTATCAATTATTACTAAATGCTGCATCTTTGTTTGTAAATATTGTTAGCAGGCATTTTAGTCATTGCGTGTTTTAAGTTTCATTAAGTCTATTAGCTAATCAAAACCTGCTCCCTTACCCCTTGTAATTATCCCCAGTAAAACTTTAAATTGATTTATTTTTACTTGTGTGTGTGTCTGTGCATCTGCAGCTCACGTCCTGACCCACACTCCCCTTGCGTCTCTTACCTATATAGTTTATTGCCACGTGCAACCTGGTAAATAACAGGCCTGCAATTTTTCCTCGCCCCTGCGAGAGTCCGTGGCAATCCACAACATGCAAGAGTTAAATAAATACAATGAAAACTACATAAATAGCTTAACCATTTAAATGCCACATGGTCACAGTGAACAATTAATTTTAGCCTAAAGGCAGTTACAAACTACATATCCATGACAGGTTAAGGTTAGCAGCTGTGTTAATCTGTATCCATAAATAAGACTAGGAACACTTGTAGCACTTTAGAGACTAAGGTGAAATAAACTGGTTAGTCTCTAAGGTGCCACAAGTGTTCTTCATCTTATTTACATACCCAGGGAGGCTGACCCATATTGAGTCAATTGCATGATTGGAATTAAATTAAGAGCCTGATTTTGCAAAAATTTACCAGTCTCACTTTAGTCTGGAAATACAATCACTGAACTCGGAGTCCAAGTTAGGCCTGTGTTTCGGTACCTTCATGAATCCAGCCTTATGTGAGTCAAATGACTCCATGGACCTGGTCCTTAAGCAAATACCTCGATGTATCACGTTGTGGGACATGCAGCTAACAGTGCTGTACATCCACTGCAGAGAAGAACACCCCTGCCCACCTGCACCCTGGGGAAGGGGCAGATCAAAGGAGGATGAGAAGTAACGCCCCTGCCCGTGAGCCCCCGGCCAGTGGTTTGGGGTTCACAAGTCCATTTCCCTAGCTCAGGAGCGGTTTTCACCGCTGGCGCGGTGCGGACGTCCCCAAGTAGTTGAGCCGGTGGTGGGAGGAGCCAATTCACAGACCGCTGCCCAGCGCGGGAACGGAACGGAACGGAACCGCCCCCCCGCCCCAGGCAGCCCCGGCACGTCAGGCCCTTTCCCGCCACACGGACACGAGGCTGATGGCTCGGGACGTTGCCGGCCGTGGCGGGGGCCCGGGTCCGTTCTGCCCCTCAGCCGGCGCCGCCTCTCGCAGCCGGGCCAGGACCGCCGCGCCGGCTGCTGAGGCTCCGGATTCCGGAACCAGCCGCCGCTGCGGTGCCTCAGCGCCCCTCGCCGGCATCCGCGACTCACTCACCTGGAGACACTTGTGGACGGCGGGCAGCTCCATGCACCCACCCCCCCCCCCCCCCCCCCCGCCGCGGCACGAGCCAGGGGCGGGGACTAAAGGAATCTCCGCCTCCCCCCTTCCAACGGCCCGGCGGCGGCGGCACTGAAAGCCCCCTGGCTGCGTGCCCTATTCGCTGCCTGCCCGCTTTCCCAACGTGTGTGCATCACCCGGGGCGTACAGGGACCAGGGGCGCCAGTGTTTCAATACTGAATGAAGATTAAGAGGCGGAGGCGATGCCACCCTCAAGGCCGCCTTTCCCAGCTCGAGACAGGCAGGCTACGGGCACCTAAGTACTCGGGATGGACGCGACCGTAGAAAGTGGGTGATGTAATTAACCTGCGACTGGCTGCTTCAGGCCCCCTCCTGGGCTCCATGGAGACGGAGTCAGAGGGGCGGGACTAGTTCCTCTCGTGGATCCCAGCGGTGTACAGACCGGCCTGTGGCCAACCGTCTAAGTCAGCGTTGTTCAAACATTTTATCTGGGGACTCCGTTGAAGAAGACGGTTGACGCCCGAGGGACGAGGGGATTGGGGGGGGCGGGGGCGCTGGGTTTGGGGGGGCCGGGGGTGAGGCCGGGATTTACCACGGTGTGGTGGTGAATCGTGCTCCGCCTTGTAATGTGCTACCGGGCTCCCTTTTCAATACGCATCGCTTGTAAGACACCGCGACTGTATTAAACTGCACCGGATGCGGCAAAGGCCCCGGGTCGCAGGTCCTGGTCCTATTTATATGAAATCGCTACGGGTTGAAATGTGCTGCCTGTGGCAGTTTTTGACACATATCGGCTCGTAAGAAACCGGCTTCGTACAAAGATGCTACTTTATTACTTGAAAACTGTTACCATGGTCCAATCGTCCCTCCTTGGGACTCCGCCTGCCATTATCTCCGTGATTACGATTTTGAATGGAACCATACCAAGAACTGATCCCTGGAGAACCCCACTTGTTATGCCCATTTTATTGATCATTAAGTCCATCTAGGTTTCATAGTTTGTTTATGAGAAGGTCATGGGAGGCCGTATCAAAAGCCTAAAGGCAAAATATACCACCTCTACCGCTTGCAGGCTTGTTACACTTAAAGAAAGTTACCCGGTTGGTTTTACACGTGAGACTGCTTGAAATTCCATTGTTAGCAAAGTTGGCCCTGTCTCTGCTGCTTCCCACCTGTCCTGGCCCCGCGAACCACACTGAAGCGGCCAGCAGCAGGTCCGGCTCCTAGGCAGAGGCGTGTGACTCGCCAGCAGGCACTGCTCGTCACTCCTCCCACCCCTCCCCACTTCCCATTGGGCAGAGTGTGGAGCCGGTGCTTCGGGTGGGAGCAGCGCATCGAGCCCCATGACCCTCTGCCTAGAAACTGGACCCGTTGCTGGCCACTTCCAAGACACAGCACAGTGTTGGAATAAGTAACACTAGCCTGCCTTAGCTGGGTAGCACTGCCAATGGGACTTTTAACATCCCAGTCAGCAGTGCTGACCAGAATGACACGGTGCCTTACATGCCATGACCCAGTACTGGGTCTCAACCCAAACTGTGAAAACCACTGATCTATGTGATTCTGTGGCATGGTCCATTGACGCTGTGCTATGTACCTGTACAGGCCCAGGCTTGTGATTTGATTGCTGGTCTTGCAAAATTTGCTGTGTCCTACCCTAGTCCTCCTGTACTGATCACATCACATACTCCACCTTTTTAAAAGGAGAGTGTCTAGCTTTCAGCCTTGGGGAGAAAACCCGAAAAATGTGAAATGAGTTCACTCTAAAGGCACCAAACCCAGAAGACAAACAACAACCCCAAATGTATTACTTTTTAAGTCTCTTTATTTTTTAACCCAGTCATGATTTTTTTTTTTAAACTAACTCATGATTTTTGAATATTTGGGGCTGACAATTTTGCACAAATACATTGAATACTTGAGGTTGGCAATATTGTGCATAAGTACGTGCACATACACACACATACTGAATACTTGGGGCTGACAGTATTTCACCTAAGCACGTGAACAGCTGAATGCTTGGGTATGACTTGCACACATGTGCACACATTGAATGGGGTTGGCAACATTGCACACAAATACATGGGCACATGAGCACATATGCATGCACATGTAATGCCTAGGGCTGGCAATATGGCACACAAGCCCATGCGCATGTGCACACGCAGACATACTGAATACTTGGGGCTGACAGTATTACACACACAAGAACATGCACCCACTGAATGGGGTTGACTTGCACACAAGTGCACATGCAGACCTACTGAATATTTGGGGTTGGCAATATTGCACACAAGCACATGCACACACAATCTGTGGCCTTTTAGTAAGGTCCATGATAACTGCCACTCACCCTCTCTTTGTGAGGTCTCCATTGTTTCCTTCATCCTCAGGATCAGTCCAAACAGTGAAAAACATTTATCCCATCACACACACACACCAAGGCCAAAAATTTCAAAAGTGGATATTGAGTTTTTAGTAGCTCAATTTTGGGGTATCCCAAATGAAGTCAGTGGGAGCTGCAGTTATCCACCTCTGAAAATCTGGTCCCAGGTATCTCACTTTGGGCATCCAAAACTGGGATACCCAAAACTAGAATAGCCTGTTGAAAATGTTTGCTTATATTAAGAAGTTTATGTGCCTGTCACAGGTTATAGCAAATGTGGAAAATCTCATCTTTTTTTTAACTGGAAAATATTCTCATTTCCAAGGCATGTTAACAGCATACATTACTATTACAGATAGTAGTACAGGTCTGTGCCAATAAACATCTCAAATGCCGTTGTTATTTTTACTTTTCATTGTTAGAAACTCAAAGAAATATTTTCCCCACCCTATTATTAAGCTGCTTGACAAACATTTTTCTCTCCATTTATTTGTTTCTAATTAAGCTTGATATGAACAGAGAGTCACATTCAGTGCTGAAATTCGTGGGTAAATTGTATTGACTTGTATTGGATTTGAGTCTCTTTATGCCAACAGTGAATATGACCCATAACATTTTTGTTTTCAGCCATATTTGTGGAGTAGCACCATTGATTTATTGTGCCAGAAGAGCTCTGGGCAAAGGATTAGTTTGACGTAATCTAGAATACTTCAAGTGTAGTCATTTTTCACAAAGATTAAAGGATGAGACTGGGTCCTTTTCACCCACAGACTGCCCTAATATCTTGATGAGAATGAGGTTGATTATCCAGGGATTAAATTTGCCTATTAAAATTCCTATGCTCCTGTAACAATAAATCAAACTCTGATCTTCCCCCATACTAATTCCACCTCACTTCTTTAATCTGATTCCCTCCCATCTGTAACACTGATGTCTCTTCAATCTTTATTGTCTTTCAATTTTTGAGCCTGGAATCAGATAGTACCAGTCAGTTTTTTAAATTCAGGAATCTTTTCCAATTTGTAAATCATATGCAGTGAAATTGTTGCCTCATTTGCAATAGATTTTTCTCCAAATCATGTTTCCAACCCTTATTTTTCTTCTTTTTGCACAATCAGCTTGAAGAATATATTTACTACACAATTTGTTCTGTGTTTGAAGCATGGTTCACTGTCATTATGGAATTCAAGAAGAGGGGGGGAAAACAGATGAATACTGCCCAAAAGTTGTTACTATAAGCTAGCAGTTCAATGACCTAGGTGAAATATGTGTGGTGTTGTCCTTCAGGTTTCCTGCTGAAATGTGTCCACATCATAAAAGACTCCATCACAAATTTAGTGTTTGTTACCTTTTGTGGCAGTCTCAACAGAGAGATAAATAATTAAATAGATCCTGGAACTGAAAAACTCTCTCAAACCTCTGTGGTTCTCTTCAAGGCAGAGTGGGTGCAAGTTACTAGTACTATTTTTAGAGCGTATGAGTATGCTAGATATTTTAGAGGCCAAATAAAGGAGATGCATCTAATTTTAGACATGATACAATGAGTAAGAACACCAAACAATACAGGAAGGAGAAAAGAGGAATGGGAGGATGAGGGTTACAATAATAAAATTGCTGGATTCATTATGTATTTGTCTTGATGGTATCACTTTATTTTGTTTTTTAGCACAGTTGAACATTCCTGAACAAGCAGATGAAAGGAAGAGGGAAAGGGGAATCAGACTAGAGCGAGTAGAGTAAGAAGATGGGGAAGAGGGCCAGAGAGAATAGTGGGTGAAGTGGGAATTAGGATCATCTGGGATTAGGACACACGTCACAAGAGTGAAGAGGGAGAGGGTAGGTGAGTGCTCTCCTGCAATACTGTTTTTCAGTCCTGGTTTCAAAAAAGATGCAACAGAAACATGATGGTATAACAGTTAAGAGATGGGTGACAAGAATGATTAGGGGTATTAAGAAAACCCTCTTCAGTGAAGAGAGACTGAAAATATGTCAGTGTGGTCTACACTTGAAAGTTATGTCAGCGTAGCTATATCAGGGTATGAAAAAAACCCCACCTTTGACATGGAGGTTGTTCGTGACTCTGAAACGTTTGTTTCTCTGAACAAAATATTATGGTTGCTTTTTCAAAAGTTTACAATTGAGCATTGTCTTAATACAACTTTGGAACTTTACTATGCAGAAGAAAAATGCTTCTTTTAACCATCTTAATTTAAATGAATCAATCACAGAAACAGTTTTCTTACCTTGTCAAAACAAAATGTGCTGCACATTAAAAACAAAAAAACTAATAATAATCAATTACTGTAAATAGTATTTTAAGAACCCCACAAATATTCTGTAGAAGTTGTAGTATTTCCTGTAATATCTACAGGCAAATAGCAAAACTTCCTACAATTTTGCTCAGGAAATTTTCACTGGCTCTTTATTATTACTCTGCTGATTACACTGAGTTTATCCAAATGTGTCTTAAGGCCCAATTTTGCAAGGTTTAAGGCACTACCTTCTATGAGGTGCTGAGTGCCCTCAACCATTTATTTCAGTGTGCATTGAAGGCGCTCTACACCTTGCTGGATCAGGCCCATAAACAATCTTTCATAATGTCTAAGATCTCTCATAACTTTTAATCTTTAATAACTCCCAAACACTGGCCAATTCCTCTCATACAACTCTCATGGTCTACACACATTATTCTTATTTAAACATGTCAACTCAAAAATAGTTTCATTTTGACTGGATCTGAAATACTGCTGTTCATTTGTGTGAATGCTCATCATCTTAGATTAGCTGCTCTTCCAGGTCACTCTTCCTCCAGTTGCATAAGGGTCATGCAGCTTCTTTCTTTTCTGAAATGAACATCTGGTGAAGTGAAAACTTGTAACTCCTGACGTAAATTGAAAACAGACTGTAATTGTAGATCTTTCTCTCTGTTCCAGGAAGTAAAGCCTTAAATGATACATTTGTCATTCAATTAGATCTGGTATTCTTTGTTTCTGTTCTAACCAGTTCTGCAGCATTAATCAATGCCAATGTTCTCTATGTGATCTGAAGTGCACTATCATAGTCTACTCAGTTGTACAGTACAGAAAGGAGGGTCACCCAAAGGTGAAATTGCTATAAACTGAAATAGATGTAATTACTCCTCAGCCAACAATTTGTCATGTCCCTATTTCACAATAATTGTATACTGCAACAAATTTTACTATATTGGTGCAGTTATCACACAGAGAATCCAACATCCCTTCAGAAATCAGCATGAAATACATGGAAATCATCATATAAAATTCCCTGTCACTTCACAGGTTTGATGGATGATCTCTTAATGGGAAACTAACTGGGAAAGCAAACTATTAAAATCAGTGGATCTTCCTCTACTTCTAAAGTTGCACTAGCAGGACTACATGCTTACACCCTCTGCTTAAAGGGTGTTCACTTCCCCAGAGCTCACAGATATATTCTGACTGCCTCTGCCCACTGACAGAATGTTCCAGGGACCTACTCCTAGTGCAGTGTCCTCCACTCTCTCCTCAATGCTGCAAATTAGCCACAATCTAGTCTTAAACATTTAGGGCAGAATTCTGTTCTCAGATCTGTTCTGGAACCTCCTAATATATATAGGGACATCAGAATATTGGATTCAAGACCTGCCAGGCAGCTTTGATGGCAGAATTGTGCCCTTCATTATTTTCTACCCCAGAAATAAAAAATATAAAATTAACCAATTATAACTGGAAAATTGTATTGTGGAAACTGTAAATTTAAAATGATACTAACCCACTTTATAAAGGTCTTAAAAGATCTACAGATGAAAAGCACTATATGAGTATTAAATATTATTACTACTATTGCTCCTTTTTGTGGTTAAACCTGGAAAGGACCTGTGGGCCCACCCCATATATATGGACAGAGGCGATGCATAACTGTGGATAGTGGGTGAGAGCACAATTTAAAGGTTCTGGGAGGGCACGTGACTGCCCCACACATGGACTTGAAGCCATTGCTGAATGGAAGACCAGGGCAAGCCCCACTGCAGTGCGAGGGGAGCCGTTTTCCCCGGGGCAGAACCCCAGCTATAGGAATGTGAGAGCAGCCTCTGCCCTGGGAAAAGGCACGGGGAGTTTGCCCAAGGGTGGTCTGCAAAGAAGGCAGCTGGAAGCACTGAGACTCCACCAGAAGGGAAGGAGAAGCTAGCCCATATAGCAGAGGAGGGAAAGTCTCTGCCCAGTGCCCACAGCCAACTGGCCTACTGCTCCCTCTCTCCCCAGGCTGCATGGACACTCAGGTGAGTGCTGCCACCAGGGTGAGCTGCTGCCTCCTCGCTGCTGGGCATCCCAGCGAGAGATAACCCAAGTCCTTTCCCAGAGTCTGCAGTGGCCACTGGGAATGGGTCCCTTCGGAATATTTAACTGTCTCTAAACGGAAGTCTGAAAACTGGAGGAGGGGGGCATATGACCCAATATGCCCCCAGCCATGCGTTGCCTAATAACGTGGAGGATCATACGGGATCCAAGGATCATAAATCAACCACACAGAGGCCCTGTGCCTTCAAATTGGTTCTCTATTCCTGGTGACCCCTAATCCTGATAAAGTAGCTCAGATGGACTTCCCCAATGTGGCTGTCTGATACCTCTTTAAAGGTAGGTTTCCCTCTGTAGAAAGGCTCTGCGGGCTCCGTAATTCAGCCTCAGACTGGGAATGTATTATCTTTCCTGGTTAATCTCTGTGAATTCTTGTGGGAAGGGAGGTTGGGATGGGCAATGTTTGTTTTCCTTATCCTTGCGCTCACAAACGCCGGTCCTTGCCCCTCTCCCTGCATGAAGCTTAACCTTCTGAAGAACCTTTTGCAGAATCCTAAAAAGGGGGGGATGATGCCACCAAGGCAGCTTGTGGGAGGAATGAGATCTGGAGAGGATGCCTTCCACATGTTAGAGGAAAATGATCTGGTCCCAGGCCTGAAAGGAAGGCGGAACGGGCTGGTACGGCATACCCGTAAAAATTGGCCGCCTGTATCAGCCCCAACCATCTTTCTTTAAAGCGCTGATTGGAAAATCTTAGTGACACATTATTGCAACATGAAAAGGCATAACACGACATTGAAAGTATGCACAAATGGTGTGAGCTGAGTGTAAGGTTAAAAAATCAGACAACTCTTGATGCCCAGAATCAAAGATTGCTGGAGTCAGAGAAACAACATTGGCATCGTGTTTTTAAACGTCTATTATCTATTGTTGAATATCAACAAACAATCTTGCTTTTACAGGAAGCATTGAGAAATTATTTCAGCCCAAAAATGGCAATTTTTTGGGTCTTGTACAACTCCTGGGAACATCTGACACAGTGATGAGTGAACATCTCTGAAGAGTAACTGAACATGAAATATATGACCAAGAATTTGGGACCAAGTATTCAAAATAAACTGATCATGCTAATGAGTGATAAAGTGAAAGACAAAATGATTTCATTGGTTACTTTGACAAAATGTTTTGCCGTAACTTTAGATTGCACTCCAGACATAAGTAATCAAGAACAGATGTTGTTAGTACTGATATTTGTTGACATTAGTGATTCAGCACAGATTACAGTTAAGGAATCGTTCATCACATTTTTAGAAGTAAAGGACACTACAGATTTTGGACTTCTTCAAGCTCTCCTTGATTAACTAAAACAAATGGGATTGTCTGTTATGAACATTAGAGGACAAGGCTACGATAATGGCACCAATACGAGACGATGCATTTCTGGCGTGCAAGCTAGATTGCTGGGAGAAAATCCATGAGCCTTTTTTGTTCTGTGTGCATGCCACAGCCTTAATTTGAGTGTGTGTGATATGGCCAAGTCTTCTGTAGAAGCTATTTCTTTTTTTGGTTTGCTGCAACGCATTTATGTGTTCTTTTCAGCTTCTACTCGATGATGGCAAATATTCAAAGCACATGTCAATGGTATTACCGTTAAGCCTCTATCTGAGACATGCTGGAAAAGCAGACTAGAAAGTGCAAAAAGTTTGAGATATCAATCTGAGGAAGTTTACAAAGAACTGGTTGCTATTTCAGAAGAAGCCAGGTCTCCAAAAGCTAAAAGTGAAGCACAGTCACTGGCCTCTGAAATATCCAGCTTCAAGTTTCTAACATCTGTTGTAATCTGATATGACATTCTTGTTAAAATCTCAAGTACAGTAAACCCTCGATTTAACGGACCTCGATTTAACGGACTTCGGATGCAACGGACAAAATTTCTGAGCAAGTCTGATGCATTCCTGATCCATTTCTGGCGGGCTGGCTGCCGGCTCCCGGCTGCCACCCGGGTCCAGGCAGCGGGCGGGCTGGCTGCTGGCTCCCGGCTGCCACCCGGGTCCAGGCAGCGGGCGGGCTGGCTGCCGGCTCCCGGCTGCCGCCCGGGTCCAGACAGCAGGCGGGCTGGCTGCCGGCTCCCGGCTGCCGCCTGGGTCCTGCCAGCGGGCGGTCTGCAGAGCTGTCGCCCTGACCCTGTGGCAGGTGGGCTGCTGCTCCGACAGCTCATTTTTTTAATTATTAAATAATGGAGTTTTTGATTTAACGGACACCCCCTCGCCCGAATTAATCCGTTAAATGGAGGTTTTACTGTATAACCAAAATAATGCAGTCTAATGATGCAGCTTGAGTCAACACTTACCTTACTAAACAACACACAAGACTTTTTAGTGAAATACAGAGAAAATGGATTCAAAGAAGCACAGGTTACAGTAAGAGAGCTTGCACAGGAGCTTGGTGTAGGACCAAAATTTCCATGTTTGAATGGGACATGAGTTTCAAGGAAAAAACGGCAAGCGGAAAATGAAGGAGCAGGTGAGCCCACAGAAGATATAGGAAAAAAATTGAGACTGAATTTTTTAATGTTGTGATGGATAAAGCAATATCTGCTGCGGATGAAAGGTTTAACACCTTATGAGTACACCATGAACAGTCTGGATTTTTGAATGACATAACTAAATTAAATGAAATAGGAAAACAAGAGCAGCTTGAGACAAAGTGCAAGACTTTAGAGAGCTTCCTGAAGAATGGTGGTAGTTTTGATTTAAATGGACTTGAACGGTACGAAGAATTGAATACATTGTTATCAATGGGGCCACATGCAAAATCAGTGATGGACACTGTAGAGTGTATTCATACCAGAAACTTGTTGACGTATGTCCTAATGTGTACACTGCCACTCGTATTCTACTGACAATTCCTGTAACTGTGGCATGAGAAGAATGGAGTTTCTCAAAACTAAAGCTTATTAAAAACTATCTCTGTTCTGCAATGAGTCACGAACACTTGGCTGGTCTTGCTCTTCTTGCAATCGAAAAAGACATCACTTTGTCTTTGTCATACTATGACATTATTACTGATTTTGTGGCCAAAAAAGCCAGAAAGATTGTTTTTAATTAAAAACAAATCCTTCTTTCAATACCTCTTCATAGAAATTTCCACTAAAAAATTGACAAATTAAAAAAATTATATAATTTGCATCACTGTCAATAAATCAGATTTTTTTCTATAGCACTACTTCTTTAGTGCAAGTCTAGTCTATCAGCATTACAGTGTGCTTAATTAGGTTAAACTGTTTTTAATAAAGTGCATGTGGCAAGTTTTCCAAGACTGTAAGCTTATGTTTGTGTTGTTAAGAGCAAGTCGGGCATGGGGCATCAGTTTAATAATCCCAGATACGGCACCATAGATTTTAAGCACGGCCTCCTGACATCTCCTAATTTTCCAGAATAATTCCTTTTTCTTCTATATAGTAGTCAATGTTATATTACAGCCTAAAACATGAGCATTTTCTAAACAGTTAGCCATTATTTTATCTGTCCTCTATCTCTGATTTATTAGAAAGTGTTACCCTTTCACATTAAGGATTATATACTGTATCTCCTTCACAATAGTCAAACCATATAGGCACAACAGACAGCTGCCTAGTGCAGCAAAATATTTGAGTGTTGATTATCTAAATTACATACCTTTCCACTTTGGCTAGTGCAAGAAATACCTGGGGACCTGGAAAAACCACTGCAAGGTTGTTTGAAATAGCTTTGCATGTAAAATATAGGAGAAATCCTACTAAAACTAACTGTATATCTAATATTTTTATACTAAATACATGACTGATGCTAATGTATTTCCTGAGGATTAATTGTGAAAGACATGCATTTATATATTTACAATGTCTACAATATGTCCATCCAGCAATGTTCTTAGAGGGTTAACATTTAAAAACATTGATTTGACCTTACAAATACAACAAACTCTTAACTCACCTGTCAGGAGGTGAGTCTGGAACTCCCACCCTTCTCAAAGGCCTGGGAACACAGATAGGTATTGTATGCTCAGAGAGCAAAGGGGTAGGGGAAATTAAAGGGTGAGAACTGGAACAAAAGGAGACTGCTGTAATTAATAGATACTGGGGGACATGAGATGCCATTTCAGTTAACAGGGAGCTGGGGATCAACGAAGGGTTCAGATCATCAAGATTATACACTATTAGGTTCAGTGGCCATTAATCCTCGGCATGCCCATCCCCGCTGTTGCTGTTCGAGCCGGTCTTCAAACTGCACAAAGCGGAGCGATTACGAGCTGCAGCTTGCAAGGTTCACAGGCAGATCAAAGCAAGCAACCACCATGACTTGCTCCCCGCCACATCCTGTTCTTCCCATCACCGAGTCATCGCTACGGAGCGGCTCACCTCCCCAGCAGCCCCTGCCGCTCAGATCCGCAGCCCGCAGCCCGCCCCTTGCTCTGCCCAGTCCCAGCGTCGTGCGCCCGGCCCCCTTGCCCCCCTCCCGCAGGCCCAGGCTGCCATTCATTGCAGAGAGGCGGTGCGGGGGGGGGGGGGAGAGAGAGAGTCCCTCCCCTGTGCACCAAGGAGAGACACAGGAAAGGCGGGGGGAGGAGGTAGAGGACAGAGGGGGAAGGCGGCAGCAGCAGCAGCACGACAGACCCTGCAGCTGGAAGCAGCAGCCTGCGGCAGCTGGAACCTCCCCCGCTCGCCTCCCCTCAGCTACGGCAGCGGCAGGGGGGAGAAGCCGGAGAAGTTTCCGAGCAAATCGGATAGGTTCGGGGGGAGCTGGAACACGCCCCCCCCCCCCCACGCTCCCACTCGGGCGCCTTGGCAGGGAGATTGACAGGGAGCCCCGGGAGCTGCCGGCCGGCCGCGTGGGGTGCGCAGGCGAAGGGGCGGCCGGAGGAGCTGCGATGAAGCCCTGCGAAGAGGAGGGGCTGGGGGCCGCGGCCGGAGGGGACCCCTGGAAGGAGTGCATGGAGGTGGCGGTGCAGCTGGCGCGCCGGGCCGGGCAGGTTAGCAGCATCAAGAGCCCCCCGGTGATACTCGCGCGCTTGCCCCAGTCTTTTCCCGTTCCCCGGTCCCAGCTCGGGGATCGCCCGTGCAGGGGCACGCGAGAGCCATTCCCCTCCCCCCGGGCGCCCCCTGCCGGGTCAGTCACTTCCTCCTTCCAGGCATTGGGGGGGCCGCGCCTGCAAGACCATCTGCGCAGTGGATCGGTCCCCGCTTGCGCTGCAGGTTTCAGCGGCTCCCTCCTTACTACGGTCGGGGCCCCGCAAAGAAGCGGGGTGAGGAAGGCTGGGTTGCGAGGGTTAATCATGCTGCCCCGGGGGCTACACTCCTGTGCACTCAGCACTCTGACCTGTTGGTGCCTGCGGTGCCCGTGAGGGCGAGCGAAGGAACAGGCCGGGGGGGGAGAGTTGCAGGAAATATCTCCGAAGGGGCGGGGATCAGTGTAAGAGTAGGTAAGGGAGCCAACTGGGTCAGGTCAAACGCAGTGACAAAGCTGCCTTATAATTTACCCGATCACAGAAACGGCCCTTCTCCGCCGAGTTATAAATGACATATTGTTTAGCTGTGTTGAACACCGACGGGAACGTTTTAAACCAGCACAGTGAACAGCTGCAAAAGCTTTTTGTAAAGCATATTGGCGGTAGATGTTTTTGTTGAGGTACAGACCTGCCATTGCTTGCTGCACATCGGCTGAGTTTTCAGCATCATGGTGAATACCAATGAGGGATTTGGCTTTCATAGAAGATGAGCCCAGGTGATATTTTTAGCAAACATGTAGCAATGCGGCCTTTATTCGATCATATTGTTTTGGTTTTGCAGGCTTTAGCAGCCTGAACTGTAAATATACAAGCCACCAGTAATGATCTTTTAGACGAATGGCATCATCATACAGTCTTCTTGAGGAAAAATGAGAATGCAGTAACGAAATACCATCTTAGTAGGGTATTTAAGGGAAATTCCACCATGAGTGTGTTTTTTCACATTTCAAAATAATTATAGAATGTATCTAAAACAATGGTCTATAGTTAAGATGTCCAGGGTTTTTTAATTCTCTAATTAGCAGTATGAAGGAAAAGGCTCCAATATACCCTCCAGAAGCAGACATATTTTGTGACTGGGAGCATTTTTTACATTTAAAAATAAGATTAGAATGATTTGGCAAAGCAAACATGTTTTAATGTATTTTCTTTCTTAGTTAGAAAAAATATTCACAGGTATTACTGTAATATTATTAGTAAGTATATACAGTGATAATGTTGGATTATGGGGAATTGAGGATACTTCATATCATGATGCATATATCCAAAATACGTTATATTTCCATTTTATAACCAGCAGGGTTTCTCTCTGAGAAAGTGCGTGTTTCAAAGATATTAGCTGCATGACTGATTTCTTGCCCACTATTGTCTTCTTGCTTTGCCAGTCTTCTCACAATGGGGCAGATAATGATCTCACTTACACTGGTATACATCTGGAGTAACTCCGATTTACAGTGGTGTAAATAAAGCGTTATACGGCTAAACCACCCTGAACACGTCCGATCCTGTCTGATCTCGGAAGCTAAGCAGGGCTGGGCCTGGCTAGTACTTGGATGGGAGACCTAGGATTACCAGGTGCTGTAGGCTTAACATGGGCGTGGGGCTAGCAACTCCACCCCGTAGGGAACCAAATTGCTACTAAAACACCAACAACAGAGATGGAATGATCTGTGGTTGGTGGCCCATACCCCGGCTGGGGGGTGATGGGCAGAGAGAGAAATAAAGAATTGTCAATATTTAAAAGTTTTGCCAGCATAGCTATGGCTGGTTAGAAATGTGGAAAAAAATCACACCCCTAATCAAAACAGCTATGCCAGAAAAAGATATAGTGTCGTTGTAAGATAGCCAAAAAGTCCTTTTGCTATTATAACTTTGCACAGTGATTTAGGATATTGTAACAAAATAACTCTTTTGCCAGTATCACCATCTCCATGGAGGAGAGGGGGGAGAGAAACAATCCTTTCTAGTGGCCTTCTGTCAGTATCTGTCTCAACCTGAGAGTTAGGGTATCTCTGCACTGCATAGTAAACCCAGATCTGTGGGATTCACACTTGCAGACCTGTTCTTTCTAAGCTCATATCAGAAGGCTGATAAAGAAATAGTTACATGAATATGTGTCGTAGTGATGCTGTCTAACTTGGGAATGTACCTGCTCCAAGTTATGGATCCCATGCTTGAGCCAACCCACTGTTTAGCTCTGCTTATGTATATTATGTATGTGGGTCTGTCCCATGCAGCTTGGATCCAGTTACTTTGGAAGGGCATGGGAACATGGATTAGGTATTATAATTTGGGACACTTTCTGGGCATAACAGGCCTGTATTGAAATCCCTCCCCATCCACTATACCTGCGGATTTACCATGGAGTTTCTCACATTTTTCTTCTGTTGAGTACTCTTTTACCAAATCCTGCTTACTTTATTCATGTAAGTAAACCTACTAACTTCGGGGTAACTTTTTGCCTAAATTAAGTAAGTGGAATTAGGACCTGTTGTGGGATTGTGGCTGCATTGTAGCATTCCCTGCTGGCCAAGCATGGCAGGGCAGGAAGACCCTGCCTCAGTTTCCCTCCCCAGGGTGGATTTTCTTGGCTTGCCAGACATCGGTTTGTTCTGGAGAGGTAGCTTAGCCCTCCAACCAAATAACAAACAAAACTTATCCCCTTCCAGGGTAGGGAAAGTCCAACTGAAAAAGACCTAACAAACAGAAAGGTTCCTCTGCCCTTCAGGGGCTTCTCTTCTCTCTCGGCCCCGTTCCTAGCCTTTTTTACGGGTAGCTTTGCGGGTCTTTTTGGCTCTGGAATCGAGCATTCAGACCCCAGTCTGCTTCCCCCGGAGTACTACTCTCAGCCCCTCCTTGGCTCTCTTCTTTGTACCCTTCCCTGCTCTGTTATAGAGCAGTAGGACCCTTAGAGTGTTTGGCCTCCTGCAGACGAGGGTTCAGGACCTTCCATAGGAACCTTCCCACTCATAGTGGTTCCAACTCTCAGCTGGATCTCTCTGAGTCCTTTCATAAAGCCCAGATGTCCATTAAGCTGTCACATGGGCATGGCCCTCTGTAGTCCAGAGGTTTGGAAGCAGCTAATTAATAATGACAAGATGTGGCTGGCCTCATCTCCTCATATGTTTGATATTACAACAGTACTGGACAATATGGATCAGATCTTTTATGCTTTGTAAATTGGGAGAAACTTCAGTGAAGTCAATGGAGTTACACCAGTGTAAAACCAGACAGGGGTATGTTGACACTAGAAATGCCACAGTAGTGTGGACACTTACTATAGCGATGGATGGGGGTTCTTCCGTCGCTGTAGATAATCCACCTCTCCAAGAGGTAGTAGCTTGACCTAGCAGTGTCTACACCAGGGGTTACACAACCCTGAGCAATGTGGTTAAGTGGACCTAACTTTGTAGTGTAGACCAGCCCCAGATATGAGGTCCTGAGAGAAATATTAGGCAATGTATATGTCTAGCATGTTAATGTTTCCATATGTTTATAAATCCTAACAGGAGAAAGCTGCCAGACATAATTAGGTGTGAAATCCTGGCCCCAGTGAAGTCAATGGCAAAACTCCCATTGACTTCAGTAGGGCCAGGATTTCACCTTATATGTGTTTTATCTTTCTGTGACATTTTTAGGGTCTCTTGTGACACAGAGGCAGGCTGATTTTAAAGAATAATTTTATTCTGGGGAATTACATTTTTCTAAGCATTCAGTATTTAGGGTTTGATTATGCCGTTAAGGCACACCCCATTTTGAGAGGCATTTCAGAGCCATGCTGCCAGGATGCAGAATCCCTCCCAAAACTCAGGTGTGCCAGGAAAGTGCATACCATGCACCATCTCTTAGGACAGGGGTGGGCAAATGTTTTGGCCCGAGGGCCACATCATGTTGTGAAACTGTATGGAGGGCCGGGTAGGGAAGGCGGTGCCTCCCCAAACAGCCTGTCCCCTCCCACTACCCGACCCCTGACTGCCCCCGTCAAAACCCCGGACACATCCAACCCTCCCTGCTCTTTGTCCTCTGACTGCCTCCTCCCAGGACCCACTTCCCCAAACCAACCCCCCTGGGACCTCACCTTCTATCCAACCCCCACCTCGCTCCCTGTCCCCTGACTGCCCCTGCCCATGACCCCTATCCACAACCACAACCCCTGACAGGCCCCCTGGGGCTCCCACGCCTATCCAACCGCCCTCTGCTTCATGTCCCCTGACTGCCCCCTCGAACCTCCACCCCATCCAAATGTCCCCGATCCCTGTCCCCTAACACACACACCCCGAACCTCCTGTGTCTTATCCACCCCCGGACCTTTATCATGCTGCTGAGAGCAGCAGGAGCTCACAGCCCACTGCTGGCCAGAGCCAGCCATGCACTGCTGCGGGGGAGGGGGAACAGCAGGGGAGGGGCCGGGGGCCTAGCCTTGTGGACCAGGAGCTCAAGAGCTGGATGTAGCTCGTAGACTGTAGTTTGCCCACCTCTGTTTTAGGAGGTTATAGCATGAACCCCCCTCCACAGCCAGGCTGCTCAATTGTCTGGTATGGAAGGAGATGGAGCCATGGCTCTGCCTCCTCTCCATTCCCTTTAGGGTGGCTTGAACCCCCAGAGATGCTAGGAGGGAATAGTTTCTGTCGTCCCCTACACTAACACCATGATTATGTCAGACTCTTAAGCATGAGCTCCTTGCATCTTCACTTCCCTTTGTGCAATCACACAAGAGTCAAGCACAATCTACCTCGTAGTTGTGCAATGAAGTTTCTACATTACTGGGCTGTTAGATCAGCAACTAGGTATTGCCTGTCCTTCCATATAAAAATAAACAGTTAAAATATAGACAACCTGTAATCTAATGAGGATGATTAGTGTAAAACTTGTGTAGCCAACATATAATTACTCAGCTCGGTTGTCAGTTTCATTAAACAATACTAGGGAGTGAGGAGGGAGCTATTTTTATTTAATTGATGTTTTTTGTGGTCCCTGAATAGATTTCATTTATCTTTCATAGCTCTTATCATCTTGAAGGACTTTTACGTAACTCCACACCTAATTTGGAATGCTAGTCAAATGTATTAGGTGATTATATTCAGCCATTTAAAATGTATTTATATCCAGTGTTCTGTAAAGAGTCAAACCTAATGGGATTCTGTTGTACATACTTTGTATTTTTTTCACTATCTGGCCAGATTCTAATACTTTTGCCCAGGTATGAAGTACTTTACTCCACAAGTAGTCCCACTGACTTCAGTGGACTGGTGCAAGATACTATTCAGCATAAAGAACCTGGTCCAATATAAGATACTTGATAAATTTAATTTTATGAAGAACAAATGCTGTTCTGTTTATAATGCAAAGTATGTAATCATGGTGAGGATATGTCTACATTTACCGTGGATTGATCCACTGGGGGTCAATTTAGTGGGTTTAGTGAATGCTTGCTAAATTGACTGCCGATCACTCTCCCATTGACTCCGGTACTCCACCTGAACAAGAAGCATAATGTAAGATGACGGGAGAGATTCTCTCATCGGCGCAGCACGGTGTGGAAACCGCAATAAATCGATCTATGCAATGTTGACTCCAGCTACATTATTCACATAGCTGGAGTTGACTTAGGTCAACTTTACCCAATGGTGTAGACCAGGCCTGCACAACTCGAAAGCAGCAAGGGCCGTATTACAGTAAACCCTCGATTTAACGGACTTCGGATGCAACGGACAAAATTTCTAAGCAAGTCTGATGCATCCGAAATCCATTTGTCGAGGGCTGGCTGCCGGCTCCTGCCCGGGTCCAGACAGCGGGCGGGCTGGCTGCCGGCTCCCGGCTGCCGCCCGGGTCCAGACAGCGGGCGGGCTGGCTGCCGGCTCCCGGCTGCCGCCCAGGTCCAGGCAGCGGGCGGGCTGGCTGCCGGCTCCCGGCTGCCGCCCGGGTCCCAGCAGCTGGGACCGGGGTGGGCTGGCTGACTGTTCCCGGCTGCCGCCCGGGTCCCAGCAGCCGGGACCCGGGCGGGCTGGCTGCCGGGTCCTGGCTGCCGCCCAGGTCCTGGCAGCGGGCGGGCTGCGGAGCTGCCATCCCAGCCCTGTGGTGGGCGGGCTGCTGCTCCGACAGCTCGTTGTTGTTTTTTTATTAAATAACGGACTTTCTGATTTAATGGACACCACCTCGCCGAATTAGTCCGTTAAATCGAGGTTTTACTGTACTGCAAAAAACCAGCTGCAGGCCGAAAAGCCCCCCCCTCACCCCATCCGCTTCCTCACCATTCCCCCCCTTGGCTTGCCCCATCCCTACTCATCCCCCGCGGGCCGCACAGTGAGCCCATGCGGGCTGCATGTGGCCCCCAGGCCGCATGTTGTGCAGGCCTGGTGTAGACCTACCCCTAATTTCTGACTTGGATTTCAGGTGCAAGTGAGTGAGATGGAATAAGAACCCCTCTTCTTAGCAATTTATGCAACCGACACAGACCTTGGATCTGTTGACCTTATAAGAGGAACAGGGGGATTCGCAGAAAACTGGCAGAATCTAGGCCACATCCCGATACACACACCCAACCCCTGGCCAGAGTTGTTTGAGCCCGTACAAATGGGGTAGGGTGAAGACGACTAAGTTAGCCAGTTTTTCAGGTTTCTTATGTTGACCTGGCTGACAGTCAATTTATTTTTTAGTGGTTTTTTTTAATATTTCATTTAACTATTTTAGTTAAAAACAATTTTAACAAAAACAAACCTGATTTTAAAAAACTTGAATGTTTAACTAAATTCAGAAATTCATGTTTGTTTTGTTAAAATATTATATGTTTGCTGTTAAAGAAAAAAATCCAGAATACATAACGTTGTCCTTTTAGTTAAATAAAACAATTTAAATGTCTGTCTGGTGATGTTCTCCTTCTAATACAGCATGGCAAGAAAATCCTCCAAATATTATTCTGCAAATACTTACCCATAATGGTAAACTTTACACATGTGAGTGAGTCAATTAAATCGTTCACACCAGGGCCCGCACTACCCATTAGGCAACCTAGGCGGTCGCCTAGAGCAACAGGAATTGGGGGGGTGGCGTATTGGGGGGTTCGGCCACTATTTGGCAGGAGCTCAACACGGAAGCCGCCGATGGCAGCATTTCAGCAGCGAGTGCTCGTCTCCGATTTCGCCACTGGTGGAAATTTGGCGGGAGGTGACCAGCTCTTCCACCGTCAGCGGCAATTCTGTGGCAACTGCTACTTGCCGATTTCGCCAGCTTTTATTCGCTAGGAACTTTTTTTTTGGTTCGTTGCCTAGGGCGGCAAAAAAGCTGGTGCCAGTCCTGGTTGACATGTGCACAGTTACATGTAAAGTTCTTACAAGGTTGGGGCCTTGATATCATGCACACTCAAAGCACTTAGTTAGCTAAAGCGGTTCAATACCACCAGGAAAACAGGGCAATATGTAAGGAAATAAAGGACTTTTCTGCAATCAACATTTTGCCATGTAATAATACAAAATCTTTTGTGTACCATCTTTAAAGGTAAAAATATGAATTAATCTCCAAACTCCGTTGTGATCTAGGGAAGTAAGTATAATTTTAATTTTACAGCTGATGAAACTGAGGCAGAGAGGTAGTGGGACTTTCCTAAGCCACACAGCAAGTCATGGTCCAGGTTATATAAGGACGGTCACTGTAACAGTTAAGAGAGTGAAATCCTTCAAATATAATATTTTTGCTCATGATAAACAAGTGGTAGAAATGTAATAGGAATTTGGAATTTCCTGGTTTCCAATCCTATACACAGTACTCTAGAACAAACTGCCATTTGAACATAAATGGCTTTTCTTTAGGTAGATTTAAAAATACTTTAGTGCCAGAGTTTTGATTGAAGGATTTTAAAAAAATATATGCTGCAGGAGGAGGCTGTGTTTGGAATATCGGTTTGATGTTGCTTTTTATTTTGTATAGTTATGTACAATTCAGCAATGACATTAATTTATCTTTGCTATCACTGATGTCCTTTCTGAGGTACTTCATAATTTCCTTTGGTTAAAAAAATAAGTTAGCTGTTCCGCCAAGAGAAACATTGTCTCATGTCTCATTTCATAAGGTCTTGCCTTATGAAGTAAGAAACAGAAAGAAAGGTGAAAGTACGAGGAAGTTTATCATTTATCATTTTCTCATTTGTTAATTTGCATCAGATTTACTCTAGTTTAGTATGGCTTTCAAGTTTCTTTTAAAAACATAACACCAAGACTTAAAAACAAACAAACCCAGAGCCCAGAGTTAGACTCCTAAGTTCATCTTTATGCACTTAAATAAGTGGCCAGTTTTTGAAAGGTGCTGAGCATTTCACAGGGTTCTGAGCATTTTTTAAAATCTGGCCACCTATGTGGATTTAGGACCCTAACGCTAGACACCCATGTTTGAAAATCTTGGCCCAAATCTGATATATAAAAAGCTTCTTTTCAGAGCCAAACTACCGTGTTTCCCCGAAAATAAGACAGTGTCTTATATTAATTTTTGCTCCCAAAATTACATTACATTATATTACAGCAAGAGGCAAAACTTGAAGTACGTCTTATTTTCGGGGGATGTCTTACTTTCGGGGAAACAGGGTAGTATGGTTTACATTTTTTGTCACTTTTTAAAATGTAAGAGGTGGGAGTTTTGTCCCTGTAGTTCATTTTTTTAAATATTCTGTTTCCGATGGAAGGGGAAAGAAAACACCTAAGCCCTGAGGATTCTCCTTTTTCCCCTGGGTCTCTCCCCTACTTTTTCCAATCCGTAATGTGTCCATCTGCTGTTATCCTTCTTACTATACTTGTGGCTGCATTTCCTTCCAGAGCTTGTGAATGACTTTCCTAAACTAGCTAGAGGGGTTGTTATAGAGCAGGGGTTCTCAAACTAGGTGTTAGGACCCCTCAACCTCCACCCCAAACCCCGCTTTGCCTCCAGTATTTATAATGGTGTTAAATATCTAAAAAGAGTTTTTCATTTATAAGTGGGGGGTTGCACTCAGAGGCTTGCTACATGAAAGGGGTTACCAGTAAAAAAAGTTTGAGAGCCACTACTATAGAGAGATACAAGGCGCATTCTACCCTCATTGCCTCATTCTCCACCCCTGAACAAACAGGCTGGATTTTGAATCCCAGAACTGGATCCCTTCCGTTGCATGGTAACGTGCTGATGTGTCAATAGATTTCAGGGTCAGCAAAGAACCTCATATGTAATATATTTTGTTAGTGTCTAGGAAAGAAATGTCAGAAATAAATCTGATGTGTGTACTCCTCTTTCAGATTATTAAGAAAGCTCTTATGGAGGAAAAACAAGTGTCTACAAAAACATCTGCAGCAGATCTTGTGACAGAAACTGATAATTTTGTGGAAAATGTGATTATTTCTGCTCTGAAAGAGAAGTTTCCCTGCCACAGGTAAGTATCTCTAGAGAGAGAACTGCCCAGGATCCATCCCCTGCACAGGCCCTGTATGTGACCATCATTAAAAGGGATTTATAAAATTCAGTTCCTAGATGTCAGATGACATCCGTACATATTAATTCACCTCCTAATAACTGAATGTAGTTTTAATACCATTTAGATATCACTCTGTTCTGGTCCCCATTGATAAGAATTAATAAATGTCTTGAAATTTAAGCAGATTGGAAATATTTTAAAGCTTCCTTTCTGTAAAAATTTCTGTCCCAGATTCACTTTCATGCTGATGATTACTTTGAGAAGGTGCACTGTATTTTTCATTATTGGCCACACAGTATTATTGCTCTGGATTAACTTGAGTCACCATCTGAGGTTTTTAATGTTTTGCAACCTTTGGGGATTTAATTAAATAGTAAGATAACACTTTTGTCCCCCGTAAGGGTCTCTAAATTAAAACTATCAATAGGGAGGCTTAATTTGTTCACAACACTGTATCTTTTTTTCTGCTGTAATAGATTGCTAAGAATATTTCATCAGATGGACATTAGAATCAAGCTGCATTCAGTTATCACTAAGGCCCCAGTCCTGCAAACATTCATGTGAATAATTTTGTTTTACTCATGTGTATGTGTGTGCAGATCTGGACTGAGTATAGCACTAATTCACATTTAGCTCTCCTACCCTAAAGAAAAATAAACGTACAGATTACTGCACAAGATTTAATTGTAGGTCTTAAATATGAATTCAGATATGTGATTCTGCTTGAGCTACTAAGGGCCATTTGAGAGTAACCACCTATAAACAGGGGCCATAAAATTATACATTGTAGCATATTCACCTTAAAATAGGCTTTATAAAACATGTCTTAAGATTGGCTTGACTCACTCAAAATATATACTTTACAACTGATTTCCACATTTGACTTTAACCTATGAAGGTAAAATTCATCCCTCTGCAGAGAGCCAATACAAGGCCTGAGTGCCACTTAAATCTACATAAACCCTCTACATGTACTTTAAGTGGGTTTTAAGTGGTACATAGACCCAATAAATCGACCGCTGAGCGCTCTCCAGTTGACTCCAGTACTCCACCAGAACAAGAAGCGTAAGCAGAGTCGATGGGAGAGCATCAGCTGTCGACTTACTGCAGTGAAGACACCGCAGTAAGTAGATCTAAGTATGCTGACTTCAGCTACGCTATTCATGTAACTGAAGTTGCATATCTTAGATCAGCGGTTCTCAAAGTGGTGGTCACAACCCCTCGGGGGGTTGCCGACCGCCTCCTGAGGGGTCGCGAGCTCCTTGCGCCACTGAAAAGCCGCCTAATTGATTAGTTCTGCATTCGGCAGTTTTCCTGTGGACATATTTTCGCCCAGCATGTCCGCCGAAAATAACTGCGGAATGCAGAAGTAATCAATTCGGCGGTTTTTCGGCTGACGTACAAGGGTCCACCGCGCTGAAGAAGAAAGCTAAAAAGGGTCGCAGTTCTCAATAGTTTGAGAACCGCTGTCTTACAGCCTGCGCGGTAGTGTAGACAAGCCCTCTGTTATGCACTATGGGCTTGATCCAGCTCCAATGGAAGTTAATGGGATTGTTACCATTTACTTCTCTGGGTACAGGATCGTACTATATGAGTCTGACCTTGCACCAGTGACATCAACAAGACTGAGCTCTGCCATTGACTCAGATGGGCACGAGATCAGGCTCTGTTCCTGTACATTTATTTTTACTGTGTGAAGTCCTTTTAAAATCAATGGTGCCAATAAACTTTTAGATGCAAAGGAACTTTCCTACATTACAAAAGTTTTGACAGTTATCTATATATATAAAAGTCAAGTGGTGTATGTATGAGTGTATGTATGTATGTATGTATGTATGTACGTATGACTGCGAAGTCCTCCCGCACCGTTTGAGCCAGAGACTTGAAATTTGGTACAGTGAGGGGTCTTGGGGTCTAGATGCTGGTAAGGGTCGAAAAATTTTCGGATCTCACCTCTGACGCCCCCCAGGGGTGAAAGTCTTTCAGGGCCAATCACATCAGCTTGGCAGTTAGGTGGTGATGATGTCATAATACCCCCCTCCAACAGACACCTCACTCACTCAGCTCACCCCTCCCTCCTCCAACGGAACCCCGGAGATCCCTCAGTTCTCTGCCCCTCCCCCCTCCCAACGGAACCCCGGAGATCACTCAGCTCACTGCCCCTCCCTCCTCCAACGGAACCCCGGAGATCACTCAGCTCACTGCCCCTCCCCCTCCCAACGGAACCCCGGAGATCACTCAGCTCACTGCCCCTCCCTCCTCCAACGGAACCCCGGAGATCACTCAGCTCACTGCCCCTCCCCCCTCCCAACGGAACCCCGGAGATCACTCAGCTCACTGCCCCTCCCTCCTCCAACGGAACCCCGGAGATCACTCAGCTCACTGCCCCTCCGCCCTCCCAACGGAACCCCGGAGATCACTCAGCTCACTGCCCCTCCCTCCTCCAACGGAACCCCAGAGATCACTCAGCTCACTGCTCCTCCCCCCTCCCAACGGAACCCCGGAGATCACTCAGCTCACTGCCCCTCCCTCCTCCAACGGAACCCCGGAGATCACTCAGATCACTGCCCCTCCCTCCTCCAACGGAACCCCGGAGATCACTCAGCTCACTGCCCCTCCCTCCTCCAACGGAACCCCGGAGATCACTCAGCTCACTGCCCCTCCCTCCTCCAACGGAACCCCGGAGATCACTCAGCTCACTGCCCCTCCCCCCTCCAACGGAACCCCGGAGATCACTCAGCTCACTGCCCCTCCCCCTCCCAACGGAACCCCGGAGATCCCTCAGTTCTCTGCCCCTCCCTCCTCCAATGGAACCCCGGAGATCACTCAGCTCACTGCCCCTCCCCCCTCCCAACGGAACCCCGGAGATCCCTCAGCTCACTGCCCCTCCCTCCTCCAACGGAACCCCGGAGATCCCTCAGCTCACTGCCCCTCCCTCCTCCAACGGAACCCCGGAGATCACTCAGCTCACTGCCCCTCCCTCCTCCAACGGAACCCCGGAGATCACTCAGCTCACTGCCCCTCCCTCCTCCAACGAAACCCTGGAGATCACTCAGCTCACTGCCCCTCCCCCCTCCCAACGGAACCCCGGAGATCACTCAGCTCACTGCCCCTCCCTCCTCCAACGGAACCCCGGAGATCACTCAGCTCACTGCCCCTCCCCCCTCCAACGGAACCCCGGAGATCACTCAGCTCACTGCCCCTCCCCCTCCCAACGGAACCCCGGAGATCACTCAGCTCACTGCCCCTCCCTCCTCCAACGGAACCCCGGAGATCACTCAGCTCACTGCCCCTCCCCCCTCCAACGGAACCCCGGAGATCACTCAGCTCACTGCCCCTCCCCCTCCCAACGGAACCCCGGAGATCCCTCAGTTCTCTGCCCCTCCCTCCTCCAATGGAACCCCGGAGATCACTCAGCTCACTGCCCCTCCCCCCTCCCAACGGAACCCCGGAGATCCCTCAGCTCACTGCCCCTCCCTCCTCCAACGGAACCCCGGAGATCCCTCAGCTCACTGCCCCTCCCTCCTCCAACAGAACCCCGGAGATCACTCAGCTCACTGCCCCTCCCTCCTCCAACGGAACCCTGGAGATCACTCAGCTCACTGCCCCTCCCCCCTCCCAACGGAACCCCGGAGATCACTCAGCTCACTGACCCTCCCCCTCCAAACGGAACCCCAGAATCCATCAGCTCTGTGCCGCCCCCCACCTGCGAAGGTCCCCGGAATCCCTCGGCTCTGGGCCCCCTCCCCGCCTACGACGGATCTGAGTTGGGTTTGGTGGGACGGTAAGTGAGGTGGGGGGTGTCGGGTTTGGTCGGGGGGTGAGGTGGGGGTGTTGGGTTTGCTTGGGGGGGTAGGAAGGTATCGGGGTGGGTGAGGGGTGAGATGTGGGTGTTGGGGTTGGTCAGGGGGTGTCAGCTGTCTGCCACCTCCCCACCTCCGACTGACCCGAGCAGCGCCGGGCACTTATGCTAGTATTACATATAACTGGCCTTTTACAGCAATCTTTCTTTGCCTTCCTTTTCCCCCTCACCATGCTCTCTTCTCCCTGTGTCCCTCCCTGTCAAAGCCCCGAGGGTCCTTTCTCTCCCTGCCATCACTCACTTCACTGCTTCAGCCCTCTTTCTAGGCCGCCCACAAGGGCCTGACTTCTAGCCACCATCTTCCCAGCCAAAGGGACTCATGTCGGAGACCGTCATTATCTCTCTTTAACATGGTTTACTCTGGCGTACCATGAATCTGTTCCCTCCCTTTCTCTCCACAAGGCAGAATACCTCTGCCATCACACCATTCCAATACCCAGGGAGCCCAATGGGTAAGAATTTAACACGCCCCGTGCTGGCAGCTGCTCCCATGCGGCTGTACCATCCCCGTCCCATCCACACAGCTGTCTGCATGACTGTGTCTCCTGTCTGGGGTCTGTACAGTCATGCCAGAGGACAGGACTGGAGGCAGTACAGCTGCGCCAGAAGAGTTGCTGGCATGGGACGCTGGCTCCTGGGAGCGGCAGCCCCATGTTCTGTTCCTTTTGCTGCTGTGGTTCCCGGGAGAGCCCTGCAGTTCCGCAGATACCGATGTATATCTGTGAGTATCTGCATCCGCAGATACAAATTTGTATCTGCACAGAGCTCAACAAATATCTAGATGATTTGATGTACCCCCGGAAGACCTTTGCATGCCCCAGGGATATGCGTACCCCCAGGGATATACATACCCCTGGTTGAGAACTGCTGATCTAGGGAATGGCAAAGATAACTAAGGAAAGCAGGACAGATACCAGAACTGGATGTACAATTCCCAGGAAAAGGAAAACAGAAAACCTATTGAAATAAATTATGACAGGACAGAAAATCAGCACCCCAACCTGAAATTCATTGTGCTCCTGTAAATTTTCTATTTTTGTTTTTAATTCTGTTGAATTACTCCAAGACTCGCGAAGAGGAAAGTTCTGCTTTGTAAACTTTTTACTTCCTGCTGTACTCTGCTATTAAAAATTGTGGTGGGAGTGGAGTTGAAGGTTTTCTAAGACTGTCACCTGCAAGGAATGGAGGGTACATTTGGCAGCCTGCATTACTTCCTGCTAGAAGTGGGCCTGAGCTGCCAAATTGCAATCCAAAATCTGCCAAAGTTGGGGTTTCATTTCAGATTCATCTCTACCTGCATTATGTGACTTTGACACATGTCTCATTAACATATAGGGAGGGGGAACTAGAATGGGATTTTTTTAATATCTGTATATATAAAAGTCAAATGGTGTATGCGTGTATGCGTGCGTGTATGTATGCGTGTATGTACGTGCACTTACTCCTTCCACACCGTTTGAGCTAGAGACTTGAAATTTGGTACAGTTATAGGTTTTAGGGTCCTAATCAGGGTAAGAGTCGAAAATTTTTCAAATCTCACCTCTGATGCCCCCCAGGGGTGAAATTATTTAAAGGCCAATCACATCAGCTGGGCAGCTGCTGTTCTCTGTGACATAGTTATGATGTCATAATACCCCCTCCAACGGACCCTGCATTCGCTCAGCTCTCTGCCCCCTCCCCCCTCCAATGGACCCCGCACTCGCTCAGCTCTCTGCCCCCTCCCCACCTCCGACGGACCCGAGCAACGCCGGGTATTTTCGCTAGTACCATATAAAACAATTTTATGAGCTATCTTTTTAGAACTTCTTTACAAAGTTTCTGTGAGTTGGTGGGTGATGGTGGTGGGCTGTTTGTGGGGGGTTGCTTTTTTTGGTGGGGTTTTTTTTTGGGGTAACTAAACTTTAAAAATACCTGAGTTTAACAGTAGTCCCCAAAATCCAAGAAGGGGGAGTTGAGTATTCTGAGCATACTTTACTTCATGTCAATATAGGTTTATTGGAGAAGAGTCCACTGCTGCTGGTTCAAAATGTGTCCTCACTGACAATCCTACCTGGATTATTGATCCCATTGATGGAACCTGCAATTTTGTGCACAGGTAAATTCAGTAACATGGAGAATTGTTAAAATGTAGTAACTCTTCAGTTTCTTATAAATCCTTCTCTCCCCCCCATTACTGAAATATATTTCACTGTGTTAAGTTTGCTCAATTTACACTTACCTACAGCATTACATTTACAAATTGAGGGGTTTTGCCTGAACAAGACTTGCAGGATCCATTCCAGTATTTTTTTATATCTGATACGATATTTGATACTCCTGGGAGAATTCTGCACCACTGCGTATGTGCAAAATTTATATCACGCACAGATTTCTTTGCTTCCCCGCAGAAGAATGACTTTTTGACAGGGAAGCAAAGGGAAGCCACAGAGCAGTCATGTGACCCTCTCCAGCAGTATGTTTAGGGTGCCCAGGGCAGCCGGCAGAGAGGTAAGTCACTGTGGGGCAGGAGGCAGGACTGGGAAAGACCCGACTGGTGGCTCCTATCCTGCACCGGCTCAGCTGCTAGTCCGGGCTGGGCTGGACAAGACTTCCTCTTCCCCTGCATTGCATCCAGGACCGGGCACCCCCACCCTCAGATTGCTTCCCTGACTGTAGAAAGCTGTGCAAACATTTCCCCCCGTCTCCCACACTTCCTGCACCCATCGCTCCTCAGCTTCAGGGGGAAGGATCCCTGTACAGGGAGCTCCTCCCCCATCTGCCCAACTCCTGTGCATCCAGACCGCCTCATACTCAAATGCTCCCGCTGAGCCTCACTCCCCACACTCTCAACCCCCACTGCTGAGCTCCACTCCCCCTGCATTGGACCACCCTGACGAGCCATCCACACCCGGATCCCCACCCCACTGAGCCCCAACCAGCTGCATCTGGATACCCCCCTCCCCCCACACACACACACACTGAGCTCCACTCCCGCAGCATCTGGACCCCCCCACTGAGCCTCCCACACCCCACCTCCCAGCTGAGCTCTACTCCCTCCTCCACACCCAGACCCTTCCATTGAGCCCCAACCACCTTCACCGGGCCCCCCTGCAGAGTCCTATTACTGTTGCACCTAGAACCTCCCCAACAAACCCCTGTGCATCCAGATCCATCCCACACCTGGATCCTCCACTGAGCTGGCTGCACCCAGATTTCCCCACACAGAACCCTCTCAACCTACCCATGGATCCCCCCCCACACTAACCCCCTCCACACTTGGATCCTGCCTTGCTGAGCCTGCCTATCCACACCTGGTGCACTTGGCATGGAGGGCCAGGGTCCTGAGGTGTTTCTGGGGCAGGCCCAGCCCTTGCACTGTATCAAGATTTGGTGCAGGCTCACCCCTGAGTCCATGTCCTAGGAGGGAGCTGCACAGTGATCTCCCACCTACCAGTGGCCTGTGCTCCCCAATGCCATGCTGGAGCCTCCACATTTATTTGACAAATAAAATTTACAGAATTTTGCAGAATTTTAAAATATTGTGCATAGAATTTTTATTTTTGACACAAAATTTTTAATTATTTGGTGCAGAATGCCCTCAGGAGTAAAAATTTGAAAGAAGATGTATGTACTTACATTAGAACTATGAAATTGTTTCTTAAATGTAAAGATTCTGATTCCTTGCTTAATCCTCCAGGATATCTTGACTCACAGCCACCTGTATATGTTCTAGATTAGTACTTAGAGACTTGAGTTGTAAAGGAGGAACAAAGCTGTACAAAGATGGTTTGGCATAACGTATGTGTGTGGTTGTTTTAGATGTCATTTAAAAGTGCATGTTTCACCCTTTCAGTACTGGTATTCATTTTCAACTGCAACTGGTAGCTATCACATACATGAAAAATATAATCTGGAAACATAGAATGTGAGGCTATAATGTTACTATGTACTGTATACCAAAGATCTCATTTTTAAACTCCTTTAATTAGGATCTTTCAAAAATACCTAACAGTCATTAGTACTACAAAACTGCAACTTTAACTCAAAATTTAAATATTTGATTTTTTAAAAAATCAGTGGTCGTTTACTTCACCTGGACAGCCCCACTAAATTTAAAATAATTCAGTATAGTTACTCTAATAGGCAAAGATTTTTAAGATGATGGGCCAAATTCTGCCTTAGTGAATTGACTTCAATGGAATAATATGTGCTTACACTGTGGTTGACTGGGGCCAACTTCTGGGGGTTGATGTTTCAGGTAATACAGTGAAATTGTGCCTTCCAGCAATACTTTCTGTTGCTGTTCTACTGTTCTCTACAAGTTTTAAGAAATTATTAATTTGTCGGTTCATGCTTAAATTTTGGGACAATTAATGCCTATGTCAAAAGGAGCAAGTGAAATAGCAAGAGAAGGTTATACTACCTTCTGTCTTTCCAAAGTAGTTATTACTTTGGCAAGACAGAGGGTAGTATAACAGGTTTCATTTATTGTTGATCTCAGGTACAAAGTTTCTCCCTAATTAATTATTGTCTGCAAAGTACTCTGAGATCGTTGGATGAAACCTACTCTAATATTACAATAATATTTTAAGATCAGGTTATTTAGTTACACTAAGGGGGGAAATCACTAAAATTTCAAATATATGTTTAATATACACAGCGTATTTATGTTTACATTTATTTTTTAACTTCTTGAAATGTTAGTTTCAATTTCAAAAAATAATTGCAAAGTAGAAGGAACAGTCTGGAAACAGAGGGAAGGTATAATATAGATGAAGTTTTTAGTTGAGTAAAATTACAGTGTTCTCTGTGGGTTCTGTTGCTGCTGGGAGTTGTGAAATTTGCATATTTATAGAGATTCATTAATAGTACTTTCTTTCTTATTTTTCACAGGTTTCCAACAGTGGCAGTTAGCATTGGATTTGCTGTTAACCAAGAGGTATAAAATGTGTTGTGTGACTTGGTAACCCGAGATCCAGCCACAAACCTCAGAGCAATGTGGGAACTAAAAAAAATTAATACAAAGGCTCTTTCCATGCTATTGAAATTTGTCTGGTCACACCACACCAATATAACACCATAATTCTGCAAATCTTTACTCCTGCAGGTAGTCCCATGTTAACTGAATTTATATATTATTAAAAAGGGACTACTGATGTAAGTGTTAATAAAATCAGACGTTAATAAGTTATATTTAAATTGTGACTAAGCATCTCTATATTTATCTTCTATATTTATGTTCTCTTGTTGTTATGCTGATTCCTCTTGCTTTAAAGCTGTAGGAATCTCCGTGACTCTCACACAGTTGTTGATGTACGGTATATAGTAGGATTATTTTCTGCGATACGTACAAAATTATTATTTGGATTCCTTTCATCTGCCTTTGTGTGCTTTTGAGGTGCAGTAAATTTAATATTATTCCATGTACCTTCATAAGAGCCATAGAAAAACAAAGAACCTGGCCTTGGTGCTTGGGAATACTGTTCTTTTTAAGTTTCCTAGTTCTCTTAATTCATTTTGGTGGGGTTTGTGCAGCTACTATAGTTTTACAGTTTGATTTATAAAATAAAAGTAGCTATTTTTAAGTAGTTATACACACAGTTGTATAATGTGTCTCTTGGGCCTTTGCATTTACATGCATTGACATGCCGTTAGCTCCCATTGAAGCCAACCAGAATTTTATGTGTGCAAAGAATGCAGCATCAGGCAAATTCAGCGATGGCCTAATTTTCTGATGTGATGAGGACTAGCAACTCCCTTTCATTTGGACAGTGTAGAGCTGTATGTGTATCTAGATTGACTTAGCTTGCCTTTAGAAACATACAAACTGTAAAGACTTTTGTGCCATTCCAAAGATTATTCCTTCCCAAATGTTTTCAAATATTGCATATAATTACAAAACAGCTTTCTTCACTATTTATTTATTTTGTATAGCATCCATCCTGCTTTAGATGCTGTTTGTGGAATTTTGAATACAAAATGAAACTAAAACAAAAATAAACAATAATATTAAATTTCGCCATCCATTCTAGTAAAAAAACAGGCAAAAGGATAAAAAGAAGTCAATAAGGGAGTCAAAATGGGCATAGATGAACTGAGAGACATTTTTGTGGATATCTTCAGACATGGAGTCCATACATAGGAACCCTGAATCAAGAAGAGTCAGTGACTCCAGGTTGGTTTAGATGGGACCTCAGGATGAATAGCAAGGAAAACCCATTCCCTCTGAGCTCACTTTGAGGACTGTTGGGTAAGAGGTGGTCAGTCAAGTAGCATGGATCATGGTTGCAGCAAGGGACCGGAAGTCTTGTACAGAGGTGTCCAATATGTTCGCCACTAGCCACATGTGGCAAATAGGCTATTGAATTGTGTCTAATGCATGAGCATAATGCGGGGATGTGTGAACCAGATTTCAGAGTTACACTACAAGAAAAAGAATGCAAGTGTCACACTGAAGTAATTTTTTGTTAGTAATACCTGGTTTTTTTGTAATATCTACTTATTTTTTATATTAATACAAAATAATTTGAAATGTTGTTTGTAGTATGTTTTTTAATCCGGCGAATAAGAAAAATTCAAAACCACAAGTGTGGCTAACATCGAATTTCTATTGGACACCGCTGGTCTAGAAGATCTGAGTCCTGTTACTAGCTCTTCCACAAACTCTTTCTGTGACCTTGGGCAAGTCACTTAACTTCTCTGTCTGTTTCCCTGTGAGTAAAATGTAGTTGTAGATAATATTTTAACTCATAGTAATAATGTGAGGATTGATTCATTAATGTCTGTAAAGTGTTTTAAGATCTTCTGATGGAAGGTACTATAGTTATGCAAAATATTAGATACTTTGGGCCTGGATTATTAAGGCTTCAGTTGTGAACCCCTTATTCCCATTTGTAAGCAGGTGCTCGCACAAATATTTCAGTGTTGCCAACTCTCATAATTTTATCATGAGTCTCATGATATTTGATGTTTTTCTTCAAGCCCCAGCTCCTGGAGTCTGGTGATTTAATGAGAATCTCAGCATTCATTTAAAAGACCAGTTAGCTTCTAGCCTTCATGATTGCAGAGAAAAACTCAAAGATGACTTGAGTGCACCTCAAGGGCTCAAAAGATAGAAGGCAAGTGAAATGTATTATGACATACACGCAATGTATTTTTAAAATTTTTTTCCTGATTTGTAAGCCAATCTTGTGTTTTGGAGGCCTGAGTCATGAGTTTGAGATGCTTGAGGTTGGCAATATTAATAGCCCCAGTGAAGTCAGTTCATGTGAGTGGCTGCTCACCAATGGGAGTAAAGTGTTCAGAATCTGGCCCTGGGGGATTTACATATTCTCAATAACTCCTTAAATTGAATTTCAGAGTAACTTTTTATTCCATTCTAATAGTGTGCGTACAAATGAGCTATGAATAGATGGAATTAATATCTCTCTTTCTAAACAGAATTTTTTATGTTGTGTATCTAAAACTTCAGTTTTACAGTAAGATTATTTATTAGCAACAGCATAATCTTTGTGATATAGCTAATTTAAAATAATTTTGATCTTTCTGCCATTAGTAGTTGTGTATACTTGTAATGAGTAATTTGAGTTGCATTCATTTCTTTCCTTTTCAAAATCTTAAAGCTTGAATTTGGTGTAATTTACCATTGCACTGAAGAACGATTATACACTGGTAGAAGAGGTCAAGGGGCATTTTGTAATGAAAAAAGGCTTCAGGTGTCAAAAGAGACAGGTTGGTCTAGATTTTTATTAGCACTCTAAAAGAAGTATGTTGAATTTCAGAGTTGATGCTAATCCTAAATGGAAATTATTATCCTGATTTAAAGTATCTTTCCTGCATTATAACTGTTTCTTTCCTGGAAACATAAGGATGTTCCCAAATTTCTGTTTAAAATATACAGCTTTATGGAATTAGTGAATTAGTATTAAATGGTCCTGAAATATTTTGCAATTCCCACGCAAATTGATCAGTATTCATCCAAGACCACTTCTTTAAGATAAAAAAATAGGATGAACTATACCACTATACCAGGCCTTCTGTACACCGGTATAACTCCATGGTGAATCAGGCCCACATTATTATGGCATCTGTCATTCACTTATTTTCAGATGACTTAATGGTGCCATATATTGCATTTTCTTTGTAAACACAGATAACAGGAGTAAGTGGAATTGATGGATGTGTACATTATAGTTCTTCAAAAACAACTTGCTGTGATGTGCGTGAGAGGTCTGTTTCATCATACAATTAGTCAGAACACTTAGTCCAAACTGTACTGGGATTTATTACTATAAACCTAATAAAGGGATTCTGCATTTGCCTACTTATAATAGTAAAGCTCAGTCAAATGCACATACCGACAAGAAGTTTTCTTTTAACAAATCCAATGCAGAAGATAAGGAAGCATTAATTAGCAGGCAGAAGCAAGCAGATGTCACAGAGCTGTATCTTTTCACCCTAGAAATGATAAAAATTACAGTAGAAAAATGGTTTGGTGCAGACTGAAATCATAGTAAATTAAAGCAATTTAATGTACAGATTAGATATGGGTCCAGACCAACCCTGGCTGACCAGAACTTCCCTGAGAGTTGGAAAAATTTGGATCCAGAGCCATACTTTGTGACTTGGACCCGTCATTAGTGGGTCAGGTTTATTTCTCTGGAGAAAGAGAGTACAAATGGTACACTTCTTTCCCACAGGAGCAGTTGTACCAGAGGAAGGACATTTACCCCTGAATAGGTGTCCATGGCCCTACCCTAGTCACCCTTCCAAAGGTGTTCTTCCAGGGGAGGGAAGTTTTAAAATACAGCCCAAAGTGTGCCTGGGAGGATTATGGAATCAGGACATCTCCCAACTGCCTTACATCCTTCATAAACTGGACCCATTTACTTTTATATCCAAATGGTCCTGGGCCTTCAGCTGAGCAATGGCTGTGGGAGACTTGCACCACTTTGTCCCCATTCACTGTGGACTTTCTGCTAATGTGGGAGTCCAGAACATATGGGGGGGTAGGGAGGAATCAGATCCTGTACTGTTTAAGATGCTTTATGATTTTTTCTCTTTTGAGATGTACTCATTTGTGTGAGGTATTTTGAACAGGGAAGATGGAGAATATTTGTATTGATTTTTATGGTGTGTAAACGTAGCCCATTTACGGTGGTTCTTGTCCAATAAGGATTTTGACTTCAATATAAAAAACCACCTCTGGAGCACAAGATGTTATGCCAGCTTCTGGAATTTGTGGCTTTTAGGCTGCTATGTTACCTCATGCTTTTGTTTCAGGAAATGCATTTTCTATAGAGAATGTCGATGTACAGTATAAAATTAGATTAATGCTAGATATGTTCAGCATTTAAGAATTCAGAACTAAAGAGAATCACATTCTGGTGATGACAGAATTTTGTAAAGGTTATGTCACAGTAATAAAACAGAGCTGTGGTCTGGGTTATCTGCCACTCACAGATTTACATAATCGTAATGAAGAAAATCCCAAAGATATAAAATTCCCTTTGACAAATGTTGTCACAGTTTAAAGCCAGGCCTGGCCTTAAGTGTGTTGATACCATAAATGACATGATTATTATTTTGTTCAGCTCCACTCTGCCCCCTTCAGTAGTCAAAATGTTGGTCCCTTTTCTCTTTTTCTCCTTCATTTATCCAGGTCACTGAGATCTCTCTTCTACCAACCCTCCCTGTTTCTCGTCCCCTCATCAGGGTGGAGAACTTGTCTTCTAGTCAGTGGTCTGCTGTAGTTTGCATTCCTGAAGCCACCTTGTGTCTTTTTCACTAGATGGTCTCTTCCCTACGTTCAATTCCTCCCTATGCCTTAAATCACAACCCTCCTTAAAGTGTTTCAGTCTTTAAATCCAATTCCTAAATTAGCATAACTCTGACTAAGTATTAGGAAATGTTTGTTTATTCATCAGGAACACATTTATAATCATTTTCCCTAGAAACAGTTCCCTAGAATAGTTATTTTTGTTAGACCGAGGTGTACTTGGCATGAATGCATGGTGTTAATAATAATGTCAGTTGTAAGACATGCATTCAGTGTGCTATAATTGTAAACATTGACAGTATTATGCAAAAGACCAATGGCGTATTACTTTCAACCTCCAGTAATTTCCAGTTATGGCAAAGCAATGCATGCCCCGTATTGTCCCTATAGTTTTAAAGTAGAACTGTGCTTCTATACTTTAATGTAACATTTTAAAAAATGGTTATGAAGTCTGTGCTTCTGCAGTTATGTTTGTGATATCCTGTGACTGTTTTATTCTAATTACATGTATATTACTCATCCATTGCTAATCAGCTTGCTTGAATCCATAATGCCCTTTTACATTCCTAGATGTCCAGTAGCTAGCATGTCAATTTAATTATGAGATGTCTGAGGCCACATTAATTTGTCTATGAAAATACCACTCAGTAGTACCACACAGCATTTGGTCCACTGTCCTTACTTAAATCATTTGGAAGGAATACAGTGTATACTTCTTAAAATAATATGTATATTGTAGGCCTGAATATGACCTGATCTAATACCTGTTGAACTCAATGTGAATCTTTCCTTTGGCTTTAACAGTTCTTGGCTTTGATTAGGCCCCTATACTGCTGTAAATCAGAAGTTGCCGAATTGAAGACAATACAAAAGGAAAAACTAGGGCTGCAAAAATTACCTCAGAATTAGACCTACTTTTTAAATATAGAATAAGTGGTAATATATACTTGCATGTTTGTAGTCTTTCCAATGTCCTAATGTAAAAGGGGGTAGTTATTGCAAGATAAATGGAGTTTTTGGTGGATATTTTTAATCGAGCTTTCCTTTCATACACCTACCTTTGTCTAATTAAAATGAATGGTCTTAGCCAGGAGATCAAAGTTCCGTGTTCAGGAAGCATTCTGCTTTAAAATACAATTAATTTACAGTGGATTGCATAGATCCTATGTCAGCTATTTTTATCTGACTGCTAAAAGTTTGTGAGGTCACCAAAGACTGACTGGTCAATGAAGGAAAAAATTTGTGGGAACAAAGGAAACGCAAAGAAACTGCAGTTATGTTCTTAGTCTTTCTTCTTCTTTTACCAAACAAGTATTTTTAGATAACCCAACTGTATGAGCAATTTAGTCTTGTTACAGTTATTTAGACAAAAGCAGTTTCTCGTCCTGAGAAAGAAGATGAAAAGAAGAACAATTTTTGTGTGTATGATAAATATGTGGAGAAATTTCCAAGACCTACTTTGGAAGGCTGTTGAATTAATAGAAACAACTGTCTACATTGCAGATAAGTCGAAGGCCTTGATCTTAACAGAAATTGGTCCAAAACGTGACCCTGAGACTTTGAAATTGTTCCTCGGTAACATGGAGAGCTTACTCAAAGCCCAAGTACATGGGTAAGGTTTTTAACAAAAAAATGTATTATGTGAAAAATCATAAACATTCTCAACTTTCTAAAATTCCAAGCAGAATTTGATTCTTCTTAAAACAAATGTGATGCATATTGTGTCCTGTTAATCAATACCCAGGCTGAAATAAAAGCAGTTTTCCCCTTTCATTCTTTTATACCTCTCTGTTTCTAGGATCCGTGTAATCGGAAGTTCTACCTTGGCTCTGTGTCATCTAGCGTCTGGTGCTGCAGATGCATATTACCAGTTTGGTTTACATTGCTGGGACTTGGCAGCAGCTACTGTCATTATTAGAGAGGCAGGTGGTATTGTTATAGATACGTCAGGTGAGTAAAGTATGCTGTTTTGGAGCAGGGAATGTGTCTTCATGCTTGGAAAGCATGTACTAGGCCTGGGGTGGGTAAACGTTTTGGCCCGAGGGCCACATCGGGGTTCAAAATTGTGTGGAGGGCCAGGTAGGGAAGGCTGTACCTCCCCAAATAGCCCCACCCTTTCCTGCCCCCTGACTGCGCCCCCCCTCAGAACCCTGAACTCATCCAACCCCCTCCCAGCTCCTTGTCCCCTGATCGCCCCCTCAGGATACCCCACACTCTTAACTGCCCCGCAGAACCCCACGCCCTATGCTCCCTGTCCCCTGACTGCATCCTCCCGAGACCCCCCACCCTAACCATCCTCCCAAGACCTCACCCCCATCTAAGCCCCACTGCTCCTTAGCCCCTGACACCCCCTCCAGAGATCTCGCTTCTCCTAATCACCCCCAGGACCCCACCCCCATCCAACCCCCATACTTCCTCTCCCCTGTCTGCCCTGATCCCTATCAACACCCCCGCCCCCTGGGACTCCCATACACCATCCAACCTTCCCCTCCATTCTCCGTCCCCTGACCGCCCCCCAAGACACTCTGCCCCTTTAGCCAGCCTGGCCCCAGCCCTCTTACCTCGCTGCCACACAGAAAAGCACAGAAAAGAGATGTCTTGCAAAGCAAAGTGTTCTAGAAACCATAGACTGATCAAACACCAAAAGAACACAGTAAAAACAATGAATGTTTTCATTTTTTCAGTACACAAAATAAACACAATACAGCTCATTTTACTCTCTTAAACAAAACACCCAGATGTTTTGATTGCAAAACTAGGGGTAGTCTACTCGCTGCCCTCACGCCTCACTTAGAGAGATCCATGATTCTGACGGATTGCAAGTGGAGCTGGAGATGCCTTTTTGCCAGCTCTCCATTAGTCTGCTTAGAAAAGGAAGCTTAGGTGCTAAGCAGTGGCCCCCCAAGTTCTCAGGAATTGTGTGATAGTTTTTAAATTCTGGTTGGACTATTGCAGGTTTGGGAGTGGGTGTGGAGTCCCCTCAGGAGATGTTAACAGCCTGATGTCAGAGTTCCTTCCCAGTGTTCTCTTTTCTTTCCCATCCAAGAATGGTAGGGGAAAGAGTCATGGGGGAGGGGGGGCGCGCAGCCCTGTGTGTGGTGGTGTTAGTCTCCTATAATTACTACTGGCAAGAATAGGCAGAATTCTTGGGAAGAGGATTCTGTGTTTCTAATCCTGTTCTTAGCTTCTTGTTCTTGATGGCCTCTGAGGGTATTCTGCACAACTGTGATGTAATTCCGTGCAGGGGGAGGGGCTGTGTTCTGGGATTGGGTGGAGACTTGTGGGTATATGTAGGGATTTACAATCTAGAAACGTTCTGCAAGGTGTGACTTTGCTATCTCTGCGGTAGAGAGCAGAAGTAAACTTTCCCTCTCTTAAAGAAGGAGGGATTTACAGAAATACATTGCTCCTTAGTCTCCCTGTTTCTGCCACCAACACTCAAATTTTCTTCCTTTCTGCATTTTCTGCCATAGGTTGGCTGAGAACCTTAGCAATCTATGTGGGCAGTGGGATGAGAGAGGGCCCTTTGGTGCTAGAGCGTCTATAACAGTAATCCCTGAGTGATTGTGGTGCCTCGCTGATTCTTCTATCCCTTTGACTCTTGGCTGCACTTTTCTATGAGTAAATTTTGGAGTTTGGGTCAGTCCAGGGTTATTTTGGGGTGGACCATGGTGGTGCTTCTACTTGATTTGCACTGGGGAGAGTCTTAATTTCCCCTGGTGCTGTTACTGTCACAGCACCTGGTAAGCAATAGGGTGAGATAAGCTGTCTGATCCAAAGGCACTAGCAATGCAAGTTCAATAAGTCAGTCATTCTAATAGACATGCAGCTAACAAACTGTCATTTCCTATATCAGGATATTGCGTCCATGGACATTTTACACACACCCCACCTCCCTGGGGAAGTAGAAGTCCTCAGATGGTTCTTTCCATTCCCCGTTGTCCTTTCCAGGAGTACAGTTTTCCCACAATTTTGAGTGACTTTTTTTTAATGTTGTCCCTGGGTAGCTATTTATGGGCCACTTAGCCTCAATATCTTTGTATTCTTTTCTCTTTCCCTCAGACTCCCATACAGGTCCTTTGTGTGTAGTGGTAATCCAGTGAAACATCTCAGGTCTGGCCCACTTTGCCCTAGGCTCTGGCTGACTAGTTTCATCACAATTTTGGATTTCCAGTCTAGGGCTTTCCCGGGTCAGAGATACGGAGGATGAATGTCTGTGTCTTTGAGTAAGCCCTTTAAAGTGTCGCATTTGAAGTACCCAGCTGGCCCAGCAGAGATTAGTAGATATGCTGAGACTCCTAAACAGATTGCAGCAAAGATGAAGCCTTCTTGGGAAGAAAGGGCTGTCAGGGAGAGACAAGAGTACTCATCTGAATATTTACATTTGTAATTTCTAGAGCTCACATCCCCCAAGTAGAATTCCCTTTAGAAGTCAAGCCTAGTGGTGATCAAATTGTGCATGACTGTGGAAACACTTGATGTGTTAAAGAACAGTTGCAGGGTATGTTTAACTCTGAAAATGGGTTATGTTGCTTCCTATTTTATTCTTTACTACCCCTAGTTTTGCAATCAAAACATCTGGGTGTTTTGTTTAAGAGATTAAAATGAGCTATATTATGTTTATTTTTTGTACTGAAAAAATGAAAACATTCATTGTTTTTACTGTGTTCTTTTGGTGTTTGATAAGTCTATGGTTTCTAGAACACTTTGCTTTGCAAGACATCTCTGAATTTGAATGCCTCAACAGGGTTCCCCCCCCCCCTAAATGTGGCTGTGACATTGTTTCAGTATTTTTGAATCTCTCTATCTACAAGTGTATAATATAATCTGCCACACGTCACTTCTGTATCTAAACATGGTTCTTCTTTATCCCTTTGTTCTTAGGGGGACCTCTAGATCTCATGTCATGCCGAGTGATTGCTGCTGGCACTAAAGAGATGGCCATGTTCTTAGCTCAGGAAATACAGACTATTCACTACAGACGGGATGATGAGAACTGACTGGCATTAAATACTTCTACAAGTAACATGGAGTTTGTCCTTCTAAACTACTTAACTTCTTCCAAGATGGGTGTCTTAGGGTACATGATTTTAACAGCATGCTTTCTGTGCAGGTCTTCTGTGTCAAATGTTTTAAACAGTTTTAACACAATGTGGCTTCCCAACATTTTTGGGTGGGGGAAGGGAGATTTTTAAAACCTCTAAGATTCGTGGCTTCTTTTTAAAATGCATCTACTTCTGCAGTACCTTTTTTATATGATCACCTGTAGCGCTTGTTGCCAGATTTGAAGTTTCACGTCTGTTTAGGTTGAAACTGAGTCTTTTGTAACATATGCAACTAAAAGAAAACTTTATTTTTACAAAACACAGATCTCAGGTAAATGAGCTTTAGGATTGTAGTAGATGATAAGTAGTTAAAATGTGTGCCTACCATACCCATATTCAACAGTACTTGAGAATGCAATAAAAAGTGTTATTACTCCATTTCTCTTTTCTAACTATATCATGGCCATATATATGTATATTTTGGATGTTTACAGTGATTTACAAAGTGTACAGAAGAAGGTGATTTTAGGTATATGTTTCGAGGAAGAGTATATCTTACCTTTATGAATGCAGTGGGAGTTACCTACATGGTTAATAACAGAGCTGCTAAAAAATGGAAAACATTTCATGATTTATTTATTTTCAAATTGTCCAACCAACTCTAGCTTATAGAGAACGTTAACCAATTGGGGCCAAATCTTACAGTCCTTATTGAACCCTTACTGAGAGCTGAAGCCTGCAAACATTTATTACCATGGAGTAGCTGTGACTAGTGTGCAGAGTGCTTACTACCATGAGTATTGAAGTTTATGGGGACTATTCACAAAGATGAATACTATACATGGTAGTTAGTTCTGGAGAATAGGGCCCTATGTCAAGGAACTATTCACTTCAGTGGAAGTTTTGCCCAAGAAGAAACTGCAAGATTTGGTCTTTAGGCACCAGTTGTAAAAATTGGCACCTAAGTTGTGCTTACAAAAGGATAATTGTAAACATAAAGTATTCATTTTGGCACATACAATTGTAGTCACCTTCAGAATATATGGAAACCCTGTAAAGTAAATGACTAAATCTAAAAGCACAAAAATTCTGTACAATTCTAGTTTTGTGTTTGACACTTTTTAAAAAAAATCATGTTGATACTTTCTATTTTTTAAAAGAAATCATATCATCTGACACTACTGAATTTCTTAAATGTTAGTGTCCGGAAAAGAATCTGAGATTAAACATTGGGACTTACCTCTAGTTTTTCTACTGATGTTGAGAATTCAAATCTACAGTTATTTTTGAATACAAAGAAACAAAAAGGCCCACAAAATACAGATAGATCTAAATTTTCAAAATCTGTTCCTAAATTGCATATGCAGACTATGTAAACTTGCATGTAAACTGCAATGAGAAATTGGAAATTGAATGTACAGTTATCCATTTTGCATGCACAACTGAAGAACACATAGTTAAAAATATTAGCCGTTGTACATGCCTTTTTATTTTCTTCTGTGAAAAATGTTTTTCATTATGAGTGTAATTTGTATACTATATTTTTTTAAAATGAGAAATGCAAAATACTGGCTGTGGAGAGAATGGCTACAATATAGGCACCTGATTTAGCAAAGCATTTAAGCACATGCTTAAGTCTCATTGGCCCTGATTCTTCATCAAAGCACACCTCAGAAGCAGAGGACAATAAGAGATGCAGGAAGCTGACAGTAATTCCCTGATTTCTGGCCACCTAGGCCTGGTCCTCACTACCGGGGGGATCAACGGCAGATACACAACTTCAGCTGTGAATCACGTAGCCGAAGTTTGCGTATCTGCAGCCGACTTACCTGCCGTCCTCACGGTGGCGGCAGGCAGCGGCACACTCCCCCATCGACTCCAGCTTGCGCCTCCTGGCAAGCTGGAGTTCCGGAGTCGACGGGGGCGCCGCAGGCGATTGATTTCTCACGTCTTCACAAGACGCAAGAAATCGATCGCCAAAAGACCGATCAGTACCCACCAATCCGGCGGGTAGTGAAGACCAGGCAGCCCTTAGCCAGGGCAGAAGACAGAGTAGGCTCCCTGCTGCTCTAGCTTCTCCCTCTGATTGATATAAGCTCTGTAAATGGAGGTTGCACCTGCAGGGAATCAGGTATAGTGGAGTTCAGCTCACCATTCCCCCTCTGTCTACCAGCCTATCGCAACAAGCCCCCTTCTTTTCCTTATGCCAGAGGGAGAGCTGGTTTAGGAGATATCTGTACCACCTCTAACAGCTTAACATCAGTAGAGATTCCTTGTATGCAGGAAGACTCTCTGGCTGGTTTAAATTCACTCTGCACCACGCACTAATGGATGAAAGAATCCTGCCCACTGATATTCATGGCATTTGAGCACACTTAAATGCTTTGCTGAATTTGGGCCAGAGTGAGGTGGGGAGGCGAATGTCCAGAAATCCAGGCTCGGATTCACCTGTTACTGTCGTGGATGAAACATTATTTTTGAAAAATAAACAGTGAGCTTGTTCTGAGAGTTGATGAGCGCCTCAGAATCCTACTGATAGTGGAGCTGCAGCTGATCAGGAGAAGGCCCAGGGTTTGCAGTGCCATTGGCCACGGTGATTCCCACATTTTACTTAGAATTATTAATTGGCTGACCGTTCTTAGTAATAAATCCTGCACTAGATTTTGACCTTCCCTTCCATCTTTCCTTGCTTGCTAACTAAAGCTCTCTTCTGTAGGCATATTCCTTACTGTTGGCTTTCCATTCTAAGGTTTAAATTAATACTGTGTGTTTAGTATGGGAGCCAAATCTTTACATGTTTAATTAGGCTTCTTTTTTTCTGAAATAAAATAAGGTTGCTGGTTAAAGAGCAGTTACCACTTATAAAATTAGTATTTGTGAAAGGGTACAATCCTTTGTGAAAGGGTACAATCCTTTCACAATCCTTGTGAAAGGGTACAATCCTTTGTGAAAGGGTACAATCCATTTCAGATTCTTTCGGTTGTTTTTAAAACACGTTTCAGGCTTTAGATTATTCTGGAGGCCAGTTTCTGAAAGCAGAGGTAGTATTAAATGTGAACAAAGGTGATAGGTTATAAGTGTTGAGAACAAGTGTTTCCTATCCTGAATATCCTAACCTGTGCTGGCATTTTTTCTATGTTAATATCCTATTGAATGTTGGTGGAGATTGTGGAAGAGAGTAAGGGGAAGCCAGGGGCATCTCTGATACACCAGTGGATACTTATTGTGTCCCTACTGTATTCAGGATGAAAAAATAGTTTGTTTTGCAAACACATAAGCTAATCATCTTAATTGCAGGGCAGTCATTTGTAAATTTATTTTAAAATGTACTTTTAGGGATTGAAGATGCTTGTTTCATTTCTACCCAGAAAATGTTATCAATGTATTCAGCTTTTTTTTTTTTTTTTTAGTTCGCATGTGGCTGCAATTGGATCTATGCAGGCAGATCCTGCACCTTTGCAGAGCCTTATTGAAATCATGGGTTTGCCTGCATGAATCGGGCCTAAGTATTTTTCCAGCTGTTGGGAAAAAAATAAAAAATGCTGGGTTTGTGTTGGATAACTCAAAAACAACTGTTTTAAATCTCTAGTTCTTATAGAATTTAATCTGAAATGAAAACTAGTGCCTTCGCCATATAGAAAGAAATTGGTTTTGAAAAAAACAAAATTATGGGCCTTTTAAAAACAGTAGATGGCATGTGCCTAGAACACTCAGTTCTATCTACAGAAACATAAAGAAAGCTAGCATGTGTCAAACGTCTGCAATTATGAATATCTTAGACCACGTGTGTGTAACTGGGTGACCAAAATGGGTGAAGATATCTTTATTTACACTGCAGGTGTGTACATGCTCTGAATAGATGGGATCTTTTATTCAAGGGAGTGCTGCTCAGCATCCTATTCCTTTACTTTTCAGTCTGTCACCCGCACAATGGTTTAGAACATTTTTAATCTACAGTTTTGGTATAAGAATCTGAAATATTAATGTAGAAGTCGTGTATAAATGCATTCTGGTATGAACAACCTATGGGAATTACAGTAAACTGCAGCTAAAGTAAATTTTCCATTACATGATCACACAGCATAGGGAAATGTGATATACAGTTCACCAAATACTAAGTAACATAGAAAGAAACTCCATCTTTTTTATAACATGTAGCACATATAACAATAGCACTATGTATTTCTGTCATGTGGCATACTTCAGTGCATGCCCTAATGTACAGCTTCTACATATCCCTAGGTTTTGGTCTGTAACATGTTACAAACACCACAGTTTGCTTGCACCAGTAATGTCAGGATTCTACTATACTACACCCTATTGAATTGGTTACATATTTTAAATTTTCTATTGCCACTGTTCTTATAAGGAGGTGGGGCAGAAAAGCAAATAAATGCTCAAGATTTCAATAATATATCCCCTAAAAACATCCCATCCCAGTCCATTGCAGTCAAGGAATTGCACCTGGTTACAACAGAGCAGTTTGCCCTCCCAAATTAAAACATTCATGGTGCTATAGAGGGAGTGTCTCTTATCACTCAACAGTTACTTCAGATTTACAGTGTGCAGTGCCCAGTTGACTCCAAAAGGAATACTGTCCACTTCTTAGGAGAGGCACTGACAGCTGATAAGATCAAGATCATCACTAACGGAAACGTATATCAGCAGCTGTTACAAAAATATTGTTCACTTGTTTTCCTGCATTCTGTCAGTGCTGTGTATAACAGTTAATGGGGTAATGTTAACCCAGTTAGTAACTCAGTTTGAAATTATTTTTAAATGTTTTTGTAATAATTTATTTTTCGATAAGAAAAGGATTACAATCTGCATTAAACATATGGTAGACAGAAATGGAGAGACTGAGTCTGTATTCCTCAGCTTTATGAACTCGACGTGCAAAAACATGAAAATTTAGACATACACAAGGTAAAGTGGTTGTGAGTTGTTTGTTTGTGAATAGATTTGCTGGCAGCCAAATATCTTAGAAAAATTCAAAGAAGGATTAGTTATTGGAAAGAAGATAGCACATTCAAGCACACAGGCAAGGATAAAAATGTATAAGGGCTGTAGACAGATCTTCATGCTTCAATGTACCAGATGATTACCATCCTGAATGCTAAAAATGTCAGGATAAAAAAGTACATAGTAGTGAACTGCACAGAGTGAATTTAGGGGAAAGAGTTTACACTTTCCTCCTCTAAAACTTCAAGTATTGTCCTCCATCATAGACAAGATATCACAGTATCTGGTGCATTCTTACTTGAGTGAGAAAAACGTTGAATTGTGAACCCCTCTATGGGCTGGTCTTCACTAGGGGTGGGGATCAGCTGAAGATACGTAATTTCAGCTACGTTAATAACGTCGCTGATGTCGGTGTATGTACAGCCGACTTACCTGCCGTCCTCATGGCAGCGGCAGTCGGCTGCGCATTCCCCCATCAACTCCAGCTTGCACCTTGCATCAAGCTGGAGTTACCGGCATCAACGGGGGGGCCATGAGCAATCGATTTCTCGCGTCTTAACCAGACGCGAGAAATCGATCGCTAAAAGAGCGATGGCTACCCGACGTAGTGAAGACGTACCCTATGAGTAGCACTTGAGCCACGGTGCTTACAGCAGTACAGACAAAAGCTGTAACAATACCATTATCTCTCCTAAATAATCAAAGGTGTTAATAAACCCCTAATCACTAAGGGTAAAATTTTCAAAATTGCCTTAATGACTCCGGAGTTTTAAGTCCGATTGACTTTCAATAGGACTTAGGCATCTAATTGATGTAGGCAATTTTGAACATTTTATGCTGAATGTTTATCCATCTCGTTTGTTAAAAACAAAAAAGTGCATCAGAAAGTGAGCAAGGTTTGACAGAGAATAAAACACAGCATAATTTCAAGGATCGATTCTGTAACCAGTACTGACCCAAAGATCTAAAGAAATCAGATTAGCTCCTACTATTACAGAATTCAGGACACATCAGTTATCCTTCAATAGTAAAAAAAAAAAGAGTGGAGGAAGGGAAGTAATCAATATTGTGTATTGGCCTCCAGCCCTCCGTCTCTATAATTTTCAACAAGATGGTGGTATATTCGTTCTGTGCTTCTTAATCCTATGTGCTTTTAAAATTAACATTAAAGATTTAAGTTAAGTATATCACTGTGCTCCCCATCATTTAGCCATTAATAATTCTAATGTATTCCTTACTGACTGAAATACCAACACTGCTCTGGCATGCTAGAAATCTCATTTCTGGAACACTGCATCTCCTTGAATTACTTCCTGAAGTCAAGGTACTTTGAACAGTTTAAAATCATTTTGAAATAACTAAAATTCAATCAGATCATGTGACCTTTTACTGTTCATCAGTGTATGAGACCCAAGTCTCAGAATAACAAGTAGTGAAGAGGTACCATCCATCTCTGTCAAATGTACCAATAAGTATCTTGGCTAATCGCTTTCTTTTTTCCACATATTATACATACGTATATATGCATTGTGTGTGTGTGTGTGTGAGAGAGAGAGAGAGGAGGGACGTGAAATCTGTTGTTGCTACATGAAATGAGACAGTGGTCTTTCTAAATACTGTAGTATCAATGGTCATTTATAAATCATTAATATGGTAGACATCATATGAACACTTACATGCTAATTTTTAAATTAATTGAGAATGATTTGAATGCTGTCAAGAACAAACTGGTTATAGAAATTTCAAATTCAATCACTTTTGTTTGTCCATTGGAATAAGTAACGCATTGTTCTCCTATCCTACAGCTATTCTGTAGTGCCTAGTGTTGCTCATGTTACTTCCTTGTTAAGCAGTATCAACAGGTTATGCAGGAGTGCCTCAGTTTAGAAACCATGGTCCAAACTCACCCCTGGTATAAGTGGGCCCAACTCCACTGATGCCAATGAAATTAACCCCCCGGCAATGAATTTAACCCTAACTCTCCAAAGCTATAAAAATAAGAAATAAGCTGAAAGGCTATTGATTTTTAACTAGCAGTATGGTACATAAATACTTACATTTCCTCTGTACAGTACAAATAATGGGCAGGCTCTTGGGAGGTGCTGAGTGCTCCTAAACGCTTATTTCAGGTGCTCGACACTTTTCAGGATCATTCCCAAAGCTTCAGACAGTTGATGTGTTAACAAGTTCCTTTGTTATATGTTTCGTAAATACAACAATGAAATTGTTTTCTAATATTTTTATGCTACTTTGGAATCGGCCCATATCCCCCAAGGACATTTAATGGAAGCTAGACGCTTAAATATCTTTGTGGATCTGGGCTCTATTGCCAGAGTCTCTCCTGCCATGCAACTAGTGTAATCCTGTACACTGTGCAAAGTGGGTGAAAAATGCTACTAGATTAGATAGTATTTTGCACCTACTATGTATGGACAGAATAATTACAAGTGCACTCCAATTACACATATATTGGAAATTACCACACTTTGCTGCAGATTATTTGAGATGCACTATATTCCTGTACTCCTTAACTTATTTATAAGCTTTTAGGGGGGAGAATGATGGGTAAAGCATCACACTTTTAAAAAAGCCGGATAACATATTCACCACTATAAACACATCCATATTTTAACATAATTTTAGCTACTTTACTGTTAGATTCTCGCCACCAAAAAGCTGTTTTATAGACTATAGTCATATATGGATTGTTCTTACTGTTTTTAGTTTTGACTAAAGGCATGTCTTCATAAATATAACTGTGCTCATTTTTTCACTTTGTATTTATGGATATTTTTTAATCATAGGAGGAAATGGTTATTGTATTAAAAACACAAGTAGGAACTGGAAATCAAGGACCAACTTAATGCCTGATGTAAGCAGTGCACTTTCCATTGGTTTCATCAGGAGCTCCCCCTACTTATGCCAGGTCTGAATCTGGACCATTGTCTAAAATAGGAAAATGGATTTCGCTTTGAAAATATGTTCATTAAAAAGTCATAAATGTCCACGTATTATTGTGTTCTTCTTTTCTAATGCTATGCTCTATATATCAGACGGTATCTTTTGTTTTGTACTATACCATATATAATTGTAGTTTTTATTTTAAATGTGGTTTGTTTATTTTTTGTAATAAATGTTAAAAGCTAATGGTCACAAAACTTACTGAACTTACCAATGTGAAAATTAGAACTACTCAAGGAGTGGCAAAACTGTCTGATTTTTGGGGTTAAATATATATATATATGTAAGCAAATTAAGTCTGTGTTGCATGTTCAGTTTGTAAATATATTTTTTTTTGTACAAATTTTTTCTCTCACATTAGGAAATGTCCCATCTACCAACACATGTTCAGCTGAGGTATTGTAATCAATCAAATCATTGCTGTATTCATTTCTGCATTTCATAATAGGGTGGCATATTGGCAAATCTTTTTAGGATAATAACTTAATATAGAGTAAAACTTTATATGTGAGAGAAATGATTAAATGAAGTACATCCTACTCATACAAGAGTCTAGCTTCACTTTTATGAAATATAGAAACCGCCTGTAAAATGCATTTCTTCGCTGAAAAGCGACTCTCTTAAAAATATTATGGCACGGTTTCAATATTCTGTCTCTATATTCCGTTTGCTCAATATGCAAGTAAAAATGAACTAACGGCCGGCTCCGCAAATGGATCCTGACCTCTGACAGTCAAATGTCCTTCTCATACATCACCACCAGTAGTAGAGATTCTACAGGCCAAATTACATCTTTTGTGATGTATGTGTAACTCCATTGTCTTCCTAGTATACCTTCAGTTATGCCTCTGCAACCCCATTATCCTTCAGAAGGTTTGCACAGATGCAATTGAGGTCATAACTTGAATTGTCTCATGTCTTTTTAATTTTTCCTCCATAAGACAAGTAGCCTGTAGCTTTTACTTTCAAAAGGTGGAGAAATTTATCAACCCTTGCTGCAAGAATAAGCAGAATTGCAGAGGTGCCAACATACAGGCATCAGCTTCAGACAAGCTTCACTAGGCCTGAGTGTGCAGTTTTAGCAGTGAGCACATCAGCAGCAGGTGCAACAAAGTTGGGTCATTTACACCGCCTTGCAGTTTAAAAAGAGCACTCAACATTTCATTCAGTAGATGTAAATCAGTGTGGCTTTAAACTAGATTTACACTACACACCGCTGATGGTGGCATGTAGTGTATGTATAGCTACATGCTGATGTGAAAAGCAGGCTGCGTCCAAACTGCTATACATGTCGGTGAAAGGCTGTGGCAAAGGGGAGGCAGCAGGGAGAGGCTCCCTCCTACTAGAGCCCTTCCCCGCCACTGCAGTCTTTCCCTGCTGTGGGGAAGGGCTCCAGCAATGGGAACCTGGCAGAGCCTTTCCTCCTCGCTGCTGGAATTTTTTGAAGTATTTCTTCACACAACACACAGTCAACCTGTGGAACTCATTGCCAGGGGATGTTATGAAAGTCAAAATTATACCTGGATTTTAAAAATGGATTAAATACATTCATGGTGGATAGGTCCATCAATGGCTATTAGCCACAATGGTCAGGGATGCAACCCCACGCTCTGGATGTCCCTAAGCCTCTTGACTGCCAGAAGCTTGGACTGGATGACAGGATGGATCACTCAATAAATTGTCCTGTTCTGCTCATTCCCTCTGAAGCCTCTGGCACCAGCCAATGTTGGAAGACAGGATACTGGGCTAGATGGACCATTGGTCTGAGTACTATGGCCACTCTTATGTTCCCTGTGGTGGGGAAGGGCTCCAGCAGAAGGGAGGTGCCAGAGTCTTTCCTTGCAACTGGGAAATGTTACACCAGAGCTTTTAGCCTTTCCTCGCTGCCTCCCTCTGCCTCCCTGCAGCAGGGATGGGCCCCAGTGGTGGGGCACTGGGAGAGCCTTTCCCCTCTGCTAGAGCCTTTCCCTGCAGCAGGGAGGGTGTCTTTTCCTGCAGAGAGGAAGGCAACAGGACATTACCTGGCTGAAAATAGCAGTGGAGATGGGGAAGAGAGAGCTTGGGCGAGGAGAGTGTGTGTAGGGTATGTACACGCCTAGTAACCCACATCCTTCAACTGTCTTTACTTGCCTAAGCCAACTAGCTACACTGCTAGTTACCTTATGGGGGTATGAACTTCACACACCGCCAAAAGAAGCCTGCAGTGTAGATGTACCATTAGTCTAGTTGCACCAGTACACCAATCCAAAGACTGGAGACCTCGTCTTGGAAATGTTGTGTGTCAATAATACCATGAGCAGCAGTGTTCTGTATTAAGAACGGTGTATTGAAAAGAGCTGTGAATAAGAGAGTGTGGTAATCTGATTTACACATTTGTTCCACTAATGTCTCACTGAAATAGTTCAGGCTCAGATTTAGAAACTGTAGATCAATACCCTCACCAAAGCAGGTATGTGTTAACGACACATAATATAGAAATAGAGATGAGTGATTACACAGAGCTAATTCACTACCAAGATGAATGTCACCCAACAGAATCAATGCAGCTATAAGCAGGAGTCTAACTACTGAGCTGCAGAAAAATGTGTTATTTCAATCTGATTTATGAGGTAGGAACTAAATTGCCTCAATTTGAATGCCATTGGTATAACGATAGTCCTACCCATAGTACTGAAATATGGACATGCTCAGAAGTGTTTAGATGCTGACAGTATTCCATATCTAATTCCAAATAGTATCTTATGCCAACCTCTACACCCTGAATTCTCTTCCTATCCCATTGTGCCTAAGGACCTGCCGCTCTCCTCTCTCCAAACCTATCTCAACTTGCTTCTCCCACATATGTCCATATCAATACAAGATACTGTTACCCACTTAAAGAAACCCATCACATCCACATAAAAAAAAATACTCAGGACCAGCACTTTCCTCTGGCTCATCCAGTACGTTTTACATTGTCTAACTATTTAAACTGTAATCTCTGTGGGGCAGAATCTTGTACGGAGTGGCTTACACTTACAGCACCCCACAAATAGCAGCAGTTGGTGCAGTTAAAAGTGCTGGAGATTTAGCAGTTGGTGTATTTAATGGTTGAGCAGAACACTGTCCTAGGTGAGCTGTCTTGGTACTTAGGCAGACAGTTTCAAACAATATATTGAAATGTTTTCATGATCTCCTGCCTGAGTTGGATTTGTTTCAAATGCCCATCTGATCTGCAGCCCGCTGAACAACCAGAGTAGTGACATTGGGCCTGATACTGTGAGGCACTAATAAGGATCCAATCTCATTACCATTGAAATCAATGGAAAGAGTTCAATTAATCTCAATGGCTGTTAGAGCAGGCCCTAACCTCCTGCTACTCCCTTTGTCCTCACTAAACACTGCAGGCACTCACTGATTTCATTCTACAGGAAATAGCCTTTATATAAACAGGAAGAATGAAGCTCTAAACAACTAATGCTTGACACAAATAATATGCATGATGTATGAATTTAAAATCCACTAGTGTTTCTATCAGATCTACAGTGACTACTCTTAAAATAACTAGATTTTTCCTGGCAAGATTGAGTCGTCATTGCCATAGTTTCTTTCATGTAGGAGATGGTATTTTGTTCTCTTCTCCACTCTTATACATACTACTGCCAAGTAGTAGCTCTCTATTTTGGCTTACAAGAAGATTGTTTGAAAGTGTTCCAACTCTGTGTTCACCCAGATTTAACACACAGCCCTCTACTGACAGTCAAGTATATTTATTTTAATCCTTTGAAGCCAGAATTGGAGGTATCCTGGGAACTATGTTTTCTGGCTTGGGCCACGTGTTAGTATTATATACAATTAAAACACAGATTGTAGAAAATACATGACTTGACGTAAACCATCAGCACCCTTTGTGTCTTCCATGCGCTGAATTTGTACTGTGATCTCTGCCAATTCTCTAGTGAGCATTAGCTTGCAGCACCCTCTCTGGGCCACTGCAACAAAAAATGGGTGGGAATGAGTTAAAAGTCAGCTTATTGAAAATAAATCAGTAATCCTCTTTTGTCTTTAAATCTTTGTATCACTATATGGACATTACACAGGGTTTCTCAGACAGCTCCTTGGTGTGCTTTGATCCATCTCACTTTAAAGTGGACTAGATCAAAGCACATGAAGGAACTGTTAGTGCACATCAGCAAGATCCACATGGAGAGTAGAGCATTGCAGGTGAGTGCAGGGTAGATTCACATGCTTACTTGCCATGGACTGACTCTGTGTAGACAAGCCTCATGTCTCCAGCCAGATTGGCTTGTGCAGCAGTGAGGTGAGCTGCCTAATACCTAGTAAAAAGCACTTGCCAGTATTTTGGGAACAGCATCATGTTGCAGAGACTGACTTTGCTTCACACCTGAAATGGAAATTTATTTACGGTTATGTTGTTTACTGCTGTAAAAAGAAACTAGTGTGCTCCAATAGTATCAAGCGAATAATTTTGAAATAGTTACAATATATTATAGGGGATTGGTATCTCTGTAATTATTTCCTTCTCAGGCTTGTACATGGTAGTGTTTGCTCCCGCCATTGTCTCTCTCTGAGTGGATCCCCTCAGGTGGTAGCACCTGTGCCCTCATCTCTTTCAGGATGGAGTGCCATGATTCTCCCATTCTTAGATGGGGTCCTGGACTAGAGCACCCTGTGACTTAACCGTACACTAGTCTGCCTTGTCTGACATCCATATTCTCAATGCACCAGAAGCAGTGATTCCATTAGGTGTATATGTGCTGTGTGATGGAGGCTATGTCTTCACTGCAGAGTTAACTCAAGTTATCTACTCTCATCTTAACTCCTCTTGAATTAGCCCAGCTCAGGGAAAGTAGCTTCTGAGGGACTGTATTATCAGCACAGAGTGGCTGTGTTAGCAACTGACTAAGGCTATATCGACACTACAGCTGATACAGCAGCAAAACTCCGGTGTTGCAGCAATGCCACTATAGCACCATAGTGTAGACATTTTCAACATCAATGGAAGGGGTTTTCTTTTGATGTAGTTAATCCACCTCTCCTAGTGGCAGTAATTAGGTTGATGGAAGAAACTTTTCATCAACCTAGCTGTGTCTACATGAGGGGTTAAGCTTACCCAACTGCAGTGCTCAGGGTAGGAAATGTTTCACAGCCCTGAGTGACATAGCTCAGTTGACCTAGGTTTTAGGTGTAGACCAGGAATAAATCTAACGAGCTGTAGCCTATGTCCCCTGATAGGCCAGGCAATGTAACCAAAGCACTACCACACTCGAACTAAAGGCTTTTGACACAAATTAATTCTGCAGTGAAGACATGGCCTCAGTTTTAAGGAAACTAACAGCTTGTCCACGCACAGTTTTTGTACCACTTTAACTACGTTGGTTTGAAACCCATATAGTAAAGCAGTGCAACCTCCTAGTTATGGATGCAAAAGGTTAACCAGTTCGCTGGTAATCATTAGGCTTATGGTTAACCGACTTTAACCGTTAACCCTGGTGGCCCTGCACTAGCCGGAGGGACCCCAGCCTGACAGTGCCAGGCTGGATGAAGCAGCCCCAGCCACGTCGGGCCAGCCGGACAAAGGGACCCCAGCCCCACCGGCCGGAGCAGACCTCAGTCCCAATCCCTGATGTGTCAGGCCAGTTGGAGTCACCTCAGTTAACAGTTAACCGGTTAAACTATATAATTTTATTTGTTTAACTGGTTAACTTTTTTAACCGATATTTACATCCCTACTCCTAGTTTGGTCAGTTATATCAGTATAAAGGTGCTTATACAGATATAGCTTATTCTCAAAAGATGTAGGAACCTTTACGATGATCTACCTGTGTCCACCCAAGAGGTTGTACCAATGTAACTATTGTAGTTTTTAAAAAACTACACTCCTAACTGAAATAGTTAAATTGGCAACAACAAAAAACCTGTGTCTAGACCAGGCATTAGCGGAGGAAAGTCTAATTAGACATAGGACCTGATTCAAGTCCAGTGAAGTCAACAGGTGTTTCTCTTGACCTAATAGGCTTTGCATTGAGCTCTGAGAAGAAAAAAATCTGGGATGATTGCATACTAATAAAGAAGTGTTAATCCTTTGCCATCTGTCTTTATTTTGCTAACCAACTCAAGTGGGCCCAACCAGAAACTCTATAACAGATACTGAATAGCACAATAAACATCACCAAAACTGCTCCTATTATAGTTAACAGGATCCATAGACATGTACAACTATTGTTCATACGAGAGGTTTCCATACAGAGTTATAATAAACTGGTATCAGAGAAAGAGGCTACCTATAGCTATATATATGCTGCTATAAAGTACCTGCTACATTAAAATAACCCAATAACATTGTCTGGATTTTAAAAAAACTTTACACCTCCTTCCTTAAGAGTCCAGGTTATGGTAAGCAGGAATTCAATTATGATACCTCTACACTGTCTCTTTCTTTAAAGTTCCTGGGCTACATTGTTTGTATGGTGATGGAGCCCAAACAAGTGATGCTTTTTCCCTGAAGCCATCACACACACACCTCCGAAAACAGCAAGTTATTTATGCAGGGCAGATCACATGTGCCTGCCTAAAAGCCCCACATGAAGGCCAGATGAAAGCCAACAATTCCAAAGCTCCATTCACATAATTTCTCATGAATCAGCCCCTGAGGAGACTAGACTAGAAATACTATGGAAGGAAGGAGAGACCACTGATGAGTGTCCCTGGAGGGGACATGAGATCTATGCCCAGTGAGGATGCAAAGGCACAGTACAGCCCTGTGAACCCATTGGCATAGGGCCAATGGGACACATACCTGTGTGAATAAAGCACTTCAGACATTTTCTGTCATTGCCACAGAGGCAACAAGATATAGTTACTTGTCTCCTGAAGGAGGGCAGACCAGCTTCTATTTCTGACACTTTACCTGGTGGTGATGCCACCCAAAAGAGCTATCCCCATCTCCATGTCCTCCATGGACAATCATACCCACCCAAGTCCCTCAGAGCTCCCACTGGACAGAACTGACACCAGCTAGCTTCTGTGGGGTAACATCTGTACTATGCCCCTAGCTTCAGTTAAAATTAGAGTGATAGATGAGATAAGAGATTGATCCAGAAATAAGATAAGCATGTGTTACTGGATGTGATGTAACCTGCTGTGATGTCACCAGAAATGACAATGTGCCTAATATGATTATGGGTGTGATCTTATGACCTAAACCCTTTCCCTTCTGGGATCAGGTTTAACCTTTATGGCACCTGACTCCTAGCTGAAATGCCCACCATAACTAAAGAGCAGAAACAATAGGCTTTGATATATGGTCAAAACCTTAAACCAAGACTGATAAATAGCTTGATTGCTAGAAACAGTCAAGACCTGCAGCTAAAAGCTTCGGGGAAGGTGTAAAAGGAGAGAAAGAGATGTTTAAAAATGTGTGCTAGGGACCTGTTAAAGAAAGCAGATGTTTATAAATCTAAATATTAACTAAAACACCTCAATGCATTTTCCCATACAAAGCCCTTCTTAGCTAAGGAGAGAAACCAATAGGACTTAGTATATGGTCCAGAACCCTTAAATCAATAACTATCAAAGGAGCATCAGCCACAGAAATGATAAAGAAACATAGCTACAAACATCAAATAAGCTAAAAAAATTTTTAAAAAGACCTGTTAAGGAAAAAGTGGATGTTTGCTAAATAAAAAAAATGGGGGGCTCTTGGAAGCTTATTTGTGTCTCATGAAAGAATCCTTTGTTTCCTTGTTGTTTGGAGTATCTCTAAATATATAGTTATAATCAAAAACAAAATTATTAATAAAAAAGTGATTTACAATCAGCCTTTTTAGAAAATGTCTGTAACGTGCCCCTCAATAATGTCTCGATGTTTTTATAATACATTTTAAACATCACATGACCTCTTCTCATGAAGTAATTTTTTTTTAGAGAACTTCGCTATGGGACACATACTTTGCCAGAGCTGGTCTTCGACAAAGCTGGTCTCTCTGGCCCACCAAAATGGTGCTTTTAAATGAATTTCCAATCTACCACATAAGGGCATGGAATGGATTTCAGCAGAATTGAACAGGCTTAAAGCAGGGCAGAATTTGTTCCAAGATATTTTGCAGAGGCACACACAGCTCCAAAAGATCAGCCTTGGGTTAGTCAAGGAGGAATCCCACTACTACTCACATGTCCGAAGGTTGACAGAAGTTAAGCTGCTAGGTATTAGTATTGTTTAAATATGTGGGATTCAAAACAGTTTCCTTTCTAGTTTCTATGTAAATATTCCAGATAAATTTGCCTACATTAAATATTTGGCATACTCATTCATCCCCCTATCACATCTGTAACGTGGCAGATGTCCACATACGAAAATGCCCTCAGGAATCCACAGGTAACCACACAACCATTTGAATTAGGCTTTCCTCAAGCAAGAAGAAATGACAGCACATCTGTTCTGCAACTTGTCCCTGCACCGATACCATCTGCTCAATACAACACTGTCACTCACGACACCAGTACTACTTATATGACTGCACCCTACTTTCCAGCTCCCTACATCTGGAATAAATCATCCCACCTTTTCTCATGAAAAGGAGAAAAGATAAATAGGATGGAGCTAGGCTGTTCTCAGTGGTGGCAGATGACAGAACAAGGAGTCATGGTCTCACGTCACAGTGGCGGAGGTCTAAGTTGGATATTAGGAAAAACTTTTTCACTAGGAGGGTGGTGAAGCACTGGAATGGGTTACCTAAGGAGGTGGTGGAATCTCCTTCCTTAGAGGTTTTTAAATGCCCAGCTTGACAAAGCCTTGACTGAGATGATTAGTTGCGGTTGGTCCTGCTTTGAGCAAGGGGTTGGACTAGATGACCTCCTGGGGTCTCTTCCAACCCCAATCTTCTATGATTCTATGAAATGGAATATTGATGACCCTTTTTTTTTGTAAATCTGTTACACCGACTTGATGGTGCAAAGTGGTCTTCACTTTGTGTTTGTATAATAAAAGCCGATTCTGAAAAAAAAAAGTCTGTGTACATCGGTCAAACTGCTCTTTCATAGCAATACAACAAATCCTCCAGAAACTCCCTTACTATAGCTAATACTAATAATTAATAAACCATGAGAAAAAGAAAGGCATACAAACAGCAAATGTATAAAGTTCATCATTTTTAGAGTATGTAAAAGAATGTTATAGCTGCAGCTGATAATAATTATTACCATATCAATGCATCCTTAGCTCCAGACTCCATAAAATCCCTCACCATACAAATTAAATGAATGTGATAATTTAATTACTGTACTTAGCAAAAATAAAAGAGAGAGCTCTTTAGGAAGATTTGCTTTTAGCTCTGTAGAGGGCAACAGCTGCCATAACTGACTTGGGTCCTGATTCTACAATGTCTTGGAAGCTTTAATACTCAATTTATACCTGGGCAAACACTACCATTTTAATGTGCTGTTAGTTTTATACCCACTTTGTACAGATGTAAGTGACCACACCAACTGTAGGAAAGTCATGCCATAGTAGTCACACCACTGCTCTATTTATTAGACTACGGTCATCTCAACCTATCCCCACAAATATACAAGGACAAACTAACAAAATCAATAGAAAGATTTCTATTAAAAAGTAGTGAGGAAAAATTGTGCAAAACCAGAGCAGGGAAAATAAAGTGACAGTGAAGAGACCGCCACACACTAGCTACCAGGGAATCAGAAAGGGTCAGCAGTGATATGGGGACCACGCCCCATTTATTCCCAGAGAAATAGCCCATGTGGTTTGCACTCTCGCCACAACCAGGGGGCTGCAGCCTGACAATAAATGTTTTGATTTGGTCCCTGCCTCTTCACCCCACCCCCACCCCAATGCTCACTCTCTGGCCCTCCCTTCTACCTTAAACCTTCTCCTCAGCCCCCTCCCTCCTCTGACCTTCACTGCGGCCCCAGCCCTCACCCCCAGGCTCACGCAAACCCGCGCCCCCCCAGTCGTGCACCAGAAGTGGGCGTGGCTTCCCGGGAGTGGGCGGGGTTCCCTCGGGCGGGGGTGGAGCCTGATGCCCGAGAGTGGGCGGGGCATCGTCCCTGCCGGGGATAAGTAGCGGCGGCGGCGGACGGGAGGGTTCCAGGGGGCTGGCTGCTGGCGAGGTCCCCGGCTGGCCATGGCGAGCGCTCGGGATTACGCCGGCGCCCTGGTGCGGTGAGTGGGCGCGCGCGCGCGTCCCCGGGGGCCCGAGACTAGCAAAGCGCCGCGGGGATCCGAGGCTGGATCCAAGCCGGGGGGAGGCGTCCAGCCTCCCGGCCTGTATGGTGCTGCCGGGGCTCAGCCCACCCGCTGCGCCCTCCGCCCGCCCTGATCCCGGGGGATCCCGCCGGGGCTCTCTGGCTCCCTCCAGAGCTTCCCAGGGCTGCCGGGCGGAGACGCCGGGCTCCCGCGCCCGCCCTCCGGCTTAAAACCAAAGCTGCGGGGCCTCGTCCTGCCGAGGTCACCTGCTGAAACCCCCGGGGGTCCCGACGCGGCATCTCGCTTCAGAGGGGTCGGTCCTGGGTGAGCAGTTTCCGTATGAAACGGAATCGCGACATCCTTGCACGCGCGTTGTACTGATAAGGAAACTTTCCCTGGTGTCTCCTTTCACCCACTTCCCTTTGAAAGAAAAAGATTTGGGTCAAGTGGTCCTAATATTTGTATATATTTCTCACCAATAGTATTGGTCCTTCAGCCTCAGGACCGTTGGCTCTGCTGCTTCAGGAGTAACTCTAGACACTATTTAGTTGGGTTGGTCCTGCTTTGAGCAGGGGGGTGGACTAGATGACTTTCCCTTCCAACCTGGACATTCTAGGATTCTAGCAAATCTCAAATGTTTGAAAATTGAGACTCAAAGAAAATAAAAAGGTAATTTTAAAGATCAGACAAATGTGTGTTCTCGCCTTTCTGAAGGTGAAACTCCCACTGGCTTGATTATAAACTTTGGTGTTCTGGAGTTGGATTGAATTCTGAGTTTCCCCAACACTTGCCTCTTGGCGGCTGATACCGTATGAAAGATAGTGGCAAGTAAAGCCAAGTTACTTTGCTTTAATTAAATACGGGACACTAAATCATGTGTACAATGTTGTACTACTTGCTAGTTTTACTGCCACATCGTACTGTATACATAGTATACACTAAACCAGTGTTTTTCAATCCGTGGGTCATGACCCAGTACTGGTCACAGCATGTCAGGCTCGGAGTCTCCTTGCTCTGGTCAGCACTGCCGACAGATGTTAAGTCCCATTGGTGGTGGTGTCCAGCTAAGGCAGGCTAGTGCCTACCTCTTCCAAATACTGCGCTGCACCCCGGAAGGAGCCAGCAACACGTCTGGCTCCTAGATGTGGGGGGGACATGGAGCTCCAGGTGCTGCACACTCCCATTGGCTGGTTCCCGGCTGATGGGAACTGGGGCAGTGCCTGCAGGCAAGAGCCATACAGAGCTGGTTGTGCGCCTGACTGGGAGCTGCTGGTGGTAAATCTGTGCCTCCACCCCAAACCCCGGCTGCAATTCGGAGCCTCCCAAACTCAGAACCCCTTCCTGCAACCCAAATCCCTCCTCCCTGGCCCCAGCCCAGAGCCCTCTCCCACAGCCTGAGCTGCAGTCTGTACCCCCTCTGCCTGAGCCCCTCCCACACTCCAAGCCCCTCATCCCCAGCTCCATTGGGTCATGGTCATCCATTTTCTTCAGCTGTGTCCCTAGGAAAAAAGTTTGAAAACTATTGTACTAAACAGCTAGGTACCTTACCAAGAAAGTGTAAGGCTCATGGGTCAACCATTAAGTTTAAGATCTGATTTAAGACTGAAGTCTCTATTCATGTGGCAGCTATTCAGTATGCCTAAAAAGACAGTTCTCACGATGGAACAGTCTTAAATTTGTTCCTGTTTTCATCTTGCACATTCTAATTAATCTAAACTAGCAATTTCAGAAATCCTTTAAAGTTCTGTGAATGCTAAAACTCTGAAACACCTAGTCTGGGGAAATTCTAATAGCACGCATCCTCCCTGAAACACTAACTGCATCACTCTTAGCTGATTCTCTCTCCTGATGCCCTTTTAGTCCATTTACTCTATTGTAAAGGTCACAAACAGGCGATTTGTGTTGTGCAACTTGTGACTCCTCAATATGACTGAAGGCTGTTGCACCACATCACTTAGACAACCATGCATGACACCCTGTACATTGTCTGCAAGCTGTCTCAACTTTGCAGCCAACAGTGTGCACAGGGTTCATTGTTAAGTACCACCCACTCAAAAGAAGCTGAATTCATGGATTCATGTCTCCAGTGTGAAAACAAGTGTTTGGAATATTGTGCCAGTTCCTAGTTCAAAAATGAAGAACTTCTAATGTGGCTCTAACACCAAGTCAAGCAGTTTACTAAAGTTTGAGGATGATGGTTGTGTACCTTTGTAGAAAACTCTTCCATGCCCCAAAACTGGTTTTGCTGCCAGTAAAAATACCTGTACCCTCACTGCCTCCCTAAAACGTGCCTCCTTGTAGCATCATAATAAAATAGTTTAACTGTTTAACTACTAATGAAGCTGTTAAATGTAATTAGCATTTCTTGCTATCGTTGCACTGTTTTTCTTTCTTGGCTTTCACTTTTTCTTTACACAGTAGATTGTGGGGCTTGTAGAGTCCTTTTGATTATGTTAGAATCCAGTCCTGCACTAGCAAAGTGACTTCTTGTCTGAAAAGTTGCAGATATCACTTTTATACAACAGGAAGCATACAGCTCCCTACTATTGGGGCCTTAAGCTTGATGATGGGATATGAAACTTCTTCATTGTATGCTACTGGTCCAAATCTAGTCCATATTGCTAAGCATTCAAAAGGTAAAAATGGATCACTTGTGAGCCGTACAATACATTGTCACTATGCATAAGATCAAGAGCAAATACCTACTTCACAAACTTAACTGTACTGTAATTCTTGGCAAAATCGGTAACTGGGCAGAAAAATGCCCTTTCATCCCAGGAATAACTTCAAATCAGAGTTGAAGTGCACACTGCTATGGCAAAGAAACTTACAATATTGCATTTTGCACTGTATCTGATCATTATCTGTGATGCCTAGTACCTCATGTGCTGAAATTTGCTCTTCAGGGGGGAAAAACAATCCAGAAAGCAACAGCTTCAATGACGCGTGAAATAAATATTAATCAAAAGAATACTTCTTGAATTAAGTGAATCTCAAACTAAGAATATGTAGTGGGTTTTTTTAAATCAGCAAGACAATGAAAGAAATGTCTGGTCAGAATTAAACCTGTGACAGGCAGTTATCAGGAACTAGAACAAAAACATAATTTCATAGTCTGAACTAGCAATCTGACTTTCAGATCAGCAAACTTAGTCCATGCATCCTCAGCTGAATTAAATGGGCTGAGGGAAGATCTTATCGTACTTGCTATACCAAATCTAATTTCAACCAAATAAATCTAAGTTCAGCCAAATAATTGCATCAAATTGAATACTAGTATTCAAAATAGTCATTCCAATAACTAAAGTACCTGAAGCTGCATCACTGGCAAACTTTCAAATCTTGACAAAGCCAATGCTGTAGAAAAGTAATGGCTCATATCTTAAAATAGCTACTGCTAGCTAGCTTGCCACTTGCAACAGACATGTAAACTCCCAGTGATTTGGTGGTATAATAATGGAAATTATCCAGGTGAATCTCTCCCTTATAGCAGGTGGATGCAGCAACATTGATGACGGGACCCAATGCCATGTATACATTACAGTTTACTAGATAAGACAAGCCAGTTCTTTTCTAGTAAAGAACTTTTTTTCATACAGCTATTGGGAGACATCCAAATGTAAGATCAGTTTCCTTATCTGTAAGATAAACAATGGTGCTAAAGTCCACTAAGTTGGAAGGGTAGTTGTTCTAAGCAGGGAGACCCCAGGGCCTCAGTTATGCGATCCGCTTCTGGGAGCAGCATGGAGCTGGAGGAGGTAGGAAGGCCACCTTCACCCTGCTGTGCCACCAGACTTTTAGTGTGCAGGAGGTGCAGGGATGGGGAGGAGTTAATCAGCAGGGCCTGCAGATTTCTTGGGGTATTCTTGGGGCTCCCCAGGGGCCCATGGACTGTAGTTTGAGAGATGCTGCAATATCCTATTAAAGAAGGTCAGTCATTGTAAGCCGGACTGTGACCAGTGATGACCTGGCCAAGTTGGTCTCAAATGTTTACAGTGTAAAACTGAAAAGCATTATCTTGCCAAGAAAGCAAATACTCTACTGTTTTATTGAAACACCTTTGGTCCCTGATCTTCTTAAACTAGTCTGGTCTCAAATGGCCTGTGAACTACATCTGAGCATTATATAGTGAATGCATACATCACAATGACTAATCTCAGTGCTTATTTTAATTAAAATGAAACTGTTTTTTAGATCTCTGGTATCCGTGGGAACATCTGTAGGGTCAGTGACAAGACAGACCCTGTTCCCTCCTCTCACACCTGCAGCCCGACCCTTTCGTGTATCAAATCATGACCGCAGCAGTCGGAAAGGAGTTGTTGCAAGCAGTCTGCAGGAGCTTATTAGCAAGGTATATCAAACACTTGGCTGAAGTTTAAACCTACGTGTCAGTAGGGACATAATACCTAGGCCTTCTGTCTCAACTCTGTATGAGAGCAAAACTTGCTTCACCCTGGGCTAAGTCAAAGGACTTAAATGTATGCTCTTGTTTCAGAATTCAGAGGCTCAAAAACCTGGTGAATTGGAGTCTAAGATAAATACCATGGCTTTTTAGAGATGTATGTGGGATCTCTAATGTCAAATTCAGGATGAAACTTCATTGAAACATAGCGTAGTCCTTCAACAGAGAGAGATACTGGAAATACTGTCTCAAAATGAAACAAAAATGAAGTCTTGCTCTGAAAGACTCAACTAGACTGCTTGTGCAGCTATACTTAATTACTTGTACTTGGATTCCTCCTTTTTAAAAATTAACCCTTTGCATTTAAATACAGTATCAAAGCCTGCTTGCATTACCATGAGATCGGATACTCTGGAAGTTCTGTCCTCTTTCACAACAACTTGATTACGGGGTGGGGGAATAAGAGTAACTACTCTAGTGTCATTAGATGCCACCACACTTCCTTGGTGTGGAAGTTGGAACTGATCTTTATAGGTAAAACAAGCAAATCAGTGCCTTCATTTGGTTAGAACTACTCTGCTAATGAGTAGCTTGCTGTCCTTAATTACTTCTGTCTAGTTAACATTTAATTTAACAAAGCAGATGACCGTCTGAATTAGATCCATCTACTATTTTTATTGTAGGCCCTAGATGCCTTGCTGATTACTGCTGGACTGATTACTCTAGTTTTGGAGGAAGATGGCACAGTTGTGGATACTGAAGAGTTCTTTCAATCCCTGGGAGATAATACACACTTCATTCTTCTGGGAAAAGGACAGAAGTGGACACAAGTAAAGTATTACCATCTTTTTTTTTTTTTTTTTGTAACTTTTTTGCAGATCATCTTTGGCTTAAGGAGAATTGTGGCAGCTGGCAGTGGGGGGGGAAAAGGGGTGGGAGTGGGGGAGGAATGGGATGAAAATTGTCCTCCGAGGTGGTGTATCAAAACCAAAGCCTACTTACTATTCTAAGAATGCATAGTCTTTCCAGAAAGGAGTTCTTTTGACTGTCCGCTGAACAGGCAGAAACATTCCAATTTATGCCAGGTTTTTGTAACCGGCATCTACAAGGACCAAAACCCCTTTTTTCTCAAGTCTCTCCTATAGTGTAGAAATCTGACTTTCTCACTTTGACTAGAGGAAAAAACTAAACACCAATATTTTTTACGTCAAGTTAAACAACTTCAAGTTTGTTTTTTGAAGCATGATTTTTCCTCTATGCAGTTCATTTTAAAGTAAAAGCCAAGGCCTGATTACAGCATAATCTGAAATAGAAGTAGGGAAAACTCCATATTCTGAACACATTAGATACTCCAGTGGAGGTAACTAGCTTAGAAAATATTTCTGCATTATTCTACTTGCAGAATCTTGGGAAAGGGCTAATGTATGCCATCAGAACATAATTATGAAATAGAAAAACACAAGTCCAGACTTCTTTTATTGGCATAATAGCATTTTAAGATGAATGTGCTTGGTTCACCTAATGGTTTTGGGTTTTTTGGGACACTCCTTCCCTTGAGTTGCAAATTGGTGTCCTTTAGTCATATGTGGGAATAGATCAGATCTCCATAATGCAAATAAGACCAGTCAGTTCTCTAATGGCCCTTCTGTTAGTTAAATGACCACTCTCTCTAGAAAAACAAATTGCTTATGTTGGTTGGTGACAAAAGCTAGCGGTACTACTATCTCCTCTAAATGCCCATAGATGATGAGCCTTAAATTATCACCTCTCTCTGACTAGGACCTAGGTTGCAGTCTCTCTTGTGTATGCATGACTGCAGCCCAGGCCCACTGAGGCAGACCCAGCTTCCAAGGAGCAGAACTGCAAGTACTGGGCAGTAGTCCCTAGTGACCAGACAGCCTTTTCAAAATCATTTCATGTTTCTTAACAGAGGGGACATCACCTAGCATAAAACACAAATTTTGAAATTGCCTATACAGGCATATCTACCTAGTGCTCACCCCCCTCTTGATATTAGCCCAGGTAGACCTAATGTTTTCAAATTTCCTCTGAGATTCTCCTTTCTCTCCAAAGTGGGATTCAGTGTCCCTTTGATCTTAGGCCTCCTCTCTGGCAGATGATCCCTTAAATAATAACCCAGACACTTTTTCTTAATGTTCCTGGAAGTGTTCTCCTCAGAAGTATCCTGTCTATAGTTATTGTGGTGGTTCCTGCTTAGTTCCCTCCACAAGAGCCCCTTTGACCTGGGCCCATAGTCAAACTACCCTTGCAGCAATTGAACAAGCATAAATTAAGAGAAGCCGCATATCTCTAGGAAAAGTGTGTGAATTGGAGAGTCCAGAGGAGAGCAATAAAAGTGAGGGTTTGTAGAAAATGTGATCTATGAGGAAAGGCTAAAAACTGGGCATATTTAGTCTGTGTGGAGGAGAGGAGAAAAGACTGAGGAGGAACCTGATAAGTCTTCAAATATGTTAAAGGATGTTTGATTTCCCCCTTCCTCCTCATTATAAGCTTTTTATGTCTAGGCTCATTACTTCTTGTCCTATCTTCAATAATCTGCAGCCAGGGAAATCCTAAATTCATTAGAAAGGGTTTTCTAATATCTATATAAGGGTTATGGTGACCATATGTCCCAGTTCTTATAGGGACAGTCCCGATTTTTGGGTCTTTTCTTATATAGGTTCCTTTGCCTCCCCCCCCCCCCCCCCATCCTCTGTCCCAATTTTTCACATTTGCTCTCTGGTCACCCTAAAAAATTAAGCTCTAGAATAGATTTCCAAGGGAAGTTGTGGAATCCTCATCACTTGAGGTTTTTATGGAGAGATTGGTTTGATTTACTTGTTCCTGCCTCTAGCACAGCAAGTTGGACTCAAGTTCTCGAGGTAATTTCTAGCCCTATATTTCTGATTCAGACTCCACAATGATCTATGTATAGTTGCAAAATAACTCAAATGAGGAACATGGCTTAGTCATGTGTCCTCTGCCAGCATTCCCCAATTTAAAAAGCTACAAAAATGGGCATAGGCACTAGGTAATAAGCATGCTGCAAGAGTACTTGTAAAATGTAGTTCCAAGTGTTTAAAATTCATCCTTGTGAAAGGGAGCCAAACCCTAAGCATTTACTGTGATCTGTCAAAGCAAAAACCAATGCAAAGCATTCTAGTGTAAACACTAAGAAGGCCAAGAGCCCTAGTAATTTGTAGATTAGCCTTTCCTGTGCATTGCTTACTAGATAAAATTGCTCCAAGCAGTTTTCATTTAAAAAAACTGTACAGAGCATTCCAAAAGCACTAATTAAAGTAAAATGTCTTATTCTGTACAATATGGGATATATCCACTAGGTGTCTCCGTAAGGGATTGGACTGCTGCAGACACTTCAGTGACAATATCTTAACGGGGGGGGGGGGGGGGGGGAGGGAACATGAGCAGCTTTTCGCTATCTCTTGGTAGACCACCTGGGAGGAGATCAGAATTTAGCAGTTGAAGGTGCTTTCTAACTATCCCTGTTCTCCCTCCTTTTAAGTTTGCTTAAATACAACTTAGTGCTGTTCTGTGTCTATTCTAAGTACTATCATAGTGGTTCCTTCCAGTGATTTTTAGACTACTTGGGGGTTATTTCAAATCCTAGTCATAAGGACTGTGTCCACAAATCACCAACCACCAGATTCCCAGGTGCTATTCCAAGGCTCAGTCACTATGCAGCTGGGCAAACTCCCTTTTGAAGGTAAACATTGGGCATCTGGACTCCAGATTACTTTAAAATATTAGCCTGTTTGCTGCAGCAGTCCACTTAAAGCAATCTCTTCTCAGTTACTGGGGGTTCATGTCAAAACTGATGTCATTGTGCCAATACAGCTGCCTTGCTAAATAACTTTAACATGTCACTAGTGTTGTAATCCTAATGGAATTTGGCACTGATAGTTTAAGGATTCTCAGGTCATCTTGGGACAAGTCTGACTAAAGAAAAGTAACATTTCACATATGGAAAAATTGCATCTAGAAGGGCATATCCATTAATATCCTTTAGAGAGGCCTTAATTGAAGTCGTAATGAAAGCTGCAAGTTTGTGGTTACAATGTATTTGCCACTACTTGGATGCATGTCCATCACCAAAAAAGCAGATTAGAATAACATTTGATACCTCTGTATAATGCAGCTATTCTTTAGTGTCATTAAGGTGTATTCTCTATGCTATCGCCTCTATTTGATATAGTATAAAACTAAATCTCTTTAAATCAGGGAGAAAATTGTATCACCACTGCACAGCAGACTAAGAAAATGGGGGTCGCCAACATTACTCTGGACTTGTACAAGCTGAATCCCAAAGATTTTATTGGTTGTCTAAACATTAGAGCCACTTTCTATGAAATCTACTCTGTGTCCTATGACATCAAATGCATGGGAGCAAAGACCGTGCTGCGGTAAGTATGAATTTCTATTAGTCGTGGGGGAATAAAGTAGATGTAAACCGAAATGGGCCTCAAAGGAGCATGAACCCATAATGAAGATGCTGACTGGTTACCCAGATCAGCATTAACTGGTAAAGGCAAAGACCTTTTTATACTGTTTCCTGCCCATGACTCGGCACTCTGCAATAGCCATTCTTGGCTTTATTTTTTAAATGTGATTTTTTTTTTTAATGTAGCTAAAAGCTAAGGTTCTGTGGCAGACATGTAAAATAGAACCTCACCACAAAAGTAATATACAACATTTCCATTTGTAATAAGCAAAACCAATCCATGTACCATACCTGGTGGTTGCAGGCTGAGTTGTTGGGAAGGATGCCACATGCCCTTAGTTGAAATCAAAACTACTTCAGTGTAGTGAAACGAAGGACTGAATAACAGTAACCCTTAAGCTTTTCCCACATTCTCCATCCCTATCTGAAGGGGGATCAGTTTCCCCCTTCTGATAGGGATGGAGAAAATAGAGGACTAGAGGGGGTGTAAAGTGAACTTTTTACCATCTTTAGGTGGATTTTGCATATCCAAATAAGATTGTGGGATGTCTTTGTTCCCAAGTGAACTGTCTCTCACTGGTACAGAGCAGTTTGGGCTAAGTGTATCACTTCAGATGCTGTTTAATAGCATATATTCACTCCCTGGCTGAAGATGGTAGCATATTTGCTTCCTACTCTGTCAAAGTGGAGAAGGCCTAATCATTACAGGTTAAAACTAAAGGTACACAAAGATTCTATATCATTTAAGTGAGGACTTCAAAAGACAAGGGCTTACTGACTCAGATGAAAGTTCTAAAATACTAAATCGCAAACCACACACCTTGCTTCACTGTCAAACTATGTCCTGACCCCTCAAATCTCTCATAACTTGAGACCAAACAAGACACTGGCCTAAAATTGGCATAGACTGTTAGTCTATCCCTTAATGTCTGGATTCTCATTCTTGGCTTTAAATGAAGCTCCAGTTATGCCATGTATTCTACTCTTGCCCAGCACTGATTTCAGTTGGGCTAGAGAGGTAACTGAGTGCAGAACTTGGCTTAACAAAACTAAATGCTGTCCCCTTGTGATCAGTGGGGACTAATATCTTATGCCAATCTTTAATTCAATTAACAATTATGGGTTTGGACTCTGCTGCTAACAATGGAACTTGCATTGTAAGAGGGGAATTTTAAGTGACCGTTCCTCCAAACTTTTGTCAGCATGCTGCAGCTGCTGATAGAAGCTGATATAGGAGGTACAAAAAGCAGCAGGCAAACAGCTGAGGTATCTGGAGTCCTGCTACAAGACCAATCTGTGACCAGTATAAGACCAATCTGTGACCAGTACAAGCTATAAGACCAATCTGTGACCAGTACAAGCAAGTCTTTCTGCAAAGGACTTATCTGAAGGGAAGATAGAGCCTATCCCAAATGGCTGCAAGCTGAAGAGACACAGCACTGGAGTCGCAAGATAGTCCTTTGAAAAATTTGTTTGATTCTGAAGTCTCATATTCTGAATCCTCCCAAATGTTCACTTGGCAGGCAGGGAGCCCCTCACATGCCATCAAACTTGAATTTTCTGTTTCTTATTGTTTTATCAAAGAGAGGATCACATGTCCAGACTAACAAATAACAATCTCCTCCACAGCTAAAAATGCCACTTGCACCCATGGCCAGTTGTCACACACATTGCAGCTGTTGTAAGACTCAGCTGCGTGGAGGCCTAAGCAGGCTGCACCTGGTTCCATAAGGTCACTGGGACCACCCCAGCAGACTAAGTGAAAAGAACATACAGTAGCTATATCAAATGGGTGCCTTGCATATCATGAAAAAGGAATTGTATATAGAGCTTGAAAACACGAAGTTCCTGAGAGATCTTTATTCAACTTCTGTAGAGTGAATTGCTGACTGTGAAAAATCTAAATTCTTTCTGTTGAGAGAACAATGAACTTCCCGTAGGCAATGGGGAAGGAGTGTATAAGAAAAGGATCTGCCTTCTGCATTAAACAGGAAGCCTAGAAATAGACAGTACTAGTAGATCACACTTGCAGTGGTCCTTCCCTTTGAGGAAGGGAGATGTTGGCCTAGTTCCTACCTAAGAAATTTGGGGGGGGCGGGAAGGATCTCATTCCTAGAGTAGTGGTTGAGTTTCAGACTAACGCTCTGATTATCACTGTACTGTTCCCTTCCCCTTGCTCTCTGCTTCCTAGTATATTTAGCTTATAGCTATAGAGCTCAGGTAACTTCCAGGTACTTGAGTCTAGAAGATTCCTTTGGGTTTTGAGAGCAAAAAGCAGGATTGTAAATATACAGAGCTGGTAGAGAGCTGAACTCCATGAAATTCGTGGTCTAGATGGCCTGGTTTCCTCATTCTTAAAAAATGTCACTAAGGTGTGGCTGGAGGCTGATGTACCAAGAGTGTCATGAATACCCCAAGTGTTCAGCTTTATTCTCTCTATACCTCTGGAACTTGCACCAAAGCCTGTGGGTTTTGATAATACCTTAGTGCTCACATTGCCTTAGTTTTTTGGGTCTTGTATTGGGTTTTAGAGCCTGCCTAAAGCTGCATGTTTCAAGCCAGCAACTCTCTCTGGAATGTAAGCAATAATACTCATGAATTGGGAAGACAAGGCTTTAAGAGTCTCAGCTCCATTAATATTGTATATGTAAATTCACTGCCGCCAAACAATCCATTGTGAGTAGAAGTATAAGACCTGGTCAAGACTTGTCAGTGGTAGTTCTGTAGCTGGCTTTCCTCCTTACTTACCACCTTGTACTATACTAATAGGTACGATGGATTAATGCTGCAGGTCTCAAATTTACTTCCTGATTACCTGAAGTAATTAATGGAAACCCCAGCAAGGGTATTTGGAATGTTCCTCTGAAACTCCAGTAACTGCTTTGTTTGCATACCTTAAGTTTCTCTTGCTGGCCGTAACTCTGCTACATGCAATCAGCTTCCTTCCCACTCCATGGGAGTTGCTTATATGTAGTGGCTGCAGAATCAGGCCTTGGTGTAATGTTGCTGTATGTTGCCAAATATGGCTCTGTGTCCTGAAACATGATGCAGCATTCTAAGACTTTCTTCTAGAAATGACATTCTGTTAATTTGTTTCCTCTTCTAGGAGAGTGCTTCGGTTTATGTCCCAGGTGGCACAAATAACTGGGCAGTTTCTTCTCTACACTGGATCATATGTGTTGCAGCTGATGGGTGAATATGAGGAAGATGGCATGTGTACAAACTCAAAGCACTAATAAGCAGTCTCACTTTTAAAATCAGTTGTACCTTTTCCCACCAAACATTCTCCTGTACAATTCTAAAGATAGCTTCATGATCTTAAATTAAGTAGATGAGAGGTTCACTTTAATGGACAAACACATGAATCTAACCTTTGTCCTCTGGCACCCTTGCAGATCTTTTACTTGTAAGATGATGATGTGATGATAGTAAATATGATCGGAGTCTTTAGTCTTTTTAATGCAGTGAATGGAAAGATGTCTGTCTGGGAATTGGACAGAAGTTCCTCCCCCACTTCCCCTACACAGATATCCAAAATGAAGAAAAGGTGTACATGGAAGCATGGACTCTTCTTGTACCAAGTGATTTCCCCCTGCATGGATCAAGACTTAATTGTCTTGAGTAAACCATGTTGCACCTTCTGAATGAATTCTGTGGCTTTTAAGTTTCTTTGGTGTCCTCAGTACTGTTCATATTAGTGTTCCCAGTTGAATTGTATCTGTTTCACTCTATCAATGTAAATAAATAACTTGATTTTTCCAGTACCATAGGATCTGGTGCAGTGAGCTCTTTAAACTAGTTAGTTTAGGCAGGTAGTAGAAATAGAGCTGCCCTTACCTTTTTTTAAGGCTGGCACACACATTGTCACTGTAATGCAAACATTTGTATAACCTTTGCCCTGTAAGCACACTAAAACTATAGTTACACTGGTATAGCCCCATAGGTTGTTGCATTAACTGTAATGAGTTCTAAAATGTACATCTACATAGTTTGTGCTGTTTTAATTCCGATCTTGAGGGTTACTTACCTAACTTGCATTTCTATTAACACAGTATTTATTCAATGCAGGACTGGAAATTGTAAACTGGCTTAGGGTCTCATGCCTAGAATCCTTAGTGTTCTTTCTAAAACAATGCTATTCATAAGTTTCAACTGAAATTGCAGTTTGTCCCATCTGTTAAGGCACATTGAAAATTCCAAACTTTTTTCATTTTAGGAGCATATTTCTTGATAACTGGATGTTCTGCAAGTCCAATCTAAATACAGCTAGCAGCTGTACATACATTAACATATTCAATAAGTTATGTATATAATTACCTTATGAAGCAACAAACTAGCCCTTAAAGCTATTGGATTCCTTAAATTGTAATCCTCCATGATAGCAATGTGTTAAGACAAAATCTAGAAGATGTACTTCTAGCAGTTGTTCTTGCCAATGGCCTCTTCAAGAGATGCTACAGTTCCAATGTTCAGTCTTTAAGGATACACACCAGCCACCATACAAGCATGCACAGCTACAGGGAAAGAATCAGTCCCATGAAATCTGGTAACTAATTAGTAACTGACATGCTATGTGAAATATTTTTATGTTGGTATTAATGGTCTGAGTACACTAGACTGTTGTAGTAAAACTAGCTTCACATCTGTGTTTACCTAGAGTAGAATGCTTTCACTAGTTTTATCCATACTAATTGATCTAGGGTCATGCCTAGTTCTACCTGAGGGTAACAAGTACACCTTAAGGAGCTGGATGTTGTGGCAGTTGCATCAGTTATCACAGTAGCTGTTCCTCTGTCTGCTTTGGGTTTGCAAAACTTAACCTAAATCAAGTAGCTTGCTGGTATGTCTACAGTGGAGTAAAACACCCATATCTGGCCTATAACTCAAGCTGTGGGGCTAGAAATGTTCATTTATACTGCAATTTTAGAACCTTGCAGCCCGAGGTCAGCTGACATGGGCCAGCTATGAGTTTCTCTACTGTAGATACCACCAGTCTATTACTTAAAAGCATTTTCATATAAATATTCAAGCCCTCGGACTCAGCTCCTGCTCATATTCTGTAGGCAAAACAAGGATGCTCCTTAAGAATTAGAATTAAAATAGTGTTGCCTTCCTGCGGTGATCCAGTATTTATCATACTCCTCCTAAGATCGTGACATGCATGTAGTCAAAATTCTACTGCAGGATCAGACTTCTTAACTCTGTTCTGGAGGCAGTAGCAGACTGGGGCTGACAGAGCAAGTACCCTCTGTCACACATACAAGAGGAAATTGCAAACTGTCTTCTGAGGTGGGATCGCTACAACACACCAATAGAGAGGATGGGCACTGAGGATGGGGTGGAGATTAAAAATCTAGGTATGGCTCTAAATGAATACTTTGCCACTCTGGTTAAAAAGGGAGAGAAACAGTTTGGGACAGGTAGCAGACCAGCAAATAGGAAGAAGGGTATAGAAATAGACATGAACACAGCTGAGGTAGAAGTCAAACACAAAGAGCTTAGTCATACCAAAGTGGGAGGCCTAGATAATCTTTATCTAAGAATATTAAAGGAACTGGCACATCAAATTGGAAATCCAATAAAAAGGATTGGTAATGAATCCATAAAGTTTAGGGGTCTTATTACTGTAATTGCAAATACAGTACCTATATTTAAGAAAGGAAGAAAAAAATTAGCCAGGAAAAATTACAGGCTTATTCATTTGACCTAAATTTTATGTAAGGTCTTGAAACAAATTTTGAAAAAGAGGGGATTTAATGACCAAGAGATAAAAGGTAACTGGAGTAAAATAGAACATGGTAGATTGTGCCAGCCCAACTGGCTCTCTTTCTGAAAAGATAACTAAATTTCTAGACAAAGGAAATGCACTAGACCTTATCTACCTGGATTACGGTAAAGCATTTGTTATAGTTCTATGTAGGAAATTATGAATAAAATTAAAGATGAGAATTAAGTGAAAGCTGAGCAAAGAACTAGTTAAACAGTAGGCTACAACCAGTCATGCTGAAAAGTGAACTGTCAGGCTAGAGGGAAGTTACTAGTGGAGTTCCTCAAGGATTGGTCTTGGGCCTAGTCTTATTGAACATTTTCATTAATGACCTTCGGTGCACAAAGTGGAAATGTGTTAGCCTGGCAGACCAGGTGCCAGCTCATGCCAAAGTCCCTAGGCCCCAAATGAATACTGCTAAATGCATAGCTGGAAACCAGCCTGGCTCACCTGGGTGTTAGTATTATTAAAATAGGTATTAGATTTATAAAAATGACTTTATGAAATGCTTGTAGGATGCTGAATGTATTAATTTCACTTGACAGCTATAGCTCATGTTACAAGATCATACTGAGTGTTTCATTGTAAACTTCTGTAACTTCAAATACAAAAGAAGCATTAATTAATGTAAAGTTGTTGCCCCTAAACTTTCCATTGGACCTCCCCCCACCCTGAAGGATATATAGAGAAGCCACTGTAATATGCAAGCTGTTACCCTTTTGGAACATAAGCCTAACATTTAGCTACATCTTACCTGCTTTAACCTTGTAAAGAACTCATTTCTTTACTTAGTTAATAAATCTTTAGTTGGTTTATTATAGGATGGGCTACAAACGTTGTCTTGGGGCTAGGAGCTAAGGTACAGTTGACCTGGGGCAAGTGACTAGCCCTTTAGGAGGGGGAGTAATCTGAACATAGTTGTGATAGATGGTCCCTTACACCAAAACATCACAAAGGCAAGCTTGTGGAAAGATAAACTGGAATACCCAAGGGCACCATCTGTGACTAGGTGGTTAGGTTGTAATAGTACCTGAGGTGTTGATACTTGGGGAAATCTAAGCATAAAACTCTCAGCCGATGTGGGGTTTGTACCGTTTCTTCAGTCTACCAAGCTCAGGGCATGCACACTCAGCCACTCAAGACAACTTGATGGTGATTTAATAAAATCTGAAGATAACATGAAGTTGGGAGGTATTGCCAAATGGAGGAGGACCAGAATATGTACACACAGATTTGGATGACCTTAAAAACTGGAGTAATAGAAAGGGGATGAAATTTAATAGTGCAAAGTCACACATTTGGGGACTAACAAAAATAATTTTTGCTATAAACTGAGGATGTGTTAGTCTGAAGCAATGGAGGAGGAGAAAGACCTGGGTGTATCATCGAACACAAGGTGATTATGAGCTACCAGTGTGCTGTGGCTGTGCAAAATGCAATCCTAGGATGCATCAGGTGAGGTATTGCCAGTAGGGACAAAAGTGTTATTACCATTATACAAGGTGCTGGTGAGACCTCATCTGGAATACTGTGTGCAATTCAGATCTCCCATCTTTGAGAAAGGTGAATGCAAACTGGAAAAAGTGCAGAGAAGGGCGAATATGATGATCAAAGGAACGGAGAACCTACCTTGCAGGCGAAGCCTTAAGGAGCTTAGCTTGTTTTGCCTAAAAAAAATGAAGGCTGGTCTCTAAATACATTAGAGGGCTAAAGAGAGGAGTTATTTAAGTTAAGGACCAATGCTGAGACAGAAACAAATGGATATAAACTGGCCATCGATAAATTTGTTTGAAATTAGATGAAGGTTTCAAAGCATCAGAGGAGTGAAGTTCTGGAGCCATCTTCCAAGGGGTGCAGGGCTAAAAAAAATGGTTTCACAGTTTGATAAATTTATGGAAGGGATAATACGATGAGATTACCTGCAATGGCATATTGCCCATCAGCAACTGCTATTAGCAAATACGTCCAACAGCTGAAGATGGGACACCAGATGGGCAGGGCTCTGAGTTACTACAGAGAATTCTTTCCCAGGTACAGTGGAACCCTGTAATACCGTGCCCCGCTATAGCGCAAATCTTCTTATAATGCAGATTCCTATATTTATCCCAATGATTCCCGATGGCGGCGGTGCGTGGCACTTTGATGTTGCGCCACCCTGCAATACCGGGACCCCGCGTTTACTGCAATCGGGTATTTTTGGATCCCGAGCGTCATGGTATTGCAGGGTCTGACTGTATCTAGCTGATGAGTCTTGCTTACATGCTCAAGGTCTAACTGTTGGCCATATTTGGGGTTGCCCTCCTCTGCAACAAGGGGTGCAGGTCACTTGCTGGTTTGAACTAGAATACATGATGACCTCCTATAACTTAGTGTTTACATCAAAAATTGAGAACTTCCATAACTCAGCAAGAGGTTATGAGCCTGTTAGAGGAGTGGGCCAGTGAGGTTCTGTGGCCTTCAAAGTTCAGAAAGTCAGACTAGAAGATCATGATAGTCCTTTCTGGCCTTAAAGTCTATGATAAAGTATATCTTAAACGTTAGTTGTACATGTCTGATATCTTGATATGACTAGTGAAACAGCTATGGAGGTAACTACAACAGACAGAGCTGTAGAAACCTATGGACTGCATTGGGCTATAGCTCACCTAACATTTGGCTATTTTACGCCCAGTTCATGAATTGTTTTGGGGCTTAGGTGGGAAGTATGTGTCCAGATATCTAGAATGAGGCAGCAGTGCACATGCCCACAGGCAGAAACTTTGGTGCTTAGGGAACTTTCACCCTGCAAACTTAGGCAGAGTGAGTTTAGGTGCCTGCAGGAGTTTTGGTTTAGGTTTGGAGTGGAGCCTAAAACTGAGATTGAGACACCCAAGTAACATAGTGGCTGGGGAGCCTGAATGACACTTCTCATCACCAAGAAAATAATAAAAACAACAGGCTAGAAAAAAAGCAAACCAAAACATTGGGAACTAATTGATGTAACAGTCATTAAAATCCATAGTAACTGACTGTCAAGGCTTTCTGAATAGCCTTAGAATCTGGTGTTTGCTGAGAAACTCTAGCTTTATGTAGACAAAGCCAGGTCAATATATTTTTTTAATCAAATCTTATGGTACAAACTATTTATTGAATACAGATCAAATATGTTGATCTATCTTAAGTATTTTGTAAGGATACTCATCACTCAAAGTTGTGCACAGTAGACTCTGCTCTTAATCTTTATTAGATTAAGCAGCTTTGCTCCCTATGCACTGTCTCTATTTTGGTTGATAGAGTGTACTGAAATGGTGGTCTTTTCAAATTTGTCTAGGGCATCAAACAAAATGTAACTTCATTGAAAATACAACATGGCCCAATTCATTTTGAAGCCAGTGTGAGCCACCCTACCCAGTTCCAACATAAATAAATTAAACCACTACCTAAATTTAAAGGAAAACAAGTTTTAATTATTGTAGTAAGTATAAACTGGATAAATCAGTGCTTGACACCTTTTTCAGTATCATTATCAACATCACAGATTTATTGTGAGTCTTAATGTTTATAAAGCGCTTTGAAATCTTCAGCAGTAAGGTGCTTGTAGCAAGGTGGCGACTCACCCTGTGGCACCTCCTGCTGGTCTGTCCGGGACTTAGCTCAGTCCAGCCACCGGAGCACCCTCTGCAGGCCAATGCCCGGCTTGCTGCTGGTCCCCATGTCCCTCCTGGGCCCCAGTGCCCTCTTATCTAGGGTGCTGCACCCCCACAACCTCAGGGTCTCCCCTCCCTGGGGACCCCACCACCCTCTATCCCCACCTTGCCTCAGTCTAGGCAACTGCCAGTCACCACTTGCCCCTGTTCACTGGGGCAGACTGCAATATAATTGCCACTCATCACCAGCAAGGAGGGTTGGCCTCTGCCTCTAGAGCCATGGGCTGCCCACTGCAACCCCAGTACCCTTTGTTGAGCCTTCTCCTAGGCCCTGCAGCCTGGGGGTTTCCAGCCCAGAGCTTCCCCAGCCCTGCTTCCCTCTCGGTACCTCGCCCAGCTCCCTGCAGCCAGGCCTATCTACCTCTGTGAACAGAGGAGACTGTCTTGCCTCTAAACTGAGCTCTTTTATCAGGGCCAGCTGGGCCTTAATTGAACCCACCACAGCTGTGGCTGCTCTGCCCAATCAGCCTGGGGGAGCTGCTTGCCCCCGGCCACACCCCTTTGCAGGGCTGTTTTAAACCCTTTTTCCTGGAGTGGGGCAGCCACCCCACTACAGTGCTATTCAAGTACAAATTGTTGGAAATTTTTTTGCTTCTTAGTCACTTTGCCTTTAGTGGGGTAGTTTTTTTTATTATTATTATTGCTAAAAGAAATATCAGACATGTAGTGGGCCCTTTACCAATGGTTACAGTCCAGTTTAACTATTTCTGACTAGTCACATTTTCTATGTGCTCAGTCACTTATTTGATAGGAATTTTTATGGCTATGGAAAGTAAAGCAGCAAACATTGCAGGAACAAGCTGTTTTGTTTGCAAGTTCTTTAGTTAGCAATTTGTGTTTTTAAATAGCTCTTCTCTCTCCTCCTCCACCCCAAATATCTAATGTTTGCAACTAAAAGAGAATACACAGATGAGTGCCTTTCACTGCGGTGAATAATGAAAGGGACTATTGACTGGTTGTTGTACAGGGAACAGACAAAGTCTGCAGCAATACTTACTGCACTGTGTTCTGTTCTGAAAAATGACTATGGAAATGGCATTGTAGGGTTCCACATCAGAGACTTCTGTATCATAATATCCATAATTTACAGAAAAGGCTGGTTTTTCTGCCTGTGAGCCCTGCTGACTGGGGGCTTGATGACACACACAAGTGGACTGGAATAGCTATTGTGGAAGAAGCTATTCCTGAATAGCTAACTATGTAGACATTCAGAATAGAGGTTTCATATGAGAAGCTATTGCAAAATAGTTATTACAGAATAGCTTATTCCAGAATAGCTACTCCGGTCAATATTCCTATGCAGACAAACCCATGGCCTGGGATCTAAGAGTCAAGTTCTTTCTTTCTTAAGCATAATAAACTTTTTAAAAAAAATTCTCCAAGCCAAATTATTGCCATGGTAATTGGATGGAATTTAGCAAACAATACACAATAAGTAAACTCAGGAGGGCTGGCTTGCAGTTGTCACAAGAGTGCAAAGCAATAAAAAAATAATTTGTCACTGAAGTCAGCAGCTCTGACTGAATCCACACAGGGAGCAAATCTGTTGAGTAAGAAGCTTCCATTCTCTATGGTCACTTTTTAGAGCAGATCTGTACTTTAAGCTTCACCTATCTGGTCATTATTTCAGTAGTTCTCCTCCTCCCCTCTCTTATTGTCTTGGGGACCCCCACAGGCCTCTGTCCTTGACCCCTCCTCTTTTCCATTTACACTTTTTCTCATCTGCTTACATGACTTTCCTATATTTATCCCAATGATTTTCCGATCAACCTCTCTACTTCCTGACTGGTCTCAGACTATCTAGCCTGCTGTCTCTCTCGCTTTTCCACCTAGATGCCTTACCACTGACAAACTTTACATGATCAAAACTGAATCCCTGCTCTTTTCTCTGAAACCCTCTCTACATCCCCCCATTCTCTGTTACTGTTGACAGCACCCAGTCCCTGTTAGTCAGGCCTGTAACTTGGACATCTCTGAGTCCTCCCTCTTTTATGCCCAACACATCAAAGCTAGCATGACCAGGTATCCGGTTTTTGACTGGAACACGTGCTCAAAAAGGGATCCTGGTGGCTCCAGTCAGCACCACTGAGTGGGCCATTGACTCTCTGGTTGGTGGTGTTGCATAGAGAGACTGGCAGGCTTCCTGCTAGCCTCCATGCAGCTCCTGGGAAGCAGACAACATGTCTCCCCTCTGAGTAGGGGCAGCCAAGGGGCTCCGCACACTGCTCCCCACCCCAAGTGCAGCCCCCACACCGCTCATTGGCTGGGAACTGCAGGCAATGGGAGCTGCCTGGCCACGCCTCTGCTTAGGAGCTGGAGAGGGGACATGCCACTGCTTCTGGGAGCTACATCAGGAAGTGCTGCCTGGAGCCTGCAACTCTGACCCCCTCCTGGGCCCCAACCACCAGCCCTGATCTGCCTCCTGCCCCCCAAACTCCTTGGTCCCAGCCTGGAGCACCCTCCTGCACCTGAACCCCTCATCCCAAGCCCCACCCCAAAGCCCACACCCACAGCCAGAATACTCAGTCCCCCCCATGCCCCAACCCCCTCCCCCAGCCCAGAGCCTCCTCCCTCACCCTGAACCCCTTATTTCTGGCCACAGCACAGAACCCACAACTCCAGCCCAGAGCCCAGACCTCCTCCCATACCCTAACCCCCTGCCTCAGTACGGAGACCCCTCCCATATGCCAAATGCCTTGACTCCACCCCCACAGCCCAGAGCCCCCTCCTGCACCCCAAATGCCTCATCTCTGGCCCCACCCCAGAGCCCACACCCCCAGCTGGAGCCCTCACCCCCCAAGCCCCTGAGCCAGCCTGGTGAAAATGAGCAAGTGAATGAGGGTGGGAAGAGCGAGCAACAGAGAGACGGGGGATGGAGTGAGCAGGGGCAGGGCCTCAGAGAATGGGCAGGGAAGTGACAGGGCCTCAGAGGAGGGTGGGGCAGGGAGTGGGGCAAGGGTGTTCGGTTTTGTGCAAGTAGAAAGTTGGCAACCCTAATGAAATCTGTATCTAAATCTTGACATTTCTTCCTTCATAACAATTCTAAAATCTATTCTTTGCTGTTTCTCCATCCAGCTAAATTTCTTGCCCACGCCTTTATCTCCACCAAGGCCGGCTCTAGGTTTTTTGCTGCCCCGAGCAAAAAATCCCCCCTCCCCTTTTTTTGGCCTTTACAGGCTTACACTTTGCAATGTGTTTTTGTTTTGACTGTTTAAAATTTAAAAATAAAATGAAAACAGAGAATTTGTACTTAGAATAAGTAAATAAATAAATGCTTTACTCACCTTTACCAAGGTTTGGTTACTTTGAAAGTTAAAAGAAGTTCACACACAAGCAAAATATTCAATGCCACGTGCTAAACCGCCGGCATCAATGTGACACGGAAATTGGCGTGAATGGTGCCGATAGGACGGCGCCATACACAAGGAATCGTATTCCTGATTTAATTAATCAATAACCAATAATGTTAACACATTTACATTATGAGTGACCATGTCATGACACTGTATTTTTCACAGCATGCTCCTATTGCACTACTGGGGATTTTTTTGATCTTTGTGTATTATTTTTTTTGTACATTGGTGGATTTTTCCGGAAAAAGGGATGGCCACGCTGGAATGCCGCCCCTGGAAATGTGCCACCCCAAGCACATCCTTACTTTGCTGGTGCCTAGAGTTGGCCCTGATCTCCACATCTTGATCACCGCTCTTCTTTCGCCTCCCTGACACTGATCTTGCACCTCTTCCATGCCATACAAAATGAATCTGCCTAGATCAGGGGTGGGCACCTGTGGCCTGCATGTGTCCCATCAGGATAATCTGATTGCGGGCCGCCAGACATCTTGCCATCCACAGGCACAGCTCTTAGTGGCCGCAGTTCGCTGTTCCTGGACAATGGGAGCTGCAGGCAGTGGCAGGCCAGAGGGACGTGCTGGCCCCTGCTTCCCTCAGCTCCCATTGGCTGGGAATGGCAAACTGCATCCACTGGGAGCTATGGGGAGCCGTGCCTGCAGATGGTCAATGTCAGCAAAATGTCTTTTAGCCGGCAATCAGATTACCCTGATGGGTCTCAGGTTGCCCACCACTGGCCTAGATCATCTTCAATGCCCATCATTCTGCTGACATCCTCCTCCTTTTCCAATCATGTCACTTGCTCCCCCGCTCAACTGCATCAAATTCAAACTCCTTGGCTCACGCTTCAAAGCCCTTCCCAACTCTGGCCCTCTTCATCTATACACCCTTGTCTCCTCTTGCTTTAGTCCCTCCCCACTTTCTCTCTAAGGATGCCAGCCTCAGCCTCTTGCTTGTCCACTCCTCCCACAACTATCTTTTTGGTTTGTACCATGCCACCTTTTATACAGAGAAAGCATTCCCTGAGACTATCATCCCTAAGGCTACTTCTCCAAATCCATTCTCAAGATGCACTCCTGCCACAGTCCTGCAAGAAACCATCCAAAAGTTCAATGGCTAAGGCACGGGGTTGCTGGTGAGAGTCTAATTTTGTTTCATGTAATTTCAAAACTAAAGTAAAGCTTTAAATATAGCAAATGTATATTGAAAATGTACATCATCATTTCACGCTCTCCCACCCTTTGTGTGTGTAGTGACCGGAAGATTATTGTGACGGCAATCAGCAGGGGGCGTAGTTACGCTTCTGAGTCAACTCCAGGGGAGGGCATAATGGTGTTATTAGTTTGAGAATGGCCTTGTATTTCTGTTATCTTGTGTGTGTGTTTGGGAACAGTTTCCCAGCTGTGTGAGTGTTTACCCCGTCTGCATGAGAACAAGTGCGTGTGAAACCAAATAGGTAAACTGAGGCAGGACGGCGTATAATGAACAAGTGCTAAACAGCGTGTAATCAACCAAGGTGCTTGCTATTAATGAGATATGAGTATGTATGAGATGCAAATGAGCATGGGTATATCTGTGCTGACATACCCTTGTTTGTTGGGCTCCTTTCCTGGACATCGCTTGGGTGTGCCGGATCCCCCATCAGTGACAGCCTGTAGTCAGGGGCCCCAGGCGTTGTCATGTCACTACCCTTCAATAAACTCACCACTTTCCATCTAGCCACTGTGCGAGAGCCTTGTTTCTACGGGATTCGAGAAAGTACCCTGCAACAGTGTGTTACTCATTTTTAGACAGAAGTGCTTCAGAAAAAGGTCTACCTCTGTCTTTATACCACCATGCCTATCACAACAGTGCCCCTGTCCTATCGGGGGCCTCTTGGCAGTATTGTAATATAAATACTTAATAAGAAAGGCCAGTGTACAGACAACGTATCATGGAGGTGATCCACTGCGCATCATTTTTAGCTTCTGGTCCATGTAGAGCTCTGCTACTAAACTGAAGTCATTTTACAAAATAAAGCTAAATCTCTTTGAAAATTTCCCTCACAGAGATTACAATAGCACTTCCTCCTCACAGCTGCCCTCAAAGCAATGCATTTTGTTGTGTGACCGCATGTACTGTAATCCTGTACCCTCCCGGACTCTGGGTACATTGTTTAACAAATGGAGTGTGAAATGGATTTTTCAATGTGGGCGGGGAGTGGCATGAACCCTGGATACGGGCTACACAGACCTCTTACATTCTCAGCATTCATAAGTCTTTAATCATCACTATGACAATAATGGGAATAGTCTGCAGTCTCGTGCAACCGCTGCACAGAGAGAGACTTGGCTTTGATACTTAAGGAAGTTTTCCAGAAGAAATCGCCTGTCTAATGTATGATTTGTCCCTTCCCCTCCACTCAGATTCTTGACTAAAATCTTCCAGTGTGTTGCTCAAAAGGAGCTTCAGCTGTTTCAATGTAATCAATCTGAGACTGCATTCCTTCAATGGGCAATACCACCATGCCTTTGACTGCATTTCGGATTGGCATTTTAAAAATGGGCTGGGGGCTGTTGAATGGCAGCGTCTGCTCCACTGTTTGTGCTAAACCTAGATGGGATTGCTCGGAATGATGCTGTTCTCTCTGTGAATGTAATCTGAGAGAATCATTTGTCAAGCAGCCTGGAGGCGTATGCTGAGTTGGTTTGGACACATGTGACAGATGAATGGGAGCTGTGTTAGGGAGTAGATGCAATGCGAGGGGCAGAGGATGAGAGGAAATTATCACTAGGTGACAGAGAAAGAGACAAAACTGCAAAGGGATAACTGAGGCCAGGGCTACACTGGGTGGCAGGGTCGGCGACAGGGGGGTACAACGGGTACAGCTGTACCGGGCCCCGGACTTCAGGGGGGGCCCCCTGAAGTCCGGGGCGGGCCCGGTATGCAGCTGTACCCCCTTGTCACCGAGGCTGTGAGCAAGGTGCGGGTCCGGGCAGCCGCTGCAGTGCTCACGAGCCCCCTCCCCCGGCACCCAGCAGCCTCCCCCTGCTCCCCTTTGCTTCTCCCGGCCGGGCCACGCGGCCGCAGCGCATGTGGGGGTTGGGGCCCGCGGGAGGCAGGAGACCGGCCGGGGGAGGGGGGGCCCGCGGGAGGCAGGAGACCGGCCAGGGGAGGGGGGCACCACGGGTGGCGGGAGACTGGCGGGGGGGGCCCGCGGGCGGCGGGAGACTGGCGGGGGGGGGGGCCCCGTACGATCTGCCATACGGGGCCCCAAAATTCCTGTCGCCGGCCCTGCTGGGTGGGGGGGAGGATTTGAACTAAGGGTATGTCTTCACTACAGCAGTAGTTCGATTTCCTTTATTTCGATTTTGTAAAGCAGACTGTATACAGTCGATTTTGTGTGTCTTCACTAGGCACAGCAAAGCACAGCAAGTCGACAGTGTCTGTCCGCACAACTTTTGCAAGCGTCGACATAACGAGCGTTGCACTGTGGGTACCTATCCCACAGTTCCCTGATCCCCCAGCAGGCACCATTTCGAGTGCTGCACTATGGGTAGGCATTTCCAAATTTCGCGCCCTTTTTCCACGCCGCCGACCCCCATTACGAGCGGTGCACTGTGGGTAGGCATCCCATAATTCGCGCCCTTTCTCCACGCCGTGCTAACGCCATAGCACTGCAAGCATGGAGCCCGCTGACACCACGGCTGCAGTAATGGCCGTTGTGAAGACCTCGATCACGGTTGCGGAGTTCATGCTGCACCGTCTGCAGAGGAGGAATGCGATCCGGGGAGAACTGCGCTTTCTGGAACCCGATGGCGGTGAGGAGGAGATGGACCAAGACGTGCACAGCAGGGACGACAGGCGCACTGCCGTTTTTGGAAGTAGGGCGACTGACAATCTGTAAAATTTGGTGGCAATGGGGCAGGCTCATGCCATCGAACACCGATTCTGGGCCAGGGAAACAAGCACGGACTGGTGAGACCGCATAGTGCTGCGGGTCTGGGATGACTCCCAGTGGCTCAGAAACTTCCGCATGCGAAAGGGCACGTTCATGGAACTTTGTGACTTGCTGTCCCCGGCCCTCCGGCGCAGGAATACCAAAATGAGAGCGGCCCTTACAGTGGAGAAGCGAGTGGCGATAGCCCTTTGGAAGCTTGCAACGCCAGACAGCTACCGGTCAGTGGCGAATCAGTTTGGGGTGGGTAGGTCTACAGTGGGCTTTGCTGTGATGCAAGTAAGCAGGGCAATCGTCGAGCGGCTGCTACACCGGGTTATAAACCTTGGAAACCTGCAAGCTACAATAGATGGCTTTGCCGCCATGGGATTCCCTAACTGTGGTGGGGCTATAGATGGGACTCATATCCCTATCCGGGCACCGGACCACGAGGCCGCCTAGTACAGAAACCGGAAGGGATATTACTCAATGGTCATGCAAGCAGTGGTTGACCACAAGGGACGTTTCACCGACCTGTACGTGGGGTGGCCAGGAAAGCTTCATGACGCTCGAGTGTTCAGGAACTCTCGGATTTTTAGACAGCTGCAGCAAGGCACTTTCTTCCCCGACCAGAAAATTTCCGTGGGGGGGGGGGGTGGAAATGCCGATCGTTATCATTGGGGACCCAGCCTACCCCCTAATGCCCTGGCTTATGAAGCCCTACACAGGAGCCCTGGACAGGGGTCAGGAGCTGTTCAACTACAGGCTGAGCAAGTGCAGAATGGCCGTAAGTGTGCATTTGGCCGTCTGAAGGGGAGATGGCGTTCGTTGCTGATTCGCTCAGACATCAGCGAGAGAAATATCCCCATTGCTATTGCTGCTTGCTCTGTGCTCCACAATATCTGTGAGAGCAAGGGGGAAACATTTATGGCGGGCTGGGAGGCAGAGGCAAATTTACTGTCTCTTACTTACGAGCAGCCAGACAACAGGGAAAGTAGAAGAGCACACCGTGAGGCCCTGAGCCTCAGGGACGCCTTGAAAACCAGTTTTATGAGTGCCCGAGATGGCGTTTGAGAATCTGCTCCCTTGCTGTGCTCTAAGCCTGCTGTCCTTGAACCCTCTTTCCCTCCTCCCTCCCCATTCTTGCAGAAGAAATAAATTCACTGTTTGAAAAATCATGGTTCCTTTATTGGTTCATCAGAAATACAAATACAGGGGATCACTGTCATGGTAGCCTGGAGGGAAACCAGCAGTCGCACTGGGGGAGGAGCGGACAGAGGAGGGGAGGGGGAAGGGGGGAGAGGAGGGGTGGCCAAAACACATCAGCTTTTAAAAGTTTTCCGAGAACGTCAGCCTGCTGCTGCAACTGCTGCTGCTTCTGCTGGCTTGTGGGGTGGAGTGGGTCGGTCCACGGAGCTTGCCCCCCCGGGTTCTCACCCCGCGTTTGGGTGGGGAAGCTACGGGACTTGGGGAGGGGGGGAGGTGGTTACTCAGGGGCTGCAGAGGTGGTCTTTGGGCCTGCTGCAGCTCCACCAGACAGCGCAGCATGTCTCTCTGGTCCTCCATTATATGGAGCAAAGCATCCATGCGTCTTTCTTCGCGTTCTTCCTGCTTTTCTGCCGCGGCTCTCGCTTCCTGCCTCTCTCGATTCCTTGCCTGCATCGCTCGATTCCTTGCCTGCATCATTCTTTCCCTCCATTCCGTCTGGCGGGCTGCCTCAGCGCGCGAGTTCTCCAGGAGCTCACTGAACATATCATCGTGCGTTCGCGTTTTCTTTTTACGCTTTCTTATCTGCGATGCACGGCGGGAGGAGCAGGACGGGGGATTCTGAGATAATTGTTCATCTGTGGGCGAATGTGGGCAAAGAAAGTTTGAAAGTTATGAGACAGATACATTCAAGGTTAGGAGGCAGATGCAGTCTCGGACGGTACACAATGGGAGTACTATGCCGTTTGCAACCTCAGTATTCAGAGGCCTGATATGATTTCTGTACAAGGTCATGTTCTACACCTAAAAGTGACTGAATAGCTCACAGAAAACTCAGAGCATCTCAGACACATATGCGTGCCTCAGCCCAACACGGCTTCTGAAATCACCATGCAGCCGGCCATGGTAAGTTAAAAGGTAGCACTTGCATATTGTAGAGTAACCCCACCCCCTTCCTCCCACCGCGTGGCTCCCACTGCACCGCAAACTGCAAAACAAAGGCCAAAAAATCTCTCGCTAAGGGATAAGGTGTTTTGGGGGCTCTTCAGACCGCTTGCAGACTGCTCAGATTCCCTGCTAGCTAACGCTACGGGCTGGAGGGGGGGCGGGTTGGGTGCGCGTTGGATCTGAAGTGGAAGCAACCGCTTCCAGACTGTTCAGATTCCCTGCTAGCTACCGCTATGGGCTGGAGTGGGGTGGGGGTTCAGCGTTTGGTGGGGGGGTGGTTGCTCGGTCCTCAGCAGAAAAGAGTACTTTGCAGCTGGGAATCTTTATCTCCCTACTAATTGCAGTCCGTATCTCAAACAGGCAGCCATGAATGACATCACTTTGCTGAGAATTTCTCGGAGAGACAGAGAGCGCATGCTCCTTGACTCCATGCAAAGTCCGGGTCCGTTCGCTGCAATGCTAGCCTGCTCAATGATACCTGACTACTTACTACTTTCGTGGCGTGGGATGGTCTCCTATCACGGGGGAACACATAAGGCGGCTCTCCCCAGAAATCTGCTGCGGAGGATTCATCGCTATCTCCTGGATAGCTTCTTTGAAATGTCTGTGGAGGACTTCCGGTCAATCCCGGAGTATATTGACAAACTCTTTGAGTAAAAATTGACCAGCAATGAAAGCACGCTAAGTCCTTAGGGCAAGTTACTCATTAATAAATGCTTCCTTTACAAAATCACGCGTCATGTAATCCCTTAAAAAGAAACACTTACCCTCCTGGGAGGCTTGGGAGGGTGCTGGCTGCAGGGTGATAAACAGCTCCTGGCTGTCTGGGAACACGGGTTCTCCGCTGGGCTCCTGCTGCTCCGTGAGATTTTCCTCTTCCTCATGGTCGTCATCCTCAGAATCAGTCTCCTCCCTGACGATTATTCATTCGGCGGAGTCCACGCAGACCGGTGCGATGGTGATAGGGGCGCCCCCCATTATCTGATTTAGTTCATTGTAGAACCTGCATGTCCGTGGCGCGCACCCTGATCGTCTGTTTGCCTCCTTGGCTTTCTGGAATGCTTGCCTCAGCTCCTTAATTTTCACGCGGCATTTCTGGGAGTCCCTGTTGTGGCCCCTTGCCAGCATGGCCTTGGAGACTCTTCCATACGTGTTGGCATTCCGTTTGTTGTTTCGTAGTTCCAACATCACGGATTCCTCTCCCCAGATAGCGATGAGATCCAGCACCTCACGAGTGGACCATGCTGGAGCTCTTCTCCTCTGGCTGGTCTCCAGGGCAGATGAGCTCTGCATGGAGTCTTGTGATGCTGAGCTCTGCATGGCGGCTAGTGCTGCTGATTGCTCTGAATGGCGACTGAGCTGTTCAGGTGAGCTGGCCACGCTGACCAAACAGGAAATGGTATTCAAATGTTCCCGGGTCTTATCTACCTGGTCAGAGCAGCGAGTTCAGAGTGCTGTCCAGAGCGGTCACAGTGGAGCAGTGAGGCAGTCCAGAGCGGTCAGAATGGAGCATTGTGGGACAGCCTCTGGAGGCTATTAATGTCGGTTCCGTCTTCACTAGCCCGCAGTCGAGCTTGGAATGTCGATTTTAGCCTTACTTCTCTCGTCAGGCAGGAGTTACAAATTTGATTTTGAGGGCCCTTTAAATCGACTTTAAGGGCATGTATGTGAAGACAGGTACACGTTTAATTCGACTTAACGTCGTTAAAATCGAATTAAAGTGGTAGTGAAGACAGGCCCTAAGATACGCAACTTCAGCTATGCTATTCGCGGAGCTGAATTCGAAGTATCTTAGTTCAACTTTCCTGGCTATCCCCACGGCGGCGACTTCCCCGCTCACTCTGCTTACTTCTCTTGCGGAGCTGGAGTTCCGCAGTTGACAGGGAGCGTGTTCGGGGATCATGATAAATCAATCCCTGAAACATCGAACACGACCTGCTGATCCGGCAGGTAGCATAAACTCCCTGAGTTTACTTTCCAAACTCCTCCTGTAGAATCAAGTCACTCATGATGAACTGAATCACCCGCATTTCCAAACCAACATATATAATCTCAAATGTATACTTCCTTGACTGACAATTTAGAAAGGACTCAAATCCTTTGCCATAGAGCATTATTGCTTGCACTTTTGTCAGATAAGACAAAAAGCTGAGAACTATGTTTTTTGTATGAGCCCCAGCTAGAAGAACGCTCTTGTCAGAAAAAAATTTAGTCTCTGATGCTCTTTAGAATGATTCTCTAGTAGCAGCAAAACAATTATTTCCCTCATTCCTGATGCCTCCTTCATTCAAAGCACCAAGTCTGAATACATGAGATTTACTAATCATGTCTGGACTGCACTGGCATCTATTCAGCATTGACTAGACTCTAAAAATCCTATTTCCACACCCCACACCCACATCAAGTTCCATCTAAATCCTGGGATCTGTCCTCTGGGGCCAGTCTGATTGTTCCAAGTTTTGGTCAGAAATATGCATGGACTATCTCCAGGACAGTACAGATGCAAGGGCCTTGCACGTGGAGAAAAAAGATGATAGTGTGATGTATTTTAATAGTGGTAGCTGGCATGAGAGCATGGATGGTCTAATAGTGGATAGGGCGTTGAACTTAGCTGTAGGAGAGCTGGGTTCGATTCCCAGGGGAGTGACAGGTTTCATGTATGACGGCGGGCAAGTGGCTTACCTTACCCAGTCCCTCAGTTCCCTGTCTGTAAAATGGTAATAATGTTCCTCTACCTCAGTGTTCTGAAGATAAAACCCATTCATGAGTGCGAGTACTATTGTGATGAGGCACTGCCAAATAAAGTGTAAGAATGTAATAAGAAAAGCTAAAATGGAGTTTGAAGAACAGCTAGCCAAAAACTCAAAAGGTAATAACAAAATGTTTTTTAAATATGTCAGAAGCAGGAAGCCTGCTAAACAACCAGTGGGGCCCCTGGATGACAGAGATACAAAAGGAGCACTTAAAGATGACAGAGTCATTGCAGAGAAACTAAATGAATTCTTTGCTTCAGTCTTCACGGCTGAGGACGTTAGGAAGATTCCTAAACCTGAGCTGTCTTTTGTAGGTGACGAATCTGAGATATTGTCACAAATTGAAGTATCAGTAGAGGAGGTTCTGGAACTCATTGATAAACTTAACTGTAACAAGTCACCGGGACCAGATGGCATTCACCCAAGAGTTCTGAAAGAACTCAAATGTGAAATTGCGGCACTATTAACGAGGGTTTGTAACCTATCCTTTAAATCGGCTACTGTGCCCAGTGACTGGAAGATAGCTAATGTAACACCAATATTTAAAAAGGGCTCTAGAGGTGATCCTGGCAATTACAGACCAGTCAGTCTAACGTCCATACCGGGAAAATTAGTTGAAACAATAGTAAAGAATAAAATTGTCAGACACATAGAAGAGCATAAATTGTTGGGCAAAAGTCAACATGGTTTCTGCAAAGGGAAATCGTGTCTTACTAATCTATTAGAGTTCTTTGAAGGGGTCAGCAAACATGTGGACAAGGGGGATCCGGTGGACATAGTGTACTTAGATTTCCAGAAAGCCTTTGACAAGGTCCCTCACCAAAGGCTCTTACGTAAATTAAGCTGCCATGGGATAAGAGGGAAGATCTTCTCATGGATTGAAAACTGGTTAAAAGACAGGGAACAAAGGGTAGGAATAAATGGAACTTTTTGAGAATGGAGAGGGGTAACTAGTGGTGTTCCCCAAGGGTCAGTCCTGGGACCGATCCTATTCAACTTATTTATAAATGATTTGGAGGAAGGGGTAAACAGCGATGTGGCAAAGTTTGCAGATGATACTAAACTGCTCAAAGTAGTAAGGACCAAAGCAGACTGTGAAGAACTTCAAAAAGATCTCACTAAACTAAGTGATTGGGCAACAAAATGGCAAATGAAATTTAATGTGGATAAATGTAAAGTAATGCACATTGGAAAAAATAACCCCAACTATACATACAATATGATGGGGGCTAATTTAGCTACAACCAATCAGGAAAAAGACCTGGGAGTCATTGTGGATAGTTCTCTGAAGGCATCCACGCAGTGTGCAGCGGCAGTCAAAAAAGCAAACAGGATGTTAGGAATCATTAAAAAAGGGATAGAGAATAAGTCGGAGAATATCTTATTGCCCTTATACAAATCCATGGTGCGCCCACATCTTGAATACTGCGTACAAATGTGGTCTCCTCATCTCAAAAAGGATATACTGGCACTAGAAAAGGTTCAGAGAAGGGCAACTAAAATGATTAGGGGGTTGGAACGGGTCCCATATGAAGAGAGATTAAAGAGGCTAGGACTTTTTAGCTTGGAAAAGAGGAGACTAAGGGTATCGAGGTATATAAAATTATGAGTGGTGTGGAGGAAGTAAATAAGGAAAAGTTATTTACTTGTTCCCAAAATAGAAGAACTAGGGGCCACTCAATGAAATTGGCGTGCAGCAGGTTTAAAACAAATAAAAGGAAGTTCTTCTTCACACAGCGCACAGTCAACCTGTGGAACTCCTTACCTGAGGAGGCTGTGAAGGCTAGGACTATAACAGGGTTTAAAAGAGAGCTGGATAAATTCATGGAGGCTAAGTCCATAAATGGCTATTAGCCGGGATGGGTAATGAATGGTGTCCCTAGCCTCTGTCTGTCAGAGGGGGGTGATGGATGGCAGGAGAGAGATCGCTAGATCATACCTGTTAGGTTCACTCAGTCCGGGGCACCTGGCATTGGCCACTGTCGGTAGACAGGATGCTGGGCTAGATGGACCTTTGGTCTGACCCAGTATGGCCGTTCTTATGTTCTTATATAAATGCACAGATTAGGACTGTGAAGATCTGGTATGCAATATGTTAAAAACAAAGCTAAAAAAATGCTACAGCAACCCTTGCTGCTGCCCATTTTCCCCTGCAAAACTGTCGTAACTTCCATCTGGTTGAGTTGACAGTGCTTTGATTCCAGTCCTCGTGTCAGACAGATATGGCAAGTGCGATGTAACTATAGAATCTGGATTCAATGAAAAGGAAATGTCGCTCGTATTTTGTATATTAATGACAGTGCATCTCATGGTCTTGTGGTGATTTCACATTTATATTGAAAAGGAGCACTGACAAAACAGAATCCAGACTGAGTCTGCTTATGAAAGCATTTGGGCAGTGTGAGTAGTTACCCAGCACCACCTTCTGGGATCCCTTAAAAAGAAAACAGCAAGCTCATTGTCAGGTCATACAGTACATTCCTGCGAACAAATCAGTAATACCTCCTGGTCAGCAGTACTAACACACTGTAAACTATCCTTTTTCAAAATATTATAATAATTATTATCATTATTAATATTAATCTCCAGAGTTAATGTCTTTTAGCAACTATATCGCTCACAGCGTGTTCCTGCTAGAATACTTTTATTTTGCACTTTGGCCTCAAAGGTAATAATGAAAGTTAGGGGTCTAAATACTTCTTAGAATCCGGGCCTTTCTATCTCAAATAAATCAGATCCCAAAAGTCTCTGTCACACAGAGTGACACCAAAACTGAATGGAGACCAACTGCTGTCTTAATTTTGAATCTCCTTGCTTGTCTCAGTTTGTGTTGTGCTATTACCAGGTAATTTAGCCACCTAATTTGCCCTAACTCATACATTTTATAATATGGTAAAAGGTTTGTATGGGTTGTCAGAAGTAGGTAATGTATGGCACATGTGCCAAAGGCGGCACGTGAACTGATTTTCAGTGGCACTCTCACTGCATGAGTCCTGGCCACCGGTCTGGGGGGCACTGCATTTAGGATGACCAGATGTCCCGATTTTATAAGGACAGTCCCAATTTTTGGGTCTTTTTTTTCATATAGGCTCCTATTACCCCCACTCCCATCCCAATTTTTCACATTTGCTCCTAGCTGCATTTTAATTTAATTTTAATTGAAGCTTCTTAAAAATTTTAAAAACCTTATTTACTTTACATACAATAGTTTAATTATATATTTAGACTTCTAGAAAGAGACTGTCTAAAAACATTAAAATGTATTATTGGCACGCAGAACCTTAAATTAGAGCGAATAAACGAAGACTCGGCACACCACTTCTGGAAGGTTGGCAACTCCTGTACCGTTAGTTTGTTTACTTATATAAATCCAACTGCTGAGTTAAAAATGTAGCCACAGTATATATAGGACACACCAAACCTGTCTCTACAGCAGCAGCAGTTGCCTAGTAAACATTATTAGCAGCCCTGCACAAATTCTTGATATCACTGGAGGAAAAATATGAATTTCTTGTCAAATGGAAAAAGGCTAAGGACCCACCAATTCTGGAAACCGCTTAAGCACTCCTGTCTCCTCTCTGGCTCACAATCAAAAAGGAAATAATCCTGGGAGTAGAGATGAGTTGACAGGATCAAATGCAAAACACCCATGACAAATACATGAGTGAATAGTTTTTAACTGTGTTAAATGTTTCAAACAGTTTAATTTGAAATGTACCCAAACCATCATGTATTAGAGTAAACTTGTACCAAATTTAATCAAAGCCTTTCACTTCCTGTACATGTGGAGAAATTAATTAATTAAATACAACCTAGGGTTGTTGCTTTTTTAAACACATGGAAACTTAAAAACTGCCAAACAATAAATAAATAAATCACACCCTCAACAAGACATTCCTGTTCAGTTTTTTTAGTGTAAGGTGAGTTTTGTTTATAAGTTGGCTAGTAAGCTGACTGTCAGGGTGAAATGTGCAGTGTACTATGTGAATTTTGAATATTATTTTGATATTGTGAATTATAAAATTTTGTAAAATCACCCAGAGCTTGTGATGGACACTCGCTGATGTTCTTATAAACCAAATCAAAATAAAAATAGTGATTTTATGTTATTTAATTATTAGGGAAACCCACACCTAGCAATCATGTTAACAGCTTGTTTGAACCATTAACTTCTCATTAGCCTATGCAAACTCCTCTAATAAATAGGAGTGCTCCCAGCAGCAACATTGCACTGAACACAAATACATCCCCAGAAAAGCAGGAAACAGCTTAACAGTCAAGTCTCATGACCAACTAAATAGGGAAGAACTACTGTGGTGTTTTCCCAGGATGTTAAAAAAATTTCCATGTGGCTTTTCTGACTATACTGACTGCTAAGAACATGATGAGTTTGTGATGTTAATCCTGGAACATCTTTTCTGAGTACTATAGCAACTTGTCATGAACCCAGATACCTTATCTGCACTGTGGGTGGAATTTATTCTTCCTTGTGTCTCAATATTTATTTTAGTTTTAAAGTGAACTTTTAGTTCTCGTGAAAGGTGCCAGATTGAGAGCACTAAGCATATTAGTCTTCGGTTTATCCAGAGAACATGTATAGCACACAGAATGGCAGCACAAGCTTCTCCTTCTTGGCAATAAACCTTGACCCTGGAGGAGTGGCATTTCGGAGGAAGTAAGACCACCTCTAGAGGCAGAAAAGTATTTAATTCTTCATTCCATCTCTGACATCTCTGTTGAGACTGCCAGTAAAGGTGTTTGTCAATGCTACTTGTGACCAGGGGTCAGCAACGTGTCCCTACACGGACACAAATGTCTGTGGTAAAAATTTTGAGGTCTGTGGTAATTTTTCAAAAAATTGAATGACATAACCCAACCCCTCGAATGTCTGTCACTAAGTATGGTAATTTTGTCAAGTGTCCACAACAAGTGGTGGTGCCGAACCCAGCTTGTCACATAGATGTTTGTCTATTATAAAATGGACAGAGATCTCCAAGCAGAACGTGAAAGAACTGTTTAATGTTAACTGACGCTTTTAATAAACAGCAATCATAGCCCAATTCAGACAGGTTATATGCTCCTTATTTTACATATGGTCTATTGCATATGGGCGGAGGGCGGGGGGGAAAGATGCACTAACCCTGTCCCCTGCTTTTATACTTACTGCAGAGGATACTTTTGAGCATGTAGGTCATATGAACTAAGTGTTCAAAGGGTCAGCTCTGTGAGGAGCATAGAGGCTATATCTTCTGGCCATAAGACATGTGACCAGTTTTTACTATATTTACTTTGAGTGTACAGATAATGATTTTATTAGAAGCCAAAGTACGAGACAGTTCTGAAATGTCTGAGGGAACTTTGCTAGAACAAGATATTTAGAGACCTGTTGTCCTCTTAATGCAGCAGATATAAAATTTGTATTATAATTGTCAAGTTAGTCATAACCTTTAGTTGTAGTTAATTTAAATTACAGGTATAAAATAGCTGAGAAAGATTATTATAAAATTGCAATAGGTATAAATCTGTAATGGAGAGTCAAGATTATGTTCATACAGTAATCCCTGTTTAAAAGAGTGTTCTTCTGGGGCTCAGTCCATTTAAGGCCACATTTTTATAAATATTTAGGTGCCAAAAGATAGGTACCTAGAAGGACTTTCAAAAATGGCTAAGCACAGTCAGTTAGTTGGCTAGTGGGATTTTCAAAAGTACCTATGTGCACCTTTAGGCATGTAAACACCTTAAAACACGGCCTTTGGGCACCTGCATAATTGAAATTGGGACTATATTCAAGAATTGAAACACATTTCATAGGTTTTTGCTGGATGGAGTGGTCAGTCCCTTCCAGGATCAAAGCTATGAACAATTTAGGAGTAATGCATGTACCTTAGATATATACAGATTATAAAGGAGGTTGAATCTCATAACTTCCCTTTAACCAGACTACAGGCTAAGTAAACATTAACATGGGTGACAGAGGAGCAGTGAGGATGTTTACATTCAGTGACTGCCAAGTTGGTGCTGGAATGTTTTCCTCTGGGCCTAGCAGACTGATCCCATGAAAAGGGAGTGAGATTCTGGGTTGATCCAAGTCAGGCTGAACACTAACGCATATTTCACCTTTTGGAAAATGTGTGCAAATGGGCCAATTTCTGCTCTTCTTGCTCACAAAATAGTTCTTATGGCTACAATGGGACTATTTGTGGGAATAAGGCAAGAAGGTTTGTCACCTAAACATTGTTTGTTTGATCAGCTGCTACTTATAGCCAGCACATGTACATTTAGTGGCTATATACAGTGATTTGTTTGTGCAATTCATAAAGTCTTTTGGGAGCTATTTGGATTAAAGGTGGCCATCATGCTGGCCAATATTGCCTCAAAGTTGCCTTCTACTCACTATCTGTTGCCTCTTGTCAGATTGTTAGCCCTTTGGAGCAGATACCATATTTTTGTTCTGTTTGTACCATGCCTAGGGCTCCATGACTAGGGCTTCTAACCACAACAGTGATATCAAAATAACTATAGATGTGTAAGATTATGATTGTTATACGTGGTGTATGGTTTAGGGGTCTGTGCATAGGATGTGGTACCAGGAGTGACTGAGCATTCCAATCCTAGCTCTGACATTTAGGGCCTGATGTTGCAAACCCATCCTCATGCAAATATCCCAGTGAAGACAATGTTTTCCCTCCGTGTAACATTAGGATAGCACTCTTTCATGGAGGTGTTGTGGAGCTAACTAACCTGATATTTGCACACCATTGTCAAGATTAAAAGCAAAATGTGGGTTTGTGTAGGAGTGAACTAACTCCATGTGAGAAATATTTGGGACTTTTACTGTAAATGTCAAATGTGCAAGTATGTGCTAAGATACTAATCACACAATGTGGGAGCATTTAATCGTTTCCCTACTTATCTAATGCTAAAAAAAAGTATTATGAAAATGCAGCCACAAAACTTGGGGGGGAGGGGAAACCTATTTAACCTGCTCTCAGTAAACAGTCACCTGTGTTCAAGTTTGATGTGACTGGAGGGCAGGCGTGATATATTATATAAATGATAAGAATCATTCAATTATTATGTCCATAAATTATTGTTACTTTGGTATTATTTTGTTACTGCCAGATTGTCTTGTCTTTTATAAATAGATACTTTTAAGTAGGGAAAAATGCAAGCTTCCAAATGCTTAATGTGTTAGCCTGCCCCACTCTTGGCCCCTTGACATCAGTCTGGACCAGAAATGAAAGATGAGATGAAATGCCATTCACACAGAGATCCAGCCCCAGTGGAGGCTGGCCAAAGCCAGTTGCTCAGCCTGGGCTGGCTATTTTTGCAGAGAAGTTGCACAGTGAGCCGAGCTGGGAGGGAAGATCACTGTCCCTGAGCCAATAAAACACGCCTTGAGCCAGAGATACAGTGCACATAGCTGAACTCTGCAGAGTCTGGGAGGGAGCGCGAGAGAGACTTGTAAGTATCACAATGAGGGAAATTGTCCACATCCAGGCTGGCCAGTGTGGAAACCAAATCGGAACGAAGGTAAGAGATCTTTTCCACCTCTAAATAGTATCCCCACGTATTGTTTCCTAAGAACGCAGGGAAATGGAGTTGGTTTTGAAGATGTTGTGTTTTGTTGTACCGTGGTACCCACGGCTGCTTTTGAAGTCCTTCGGCAGCACAACTAAAAGTTCTGCCAAGCAGCCATTGCCTTAGGATGGTTTTATCTTGAGAAATCCTGGGAGAATGGGGTAGATTTTCCTCGGATATTTTTGGCTGTTCGGGGGGGGGGGGGCTGTTTTTCTCACAACAAAAAAGTTTGGACTCGGACTTCTCTGGGGATCGGTGCATACGGACGAGAGAGCCGGGAAACTAGCAAAAGTCGCCTCCTTCATGTGGCCATAAGCGGCTTTGGAAACACTACAAGCCATGGGGCAATTGATTTATTTTGAACGGGAGTCGTGGATCAAAGGAGGAAAGGCAGCAAAAATGAAAGCCCAGGCCAGTCAAACGGCCCTGCAAACGGGTTGGGGCGTTAAACGGTTGTCGGGTTTGGTTTTCAATCTGCGGCCGGGTTTGTGTGTCTCTCCAGCCCCACCCCAGCTCCCCTCTGCTGGTCGGGGCAGGGCGGGGCGCGGAGAAGCCGCTCTCAGACACGCCAGGAATCCGGCAGCTGTTAGGGCAGCGCACGCCTCCAAGGGCTTCCCGGGCCCTGCCAAGTGCGGGTGGGTTGGGATGCTGTTGAGGCCGGTGAAAGGAGGCGCCCCAGGGTGGGTTTTTGGGGCGAACAGATCCTTCCTTCAGCCAAGCGTCTCTCCCTCTTGCTGTTCCCCGCTCAGTTTTGGGAAGTGATCAGTGATGAACATGGCATCGACCCAGCCGGAGGCTACGCCGGTGACTCAGCCCTGCAGCTGGAGAGAATCAATGTCTACTACAATGAATCATCCTGTAAGTGCTGCGAGGGGCGAGGCGAGTGTGAGTCCCTCACCGGGAGAGGAGGCATGTTTAAAGGGTGAAGAAAGCAAAGGTTGACTCATAGCTTCAGCTGCAATCCACCACCCCTCCCAACATCTGCTGGGTCCCTCTCTCCAGGCAGCAGGAAGGAAATGGTGCAAACTTGATGTTTTGTTTGCTAGGCGTTTTTGCATGTTGATTGACTAACACTAAGCAATTTACAAGGTGAGCTGGCCCTCACAGTACACTGACTCCCGGTTCAGAAGCTAAGAAGGGTTGGGCCTCAGGAGGGATGGGAAGTGGTGGTGACTCACTACAATAGCAGTGTCCCCTGAATGCTGGGAATCAATGCCCCACATGGTGTTAGTGCAGGGGTGTTCAAACTGGGGTTCAGGACCCCTAAGGGGGGTGGTCATGAGGTTATTACATGGGGGGTGCGGGTTCTGAGCTGTCAGCCCACACCCCACTTTGCATCCAGCATTTATAATGGTTTTAAATATAATTAAAAGTGGTTTTAATTTATAAGGGGGGGTCACACTCAGAGGGTTACTATTTGAAAGGGGTCACCAGTACAAAAGTTAGTGCACTGTATTAGTGGGTACTGTGGGCTGTAAAACTGATACCCGGATCACTTGTGCACATTCAAGATCCCTGGCCCTTTTTGCAAAGTGTGGGAGTGTGTTGTTCTGGACAAATTTCAGATCGGGTCATTCTTTCTACCTAAATTCCCCCTACAGTTTCAACTGGGCAAGACATTTTTCACTTCCTGTTGTTAACTGTTGTACTCTACAGTGGTGGTGTGTGCTGTTAAACAGCTGCTGTTTTCCGCCTCCAAGACATGACAGAATTTCTGTGGGGAATGCAAGTGGTTCTTCACGTTTATAAAATATCTGGGGATTATTTGAATAAAAGACCCTCTAGTCATGTAATATATGAGAAACTGTTTACCAAGAACATGTAACCTATATTTTACCAGATAATTGCATATATGGATATCAATTGGTAAAAGAGGAGGTTTTAAAATGTAATTTAGAAGGATGAATGTGACAAAAAAACAAAGGATTTTAAGTCAGCTGCTAAACCAGAAGTGATTTTTTTTTCTTATAATGCTTGAGAGGAAAGACACCCATATAGGAATACAAGTTGTATCAGGATACATGAGCAAGCTAAGAATGTTACATACTATGACCTATAATTTGTTTATATATTAAGAAATATAATAGAGCCTATATCAGTATACTAAGGATGTCTTTAATTTTTATTGTAGCACAGAAATATGTACCCAGAGCAGTCTTAGTGGACTTGGAGCCAGGAACCATGGACAGTGTGAGATCCGGTCCTTTTGGTCAACTGTTTCGACCTGATAATTTCATCTTTGGTACGTGGATATCATGTTTTCCTTTTGAAACATGTGCTCAATTACCAAGAAATTAATTGTCAAAATGTACTTTGGGATAGAGGGGACAGAAAAATGTACATTGTTTTTATCCAAACAGCTGTAAGCGGCCGTTAATAACAAGAAGTTTGGTAGCTGAATAGTGCAGTTCAATTATCCAACTATGAGTCATCCAAAAAACAAAACGAAACAAAAATCCAAAAGAGGGTCAAACATTGCTCTATTCATTAAATTGAAAGTTTTCTCAATGACATAAATATACTAAATGGTTCCCATGACTTTCTGACACTCAAAATTGTGCTATATTCATTGAATTTACAGGATCCCTGTACGTTCATTAAAAGGGTAGGGAAATTCTGCAGGGGGAAAAAGGGAACTGCTCTCTCTGACAAATTCCACTATTAGTTGAAGCCATAGTTTTATATAAGTTCCAAGGCCATGGAATTCTTCACCGGCCATGGAATTTCTTACCATTTCAGGATGTCAGTGTGCAGTATAGTCAGAAATGGAAGAAAAACTGCATTCAAAGCAGATACAGTACAACCACATACTGGTGTAGTTGTTTTTTCCTAGTAAAATAAGGAAACAGCTCAAAACCAAACAGAACTCTCTGAAAGCAAACAGAGAGATTCCATCCCATGAGAATTTTTTCAATTTTACACTTCTGTAGCACCTTCCATCTGAGGTTCACAAAGCACTTTACAAACACTAGTGAATTAAACCTCACAATACTCCCTTTCAAGTTAGAGAGTATTATTAGACCCATTTTACAGAGGAGGAAACTAAAGCATCTGTGTAAGTTAAGTGTCCAGGCAGAACTATCACTAGAACTGCTATCTCCCGGTTCTCAGTTCTATGCCTTCACCACAAAACCATTCCCCAGATTATTGTTAGGCTGCAACATACAAATTGGTGTGCTATGTCAACATAAGAAAGGTGTCAAACACAAGCATGGGAAAGATAAATATTAGGCTGGTAGTGTAAATCTAAACAAACTCCAAGATCTTGCAGCTGAGGAAGGGAATAAGAGGCTCTACACTTTCAAAGGCCTTACCATTTTTAACTGCTTTTGTAACAGTATCCCCATTCCTTTTCCAGACATTAAACTTCCTGGCAATTATGGTAAAGGGGTGTGTGTTCCTCTAAAATGCTTTTAAATTGTAGTAAGCAGAGGTGGGTCTGAACCCAAACCACAGATCCAAACAACCTGCAACTTTGGAAAATTTTGTTTCTGAACCCAAACTTCACAACTGCTCCCTTTTTCAATAGTGGGCCAAACCCAATCCATGAAAATGAATTCCCCTACACTTTGGAAAAGGCTGAATCAGAACTTTGCAACCTGGAACCATCTCAAAATACAGCAAAATAAATAAAAAACCTCTTGACTAGTCCTCCAATACATTCTACTCTCTTCCTGCTAAATTATCAAGGAACTAAGAGCATGTGATTAATTGGTGTTCCATGCTGGGCCTGCTCCCAGCCTCAGGCGCTGTCCTATAAATCTGGTGAATGGGTATCTTACAACTGAAATGGAAATCTACCATATCAAAAGCCAATAAATCCCCCTCCCGCCTCTTTTTATTTATTTATTATTTTAAATCTGTTGTGGGCCCCACAAAGGATTCTGTGGCAGAGGCTGGTGATTTTGTATTTGCCGTTTCTCAGACCCATGCTTATAGGGAGGGGTTTGTTCCTAAACTCAGCGTTTTGCTTTTTTTTTTTTTTATGGCAGAACTTATAGTTGTAACACACCAAAATGCTAGAGTAGGTCAGTTAAAGTGTATTAAGTGCATTAGATTTCTCTGTGCATGTCGGGCCTGATCCTGCATTCCTTGCACACCCAAAATTTCCACAAAAGTCAGTGGGAGTAAAAGTTGACATTAACAAGATTATTTGACCTATTGAGGAAAATAATTCCTCTTTCCTATGAGGCAGCAAGTTTTGCCGGTTATAGCCCAGGACTGGAATGAGAAGACTAATTTCCCTTCCCTGGTTCCTCATCCAATCTCAATCCCCCTCTCACCAGTAAACCTCTCACCGTCTCCTTGCTTCAGTCTCTTTGACAAGCCTTTCCCAGTCCCCCCCCCCCCCCCCAGTAGAACTTTCTCTTCTCCCCTACTGGTTCCTAGTCCCAGTCTCCTTGTCCAGCCAGTCCCGGTCACCCCTCTTCCCTCAATTCCTTATCTAATCTCAGTGTTACCATCCCCCAACCAACTAGCTCCCAGGCCATCCCGCCCCATTTCCTCTCACTGTCTCCCAGTCTCCTTCCCCCCCCTTCCCCAGCTCCTGGTCTCTTTGCCAAACTAGTCCTTGCCGCTCTACCCAACCGGTGTCAGCCCCAGCTGAGACACTCCCCTCCAGGTCCCAGTCAGTTTCTCTCTCTGCTCCCTCCTCCCCTGCAGTCCCAGTCTCAGCAGGCTCCTTGTTCCAATCTATTCCTTTCCCTCTCCCTGTCCGGCTTTTGTTCCTTTTGTGTTTGAATGAGTGTCCTCCTCCAAGGTGCCAGTCAGGGTGCGAGTACCCAGGCACATGTGTGCGCACAGGATAGACAGGTATCCTATCAGGTCTCCTGCCTGTTTCCACTGTGCCTGGGAGAGCTACAGAACGGGGCTGGAACATGCTCATTTGCTCTGTGGAGATGACACATGAAGTACTAGGAGCTCAGAGAGACTTGAGCATGTTCAGTGAGGATGGAATTTTCAGAGGTTTTAGCTACTAAAAGTCAAATCCATCTCTGAGCATATGCAAACTGATTTTTTTCAAAGGCTTATACCCTGGCTAAAGGTGGGTCGAGTGTCATGAGAATAGCAAAAGGTGCAATCCTGAGACAAAGGCCACCCCATAGTCAAAGCATGGGAGCACTGGAGCTGTTCAAAGAAAAGGTTGCCAGAATTGTTTTTAACATGGGCAAAACAATGTGTTTCCCCCTAGCCTCATTCTCAGAAATGCCTGTTCAATGTTGGCTGAAATGTTCCAAAAAGCCCGGGGCAGACATCTAGCATGGAAAATTTCAGCCCAAACAGTTACAGTTTGGCAAAGTTATGAGCAACTGAAAACTGGGTCTTGTAGTGGGAATTCTTCCACAACCTTAATAGTAGGCTCTGTGTTTGACCAGTAGGATCTAACACAATTGTGGTTGGTAGTAATTTATAATTTACCACAACCTTTATGAGCAAACTGATGGGCATCTACTTGAGCCTAATAAACTGCAAATTTTTGCATCATAGTGTCATAAGCTATAACAATTTATCGTATCTAATGAAAATGTGGAACTGATCATTCAGAATGTTCAAAATACAGCAAAACATCTTCTGAAGTCCCCAGATGTAATATTCTATCACAAGAGAGAACAATTTGTAGGCAGATCAACTCCAATATAAATATTTTAAGTAAAACATTAAGTAATGTTCTTGAGCCTTTTTTTTTTCCTTCTGTGGTTTAATACTGTCATCAGACAAACACAGTTTAAAAATATACAACCTTCTGTCAGATGTTTATTTTATAGTAGGTTATGTTTGTTCCCTCTATACATCTTTTATGAGACCAGTTTTCATTGCCTTGGGTTTGTTTACAGGATTAAAATTACAAAATTAAATGGAAAAAATCCTGCATTTGTTTGCATTATTTAACTCAAAGCTAAAAAAAAGTGTCCTATTGATGAGCTGGATGAGATCATTACTCTGCATTGTCACAGATTTATCAATTCCGTGAGATGAAAATAGCTGCTCTGAAGGTCAAAAGATACCCATAACTATCTACATAAAAGAAGGGAAAATAATCTTTGCTCTTTAATTTCTTTTTACTGAACAAATCATATGCACCTACCTTTCCTGAGCAATTTGTCTTTTTCTGCTTCATTCCCATTTCCCATCAATTTCTCTACTTAGGTTTTGTTTCCCTTCATGCTTTATCACTATCACATCTCCGAGCCACATTCTGCTACCGTAACTCCTGGCACAATTTGCAGATAAAGAAACTCAGCTTAGAATCTTTTGTTAGGATCCTATAAAATACGCGGCACAGTAGTATCTGTTTGCTAGCATGCTGCCTGGGGGCTAGCTCAAGCAGAGCAAGGACAATTTTTATCTTGTTCAATGCTGGAAGGATATTTTTTTTTTGCACTCTGCACAGCTGGACAGGAGATACAGAACTTCCCACATTCTCAAGAACATATAGAACAATGCCATAGCTAACCAATAACGGAACAAGGAAACTGAAATTGGCATGGTGAAGTTACAAGTTAATATTTAAACAATACCAAAACCAGCAGTTTAGTTGACCTGATGGTTTGACCTCAGCGTCATTACAGCACATAGACTGGGCTTAAAACTGGTCATGGAGGGTCGGTAGAAGGAGAAAAGGAGTGAGGCAAAGCTGTGAAAGTTGGAAGCTGGGTCTGATTCTGCAGCCCTTACTCATGCTGAGTAGCACTGACTCATATAAATAGTCCCACTGAGTTCATGGGACTCTTCAAAAAAGTAGTAAGAGGAATGTAAAAATCTGGCCCTCTATTAGCACCTTTTGTTCTCCAGCTAATAGAACAACACTGAAACAACCTGGGGAAGGAGCTCCCCTAGCAGCCATATTGTAATTGGAGGGAAGGGGACAATGTGGCATGGAGAGAGAAAATATAAACTGAGGAAAAGTTAGAGTCCCAATCTTATAGGTTGCTGAGCAGCAATGAGAGGTGCTGAGGGCCCTCAGCTCCTACTGAAATTAATGAAAGTTGAGTGCACTCAGTACCTGCTAGGACAGGGGTTCTCAAACTGGGGGTCTGGACCCTTCAGGGGATTATGAGGTTATTACATGGGGGGCTCTGAACTGTTAGCCTCCATCCCAAACCCCGCTTTGTCTCCAGAATTTATAACAGTGCTAAATATATTTAAAAGTGTTTTTAATTTACAAGGGGGAGGTCGCACTCAGAGGCTTGCTGTGTGAAAAGGGGTCACCAGTACAAAAGTTTGAGAGACACTGTGTTAGAACATTTTCAGTAACTTGCAAGATCAGATCTCTGGCCCCTATTAAAACCAACATCTTGATTCAGGCCAGTCACTTAAGTAAAGAATCATAGTTTTGGTTACATCAAGTTAAATATAGCATTGTATCTTGGCATAAAATCCTGTTTCAGAAGGTCAGCTTCATCCTGAATGAAATTGTATTCCCTGCTTGAAACCAGTAACCACATGAACCACTAACATTCTTTAATTTAAAAGATTTGTGTCTATGATTTGGTGGTGTATGCATCATATTCTTTATAAAAAGCAAGCTTTTAAATGTGAACAGGTGCTAACTTTGTGTTTATGGAATAAACTGGAGTAGGGGTATTAAAAGCCTCTAGCAAGGAGTGGCTGGTAAGTCTTGCCCACATGCTCAGGGTTCAGCTGATCGCCATATTTGGGGTCAGGAAAGAATTTTCTCCCAGGGCAGATTGGCAGAGGCCCTGGGGAGTTTTCACCTTCCTCTGCAGTATGGGGCACAGGTCACTTGCTGGAAGATTCTTTGCACCTTGAAGTCTTTAAACCGTGATTTGAGGACTTCAACAGCTCAGACATAGGTTAGGGGTTTATTACAGGAGTGGGTGGGTGAAATTCTGTGGCCTGCCTTGTGCAGGAGGTCAGACTAGATGATCATAATGGTCCCTTCTGACCTTAAAGCCTATGAGTCAACTTTATTTCTAGATCTGTTTTGGAGAAGGCAAAATACAGAGACAGAAATCACTGAATATAAACAAAAGCTACCAGTAACAAGACAAAAGTAAACATTTTAACAACTCAAGTTTTCTTAACAAAGCAAGAGTTTCCTCAAAGTGAAGCTTAACCCATAGTTCTCTACTAAGTGCTGCAATTTTAAAATCTAGTTCAGTGGTAGGTAACCTATGGCATGTGTGCCGAAGGCAGCACATGAGTTGATTTTCAGTGGCACTCCCACTACCTAGGTCCTGGCCACTGGTCCAGGGGGCTCTGCATTTTAAATTTAAATAAAGCTTCTTAAACATTTAAAAACCTTTATTTACTCTACATACAACAATAGTTTAGTTCTATATTATAGACTTATAGAAAGAGACCTTCTAAAAACATTAAAATGTATTACTGGCACATGAAACCTTAAATAAGAGTGAATAAATGAAGACTCGGCACACCACTTCTGAAAGGCTGCCGACCCCTGATCTAGGGCCTAATTCTGTGTCTCACACCAGTGTAAAGTGAGAAATGGTGTGTAAAATGCTACCAGAGGGTGGTAGAGTCATGTTTTGCAAACAGGGAGGTAATGTATTACCGTACAGACCCGTTCACTCGTGGATGTTGGGAGTCAAGTTGTCATGACCGTGTGTTAACGGACCGCGGGTGAAGAGAGCCATGCTGAAATAGCTTAAGATATCTATATATAGATATAGTACGTGTATAATTATCTAGGATTACATACGTATTCATGGCATCCCAAATGCTGCAGGATTTTAGCTCGGTGGGAAACGTGTTCCGGCTGATTAATTGGCTGATCAGTTTTCTCCAGAAATCGATACCTGCGCTATGCCATGACGCTTTTTAAAATGACTTATAAACCCCTTGCTGGCTTGGAATGATTCATCCCCTGTTAAATTTCCAAATTGTGTCACTTGGGTTTGAAGAATTGGCCCACTTAGCAGCATTCCTTTCAGCCTTTCCTGAGCAAATATCTCTCTCTAACATGACAACGACTAAGCGTGCGTGATACATCTTTACCAATATCCGCGATCAAAAGGAAGAGGAAACGCCAGTAGGCCTACAACACGTTTCCGCTCCATGCAGCGCTGCATAGCAAGTTCCTCTACCGCGTGTTAATGAGTCTTGCGTGTTAATTAGGTAGCACTGGGAGGCATGGGGCTACTGCACGTAAACGGGTCTGTACTGTAATGAATACACTCCTCTTCTTTGCCCCACCGAGCTGCCACTGACCACCCATAATGTACCCCCTGCCCTGGCACTGCAACCCTAATCCCTGCCTGGGGCTGCGGTGGGGAGACCCAGAGGAGAGATGGGAGTTGGAGAATCAGCCTGCCCCATGCTCACCCAGCAGCAGTGGCTCCTGTCCTGTGAGGCTGGACCTGGCTCCCCACTCCAGGCATTGCCACGTGGTGCCTGGGTTGCAGCATGACTCAGGCTTGGAGGAGGAGCAGGCCAAATGCGAGTGAGTGGCACTGTCACGTGGCACTAGGGTTGCCAGTTTTGGTTGGATGTATTTCTGGAGGTTTCATCACATGACATCATCTTTCATGAAAGATTCATTTTTAATTCCTGGAGATTGCAGGACAATCATAGCGGGTTGGCAACCCTACATGGCACATGGGGTCGCAGCCCCACGTGACCCCCATGTGTCATGTCACGATGACTGGGACGGGAAGTCGGGCTCATCCCTGCAGGACAGGAATCATCATTGCTGAGTGAGTGGCTCAGTCTCCAGGCCTTTGTGAAAAGGTGCCATACATAATCTAAAGGCCACACGTGTGGGGTGTCGATCAACCCCCCTCATCCCCACCAGCCCCACTGCCAGATGAGGATAGTTGTGTTTTGCCCTGGAGTCAGAGCTGATAGAAGATGCAGGCACAAGGCCAAGAAAAAAATTAATTAATGGGCATAGAAACGGAAACACTCTCTAGCACCTAGAATTGGGCCATGCACATCAGGGATACCCGGATGAGGTACAGTGGGCCAAGCAACATGTGAAACGTGCTCTAAAACTGCCCATTGATACAACTCTTCTGCAGATATATTGAGAGGTTCGGTTTCTGAGTTTTTTTAATCTGGAACCTTTGTGCTAAAGATCACCAAATATACATTGAAATGACAAGAGTGACATCAGATTAGAACCTGAAAAGGAATTTAGCTTTTAAATCATTTAGGGAAATATAAAGCAATGTTTTCATTATTATTTTTAAATCTTTCAGTGGAAACAGCTTATTTTTAAAAGAATCCCGTTCCCTCTGTAGATTCTACACATCAAATATTGTTTATGAATGGGAACTAAAAAGTTGAAATTATTAGACATACCCATGAACAATAGAGAAACAGACTAGCTAATTTTCACTATCCAAGATTAAAGAAAGTCAGGAAGTAAATTTAACTAAACTTGGTAACTAAAGACAAAGTTCAGTTAATATTTGGAATAATATTTGGAAAACATAATTTCCCCTTCAGTGTCCACCAGAAATCACAGCTAACATAATTAGCAATACTTTTTCTATGTGCTCATTGTCAAAAAATGCCACTAGTAATTCTTCTGTGCATAATTGTGAGCAAGACCAAAGAGTATGATTTACTAGCTCATAAATTTAGAACAATTCATTGTATATGATTTGAGAGCATCAAGCCTCTAACTGTCAAACCCTATCAGTAATATTTTCTTCCTTTATCCTATATTATTTCAGGACAAACAGGTGCAGGAAATAACTGGGCCAAAGGACATTATACAGAAGGAGCAGAGCTGGTAGATTCAGTGCTTGATGTTGTAAGAAAAGAATGCGAACACTGTGATTGCTTGCAAGGATTTCAGCTCACTCATTCCCTTGGAGGAGGAACAGGTTCTGGCATGGGAACGCTACTCATCAGCAAAATCCGAGAGGAATATCCTGATAGGATAATGAATACATTTAGTGTCATGCCCTCTCCAAAAGTTTCTGACACGGTGGTGGAGCCTTATAATGCTACCCTCTCAGTCCACCAGCTGGTTGAAAACACAGATGAAACCTACTGCATTGATAATGAAGCTTTGTATGACATTTGTTTCCGCACCCTGAAGCTCACCACCCCGACATATGGAGATTTAAACCATTTGGTGTCTGCTACAATGAGTGGAGTAACTACATCGTTGCGTTTTCCAGGCCAGCTAAATGCTGACCTTCGAAAACTGGCAGTAAATATGGTGCCATTCCCACGCCTTCACTTTTTCATGCCAGGGTTTGCTCCTTTGACAGCCCGAGGCAGTCAGCAATACCGAGCACTGACTGTTCCAGAGCTCACGCAACAGATGTTCGATGCCAAAAACATGATGGCAGCCTGTGACCCAAGACATGGACGATATTTAACAGTCGCAACAGTATTCCGAGGTCCCATGTCCATGAAAGAGGTTGATGAGCAGATGCTGGCCATCCAAAACAAGAACAGCAGCTACTTTGTGGAATGGATCCCAAATAATGTCAAAGTGGCAGTTTGTGACATCCCACCCCGTGGCCTCAAGATGGCCTCCACCTTCATTGGCAACAGCACAGCTATTCAAGAGCTCTTCAAAAGGATCTCTGAGCAATTCTCTGCCATGTTCAGGAGAAAGGCTTTCCTCCACTGGTTTACAGGAGAAGGGATGGATGAGATGGAATTTACAGAAGCAGAAAGCAACATGAATGACCTGGTTTCAGAGTACCAGCAGTACCAAGAAGCTACGGCAAATGATGGAGAGGAAACCTTTGAAGATGATGAGGAAGAGATCAATGAATAAAGAAATTCTGTCTTACACGCACTAATCTACATCAAAATTCTAAAATCTGGATTTTTAAAATTAGTCTTGTATATTCATATTTAAGTTCCAGGTGCCTTTCTTCAAAAATAGAGAGTGGAAAAAAAAGTAACTTGAATCTCAGAGGTGATGAGTTTCCTTCAGCTTCTGTTGACTTCAGTGGGAATTTAGGGAGATCAGGACCTCTGAAAACCATGCCACTTTTATATAGAAGGCTAATTTTAGGCATCCAGTTTTAGAATTTTGGCCTAAAAGTTTAAATACAGAGATCACTAGATATGTCTAAACAAACAAAACTTTTCTTCTATGAAAAGTTGTACACGAGGTAGAATGGGGATGGAAAGTTATTTGAAAATAGGGTTGTTCTGTTTTCATCAAACTGTGAACAACAGCAGCAGCAAAAATCTTGTGGGTCTTGGAAGTATTATTCTGTGAATTTTATAGTAATATGTGCCAGGAGCAGAAGCTATTCACAATAAAACAAAATTTAATCACATTCTACTCTTTTGTACAGTAAATGTTGACACTGATATTTGACTTCAGACATTTAACAGCAAATCTAAATACAAATGGCAAGTATCCTCTTAATAAGAGTGTTTTCAGAAGTCCATGCTATATTGACATCAAGTGAACTGGGAACCAACGGTCACTAACAACATATTCAGGAATCATACTGTACATGATCTTTCATGTATCAACTTATTGCAGAATAATCACACACAACGTTTATATGAAATTCATGCACAACACCACAGAACGTGTGTAAGCTGGCCCTCTCTATGATTTTAATATAAAAATATTAAATATTGCCAAGTTCTGTCTTTGGCTCACAGCCCAGCTTTGCTTAGCAATGCCTGGAAATAATTTGGTTCAGGCTTCAGGCCTCAGACCAGGCCTCTGATACAAGAGTTTATGTTTCAGGGCCTCACATTACCACACGTACATCTCTTTCAGGGCACAGTTTTATTTTTCAACATAAAACTTAAGCAAAATATCAAAACAAAAAGCAGTTCCTCTGCCCATCATGGGCAATAGCTCTCCGAGGCTTTTCCCCTTGTCCCTCTCAACATGAAAGGAGGACATACCCTTCCCTTCAATCGCCCACCTGCAGCTGAGCTCTCTCAAACAGTTATAGGCATTACCTGATCTCCTTCCCACCTTGATCTGATAAATTGAAGAGGACTGGCTAGCTCTATGGACACTGGATAGGTGTACTTTGAAAGATCAAGAAAGTGTCAGCTGTATAGTTGGTTATAGTCTTTGAAATGATCAGTTATTCAAAAGGAACTTAACTTTACATAGCAGGAGAGCACAAATTGAGTATACTATGTTGTATATTGGGGAAGATGGTTTTAATGCCATATTGAGTGTTAACTAAGAATTACATAAAATTCTAAACATGCCAATAAGGACTTAACACCTAATATTATACAAAACAAAAGTGGGGAATCACAGAAAAGTAAGATAAGTTCACACACTGTGGATGTAATGAATGTTTGTTTAAAGCAGGGGTGGGCAAACTTTTTGGCCTGAGGGCCACATCAGGTTTGCCAAACTGTATGGTGGGCCGAGTAGGAAAGGTGGTGCCTCCCCAAACAGCCTAGCTCCCCCACCCCCTTCCACTTCCTGCCCCCTGACTGTCCCCATCAGAACCTCCAACCCATCCAACACCTCCCCCTACCCCCTGTGCTCCTTGTCCCCTGACCGCCCCCTCCCAGGACTCCCTGCCTCTAACTGCCCTCTCTGGGACCCTACTCCCTAGCCAACCCCCCGTGCTCCCATACCTCTATCCACATCCCCGCCCCTATGCAACTGCCCCTGCTCCGCATCCCCTGATCGCCCTGCTCCCCGTTCCCTGACTGCCCCACCCCATCCAACTGCTCCCTGTCCCCCGGAACTCCCTGGCCCTTATCCAACCCCCCCCTGCTCCCTGCCCCCCTGCTCCCTGCCCCCTTACCATGTCGCTCAAAACGGCAGGAGCTCGCAGCCCCACCACCATGCTCCCCAGCAGGAGTGGCGGGCCAGAGCACTGGCGGCGCAGCGAACTGAGGCTGCAGGGGAGAGGGACAGCAGGGGAGGAGCTGGAGGCGAGGGCAGGACGGGCCATACTTTGCCCACCTCTGGGTTAAAGGAAAAGACTGGACAAACTTTCTGAGCTCTACGGCCAGAGCGAATAAGAGCATGCTACTGTACTAACTTATATGATCTACAGCTACAGTACTAGTCTTTCTAGTTCTTCAAATAATTCTTCAAATAAGCCGTACACCTGAGGGATGCCAGAGGGGTGTGTGCTCATCTGAACAGTAGGCAATTCTATATTGCTGTCTTTATGTGCACACCAAATTAACATCTGGTGTATCAATACTGAACTTTTGGAGCACCATCAAGTCCTGCAAACCTACACCCCCACCTAAATCACCCTCTCGCAACATGCACTTCTAGCTGTAGTTGTTGCCTGGGGAAGAAGAACCTCTACTGCAGACTGAGACGGGTTCTCTTGAGTTCTTCAGCTCTAGCTCTCTTCCTGGAGGAGGGAAAACCTGGACATCATCCCTTTTTCTCCCCCTGAGATACTAGTGCTAAAGGGCACAGGGGACCAGTTTGGGTGGAGATAGTCAAGGAGCCATGCATTTCTTTTATTGTATTCTCCCAGTCCCTTCACTTGATTTTCTACCTTTACCTCAAGCCTGGCAGTTTTTATTTTGAAACCTACCCTGCTCTGAGTTCTATCTTATTTCTACTCCTCCTCTTTAGGCTTTATATTCTTCACCTGCGTTTTCTGCTTGTCTTTTTCCTCCTCTCTTGTTTTCAGTCTATTCCCTCTTGCATCGTCCTTCCCTGGTTTCCCCCCCCCCCCCATGTCTGCTAAACTCATTTAGTGTTGTCTCCCCAGTCCTCAGACAAGCTCCCTAACATCTCTACAGCGGAGGAGCGGTACAATAGTGAGCAGCAGGGCAGGGTGGGGCGCAAGCAGAAGCGAGGCCTGGGGTGGTGTGTGGGCAGGGCCTCAGGGAGGAGATCAAAAAAGGGTGGGTTTGGGGGCAGAGCAGGGAGTGAGGCCATGGTCTGGGCACCAGGGGAATTTCCGCTGCTCCCACCAGCCTCCCCAAATGCCAGAGCCACACACCATCCATGCCTCCTCTGAGGTAAGTACAACATTGTGGCTGGGCATGTAGAGATGTTAGGGAGCTTGTCTGAGGACTGGGGAGACAACACTAAATGAGTTTAGCAGACATGGGGGGGGGGGGGGGGGAAACCAGGGAAGGACGATGCAAGAGGGAATAGACTGAAATAAGATAGAACTCAGAGCAGGGTAGGTTTCAAAATAAAAACTGCCAGGCTTGAGGTAAAGGTAGAAAATCAAGTGAAGGGACTGGGAGAATACAATAAAAGAAATGCATGGCTCCTTGACTATCTCCACCCAAACTGGTCCCCTGTGCCCTTTAGCACTAGTATCTCAGGGGGAGAAAAGGGGATGATGTCCAGGTTTTCCCTCCTCCAGGAAGAGAGCTAGAGCTGAAGAACTCAAGAGAACCCGTCTCAGTCTGCAGTAGAGGTTCTTCTTCCCCAGAACCTCCACTGGTGGGTGGTGGTGGGGCCTCGGGAGAGGTGGGGGGTGGAGGAGAGAAGCAACTTGGTAAGCAACGGGCATTGGAGGCCTTGGAGGGGGGGGGGGAGGAGAGGAGCAACAAGTGTGGGGAGGGCCTCAAGGGAGGGTGGAGGAGAGGAGTCACATGGCAGGCAGTGGGAACCTGGGGTGAGCGCCTCAGTGAGCAGTGGTTACCTTGGGGGAGGGTGGAGGAGAGCAGTGAGTGGGGGTGGGCCACACGGAAGGGGCAGCATAAAGGCAGGTCTGGGGGGGGGGCACAGCAGCAGCATAGGTCGGGCAATGGCTGTTGGGGGAGGGTTAGCTACTATTCTACTCACCACCCATGGATGTAGGGGATGCCATACCAAGAAATACGAGTAGGCTCACGCCTTGAGCATCACAGTCAAAGCATATCTGCCTGGCAGTGTGAGGGTAGCAATCTGAGAAGGGATGATGGGGAGGTTCTCAAGGAGAGTATGTGACTTCCTCTGGTTTAGCCAGCCAGACAAACCAAGAAAAAAAGGACATACGGCTTCTCACCCAGTCATGCACGGAACCACTACAGTTCCTGATTCCCTCACCCTTGAAATGCCCTCCTTTCTCTCGAGCTGTCTTGCCCCTCAAATTAATGTCTCATGTCCCCATCGCAGCTTCTTACAAGGTGGGGGTGAGATTTGGCCCAGGCCCTTCTCCAGTCCTCCTAGAGCACAATGAGGTTGAGCAGTAATGAGGGGTCTACACTCCCCCCCCCCATCCTCATGAAAACGTTTTCTTGCTTCACCTGCACTCACCTATTAGGGGAAGGCGAGGAGAATGTCAGCCAGAGGAGTCGGCTGGTCCCCTCACGTAGAGTTCCTACTGGAAAAGACACCAGCATTCTGACAGTTTCAGACAGCTTGTGGAACTGCAGCTCTGTCTGGTCACAACCCCCCCTAGAGCTACTGCATCAGCCTGCACTTGAGTGGGAGGATTTAGTCTCCTCCTACCTCACATTTAAAGTTCTGTGATTGTAAGTGTTCGTAAAGGGGCAGGTGCAGCATGGTTTCGCTCATAAGCGCACAGTAGCAGCCATACTGGGTGCATCTAGCCCAGTATCCTGTCTTCCGCCAGTGGCTGGTGCCAGATGCTTCTGAGGGAAGGAAAACATCAGTTTTTGAGTGATCCCTCTCGGTCATCCAGTCCCATCTGGCAGTCGGAGGCATTGGGCACCTAGACTCTAGAGCATGGGGTTGCATCGCTGCCCAGCCTGGGTAATAGCTATTGGTGGAGTTATCCTCCAAGAACATATCTAATTCTTTTTTTAATCCACTTATAGTTTTGGCCTTCACAACATCCCTGGCAACGAGCTCCACAGGTTGATTGTGCATGGAAAGTATTTTTTCACACTTTTGTTTTAAAGATGCTGCCTATTAATTTTCTTGGGTGACCTCTGGGTTCTTGTGTTATGCGAAGGGGTAAATAACATTCAGGTTTAATGTTTTCCATTTTGGCTCCAGCTATCTCCAGTCGGGGCCACTCTAAGGTGCAACATACCCAGACTTACCCTACTGATGCAATAGCAATAGAACTAGGACCATGTGAAATGCACTACAGCTAGAACACATCCACTGCAGAGTCATTTAAGCAGGACAATCCGTGCCCAGAGGGGTTTACAGTCTAAATAGTCAATACAATATGCAATTGGACAGCCAGAGAAAGGACACGTTAAAAGAAAATTCTTTGATAATGGAAAGGTGACATCTCTTTCACACAGACAGCAGAGTGATTGCTGAAGGCTTGAGGAAGTGGAGAGACTATATAAATTCTTAGAGACTACAAATTGGTGATTCCCAACAGTAATAGTTACTAACCAAGTTAAACAAAGGAGGGGGATGGGAAAGGCACCAATCCAAAAAAAGTTTATGGAAAATATGGCACGAGGATGCCTAAAGAAGTAAATCCTCCTAACACTCTTATTTTAAGTCAATTTAACAACTTTCTCACTGTAAGACTCAATTCATCCTGAAATTGGGTACACCAATTTTTCCTTTATTATTTAGTTTATTTGAGGTGTTCCTCCACCAACACATGGTTTATTTTGTATGCTACAATAAAAATGTATATTTTAAGTTTTTCCAAGGCAATGACTAGAGTATTTAAGCCCCTCACACAACTGTTAGATAGAAATGTTTCTAAAATGGCAATATTGTAGAATGGACCCTTAGATCTGCTCTTTAAAGCGTCAACAAAATAGTTTAAATACCGCCCAGAGATCAGTTCTATGGCATATTATTTAGGTCTGAAGGAAAAGCTCAATTTTTAGTACTAACCTTGAGTTTGATATAATTTAAAATACATTTTAACTTTATGTTCCTTATTTAGAAGGAGGAGGGGCATTTTCTTTTTAGTCCATATAATTTGGTTGCTGATGGCACAATACAGAGAGCTGCTTCCCCTTGCAGATATATTTTTTGATTAATTTTATTTTTAAGGGAATTTAGTTCTGACAACCAGCACTGATTGATAGCATTAGATACTGAAGCCTTTTCTTAGCCACACACAATACAGTATAGGCTTCTCCCATATCCCATCTGCCAATTAGCCTTACCCCAAAAGTGGAGAATTCTCCAGAATATGGGTCAAGAGATGAGATCATAGTTATTTATAAACTTTTGAATCTTTGGCATTCATGAGGTTGTCAACAAATGTATCAAGCATTGCCAATTAGCAGAAGTCCAAACAAACAATATTTTATCATGGTCAGTCTGGCTCAGTTTGTAAATGCCAATTTAAAAGATTTCCTATTTTGCAGGGAGGGGCAGAAAAGTTACAGGAGATAGTTCTTTCACCTACACCTCTCTGAGGATCTACACTCTTGTATGCAAGCCACTCATTACCATCTTAGGGCCTGTCTTCACTACCACTTTAATTCGATTTTAATGACGTTAGGTCGAATTAAACGTGTACCTGTCTTCACATACATGCCCTTAACGTCGATTTAAAGGGCCCTCAAGATCGAATTTCTAACTCCTGCCTGACGAGAGAAGTAAGGCTAAATTCGACATTCCAAGCTCAACTGTGGACTAGTGAAGACGGAACCGACATTAATAGCCTCCAGAGGCTGTCCCACAATGCTCCATTCTGACCGCTCTGGACTGCCTCACTGCTCCACTGTGACCGCTCTGCACTGCACTCTGAACTCGCTGCTCTGGCCAGGTAGATAAGACCCGGGAACATTTGAATACCATTTCCTGTTTGGTCAGCGTGGCCAGCTCACCTGAACTGCTCAGTCGCCATTCAGAGCAATCAGCAGCACTAGCCGCCATGCAGAGCTCAGCATCACAAGACTCCATGCAGAGCTCATCTGCCCTAGAGACCAGCCAGAGGAAAAGAGCTCCAGCATGGTCCACTCGTGAGGTGCTGGATCTCATCGCTATCTGGGGAGAGGAATCCGTGATGTTGGAACTATGCAACAACAAACGGAATGCCAACACGTATGGAAGAGTCTCCAAGGCCATGCTAGAAAGGGGCCACAATAGGGACACCACACAGTGCCGCGTGAAAATTAAGGAGCTGAGGCAAGCGTTCCAGAAAGCCAAGGAGGCAAACGGACGATCAGGGGGCGCGCCACGGACATGCAGGTTCTACAATGAACTAAATCAGATAATGGGGGGCGCCCCTACCACCATCGCACCGGTCTGCGTGGACTCCACTGATGGGATAATCGTCAGGGAGGAGACTGATTCTGATGAGGATGACCATGAGGAAGAGGAAAATCTCACGGAGCAGCAGGAGGCCAGCGGAGAACCCGTGTTCCCAGACAGCCAGGAGCTGTTTATCACCCTGCAGCCAGCACCCTCCCAAGCCTCCCAGGGGGGTAAGTGTTTCTTTTTTAAGGGATTACATGACGCGTGATTTTGTAAAGGAAGCATTTATTAATGAGTAACTTGCCCTAAGGACTTAGCGTGCTTTCATTGCTGGTCAATTTCTACTCTAAAGAGTTTGTCAATATACTCCGGGATTGACCGGAACTCCTCCGCAGACCTTTCAATGAAGCTATCCAGGAGGTAGCGATGAATCCTCCATAGCAGATTTCTGGGAAGAGCCGCCTTATGTGGTCCCCCGTGATAGGAGACCATCCCACGCCACGAAAGTAGTAAGTAGTCTGGTATCATTGAGCAGGCTAGCATTGCAGCGAAAGGACCAGGACTTTGCATGGAGGCAAGGAGCATGCGCTCTCTATCTCTCTGAGAAATTCTCAGCAAAGTGATGTCATTCATGGTTGCCTGTTTGAAATACGGACTGCAATTAGTAGGGAGATAAAGATTCCCAGCTGCAAAGTACTCTTTTCTGCTGAGGACTGACCAACGCTCCCCCCCCCACACGAACGCTGACCGCCCCACCCCCTCCAGCCCGTAGCGGTAGCTAGCAGGGAATCTGAACAGTCTGCAAGCGGTTGCTTCCGCTTCAGATCCAATGCGCACCCAACCCCCCCCCCCTCCAGCCCGTAGCGGTAGCTAGCAGGGAATCTGAGGAGTCTGCAAGCGGTCTGAAGAGCCCCAAGAAGACCTTAGCCCTTAGCGAGAGATTTTTTGGCCTTTGTTTTGCAGTTTGCGGTTCAGTGGGAGCCACGCGGTGGGGGGAAGGGGGTGGGGTTACTCTACAACAGGGGTCGGGAACCTATGGCTCGCGAGCCAGGTGTGGCTCTTTTGAGCCTGTCATCTGGCTCGCGGCGCCCGCGAGGCTGGGGGGCGGGGGAGGCGGTGTGGCGCGGCGCTGCGCTGCGCTGACCACGAGGCTGGGGGGCGGGGGAGGCGGTGTGGCGTGGCGCTGCGCTGACCACGAGGCTGGGGGGCGGGGGAGGCGGTGTGGCGCGGCGCTGCGCTGACCACGAGGCTGGGGGGCGGGGGAGGCGGTGTGGCGCGGCGCTGCTCTGGCTGGGGGCGTGTCGCTCTTCTTCCCTCGGCTGGAGTCCGGTCACAGCAGCGTGACCCAGCGAACAAGAAAGCACGGGGGGGGAGAAGCCGTTTGCAAGGGGGCGTTGGGGGGAGGCTGGGCTGGGAGCGGGGGGAGGCTGGGCTGGGACGGGGGTAAGCGGTGTGGGGGGAACGGAGAGCGCGGCGGCGGCGGGGGGGAACGGAGAGCGCGGCGGCGGCAGCGGGGGAACGGAGAGCGCGGCGGCGGCGGGGGGGAACGGAGAGCGCAGCGGCGGCGGGGGGAACGGAGAGCGCGGCGGCGGCGGGGGGGAACGGAGAGCGCGGCGGCGGCAGCGGGGGAACGGAGAGCGCGGCGGCGGCAGCGGGGGAACGGAGCGCGCGGCGGCGGCAGCGGGGGGAACGGAGAGCGCGGCGGCAGCGGCGGGGGGGGGAAAGGAGAGCGCGGCGGCAGCGGCGGGGGGGGAAAGGAGAGCGCGGCGGCAGCGGTGGCGGGGGGGAAAGGAGAGCGCGGCGGCAGTGGTGGCGGGGGGGGAACGGAGAGCGCGGCGGCAGTGGTGGCGGGGGGGAACGGAGAGCGCGGCGGCGGCAGCGGGGGAACGGAGAGCGCGGCGGCAGCGGCAGGGGGGAAAGGAGAGCGCGGCGGCAGCGGTGGCGGGGGGGGAAAGGAGAGCGCGGCGGCAGTGGTGGCGGGGGGGGAATGGAGAGCGCGGCGGCGGCAGCGGGGGAACGGAGCGCGCGGCGGCGGCAGCGGGGGAACGGAGCGCGCGGCGGCGGCAGCGGCGGGGGGGGAACGGAGCGCGCGGCGGCAGCGGTGGCGGGGGGGAAAGGAGAGCGCGGTGGCAGTGGTGGCGGGGGGGAACGGAGAGCGCGGCGGCAGTGGTAGCGGGGGGGGGAACGGAGAGCGCGGCGGCGGCAGCGGGGGAACGGAGAGCGCGGCGGCAGCGGCGGGGGGGAAAGGAGAGCGCGGCGGCAGCGGTGGCGGGGGGGGAAAGGAGAGCGCGGCGGCAGCGGTGGCGGGGGGGGGAAAGGAGAGCGCGGCGGCAGTGGTGGCGGGGGGGGGAACGGAGAGCGCGGCGGCGGCAGCGGGGGAACGGAGCGCGCGGCGGCGGCAGCGGGGGAACAGAGAGCGCGGCGGCAGCGGGGGGGGGAAAGGAGAGCGCGGCGGCAGCGGTGGCGGGGGGGGATGGAGAGCGCGGTGGCAGCGGTGGCGGGGGGGGAAAGGAGAGCGCGGCGGCAGCGGGGGGGGGGATGGAGAGCGCGGCGGCAGGGGGGAAGGAGAGCGCGGCGGCAGCGGGGGGGGAGAGGAGAGCGCGGCGGCAGCGGGGGGGAGAGGAGAGCGCGGCGGCAGCGGGGGGGGGAGGAGAGCGCGGCGGCGGGGGGGGGGAGGAGAGCGCGGCGGGGGGGGGGCTATTATATGGCTCTCTGAGCCAAAAAGGTTCCCGACCCCTGCTCTACAATATGCAAGTGCTACTTTTAACTTACCATGGCCGGCTGCACGGTGATTTCAGAAGCCGTCTTGGGCTGAGGCGCGCATATGTGTCTGAGATGCTCTGACTTTTCTGTGAGCTATTCAGTCACTTTTAGGTGTAGAACATGACCTTGTACAGAAATCATATCAGGCCTCTGAATACTGAGGTTGCAAACGGCATAGTACTCCCATTGTGTACCGTCCGAGACTGCATCTGCCTCCTAACCTTGAATGTATCTGTCTCATAACTTTCAAACTTTCTTTGCCCACATTTGCCCACAGATGAACACTTATCTCAGAATCCCCCGTCCTGCTCCTCCCGCCGTGCATCGCAGATAAGAAAGCGTAAAAAGAAAACGCGAACGCGCGATGATATGTTCAGTGAGCTCCTGGAGAACTCGCGCGCTGAGGCAGCCCGCCAGACGGAATGGAGCGAAAGAATGATAGAGGCAAGGAATCGAGAGATACAGGCAAGGAATCGAGACAGGCAGGAATCGAGAGCCATGGCAGAAAAGAGGGAAGACCACGAAGAAAGACGCATGGATGCTTTGCTCCGTATAATGGAGGACCAGAGCAACATGCTGCGATCTCTGGTGGAGCTGCAGCAGGCACAAAGATCACCTCTGCAGCCCCTGTCTAACCACCTCCCCCCCTCCCCAAGTCCCATAGCTTCCCCACCCAAACACGGGGTGAGAACCCGGGGGGGCAAGCTCCGTGGACCGACCCACTCCACCCCACAAGCCAGCAGAAGCAGCAGCAGCAGCAGGCTGACATTCTCGGAAAACTTTTAAAAGCTGCTGTGTCTTGGCCACCCCTCCTCTCCCCCCTTCCCCCCCCCCTCCTCTGTCCGCTCCTCCCCCACTGCGACTGCTGGTTTCCCTCCAGGATACCATGACAGTGATCCCCTGTATTTGTATTTCTGATGAACCAATAAAGGAACCATGATTTTTCAAACAGTGAATTTATTTCCTCTGCAAGCATAGGGAGGGGGGAGGGAATGAGGGTTCAAGGACAGCAGGCTTAGAGCACAGCAAGGGAGCAGATTCTCAAACGCCATCTCGGGCACTCATAAAACTGGTTTTCAAGGCGTCCCTGAGGCGCAGGGCCTTATGGTGCGCTCTTCTACTTTCCCTGTTGTCTGGCTGCTCGTAAGTAGCACACAGTAAATTTGCCTCTGCCTCCCAGCCCGCCATAAACGTTTCCCCCTTGCTCTCACAGATATTGTGGAGCACAGAGCAAGCAGCAATAACAATGGGGATATTTCTCTCGCTGATGTCTGAGCGAATCAGCAACGAACGCCATCTCCCCTTCAGACGGCCAAATGCACACTCTACGGCCATTCTGCACTTGCTCAGCCTGTAGTTGAACAGCTCCTGACCCCTGTCCAGGGCTCCTGTGTAGGGCTTCATAAGCCAGGGCATTAGGGGGTAGGCTGGGTCCCCAATGATAACGATCGGCATTTCCACCCTCCCCCCCCTTACGGAAATTTTCTGGTCGGGGAAGAAAGTGCCTTGCTGCAGCTGTCTAAAAATCCTAGAGTTCCTGAACACTCGAGCGTCATGAAGCTTTCCCGGCCACCCCACGTACAGGTCGGTGAAACGTCCCTTGTGGTCAACCACTGCTTGCATGACCATTGAATCATATCCCTTCCGGTTTCTGTACTCTGCGGCCTCGTGGTCCGGTGCCAGGATAGGGATATGAGTCCCATCTATAGCCCCACCACAGTTAGGGAATCCCATGGCGGCAAAGCCATCTATTGTAGCTTACAGGTTTCCAAGGTTTATAACCCGGTGTAGCAGCCGCTCGACGATTGCCCTGCTTACTTGCATCACAGCAAAGCCCACTGTAGACCTACCCACCCCAAACTGATTCGTGACGGACTGGTAGCTGTCTGGCGTTGCAAGCTTCCAAAGGGCTATCGCCACTCGCTTCTCAACTGTAAGGGCCGCTCTCATTTTGGTATTCCTGTGCTGGAGGACTGGGGACAGCAAGTCACAAAGTTCCATGAACGTGCCCTTTCGCATGCGGAAGTTTCTAAGCCACTGGGAGTCATCCCAGACCCGCAGCACTATGCGATCCCACCAGTCCGTGCTTGTTTCCCTGGCCCAGAATCGGCGTTCGATGGTATGAGCCTGCCCCATTGCCACCAAATTTGACAGATTGTCAGTCGCCCTACTTCCAAAAACGGCAGGGCCCCTGTCGTCCCTGCTGTGCACGTCCTGGTCCATCTCCTCCTCACTGTCGTCGGGTTCCAGAAAGCGCAGTTCTCCCCGGATCACATTGCTCTGCAGACGGTGCAGCATGAACTCCGCAACCGTGATCGAGGTCTTCACAACGGCCATTGCTGTTTCCGTGGTGTCAGCAGGCTCCATGCTTGCAGTGCTATGGCGTTAGCACGGCGTGGAGAAAGGGCGTGAATTATGGGATGCCTACCCACAGTGCACCGCTCGTAATGGGAGTCGGCGGCGCGGAAAAAGGGCGCGAAATTTGGAAATGCCTACCCATAGTGCAGCACTCGAAATGGTGCCTGCTGGGGGCTCCGGGAACTGTGGGATAGGTACCCACAGTGCAACGCTCGTTATGTCGACGCTTGCAAAAGTTGTGCGGACAGACACTGTCGACTTGCTGTGCTTTGCTGTGCCTAGTGGAGGCTAAGTCCATAAATTCATGGAGGCTAAGTCCATAAATGGCTATTAGCCAGGATGGGTAATGAATGGTGTCCCTAGCCTCTGTCTGTCAGAGGGGGGTGATGGATGGCAGGAGAGAGATCGCTCGATCATACCTGTTAGGTTCACTCACTCCGGGGCACCTGGCATTGGCCACTGTCGGTAGACAGGATGCTGGGCTAGATGGACCTTTGGTCTGACCCAGTATGGCCGTTCTTATGTTCTTATGTTAGTGAAGACACACAAAATCGACTGCATACAGTCTGCTTTACAAAATCGAAATAAAGGAAATCGAACTACTGCTGTAGTGAAGACATACCCTTAGACTTCTTCTCAGAGACTGGTTTTCTTTTCTATTGACATACAGTAAACCCTCGATTTAACGGACCCCGATTTAACGGACTTCGGATGCAACGGACAAAATTTCCGATGCATCCGAAATCCGTTATTGGGGGCTGCCGGCTCCCGCCGCAGGGAGCCGGCTGGGTTGACAGCTCCCCCCCCGGCTCCCCGCAGCGGGGACCCCTGCGGGAGCTGTCAAACGCCCCCCACCCCCCCGCCCGGCGGGTGGGCTGACAGCTCCCGCCCGGATCCCCTCTGCGGTGAGCCGGGCGGGAGCTGTCAAACCCCCCCCCGCCCGGCTTCCCGCTGCGGGGAGCCGAGCGGGGGCTCTCAAACGCCCCCCCCCCGCCCGGCTCCCCCTTGCGGAGAGCCGGGCGGGGGGGGGGGTTTGACAGCTCCCGCCGGGCTTCCCGCTGCGGGGAGCCGGGCGGGAGCTGTCAACCCCCCCGCCCGGCTCCCCGCAACGGGGAGCCGGGCGGGGGGGCATTTGAGAGCCTCCGCTCTGCTCCCCGCAGCGGGAAGCCGGGCGGGGGGTTTGACAGCTCCCGCCGGGCTTCCCGCTGGGGGGAGCCGAGCGGGAGCTGTCAACCCCCCCGCCCGGCTCCCCGCAACGGGGAGCCGGGCGGGGGGGGGCGTTTGAGAGCCTCCGCTCGGCTCCCCGCAGCGGGAAGCCGGGCGGGGGGTTTGAGAGCTCCCGCTCGGCTCCCCCCAGCGGGAAGCCGGGCGGGGGGTTTGACAGCTCCCGCCGGGCTTACCGCTGGGGGGAGCCGAGCGGGAACTGTCAACCCCCCCGCCCGGCTCCTCGCAGCGGGGAGACGGACGGATGGGGGGTTTGAGAGCCCCCGCTCGGCTCCCCGCAGTGGGAAGGCAGGCGGGAGCTGTCAACCCCCCCGCCCCTCTCCCCGCAGCGGGGAGCCGGGCGGGGGGGAGAGGGTGGGGTGGGCTGGCTCCATATAACGGACTAATTCGGGCGGGGGGGTGTCCATTGTCACCCGAAAGTCCGTTATTTAATAATTTAAAAAAATTATTAAATAACGGACTTTCGGTTTTAACGGACACCCCCCCGCCCGAATTAGTCCGTTATATCGAGGTTTCACTGTACTACCTTTTAATCAGAATGTATCAATTATACAGTCATTCACTTAAGCATAAGTTTCAGTCACAAGAAAAGAAAGTGTTAATGGATTTCTTGACCATCACAAAGGAGACCAGCGGGCTCAATTTTCCTGGTCTTCCTCCTCTTAAAGCAGTGGTTCTCAAACTTTTTGTATTGGCAACCCCTTTCGAACACCAAGCCTCTCAGTGTGACACCCCCCACCCTCCATTAGAAATTTAACACATTTTTTATATTTAACACTATGTTAAATAGTAAATTTAAACCCTATTTCTTAAAAAGAATTTTGTCACTGCTTTTCTCATTGCTTTTAAATTAAGACAAACATATTTTTATCAAATCTATATATATAAAAGTCAAATGGTTTTTGCGTGTATGTACGTGCACTTACTCCTTCCACACCGTTTGAGCTAGAGACTTGAAATTTGGTACAGTTAGAGGTCTTAGGGTCCTAATCAGGGTAAGAGTCGAAAATTTTTCAAATCTCACCTCTGATGCCCCCCAGGGGTGAAATTATTTAAAGGCCAATCACATCAGCTGGGCAGCTGCTGTTCTCTGTGACATAGTTATAATGTCATAATACCCCCTCCAACAGATCCCACACTCGCTCAGCTCTCTGCCCCTCCCCCCTCCAACAGACCCCACACTCGCTCAGCTCTCTGCCCCCTCCCTCCTCCAACGGACCCCGCACTCGCTCAGCTCTCTGCCCCTCCCCCCTCCAACGGACCCCGCACTCGCTCAGCTCTCTACCCCTCCCCACCTCCGACGGACCTGAGTTGGGTTTGGTCATAGGGTAAGTGAGGTAGGGGTGTCGGGTTTGGTCGGGGGGTGAGGTTGGGGTGTCGGGTTTGGTCGGGGGGTGAGCCGGGGGTGTTGGGTTTGGTCTGGGGGGGTGGGAAGGTGTCGGGGTGGGTGAGGGGTGAGGTGTGGGTGTTGGTCAAGGGGTGTTGGGTTTGGTTGGGGGGGGTGAGGAGGGGAGTCGGGGTTGGTCGAGGGGTAGAGTGAGGTGTGGGTGTCGGGTTTGTTTGTGGTGGTAGGTAGGGGGGTCGGGTTTGGTTGGGGGGGAAAGTGAGGTGGGTGTGTCAGGTTTGGTCTACGGGGGGTGAGGTGTGGGTGTTGGTCAGGGGGTGTTGGGGTTGGTAGGGGGGTGTTGGGTTTGGGTGGGGGGGTGAAAATGTGACTCGGGGTTGGTCGAGGGGTGAGGTGGGGGTGTCAGGTTTGCTCTCTGCCCCCTCCCCCCTCCAATGGACCCCGCACTCGCTCAGCTCTCTGCCCCCTCCCCACCTCCGACGGACCCGAGCAACACCGGGTATTTTCACTAGTTATATACAAGTGGAAAAGTTATTTTAAAGTAGAATTTTATGTTAATATTTGACAGTAATTAATGACCTAAAGCAATCTGGGGTCAGGGTTCACAGCCTGATGCAGGGATCGGGGTTGGGGCTGGCAGCCCAGTACAAAGTTTGGGGTTAGAGCTCAGCTTGGGGCTCAGACTCACAGCCACCTGCCAGTACCAGAGTTGGGGGTTGGGGCTCCTGGCTCACAGCCCCGCAGCTCTGCCCTGAGGTTGGGGCTCACAGCCCCACTGTTCCACTGTGCGAGGGTCAGGGCTCGGGGCTCACAGTTCCACTACTCTGGGCTTGCAGCCCCTCCGTTCTGGGTTGGGGCTTGCAGCTTGCAGCCCCTCCGCCATGCTGGGGTCGGGGCTCACTGCTCCGCCCCGGGCTCAGGCCCCGCCATGCTGGGGTCAGGCCCCGCCGCCTACAGCCCTCCGCCTCGCCACTCTGTCCCCAGGTCGGGGTGTGGTGCTTGCTGCCCTGCCGTTCTGCCCTGGAGTCGGGGCTCAGAGCTCGGAGCCCTGCCGCTCTGTTCCCCGGGTTGGGCCTCTGAGCTCACCGCCCCGCGACTCTGCCCCGGGAATCGGGGCTGGAACAGCAGCCTGCCGCAGGGGCCGGCTCACCTGCCGCAGGGAGCAGCAGCCTGCCACGTGGGTGAGAGCTGGAGCCGGCAGCCTGCCATGGGGGTTGGAGCTCGCGACCCCCACATAAGCGGGTCACGACCCCCAGTGTTTTAAAGAAAGAGAAAATAATCTAGATGGACTCATCTCTTTTGTCAGTGATGGAGCCTGGCAGTGAACTTTTCCAAAAATTAGAATTCCTTAACTGATGCAATCGGTAGTCTAGAGAACAGACTATGTGTACTGTATTTTAAACAGTGTGCTGAACCTGTGCAGAGAACTGGTGCCTACTTGAGGTTAGAAAAACACCAAACTCAGGATTAAGCAGACTGGACACCAGTGTTCAGATATAAAAAACACTGATATGAAAAATTTTAATATATTAAATATTACACCTACTCCAGCCCTCTACAAACTTTCAAGTGCGTGCACGAAGACAGAAATACAAGGTTACTAGACTTTTCACATTTACGAGGAATAATCCTGGTGTACTAACTCAGGAAAAGCTTACATGTCAGTAGGAGTTTTGCTCAAATAAAGACCTGAGTTGGACCAAAATTTTCTCATAACAAATCAGCCTAAAATAATTGGCAAGACAGTGTATATTCAGAAAAGTACAATGTTCTGATTTTAATGACTTTCAAAGAAATCTTATTTACACAATGAACGCAGTGCATTCACATATTCAATATCTTACAGCTCCCTCTAAAAACCCCACACACATTTTATTAAAACTGCAGAAATTGAATTTAGTTTCATACACTGAATCATGACTATAACTGTAAAGCTATTCAATGGCTATCCAATTTCATGGTAAATTTACATGGCAGTTCCCTGTGAACAAATTAGTTTTGGAAGTGGGGAGAGGGGAGGAGAGTAAAATTAAATAGCAGGAGGGTGAAAAAACTTAATGCTTTGCAGAAACATCAAGTGTTTTCATAAGCTGACTACATCCTTGGCTAAGATGTTAAAATGATTCACATTTCGATAGAGGTCATATATACAGACTTTCTAGATCAATACTAATGGAACCTTAATTTGCATCCTCTTAAATAAATTTAGAAGTGGATCTGTGCCACAGAGTTTGGACTTAGATCCAAACCATTCCAAAGTTTGAGAGGGGTTCAGTTCTTGGGTCGCAGTGCAGGCCAGTCTTGAATTAACATCTCCCTTAGTTGACAGTTCAGAAGTGATTATCTTTTACCTACGAAGTGAGAACAGCTTAAGAGGGATCTGAGTATTCTTATCCCTCTGTGTCAACCCCTGCTCTTCTGTTTACCATCACTAAAGATTTGTCTGAATACACAGATGGTTCTTCAGTTAAACTTTTGAAGTGTTTTCCAGTCTTTTCAGAATGCAAATCAAAAATATTGTGCAATTTTATATCACAGCATACTTCAAAACTAAAATGGCATTCCTCCTGTTATCTGCTTGGCAATCTGTTCATCTGTGGTCGTCTCCTCTTTTTCATGATCTTTATTCCAATCTTTAAGGCCTTCTGGGAGTGAAGTATCCTCATCTAGACTGCCCGTGCCTTCAACAAATTCTTCGTAAGTAGATTTTTCTGCAAATGGTCTTGGGCCAAGTAGTTCAACCATATCACTTTTATCTATCACCTCCTTCTCCAACAGTCGTAAAGCAACCTGAAAATAGCAACAAATTACATTACACAAACAAGTACAGAACACATTTGTTTTCTCACATGAAAGAGGGAGAGCACTAAGAGAGGCAGTTTGTGCTTCAAAATTCCATGCTGGTACATTTTAGGAGGAGAGTTGGGATTTTCAGCAAAGTTCACATCATGCTGTAAGACCTTCAATGTGCATGAAAGAAGTTGAGAGTTTTGCACTTTTAAATCTTGTGAGTATCAGGTGCAGTGCCTTGAACACCACTGTTGCTCAAGGATGGCTGCTTCAGAATAATGCTGCTGTTGCTAAAGGACTCTGGAGAACGTTATAGGGATTTAATAATGGATAGAAGGCCAGCTTCTTAGTTGCTCATGTATCTTGCCCACCAGACCATTATAAGGCACTATGGGTCTGAGGTTGACGGTACTGTTCAGAGTATTCTCCAAGCTACAAAACAAAGCTATTACTGGCTAAGTTTCACTCTGCAGAATATAGCATGTACAGTACCAAGAGAAAAGTGGTATAAAAGACTGTAGGTTGTAAGCTTCTTGGACAAGTGATGTCTTGCACAGGACTCAATGCTTAAATAATGGAAGCATAAACTATGACAAGGATAAGTGCAGAACACCACAACACACATTTCTTTGGAATGTACTTAAGAATATTTCATCATACAAAGATGAAACATTATGAAGTAAGGAGGGAGAGATTTAGAACAGGGATTAAATGTTAACAAGGAAAAGAAGAAAACTTACAATGGTGTAATAAACAGGAAATAGAGAAGTGTGATTGACAGACACTTGGCTCTTGTATTCTCTTTGCTCATTACACTCAAGATGAAGTTTTGCTAAAACTTTATAATTGTCCCTTTTGATGATGAGACACTACTGAACATTCTGTCTTTCTTGGGGTGGTAGTCAGCTATACCACCCTGACAGAAACCTATACAAGTTGTTGTATTCTTGCAGATACGCTTGTTAGATAATGCATATCTAAGAAAACTGTCTTGTCCTTTAAAGATCAGTCTCCCTGGATCAGAGGTAAAGCTTATGGAGGATGGGAACCTGAACTGAAATGGGATCCCCAAGATGTATTATTTCCAATCTGTGAGCAGAGGGCCCTGTAGTCTAAAATTTAAAAACATTTCAGAGGGAGGAGAAAAAGAGGAAAGAATTTTACATGTTCATCTCCCATAAGATTAAAGTGAAGTTTTACACACCATATTCTTCCAGATACCTACTGTCTCCAGAACCTTGATGTTTAATTTTACAGTTTTATTGTTTCTTCCTCCCACCAGCTATAGGCTTTGCAGGAGAGTAATTCTGTTTTCGACTCTATAAGAAAATTTGCTAACAGAACAACCCTAAATACAGCTATGAGGATACTGGAATAATAGTGCACAATATACTTCTTACAAATCTTGTGGCATATTGATAAGTTCTCAACTTATTACAAGACATCTGAATGCTTTATACTGTTGAGGAATGTACTGGTCCAGTACTCAACCTATTTATGTGACTATCTATGCATGTTAATCTATATATTCAGCTCATCATGGCCATTTTAACTAGTAAACTTGACACTGGTGATAAGAGATATTATAAAGCCTACCTTCTCCACATATGCTTTCTTCTCCATCAAGAGAGTTAGTGTCCTTCCATAGGCACTGTTAATAAGATTCCGCACTTCTTCATCAATCAGTCTTGCAGTTGCCTCGCTGTAAGGTTTCTCCAATACCATGTCCCCTTGACGAGGGAGATCAAAGGAAATCTGCCCTACCTTTTCATTCATGCCAAACTGAACAATCTGAAAGATGAACAGTGCAATAAGTGGAAGACTTAGATTTTGAATGTATTAGAGTAGTATTGGAAAACCGGAAAACTCAAGCAAAAATAACCTATTTATAAATTGAATTAAAATATATATTTATTAGAATGAGAAAATAGCAATTTTTCTACAGAACACATCAACACTAGTGTTAATTCCCTCTTTTGTAAATCACGAAGATTCCTTCAAGTAGGAGATTAATAGTTAGCTATCTTTGACATATTTCAAAAAGATCTGTAAACAGTCAAGATGCACAGTACCATTTGAATGTTCATGTTGCTTGAATATTTCTGAGTTACAAAAGTATTATTGCATGCAGCGGTGTAGCCATGCTGCTCCCTGGATATTAGAGAGAGAAGGTGATAGGAGTGAGGGGATCTCTTTTATTGGACCAACTTCTGATGGTGGGAGAGAGATAACCTTTCGAGCTACACATAACTATTCTCCAGGTTTGTGTAAGCTCGAAAGATTGTCTCTCTCACTAGCAGAAGCTGGTCCAATAAAATATATCACCTCACCCATGTCTCATAAAGTAAGGTAATTCTATTCTTTTTGAAATTTTCCACAAAGTATTTAAAAATGTTAAACAGCACATAGATGACACTTAGTGTGTTGATTTGGGAGTACGTTTTAAATTAAGTTCAAAACACTCAGAAGGTAAAAGTATCACCATCCTGTAAGTGTACCTTGGAATAGCAGAAAATATCTTCCTGACCCCATATGCTGATTAACTAACTTCCACACATACCTCAGTGCACATAACAAAATTTATTCCGCACATGGATGGAAAAAATTAGAGGGAACATTGCTAATGACCTCACTCAACTGTGTCTTTACATTAATAACACCACAAATCACCATTTAGAAGTCTTGTTTGTTATGCTGAACACTGGAATATTAGCCTTCTTTTCATCCTTAGATTTACAGCATGTGATGCATTAAACACATGGTTTCCAGCTATGAACTACATACCCATGGATTCAATCTAGTTCAGCAATCTGGACTCTAAGATATATACTACGAGAATGTGTTCACAAAACCAAACTTGTAAACTAAAATATTAGTCATTTTCTAAGTGCAAAATTTCTTTGCAAATTTGAGTGTAGCCATGTCACATACACATTCCTGCAGAGCAATCAGCTCTGATTTGATCTCTATGCCATTAAATCATGTGTATGATGCAATGATCACAGACCAGCTCTGGATTATTGCGATGGGCAAAAACAGAATACAGATGCTGAAGACAAAGTGCCAATATCATGCAACAAATGCATACCGCATGACAATACAACCTTGCACAATAAAATATGGACTAAATTCTGCAACTCAGAAACCTGGCCAGACAGCTAAAGTGTGCTCTTCTTCAAAGTTATTTTGTATTAAACAACAGGTTAGTGGGAAACACAGAAAATAAAGTTTCCTACTTGAAGTACAAACCTGTGCATATGCACTCTGAGTCACCTTCTTCAAGTCATCTTGGGCTCCTGTTGTAATTCTTCCGAAGAAGATTTCTTCTGATACACGTCCTCCCAGTGTCATGCACATTCTGTCAAATAACTGCTCTTTGGTGTAAAGGTATTGTTCTCTGGGTAAATACTGGGCATAACCCAATCCTTTGCCACGTGGGATAATAGATACCTTGGTTCAAGAAAAAAAAAAGAAAAGAGAAAAAACAACAACAGTTACCTTTTCTGTAAGAGGGGGTTACTCACCCTGTGCAGCAACTGATGTTCTTCAAGATGAGTGTCCCTGTGGCTGCTCCATTCCAGGTGTTGGTGCATCCCTGCGCCTTTGCTCAGATTTTTACACCAGTACTCATACCAGTCGCGTATGTGCAGAGCCTGTCTCTCTCCCCCCTCCACCCGGTCTGAGTGTATCTTAATAGTATGTATATGCAGCTGGTCTCCTCCATTCCTTCTCTATGACGGAGGCTACCCCAACTCTGAAGTAGAGGGGAGGAGGGTGGGTACTGGAGCACGCACAGGGACACATCTCGAAGAACATCAGTTACTGCATAGGGTGAGTAACCATCTCTTCTTCTTCTTCTTCTTCTTCTTCTTCTTCGAGAGATGTCCGAGTGCTCCACTCCAGGTTACTTATAAGCAGTATGTCTCAAGGAGGTAGGAACTTCGGATTGGAGAGGAATGCAGTAGATAATACAGCTCTGCCAAATCATGTATCAAACAGAGGGCCTTGAGTAAGAGCAGAGTGTTTAACAAATGTGTTTTCAGAGGACCAAGTGGTAGCTTTACAAATGTCAGTCAGGGGAACCCTGCTTAAGAAAGCCGCAGAGGTAGCCACAGATCTAGTGGAATGAGTTCTGATGCCGGCCAGAGCTATAACTTTCTTTATCCGATAGCACAATCGGATACTCTCAGAAATGCAGTTTGAAAGTCTCTGGGTAGAAGTAGGTGTCCCTTTGGAATGCTTCACGGTGGCGACAAAAAGTCTAGAAAAGTTCCTAAAAGGTTTGGTTCTATCCAAATAGAAGGACAAGGCTCTGCGTACATCTAATGTATGCATTGTGGCTTCAAAAGACTTTGCATGTGGTTTCGGAAAGAAGGCTGGTAGGTGTATCGGCTCATTGATGTGGAATGAGGAATGCACCTTTTGAAGAAATTTTGGGTGTAATTTAAGGTAACATTGTCCTTGAAAAATAATGTATATGGTGGATCTGCCATAACAGCTGCTATTTCTCCTACCCATTTGGTGGAGGCGATTGCCACTAAGAATGCTGTTTTCATAGAAAGGTGTAAAAGGGAACAAGTGGCTAGGGGCTCAAATGGTTGTTGAGTTAGGCAAGAGAATACTAAATAAAGGCCCCAAGGAGGGTAGGCGGTTTAATGACTGGGTATAGGGCTTGGGAGTCCCTTGAGAAAACGCTTGGTGATTGGATGAGCAAACATAGAGGTATAGTCGATTCTGTCATGAAAGGTTGTAATAGCAGCTAAATGGACTCTGATGGAGCTGAAAGAAAGGCCAGATTGCTTTAGGTTCAATAGGTAGTCAAGTATGAGTGGAAGAGGTGCTGACATAGGAGAAAGTTGTTTTGCTGAACACAATTGTGTGAATTGCTTCCACTTTCATAGATAGGTGGTGCGTGTAGATTGCGTTCTGCTATGTAGGAGCACTCTTTGAACTTGGTCAGAGCAAGCTAGTTTGTTTTGGGAGAACCATGTAGAAACCAGGCTTTGAGGTGGAGCATGGACAGGTGGGGTTGAAGAAATCAGCCATGTTGCTGTGACAGGAGATTTGGAGTGAGGGGCAACAAAATTGGTGGTCGAATTGACATTCTGGTGAGGAACGGAAACCACGGTTGTCTGGCCACAATGGGGCAATCAGGATCACAGTGGCACAATCTGTTTGTATCTTTGTCAGAACTCTGTGGGGAACTGGTATCGGGGGGGGGGGGGGGGGGGGGAAAGCAGAGTAAATTCCGGTGCCATGGGACCATGAATGCATCTCCCAGGGAACGTCTGTCCAGTCCTGCTCTGGAGCAAAATTCAGGACATTTCATGTTTTTTGCAGCTGCAAAAAGGTCTATGGTTGGGTGACCCCAAATGCGGAATATGTTGAGGATGATCGTTTCATTTATCTCCCATTTGTGATCCCAGGGAAAGCATCTGCTTAATTTGTCCGCTGTGGTATTCATAACTCTGGGAAGATAGATAGCTGATATCCGGATGTTGTTCAAAAGGCACCAATTCCAGAGCTTCATAGCCTTGGTGCAAAGTGAGTGAGAGTGAGCTCCTCCCTGCCTGTTTACACAGAAAATGCAGGCAATGTTGGCTGTCATTATGCATACATGTCGATTCTGGATTAGTGGGAGGAAAGGACGGCAGGCATTGCGCAGGTCTAGAAGTTCTAGGATATTTATGTGCAGGGAGGTGTCGGTTGAAGACCATAGCCCCTGGACTATGTGGTGAGACATGTGTACGCTCCACCCTTTGAAGGATGCATTGATAGTCATGAGGGATGGAACATCCTGGAGAAAGGGGACTCCAGAGCAGAATTTGAAGGGAACTGTCCACCATAGTAGAGTCTTTGACTCCGAAAGGTATGGAGAGACTTGTTTAGGGCCTGCACATTCGGTCTGTAAACCGTGGCCAACCAAGCTTGGAAGCACATCATGGATAGTCATATATTTTGGACCATGAAAGTGCACGAGGCCATGTGACCTAATACTTATAGGCAGTCTTGGGCAGTGACCTAAGGACTGTTGCAAAGTTTTGTGGCCAGTAGTTTTATGGTGTTGAAGCGGTCGGGTGGGAGAGGTGCCACTCCCGTCTGGGAATCGAGGTCTGCACCTATGAACTCCAGGTGCTGGGTAGGTAGGACACAATGTGGATTTGTTTTTGTTTATTTGTTTTCTACTCTCAGCCTACGAATCGATAGCAAGCTGTGTGAATTGGAGAGCTTCATCAAACGCCGAGGCTATGAGGCGGCAGTCATCGAGGTAAGAAAATATTATGACCCCTGGTTTCCTGAGCTAGGCAGTGACTATGGCTAGGAGCTTGGAAAACACACAGGGGGCAGTGGAAAATCCGAAGGGAGAACCCTGTATTGAAAATGTGTCGAGCAGAGGGTAAAACGAAGGAAACATCTGTGGGCCAGATGTATAGTCACATGAAAATAGGCTGTAGGTCAAGGCCTGAAAATAAGCCTGTAGGCGAAGGCCTGAAAGCCAATCGCTCTGCTCCAGTGCTGGGATTATGGTGGTGAGGGTAACCATCTTGAACTTTGGCTTTTTGATAAATTTGTTGAGCCGCCTGAAGTTGAGGGTCAGGATAGGTGACACAAGCAGGTCCCTTGATTGAGTAAACTGCAGTGCTGAGGCTCCCGTGGGAGGTGAAGGCTGTGCAGGAAGAATCTGCTGTGAAGAAAAATTCCTCTGCAGCTGTGTTTTGAGCCCTGACTCACTGCCGGTCAGCTCAGTGGGTGCCGGAGCCGGTGCCTGGAAATCAATATCAGCCTGGGGGGGGAGGGGGGGAGGATCAGGCATTTCATGATATGTCGGCACCACATCCATCGCGGTCCAAACGGTGCCAGAAGAGATGCAGGCAGCTGCAAGCCTGAAGCCTCGGCACTGGATCTTTGTGCTGCTGGCGCAGCCACAGGCCGGTGTCACAGGGATCGGAGGAACTCACTGCGAAAATGTGCTCAGGCGGGGAAGCACCGCCAGAAGGGAAGCAGTAGACCTCCCCTGAGAAGTTTTATCTCACAAGGTTTCCTTTGTAGATGACAGAACGTGCCCTTTTTTGAAGTTCTCTTGTGCTTCTTTGAGGCAGGGGGGCTGTGGCGGGCAGCAGAGCTGGAGTCAGTGCCTGGGTCTGAAGCTGACCCTAGGGATTTCTGAGGGAGGGGCAGTTTCAGCTAAGCTCCCTGTCCTTCCGTGCCCTGGAGCAAAGTTTACTGCAGTGGGCACATTTCTGGGAGATGTGGGTCTTCCCCCAAACATTTTATACATTTTGAGTGGCCATCTGAGAGAGGTGCAGGCAGAGCAGTGCTTAAAGCCTGGAGAGCCAGGCATGTTGAAAGCGACTACAGCTGATGGGAACCAAGAAAAATTTTTTTAAAAAAAAGAGAAAAAAAAGATAGAAAATGGTCACCAACTACAACTAACAAGAAACTAACTAACTAGAAGGGTAATTGTAACAAGAGGAAGAAAGTTCTTAATGAGTCTGCGGAGCACCGTCAGGGACGATAGAGAAGGAACTGAGGAGACTGGCCGCACATGAGTACTATTAAGGTACACTCAGAGCGGGGAGGACAGGCTCTGCACATGTGACGAGTACTGCTGCAAATATCTCCGAGCACAGGTGCAGGGACGCACCAACACCTGGAGTGGAGCACACACAGGGACATCTCTCGAAGAACTGATGAAGATGTGTTGCTCACGTCCATTCCATATTAGGTGTGCGTGGTTGCCACTTGCACCGGTGCCAGACGTTTTTCCCTTTGCAGTATCCATAGGTGACTGGCTCCGATACCTTCTGGAGTGGCACCTGCATGGCACTGTATAGTGGGCGCCACAGGAGCTCCCCACCATCAGCTTCTTCTTGCTGGAAACTCTGAACGTGGGGAAGGAAGGTGGTTTGTGGAATGGACACAAGCAACACATCTCCAAGAACACCAGTTACGGAATTGTCTTTTCTTCTTCGAGTGCTTGCTCATGTCCATTCCATATTAGGTGACTCCCAAGAAGTAGCCTTGGAAGCGGGTAGGAGTTTACAGATGTGTAGATTGCAACACAGCTCTGCTGAAACCAGCGTCTTCCCTGGCCTGCTGAGTGATGGCATAATGAGCAGTAAACGGGGACAGAAGACCACGTTGTGGCTTTACAGATGTCCTGAACAGAAGGCTGCTGAAGATGCCTGTGCTCTCTTCGAGTGGGCTCTGACAATCGGTGGCGCCGGAATCCCAGCCAGGTCGTAACAGGTCCTTGCGCACAAGGTGATCCATTTGGAAATCCTCTGTGAGGACACCAGAAGGCCCTTGATCCTGTCTGCCATAGTGAAAGGCTTGGTATGCTTTTAAGTAAAAACTCAAGACCCTCAGATGTCTTCATGCCCTGGATGTTTGCTCTTTACTGGTCTTGTGCAGTTTGGGACAGAACACTGGGAGGAGGTTGTCCTGGTTCACATGGAGGTTAAAGACCACCCTCGGCAGGAAGGCCGTGTGGGGCCACAACTGAATCTTATCTTTGTAGAAGACCATGTATGGAGGCTCTGAGGTCCAGATTTTATTTTCAGTGACCTTCCATGACAAGTGGGAAAAGGAGCAGGAACCCAGTGGCTCAGAAGGCAGGTCTGTGAGCCTAGAGAGGATTAAGTTAAGATCCCACTGTGGGACAGGAGCTCGTACCTGCGGGAAGAGTTTCTCAAGCCCTCTTGGGAATCTGACCATCATGTTATGGGAAAACACTGTTGGTCCTTGGATCAGTAGGTGAAAAGCAGAGATGGCCACGAGATGCACTCTAATGGAAAACTATGCAGGCCCTCGTTCCTCAAATGGAGCAGGTAGTCCAGGACAGCCCGTATGGAGGAATGCGAGGGGGAGGTGCCCCGTTTGGATGCCCAGCAGGAAAACCTTGTCCACTTTCCCAGGTAACTCAGTCTGGTTGAGGGCTTCCTACTTTCCAGGAGGACCCGGTGAACCACTTCCAAAGAGGTCTGCTCCACTAGGTTCAGCCACGCAGCATCCACATCATGGTGGAGAGACCCAAGGTTGCGGTGTATGAGCCAACAGTGGTCCTATGACAGCAAGTCTGGTCAGTTGGGCAGGACTCGGGGAGGGACCGCGGTCCAATTCATGAGTGTGCTGAACCAGCATTGGCAAGGCCATGCCGATCATGATAACCTGCGCCTTTGTCTCTCTCAATCTTTGCCAGGGCCCTGCTGATGAGCAGAATTGGAGGGAATGCGTACATCAGGCTCCCTGACCACGACAGGAGGAAGGCATTGGAGAGGGAGCCCTGGGCTCAGACTTTGCAGAGAACAAAACCTGGGGCATTTCCTGTTCTGTCTGGTAGAGAACATGTTCACTTGGGGAGTTCCCCACCTTTGGGAGATCACACAGGCTACCTTTAGATGGAGCGACCACTCGTGGTGAGAGAAGTGTCTGCTGAGCTGGTGTGTCAGCGTCCATCAATTGTGGAAGATGAAAAAAACTTACAGGTGGATCTTGTGGCTGATAGAGAAGACCCAGAGATGGCCTCGTGACAGAGAGCCGATGACCGCACTCCCCCTTGCCTGCTGACATAGAACATTGAGACTGTGTTGTCCGTCAGGACTAGTACCACTTTGCCTGACAGTTTGGGCAGGAAAGCTCTGCATGCCAGCCAGACTGCTTGGACATTTATGTGAAACTGCACCTCCTGTGGGGACCACACCCGGGGTGTGGAGGACGCTGAGATGTGAGTTGAGAACTACTACCAAGAGTAACTAAGAAACTACTAACTATATTACAGGTTTTCAAAGTTCGCAAGAACAGAGAACAAAACAACGCTAGCCGAAGCAGCAGATGTTCCAGCACAGTCACTGGCGACAGGTAGGAACTGAGGGTTGGGGGAGCCGGTGGCACCCCTTATACTGCACCATGCGGGCACCACTCTAGAGGGAGCCAGAGCCAGTCTCCTATGGATACTGCTAAGGGAAAAAGTTCTGGCACCGGTGCATGTGGCGAGCACACACACCTAATATGGAATGGACATGAGCAAGCACTCGAAGAACAGCACACCCTTGAGTTTTAATGGTAATTTGTGACAGGATAGGACTTTAAACATACCCCTTTCAAACTATGAAACAGACCTGTGATGTGAATGATCCTAACCAGGGATATCGACAGCTAGGGGAAGTACCTGGAAAATATTATAATATTTACACCTGGGATACGGTTCTTATAATGTGCCCATATACTTTATTCAGCAAATGAAGATTTAAAGATACTTAAATCAAGTAAATTTTATTTGGTGATAGTAAGGACACTTTAAGCCCTTTTAGTATTACCGTATTTTTCGTCTTATAGGACGCTCCGTCCTATAAGACGCACCCTCATTTTTTAATACAAAATCCGGAAAAAAAAAAAAAAAAAAAAAAAAACGCCTCGCTCTCCCGTCCCCGCCGCGCGGGCGGGCTGCCGGGAGCGTCCCGGTTCCCCCCTCCCCGCCGCGGGCGGGCTGCTGGGAGCGCGCCCGCGGCGGGGAGGGGGGAACCGGGATGCTCCCGGCAGCCCGCCCGCGCGGCGGGGACGGGAGAGCGAGGCGCTTTTTTTTTTTTTTTTTGGGTCCGGCGGGAAGGGGGGGAACCCCGGCAGCCCGCCCGCGGCGGGGAGGGGGGAACCCCGGCAGCCCGCCCGCGCGGCGGGGACGGGAGAGCGAGGCGCTTTTTTTTTTTTTTTTTTTTTTTTTGCATTCGCCCTATAAGACGCACCAACTTTTCCCCCCCCCGTTTTGGGGAAGAAAAAGTGCATCTTATAGGGCGAAAAATACGGTAAGTGTCCTGTGACAGGGTGTACAAAACTCTTGATATCCTTTTTCCATTTATTGGCAAGGAGGGTGTCCATGTTTAATAGCCTTCTACATAAGTTGTTAAGAGTTTCAGGTGCTTGCAGTTGGAGGTAAGTAGATAATTTAAAAAAACAGAAAATGACTAGTAGCACAATTACTTGATACCCAGATAGTTAAAACTGGGATCAAACCACCATACTCAGCCATCTGTTTAAACTCAAATAATTAAAACAAATCCTAGATCAACGTTTTTAAAGCTGGATGCCCCCCCAGAGGATACCCGTTCAGTTGAATTTAACTTACACTATCACTTTATGTAAACCAAACTGCTGACTGGAGACATTAGAAATCCCAAAAGAAATTTAGAGATCTGATATAGGTCTAGCTCTTTATTTCCAAACTGTGAAACATCTCAATTTTACCTTTTAAAAATTAACATAGCTTTAAATATTTAACTCCTGAATTCTGATCCAAAAGAAAGAAAACTATGTTGGGTAGATTATACTGATGAAATGGCATAGTAACATAAAAGGTAAGAATATCAAAGTAGATAATCACTGCAGAGGTGAGATTTTCATTTTGAGGTCTCAAAGCCATGTCTCCTGATCTCAGCTCCATGATCTTTACCCCATACAAGATCATATCATGACAATGGCATATAAGGTTTTAAAAGCTCAATGCCAAGGGCATTACTGCCTACCAGAGGTCACTTTTTCAAAGCCTTTTGTCCTGCAAAACTAAGACCAGAGTCTGTATACATTAAAATGTTTTTCCCACATTTGCTGCAGCTTCAGCTACCCTGGACTGTGGGCTTCAGTAGTATATTCAAAGCAGAGCTCTAACAGCAGCCATCTTAAAACAAAACACTTATCTAGATTGGCATATTTGTAATTGTGCAATACTTTTTATGAAAAAAGATTTAATTTCCAGTGCTGTTAATCTAGCACTTTTCATTAAATCTAAACTGACACTTGGGATGCAATCTAGTCTGTACACAAAAAGCTGGAAGGTTTTAGATTAAATTAACAAGAAGGTTGGAAGAGGTGAGAAAATGATCAACAGAATGGAAAGAATGGGTGGGCATGATGTAGTTATTACTGAGAATGCTATAATAATAAAGATTAATGATTTTTATTTTATTTTTTAGCAAGGATGAACAAATCTGAGAATGTCTCATTACCAATCACAATGTAGAAATGCCTTAGCAATCCTTCAATTGTATTCTGAACTCATGATGTACCTAGCTCAGTGGTTCTCAGGCACTTACATATTGAAACGCCTTCACTCAAGTTGTCAAAGCATAGCTCGGACCTCTCCCTCTCATTTAGTAACACAAGGACAGTGTGGTTGCAACCCCATATACCTGGTCAAGACTCCCCATCCCTCCCCAGGTTGAAAACTGAGTCTTCTTCACCCCTTCTCAGTGTTCCTCAAACCTAGAGGAAACCTCTCTAGGAACTGGATTGGAAATTAAATCTGAATTCCATTCAATCTTTGGCCTCTGCTAATACTGCCAACAAAGTTGCCTATTACTGTGAACTGTTGTGATGGTTTTTGTGCTTGAGGAACTGCACTGAGACTCATCAGTTCATTTCTCATAAGCTGCTGAATAACTGTAATATGGTTGCAACTTCTGGTCATTACTGAATAAACCCAGATTTGAATTTAATCTAACCAAAGCAGGCTCTAAATCTCACAAACTATCTAGTTCCTAATCTTTTGTATTCTTTTTAAACAAACCAGGAGGATGGTAGCTGGATTCATAAAGGGCATATGGAAATTACAGTGGACAAGACAATTCCTAGTATTGTAGCATAGTAAGATAGCATCAAGCTATTTAACAAAACATGTTTATTTTGAGCCAGATAGGAGTCCCTTTCACCTTCCAAAAAGGCCCTTAATAGTAGACCTCATAAAAACTGATCAGAAATAGTTAAGAAAAAACTAGCTACAAAGGAGAACCAACAAAGTAGCATCTTAGAACTTGCATGGTCTTCCATGAAACCATGTTTTAATATCCGATAGGAGAGTAACTAATATACCATGTTTTTGTATTTTCTTCCCAAAACAAGGAATAAGAAAAAGTGAATTAGTAACCTTATACTTCTAATTTAGTGTTTTGTCCTAAAAAAAAAAAAAAAAGGGATTTTTTTCCCCTATTTTACCTTTAAGAGTGGGTCAGCATGTTCCAGAAACCATCCTGCTATTGCATGGCCTGCCTCATGATATGCTACTGTTTTTTTCTCCTCGGGTTGCAGTACCTGCGTTTTCTTTTCCAAACCTTTAGAAAGAACACATTAACTTACCAAAAGTTTCAAACACACCCTCTTCAACAAAAACACTTAACATTCCATTTCCTATTGGCATCTCTTATGTCTTGATAACATGCCTGTCTCAGTGGTATATAGGTACCATGTACAGAATATATTGTTAAGTCAAGGGACAAGAAATAGAGATGCAAGACTTTAAATTCCATATTCATCTTGAAGATAAATAAATTAGCATTTTGCATATTGAGCTTTTATCAAAAATACTTTCTAATTTGGACATAATTCTTCAGTATATTCTGATGCACTATACTAAAGCTCTCTCTTTAAATCACACACAATGCTTCTAAGTGATACACAATTAGCTGTTCTTCCCCTCAGCTTAAGCAAATGAGAAAAGAAGTTTCCAGATGAGATTTATAATGGAATGGAGAATCAGTGAGGCAGAGGAACATTTTAATATGTGATGCCAATTCTTTTAAAATTATAAGATACATCATTAACTAGTTAGTGCAAAACTAAAGACTTCTTTTTCAAAATATCTGAAATAGATCTGAACTACAGCATTTAAACAGAAGCCTTCTGCCACTCGTTTTCCTTGTTGATCAATGATCCATTCTATTCTCTCACCTCCTATTACTCGTTCAATCGCTTGCTCAAAGTGCTTTTGGTTTATGGCATCCGAAAGGTGTCTTGCAGCGATCAAAGCTGCTTCATTACAAACATTGGCAATGTCGGCACCTAAAAACCAAGGCAAAGGATATGCATTAGTGTCATTCCCAACTACTCATTTCTTTTAGCACTAAGAGCACTGGTGCTCACCTGCATGAGTGAAGCATCTCAATAAAGCAAATGTCACAATAAAGCTTGAGAATGGTTGTAATTACTACAGAAAAAACTGGTTGTAACAGTGACTCAGATTAAATAGATGTTAATGAACTAGAGCTCCACTTAATATATTATGCTGTATAAATACATTCTTAAGATTAATGGTCCTAATTCTTTAAATCAATTATTAAAAGGTATTTATTGTTTGTGAAATATTCAACTAGTAAGTCCTACATCCTGAAGTCTGCTATCTAGCCACAGACCAGGTACAGAATGGGTAGTTACAGTGAAGGCTTCCCCCATACGGGCTCAATGCATCTCAGACCTTGCTTTTTAACGATCTCTTGTAAGAGCACAAGGACCGCTCTGGCTTCAAGCCATTCAATTATTAGTACGTCTACAGAAAGTCCATATAATAGCACCAATCGATGATAATTATGGTGGAGGGACAGTGTTGCAGACAAATACAGCTACATAGAGACAAAGTTTTATATAGACTACCATATGACTACCGGATGGCAACAACTTTTGGTCGATACAGACCTGGGCTGAATTAGAACAGTGCTTAAAATTTCCATTACCCATTACTGGGAAGTGTGTCTAATATCTGAGAAAAGTCATGACAACATTTTATTATAGCTAAGCTTTCTGCTGGATAGAAAATAAAATACATTAGACATATTCCCCCCAGTAACATTAAGAATCAGAAAAGGAACATCCAAATGAATATACGTGTGTAATGTAATATATATAAAAAATCAGTTTTAGTAGTAGTGAGAATTATGTGACTTTTTTGGTGGAGGGAGAAGAGAATTGCCATCTGGATCTATCACAATGATGAAACAGAGGGAGAGTACTTAAAAATTATTAGCCATTCAGAAAAGTCAAGAAGTAGGAGGGTGGGGAAGGAAAGAAAACAGTATCTGCTACCCTGATAGATGGTACAGCTAATGTAATGAGTATATTTAGAGCAAGTATGGCTTTATAGTTCACTTACCTGTAAATCCGGGAGTTAGTGATGCAAGTTTTCTTGCCAGGTTATCTTTATCTATGATGCTTTCTAGCCTCAGGGGCCTGAGGTGAACTTTGAAAATAGATGCTCTTCCCTTTATATCCGGAGGTCCTTTAAGAGTTTAAAAAGAAAGATTTTTATTTAATACATAACAAACATATGCCTTCCTATTAAAAAAGCAAACACTTAGACATGGGACTACTTCTGATGATTTGCGGGAATACTTATGTGCTCAAGTGATTGTAGGAATACACTCACATAGGTTAAGATGTATATAGTCTTACCAATGTAGATCTGTCTATCAAAGCGCCCTGGCCTCAACAGTGCAGGGTCTAAGATATCTGGTCTATTGGTGCCTGCCAAAATGACTACATTTGTGGTAGTGTTAAATCCTGTCCAAAAAACAAACAAACAAAAAAGAACCATGAAGTGAGTAAACAATATTTAATACCACATGATCACCATTCATTAACAAAAAATCATTAAAAAAACCTCAGACAGCAGAAAGTAGTTTAGACTGTCCACTTTATAGAACTACTGCATCTCTGTAAGCCAGTGCATTAGAAAGAAGCACTTTTTAAAATTAACCACTATACCAGCGGTTCTCAAACTGGGGTCCGCAAGTCGATCAGTGGGGCCAATGGCAGAAAGCAGCCCCACCCCCCCTCCCAGTGCCTCTTGCATGCCGCAGAACAGCTGCTCAGCAGTGAGTAGGAGGTGCTGCGAGGGAGGGGGAGGAGCAGGGATGGGGCGCACTTGGGGAAAGGGGCGGAAAGAGGCAGGGAAGAGGAAGGGTGGGGTGGAGCGGGGGCAGGAAGAGGAGGGGTGGGGTGGAACCTTGGGAGAAGGGGTGGAATGGGGGCAAGGCCTGGGTCTGTGCCGGCATTGAGAATCCCCAGGGAAAATTAGAAGTCAGCTTGGGGGTCTGCAAAAAAAAAAAAAAAAAAGTAAATCAAAATGGGGGTTATCAGGTTGCTAAAGTTTGAGAACCGCTTCACTATATAATAATCCACTCACATTCTAAGGTAGTGATACTGCGGATACCTTAGAATAGAGGTGGGCAAATTACAGCCCGCAGGCCACATCCGGCCTACAGGACCTTCCTGCCCGGCCCCTGAGCTCCGGGCCGGGGAGGCTACCTCTGGCCCCTCCTCTGTTCCCCTCCCCCATGGCCTCAGCTCACTGCACTACCCGGCACAATGCTCTAGGCAGTGGGGCTGCGAGCTCCTGAGGCAATGCATTTGCAGAGCCGCAGCCTGACCCAGTGCTTTGTGCTGCGTGGTGTGCAGCTGCCTGTCCTGGTGCAGCCATGCCGCCAGCCAGCTGTGCTCCAGGCACTGCGGTAAAGGGGCAGGGAGAGTTGGATAGAGGGCAGGGGAGTTCGGGGGGGGAGGGGTGTGGACAGGGTGGTCAGAGAGCAGGAACGGGGGTTGAATGGGGGCAGAGGTCCCAAGGGGCAGTCAGAAATGAGAGGAGGGGCTGTATGGGCCAGCAGGGGGCAGTCAGGGGTGGGAATTCCAGGGGCGGTCAGGGGACAGGGAAAAGGGGTGGTTGGAAGGGGCAGCGGTCCCAGGGGGGCTGTCAGGAAGGAGAGGTGTTTGATAGGGTGGCGGGAGGCAGTTAGGGTCAGGCGATCCAAGGGCAGTCAGGGGACAGAGAGCAGGGGGGCTGGATGGGACAGGGATCCTGGGGGAGGGCGAGCAGGGGTGCTTGGATAGGGGGCGGGGGCCTTGGATAGAGGACTGAGCCTCCCCTAACCAGCCCTCTGTACAATTTTGGAAACACAATGCAGCCCTCAGGCCAAAAATTTTGCCCACCCTTGCCTTAGAAATTCATTAGGATTCTCACTTCTTCAAAAAAAAAAAAAAGGGGCGGGGGGTAGGAATGGGGGGAGGCTTGAGCTCTGCCTTGGGTAGGTCACTGTATTAAGGTACAGTTTATCCTACATATTTGACAGTGAATATAGTGCTAATGAATTTGTAGGATTAGTAACACTGGCTAGAGACTGACTAGTCTTGAGCAAAGACTTTTCCACACAAATCTGCCAAGGTAACAAACTTCAAGTGTAGAATCTCTGCTATTCTATTTCCTGAATTCGTTTAAGTCAAGACCTCAATGTGTGCCAAACCAAGTGCTCTCTCTTTAATTTAAATAAATGGGGAAAAGCATGTCATTATATTCATTTTACTTATAACCAGGAATTTATAGATGTGAACAAGATCTATAGATGTAAACAGCTAATGCATTATTTCATATTCCCTTCCTTCTACATCCATATCTATAAAAATGTACATTTTTTGTCTATTACCATTATATTTATCTCACTCCATTACAAAATAATCAAGATACATCTGTGTCTTACTCCTTTAACCCAATATTAGAAACTAAACAGTTACCATCCATTTCTACTAGAAGTTGGTTGAGTGTGTTTTCTTGTTCACTTTGCCCTCCAAAGTTTCCCCGTCCTCTCTTCCTTCCTACTGCATCTATTTCATCAATGAAGAGAATGCAAGGGGCGTTTTTACGGGCCAGAGCAAACAAATCACGGACCTTAAAAAGAGAAGGCAATACCTCCGTTATTTTCAATCATCTAGTCACAAATAGAGGCAAGATGACTTAAGATTACAGCTAATCTCACAGTTAAATGTTCAAAACAAGAGCCTCTAGTACAGATAGCAAGGAACGGACGACTACAATGATGCCACAATATTACAAGACTCAAAGGCAGCAATGCAAGAGTAAATTTGTCTTTCATACATTCTTTGGTTGCAGAGATTGTTTTAGGAAAACCTACCAGACCAGAGAGTTACGTTTTTAAATTAACAAAAACAACTGCTGGCTGTTGTACTTTCATGATTAAAATTGCTGTTCTGTCCTGAGCAGTAACTTTAACAATTGCATTGTGGGTTCCCAGTTAATCGCTCAATGGCTTCCAAATCAAAATATGTTTTGGTTTACCAGTTGGACGACTGTCCAACCCATACAGAACTCATTTCTGGATAAAGACATTTTTCTGAAGTTCAGTCCTATGAACTCAGACTGGAATTTCTCAATACATTATCACTAGTAATAAAGGTTCTATAAAACAAGTTATATCACTAGTGATCATTTACATGCCCATTGCTTTCACCAGGTTTGCACAAGTGTCCCAACTGGATCATAATAAAGAAGAGAATAGACTCCAGGTCAATGATAGCTGTGGCAGCTTCACAGGGCTGACAGGAGGAAAAAGCAGTAAAAATCTCCTACCAACTCATTTTTTTTCACTCTAGCAAATAGATAATACTCTGAATAACCACAAAATAGGTATGTCGAGAAAAGTGACACTAATTTTACATAGCTCTACTATGAAATGTGGCCGACTTTTCAACTATTATTTTCTTGCCCAAAGTGAAGCTTAAGAGGTATGTGGTATTGTATTTCTCCACTGCAGGCAAGTTAAATATGGAATGGATTTCTGTAATTAATAAAAAAACACCAGTACTAGATGTATTTAGGTCTACTCTCGGATATGTTCTTAGTCATCTTTAGTTTATCATCTGCAGGTATGAGACATCAGTGTGTTCAAGAGAGACATCGGGGCCATGATCATACTTAATCTGTAGCCATGTTAAATTATAATACCTATATTTTAGTCACATCCCTATCCCCATTACATTGGCTAGGAACTGGCCTAGAAGTTAGCAAATATAATGTGAAGCACAGGAAAATTTTTCTCCAAAGGTTGAAAATAATTGGTTAGAGTTATAGGTCATTTAAGAAGAGATGTGATATGAAATTTTGAAAGTCTACCTTTTCCTGGGTTCCCTTACTCATAAACATCTTATTCCTACCTCTACCTTTCAGTATATTTCTCTCTTGGAAAACAGGCTATACTTGACGTTATGGTTTAATTAAGCAAAGATATTAAACTATCATATCCAACTGTAAAGCAAAGATATTAAACTATCATATCCAACTGCCAATGAGGCAGAATGTCAGGCTTTGGGATGCTGTATGGCTCTATAGAATTCCTCAACACAAACAGCACTTTTCTCAGTAAAACAGCTTTAAAATCATGTTAGGGATGAACAAGCTGATATGTTACAGTTATGTCTGAAAGCTGTATTGAAACTGCTTGAATCTAAGGGTTGGACAAGTCTAATGATGAGCTAAACATTTAACGTTTAATATCAATTCACTTAGTTATGGATCTATGCAAAACAGCATCTGAAACTACAGTATAACATACTTTTTAACCTTCCTTTAATTTAAAATGGCCAAACAACTTTAATACTCATAACTATTGGACTAAGTCTTCCTAGCTCATATTTCAGCTAGAAGCAAAATATTCATGGCCCAGACAAGTTTCTGAACAGACACTTAAAAAGGACTCGGGGCCTCAGAGAAATGCTGACAAAAATTTAGAGAGGGAGGAGACATTGCCAAGACTGCAGTCGCAACGTATATGCACATCAGAACAGAATTAGGAGAGTCTGTTCAGTACCAATTTATGCAAACACAGCAAAAATAAAGAGAGTAACAAGCACAGGGTGGGTGGTTTGCAACTGGAGAATAACTTCACTGATTTAAAAAATTTTTTTTTTTAAAAGTAAGGTAACTTTGTGACTATCATTTGAAGAACAACACCTGAAGATATTAGTAGGATATTGAACAGATGACTAACTTAAGGTATATCAAACTTTTGGCCTACCAACCTTGACAGCGTCTTTTTAACAACAGACGCTGCAACAATAGAGCAAGGCCAAAGACTTACTCTAGCTGGACCCACGCCGACAAACATCTCTAAGAACTCAGAGCCATTGACTGTAATGAAAGGAACATTAGCTTCTCCTGCTGTAGCTTTAGCTAGAAGTGTTTTCCCAGTGCCTGGAGGACCCGTCAACATGGCCCCCTGCAAAAAGGAGCATAATTAGATTACTTCAAAGAAAATATATGTGTTATAATTTCTATCAGAACATCTTCTCCAGTTGATGTAATAATAATACTCAGTCCAATACAAGAGGTCTAGAAAGGGGGTGAAGAATTAAGTTTAGGAGGTTTTCACCTGATTCCGATCTCACTTAAAAAAAACTCACTGGAACTATATTGGTGTTAAACCAGCATATGAGAGATTAAAACAAATTGCAATATATTGCCCATTTTTGAAAACCGATTTAGTGCAAGTAATAAATTCAAAGCATATTGGCCAAAATTTTGAAAAATACTAACTTAAATATGGCAGGTATAAGATGAGGTGAAAAAATAGGCAGTTTTACAACAATTAATTATATAATATAATCCATAAATTCTCTCTCATTCTCTAGTTTTGGCCAACATGAAATTGGAGTATGCACCTCAGGACAGGGACAGTCTTGCAACAATGCACACTGTTGGCTCTTAATGCTGGCTTTTCTTCAGATTCTTTGTCAGAAGACAAGAGTTGGAAACCAGCATCCACTTTAAAGGTTACTACTCTGATTCAAAGTACCTAGAGAATAGCTTTGTAGTTGAAATGATTTTAAATGAGGAGAGGAAAAAAATTCACAAAGTGCTGTTTAAAATAAGTGTTATCTCTCTCATCTTCTGAGTTATTGTTCCCTTACCTTAGGGATTTTTGCTCCTAGATCCTGATATTGCTTTGGGTTTTTCAGAAAGTTAACGAACTCCATTATTTCTAATTTGGCCTCTTCACAGCCAGCTACATCTTTGAACTTTACATCTATTTCATCCTTTAGGACCTTGGCTGTGGTTTCACCTACGCTGAAGAGTCCACCCATTCCTCGCCCTCCTCGACCCATGCCAGCAGGCCCTCTTCTTAATACGTACAGGAAGAAGCTAACTATCAGGACTGTGGGCAGTATACTCAGAAGAAATGAGCTGAGGAGAGAGGGGAAAAAACAATCAGACATTAGTAAAAAGAGTCACTACTGGATATTACAATGCATACAAAAGTTAATTTCCATTATAGATCTTGGAGGTTCTTCATCAGAGTTTATGTTCTAGTAATCTGTAGACTTTAACTTAAAGGCAGTGCATACAATGCATAACAGGGTTAAGGGGAAATATGGGAACAGATACTAAACTAGAGAAACCATTAACAGATTCTATAGAGCCTCCTTTTTGTGATCATGATTGCAAAGAATCAACATTTGAAGATGTGGATTGAAATGTACTTAAAGCCCTTAAAAAAAAACCAAAAAAACCCACCAGACAACTGTCAAAAAGCATTTAAAATGGTGAAATACTCCTATGTATCTGATTAGTGACAAGTGACAGAAGCGGAAACTGAAGTCAACTAGAATCAGGGAGGTAGCCGTTGTAACAAGCACAATAGGAAATGACAGTATGCCTCAATATTTTATCAGAAGACCACCTAAAAGAGAGAAGCAGTTCAGTTTCCATGCCCATTACAAATTTCTCTGCTAATGAGGCTGTCAGTTATGACCAACAGTCCTAAGACAACAAATTCCAACCTTTATGCTGGAATTCCTCTTGAAGGCAGCACTTTTTCGTGAAAATCCTCCCACCCATTTTCTCTAATGTTGCTTTTTGCTCTTGCTTTTATTTCACTGTTTACTCCTCCTTTCTTCCTTCCTCATTCAGTTCCAATATATTCTTTCCCCATACCCTGACTCCCCATAGTCTGACACACCCCTTCCACAATCACTACTCATTCTGTCCCAGCACAGCTCTCTGCACGCTCTGGTACTCAGGCACCTCTATTTCCATAGTGTCCTAACAATCATTAATGCATTTATCTTCACAATATCCCTGGGAAGAACTATTATTTCCATTTCACCTATGAGGACAGAGGCACAGAGACATAAAACCTTGCCTTAACTACTAAGAGAAGTGAATTTTTTTACCTCAGGGTAATTAATACATCTGAGCTATCACCAATGAAAACACAGTGAAGACAATGCACTGAGTTTTACTGTGAGATTACTTAGGCGAGGTCAACCTTGGGCAGGGGTATAATGCTGACCTTGTGATAAAATAAAAGTATCTTGTCTTGACTGAATTTTTACCTGGGAATAGCTCATGTACTAGTTACCCCAAGGTAAAAAATGCACCATTTTAGCAATGAAGACAAGGGTTAATTGACTTGGCTCAAAGTCACATAGACAGTCTGTGGGGAATCAGCAAATTGAATCCTGGGCTCTGAAGTCCAGGCTAAACACTGGACCATCTTTCCTGTTGCCATAGAGAAAACAAGGAACAGCACAATGTATCACTACCTTGTACAGAGGGAGAGCAACAGTGACAATCAGACATTGAAAGAACATGCATAAATGGAGAGGCAGCAGCCAAATACCTGGCAGCAGTGACCCATCTGCTCCCTCAGGAGGCCGGAACCGGTTCATTTCTCCCCCCGTTAAGTAAGTTACCTTACTTAAAAAAGAAGCCCCTGGGAATAGCATACTCCTGACAGACCAAACTAATTTTACGTAGCTCAACAGCAGTCGTTCTTTCAATAACTGCTCACCTGGACCAGAACGAAACCAAATTTCTGAGGTAAAAATTTCTGAGGTATGTATTTCCCCATACACCTGAGCCATTCAGAGCCCAGGACACAAACCCCTAACAAGAAGGGCAGTTGTGGTCTGTGCTAAAGATAGCTCAGAAAAATGAAGCCACAGAAAATAAATGCAAAGAATATAATTTCTTTTTTGAAGCCACTACTCTATTTATTTGGGTAACACAGGTGCTAGCTCAGTCAGGCAGGTGCGAGGGAGACAGAAAGACGCAGGCCATGGGCTGCTCCCTCCACACCTGGCAGCCGAGCCAGGGGAGGCCCTGGACCAAGGGAACCCTCCTCCGTAGGAAGGACTGGGGTTTCCCGAACTACTGGCTGCGGAGTACCCCGAGGGACTGCCAGAGTTCAGTAGGGACCCACGCCTGCCAGAGGCAACCCCGGAGGGAGAACTGGAGCTGCCGGGGGCCGAGTACCCCGGAGAACTGACAGAGCCCAGCAGCATCCCGTGGCTGATGGAGACGGACGCCGAAGGAGATCTGGAGCTCCCTGCGGCAGACGACCTGGAGTCCTGCCGGCGCTCCCCTGCCTGAGGGGCGCGCCGCTGACCCTTGGCCGGCGCTCCCCTGCCTGAGGGGCGCGCCGCTGACCCTTGGCCGGCGCTCCCCTGCCTGAGGGGCGCGCCGCTGACCCTTGGCCGGCGCTCCCCTGCCTGAGGGGCGCGCCGCTGACCCTTGGCCGGCGCTCCCCTGCCTGAGGGGCGCGCCGCTGACCCTTGGCCGGCGCTCCCCTGCCTGAGGGGCGCGCTGCTGACCCTTGGCCGGCGCCCCCTTACCTGAGGGGCGCGCCGCGGACTCTTGTCCGGCGCGCCCCTGCCTGAGGGGCACGCCACTGACTAGGGACGACACACCTCCCGACCCTAATTCCCCAGTAACGAGGGGATGTGACCAAGGCGGTCCCTAAGGGGTAGTAGCTCCCCACCGCCCCAGTGGCTCAGTGGGCCTACCGACCCCCATTACAAAGAGGATAAGTGGGGTCAGTTGCAGATGCACAGAAAGATGCATATTGTATAATGAGAAGCTAAGCTTGGGAAAACTTACATAGGATGAAGATTTTGAATAAAGATAAGTAATTGTCATATGTACAGCATATTGAACACACACAAAGGTCAAAGCAGAGATACTGCCATCTAGTGTGCCATGATATGCATACAGGACAACCCCATTATTCCACTGGGAAAGAAAAAGTTTAATCAGCATATTCAGTTTAAATAGTGTGAACAGACAGCAAGTGTGAAAAATCAAGGGTGGTGGTGGGGGAAATAGGAGCCTATATAAGAAAAAGACCCCAAAATTGGGACTGTCTCTATAAAAAAAATCAGGACATCTCGTCACCCTAAATTTAAACAGTTTCTTACCCATCACTTTCTGCTGAGTAGACTACAGGTAATCTGCTCTCCCCTTCTATTCCAAACTCTTGCTGTGCAGTTTCCAGATTCCGCTCAAAAGTGTCCACACTACCAATATTAAACCAGACATATCGCTATAAAAAAACAAAATTAGGATCACCACAAGATGAATAATTTGTTTCGTCCTCATCACAATCCATCTAAAGATAAACAGACATGAAAATCAGTGGCCTAATCTCAGGCTAAAAGACTGATTCGCTTTTTCAAAACAAATGTTTAGTTTACAAAACTATCATTTATATTTACTGCAGAATAGAATGAGTTTAGATTTAATAGGTACATTTATGGAAACTCATATCACCCAAATTGATACTGAAGGACCATTACTTAGGCTTTGTAATGCCTTTGGTCACTGCGATCACAGAAGTCATATAATGACAGGATTTTCGTGCACTTTTAACAGGCTTAAATTTGGAATTTTTTTTTTTTAAATTACTTTTTAACAAGAGGATGAATTCAACGAGCACAACAGAACAAACATTAAAATCTTCAAAGGGAAAGATAGGGCTGCCTACGAGGCAGAGAGTAAGAGCCCAGCAAATATACAATAGGAACTTGGTCTTAGAGTAAAGACTATTTCATCTGAGGAGGAATGAGGCTCCTCACTCTCAGGTTTGAAAAGAAAAGTTTTCTTCATACATTTTTTTAATCTATGTTACAAAATTTGGCTTGCTATGGCACCTCAACTATTCACTTTTATCACAATTCTTAACAGTTAGTGCACTGTTCTTGTTGAAAACACACACACAGGTTTGAAACAATACTGAGATTTTTTATTTTAAGAAACAAGTTTCTATGATTTGTCTTCTTCCCCATGACTGGCCCTGAAAACCTGTTATTGCATAAAACTGTAACCCTAACCATTAACTGGTTGAGAAACCACGGCCAATCATGGTTTATAGGTTAAAGAGTAAATGTACAGACAAATCTGAGCAATAAATCACATTAGCTTCACTGATGAAATAACTGTTGCATATTTCATTTTACCCTGGAGGGACTTCCAGACATTGGTTTAGCAAAGCTGATAATCTGGAAAGAAGCTCCTTGGGTACAGTCTAAAAATAGAAGTGACAACCATATACAGTAATGTCTTTAAAAAATGGAATGATGTTTTAGGGATATGGCCAGTGTAAAAATCACACCGCTTGCTTAACATTAATCATGTCTGAAATGATCAGTGCAGTCATCCAAACCCAAACATTTCAATAGTTATCAACATTCCCCCTAAATTTCCTTTGTGCTGCATGGGCCACAAACTGCACTGAGCATTAGATTTTAGTCTTTGGGCAAACTTACACTTTTTTTTTTTTTTCGGAAGTCTTCTTGGGGTGTTGGAGTGGCTACTCTGCATGGGAACATCAGGGTAGAAAGAGCAGAGGAATGGGGGTGTAAAAGTGTGTGGGTAAGTGTCGCACATGAGGAGCAGAGTGAAATGGGGCTGTGGGGAGAGGTCAGGGTGTCAGGGATAGGAAGAGGGAGTCACGGGGGGTGCTCCATATAAGGAGTGGGGGGACAGAGTGCCAGGGATAAGAGGGAGAGCAGGGTGGTTGCTTTACACTGGGACTGAGGGAAGCAGCTGAGTCTCAATAGAGGTGGTGGTGTTGGTGGAAACAGTCTAGTCCAGCGGTCGCCAACCGGTGGTCCGTGGACCACTGGTGGTCCGCAGGAAAATGAGTGGTCCGCGGCGCCGGGCTCCCTCATGGCCGCCCCTCTGGGCAGGCAAGAGGTTGCGGGCGCCTGTCCCGCCCCGTCCCCGGCGGCCAGCAAGCGCTGGCTTGCTACTTCCTCCCGTCTCGCGCCGCGCGAGCCGGGGGGGCCCCGAGCCGCGCCGCTGCAGCCGGGGGAGGGGGAGGGCCGAGCCGCGGCGTTCGAGCCGGGGGAGGGGGAGGGCCGAGCCGCAGAGTTCGAGCCAAGGGGAGGGGGAGGGCCGAGCAGCAGCGTTCGAGCGGGGGGCGGGCGAGTCGAGCGGGGGGGCGGGCGAGTCGATCGAGCCGGGGGGGGGGGGGGGGGCCCGCGCCACGCCACTTTAGTGGTCCCTGAGGACCAAAAGGTTGGCGACCACTGGTCTAGTCAGTCCCAGGCTGGACACGGGTCTTGGCAGTTTGCATCTCTCTCACAAGGGTAGCTGTTCTTGGTCCTCCCCCAATCACCGCATATGCTACTTGCACCAATACCAGTCACCACTGCAGCCACTATAGCCCCTGACCCCCCATGAACCACAAAGCCCCACCTGGCCTCAGTCACTAGTCCAGCACCTGCAGCACCCGATCCAGAGAAATAGGAAGTTGTGAGCAGCACAGTTTGTGACATGAGTGGTACATGAAAAATTGTTATGCTACCGCCACCACCACAAGTATATATCAGGACTTGTCTTTGGGTACTTTACTCTTTGAAGCACTTTAGCCAGCACTTACGCTCTCATCTTCTCCAGATTGCAGGGAAATGGTTCCCAGGGAGAACCAAGAAGTGTTTTACCAAACTAAGGGCTATGTTTAAGACAATGAAAGAGTCAAAATACAAATCATCTCTTCAGTTTTCACTTATATAGTGAAGCTTAGAAAATCCTAAAAATACAATTTTTTGGGGTAGGGGCTGTCAAATGAGCTTCTATGTAAATGCATATACTACTAAAGGATTTTCAGCACTAGATGGTGCAGCATGTTGTGGACTATTTACAGTAGGAAACTATTAGCTGCTGAAACACAGATTTCTAAAGGCTCCGCATATGGGCTAAGACACTGACATGGGAAGGAAAGAATTAACTACAAAACCATTTTGAAATGAGTTTTGTAATCTGCCTTGGTTTTAGCTATTTATAGGCAAAGGACCAGGAGAAACAGGATAATCAATCCTATGAAAGTTAAAATAGGAGAGAATGGTAATAGAACAAGTTTTCTGCCACAACAATTTTGTATTTTAAGTGAAGAGTTCTGCTGCCTTCTGTAATACATTTATCTATATTCAAAACAAAAATTTACCCCCTCCATAGGAGATTTTCCTGGGGTAAAGACCACTCTAACAAAGCGCTTGTTCACTACTTCTAGTCTGTCCACCTGCAAGAGAAAGAAATAAACATTTTTAGAATGCAGTACAGATAATTTTAAATTTTACAGAAACATTTTAAAATGCAGCTCAGATTCACCACTGGCGTAACTGTGTACAATTCCATATCTCCCTTTTAATGTATAGAAGCAGCAAAGTTAAGATTGACATTTTATATTCAAGAAGCTACAGTTAAGGCTGAGATGACCATTCTATTAAAAATAGGCCATGTCTATCAACCACTTAGGCCATATCTATACCACATCCTTTACAGAGGCACAGCTGTGCTTCTGTAGCATCTTCACCACAAGTGCTCCAAGGAAACACAAGAGATCTCTCCTGCCAACATAGCACTGTCTACGTGGCCCCTTAGGTCAATATAACTTAAATCGCCCAGGGGCATGGATTATTCAAACCCCTGAGCGACAGGTTATACCGAAGTAATTTGTAATGTAGACAGCCTTAAATGTCAACATTTTGTCACTTTTCAAACATTTTCATTCCAAAAGCTGAATTGTGTTTAAAAATCTACTGAGCTGCTTCTGATTTATGCAAGTGAAAGAAGCTTCAAGTTTAAGAAGTTGTACCCCTGCACACCTCTAATTCGTAACTCAGAAACAGGTTGGTTTGAAATCCTCAAATTGGACATATTCCAAATCCTTTTGAGGAATGTATGGCATCAAGTTGGACTTCATTATGTTAAAATAGGAAAATACTTTTTTTAATGAAACACACACTCCATGAGTGCACCATTCTAGTGGGCAACCAATTTGCATTTAGCTGGGCATACGCATATCTAATTGCATTTATTTCAGTGACTGGAAGTGCAAATAAACAGCGAGAGCCCAATTTTCAAATATAATAATCTAAACTGGGTGCCCAAATCTCATATTTTGACAGACAGCTAGATAAGTCTCAATAAGTGATTAACAGCAAAGACTACTGCATTAAAAAGGAGAACTGTCTTTTTTTTTTAAATCACAGAAGCAGTCTAGATGAAATTATTATAAGGTAGGTGCAAAACTGGTTGAAAGGCTGTATTCAACGAGTAGTCATTAACATTCACAGTCAAGCTGGAGAGGAGAGAAGGGGGCACACATTTTGTGGGATCCTCTAGGGATCTGTCCTGGGTCTGGTACTATTCTGTAATTTCATGACTTGGACAATAGAATGGAGAGTGTGTGTGGATAAAAGTGGGTGGATGACATCAAGGTGAGAGGCGTTGCAACCACTTTGGAGGACAGGATTAAAATTCAAAATGACCTTGACAGAGAATTGGTTTGAAATCAACAAGATGAAATTCAATAAAGACAGTGGCAAAGTACTACACTTAGGAAGGGGGAAAAAAACCCAAATGTACAACTATAAAATGGGTAATAACTGGCTAGGCAGCACTACTGCTGAAAAGGATCTGGGTGTTACAGTGGATCACAAATTGAAAATCAGTCAGAGTGATGCAGTTTCAAAAAAGGTTAATACCATTCTGGGGTGTATTAACAGGAGGGTTGCATGTAAGGGCATGGCTACACTTATGAGTTAAAGTGCATTAAAGCAGGCCCGTGCACTCCAACTCACCACCTGTCCACACTGGCAAGGAATGTAGAGCGCTCTGACTCCGCGGCTAGAGCACTCCTGGTAATTCACCACAGTGAGTGGAATAACGTTTGATGCGCACCCACTGAAGAGCCACGGTGCCAGTGTGGACACCCTGGTCTGTTACTGAGCTCTGATTGGCCTCCAGAACTGTCCTTCAGTGCCTGTTCTAGCCATTCTGGTCATCACTTTGAACTCTACTGCTCTGCCTTCAGGTGACCAACCGTCAGACATAACCTTTAAATTCTCTGGGAATTTTGAAAATCCCCTTCCTGTTTGCTCAGTAAGGCGTGGAGTGCTCTCAGCGAATCTTTCCAGGTGAACATGCCTCCATGCACCAGGTGATAACCAGTATGGAGCAATGGCAAGGTGCTGGACCTCAACGGTGTTTGGGAGGAAGACGCTGTGCAGTCCCAGCTGTGTTCTAGCTATAGGAATTACTATACCTTCTGGCAGATATCAAGGGCCATGACGGGAGAGGGCCATGATTGGGACACACTGCAGTGCAGTGGAGCTGCAGAATGCGTACCGCAAAACCCACAAGGTAAACAGCCACTCCGGTGGTGCCCCCATGACCTGCCGGTTCTACAAAGAGCTGGACGCGATACTTGGGGGTGACCCAACCTCCACACCGAGGACCACCATGGACACTTCAGAGGCCAGTTCAACAAGGCAGCAGAGGAAGAGGAGGAAAGCGGGAGTAAGGGTGTGAGAAGGAGGAAGACACCCCGGAATCCCTAGATGCATGCAGCCAAGAGCTGTTCTCAAGCCAGGAGGATGGTAGCCAATCATGGCGGCCACTGCTTGGGGAAGGACAAATACCAGAGGAGGTCCCCGGTAAGTGGCTCTTATTCTGAGAAGGAAGTTACTCGGTGTGGGATCTTGGGGTGAGGAGGGTTAGGGCTGCATGAATGCCTACATGAGGAATAAGGCATTGATGTGTTCTCTCACATCGTGGTAATCGGCTTCAGTGATCTCCTCAAAGGTGTCATCCAGAAGCTGGGCAATGTGCTTGCGCAGGTTTGTTGGGAGGGTCACTGTGGTCCTTGTCCCAGTCAGGCTAACATGTCTGCGCCACTGTGCCGTGAGAAACCTTTGCTGAATGCAGGCAAGCTGCATAAGGGCCAAGGCGGAAGCTGCGTTGTATTAGAAGACCCTCCCTTGCTTTTCAGGTCACCCTCAGCAGCAAGATATCTTCCAGGGCAAACTCCTGTGGAAAATGTGGGGACAGTGTTCAGTATAGACGCCCCCTGCGGCTGTTGGCTCTCCTCAAGGCACAGAAACCCAAAGGACAGGTCGGCTGTGAAACAATCAGTCTCTCTTTGTTCTTAATCGCCATTTTCGGGTTCCTGTGGGTTATGTGCACTCACTTTAGGATAGGCAAATTATGTTACTGTGTAGACTGTGCTTGCCCTTAAGTATGGGGAAATCACTGCTCTGTCTGCTATGAACAATGCTGCCTCTTCAGTGTTGCATTTTATCTTTACAAATGCAACTTTAAGATCTCAGCTGTTCGTGTTATCACCAGACTCCAAAGAATTAGGAAGAGGCCACGCAGAAGCAGAGAAGACGTGCTGCATGAAGTAATTCAGCAGTCCCTTAACAAGAATCTAAAAGCGCAGGAGTGGAGGGAGTGTGAAAGGAGGATCTGCCCGCAGAATGTGGAGCACTGGCACAAAAGTGCGGCGCTCCAGCAGCAAAGCATGGATTAGCTGATAAGCATCAGAGCGCCAAGTAGACTTGATCCAGGAGCTTGTAGCCATGCAGGCAGAGCACTATCATGCCTGGTGTCGTACCGCCCCCCTCCACAGCCCTTGTCCCAAAACTCTTTTGCTTGTGCTCCCATGTCAGCCCACTTTCCCCAACATCCTGGGTCTTATGGTCACCAGCTGCCTTCAACACCTGTAGCTTCACCACTCAGCCCTGAAAACTACAACCCTTACCCACCGCACTCAGTCCCCACTACAATGCATTACATTCATCCTGAAGTGCAGCACCCACTGCACAGCACTCCAGACAGGAAGGCTGTATATGATAACAGGACTTATCTGTAACTGTACCTACCCCACTCTCTTGCCCTTTCTCTTTCCCAAGCAGTTGTGTTTCTTTCTAGTAAATGATTTTTTTCCCCAATAAATGGATTCTTTTGGCTTTGAAAACATTCTTTATTACTGCATAAACTAAAAGATACCTTAGCCCGGTAAAGCAACAGACACTGCAAGTCAGCGGAGCAATCACAGATTCCTACTAACACTGGAACTACTGCGCTTCACGCCTGTGCAGGGCACCAAACATTACTTGTGGCTTTCAGCCTCAAATTGCTCCCTCAAGGCATCCCTAATCCTTGCAGCCCCGCGCTGGGCCCCTCTAATAGCCCTGCTGTCTGTTGTTCAAACTCCAGGCGTTGAACCTCCAAGTCCAGGATGCTGTCGTCGGCCAGGTCCAGCTTCCCATACAGAGAGTGCTAGCAGCCCTTGAAATGGCCAAAAGAACGCTCCACAGTCATTCTGCACTGTTCTTGAACCACTCCTTACTGCTGCCAAGCCTCCCTATGTTGGGTTTCATGAGCCATGGCATTAAAGGGTAACAGGTCTTCAAAGATCACAATGGGCATTTCAACTTTCCCTACGGTGATCTGGTTTGGGGAAAAAAGTTCCAGCTTGCAGCTTCCTGAATAGGCCAGTGTTCTGAAAGATGCGTGTATCACCCTTCTGGGCCAGCCTGCCTTAATGTCAATAAACACCCACAAAGATCCACCTGGATAGCACCTGGAGAACGACAGACAAATACCCCTTCTGATTAATGTACTCGGAGGCTAGGTGCGGTGGTGCCAGAATTGGAATTTGCATCCCATCTATCGTGCCTCCGCAGTCAGGGAAACTGACTGTAAAGCCAGCCACAATATCATGCACGTTACCCAGAGTCCGGTTCTTCTGAGCAGGATGTGATTAATGATCTTGCAATCTTGTGTCATCATGATTCCAGCGGTCAACTTTCCCACTCCCAACTGGTTAGCAACCAATTGGTAGCTGTCTGGAGTTGCCAGCTTCCAGACTGCAATAGCCATCCGCTTCTCCACCATCAGGGCAGTTCTCAATCTTGTCTTGTGCCGCAGGATGGGGGCAAGCTCCTCACACGGTCCCATGAAGGTGGCTTTTCTCATCCGAAAGTTCTGCAGCCACTGCTTGTCTTCCCAGACTTGTCGGACGATGTGATCCCACCACTCAGCGCTTGTTTCCAAAAGCGGTGTTCCATGGGGATGAGCATGTCCATGAATGTCACAAGCAATCTCGTGTCGTATGCTTTATTCGAGTTGATATCATTTGTTGGAGTCCTCACTGTCAGTTTGGATCTTAAGAAGTCACTCGACTGCCAAACGAGTAGTGTTGGTGAGACTCATCAGTATATTCCTCAGCAGTTTGGGCTCCATTCTCGCAGACCAAAAGGGAAGACCGAGCATGCAATACAAAAAACACCGAAAGATGGCGCCAAATGTGGATGGAAGCACAGGGATTGCTGGGATGGAACCGATGAATCACAGGGATTTGGGACAGGACCCAGAATCTACCCGCACTCCCAGCTCTCTTCCCACAAGCCACAGTGCAAGAATGGGAAGAGATACTTTGTGGGATAGCTGCCCATAATTCACCACTCCCAATGCCACTGCAAGTGCTGCAAATGTGGCCATGCCAGTGCACTTGCAGCGGTCAATATGGACAGACTGCAGCACTTTCCCTACTGCGCTCTCTGAAGGCTGGTTTAACTCAAAGCGCTCTACATCTGCAAGTGTAGCCATACCCTAAGACACAGGATAATTGTCCCACTCTACTCAGCATTGGTGAGACCTCAGCCAGAGTACTGTGTCCAGTTCTGGGTGACACACTAAGAAAGATATGGAGAAACTGGAGAGAATCCAGAGGAGAGCAACACAAATGGTAAAAGGTCTAAAACAACAAAACCAATCAACATACCTATGAGAAAAAGTTGAAAAACTGGTCATATTTAATCTTGAGAACAGAAGACTAAGGGGGCACCGGATAACAGTCTTCAAACTATGTTAAGGACTGTTGTAAAAAGGACGGTGATCGGTTATTCTCCATGTCCACTGAAGAAAGGACAAGAAGGAATCTGCAGCAAGGGAAATTTAGATTAGATATTAAGAAAACCTTTCTTAAAGGATAGTTAAGCACTGGAATAGGCTTCCAAGAAAGGTTGTGGAATCCCCATCATTGATGGTTAAGAACAGGTTTCAGAGATGGTATAGGTGTACTTCATCCTGCCTCATTAAAGGGGCTGAACTTGATGACCTCTTGAGGTCCCTTCCGGCCCTACACTTCTACAAGATGTCAATATGAGTATCCAAATACAAGATTAAGACATCCTATTGGAGCACCTAAGTTTGAAAATTAGGCTCAAAACATGAAGTGTTCAGCTGTACACATGCAAGAACACAGAAATAACAATGTCCTTGCATAATTTCTGAAACAGCTGCTTGTGTGTCAAACATGCATACACTTCTGGGAATTCACAAAATAAGAACTCCCACACTGCAAAGCACATCAGTACAACAGTAAGGTTGAAAGGTTCAACCAAACAAATTTGGAAGCTCAAAAATAAGTTACAGCAATCTTAATTCTGCCATATTACAGAACACATATATCACATCACCTATTTAAACTACATAAACAAGCATCCAAAACACAACATAGCCATGTTAACATTACAATAGGAACTATAAAAATACAGCAGAAAGATAGTCAATTAAAAAAATTAATTAGAATTTAAAGTAATACCAGGCCTTGAATCCCAATATGTGTTTTTCAAATAATTTCCCTTAAAAAAAAAACACCTCTTCTGCTGTTATCGTGCAAGAACCCCACACAAATAAGGGAAAAATAACTGACTATGCAGAGGAAACAATGAAATTTGCTAAACACAAAGTCAAATACACTAGGTAAAAAAACCTGAAAGACTAGCAGGCAGGCTCAGACAGATATCACAACCTATTTTTAATGTTTTTAAAATGGACTAGATTTCATATGGATGGTTTCCCTTACACCTGACAGTGTCTTTTTAAAGATCAATTTAAACCAAATATGGGCAACTTACTAAAGTAGAGGTAACAAAGAGTCACTGCTTGCATCCGATGAAGTGGATATTAGCCCACAAAAGCTTATGCTTCAATACTTTAGTTAGTCTTTAAGGTGCCACAGGACTCTTTGTTGCCTCTGCTATTCCAGACTAACACGGCAACCTCTCTGATTCTTACTAAAGTAGATGACTCTGAACTATTTTAATATTTACTCCACGTCTTGGTCTCCCTTCCTAAAACAACTTATTTTAGCATATTTGAAGCCACTATAAAAAGGAATGAGAGAGGGGGAAATTCCTTGTATATTTGAACAATAGCTGCACATTCAATCTAGCCGAATGTCAGGCTTTCATTTTACAGAAGCAGTTCTCTTGGTTTGGTGCAATAAAACTTACAAAATATTTTTTTGAAATGAGGGCCCTGATTTGACTCTGTGTAGTAGGCAAACCCCCTTAAACTGTATTAAGACTGTTGCATTTTGGTAGGCTTAGCAGAATTCAATTTAAATCAATAGATGTTGGTAATCTCGGTTTCAGCTGACACTGAAATCAACAACAGAAAATTCATCAGTAACAGCGCAAGTGCAGGCCCCCTCTCCTCCCCCCCCTTGTGCTAGCAGGGATTGGGTGTCACAGTCCTGCAACAAGCAACAATTGGGAGCATGGGAGCTGTCCCTGGGCAACAGCCATTCAGCAACAAAGTTGACTATGCTGTAGCCTGCATCTCATTCCTTCTCTGTTCCCCAGAATTGCAGCCCTCCCTGCATCTTATACCATCAGCAAACAGTTGTCTCTGGCCCCAGGCAAGAAGCCCTCTGCAGCATTGGTGTCATATCCCGTTCACTCAGGGCTGATCTGCACTACCATGGTAAATTGATATAAGTCAAGGTACTTCAGTTACGTGATTAAGTCAACATAGCTAGATCCAGTTACTACGTTGTCTACACTGCGCTATATTGACAGGAAACACTCTCCCGTTGATTTCCCTTATGCTTCTCAGGGAGCTGGATTACACAAATTGATGGGAGAGCATTCTCCCGTCAATTTAGAGTGTGTTCACCAGACCCGCTAAATTGACACCACTGCATTGCAGGGCTGATTTAGCCAGTAGTGTAAACATGGCCTCAGTCACCAGGTGCATGGGAGCTGTCCCTGGGCAGGAACTGTTCAGCAGCAGAGTGAGTGGCCTTTCCTGCATCTGGGGACAAGTCCTCCTTCTTGAAGTCCTGCCCAGGAGTCTCTGCTGATCAGGCCAGGGCTGCAGTCTCCCACTTTATGCAGCTGTCTCAGTCTTGCAGGGAGCCTCCTGCAGCACCACTGTTAGCATTGCCCTAACCCCAATCCTAAAAACTTCCTGAAATTGCAAGTGTTAAAATAGAAATAGATACCAACTGACATAGATACCAATTGTTAAACTTACAAAATAATAAGAGTCAAATCCTGCCAAGCCTATTTATTTGTTAGTATGTTTCAGAGTATTTCTGTGCAGAAGTCATAACTAGATTGGGTAACTTCATTGGCATCTCTCATTTTACGATTCCCCATACTTGCTACTCACCATTCCTTTAGAAAGGTAATTATTGACAAAATCCTTCCAAGTGATTTCTCTGCCAGAGTTCCTGAAGAAAAAGGTATAAGCAAAAATACTCCAGATAACAGAACTGCTGATGACATACATCCGAAACTCCTTGTCATCCCATGGAAAGTCACCCTAGGACATGTCAAGAAGAAAAAAAAATATTTTTTTTGTCTCTCTAGTTCATGAAGTGTAAGGTAAAAGAATGTGCATTTTCTGTTTGTTCCCAGGGTTAAACAAGGAGTGCATCAAGCTAAACTGAACTAAGTGTGCCAAAAATAGTACTTTTTATATACAAAAGACAAGACTGTCATTTCCACAGCAATGTCTTTATCAGAGGATCTTAAAAGTTCTTTATAAACAGTAAGAGGACAAATTCAACTTGAAAACTAACCAATTAAAGAGTTTTCAAATATTTACTCCTGTCCCAAATCCTCCTGACAACTTCTGTGGTTTTACAATCACCTCTCCCCTCCCCCTTTTTCTTATGCCTTTCTCTTTCCATCACTGCTGTGTACAAGACTCACACAAACAAGTGCTGTCAAACAGACCAGAATAAAGAAATTGAAAAGAGAAATATTATTTCTACCCTTATCATCCTTGGTGTTGCATTTAATGGTGTCAAAAAAATCCAGAAAAGCTGGTTATAGCAACTATATTTATAGGACCAAAATGACTTGTGTTACCTACATTAATTAGATGTACCAAACTTTATGAAAACTATTGTCAGTTTGGTCTATTGATCCACACAGTGCCTCCAAAATAATAAAAATAAATAATAATGTCTCTTCTGACAATAAGAAGGTTTTAAAGTCAAGGATATACCCTCCAAGCTTCACTATACATATACTAAGCACTTCTTCCAAAGAGTCAAAAGCATATTCTTTCATTGGTTCACCTCACATTGTTTATACAAGGTAAGCCAGTGTCACAAAACAATGTATTTTAGAGTGAAAACCTTCTGTAATCTGGCCCACCATCCAGTGTCTTCTTTTTTGCCACCTCTTTTTCCACCTTGTCCTCCTCCACTGTTACTCCCAGGAGGTTGCTGGGCATTAGTCTGCTTTGATTCTACAAAAAAACCCAAAAAACACCACCACCACACATACATTAACAACATTTTTAAGTCCTACAGAAATCTCATTAACACAGGGATCTTCTATTTATAATTAAATAAAAGCTTTTCTGAAGAACAAAAATAACCCAAAATGCACAAACGTTTGCAAACGCAAAGCATCTTAGAAATTACAAAATATGATCTATTGAAGAATCAAATTTTTCTTTTTGTTTTCCCCCTCAAACAAAACAGTCATGCAGTCCACTCAATCAACAGATGGTGACATCACACGACCATGATCAAAGAAGAGTACCACTATCTGTATTCTACTACTCTTGGAAGCTAAAAACGAAATATGCAGTTCTTTAGATTTGGTCCCTCCAGAACGGGGTTTCTCAAACTAGGGGTCTCTGAGCGCTTCCTAAGGGGGTCATGAGCTCATGTTGCCACTGAAAAGCCACCAAATTGATTAGTTCCGCATTCGGCGGCTTTTCAGTGGATATACTGAGTGCTCTCAGCATATCCGCCGAAAATATCCGCCGAATACGGAAGTATTCAATTCGACGGCTTTTCAGCGGACATACAGGGTCCGCCGCGCTGCCGAGGAAAAGAAAAAAGGGTTGTGGTTCTCAAAAGTTTGAGAACCGCTGCTCCAGAACATAAAGGAGGTGTACTGGTTGAGCAATGTGGGGAAGATTATACTCTCTGCCCCCATTTTGCCAAAAAAATGGAGGACTTGTCCAGGGCTGTTAATCTGGTACCCATCACCAGCATTAAGTATCATCTGACTAAAACTCTCTTGGACATCTAGGCCTATAGATCATTGTTTATTTCTTTCAAATGTTCAGGAAGTGTTTAAAACAGAATCTGGAGTCTGGTTTGACATCTTAGTTGTAAGACAATGCGAAAGAATACAGGGATCAGAGTTCTTGATCTCTGAACTGTGCCTTGGTGACTACTGGTCACCCTTCTCACAACAGGTTCTGCAGCATTACTGCCTATCTTCTTGTAATTGGACCCTTAATATATCTATCACTATGACAACCAAATGGCTGCTATGGCCAATAGTTTTCCCATCTCCTGGTGTATATATACACACACCTGAGCAAGGGACTATATGGGACTGATACTGTCAACATCTCCTTCAAGCAACAGCCTTCACATAGCTATTGCTTGGGGCCCCACCCTCTTAACAGTGATTCTGTGGCTGCTTCCTGCACAAGGAGCGGATGTTTTAACTTGCTCAGGGAAAGGCTCAGAGATCTACATATGTACATCACTTGATTATGTCCATTAAAAGGGCCCTGTACATATATCCTAGAATACCAGGCTGGGAGGGGCTTAAGAGGAAGCAAAAAGTGACTCCAAAGCTTACATGTCATATGACCTGAAAAGGTTTTAATGCAGCCTGCAGTTTCAGAGCCAACATGGAGCACGGTTTCTGCAAACATGTAATATGAATATATCTGTCACATAGCAATGGAATTAATAAGTATCCTAAAGCAAAGTTTGAATTGGGAACAGCCTATTAGTACCTTTTGTTTCTCCAGCTGTTCCTTTGGATTCATTAGGTTTCTTTCCATTAGGAAAATACTTTTCAAATCCTATGAAGAGAACACATTAAAAGAATCTGATATAAAAGTACCAATAGCTAGAAGTATGAAGATTAATGAGGGTACTAAAATATAAGTATTATGCACCTATCAACCTGCATCGTATAAGTCATTAGCCTCATCTCAATGGTGGCTCTTGCTACAAGACTGAAAAACTCATTATAATGTTCAGCCAAAAATATTTAGCTTATTTAGACTGAAGATATTTACTTGTAAAAGAAAAATAAGTAGTTTTTAATGCTCTTATTAAACTAATATTGAGCCGAAGTCTAATTGCCCTTCAAGTCAAGGAAAGAAAGCATTTTTAATAAGGTACTGGAAAAGAGAGAGGCCTAGAAAAAGTGCTGGACAAGAACCTTGCCTTTCAACTACCAATCCTTTTTCAATACTAACCCTTCAAGGGAGGGAGGGGGGAATTGAGGGATCTAGTGAAAAAACTAGCCAAAGATTTACCAATAGCATGAACATATCCTTGTTCCTATCCATCAAGCGTCACTTAAATATTACATATATACATAAATAACTGCACTATCAATATCTAAATTAGATTACACCTACCAGGTATATGACAAATCTTTGTGTATAAAGAGCTCAACTCATGCAGGTAGAAAAATAATATACAATAGTGCTATAAATGCTTAACAATTCAGCAGAGCTTTCTAATTCATACACAAAGTTATAAATCAGGGATACACAAATTTTGCTTAACTGAGTGATGCAGTGGCAACTTGTCACGAACCTGGAGACCGGTTTAAATTGTGCAAGATGGAGCAAATTGCGGTTACCTATCTTTAACAGGAGATGCAGTCTGCTGATCCCAGTATGCAAAGCTCCATCTTGCTATCAGTGGGCATTTAATGCTGGAACCTGTTGTCTCTGACAATAGGGCCAAATGAAACTTGAGAGTGGTACTCATTCTAGAACTCGATGAGTTGCATTTCACTCACCACTGAAAAGTTATAATTACCTTTAGGAGGTTGGGAGAAGAGTCTTCTGTAAGCAGCAATTACACTTGCCAAGACAGTACTTTTGTTAGTAGTCACTCTAGTGATAACTTGTTCATGGAGCTGAAAGATGAAGTACAAATAATATTAGAGAACAAGAAAATGTTACATAGGTCTTCAATCAATCTCCTTAAAAATCTTTAGATGGCACCAGTCAACAGATATTACACAGTATTCCAGAAGATTCTTTCTTCCACCCTGATTCTTACTGTATTAGGGTGGATTTTATTTAAATCACTAGTCAGGAAGACTCGATTTAATCATGGATTTCTACATAAAAGTGCATTCTTGTTGGTGATTATAATCTCAATATATTTTCTTCACAACTCAGAGATAGAGGAGACCCAAACTGTGTTTCTTTTACAGCTTGCTGCCATTATAGGTTTTCCCTTCTAGTGAGAGAATGGTATGGTAGATCTCAAATCAATGAAGGCTACCCTCAGAAACACCTCAAGACTTCTGGAATATGCTTGAATTTCACTTTTGTTCCTACTGCCTATTCCTCATTTCTCACATTTATCTTCAGACTTCTCCTTGTCCAGATCTATTCTACCCCCAACAATCTTCTATTCACTGATTTTTTTGAAACTTTGCACTTTTAGAGAGAGGTAAGGGACTGATTATGCACAAATCTGCAGAGGAACAATAGGGTTGAGGTCTTTTATTTCTCACCTCTATATGTTTATTTAAAAACATTTTTGCTGTTAACAAGCATGTTATCTCTGGAGACACAAATCCACAATCTGAAAACTGCAAAACAAAGGATCTCTGACAGCATCTTCTAGACTTAGCACTGAGTCCCAATGGGTAGATAGAAAGATTAACCTAAATAATCTGTACAGAAGTTAAATAATTTTAAAAAAATGCATACAGTTCCCTTCTTCCCCATCTGAGTAATTTCAACAATTAGAACTGTTATGTGAATTTATCTGCACTCTAAAAGCCAAGGCTACTCTATCAAAGAATATTACAACGAAGATGTTATACATTCAAGCTAATAACTATAATAAATGTCACGAAAATCCAGTTTTAGTACATCATGTTGCTATTCTTAGGGAAACTATTCTTATATTAGCTGGAAATGGGAATGCCAGAGTGACCTAAAATGATGCGATACTTTCAGGTGTTTCAAAGCGGGAAAGAAGAAAGAGAGCAAATGAAGCACGCTCATGGCATCTAAACATTCAGGCCTTTTCATGAATCATACAGGGGAACCCTGCTCAGCCTATCAATGTTGGGTATAAAACAGTTGCCATGACAAAGGAATTTGAAAATAAAAAACAGGAAAGTAAATATTCTTTATTTCTTCAAGTAATCTTCATCTTAGGGTAAGAGAACGATACCTAAAGAGTATTTTCTAACAATGTTGATAAAAACACTCAAGTATAAAACAGTCCACAATGGAGAGGCAAAGAGAGCATACAGGTCAGGTTTATACCGATGAGTTACATTAAGGCTGTGATGCAACTCTACTCACTATTTAACAATGTCAGACAAATACAAGGCCTGTAGCACTGAATAAAAAAATGCTCCATCATGCTCAGTCTCCTTCAGAATCTTGTGCTTCAAAACAAAATAGCAATGTTGTGGGGTATTTATTAAAAAAACAAAACAAACAAACAAACAGAACTTTTCATCTCACAAAAAAGAAAAGATGACAAGCCACTAAATCCTCATCCACAGAAAAAGTTACCAAGAACACAAAAAATCTCCAACATTTTCAATTACATCAACAGAAAACAAACCTTTACCCCAAAATCAAGCTGTTACCAATACAGTAAAACCTCGATATAACGGACTAATTCGGGCGAGGGGGTGTCCGTTAAAGCCGAAAGTCCGTTATTTAATCATTTTTTAAATGATTAAATAACAGGACTTTCAGCTTTAACGGACACCCCCTCGCCCGAATTAGTCCGTTATATCGAGGTTTTACTTGGCAGCCGGGAGCCGTGAGTAAGCCCGCCCGGTGGCAGCCAGCAGCCCGCCCGCCCGGTTTCCCGGCTGCTGGGACCGGGGCGGGAGCTGTCAGCCCGCCCGCCCAGGTCTCGGCTGCTGGGACCCGGGCGGCAGCTAGCAGCCCGCCCGCCCGCTGGGGGCTGTCAGCCCGCCCGCCCGCGTCCCCGGCTGCTGGGGGCTGTCAGCCCGCCCGCCCGCGTCCCCGCTGCTGGGACCGGGCGGGCTGGCAGCGGGGAGCCGGCAGCCAGCCCGTCTGCTGCCTGGACCCGGGCGGCAGCCGGGAGCCGGCAGCCAGCCCCCGGAAAAAATGGATTTTGGATGAATCGGACTTGCTCATAAATTTTGTCCGTTGCATCCGAAGTCCGTTAAATCGGGGTTTTACTGTACATAAAAACACCACTAGTACTAGTTCTTTATTGCATGGCAAAAACTTCAAAAATCTTGTTTTTAAAATGTTTGAATCTGGCGGTTCCCAACCAGGAGTACATGCAGCCATCCAGATCATCAACTTATCTAGATTTTGTCTAGTTTTACAACAAGCTACATAAAAAGCACTAGCAAAGTCAGCACAAACTAAAATATCATACAATTTGTCTATACTGCTCTATATGCTATACATGGAAATGTAACTACAATATTTATATTCCAATTGATTTACTTTATAATTATATGGTGGAAATTAGAAAGTAAGCAATTTTTCAGTAATAGCATGCTATGAAACTTCTGTATTTTTATGTCTGATTTTGTAAGCAAGTAGTTTAAGGGAAGTGAACTTGGGGGTAAGCAAGACGAATCAGACTCCTGACAGGGGTACAGTAGTCTGGAAAGGTTGAGAGCTAGTCTTAAACTGAACAATGTAAACTGGAACCAGCTGACATCCTTTTAATTATCCAACAACTATCAGCTATGTCATAAGAGTGCTTAGAAAAGAAGTAGGTGGTTTCCAATAGAGACTAATCCTTTGAAAATGCAGTATAACACTTACATAAAGTCAGGTACAGCAGGCCAAAGTATCTTACATAAAGGCAGGCACAGCGGATTACATATGGTTATCTCCACAATTTTCTTCAGTTTCTCATAAATTATGCTTTCCACTGAAGATACTCTGAAGATACACTGAAGATATTAAATTTCTAATGTTCATCATCATATATATTCTACCTCCTTTATTTAAGAAGTCTTAAAAGGAAAGCATACAACTTTGAATAAAACCATATCCATTAATAATAGTAAGTGTTTAACTTTATTAAAGATCAGTGGCATTGCCTGGCCCTACAACAAGCCATTAAGAAAGAAGTCCTGACAAATTTAAGGCCTCACTAAAGTCTGCATAAAGAAACTAAGAATTAAAACAAACTATGCCTAGAGATGGAAGTCTATACTCTGGCTTTCAGACCTCATGCTGAAATATCTGAAGCACTTCACAAGTATTAATTTATTTTTGCAGCATTCCCCCATCACAAACAGAAAATTGAGACACAGACAGTAAGTGACTTGCCAAAGGTCACATAGGACAGTGGTTCTCAACCAGGAATACACATACCCCTAGGGGTACATCAACTAATCTAGATATTTGCTTAGTTTTACAACAGGCTACATAGAAAGCACTACTGAAGTTAGTACAAATTAAGATTTCATAGACAAGGTCTTGCTTATACTGCTCTATATGCTATGCACGGAAAACCGTGAAGAATTATAGGGGACGCAAAAGTGGATGGGAACCTGGGAGGCAGTGACCGTGAGATGGTCGAGTTCAGGACCTGACACAGGAAAAAAGGAGAGCAGCAGAATACGGACCCTGAACTTCAGAAAAGCCTGACTCCCTCAGGGAACTGATGGGCAGGATCCCCTGGGAGATGAACATGAAAGGGAAAGGAGTCCAGGAGAGCTGGCTGTATTTTAAAGAATCCTTATTGAGGTTGCAGGAACAAACTATCCCGATGTGTAGAAAGAATAGTAAATATGGTAGGCGACCAGCTTGGTTTAACAGTGAAATCCTTGCTGATCTTAAATGCAAAAAATCAGCTTACAAGAAGTGGAAGATTGGGCAAATGATCACAGAGGAATATAAAAATGTTGCTCAGGCATGCAGGAGTGAAATCAGGAAGTTTAAATCACACTTGGAGTTGTGGCTAGCAAGGGATGTTAAGGGTAACAAGAAGGGTTTCTTTAGGTATGTTAGCAACAAGAAATAAGTCAAGGAAAGTGTGGGCCCCTTACTGCCGCCCTCATTCAATCTAGCGACAGAGGATGTGGAAAAAGGAAAAGTACTCAATGCTTTTTTTGCCTCTGTCTTCATGAACAAGGTCAGCTCCCAGACTACTGCACTAAGCAGCACAGCATGGAGAGGAGGTGACCAGCCCTCTGTGGGAAAAGAAGTGGTTCAGGACTATTTAGAAAAGCTGGACGAGCACAAGTCCATGGGGCTGGATTCGCTGCATCCGAGGGTGTTAAAGGAGTTGGTGAATATGATTGCAGAGCCATTGGCCATTATCTTTGAAAACTCATGGCGATCAGGGGAGGTCCCGGATGACTGGAAAAAGGCTAATGTAGTGCCCATCTTTAAAAAAAGGGGAGGAGGAGGATCCAGGGAACTACAGGCCAGTCAGCCTCACCTCAGTGCCTGAAAAAATCATGTAGCAGATCCTCAAGGAATCAATCCTGAAGCACTTAGAGGAGAGGAAAGTGAACAGTCAGCATGGATTCACCAAGGGAAAATCATGCCTGACTAACCTAATTGCTTTCTACGATGAGCTAACTGGCTCTGTGGATGAGGGAAAAGCAGTGGATGTTGTTGCTCCTTGACTTTGGCAAAGCTTTTGATATGGTTTCCCACAATATTCTTGCCAGCAAGTTAAAGAAGTATGGGCTGAATGAATGGACCATAAGGTGGATAGAAAGCTGGCTGGATCATCGGGCTCAACGGGTAGTTATCAATGGCTCCATGTCTAGTTGGCAGCCGGTATCAAGCAGAGTGCCTCAAGGGTCAATATCTTTATCAATTCAATATCTTTATCAATGATCTGGAGGATGGTGTGGACTGCACCCTCAGCAACTTTGCAGATGACACTAAACTGGGAGGAGTGGTAGATATGCTGGAGGGTAGGGACAGGATATAGAGGGACCTTGACAAATTAAGAGGACTGGGCCAAAAGAAATTTGATGAGGTTCAACAAGGAGAAGTGCAGAGTCCTGCACTTAGGATGGAAGAATCCCATGCACTGCTACAGAGTAGGGACCAAATGGCTAGACAACAGTTCTGCAGAAAAGGATCTAAGGGTTACAGTGGATGAGAAGCTGGATATGAGTCAATAGTGTGCCCTTCTTGCCAAGAAAGCTAATGGCATTTTGGGCTGTATAAGTAGGGGCATTGCCAGCAGATCAAGGGACGTGATTGTTCCCCTCTATTCAACATTGGTGAAGCCTCATCTGGAGTACTGTGTCCAGTTTTGGGGACCACACTACAAGGATGGGGAAAAATTGGAAAGAGTCCAGAGAAGGGCAACAAAAATTATTAGGGGCCTGGAGCGCATGACTTATGAGGAGAGGCTGAGAGAACTGGAATTATTTAGTCTGCAGAAGAGAAGATTGAGGGGAGATTTGATGGCTGCTTTTAACTACCTGAAGGGGGTTCCAAAGAGGATGGATCTAGACTGTTCTCAGTGGTACCAGCTGACAGAACAAGGAGTAATGGTCTCAAGTTGTAGTTGGGATGGTTTAGATTGGATATTAGGAAAAACTTTTCACTAGGAGGGTAGGGAAGCATTGGAACGGGTTACCTAGGGAGGTGGTAGAATCACCTTCCTTAGAGATTTTTAAGGTCAGGCTTGACAAAGCCCTGGCTGGGATGATTTAGTTGGGGATTGGTCCTGCTTTGAGCAGGGGGTTGGACTAGATGACCTCCAGAGATCCCTTCCAACCCTGATATTCTCTGATTCTATGAAAAGTACAATATTTATATTTAATTGATTTTATAATTATATGGTAAAATTGAGAGTCAGCAATTTTTCAGTAACAGCGGGCAGTGACACCTTATGGCTTAGTTTGTAAGTGAGGTGAAACTTGGGGGTATGCAAGATAAACCAGTCTCCTGAAAGGGGCACAGTGGTCTGGAAAGGTTGAGAGCCAATAGACAGATCAAGTTTGTGGAAGAGTCAGGAACTAAATGGAGTCCCTGCCCAGTGCCATGCCACAAAACCATCCTCCCTTTCTGTCCCCTGAGATTACCAATAAGGGTGACCACGCAGATCACTTTTGTGCTCCACGCACCTATAATGTAGGAGCTGGACAGAGGCCACCCCACATTTCCCCGAGACCCAACAGGCCTGGGAGGACACGGATTTTGGGGGCAGTACTGTACTTGCTCACATTCAAACCTGCAGCGTAAAGCTTGACCCTGCGAGCTTCCAATTCCCGTCGCTTCCCTTTCAAGTGACCAGGGGAGATTTTTTTTAACATCGTGGCTTACGGGGGGGTTGCGAGCAGCTCGTCGGGGTCCAGATTCCTTGGAGTTGAGCGAAGCGGCCCGACTAGCCAACCCGGGCAGCGTCCAGCGCCCTCCTGGCCTGGCCAGCTCCCCCCCCGCCTGCGCTAACATCCCCGGAGACCGGCCTCCAGCTCCCGCTAGGCCGGGACACGCTGATCCCCGACTCCTCGAGCGCAAAGGCGAGGGAGGCCCCGGGGCGGAGGCCGCGATTTCTAAGCGAGCCGGGGGCCGCGTGGTGGGGCCGGGCCGGGCCGGGCCGCGCTAGGGCCTACGCGGCGGGCACCGAGGGGCCCGGCCTCGGGCCATACGCTGGCGTGGGGAGCGCGCCCGGGCACGAGTCACCAGCCCAGCCCGGGCGGGTCACCCCGGCCCCACGCTCCGGCCTGGGAGCGATCGTCCGACCGCGACTACCCCTCCCCCCGCTGTCAGTCACCTGCGCCGGCCCGGAGGGGCCCCGGCCCCAGAGCAGCTGCTGCAGCGTCAGGACCCTGGGCAGGCCCCGGCGCCGGCAGCAGCCCCGCGACAACAGCAGGCAGCGGTGCGCCATGGCCCAACGGCCGCCGCGAGACCCGACTCGCCCGCCGCAGACCCCGCCCCCGCCGCGGCGTGCGAGCTCGCTCATCCCGTAATGGCGGTGGGGGGGGGGTCACGTGACTACGGGCGACGGAATGACGTGTTTAAAGGCGGGGCGGGGTTTTTCCCCAGCGTCCCGCGCGCCCCTCCCTCCCGTGAAGCAATTGAGAGCGCGCGTGCGGGTCACGCGGCTGCCCGGCACAGTCTGTTCCCGGCGCGCGGCGTCCCGCCCCCAGCCGGTGCGCGTCACGGCCCCTCCCCCCGCCGAGCCGGCTGTTTCTTTGCCCTGAGCCCGGCGGAGCGCGAGCGTCTGGGAAGCCGCCATTGGAACGCGCGCGCCGGGGCACCGCCGCGGAGCCATGAAGATCTGGAGCTCGGAGCACGTGTTCGGGTGAGAGCGGGCGCCGGGCGGGCGGGAACCGGGGCGGCGGGTCCCGCGGGCCGGTAGCGCACCGGCCCTGCGGCCCCGGGCTGTGACTCCGCCGCTCCCGAGCCAGACGGTGGCGGCTCCCTCCCGGCCCAGTCTGGGGCTCGCTGCCGCGGGCCCCCCGCCGGTCATTGGGCTCAGCGCCTCCCCGGCGCTGTAACACTCACTCCAGCCCTTCCTCCCCGCGTCTCCCCCCCCCCCCCCCGGGGGCCGGGAGATGCCATTGACCCGGTTGGGGGTGACAACCCCGAGATCCTCGCTGGGGAAACTGAGGCACCGAGTAGGGCTGTGACTCGACTATCCGAGGTCGTCCCGCAGCTCGGTGGCAGAGCCAGGGTGCCAGCCCCACGCAGAGCTCCCGAGAAAAAGTGCGACCTATGACCTAGTTATTGCAGTGCCTTAACTTTGCTCACCTGTCAGGGCTGCGACTCTATCTCTCTTCACTGTGTGGGTTGCAGAAAGTGTCATCAATTCCGCAGCCCCCCCACCTTCTTTCCCCCCCTCCCCTAAGAAACTAGCTGATCAGGAGGTCTTTTTGTGGTTCAAGTTAAGATTGTGCGCAGCTCTCCCTGGCTGGGGAGTACATTTTGCTGTTCAAAGGCGATGCAGTTGGTGGCAGTGCAGTATGGAGATGTGTGCAAAATGATCCATATCAACCCGAGAGAGGGGACTTGGGGCTTGCCTTATGGGGAAGTTTTACCGGTAATACTGGTGTGACCCCTTGTAAACATTATTAATCCTGTAAAAGAGTGGCTTTTTCACCTTCCTTACTTTAACCACTTCAACCACCAAAGAAGCTCTTATAATAGAATGAGTGTCCCCTCGGGAGTTCTGCTGGTATAACTACATTGGTTTAAATTCACCCCCCAAATTATGCTGAAACTTTCCTGTATAGACAAGGACGAAAACTGTGAAAGGTTTTGACATCTGTCTTCTGTTTGCCAAGATATGTAGGAAATAGGAGTCCAGAGGACAGAGTTATGAAACTGATCAAACTATTACATTATTTGGCTTTAAGACATAGGCATCCATAAATGATGTTTCATAACATTATAGCAAACACCGATGTAGTTGATTCTTCTAAAGGGTATGAACAGATTAAAACTGAGTTATTGCAACATTTTGTGTGCGACTCCCCCTCCCTTTTTTTAAGGGGTAACATGTTTTAAGTAATCTATGAAATATCTTCAATGAACTGCTAACATTCAAAGTAAATAACTTACTTGGTCATTTATTTCATGTTCTTCATATAAGTGAAGCATTTTACTGCAAAAAAAGCTTACATAGGACATTTGAAAATTGCTTGTGTCATACAGTTCTCATTTTGTATGATTGGGAGCAAAGTTATAGAATCGGACTACTAGGGTGTCAAAGTCTAGCTATGTCATACTGGGAAATACATGTAGATAACAGGCAATGAACTTCAGTGATGATGGCTTAGACATTTCAAAACAGTGGCTTCCTTTTTGTGTTTCTTGATGTATGTTGTGGCACAGATTGATAGGTATAAACTTATGTGTTTTTTTGTTTTTTCAAAAGTCAGTGAAGTCATAGCCTCACTGTATAGAAATATGATATAGTCCCTGCTTCCAAGGACTCGACAGTCTAGACTGGATAAACCAGGAGATACTAGGCAAGGAGGGAGAGGGAAGAAGGAAAGTAAGTTCAGAATATGACTCTGAAGTAGCAGACGAAGCTTATAGTTGTGGTTTTTTTTTTAATTGACTAAACTGGGGAGGGGGGAGAATAGAGAAACGGTACTGTGTGCTTTTCACGACTGAGTTCTTCCAAACTGAGGGAAGTGGGTTTTGAGGAGGGATTTGAAAAATGTCCTATTACCCCAAGCTCCAGTCCTGCTTTACCAGTAGCAACTTTAGGAGCCTTAATGTAGGTGTACCATCTTTGTTTAAAGCTCCATGTCATTTAGCCTGCACAGACCATCTGTCTACACTACAGTAAGATACCCCTGGCTGGCCTTCGTCAACTGACTCTAGCTTCAGTTGCAGAGCTATAAAATTGCAGTGTAGGCATTTGGGCTGGGACCCTATAAGAGGGGAGGAGTCTACAGTGCAATTTTATAGCACAGCAGCCCAAGCCCCTGTCAATAGACATGGGCCAGCTGTGGGTACTTTATTGCAGTGTAGACATACCCAGAGTGTTTAAAATGTCATTGAAAGCCTGTGCTGTGCTAGGACTCTTGAGCTCTCACAGTTGCTAACATAGGTGAAGCTAGACTAACGTTAGCAGCAATCTAAAATCTTTGCAAAACTTTTAATATGGGGGAGTTTTGAGAGCTGAAGTTATGAAGTGTAAACCAAAAAGTCTAGTGTAAAATGAAAGGTGAGTGCTAATAAAGCTGTCTCGTGTGTGGCATAACTTCTGTTTTGAGCAACTGCAGAGCTTGACTTGAAAATCAATTATCTGTGGAACATAATACTTTCTTGAAGCTATGTGAAAATTAGATCGCAGAGCGTGAGGCCTGCAAAACTCTGTGCTGCAATGTGTGTGAGTGTGGTTAAATCAGAGATTCATAAAATGGCCTTTGCGCCTTGTAAGTCTTCAAGGACATCTTGCCTTTAATGACCTTTATGCTTAGTTTTATGTTCATGTTACATTGCTTAATTCCTGAAGATAATATGAAGACTAGTTCATGCATATCTCTTAGTAGAGAGCAGGGTCTAGGAATAGAGGAAGGAAGTTTTGCTTTTAAAAAAATATATATTTCCCCATTTGAAACGGAAATACCATTTTGTTTTTCCTGTTCATGCTGGAGACATTTGCAAAACTCCATTTTATTCTTTAGGCCAGGGGTTCTCAACCTGGGGTTCAGGACCCCTAAGGGGGTCATGAGGTTATTACATGGGGGGTTGCGAGCCATCAGCCTCCATACCAAACCCCACTTTCCATCCAGCATTTATAATGGTGTTAAATTAAAAACACTTTTAAATATATTTATAAGGGGGGGGGGTCCTACTCAGCGCTTGCTATTAGAAAGGGGTCAAAAAACAAAAGTTTGAGAACCACTGCTTTAGGCTGCTTATGTGTTGATAGTTATAGAAGAATGTCTTGTGAACGCCTTCCTGTAAGGGAGAGTTGGGCTGTAGTCTAATTCAAAACTGTAACTTTTTTCCATTATTTATCTAATATAGCTCCTATAACAGCGTTGTGTGTCAAAATGACTCAGTATCTTACTCTTCATGAAACCTCACCTATTTAAACATCTCCAATAAAAAAGACAAAATATTGGTTAGTCAGAAGTTTGAATTAAACGTCAAATCAAATTCTGGCATTGTGGGGAGTGACTTCAAAAGTTAGAGCCTCTGAGAATACCTTGTTACTGACCTTGGAAAGCTGGGCCTTAAGAGCTGACTTTCAAGACTTCAGAACATGACATAATTATGGCTATTTGCCTTGCAGGTCCTGACTATGCTAAACAAAACCATAGTCAGTTGTATAAAAATTACTGTTGCAATGTTTATTCTTGTAAGGGTTTTAACATCTCCACATAACAATGCTTTTTGCTTGGTGCTTGCACGTGTCTTTTATTCCCTAACTTTTTTTCCACTGCAGAACCACAATTACTAAGAGCAGTGAAGCTGAACAAGTGTTAATAATATGGAAAACTTCAGTGGTTTCTTTCAGGTATTTTCTGCACTCAAGTTTGTGTTAGCTGGACTTGAGCTTGCTCTTTGAAGTAACAGCTGACTTACAAAATGAGAGAATCCTATTGCAGACGGCAGCAGGTCTGTGGATAGCAGACCGCCGCTGTATTTGGCTTTCAGTGGTTGGTCTGCTAGTTTAGACAAAGCAGAACTGTTAAAGAAATCTTGATCAAGATCGGATGGAATATGGTGTTTAGTTCAGAAGTTGCTGAGGGCGTAGGGGGAACATGTTCCTGACACTGTCACTTTGCTAATGTAGTAGGGGGCCTTCTTTACATGTGAATAGCAAGAGCTGAAGGTAAGGTGAGTACCAGTCTCCATAACCTAAGAACATTGAAAAACATTTTCAAGGAGGCCAGTTTTAGTTTGGACAACATGACCTCATAAATCTGTTTGCAGTTTTAGTCCTGGGATATTAGAGAGACATGGTAATCTCTTTTATTGGGTGAAAGAGACAAGCTGTTGAGAGGACACAATCTTTTTCCCAGACTGAAGAACAGCTCTATGTAAGCTGCCCCATAAAAGAGAGTGCCTCATCCACCTGGTCTCTTCTACTCTTAGGTAAAACTTATGTTAGTTAACACCATATTGCTAGAACAAACGTAATTTATCAAGCACCAGTTATCTAGAACTCATTCCATCTTCCCTGCCACTCTTTTTAATAGTTCTCATGTTAAGTTAGACAATCAACAATCCCTTTGAAACGGGTTGATCATGTATAATATGTACGCAACAAAACGTACACTTACACAGACTGTCAGGCATTCTTTCAACGCTATCCGTATTGTTTAAGAACAGAAGAATTTCCATACTGGATCAAACCCATGGTCCACCTAGTCCAATCTTGTCTCACTTGTATCTGACTGTGGTCAGCACCAGATACTTCAGAGTGGATGCCAAAACCACGCAATAGGTGCACGTGGGATGATCTGCCCCATGTACTAGGTTTCCTCTCATCCCAAATAGTTAGAGATTGGTTACATCCTGAAGCATGAGGCTTAATATAGCTTCCAAAATTGGTTGGCATTACTTAGATATTTATTATTCCTTTTTGCCTCAGTGTCCCTTGGTAGTGAGTTCTACTGTTTACATATTGCATGGAAAAATATTTCCTGTCAATTGTTTTGAATTTACTATTCTTTAACTTCAGTAAATGTCACCTAGTTCTTGAGTTAGATCAGGAGCTTCGGTTTTTCCTGTCTGTCTTCACTATAACTTCCTCATTTTTGTGTACCTTTGTTTCCTTTCCAGGTAAATAAATAAGAGGAGACATGACAATCTTTAATCTTTCCATGTTAAAGATCTTACATGCCCCTAACTAGACCGTCTGAGCCCCCCTCTAATTCAGCAATACAGTATTTGTTTTTGAGGCGAGGTGACCAGTACTTCACCCAATACCCCAGATAAGTCTGTGCCACTCATTTGATCTTGGATGAATATGGTTAATGAAATGTATAAATACGGTCTCTTTTTTTCCTGTAGACATCCATGGGATACAGTTATCAAAGCTGCTATGAGAAAATACCCCAATCCCATGAATCCATGTGTGGTAGGCGTAGATGTGATAGACAGAAGTCTTGATAACCAGGGAAGATTACATAGTCACCGACTTCTCAGCACAGAGTGGGGACTACCAAGTATTGTAAAAGCGGTATGTTTTTATAAGTTGAATGAGTAGCTGACAATGTAATGCATCTAAGCACTTCATCCTCTGAGATCTCAACTCTGAATTTATAGGAAACACCTGTTCCAGAGATCGTTGGGAAAGTGTAATAATATAGCAACACATCTCTTGCCATGGATGCATTGCAGTGTTCCTTGAAATGTTAATTATTTTTGATTGTAGTGTTTTCCAGGCAGACTGTCACTTTGTGTGGTTGCCTAGCACTTAGCATGTTGAGGTCTTGATCCTGACCAGGGTGTTCATGTACAACCACAGCATAAATGTGTAAAAGTAGAAATTTGGAACACCTTTTGTAATTTGCTCTAGTATCATGTTGAATATTTAAACAGAATGCTTTGTCTTCTAGATTTTGGGAACAAATAGGACTTTGACATACATTAAAGAACATTCAGTGGTAGATCCAGTAGAAAAGAAAATGGAACTTTGCTCCACCAACGTAAGTGACTAAGCGACGTCAGGAAGCTTTTGGTAATGGCTATTGTTCTATTCCTCAACGGTCTGCTTATTTGCAATACAAAAGAGAGCTCAACTTTTAGAAATGCACAAGATTGCACTCTCAGCTGTCAAACAAAGACCCTGCATTTTCAGTGTGAACTGGATGGTTTGAAGCTTTTCTGGGTTGCCAGTTTTCTAAGTAACCTTTCCTTTTTCAGTTGCTGTTGGCTGCTGCTTTGCATGAATAAGCAACTTTAAATATGTAGGCAGTATAAAATATTTGTGTGGGTGTAACTTTGACTTCAGGTGAAACCATCTTCTGAGAAAGCAGAAATGACAAAGTCATGTATTAGAGAATAAAACATGCTGGCCAAAGAAGTTATTTCACTAAATAGCAGCAGAAATAAATTTCGAACTATATTGCAAATCTTTAGTTTTGTTTGAAATATGCAGTTACGTTCTAGTCTAATGTCCTTCAAACTTACCAAGTTTTTAAATCTAAGATCTCAGTAAGAGTCTTGTCTTTGTACAGTTAATATAGGCTTAGTGTGATTGGTAAGGCTGCTGGTTTTCCTCAAGAGCCTGGATTAAAAAGCTTGCCATTGCAAACGTACTGAGGTTCAGGCTTGGTTCAAAATGTTACTGGAAAGCTACCTTAATCAGACAACATGGAATGTAGAGAGACCTAGTGAAAAGCAAAGGTTACCCGGCTGGGACTGGATTTGCAATAGGAGAAGACCAACCATCTCTGAGTTATTATTGACAGATATCATTATGCTGTTACAAAGTACAGTAGCTGTCCTGTTTTGTGCTATTATGGAAAATGAATCACCAGTTGGTGCTACTGAATTGTTGATAGAGGAAACAACAAAGAGGAGAAAACTGAAGATTTCGGTGTGTTTTTTTGGTTTTGTTTTTAAGATTACTCTCACAAATTTGGTGTCAGTTGATGAGAGATTGGTCTACACACCTCATCCTGAAAACCCAGAAAAGTAAGTTGGGGTGGGAGGTCTGTCTGCTTGTTTTTGAGAGGGGGTATATTGCTCCTTTTCTGTACCAATCAGCTTTATTTTATTTCTTTCATTGCAGGACTGTGCTAACTCAAGAAGCAATTATTACTGTAAAAGGCGTTAGCCTGAGTAGTTATTTGGAAAGTTTAATGGCCAACACAATATCCTCCAATGCTAGAAAGGTATGCTTTTGTGGCAATAATTCTTGGGCACTTGTACTGCAGAATACCATGCTTAGGGTCCAATCCTGCAGGTTTGAGCCATAAGTGTGTACAATGTTTATTTTTAACCATTAAATTCTTGCTTCTGTAAATGTCCCCAGAAGCAAGAAATGCAATATTTGTTAATTAGTTTTTAAATGCATGCCTACCTGTCTGTAATGTTCCCATTGTTAGAGACTGTTACCAGAGCAGCTCTTAAACTCTCATGTCACAGTTCAGTTAAAAAGACTACCAGCAAAGATGTTTCTAAAGACTGAATAGAAAATTAATTCACAAAATCCAACACTGCTCACACTGACTGCAGACTTTGTGCTCAGCACAATCTCATTTGTTGGAATTCTTATCTACCCATTGCGCTCCATGTGCACCGTCCCTTCGCCTATGACCTGAAATCATCCAGCTTAGTTTAATACAAGCAGTTCTGCACAGAGATTAAGTGACCTATGTTTTCAATGAGATGGGGAGGAACCTAGGCCAATTTCTATGCCCCCTGTTGTAAGTAAATTCCCCAATTTGTGTTAATCTGCAAGGCATAAAAGAGTTTTGTTCATTCCAACGTCCTGCTCAGACACTTTAGGCAGGGTTTTGGGAGTGGTTATTTGCTACTGTTGGGGGCACTCGGCTCACACTACTAGAAGTCAATGGAAGATCACACCTGTACTTCTCCACCAACACCATTTCAGACTGAAATGAATGTGGTGTGACAGAGCACAGGGTCAGGTGAAAAGATGGGAAGTACAAACAGTGAAGGAGGGACCAGTGAGACAGATGTGAGGGTGAGTGGGATGTGGTCCACAAATAGCAGTGGGAGCTGGCCTGGTTGGATAGCGGCAGGTCAGGTCCAGTTGTGCTTCCTGATGCCATCCGAGGTAGTGTGTGCATTGGCCAATCCCTTCCCCTGGAAGTAGGATATCGCTAGACAGAGAGGCTCGATGTCCAGCTTTAGATTGATGAACATTCAGCCCTTGGTCAGAAGGATATCTTGGGGAGCTGGGGGGTGGGAAGAGAATCTGAATGTTCACTTCATCCCTGCTGAGCATTTTCCTGAAGAAATAGTAAAAGGGGGGTGGGGGGGGGGCAGGATAGACTGCAGAAATAACCCTCCACCTTAGCACACTTGAAATCTATGAACTTCAGCGTTTGGGGAGAGGGCGGAAAAAGTGGCTAGTTGAATTTTGAGGGTGTAGATCAGGGGTGGGGAAACTTTTTTTTTTGGTCCCGGAGGCCACATTGGAGTGGGGAAATTGCATGCAGAGCCATGACTGTGGGGCTGGGGCAGAGGGTTGGGGTGCAAGAGGGGGTGTGGTGTATGGGAGGGGGTGCAGTGTGCAGGAAGGGGCTCAGGGCAAGGGGTTGGGGCACAGGAGGAGTGCGGAGTGTATGAAGGGGCTCAGAGAAGGAGGTTGGGGTGCACAGTGCGGGAGGGGCTCGGGGCAGTGGTGCGGGGGGGAAGGGTGCAAGGTATGGCAGGGGGATCAGGGCAGGTGTGGGGTGCAGCAGAGGTTCGGGGTGTGGGCTCTGGCCCGGTACCGCTTACCTTGAGCAGTTCTGGGGTCTCAATGGGGCCAGGGTGGGCTCCCTCCGGGAAGTGGCTAGCACCACGTCCCTGCTGGCCCTGGGGGAAGGGTAGCAGAGGGCTCGTCACGCCTGTGGGTACCTCCCCCGAAGCTCCTGTTGGCCGCAGTTCCCTGTTTCAGGCCAATGGGAGCTTTGGGGGAGGAACCCTCTGCTCCCCCCTGCGTAGTGCCATCAGCTTCCCGGAGTGGAACAGGGCACCACGGGGTTGGGAAATCCGCAGGCTGGATTTGGCCCACGGGCTATAGTTTTCCCACCCCAGTGTAGATTGTGTGTTAGTTTTGGTGGCCATAAACATCTCTCCACTTGTAAAAAGTTTAATTCTCTCCTCCAGTTCCACTTAGAGTAGTGGGGTAGATGCTGTGATCTTCCCATCCTCTGACACTCATAACTGTGGTTAAATCTTTGGTTTACCAACAGCCCACTTAGAAAATGTCCGCATATACAGAAAGCCAAATTAGAGAAGGGTTCCTTCCATACAACACTTAAACATCTTCATAGCCAAGTGTTAAACAGTGGAACGGTACTACTGTCTTGTCCTTTCTAAGGCTGCTAAGTCCATTCAGAGATGCTTAACTGGGCAGGAATTTGTGTGTGCTGTTTCCAGCCCATTCATTACTAACAGGCAGATCTACTTTGAAGGAGGTTCTGACCACAGAAGCACAAGACTGAGTTTCTGTGCTTTCAGAAGTCTGCTTAGACGTGGCAAAAGCTTTGCTGGAAAGTGTTGAATTTTGCTTTGAGGGTTTGAGATTGCAGGCCTGATTCCTGAATACTACAATGATGAAAGATGAATTTTGTGCCATGTGTCAATCTTTTCTGTGTTACTCCAGGGGTGGGATGCTATTGAGTGGATAATTCAAAATTCTGAAAGCGCTCTAAGCTAGCAGTCTATCTCTACATCTGCAGTTTGTACTAACTAGTGGTAACTCCGGCATTCGCTATCTCGGTACAGCATTTCAGCTTTCTAGCAAATGTGTGCATGGACTGTCGTGATGTGATGTACATTAGCTTGCATGTATTGTAAAATATATAATCCCAGTTACATACAGGAATGGCAAACTTGTTCTCATAATACTAGAATCCTATGGGGTTTTTTTCAGTGCCACCTAGAATGGGTCAAGTAGCCCAAATCCACTACATCTGTGGAAGGGCAGACTTTAGTTATCCCTCCATGTACTGCAGTGCTTTTGTACCAGTGTTACCTCTTATACATGCGAATGATAGGCTACTGCAGGTACCTAAGCATGTGAATGTGTCACTCTATAATAGGGGTCCAATCCATCTTAGTCAATTAAATTTGACTACATAAGAACAGTTATCTAAAGGAAGTAACCCAAACATGCTTGGTTAATGGAATCAGCCTTATTATTAAAATGGAGCGGAATTGCACTTAATGTGTTTCAGGTTGGTTTTCTCAAAACAGGTGCCTAACCACAACAGTCTTTCAGCACAGAATTATCTCTACTCACTTTGTCTTCCCTGACAGGACTTGATCTGGTCCCCTACTTTTTAGTAGACTTTTAAGAGATAGATGGGTGATTTGGGGGTGGTGTGGGGACTTCTGTTGATGTTTTAAAATTTAGGTGGAAGCTGAACATATTTCACTCTGAATTGGTATTGTTGCAATAAGAATCTCATTCATGAATGACCTTTAAGCAACATGACTATTTAAAATATAGCTTTCAGGTGCATTGCCATTTGTTCATGGTAGGAATGGCTGCTTTCTTTCATATTTGGACTTCAGGGCTGAAAGGAGTGGTTACAGTTTTCATAGTTCCTTTTTATGCTGGACAGTAAAAGTGCTCTCCACCTTTCCTCCCATTAGCTAGCCTAGCTCTACTCTGTCATTCCTGTATTGAAACCACAAACTTCCAATGATAAAGTCCTAGAATCTTTTTTCATAACTCTTCTCCTTCATTTCTTAATTTTATTTTGGGATGTGTGTGTGTATGACTTATAAAACCAGCAGATGCTGGCTGCGTGCTTTCATGTTTACTTTTCATTCCACCAAATTCTTGAGTTGGACAAATCATTAAGCTTTGTCTTCTCCAAAACACTTCAACTGGAGTTGTTAGTCTGCTATCAATTATCCAAGATATAATCTTTATACTGGGATTTGACCTAATATTGAAAGCATAATGTAGTGCTAACATATATTAATGTGCATGCTTGGTTATGAATGTGCTTGCTTAAGTCCTGTGTAATGTAGGACTTTGGTTTATATTTTTTTATATATAATAAATGTATACATTGTTTATATATTTAAAATTTATATAAATATATATAAATTATATATATATATATATATATATATATATATATATATATATATATATATATATATATATATATATAAAATAAATAAAACGCCAATCCTCTGTCAGATTGTTTTCCTTTACTGAGTAGAACTGCCCAGATCCTTAATTTTAAAAGGCATTGTAGAGATGAAGCTTTATTAACTTAGATTCCACTGGAGAATTGTTCTGAAATTTAACCTGTCGGCATGGTACACTGATGCTTAAGTTGTATGTATTTTTAAGAAGTTTATCTAGCGCTGCAAGAAAATACCTCACTGATTGTATTTGTTTTAGAAAACCAACAAACACACTTTGGATGATTGACTAGTTATAATCCTCGGAAGCAATTCTGTGGATCTGAGTCCCACCCAAAAGATGCTGGTTAACTTTTTGACTAGTAAAAGTCTACTCTCTATATGATCAGACTTAAGCATTCTTAGTGTTTAAATGTGTTACTTGTTTCCTTTCAGTGCTTTGTATTGGTGTCCCTGTAACTAAAAGAAAAGTAACTTGAAAAATAGCTTTTCAATCTGAGAAGCTTGTACCTGGGGTTATTTTTAACACCTAACATTGGGGGAAGGAGTTGTTTTTTTGTTTTTTATTTGTGTTTTTCTCCCCCCTCTGAACTGTCATATTCACAGAGATTAGTCAGTTTCCTTATTTTATTTTGCATTTATTTTCTGTTGCATGTAGCAACACTGCTTGGTTGTAGCTCACGTGCATGCTTCCCTATACCCTGCAAGGGAAAGTTTGCCAGCAATAGTACCAGAAAAACAAACTGAAGTGGCAACTGTGTGCACAGAGGGGAAACGGTGAGCGGGGGGCAGAGGAGAGTGAAGAGTTTGGTGTGGCACTTGGACCTGCTAAATATCAGCAGGAAAGCAGGAGAAAAAAAGACCACTTTCAAGAAGGGTTTCTCTGAGTAAAATTCTGTTTTAATTAGCCAAACCAAAAATATGTACATTGCTGTCCCTTTAACGTGTGGGTGGCACTTTTTATAAATACTAGCTTCCAAGCCACTCATTTTCGTAGGAACTGAAATTTCTCATGCTTGGCCTTGGCTCAGGAATGAGAATTTGGATTCTATAGGATTTTGTTTTTCATACTTTAGTAGACAGTGCCGGTCCTGAAAAGATTTTAGTGTTTGGGCAGTTCCTAGCGAACACTGACTGTTAACAGTAACATAAACATTGATAACTCAGTATAGCACTTGAATAACAAAGGGCTTTATTTCTAAACTTGGCATGTTCTTCCTGGTGATAGAAGATGCCTCCTCCTATTTCACAATCAATTTTCTTCCAGTGAGGCTAAATGGAAATAGCATCTTAAGCTTGTGCAGTCTTTTATTTTTCTTAACTTGAAAAAGACTGAGTTGTCGTTTGTGCATCCGCCCTAGTTCCCTCGGGTTAGGGAAGAGGAGACAGGGGGATAGGGACTTTTTTTTTTTTTTTTTTTAAATATCCTGTAGCGAATATACATACACAGCGCTCTCTTGAGGGGTAACACCCTCTTTCTTCCTGCATCAGTAATATCCCCCAGCTATTCAACTTGTTTGTTTGCATGCACTGCAGTTTGTAAAGCTAATGACCTAAGCACTCAATCACATAGCAGACCTTCTGGTGCTTCTTGCTGAGCGGCCTGTGTCACAAGAGTAGTATCACTTCCTGGAATGCATTTTAGCATGAACTGAGTACTTTTAATCCAGCTCTTTCATTCATTAGGGTGTAGGCAAGGGTGTAAAGTGAAGAGTTAGTGAATAGAATAGTAAGAACAGGACAGCAGTGAAAACCACTGAGTCTCTAGAGCAGTGATGGCGAACCCGTGGCACGCGTGCCGCTGCTGGCACGCCGAGCCGTCTCTGTGGGCACGCCGTGACTACAGTCATACACTGTAGTCACGGCATCGGCTCCCGCAGACTACATCTCCCACAGTTCTCTGGGGAGAACCCTCCCCAGAGAACACTGAAGCCACGCCCCCCGCTCTATCACCTGACACACGGACGTCACAGGAGCGACTGGGGCAGGGGCCTCGCTGGAGTCGGGTCATAGCAGCGTGACCCAGCGAACAAGTAAGCGCCGGGGGAAGGCTGGGCTGGGAGCGGGGGTAAGCAGTGTGGGGGAGAGACCTGGCTGGGTGGGTCAGTTGGGTGGGTGGGAGGAAAGGAGGTTTGGGGGGGAGAGACCAGGCTGGGTGGGTCAGTTGGGGGGGGTGGGAGGAAAGGAGGTTTGGGGGGGAGAGACCAGGCTGGGTGGGTCAGTTGGGGGGGGTGGGAGGAAAGGAGGTTTGGGGGGGAGAGACCAGGCTGGGTGGGTCAGTTGGGGGGGGTGGGAGGAAAGGAGGTTTGGGGGGGAGAGACCAGGCTGGGTGGGTCAGTTGGGGGTGGGTGGGAGGGAAGGAGGTTTGGGGGGGAGAGACTGGGCTGAGTGGGTCAGTTGGGGGGGGTGTACAGTTTTTTTGTTTGTTTGTTTTTTTCAATAAAAAATGTTTAATGGAAAGCTCTGTTATTGTGTTTTTCTCTTTAAACAAAAGCTGTTAATTAGTTTGAAAAACTGTACGAATTGTTTTTTCTAAACTAAAACCTAGTTATTCAGGTTTAATTAGTGTTGGCACTTTGAAAAAAACAAGTCGTTTTGGTTTGCAGTTTGGGCACTTGGGCTCAAAAAGGTTTGCCATCACTGCTCTAGAGGATGTCTTTTGTGGTAGCAATGATAGAAGAGGTTAAGGTGAGCTTGAATTTTTACCCCTCTCCAAGAGGACTTGAAAAGCTTCTGACCGTTGCTTGAAGACTAAGCTGTGGCTCCATGCATACTGAATTTCCATCCACATATCTTAGCGCCCCTGGAAACAATCATTTCTTCTGTCCTCTTAAATGATAACAGCTCCCTTGGTCTGTTCTGCCACCCTAATACATTAAATTCCTGCTCCCCGATCAGTTTTTTTCTACCCCAATCCATCAACTTTACAGGGTGCTGCTGCTTCCCTCAACCCCTTGCTCTTCAGGAAATGCCTGGGCCCCTGCACCTACCAGATATTATCCCCCTCGCCGCCTGGCCACTCTGCTAGTTGCATCAACCTTTCCTGTTTAAGTTTTGTGGCCTTCCTTTCCCCTTCCCGCCAGACAGAGGTCCAGATCTCCCTGGTCTCACTCAGCCTGTTTACCAGGACAAAACTTCTACTCACCCTCGGTAGAATTTCAAAACCCTATAGTCCCTACACAATTAAAGTTGTACCCTAACTCTAGGCTAACAATTTCTCATTTTAAAGTTAATCTTCAGTAAGGGTGTGAGACTCACTAGAGTCTAGCAAGATAAGCATGTCAAATAAGTCTTTTACATGAGCCCGCGAAACCGGGTAGTGCACATTCTATGTGGCCAATTAAAATAAAGGAGCTACATACGGATATATAAATTTAGTTGCACTTAGTCACAGCACGTTTTCTCTGAGGCTGCCGTAAAATATTCTAGGAGTAGGAAGGGGCAGGGTGACAGAAAATTTAGTTGCAATTTTAAAAACTTATCCCAGTTATATGCTGAAAAGTGACTCATCTATGAATGTAGAACTCCACGATTCCCTTCCTACAGTCACTTTCTGATCAAATTTTGTTCTGGCAAATAGAATGTCTGTCTTCGTTTCTTGTTTTTTCCTTTTACTAATTGCTGAGTTAACCTGAAAGTCCAGCTTGGTTCTTCCTGGCTCTCATCTTCAATAATCAAAAATTCGGGAAATGTAAATTTCTTAACAATTCTGATGGATTAATTGGATTAGAATCTATCTTGCTCTCAGTACATGTGTTGGATTTGCTATGCTAACCGAAAAAGCAAATGGTAAAAATATCCTTATTGGTAAAGTAATCAGTGAGCAGGCTTGTTGAATTAGAAGGTAATTTTACATAGACCCTCTTTTCCCATAACCTCACTTCGGTATGGCACTAATTCTTTTGCACATAAGATGAAGGTTATGCAAACATTCTGTTTAATGAAGCTTCAGTAAAAACTTGAAACCTCAACATAAAACCCCAAATAATGCAAAACTGGTTTCCTTTAGAGCAGTTCTGAAGTCTGACAAAGGAAAGATATTGATTGAAGTTTTAATTTTAAGTGGCCTTGTATGCATTTTAATACTAAATTAATGTCTTTCTGACAGGGTCGAGATGCCCTGGAATGGGTGATTGGCAAACTGAACACAGAGTTTGAGGAGTTAACATCATCAACACGAGAGAGCATGAAATCTGGAATGGCAGCGGCATCAGCAGCAGAGAATTGAGGCCACAGAATACTGAGGAACTGTGACCGGACAACTTTATCCCATGAACTTCATTTCCTTAGATCTCTTCTCTATGGCTGATAACACCAGTCCACCAGTCTTTTATATGTTCATAGGACGGTCCAAACTTGAGACACAAATCTTTCTCAATCTCTCTAACCTCCACATCAACTTATTTGACCAGTGAAGACTAACATGATCTCTTATGCTTTCCTTTATTTTTATTTAAATAATCCCATGTACGTTAGCCAATTGAAACAAAATCTGGCAATTCTTAAAAAATGCCAAAATGTGCCTTTTTTATAAAGGCGGTAACTAATAGGTTTCTTCTACATTCTGCCATCCTTTATTTTGTGCTTACCTTTTTTTTTTAAAGAGTGTGTACATATATTTATTAAGAGTTTCTTTAAAGAGAGCAGCTGCTGTATTTTATGAAGGGCAGATGGGTATAAAACTGATCCGCAACCTTGGCACGCAGGACCGTAGGGTAAGCACCCTTAACAGGCCCCGCCAGTTTACTTGCCGGTTCGCCAACCGCGTCTCCCACTGGCTGTGGTTTGCCGTCCCTGTCCAATGGGGGGCAACACCATGCAAGTAAACAAATCGGCGGGGCCCGCTAAGGGTGCTTACCCTGCGGTCCTGAGTGGCAAGGTTGCCGATCCCTGGTATAAAAGCACTGTGTTCATCTTTACTCCCGGAGCAGAATAATGAAAAGTGACACACACTATATAAAGTGGTGGAGATATTTATTCAGGTTATCTGAAAAGCTAGATCTTGCATGGTGGTACTGACTCTTGCATTGTTAAATGCAGTGTCTGAATGTAATACACAGGTGACTTCTGTCTTGGATGTTTAGATAGAAACATCTGACAGATATAGTGAGAATTTAGATGTGAATATAGATTTTTTTTTTTTAAGTTAGACTTTGTGGGGATAGAAAATATAATTTATTTTTGTAATATTTATTCACTGGCTTTAGTCTTTTTCTCCCCCTGTTCTAGAAAAAGTAGTTTACCTCCATGGAAAACATTGGAAAACTATTGACTTCTAAATGCAACTTTTTTTACAAGGTGATTTGAATGAAGTGTATCTTTGTTGCTTCAGATGATAGCACTTAATTATTGTGAAAGTGATTCTTATGTCACGTACAAAGATATCATGAAGACTCACAGCGAACTGAAATCCACTCTGAAGAGTAACAGATGTGGCATTAAAGTTTAGGAGTACTGAAAAACAAACTGATAATGAGAAGCAGAATTGGCTTTCTTTAATTTTTTTTTTCTCCAGAGCTTTTTGTGCGCTTTCCATGTTTCTTTGTATTTGTCTTTAATTTACATTTTTAACTATTTTTGTCATGTTGGCATGACTAATCATTTTGAGGCTTATTTAAAGGTTTCTGGTCATAGTCCTTCATTGTCTGGGAAAACCAAGATTGCAAAATCCAATAACACCTATAGAGTAGAGTGTTTTTCTGAAAATATAAGTTGGATTGCTTTCCAAAAAGTATGAAATCCAAAACAGTTAAAGGTACTGACCTTTCTTTACCATGGATACAGAAATGAATGTTTGAAAGTTTCAGAGACAGACTTCAACCAAGGTAAATTTTGATTTGTTGAATTCAAATAAAATCTTTTGTGTGCGCACACAGGCTGAAGAAACAGTCTGTTGAAGACTTGATTCCTTGTGCAAACAGAACAGTTTAGAAAACTACTTTTGAGTGAAAATTTTAAATATTTTTTTAATGGTAAAAATAAATTATTGTTCCATAACTTGCTTTGATTGGAGTGCTTTAAAAATACAATACTAGTTTGGTAGAAAACCCACCAAACACATGCACAATGTATTTTGCGCTAATATTTGCATTGTCCTCTTTTAAACTAAGAGGTAGGTCTGTAACTATCAGAGTACACTTTCCTACCAAGTAAATATATTTAGTTAAAAAAATAACAATTTGGTTGGATGATAGGACTTATTCTTAGCTTTTTCAGAACCCAGTTGCTGACAGTAAACACACATCTCTTCATGTGGGCCTGAGGTGTTTCCTGTATGAAACAGACACTACTGCCAGGCCTTAGTTCTGAATATGTTCTCCAAAGGACAACAACTTGCATAATACTGATATTTTAGCTGAAGTGAGTTTGCTGTCTAAGTGTTACATGGTGCCCTTTCCTGGGGGAAAAAATGCAGAAAGGTCTAGTTATGCAAACGAGAACTTCCCCCAAACCAGTCACAAATCTTTTATCGTAGTACAACATTCCAACCAATGTTCCCTCTAATTTTTGACCGGCCGTGTGTGCAAAAAAATTCTTCTGTGCAAATTTTTGTGTACACGGCGTTTTCCGTGTGCACAGGGTTTAGGATCTGTGTGCACTTGCACAGCTTAGAGGGAACAGTGATTCCAACACATGCCTGCTGTTGAAAGTGATAAATGTGCAGGTGTGGCTATGTTGCAGTAAAACACCGATGGCTGGCCTGTGTCAACTGAAGCGGGCTTACAGAGCCATAAAACTGTACCCTAGACATTTGGGATGTGAGGGGTTTGAGTCCTGGAGGCCAGGTTCCAGTCTGAGCCCAAACGTCTACAATGCAATTTTATAGCTCCGTGAGCCTGATTCAACTATCATGGGCCAGCTGGTTGGTGTTTCTTACTGCAGTGTAGACAATACCTCCAGATCTGACTCTTAGCCCCTTGCAGTTTGCTGATCACCCTTGATTGTGCCTAATGCTGCTGTTAAGTTAAGCCTGAGTTATTGTTGCTTACGGTAGCCTTAAAATCAATGTGAAAATATTAAAACACCGCTGTTGCTCCCCCTGCAGCATTTGTCCTTGCATCCTTCCAGTCTTGCATGTGATTGCTTCTGTCCCATCCTACTTCTCTTGATCAGCTCTTGTAGGACAGCCAGTGGTGCTGCCCCTTCCAGTCGGGTTCAGACATGCACTTTGGGCTACTCCACACTGCTTTATCTTGGCCCACAACAATTCAAGTGCAGTCTCTGAGTGATTCTCTTCACTCTTCTGTGTGCCTCTCCCAGAAATAGGTTTCTGTAGAGCAATGTTTGGTCACTCTCAGGCCATATATGTGTGTTTGGGGTGAGGGCGTGTTCTCCCCACTGTAGATCCCCTGGAGATGCTTCCTCCTAGCTCCCTTCAGACTCACCGTTCTCCATGACTGCCTCGTGTAACTTCTGGCCCTGTCTCCTGGTCTCAGCAGTTCTCTCTTCTCTTCTTCCCCCAGTTCTCCCTGACCACTAGTTGCTCTGCGCTTCTGCTGACTCTTTCCCCCCCCCCACCCCCCCCATTTGGCCTGGAAGACCTTGACTTGGGTTGTAGCTACACTGAGGGAGGGAAGTTAATCCTAACTGCTTCTTGCCTGTGCTCCCAAGAGAGTTGCTGAAGAGCTTCTGGCATGTCTGCCCACCTAATGCCCTGTTGGCATAGGTCACTGCCTCCATCCTTGTTCTGCCTCCCCCTTACTCTGAGAATCATTCAGGCTAGGAAGGATCCTCTGCTTTAAATTCCCTGAAAGGATGCAAGTTGCTAGGAATAACCTCCTGCCCTGTCCTTTCTGTGGTCTGGTATCATCCACCATGCATGTGTGCGCCTTTGGGACCACCGAGTGATGGATCACACTGCACTTTATTATCTGCCTTACCAGATGTTCATCAGGTCCAGTGTTACTTGGGATCTATCTTGACCTCCACTGGGAAGCTCATCCTCTTTCATGCCAGTCGTCTGACTTTAGGGTTTCTATTTTCCCGTGGCTGGTCTGCGCTGTTTTCTGCTTTGCTGGGAGCACTACTCCAGTTACAGGTATGGTCCTTAGGGCAGTCTGCCCTTTCATTCTGCTCCTTCTCCTGGCATCGCAGTAGTTCTGTGGCGCCATGGTGCAGAAAGGCCCTCTGCTGGGGATTGCATTTTCCCAAGTCACAGGTGCATATTCCTGGTCTTGCACAAGAGTCGTCCCCCTCCCCCCCCCCAATCCATCCACAGAAACTTCTACACATCTTCCAGCTCCTTGGCTGAACAGTCTCTCTGGTTAATCTATGGGTGGATGTAAAATCTCTGATGGATCGGATCTTATTTTAGTCTGGCATTAACCTAAATGCCCTGTAACTGGGCCCTTTTAATGTGGTGGCTGTCGCCTGTATAGGGCATTTCTAAGTCTAAATTTCTCCAATGTTGAGGTGGAAAACCCTACATTGTGACTGTGGGTCCTGCCACAGAAGTGCCCAACAGAAAGGAGGAAAAAGCTTATACCTCAGGGCAGATTTCAGTCAGAAAAACTAGGACCTAACCTGTCCAGCTTCTTTTGGCTCTGGGTGTGAGGACAAAAATGTCCATGTTGCGCAAAAGAAAATCACTTGGCTCACTAAAGGGCAGCAGGTGCAGGTTTAGATAGGAATCCTACACTACCACCATGAGGGGTGAGAAAAGGAATGGAAAGGAATTAAGGGGTTGAAGATGTTTACAGCTCAGCCTTAACTCCACTAGTGCTATTGTCAATGCAGATCTTACCCCCATGCACATTAAACGAGCTGCAACAGACTTCCAGGGCCGTCTAACCCCATCTCAAAGTTCTCTTTGTTTCAGAGTAATCTCAGAGTCTAAGGATTTCTCTCCTTAAAGCAGTCATGCTGGTGTTAGCTGAGACAATTTTGGAAATATCAATGGTATCTAATATTGAATGTCCTACTCTCCATTGTATCTGTGTGTACCTTTCTCTTACTGTCTACATTATACTCCCCCTGTCCCCTTTCAGATTATTCACCATTGCTGTGAGTGTAGTTCTGTAGTCTTCCATGCTGGGGTAGGGATTACAGTAGGGCTAGAGGTACAGTACTAGAGAGGAAAGCTCACAAGCATGGGGAAATGCCAAGGCTAAGTGTAAACAGAGCCTGAGCCCACTGAAGGTAGCTGAGGTAACTAAAAACAACCGCTATAGCGTTTCTGCCTCCTGAGAATTACCGGTAAGTGGGATCAGTTTTGTTGCTGCATAATTTATAAAATTGAGTACATTAAACACTGATCTACTTCCTACATTAATTTAATGGGCAGGTCTTGGTTAAATGCATTTAATCTTCCTTATACTTTAAACAATACTTAAACTCTCATTACTGTGAAGGCAACATGATGGTTACAGCGGAGGATAATGGATACATGGTAACTCTTCCCTTCCTACTCTCCCCATTGTCCTCTCAGTTCAGACTGTAAGCTCCTCAAACTGTGATTCTCTGCTCTATCTGTAACGTAAGGTGCTAAGTAATTACATAATCTACTAAAAATAACTGTGTATAGTTTTCTTTGCAGTAAAAACAGGCAAGCATTTGCTGCTTATGGATTCTTCTCCCCTCCCCACCCCCAACAAATATTTGACCTAGTCTAGCCCAAGAAGGAGGAAATGATGAAGCAAGCAGTAGCTGAAACTATGATCTGCTCTGAGCATTTCCTTAAAAGGGATGCACTCATGTCTTGCGGTGGTTCAACCACTGCAAACCAAAGGAGGAAGACGAGTAATTCTTCCCTGGTGAATAGTTAAAACTGAGCTTGTGTGGATTAATGGTGCCGGTTATAGGGGTGACAGGAACCATGTGTTTTCACTAACGGTTGCAAGGAAAGTGGGGAACCCTTAACCATACCTCAGGTTTCTTAATAAATAACTTCACTTTTTTGTGCATATAATAGTTTAAGCCTTAATTTGGAATATATAATATCTCTGAGCCCTCTCATAGTTTCTGCATAGAGTTGTGACCTGATGGAACTGGGCTTTGTACGTAACCAAATCACCAGGTAACTTTCAGCTAGCACTTTGCAGTTGTGTGAAAAATCTTTGAATAGGCACAAAGACAAAGGCAGGACCATAGGGCTAAGTCACTGGTATGATGATATGCCAAGGTTGGTTTTATTTTGAGTGAAGCCTGAAGTAACGCACAGCAAACCACTCTCCCAGGGACCACCACAAAGTGAGTTTAAATTCAGTGGTGGCAGAATCCAGGTACTGAGAAGGTAAAGGTGCTCTGATCTCTTAAACACAAAGGGAGCTGTTCTAAAGTGGATACTGCCAGGCTTTATAAAGTGACTATTGTCTCCTAAAGCAGGGGACAGGAGTCAGAGCTGTTTTATTAGGCTCTGCAATATTATGGCATTGGGATTTTGGGCACCCTAATGGTGAAGGAAGTGTGCAAAAGAGAAACTTAACTGTGTTCCCCTTTCTCACAGCTTCTGCATTTAATTTAGGACCTCAAGGCTTGCTTATCTCACTGACCCTTCCTCATTTCCCCCACTACTGAGAGCTTATAACAGTAAGCAGTATTTAGGGCGCTAAGGCTAAGAACAAAAACCAACAACCACTGTTTCAGCCCAGGTTACATAAAAGCCGATTTTTAAATACTCAAGGTATGTTTTTACCATTCAGTATGTCAAGAAAGCTGGAACTGAAGAATGCACCTTAAGAGTTTTTTTTATTAGTAATGCATAAACAAACTGCAGTTCAGTATCTCAGCATGAGAATAAGCAGGAAAAATCCTATTGCCTTTCTTGCATATAAACGATTGCCCTCAGCTCTTGGAAGCCATACAAAAATACATGCAGCATGGAGGAAGAAGGGATTTGAGAAACTACTGCTGGAGTTTGGTTTTCATTTTAGCCTTAGACTGCTTTGAAATACATTCCAAGGTGAAACCTCCAGGGGACTCCTACTGCAGGCAATTGGTGGTGCCTCTGCTTAGGCTGTAAGCTCAGTGCAGGTCCGTTGTAGGTAGTGCATGGCTTAGCAAATAAATAGGCACCACTCCCCTGTAAGTTAATGCTAACAGCCGTAGACCTGGAAAGAATGAAAGGGCTGTATCTCTTACTGGCAACTGTAGACCCATTACAGATGAAATAGTGACAGATAAATAGGACTAATGTTCACAGATAAACCTCCAGGGTAAGTTACTTCTGTGTGTGTCTGTTACACCGCTACCCTTCACGTTATCACGTCCATTAAAAGCCCTTGCTTGATATAAACCAACATAAGAACGTGTGGGTGAGGCATGGGTGAAACCACTAATGGAGGGCAGCCCATTATCACCTATGCAATCTTTGTCATACATAAGACTATGATGCAGGAGAGCTGGGGTCTAGTCCCACCTTTGAGACAAGCTTCCTGTTGACCTTGGGGAAAGAGGTGCTGGGATTTCCCCATTGGTTAAATGTATTACCTACCTCACAGAGGTGTTGCAAGGCTAAGAAACAAATCCACATCCAGAGGTGCTATGTGGAAGGAAGGGTGGGGCAGAGGCTTGGCCACCCTGTCTGTTGCCACATGCAGCTTTCTCTCCTCCCCCACTGGCTGGAGGTGGTGGGGGCAGGTCTATGCCACCTTCTCCAAACATTAGTCTGAAATAGGGTCCCTAATGGAGGAGCTGTGTCCTCTCCATAGCCTACATCTATTTGCCAGCCCGGCGCCGGGCACTAGGTTACTTTAGGGGTTGGGAGACATTTTGAGGCAGGTGTTAGAGCAGTACAAAGTACTCTTTCTAACACACACGCAACCCATGTTTATGTAGGGGCTGGGCCTTTAGCCGTGATTTCTAGACTTAGCCGATTCAAAACAGCCACTTAAATACTGGTTTAATGTTTTCAGTGACACACAGTTTAGAAAAGTCATGTACAGTAGGTGATGACACCACTTATTCAGCCCTACAAACAGGCCTGGTGGTAGGTCCTACAACTGCATGGACAGGATTCTCATTAACCCCTTAAGTGGTAGGTCTCATATACTTGCTGTTGTAGTGTGAGCCAGAGCCTGTACCATGGCAGTGTGACCACTGGGAGATGGAGGCATGACCCAGGAGTGGAAGGCTGCAAAGCTGGTTTAAGACAGACCACTGAAATCTGGCCCTCAAAATTGCCATAGGGATGGCAGAGGGTCTAACAGCAGCAGGTCATCACCAGCACAAATACTGAAGGAAAGGTTTAACTTCATTACTTCTCTCAAGTTCAGGTGAATGGGCTTAGGCCATAGTAGGGCCTGATTGGCTTGTGTTTTGAAGAGAGAATGGAGGATCTATGTGTTTGGCTTTTTCAGTAGCGTGATCTAATGACACATTTGCTGTTTTCTTATTGGGATATTTTTTGTTAAAACTTAAGGAAGATCAAAAGCATATTAGTGAAGTCAGAGGAAAACAAGTGAATGGACTGCATGCCTGTAATTAATATTAAACTATTCAGCTGCTCAGTTTTAACTTAATGTTACATATTAAAGAAAAATAAATTACACCAGCTTTCAGTCTTCTACATGGAAATGATTTAGAACGTAATGCTAAGGTAAGAGGTAGGCTGTCACACCCAAACATGCAGTTACAGCACCTTTGCCCTACCCACTGTGCAAGGTCACTGTCACAAATACAATTAAAATAATGAAGACATTCCTAAAAACGGCAGAACTTCTGGATGAAGTTTAGCATGATTGCTACCTTCGTGCCTGTCTAAAGTTGGATCTTCCTCCACCTCCCTACCTGTACAGCATACGGCCAATCCTAGAAGGGGGAATCAGAGAACAGACTGGAGTTATTTGGAAAATAAATTATGGGCCATCTGTATTTTATCTATTTATTTTTTCTTAGGGCTGGTCTTCACTACCCGCCGGATTGGCAGGTAGCGATCGATCTGTTAGCGATTGATATCTCACGTCTGGTGAAGACGCGAGAAATCGATCGCTCGCGGCGCCGTCGACTCTGGAACTCCACCTTGCCGGGAGGCGCAAGCTGGAGTCAATGGGGGAGCGCGCCGCTGACTGCCGCCACCGTGAGGATGGCAGGTAAGTCGGCTGCAGATACGCAAACTTCAGCTACGTGATTCACGTAGCTGAAGTTGCATATCTGCAGTCGATTCTTCCCCTTCCCTTCCCCCCGTAGTGAAGACCAGCCCTTAGTAGCCTCCATTTTGGTCTTTGAAAGACTCCTAGTACCTCTCCCAAAATGCACATCAATTACAGGCCCAAAAAGATAGGTTTGTGTAGGTCAAACGTGTGTAAAAAGTTCAGTGCAATTGATGCAAATAGGAAGAGTTAAAATTGTATTCAAGCTCTTCAGCTTATGAAATGGAAGGTTTCGGTAGGATCTGGTCATACTGTACTTTTCTACTGCTTAGCAGATGCAGTATTTTAATGCAAAACGTAGGTTAAAATAGTCTTTAGAACAGCAATATAACTGCATATGTGACCCACTGGACTCTAAGCATTAAACTGTTTCCTTTCTTTCACGTAGCCCAGTAAGTGCTAAAATCTTACTCATCAACACTACCTTTGCCCAAAGAAACAACCATTTGACATTTTCATAATTCTAAAAAGCAGTTAAAATTTTTCTTTCCAATAGTTTACATGTGAATAACTAATACCCACAAAGGCTATGCTCCAAAGGCATTTTTATTGTCTTCGGGGTTTTTTTGTGTTTTTTTTTGTTTTTTTTTTCAATTAAGGACAATGAAAAACCCCGTAAGCAATATTGTCACCGTGAATGTTGAAAGAATTTGTTTTATACACATAAGAGCCGCCACAACGGCCTGTTTGCTACCTTCGTTGTAGCTGTGAGCAAGGCTGAGCTGGTTTTGAATTCTCAAGAACTGTTTTCGTGTATAAAATACAAGACCATTGCATTGTCCATGACACTGTTTTAAACCCGCTTTGGGGCTCCTTGGATGCACTTCTACAAGTCCTAGTTTTATTAAACACAGAAAAAAAGATTTTAAAAACCTCATTGAAATGAGCTCACTGTGCTAATCCCGCATTTGTTTCAACAGAAATTCATTTTAAAATGTCTAGGGAGAGAGGCTCAACTTTAAATCTAATATAATTGATATACATATAAATAAAACTCACTTTCTTTTTAAATCTTCATGGGAAAGTCAATTCCCATTGCTCAATGCATGGCAGCTTTCTAAATATTAATAAATATATTACAGATATTTACAAACTTTGTTTTTCTATTGACACTGATATGAAATTTAAGCCATAAATAGGACATTGTGAACAGCTTCAGAAGGTATGTGGACTGGTCCTTGACCCTTGGAATGGGTTTGGGACACTAGCACGAATGGTGAGGTGGCCAGCTCAAACCAGTCCACTCCATACTGATCCAGGCAAGGAGTGGATGGTGCTTCTTCCGCCTCTGACTGAGAACAAGAATTGCATTTCTGACTTTGTTTCCTCTGCCATATTAAAAGCCAGCACATTGTACAAGGACCTATTTTCCCAAATAGAAATGGAAGCAAGTAGGGTGATCAGATGTCCTGGTTTTGGGGACTTTTTCTTATATAGGCTCCTATGACCCCCCACCCCACCCTGACTTTTCACACTTGCTTGTCTGGTCACCCTAGAAGCAACCAGAGTGGAAAAAACACTGGCGAATGGCAGGATTCCCCTCTCCAGGTGCCTTTGTGTGCTACTGTCACACAGCCCTGGAGGGGCTGAGTCAGGCAGTCAGGGGTAGAATTGGAAGCAGCCAGCCTTTGCACCCTGCTGTCCTCACACACCAGTGGACTCTTAAGACGACGGCCATTCAGTAGTGCACAGGATCACTTTTTGTTCTGTTTGTGCAGTGCCTAGCACAGCAGGGTCATGGCATGTGACTAGGTGCTGCAGTAATACAAACCCCACACTTCACTAATGGTGCTAGAAGCAGCGTCAGCTCTCCTCTACGACATCTATGAGGATGCACTGATGTGAGAGAGAAGAACTCACTAAGGGAGTCCTGCTGCAGAGAACAAGGATGTTGCCCAGAGGAGTAGGCCATGGGTGGCCCAGGATCTGCCGGGCTGGAGTCTGATTTCACTGCCCCTATACTGGATGTGAGGCATGATGAGGTCATGGCTTCTACCATAGACCCCTCCCAACCACAAAAAACCCCCACCACCATGCTGGATGCTCTGCACCCCCGAGAGCCTCAGAGACATCAAGGACTGCGTTTGCTGCTCCTGCAGCTTTTTCCAAGGGGCCATGGAGAGGAGCAGTAAAGAGATCTATGGGGTGCAGAGGGGGATGTGTCCCAAGAAAAATTACACACAGAATAATGGGGGTTTAAAATAAAAGGCCCATGTGCTTCCCTGGGAACTGGTCGTCTGGTGTGAATTCAAGGGAAAAGGGGGGGGGGGGGTTGCAGGGACTGATTTTGGCACAGAAACACAAGTGGCAAAAAAAGTTCTACCATGACTGAGGGGCTCTCATCTGACTACCAGGGGATCCTGCATTACTCATTTCATCTGAATTGCACGGCCCTACCCCCGCTATCGTAGGTCCTTAACTCATCAAGATGCTGTAATTCCTATCATATGAAAGACCCACCGTCCTGAGGTCCCCAGACAGAGGGTATAACCGCTGCATGGCCCTCTGCAGGGAGGAAAGGTTTAAAAATGGGGACTCACGTGTAACTCGGGATTTCCTGTGGGCATGAGTTCAGGCAAACCCTTAAAATTATTACCCGATCCTCGCCATGTGTGCAAACTGTCCGTTTATGTGAATACGATTCAAGGAAAAGAGGATGGGTGGGTCCGAGGGTGGGTTTAAAGAGCCCTTTGTACAGGCTTTTCAGAACAGCCCAAACACATATTTACCTAATACCAGACTAGTTGCTTTGGAGCTATTACCGCTTACATGCAAATGTGTCTTGAAAGGGGAAATCCTGCACATTTGAGTCGCAGGGGGCCCAGCCTACCGGGAACTGGGGAGCTCCACTGCATGGCAGGCAGGGATAGGAGGATTCAGGAAGCCTGTGAAGGTGACTGTTCCCCTCCCACACAGCAGGGATGGTGCAGCAGCAGTTGTGGAGTGGCTCTAATGTTGCTCAACAGAATGTGGGAGCCACACTCCGATTATCACCTGGATCCTCTGCATCAAGTCTAGGATTTGGCTCCTAGTGACTTTTTAAAGGGCTTAATATTTGGTTCAAGAGGTTCTATCGTGCAAATATATATTTAGAGTTTGAAAACAGATCAACCTTAATTGAATTAGGAAAACCCTGTCCCAGCTACTTTGGAGTAGTTCTGAGGTATCATTAATCTCTAGTATAGAAATGTTAATAAATAGATCTGAATCTTTCCTCCTAAGATATTATATAATACAGAACTGTATAGATATTAAATATCCATCTGGGTATGAAAAATGTTATGAAAAAGTTACTGTGTATGCACAGTAGTTGATTTTCAAGTATTAGTAACTTGGTTGTGTTAGGTCATTTTGGTATGTAAAAATAAGTTATCTCCATATTATGAACTAAACTCTAATTATGTTTTAACTGCTTTAAAAACAGAACATTTGAATATAAAAACGATCAGAAAGCATGTGATGTTTGTTAACATTGTTACATTATTGAAACTGAACAGCCAGACTTTTTTTCTCCACAAATTTGTTAAAAAGCAAAACTAGGTGCTCCTAATCTGAGACTCTGTTGTCCCAAATTTCATCAGGATCCTAAATTTTACAGCCAAATTATAAACCCCTGAAAAATGGGATTTATAATGGATATGCTCCTGCACCTTTAATGATAGCAGTGCTTGTGTGTTCCACTAGAATACAAATATACAGATAACCCATAGTTCCTCTCTGGGAACCATGTTACAAACTTTACAGGAACTCAGTTATACTTAGAAGTCTCTCTTATTTCCCACCCTCCCCATCGAATGTACAACTCTATCTACTGCTAAAACTACTACTACCAACTATAATAATCACAATACATTCAAGATAAGGAATAAACTACTCGGACCTGCACAGGAGACACTTATAATTACACTGGGGCTTCGAAGTACAGCAGGTCAAGGAAGATGGCCCCCCATTTGGGCATAGAGCCTATTCCGATATTTTGCACTAGAACACAGACATTATAAAGTTCCACTTTGAACCATGATCTCAGAACAGTAATAACAGTTGAAAGAAAAATAATGTTAATAGCAAAACCTTCTAGGTTTTGTGCTGTGAGACAATGAGACCAACAGCCCACACTAGGTTTATGGTGTACAACATGGCTCCATGTGCCATATAAACTAGAACATTGAACACTATTAGGTTGGTAATGCCAATATGACTTACTGCTTACAATTGTGCTAACATTGACACCTGTGTTAGATTTGGTTCTCCTTTAGGAATACAATTCAGCTCCTGTCCTGAAAACAGTTCAAGGAATGAAAAAAAACTGAATGCAAGTAAAGGCTTTCTATCTCCACAATGCGCACACATACACACAAAGGCAACATTTTCAAACAATATTGTTTCCTTCCAGTGCGAACGAGTTATTGGCTGACTTATTACATATCATTATCTATAGATATGAATGGAGAGTCTGTGGAAACTGAAGCAAACCCTGTGATCTAATGCAAATTCAAGCTCGTTAAGTAAAACAAAGGGAAGGACAGTTTCAGTGATCTTTACTCATGGATGCTGACCTCCTGAAAACAAAAGCAAAGAAAAAGGCACAGGACTCAGATCTCATTGATAGTTCTCTCAGAAGGGGAGTATTCTGAGGTGCCTGGTGATGCCATGTAGAATGACTGTGTTTTCCTTTTTAACCTGGCTCGTTTGTTGGCCAGAGAGAGGCTGCGCCGGCTGGAATTGATGATTTCTGAAATAAACTTCTTGCAGTCCACACACACCTCCATGGTGCTCCAGTCCTCCATTAACTCTTTGGGAAACTGTAGATCTTCATTGGATTTATCCACAGACTTAGACTTCGTGGACAACCTGGAAAAAAAAGAAGAAACCGTCCCTCACTCATCATTACTTACCATTCAGCACAGGTTTGGACACCAGTGCAGACACCTCCCAAAGAGAAAGAATACACCATTCCTGTCCCAAGTCTTTCTGTCCCCACTTAATGAGAGTGCAAAAAAGCAGTAAGGAAAGGATGGAGAGGGGAAGACGCGTCACTAAGATTACAGGGTTATTCAGTGAAGGCTAGTGTAAAGCATGATTTGGCAAAGAGAATTTTACGAATGACATGGATGTCTTCATTTGGCTAATTTACATGGAGGCACCCTGGCAGAAGTGGGTCTTAAAGACAGACTTGCACACAGAGAGAGGGGTCCATGGATCTAAATCCTGACCTGACCCAAATGTTATTTCTGGGATTAGCTTTAATAGCAGCCAGTGTTCAAGATGTAAAGCCAAAATGAAATGAATTTATAGCTAGAGAGTAGAAAGAGTTTGACATATGTAAGTCATTATCTAATAAGGGAGCATTTCCCTCTTCAGTTACCGAGAACAGATTTTTCTTCTAAGCATCCATCTACACTAGGAAAAAAAGTAAGAATATTTATCAGCTGTACTGATATTACTATCACTGTCAGCTATAGTATAGACAGGGGACAAAACACATTTTAAATATCATGTCAGCAAGTCTTATGCAAGTAAATATAGTTTATATTTACTAAGTAGTAAATTAAAAGTAGTCAGGATGGGTTTTGTTCCACTAGAAATGTAAGGAAAAGCCTCACTCTTGAAATTGGTAAGGAAAGACATTTATCTTTGGGTTTCTCTAAAGATATGACAGACATTGAAAAATTAAAACAAACTACAAAAACTGAGCCTAGTAGATTCTGTCTCATTAGCGACTAAGAGACTGAGAAGATGATCTTCTGAAGAGCTGCTACCAGAAGCACAGTTGAAATAGGAATGTCTCTCACCTGGACATGCTCCTAAGGGACCGGTGGTGACTGGTGGAGGGTTTTTCTGGTCTCATAAAACTGTCTCCTCTCTGCAAAGCAGAAGGTCCCAGAGAGAAGATAGGAAGGGTGGAGTATGGTTTTGATGGCAACCGCATCTGTTACAAGAGCAGGAGAAGGACAGTGTGAAGTATCATTACCAAAGACACAGTCTTTCTGAAAGGAACAAATGGTAGGTTCCCAAACATACCTTTCTGCAACACTGTGAACATACAGGCCTGTGGAGAAAAGTAAAAGTCTGAATCACTAATGGGAAGAAATGTTATTTAAGTAAGACAGTGTGGGGTGCACAGAGTTCCAAATGTACTGTCTTATTGACTACCACCTTCAAGTTTGCTCAGTTTACAAGTAAACATTTTCCCCCCAACTGCCAATATTACCAATTCAAATGGAAGCTGAAATTCTCTTTGTTCTTTCGGGCTCACGTCACCCCCCAGTAATGAGGATTCTGTAGAATCCATCTAATTGCCTCATACCCATATGGGCTCTGCTGGGATAACAGAGGGGTAATGTTACTGGTTTAGAATAAAACCCGAGCAGCTCTGACTCTGAATACATTAAGGGAGCAGATATGTTGAATAAGGAAGAGCCATTTTCTCAGTCATTTTTCTGACCATAACTACACTTCAAAACCCAAACCAAACGACGCTCTGAATTAAACTAGAAACCAGTGGGATAGGAATCCTAATACTTCACTCTGAGCAAAAACTCACCTCTTACAGAACTGACAGGTGTAGGACCAGGTGAAGAAAGAAAACCTCCTTGTTCGACAACAGAAACAGAGCTAAAGAAATCGAAAACAGAAGAGACTGTAACATCAGCAGGTCAGTCCAGGAAATCAAATTGCATGTTTCTAACTTGACCTTTGGTGAAGATGCACAGACTGAGGTTGGGATAGATTTATTTGATGAGTTAAATGTACAGGAGCCCAGGGGAGAAAAAGGAGACATACTATTTCCCCTCTGCCCCCCCGATCTGTAATCTATGGAAGAAAAAATACACTGGCAGATGGGTGCTCTGATATTAAATCCCCCTGGGTCACATGATTTCCCAGAAGCTTTAAATTCTTTTTAGCTTGTTACTCATGAGCCTTTGAATGTCATGCCTAAGGCTAAAAAAAAAAAAAAAAAGTGTGAGATTAATGCATCCTGCTTACCTCTGGAGGACAATGGAGGCTTAAAATAATCCCACTTGCTTTAAAACTCAGAATATACAATTCAGCCAGGCCAGGGGGGGAAATGATTCCTCACCCACTTTATTCTAAATGAATTAGAAGAACTTGTTGTCATCTCTCATTGTCTCTTTCATATATAAGGGCCTTGGCTCCACACTCTTCATACAGGGAAAGCTTCTGTGCCAGAGTGGGGGCTCTGGGTCAAGTTGTGAACCCTGTCTTGTTTTGTGGGTACCATTTTGTTTCCAGAGCTACACTTTATACTGTAATCTTCACATCGGAGTGCAGCCCTGATGTTGTATTGCAATCTCCAATGTGGATTAGAGCACCCATTTTGTAGGGCAGGCTTCGGATCCAGTTGAATGACTAGATTTGATAAAAGAGTCTTGTAGCACCATCTGTTAGTCAATAAGGTGCTACAAGACTCTGTCGCTTTTGCAGATCCAGACTAACACGGCTACCCCTCTGATCCTAGATCTGATAAGTTGTGACAGAGCAATCCAAAGCCAGCAGTGCTGTTTGTCTCTCGACTGCTAGCCCAACCTAAGAAAGATTATCTGCACAGAAGCTGAGACATAGTGGGGGTGAGATGCGGTGAAGGGACAGGACCTAACGAAAGGGGTTCTTTAAGCAGGAATACTGTAGTCTATATGAAGGAGCTGTCCACTGCTACATGCCTGGAGAAGAGGCTAAGGACAGAGAAAACAGGATTGGCTGCTTGGCCTAGGGATGCTGACCAAACCCTGTACTCACAGGAGGGGTGAGATGGGAGGCTGTATTCATGATTTTGTTTTTTCAAACATCTGTAACTCGCTCATGTGCTTTGTTAAGAGTTAATATATGGAGATATACCCTTCTCATAGAACTGGAAGGACCTTGAAAGGTCATCAAGTCCAGTCCCCTGCCTACACTAGTAGGACTAAGTACTGTCACCTGACAGATTTTTTGCCCCAGACTCCTAAATGCCCCCCCTCAAGGATTGAACTCACAACCCTGGGTTTAGACGGCCAATGCTCAAACCACTGAGCTATCCCTCCCCGCCCCCCACAGTTAAGTGTCTGTGGTTAAGAAACTCCTTTGCTAAGCCTGTGTTCCTTGCTTGCTTGCCATGTTGTTCCTGAAGGAGCCAATCAGGAAGCTCAAAGCACCCACAGAAAGGTGGAACAATTTGGAACTTGGTAGGGCAGTGTCACTGGTTCTAGGGTCCAAATGGGGTCCCCATTCCCAAGGGGAGCAGACACAGGATCTGCACTCGAGAGCATCTTTGAGAAATCCAGGCCTAGGAACAATGACCAGACACTATCCAGACCCAGGGCACTTAGAAACATGTGGGAGTCAGCAGCTGGGTCCACTCACAACAGACTGGTGTCCATGCGGACAAAGGAACTGGACTTGGGTGTGGCCGCTTCCATTGATTTCAATGGGAATTAATAAAAAAAAAGATACTTTATATTGTAAAACTTCTATTATATCCTATATACCGGTAGCTCTGGGCTCTCCAGAAAAACACCCTGTAGCAGCAGGGCTGGGTATGTGTGTGTGTCTAGGGGAAGGATGTTTATTAAATTTAAGCTGAAAAAGAGAGTGAGCGAAAGGGCGTGCAACGACTACTGTAAACGCTACGGTGTCTTTATGGAGAGTCAAACACAAATGTGATATTTCAATACAATATTTTTACATTTCCATATATAACCCAAGGAAACTGGCCCATCTGTTACTTCATGTAGGGAAAGTTTAGTTTTCCCAATATAAATTGAAAGTCAGACTGGTCAATTACTAATGAAAATTTGGCACCTGCATTCTGGTTCCAACTCCTATTCTTTCACTGTCTAGAATCTGGGTAATTCACCTTCTTCCCTCCCAGCTCTCGGCAGAGCAGCTGAAACAAGCATACCTTTCCTTTTTTGAGGGCAGTGTAGACATCTTTATACTGCTGGTACTTTTCCAGCTCTGCTTTCACCAGCACCTGACGAATGTGCATGACTTCCTCCACTGTCAGAGCCAGGCATTCCACTGGGTAACAAAACTCCTCCTGGAAGCCAAAAATCGACATTACCATGTAACCCATCTTTCTTTTTCCCCCCCAAGATTTCAGACTAGAAAGCCAGCCACCTAGTTAGTAACTTCAAAGAAGATTTCACAACCCAAAAACTGAATAGCACTGGATGATCCATGGGCATCACATGAGTTTCAAACCAAGTAAGAGACCGACTATGTGTAATTTTTTCTATGAGCACTTCTATCATCTGACTCCTGTTTCCATTTATCTGATTTTACTTATTATGAATATTTGTTATAGCCAATTGCAATTCAGTTTCATAATTTGAAAAGAAAACAAGGTGATTCGATACATAGGTGTAAAAGATATTTCTTGGCACTGTTACCTTTGATAGTCTGTTGCTTAAAGACAAGCAGCTTCTCTGAGACTTTGTGGTGCCCAGAAAGCGGTTAGTAGCCCCTTCCAAAAGAATTTTTATTCAGTGGTACTACATATTGGTAATCATGGTTAATATTAGATCCCGTGAACAATATCTAGACCAAAATGATAGAAAATGTATTATATGCAGTTAATACAAACAGCCTTCCTTCCCTCCAAGATGATGTCAATTTAAACTTTATTAAAATAATCTTAAAATATAAAGTTTGAGCAAAACACTTAATCCATTGTTGTGCTCTTACTAGCAGGGTATTACACCCAGGCTACTAATGATGGAACTGTTGCCCATCTGTGGAACTTCCATATACTCTGTGCTAGTGCATTTAAGAGAATAGAAACCCTGAGCATATGGCCTCTAACTTCGGTACCACAGAATAAAAAGCCTCATTCCCATTTGTAATCCAGCCCTGAGGTTGATTGCATAGTTCTAACAGAAAGACAGAACCGCTCTGGGAATTTCCATCACTTTTTGCTTAGTGCACCTCTTCACTTAGCCCAGAGGGGCTATGATGCCAAAGTGACACAGAAATGTAACATTCTCTGAATAAATACAGGAAATCTCCTTATTACACACAGAGACACTGGTGACAGTACTCTACAGACAGCTTGGAAATCTAATTTATAAATCAGAGATGATTCTGTTTAGTGCCAAGTGCTCAATTTAGATAGATAGTCTTAAGCTACTGTTCTGACTTTCCATTAGAGAGAAAATATTTTGATCTCTGTTAAGACCTGGCAAACATTAGCATTTAGAAACCACTATATTTTAAAGACCTGTTGTCTTATCTACCTAGAAAAGGAACAGAAACAAAATTCACCCTGTTTAAAGTACCCACAAAAAAAGCTAAAATAGAGTTAATTTTGGTTTTCTTTGACAAGCCAAACCTCTGGGGTACGTTCTTACTGGTGACACTTAGTTTTCTGGAAAAAACAAACTATCAAAACCAAATGTGATTTGCTCTGAGAGGTGTAAAACAAACATGAACAAACAAAATACGTCATTTCATTAGCAGCAAACTTCCACGTAACCAGCAGCTAGCTGTCAGTATTGTATCTTAGATTCTTATGATGATGGCAGCACTATTAGATATCAATAGGGTGACCAGATGTCCCGGTTTTATAGAGTCGGTCCTGATTTTTGGGTCTTCTTATGTAGGCTCCTGTTGCCCCCCCCAGCTGCTGTCCCGATTTTTCACATTTGCTGTCTGGTCACCCTAGGTATCAACAATGCGTTTGGAGGGATGGAGAGGAAGAATAATGGGTACCAGAATGTGGGGCAGGCAATGCCAATGAGAAACTTATTTTCTACAGAATGGGATGTTAGAATGGTGTTGCGGCGAGTGGGATTTACTGAATGCTTTTGATCAATCACAGTTTTCAGTCTTTTAGAAAGCTATTTCCTTACAGGAGGGATATTTTTCCTTTAATATAATCAAGTATATTTAATTTTTCCCTTAGACAACAAAACGTTCATTATGATAAACATTTAAACACTAATTTGTTGCATATTTGATGACATGATAAATACATGTTCAGCTTCTCTTTAATATGTTTCTTAATTTCTTAAGATGCTTTATCAATAAAACTTTGTTTCTGTAGAACTGGTACTTCCGGTGTTTACTGGGTAGCCAAAGAATGATGTGGATCTGTTCTTGCAATCATCAAAATTAATTTTAATTAAAACTTGTGTGTATAGCCAGCAGGAAAAAGGGGAACGTGGAAAATGTTCACTTGTTTAAATGCTAATGTTTTGATTCCAGAGGTTACATAAGGACAACAAAGCTTTAATGCAACATTAAACAAAAGTTAAATGATGTACTGATTTCTGAAGAATGTTTAATTTTTTTTCCTTCTCAGTATATGCCAAATCTTTAATTTCAACATTAGCTCAGTCTTTAAATTAAGCTAATCAAAATTACATTAACCACTGACTAAAGTTTATAAAAAAAGTAACATTTTAGAGTTTTAGCTTTAACTCCTACGCATAATCCTTGCCCATGTCATAAGGGCTGCATGCTACTGTATGTAATCTCCTAAATCCTCTGCAATACCTACACTCAACAGAGTGTGTTAAGGACAGAACCTGGCTTCTGAATTTCCTTGTTTTTCTGGATCTGACTCCAACCAACAATGTTAATTAGTTTAGTGTGGTTATTTTCAAATGGAAAAAATAATCCATGTTAAAAGATACTTTTCTGTACTTAAAAAGTTAATGAACCTGTAAAGAATTTGCTTAACATTCTGACTATGCAGTCACAGCATAACAAGGGCTCAATCAGAGCTATTACAGTGTAAGTGAGGTGAGTTTCTATCAAGAATAACATGAAGTCTGAGTTACATATCCATAATATGAAATAAGTGCTTTGTAGATTATTTTCAATATATCCTCACCTAAGAGTTCATGTTGATTATATATAAACAGTAAATGTTTCATATGAATGTATTCATTATATCTGATGTGTTGTAAAACTTTGCATTACAAGTTATTACCATGTATTCAAAAGTGTCACAGCAAGCAAGTACTGTATATGCAAGTGCTGGGTGAAATACAAAAGTCATGCAATTCAGATTATGTTAAGCACTCAAGTCTATGCCTAACTAGCCATCTTCGGTCTGGAGCACTCAGTTCAATATCTCTAGACTACAGATAGTCTTGTACTATTTTCTGGTTGTGACCAGAAATGGGGAGGTGGGGGGAGGACCCACCACATTTCAGAATCTTCAATTTTTTTGGTTCCTGTTCAGTTCTAAAAATGGGTTTGTGGGAGTTCTTATGTTCTTCTCAACTGATTGACCTAACCTGGTGCAAGCCAACTACTGATCATGCTGGAAGTTCTAATGCTTAAGAGCATCAAAGACTAAAACCATTCTTAAAGTGGTAAGTAATATTTTGCTTAGAAATGCTGTTCTATTCCATAAATGACAGAGTCCTCTGGCACCTTAAAGACTAACAAAAGTATTGAAGCATAAGCTTTCGTGGGCTAATACCCACTTCGTCAGATGCATGAATATTAGCCCAAAAATGCTTATGCTTCAATACTTTTGTTAGTCTTTAAGGTGCCACAGGACTCTTGGTTGCTTCTGCAAATACAGACTGACACGGCTACCTCTCTGATTCCATTCTATTCCATGATATTGTATGCCCTGTTAAAGCAACAGACAGCTTAATCTTTTCAACACAGTCCAAGGATCACAGTGGTTTTGCTTGTGAAGGTTGGCAGAACTTCATGTGCTGTACATTTAAGATTTGGAAAACGTGTTGCACTGATAATCTTATGATGTTGCATTTTTAGTTTGCTGTCCTTTCACAACTGATTTCTTTTTCCTATGAGGTGATTGAACGATCTAATCACACACAAATATTCTACAAACACTGAAATCAATCTCAATCAGGAGTAGTTAATTCTTGCCACAGTTTAGGAAGTGCTCCCCCTAAAAGGTATGTGCTTGTAAAGATCATTTCCAAAGCCAGCATAAAGAGGCAAACCTTTGGGGGTTTCCACCTGCTGGTAAAAGCTCTGTCACACAGATAATACATAGCCCTTGCCACTCCAACGAGGGCTGCTTCAAAGGGATGAGAGCTGAGCAGAGAAGCTGTTTGTATGGTTGAAAAAAATGGTCTGAAAGTCATCCTTGGAAAAAAACTCATTATCCTAGGAACCTGAACAATAGACAGGAAGCAGAATAGGGAACGCTGAACATGAATGAAATTGTTAGCAGGGATCCTGGATCACGAAAATAAGAAAAATCATGAAGGCTTTCACACGTATACCTCAGTACACTGACTGTATCTTAATGATTAGGTACCAAGCTGAGGTACACCACAAAGCCAACCCTGGAAAAGTAGTGAACTCTCCAGCTGCTGTTTCTGTGACTTCTTATTTACTACTGATATGCTGACATGAAAAAGGGCTGTTTGGAATTTTTCCAAGGTTGTTTCTCCCCCACTCCTCTTACTTTAGCACTAATTCCCTTGGTGTGCTGAGATGCCTGTTCACAAAATCCTAGTTAGTATGCAAGACAGACCAGCTGCCAGCTAATCCTGCTAAGAAACTGTAGCAATGGCCTTTTTTTCATTGGCACTGATGGCTATTTAATGACAAGGTCTTTCACCTTGAAGGGAAATTGCTGTCACTGGAGCAGATAATTTGAAACTCCATCAATCCTGGAGGAAGGGATGAAGAAGCGTGCATTCAAATAAAAAGTAACGCATTTTTTGCACTTGTCTAGAGGCTTCCACTCACGGAATTGCAGTATGACAAATGCAGTGTCTGGTTTAGAAAATAAGAGATGCCAGCTTGTATGAGTGGTGAAGAATTCCACGCCAGGGTGCAGGAGCTGGTTAGGTTACTCTTAGACTAATATTGAAAGCCTTGCATTGAATTAAAACAAAAAGATCAAGTGATTTATCAGTTACCCACCTCCGGAGGGCACTACTGTAAAGATTAACAAATATATTTAACAGCGGCACATAAAACAGACTGCATTAAAAGAACTTCATTTCAACATCAATTTTATTCCTTTACACTTCATACACACAAGCATGTAACAAGTTGGGTGAGGGATGACAGAGTGTTCTTTGGCAGAAATAAGCTGTCCCCACATGATCTGAAACACTCATTTATGTGACCCTACAGGACTCCCATATATGTTTCCCTGCTGCTTTTGCTTGAAGTTTCTGCTGCTTATTTTTGTTGTTGTTTCATTTTGGTAGGCCAATTCAAATTTCTCTCTATTGGTTCAATTACACACACTCCCACACCCCACTTGACAGTTACCAAATACCAATGAATAGCTTATACAGAAGGAAAGATATATTTATCATAATTTGAAATAAATCATGTGAAAAACTTAATCAAGCTACATAAAACAATGAGCTCATATTTAAACTTTTTTAAGTCACAAGGTTCTCCAAGTTTTGCGCTGGATCAATATCATCATGTAATTTGTTTAGATATACTGAAAGTGTAAAACAATAAACACCTCAAAATGATACACAGAGCTTTTTTTCCTTTGCGTATTTCTGCCTCTGAATACTTACGTGAAAATAAATCTTGTGGTCCCACATATGACGACTGCTGCACACTGTGGTAATGAAATTCCTTTTACACTGATCACGACCTCATCCATGAACTCTCCTCTTAAGCGTTAGAGGTTCCAAAAGTTACGCTCCAAACAAACTCTTGGAGAAAAAATTCTAGTGCTATACTCTGCAGGGTTCATTATTGTTCCTTGAAAAATGAGCTAAGATTACTGAATGCCATTCACTCAGGACCACAAGCTGTATTCAAGTTAGAAGAATAGGACACAAAGTCACTTTTTTCCTTGTGGAGAAGTGGGAAAAATATCCTCCATATCCCTGAAGAGTATTGTGTAACTACACTTCAACCTCATCACTCTGAAGAACTTGCCCCACAGCCACCATCTCTTTGGCCAAAGAAAAATAAAGAGGCCTTCAAAGCCCATCAGTGCCACTCTGTCAAGTGGAGGACTGGGGAGTATTCCTTCCACTGAATGCTCCTATCAAGCTCTCTACACATAGATACCCTCAAAGGGGCACTTTGAGCCCCTGCTGCTAGGGAAAACAAGAGACCAGGAATTGAACCTAGGTTTCCTACTTTAAGTTGCAAAGTACTATTAAGTTGCCAGCACAAAAGAGCCAACATTCCGTCCCCTCTGCCACTTAGGCTCTGTTGGAAAATAGTTCTCAATTAAATCTAATTGATCAAATGTACTGTACTTTCTTTTCAAGGAGCAAAACAGTTTAAGCCTCAGTGACCTCAACAATGCAATGTGGTCACACCAAGAGTTGGACTTTTTAAGACATTTTTCTCTCACATTATGACTTTAACTAAACTAGCTCTTTACAGGGGAGGAAGAGAAAGCCATCCATTCCTTCAGTTGTGAATTAAAATATCCCAATAACAGAGAAAATAGATTAGCTGCTTTTCCATTTGAAAGGAGGCAACTCCAAATCTGTTATTTAAAAGTTATATTATTTTCTGAAACCAGCAGTAAAAACTAGAGATGGGTCTGAGTCACCAAGTTCAGATCAGGATCCATACTTCTTCAAAGTCCTGGGACATCTCAACACGGGGTTGGGGTTCAACAGAAATCAGAGGCAGAAAATTTAATCTTGATCCAAACTCCCCCAGAAATTCAGGACTGATTTGAATGTGGGATTTTGCTTTGCATCCAGCTCTAACAACAATCGTAGGCGTGCACAGCACATTTCATTAGGGTGTGCACCCAGGGAATTTTAATTAATTTATTTATTTTAAAGGCCCAGCACTCTGCATACAAAGCCACTTTTTGTTGAGACATTAGGGTGTGCCTGGGCACACCTCGTGTGCACGCCTACGATAACAATGTAACTAAGGCCAAGCTTACACTACCCGATGGGCAGGTAGTGATAGATCTATCAGGGATCGATTTATTGCGTCTAATGTAGAGACATCGACCCGCCACCATGAGGTTAGCTGAAAGGACAGTTAGTTACCTGTTCCATAACTGGCGTTCTTGGAGATGTGTTGCTCATGTTTATTCCACAGTAGGTGTACGTACTCGCCACGTGCTCTTGTGTCAGAAGTTTTTCCCTTAGCAGTGCCCGCAGAGGGGGAGCACCGCTGCGACCCCTGGAGTGGCACCTCTACAGCGCGCTATAAAGGGATCTGCTCGCTCTCCTCATCCTCGGTTCCTTCTTGCCGGACAACTCTGACAGAGGGGAAGGAGGGCGGGATGTGGAATAGACATGAGCAACACATCTAGAAGACTGCCGGTTACGGAACAGGTACCGTCCTTTCTTCCTCGCGTGCTTGCTCATGTCTATTCCATAGTAGGTGATTCCAACCTATATTTGTTGGAGGTGGGTAGGAGTTCACAATTTTCCAGGACAGAGCAATGCCCTCCCGAAGCCGGCGTCGTCCCTGGTTTGTGCAATCGCACAGTGCGAAGTGAACGTGTGAACTAAGGACAGGGTAGCAGCTCTACAGATGACCTGAATGGGAACATGAGCTACATATGCAGCAGACGAGCCCTGGGCTTTCGTCGAGTGTGCCTTCGCGATTGGTGGTGGAGGAGCCCTTCCCAGATCATAGCATGTGCGTATGCAAGAGGTAATCCAGCGGGACAGACGCTGGGTGGAAACAGGTTGCCCTTTTTGCCCTACGCACATTGAGTGTATGAAGACGGTGTTCCTCGTTAGAGGAAGGTGGTTTAGGACAGAGTACTGGGAGGAAGATGTCCTGTTCCATATGGAAGGCAGAGACCACTTTGGGGAAGTATGTGGGGTGTGGGCGGAGCTGAATTTTATCCGTGTGGGGGACCGTGTATGGGGGGAATGGCCCACAGGAAACGTCGGGACACCATCCCACAAAGAGTCAAAATCACCTCTTTCCCTGCCGCTTGTCCTTCAAGGGACCAGGCTGAGGGGCTGAGTGTGATTCCCATAGAGGCCTTGGGCGGAGCAGGGGAAGACGAAGACATCTGCACCTTGGCCTTATCCTTCGCCAGAGGGACGTAGAGGCCCAGAGTCTGCAGGGTAGTACAAGAGTCCTTCATCCCGTGCAGTCTGACATCCATCTGCTCAGCAAAGAGGGGCCTTTCCATCAAAGGGCAGGTCCTGCATCAGGGATTGGGCTTCAGCCGATAGCCCGGAGAGGAGGAGCCATGAGGCACGATGCATCGAAATAGCAGATGCCATCGAGCAAGCCGCTGTGTCCGTCACGTCCGATGCCACCTACAAGTTCACTTTGGCAGCCGCGGCGCCCTCTTCTATGAGTACCCGGAAGTCCTTCCAGTCTGTCTTGGGAAGGTTTGCATTTTTGGCAAAGTCCCACAAGTCCACCCTTTTTGAGTCTTTATTTTTAGGGGTAGGTGCAGGCTGCCCCTGCTGCTTCCTGTGATTCACAGACTCCACCACCAAGGAGTTGGGCACTGGGTGGGCATACAGATATTTGTGCCCCTTAGCTGGCGCAAAGTATTTTCTCTCCACCTTCTTGGAGACTGACCCCAGCGAGGGCAGAGTCTGACAGAGGGCGGTCAAGATGTTGGCTACCCCTTCATGGAGGGGCAGAGCCATATGTCCCAGTGCCGAGGAGGAGAGAACATTTAATAGGGAGTCTGAAGGCCCCTCCATTTTCTTGGCTTGCATCTGTAAGCTCGATGCCACCCACTTCAGTCAGTCTTGGTGCGCCCTGAAGTCCTCCTGCAGGCCAGGGGGCGGCGGTGCCATAATGGCGTCGTCCGGCACCGGAGAGGAGGCGGGTACCAACTTACAAGCCTCAGTCGGTGCAGAGGGACCGGCTCCCAGGTCTGAGTCATCTCATAGAGCAGAGGTCTCACGGCCTGCAGACTTACCCCTTGACTGGGACAAGGGAGCTGACAGGGCCTCAGGTGCTCCCGCTACAGAGCACGGCCCTTGGTGCACGGGCATCAGCAGCCACGGTACCCACTGACACCATTGTCCTTGCCACAGGGCCGGTTGCCACTGGGTGCGGTGCGGGGCCGACAGGCCGGGCTGTTCAGTGGGAGTGGGTGCTGAGATGGAGGCCGTTGCTGACTGCACGGTACCACGAGAGTGGTGGGAGCGGCAGTGTCTAAGACGTCTTCTCTCGTGGGACTAGGACCTCGATGTCGAGGACCGGTACGCGATATAGCTATCGGTCCCAGAGTTGGAGCGGTGCCCTGCGCCGCGGGAGGACCATCGACAGGGACATCGATGGGACCATCGACATTGGTCATGCCGAGAGTGGCTCTGATGCCCATGGTGGGAAGAGGAGCATCTACTTGCGCCTGCCTCGATGCTTGCAGCTGCTGCGAGGAGAGGAGAGCACCGACTTGTGCCCAGCCAGTGCCCAGCCAGACTGTCTCACTCAGGGCGCGCGTGAGCTGTGGGCTGTGTGATTGCTGCCATGCAGCGAATGATTGACGGACTGGGATCAGTGCCAAGCTGGGGAGGAGCGTGTGGAGCTGGGGGGCTGCGAGGGGTGGAGCCCCAAAGACTGGGAAGCTCATAATGTCCTATGTGGCCAGCAAGGCCTCTGGCATCATCGTCATCCTGACATCTGGAGAGGGGAGTGCTGATGGTTCCGGGCTACTCCGCTCAGCGTGAGTCAGAGGCTTTCAGCCCGGGGGTGGGAACGTGGGCTGCTCAGCGTGGGATCAGCCTCTCCTCCACCCTTCTCCCGGCGTCGCGAGGGTGTTGACTTTCACTTGTTGCGAGGGCGTTGGGAGCAGTGCCAGCTAGTCGAAGGTGCCAGGGTCTCACCATGCGTCGAGGACATGGTACCCAGCACCAAGTCTGGATGGCGAGCTAGGGTCGGGGCTAGTGCCACTTCCATGAGAAGAGCTCGGAGACGGATGTCTCTTTCTTTCTTCATCCTCGGCTTAAAAGATTTAAAAATCTTGCAGCGCTCACCAACGTGTGATTCAGTGTTCACTAACGCCCAAGCAGCAGACACAATCAGAATGAGGATCGCTCCAAGGCATAAACCGGCAACAAGAGTCACAGGACTTAAAGTCTGGGGCATGGGGCATACCCCGGGCCCCTTTACTAAGAGCTAAACTAACTAACTAACTAACTTGAACTGGCAACTACTGCTAAAGGTACTAACAGACGAACTTGAAAGGCTGCAGCGAAGCTGGAGCAGAAGTTCCGATACACTGTTACTGGTGGCAAGAAGGAACTGAGAGTGGGGGGACATGCGCGACTCCCCTTATAGCACGCTATAGAGACACCACTCCAGGGGTCGCAGCTGTGCTCCCCCTCTATGGGTACTGCTAAGGGAAAATCTTCCGGCACCAGTGCATGTGGTGAGCACGCACACCTACTGTGGAACGGACACGAGCAAGCACTCAAAAAAGAAGTTGCATATCTTAGGTCAACCCCCCCTCACACCTTTCAGTGTAGATCTGGCCTAAGTTTTAATATTGTAAACTCTTAGAAAGCTTCTATCTTAGTGCCACTGTGGAGTTCTAGACCTCCTCACACTACAGCCAACGCTCATGGTACTTACAAGTGACCTGGAGCTCTGTTTTGAAGGTGGTAGGAACTGTCTCACGTTGGTTGGCGTTTCCTTTTCAATGGAGTGTCGTCTCTGTGGTGGCTGTCGCCTCTCTGGCTGTGGCGTGGATGATATTGGCAAAAACTTTGGAGGCACTAAAGATTCAACCAGCAGAAAGTTAAACAATGTTATTGAATGGTCATTGGACTAACACTGGGAACAGCCATGGTTTTGGTAGAAAAACTACTGTATTGTTAATTTCCAAAGTAATACAAGAGAAAATATCTTCAGATAGTCTTTAAATGGGCCATATTTTCAAAACCGGGAGATGAAGTGCATGTTCCCACAAAAATGCAAAGGCACCTACAGTTTCACCCCTATCAAAAACACTTGTGGGTATGCAATTACACTACTAACATGCAAATGCCAATCTTTGTGCATAATTCAGGTTTCAGAAGACATACTAACGTCAATCTGTTTTAACTAAATATTGTTACAGAGTAACATCTAAGAGAACCATAACTGAAAGAGATGACAGAAAAAATATTTCTCTGTTTTTCAGTTGTTTTACTTGGTGCATTGGCAGCACTTTGTTTATTGGAAACACTAGGGAATTTTAATGTATTTACAACAAACTATTCTCAGTGGAATTTTATAAAAAGTTCCAGGACATATTTCTATGTGTCTTAAGTTACATACATTTTTCTTTTTACAAAAATCTACATTTAAAGACAACTGTGAGTTGACAGTGATTCTATATGGGGTCGCTCACATGTATCCCATATGTGCTGAAAAAAAGTTGGATTAAACAGTATTAGAAGATTATCTGTGTTAAGCAACCAATTTTTGTCAGTCCTTTGAGTGGTTGATGATGAGAAGGTTTCATTGCTCATCAGAATAATGTTAAAGCTCTAACAATAATTCAAAAATCAACTACTTGATAAAGAATAGTAACTGCAGCATATACTGCTGTACAGTTGAAATGGTTAATGACAGTTTATGCCTTTGCAATGACTGAACTAACTGTGTCTTATTTCTAAAGGAACTGCACAGTATGTACTATGATATGATTGGGGAGCTTCTATATGTCTCCTCTTTTCCCACAATAATATGGAAAGGAAAGGCCAAATGCCAGTGTAAAGCCAGAATAATTCAGCTGGAGTCTACATTAAGAGCAGACTGAGAACAGAATTTGTCATTTAGTCTTAAACTTTATCAGAAGATAATACATTTATATTTTGACAATACCAAATAAAACTTTAAGATGCACATTCACTTAATTTTTAATTTTGCTCATTATTTGCAAAAAATCTACACTACAAAGGTTTTTTTCCCATTTTATAATTATAAAAAGGAAATGTGGTTTCTTTTGTAGTTTGACTAATATCCCCTTTAAAATTAAAAGAATATAAGGACTTGTTTACACTTGAAATGCTATCGCAGCTATGCGGCTGTAGCGATTCAGTGTAGACCCTCACTACATCAATGAGAGTGGGGCTCCTGTCGACTAGTTAATCTACCTCCCTGTGACACTCTGTATCTCAAAGTAGCACCCTGCTACTCCCATATTCATGAAATGATGATATATTTTGTAGAAAGTATGCCTGTGAGATATTTTAAAAATCTTGATCTGTGGAACTTTAATATCCTGTTGGATTATATGTGCTATCATTGCATGTATAGCTATGAAGTTTTGTTTTGTGTGTGTTACTGAAATAAGTCACTCACAGCCAGCATTTTAATTGAAACAAAGGTCCAGCCAGTGGCCCATCAACATTTATCCAGGAAAGAATCCACTATCCCAGAGCGACGCAGCTGAGTCAACTTAACTTTAAGTGTAGATCTGACCTCAGTCACAGACTATATGCATGTATTCTGAACAGGTTTTTTTTTGAAGGCACATTACAGCATGAATGCTTCTGAATCAATATTTGTAGTATTTTAAAAAGGAAAGAAGGGTCACAGAAATTTGCTGGCGATCAATTATTCTAGTAAAGTAAATGAGTTAATTACATTGCACTGTCTTAGTGGAGGCCTCTGTTCATACACCAAATTCAGTTCTAGAAAAAGACTACAATATTTTCCCAATGTAACAATATTTTTCTTCATTTAAAATACCTGTACAGTAACTTCTCACTTAACGTTGTAGTTATGTTCCTGAAAAATGTGACTTTAAGCAAATCCAATTTCCCCATAAGAATTAATGTGTGTGGTGTGTGTGTGGGGGGGGGGGGTGTTAAGTCCAGGGAAATTTTTTTCACCAGACAAAAGACTATGTATATATATGCACACGTACACACACAGTATAAGTTTTAAACAGATACTTTAATACTGTACACGGCAATGATGATTGTGAAGCTTGGTTACGGTGGTGAAGTCAGAGAGTAGAAGAGGGTGAGATATTTCCCAGGGAATGCCTTACTGCTAAATAATTAACTAGAACAGCTGAGCACTCAAGGGTTAACACATTGTTATTAATGTAGCCTCACACTCTATAAGCCAGCACAAATGGAGGAAGGGGAGACAGCATGGCAGACAAAGAAAGAGACACTCACCTGTGTGAGAGAGAGAGAGATGTGCACTGCCCCTTTAAAACTAAACCCTACTCTAAGTACATTACCTTTTTATAGATCAGCAAGTTGAGACATGACCCTGCTGCCAGCAAACTCCCTCCATCCTGAGCCCTGTCTTGTCTCCCCCTCTGCTCTATGGAGATGGGATAAGTGAGGGACAGGAGTAGGGGAGGGAAGATAATGTCAGGGTGTCCCCCTCCCTTCTTTCCCCTTGCATAGCAAGCAGGAGGCTCCTGGGAGCAACTCCAAGGCAGAGGGCAGGAGCAGCACATGGCAGTGGTAGGAGGGACAGCTGAACTGCTGGTAATTGATAGTCTGCTGGGAGGCTCCCACACAGGATATTTAAGAGAGTGGAGAGCTAATGGGGGACAACTGGTCCATCCTAGTTCCAAGCCCTCACCAGCTAGCTCCAGTGGGCTGCTCTTCCTGCAAGCAGTGGTCAAAGCAGGCAGCTGCCAAACAACGTTATAAGGGAGCCTTACACTACTTTAAACAAGCATGTTCTCTAATTGATCAGTAACATAACAACAAAACAACGTTAAGCAGGACAACTTTAAGTGAGGAGTTACTGCATTTGTTTTACTTGTCTTCAGAAGTATGCAGCCTTGTAACTTTATCTGTACAATATCCAATAGGCCTACACCTTCATATTAGTCAAGAGGATATCTAATCAATGTTAACCTATTCAGTAGGTCTGTTTTCTAGGGGTGAGGACTACATGCTTACCCAAGAACACTGATCTGCTCTGACTATTTAGCAAAAAATGCTCATGCAAAATCCATGTGACAGAAAATGCTAGGAGGTGGGAAAGCGAAATAACTGCTCTGTTTCTATTTAAATGGGCTTCCCTAGACACGGAACACTTACTCTTTCTACCAGAGGTGGTCTCTTGAAAGGAGTCTTCCATTTGGGAAAGGGAGAGACTGCTGCTGCTTACTGATTTGTGCATAGACTCCTCCTGGAAGTACACAAAATTGGAAGAATTAGAATTCTTCAGAGACAGTCTCACTCTCAACCACCCACCCTATATCATACCACAGGTAAATTATATAATGTAATCACTTATCTTCCAATGACACACCTACCAAAAATATTGAAAATAGGTTTTTCCAAATGAATCTTTTGCTACAAACTGGAATATACAGTACATACTTAATAAATTATATTATTAAAAACAGGAATAGAAGGCTAGGTGACTCTGTTGTAATCTGCCTTTCCCTTAATAATTACTTCTGGCACTGAAGGCTTAGCAGGGATTTACAAGCCAAATTAATTCAAGTATGTACCTCATATCAGCAAGAAATCAGGATTCAAGCACTTAGCTTCCTCTGGTCTCTAAAGGAATGAGGCGTGACCCTGGTGAACATGTGACCCAGTAAAGAGCAATTAATCTAATCTCTAATCTCCACAACCCTGTTCTCTAATCTCTAATCCTGGTGCACTTCTCCTTCCCTCTGTATTGAAAGAAATCTCATTCATTACATAAGTATGTTCTCATCATAGCAGCCAAGCATTAACAAGTTCTTGGAGATGAATTTGAGTGAAATGGTCTTTGACTAACACTTTTCAGTTAATGGTGGCTAAAGAGTCCCACTTCTTTGAATCAATACCATTGTAGACTGCCTGCACCTAAAACCTACTGCCTACATTATCTCACACAAACAAGCTTCAGTATATCATTGGAGCGTAACAAAAGAATACCGGGCTGAAGAAATGTTTGTAAGTACAGTTGAGTTCTAACATAAATGCTTTTAACAAAGGAGGTTTGCAGAGTTACCTCCTACAGTCTTGGGGTTTATAAATCAAACCAGTGATTCACTCTGAAAACAAGCAAGCAACTCAGCCTCTCAGTCTCAGAGACTGTGAGGCCTTGTCTACACTACAGGGGAAATTCGATCTAAATTACACAATTTGAGTTATGTGAATAGCGTAACTCAAATCCAAGTAACTTATATCTTCTTACTGACAGGTCCACACTACGAGATGCTGACGGGAGACACTCTCCTGTCAACTCCCCTTAGGGCTGGTCTTCACTGGGGGGCGCCGGATCGGCTATAGATACGCAACTTCAGCTACGTGAATAATGTGGCTGAAGTTGGCGTATCTACAGCCGACTTACCTGCCGTCCTCACGGCAGCGGCGGTCGGCGGCGCACTCCCCCGTCGACTCCAGCTTGTGCCTCTTGATGAGCTGGAGTTCCAGAGTTGACGGGGGTGTCGCTGGCGATCGATTTATTGCGTCTTGATGAGACGCGATAAATCAACCACCAAAACATCGATCCCTCCCCGCGGTAGTGAAGACAAGCCCTCTGGGTCTTCTTGATCTGGAAGAGTAGTAAGCTTCCTTGGGAAATTAATACTAGTGAATCATATGCAGTAATTATTCATGATTCTTGAGAGGAATTTGCTTAGGCCAATGTCTTTGCTGTTGATTTTGAATGAAGGCAATATGAAATCTCGCAAGCAGAAGTGGCATGAAATTAAAATCCTGGATCCAGACACCTTTTGACACATTTAGATCCAGATCCAAACAAGTATAGTCTCCTATCTGCTGAGAAAGGCACATCTGCTTACAAGCATAACCTGAGGGGAATGCCTGGATGTGTCACCACCAGTATTAGCAGCTATTGTGTATATATATATACACAATATATACAATTGTGTATATATATATATATATAATTATTTTAAATACCCAATCCTTGGATTGTCACATCCTTATTCAGACACACAAGGGAGTTTGGGTCTCCGTATTCTGATTGTGACTTCAGTGGGAGGGTGGGAGAGCAGGGTCTGCTTGCCTCATACTGATCTTCGCACCTAAGCAGGCAGGGAGGGGACTCCAGGCCTCCCCTCACAGCACTACCCGCTAGATGGGTATATAAGAAGCTGCCTCACAAAAAAAGCTGAGGAAATGTACTCCTCCCTCAGAACAAAGGAGGAGCAGGGGAAAATTGTGAGTTGAGTCACAGTTCACTCTCTGGTCTACTCCTGGGGCAGTGTAGCTATGTGCCACCTCTTCTTCAGAGTAGACTGTAAAGTTATAATCTGGGGACCTCCAGTGAGTAATTCTAAATAGGCTAGCTCAATTCACTCTGTGTGTAAATCACAAGCATGGAAATGCCTGAGTCATTCACAGACAATTAGAATACCAATCCCCATCATTTATATACGTCACAAACTTAAAAATCAGAAAATAAATATGGTATTTCAATGTAAATTATTATCTTGCCTGGTTCTCTTTAATTTTCCTCACAGGTCCTTTTATCCAACTTCTATCAATTTGGTAACTTCCTGCTATATAATTTATCTTCTTTACTTCTTGAATTTTAAACACAGCACTGTGCCCAAGACCTAACCAACACTGAGCAGGGGAGCATGATTATCTTGCTTGTTTCACAAGCAATTCAACTCAATATAAGTCTTTTTTGCAACAGCACTGCATGGTCGATTTACTTTCAATTTATTATTTGCTGTATCTTCCAGGGCATTCCCTATGTGGTATCTCAGTTTATGCTGTACTCCCCAATCCATAGTCATGCATTTGATTATTCCTTCCTATGAGGATCAATTTACAGTTATCTTTCTGACTCTTTTTATTTACTCAGCTCATTTCTCCAAGTCAAAGATCATGATGCGCTAGCCTAGCACTGAGCTGCAAGCTATGAATTCTAGTCTCAGGTCTTTCACTGACTGCTGTTACTATTTTGCTGCCCTTCAGTCTTCTTATTCAGTGTTCCCCAACCTTTTTCGCGGCAGGGACCGGATTTTTTTTTTCTTCGCTGCCGCGGACCGGCTGTATGTCCGCCGAAAAGCCGCCGAATTCACTCCGAAAAGTGAAACTGCGGCTTTTCGGCGGACACTTCCGGGAACGCGTCCGCGGCACGGTAGCGATCGAACCACGGCCCGGTACCGGTCCGCGGCCCGGGGGTTGGGGACCACTGTTCTTATTAACAAAGCCTCATCCACTACTACTGTATACTTTTTTACAGATTGGATAAGAGAGGTTACTTCAGGCAAAGTTAGGAATAAGACCCAAACCTCATTCACTTTGTCACACTCCCTTTCAGACTGAACATGCCCAATTATGTGCTTCCATAACACACAAAACTGCAAGGATGCTTTGTGAACCTCTAGCAGCTCAACCACATACAGAGTTTTATGACTCTACTGCCTCCATGCTAAGACACATTTATTTAGCATAAGTGATAGAAATCCGAGGGGCCACTAGAGGTAAATTCGCACCCCAACTCCTCAGTCCCAGTCCTGATCCCCCCAAACCTGGAGCCCCCTCCTGCACATCAAACCCATCATCTTTGACCCCACCCCAGAGCCTGCACCTCCAACCCAGAGCCCTGTCCCCCTCCCACACCTTGAACCCCTCATTCCCAGCCCCACCCTGCAGCCCTCACCCCAGAACCCCAAACCTTTGCTCCAGCCCTGAGCCCCTCCCACATTGAAAACCCCTCCTCTCCGTTAGGTCACGAGCATCAACCATTTTCTTCAGCTGGGTCCTCAGAAAAAAAGCTTGAAAACCACTGATCTAAAGGATGTGTGGTTGCCCATAAATGAGATGAGTTTGGTATGTCCCAGTTTCAGCTCCCACATCACAAACTCCCCACCATGCTTTGTGCTGAATTGTAAACTCCTTGGGGAGACCGTCTCTCACTAGGTGTTTGTACAGTGCCTAGCACAGTGGGGTTATATTCACAGTTGGGGCCTTCAGAGAATGCTGCTGCCTGGGGACCGAAATTGTGTTACTTGCAATACATTTACCAGACTTGCTCACATTGTAACTGTTATCAATATTTAGGGTCTGACTTATGATTTTTGAACTTTTTGGGGTTGGGAATGCAGTAATCCAATTCTCAAATTATAACAGACACCCCCAGGATTAAATAGCACCTATGAAATTATTGCCCAGTTTATTAGTTCCATGAATCAGGAGAAAGACTAAATTCTGAAATTCAATTGAGGAGAAAGCATGGCCCCCTGTTGTCTTACCTCTGAATCCGAGCTATCCAGTTCAGCCAATGTAGGAGCTTTAAGGAGTCTCTTTCGCTGCACTGCCACTTGAGTAGTGGTGACGCCATTCACCTTTGCTTGTGGTGTTGAGCCACCATTTACTACAAAACTGTCAGCTAATTTTCCTGTGGCCTCTGGTGTGGATACATCTGGCAAAAGAAACAAAACGGTTGTCCTTGGACCTTTGAAGGAACAGATATCATGGCAATCAACTTGTGATGCCCCTCTCAGCTCTTACTGCCAAGGCAGTGTGCACAGAGAAAAACCTCACTATGATAATTACATGTGTAAGGTTATTTTACTTTAGCAATATGTTGCTCGGGAAATTACAGGTTGTGGTGTGTGGTACAGACATGATGTGAGAGAATGAGAGCAGTGGAAAAAATAGCAGTGCACTTTGATTTTTTTAGAATTCAGCATTAAAAAAAATCCTTATTTAAAGGCGTTAACATCCTGCTACCAAATGATTTGCTACAATTAGCTAAATAACCAGAATCCAAAGAAACAGGGATGCACTGCTAAATCCAGACAGGTGGATCTCCAGTGAACACCAAGACCATTCTACATTGAAATTGTGACTTTTGACACAAAACAAACACAAACTATTCCAGTGAAGGTGCAATTATGCTTTCTTTTCATATACTGAACAGCAGTGACAATGAGTTATAAACATCATGTCTAAAATGAGCATAATCCTATGTTTATATTTTAATGCATATTAAAAATGAAAATGTATGCATTTGGTCAAGTCTTGCATCATGTAACAATGGAATCATGGGACCTGATTCTGTTTACATCTATACAGATTTTACATGGGTGTAACTTCACTGAGTTCAGTAAAGTTGCTCTGGATAGTCACTGGTACGAGATCAGAATGAGGCTCATATAATGTAAGCATGAGGTCTGCTGTGCCCAGTCTAAACCTAGACAATCTAGCTTTCAATATTCTGTCTGGGAGGAAAAGGTGAGATTGACATGTGTGTTTTATCCCAGAAAAGATCAGAGAAAGGGTGAGGTTTCAAATATATTTTAAAATGTTCTGTGTGTTTGGAAGGGGCAGCATTTAGTGGGAAAACGCACACCTCTGGTTTGCATATTTGCCTAAGCATCTGGCCTTTCTATCTATGCAGTTATATGATCCCCATAGGTGTAGTGAATGAGTACCTCATAATGTATTTGCCCTCACAACACCCTTGTGAGTTAAAGTAGTATTATTCCTTACGGCATTTTATATCTAGAGAACGAAGGCAAACAGAGGCTAAGTGACTTGGCCAGGGTCACATAGGATCTCTGTGGCAGAGCAGGGAATTCAACCAGCCTCCCAAATCCGAGGCTAGCACCACTGGATCATCCTTTTTAATTACTTGGGTAGCTGAACTGGTGTAAATAACTAGTACAGACATAGTTTATTCTGGTACAGCATATTTTGCACTGGGGTAAATTGTCTGCACTAGGGAAACTAAATTGGGGTACAGCTTCGCTGGTGGCTAAAATTACTGTGTAGACAATCTATGGTTGTATAAGATTATTAGTTAGGCAGATTTTTACTTTAAACAATAATCTGAGTTAAATGAGTTACACATTTTTAGAAGGTGATAAGGTAAGGCTAAGTGTTGGAAGTAGGAAAACAAAATAGGGGGAGGGCAGAGAGTACAGTGTAATTCCTCAATAAAATGCTACCTGCAACTACAGAAGTGAGAAAAGGGACTATGGATCATGGGACTACTCGCCTGTGAATTTGAATACTACACTATTATTATAGCCTCCAGGTTTTCCACTGCCAAGAGTCTTCTACCACAGGCCTCAGAACTCTTCCACTCGTTATGTTTGTGTCTTCTAGGTTATTACTAATGGGCCTATTGGGTGGTACAATATCTTCTGGGGCTGAATGATTTTTCTCCCCTCCTTCCTGCTTTTCAAAGGGGACAACATCAGTTGTCTTCTTGGTGTTGCCATTACCCAGCACGATTCCAGAAGATTGTGCCCACTCACCCCCATCTGGTAGAAGTAGTAGAAAAAACATCCCTGCTGCCTGTACTGCCTCTTGGATTGACAAACCTCATGATCACTTGCATACAGTTTCTTGTTAAATCCCCTTAACTGCAGCTAGGGAAACCTTGCACACAATAGCTCATAACAGCCAGAGAACCAGCAATGGCAGCAAGAACAGGGCATGTGCAACTTCTCTCCCGTCAAAACCCTTCTTGGGAACTTGTGACAGTGATCTCACTGTCTGAAGAATGGGGGGTTGGAGAAAGGACCCTCTGTGTCCATAGCCATTGGACTTGTGAGGTGGAAGGTGGTATATGCAGGTGATTTGCATCCTCCAAAAACTTCCAAGTAAGGGATGGCATCCAGATCTTGGAAAAGGGGCTTCTAGAGTCAAGGGAAGAGAGGTGGGGAACTGAATATTCAGGACCTACATTTTATACAATGTTTCTTAAACATTTAGGTGCCCTCTTTGGACCGAAGTATGGGACATGTGAGACATCTATCATTTGTGTTGCCTATCTATACATACAAAACCTAGAAGAGTTCTATTTTTAGACAGGAAGCCCAAAACTGAAAGAAGTAATTAAAATGTTTAGACATGTTTACTGATTTACTGCTAGACCCTGAAATAAAAGTGAAACTTTAGGTGAATCTACTAGATTAACATAATATATCAAATTTGTTTTCAATATTTCTTAAATACAATATATCATTTTTTAAAGAAAAAAACCACACGCCTAATTTGCAAAAAAAAAAAAAAAGTTTGTGACTAAAAGGGTTGAATTCAGTTTGCTATGATTCACATGGTCAGACTATTAATTATTTGTGCATATGTGGACAACTGCTGGGTACTTGTGGAAAAAATGAATGAATGAATGAATGAAGCTTCACAGATTTCAGCACAAACAATTTTCCCAAAAATTCTAACAGTGTTTGTTACCCTCTAGTCACTCTATTTAAAATGTTTCAGTAATCTAATCAGGAATCAGAAACATTGCCATGTGCTGATTAACCACATGGCTCCTAATAAAAAAGATTGAATAGTCAAAGTGGACAGTTCATAAATAGTCAATAATTGATACTTATTAGTAATGAATGCACATGAAGAAAATCAGATTTGGTTTGCAAACAATTTAGCTGAAACCAACGTGGACTAAATTTATAACAAAAAAAATCCATGAAATATTTGAACCAGTTCTAGGTCATACAAATGATTGTCAACACTTCTGAGGCGATTCAGCTGCTGCCCAGACAAGCATGCGTATATCTAGGGGATCCTGGAGTATTACAGCAGAAACTAAGTTTTGCCAGGCAAATAGGGGCAGTGGCATCCCTTAACTATGTTGCAAGTCACTGATTCCAGGGTAAATACTTTTGGTTTCTCTGAGATTCTCTTAAGCTATCAAATATTTCAGACCACATGGAAACAACAAAAAGTTTTGGGTTTGATTACTTGACAACATGAGCCATATTTTGTTAACTCCTTATGTGTTGCTACTTCTATGTCTGTAACTAGTCTTAAGGTTGGGGGTGGGGGGAGATAGCGAGAGCGAGAAGACCAAAAAAGCTAGGATAAATTGAAATTTATTTGTATTTACATGTAAGACTACTTCTCTTATGAAACAAGGAATTAAGTAGATCACAGATTATATGATAACTAACCATATGGTGTTTCTGTGCTAAACAATTTTCATTGACATATGATGGGAACAGAAAATTGGACCTGGTTCCTACTGTAAAATATGCTCCTTTGCCTTAACATTTTTACAGCACATTAAAGTGAAGGCAGAAAAGAAAATGGATTCTCTGGATTAATATAGATTTGTCCTACATTAGTTACATTGTGAGAATACTGGGAAAAGACTGTATGATGAGTAATTGTAGCACAAAGGTATGCTCTTCATTATAATAGATGACCTCATATTTGATTCAGAAAGGAAAACTAATTAATCAGTATACTGAAAAATGTATCTTTCTAGATGTGGGTAGCATGCTCATTACCATGGTAACTAAACTAATAGATTATCTGCCTTTCTTGAGCATTTTGCTGACATTCAAATGATATTCAAATGACGTGTGATGCTTCTCAACATCTCACAGATTTGGGCATAGAAGCACAACCCCTACTGGTGCCTGGGCACAGCAGCTCTGGAAAACAATGAAAGCATTATCTTTGTAGATATGAAAAACAGATTATTTCTGCAGCAGTTATTTCATTTTTTTGTGTTCGATTTAGTGGACGAAATGGGTTGTAGGTTCAGAGTCAGATGCTCCCGTCTTTTGAGCCATGTTCAACACAGGTCCAGGGAAGCAAAAGTGGCTTTAAGCTACCTTTAAGACTGCTGTAACTTACATCCAGCTACCAATGGCTCTGTTTCACCAGCTGGGAATATGAAAGTCTTGTGCACATCCTATTTCCCCTAGAAATGCTCCCCAATGGCTGAGAAGCGTGGCACATACCAGTCACACTGGATCAACACCCTGAAGTGTCCCTAACATAAGGGGAATCCTTCACTACCACTAGAGCACAACAAAGCTGCTGTAGAAGGGACAAGAACATGTCCTTTAGCATGAAATTGGAGAGGAAGATTCTGCTTTTCAGTGAGAGTTTATATTTTTATGACATCTCTTCAGCTGGGTAGACAGCAATGAAAACAAATATCAAGAAAAATATGTGAAAATAATAATTACAAAATGGAAGCAAATTTAAAACCCTCCATCAAAATAAAGAATCAAGCAAAAAAAGCAAACAAAACAAAGCAAACAAAATTGAACAAAACCATTTGTTTGCTTTTTATTTACATCCCAAACTAAATCATGTTGTGTTGTCTGATCTGTTGTTTCACTTCTCCCTAGGAGGATATTTTGATCACCCCTGAATTTGCTTCCAAAGACAATGAATAGGATCATTCAGATGACAAAGCAGTATCATATCTCTGTGTGAATCGCACGAGTGTTAAAGTACACTTAGCAAATGGATAAAGAAAACAGGAAGAGCTCTTCAGTGGTCAGTCAGAAAGATCAAATCCAGGGCATCCTATAGTACTGTAGGTTGCTTGAAGTAGTTTGTATTTAACAAAATTATTAGGATAATAAATTAGTAAAGGACGGTTAAACAAAATCATTTTGGATTTAACTAAGTAGGAACGTGTCTCATAGGGTGACCAGAGAGCAAATGTGAAAAATCGGGATGGGGGTGGGAGTAATAGCAGCCCATGTTTAAAAAAGCCCCAAATATCGGGACTGTCCCTAAAAAGTCACCCTAGCGTCTCAGATCCATGACAGAACAGGAATCCTGAAAACAGCAAGTTAACTGAAGATAAGAATAGAAAAAGCAAACTGACATGTAGAAGGGATAGTGTTGGATATCCTCCCGGCTACGCTGATCAGTAAAGGTATCCTTGCCATGTTCTGTTCTACTCTCCTGCACGATCATTCAATTTTATTTGGAAGTAACAGAAGAATTGAAAAATAAAAGTTTGACCACTTACACTTGCATCTGACCTTATGTGCAAGGAATTTCCAGATCTTAAAAGGATGCAGTGTAGCACCTAGCATGAGCAATGGCTAGGGGAACATTTTGCAGCCATTGGACCATGTTATAATACACTATAATAGATGCTCACTCTGAACTCTGCTGCTGGGATTACCAAACCATTGTGCTTCTTTACATCATGATAATAAATCATTCAAATATGGTCTTTCTAGAAGATAAATAGGAAAACGTCGGGCTATATTACCTCCTCCCATGGAAAAAATCATAGGAGGCAATTGGAGTGATGTGGGTAAAGGAGGAGAACTTTGGGAGAGTCCCAAGTTATTCCTTGTGTGTGATGGTGAATGAGAGATATAGAAGATTTTGCCTCCCCACAGAAGGGGGGGGGGGGGGAGAAGAATTTTACTTGGAACCTGCTTGTCTTAAGGATCTACAGGAGAAACGGGATAATTCATGTGGAGATCCTATAACTGCACCAGCTCTGAGTCATGCCTACCTAACTGCACGGAAAGGATAAGATCTCAAGAAATAAAATATTGCAGAAGATGGTCAAGTCAAAAAGTGACTCCCTAGACATTTGATTTTAACACACTACAGTGCTTATATTTATTGGTCAAACCAATACAAAAAAACTATAAGATTTAGCTTAAAAAGCAAAGCTTCAGGGGAAAGGGTTGATTTGTAAATAACAATAAAATCAGACTATAAGGTGAAATAGTGTACCAAGCCCTTTCCCAGGGTTTAGGGTTAGCTGTGGACCACCTTATTCTTCACAAAATTCAATTACAGGGGAAATATAGTAGTTCCTCATATGTGTATATCCCTATTTGGTAACAGAACTATAGATTTTAATAGGAAATCTAGCTGAATTGTTACTTTCACTGACCATGGCTTAGAAGAATCCCTTCAAGTTTCTTTTTTACATGAGGGTTAAACAAACAAATGGATGGAACAAATTTCACAGTAAACACAATAACCACGTCAGGTGTTATAGCACCTTTTACCTGACAGGTCAAAACTGTAAGACATGCTAAGTGGCCGCATTGCTGAAAAAGGAAACAAAAACAACAAAAAAGAAAACAATTCAGCTGTTAGGAAGGCAGAAGGGTAACAAAAAGAAAAGATTAGGTCCACTTAAGACATTTTGGATTCTGATGCCCAGGCTAATATAAATCCAAAATATGTCTAAAACATGTTTTTCTTTACTGTGGGAGCGCTGAAAGTTTAAAAACCATAATAGCATCACTGGCACTTGCAAATACAGTATGTGTAAAAAGATATTCTAAAAGATAGAGCTGTAGAACACTGGTTTTGCAATACAATAAAACCAGATGACAACACAAGAGATAAGCATCTTGAAAAAACAGAAAATAACATTTATCAAAGAAAAACTGTAGCTGACAGAGAAAAAAATAAAAAGTACAGAACCCCATTTCACACAAATTTCAGTGCACTGAAACGAAGATTCCAACATTTCTGGAAGTTTAATCTCCCATGATCATAACTAATTAAGAGAGACATAAAAAAAATCAATACAGTAGACTCTCGATTATCCAGAACTGGGTTAACCAGGATGTGGATTAACCAGGTAAAAGAAAAAAAATACGCGTAACTCACAGGGGTAAAAAAATACGCGTAACGCCACCCCCAGCACACATACAAAAAAAACCCATCAGGGGGCAGGGCAGCCAGTGAACCAACCCCCCCTCCCCATATTTCCTATGGATGGTGATTATCCAGGATTTTATTAACCAGTATTATTTCTTTTCCTATCATCCTGGATAATTGAGAGTCTACTGTACTTGACATCTTTATGGAAAACACCCCCCCCCCCAAATATGCCAGTGTGTGAATGGCTGAATCCTGCTCTTTGTTCAAAGTTGCCCCCTGTTCTGGTTTGCCTCAGTCTTCAGAATGGATCTAGTATCCTGCTGTCTCCTTTTCAGCCCAATGAACAGTTTGTTCCCATTTGTAGGGTAATAAGCAGTCAAAGGTTAACAGGGTCTGGAAAGTTTATTTAACTAATATCCCTATCTCATATATGTATTTATTATTAAACATTTGTAGGGGAATTGCACCACTCATAAAAATGAGAGCTATGGCTACTAGCAACTGCTCTGGCACAGCTGTTCAACTCAGCTCGGGCAATGCACCTCACTTCTGAGACACAGTTCCTGGACCAATCCAGAATATAAACTGCCATGGTGTTAAAATTGGTCCACATTTCAAAAATATCTGATGTCTAGTAGGGATTAGGATAATGTCAGATTCATTCTTACTTGAGACTACTTTAGCAGGTCAATCCCAACAATAAGAATAAACACAAGGTGGAAAATGAACTTACTGGATATGAAACATATCTGCACCTATTTGCCTGAATGCTCATATGCCAGCCTGTAAAATGTGCAAGCTTGTATGAATGATCCAGCAGCCCCTTAAGCTATGTGTTTAAAAAAGGTTGCATAAGGATAAGCCTTGTAAATGGGCATCAATTAAGGTTATGTACAGTAGGTGTCTGACTCAGAACCAAACCTGGGAGTAGAGGTACTTTTCCTTTAGAGAAAGAATGGACAATATAGCCAGAGGCAACAGCAGTTACAAAAAGAATGGCTAAATATATTAAAATCTCGGTCCACTTAAATTACAGCCAGGTTTTAAATTATTTTTTCCAATGGCACACCCCTCACTCCTAATGTAAAGCAAATGAAATATGCAAATGAAATACAGAAGAGAAAAAACTGGTTTTCTCCAAGGCTCCATTAGCTCAACTTTTTCATACCAGAAAATAAACTCTTTCAGCTAAAGGAGATATGCCTTCTATGCTTCTCTTTTTCTTCCATTTTATTCAGACCTCTTATGAGTCTATATAAACCACTCATTTCTATCAGACACCTATTCATAATGGTCACTCTTCTGTTGCAAATTTCTCTGTGTATAATTGGTTATGCACAATATGATTACCAAGATTAAGTTACCATATTCCAAACAAGGTTTCTCTATGCTTTTGATAACAGAATAGTTCCTGCACATGTATAATATACTCTATACTTTTCACTGATACACTCCAAAACTTCATTTATTTTCACTGTTGTCAACCATGTCTGTCCAGATGGTTTACATGTATTATCCACAATCATCTCCACATCTTTCTCCCATCTGTGTTCTATGTTGGGTTCCATTTAGATTTAAAATCCTTAAGCCTTATTACCTTACATTTTTGCTACACTAAATTGCATGCAATACTTATCAATCTGTAAGCCGGGACTATTTATAGCTTTCTGAATGCGGCTGCTCTTTTCCCATCCCCAAATCTACCAAAAAGATATACATTTTTCTCTGAAGAAAATGTTGATATTTCAGACAACAAATCTATTGTGTCAGTCTCAATATGAAAAACAAAACAAAAAAAGCTAATATACTGTACTTCTAACACAAGAAAAAATACCTTTGAGTGAGTCACAAAATATTTGTTTCTCTTTCTTCATGCTAATGACAATTAGGTGTTTACACAGGTGCCCGAGAAATTTTTTTTTTGGTCTACTGTAGTCTGTATAATAAACTCTCATGAATTCTCCATTCATATCTAAGCATGTTCTAATATTCCATTTTTTCATACCATATAACTGAGTGGTGAAAAATCTGACCAGACTGAAAGAGGACTACTACAAGACAGTCCTGCCTTCAGTGCAGGGGACTAGACCTGAAGACCTTTCATGGTCCCTGCCAGTCCTACAATTCTATGATTCTAAGACAGAGTCCCCAAATGGAGAACATATCGTAGATTAAAGCTGAATTTGTATATACTTAAGTAAAGAAATGGAATCCACTTGAGATTCTGCTGAGCTTCCAGGCTTTCATATAAAAAAGGGTATGAGCGGGTAAAAAGAACCCAGTAGCTGTGGCAACCATAAATCAAGTCCACAGCAGGCTCCAGATGGTCCGCAAAACAGTGTTCAGAACATCCTGCTGCTAAAAAGCATCCAAGTCTCACACAAACACTCCCCCCAAAATTGGCTCAAACAAGAGTGATAACAATTTCCCCCTACAGATGATGAATAAATACAACCCACTTGAGTTTGGACCACTGCCTCCGAACAAATGCGCCAGGCGTAGATATCTTCCCAAACAGAAAATACAGGTGTGTGTTGGTTTTTTGCCTCTTTAGCCACAAGACGTCACTCTTTCTCTGCAAAAATCCAGCTAACAAAGCTTCTCTGTGACAGTTAAATACTTTACTCTTAAAGAAGGAAAGCGGAAGTAACAGTTTGGAGTATTTGCAACATCTTTAGTGGTCAGGCTTTGCTTTAGTTCAATGGTTCCGCGGCATAAAGCGGCGACTTGTGAAAAATGTCAAACTTGTAGAATTTGACAATAGGCAACTGATTGTTTCATGTACACTGCAGAAAAACTGCTTTGCAATATAGATCTGAAGCAGTCGCTTACTGAAATTCATATGAACACTTGCAGGGGCTCCATAACTTGTACAGTGAAGCAAAGATTTACATTCAAAATGACTGCAATGCTCTCAGCTCAAAAGTTCAGGAAAACGTAAACACAGATTATCAGTAAAGAATCATGAGATTAACTCAAGTGAGAGCAGGAAACAAAAGAATAAAATGAATTTTTAAAACATCTGTGTGTGACACATTATATTGCATATTAGGGAAACAAACTTCCATTCCCTTCCATGAGACGATCTAATGCAACTCCTTCTGCACAATAATCAACATTATGTCACTTAAACCCCCCTAACCATCACATCAGAAACCTGATGCAATCAGTCTAAATCACACATTTTTTATTTTTAAAACAATAATCATTTCAAGGTACTAAATTCTTCTATTCTTAAAGTTACCAGAAAGGGTGCATAGCCTTAGCAGAGCCTGCAGGCTCTACCCTCTTTTGAACAGGTAAGAGTTATTTTATTCTCCATTTTAATTGAGCTCAGTGCAGATACTGTCAATATCCTTATGTGGGGCAGTTTTGTGCAAGTACTGCTGCTCAAAACTTGCATAAGCAAAAGTAAGTACTCACCTAGCCTGCTACGCCTGATCTCATCTGGTGAGACAGGGCGCAGCTTTCTTTCTGCCTTGATTTCCTCCAGTATCCTTTCATGAAGGCTGCGTGGCCGTGGTGGGGTTGGTTTCAGTTTTCTTGCAGAGGCCTGGGGTATAAAAAGAATGAATGTTCATTCTAAGCATTATTCCTGGAAAGTGATTTCACAAGGGATTCTTTTAAATAGCAGATTATTGTGAACTGATTTTACTTTCATTCACTTATAAACACAGTTGAGTGAGTACGTTCCTCACGAAGATTTTTTAACAAGAACATTGGAAGTATAATTTTATAAGCAGATAAGACCAACACAGATTCACAAAGATATTGGATAACTGCTTAGGTTAAAGTGTTAAGGTTTAAGAGTTCCACAACGATCTTCCTAAGCAAACGAGAAAAGTTAAACCACCGTTGTGTGACACACAGAAGAATAAATGCACAGCACGCAGACAACAAGTATCATTTGTACTACTACACCATTTTAAAACAAAACACAATCATATTGAAAAAAGCCAGCCTTTCACTGTGAAGAAATATACTGGATTACATACAGGATTTAATGGGGGTCGTGACCGGATGAAATCCAGGATTTTTTCGTGAGCGCTCTTTTTTAATCGAGGTGGAATATCCCCATTGACCTGAAAGGAAGAAAATGAAACAAATATTTTTATACTTTCTACTCACATTTTTGCACAGTAATGAGATCATAATATCCGGAGGAAACCTGTAGAGTTTCACACGTACATTAAATATATCCTAAAACAGTCATCAGTCTTGAAGAGAGGAATAATCTGTATGCAACACATAGACAAGAAATGCTGCAGATAAGAGCATTTTGGTTTTACAAATGGAAAATGAGTGCAGCTGTACAGATGTAGAATAAGTGCAAATGCAATGATGTTAATAAAATTTAGGATTAATCTTTGATGCAATCAGACATCAGAGCTTCCAGTATGTTTGTGGGAGAAGACTGGGTGTGTTACTAGGGAAATTTGTCAATACCTCTCTTTGGAGGACAATGTGCCAACAGGCCTCAAATGGACAAGTGTTAGAGACACACCTGGGAAAGCAACTCACAAAGCTGGCAAAACCATTAATTCTTATACTGCTGCTAATATTTTTTTTCGGGGAAGGCTACTGAGAGGGCTGTAATGAGGCAACTTGGGCACTATATCAAGGGTCCTGAGATTTTCTTGGCCTTTTTTCAGCCTTGTTTCAGATCTGGGTATAAGCACACACACTGTGCTAGTCCCACTGACTGATGATCTGCTTCTGGCAATGGAAAAAGATCAACTGTTCATCCTCATCCTTTGAGATCTGGAAGCTGCTATCAACCACAATGCCCACATCAGCACACCCTGCCAGGAGTAGATAGATGGTTCTACTCTGGAGTGGCTGTGTTCTGAATTTCCAGGCCTTAGGTCACCGTACAAAGTTTATCAAATTACTCATATTTTAAAATATTTTGAAGTATAAATGGAGCTTGGAAGTGAACTATAGAGTTTGATAACATATCTAAAATTAATACTTAGTGAAATTAAGCCAGCAAAAAGCATATCCTGCAAAAAGAAGAGGAAAAAAGAGAAATGTCTCTTTGCACATAAGAGTTTTTCTTGTCTTCAGAGCCACAACATAATTTCTTTTTCAGATGTCTCAATTTGGAGATAAGGAGAAACATATACTACACATTGCAGAGAAAAACTCTCAGTAATATATTGTAGATACAGGATGCATAATAAAGCAGCGGCTCTCATGCAAGGTGCAACTCGTAGAGTGTGCTCCAGCAAAAGACTGCAGCAGTTTGGCAGTGAGAGGCAAATGAATGCAGCAGTGACCTTTCGCTGACTGCATTCTGTGCCTATTCCATGAAATTCTCTGCTTTACCCATGTCACTGCCATGAATTTTCTAAAAATGAATAAATAAATAAAAGTCCATGATTTTCACAAGGCCTGATTTCTTAGTCAGCCAGAACACAGTATTCAGATAAATGAGTTAAAATAACAGATGGCCTACATGATGCATGTATCATATTGAAACTAAGATTCTCCCATTCCTGGGCCAAGAGAGACAAACAGCCTCTGCAGCATTTTCTCAGTATCTCTCTGTAGGAGACTCATCGCCAGCTGCTGCTGCCTGCTCATCCCCTCCTTCCTTTTGAAACGGATAGGCCAGGGTCATTAACAGTTAGGGTTCCTTTGTTCCTTGCGCAGGCAGGGAGAAAAAGCCTGATAGCCTGGATAGAGCCAGGCAAGGGAGCATTTCCCAGCTAATAGTACCCCCATCATTCCTGTAAGGACCCTTGGTATTTTCACTGGTGTATCTTTTCTCTATTGTTGTTTCATTTCCTGTTTGTTTCTTCCTAATAGCTTCCTTTGATTTAATTCTCTGTAATCGGGCAGAATATCAAGAAGGTAATCTGACGTACGTATATTATTGATAGAAACACAGAACTCTCCCACATCCTCCATGTCTACCAAAAATATTAAAGAAGAAAACATTTCAATTAAGCGTTTTTATCAATTTAACGATGGGGAGAATATTATTTTTTAAGCAATTATGTTTTCCCCCTTCTGTTTAAAAGAACTGATAGTTTTCATAGGTGTGCATGGTTCACATGATTGGTAATGAGACACAGTCTTCTTCCTCCAGGTTCACTGGTTCAAGCACTGTCAAAGTTAGCAGTGATTGAAAGTTGTTAACGTTTGACAGCTGTTTGGTGAGCTGGTGATCTCAGTCCAGCCCAATGGGACATTTGTCTATATCACAATATAAAAATAAATAATAAACAATATTGCAGTTCTATAGGACCTTTGTTTGACCTGAGGATCTCAAAGTGCTTTATTCCCGGAATTAACCTTCCTACCACCCCTATACAATCAATAAGTATTTGAATCCCTATTTCACTACTGGGAAAGCTGAAGCACCTAATTTGTTCAACCGATTCCCCCAAGGTCACAAAGGAAGCGTATGGCAGAGTAACTCATATAGCCTCAGTAGAAATGCCAAGGACTTACAGTGAAAGCCGAGACTCTGCACACCATGGAAAAGCTTTCGTTGCCACTGTAAATACTGTATTTTTTCTGTAGTCAAACTAACTTCTGTTTCCAAAACGGACGCCCTTTCACAAGCATTATTTATTAAAAAGTGATTACAAGAACTGGTGGCTACGAATGCCCTTGTGGAAAGAAAAGTCTTGGTTATGTATTAAATAGATTAGGTGAGCTATGCACAGTACAAGCATATCTGTGCCACACAGCCAGGCCCAGGAAAAAAACCTGTTGCGTAATTGTAATTCTGTTCAGACTGGAGCCAATCATGTACTGACGTTTAATCAAAGTATCTCAAAGCACTTGTTAAAATAGCTCAAATGTGTCTTTTGTAAAAATCGAGGTGAAAGAAAAACACGTATATTTAAAATTCTGACGAATTTTGTACACGAGTACATTAAAACTCATAACATTACCTATTAGAAAAAATGTGGCCTGAGGGTAGGGTGACCAGACAGTAAGCATGAAAAATAGGGACGGGGCTCGGGGGGGTAATAGGAAGCTATATAAGAAAAAGATCCCAAAATCGGGACTGTCCCTATAAAATCGGGATCTGGTCACCCTACCTGAGTGTATAGGATCTACCAGAAATTTAAACAACCACACAGTAAAAGCACAGTGAGAAGAACACACAGTCAAGGCGGCTTCCTACACTTGCTTTCAGCCCACTGCTTTCACATTCAATAAACAAACATGATATGTAGACAAAACAGGTTGGCTGCAAAGGGCATGTCTAATCTCAAATGGTTATGATAATAAATATAATTTTGTATTTATCTCAAGTGATTGAAAAGCACATTACAAATGACATTCAAAAGAATTGCTATACTCACAATTGAAATAAAGCTGTCTCAACACAGCCATACCAAGCAACACTTTAATTTTTCTAAAGTAGAACAGTGTATTCAGTTGACAATGCAGTATTCAATTGATACCATGTTTTGTATGATCTGGAAAATTTCAGTTGAAGTGAAATTGAACAAAGACCATGGGCTGATCCCAGGTGAGCTATGCTACATCATTTCTAAAACAGTAATTCCAGCACTCACATGAAAACATATCCACCATGAGAAACATCCACTGTGAAGCTAAAATGCTATATGCAAATACTAAAATGAAGTACATGGGTGACTTGGATTATGAATGCAGTATATTCTTTCTGTAAATACAATTAAGCCACATGTTTGTATGTATATTTTCTGAGTGTATGCATTAAAGATGACTCAGGCATTGTAAAACTCTGTATTCAAATTCCCCTTGTGCATATGCATTATGGTCATATGTGATCATGTCATTAAAGACTATTTTTTTCCCCACAGGACCCCTGCTCTCTGAGTGCACAAGGAGGACAGTACTCTGGGGAAGATTCAGGGTTGTATTGTGAAGGAGGCTGTTGTCTCTATGCTGCCTCGTTTACTGAGGTGGTCAGATGTTAAAGAGGCAGGAACTGCAGGAAAAGAATGATCTCATGATTAATGCAACTGAATGCCACAAAAGAGCACAGCATTCTCTCTCTCCCTTTGCCACAGAGTTCCTATGTGATGCTGGACAAGACACACAAACCGAACTTTTCACGGGTAGCTATTAATTGTATGTTCCTTATTTTCTGGGTGCCTGCTGGAGACACCCAGACTCTGATTTGCAGAAGTGCTGAGCAGTCACAGCTGCAATTCTGGTCATTGGGAGTTCTGCCCTGAACATATAAAGTGCTATCAAACGCTAAGTACTATGACTAAGTACTACCCTAAGTACAGGTCCTAGTCTTCTCATATTGGCACCCAAAATTACCGGACGTGTCCGATAAATTTGGCTTTAATCTGTACGCTTCAATTCTCCACATATAAAATGGGGATAAAAAAAAATCTCACCTCATAGGAAATGATGATGATAAATTCATTAATTCAGAATTAACACTCATATTTTCAAGGGTATTTAGGCATTGCTCAGCTCAGCATTGCAAGGTCTAAGTGACTGAGATTGACTAAGTCCCATTTTCAAAAGCGATTTTGGCGCCTAAGTCTATTGACTTCCAATTGTTTAAATTCACTTTAATCACAATTTTGCCTTGTGTATGTTTTTACTGATAGGAAGAAAACTAATCCCTTTTTCCTTCGCTACTTTTCAATTCAGATTTGGGACTCTTCTTTTTGCTTTCCCATCTAGAGAGACATGACAGCTTTCCCCATTGGGAATATATATATTTAGCTATGATCCATGACAGACAGCTAAAATATGCTGTACTCAGGAGATCTAACTGAAGTTTTAAGGATCTGGCTTCAGGCTTCAATAAATTTCATTTCCTATAACATTGCATCCATATTATTACACAATTTTCTGCATAGAAATTCTTTGAGCATGCTCAACAGCAAAACACAAACTACTAGGTAGAAAATTTAGAATAAGAAAGTCGTTATTTTTCTAGCATGGTGGTACTGGCAAGTTGTAGTCCAACAAAGCTAGCAACAGTGTCAGAGACAGTGCCATAGATTGTGTACCAGTAGCAGATTCTAGTCCTAATTCACTTTTATGCCCATGTGACCAAAGTGGCTTCAGACAACCAGCCTAGTATTTTTCACGGATGAGAGGAGCAGGACGGAAATGGATACCTGCAGGCATATAGTACATAGCTAGCATCTGGATCTCAGAAAGAGCAGCTGTGTCTTCAACAGCAGCCACATGAAGAAATTCTTTTGAGAAGAGACAGACGCTAACTTGACAGAATCAATTAAGAGGCTACGATGGCAAAAGGTGAACTAGAATATCATCCAAGGTTCCCAGTCAAACAAGATTACTGTACTGAATCCATGAATTGGGTCAAAAGCAAAGGTTCTCCAGGTTTTGTTTTATTTTTGCTCTGTAGTGGATATTAAAAGCAACACGGCTCTCTGACCCTTAGCTATAAGTTAAATAGCATCACTACCTATCTATGTACATATATTGCCCTCACCACCATAGTGTCTCAACAGCAGCATGTATTGCAGGGAAGCTGCTGAAGAGCATATGCCGCCTGCTCTCTCTGGGGAAATGCAGTGACAAGCCCAACAAAGACAAAAACAGAACTGTCGTCACCTTCAGCCCACAACTTAAGCCTTTCCAACGCATCATTAAAGACCTACAACCTATCCTGAAAGATGATCCCACCCTCTCACAGATCTTGGGAGACAGACCAGTCCTCACTTACGCACAGCCCCCCCAACCTGAAACAAATACTCACCAGCAACCGCACACCACACAACAAAAACACTAACCCTGGTACCTATCTTTGTAACAAAGCCCGATGCCAACTCTGTCCTCATATCCATTCAACTGACATCATCATAGGACCTAATCACATCAGCCACACCATCAGAGGCTCATTCACCTGCACATCGACCAATGTGATATATGCCATCATGTGCCAGCAATGCCCCTCTGTTATGTACACTGGCCAAATCGGTCAGTCTCTAAGCAAAAGAAGAAATGGACACAAATCTGACATCAGGAATCATAACATTCAAAAACCAGTAGGAGAACACTTCAATCTCCCTGGCCATTCCATTAAAGATTTGATGGTTTCAATTTTGAAACAGAAAAACTTCCAAAACAAACTCCAACGAGAAACTGAGGAACTGGAATTAATTTTCAAATTGGATACAATTAGCCAGGGGCTAAATAGGACTTGTGAATGGTTCGCTCATTACAGTATTGACTGCATTTCCTGAGTTAATTTCCCTGACACAGAAATCCATTTCAAAGGGATTTTTTTTCTCCTACTGATAATGACCCATCTACATCTAACAGCCCTCTTAGAATTGGTATGCTAATCTACAAATTTTTTTTCTTTTCTTTCTTTCTGTGTGTATAAATGCATCTTGCCTCTGTTCCATTCTATGCATCTGATGAAGTGAGTTATAGCCCACAAAAGCTTATGCTGAAATAAACTAATTAGTCTCTAAGGTGCTACAAGTATTCCTCGCTTTATCTTTGCTTTGTTTTCCTCTTTAGAGGTCAGGATACTTAGCCTGGGTCCCTCAGATCTCTCAGGGAGCTAGAAACCTCAACCCCCTTTACAAGAGCTATTTCACTTTTGCCTGGAAGGGTGAGCGCACACCATTTTGTGGGTTGCAGGATTATTTTGTTGGCCTTTTTCATTCAAACTGCTTTTTGCATGCAGAAGTGGGAGCATCCCCCATAAGACTACACAGAGCTACACCCTGAACTCCAAACTGGCTCTACAGTGATGTCCATAACAAAGAAAGGATATCTGGGATGAGAGAGGTGCACACCCTGACCCAAAGATACAATCTAGGACCTATATCTGTCACACTGACATGATAGTGGAGTACAACCAGTCACATCAGGACTAACTATCTTTATTTCCCTATCTGTAAAATAAGGCTAATAACACACTCACAGAAGAGCTGCAGGGAATGATGAGGTAATGTTTACATATCACTTTGAAACACATGAAGCACCATACAAGAGCTTAGAGTGATTATTATGGAACATCAGTTGGTTCATCAATAGTTTCCAGACTACCATTCATAATCACAATGCCTTCTTCTGAGAGGAAGGGGGTGTGGCTACATTTCATTATAAGGAGTGGATATTTCCATTCTATTCTATATACCAATCTATTGGGAATGGGAGTGGGATTGGGGCAGGAAAGAATCAGAAGCCATCCAAGCTCAGTGAAAAATTCTGTGATTCTAGAGCAAGGCACAAGGTGCATCAATGACAAAGCTGATTAAAAACCTTCCATCAAAATATTTTTGGATGGAAAAATATCTTTTTCCAAACAAAAATATTTTGAGAGTTTTTGTTAAGAAACTGTGGCAGGGTGCTGGCCAGGAGTGCCTGAGCCAGACCTGCTGGCCCATTAAGAGGGAGCAGAACCTCTGCAAACCTCCCTGCAAGGAAAGGCTAATCAGCTGCAGAGGGCTGCAGAGGGCTCACAATTATGAGTTGCACCTGGCAGCCTCCTTCAAGGGATAAAAGCCTGCCAGGCAGGAAGCCCAGGGTGGTGGTGTGGTGGTGTGTGGAGTGAGAGAGAGAAAGAGGAGGTACAGGGAAGGAAGTAGAGCTGAGGCTAGGGGCCTGGGAGAGCTGACTGCTTCCGGAGACCAGCCAGGTTGAGGGCTGGGGCTCAGCTACACTGTGAAGCTGTATTTCGGTGGTGGGGTTGGCACTGTAAATAAAGAGCACTGTTGAAGCCAGAAAAGAGTCTCCTGCCTGTGTGACATGGGGGTGAAGAGCGGATCTCCTACAAAACCTAAAATCCCATGAACCTGCCCCCCCCAAATCCCATGAAATAATTTCCCTGCCCACTCTAGTCAACAACATTTATTTTAGTGCAATCAGTGCACAAAAACAAACCACGAAAACTCAAGGCAGTTCTCAGCGCTGAAACAAGCATTAACACTATTCAAATCAATGCATTTATGCAGGGATTTCTGAATGTGTTCCTCATTGTTAAGAAATCTTCAGTCCTTGGTATCCATTATTAATTGCATGATAATGACCCTTTAAAAAACATTATATGAAGCAGGTGGAATAGAAGGTCTGGGAGATTCCAGGAAATAACAAGGAGTAGGTGGTCCTAATACAGCAAGTCCATCTTCCTGATGGTCACTCCTAAGGTGTACATGAGTGTCTGAGAAGTAATTCACTGATACCTGGAAGCTTGCATCCATGTCTCAGCTTGTTCTCTTGACTCCAAAGGAACACTGCATCATGCTGAAACAGTCATGCCCAAATCAGAACTTGTGAGCCTTAGTTAAAGCTGAGAACTTCAAGGGAAGGTATTGATTCCCACAAGGTATAATTCTAAGCTTTAGATTGGACTGTCCTACTTAAATTATTGAAGTGCCTACCATGAAGTCTGCAGATATTTTAGGCTTTCCTCTTTTATGACAGTATGAAATGTTATTCTCATGCATTTCACACCATGAAAAGTATCATGGCCAAGCAGCTCTGAAGTAACATATAGCTTTACAAAATTATGTTACTATCGGTCTACTCCACAGTATGAAGAGCCAACAATCAGTACTATCGGTGTACTCCACAGTATGAAGAACCAACAAAAAAATCATATTGATTAGGAAGCACAGCAAGACTGTTAATCCTATGAATGTTAGTGTTACTAGCAAGCCTGCACAAAATCCATTTGTTCAAGCATATCAAATGTAGGTTGCCTGCCTCCTGAATTTTTTTAGTCCTTGTCACCTGAAAGCAAGGTGCACAACATTTTGATGGATTCATTTTTTTTCTTAATTAATATTTAAAATTTAGGATACAAGAAAAACAATGTAAGAATAGCTAGCTACATGACTGAAGTAACACTTCGGAGTTCCTCTGAAAAACAAAGTGAAAGTAATGGTGATTGGTGACCATACAGATTTATCATAATGGTATTCTTAACTCACCATAACCTTCCTTAAGGTATAGCGTTTGGATCGAATGTCATCCATTAGCATTTCATATGGCGTGAGCTGATATTCTATTGGAAGTGGATTATACTGACGCTCTTGAACCTTCTTAAGTTTAACACCATCCCGCAAATCTCGCATCACCTGTACCCAAAAGCGGGCCTGAAGAGCCAAGAGAGATAAATAAGGTTTCAGAACACTTGCCATACACATTACTACTGAGTACCAATGGAGTTAAGGCAAAAACAGCTGACTCGTCACATCAGAGCACCATTAAACCAACTAAATAAGACTAAATGTATTTTATTTTTTACAACAGTCGGTTTGAAAACCTGGGTCAAAACCCATCTTAAACTAGAAAACAAATCTGGTGGATTATTCTAGTCACTAACAGAGCACCCAAAATCACAACGTAATTCAGTAAATCACTGATGGTAGTGCTGGATGGTAGTGTTCATTTGTTTTCCACTTTTTCTATGAGGGATTACTAATTTATACTACAGAAACAAAAAAACTGAAATACTGTTTTTTACAGAAAGCAGGTGACCGTAAGCAAGCATCTTAAGAATATTAGATTGTGTTCATGAAAGTATAGCCTATTGAAAATGATGGTAAATGACTACAACCTTACCCAGTCAGCATTTTGCAGTTCATCAAGGTCTGTGCTGGATTCAGCTCTCCTTTCTTTGTCCATTTCCTGAATCTTCTTCAGATTCTGTCAATTAAAAGCAATATAGTAAATAAGCAGTTTAAGAACATAAAACTCTATTGAAATAAAGTAGAAAAGGTTTAATAGAACATGGCTTCTTCTGGATCTATTCATCTTTCACAATTTACATGGTGGATATTCCAAGGAATGTTTTCAGAACATGAACAGCAGATTAGAATTAGACTTCCAGTATTGTTAATGAAAGGGTGCTCTTCTATATATAAAAAAGGATTCATAAATGCTGGAGAGGATGTGAAGAACTAGGACTTTTCTGCACATATGGTGGGAATAACATAAGAAAATAGTATTTGGGGGAAAACAAAGATTTCAAGATAGCTAAAGACAGACTATTCACAGACCTCATAGTGATGATATTAGGTTACAGCCCAAAGGAGGTTATTGACCTGGGGAAGGACCCATTGATAACACAATTACTCCTAGCAGCCAGATGTATGATAGCTTGTTTTTGGAAAAGGACAGATTCCCCCAATATTAGTAGCATGGAGAAACCACGTCTAGGAACAATTTTCAATAAAAAAATGACTAGGTTTATAAGAATCAGACTTTAAAATATATGGGTTTGTGAATTTGAAAAATAAATAAATACACTGATGATACGAACTTGACCAATCACAAAGTGATCATTTAAAGATAACAAGTACAGGTTATTAATAAGATTTCTTAATACTTGTGTGGAAAGTTCATGTATGTTAATAATAACAAAATAAAAATTTAAAAAAAAGAATATGTCCCTCCTCAATGTAGGTGGAGCTTACTTAATAAAGAGTCAAACGTTTGGACTTTGACTAGAATAAGAAAACAGATTGAATGCTACGGTAGGTCACATAGTGGGTTTATTGGACCACCTAACATTAAAACAAACAAACGTGCAATTCAAGATTTAAATAAATGGACTCTTTGCACTTATGGAAATAGTTTCATATATATTCACATCATACATAAAAATCACACATTTATATAGAATACAACTTTTTTGCTTGTAAGCTGAATGCCTTTGAAAAGGAATCTGACACACAAAGATGGAAACTCAGTATATCCCATGTTTAAAGATACTTCCAGAATAGAACCTCACTTTAACAAGGTTTTGTTTACATTTTTCCAATTGTTTATTCATGCATTTTCATGAAACATAATTGGCTTCAAACTTCTATTCACTAAACCTCTTGAATTTGTGTTAGGAGATTAAATCAATAGGTTACAGACCTGGAAACATTTAAATTATATATGTATGTAGCACAGAAATATTTGTCCTCCCTTCAGAGTTGACAATGTAATTAAGCCAACATAACACACTTGGGCGCTCCCTATAATGGAAGCGATCAACAAAGAGTTCAGGTCTGTTTTTTTTACAAAATTTATAAAAATAGATTTAAAAATATAATTTTCTGGTTATTATACATTACATACATACACTGAAACTGTTACAGTTTAAATCTTTGCCCTAAGCCTCAGACGAATCTGTCAATGAAGCAGTGCAGGTAGCTATTAAATTTTATTTCAGAGATCCTACATGACAGACAGCCATCTCACATGGGTCCTTGGAATTTTTAAAAATTATTTTGCTACAGATGATTTTGGGGAGAGTACAGGATAGCAACTGCTTACTGCTACCTTTAATGTGACACAACAGCAGACTTACATTAACATCCAAGTTTTTAACATTATTATTGGCCTGTTTTTTTTTTAATTACATACATTATAGGCACACTTTTGAAAATCTATACAACTTATATGACACAAAATCTAATGGCCAAATCCTGAAAATCTGGAGTATAAGGCAGGGGAGGGTTTTGGGTAGAAGATAAAATTTAGAAGATATAATGGTGTTTCTAGCTGTTCTGGCAACACGGATCTCATTCAGTGATCTCACTCATTAGTTCAAATTCAGCTTGCCTCATTCATGGACATTGACTACACCCTAAGACTTTCCAAAGGCATTTGTTTCCTTTAGTTACAACACGCTTTTGTGAAGAATGAAATTTTTCTTTTCTTTTTAACACAGATTTTATCAGTAGGACACAGCATTATCATAAGCCAGTGCCACTGAAGATAGCTTGTGATTTATGGACATGAGAGTTAGATACTGCTACGGTAACTATATAACCTACAATTTCTGACATGATTTATTTTTTTAAATTACCTCAGACCAAAGTATAAGTTTTTAGCCTGCAAATAAGCTCTGTTGTGGACTGAGTATGGCAGTTAATAACAGTCTTTGCTACTGAGTAATAATTTTTATGGTAAAAATCAAACAAAATAAAAACTACTGCAAATGAAAATATCCTGGCAAATTTAAAGCTTCAAGAAATCCTTCAAGAACAGGCATAATTTTAATTCAACAGTTCTGTGGAAAAGGATTGTGGTTTTGACTTGACTAATTAGAGACATATGTAAGCAAACATTTAACCATTAAAACCTCCCCACTGCTCCATATCCAAATAATTATGTCCTTTCTTCTCCTCTCTCAGAATGTCTCTAAGGATATGGATATACTACAGTTCAAGACCCATGGCAAGGCCACAGCTGGTCTGCCTTCAGCTGACTTGGCTTGCAGGGATCAGGCTGCAGGGCCTAAAATTGCAGTGTAGACATTCATGCTCATGCTGGAGTCCGGGTTCTGAAACCGAGTGAGTGGGGAGGGTCTCAGAGACCAGTCTGCAGCCTGTTCCCAAATGTTTATACAGTACTACTAATTTTTAGTCTCACTGCCCAAGCCTGAATCAATTGACCCAGGCTCTTAGACTTGGAGCTACGGGGTGTTTTTTTATTGCAGTGCTGATGTACCGTAACAGACTGGCAGTGTTTGCTTGAAACATCCCAGGTGTTAGCAGGTATTGACCCTATTGAGAAAAGATTAGATTCTTCTGACTCACTGAAACACTTTTACCCTATCTGGTCACAAAGCAAGGTGGGACTGGATCTCTAGAAAGTGGAGCTGGGCTGAACAGCCCTGCAATAGGAACCATACAAGCAGCCAATCCTCATGTGAAAGTTTGAGCTGAACTCTACCATCTTATTTTTAAGTTATTTTTAAATAAGGCCAAACTCCAGGATTCCACATATAAAGTGGACTTGGTTTTAGAACATCTTACTTATAGAATCTATGAGGAGCTTTGAAATCTTGACACATGCATTCTGAGTACTGTCCATTAGAGGTGAATTAACAAGTTTTCATCCACTGCATTCTAAAACAGAAGAGAAACAGCCTAAATGAAAACAAAAAGTTGAAGCATCAGTCTTGGCAGGATTGAAGAAAATATGACAACACCAGAACATATTTGAAGTACTCCGTTTCACCACTTCTGGGTCCTAGCTTAGAATCATAGAAACATAGAGCTGCAAGGGACCTCAAGGTGTCATCAAATCTGGCGCTTGAGGCAGGACCGTGTAAACCTTGACCATCCCTGACACGTGTTTGTCCAACATGTCCTTAAAAACCTTCACAACTTTGGCAGCCTATTTCAAGCTTAACTGTCCTTCTAGTTAGAAAGATTTTCCTAATATCTAACCTAAATCTCTCGTGTTGCACATTAAGCCCATTATTTCTTGTTCTATCTACAGTGGGCACTGATAACAAATTACCACAGTCCTCTTTATAAAAACCCTTGACACATTTGAAGACTGTTATGAGATCCGTCCTCAGTCTTCTTTTCTCAAGACTAAGCCTGCCCACTTTTACTAACCTTTCCTCACAATCAGGCTTTCTAAACCTTTAAATCATTTTTGTTGCTCTTCTCTGGATGCTCTGAGTTATCCACATCTTTCCTGAAGTGGGATGTCCAGAATTAGACACTGCACTCTAACTAAGGACTCATCAGTGCCAAACAGAGTGGATCAATTACCTCCCAGGTCTTACAAACAAATACTCCTGTTAATACATCCCATAATATTACTCTTTCACAACTGCATCACACTGTTCTCTGATGTTCAATTTGTGATCTGCCATAACCTCCAGATTACTTTCAGCAGTACTACCATCTAATCATTTATTCCCCATTTTGTAGGTGTACTTATAATCTTTCCTTTCTAAGTGTAGTACTTTGCACTTGTCTTTACTCAATTTTATCTTCTTGCTTTCAGATCAATTCTTCAATTTTTCAATGTCGTTTTGGATTTTAATTCTGTCCTACAAAAGTGGATTTAACCCCATTATCTCCATTATCCAGGTAATTAATGAAAATATTGAAAAGCACTAGAACTAGGACAGATCCCTGTGGGGTTCCACTAAATACATCCTCCCAGTTTGACAGCAAACCATAACTACTTTGCCCATATGGGCCTGTTAAATTCTGTTTAAACTTGCATGAAGTCTTAACCCCCGAGGGAAAGAGCACTCAGTAGCTTCTCATTCTACACTATATTTAAGGTAATGCAAGTGCGTGTAGGTGAGTAAATGATACAAATAATCAGTATTGTCTGGTTTCACTGGAAAAATCTGCTAACATACTTTCTTATTTTAAGTCATGTGCAGAGCCACATTATAAATACAATAAGAAAATCTTTCATAAATTGTTTTCTTTTGAATTAAATTTAGTAGGCTTAAGTTAGTACTGAAATGGTTAACAAAGATAGGTAAAACAGTGTGCTACTTCAATAACACTTCCTTTACCTCTGTGTTTGAATATCATTCAAATTACATAGCAAATAAACATAGCAGTCTAAACCTCTTCCCAGTGAACATCTGTAGGCATCCTTAAATAACTACACAACGCGGTGACAGCTTAGCACAGGGGTGGGCAAACTTTTTGGCTCGAGGGATACATCGGGATGCAAAATTGTATTGAGGGCCGAGTAGGGAAGACTATGCCTCCCCAAACAGCCTGATCCCCCGCCCTATGCGACCCCCTACCACTTCCTGCCCCTTGACTGCCCCCCTCAGAACCACTGACCCATCCAACCCCCCGCTCCTTCTCCCCTGACTGTCCCCTCCTGAGACCCCCCCACCCAAACTTCCCCTCCAGGACACCACCCCCTACCCAACTCTCTCTGCTTCCTGTCTGCCCTGACCTCTATCCACACCCCTGCCCCCTGACAGGCCCCCAGGACTCCCACGCCTATCCAACCCCCTCCCCCCCATTCCATGTACCCTGACCACCACCCCAATCCAACCACCCCCTGCTCCCTGTCCCCTGACCTCCCACCAGGACTCCCTGCCCCTTATCCAACCCCCCTCCCAGCCCCGGCCCCCTTACCATGCTGCTCAGAGCAGCACGTCTGGCAGCCATGTAGCCCGGCTGGAGCTAGACACGCTGCTCCGTAGGACCGCACAGCCCCACCTCCCAGAGCACTGCCCACGCTGCGGTGTGGCTGTGGGGGAGAGGGGGACAGCAGGGGAGGAAGGAGGGGTTAGCATCCTCAGCCAGGAGCTGAGGGGCCGGACAGGATGGTCCCGCAGGTTGCATGTGGTCCACAGGCCGTAGTTTGCCCACCCCTGGCTTAGCGTTATCTACACCAGAGACCAGTGGTCATTTATAGACAACTGGGGAAAATGTGTGTATGGAAACTTGTATGTGCTTTGCAACCGTCAATGATATCAGTCTGTTACTTTAAAAAGCAATAAGTCCTTTCCCCAAAAGGGGAAATACTATAGAAAAGTCTCATTTACATTTACTTCTGCATTTATATCAGTATTGAAGTCTGAGTATTTATCCTTTTCTTCCTCCCATGTAAAGTAGTGGTAACGATTTCAATGTCAGTCTTTGTGAACTGTAAATGCCTTGTTTTCTCTTAAACTGGAAACTTTTGTTGAAGGCCTGAAAAATTATAAAATCATCCTAACTCTTTCTCCTTCTGCTCCTCAGAACCAAGGTTAACTTTGGTGAACAAGCTGACAACAGTCAGACTATGACTTCCTTCAATGCACATTTATTTTTACAAAGTTTACATATTCTAGCTGCTTAACCTTTTCTTTGAATATTGAACAATAGCAGCAATTATCCATTCCAACAATCATTAAAGCTTTCCGTTCCTTAACATATGTTTTTTTGCCCTGGCTTATACCCAAACGTAGTAAGACTAGCATAAATGCTAAATATCCCATCATGTTATAAGATTTCAACCTGATTCTCTCTACCACTAAGAATCAGGAGGAGAGAAAAGATATGACTAATAGATGGACCACCTGCAAAATAAGGCACCCATCTAATTAGTCTCTGCACAATATAGTAAGAGAGGGAACTTCTATTTGAGGAAGGCAAGTCCAGGTAACTCACACCATGACAGGGCTGGAGAGCCATAACAGCAAAGGCTACCAGCCAGAAAAGAAACTCTGTCCTTTCACTCCAGTTGTTAAACATCATCTACTATAGTATTAGAGAGATAAGGTGAATGAGGTGATATCTTGAGACCAACAGGGTTACAACTTCACTGCTTATCTACTGGGGTGATCATTTTTAAATCAGTAGGTTCAAATAACTTTCACTCAACAATCCTAAAAGAGTAGGCTGAGGAGATTTCTGGCCTGCTGCTGCTAGTTTTGAATACATCTTGGAATACCAGGAAATTTTTTAGAAGACTGGAAGAGTGCTGATTTTATATCAATAATAAAGGACACACAAATGGCTCAGAGTGGCAAACAATGAGGAACCAGGTAGTCATACAGAACAATCTTGATCATTTGGTAGGCTGGGCCCATTCTAACAAAATGTGTTTTAATATAGCCAAATGCAAAGTCATATATTCAGGAACTAAGAATTCAGCCCACACCTGCAGAATGGAGGACTGTATCCTGGAAAGCTGTGACTGAAAAGGATCAAAAGATCACAGTGGACACACAACTGAACTGGAGCTCCCAATGTGATGACATGGCAAAAAAAAAGCGAGTGTAATCCTTGGCCATTGTAATACAGCAACTACAATTATCAGGGATATTGTGGCTGTCAGTCCCTAGGGAGAATCTCCCAGGATCAGAAGACAAGATACTTTTAGCGGATGGCTCTGAGCTCCCTTTTAATGGGGATCATTATTGGTTTTAAGTCGCAATGGAAAGCAGACCTTCCTCCACTAATGGAACTACAAAATAATCTGCTTTGGTCTCCCACAAGGCAAACAACAAAACAATACCAAACAAGCTAAATGAAGGGGGAAAAGAGCCAAGGAAGAGATAGCAAATGTATTGCTAAAAGGCTTGAAGGGTACTTAGCACCTAGATATCATGGTGGTATGCACATTAGGAATTAATATATAGAAAATTTCATGTCATATTAATTGCTCAAAAGACTGAAAGTTGCCAGGTGTAGTTTGCAAGGTGAGTTTCGCAATGTTTTGAAAAACAATGGAATCTATATATATAAAAGTCAAGTGGTGTATGTATGTATGTATGTATGTATGTATGTACATATGACTGCGAACTCCTCCCGCACCGTTTGAGCCAGAGACTTGAATTTTGGTACAGTGAGGGGTCTTGGGGTCTAGATCTTGGTAAGGGTCGAAAAATTTTCGGATCTCACCTCTGATGCCCCCCAGGGGTGAAAGTCTTTCAGGGCCAATCACATCAGCTGGGCAGTTAGGTGGTGATGATGTCATAATACCCCCCTCCAACAGACACCTCACTCGCTCAGCTCCCCCCTCCCTCCTCCAACGGAACTCCAGAGATCCCTCAGTTCTCTGCCCCTCCCCCCTCGAAACGGAACCCCAGAATCCATCAGCTCTGTGCCGCCCCCCACCTGCGAAGGTCCCCGGAATCCCTCAGCTCTGGGCCCCCTCCTCCCCTGCAACGGATCTGAGTTGGGTTTGGTGGGACGGTAAGTGAGGTGGGGGTGTCGGGTTTGGTCGGGGGGTGTCGGGTTTGCTTGGGGGGGTGGGAAGGTGTCGGGGTGGGTGAGGGGTGAGGTGTTGGGGTTGGTCAGGGGGTGTCAGCTGTCTGCCACCTCCCCACCTCCGACTGACCCGAGCAGCGCCGGGCACTTATGCTAGTACTATATAATTTCCTTGTTACAAATTGAAAAGAGTGGAATTTAGCAACATACACAAATGGAAAATTTCTGATCTTACAAACACTGGCTATGAAGGTTTCCTTTAACACTTCTGTACTGCTGTACTGCTCAGGGGGAACAATTTCTTATGATGGACATACATGCTAAGTTCTCTAGACTGAATTAACTGTATCACCTCCCTCCTTAATCAGCCAAGATCAGTGGGGATAGAAATCAATTTCAGTGACGAATTATGCAAACCAAAACACTTAGAATAAAATGAAGTGTTTGTCAGAACTGAATTGAAATCCAAAATCCATATGAATAACCTCAGCTGCTGTATCCATTTGTGCTTACCCTTGGGAAACAGACCAGAGGAAGCTATTTTTGCTACAATATTAAAATCATAGCCCAGGTGGATTTACGTTTTAAAGGGGGAAAGTATCAAGAGGTTATCTTAGCTGACTTCGAGCCCTCAAACCCACACTACAAATCTCATTCACATGTTATAGACTGGGCATTCATTCAGAAAAGTAGGAAACAGATTTGTATGCTACACACCAGAAGTCTGAATATTAAGCATTTCAACAGTCTTCATTTTATAACAATGAAAGCATTTGGCATTTTTAAAAAACGTTGTGTTCTCACACATAATTCTCTAGCAGTTTGCATAAATATATGGATTCTTTACATTTATTTTTGCATTATTTAAAACAGTCAAGTACAATTGCTATTATTGTTAAATGGCCCATATTTGAAAAATACTTTCCTTTGCTCAGTGACAGATGGAAGGTTATGTAATGTACATGTCAGCACAACAGCAAAGAATCACTTGGACACAATGGTCTCTAAATTTTAACATTTCAAGGAGCTTTTCATAACTAGAAGTATGATTCCTGGCCTTGTCCTTTAGCAGTTAAAAAATATAATCTATCATCATTTCTCTATGTTTTCTCCATTTCTAGAGATTGTTTTACTGATGGAAGTGATGCTGACTGATAATTGGGGAACAGATAAATACTGACTTGTACATCTCATCTCTGATGTAAGAATATGTAATATATAAAAGAGGGTTCTGCCCAAAGGTAATAGTTGATTTTACTTACTCAGTTATCTAACATCAGACTTAAGCCCTATGGACTGGGCCTCCAGCCCTTACTCACTTGAGTATCCCCCATTTCAGTCAATTGAATCTATATATATAAAAGTCAAGTGGTGTATGTATGTATGTGTGTATGTATGTATGACTGCGAAGTCCTCCCGCACCGTTTGAGCCAGAGACTTGAATTTTGGTACAGTGAGGGGTCTTGGGGTCTAGATGCTGGTAAGGGTCGAAAAATTTTCGGATCTCACCTCTGACGCCCCCCAGGGGTGAAAGTCTTTCAGGGCCAATCACATCAACTGGGCAGTTAGGTGGTGATGATGTCATAATACCCCCCTCCAACAGACACCTCACTCGCTCAGCTCACCCCTCCCTCCTCCAACGGAACCCCGGAGATCCCTCAGTTCTCTGCCCCTCCCACCTCCCCAACGGAACCCCGGAGATCCCTCAGTTCTCTGCCCCTCCCACCTCCCCAACGGAACCCCGGACTACATCAGCCCTGTGCCCCCCCCACCTGCGAAGGTCCCCGGAATCCCTCGGCTCTGGGCCCCCTCCTCCCCTGCGACGGATCCCAGTTGGGTTTGGTGGGACGGTAAGTGAGGTGGGGGTGTCGGATTCGGTCGGGGGGTGAGGTGGGGGTTTCGGGTTTCGGGGGTGGGAAGGTGTCGGGGTGGGTGAGGAGTGAGGTGTGGGTGTTGGCTTTGGTCAGGGGGTGTCAGCTGTCTGCCACCTCCCCACCTCCGACTGACCCGAGCAGCGCCGGGCACTTATGCTAGTTACTTATAAGACAAAGGTTTGCGGACCTTAAAATGTTTCTTATCCTTTGTGCTGCTATAGGACTTTCAATATGATATCAAAAACATCTGTTTGTAAGACAGTAGGCGTGGGAATAGAGAAGACATGCCCTAGTGTGGAGAGAGGTGGAAAAGGGTTGCTCAGTAGTGACCCCTTACTGATCAATACAGCAAATGTACTGACAGACTTCAAATTGTGGTCTTGGGTGGATATTAGTGGCTCTTCAGTAAATCACAGAGGGGATCAAGTAGAGAAGCATTTAGCATGCGTTTCTGGAAAGTAACTGTAGCAATATCCTGTAACATTCATAATTAAAGTACAGCACTGAATATTGTGCAAATATACTGTTTGATCCAAAATGTTTATCCTCCAAAGTAAATTTTTATGGGCTGACAGTATGGGACAAAAGAAATGTTGTTCTTTGGCTCTAAGTTTGAGTAAACAACGTAGCTAATTGTTTCCCTTACTGTTAATAAAATTGTTATCACAATTATAAAACACTGCTGGTGATGTTAATATTAGGTTACACGGTGCTCTGACAAAGGGGAGAAAGCGATTCAAAACCATAAAACGTTTTTGACTGAAACGCCTATCATTTTCCACTTTAACAGCCAAATGTAAGGGGAAAATGAAGACACTGTCCAAAAACAGGTGATAAAGACTATACCAAATTCCTAATTTTTTAATATTGCCAGAAGGGGTTAATATCCACTGCAAAGATTTCCTAAGAGGTATAATTTAAAAGCTTGTAGAAATTCCCACTATGCTTTTGCTACAGATGGTAAGAGATAACTAGGTAAGCCTTATAGGGCAAGACAGGTACTAAATTGGCTAAAGATTAGGGCCCAGATTTTAAAAGGTATTTAGGCATTGCTCTGCTCAGCACTGCAATGCCTAATTGATTTAGAAGCCCAAGACATTTTCAAAAATGACTTGGGGTCCTACAGGCCTATGTCACGTTTGAAAATGAGACTCAGAAATCCACAGTTGGCCTGTGCCAGTCAGTTCTGGTTTGTAGGGCTCAGGCTGCCGGGCTCTCTCATTGCTGTGCAGACTTGCTGTGTGGTGGGAGTGTCCCTGCGCCCAGGCTTCAGTCCAAGCCCGGAAGGCTACACAGCAATGGAACAGCTCCGCAGCCCGAGCCTCATAAGCCCAAGTTGGCTGGCATGGGCCCGCCACGGGATTTTCTTTGCTGTGTAAACATACCCTTAGGCTATTAAACCAAGTAGGCTCTGCAAAGCTGAGTGGAGCAATGCCTAAATACCTTTTAAAAATCTGGGCCTTGATGAGAAGAAGCTACAAAATGAAGAATTTCTTTTTTCACCCAGTTTATTGATAAAATCAACCCACACATATTAAAGGGCAGGTAAGAAAGGAAATCAGTTGTGTCCAGGGTGATGCCCCATATCCCATATGATACTTTGTACCCCACGTACACCCCATTATATGATTATGATATATTGTGTATAAAGTATGCCTTGATCTTACATAATGATCTTGCATTAGCATGTAACAAAGTTAGAAAAGCAGGCTCAAACTAGTTTTTCAGACACAAAGACACAGTTGCACACCAGCAGGGAACTAGAGAGTCATTACCTGTTTCATTGGAGATTCAGCAGCAGGGGAGTTGTAAGCAAGACATTTACAACTCACCTGAAGGGCAACCTGCACAGCACATACGAAATGGAACTGCTGACCCCACAATCCAGCAAAGATGTTTCCAGTATAAAAAGGAGAGACAGTGACCTACTTCTCACCTCTCCTCCCTCATCTCTACTCACGGCAGCAAGATCTCTTGAAAGACAATAGATGCATCATTGAACTGTTAGGGAGGGAATGTCCTAGCTGGAAGGTGTTCCAGTTAGTATGAACTGCTCTAAGCTTTTTGCTTTCAAATCTTATATAGGCTGATACAATTTAGGAATTAGATTGAGACCAGAGTGTTTTAGTTGAAGTGTTTGGGGAATCTGTACTCAGGTTAACAAAGGTGGGGGCACAATCATTTCATTTGATGAAATGATGGGACTATTAATGAGCTTGGTTTGTTCAATAGTGGGCTCAACAGTATAAAATGCATATTTTTGGGGTAGCAGGTTGGAGCTAAGAATTAGTGTGTGTCACCCCATATATAGTTTATGAGTGGCTGGGAGAGCATTCATGTAATTTTGCTGGGAGTAACTATTTCAGGGGTGGCCAAACTATGGCCTGTGGGCCACATCCAGTCTGCGGGACCGTCCTGATCATCCTGCCTGAGCTCCCAAAGGGGGAGGCTTTTCCCAGCCCCTCCCCCGCCTTTCCCGCTCTCTCAGAGCCTTAGCACATCACGTGGGCAGCACTCTGGAGGGAAGGACTGCGCGCTCCTCCGGGAGAGCAGTGCAGCGTGTCTGGCTCCAGCTAGGCCGCCAGCAGTGTGGTAAGGGGGCCGGGCATGGGGGGTTGGATAAGGGGCAGGGAGTCCCGGGGGGGGGGCAGTCAGGGGACAGGGAGCTGTTGGATGGGGCGGAGGTTCTGGGGGGTGGGGGGGAATGGTCAGGGGACGGGAAATGGGCGGGGGGGAAATAGGGCATAGGAGTCCCGGGGGTTTGTCAGGGGGTGAGGGGAGGCAGATAGGGATCAGGCCAGTCAGGGAGCGGGGGGTGGGACTCTCTGGAGGGGGTAGTCAGGGGACAAGAATCAGAGGAGTTTAGATGATGGTGGGGTCTTGGAGGGGATGGTTAGGGGCAGGGGTCTATGGAGGGGGTGGTCAGGGGAGAAGGAACAGTGGGAGTTGCATGGGTCTGGGATTCTGAGGGGGCAGTCAGGGGGCAGGAAGTGGGAGGGGTTGGCATTGGGATTCTGAGGGGGCAGTCAGGGGGCAGGAAGTGGGAGGGGTTGGCATAGGGGTGGGACCAGGCTGTTTGGGGAGGCACAGCCTTCCCTGACCCAGCCCTCCATACAAGTTTTCAACCCCAATGTGGCTCTTGGGCCAAAAGGTTTGCCCATCCCTGCTCTATATACTATTGTCTGTGTGTGCGCAGAACCTGGAGAGGCTGCGTTTCACTAGCAAAGCAGTGTAAGAGGCATCTCAGGCTGAAGAGTTAAGGGGACTCAGCAGTTCAGTGGTTCAGGTTGTACCCTGGGGAATGTCACACGCAAGTAAGTGGTGAACATAGTATTTACATAGTTTTTTGCAGCAATGCAATGAGTTTCAGAGTAAGCACGCTATATTCTCTCAAATGGGGCAAAACTCAGAAAAAGCAGATAACACACATTGCGCTAGTGCCCACAAAAAATTTAAGCAGATAAAGATACAGCGTGTGGAATGTTTTCATTTAACGTGCAAGTTCCACCGCTGTTGAATAGTTATTAGTTTTAACTAGGATGATATTACGTTTCTATTCATAGGACATACTAACAGCAAAATCTACTCCAATCCTTGCCAATCAGACTGAATGGAAGACTAACCTCAAACGAATTCATTTTACTGGACAGGAAGAAGGTTCTTTCCTTAATGAACAGGTTAAGATACACTAAATCCTACTCTCAGAGCATACTATCTGTGTAGTATTGTATTTTAATAGCTTTTCTGGTCAATGAACTATTACGGTCAAGTTGGCTGAGGACCTACAGTCTCTATTTTTCTAAATAAATGATTAAAATTGTTAAACACACTAAAAAATTACTTAGATAGCTGCATCCCCTTATCAGATATAGTAATTAATACATAGATATTATTAACAATTTGCTATTTTATTAATTGCCCCATTATAATCTTGAAATGAAACTAGCAAAAGAATAGATTTTCTTTATACTTAAGAAGAGCTTTACAGGAGTATATCTTTTCAGAGGAAGAGAATCTAAAATTTACAGAGAAATAGAAAAGACTGAGACGGTCTACTTTACAAAGGCAATGAATGAGATAAAATAATGATAAAAATACATAAAATAATTAAAGGCATAAAGAAGACAAATCAGGAGCATCTATTCCCCTTGCCTCAAAGGAACAAGGGGACAATTCATGAAATTAAAAGGTGGCAAAATTCAAAAATTGATAAAAGGAATCACTTTCTCATACAGTGTGTAATTCGACTGGATTTCATTGCCACAGGAATTCCTTCAGGACAAGAACTTAGAAAGATTTAAAAAAGGATTGGACATTTGCATGGCTATCAGGAATAGACAATTAACATAATTTTGGAAGGGATACTAAACCTCATACTTTAAGCCACTTTCTAACAATTAGCCATCAGAATGAGACCTAATATGGGGGGCAGATTATCCCACAGCTGCTTACTGTAGGGTTCCTACATGTTCCTCTAAAGCAGTGGTTCTTAATCTGGGGTGCACGCACTCCCTGGGGGTGCGAGATGCCCTATCTGGGGGTCTGAGACATGCCAGATTTTTTAGAAGGTAAATCTGAGCTACTTCAACAATTTTTGATAAGGGGTGCGAGAACATATTTAGAGAACCAAAGGGGTGCAGGCTGCAGTAAAGGTTAAGAACCTAAACTCTAAAGCATCTGGTGCTGGCAACTGTCAGACAGGGTACTGGCCTATCTTTCTTACCACGGGTCTGATCTAATGTACCAATTCCTTTCTTCCTATGTTTGCATAACAGAAGTTCAATTCTCCTATCTCTGTCTTTTCTTGATCCCCCCAAAAAGGAACGTTTAACTTTATGTTTTCTCTCACTCACTCTGTTCACACAAGGGAGATCTCGATAACTTTTGGATCATCCTGGGAAAGGACACATCCTTCTAAGCATACTGATTATGTTTATACTGTATTAATTTAACTCACTTTAGCTTAACCAAGCATATAATGAATTTTGATTCCATAGCACAGCTATGGTTACTGTGTGTTTCATAAGATGATTTTTTTGCTGGTAGGGGAGGCGGGGGAGAGATTCCCTCTGTGTATGTGAACTTCTTGTGGTAAATAAGATCTCATTGTGCAGGATGGGGAAAACCAGCAATATTTCCCCCTTCTGCCCCCGCAGCCCTAAGAGCCAGAGAACAGAAGTAGCAGGCTAGGGAGTTGAGAAGGCCTGGCCCATCTGAAGGCTAAAACCACCAGCAGGTGGCATCACTGGTGGACCAAGGATCATCCTTACTCCTCTGAGCATCTGTAAAGGAGTGGCATTAGTAGTGTAGGAATAGGAACCAGGAAAACAAAATGATAAACTGGGAAAAATTACCGAACTCCCCAGAAAAACTCGACAATGGAATAAGATACAAAATGTAGGGAGTTCAATTTATTTTAAGGTAGGTTGGATATATCAGGTTTATACTGAAAAACCAACCTGAATCCTAACTAACTATGGAACAGCTGCTGCTATTCCATAATATTTTTTAAAACTTACTCTGTCTCCCCTTTTGTTCTGACATCAGCTAACTGTTCCTGGCTTCATTCTACTCTCTCTGCTTTTCTCTATGATGTCCCCTCTTATGACTCTCCCCTCTAAATATATAGCTCCATATTTTTAATTCTCTCTATGAATGAAAGTCTCTCCCTGCCTGTAAGGGGTCTTGTCAGCATTCATTTGGGATAATGTGTGCAACTCAATTGATGGGTGCACCACTTGTGGACAAATGCAGTTACCTTAAACACATGCCAAACACAGCCTCTATACTATATAATGTGTTTTACATACACACACATGCACAACTGTAGCCAGATAGAATATAAGATGGTGTGAGGGCACATAAAACATCTTATTGATTTCTGCTTGGGTTGACATATTACCCATGAGCTGTGAAGCCACTACTTTCTAGGTAAGGAAAGAATATATGAAGATAATATAAAGTTTTTGTTGGCACAATTTTAAGATGATCATATAACTCCTTTCTAACACAGGTACAAGCTATAAATAAATGGCAATCTATATATATAAAAGTCATATGGTGTATGTGTGTATGTATGTATGTTCCCTTACTACTTCCACACCGTTTCAGCTAGATACTTGAACTTTGGTACACTTATAGGCTTTAGGGTCCTAATCAGGGTAAGAATAGAAAATTTTTAAAATCTCACCTCTAACACCCTCCAGGGGTGAAATTCTTTAAAGCTCATTAACATCAACTACACAGCTCACATAACATCATCTGGGCAGCAGGTTAACACATGCTGTTGTCTGTGACAGTTATGATGTAATAATACAGATAACCAGAGAGCTTAGTGTTGTGTAGCGCAAACATAATTAAATACACTGTTTTTTTCTTAAAAAGGACCCTATTCGTTATGCCGCGTAAAAAGCGAAAATGTATCGGAGAAACCACATCTAACTTCAAGAGAATGAAATTAATTAGACAAAATGAGACTTCTGAACAAAATATGTATTAATAAAAAACACTGTAGTCTTTTTACATCCCAGTTTCCAATTACAAATACCCCGAGCAATACCGGGTATTTCTGCTAGTAAGAAATATATTGCACTCCATAATATATATTTTCTTCATGACTCTTATTTTGTTTTCTGTGTCCTTTGGATTCTGTTTAACCACTGAAAGGTTTCTGAAGATATACTTTGATAAAAACAGTAAGCAAGTACCATGTGGATTATAAAACTAAACCACCTATAAGTATTTCAAACCTTAACTATTACTACAGCTATTTGTAAGATGATAACTGTTTCTCTCAGCAACTTTCAGTGTTTTCTAATAGCCCATCCACTTCAGTAAGCCAGAATTTCATCCAGTGAGTGGGATTGTTTCCACTGATTTAAATGTGTTTTGGATCGAGTCCTAGTAGCTTTTTCAGAGGCAAATAGTATCTTCCATCTCACAGAAAACACTACAGTGTGATCAGATGCGGGGCATAAAAAGGTCTAATTTACAGGGTGATTGAATAGTTTACAAAAGTATTACTGTGTGTATATTGATGTATCTATTTATTTGTATACTTCTATAATATTTAAATAAAAAAGTAATGTTCAATATAGGCATACACTGAAAATGGTTTCTAACTGCTCACTGCGGTCAGTTTTGTGCCTAATCTAGGGAGGAAAAAAGCAATTAATGTGTAATACAATCTTCAGTCATTACATTAATGAACGGCTGCTATACTGAGCATGAGCAAATGAAAACATTTTCACTCATCCAACCTGAAATAGGAAGAAACTATGGGGAAGCTCTTTGCCTTGAATATTTAGGGATTTGCTGAAGACATAATAAAATTATACTTTCCGGCTAAATTTTTGAGAGTTTTGGACCAGAGTAAAAATAAAAATTGCCCACTTCTGTTCCAAAAAAGATAAACAAAGTGTAGGTAGGGTGACCAGATGTGCAGATTTTATAGGGACAGTCCCGATTTTGGGGTCTTTTTCTTATATCAGCTCCTATTAGCCCCCACCTCCATCCCGATTTTTCACATTTGCTATCTGATCACCCTAAGCGTCAGGAAAGGGTCCAAAAACATGTGGAGAGGTCAAGACGGGGACTCTGTTGTTAACTGTATACAATGTGTTAATTTACATATAACTGTCCACTATTTGCTCTCTAAACTCACCATCATTTATTCAGTAAATTTCTTGTAGGTGACACAGAAGAAGTGGTCTGAATGCAAAGTGGAGAGTGCCCTTCCAGACCAGCTCAGGAAAGTAGCCACTAGGACAGTGGTTCTCAACCTGGGTTCGATCGAACCCCAGGGGTTTGGTGAGTCAGTCTTAGGGGTTCGGCGGAGGATAAGACACACCCGACTCATATGATTCGTGATGACACGCCCCCCTTGGCCATCATTGGCTGCAGGTGATCACGCAACATCGCTTGGCCTATCTGTGCTGCAGGAAATTTGGTGCGCCCAGTAGTCGACTTGTGACTGTCGTGATGGTACGTCGTGTGATTTCTTTCTTAATATTTTAATCCCTTCATACTAACTATGTCGAGCAAAAAAAGAAAGTGGTCGGACGAATATGTACAATATGGATTCACATGTATAACGGAACATGATGGGAGTCAGCGTCCTAACTGCATTATTTGCAATGCCAAGTTGAGCAATTCTAGTCTAGCACCAGCAAAACTAAGAGAACACTTCCTTAAGCTGCATGGAGATGGAAAATACAAGAACACAACGCTCGCTGAATTCAAGGTGAAGAGAGCCAGATTCGATGAAAAGGCTACTTTGCCTGTTCTCGGCTTTGTACCCATCAACAAACCGATCCTCACAGCATCGTACGAAGTTGCTTACCTGATCGCAAAGCAGGGCAAACCACACACCATTGGTGAAACACTCATAAAACCAGCTGTGTTGAAGATGGCGAATATCATGCTGGGAAAAGCGGCTGAAGTTAAGTTATCCCAAATTCCTCTTTCAAATGACACCATCAGCGACAGAATAGAGGACATGAGCAAAGACATCTTGGCTCAAGTAGTTGCAGATCTGATTTCAAGCCCGGCAAAATTCAGCCTTCAACTCGACGAGACCACAGACGTTTCCAATCTAAGCCAGCTTGCTGTATTCGTGCGCTATGTGAAAGGCGACTTGATAAAGGAAGATTTTTTATTTTGTAAGCCTCTTACAACAACAACTAAGGCAGCCGATGTGAAGAAACTTGTGGATGACTTCTTCAAAGACAACAATCTTTCGTGGGATATGGTTTCTGCAGTTTGTTCGGACGGAGCTCCAGTCATGCTGGGAAGAAAGTCTGGTTTTGGTGCGCTAGTGAAAGCTGATGCACCACACATCATTGTTACGCATTGTATTCTGCACAGGCGTGCGTTGGCAACAAAAACCTTACCTCCAACACTGGCAGAAGTATTAAAAATTGTAGTGGAATGCGTGAACTATGTGTGAAATAGTGCTCTGAGGCACCGCATCTTCAGTGAGCTGTGTAAAGAAATGGGCTCTGAATTCGAGGTACTTTTGTACCATTCTAATGTTCGGTGGTTATCCCGGGGACAGGTGCTGAATCGTGTTTTTGCCCTGCGTGTGGAATTAGCCCTGTTTTTGCAAGAGCACCAACATTTTCATGCAGATTGCTTCAAAAATTCTGAGTTCATTCTCATTTTAGCGTACATGGCTGATATCTTCGCAGCTCTCAATCATCTCAATCAACAGATGCAGGGCGGTGGAGTCAACATCATCGTTGCGGAAGAAAACCTGAAGGCTTTTCAAAAAAAGCTACCGTTATGGAAACGACGAATAGAGAACAATAACTTCGCAAACTTTCCCCTGCTAGACGACTGTGTATGTAAGATCGAAGATGTATCTGGAATCGGAGACATTTCTTTACCCGCGGAACTGAAGCAAGCAATTGCCACGCACTTAGATGAGCTTGCAAAGTCTCTCGATGGATACTTCCCTACAAGAGAGTCTTATCCAGCATGGGTGAGACAGCCATTCACGTTTAGTGTTGAGACAACAGATGTCAATGATGAATACCTCGATGAAATCATTGAAATTCAGCAGAACCAGGTCCAACAGCAACTCTTCAGAACAACAACGCTCTCAACGTTTTGGTGTCAACAAATGGTAACGTACCCTGTTATTGCTAAGAAAGCTCTGGAGATTTTCATACCGTTTGTTACAACATATCTTTGCGAGCAATCATTTTCGAGGATGCTGGACATAAAAACGAAGAAAAGGAACAGACTTTGTTGCGAAAATGACATGAGAGTGGCACTTGCCAAGGTGAAGCCGCGCATTTCTGAACTGGTCTCTGAAAGGCAACAGCAGAAGTCACACTGATTTGCAGTAAATATTCATTATTATGTTTTTGTTTTTGTGTGAAAATCATGTTTTAATGGTTTTGTTCTTTGAACACAGTGATGTTGATGCACGGTTCATTTTGTGCACCAGTAAAATATATACTTATGTTTTGAATTTGAAAAAAAACATATTTTATTTTTCCAATTAAGAAGGGTTCGGTGAATGCGCATATGAAACTGGTGGGGTTCAGTACATCCAACAAGGTTAAGAACCACTGCACTAGGAGCAGTGTGGAAGAAAGCATGAAGACACTTATGGGAGAAGCAGACAAATAGGATGTTGATTCTGGTGTCAGTGGCAGAGAGGGCAGAAAGGGAACAGGAAAAGCATAAGGTAATGCTTGTTTCCCTAATTACATTATGAGTCATGGTCTTTTATGAAAGTACACCAACCCCTATCAGATATGCATGATTAATGGATACAGGACAAAACAGGAAGCTGAACTGTAAGGACACTTTATAAATAATTTTCTCTAGCATTGGATTGTCACTGGTGATCAGAAATTGAAAGATTTTCACAATACTCACTCTCCTAGTAACCAAATTAACAACACAGAATTCTCGGTGACTGCTTACCTCTTTTGCACTTTTGATTTTGGCCAGGAATGTGTACAACTCCATTGTTTCAGCAAACAGTGCCCGACATACTGCCTGATAGTGGTTTGGCGCCTCTGATCGGGTTGGTAGATGGGCAGCACACATCTAGGGAAGAAAATAAAAATGGTTATATACACCCACACCCACACCACTGCTTTTACTAACACAACACAGCTAGGCACCTACTGTACTTACAGTGTAGCATGCAAATATTCCCTGTACATATTTATGTCCATTTTTTTTTAACCAATGACAGTTTCTACTATACATTGTTTTCAAGATTCTGTAACTTAAAATAGAGATGCAATAGAATATTTAGAGGACAAGAAATCCTATACGTGAGAGACAACCTGAGGCAGCAATTAATGTACATTTCCTTTACTGTTCTGCTGCCTTTTCATTTTTGTAGGAAAAGTTCTGAGAGTGAAGGAGAGATGAGAAGACATTCAAAAAGATGTCATCACTTCCTGGTAAACTATCAAACACAGTCTATTTGGAGGCAATTTCCCTTTTAGATTATTTTTCTTCCCGTCACTTTTAAATATAAAATACTTAGGATATTGAACTGAAAATGGGATTCTTGATCCTCAGACATTTTTCCTTTCCAATATCAGAGTTCTTAGTTTATAATATCATAATTGTCTTCATAGCAACACACTGATTGCACAAAGAGGAATACAACTTTCAAAGAAACAAATATTTTGTTCCTATGCAAATGATGTTCCCAGTAATAAAGAAGGAAGAAAAAAACACAATGTATTTTACTTTAACATAATTTTTTCTAAATAGAATGTTTTTCAGAGTTTTCTATCATGTCAGGAGCTTTTTAAAATGAAAGCATTTAAACAGAATTGCTAAGAAAAAAAGAGCTCCCTAACAAAACAACTTAAAGGGGCAAATTCTGAAAAGATTAACATGATAGATTTTGGGTGTAAATTGGTTAGAAAACAGAAGATGATATTCCCACTAAGCCTATTCCTAATGGTTCGCATGGTTTAAAAGGAGGTTGTGAAAAAGTTGTGTGGGTATGATTTAAGTTAGACTGGCATTACAGCAAACGTCCACTAACATTCCCAGAAGCACACACAATTTGATAAAAATAAATAAATAGTAAGCTATGAACTGAAAAATCTATCAGCTCTGAAACACTTGGGAAGACCCCTTGAATTACTGAGTGCTAAATTGTGCTTCTAGACATTGTGGCAAATTGCCGGCAGTATTATGGTGGGTCCCGCGCTTTCTCCTCTTGTGAGGGGTTCAGGGCACCATTTCTTGCCCCCAAGCAAGGTATTAACTGCCCCACTAGTATCCTAGGGGAGGGGAGTGGAGAGGGAGGGACCCGGGCCCGCCCTCTACTCCAGGTCCCAGCTCAGGGGCCCTAAGGATAGCAGTAAACTGCTTGAACTAGCTATTCCTTCCCCTGGGCTACTTCCCTCTCCTACCATCAGATTGTGGGGCTTCCTGCCCTCTCTCTGCACAAGCCAGGTGTCTCTTTACCTAGGGTCTGGGTCTTCTTCATTCCAAACTCTTCCTCTGCTTTCCTCCAAAGCAATCCTCTCTGCTCCAACTCCTCCAAACTGCTCTCTGCTCCAACTCCTCCAAACTGCTCTCTGCTCCAACTCCCACACCTGTCTGCCTGAAGCAGGTTTTTTTTATTAAGGCCTTAATTGACAGCAGGTGCTCCAATTAACCAGCTGCCTGCTTCCCTAGTCTACAGGGAGCCACGCCCTAATGAGCCTTGAATCAATACATCTCCCCTCAAGCACTCTGCCACAGCTCCCTGACTCTCCTCTATCACAACATACATACACACACAATTACCACCAAGGTTAATAGAAACTGAACAAACCTCTCTAACGAGGAAAGTTCTTACAAACCCTTTTATTATGTTTAAGGGGGGCATTACTCTGCCAACTCCCAGTCCTATAAAGTAGCAAAGTAGAGTTTTATGGTAGGTTTTGAAGGCAGAAGACACTTATGGGGAGCAACTCCTAGGCATGAGGGCAGTATGGGGGAAAACATGAAGGTGATTGCTCAAAAATGTAGAAACTGGATGGTGGAGGCTGATATCAAGGGCCAAGCAGAGGTGTTCATTTCCTTATCTGTAAAACAAGGATATTTACCCTCTTTTGTAAAGCCTTTGAGATCTATTACAAAAATATATTTATTATTAATTATTATTATTATTATTATTATTATTAAGGATCCTGCACTTATTCAAACAAAATTCTCATTGAAGTAAATTGGAGTTTTGCCCGAACTGATGAGGATCACTATATAAATCTTTAGGATCCCAATCTTGCAACTGAATCTGTATAGGCCAGTGCTTCTCAATTATTTTCTGCCATGCCCCCCCTAGGAAGAAGAAAACATTTCGCGCCCCCCCCCCCCCCGCACAGACACCCCAGGCTCAGATCGCTGCCCTGCGACCCCTGCCCCTCCTGTCAGGGCGCAGCGGGCGGCAGCGACGGGCCGGCTCCCGCTCCCACTGGCCGCGCCAAGGCCAGCTCCGGCCCGCGGCTCCGCTCCCCTGCCCGGCCCGCCTACCATCCCTCCCTCCCCTGCCCGGCCCGCCTACCTGGGCCGCCGTCCCTGCCTCGTCCGCCCACTGAGCCGCCGTCCCTGCCTCGTCCGCCCACTGAATCGCCGTCCCTCGCGCTCCCCGCCCCGCCCGGACACGCCCAGCGCCCCGCGGCACGCCGGGAAACAGAGTCCTGCCACCCGCAATGAATGGGCCCGGCGGGGAGCGCAGGGACTACCATTCCCGGCGTGCCACGCGCCGCGGCCGCCCACCGACTACGAGCCCCCCTTTACGAAACCTCGCGCCCCCCCTGGGGGGCGCGCCCCACTATTTGAGAACCACTGGTATAGGCAGACCCCTGCTCCTACGTAAAGCCTCACTGAAGTCAACCCATACAGATTCAGTGGCAAGATCTGGACCTATTAACCTTTATGAGTAATGCTACTACCTATGATCAGTTCAAAACTTATGTAAAGAGATGTAATTCCTATGGGTTACACCTTAGTTAAATTTGGTACAGTGTCTTTACTACTACTCCCACCAGGATGTGCTTAAGGTATTTTCCACAGAAGTCTGCAATAAAGAGACAGAACAAGTATTTGTGAAATAGTGCCTATAATCTGTTCATCATAAAAATACAATTTAAATAATCAAAACAAAATAACCTGAAACCCCCATTATATATTATTGAACAGATACCAATAAAAAAACAAATGTAATGCTGGCCTTACGGCTTCCTACTAGTGGTTTTATAGTAGTCGTTTACTATTCAGATAAAGGTGAGAATGGGCTGAGGGAAAATCATTGGCTATGTTAGAAGCTTTCCAGAGCTAAGTCTATCTTTTGAGACATAGTCTCTTTAGTAGCTGAGGAGCCCTTCATTAGTTTGTACATTAGTAGTACATTTGTCTAAATCTGCCTTTTACTTTGGTGAACTTTCTGAAAGCAAATGATCACTATGCAGGTACACTCAGGCTCATCACATCTTTAACTTCTCCCACCCCATCTTCCCAGGCAATGTCCAAATTCTGCCACTTCTTCCCCCATAACATTTCTAAGCTCTAGCTTTCCCCCTCTATCCACACAGCTGAAACATAGGCCCTCATAATACTCTGTTTTAATTATTGCAACCTTCACCTTCCTGGTCTCTTTGATACCACACTGCTCCATTAAGCTTATCCAAAACACATTGCCATGATGATCTCTCTTGCCTCTTGTTCTCATCCTGTCATGCTGTCTCTGAATATTCCTTCACTGGATCCCTCTTTTCCAACACATCAAATTTACACTTCTCGTCCTCATCTTCAAGGCCCTTCACAACTTTATATTTCTGATCAATAGAAGACTATAACTGGATTTGCAAGAGTTTCAAGACTGAGATATAATGACAGAGCTATAAAAGGGAAAATTTAACATACTGCTTGCCCTCGCTATGTTTGGCTGTAGCCAGCTCATGAAGAAGGGATTTAAAACAAAAATAAACTTTAAGACTTTTTTATGAGGAACACTTATCAAAATAAAACAATGCTACTTTTTGATTAAGAGCTTTTAAAATGTATAATCAAACTTAGAAGGTCCACAACATTTACAGTTTTTAAAGGATGTTATAAAATGTGATTATTTAATTCAACTTAATTGCTGAATATTCACCATGACAAATTCCATAGCAAAACAGAGAGTGCTCTTCTCCATCAAATTATCTGAAGAGACTGTCTACCTCAAAGGGATGGGGGAGTGTCATAGCATATCAATCCAACCCCACACTCCATTGACAACTTGTAGAACAAACACAGGAGATATGAAAACTAAATACTTACCGGTCACTTAATGAGAAGGCTAGCACTCTATTTAATGGAAACTGACCACATTCTGACTGACTGTTTTAGAATGGTTAATTTATATTCTCTCTTTACTTAATACCTAACTCTGTTCTTACCTAACCAATCATTTTTTCAATAGGCTACAGTTATTAATTTTAGCCTCTTCTGTTTGTGTAAATGTTTAGCATTCAGGTTAAGATTTTATTTTTGTTCAGACCACACAAAGTTCTGTATTGACAATACCTTCATATTTTATTTGGAAGTAAGTTAGAGACATCTGCATAAAAATATTCAGGTAGCTACTAAAATTCTGTACTAGCAACTTTGTACATGGGATGGGAATCATCTATTACTGAATACAAAGTAAAGCAACCAAAAATTGAATTCAACTCTTGCAATTAAAACAGAAAGAAAAGTGATCAGACTTAAAGAGAACTGTTTGAATTGGGGTATTTTAGAAGCGAGGAATGGAAAATTACACATTAGGTGGCTGCAGCTCCCATTGACTTCAACCTTCTGAAAATCAAGGTCAGAATTCTGTTTTTCAAGTCATAGAGATGCATTAAATAAATACTGTAATAATAATAAAGTCAGACTAAAATTAGGTGGTTTAGCAAAACTTAAATAACCGGACTGAAGCCACATCTCTGTTCAGTCTGACTTATTAACAGGGTTGCTAAACAACTGGTGATTTTACACATAGCTGTGTTGCAAAATCGAGCCAGTGGTTCTCAAACTTTTGTACGGTGACCCCTTTCACATAGCAAGCCTCTGTGTGAGACCCCCTTCCTTATAAATTAAAAACACTTCTTGTATATTTAACACCATTATAAAAGCGGGGTTTGGGGTGGAGGCTGAGAGCTCGAGACCTGCCCCCCATGTAATAACCTCGCAACCCTCTGAGGGGTCCCGACCCCCAGTTTGAGAACCTCTGATCTAGGCACAATGTGGCAAATCAAATATGAAATGTCATATTTGACCCTTAACCCTTAACCCTGAATTTCAGGACAGCTATTCATTTTAATCAAACCTTTAAATGTGTTTTTTCTTTTAAAAGGTATTTTTCTGTAACATACCTAATGCACACCCATCTAGCATTAATATAGTCGATGTATTTTAAGATCCAAAAGAATGAAGCAGGCATTAGAAAACCCTTAGAACTTAGCACGCCATAGGAGTCCACAATTATTTCAATCAGATCTTCAAACCTTTACTTCAAATCTTTTCATCCATTCAGAACTCTCCAACTGAAACAGTGATTTTGTACAGCTGCTGGGTAGGGTGCTTTAGAGATTCTGGTGCTTGCCTTTTCCCCCTTTTACTGCACTTCAAGCCTATCTTGAGGGGAATGAATGTTCTCACAGAGTGCTGTGTTTAACACAAGGGCTGTTTGTTCGGTTTTCAGGAAACCTACCAAAATGTACATTTAAAAAAAATCATGGTGTTTTTGTAAACTGGTGGAATAATGCAAGTATTACCAGTCATTAAAAAAGTACTTAACTGAATAAACAAGCATTTCTATTTTTAACTGTTCCTTTATTATGAAGAGTTTCTTCATGAATCTATCTAGAACAGATTGAGTTAAAGCATTCAATTTTTGCTTAGATCACTGAGAAGATTAGTATGTTTCATAGGTCACAGAAAACAGACATTATGTAAATATCAGATGCTTGCCAGCTCCTCCCTTGGGATTCATCCTCAATTCACCAAGAAAGAGTGTGCATCAAGCCTACCCACTGTTAAAAGAAATCACAACCCACAACTCTATTTGAATGTGTTCTATCAAGAGCTAAACCAAATTACAACACACATTCACAACTGACCGATCTGTTGGAGTTTGACTAGCTAGTGCACAAGTTGTTTTGGCCAATAAGTACTTGAAATGTGCACTGCAGCACCCTAGTCTGTTTGGGATCAGAGTTCAACTGTGAAAAAATTGTTTCTACTTTTAATCTTCTTCTGCCAGGTGACTGTATGAATGAACTATCTTTTCTGTAGAAGAGAATAAAAGGATTTTTTCCCCATGGGACCCAAAGGCAAGCTATCAGTGCTCAAAGTATTCTGAAAAATGTACTATATATACAGTCTGCATGAACTGGGCTTGTAATGCATTTGCTACAGTCTTAGAGTTCCAACACAAAACATACGAGGCACACTTCTGGTAACGTAAAGCAGAAAGAATAAATATTACTTTTACAGTAGACTCTCTATTATCCAGGATGATAGGAAAAAAATTAATCCTGGTTAATAAAATCCCAGATAATCACCATCTTTGGAAATATGGGGGGGAGGGGAGAGTTGGTTCACCAGCCACCCCGCGCCAGGGGAAGGGGGTATTGGTTCACTGACTGCCCTGCACACTAGTGGGGGAGAGGGGTTGTGTGTGCTTGGGGCGGCAACAAAGCCGGCCCTGCGAGTTACGCATTATTATTTTTTTGACATCCTGGTTAATCCACATCCTGAATAATCGAGAGTTTACTGTATAGAGAAAATCAATGAACACTCAATAGGACTGTGTTTCAGACAAATCCACAATACTGTGGCATTGCCACATGTTCTAAGGATACAATTCAGCCTGAGCTATGTTACCAGTAGCAAAGTTATTTTATGGAAGCACTATGAGTCTATCTCTGTGCAGATAATCCAGACATTGTGTTGGGAATTTTTTTTAAAAAAATGATATTGTGAAAATGAGGTCTAAGGACACTTCACTTCCCTGACAAGAAAAACAAATCTTGCTGTGACAATAACTGTGTATCTGTAAAACTTAACCTAGCCTATAATTTTAGTTTACCCCTTAGTATCCTGGCTGTTCAGGAGAATTAAATATGTTAAGGAATGGACAGTTTCTGAGAAATAAGGGGGTGGTGTGATAGAAAGGTGGAGGATTTCTGGCTTCTAGGAAGTGATTGGAACTCTTGCACAGTGTAAGTCTTGACTTACCTATCCTCCCAGCCATCTGGTAACCTGGTCTCATCACCAGTTCCTTACAACTCCCAGTCACCCAACTCCCTCAAATTGAAGATCATCAGTGGCAAGTGTCAGGAGGGTGAGGCAAAAGCAAAAAGTTTCTGGCATGGAGCCCTGACAGGCTCTTTTGTGGCGGTGGGATGAGAACTCAATACTCTCCACACGTACTGAAATGTCATAAATCAGGGTTAGGCGAGTGCTTGTAAGGTCAGGCTTTTGCTAGGGAGAGGGAAAAGAAGGATGAGAGCAGAGAATACTCTGTTTAGAAACCAAAATTTAGCTATTAAGCTCCCTGATAAACAGACAAAACCCATAGAAAGTAGTGTTCAGAAGCTGTGGAACTCTGCATGCTTATATCTGTGTTTACGACTGTAATGGGCAGGTCTGAAGATAAATACACAGTGAGAATATTCATTCTAAAGTATCAGATGAAGCTCATGTACCCACAAATATCCTGTGTGCTCTTTGAAATTCAGACATATCTTTATAATATATCAATGCTGCCAACTGTAAGTTGGCGTTTGTTTTCAAAGTACCAAACTGTTCCTCCATTTCTACAGTTCAATCCCTTAATTTGGGCTGTCTGTATGTGTGAGACAGATTTTCCTTGTTGTACTAATGTTCTGTAACTACTTGGTATGACTTCAAACCTTTTAGCATGCTTTGGCTAGCTCTTGGGCTTTTGATTCAGAGTTTGTAGCAAGCTGCTACCGTGTTTCCCCGAAAATAAGACAGTGTCATATTAATTTTTGCTCCCAAAATTACATTACATTATATTACAGCGAGAGGCAAAACTGGAAGTACGTCTTATTTTCGGGGGATGCCTTTGGGGCGGCCATGCCATAGGAACATAAGGCCCTTAATATTCCAGTTGAAAACAAGACTAAAATCCAGCAGTTTAAACAAATGTTCCTGAAAATGGAAAATACTGGCTGTCTCAGTTTCAGGGAAAGTGCACCTGCATATCCCTCTTCATGGTCCACTCCAGGAATTCCCAGTCAGGTCTCAGATCTCCAGTCAACACCTGTCTTTGGCCAGGGACCCTTATCCCACGCCTTCTAACCAGAGGTTTTAAGGCTGCCTTACACTATGATATCTCCGTCCATCCAATTTACGTAAAGGTCAACCCCTATGCTTTGCTTTCTCTCTAAGAGCTATGAACAGTATATTGCTAGCAGTTACAAGTTACCACCCAGCTCTTTCTAAGCAAAAAGATTTATTAAGGTAAAAGCACTGCAATGAAAACATGTAAAAACAATAAACAGATTTAAAAACACATTAAACATACTAGAAATCATCCATCAGTCTTATGGGCCCCAAGTAAATCAAAGTCTTTCCAACCCTTCCACAGGTGTTGAGGTTATCATAGTTTTTGAAGAGAAATCAAAGGACACATACTGGCCTATCTAGGTATTCTGGTTTGCTGGGAATATCAGAGTGAAAATCATGGAGCCTGGAAAACCCTGGTCAGGAAGAAGAGATGCAGTTTTCTGTTGAAAAGAGGTGAGGACTGAGGAGCCAGGAGCCTAAAAGAGGTTGCCCCTTGAGGAGCAACAGAGGGGGGATATAGATGCAGCTGGCCTGAACTGGGACACATGTTGTAGTTGTTTTTATAAATAAAAGACACAAAGCTGTCAATCCAGCATTTTTGAAATTAACACAGAAATATTGATTTTTTTAAAAAAATCTCAAACTGTAAAAAGCATTTTTAACCAACCACCGTCTAGAAAAACAAGTGTCTGCATACAGCTTCAGTTTAAAATAATTTTTATTGGAATTTTTTTCCTTCAAAAAATAAGGGGAAAACAACAACAACAAAACAAAGAGAACAATAATGTTAAGGAATGGACAGTGAGGGGAAAAGGAAGGAAGGAAGGGGGTTGGGAGGGAAAAGGAGAGTGACCTCTCTGTTTCCTTTCACTAGGAATTAAAGATTTCTAAAAAGTCAGACAATCTTTTCAAATTTGTCTTGAGGTCCCTCTTCTCCAGAACGTTGCCTGCTCTTTACCAGCCAGATTAGCCAAGTCGCTATACAAAGCTTGTATCTCTGGAGGTAATCTGCTCTTCCATCTAAACTATAGGAGTCACTGGGCTATAAGCACAGCTCTAGAGAACCCAGGTAACTGTGAGCTGGAGTTTATAGAATCATGTTCCAAAACACAATTCTGAGAAGTAATTTTTAAGGCGGTATCCATTATCATATTAGCCCTCCTGCCTACTTCCAAAATATGGGAGACCCACATCCCTAGCAACAATCTGTTTTGGGAAGGACCACCCGCAATGTAACCTAAGCAGTGTGAAAAAAATATATTTTTCTCCTGATCAGCCTTAAACGTAGATCAATAATATAGTTTTTAAATGTTTTGCAATAGTTTCTAAATGTTTTAAATTTGTTTTTAAATGTTTTTAAAATTTTAATTTTAAAATGTTTTTAAATGTTTTAAATTTAGTTTTAAATGTTTTGCAAATCTTCCCCATTCGCTAAAAAGAAAATATTTTTTAAAAAACAATAATTTTTTTTAAACCGAGTTTAAATCACTTTACATCAATGATGAACTGAATTTATGCAAAGATGACAGCATCTTCACTGAAAGCTTGAACAAAAGGTAAATGCAACAGACTAACATCTCACTTCATCGGCTCATTTTCAAATCCAAATCTATTCCATCTCCACAACCTAGTGAAGATACCATCATATTTTTACTCAGTCATATTTAACTCATCACCACCCGTCGAAAAAAAAAATCTTATAAATATTAATTTTTTAAATGTTTGGAACTTAAGAAAAACACAGAAGAGTATAGAAATAGTTACAGACTACAGCTCAGTTTAAAGCCTAAATCCTCCTCATGGATCTGTCATGTCCACTGGACCTAAATCCTAATCTTTCTTAATTCTCCATGCAGTAAATTATCAACAATTTAACATTACCAAGTGAAAGCCAGTCTATGTTTTTCTAATGTGACAAGCTCAAATAGTTTCTTTAGATAAACAGTATTAACAGAAGCATTTTAGCATCATTAGTTTTTTACGTCACTATAAAGTCTTTTAGGCGTTTGTATAGACTTGTTGGCTAGAATCTGTTAATTTAAACTGATTCCGCCCAACTAATTGCTTAACTATTTTTAGCTGTCAAATATAGGATGTGCTTCCAGATACTGCTAGAAGTATCTGTTGGTACCCTGCCCTGGTGCCGTATCATTGCAACAATGAAAATTTTACTTCTTTAAAAGACTTTTTCTGAAGTGCCAGATAAATTAAATTAACACTGAGTTTGTATGGCCAACTCTGACATTTCAAGACCAAAGTGAACATGTATTCCCTTTGGATTTCATGAAGGACTGATCCAAAACCCTCTAACTCTTGTTAAGACTAGTAAATTCCTCCTTGATGCTACTATAAATACACAATAAGGATCTGATTCTGCAAACCCTCGCTTCTTTGAGTAGTTCTTATTGGGATCATTCATGAAGAAAGACAGAATACTACAAATTTTATGTTCTCAACTCTTTTATTCTAAATGCCCAATCTTAAAATATTTCTTAAAATCATATATCAGACCATCAACAAACTGCTGTTTGCCAAAGCTAATGACTATAACCGTACTGTACTCTACTATGGTAACAGAAAAACACAAGATATGAAGCATTTTTCATCTCTAATGACTGGAAAGCACAAAACAAATCTAAACTTTATTGAAATGCAATATATTATCAAGATGGAACATCTCACCAAATTCTTGTTTTGGAGTTTGTTTGTTTTTTGGAGGGTTTTGTGTTGTTTTGTTTTGTGTTTTAAACAGGGTTTAAACCAATCATTCAAGGCTGTAGGTGTTGATATTCTTTATACTTTGCCATCCCAAGCATTTTCCCCACTCCTATTTTTACATGCTGAAACTTCATCGCACTGAGGCTGTGCATCAGACTTTTCAGGAAAGAGTGTAAAGTTCATGAATGGCTTGGGGTATATGGGAATAGCTGACATTTACTTTATGATGATGATACAAATCATGTATGTGGACATGCAGTAAATACATATATACACATACAGAGTTAATTTTAAATTATTATACACACAATAAGTTACAGCTATTCCAACTTGCCCCTCAACTTAGCCAGTAATTAGCTGATTTCTTTCAGGCATAGTGACAGAGTAGTCCTGAAGAGGGATTTGAAGGATCAGAGGGTACTGTCCTTATGGGTCAGCATTCCATTCCATACAAAGGAGGTGGAATGAATGAAAGCATGTAGACATTTGTACAAGACCCTGACAAACAACAAAGGGTGGCATCATTAACAAGGTGGAAATGCAATTGGGAAGACATAAGACAAGACTGGGCAGGTAGGAAGCGTGTATATACTATACTAGCGAAAATACCCGGCGTTGCTCGGGTCAGTCGGAGGTGGGGAGGGGGCAGAGAGCTGAGCGAGTGCGGGGTCCGTTGGAGGGGGGAGGGGGCAGAGAGCAAACCTGACACCCCCACCTCACCCCCCCCAACCAAACCAGACACCCCCACCGCACTTACCCCTCAACCAACCCCAACTCACATTTTCCCCCCCCACCCAAACCCAACACCCCCATGTCACCCCCCTACCAACACCCCCTGACCAACACCCACACCTCACCTCCCCCCATAGACCAAACCTGACACACCCACCTCACTTTCCCCCCAACCAAACCCGACACCCCTACCTACCACCACAAACAAACCCAACATCTACACCTCACTTACCCCTTGACCAACCCCGACCTCCCTCCTTACCCCCCCACCAAACCCAACACCCCCACCTTACCCCCACCACACCAAACCCAACACCCCCTGACCAACCCCAACACCCACCCCTCACCCACCCCGACACCTTCCCACCCCCCCAGACCAAACCCAACACCCCCGGCTCACTTACCCCCCGACCAAACCCGACACCCCTACCTCACTTACCCTCCGACCAAACCCAACTCGGGTCCGTCGGAGGTGGGGAGGGGGCAGAGAGCTGAGCGAGTGCGGGGTCCGTTGGAGGGGGTATTATGACATCATAACTATGTCACAGGGAACAGCAGCTGCCCAGCTGATGTGATTGGCCTTTAAATAATTTCACCCCTGGGGGTCGTCAGAGGTGAGATTTGAAAAATTTTTGACTCTTACCCTGATTGGGACCCTAAGACCTATAACTGTACCAAATTTCAAGTCTCTAGCTCAAACGGTGTGGAAGGAGTACGTGCACGTACATACACGCATACACCATTTGACTTTTGTATATATAGATGCTAACTGGCTTATTTGTGTACATGTTTAACACATATTCCTTAACTAAGTTTTGAAACTACTATCTACAGTGTCTGAAATAGATGCAGTCCTGAATGACCAGCAGTAAGGAGCTGCTCCACTCCAATAATAGGACATTATTTTAGTTGCAAATGTGTACCCCAGAGTCTCTAGCCAGCTCTGCTTCCATGATCCTAATCCTTCCTACCACTCACTGTGTCACTACAGGGTGGCTAGTGTCATAAAGATACTTAGAGCAGTACTTCTACTCAGGGAAGCACAAGGCTGTTATTGTACCTGGCCACCGTATATGGGGCACAGGTTGAGGGAGATTTCTTGAGATCTTCCCTCCCCGTGTACACACCAGCTAGGAACTAGTGGTGTATATAACCAATTTAAGATACTTTAACTCCAACAAAGCATATCTGTGAAAGGATAGAAAATAGAGAAAATTATACACACAAAAATTGAGTAAAATATAAAGGCAGCTAGTGTTATCCCCCCAGCTCCACCGTCTCTCCCCGCCAAAAATAAACATTTTACAAAAAGCCACCTAAAAATAACCATGACTTTTCCTCAGTGCCAAAAGTCAGAGGCTCTAAAGTTAATATCTATGTAAGGGAAAGGTAGAAAAGAAAGGTAGGTTTTTATACTGGAACTTTAGCGTAGTCAGTGTCATTAATGTAACCGTTTTATTAATAAGCTATATTAAATATAACAAACTAAGATACAAGGATCATAATGCACTTCTTACTGGTGGTAGTTTACAGTTCTGAAAGATACTGCAAGAGTTAAAATGATCATGGTTCCAGTTAATGTGTTTTTATGTAATACACTGAAATTCCCCTTGGTAGACGTAAGAACAATTTGCTTTTATGTTTTGTCCTGAAGCATGATTTTTCACTCCCAGCCAAAAGACAGATTTCTAATTACCGTATTTTTCGCCATATAAGACGCTCCGGCATATAAGACGCACCTAATTTTAAAGGAGGAAAATCTAGAAAAAAAAGATTCTGAACCAAATACTGTAGTAAAATATTTTATATCAACTGTATAAAGTTAACAGCAGTTTAAGAACAATTTTATGTCAACCATGTAACATATTAAGAAAACAGGGTTACTTACCTGTAACTGTTGTTCTTCGAGATGTGTTGCTCACATCCATTCCATTTAGGTTAGGTACGCGCAGCGTGCCTGGTTGCCGGGTAGATTTTCCCCTAGCTATAGCCTGGGTGAGCAGGGAGCCCCCTGGAGTGGCGCCCTTATAGCAGCCTATATATATCCCTGCGACCCCAGGCACCATCTTAGTTCCTTCTTGCCGGCTAATCCGACAGTGGGGAAGGAGGGTGGGTTTGGAATGGATGTGAGCAACACATCTCGAAGAACAACAGTTACAGGTAAGTAACCCTGTTTTCTTCTTCGAGTGATTGCTCACATGCATTCCATTTAGGTGACTACAAGCAATACCTAGGAGGAGGGGTCGGATTGACCCATTGCTGATCGTAAGACCGCTGACCCAAACGCAGCATCGTCCCTGGTTTGCTGGACTATGGCGTAGTGGGCGGCAAAGGTGTGGACGGAGGACCAGGTGGCCGCCCTGCAGATGTCCTGAATAGGGACTCCCTCCCGGAAGGCCGCAGAGGACGCCTGTGCTCTCGTGGAGTGTGCTGTTACTCTCTCAAGCGGTTTGCCCGCGAGTTCATAACAGGTGTGGATGCACGACGTGATCCAGGAGGAGAGTCGTTGGGCTGAAATCGGCTGGCCCTTCATCCTTTCCGCAACCGCCACAAACAGTTGGGTCGTTTTCCTGAATTGCTTTGTCCTGTCTAAATAAAAAGCAAGAGCCCTCCTGACGTCCAACGTGTGTAATTGTTGCTGCTTTTCAGAGGTATGCGGTCTAGGACAAAAGACTGGGAGACAAATGTCTTGATTGATATGGAAGGGCGAGACCACCTTAGGCAGGAAGGCCGGGTGGGGACGTAGCTGCACCTTGTCCTTATGAAAAATGGTGTAGGGTGGCTCGGAGGTCAGTGCACGGATCTCTGACACTCTACGAGCCGAGGTGATAGCTACTAAAAATGCCACCTTCCAGGAAAGGTAAAGTAGGGAACACGTGGCGAGGGGCTCGAACGGGGGCAACGTGAGGCGTGAGAGCACAAGGTTTAAGTCCCAAGCTGGAATCGGGCGCTTCACGCTCGGGTACAATTTGTCCAGTCCCTTAAGAAAACGATACACCACAGGGTCAGAAAATACCGAGCGGTTTGCCTGGCCAGGGTGGAAAGCCGAGATCGCAGCCAAGTGGACTCGAATGGTGGAGGTAGACAGGCCTTGATTTCTAAGGCCTAAGAGGTAGTCCAAAATACGAGGAATAGAAGCCTGAGTCGGGACGATGGCCAATTTCCCACACCAGGTGGAGAAGCGGGTCCACTTTGCGATGTAGGTGCTTCTAGTGGCAGGCTTCCTGCTACCCAGAAGGATGTTCTGTACCTCAGCTGAGCATAAAAGCTCTGGACCTCTCAGCCATGGAGTAGCCATGCTGTGAGATGGAGGGACTGGAGGTCCGGGTGCAGGAGACGACCGTGGTCCTGAGAGATCAGGTCTGGGCATAATGGGAGGCTGATGGGAGGGGCTCTGGAGAACTGGAGGAGGGACGCATACCAACACTGCCTGGGCCAGGCTGGGGCTATGAGGATGACGTGGGCCTTGTCCCGTTTGATCTTCAGGATCACCTTGTGTAGAAGCGGGATCGGGGGGAACGCGTAGAGCAGGTGCCCCATCCAGGGTAGGAGAAAGGCATCTGTCAAGGACCCCCTGGCGCTGCCTCGGAAGGAGCAGAACTGGAGGCACTTCCTGTTCTGCCTGGAGGCAAAGAGATCGATCTGGGGAAACCCCCACCTTAGGAAGATCGGCCGAATAACGTCCGGTCTGAGGGACCACTCGTGTGTTGCAAAGGACCTGCTGAGGTGGTCTGCCAGCGTGTTCTGAACACCCGGGAGGAACGAGGCCACAGGGTGAATACGGTGGGCTATACAAAATTCCCAGAGGAGAAGCGCCTCCTGACATAGAGGGTTGGAGCGGGCCCCGCCCTGTTTGTTTATGTAGAACTGGGCTGTGGTGTTGTCTGTAAGTACCGCTACACATCGGCCTTGTAATGTATTTCGAAAGGCCTGGCAAGCCAGGCGAACGGCTCTCAGCTCCCTGACGTTGATGTGAAGGCAGAGATCCGATTCCGACCAGCGGCCTTGAGTCCTGAGGTGACCGAGGTGGGCCCCCCACCCCAGAGATGAAGCGTCCGTTACCAGAGAGAGGGACGGGCTGGGGGGGAGGAAGGGGATACCGTGACATACATTGTCCTGATCTTCCCACCAAGCCAGAGTGGATAGTATGTCTCTGGGGATAGTGAGGAGAGTGTCTATATTGTCTCTGCGTGGTCTGTAGGCCGACGCTAGCCACGACTGTAGTGGACGGAGTCTCAGCCTGGCGTGTTGCGTGACCTGTGTACATGAGGCCAAGTGGCCTAGTAGGCTGAGGAACGTTCTGGCCGTGGTCATGGGACAGGCGCGCAGACCCCGAATGGCCGACTGGATGGCTAGAAAACGAGTGTGAGGTAGGGACGCCCGTGCTACAGTGGAATCCAGAAAGGCCCCTATGAACTCGATCCTCTGGGTTGGTTCCATTGTAGACTTTTCTCTGTTGAGAAGTATTCCCAAGCGGTCGAACGTCCCGATGACCAGGTGCACGTGTGAACGCACTTGGTCCTTGCAGGTGCCTCGAATTAGCCAGTCGTCTAAATACGGGTATAGCTGTACCCCGCTGCGCCGAAGGGACGCCGCTACCACTGCCATGCACTTGGTGAAAACCCTGGGTGCAGTGGAGAGGCCGAAGGGTAGAACAGCAAACTGGTAGTGTTCCCCTGCCACCAGGAAGCGGAGGTAGCGCCTGTGCGATGGGTTTATACTTATATGGAAATACGCGTCCTTCATATCGAGGGCAGCGAACCAGTCTCCAGGATCCAGAGAGGGGATAATGGTGCCCAAGGCGACCATGCGGAACTTGAACTTGCTCATGTGGGCATTGAGTCCTCGCAGGTCTAGGATGGGCCGGAGGCTCCCTTTCGCCTTGGGAACCAGGAAGTAGCGGGAGTAGAACCCCTTGCCTCTGAACTCCTCCGGTACGGGTTCGATGGCTCCCAGCGCAAGGAGCGACCTCACCTCCTGTACGAGGAGTTGCTCGTGAGAGGGGTCCCTGAAGAGGGACGGGGAGGGTGGGTGGGCGGGAGGAGTGGAGGACAGTTGGAGCGAGTATCCCATCTCCACCGTGCGGAGGACCCACTGGTCTGAGGTGATGTCCGACCAAGCACAGAGGAAGTGGGACAGACGGTCTCCGAAGGGAGGATCCGGAACGAAAACTGGTGTTCTGCCCCCGGGTGCACCTTCAAAAGTTTTGTCTAGGCCCGCGGGGTGGCTTCGGGGCCTGTTGCCTCCCCCCTTGGCGTGGGCCTGGGTGCCGGCGATAAGGTCTCGGTCTCCTCTGCTGGGAGTCTCGAGGTGGGCGGGCAGGTGGGAAGAATTGCCGTCGCGGGGGGTAGAAGGGACGTCTCTGCGCTGACGGTGCCTGCATACCTAAGGATTTAAGGGTTACCCCTTTGTCCTTAAGGTTTTGGAGACGAGCGTCCGTGTCTCCGGAAAAGAGGGAATCCCCTTCAAAGGGGAGGTCCTGGATCTTGAGCTGCATAGCCTGGGACAAAGTGGTGGATTGCAGCCAAGCCGCCCGACGAAGGGCGATTCCTGAAGCCATGGCCCTTGCCGCTGCGTCAGCAGAGTCCAGGGCCGCCTGTAGGGCATATCTGGAAATGTCCCTGCTTTGGCGGATCAAAGCCCTAAACTGTTGCTTATTGTCCGGCGGGACCACGGCCTCTAACTTTGCTAGGGCCTCTGTCGTATCGAAATGATGACGACTTAAGAGGGCCTGGTGGTTGGTTACCCTCAGAATAAGGCCCCCTGAAGAATAAATTTTTCGACCGAAATGGTCCAGGCGCCTTGCCTCTTTAGTCTTAGGGGCCTGCGCCTCCTGTCCGTGACGCTCCCTATCATTCACCGATTCCACCACGAGTGAGGAGGGAGGAGGATGGGTATAGAGATATTCGTACCCCTTAGCAGGGACGAAGTATTTCCTCTCCACTCCCCGAGCGGTGGGGGGGATGGAGGCCGGGGTTTTCCAGATTGCAGTAGCGTTCTGTCTGATCGTGTTAATGAACGGTACTGCTACCTTCGACGGGGCCCCTTTAGACAACATGGTGGTCACAGGGTCCTCAACCGTCGGGGTCTCCTCCATTGGCAAGCTCATATTAGTTGCCACTGCTTTTAGAAGGCCTTGGTAAAGGGCCAGGTCAGAGGAGGGTAGATTGTCTGATGACATGCCCGCCACCGCATCCCCCCGGGCAGGGGAGGCGTATGGGCCCAAGTCGCCCGCCACCAAAGGGGCACCAGAGGGGCCAACTATCGAAGATGGTCCTGGCAGAGGGTCATCGGTGCTCCCTGATCTTAAAGGGAACCCCGGGTCTGACTGTGTGGTCTGGGGCTGATCATAAGCCCATTGATCCCAAGCTGGCCACTGCTGCTCAGTGGCAGATCTTGGGGACACCGAACCTTGGGTGGGGGGCCAGGGTTGACCTCCCTTGGCGGGCTGTGAGGGTCGGGTGAGAGAGTCCTGAGGCTCCATGGCTGGCTCTCGCTGCCCCGAAGGGCCTGGCCCTGGACTGAGACGAGGTCCGCCTCGGTGACTTGTTGGGCGACCGGTGCCGCCGAGGAGAGGGGTCCGAAAGTCTATGCCGATGCGGAGAGCCGCTGGAAGAGTGGTATCGTCGCGGCGAGGCATCAGGGGTCCGGTGCCGGTGCGGAGAGCGGCTATAGGATCGATACCGGCGCGGAGAGTGGCTATAGGACCGGTGTCGTCGAGGGGAGCCCCGGTGCCGGGAATGGGACCGGTGCCGAGAGTCTCGCCGGTGCCGAGGCGGTGATCTGCGTCGGGACCGGGACCGGGAGCGGCTGACAGAAGGTCGGGTGTAGCGGCTCGACCGGCGTCGGGGTGACGATCTGCGCCGGGATAGAGAACGGCGCCGGGAGCGGGATCGTCGCGGGCTCCCTCTATGCCTGCTAGCCGACCGGTGCCGGGAGTGTGACCGGCGCCGAGAGTACGACCGGTGCCGAGCAGAGCGCGGGCACCGGGACTCGGATCGGCGCCAGGACTCGGACCGATGTTGAGACCAGGAGCGATGGGAGAGTGCCTCGGGGGATTCAGATGGCCTCCTCGCTGTCCTGTGCCGGGACTGCGACCGGTGCCGCGATACTGAGCGGTGCCGGGAGTCCGAGCGGTGCCGGGAGATCGAGCGGTGCCGGGAGATCGAGCGGTACGCAGGCCCCTCCGGGCTCCTGGCCGCGATCTCGGTCCCAATCACGGGCAGTCTGCCCTTCGATCGGACCTGGCTCAGCTCCAGCGCGGAGTCTGAGGTTAGCAAACGACCGGCAGCAGCAAATGCCTCAGAGGTTGAGGGAAGGTGCTGCAGTAGAGGCACTCTAAGTGGCGAGACCACTTGCACCGGACTCGACGGGTCCTGCACGGGTACCGGAGTCGACGGTGTCGGTGCCGAGGGCTGCCCCTCTGAGCGGACTGAGCCCGTCGGTGCCGCGGTTACCGGCGGCGGCTGTTCGTAATGGTCACGGCACGGTGTTGGAGCGGCCGGCGCCTGCAAGTCCCTTTTTCTTTTTCTTGAAGGGGAGTCTGACCGGTGCCGGGGCTTTGCCTTGGCTGGTGCCTTCCTGGGAGCGGGTCCCGAGGTCTCCCCCGCATCCGGAGCCAGGGCTTCCTCCATGAGGAGTTGCCGGAGACGAGTCTCCCTGTCCTTCCTCGTGCGGGGCTTAAAAGTTCTGCAGATGCTGCAGGACTCCGCAACGTGGGACTCTCCGAGGCACTTTAAACAATGAGTGTGAGGATCGCCCAAGGGCATGGGCTTCCCACACTGCGCACGCTTTAAAACCTGGGGCCTTAGGCGGCATAAGCCCCAGGGGGCAGGGGGAAACCCCTGCACTTATTGATCTATTTACACTAAGAAGATAATTAACTAACTAACTACACTAATGGCAGAACTATTTACACTAAGTATTTAACTATTAACATAACAAAGAGAGAAGAAGCTAGGAGATATAGAGACTGTGGGACACAGAGCTCTACTGTTCCTGCAACCAGCTCATCTGCGGTAAGAAGGAACTAAGATGGTGCCTGGGGTCGCAGGGATATATATAGGCTGCTATAAGGGCGCCACTCCAGGGGGCTCCCTGCTCACCCAGGCTATAGCTAGGGGAAAATCTACCCAGCAACCAGGCACGCTGCGCGTACCTAACCTAAATGGAATGCATGTGAGCAATCACTCGAAGAAGAACTATCTTTACTCTCATTAACAGTCAGTAAAGTCAGTAAACAGTGAAAGTAACAAAAATAAGGCTGTAATGTTATTATTCGAACCCCAAGAATTCCTCTTGCACTGGGGGGCACAAAGGGTTGGGGGGGCAGAGCGCAAGGAAGTCACAGAGTGGGGCGAAGGAGGATGACACAGAGAATCAGATGAGGGGGAAGGGAGAGTCCGGGTGGAGTGGAGGGGGTTGGCAGAGAGGATCGGTGAGGGGAACAGGAGAGCCTGGGGGGTGGGAAGAGGATTGGGGTGGGAAGGAGAGTCGGGGGGGGGGGAAGAGCACCCCAAGAGGGGTGCAGAGGGTCTGGTGGGAGGAGGAAAGAGTCCCAGGGGAAGGCACAGATGCACAGAGGATTGGGTATGGGGGAGGGGACAGTGCCCTAGGGGAGTCACAGAGGATCAGGTTGGGAGGACAGGGGAGGGGTGAGGCACAGAGGGTCAAGTGGAGGGGGAAGCCCCAAGAAGGGGCACGGAGGGTTGGGTGGAGGGGAGGACACAGAGGGTCTGTTGGGGAGGAGCGACAGAGTCCTGGGGGGAACACAGAGCCCCGCAGGGTCCCGGCTCCCGGGACCCTGCAGGGAGGGTGACTGCTGCTGGGGGCCAGGCGGCAGCCCGCCCCCGGCTTGATCCGCGGCGGCTGCCGCGCGCGGGCTCAGAGCCCCGCAGGGTCCCAGCTCCCGGGACCCTGCAGGGAGGGTGAGTGCTGCCGGGGGCCAGGCGGCAGCCCGCCCCCGGCTCGATCCGCGGCGGCTGCCGCGCGCAGGCTCAGAGCCCCGCAGGGTCCCGGCTCCCGGGACCCTGCAGGGAGGGTGACTGCTGCCGGGGGCCAGGCGGCAGCCCGCCCCCGGCTCGATCCGCGGTTAAATCGAGGTTTCACTGTATATTCGCCGTATAAGACGCACCAACTTCCCCCCCCCCCCCCCCCCCCCGTTTTGGGGAAGAAAAAGTGCGTCTTATATGGTGAAAAATACGGTACATAACCCAACATAAACCATTAACAATCTTAACTTCACTACCAGGGAGTGACCACAGAAATTTCTAACCATCCCAACGGGGCTTATTTTGCTTTTATTAGACTTCAGTACACACAGAGAAATAGGCTCCTGTCACGTTACAACTCCTTATTTACAAACTCTTTGTCAAGGAAGTTGACAAATCTTCAACTTTGATTGTACTAATAAGGCCAAAGGAAAATATCTCATATTTTATAAAGCAGACTTTTAAAATGCATTTAAAATATCTAAATAGTGAACCTATATTACATCCATTAACACTATTCAAAAGGTTTCAGTCTAAAGAGACTTTATGGACAAAAAACAATAAAATTAGTTGACTGATAGTTTATTATTATAGCTCAATTAAAAATATTAAATACAGCAACGTGGACCCAAACATGCATAATTGCCTTAACCAAGGCGAGCAGAGGGCATGAAGCAGCTGTACTGACATAAACAAATGGAAACCAAGAAATTGGAAGTAAAGGCATTCACTCCATCCACTAATGACACTGTTACAAGAAAGGAAGATGGTACAAGAAGATAATAAAATGTCAACTTTTTTTTTTACTTCATTTCAGTTTCTAGCGCCATATTTGTGTGATATGACACACTGCCTACACGTGCGAAGGCTCAACCACTCCTGAGGAGGGAAAATGGTGTTTATATTGCCTGGGATTCCAGGTAAGGACATCCGTGAAAGGTGGTTACGGTTCCACAGGATCCTCTCAGCAGTGGCAGTGTAACACTGTATCTCACAGGCACCCCAACCACACCCATACGTTGGTGAGATCTATCCAGGTACTTATCTGGTCCACATCGTTATAATATCTAAGCACTTAAACATTAATGAATTTACCTCAAATCACCCCCATCTCAGTGATATAGGGAAGTATCTCCAGTTTGCAGACCGGGAACAGAGGCAGAAACTGCAACGCCTGATCCAAAGCCCACTGGACTCAACAGGATCAAGACCTAAGTGGTTTACCCTAGATTACACAGGAAACCTGTGCCATATTTTTCCTAGTATGTCTGAAATTAATGCCCAGTGTTTTCCTGCTTTGTTGGTCCACTTGCATTTCTCTTGGTAATGCCTATGCAATCCTCCAACAAGCTCTGCCCATACAGAATTCACAGAGTTGCTATCTCATATGGCTTTAAAACAACAGCTCCTGGAATCATGTGAATACACGAGAATCTTACCTCCTATTAAAAAAAATTCTAGTCCTCTTGGTTGTGGAAGAAAGCTTGAAAGATTAACTCTAGCACACTCTAAAGGAGAGAAGCCAAAAGACAACCCCAAAATGTATATTTTTTATTTTAATCTCATGATTTGTTTTGGACCCAACAAATTATTTTTGAATGCTCACGGTTAGAAATATTGAATTAACTGCAAGATTATGACCTAAAGCTGCAAACAGTAAACTGCAACACAACTGGAGAAATCCTCTTTTCTACGTGACCTGATATCACATAAATTATTCTTTCTCCCTAGCTAAGGAGTGTTCTCATTAACTGCAAGCCTGTTTCTTCTAAAATACTCCACTTTTAGCAGGAGGACAGGCCACATGTGTGACTGCAATAACAAGTAAAATTGTTGTGCTCATAGATAGAGCTATTGATTTCTTATGATACCGAGCACTCGTTTTTCTCTCAACTTCTGCCTAGTCAAAAAGCTAGTCAATCTAAAAACAGGAACACATTAAGCATTTTATTTCTCCTCCACCCCTTCATTACCTTGCCCTTATTCATATCAAATATATTTGATATGATACTTTGGCTGCACCAACATCAAGTCTCACATACTTGTGTGACAAAATGTCCATATCTTGCAGCTCAGTGAAGAGACTCACATCTGGATCGCAGAAGAAATCAAAGAGTGAAGCTGCCCCTTCCTGATTTCAGCTCCAGGGAGACAACTGGCTGAGAAGGGCTCTTTGCTTCTCCTTTTCAGGGGGAGCTTTTCTTCTTTAGTGTAGGAAGAGAAGAGAAAGAAGATTGTCCCAAGAGCTGCACCCCATTTTTCTCCTCATTAGTGTGAGGAAGGACAAATCAGATGGGAGAGGCTGTCATCTCTGTCCCCTCTTCAGGAGGAGATTGTTGGGTGCGGGATGATCAGCCATTCCCCTCATTTCTTTTTGTCAAGAGAGGGTATTGGCTAGTCTGAGAGAAGCCATCCACTTCTACTCCTGGCTGAAAGGGGGAAGTTGAGCCATAAAGTACCCTATTTCTCTCCTTTAGTGGGGGACATCAGGTGAAATCCTGATGCCTCATGGTTACGTAAATGTCAGCACATGTAGCAGGTGTGTTTGGAACTGAGGACAGGACAAGCATGTCAAAATCATCATGAAAGAAAGATGGGACAGAGTTAGGTGTCCCACTGGGTAGAGGATAGATCTTCAGTGTGGGGATGATTGCAAAACTCAAAGATTTCTATGGAGAGAGTGGTCTCTCCATCAAAAATGCATAAGGCAACTGAATCATAGAGAGATAATTAAAACAACAGAAACTTCAACCCTGCGGGAAGGAAGGTGTGCCAGCAGTGATCTCTTGTGGAGCATCGTCCTCTATATCCGTAGAGAACAACAATTACTGGTATGCAATTCTCTTTTCTCTAAAGATACTCATCACAACATATCCTCACTCACAGGGACTAAAGCTCTCAGGAGGTTGCCTCTATAAAAACAAACAATCAAAAAAGGCTTAAGAACAAAAACAGGCAAAGAAAAATGCCGACAAGGTCAGACACTGCTATTTAAGAGCAGACGAAAGCCTTTTTTCATCAGGAGAAGGGCTTAATTGGGATGGCCATGGGGACATTCCAAACATGCTGGCAGAATGACTAAAAGTGGAACTTTATCAACAACTCTAGAATGAAGTGTAGAATATATCCATATCACCTATGACTATAACAGGATTTAAAAGAGAACTGGATAAATTAATGGTAGTTAAGTCCATTATTGGCTATTAGCCAGGATGGGTAAGGAACGGTGTCCCTAGCCTCTGTTTGTCAGAGGGGGGTGATGGATGGCAGGAGAGAAATCACTTGATCATTACCTGTTAGGTTCACACTCTGGGGCACCTGGCATTGGCCACTGTCGGTGGACAGGATACTGGGCTGGATGGACCGTTGGTCTGACCCAGTGCAGCCATTCTTATGTTCATCACCATATCCTTGAAGAATTTAATATAAAGTAGATTAGTCATTAAGGATTGTAGCTCACTGAGCTGGAGTCACAGTCAACAGGAAAATTACTTTCCATGGAAGAGGCCTGACCTCAATTAGCTCTAAATGACCTTTTATCAGCTTATTTAAGAAGACATCAGAAGGCTTTAACCAGGGGAGGCTGGTTTCAATTCTGTCATACCCTACGTGACCCTGATAAAGTACTGCACAGAAACTTGGTCTACTTTTAACATTTTCATTAAAGGCCAAATGAGCACTCAAGTGAATTTCATCAGGGTTGTCTTTGCACAGAGTGACCGATGAAGAAAGCTGTTAAACAATTTTTGTGGGGGACATGTAAGGGGATCAATATAGGCCACTTTCCACCAATTAACATTTTCCCCTTACAGGCTTTTTGGCCTTCTGGTGTCTAGCTTCCAAGCAACTAGTTGGAATTAACACCTGTTTGGAGACACCAAACACCCTCAGGAGCCATGCTTACAGGGTGATGGACCGGGGTTGAATGTATCTAGGTGCCCTGCTTCTAAGTGACTAATTGGGTCTAGACTCAGCCTAAAGGGACTGATCTGTGCTACATCCTAAAAGGGTCAAGAACCATGCTAATCTCTGACAGCAGCAGCTATTAGGAATAGATAATGGAAGATTTATTTCTTACACTTCCAAGTTTTTCAGGACAAATGGTGGGCCCAGGTGGCAAAGGTATCCAGAGTGAACACAGCCAAGCCTTGGCATTGTTCAGATCCAAGGTTCTGGTTTAGGTTCTCTCTACTGTAACTGACATGAAGAATACAGATAGACACAGAATTATTCATATTCCCAATAGAGGCTCATTATCTAGGGGTGGGAGACGAGCAGAAAACATTTAAGTACCATGAATACCCTGCCGATTTAATTTTATCTTGGAAGTGCATAGATACTGTGATGATGGGTGCTTCAGCATATAGGCAGACAGATTTTTTTCTGTTGCAAGCAAGGTGAAATGTTTTGATTCTGGATGTACTGAGCACCCACAATCCAGACCTAGTTGTGAACCTGAGCTGACATACAAAGATGCGATAAACACAGCCATGCTTCTCTGTGAGCATCAATGCCAGAGAAAGCTTAGTGCTACATCACTAACATCCAAGCACACCTGTATTTATCTCAATTAACTGAAAGAATATAAAATCTTCTCGATAGTAGTTTTCCTTGCTACCTTCTCCCATGCCATATTTGCCAAGCTGACAACTCCTCACCCTCCTTCTGTCCACATGTGAACGCCCTTATCCAGATTGCTTCCATCATTATTTATATTACTGTAGAATCTAAGGGCCCTAGTCATGGGCCAGGACCCATTGTGCTCAGATCTGCACAAACACAGAACAAATAGACACTGCCCGCCCCAAAGGGTCTACAATCTATGTTCCCAGATAAGCCTTCCAGACTGCAGCATAAATGCCAAAGACCAGGTAATCACCATTGCCAGAATGTTTCCAATGCATGGCCTCCCAGGTCTACTGATGCTCGGTGCCATCAGAGGCACGGAAGCATAAATCAGATGTTTGACATTCCCACTATAGCAAAGGTTCCAAGTGCTGTTGGCATCAAGACAACAACTTCAGAGCACGGCAGTTGGTATCAAGCCCGTTAGCTGACTGGGGTTGAAGGAACTTCTGGTTGTTCAATATTTCCTGCCATCATTAAGGGTCTTTGAACATTAATACAATTGCAGCTGGAGCAATCAGTGAGCTGCTGCCTGGAGTCTAGTGCATAGTAGGATATGCATAAGGAGCCAATGGGACTCTGACATGCAGAGCTGGCCTTATGGGTGGGCTACCACCCAGCGCGCTGTTGTCAAGAGTCAAGGCGCGGGGTTGGCCTCAGGTTCAAGGCCACGGAAAGAAGCTCGGGGCAATGGAGTGAGAGGGAGCAGAGAGGAGTGGGGTGACCAGGGACACAGAAAGGGCCAGTGCAGGGGGGTAGGAGTTGGTGGGAAGCCCATGGAGGTAGGAGGGGCCAGAGAGGATGATTGAGAGGTTGGAGGAAGCAGTGGGGACCAGGGATGATGGGGGAAGAGCCCGGGGAGGCAGCGGGGGCCAGCGGTGACAAAGTAGTAGTTCACCCAGGGCACCATTTTCCCTAAGTCCAGCGCCTGATGACATGGATCTAATTTGGCACCTAGAAGAAAGTGACGCTGGCTTGCTTGTCCCTCTTTCATTATTGCAGTTTTACTGTGGTAGTGTCCCAGAAATCTGGGGCCCCATTTGTGATGGATGCTATACAAACACAGAAGAGAAGGGCTTACAGTCTAAGGACACAAAACAGATGAAGGGCAGAGATGTGGATACAAAATACAAGCAAATAAGGATGGTGACGAATTGGCACATCCTTGTTAGATACATGTAATGTAGTGCTCCCCCCTGCCCACAGTCACTTTCAAATTCCACCAGAGCAATGCATCAAGGTACCAAAGGTATTGAAATTTTTGATGCACCCAAGCAGAAATTTAGGCACTGGGTCTCATTCACTTGTGAAAGTGTTGCTTTTCTGATCAGGCTTGTTATTAACACAATAGGACTGTTCAGTCCCCATTTTTTCCTACATTTTTATGTGGGAAGCTTGAGGAGGAAAATCTTGCTAAACTAACCAGCCACTAATGGGTTCTGGGGACTTAGCTGTTTCTATTACAACAAACTACTGGAATAACCATCCTGGTTTTTCACTCTCACATTCAAGTATGAGAAACATTAATGTCAGATTTGATAGGAATTTTTAAAAATGAGAGAATGTAGTGTTTAAAAACAAAAAACAAACAAACAAACAAAAACCACCACTACATTTGCTTCCAATTACATGGCCTGGAATGAAAAATCAGGACAACTGTTCAAGGCACCAGAGTCACATCGCTTTAATTAATTAAACCTGTCCATCAAAATTACTCAGTTAAACACCTGTCATGTTCAAAGAAGCTGTAAAATTCCACTAGAGGACATTACCCAGCCTGTTTTTGGATTTTTCCATCCAGTTAAGATGCAGTAATTCCCATCATTTTATATAGTGATTGAAAATAAAATAAAAACAAATATAAGAGAAGATTTACCTCACTGAATATTTGTTTTTACACGTCTATTATTTGGAAAACTCTTTTCTTACTTTGAGCCATTAAAAACCCTTCCACTAGGACATAATTCCACAGTCCAGACATGAAAAGACCCAATAAATCATGCTAACACTTTCCTCATCCTCACAGTTCTTGCATATACTTGTTTATACCGCACACTACCACAAAAAGGAAACAGTTGGACAACAATTTTCTTAAGTTGAATTTTTACCCACTGTTGCCATATTTTTATACCTACCTCATTCAAGAACAAAATGTTACATGGAGATGTCTGGACTGGAATATTTTAAATACACCCACATAAGTACATGGATATGAATGTATGTGTAGTACGCATACACACAAAAAGGAGGCAGAGTAGATTTAGTTTTGATCAACATGAGATTAATATTGCCTCTTTACTCATGAATGGACTTGTTTTCTGTCCTTATGGAGAGGATATTGTACATAACACCCTGTACCATCAAGTATGATTGTCATCAGCTTCTTAGGTAGACAGCAGCTTTGAGTAGTGCTGCACTTCAAATATTCTATTATGGCAGAGTAGTTGTTCCCTTAAAGGAACCCAGGCAAGCCAGGAAGGGAAAATAAAATAAAAGTTCCCTTTGGAGCTCTCCCTTTCCAGCCCCAAATTTTCTTTGCACCAGGGGCAAGGAAAACAAGCAGTTTAAATCCCTGTCTCTGGGTCAAACTATTAAAGGTCTCATGCGTGTCTGGCCTGTTGTCAGGAAATAGAAAACAAAAATTCAAAAATAATCTTTTTTCAAGTTTTAAATAATATAAAAGTCAAAATCTCTAGTCCCTTCTTCCTTCAGAAAAGAGGGATAGGAAAATCCTATGCTCCTCTAGAAAGATTTTAAGCAATCAAAAATAGAGGTTTTTCTTTCTTCAGGACACAGAGAGAAAGACACACTACATGCCCTCCCTACCCCAATAAAGCTTTAAAAACAGAATTTCCTATGTGATGTCCCTTCTGTGGGCATCTGACTTTCCTTGGCATGGTTAGCTAGCTGCTTGGCTTCTTCAGCCACCCCAAGCCCTTACAACTAGCTGGCTTCCTGGGAGTCTCAACAAGTCCCAGCTGCTTCTGGGCCCTGCAAATTAACCTTCCTGAAGTTGCGATTCTCCTGAACCTCCCAGGCCCCAGTATACCTATCACATATAAAGAGCTGTGCCAAATCTAGTATATGGAGAGAGCTGTTCAATGTATTGATGCCCTCTCATTCCACTGCTCCAGTTAACATGAAGGGCTAAGGAGTCCACAGGATAAAAACCTTTATATAACTGTCCATTATTGAAATTTCACTTAAAATTGAAAATATTAACTTTATGTATCACTTTTAGACCAGTGATCCCCAACCTTTTTATCAACCGGTCAACAATTTTACTGCGGCCCGGGGGGGGGGGGGGGGGGGGGGGGGGGGGAGAACCGCCAGGCTCTGCCTGCGCCGCCGCCTGCCTGCCTGCTCTGCCTGCGCCACCGCCTGCCTGCCTGCTCTGCCTGCGCCGCCGCCGCCTGCCTGCCTGCCCGCTCTGCCGCCGCCTCACCGCTCCCGCTCTTGTGCGGCCCGGTACCAATTGATCCACGGACCGGTACCAGTCCGCGGCCCGGGGGTTGGGGACCACTGGTGTAGACAACATATCCCAGATGGTACAATAAGTCACAAGATCAAAGAAGCCATCTGAACGAATTGAAAAGTACAGTAATCTCTCTCACACACAGACACACACACACACGCCTTTCCTATCTTAGTGTTCTATTAAATGAAATTCACAAACAAAAATAAAAGCGTGCATTTATGTGGAACTGCAAAAGTCACACCCCTATCATGTGAAAGTTTCATTTGTGTCCAATTATAAAGCCATTTAATTATGTTGTAACAATGTTATCTCTGTCCTCCCACCCCCAAATATTGTACAGTACTCCACAATTTCTTTCACTTGGGAGTATAAAAAGAAATCCTGTTTGCAGATCAGCTATCGGGATAAATATGATTCGCTAAAGTTTGGGTCCAAGGAGGCATCCCAATTTAAGGAGACCATGTACTGTATGTTGGTTTAAGGTAATTAGAAACGTGTCTTGCATGAAATTATCATATTCATTTTTCTCCCAGAGCCTCTGTTCAACATATAATTTTTGTCAATCCACATCTATAATTTAGCTTGTGGCAAATGATGTACGGCTTCTTCCTAGCATGTGGCATGCTGCTATAAGCTAAGCAACATAAAAAACAAAATCATGCCAACAGAATAACCAGGGGAAAATTTAAAAATATGACTAAATTAGATAGCGATGATTATTTTGGAGGGTCAATAGAGTTCTTAAATAAATCTGAATAGCTTCTCTCCAAATGTCTCATTTTCTGTTGATATGGTTACCAACTTGAACTAAATATACCAGCTGTAACTAACTTGCCTCAAGCCCCAAGGTCTATTTTGAATAACTAAAGAGAAGGAAGATCACAATTGTTTAATTAAAGGGACACTTGTTTTGTTTCACATTCCTGACTTTGCCGGCTGCTGTTTTTAGAGAAAAAGTATCCCTCGATAAGGAATGAAATAGTTCTTTCAGCCCCTATATTCCTTCAGTGACTAAAATGACATGCATGATTTTTCTTTGATAAAGTGATTACAGCATTCCAAAAGGGTTCCAGATTGGCAATGTTAGCAGCTGAAATCCTATTTAATCAAAAAGCTGGCAGAATACAATAAACCGCAATGCGAAGCTTCTAAACACTCTCCATTCCAGGTACTTCAGTCCGGACCAGGAGTCATCTCTTAGGGACTGGAAGGGAATTCTGCCTCCATGACCATTTTATCCTTGGCTTCTCTGCTGAAAGGGAGAGTTGTTTGTGACCTACGATTAGGCTGCCTGTTAGTCACTATTCTCACAGGTGCCAGATTCCATAATTTACAATAAAACCCACTCAGTTTAAAACTTAAGAAGAGTTGTTTAGTGTACTGAATACGATCTTTCATTCTGGCTACCCGGCACATTCAGCACATCATGCTACAGTAGAGAGAACTCTGTTAAGGGATTTGTGTCACCTTTAGCTGTTTTGTCTGTTGTATACCATGCCAGATATCTAATGCCAACTCCACAAGCAGTATTGTGTAAGACAGTGGTTCTCAACCAGCAGTCTGGGAGTCCCTGGGGGACCACAAGCAGTTTTCAGGGGGTCCGCCCAGCAGAGCCAGCATTAGACTTGATGAGGCCCAGGGCTGAAAGCCGAAGCCCCAACACCTGGGCAACAGCTTCACAGGCCCCCTGTGGCGTGGGGTCCCGGGCAGTTGCCCTGCTTGTTATCCTGTAACGCTGGCCCTGTCTTTTATATGCTGAAATATGGTTGTTGTGGTACAGATGGGCCGTGGAATTTTTATAGCATGTTGAGTGGGGAGGAGGGGTAAGAAAGAAAAGGGCTGAGAAACCCAGGTGCAAGATACCTTTGAGATGCTGAAGTTATATGGGCTTCAAAGAATACCCTATAGATGTCATGTATGCAGTGTAGTTGTAGCATTGTTGGTCCCAGGATATTAGAGAAACAAGGAGGGTGCAATAATGTCTTTTATTGGACCAACTTCTGTTGGTGAGACAAGCTTTCCAGCCACACAGAGCCCTTCTTTGGGTCTGGGAAAGGAACCCCCAGCTTCACAGCAAAATGCAAAGTGGAACAGATAGTTTAGGAAAAGTAGTTAGCACGGAGTATAAGGGACCATTCAAGGTGAAGTAGAAAGAGGAGGTTAGTGGGTTACAGACTGTTGTAATAAGCCATTAATCCAGTGTCTCTGTTCAGTCCATGATTTTTAGTCTCTAACAGAGTAACGAATTTAAGCTCCCAGGCTTGTGTTTTGAAAGTGTTGTGCAGGTTTCTTCTGAGGATGAGGACTGAGAGGTCACATAGAGAGCGACTGCTTTGTGAAAAGTGTGCACCCACATCTTAAAGGGTGTTTTTGTCTTTTATAAGTTTTCTGAGAGTTCATTCGAGAACATAGTGATTGTCTGGTTTCGCCCATGTAACCCTTCTGCCCTTCAGAATTGGCAGCAACAAGGGCCGGGTTCAGTAAATAGGGGTTCCCTCTCAACAATCCAATGCAAACTGGCTCGAGCCCCCACCCAGTGACCTGGGAAAATCCTAACACACCCCTGGGCGCCTCAATGAGGCAATACTTCCCCCCTTGCAAGCACAGATCGGTGTAACAGAAGATCTTTATTAACATGAGGTAAATGACATCACTAAACTGGGAAAAACACCACACCTAGGGTTCATACACCAACCCGTGAGCAAACTGCCCCTCCCCAGCAAGTTTGGGCTGTGTCCTCTCCTGTGGGTTCAGGAGTCCAGCAACCCAAACGTCACCCAAAGTCCCACAAGTCCAATAGCCCAAAGTCCCTGGAGTCCAGCAACCCCAAAAGTCACCCAAAGTCCCAAAAGTTCAACAGCCCCAAAGTCTCTGGAGTCCCTGGTGGAAAGTCACTCTGCCGAGTCTTACCTCCCAGGCTGGGTGGAAGTGGAGAGCAGAGTGGAGGGTACCTTCATGAGGTCCGAGGCCGACGGCCCAGTCTCTCCGTGGGGTGCTGCTGGCTCCGCTAGCCGCCCTGCTAGCCGACTCAGGAACTGCTCTGCCCGCGGCGCGACTCTGCTCGCTGTCTCAGGAACTGCTCGGCCAGCTGTCTCAGGAACGGGTCAGCCGGCACCGGGGCTGCTCGGCCAGCTGTCTCAGGAACGGGTCAGCCGGCACCGGGGCTGCTCGGCCAGCTGTCTCAGGAACAGGTCAGCCGGCACCGGGGCTGCTCGGCCAGCTGTCTCAGGAACGGGTCAGCCGGCACTGGGACTGCTCGGCCAGCTGTCTCAGGAACGGGTCAGCTGGCACAGGAACCACTCTGCTTAGGGCCCCCCACTTAAGATAAAGCTCAGTGATTTTCAGCTCTTAAGTGATTTCCAGCTCTTAAGTGATTTCAGCTCATAGCGGGGGGCCTTAGTGCAGAGGCACCACCAGACCCAAAACAACTTCAGCTCCGTGGGCTGAAGTTAGACTCCTAAAGGAAGCAAAAGTCAGCTCTGACATTCCACAGGGGAGAGAGGCCAGGTGCAATAGGCCTGTGCGGCCCTCAGACAAGGCCCTGACCACAAGGTCTTGAGCCTGTCTACAGCCTCTCTCAATTCAGTGAGTTTTGGAACCCCTGTCCCTTGTTTACCGAGTGCTACCTAGCTGAAGGCGAGTCCCTCCAGCATGCCAAAGGCCAAATCAATGTCCCAACCCCTCATTCACACAAACATGTTAATCAGCACTCTATCATTCTTGCCCCAATACTACAGAAACTGGGGGTCCCACAGTAGCCAAAGTGATCATTTTGGCTGTTAGAGGGCAGGCCAGGTGCGGTGGGTGTGTCTAAGCAAATCAGGTGTTATTTTCCAAAAGCTACTGCAATTTCTGCAACTCACCACTGGATGTCACCCATACTGACAGTGCAAAGTCATTGCAATTCCTGCAATTCCCTGACACTGCTTACACCCACATAGTTGTTATTGGGGTATTGAGTGTACTTGATGCGGTATATCACATAATAGGATAGGCACGTGTAGGATCCATGGACCTTGAAAGGTGTACCGTGTGTGGTGTTGATCATTGTAGCAGTGGTGCTACGTCTGCAGGTTTTGCATCTGATGTTCTGCCAGGGTCTGGTGCTGCTTTGAGTTGGTGTGTCCTAGTCTGTGGGGAGCTTGCAGTTCCACTTTGCATTTTGCTGGGACGCTGAAAGTACCGTATTTTTCGTCTTATAGGACGCTCCGTCCTATAAGACGCACCCTCATTTTTTAATACAAAATCCGGAAGAAAAAAAAAAAAAAAAAAAAAAGCGCCTCGCTCTCCCGTCCCCGCCGCGCGGGCGGGCTGCCGGGGTTCCCCCCTCCCCGCCGCGGGCGGGCTGCCGGGGTTCCCCGCCGGACAAAAAAAAAAAAAAAAAAAAAAAAGCGCCTCGCTCTCCCGTCCCCGCCGCGCGGGCGGGCTGCCGGGAGCGGCGGGGAGGGGGGAACCGGGACGCTCCCGGCAGCCCGCCCGCGCGGCGGGGACGGGAGAGCGAGGCGCTTTTTTTTTTTTTTTTTTTTTTGGTCCGGCGGGGAGGGGGGAACCCCGGCAGCCCGCCCACGGCGGGGAGGGGGGAACCCCGGCAGCCCGCCCGCGCGGCGGGGACGGGAGAGCGAGGCGCTTTTTTTTTTTTTTTTTTGCATTCGCCCTATAAGACGCACCAACTTTTCCCCCCCCGTTTTGGGGAAGAAAAAGTGCGTCTTATAGGGCGAAAAATACGGTATTTTTCCCAGAGCTGAAGAAGAGCTGTGTGTGGCTGGAAAGCTTCTCTCTCACCAACAGAAAGTGGTCCAATAAAATATATTACCTCGCCCACTTTGTCTCTGTACAGAAGTCATGATAATAGCAGCACAGAGATGAATTAGAGTTAAACCAGTCCACATTTCTGTAACTTTTTCAGAGACGATCTTAAGTCAGTAAAACTAAAATATTAAAGTTATAATGCCATAAGAATCTAGGACATCGAAGGCTACAGAAATGAAAATTGAACAGACATGTTGATTCTCAGCCAAATCCTGAGACAACGAGATCAGTTACTGTCCTGTCCAATTTGTCAGGGTGGATCTACTGCCATCACTATGCTGATAGTGAAACTGAAAAATGCAGCACGCCACGCTCAGCACTTATCAGTTTCAACGTCTGGACAGTGGAGGCATTTGTGCGATGAACAGACATACTCATAGGCAGATCAGTTCAGCTTTGGACAGATCAGTCTGCTTTGTCTGGCTCAGTGCCACTGAAAGTGAACCTACAGGCCAAAGGATATATGGTTCACTTTAGCAATTAGGACCAGCTTTGCTCTTCTTTTACTCTGTTATGGGTCACTATAACCAGTGGCACCCACAGCACACAACACATATTGTCATACACAATTGGCAATGGTGAGACGGAGCAGTGCTGGCTGCTCCAGTGCCCACCCAGGTTTGGCCCCATCATTTCTACATCTGAGAGAGGCGCTGTGGGGTCCAAACCGGAGTGGTAATGTAACCCCTCTGCATCGGTTTGCAATCCCTCTCACTCAGTTTGGCCCTGGTCTCGTCACAATGGAAAAGCCGTGGGGCCAAACCTGAGTGGGCACATTGTGCAGTCAGGTGGCCAGTGATGGTCCTCCTTGCCAGTGCTCTGGAGCCAGCTCCTGCACCGGGGATCCCCTTCCAGGGCCTGCCCAGCCTGGCCTCACCTCCAGCAGCCATGTCCCCTGTCATGAGTGTAAAGTGCCTTGGGGTTGCTGTTTTACCTGCAAGGGGTTAACTGAACAGGAGAGGGCAGTGACATCAAGGGCTCTCATTCTTATGGGAGGGGGAGTTTAGTTTCACTTTAGTTCATCCAGAGCTTTCGGGCTGACTCCTTCTTTCCAGCTATGGGGAATCCTTTTCTCCTTTTTCTCCCTATATTCATAAGTTAGGGAAACTGTAAGTAAAGTTGTACTTGTATAAGCTTTGAATCTAATCTCTGGTGTCCTTAAACTGTAATTGTTCAGCAGAGGGGGAAATCTCCGGGGAGGGGACTAGGCTGGTTTATGCAAGAAGACTCAGAATAGAAAGCTTTATATCTCTGAAGTTTGTATTAGTTGTATGCTTTGTTCTCTTTTCTTTAATAAACCTTTTTTTTTTGTATAAGAAGTATCTGATAATTCTAATAGAGGGATCCTAGCTTTGGATCGGGCAGTTCATGGTTAGTGAGGTCTGTGTATCTGACTCTCTCTCCTCGGTGACCAGAGGGGGGGGGATCAGTGTCTCCCAGATAGAAAGGGAGGGGTCGGGAGGGTTACTCTCGGGGGGGTGTCAAGGTGCCCACCCCATAGTCTTGGGGTAATTACTGAGTGGTGGCAGCTGGGTCCCCATCCCCATTCTGGAGGAGTTTGGGTTTTGGCGGGGAAAGATTTAACTTAGGCTGGAAAAGAAGCTTACAGTTAAGGGTCTGCAGCATAAGAGACCCCTCACTTTTACCCTAGAGTTTAGAGTGAGGGGAAAAGACTCTCTTACATCCCCTCTCAAGGCTGGGGAGTCACACTGCACCTGGGCAGGCTAGGCTGGAAGGTGGGGGCTGAGCACTTGGTGGGTGAGGCTCTGGGGCCAGCGGCTGCAGAGGTGATGGCCCCCCAGGGAATGATGGTGCATACCAGTGAAAAAAATTCTGGTGGTGCCCCTTACTTCAACAATGACCTGTGGGGCCAATCTTCACCTCTCGTTTCCACAGTCATGAGTCACAGCCACAAATTAATATTATGACTTTCAAATTACTTTAAAAAATAATCACAAGTAATCATGAGATTAAAAAAAATAGTTGTGATCAATCACAGTTAAACAACAATAGAATACCAATTTAAATTCAGCATAGAAGCATGTCCTTTGGAATGGTGGTTAAAGCTTTAAGGAGCACATGAATGTTTAGCATCTGGAACATAAATAGTTTGCAATGCCGGCTACAACAGTGCCATGCGAATGCCTGGTCTCGCTTTCAGGTGACGCTGTAAATAAGAAATGGGCAGCATTATCTCCTTTAAATGTAAAAAAGTGTGTTTGTCTGAGCAGTTGGCTGAACAAGAAGTAGGACTCAGTGGGCTTGTAGACTCAAGTTTTACATAGTTTTTTACACTCAAAAGAAGAACAAATTCCACATTTGCAAGTTGCACTTTCACGATAAAGAGATTGCACTTTAAAACAGATTCATTTAAAAATATAATTTCTTTTGTTTGTCTTCTTTACAGTGCAAATATTTGAAATAAAAAAATACTATAGAGTGAGCATTGTACTCTTTATTCTGTGTTGTAATTCAAATCAATATATTTGAAAACGTAGAAAAACATCCAAAAATATGTATAATAAATTTAAGTTTGGATTCTATTACAGTAAAACCTCGATTTAACGGACTAATTCGGGCGACTGGGTGTCCGTTAAACCCAAAAGTCCGTTATTTAATAATTAGAAAAAAACCCCAGCCTGCCCAATTAGTCCTTATTTTGAGGTTTTACTGTATTCCCCTCCGCCGAAAAGCCGCCTTTTTTTTTTTTTTAATAAAATGAAAAAAAAAAAAAACCCTGGACCCTCATACACCCCGGCCCCAGTCCCCGCTGGCGGCCGGGGCTCGGGGCTCCAGGTGCCGCGCTCCCCGGGGCTCCCGGCTCCAGCCGCTGCCCGGGGAGCACGGCTCCAGCTGCCGCCCGGGGAGCACGGCTCCAGCCGCCGCCCGGGGAGCGCGGCTGGATCCGCGCTCCCCCGGGCTCGGGGCTCACTCCCCGGGGCTCGGGGCTCCAGCTGCCGCCCGGGGAGCGCGGCTCCAGCTGCCGCCCGGGGAGCGTGGCTTGGGGCTCCAGGCGCCGCGCTCCCCCGGGCTCGGGGCTCGCGGCTCCAGCCGCCGCCCGGGGAGCGCGGCTCCAGCTGCCGCCCGGGGAGCGCGGCTGGATCCGCGCTCCCCCGGGCTCGGGGCTCCAGCCAACGCCCGGGGAACGCGGCTGGATCCGCGCTCCCCGGGGCTAGGGGCTCCAGCTGACTGCCAGGACCCGGGTAGCAGGCGGGACCCGGGTGGGCGCTGGCAGGCAGCCCGCCCGCTGCCAGACCCGGGCGGCAGCGGGGAGCCGGCAGCCAGACCTCGATAAACGGATTTCGGATGCATCGGACTTTCTTTAAAATTTTGTCCGTTGCATCCGAAGTCCGTTAAATCGAGGGTTTACTGTATTGTTTAACAGTGTGATTAAAACTGTGATGAATCAGGACTTTTTAAAATCTAGTTAATTTGTTTTGCCCTAATTGTTTAAAGTGCAACTAATTGACAGACCTAAAAAATTTCAAAAGCAATTATTTGACCAAACAGCAAAATAATGTTGTATTGCCTGTGTGATCAAACACCACACTAATGCACAATGGCTTCCATAGTGGAGGATGTGGGTTCCTTTGTAACTCAGGATAAACCCCTCTCTCTCTCTCACACACACACACACACACACACACACACACTTACTTTTTACCTGGCTTGCACCTGGACTTCAGTTACAGTACTGATTCTTACTTGTCTATAGACCCTGATCATCAGCTTCGGGCCCTGGCTTGCTCCTGGATTCTGGTTCTGATACTGATTCTGGTTCTGACCCCAGTCTGTCCCCGGATCTTGATTTCAGCACCGTCCTTAGCCCAGGCTTTGACCTCCAGTCTGATCAGTAGGCATGACTACCAGTAGGCAGTGCCTGACTCCATCACTAAGAGGAAGGACTCATGGCAAATCAGGCAATGCTCGAATCCTGGTGATATAATCATATACCACAGAAAAGAACTGCTTCGGAAAGGAGAAGTTCCCCAGAAAAATCCTGAACAAAACAGTAAAAATAAAACTATTAAAAAAACCTGTTAAAGTAGTCTGCGAGATCTAGTAAACTGACAGATAACTAAACTATAGGAAGAAACTGAGTATCTAGCTAAATAAACAGGCACCATTAGTCTCTCTGTTTCACGCTGATGGCAGTTGAGAAGAAACTGAGGGCAGTTTGTCCATCACAGTTCTATATATTCTCGGTATGGGGCACAAGGATTGTTAGGGCTCATCTAAGGTCCGAACAGGCACTGCTGCCAAAAATCTCCAGTTGAAGGTGCAAGGGCACATACGTATTCCTGAAATGGAGCACCAATAGGGATGTTACTCAAAGAAGAACTTCCAAATCTCAAACATCTTTGAAGAATTACACCCCAACCTGGCATTCAAATTGGTGAAAATCTCATGCTATTCTGAGCTGAAGTCTTGCAACAGTGTTTTGGAACTGGCAAAATCCTACCTCCCGATTCAGCCTCAAATACAAAATGTAACCAGATCCAAATACTATTTCCTCATCCATCTGTACTTATGGCATTTAAATTAGCATGGAAACGAAGATGAGTTACTCTCTTCCTTTCATCTATCAACACAATCCCTGAATGGCTAGATTATACTGCTCTCAGACGCCTGGCTATAAATCCCTACTGCTTTCAGGCCACTGGAAAACAAAAAGCATGCACTTCAGTATCCCCATTGTAATTTTTCAATCATTAACGTTTCGTCCAAATACGTTAAAACTATTCAAATTTACGAGCCATCTAAACCTACTTTAAGGATTGTCTCTTTAAAAAACAGCAATTAAAATCTCTGATGTAGATTGGAAAGCAGCCACAATTTATTCTGACTGATGTTTTCTTATGAACAAAGATATACAAGTCACTCTTCATACAACATGAAGACAAAGTATAAACCATTGTCTTGTTTATAACCGTATACATAGCATAATGGAGATCATACAATACTGCAAATGATGCATCCATCCGAAAAGAAAACTTCAATTTTCACACAAATCAGGAAATTGCCATACTGACATTTTTAAATGAGTTTATTGTTCATGAATGGAGCCTGTTTGTCAGTACTGGAAAATTAAGTCCTGCATTTATCCAGAACAGGTAGGATGTAGCAGTGCCGCTCGCTGACTCTGCCTCAACTGTGACATAGGGAGGGTCACTGGGAAGGATGAGAAAGTAGTTCTGTGTCCAGGCTCTTTTGAGTTGTGTGCTTCACTGATGAGGTGGTCAGTGAGGGTGCATACAGTTGTTTTTGTGAAATGATGATCTGTCCCTAGGAAATGGGCACAGCTCATCAGCACAGAATTCATGAAGCAGCTATTAGGTGCTAATTATCTCTGGTCAACAGCAGACTCAGTCAAGTCTGAACTAGTAACCCAAAAGGGAAAATCTCTATTTCCACATTAAGCAATCCCGTAAGACATGCAGTTCCCACTGCTGTCATCCCCTCCTCCCATTTGTCCTAGCACCATTGAGTGTGAAACGTATCAAGACTTCGTAATCTACAGGCAAACAAAATCTCCTTTGCAAGTGGGCCTTTAAATGCTGGAGAGATAATCTGTACAGCAGTTTGGTGCGTGAGAGAGGACATTAGTGCACTCAAAAGGCAATACAGCCCAGCAGTTCTCAAACTGTGGATTGGGATTCCCAAAGTGGGTCACGATCCCATTTTAATGGGGTCGCCTGGGCTGACATTAGACTTGCTTGGGCTCAGGGCCGAAGCCCAAGCCCCACCACTGAAGGCCAAAGCCCTTGGGCTTCGGCTTTGCCCCCTTCCCTCCCACCCCCATTCCACCTTTCCCACCCCTTGCCCAGAGTGGCAGGGCTTGCGTGGGCTTAAGGTCATGTAGTAATTTTTGTTGTCAGAAGGGTGTCGTGGTGCAATGAAGTTTGAGAACCCCTGTTATAGCCAAATGGCTGCTAAAAATACAGAGCAGCTGTATGGAAGTTTCTCCATATCCTCTTAAAACATCAGCTTTCTCATAAGCGGTTCTTTGCCAGAGCTGATTTTGTCAGAACTGTATTCCATTTGTCCTTTTCCCAGCTCTTGTGAATAGATACTTGCCAGCTACAGCAAGGTCAGTAGGGACCATCAGATATTGGGGTTCAAATAACGCCATGCCCTTATTCTCGGTCCTAAACAAAGTTTTATTTCAAACAGCCCAGAGAAATAAACTCACGTGTGTCCCTGGAGTCTGCAACCCTAAGTTTAGGCTTTCTAAGGACTTGTCTTCATTGTCAATAAAAGGTGCATTTTTTACCTCAGAATAACCAACAGTGTGAGCTATCCCAAGGTAAAACACAGTAAAGACAAGTTTTTTGTCTTCACTATTTTTTTACATGGAGATACCATGGGTAAGGCTAGGATTTAATCATGGGTACTTTTATTAAAAATCATAGACAACTCATGGGCAATACCCTGATTAAATATGGGGGGGGGGTACTGGGGAAGTGAGGGGGGCCACTACTGGGAGGGCATGGAGGGGCCACTGCTGAGAGCAATGCCTGGGGCCAGAAGCTGCTCCAGCCAGCCAGCTGTGGACCACTCCCTGGGCCACAACTGGTGTGGCTGTCCCAGGGGCCACCTGAGTAGCTGGCCCTGGAACCAGCTGCTTGGGAGACCCTGGGGTCAGCCACACTGGCTCCTGCAGAAGTCATGGAGGTCACGGAAAGTCACAGAATCCCATTTCCCCCCCTTTAGTAGAGCCACAGCTCTAAGCACCACTGTAATTGCCTATGGAATAGATCAAAAACCAGTTGAGGGCACCACCCTAGTGACAAATTCCATCAAAACAATACCTCAAATCATCTCTGTCCATCCTCCCAATAGAATTCAACATATGGACACCCTAAGTGACTCATCCCCCAGGCACCTAGTGACTCATCTCTCAGAGGGAAAGATAAATAATAATGGTTTTTGGGAGGGTAGTAATGGGCACATGAACCCCTGGGGCTAAGGGTATATGGGGGACTCCAGCATGAGAGATGGGGGGGAATGAAGTGGTGGCAGTGGGAAATTTGGGGACCTTGCTATGGGGAGAATAGGGGTGCATACAGAGTTTTTGGCATGGAGCCTGGTACATTGGGAGGCAAGAAAGGAGTCACACACAGCCCCCATTATGGGACGGGGGGAGAAATAGGGAAAATGGCATGAAGGGAGGAAACCACGGAGGACACAGCGCTCATGGCAGGTGGTGAAGGTAGGAATGGGGTGGCATGCAGAACACCTGCCATGGGGAAAACAGGAGACACACAGAGCATGTGGTTGAGGGTGGGAAGAGTTGCAGGGAATCCCTGAAATAGATGGAGATGGGAATGTGGCACACAGGGAGCATATTGGGGAAAACATAGGAATGTGCTATGCGTAATGAGCTTGACCTACAGAAGCTACAAAATGTGTGACCCCCTAGGATATAACCGAGGACTACAGAGTTAAGGACTTTAAAAATCAATAGGGGACAATCCAAAGTCAATCTTTCACTTTACAGGCAAACAAAAAAAATTGCAGGGTGGACAAGACATAATAGTTGCTCAAATCAGCAGATAGCCCTGTGTTAGCATTCTTTACAAGCAAAGCAAAGGAGAAAACTCTATTGTAAGCCATGCCCACAGGGAATTACAATAACTGAGTCTCACGGTCACAAGACCACATGCTGTTGTATGGTAGTCACTGGATAAATGAAGGTGTAGCCTGCACATATTTCACAACTGAAAAAAAACAACTTTTCTGCCACATTTGACGTGTGTTTACCCTGGGAAAGGTGTGGTTGAAAGTGATGTAAGTAGAAAGATTCTCATAGATCCACACTGATGTGGAAAATGTGGCAGAAAAATGCTGTTGCTTAGGTATGGGTCATGCACTAAGACGTTCTGCAGTGCGGTATAGTCAGCTGAATGATGACCAGTCACACAGTGCAAAGCTTGTAGCTACTAAATTATAAAAAAAAGGTGCACAAGAAAAATTGAAAAAAGTCTATGGATTCTAATTAAAAAAAAAGTAAAATTCAGGTTAATATAGTACTAGTACTTGGCATCTATAAGGAATCAGACATACATTTCTAAATAAATATGAAATATATGTTACAAATAGTTAACATTAATACATACTTCTTTGTAACCTTTTCATAATATTTTACTAGTGAATCAATGATATGCTGCAATATTTTAACACAATGCTCCCATAATTTTTCCCTGTTAACCTGTGATATTAGGGTAATGGAGGAATCTCACATGGACATGAAAATATTCCAAATCTTTTACTTGGGTGCAGAAAATGCAGTCAGGGCTTCAAAAACCTACTCTACGTTTACGGCTAGCATATCACTGTTCTACACCCTTGTGCACACAAATGAGTGTTTTTCTGGTTTATGGCAAAACATTTTAATGTATCTGAGCTTGATTAGCCAAAAACTCTCCATTTGGTGGTTCCCTTCTTCCAATTTTGTTTCAAAATGACAACTTTCTTTCCCACCAATGGCAACCACGTATGTTACCTCCTCTATAACTGCTCTGTGGCCTGGCTAAAGATGTATCCTTTTGATGGGGTTCTGAGTGTTTATTGTTTCTGTGGAGTCTGCTAGCTGAAACAGACTTTGCCCATTCTGTTCTAATGGGGAATTCATTATGCTACAACTCTTCCAGCCTCCATTTCCACAGCTACACTCCCATTCTGGGGGCATCCAAGCTAAGATTCTGCCTTAGATGGTCCTTAATCCTGAAATCCCATTTGCACTTAAAGTGAATAACAAACAATGCTTGACCTACATGAGCAATGAAGTGCCACTCTCTAGTCTATACTAAATGCCTCTTCAATCCCGATGTAGTAAATAGACTTAAATATTATGAAGACTGCACTACTGAAAATAAAAACAATGTGAAAATCCAGTGTTTGTGTTTATTTCTACCTATTCTCAACAAACAAATATTACCTATGGAAACTAAACTACCACACTGGCGGTATCATGTTTGAAATTAGCACAGAAAACAGACTTGTTGCCATAGGCCTGGTCAAGGGTTAGGTCAATGTAAGCTGCCTTGCATCGACCTAGCTGTGGAAGTGTCTTCACCTAAATCTGACTCCTGCTCAGTGGCCGATTTAGAGTTAGTGGGACCCTGTGCTCAGCTTCATTCCCTCCCCCCCACCCATATGGGAGGGAGCATTCTCTCTTATGTACCTCCCGTGCTGTTCTCTTTTTTTTTTCCTGTGTTCTCCTGGGGTTCAGAGCTGGGGGCTGCAGTGCCTGGGAAGGAGTTAGGGTGCAGGTGTGGGCTGGGACTAGGGGTGCAGGGTATGAGTGGGAGTAACGGTGTGGGAGGGGGCTCAGGGTTGGGGTACAGGGTCTGGGAGGGAGTTACAGTGCAGGAACAGGCTGGGGATGGCAGGTCTTGCCAGGAGTTAGGGCACGGGAGGGGGCTCTGGGCGAGGGCAGGGCGTTGGGGTGCGGCGCACTTACCTGAGGCAGCTCCAGTTTGGTGCGGGGAGTTCAGGTGGCTCCATGCAACCCTGTGCTTGCCCTCCAGGCAACCTTCCATTGTCTGCGATTCTTGGAGCCGCCTGCCCTACCCCCCACCAGGCAGGGCCTGAATGCAAGAGCTTTAGGGGCTGCAGCCTAGGGCTAAGTAGGCCTCAGTGCCCTAGATTGCACCCCTAAAGCCCAGCCCCCTTTCTGAATCCAGCCCTGCGACCATGGGCTGGAGGAGCAGGGTCAGCCACACAGCTGGAGAGAAGTGGTGGTTTCCCCGTCGAAGCGCTGCTTCTCTCCTGCCGGCTGCCCTGTGCGTCTCCTGAGTCCTCCAGCCCGTATTCGCAGCGCTCCCGCCACCCACACCTCCCGCCTGTTCCCCTGAAGCTGCAGGTGAGCCTCCCTCCCTGCTCTCCTGCTCCCCACAGCCTCCCTCCTGTGGAGCAGCCCCCCCGCAAGGAGTACGCCAATGCTGAGCTGCCCGAGTGCCCAGCCCTGGGGCACCCTGTTATTGGGGGGCCCCGTGCCAGGGCACTGTGTGTTTCATGGTAAATTCACCCCTGCTGATGTAAGTGCCTCCCTACGCCAATTGAGTAACACCATCTCCCCAAGCAGCGTAGACTCACAGTCGATATAATTAGGTTGACGCAGTGTTAGTACAGACACTGCATTGCTCACATTGACTATTACAGGCTTTCGGGAGCCATCACACAAAGCCCCACACTGCCAATACAATTGATACAAGTACTTCTGGTGAGGCACACTGCCAACACAAGGAGCCAAGTGTGCACACACAAGCAATTTTATAATTGTGGTGGCTGTATGTCAACATAAGAGATAGCTTGATATAATTTTGTAGCGAAGACACTGTCTTAGTGGTGAAAAGAGTTTTTAAACTGCAAAGTACCATGTAAATTGGCCATTACTGTACCTTCATGACATCTTTATAGGAGCGAATGACCTCAATTTCCTCTTTTTCATCTTCATCTTCCTCCACGCCTTCATCCAGAGCTTCATAGCCTTCATCTTTACTCCCATCTACCTCCAAGGTATTGGTCATGTGATCTATAAGCTGCTCCAAGGGAGGACTTAGTTCTCGCTCTTCATTCTCCTTCAAGCCATAGTCCAGCGCTTTATAAATAATAATCCCCAGTGATTCAATAATCTACAAGAGAGAAAGCAACATTATTATTAACATCACTTCGATGAACTAGTAGGCAAGTGTAAAAACACAAACATCCTTGAGCAACGAGTGATAAATTGCCCATTCTACAACTGCTGATTGAAAATTGATATTAAAAGATCATCCACATAAAAAAGGGTAGTGAACCCCCACATTTTGCATCACTGCCCTTCACGTCAACATACAGCACCCAAAATGCATCATGCTACATTTTTTTATGTTAAAATTTGACAGGCAAAAACAAAATTATTTAAAAACAAAGCTGCACCATTGTGAATTTTTTCTTCCTAAAACCATTTCAGCTCAGAATATTTTTTGATATGCCTATAAAAATGTTTGGTATATGTATACACTCTTATCCTCCTTTTGTCTATATAAAAAAGGAACTTAAGAAAAGATGCCTCACTCCTTCCACAAGAGGTAGTGACTTGCACCACCTCATTGCCTCCAGGGATGACTGTCCATAGCTATGAGGCTCGATTTCACTCAGAACCTGACCCAGCTCTAATCAAACCACTGAGACCCGCTCACCTGGTGAAGACACAGAGATCCCATATGGGAAAATCTAATTGTTCTTAGCAGTAAGCGTAATTTGGTAGCCCCTTGGGACCTCAACTGAGATCAGGGCCCTATTGTTTATACAATGCCTAATATTATAGAATAAGAGACTGTCCCGGACCTCAATCTTTTCTAGTAATAAGAAATTGGCCTGAGTGCTCCAAAATGTCAAATAGACCTTTTCTTTCTTTCCATTAATTATGATTTATACCAGAGGCATTTGAGTACCTAGAACTTTAAAGACCTTAAGGGGGAAAAAGTAATGATCTTTTAAAGCTGATGGCTACTGTGGTATTATTAAAATGGCCAGGCACCAGTGCAGAAGTAGAACAGCCCTGGAACAAAAGTTAGTAATGGAACTATTTCCAAAAGCAGATATTTTCATAAGAATGGCTATACTGGGTATGACTAAAGGTCCATCAAACCCAGTATCCTGTCCTCTGACAGTGGCCAATGGCAGGTGCCCCAAAGGGAATGAACAGAGAGGGAACATCATCAAGTGATCCATGCCCTGTCACCCAATCCTAGCTTCTGGCAAACAGAGTTTAGGGACACCATTCCTGTCCATTCTGGCTAATAGCCATTGATGGACCTATCTTCCATTAATCTTTCTAGCTCCCTTTTGAATCCCATTATAGTACTGACCTTCACAACTCCCTCTGGCAAGGAGTCCCAGAGGTTGAAAGTGTGTTGCATGAAAAAATACTTTCTTGTGTGTGTTTTAAACCTGCTACTTATTAATTTCATTTGGTGGCCCTTGTTCTTGTATTATGAGGAGGAGTAAATACCGTATTTTTCGCCCTATAAGACGCACTTTTTCTTCCCCAAAACGGGGGGGAAAAAGTTGGTGCGTCTTATAGGGCGAATGTGCACCCCGGTTCCCCCCTCCCCGCCACGGGCAGGCTCCCGGGAGCGCGGCAGCCCGCCCGCGGCGGGGAGGGGGGAACCGGGACGCTCCCGGCAGCCCGCCCGCAGCGGGGAGGGGGGAACCGGGACGCTCCCGGCAGCCCGCCTGCGGCGGGGAGGGGGGAACCGGGACGCTCCCGGCAGCCCGCCCGCAGCGGGGAGGGGGGAACCGGGACGCTCCCGGCAGCCCGCCCGCGCGGCGGGGACGGGAGAGCGGCGCGCTCCCAGCAGCCCGCCGCGCGGCGGGGACGGGAGAGCGGCGCGAAAAAAGCGGCGCTTTTTGTGTGGTGGTGGGTTCCCCCCCCCCCCCCCCGGCTTTTTTATTTAAAAACTCGGGGGCGTCTTATATGCCGGAGCGTCCTATAGGACGAAAAATACGGTAACACTTCCTTATTTACTTTCGCTATACCACTCATGATTTTATAGACCTCTATCATATCCCCCTTAGTCCCCTCTTTTCTAAGATGAAAAGTCCCTCTCTTTTCACATGCAAACCGTTCTATACCCCTAATAATTTTTGTTGCCCTTTTCTGAACCTTTTCCAATTCCAATATATCTTTTTGAGATGGGGCAACCACATCTCCACAGGTGTGAGCATACCATGGATTTATGTAGTGGCAATATGATATTTTCTGTCTTCTTATCTATCCCTGTCTTGATGATTCCCAACAATCTGTTCGCTTTTTTGACTACCGTGGCACATTAAGTGGATGATTTCAGAGAACTATCCACAATGACTCCAAGACTTTCTGTTTCTGATATATCTAAAAAAAAAAATGCTATTATAGTAAAACCTCCATTTAACAGACTAATTCGGGTGAGGGGGTGTCCGTTAAATCAAAAAGTCCGTTATTTAATAATAATTTAAAAAAATGAGCTGTTGGAGCAGCAGCCCGCCCGCTACAGGGTCGGGGCGACAGCTCCGCAGCCCGCCCGCTGCCGGGACCCGGGCGGTAGCATGGAGCCGGCAGCCAGCCCGCCTGCTGCCTGGACCCGGGCGGCAGCCGGCAGTCAGCCTGCCAGAAATGGATCAGGAATGCATCAGACTTGCTCAGAAATTTTGTCCGTTGCATCCGAAGTCCGTTAAATCGAGGTCTGTTAAATCGAGGGTTTACTGTACTTTTGGAGTCTTTGGGTAGCTGTTCTTCAAATTCTTTTTTGGTCTAATTACATTTTTACACTTCATTTGCCAGAATTTATGCTCTTTTCTACTTTCCTCACTAGGATTTAACTTCCACTTTTTAAAGGATGCCTTTTTGCCTCTCACTTCTTCTTTTACTTTGTTGTTTAACAGTGATGGCTCTTTTTGGTTCTCTTACTACGTTTTTTAAATTGGAGTGTACATTTAAGTTGAGCCTCTATTATGGTGTCTTTAAAAAGTTTCCATGCAGCTTGCACTCATTTTACTTTTGGTGCTGTACCTTTTATTTTTGGTGTAACTAACCTCCTCACTTTTGTGTAGCGCCCCTTTCTGAAATTAAATGCCACAGTGTTGGGCTGCTGTGGAGTTTTCCTCGACACAGGGATGTTAAATTTAATTATATTAAGATCAATATTGCCAAGCGGTCCAGCTATATTCACCTCTTAGACCTGATCCTGTGCTCCACTTAGGACTAAATCAAGAATTGCCTCTCCTCTGGTGAGTTCCAGAACTAGCTGCTCCAAGAAGCAGTCATTTAAGGTGTCAAGAAACTCTCTCTGCATCCCTTCCTGAGGTGATATGTACCCAGTCAACATGGGGATAGTGAAATCCCCCATTAATTATTAATATTAAGTTTTTTTATTTTAATAGCCTCTCTAATCTCCCTGAGCATTTCCGAGTCACCAACACCATCCTGGTCAGGTGGTCTGTAATATAGCCCTACTACTATATTCTTATTTTTCAAGCAAGGAATTACTATCCATAGAGATTCTAAAGTACAATTTAGTTCATTTAAGATTCTTACTTCATTTGATTCTACGCTTTCTTTCACATAAAGTGCCACTCCCCCACCAGAACGACCTGTTCTGTCCTTCCGATATATTTTGTACCCTCGTATTACTGTGTCCCATTGATGATCCTCATTCCACCAGGTTTCTGTGATGCCTATTATATCAATAATCTCATTTAATATTAGGCATGCTAGTTCACCCATCTTATTATTTAGACTTTAGCATTGGTATATAAGCATTTTAAGAACACATCATTTTTTTGTCTGTCCCCTATTGCATGATGTAATTGAATGGGACCTTTTTTCATTTGACAGTTTCTCACCAGATCCTCACTGTATTTTATTACTTTCCATCCTCTCCTCCTCATTAGGTCGTAGGGAACCTCTCTTTATAGATCCTCCCCTAAGGGATGTCTGAATCACATGCTCCTCCACATCTGTCAGCTTTCACCAAACCCTCAGTTTAAAAACTGTTGTACGACCTTTTTAATTTTAAGCACGAGCAATCTGGTTCCGTTTTGGTTTAGATGGAATCCATCCTTCCTGTATAGGCTTCCCCTCTCCCAAAAGTCTCCCCAGTTTCTAATAAATCAAACCTCTCCACCCTACACCATCATTTCATCCATGCATTGAGACCCTGCAGTTCTGCCTGTCTAACTGGCCCTGCAAATGGAACTGGAAGCATTTCAGAGAATGCTACCTTGGAAGTCCTGAACTTCAATCTCTTACCTAGCAGCCTAAATTTGGCCTCCAGGACCTCCCTCCTATCCTTCCCCATGTGGCTGGTACCACCGGCTCCTCCCCAGCACTACACATAAGCCTATTCAAATATTTCAATCCTGATCAGAAGTTTCAGTTCCCCAATCTGGCATTCCACATAATTCTAGCTTTAAAAAATCCTGTAAAAAGGCAGCAATTCTCACATCTTTTTTTTTTAAAAGGTTTAATTTGAGCAACAGACTTATTTTATTACAATAAAACATTCCAAAGAGGCCATACTGTAATGGATTATAATTTAGTAGGAGAATTCTAACAGTTTAATCATAATCACATCCAGACAGAAAATGTAATGCACCAGCAATGGACCAGCAGTTTTAAGTTTCATTTTCTCTAGTGAGACATGGGAATACATTAGTAGAGAGTATCAAATTGTTAGATCACTACAAGTGCAGATCTCAGTGACAATTCGTACCATGATTAGTAAGTAATCCTTCCTGAAATGCAGAACTTTGCTCTTTGTTTTTTCCCAACAAAACAAAAATGTTTTTCAACATAAAATACACTAATAAACTGTCCATATTTCACAGTGAACAATTAAAACATCATCACATTAAGGGTATGAAAAAGGCAGATTTATCCACCGAATCTATATATATAAAAGTCAAGTGGTGTATGTATGAGTGTATGTATGTACGTATGACTGCGAAGTCCTCCCGCACCGTTTGAGCCAGAGACTTGAATTTTGGTACAGTGAGGGGTCTTGGGGTCTAGATGCTGGTAAGGGTCGAAAAATTTTCGGATCTCACCTCTGACGCCCCCCAGGGGTGAAAGTCTTTCAGGGCCAATCACATCAGCTTGGCAGTTAGGTGGTGATGATGTCATAATACCCCCCTCCAACAGACACCTCACTCGCTCAGCTCACCCCTCCCTCCTCCAACGGAACCCCGGAGATCCCTCAGTTCTCTGCCCCTCCCACCTCCCCAACGGAACCCCGGAGATCCCTCAGTTCTCTGCCCCTCCCACCTCCCCAACGGAACCCCGGACTACATCAGCTCTGTGCCCCCCCCACCTGCGAAGGTCCCCGGAATCCCTCGGCTCTGGGCCCCCTCCCCTCCTGCGACGGATCTGAGTTGGGTTTGGTGGGACGGTAAGTGAGGTGGGGGTGTCGGATTCGGTCGGGGGGGTGAGGTGGGGGTTTCGGGTTTGCTTCGGGGGGTGGGAAGGTGTCGGGGTGGGTGAGGGGTGAGGCGTGGGTGTTGGGGTTGGTCAGGGGGTGTCAGCTGTCTGCCACCTCCCCACCTCCGACTGACCCGAGCAGCGCCGGGCACTTATGCTAGTATATTATATTTTCCAATATTTTAACAATTATATGGAATAATACTGATTTTCCTTCATTCTTCCATAGCAGCTTTATAAAAAGATACATGGTACTCTCATGAACATGTCTGGTTTGGCTTAGAAAACTACAAAGCAAAGCTGTGAATCCCTATTTTGGAATAACTGTGAATGAGATATTCAAAGGAAGATCTTTAGGAAACTTTCATAATGAACGTATAAGGACTGAAAACGTGAAACGATAGTACTAAAGCAAAGTACATGTTTTAAGTGTGGCTCCTTCCACTAAGGGCCTCAGTATGTCCTCAACATGTAATTCAGGGGTGGCCAAACTTACTGGCCCTCTGAGGCACATACTTCAGAAGTTCGAGAGCCGGGGTACACCTGCCAGAAGCCGGGGCTTCAGCCCTGCGTCTGCTGAAGCCCCGAGCCCTGGCAGGTGTGCCCCTCAGGCTGAGGCCCCAAAACCTCCCTCCCTGCTGGGCAGAAGCCCCTAACACACCACCCTGCTGAAAGGCAGAGGTCCTGATCTTCTCCACACCCTCTCCCATCTGTTGGGTGAAGAACGGGAGGGTGTGAGGGGCTCCGCGAGCTGCACTTTAATGGCAAAAGAGTCACAGTTTGGCCACCCCTGATGTAGTGCTTTAATAGCTGAAAGGCAATAATCTTAGAAGAGATAAACCCACATTTGGAAGCACCCACCAGGCACACTTTAAAATCTATAACATTCAGCAAGTTCAGTTACATCATTAGCAGAACCTCCATAAACATTTTATATTGTCTTAAGTACTTGCTGGACAGCACAGAAATGATTTTGATGGAATAGTTTAGTCTTGTTCAACAGGTGGAATCAAGTAGTTTAACAACTGCTTAAATATTTTTTAAATATCTGATATGAGTGCACAGTTTAAATTTTGTCTAGCTTCATAAAAACACAAATCTAAAAAGTTTTATCTGTTCAATTATTTTTTCCTGATGTTAAGTTTGACGTAAAAAAAAAAAGTATTTTTTGTGACAAGGCTTCAGGTCCAGGACCCAATGAGTACTTTTCTTGGAAAACACAGCAAAACAGGCTTAAAAGGGGAAGTTCTCTCTCTTTGTTTGGGAACAGGGATTAAGGCCTTCACAAGTACTACTGCTCAAACTCAATGACAGCTGCTGCTTTCTTTGATGTACCAACACTGTGCCTGTTCCAGTCCAGTAATATGACTTCTGCATTATGTGCTAAGCATAGACATCATAATACGTGCAAAGATGGCCTGACACAAAAGTCTGAACAGAAACTATTCAGAACTACTTTCCTGCCTTTCAAATCCTTTATTTTGTCACACTTAGCAACATCCATTCTGTCTCAGTATCTCCATTTCAGCTTGTTATAACACAGCAATGAACATTTTAACTGAGAAACTTTGCATTAACCACTTTGCTGCTGCTGCTGAAAACATGTAATAGAAATATGGTACACAATAACCAATGCTAATTTACCAGGGAAGTTATAAAAACACAAATAAGTGCCTACCATATGAATACCAAACAAAACTTTTCAGATGTTTGTACAGTCACAAAATAATCAGTAATGAGACTTAAAACAATTGGGAGAATATAATTCCCATTGCAAGCAAGCAAGATCTGAGCAAAGTGGGTCAGTACCAGTGTTCTTGAGATATATGTATAGAATGAAAAGCCTAATTTTACCTACATCAATGGAAATAATCTGATTTTTGTTATATGTACAAATTGGATTTGAGAATGTTGCTTTATTGTATTAATCTAACATCAATGTGTTCTATTTGTGCGTGTCTCTCTCACACATACAAACACACCTGCGCACACACAAAATCTCTCCACTTGCCTTCACTAATGATCTAATATTTAAGCACAGTACGGAGTACAAGTTCAGCCTGAGGTAACAGCTTCTTTCCTGGTCTGAAGCCATGACTTTCAAAGGAACTTAATGTGATGGTGTAAAGCATTATAATATAAGCTCCTTAATTTATTTATTTTTAAGTTATTCAGCCACTGGTTGACATGCAGAGAGCAAATCCTCTGCTAAAGTTCTGAAGCATTGAGAACGAATACATTCTAAAACTCTCGCCACAAGGCACAGAAAACGATGTGAATTAGGCAAACACATCATTGTTTACTGTAGGCACTGGAAATTTTTCAGTGCAATATAATCATTTCAGTGCTATCAATTTACAGCTGCTTGGTTTAAAGCAGGGGTCTCAAACTCAAATGACCACGAGGGCCGCATGAGGACTAGCGCATTGGCCCAAGGGCCGCATCACTGACATGCCGCCCCCGCTGCGGGCAGCCCCGCTCCCACTCCACCCCTTCCATAAGGCCCCACCCCTACCTCGCCTCCTCCGAATGCACAGCTCCTTCCCCCTCCCTCCTGGAAAGCGCTAAGCACCACCAACAGCTGTTTGGCAGTGGGAAACACCTGGAGGTAGACGGCAGGGAGGCACAGGGAGCTTGGCAGCTGCAGGAATAAAGTGGGGGGAGAGAAGGGCCATGGGGAGCTTCGCAGGCCACAGAAAATAACCCCTTGGGTCACTGTTTGAGACCCCTGCCTTAGGTAACTATTCCACCACCTAACAAATCTGAGCCTCAGTGTTACACATACGATACAGAAGTCAAAAATGAAAAAAGGAAGGAGTAATATAGTATGCTATTAAATTTATTAACATTTTTATTAACTTCTTTACTTCTGTTAAAGCTCACCCCTGCACGGGGCTGCACCCCCACTCCACTCCTGCTCTTCCAACCCCTTCCCTGTCCCCTTCAAGCCCCTTCCCCAAAGATCCCCCTCCATCCCGCCCCTAGTTCAACCTCTTTCCCAAATCTCTGACTCTTCTCCCCCGCCTCCCCTGTACACGAGGCTTACCGCTCCTGGTCCCGGAAACTGCTAAGGCACCAGAGAACTTCCTGGGGGTAGGAAGAGCAGTGGAGAGCAGTGTGCCGGGAGCAGCGCACCAGGAGCGGGGGGGGGGGGGGGGAAGAGGCAGAGAGCTTAGCGGCCACAGAAAACTGGGTGGGGGTTCCCATGTTTGAGACCCCTGTTCTAGACCATGAAAGCTTATGCCTAAATAAATGTGTTAGTCTCTAAGGTGCCACAAGTACTCCTCGTTCTTTTTGTAGATACAGACTAACACGGCTACTACTCTGAAACCTGTCACCTAGAGATCTGTGGCTGTATAGCTCAAAGCACTTTGATGCTTATCTGCTTTTTTAAAATTCTCCCTATTATGCAGTTGCGTGAAATGAGGCCTGGACCAGCCAAGTGACTTGCCCACAGTCACACAATGAAGTGGCAAAGTCAGGAATAAAATGCATGTCTGCCCACACCTTGGTCTGTGTCTTACCTACCTGACTACCTTCACTCTTTAAAAGACAAAGCACCCTTATCAAGTCTCAGCAGGGAGTTTTGACTAGGTGTGAAAAGTTAGCAATGCTTTGCCCCCATTCCTGTATTTAAAAGGGAGAGTGTGTACTAAGATCACCCTCTGGTATTTCAGCTCTTCCAGATGTCATCAAGAAGTCACCAGTAAAAGTTCCTTGTTGGCTAAAGCATTATGAAAGTAGAAATGACAAATGTTTGTTCTAGGAGCAGGGAACAACTGTAACTCCTGGCCCTCTAGAACTCTTCTCTCCAAGGAAGTTCAGTACTTAACTGGTTCTAGGATAGGGTGACCAGATGTCCTGATTTTATAGGGACGGTCCCGATTTTTGGGTCTTTTTCTTATATAGGCTTCTATTACCCCCCATCCCAATTTTTCACACTTGCCCTCTGGTCACCCTATTCTAGGATATAACCAACAATATGCAGCTGCCACATGGAGACACTACAGAGCCCTATAGGAGAAGGACTTGGGATCGTATCCAGACAGTATGCAAAACCAGAGCTGCTACGGATCTCCAGTGATCCTCACACCAGGTAGGCAGCTGTGCTGATTGCCCAACTGGATAGCAAGGACACTCTGGGGCTGCCATGCAAGCCTATTATGCCATATGGATTGCTTTATCTTTTTATTATCCGCCCTTATAGAATCTATCCTCCCCCTCTACAAATCCCTTTCCCAAATCCGCGGGGGCCCCCACCACTCCCGGCGCGCTGCTCCAAATCCTCGCCCTTTCCCTGCCCCTCCTCCCCCGTTCCCAGCGCACTGATCCAAATCCCTTTCCCAAATCCCTACCCTCCCCACCCATTCCCGGCGCACTACTCCAAATTCCCTCCCACCGGCACGCTGCCCCAAATCCCCGCCTATTCTCCCCCCCCCCACCTCCCCGCTTCCTGCTGCTCTTCTCCGCCTCCTCCCCCCACCCCGTGCTGCTTCCTACCCCCCCAGGCTGTTCTCTGGCAGCACAGCATTTCCGGGAAGGAGGGGCCAGTAGCGGTAAGCTTCCTGCAGAGGGTGGTGAAGGGATGCGGGAAGTCTGGCAGGCCTCCTCCCCTCTGCGGGAGGCTTACGGCTCCTGGGCCCCCCCCCCCCTCCCGGAAACTGCTATGCCACCAGAGAAAGAAATAACGGGGGGATGGGGAGCTTGGTGGGCCGCAGGGAAGGGCTCAGTGGGCTGCATGTGGGCCCGCATGTTTGAGACCCCTGGTTTAAAGTAAAGCCTCCAAATGTTAAGGCCTTTGTGGGTTTTTCAGTCTATGAGCAAAGTTTTTTAAAGCCTTATAGATATAAAGTCATTACACACAGTACTGAGCTTTCATATATATACCGACAAAGAGTCCTGTGGCATCTTAAAGACTAACTAAAGTATTGAAGCATAAGCTTTCGTGAGCTAAAACCGACTTCGTCGGCTGCATTAGCATCCACAGCTATTAGCCCACAAAAGCTTATGTTTCAATACTTTTGTTAGTCTTTAAGGTGCCACAGGACTCTATCACTTCTGCTATTCCAGACTAACACAGCTACCTCTCTGATTCTTGATATATATACTGGTTTAGGACACATCAAAAAGGTTTAATTGAAATGAATATCAACTTAAACAGCTATTGTTCTCTCTTTTAGGAAATAGATCCATACTTTTTTTCAACTTGTTTACTTTTCGGTCTTACTGGAACTGATGTGCAAATAGGCAGAGTCTGCATGCCATTCCCACACAGTCATCACAAGCAAAACAGGGTAATGGTGATTTTACAGACATCTTTCGGAGGTTTATTTTTATTTTTAAATAAAGCAACAAAGCCCAAAGGGAGGGCTCTGCTTACCAACATAAAAGGACTTTCTCCAGCAGAATTCTTGCCTTTCCCTGTAGTTCTCTTTTACTCAGAAAGCCACTCAGACTTTTGTATCCCTGAGTTGGAACTAAAGAGGCTCAACTGTTCTCGCTGCCAAGGTAGGTCAGCAGAATAGCTTTGAACCTCTCCACTGTGACCTAAAGACTCACAATCCAGTTACAATAATATTTGCATTTCTGTTGCACCATTCATCACAAATTTCAACAGCATTTTACAATTAAGCCTAATGATAGACAAAAATAATACAGAATACTTAACACTTATTTCACCTATGGATCTCAAATAACTCTGTTCTAACACAATAGTGCTCAGCTCTAACAACTGGGGACATTTTTTAACATATACACATATATTTTAAAGTTAAAAATTTAAAATGCAACTGAAAACAGCACAAACTTGCTTCAGAATTTACAGAAGACCAACTGTCTGTCTCAGTTTAGATCAGCAACAGAATTGTTATTTTTTCTATTTATAACACAGTAATATATCTGCTTCTGCAATATCTAATTTTGTATGTCAAATTTGATTACATTTGTTAGAAAGTATGAACAAACAGTTTTATTATATGGTAATCTAAAGAGATACCGAAATACAGAGTTTGGTTACACACCCCAATATCATTCATAATTCTAAGAAGAAATATCTATATTCTTATATAAGCCATATTGAAGCATCTTATATATACTAATATATTTATCACCACAACACTAGGGTTGTATCATCACCACAACAGTAGGGTTGTATTATCCCCCATTTTACAGACAGGGACACGCTGCTGAAATGAACGCTGTAACATTGGTTGTCGATAAGCCAGTAAAATGAAAATTTTCAACTGCTTGCAGCCGGGCAACTAGGATTTGGAACACTTATGGTTAATCAAATGAATTACTCATTATGAAACTACCCGGACAAATGGATGAAATATTATTTAACTTTTGGGCGTTATAGCTCACCATAAAAATAGCTGAGATACTAGTCTCTGCACTATATTGCACATTGCTACTAAAAATAACTTCCGTGTTAAGGGAAAACTTGGTATGTGCTGCGTCTAACAGAAAGTAAAAGGTGAAAAAGATTAAATGCATACACCCTACCTTTCCTGTAAGATTCTATTATGTAATAGGAATGGTATCTTGATCTAAAGTATGCATACCCTAAATCTATGAAAATGTCTGTGTCATATCCAGAGTAGTTCGCTTTCAAAATAATCTTATGGAGCATACCAGGATTCATTCATATTGTGCTTGTGCAATGTATACATATCTTGACACATATATACCCATATATTACCATTCAGGTATAAAGTGTACAGATTCAGTACAATAGCTCTCAATCAGATTTAAGTGTGTATATAAGGGGCTCCTTAACCAATCATTTTCAAAGCAAATTAAATATATAAAACCTAAATCTTTTCAACATCTTTTGACTCATTTGCTTTTAAAAGACAGAACTATACTGTAATTTACTTATAAATACATTCATGCTCATAAGTAATGTAGCCGTCTCCAACCTTTATCCCAGGTGCTAATTACAAACATATTATGTTTGTGTGTTGCCTATTGTAGAGGGGTTGCGTGGCTCCCTTCAGGCCGCGAGCGAAACGGCCCCTGGCCGGGGCCGGAGGGGGCCGAGCCAGCACCAGTTGAGCTCCGCCCCCGGAAGTCCGGGGCCCGACCTGGAAGTTCAAGAGCTCGGCCGCTCCAGGGCTGGCTCCGCACAGAGACCCGCCGAACTGGGATACTGCCGCTCGGCCGCTACCCCGAGGAGCCGCGGAACCTGCCGCCTGACCGCCGTCCGGAGGACCCGCTGCTGCCACCGACCCAGCCGACAGCCTATTACCCGGAGGAACCACCGGCAGAGCCAGCCTGCTACCCCGAGGACTTGCCAGATCTGACAGTGACCCGGAGAAGCCCATGACCCTGGACCCCGGGGAGGACCCCGCGACAGCCCAGGTACCAGGGGAGGGGGAGTCCGGAAGTAGCCCGGGGGAAGGCCCCAAGCCAATGTCAGTGTGTTTCGGCCAGGATCCCCACTGACTGCAGCGAGCCTTTCGCTGCAAGGGCCCCCGGGCTGGGGCGCAGTGGAAGTGGGTGGGCCTGCGCCCCCCCTGCCACCCCATTGGTGGGTGGCAGTCTCCCCCTCACACCGACACCTGGCCTACCAGCTCCTGAATTAAGGGCCTTAACCCCCCTGAGCCTTCACAGTTATTGTTGTAGCCCTGACGCAGGGCCCAGACTCCTTGAACTGTGCTCGGCCCACCTGGGGGCCTGAGCCCCGAGCCCGGGGACTCCGGCTCGGCCCGCCTGGGGGCCTGAGCCCCGACACCGGGGACTCCGGCTCGGCCCGCCTGGGGGCCTGAGCGCCGACACCGGGGACTCCGGCTCCGCCCACCTGGGGGCCTGAGCCCCGACACCGGGGACTCTGGCTCCGCCCGCCTGGGGGCCTGAGCCCCGACACCGGGGACTCCGGCTCCGCCCGCCTGGGGGCCTGAGCCCCGACACCGGGGACTCCGGCTCCACCCGCCTGGGGGCCTGAGCCCCGGGCCACTGCGACTCCCACCCAACGGGAGGCGGGAGTTAGGACCCGCGGCCCCACTAATTCCCCACAGGGCCGCACGACAGCGCAGGGAAGCGAGGATTTCCCGTCAGACCGGTGGAAGGGGGCGGAGCCCCAGGTACACAACCCTTACACCTATATTTTAGCTAGAGATTGCCCGGGTGAAAATTGTCATTTATTAGTGTAAATGAGAGCAGAATTTGTCCGAGATAGGGTAGGGTTCAGGTTGCAGCAGGGGGCTCACGACAGTGGGGCGCAGGAGGGGTTTGGGGCATGGGCTCTGGACCAGCGCGGCTTACTTTGAGCGGTTCCGGGGTGGCAGTGGCGTGCAGCAGGGCTAAGGCAGGCTCCCTGCATGGCCTGGCTCCACGCAGCTCCCAGAAGCAGCTGGCACCACATTCCTGTGGTCCCTGGGGTGGGGGTGGCACTTGCCTACAGGTACCTCCCCCAAAGCTCCCATTGATTGTGGTTTCCCGTTCCCGGCCAATGGGAGCTGCAGGGGGAGGTGCCTGCAGGTGAGGGCAGCGCCCAGCACCCTCTGCCCCCACCCTCCTCAGGGTCCTCAGGGACATAGTGCCAGCCACTTCTGGGAGCAGCACGGCACCAGGACAGCAGGAAGCCTGCCTTAGCCCCGCAGCATCACGGGGGTGGATATCAAACTGGCCAGAAATGTATTCTTATAGAAAGCGCAATGCAAACTTACAATCTTGATGCAAATACAATTTGTTCACCCTTTTATCCCCAACGAAGCTACTCAGAAATATGCTAGCAGAGTGCATTTACCTTTCTTCTGTTCCATAAGGCCTTGTCTTCGCAAGGCTTTGAACTGAGTTAATCATGTTTATATTCACTTTAAACACAGCTACAGCTAAAGCAGTTTGTAAATGTGGTTTGGCTAGTGTTTAAAAAACACATTCTAGAAATCTAGACTAAATTTTTATATGAGTAAATTCTAGGGAAAATAAATTTTCCTAGACATATAAACAATAAGCAGTTACCCCCACCAAGTGTGGATTACTACTTTCAAAAGTCATGACATCAGGGACAAGTTTCCCACAATTGCAGGTACTTCAATGGTTGCTGTGTGCATGGGAACACTGCACAAGTTTACACTAGCCAAGATGATTTGTGTGTACACACTGAACAATTACAATTAAGTGATAACAGTTTCACTGAAATTTTCTACAGAAAACAAGGCTTTAGTATTTTTATTCAATTTTGGTATTTGTTCACTGTCCAATCACCCTCAGTGACGTCTCACCTCATCTTACTCCACAATATTATTCACTTACAATAACATTTAAAACTTTTCCTATTTTCTGGATACTGTGCCCTTGTTCAAAGTTTTGAAAACCCCGGTTTATAGTGACATATTTAATGTCGAACTGACTAGGTCATTCTCAACCTTTCCCGAAAGATAACACAGACTCCTGATGCTAACTATAAGAAAGAAACTTTATTGTACATCAGAGCTATTTGGCTTAATCAAGCCATTTTACTTTAATTTGGAGAATGGATCATCTGCCATTCATTACAGTAACTAAATCTATGTTGCTACTTACTTAGTTGTATTTAATCTACTACATTCAAGAACTGGCTACAAGTAGCCATACAATCTTTATTTCTTCTCTACATATTGGGCCAGTTTTGGAAGAAATTGTTCACAAATGACAGCAACAAAGTTAACTGCGCAGTGCTGAAGTTAATCTCACATAATCTTTAATACAGTTTTTGTATTTACTGTGCTTGTAAGCGACATTGTAGTGAATTCACTGCTGTAGAATGTGAAGTGACATTTTCATCTTTCATCACTGGGATCATGACAACTCAACAGTTATTTAGAAAGAATTACAATCACATATTTTCCCTAGCAATTATCTTTTGCCTATCCCCAACATTCAAGCCATCTGTCACTGTATTTCCAATATCCTTGGGAAAGATGGGTATCTCGGAAGTGAGCAAAGCAGCCACTATGTAAGCAGAAAGGGAAATCGGATGCCTCTGTATCTAACAGTTGAGTCCAACAGATGCATGCTCTCCTCTCCAGATGGAGTTGGGAGCACAACAACATACTTCATTGTTACTGAAGTTGGGTAGCAGACTAGAATGAAATGGAAGAATATTGGGACAAATAGTTTGGCAAAATTCCATCTTGATTAGTTCAGAAGCCCTTGCGATCAGAACGAGGCAGTGCGGACTAATGATTAATAGGACAAGGAATTTTCCCCCCAGGATTAAATTACTGATTGCATCTCTAGCAAATCAACCTAGATGGAAAACCAGGTGATAGCAGAGTCTCAATGAAAGTCAGATGCATGTGCACTAAGTTCTCCAAAAGTTGTCCCTGCCCCCCAACAAAGCAAAATAATGATTTTTAGATCCCTAAAGCAACCCATGAAAAGAGGAATGTGAAAACAAATATTAACAAGAAATGCAATGCTTTATTATTTATTGAAAGATAAAAATATTCCTACCCTAAAGAGCTTTTTGGTGAGGGTATAGATAGGGTATTCTGTCTCTTCTAGAGTGTTTACTCACATGTCAGTGCTTAATAAATATAATTGGTTCAAGGCAACATTTTCTCTCAGATTTCATTTGATACTATATAAACTAGTAATAAAGATTTTTTACATGCCATTTCATTCTTTGATATAAATTCAACATGCTTTTACATTATCAGTTTCTTTAAGCATTTTAAGACACACACAAAATTCTTTGGAGACTTGAAATAGATTTAAAAATATATTTCCACATACATAAAACCAATTCATTGTGATCTGTGGTCTGAAAAGCAAATTGTAAATGGCAATGGAATTCCTACTGTGTGTACTGTTCTAAGCCACTATATCCACAGAGATCACTGCCAAAAAAAACAAACAAAAAACACTTTTCAAAGAAGAAAAGATAACATCTTGATAAAGCAGCATTTGTCCAACATCACTTTGACTAGTCTGGCAGACTGTTCCAACACTAAAAGACACCAACAAGGGTTCCAGCGAGGACCTGGTTTACAAAGCAGCACTGATCTACAAACCTGGTTTTCAAGTAGCCAATTGTAGTTGATGCACAATGCCCAGATTATTAGATAAAATCTCTGGTGCTCAGCACCTGTTCTTCTGGACTTTGAGGTGTCAAAAGGCAGATATCCTACGCTGGTTGTAACTTGAATTCTGCCACTATTCAGATAAGTGCAGTTAACTGGAAAAGATAAAGGCTTACTATCCCCTGAATATCTTATTCCAAAAGAGGGGAAAGGAAAAAAAGAGGAAAGTCTGCTTTAGTACCAGGCTCTTCAATTTTTTTCCCCAGACATACTGAGCTCTAGTTAGCCCTTGTTAGATGCTTAATTTCAATTACACATATCAAAGATATCCCTCCTGCAGTGCTTTCAGATTTAATCAAGTGGAGAACAGGTGGTTTTCCAAAAAAGTAGAGAAGGGCAGGAAAAATCTTGTTGAGTTTCTTGCATATCCTATAATTAATTATCACTGTTAATTAGATAACAGAAACCAACATACACAACATGATCTTTCTGCAGAAAGCAAAGCACTAAAGGTGTGAAGAAAGGTCAGTCAGTCAATCATGCAGAATATAAGGGAAAAGGGGAAGGAAGAGAGTTTCAGTATTGTCAGTAACTTGCATCTGATCAGCCTAGTACAGTGCACCTTAGACAAATGCTAAATATTGTGACAGAATATGAGAAAGGAGCATGTTCAGAAAAAGACAGACAGGAAAACAAAAAATACGAGGAATTGGCCCACATAAGCAAATAATATACTTCCTTCCTATCTAACAAGTCTGTAATAGTGTATGTATTACACACCCAAGAACTAAGTTAAAAGAATGCCAACTTTGCATTAACTCAAAAGTTAGCAAATGCCAGAATTAAGATTCCCTGTGCATAATCACATACTATTTCTTGCCATGTAATTAATGACAGCAGAGACAACTAAAAGTTTTTGAGGGAGTTTATAGAGGGAGTGAGAGAGGCTTTCCTTGCAGGTCCAACTCTAGGTGTGATTTCAAGATGTCCAGCAATGGAACAGTGTTGGTAACCTCCAACAGATGTATCAATTTCTTTCCTGCCTGAAAGGAGAAATGTACAGGGAAATTGCAGTGTGTGTGAAATGCAAGTTTCTGACTATGCTGGAGGAAAAAATTCTTGATTGGAGGGACAAGAAGAGAGGCTATGAAGAATCAGGGAAGCTGAAGATTTCCTAGACATCCAGATTTGGGAAACAACAGTACCTCAGTTTAATGAAGAAAGGAGCTGGCCACCAAGGAGTTGGAAAGAAAGGAAGTCAGACAGGGGCAGTTTGTAACCACAAGAGATCACAATGGCATTCTACATGGCTGGAGAAGGATGAGAATGAGCAGTCTGTGGTGACCAGAGAGAAGAGGAATTCCACATAACTATAAGTTTTCAGTCAATACCAGGTCCTCGATGTGGAAACTGTAGAAGACATCTCTCAAGATCCAACTGGTCCAAGGAAATGGAGAGATACACAAGACACACCAGCGGATGGCAACTCAGCCCAATCTGTAAGGAAAAATCAAGCTTGTCCAAAAAGATCTCCAGCAGTCCAAGGAAGACAGATGACCCTTGCTGGGATTCAATATTCAAAGGATTGAAAGAATATTCTGCAAGTGACAGGTGGACAAACAGGCGGGTGTGCTGTCTTCCTGGAGCCAAGACATCAGATGTCACTCTAAGACTGCACAGGCTTCTGAAATCAATGGGAAAGGATCCACTGATGATGGTTCATGTTGGCATTAATGACTCTGCCTTGAAGGATCTCTCAAAGGTACTAGATGACTTCAGGGAACTCAGAAGTGTGTTGAGGAAGAAGAATGTTCAAGATCCTTCCTGTCCCACAAGTGAAGATAGAAAGCACAAGATTCTGGAAGTGGACTGTTGGCTAGGTAAGTGGTGTAAGGGTTTTGGTGAACCATTGGTCTTCTATGGGGAGAGGGGAATGTATAGTATGGTTAGCCTCCAACTCAGCAGAAAGGGAACCAATCTCCTCAGAGGCAGGCTGGCTACAGTATTCAGGAAGCTTTAAATTACTAACAAAAGGGGAGGGTAAAAAAGGAAGATATGACTGCTCATTTAGCACAAAATCTAGATGCTGAGAACAAAATTAATCAAAGAACCAAAGAACACAAAGATAAATAATTTAACTGATTATTCACGAATGCGCGGAACTTTGGTAAACAGAGAAACAAATTTATGAGCATAAATTCAATGTAGTTGGTATTTCTGGAACCTGGTGGGATAATTTGCATGATTGGACTGTAAAAAAATCAATGGTTCTAATTTGTTTAGGAAGGACGGAGTGAGCAAGAAGGGAGAGGGAGTGGCACTCTATCTAAAATGTCTACCTCTTTCTGAGTTACTAATACCTCAGAAGAAAATAATCTTGAATTGTTATGGGTCAATGTCCTAACAGATGATGCACCAGATTGGGATATTAGGTGGAGTCTGCTACAGACTTCTAAAACATCTTAGGGGATAGGATGACTGGCTCATTACATGTAGAGGGGGAAATGCATAATCATGAGGGATTTCAATTTGAGTGGTCTCATGATGCCTGACTAAAACACTTTTGAAAATTTGTTGTTGTCAAGATGATAATTTTCTAACTCAAAAAATATAGGATTAAACAGCAGGGAAATTCTATACTGAAACTCCATCTTGACAAATAAAGAGGAACTAATCACAGAATTAAAACTAATGCAAACTTCGGTACCAAGTGATCATGACTTCATCACATTTAGAATGTGCAAACAGAATAAAGTCCAGACCAATCTATATATATAAAAGTCAAATGGTGTATGCGTGTATGTACGTGCGCTTACTCCTTCCACACCGTTTGAGCTAGAGACTTGAAATTTGGTACAGTTAGAGGTCTTAGGGTCCTAATCAGGGTAAGAGTCGAAACTTTTTCAAATCTCACCTCTGATGCCCCCCAGGGGTGAAATTATTTAAAGGCCAATCACATCAGCTGGGCAGCTGCTGTTCTCTGTGACATAGTTATGATGTCATAATACCCCCTCCAACGGACCCCGCACTCGCTCAGCTCTCTGCCCCCTCCCCTCTCCAAGGGACCCCGCACTCGCTCAGCTCTCTGCCCCCTCCCCCCTCCAACGGACCCCGCACTCGCTCAGCTCTCTGCCCCCTCCCCCCTCCAACGGACCCCGCACTCGCTCAGCTCTCTGCCCCCTCCCCCCTCCAACGGACCCCGCACTCGCTCAGCTCTCTGCCCCTCCCCACCTCCGACGGACCCGAGTTGAGTTTGGTCAGAGGATAAGTGAGGTAGGGGTGTCGGGTTTGGTCGGGGGGGTGAGGTGGGGGTGTCGGGTTTGGTTGGGGGGTGAGCCGGGGGTGTTGGGTTTGGTCTGGGGGGGTGGGAAGGTGTCGGGGTGGGTGAGGTGTGGGTGTTGGGGTTGGTCAGGGGGTGTTGGGGTTGGTGGGGGGGGTAAGGTGGGGGTGTTGGGTTTGGTTGGGGGGTAAGTGAGCCGGGGGTGTTGGGTTTGGTCTGGGGGGGTGGGAAGGTGTCGGGATGGGTGAGGTGTGGGTGTTGGGGTTGGTCAGGGGGTGTTGGGATTGGTAGGGGGGAGAGATGGGGGTATTGGGTTTGGGTGGGGGGGGTGAAAATGTGAGTCGGGGTTGGTCGAGGGGTAAGTGCGGTGGGGGTGTCGGGTTTGGTCGGGGGCTGAGGTGGGGGTGTCAGGTTTGCTCTCTGCCCCCTCCAACGGACCCCGCACTCGCTCAGCTCTCTGCCTCCTTCCCACCTCTGACTGACCCGAGCAACGCCGGGTATTTTTGCTAGTATTACGTATACTTGGTGATTTAAAGGGGCCAATTTTACAAAGGTGAAAACGATTATGAGCCAAATCAGCGGAGAGGAAGAATTTAATCAGAAAATGTAAATGTTAATTGGAAATTATTTAAGAACATTTTACTAGCGGTCCAAAAACCCATGAAGGCAGCAGCTGTGTTGGTTAAAAAAATAACTGACAGAGGGAAAGTGAAGTAGCTATAAAAAATAAAATAATATGAAAGAGATGGGAAGTTGAAAGTTACAAATATAAATCAGAAGCTAGGAATTGTAGAAAATAGGGAAAGGAATCAAAAGAATACAAGGAGAAATTTATGACCAGAACAGTTTAGGACAGTAAAGAGGGAGTTTTTAAAAGCATATTAGGAACAAAAAGAATCCCAACAATAGTATTGGTCTATTCCTAGATGAAAATGGTAGAATTATCAATAGTAATGCAGAAAATGCATAAGTGTCCAATAAATATTTTAGTTCTATATTTGGGAAAAACATATAATGTAGTCATATCATATAATACTCTATTTCACTAGGATTAAGAGCATTGTCACACAGCAGCATTATTATGTCCAAATAATTTGAATCCAAGAGTTTAAAAAGAGCTAGTTGAGCAGCTCTCTTAACCATTAATGTTGATTTTTCAATAGGTCTTGGAATACTAGGAAGAAAGTTGACATTGTACTAACATTTTAAAAGGGTAAGCCAGGTGATCTGGAAATTACAGACGTGTCAGTCTATTGATCCTGAGCAAGACAATGGAGCAGCTGATACAAGACTTGATTGATAAAGAATTAAAATAATTCATGCTGATCAACATGGGTTTATAAAAAACAGATCCTGTCAAACTAATCTCTTTTTTTTGTACTAGTATGATTGATAATGATAATTGTGTTGATATAAGACTTCTGTAAGGCCTCTGATTTGGTACCATATGACATTTTAATTAAAAAACTAGACCAATATAAAATTAACATGGCATACTTTCAATGGAATAAAAACTTGACAGCTGACAGATCTCAAAAGATAACTGTAAATAGAGAATTGTCACTGAGCAGCTGGTGTTTCCAGGAGGTCCCACAGGGATCAGTTCTTGGCCCTGTGCTTTTTAACATTTTTATCAGTGATCTAGAAGAAAACTAAAATCATAACTGACAAAATTGGTAAACAACACAATAATTGGGAACTGGTAAATAATGAAGAGGACAGGTCACGGATACAAAAAGATCTGGATAGCTTGATAAACAGAGCGCGAGCAAACCATGTGTTTTAAAATGGCTAAATGTAAACAAAGAACATAGCCCAGACTTGCAGGATGGGGGACTCTATCCTGGAAAGCGGTGACTGAAAATGATTTGGGGGTTGGGGTGAATTTTGGGTGACCAACAGCAAGTGTGAAAAATCGGGACGGGAGTGGGGTAGTAGGAGCCTATGTAAAAAAAAAAACCAAAAATCGGGACTGTCCCTATAAAGTAGGGACATCTGGTCACCTTAGGTGAATTATAAACTGAACAAGAGCTCTTGATATGACACTGGCCAAAGGGAGGTTTTTTTACCTCTCTCTCCCGCATTGAGAGTGGGTAACTAGCCAGGATTATCTGGGACTCTCTCTCTCGCTATCATTTTCCTGCCATTGCAGGGGACTCCGGCACTATTCTTTCCCTGTGGCACATAACACACTAGTCTCCTGTGAACTGCAATACTCTATTCTAATGTCAGTTGTTAGGTTTAGTGTGCCAGTGCTGAGTTGTGTTGGTGGCCTGTGGTATACAGGAGGTCAGATTTCTGGTCCTAAACTCGGTTACTCTGCGACTAAGCACTGAGTTCCATTGGGTAGATAGAAAGATTAACCTAGGGTGACCAGATAGCAAGTGTGAAAAATTGGGACAGGGGATGGGGGGGTAACATCTATATATATAAAAGTCAAGTGGTGTATGTATGTATGTAGGATAGCGAACTCCTCCCGCACCGTTTGAGCCAGAGACTTGAAATTTGGTACAGTGAGGGGTCTTGGGGTCTAGATCGTCGTAAGGGTCGGAAAATTTTCGGATCTCACCTCTGACGCCCCCCCAGGGGTGAAAGTCTTTCAGGACCAATCACATCGGCTGGGCGGTTAGGTGGTGATGATGTCATAATACCCCCTCCAACAGACACCGCACTTGCTCAGCTCACTGCCCCTCCCTCCTCCAAAGGAACCCCGGAATCCATCAGCCCTGTGGCCCCCCCCCCCCCCACCTGCGAAGGTCCCCGGAATCCCTCGGCTCTGGGCCCCCTCCCCACCTGCGACGGATCCGAGTTGGGTTTGGTGGGACGGTAAGTGAGGTGGGGGTGTCGGGTTTGCTTGGGGGAGTCAGGTGGGGGTGTCGGGTTTGGTCGGGGGGTAAGTGAGCCGGGGGGTGTCGGGGTTGGTCAGGGGGTGTCAGCTGTCTGCCCCCTCCCCACCTCCCTGGGGGTGAAAGTCTTTAAGGGCCAATCACATCAGCTGGGCAGCTAGGTGGTGATGATGTCATAATACCCCCTCCAACAGACACCGCACTCGCTCAGCTCACTGCCCCTCCCTCCTCCAACGGAACCCGGGAAATCCCTCAGTTCTCTACCCCTCCCCCCTCCCAACAGAACCCCGGACTCCATCAGCTCTGTGCCCCCCCCCACCTGCGAAGGTCCCCGGAATCCCTCGGCTCTGGGGGGTAAGTGAGCCGGGGGGTGTTGGGGTTGGTCAGGGGGGGTGGGAAGGTGTCGGGGTGGGTGAGGGGTGAGGTGTGGGTGTTGGGGTTGGTCAGGGGGTGTCAACTGTCTGCCCCCTCCCCACCTCCGACTGACCCGAGCAACGCGGGGCACTTATGCTAGTAAGAAATAAAGAAAAAGCCCCAAATATCAGGACTGTCCCTATAAAATCAGGACATCTGGTCACCCTAGATTACCTAAATAATCTATACAGAAGCTTGTGAAACCCCATAAAATTGGGTCCATAATCCATGAACTATTGGACCTCATTTACAAAACTTTTCTTAAGCATACATGAATATATTGTCTCATACTATAGAATTAGAGTTTATAATCCCTATTCCATGATGAGATAGATATCTCTGAGCTATAATGTACCTTAATGAAAATGATCTTTCGCATTTTATAAAAAAAATCCTATTGAAATAAAAAAAAAAAATTTAAAAAAAACATTGATTTGTATCCACCCGGTCATCAAGTGGTCCATTTCCTGTACCATAACTCAGAAATGCACCCAAGATTGGACTGGCAGGCACTCAGTAGTAGGCACCATGTAGGTGACTGTCAACACAGCAGGTCATATGTACTTTGCAGGTACCCTTTTGGGTCATCTCAAGCTATAATCTGTTATAGTACTCCAGACTTGCAAAAGAACATGGGTAACTATAGATAGCTCTGCATCCAGGTTCCTGATCAACTAAAGGTATATTTGCCCATTGCTGCTGTTTGGTCATCCAACATTAGTGAAGACTCAGTGGGATTCCTCTATAAAGGATCACATTTTCTGATAGATTTGAACACATTTTGAAATGTATACTATACTGAGAGTGGCACACTAACAGATCGTTCCTGTTGTATGAATATTATTAGTTCTAGCAATATCCCCCATTTTACTTCCCATGTCAACCGAAATGAGAAGCCATTCACTAGAGCAAAATGTTTTTTTTTGCCCTGGCCTGAAACCTGAACAAGAGGGACCCTGAGTGTGGATAGCTGATAAATGGCAATGGAGTGTTTTTTAATACTACTTGTCTATTTCACACAAACACCAAATAGCTATCAAATGGTAACTTTCACTGACTACCAGCCTAATTCAAATGAAAACCAGAAATTAAAAAAAAAAAATATTTACATCTCTCATTTCCTAAACCAATGGCTGCTGGTAATTCCCACCAATTTCAATCTGGGTTGAAGTCACTCAGCATCCCTGAAAAAACTCAAACCATTTCCCTTCGGTGCTTAACTTTTGCCACCCTTCTTGCAAATTTTCTCTGAAGTGACTACACAAAATATAAAAAATTAAAATATTTCATAATTTGAATAAAATGTATTTAAGGTAAATCATAATTTTATAATGTTAAAAGTATGCTGTGAAATGAACTGGAAGAGCAGTAATAATTTAATATTTTTATCTAATTAAATTGGAAAAACTATTTAAAGTCAATTCTTATTCAATATACTACTGTGTCTGTCTGGTGCTTTATTTTATTTTTTTAAATGAAGAGTGATAAAGCCTGTAAAAAGGCTGAGCCTTTATAATCCTATTACTCATTTCAAATTAATGAGCAAAGAGTGATTCTATACAGGGAACAAAAGAACAATTATTTCTGGACATTTAACAGACTTAAAGATTTTAAATTCAGCTCTTAATAAGATCATGCCTGGTACCTGTGCACTTACTACATCTCTTCAAAGATGGATCAAGAGAGACATAACATTTCAGAGTATGCTACAACTACTAACAGCAGAGACTAAAAAGGATAGAAAAAAAAGTAGCTCTGGCTCTTCCATACACTTTTATTGTGGAAACAGTATGCACAGACCAAATATTCTAAGAGTTAACTGTGTGGTTAAATATGGCCACTATTGTAACATGCACCTGAGCAACAGCTAGAGCAGGCCTGCACAACATGCGGCCCGGGGGCCACATGAGGCCCGCACAGGTTCACTATGCGGCCCACCGGGGGGGGGGGGGGGGGGGTGAGTAGGGTAGGGCAAGCCAAGTGGTGGGATTGGGGGAAAGTGGGTGGGGGCGGGGAGAGGGCGGGGCTTTTTGACCCGCAGCTGGGTTTTTTTTTTGCAATTTTCCGAGTTGTGCAGGCCTGAGCTAGAAAATAACAAAGAATAATAGCATAGTACTCTCTCTTGGACATATTCTATATGGCTCAATTTAAAAAGGAATTCTATTTAACTTTGTGCTATTATAGTACACTAAGGCAAAGAAAAATCATTTCAAATACATGCAAGAGTCCAGGATACTGAAGGCCAGAGAGAGAATTAAATAGCGAGAGAATGTCAATTTCCTGACTGACAATTTTAAAGTGTGAAAGAGAGTGATCACCAAAAGGGGTCTCTGGATATCATACAAGTGTAAAGCTATAAAAAACCCCACTCACCCAGAACAAGTAGAAATGTTTCCGGGGTGGGTCCATGGCTTCTCTCTGCAGAGTCATGGAAGGGAAAGAAAAAGACCCACTGGTGGACTGCTAGTCCTTTGTAGAGGAGAAGAGGAAGAGAGCAGAGAGACTGGAGTCATTATCATTTTTCACAGGAAGGAAGGTATAGGCAGAGAGCACAGCAGCCTAAACCTGCTGGAAGGAAGAACTGAGGAACACAGGTCTCAAAACTACTGTCCCTTTAACGGGGTGGAAACTGAAAAGTAGACGGCACAAGTGTAGGAGGAGGAGTGCTGGGAGAGCAGAAGAGTACTTGCATGCCAGAAGGGCAGCAAGGTCAGTGGCAGCAGTGAGGACTGACAAGAGGGAGGGCCCTGTCATTACTTACATTGCTTTTTATTGGATTAGAGGAGGGTCTAAGTAAAGAAACAAAATGAACTCATCCTACAGCAGCACCTTCCATCTCACTGGGCTGCGTCTGGCTCCCTACTCTGAGCATTGCAGTACATGGGGTTATAACACCAGGATTTGGCCTGGAAATCACCCGGTCAAGGCCATGGTTTTCATAATTGTCCTAAGCTTCTATCAAGAAAAAGAACATAGCAAGGAACCAAACTCTATCTAAGGCTATGTCTACACTTCACGCCTTACAATGGCACAGCTCTGTAAGGTGTGCTGTATGGCTGCTCTTTATTGCTGGGAGAGCTCTCACGGAAACAAAATAAAACCACCTCCAACGCAGGGCGGTAGCTTCATCGATGGGAGTGCAGCTTCTGCCAACAAAGCGCTGTCCACCCAGGTACTTTTCATCATTAAAATTTAGTCATTCTGGGAGTATTTTTTCACACCCCTGAGGGACAAAAGTTTTAGCAACAAAAGTGCCAGTATAGACACAGCCTGAAACTGTTAAAGTCAATGAGAACCAAAAACCATTCATGACTAAGTGAACCCTTGTGATCTGTCTGGCTAAGCTGCGGAGTGACACAATGCCACATGTTAATGAGCCAAGCTCACTTCCAAGCTGTTGGTCTGTCAGGGGTCAAGAGTGGTGTGGAGGCAAACAAGCTCAACCTATGGACGGGTGGATGAGGGCGATGATGTTTGAAGGACAGGGGGTAAGGGTAAATTGGAGAAAATGGGGACAGGAATGAGAAGGTCCTTGCAAATCCAAGAGAACCTTAAGGTGATATGCGCAATAAATTGAACATAAAACCGAAAAAATCCACTCAATCTGATTAATGATTAATTAGCACAGAGGCAGCACTTAAGTATTCCTGAATTTTAACTGAACGATAAGAAAGCTTTGGTGGGACAACTCTGATGTAACATTATGTGGATGCACATTCTAAAACCAAACAGACCTTCCCTTTCAAGTAATCATGGAATACCTCACATATTTTGAGGAACAAGTACATTAAGTCTGAACTTTTTTTCACGGACATAAAAGTAAGTCTGCCCAGATTTTTTACTTCAATATCACAAGGAATTTGTATATGCTGAAAGCAGAAATTATACCACCGAGTTTTGATTTTGCACTACTCTGTTATGCTAGACTAAGTATTCAGAGTGGAAATCAGACAAATATTTTTCACATACACACACATAAGGAGAAATTTATTCTTCCTAAATGAGCAGAAACAGTTCAGAGAACTCTATACAAGAGGCTTACATTTTAACAGGACATTTGGAATATTGCTGTTAATGTGTTTAAAAGATGATATTTTAATACTAAGTATTCATTTTTATTATAGCATGAATAGGCTACATCTAGTAACTCTCTAGTTTTCTAACAATGTAAATACAGTATTTTTGCTCCACTCGGTATAATTTTTTTTTTAATATCAGAAGATATATGATAATTAATTTGTTTTTCCATCATCATGTCAAGCGACAGAAGCTGCACTAGATGAGAATAATATGGCTTGAGGCAAACACTGCCCTGGCTGCCAACTTCTAGGAGACCCAATGCTACTTGGCTTTCTTCCCCTGCCCCTCACCACACTGACTGAATTGCCTGGCTGGTTTTGCTTCACTGATTGGCTGCATCCTTCTTCTCCACCCTCTACCCCTCTCCCCACCCAGTGAGGAGGCACCAAAAACAGTCTGTCCTGGCTGCAAAATGTCTACGGCCACTCCTGCACATACTGCTTGCTTTGTGGAAAAAGCCTGGCTTTTACTAAAGCCTCTTCAAAAGGATGAATGCTTATACTCATCAGGTCTTGGTTGACAAATCTGATGAGATGTATGGCCCAGAATGCACAGACAACCATCCTTAGTCCTTGAAAGAATGTATTCATTCATTACATTTATCCAGCTACTTGTGGACTAACTCATGATTTTATTGCGAATCTTATGTTACGTGGCATTTCTCAAAGCAGCGGCTCCTGAGTCATCTGATTTAAAAAAACAAACACAACAACTGAGATTCCTGCGTAAAGTAAACTTTCTATTCCTTATGGTTGTGGAGAAAAGCTTAAAAACACAAATTCTAAACGGTTCAAAAACCAAAAGGCAAATAAAAATATCCAAAATTGTTTTATAAAGTCTCATGATTTTTTAGGGCCTGAGTCATAATTTCACATACTTGGTGTTAGCAATACCGTACTGCTTTTGTATCCTTGTAGTTTTTACTTTTTTCTTTAGTATTTATTATACAAAATGATATGTGTTTATATTTTCTGAGTGTGCTAAGCATCCTACTGAGACACATAAGGTTGACAGCACTCTCTGAGGTACTATAAAAAATGTATACTCTCACAGTGTTATACAGGACAAGCCAAGCAATCCCATATTACCCCATCCCTAAAGTAGTCTTTACCCCATCACAGAAATAACATTTTTAGTTACAAAGAGAACACAAAATCACTTAAAATCATATCAACTGTATTGGGGGAAGGGTGGAAAGACACCATGGCCACTATACTATATTTCCCAGCATGCAACAAGCTGATGTCAAAGTAATATTTATTTATAAAACCCAGGCTCCCCACCAAACCCTCCCATAGACAGGACACCCAGGCAAGTCACAGGCTTTCCAGCTTTAGCTAGCTCTGTTGCTGCATAAACTAAAACCAAAAGAAAGTAGAAACTTAAAAGACAAAACATATCTTTCTTTAAAGAACACTAACATTTATTAAATGCTTTACAATAAATCTTCCCTGAGTTTCTACGCAATTACTTATTGTGATTATCATCTCCTCAGACAAAGAATAGACAAACCCACCCTATTACAGCAACCAAAAGGCAAAAGCCAAAGGAAACTGGAGCCTTGTACAAAAACTTAAAAATATTATTCACAATGCAGGGTACAGTCTTGCAATGTCAGTCTAATTCAAGGACATGAAATAAAAACAACAAACAGTATGTGTACACTACAAGCATTACAGCAACACAGCTGTAGCACTGCAGCTACACCTACATACATGTAAACATTTGGTACAGCTACAGAAGTTAATTTTCTGTAATTGTAGTCAATCCACACTTTCAAGAGGCAATAGCTAAGTCAACAGAAGAATTCTAGCAGTGTCTATACCGGAACATAGGTGGTTGAACTGCATCATTCAGAGGTGTGAATATTTTCACATCTCTGAGCAACGTGGGTAGACTGACCTAAGTTTTAGGCTGAAGATTACCTGGTGTGCAGCAAAAAAAAAGATTGCATTTACTTACGACGTTCTACACACTCATTGTAGGTGGCTTTGGTGCCTCTGTCTATTTAGATGCCTCATTCACTTATCTGGCTATACAGGAAAGAAACAACTACATTCCTAACCATTATAACCAGATAAGTGAATGAGGCATCTAAATAGACAGAGGCACCAAAGCCACCTACAATGAGTGTGTAGAACGTCGTAAGTCTTAAGAACTATAATATCTCTACTATTGGTCAAAATCTAATATTCTGTCTGTACAGTTATTTACATTTGACTATTTTAGAGTCTCATTTTACAGCCCTGTCTAGAGTCCCACTTCATTGTGTAACTATCATGAGTTTCATAAAACAATCAGCTGCTTGTTACAGATCAGCTGTACTTCTAATGAAAAATACAAAATATTTTCAGTTAAGTAAGCACTATTTGAACAAACCACTTCAAATATACCTAGCTGAACAGGGGGAAGTCTAATCTGAAAATGTATTGCATATGAAAAAAATTATGCAACAAAAGTTATATATGATGTACAGAGAGTTCTTAGTTTATGTAAGGACTGTCCAATCTCATGCGTTTGGAAAGCACCCAGCACATTACAGACTCTACCACAAATAAATAAGAATAATATAATGTAAACCAGGAAAGGGAATAGATTAGACAATTGCTAGTGGTGTCAAATAGGCACAGGTTTAATTAAGAACTTTCAGTTAATTTTGAAATTTGCTTAATATAATTTGTGATTGAATAAAAGCCACAAGACCGATTTAGTGAATGTAATAAAATGTGATTTTATTTTATGTAACACTAGCTTCAATGGTTTGTAGTTTCTTATAAACTTGTGATCAGTCACAAGGCCCCATGTCTTTTGAAATAGTCATTTCATTTCAAGGGAAGCATTTTTCACCAATATATTTGCACATCCCTACACACCATACTTTACTGGAAAGGCACATTTTAAATAATTTCCTTCCTGTAAAACATTCACAGATTATTGTTGTAAAGTTTTACAAATTTCAATAATTTTTGTTTGTTAAAGGAGATATAGGAGTACTTGCTGCTCTTGCTTCCTTACCTGCTACTGCTTCATTATATGACAAAAATAAAACTTTTGATACAAAGCCTTTCATCACAAAAAATCCCAGTATGCTTTACAAATTATACATTTAAGAATTAACTCATTCACCACTAAAATGCAACTGCCTCTGGGGTGGAACACATGACACCATTTACCAGCACACATAAAAATTACAAACATTTAAAGGCAGCAAATGAAGAATATCGTATTTTACCAAAGCTGCCATAGAGATTTAGGTACTAGGGAAAATGTAATTATTCAAATTGGAATTTGGCAATCCTATGTGTGTATAGGATTTACTATAAGAATATAAATTGTTTCAGGTAGGTACTACTTTATTTTCAATTTCCATTCACATCTTGTAACTAAGGACTGTGTGTTGTTAAGCCAACAATTTATCCTAAGCTTCACTGCATCAGCACTACAAAGTTTGTACCTGTCACTACAAAATTTTATGTTCTTTGTTACTACAGTTTATACATTGGAAATTGTAAAAATGTCAAACAAATTGACAATTTTCCTTTTATATTGTATCTGGAACACTTTTAAAAAAAGCTTACCATCACAGTAATTTTACAAAAATGCAATTATATTTGTCACAAAGAAACAAAAAAGATTAAAACATATTATCAACCATCCAAATGTAAACCAACAATTCAGCTGAATATCACAGTATACACTAAAATACAAATGCAAAAGAAATCTTTTACTAACCTACATCATTTAGGTTTCAGGAATAAGATAAGAAAGGTATGCCAAAGTGTTGTCTGTTTCATTTCCCTTTCCTGCACCATGTTTGGTAAAAAAGACTTATTTGAAGAATGAGGACCAACACAAATATGTAAGCTGTCTCTTTTTAAAAAACAAAGAACCCACAAAGGGATTTACCAATGACAAGAAGCAGTATAAAAATCTCACAGGACATTTTATACATCAGTGGGACACTTTGAAATATGAGTGAAGTACAGAAATGCCTCTTATTTTGAAGAGATGCTGTGTGGAGTTGTAAATTTATAGTATGATAAATGCTACTTTAAATACCGTATTTTCCGGAATATAAGACGCATTTTTAACCCCGGAAAATCTTCTTAAAATTCGGGAGGCGTCTTATACGCCGGTATCGTCTTATACGCCGGGTGCTGAAACTCCGGAGAGGCGGCTGGCAGGGCTGGGCTGGCTCCGCGGGCGCCCGATACGCTCACAGGGAGAAGGGCTGGGGTATCCGCCGGGGGCAGCGTCGGCTCAGCGCACTCGGGTCCATGTGCCTGGGCTTGGATCGCTCCGGTGCCGGGGGGGGGGGGGGGAGAGGGGCGCCTGGAAGCGGCTGCAGAGCGGGTCTCCTGCCCGGCCCGGGGCTCTGGCGCACCGAGCCGGGAGCCGCCCGGGGAGATCTGGCGGGCTGGGCACGGCGCGCTCCGGTCCCGGGGCCCAGCACCGCGCTGTGAGTGGCCCGGCCTGGGGCTTTGGGGTTTTCTCCAGGGACACGGACGGGAACGCCTGGCTGTGTGCCCCCCCCCCCCCCGTCAGCACTGCTCCCCCCGTCCCCCCTCACCGGCTCTCTGGGCCCCCCCCCCGTCCTCCCCCCTCCGCTCCCACTCAGCAAATCTCCCTCCCCCGGGCTTCACCTCGCCACGTCCCGCCCTCCGGCTCCCTCCCTCTGCTCCAGACCCCCTACTCCTCGTTTTCCTTCTTCAGAACCTGAGCTCCCCCATCACCAGATAAATATATATATATATATATATATATATATATATATATATATATATATATATATATATATATATATATATATAAATAAATATAAAATATTTTACTACAGTATTTGGTTCAGAATCTTTTTTTTCTAGATTTTCCTCCTTTAAAATTAGGTGCGTCTTATATGCCGGAGCGTCTTATATGGCGAAAAATACGGTAAATCTATCCTACTTCATGTTATGTTTGCTGAAAACAAATGGATTACGATTTTAATTCTAACATATTCCTCTTTGTCTGCTTTAGTCTCAACATTTTAGTATAATTTATTTCTAGGGCCAATATTTCATTAACAGACACCCTCACCCCCCTTTTTTTTATTCTCTGTATAGTTGTATCACCACCTTTCAGGGTTAAATGAAACACATTTTCTACTATTTTACTCACACTCCATTTCACAAACATTTTATTTCACTGCCTTTCCACTCCTGCAGCAATAAAAAGCCGCCTTTGTTTCCTTAGTCTACTCTAGTCTTCATGCCTTCTGTCCCTTATGTTTGGAACTGTCTCTCCCTCTTCTCATACCCCAAATGACCTCATTCTTAAAATCCCTCCTTAATGCACCCTTACTTTTGTGAAGCCTTTCAGTTATGATCTTTCCTAGCCATGTCTAACAGTTCAGTCTTGCACCCGTCAGCAGCTGGTTTGTGTCAGATACCACTTTGGGGTAAAGGTGTCTCATGTGTAGGAGCAAAACTATGCATAATGTCAGTACACAAATAATAATAAGAAATACATTTGTCTGTGCACTAGCATTATAACATTCATGATGTTCACATGAAAGGGCACAGCCACAGGGAAGAGGCCACTTACTTGTTAACTGACATGAAATTATTTCCCCGTTAAAATGAAAACGCATTTGAGCAGCTGCACCGCAGAAAGGACAGTCTGGGCAGGCAGCACATTCATTGTATTTTAGTGCAATCACATTGAAAGAGATGCTCTCTTAGCAACAAAGTGATGGATTTCTTTTAAGATTGTGTTTAGAATTCAAATAAGCAAGGTTGGTTTTGTGATTAAGACACTGGACTGGAACTAAAAAAAACCTAGATTAAACTCGACAAAGAGTCTTGTAGCACCTTATAGATGGACAGATTTTAGGGATCATGAGCTTTCGTGGACTAAGACCCATTTCATCAGATGAATGTTGTGGAAATCTCCACAGGCAGGTATAAATATGCAGGCAAGAAAACAAGGTAAATTCAATTGGGGGGGGGAGGGGGTTTGAGGCCCACTTCCAGCAGGTGATTTGGAGGTGTGAACGTCCAAAGAGGAGAAATTGCTTTTGTAATTGGCAAGCCATTCACAGTCAATATTAAGTCCAGACCTAATGGTGTTGAATTTGCAGATGAACTGGAGTAAATTTAAATTTTTGTAAATTTTTTAGGATAAGAGACTCTTTCTTACTGTATTTTGTACAGCTTTAAGCAAATCAGAACATCAAACTCAACTAGTAACTCTAGGTCAGAGGTGGACAAGCGTTTTGGCCCGAGGGCCACATTGAGGTTCAAAATCGTGCGGAGGGCCGAGTAGAGAAGGCTGTGCCTCCCCAAACAGACCAGACCTGCCCCCTATCTAACCCCCGCCCACTTTCTGCCCCAACTGCCCCCTCAGAACCCTCAACCCATCCGAACCCCTCCCCCCACTGCTCCTTGTACCTTGATCGACCCCTCCTGAGACCCCCACCCACTCTAACTGCCCCCCGCCCAGGAACCCAAACCCAGTCTAAGCCCCCCCCCCCTCTTTCTTCCCTGCCTGTCCCCTCCCAAGATCCCCACGGGACCCCACCCCCCATCTAAGACCCCATGCTTTGTTCCCTGACTACCTGCTCCCAAGATCCCCCCACCCTAACCACTACCCCCCAGGACCCTCTCCCTCCCAAGATCCCCCCACCCTAACCACCACAACCACCACCCCCGGAACCCCATTCTCCCCTCACCCTAAACCCCCCCCCCCCCCCCGGGACCCCATCCCCACAGTTACCATACTCAGCCAGGCGCTTCTCGACCTGGCCAGCCAGGGAGCGCAGGACCCCGCAGCTCCCCACGCTCCACTCAGCTTCCAGCCATGGAGCACGGGCAGGACTCTGCGGCTCCCCGCATTGGGCCCGATCAGGGAGGGTGGGGCCCCGCAGCTTCCCGCTTGGCTGTGCCCTTGGCCCGGGAGCGCAGGGATCCGCAGCTCCCTGCGCTGGACCCAGCCAGTGGCCAGGGAGCGCGGGGCCCAGCGGCTCCCCACGCTTGGCCTGGCCCCTGCCCAGGGAGCGCGGGGCCCAGCTGCACACCGCGCTGGGCCCAGACAGGGAGGGCGGCCCCCCGCGGCTCCCAGCCCTTGATCCAGCCCCCAGCCAGGGAGCGTGGGGCAGGCCAGGCCCGGGAGCACAGGGACCCACAGCAGACCAGCCGGCTCTAGGCCCGTGCCCCCGACCCAAGCTCACAGGCCAGATGAAAATGGCCGGCAGGCCACATGTGGCCCACGGGCTGTAGTTTGTCCACCCCTGCTCCAGGTGCTGCCCAGGTAAATAAAAAACTTTATTTGATTAAAATAAGACAGGCTTTCATTCACTTTCAAGCAATAGTTTTATTTCAGTGAGGCAACGAACTATTTCTTTAATTTACAGAAAATATTTCACAACTTTTTAAATCACCACACACAAAATGAATCCCAAATTTTTTCTTAAGAGGTGAGCAATTTCTCCCTTTTTCTCCTATAACTGCATCCACCTAAAAATGTTCCAGTCTTCAAGGAAGAACACCTAATAATCTTGAAGCAGTGAAAAAAAATTGTATTCTAATATATTTTCCCTAGCTACAAAGCTTTAAATATTATAAATATTTCCACAAAACACTGTGAATTTTTAAAAGGTGATATGAGTTTTACTGATATGTCATTTTCCGCCAGTATGTCCACTTGTCTGCATCTTAAGTATTACAGGAGTGTGACAAATGTGAATTCCAGAATTATGAGAAAAACACTGTACATGAAATATACATTTCTATATTTTAAATAAAAGCAGGCTGAAAAAGTTTTAGCCAATTTGAGTTGAATGACAAAAAATAATGGAATGGTGGGATACTAAGTTTCACCTTCTACAACTACTTTAATGGAGTAAAAATCAAATCCTAGCAAATAAAATTTATTAGAAACCATGCTACCATTAGCTTGTTAATTGAAAAAAAAAATGTGTGCTTTTCTGTACTCAGTACAGGGTTAATTTCCAATTCAACTTCAGATTCCATTACCATATGGCGCACACACTTGAAAACAAAAAGTCCTGTGTAGTTTACTTTTTCAAAATTACAGGGTAAAAGGAGGCCTCACAAGAAGCCACAAGTGAGTTCACCATGTTCATACATATATATGAGAATTTCCTGTTGTGTTTACTTTCTGAAAGGGGAAAGAGCAGCAGCAGCAACGTCCTTGAAAGGTCTAGGAGCTCTAGTTTCTGATGTAAAAACAAAGTATGTCCGCGAAACACACTCAAGCCCGGGCAGACCTACCAAGTAGCACCTGATTTGCCATTCTACAGAATGTCCATTCAAATGTAAACCACTGACACATGAACACCATGGCTGCAGTGAAGGAGTTAAGCCACGTCTAAACCCACATAAACATAAACACATTTTTCTAATGTTTAGTCCTTGGAATGTACTTTCTTAGTGGCTTTGGTCTATACAATACAGAACAATAAAGAACACCATACAGTACAGAACACTAAGTGGTATATAGTCATAATTTAAAAGTTTCTCAGGAACAGCTGGAGTTTTATAAGTTTTTGAAGGACAAAGAGGAGGGAACATTGTTTACTTTAACTGACAGTCTGTAACAGGGTCTTCCTGCTGCCTTCCCTCCTCCAGGGTTCTCCCTGGCCCAATAAAGCTCCAGGAGACTTTAAATGTGCAGCACCTGTGTCTATTATTTACAGAGTTGTCCCACCACCAGTGTCCAGGTATGTACAAGGCTTACCAACCAAGTTGACTCCTTCTAGCCCAGGGGTCTGCAACCTTTACCGCTCAAAGAGCCATTTGGACCCGTTTCCCACAGTAAAGAAAACACTGGGAGCCACAAAACCCTTTTGACATTTAAAATGAAATAACACTCTCTTCTTCCCTCCCCCTTCTTCCCTCCCCCACCCTCTTCTTCCCTCCCCCTCCCCTCCAGCCGTGCTCTCGCTCTTCTTCCTCCCCCCCGCTCCGGCCGTGCTCTCGCTCTTCTTCCCTCCCCCTCCCCTCCAGCCGTGCTCTAGCTCTTCTTGTGCCCCGGCCCCGGCTTGCTCTTATCCGCCGGCTCCGCCGCGCTTCGCCTCCTGCCCCGGCCCCGGCCCGACTCGCACTTCTCCGCCGGCTCCGCCTCTCCTCGTGCCCCGGCCCCGGCTCCGCCTCCGTTCTTCTCCCCCCCCCGCCGCTCGCCTCTTATTGACCCCGCCCCTCTCTTTCGGCTGCGGCTCCGCGCACTGGTTGGACAGTGCTGGCGGGCCGCATAGAAAACAGTCTGCGGGACGGTTAAAATTAGCACACACAGGGAGCCGCGGGTTGCCGACCCCTGTTCTAGCCACAATCAGGCCCCAGTCAGCAGACAAACCTCTCCCTAACCATTCCCCCTGTCTTCTGGCCTCCTCAGCCTTTATAGTCCTCAGGCCAGCAGGTGCAGCCAATCCTTAGGAGAGGTATCAGGCTTTCCCCAGCCCCAATCCATTTCCCCTGATTGGGGCTGGCTGAGCAGGGGCTAATTAGGTGCTTTCTGCACCAGCACCCTGCTACAGAGTCTCTTCCAGGCATATGGGTAGTATGAAAGACAACACTAATTTGGGTGTGCAGACAGAAAGTACAGAGTAGAAGGGCACATAGGAACACCAGGAAGAGATGAAGGAAGGGAAAAGATAAGGAGTACTTTGAAAGAATAATTTGAACTTAATGTGCAAAAGGGGGGGGAGTAAGTGCAAGCAGACAAAAAAATAAAAGTGTAGAACTAATGTCTTGGCAGTGGAGATGCACAGGAAGGGTCAATTTCTGCAGATGCTAAATAAGGATTTTAGAAGCATCTGGATGCAAAGGGATACAAAGATAAGACCAGTATTGTGACCACAGATGTCAAAAGAGAAAAAGATACTGATTGCTAAGATGAGGGCAGAGGAAAATGAAATTGAGATAGTGGCACAAAATCCGAGGGGAAAGAGACTAGCAGAGATGCTGGAATGGACAAAGGGGGAATATATTCAGTATGGAGACATAATTTGGAGCCATCATCAATAACTGATTCCACAGGAACAGAGGATTACCCAGTGAGAAAGTTATATACAGATAAAAAATGGAGCCAATGAATGAATCAAAATGGATTTTGACTAAGGTGACCAGATGTCCCAATTTTATAGGGACAGTCCCAATTTGGGGGGGCTTTTTCTTATGGAGGCACCTATTACCCCCCACACTCATCCCGATTTTTTACACTTGCTATCGGGTCACCCTAATTTGACAGAGGCTGGGAGGTGAGACTATAATCATGATCAGAAAAGGTGAGAGGAGAACCCAAAGATCAGTTGTCTTGAAGTACAGAGAAGAAGAAGATGTGGAGGACAAATAAACACCTGACTGTCACATTTAACTACGGTATAGCTCTACTCCTTAACCAAACCTATAACTAATCTACTATGTGTAAACAGAAGAGTTGTTCTAGTTAATTATTTAACATTAACTTCCTTCTGAAGGTGAATTACTCAGGGTATTACATAATTAATGTAGGTTAATGGAGTGCACCTGTGTCCAGGCTGTAACAGGAATCTCAAAATAACCTTTGCTTTATCTGTATTTGTTGGATCAGCCCTGAATAAAGATATATTTAAAAAAACAAAACATTTTTCTTCTCAGTGGACATAATGCTGCACACAAAGGCAATAATGACAATCCATAACAGTTTAGCATTGAATGACTATGTTCTTGGATCCATGTTATTATTGAAATGTAACACTTGCCTCAGCAGGCCCAAAAGGAAACTCAAACTCTTTCCTCACCAAAGAACAGTAAGTATTCAGTGTTGCCAATTCTCAAACTGATGGTGAGTTTTACAATATTTGATGTTTTTCTTAACGTATCCGGTCCTGAAGTCAATTGTTTATGTCAGCATCTCATGGTTTTATTTAAAAGAAAAAGTTCTAGCCTCCACGATTGTGAAGAAAAGCTTGAAAATGTCACCCGAGCGTGCCTCAAATGCTCAAAACCCAAAGGGCAAATAAAAAGGGCTCTCAATGAACTATTTAAAAAATCTAATTATTTTAAGACAAATCTCAAGATCTACTGAGGTCTGACTCATAAGATATTAATGCCTGGGTTGGCAATTCTGAGTATTTCTGAAATAGCCATCCTGATGACTATGTTGCTACCCTACTTTAATGCTCATCCAACACTAAAATTGCACCTAAGTTTCACACTGGAGGCATATCATCACAGGTAATCTTTGTGAATTTTATGACAATACCAAAAACTTCCCCCCATTCATTGGAGAGGCTAAAATTAATTTAAATCAGTAGTTACCAGATTGCTGGCTCTTCTTGTTTACTGAAGAGAGAAAAAGTGGGCAAGAAAGAGTAAAAGAATAATAGTTAATCACATTGCCTACTTGTTCACAAAAACACACACACTTATTTGCATTGGGAACAGCTAAAAATACACACACACTTTCATGTTATGTTCCCATCTAAGAATTGCTGTAGCTTCCATTGGGACTTTCTGCAATTGGGGAGATTTGGGACCTTTTTTTTAAAAAAAAAAGATGAACTAGAGGTAGGGCTCAAAGTAAGGGAAAATTGTATGCACTAGGAGGATTTATCTAATGCTGTAATGTAGGTCAGAACCAAAGAGAAGAGAACCGGTGTTATAAAGCAAAGTAGGTATGAGCACTATAGATACCATATACAGGGCCGGCGACAGGGGGGTACTACGGGTACAGCTGTACCGGGCCCCCCGACTTTAGGGGAGCCCCGGTACACAGCTGTACCCGTTGTCGTCCCCCCTTGTCGCCGGACCTGGAGAGCGGGGAAGGGGCGGGGAGGCGGCGAGACTCTCCCCCGGACGAGCGCGCCTGGCCCCGGCAGGAGCAATGAGCCTGGCCCGGGCAGCGGCGCAGTCCGGGGGAGAAAGGGTGGGGGGTGGGGGGGGAAGGGCAGAAACAGCAAGGGCGGCTCACGCCGCTCCCGGGCTCTCGCTCCCGCTGCCGCCAGCTGTCAGCTGGGGGGGAGCGCCGGCTTGGCTGGGCTGGGAGCGGGGGGGAGCCCGGCCGGGCTTCCTCCCCCAGCCGCTGTCAGCTGGGGGGGGGGGGGGGAGCGCCGGCTGGGCTAGGGGGGGCAGGCTGGGCTCGGGGTCCCCCAGCCGCTGTCGGCTGGGCTGGGGGGGGCGGCTGGCCTGGGGGGGCCCCCAGCCGCTGTCGGCTGGGCTGGGGGGGGCGGCTGGGCTGGGGGGGGCCCCCAATCTATCAGAATAGGGGGCCCCCAAATTTCTGTCGCCGGCCCTGACCATATACAGACACAGATGAATAATTCTCTCATTTTAATGCTTCTCCTTTTGTTTGAAAATTTAAATGTCCTTATTAGTTTCATCTTTTCAATCTCTGCACCATTTTCCTTTTGGTTCAAGTGAAAATAACAACACTGGCATTTATTTATTCAACATCAAGAAAATGGCTGGTTCTGAGCTCCTGGGGGGGGAAGTGCAAATGCTTCCTCCCAGCTACTGTTTACCTTGAATTCTGACGGAAAGCAAAAGCCTGGTAAGTAGAAAAATACATTAAAAAAAGCTGACTTAGTATTTTCATGTCATGTTCCTTGGTATACAAATACACACAAGGGCAAGTTAGCCATTCACATGAGAGCATATGTGAGGCACAAAACTCACTCAGTCAGACATGTGTGAAACTAGAGAGGAATTTAAGTACAAAAAGAAAAATGGCATATTCAGCACTTTCTCTCTTAAGGCTTAAACTTCAACATTTAGTAACATAGCCCAATAGAGTTATAAAAACTATCAAAATGAACATTGATCTCCTGTGGGGAAAAAAATTAATCACTCCCAGTTTAGTCAGAGGAAGTTACTCATATCCGGTAATGAGAGAACTGCATTAGTATGAGTCCAAAAAAATATTGGGAAGGAGCAAAAGCCACATGAAATTGATGCACTACTATATTCAGATACTTAATAGCCAGCTCATCAAGCACTCCTTACTTCCCCAAACATTATGTAGTAAAGTTTTCTATGGTTGTATTGTAAACATCTTTACCCTATGTTGTAATAAGCAAATGTACCGTATTTTTCGCCCTATAGGACGCTCCGGCCTATAAGACGCCCCCGAGTTTTTCAATAAAAAAGCCGGACAAAAAAAAAAAAAAAAAAAAGCGCCTCGCTCTCCCGTCCCCGCCGCGCGGGCGGGCTGCCGGGAGCGTCCCGGTTCCCCCCTCCCCGCCGCGGGCGGGCTGCCGGGAGCGTCCCGGCTCCCCCCTCCCCGCCGCGGGCGGGCTGCCGGGAGCGTCCCGGCTCCCCCCTCCCCGCCACGGGCGGGCTGCCGGGAGCGCTCCCGGCAGCCCGCCCGCGGCGGGGAGGGGGGAACCGGGACGCTCCCGGCAGCCCGCCCGCGGCGGGGAGGGGGGAACCGGGACGCTCCCGGCAGCCCGCCCGCGGCGGGGAGGGAGGAACCGGGGCGCACATTCGCCCTATAAGACGCACCAACTTTTCCCCCCCCGTTTTGGGGAAGAAAAAGTGCGTCTTATAGGGTGAAAAATACGGTATGTAATGAGCACACACAAACTCAGTTGCTTAAACTGTGGTTAAAACAAAGCACTCTGGGTAAGCTTGAACTGCTAACTGAGGAATAGTTAGCAGGCCTTAAATGTGAGAAATATCAGCCTATGAGAAAATAAGGGAGTATTATACTCAAACACTCCTATACTAACTGAGATAAGACACCTGGTGTTGTTGTGTGCAAAATAGACTGATCTTCAGGGTAAGCCTTGAAACTATTACTAATACAGATTAAAAGCGAGACACCTACTGCGCAGGCTCAGCACTGCGGCAAATTAGAACCAATGAATATGTTTCTGATGTAACCTTCCGGTTTCCACATAGTTTTAACCATGTAAGGGTATAAATGAATAATCAATGAGCCTCATGAATATGTACATTTGTATGCCATAAAAGCTTCCAAGTTTTGATATTAGTGGTTGTTCTATTTCTAATGAGCAACCTTCAGCGCGCTGAATAAAAGCCTACGTTTTTTTTAACCCTTACCCTGCTGTCCTAGTCTGTGGATATTCGGAGTACGCGGCTGGACGGAATCTTTTTCTTCTGAGGGAGGGCCCGTTGAGTCCTCTTACCACAGTTGCCATGAGGGGTGGAGGGTACAGAGGGTTAGGTTTTTTGTTTGTGATTTCCGATTAAGTTGCTGTTTTACCTATGGAAGAATTTGAGCAGGTCCAACACTTCCACTTGCACATTATATCAATTAATGCAAAGAGAGACAGTTTTGGAAGAGCCTTTTATGCACTTGTAAAGTCTTAGAGTCTAGGAGTGGCTACAAGCATCAGAAGGACATCCTCAGGCTCCAGGGAGAAGATTTTTAGATAAATTATGCTAGTTGTCTGTTCCCGGCCCCACTTGTCATCAGAATAATGGAGGAAGATAATGGAGAACTGTATAGAGAATATAGGTTTTTTTTTAATGGGAGAGAGGAAGCAAAAGAATAGGATTTGTTTGTTCTTTGCTTTCTTACAGGACAAATGAATAAATAGATGAAAACCAAAGCCTCACTGTTCAGTCAAACATCTTGAGATTGCTGCAGAGCTGAAAAGCACCATTCAGTTAAACTCAGACAAAAGAAAGTGAACCTGATTATTTTTACCATTCCACAGAGAGGGAAAATGACAGCCTAAGAAAATAAAGTGAAAAGCGGAGGTTGGTCGGTCAAGTGGTTAGAGCACAAGACTAGGCCTTGAAACTAAATTTCCTTTCCTTGTTCCATGACCTTTTTCCAGCTACTTAAGATTTCCATATTCTAGTCTGCCTACATGTAAATATTTTATGCACTTTGAGATCGCTAGATGTGGGAGCAAAAAATATAAACAAGTACTGAAAATGAAGAAGAAGAACAGGAGGAAGAGGATGTCCTTGTTGTTTTTCCCTTGGTTCAAAAAGTCAACATCATGTCATTAGATAGAGACTGTCAGGCCCACTTTTCTAATGGAACTGAGCATATTCAGAGTTCTGGAGGGGTTTCTAGTGCATTTCACTTCTTTCACAAATATATGTGGCCCTAGGTCAACTCAGACAATGGCATCACAGACCAGTCTCTATACTTTCTCCCCCAAAGAACATCCAGCTCCTGTTCATGAAACAAAGAAAATATAGTGTCTAAAAAAAAATCTATTTTTTTTATCACTAATCATTGCATGAGGCTTTTAGCTCATTTCTTTTAAGTCTGGTCATTGAGACCAATCAGTTTCAACTATTAATAATACACTCTTGTCCAGGATTAAGTAAAACAAGATGTAGAAAAGTATCCAGCATTTTATTTGTCAAACTCAAAAAGGGAAAAGAAGAAGAAAAAAGGATTTGAAGTGCTATAACTCCAAAGTAATAAAATTTGAGTCCCTAATTCTCAGTTCCTAATTCTGTAGTATCAATTAAATACTCCAAAATAAAAAAAAGTAGCCCACACTAAATAGAAATGTGAACAAAGCACCTATTTCATGTCAGCAAAATACTGGAAAAAGTAACCCTAAAATACTACTTTGCATATCTTCATGAGGATGGAAGAGCAGGAATTTCAGAACTGCTAGTCATGCCTTAAATTTTGAAATTCAACCCTTTTATTTATTATTTTAATTATTATATGTATTACACTTCCCATACAGCTAATCCATCCTGAACACGCCTGATCCCATCTGATCTCGGAAGCTAAACAGGGTCGGGCCTGGCTAGTACTTGGATGGGAGACCTCCTAGGAATACCAAGTGCTGTAGGCTTAACATGGGCGTGGGGCTAGCAACTCAACCCCGTAGGGAACCAACTTGCTACTGAAATGCCAACAACAGAGATGGAGTGCTCTGTGCTTGGTGGCCCATACCCCGCCTGGGGGGTGATGGGCAGAGAGAGATTACACTTCCTATATTTAAAATACCAGTAAGAATATGAAAATACTGCCTTTAAACCCCCAGCATTTTTTTATTCAGAATTGTCTTTTACCAGCACTAAAATACAACTTGAGATAAAATCCAAGTACCCAAGGCAACTGACCTGATTCATTTTGTTCTAAAAGCATAATTTTTGTTCCTTACTATCAAGATTCTTAATTCTCAAATTGCCCTTGTCTAGGCTGAATCTCCACTCTGTCACTTTGAGTGCAGGAAGTTGGGGCCCGCAAGGATTTTAAAAATCAGTACTTCCCACTCCAGGCTTGTATTACACTCCCAAGGTTACAGCTTTTCTCTAACCTTGACTTGGTAAACGCTGCCACCACCCAAATGCAAAAAAAAACAACCAACCAAACGTTTGAACTCAGGAAGGAGCACTTGGGAATTCCTTCCTGTGGGGTACCCTCAAGCCCTTTCATCCTCCCCTTCCCCAGGGAAGAACTGAGAAAGAAAACAAAGCATGGTTACACTTGGAGATGTAGAGCACTTTGAGTTACACCAGCCTTCAGAGAGGGTAGTAGGGAAAGTGCCACCATCTGTCCACACTGAAAGCTGCAAGCGCACTGATGTGGCCACATTTGTGACACTTGCAGCGGCTTCGGGAGCAGTGCATTACGGCAGCTCTCCCAGCATTCAAGCGGCTGCAATGTGCTTTTCAAATGCAGGGGATGGAGTGGAGTATGAAAGGGAGTGTGTTGTATGTATGTCTGGAGACAGAGAGTGGATTTTTGGGGTGCTAAGAATGTGTCAACATGCTGTCTGGTAAGGTCAGACCCCTCTCTTCCCCCACCTCTCTCTCACTCATGGAAAGCAAGCAGCATTCCTCAATTATGTTTGCTTTGTCTCGGAGCAGATAAGCATGTCGGATGCCAGAAATGTTGCTTTAAAAGGACATATCCGCATTCCTTACAAAACAATGACAAGACTTAAAGGGATTATGAGATATTTCTAGAAGTCAATCAGAGCACAGTAATGCAACACCTCGTTCACACTGACACTGGGGCATCTCAACCAAGATACATCAGATGTTATCCCTCTCGTCAAGGTGGAGTACCAGGAGCGCTCTAGCCATGGACACAAAAAATCCAATCCTGTTCTTAAAAAAAGGTAAATTTTATTAAAAACAAGAGGAAAAAAATTACATCTGGAATTTAGGCTTTTACCAGATTTTAAAAGAGCAATTCCAAAAATTAAGCACCCAAAATAGCTTTCTTGGGGATTAGCTTAAGGTTACAAGCAAACAAAAGCATCAGGTATTAGCACAGAGGAGATCCACAAGCCAAAAAAGAAATAAACCTGATTGTGTCTGTCTAAACATTCCCTATCCAAATAACGTCTTCTAGATATGGAAGATATTTTTTCATACCTGGTTCAAACATTACACAGCATTCCTGCATATAGCATTGCTGTTCTGTATCCCTGCAGCCCAGAGAAAAAGGGAGACAAAAAGGGAAAGTTTTTTTCCCCATTTAAAAAAGTTCTACCTTCCCATTGGCTCTTTTGGTCAGGTGCCCACTTTCTTTTCTTTACCTGGGGGACGTTTAACCCTTTACAGGTAAAGCAAGCAGAGAACAGCTGCCAAGAGGAATTTTACTGTTAACTGGCTGGCTAGGTGTCCATCAAAGGGAGCTTCCCTTCCCCTTCATTTATCACAGCCCAGGTCTCCGATTATTTTCTATGTTGGTTATTTTACAATAGTCCTGTTTTAGGGTATACCTGCGCTGCAATAAAAGACCCAGTTCAGCTGACTGAGGCATGCACGGCTTGAGCTGCGGGACTCTAAAATTGCAATGTTCAGGCTCAGATGGAAGCCTGGGCTCTGATAACCCAGCAGCCCTAGCCTGAAACAATTCACACGGGCTCTGAGACTGAGTGCCAAGGATCTTTAAATGCAATATAGATGTACCCTTAGTCACTTCCATATGTCTTCATATACAGGAGGCACGGTACATAGTTCTGTTGCTCTATCTATTCAGCAGATTTTTCAGAGAAAACAATAGCGCCATATGTTCCTGTCAAAGATTTTACAGCTATTTGTCATACAAAAATTTTTTAGATTAAACTTGTACATAGCAAAATCAAATCCTAAATATGCATCGAACAAAATAATCAAACATGACAGCCATTAATCTCATACTGATGTTCCAAATATGTTTTAATATGATACAGCAGAGAAAGCTTGGGACCAGCAAATTGTACACAGGCTGTCAACACCTTAGGACCAAAATGTAGTTTATCCTTGCACCTACCTGTGCAATTTATCAGATAGTATCTAAGTCAACTCAGTCATGCAATTGTTGCCATTGGCACAGACTAATGCTACGCATCTCAGAACAAAGTAAAGTGCCATTTCAGTCACAACATATAAATAGAAATGATACATGAAGGGCCCTGCGCAAAAATAAAGACAATTCAAAATAACTATCATTTTCTCAGAATGAAACAATTAATTCCATAAAGGCCCTTGGACTAAATTCACTCAGTTTATTTAACTTCCACATTTAACAGAGTGTGAACTGAATACTGTACATTTTGTGGCTCTTCCTGGCATCTCTGTAAGCAAAGAACCGAGCTGTGCGCTTTTGGATTCCAAAAAATGCACAAATCAAAATGTCTTGCTGTTAATGTTTTTCACAAACTAAATGCCTCAAGGATCAATTTATTGGAGAAAAAATTATGGCACTCTCATGATCCAGGAACTGAAATGTTGTCAGAAGACCCAGGGTGAAATCCTGGCCCTTCTGAACCCAATGGAAGTTTTACCACCCATTTCAATGGAGACAGGATTTCACCCTAGATCTTGTGTTATTTCAGGCCCTGTAGACTTTATAAAACCTGAAAGATGTAACTAGGAACTGTGTCATAGAGAAGACACTACAAAGGAATTAACATAGAGCACCACCATATTCTTCTACCCTTAAAGCTTCTGGACATATAGTAGGCTGCAATTATCATCAAATCAAGATAATCAAAAGTGTTATTGGTTCTACAACACAGTATTTACTATTTATCTTAAATGAAATTGTTGACTGGAAAGGGCAAGGCAACATGCTTAAGGTGATTAAAGAATGTGGAACCCCATTTTACTCTATCTGTCCAGCCTGATAGGTAGCAAAGACACATCCAAATTAAGGGGAAAAAACCACCCGTCTGGAAGATAAACTCATTAGCACAGCAAACAAACCAAAGATAAATCCTCTTATGTTCTGCATGTGTTTGTTACTCAAGTATTTGCATATAACTGTTACGTGGTTATGAAGTAGTTTGAGAGGAGTTTGGAGGTCAGGAAATTGAGTGTTACAAAAGTATTGTATGAATGCAAGATCAATATGTACCCTGAAGTATTATGTGAAATAAATGACCCTTAGAGGATGAAAGTAAATGTTCTCCATTGGCACAAGCTTGGTACTTCACAGGAGTGAGCCTTATACAAATTGGGACATAACTGACAACATTACTCACATTGCTGTATGCAGTTCTGTTGTTGTCATGTCGTTCCCAGGATAGTAGTTAATTTAGTAAATTCTACTCTTAGTACCTTCCCAGACCTGAAGAAGGGTTCTGTGTAGCTTGTAAGCTTGTCTCTCTCTCTGAGGATGACCAGAAAGCAACTGTGAAAAATCAAGACGTGATGGGGGAGTAAATGGCGCCTATATAAGACAAAGCCTCAAATATTGGGACTGTCCCTATAAAATCAGGACATCTGGTCACACTACTCTCTCACCAACAGAAGTTGGTACAATAAATGATGTTTCCTGACCCCACCTTGTAGGGATAAAAATTTGAAATTTGAAAAAAAATTGCAGAACAAAAAGATCAAAAACATTTCAGATTCAGAATTATCAAATGTTTTCCTTCAAAATTTTAATTTGAAACAACACTTTCTGACATTCCCTGAAATGTTTTGCCTGAGACACTGGATGCATAACCAGAGAGAGAGAGAAATTGCATTCTGGGAGATCTGGGTTGACCATGAAGCAGGGTCCATATGGAAGAATGTGGGCATCATGGAACAAACAACCACAACTCCCATAAAACACGATGGCAGCTCAGGCAGATGCAGAGATTAACGTTGACCAGACCAGAAACAAGCCTTTAAATACAGATTGATCCAATGCAATACATTTCAATTAGATTTTCCCAACAGAAATTTCAATTAAAAAAATTTCATTTACCAATGGGAAAATGTTTCTTCTGAAATGTTTTGATCAGTTCTACTTGTTAAAAACAATACCACATATGCAGCTGCCAAAATAGAAATTAAAATACAAAAACAGAATGGAAATCTAACAAACATTTAATTTGGGAATATTAATAGCATGCAATCTAAGTCATTAATTCCAAGTTTCTATATAATCCTACACTGAGCTTGAGCAAAACTGCCTGGGAAGACTCTAAAAAAGGAAACTAGAAATAAAGGAGGACTGAGACCACTATATTTTCTGTGGCTGTAGAAAATCTTCCCAATAGGAAACAAATGTAAACCTATGTAGGGTTGTCTTTTAGAGCATAGAAACAGACTGAAATCAGAGGGCTGGTGTAGAGAATATGTAAGGCCTATTTTTAAATGTATTTGAAGGATTCACACAGAGCTTAGCACCAAAGACCTGTTTGCCATAGGTTAAAGAAGGCTATGATGAAAGCATGAAGGGCAAACAGCAGCAATCACTACAGACGGATGACAGTGGTAGGATACAGCTGTACTTAAAAAATGTAATTTAGCAGTTAACACCACAAACTGCAACTCAGTTTAATGTTTGGATTTAGGGGCAAAGGAATTGCCATACAGTAAACCCTCGATTTAACGGACCTCGATTTAACGGACTTCGGATGCAACGGACAAAATTTCTAAGCAAGTCTGATGCATCCGAAATCCATTTGTCAAGGGCTGGCTGCTGGCTCCCGGCTGCCGCCCGGGTCACGGCAGCCGGGACCAGGGCGGACTGGCTGCCGGTTCCCGGCTGCCGCCTGGGTCCCAGCAGCCGGGACCCAGGAGGGCTGGCTGCCGGGTCCTGGCTGCCGCCCGGGTCCCAGCAGCCGGGACCCGGACGGGCTGGCTGCCGGCTCCCGGCTGCCGCCCGGGTCCTGGCAGCGGGCGGGCTGCAGAGCTGCCGCCCCGGCCCTGTGGCGGGCGGGCTGCTGCTCCGACAGCTCGGTTTTTTTTTTTTAATTAAATAACGGACTTTCTGATTTAACGGACACCCCCTCGCCCGAATTAGTCCGTTAAATCGAGGTTTTACTGTACTGGATCAGACCCATGGTCTATCTAGTTTAGCATTTTACTTGTTACCATTTATATGCTCTAGTTTTGTTGCCTTGATTATAAAACTACTTAAACATTGTAGTAGGATTTTCTATCATTTCCATATATGCTATTGATGAGAAAACACAGAACACTAATTAAAACTTAGGCACTGCCTCTTCAAATACGCAAAGTTTTAGGTACTGACAGCAAAGCCAGCATGCTCAGTGGACAGAGGTGCAAGTTTAAAAGAAAATTCAAACGGAAATGGGAACAGACAGATCCGAGTGAAATCAGTGACACCCCCCTTGATCTAACCCTTCCTCCCTCTCTTCCCCCTTAAATTTTAATCAAATTTGAAGACAAATCATCACAACCATCAACACAGAAACGAGTGAGTGGCAGGTGACAGAAGCAGAGGGGCAAACACAAACACAGGCAAAGCTTTGCAAACTTTGGAGTTCAGTGCCATTCAGATTTTCCCATAACAAACTTGTGAGATGAGGACCAGACTGCTCTGTAATTTCCAAATTTATTTCCCTGGAACATGTATAATTTCTCGAAAATCATGACAGGATACATTTTCTGAGACCATTTGGACAGAACAAGAAGTCTAAGAAGGTTGTTTCAATTTACAAAAAATAACGTCTTGATGGTCACTTAAGGCGTGTCTACACAGCAAAACAAACACATAAAATAAACACCCAACCCCCAAACCTGTGGCAGCAAGCCTCACAGTCAGTCTATAGCAGGGGTAGACAACGTATTGCACGCATGCCAAAGGCAGCACGTGACCTGATTTTCAGTGGCACTCACACTGCCATGTATTTTCACACATGAAATCTGTCCGCTGTCCCTCTCAGAGCCGGTTAACAAGTGATCACTCAGAAGCCTATGTGCAGCTTAAAGTATCCAAATATGTGCCAGACATTGGAAATCTCAGCAAGGAAAAGCAAGGGCAAGGACCACACTAAACTGATAAGATCTACATTTTAATTTAATTTTAAATGAAACTTCTTAAACATTTTAAAAACCTTATTTACTTTACATACAATAGTTTAGTTCTATACTATAGACCTCTAGAAAGACACTGCTACAAATATTAAAATGTATTACTGGCATGCAAAACCTTAAATTAGAGGGAATAAATGAAGACTCAGCGCACCACTTCAGAAAGGCTGCCGACCACTGGTCTACAGACTTAGGCTCACACTACAGTGCTAAAAAAAAAAATTATATAGATGTTCCAGTTTGGGCTGGAGCCCAGGTTCTGAAGCCAAGGAAAGGCGGTGGGTTTCAGAGCACAATCTGGAGCATCAACACAGCACTGAGAGCCTAAGTCTATAGACCTGGGCTCAGACTCACCGCTGTGGGTGTTTTGGGGAGACGTATTCTTAGAGATGTGACTGTCACAGCAACTGCAATTATTTCAAGATAAGACTATTACTTTAAAAGGCAGAATTATTATTTAGTCTGCAAATTTTAACATAATTTGGGATTTTTAATCTATGTGTAAACGCAGACTGTTAGCTGCTGTTAAGCAACAACTGGTTGAACGGTTAGTACAGAATAGTATTACGTAAGGTCTTGGAATTAATCTATGAATGTGATGAGATGATAATTTGAACATAAGAATGCTCGTACTCTGGAGGCAAAGCTTATTATTAAAGATAAAGGGCAAATTCTCTCCTGTGTCGAGATACACTTGTGGTACTGAAGAAACTGCCCCCGATTCTCAACCTGCTCCAGCCAAAATGCAAATTAGAGAAGCCTGAGAGCTGTTCTTATCTACCTACAGCAGCTGGCTATGGACCCTAAAAACCTTGAACTGGCTAAGAATTGCTGTGGGGGAGAAGCACTCCATCCTGTTCACAGCCCACCTCTCCCCACCTCCATCATGCCCTAATACTAGGAAGAAGAGTGGAGTTTGCAACAGGAGAGTTCTGCTGTCTTTATGGCAGTTGAAAATTTCCCTGTGTCAGGGGAAATCCCAACTGGCCACCTATAGCCGTATTACATGTGTCAGGAACTAGGCCTAAACTCCATAGTATTTATATACTCAAAAGATTATGGTAATTTAAAAAGAAAATGTAATGAATGTATACAAAGTATCATCTGTATTGATATGTGGTAAGAGTCTGATACGTTAGCATATTTTAATATAATTGACAATATTTACATCTATTTTGATCATGTACTGAGTATTTCTAAAGCAACCTTTAAACACATTTTATTTATTGTTTGTTTGACACTAGTCACTGATATCAACTGAATATATGCTAAGCAAATATTTAGAAAATTATAATTTGCCTTTACTCAACATGGTGCTTACTTAGTAGAGAGAAATGTTCTGCATGGTTTAACAATATTAATCACCTTCATATCCAGCTTTAAGTGTGGTAAAAGGATTATGTATTATTTTATGAAAGGCAGATGAACACTTGTTTGTATATTTCTAATCTCCTAAACATGCCTTTTATAATAAAAATTCATAACCCTTGACAACATTCATCTGAAAGAACAAGTGGTTCTACAATCTATCTCAGCAGTCACAAGTCAGCAAAATGATTACATACAAATCTGCTGATACATTGACCAAAATAACTTGTTTCAACTTATATGGGTCATGAGCAGGGGTCTCAAACTCAAATGACCATGAGGGCCGCATGAGGACTAGTGCACTGGTCCGAGGGCCGCACCACTGACACACACACATACCCTCACTGCCCCAGCTCTGCCCCCATTCCACCCCTTCTATGAGGACTAGTGCACTGGCCCGAGGGCCGCACCACTGACACACACACATACCCTCGCTGCCCCGGCTCTGCCCCCACTCCACCCCTTCCATGAGGACTAGTGCACTGGCCCGAGGGCCGCACCACTGAGACACACCCTGCCCTCGCTGCCCCGGCTCCACCCCCACTCCATCCTTTCCAAGAGGTCCCACCCCTGCCCCACCTCCTCCTCTGAGCACGCAGCTCCCCATTCCCTCCTGGAAAGTGCTAGGCACCACCAACAGCTGTTTGGCAAACAAAGCAAGAGCAATATAGGAAGTCCAGAGCTAGAAACACGCGCGGCCCAGCCAGGCAGCAGAGAAGCCTCCACTTCTAGCCCCTCCGTCCTGCAAACTGCTATGGGGGGATCAGGGGGGGAGGGGGGGCGCCAGGAAACTTGGCGGGCCGCAGGGAAGGGCTTTGCGGGCCGCATGTGGCCCCCGGGCCGCATGTTTGAGACCCCTGGTCATGAGGATACTAAAATATCTGTTTATTTACCAGCACTATCAGTAATACCAGTGCAGACCTTGCCAGTTTCCTAATATAGCACAGCCATCAGACAGCACAGAATATGATATTTTCAAGGCCAGACTAATTAGTGCTCATTTTTTTGCAAAGTTTTTCTTTGCTTCTTACTCTGGAAAGGGAAATTTAAAAAAGAACGTTACAAATCATGAGGACTTTGCTCACACAAATATGATGATCTTGCAGTAGTCTGATTATTTTGCTTCCAACTCTTGACAAACTGAGTGTAAAGAATCATCAGACATCTTGAATTGCTTCAAATCATTCCGTAATTATACAAATCATTACCACCTTTGAGCCAGTTAAAGTAAGTAAGTGTATTGGGAAATAGTTTCTATCAAAAAAGCTATACAAAATAAGATAATATCTGTGTTATGCAACACATAAATTAGCTGAAAATTGAACCAATTTATGTTGCCTGCATAATCTTTCTCACTTTCTTTCTTCCCTTTATAAATGTAGGACAGAATATCCTCTAGCAAAAGCATTCCCTCACTATGTAGCTATTAACACAAGCCATACGTAAAATTTGTATTTTATGGAAGGACTTGGTAATGATAAACATAGGATTAAAATATACAGCAGTTTCACTTATGAGAAATTTGTAGAAAGAAGTGTGCTGAATTAAAAAACGCCAGGAAATTTGAGATATTTCTCTTACCTCTGTTTCTGTGCAGTGTGAACGTCCTGATTTACCTGCAGGAAAAAATGAAAAGTTATTTTCAGATCGTTTAAAGTAAAAGATGACAGCTTCAAACTAAACTCTTATTTAAGTCCCTTTATACCACACTGACATGAAATCTTTCTATATCCAATGCAGAGCCATTTGGATAGGGGGCGGGGCCAGGCTGTTTGGGGAGGCACTGCCTTCCCTACCCGGCCCTCCTCACAATTTTGAACCCCGATGTGGCCCTCGGGCCAAAAAGTTTGCCCACCCCTGGACTAAATTGTGTAAGTTTAAACTAGTAGCTGCAGCATATAGCTACAGACAGATAAGAAAAAAAGTCTATGTCCTCATGCTCTAAGCCAGAGGTGTCCAATACATTCATCACTAGCCACAAGAAAAATTCAAAACCACAAGTGTGGCTAGCATCAAATTTCTATTGGACACCATTGCTCTAAGCCATATATCTAAACCCCAAATGCATTCATAAGAAAACATTTTATTCATATCATTTGGGGGTAATAAATATCAATACAAGCATGATACATAAGTTAAAGCACAGAGAGGTAATTATAGTAGATATGGTTGTTCTTCAAAACATCCTTGTAACCTTCTCTCATCAAGTTTTCCAACCTTTTATTAATCTAATTAACACTTTTTGATTTTGCCTGATTTGTGATCATTTAAATAAATGATCAATAAATCCAAAATTCCAGCCCTGCCCTTTTTTCTTTTTTTTGGCGCAATCTGGCACCCACACAACCAAATTGTAATTCATGACCCTGAACTTCAGCAGAACTAACTCTAGAAGAGTTAGATATAAACCTTTCCAACTTTCCCTACTTCCTTTATTCAAACAGCCAGAAACACTAACCAGGACTCCTCTTATGATCATATTCTATATTGAAAACATACATTACTGATCATGTCAAGTTAATGCCGCAAATCATGCTCAGGAAACCTATAACTGGCTGTAGTTAAGAACACTCTTTTTCTATAGACATGAAACAAAACATGCTAATATAGGTCATTAGTCCTCCTTTCTCCCCTTTAACAACTAGGGGTTGGTCTCCAAGGGCGGAGGGGGGGGGGGAAATTGACTGTAGATACGCAATTTCAGCTACATTAATAACATAGCTGTAATCAACGTCTCTACAGCCGACGTACTGCCCGTCCTTACAGCAGCGGCGGGCGGCGGCGCAGTCCCCCATCGACTCCAGCTTGCGCCTCTTGACGAGCTGGACTTCTGGAGTCAACGGGGGAGCCTCTGGTGATTGATTTATCGCATCTTAACGAGACGCGATAAATCAATCGCCAAAAAAATCAATGCTTCCCTGCTATAGTGAGGACAAGCCCTCCATGTAAGAAGGAAAATGGGAATGGAGAAAAAAACATTGGATTTCTGTTTGTTTTCTTTTAAGATTAACATTGTTAGTCAAGATCAGCAAGTCACCCATTGTTGATGGATGACAGCAACAGAATCCGTCCATATGACAGGCGGGGAACACAGCTCTTAAGAATCTTTGTTTGAGGACATGTCATTTGGATTCAGACCCAGGGTCCTTGGTGGCTTTCCTCCAACTACAAGCAGCCTGGCCTCAGTTGATGATCTTATGCAACCCAGATGAATTAAACTCTTAACACATCATGGACTACGGTATAAGGAATTCACTACACATGCTCCTTTTTGCTCTGGTAACTGTACTCAAATAGGACCATAAATAATGAAGAGAAGAAGTTGCCAGCTTCTGCAGAATGTCTCACAGCAGGAAGAAACCTCTGCAAGGTCCACATCACAGAGTTTTCCTTAATTTGTTCCATTGGGGAGGGAGGTGGTGGGATTTGCTCCTCTGCACAACCACCAGGGATTCCACTTCCAGAATCACTGATTTCAGGGGATCTGCAGAAGGTCAGGGTCACTCAGGCACAGAGGCATTGTGCCTCCACGCTAACTCTGTAGCCCTCTGGCATTTCCTAACTTCCAAGTGCCTGACTTTGCAACTTTCATAATTTTATTTTAACCTAGGAATGTATACCTACAAAACTAGGTTTTTTTAAAAAAGCAAAGTGAAAAAAACCAGAACTTCACATTGACACCCACATGGTTCATCAGCGTGGCAGGAACCTTTGCTACTTAAGCCAACAGAATAGCTGATAGTAATAGTAGGTAGTTATCCTCAGTGTGGCGCAATACTAGGGGGGAATGGGACACTATGTCAATGGGTTCATGGATATTTCCAACAGTGGAATGGTGAGACTCAGGGCTCTTTAGTTCCATTCCAGGCTTTGGACAGGAGTGTGCTCTGGGGGGTACTGACTCTTCGGCCCATTCCCCTCAAGGGCAACCCCTTCTGTCCCATTTATTAGCACTGTTGTTCAGTCCTTAGGGACTCTGCCATTTAGTTCAGCAGCACTCCCTGTAGAAAGTGGATAAGAAATGTTGAAAATATATTGGCAAAGTTGCAAGGATCAAAGCTGCACAGAAGACTAGTAGTAGTATTTACCCTATTTCCTGCCAAGCTGTGAGAAAGAACATGCAGTTCAACCGATTTGCATCATAACATCACATAGACAAGATCAAGCTGACTTGATGTGTGAAAGTTAAATGGCGTACAAAACTGCCTGGGAGTGTTGTAGGAGCAGCAGTGATCTGTATACTATTAACTGTATGCTCAAAAAGTCTGTTATACTCTCCCCCCATACACACACACTTGTCTCCTCTCTCTCTTTGAATACCTGTGAAGTGGCTTTTCCCCACCCCTCCCTCCTGGAGTGCTTGGGAGATGAATGGGCTGTTTAAACAGCTAGAAAACAAAAGAGCTCCAAAGGTAGAAAAGGTGTCTAGGACTTGTGGCAGGGTGGGCTTGACCCAGCCTGCCACCCCTTTAAGAGGGAGAAAAACCCTCTGCAAACCCCCGTGCAGAAAGCCTAATCAGCCACCTGGCTTGCAGGGCAATCAATTGTATGGGTTGCACCTGGCAACCTCCTCTGGGGGATAAAAGGCTCCCAGGAAGGAAGCCCAGGGTGGTGGTGGTTTGGAGCTATTGAGAGCTGGGTGTTTGGAGCTAGTCAGAGCTGTATGTTTAGAACTGTTTAGAGTTGCATGTTAAGAGCTGGACTATATAGAGTCTGTAAAGCTGTAAGCTGTAGAGCTGAGCTATCAAGAGCTGTATGCTGAAAGACTGTACAAAGCTGTATATATTGGTGGTGGGGTCTTGCACTGTGAATTAAAGAGCACTGTTTGAAGCAAAGAAGGGTTTTCCTGCCTGTTCCTGAGAGGGGTGAGAGAGCGGTCCGTCACAGACTCTAATTGGGCAGCGATCACACACCCAATGCATGGACACTGGGTGGACCTTGCCTGAATTGGAGTGTGACCAACCAGATGTAGCCAAGTCATCTCTAGTGGCAGGCCAGGAGCTGGTCCTTAAAAGGGGAAGGTGCCTTGTGCTCTCGCTCTCTCTCTTGCTTGTACCTCCCAAGAAGGCCCTTCACCTGGACCACCTGGCCAGTGGTTCGCTGAGTTGCATTCCATCTGCCTTGGGGAGATTTACCCTCATCACACCATCCATTGCTGCACTGTGGAACACTTACCCTGAAAGATCCTGACATCTCCAGTGCTGTGCCTGTCCTGGGAGCGTGAGTATGAGTGTGAGTGTGACCTGACCCTCCCTCCTCCTGCCCCCCTTCTTTGGAACTTAGATATCAATGTAATAAATGTGCTGCTGTCTGGTAACTCTCCGCCTGTGTAAGTGTGTGGGTGCATTGGGGGGTATGAATGCGGTGAATGTGTGTGTATATAAATAAGCTCCTTCCCTCTTCTGTCTGACCTAACAGCAGCATTGTAATAAAACTAATACAAGTGTAACTCTGGGTTGGTTTTTAGGGGAACAGAAGTAACACTAAGAAGATTCAGCACACATTCAGATAAAATCTATTTTTATTACTGAGCTAGTCACTTTTCATATTGAATGGGCTTGTTAAACATACCCTTAACAGGTATGAGACAGCTGGCTTGCAAAAATGAAAGTCATTCACCTTCACCTTGAATTGTAGCCAACATAAACTGAATGCTTTGCATTGTTTTCCTATATTAGCAGGCAGAATTCAAAATGTCTTTTAAAGAGTGCTTTTATATTTTTTAAGACCAATACGATTCCACCTGAATCATGGAGGGCCTGTATACATATACACACACAGAATCAGAGAGGTAGCCGTGTTAGTCTGGAATAGCAGAGGTAACAAAGTCCTGTGGCACCTTAAAGACTAACTATAAAGTTTTGAAGCATAAGCTTTCGTGGGCTAATACCCACTTCGTCGGATGCAAACAGAGACATTTTTGATATTCGTATAAGCTGCATATGACTGTTACATTTAATAGATAGGACGCAGTCACTAAAAGTTTTAAATAAAATTTAAGTATTTTCTTAAACAACTGAGTTTATTGATAAAAACTCTGTTCCAAAAGCATTAGGCAGTATTTCTCCAAAGCCCAATTAATAAATATCTCCAACAAATGTTCCTCCCAAACGTCAGGATACATGTTTTGAAAAAAGTAATTTTTAAAGTGTATAAGCATGCAATAATATACAGAAATCCACCAGAACTTTCAGTCACCAAAAAACTGGGCACAAGTTGAAATGACTCTCCAATGCTCCAACACATCAGCTCTCTAAATCTACTTAGTAGACAGTTTCAACTGCTTTGAGCACAACAGACGCATTCACTAATACATTTTAAAGCACTGTTCAGGTCCTAAGGGGACAAACTTGATATGTACGGTCCTAGCCAAAACTTCAATTACAGTTCAGGTGCATCAGAGGCCAAAAGGTGTACAGATTGTAAAAAATGACATTTTTTCTAATTCATCTCAGATGTACAGTCTCAAGATACACCTTAATTTATTTTTGATATATCCTACATGCTTGCTCCTCAAGAGGAACCACATGTGAATTTTAGAAGCTCTCCTTACTTCAGATATACTGCCACCACTGCTTACATTTATCAGCACTTTTCAAGGCAGAATAGAGTTCATTCAATTTCTCTATGGTCTGTTTTTAAGGTAACATCTGGAAGATGGATCAAAATGGATCGGGGAAAGATGGATCAGTGGTTTGAGCATTGGCCTACTAAACCCAGGGTTGTGAGTTCAATCCTTGATGGGGCCATTTAGGAATCTGGGGCAAAAAAACCTGTCAGGGAACAGTACTTGGTCCTGCTACAGAAGGCAGGGGACTGGACTCCATGACCTTTCAAGGTCCTTCCAGCTCTATGAGCTAGGTATATTTCCATATAGTATATATTACATTATATGAGTTAGGTTATTTATCCCCTTTATTTGCAAATGCTTCAACTGGGCAACTAAACAGAAGGCCTATTTCATGGAACCACAGGACTGGAAGGGACCTCAAGAGGTCATCTAGTCCAGGTCCCTGCACTCATGGCAGGACTAAGTATTATCCAGACCATTACAGGTATTTATCTAACCCGCTCTTAAACATCTCCAACAATGGAGATTCCACAACCTCCTTAGGCAATTAATTCCAGTGCTTAACAACCTGACAGTTAAGAAGTTTTTTCTAATGTCCAACCTAACCTGTCCTAGGTGCACATTAAGCCCATTTATACCAATACTTTGTTTTACCACCTCATATGCAAGTTCTGCCACATGTACTTTATAACTTAAGAAAAGACACCAACATATTTCTGTAAAGCTGCATAACATTTCCGATCTAACTACAGTTATTCACAGAATCACAGAAATTGCCATGGTGCACAGACTTGTCCCTAAATAATTTCTGTTGCCCTTCTCCGAGTCCCCTCTATTTCTGCAATATTTCTTTGACCATACCGCCTCTCTCTTTGCATCTTTTTACTGACTCCCCCTTCTCTATCAGATAAAACATAAGCTACTTGTCTTCACTTTCCAAGCCACTAATGATCTATCTACATCTTCACTACTGAGAGGTCAGTTCCCATCTCCAATCAGCCCATGATCCCAGACTCTATTACGCATTTGTATGTGTTCAGACAATCACCTTCATGCTTTCTCTCATGCCACTCCACATGCTGGGTTAAAGGAAGCTGTATGATGCATATCCATATCTATGTGAATTGCTAAGCACCCTCAACTTCCAAACAAGAATCAGTATTATACGTGACTGAGTCTTATATTCTTCCATCACAAACTCCAATTTGTAACAAACCTCTGCTCCATCCCACTCCCGCCAACAAAAACGTCACATCCCCTTCAATGGGGAAAGAATAATAATTGCTGCCATGACAACAATAAGACAATGCTCTATTTCTTTACCACAAAGAAAATCTGAAGACTTTTTTTTATCATTACTACCAAACAAACTAATTTAATATATTTTAGATAATATAATTTAACACGATGCCTTGAAGCTATGTTGCTACTGAAGATATGCAGATTGAATCTGAAGCTTTTATATTCATATTTGTGAGAAGGAACGCATCAGCAGACGAGAACTGAATTTTATACTTACAAAAATTATAAACGGTGGACACGAATGGTACAGTACATTAGCACATTTACATTTCACTGTGTACTACACAACAGCAGATAACAGTTTATGTTTCAGCTGACTATGCTCAGGAGATGCTGAGTACAACTAATTAGGATCAGACCCTGCATGTGTAGCAAATATCATACTGCATATAATCTGTACAAATTTAAACTGATCAAGTGACTAACAAAAATAAATTGCTTACTGGAGGTCTTTATTAGGAAGGTGGAGCCAACCTGTATTCAATTCTCTTTGGGATAGTCTCTGATGTGCGAAAGACAGGCAACTACACATAAGGGTGATGTCTCACAGGGATTACGCTGTAGGAGGATGCAGTGATTACTTACTCCAAAATCCAGATGAGAATATCTGCATGAAACTAAAAAAATTCCCTCAAGTGTCACCTACTGCTCATGACTAGAAATGACAAGACACACGAGAGAAGTGGGCAAATCTTTTATAACAGAATTATCTCTGCCCCAACTCTACCTACTCCCAGCTGTCCAATTGCTACCACAAATGGTCTCCCCTTTCTGATTCAGAGACAATACGAATGAACTAAAATCAGATTAATAAAGACTTTTAAAGGAGAAGAAAATATATATTTTATCACAGACTAAAAAGCAACTGGATACCACAGAACCAAACTACAGTGTCCAAAAGTATATTAATCATTTTAAAAATTAAAAAGGGGGAGGGATATCATGATTCTTGAGAAGCACTTGCTATTAATGTTGCTTTTAAAATAGACATACTTTATCCAAGAAACTTGTAGAACTGTTATTTTTGGGGAGCAAGGGGAAATACGACTGTGCTCTTCCGCATTTCATTTACTCATGTATTAATCAACAGAACAGCTTTCACTCTCCCTGAAAGAGAAAAGGAACTAAAAGGAATAAAAGGAGTTATTTTTTGTTTGGCCAGAATTGCAGAATCTGGACTACAATAGTGTGATGCTATCAAGACACCTACAACACTGACAAAGACATAATTTACAGTCAGTCTAGTTCATGTGAACATTCCTCATCCAGTGCACCAAATTCCCCATTAACAACTAGGAAAGTGAAACCAGACAATCATGCTCTCGAAACACTTTTCACAAAACAATCACTCCATATCTGACCGCTCAGTCCTCATCCTCAGAGGATACATGCAGAACACCTTCAAAAGACGAGCTTGGGATCTTAAATTCGTAAGTTTTTTAAACATTAAAAATCATGGGTTTAGACCTGGTCTACACTAGAAAATTTGATCAGCTTAACTAAATCAGTCAGGAGTGTCAAAAATTTACATGGCTGAGTGACATTGTTAAAATTACCTAAATCCCTGTATGCACTGAGGTCAATGAAGAATTCTTCTGTCAACCTAGCTACCACCTCTCAGGTAGGTGGATTGCCCCTACACCAACAGGAGAACCCCTCCCATCGATCTGAAGGAGTAAACAAATAATAAGTGTCATATTTGATCTCTTTAAGTGACGCCCCTAACACGAGAAAAGTTGGTCCAATAAAAGATATTATCTCGCCCACCTTGTCTCTCTAATATCCTGGGATTAACATGGCTATAACTATACTACATACACATAATACAATGACTTTTTTAAATGAGCCCAATTTATCAGTAGTCTATGCTTCCTTACAGAACAATTTCTAGGCCATTCCAGGGGCTAACAGTTCATGTTTCAAAAAAGTTCCTCAGTAATTAATACCTGATGTGATTTTAGAAAACTTCTGCGACACAAAATAATTACTCTAAGTGAGGCAACTTTATGCCTAGCAACACATCTGAAACTCATTATGGGTGCAACATTAATTTGCTGCTTAAGTACTATGCCTGCTTTCTTACAGTGTAAAATAAGTGTATACCTAGAGTAGATAACCATATTCAGAAAGGACCAGCATGGGAAAAAAAGTATTCTGCAATCAATAAGGCGGAACCAGCAGAGCATATAGCATGAAGTGCAATGAACTGCCTAACATGCAAGTCTGTGATTAACAGCAGAGAGTAACTCAGTAACATTCTAGAGGACAGATTAAGTTGGAGGTCAAGGAAAATCTACCTTGTGTGTTTCTCAGGGACCACTCAAGATTTTTTTTTTTAAATAAGACACCCCAGTGATATTAAGTGTTGTCTGAAGATGACCTCTGATTAACTAAATACAAAGGGAAAATACATATTTAGTCTAACCGATTAGCAATTTCTCATATATTTTTGCCCTCATTCTCCGTGGCCACCATCTCCGTTATTACCACTAAGGATGAAGCCCAGTTTGTCCTCACTGAAGTTGGCTGCCATTTCCTTTCCATTCTGCATTGGGAGTGAGGCTGTCTCATAGGAAAGATGGGAAACAATTCCCACTGTTTCTAGTATGGCTGAAGCCAGGCTGCGCTCAGGCAAGATGGCCACACTACCGTAGTCTGAACGGGCAGAAGCCAGAGAGAGGGAAGAGGAGCTGAGGAATTTGGTAGTCAGGGAACAGACTTAGTATTGTTAACCCCAAGTGTTTAGAAACCATGAGTCAGACCCCAAAAAATAGTGAGATTTTAGAAATATAGTATTTGGTTTGCCTTCAATTTTTGAGCCTTTAGGATGCACACTGGTCACATCTTCAAGCTTCTCTCTAAAACTTTAAGGACAGGACTTTTAACTGAAGTTGAGATTGCGATGTAATCACTTGATTCGAGGAGCTGGAGCATTAAGAACACCAAATATTGTGAGACTTTTGATAAAACTGTGGGAGCTGGTAACACCAAGACTTGAGAGTATTGCAGGACAATGTGGATAAGTAGAAGAGTGTTGCTGGGCAATATCGGGGAGTGGAACTACATGGAGGGGACAGGAAAAAAATTAAATGTGGCAACAGACAAATACAGAGGGAGAAAAAGGGAGTCTAGGATGTGGCAGCAGATATAGGGACAGAAGATAAACTAGAAGGGGAAAAAGAACCTGAGACTATACTTGAAGTGGGACAGTATGTATTAAGCATTATAAAAGTATTTTCATTAGCAGTTCTAAGGTATCAATCGCCCTGCGCTAACTCATAAATTTCATCTAAAAGTAAAAGAGGAATGTCCCATTCCAGTTCTTGTACCATAAAATAAAAGAAAGTCTTCTCGTGCTGTGTTCCCAAACCTGTAGGATTAAGCCTTCATAATTTATGTCCAGGGTGTTAGGCATCTTCCATTCCCCTCATTATGTCACATCTCAATTACTGCCACATCCTTATCTCTGGCCTTCTTGCCATTTTGCTCCCCTTATATTCATTCATAATGCTACTGCAAAGATAATTTTCCTTGCCCACCATTTTGACCATGTCACCCCCCTCTTTGCACCTCTCCACTGGATTCCCCTTCTCTATCACTTCCAACATAAGCTACCGGTCTTCATTTTCAAGGCCCTTCCCAATCAATCCTCACTTTGGCTATCATCTCTCACTCACTACCAGATGTCAACTTCCAGCTCCAGATGGCCCACAGTGCAAGCATCCACTACCCATTCGTTAAGTTTTCAAACAAGCCCCTTCATGCTTTCTCCCATGATTCCCCTCACACTTGGGAGGAGCTCTCTGAAAAGCTCCACAGAAAGCCCTCCTTATCCTTCTTCAAATCCCCCCTTAAAACTCAACATTTCTGTGATGCCTACAAAACACTTGACAGCTGGTTAGGCTGCTGACTATCCTGGTCTCTAGTTTCCTGGTACTCCCACATCTGTCTGTAACCATCTGGAGTCTCTTGTTTATTGTGAGCTTTTGGAGCAGGGACTCAGATATCTGCTCAGGAGTAATGTTTAAATCCAACTGAGACCTGAACCAGACCCAAGCCCATCCAACCCAAGAAGGTTGAGGTGTTTTCCTACCCAATCCTTCCCTCAGAATCTGAGTCAGTACTGCCACTACGTCCTGCATTTGGGGGTCATCACAGCAATGGCTGAATCTTCGGCTCCCGCCATCCACAGCCCCCTGCTGCACGGGCCGACCCCACGGGCAGGAGGAAGAGAGCCACCCCAAGCACGAGAGAGTCAGGTTGTTTTCCAACTCAAACCCATACTTGTAGCCAGGTCCCGCTGGTCTCAGATTGAGCAGTAGGACGCTAGTGGGACAATATTGTGGTTTTTTTTATATACTGCTTAGCACAATGGGGTCCTGATCCAGGACTAGGGCTCCTAAATGCCACAGTAATTCAAGTCATATATAATAATTATTCCCTAAGAACATAAAGAATGGCCATGCTGGGTCAGACCAAAGGTCCATCTAGCCCACTAATCTGTCTTCCAACAGGGGCCAATGCCAGGTGCCCCAGAGGTAATGAGCAGAATGGGTAATCACCAAGTGATCCATCCCATGTCACCCATTCCCAGCTTCTGGCAAACAAAGTCTAGAGACACCAATTTGGCTTTTCTTGTCTCAGAAATGTTATCGCATCATTGTTCCCTTAGATCTGGCATTCTATAGCAAAATCCTATTAACTTACCCTTTTTATTATCTTTAAATCATGATGAACTTACGATGTCTGAATCCTACAATTCTGCCAATATTTCCTACAGCAGTAGGTTGCTTCCCTTATATTTAAGGCTACTCCTTACTTTTATATTTCCCTTTGATCTTGCCCAAAATCTCAACTGTTCATTATTTATTCCTCATTCATTTGTCAGCCCACTACAGTTTGATTATATTCCCTTGTGTGTGTACTTCAAAGTCACCCTCTATTTTTGTCAGGCTGCTAGCATAAGTAATGTGTAAACACATTACAAGGTGTCTTTTGGCAATATACTTCTTCCTTACCATGAAGTTTTTTGTCCTTTGCTTATTTATTATCTACCTCTCCAGTCTTGTCTATACTAGAATGTTTAGCCATCAATGTAGGGGCACTGGTGTGAACTCTTAGTGCACAGGGTACATTCATGTAAACCATGATTAGAATTAAAGGGGTTTTCTGGTATAGCTACACTAATGGCAAAAGCCAGTGTAACAAGGCCTAAGGTTCATGATACCTCTTTCACAGCTTAACACAAGAAGTGGATAGGAAGAAATATTAACTGTTTTTCTCTTCCTTTCTCATGACTAGTGTTGGTTCCACTTCCACTCTACCCCATTAGTTGATATAAAATTACGCCTATCATTCTTATCTGTCCACTTTTTCAATGTACTGAGGACTATAAGTAACTCTGAGGCTTTAGGATGCCAAACTTTACTATCATTAAATAGCAGTAAGTTACATTTCTGGATATGTTAAAAATAAAGACTCAAAGTCAGAGATAATTAAACATTAATTTAAGCTTACAAGGCATACTAATTTCTCAAATCATACATGCTTTCAAATATTAAAAGCAACAAATTTTAAAACCAAAACATGGCTATTTTGATGCATTTGTCACAGTTCAGGGCAACTGTGCCTCAACTCCCCCTGTAAGGTTCCACAAAGACACCCTACCTAGGCTTCCAGCTTTCCAGCCATCACCTCTCTTAGATGAAGACTGGTATCTCTCCCTGTTCTGATTGGGATATTTCCAGGCTGAACTTTTCCTTGCCTTCTCTAGATTATTTCCCGCAAAAGACAGTCTTCCTAAGCAGGCATGCTTTGCTCCTCAGAGAGAGTATACAATATAATTGCCCCAGTTATAAGTTACCACTCAGTTCTAAGTAATCATATTTTACTCTTAAGGTAAAAGCAATACACAGAATCCATATTAAAAATTATAAAAGGACCTACACACATGCGAATAAGCTTATCAGAGATCACCCCGGTAACTCCAGCTCGGCTCTGATAGGTGAGCTGTCTTTCAAAACCCCCCACACAGATGTTCCTGTAGTTTCGAGTTCATAACACTCTTTTCCCCAGAACTGTAACCACACATGAATCTGTGAATCACTCATTTATCCAGTTAGGTTCTTTGAAGAGAACCTGATTATGTAATCAGCCAGACAACAAGTCTCTTCTCAATTCTATAGCTTCAAATGGATAGATTCCAGGTGTTTAATTTGCATTTCCTTTATACCAATATTTCCTAGGAAATCTATGTCATATGTATGGTCTCAAAAAGTTCTTTCAAGTTCCTAATGTCTCCCAAAGATTGCATTAATCCTCTCTTCCTCCTAAAGAAGTTCCATACAATCCCACGACAGTACATAAACATTTGCATTTTCAACATAGCAGGCTCCGAAAATACTTAATCTTAATTCAGTAAAATTTAACTTAATTCAAGAAGGTTGTCCAAAATATTGCAGGAAATTGACATCTGTCACATCATTTTCTTTCAAAGGGTCAATAATACTAGAAGTATAATGCCTTTACATATATTTTTCCTTTCTTTAAAAATAACCTATATATACATTTTTCGAAACAATGTTCTTTGAAAGTCCAATGGGCAAAAAGCATTTCTTGTCATGTATGAACTAGATCTGAAGTTAATAAGCCCCATATCCTCCTTTCCAATATAGAGGCACACAAAGGGTGCAAGAAGGACATGAAAGGCCCTGCACAACTGACCTAACAGCAGAAACCATGTCTCTACAGTATGTTGTACCCCCAGCCTGGGTGTCCACGAAAACACTTCGTAGTCAACATTCTGAAAATCTTTTTGGGGTAGAGGCGAGGAGCACACATATTCTGTGCTCTCATCAACTAGTGGAATATTTTGAGGATCAAATCTGCATTTTAATGAATGCTGGCCAAACAAGCAGCAATTCTCCCCTTTGCCTTCTATCCGTGGGCATGTGAGGTGGAGGATGATGGAAAAGAACGGCTTCTGACATCATTGGTCTCTGGGAAGCCACACTCTTAGTAGAGAAAAGGAAGGCCAAGGAGCACTGTGGATGTGCCAGCCCTCATGCTTGACAGGTGGAGACTGGCCTTGTAAGATTTTCAAATCACCACTTGCCCCCTCCACAATTCCTCAAAGCGAACCCTCCTCTTTAGGAACTCAATCCAATCCCTGCTGAAGTTAACAGAAACCTATATACTGACTTCATACTGGTACTGGATCTGGCCCTAAGGGAGCATGTAAAGGAAACAGATTTCTGAGTATATTTTTCCATCCCAAAGATTTTCTCATATGTAAGGAACATGTAAGATAGAGCGTTTAATACCAAAAATTTGGCAGATCACTTACAGCAACAACCTTATTTCTGAGAACTAACCTTATATTTGTTCAACTCTAACACTGCTGAATACATTGCCAAGGATTTAATATCAGTTTTTATAGTCATGTAACTGTCACCTCGACTATATGCTTGAGGTTTAAATCATCTATAAGAAATGCTGATTCACAACAGCATTTATATAAGGAAACCAAATCTCTACACCAGGGGTCTCAAACTCAAATGACCATGAGGGCCGCATGAGGACTAGTGCACTGGCCCGAGGGCCGCACCACTGACACACATACATACCCTCGCTGCCCCGGCTCTGCCCCCACTCCACCCCTTCCATGAGGACTAGTGCACTAGCCCGAGGGCCGCACCACTGACACACACCCTGCCCTCGCTGCCCCGGCTCTGCCCCCACTCCACCCCTTCCATGAGGACTAGTGCACTAGCCCGAGGGCCACACCACTGACACACACCCTGCCCTCGCTGCCCCGGCTCCGCCCCCACTCCACCCGTTCCAAGAGGTCCCACCCCTGCCCCACCTCCTCCTCTGAGCCCGCAGCTCCCCATTCCCTCCTGGAAAGCGCTAGGCACCACCAACAGCTGTTTGGCAAACAAAGCAAGAGCAATATAGGAAGTCCAGAGCTAGAAACACGCGCGGCCCAGCCAGGCAGCAGAGAAGCCTCCACTTCTGGCCCCTCCGTCCTGCAAACTGCTATGGGGGGAACCGGGGGGGAGGGGGGCGCCAGGAAGCTTGGCGGGCCGTAGGGAAGGGCTTTGAGGGCCGCATGTGGCCCCCAGGCCGCATGTTTGAGACCCCTGCTCTACACCAAAATGTTCTAACATGGTGTTTCTCAATGACCAGTCCATGGACTGTTGCCCGGTCCCTGAGATCTCCCTGACATAGTTCACGAAGGCAGCAAGTGGTACCCCAAAGACTGAGAAACACTGATCTAACTTATTCAGAGGGTTGTTTGTATCTGCTCTGGTATTTTATCAAAAGTTGCTATAAATTAATTTTCATAAAAGTAATGAAGGACAAGCCATTTGAGTTGAACAAATTTTGCACCTTTCTTGGTTTTTGCAATTTTCTATAAGAACCCACATATATGTAGTATTTACATACCAGAGTAATTATGATTCATACTAAGGTGATCATAGTGGATTCTGCACTTCATTTCTGCTAGATTAATCTATTTATACTTATGACATTTTTAATGTTTATTTCTTCCCCATCTTCAGCTCTAGCAAAATGATGAGATTTGCAATATACTCTGAAGACAGACAGGTGCTTTATAGACATCTCTAAAGAAAATTCTGTAATACTGCTTTATCTCTGCATTTGCTGTTCCATTAGCATACGCTATACTGACAGGCATGACTGATCACATCCTCCTTCACAATCCTAAACAAAGCCTGAATGTTCACTACACCAAGATACCATTCCCGGGAGACTCCTTTATTTGCCCATACACACAGGATTCCATTGTATAAAAAACATCCAATATTTACTTCTTTTGATAAATTAAACTTGTACAATAAACCTAGAATCAAATATGCTTATGTGTATTACTACAGAAAAATAAAGCTTGGTGCAAGGGACTATAGATTTTGAGCTCCACATGCCCTGATGGAATAAATATGAATAGGATGGACTATCACCTAATTCAGAATATCTGCTTTTATTCAGTAGAAATTTAATAGAAAAAAATTTAAAGGTTAAAAAATGTAGGACCCTAATCATTAACATAATGCACAGCTAACTAAAACAAAATATTCAAGAATCGTGTTCTCTTTTACGTACCTCATAAGACCTAACTTCAGGGTTATTTAGTCTGTACAAACTGATGACGTTACAGACATACATAGCTCTTTAGGGTATGTAACACTTGGCCTGATCAAAAACCAGTTTAAGTCAATGGAAAGGCTACAATTCATTTAGCTGAGCTTAAACCTTTATGCTCATCTGAACTAGTTGTGATGCCATCAATTTCTGCAGGAGGAACAGAACAAAGCTGTTTCTTTGTTTTATCTCTGAAGTCCAGTCAGTTTCATTTTTAAAATCTATTAATTTGTAAATTCAAAAAGAGTGTGTATTCTCCTAATGATGTAAGATGGGGTTCGAAAATTCCACTTGCAGAAAGATGTTCTGGAAAAATGCCATCAATTTCTGCAGGATCTGTTTTTTAATTTAAATAGTAATTAATTTCTAGCTCTTATGTTTGTGGTGATAACTATGGTTTAATTTTCCAAACACAACCTAATGCAATGCTGTCTCCTTAAGTTTACAGACAGCTCCACTGCCTATGCTACTGCTCATTGCTTCCGAAGCCACAGCAAAATGAAACTATGATTCTTGTTAATTTTCATTGCTACTAACCAGAAGATTATGAGTAGCAATGAAAAGCTAGAATCAGGTTGATTTCATGCTATTGCTGCTTGAGAAAGCTAGGGGCCAGAAGCATTACACCTACCCTCTGCATAAGAGGAGCTGAGAATAGTACTAAAGAACTCACATCCTCAAAACACCTTGGCAGAATCCAGAAAGCTGAGGAAGAGGTATATTTTCTAAAACCACTCCCAAAAAATTACAGCTGTCAGGAGGATGTAGGATGGGAGGGAGGAACACAGAGAACGTTGATCCCTTTCAGCAGTCATGGGTGGTGTTGAGTGGAGGATTCAAATTTATCAGGCGCCTACCAGGTGGAGGCAGATACAAAAGATGGAGCCAGTGATGAGGGTCTAGGGACAGCTCCATGGTAGGAATCCCAGCATCTTCCCTTTTTCCAGTACATGAGGAGGAGGAGGAAGCACTGCCCCTTGGCCATCTCCTCCACCCAATCTTTTATATCAATCTTTGGCTAAAGGGTTTGGTCCTCTGGCTCCTTGATGTATAGTAAGATTTTCAAGACCTAAACACAAGTAGGTACTATGAAGAGACGTGTGAGGGTGACAGACAAACTACAGGAAGAAGACAGGAAATAAAATGTAGGAAAAGAGAGGAAAATTATATAAGAGGTTGGAGGGAAAAACGGAAAAGAAAATAACTAGGTCTTGTTGATGCTAGGATTTAAAGTATGATATTAGCTAAGCAATACATGTTAGAAGTCTAGTGTAGACAAGGCACACTACATTTAACATGAGCTAAACTGGTCAAGTTAAAGCCTAGTGAGGAGCCTGAGCTTTACATCACTCTTTAATCCTTGCCTAGACAGGGCCTTACTGAAGACAACTAAGAAAAAGATATATTGTGATCTGTTATAAGTAAGAAAACTGGAAGTGGAGTGAAGCCAGGAAAGGAGGTATAAACAAAAACAAGAGAGGTGTAAATGTTACTACATTTTCTGAAAAAAGTCTCTTGCTGATTGACAATGTTAGAAGTAAAATGTGCTTCTGCAGTGCACAACTCTCTTCCTGTACCCCTGCAACATGGAGGGGCTGCTTGTGGAGGTTCTGTCCCACCGGTTATTAGGAGTTGTGTACATTTTTCAATTGATGTAATATCAGACTTTTTTTATTTATAAAGCATTCCAGATCAATTTTAAATTGGAATTTTTGTTAGACTTATCTAAATAATATCACGAGATTATGGTTTATTTTTCAACCTCTGTATTTTGATATTTTTATGCACCCTCACTAGTTCCAGACAGGATTACTGTAATTCTCTGCCACTGTTTGTCCAGACAGACACATCTTTTAAAAGACTTCATTAATTCATAATGCCAGATTAGTATTCATGTCCTAAATGCCTGATTTATGTTATTCCCATTTTAAAGACCTTATATAATAATCTTCTCTTTCGTATCAATTTTCAGATCTTGATTCCTATTAAGGAATCCCACTGACATTTACTCGTATCATGATGTGGACTTTTGGGACGCTATTATCTGTGAGATCTGCTTCACTTTCATATCCTTCATACTGACGGCTTTAGATTTCATAGAGAAATCAAGCTTTGTTTACATAAAAAAGAGTTTATAGGCTTTTTCACTTATGAACATGAGCTTTGAAACTCCATGGACTATTAATTTTTGATGACAACTGAAAATACATTTTTTCTATAAACTTTAAAATACCTGGTTGTGTGTGCTATGTCTCTGGCAGAGATAGATTGTTTTGCTATTTGGCCAACATTAGCTTACCTACCTATAACATCAATCTATTTCTCGTAAATGTTCTAAGATGCTGATCTGTTTTCAAAAATGTTTTAGGAGAGGTAATATAATCAGAGACATTTAAAAGGTACATTTTATAAATACTTATAACATGGTATTATTTTACTCAGACACCAAAATATATATTATACATTATAATTATACTCCACTATAATTATACTCCATTATGAAATATTGCACATATTATATACCTTTGTGGGCATCATAAATTTTATATTTTATATCTCCTGTATATTCTACCCTGGGTATTGAAAATGCATACAAATAAGCTTTTATTAAATATATTATAGTATTACTCCCTAACCACTACGTGCTTCTGTTAATTTGGTTTTCTCCCGGAAAAAAATTCTACCATTATTTCTTTTTTGGATGCCAAATGGCACAAAGGCACAAAAGAAGGCCCACGTCGTTAATACCTCCTCCTCCTCCCCCTCAACATTCAGTCCTCCGATCAGTGTGCACGGTCCCTCTGACAGCTGTTCTCTTTGTTTTGCTTTGCAGCGCCTTCCCTCCCGTCATGCTGACCTACATGGGCAGCTTTCATCGACTTCCCTTCGCCGGGCTCCCTCTCCCACCAGCTGGAAGGAGTGTGGTCGAAGGAGGAGCCGGAGCTCTCCAATTCAACGCGCACACCCCGGTGTCCCTGGGGCCCGGTCAGCCAGTCCGGCTCGGGAGAGCCAGGGCAGCATTACATTGACTCCGATGTGCTCTGAAGTGCGGCGCGCACCCCCCCGGCGGGCCCCGCCTCCCCGAGCGGGCCGGTTCCAATTCTCTGCCATTCTGCGGGCTCCGGGCTGCCCGTCTCCGCATCCACCGCGCTGCGGCGGGGGAGACCCGCTGTCCAGCCACGGGAGACCCCAGACCCAAATTCAATGCAGCCATTTCTAGCAGGGATGGGGGAATGGGACCGTCATCCCCAGCGGGATTCACACACGGGGGGAAACACCGGATTCAATTCGGTGCGGTGGGGCAGGGAGCCCGGGGAAGAGAGAACAGGAAGGGCTGGAACGGCCCCAGGTCGGTGGCAATGGGGAAAGGGAGGCGCCCCGGGCCCGGGGCTCGGACTCACCCCCACGGCTGTGCGGGGCCGGGCTCCCGGAGGGAGCCGAGCCCCTGCCACGGGTCACTGCGATAGGGAGGCCCGGGCAGGGTGGGGAGCAGCCTGTCCCCGCAGGGCGCCCCTGGCCGCCTCACCTGCTGCCGGAGGGGAGGCCCCGCTGGGCGGCTCCAGGGTGACGGCTCCGTCCTTCCAGATGCGGACGTGGGCGGCCGCCTCCGCCCGGGCGGCGGGGGTCTGGCGGCCCCGGGCCCGCAGGGAGCCGCAGCACTGGTAGCACACGGCCCACGCCTGCTCCTCGTTGATGGGCTGGTTGTAGAGCCGCAGGATCTGCTCCAGGGAGAGCGCGTCTCCCGCCGCCGCCGCCGCCTCCCGCCGCCACTCTCCGGGCAGAGCCTCCGCCGCAGCCCCGGCGCGAGCCATCCCCGCTCCGCCGCGCCCGCCGCTGCCTGCCGCGCCTCACCGCCGGGAGCGCTGGTGCCGGGCCCCGCTGCGTCCCGTCCCCCGCGCCGGCCTCATGCTCCGCCAGCCCCGCGCCGCTGGGTCCGCGGCGAGCACCGGCAGCGCGGCCGCCCGCTCCTAGCAACGCCACGGCGTCCCCTCCCCGCCGGGTCTCCGCGGGGCCGCACCGCCTCCTGCCGGCGGGAGAGGGGGGCCGGGGAAGCGCCGAGCCGCCCCTCAGTGACTGGGAGGAGGGGGCTGGGCCCAAGGGGTTGACCCGAGCCCCAGCTCTAGCCGCCCCCCCGCAGCCAGCCGAAGCCCCGCCCCGGCCATCTTCCTCGCTACAGCGCTGGCGGCGCCGTCCCCGGCCCCTCGGTGCGGGACACAGATTTGCACATTGGGGCTCAGAGGCAGGAAGCACAGGCCACCTAGGGGAAGTGGGGGAGACAAAGCGCAGGCCCAAAGCAGAGAGGCGCGGTCTGGGCAACCAAGAACCAGCAGGAGCGTGAGCCAGGCGCCTTCTACTCCAAGATCCAGCTCCCGTAGCAAGCTGCTGACAGCGCAGGAATCAATACTAAGGGGAGATGGATCGAGGTATATATAATAAAACCCCCAAACACAGTGGGAATCCCCAGAATGTACCTCTGAAAGAGGGTCTCTCTCTCTTTTATATGGGATCCTGACTTTTTCATGTATATAATGTGCAAGCAGAATAAAATCCCGATGAGGAATAGATATACTTGGGTTTTAAAAGGGCCAATTTCACAAAGCTGAAAACAATTATGACCCAAATCAGAGGGGAGAACGAATTTAATTAGAGAATTTTAAATCATAATGAGGAATAATTTTAAAATATGATAGTACATTCCCATAAAGACACAATTTCACAAATGAGGAAGAAGGTTGATGTGGTTAAAATAAACTAATATAAAAGTAGGATGACTAGACAGCAAATGTGAAAAATTGGGACAGAGGGTAGGTGGGGGGGGGGGATAATAGGAGCCTATATAATAAAAAGACCCAAAAATCAGGACTGTGCCTATAAAATTGGGACATCTGGTCACCTTATGGTAAAGGGGAACTGAAGCCAGCTATAAAAATAAAATTATATATAACAAATTAATGAAAGGGGAGGTCAATCATAAGGAATATAAATTAGAAGCTAAGAATTTTAGAAAACAGATAAGGAGGCAGAAGTATAAATCGAAAACCAGCAGACTTAAGGACAATAAGAATTTTTTAAAATATTACAAATATCAATTACAGTTTGTAAGTACCTATGTGGGGAACAAATATTTAATGATGACACTTCAATCTAGCAGAGAAAGTATACCACAATACAATGGCTGGAAGTTGAAACTAGACATTCAAACTGAAAATAAGGTAATTTTTTTTTAACAATGAGCATTATTAACTATTGGAACACTTTATCAAAGGTCATGGTGGATTCTCCATCACTGACCATTTTTAAATCAAGATTGGATTTTTTTTTCTAAAAGATATACTCTAAGAATTATTTTGGGGAAGTTCTACAGACTGTGCTATGTAAAATGTTAGACTAGGGGCTTGGCTAGACTTGAAATTTCAGCAGCGCTTTGAGGTGTCAGTGTCACCACGCGCGAGCACTGGGAGACAGCTCTCCCAGCCCTCCTGGTAATCCACCTCCACAAGGGGATTAGCTCTGAGCACTTGGAGCACGACTCCCAGTGTTTAGAGCCTGTCCACACTAGCGCTTTAAAGCGCTCAGACTTGCTGTGCTGGGGAGGAGGGGTGATTTTTCACACCCTGAGCCAGCAAGTTAGAGCGCTATAAAGCGCCAGTGTAGCAAAGCCCCTAGGGATCATCTACGTAGATGATCACAGGTAGTCCCTTCTGGCCTTACAATCTATCAGTTGTTGTTAACATTTGTATAGCTGGTCTAGCCAATAAAATATTACTGAAATTAATTTACTCCCCACTCTGCAATACTCTCCTATCTGGCAATGAGCAACCCTTGGTGATCTTTGAATATAGGCTTCAAAGGTCTATAGGCCACTTGCTAAACCAGGTCTTGCGTTTGTATTAATGCCACCAGATGAAGTAATCTTGTCACATCGTAATCCATCATTTTGAACAGTTGTGAAAAATTAAATCAATCATGGAAATAAAATAAATAGGTATTAGTAGAAATTATTTTTACATAAAAAAATCAAATTCTGCCAAACAATCATAATAATTGTGAGATTGATTCTGTATAGAACTTTTGTAACAAAACCCAGAGCCAAACAAAACTGTCTTGAAAGGCGAATAAAAATCTGGGACAAGTTCAGGGAGTTTCACAAACTAGGTGTTTTGTGACTACATTGGAAACCAATGGCAACCAGTGCAATGCTCTCAATTAGAAAGCATGTCTATGTACCTACAGGTTGTCCTTTGTAACATGCAGAAACGATGCATGGGGGGGGGGGTGACAAGTGCCCTTCCCCTCGATATCTGTTTGGCCTGCTGGTGAGGGAGGGAGAGGGACATGATGGGAAACGCACAGCAGCAGAAGGATAGAACTCCTTCCTGCAGGTAACTCTGGTTCAGCGGGGGAAGCACGGGGGCCTGGGTGCAGGGAATTCCTGGGCAAAGGAGACGTGGGGTTGTCATGTGTTCTCCCCTTTAGATTGTGCCCCTCAGTATGGGAAGGGATGAGTCGTCTATAGCATGGCAGGAAAAACACTACACTCTAAAAAATTTTAATTAATTAATCATTGCCATGATACAAAGATCATTAGGCCTTTATGCAATAAATATGTAACAATGCTTTCCCTTAGCAACATTGGGAGATGCTGCTATACATTCAGAACTCTTATTGTTCTGCACACTAAACTGGCAGGATTCAGTACAGAGCCATGAAAACTGAATTGCTCTCCAAATAGTAGAATGACTCACAAACTTCAATTTTCCTTTGTCTCACATTCCAGTACACTGTGGGTGAGAATCTGTACATGTCCTGTGATGTTACTGTTTGTGAAGGCCTCTCATAGAGCCAATGTTCCCAAATATCCTAGAAATATCCCTCTTGCAGAAGAGGTTGAATTTGGTTCATTGTGGCATAAGGAGCTGGTACTTTTTTCTGGGAGAAAAATGCTTTAGAATTTAACCTTTTAAAAGGTTACTTTTATTACTTTTAAAAAGTCTTAATCATTAATGATTACAATAAAAACCTTCAAGATATGAACTGCATGTAATTCAAGGTACTGATGTCTTCTCTACTGACAGCACAAAACATCTGTAAATGGTATGGAATGCTCCCATTCATCTCAATGGGGCATTTACAAGTCATAATTTAAAATATCAGCATAGAAACCTATTTAATTGCTCAGTAAAGATTACAAAGAAGAGTGGCAGTTATTGTGCACATCTATACAACGTACTGCCCATCTTGCTTTGGTGTCACGGGTAGGCAGGATTTGATCTGAAGAGAGATACTGAAAGAACTACCACTTCCCACTGTCCCACCAACTCCCACGCTGCCCCACCCAATCCATTTTGCAGATATTTCTCCCTGTCAGAACACTTAGTGAAAGAGATGCACTCTGTTACTTATAGTGCTTGTATACTGGAAGGTTTACAAAAAATGTAAATTAATGGGTATAATGTGAAGATTTCTATATTGTTACAGAGTTGCGCTTTGGATTCACACACAACACTTTCCGATCAAATTTCTCTCACTCCTATTCAGTTAGATATGATTTACTCTTGTGATTTACTTAAATTGTAGTTTCCTCAGGGCAGGGACTGTCTTTCTGTTATCTCTTTTTATTCAGTGTCTAGCACAAAAGGCACTCTGATCAGGCCCCTATGCACTCCTTCATACAAATAATTACTCCAGTGGCATACTGGACCTCCAATTTCCAAAGGGCTAAGCATCTGCATCAATCACTTTCTCCTACAGTTGGTCTCCTTAGCACAGTGACTCCCAAAGTAAGAGTTCAACAAGGTATGTCAAGAGCATTTTTTTTAATTGGAATAAAACACTAACAATTTGTTTTGAGTCTTTCTTCAGTCACCATGACGGATAGGTGGTGTTATCCATTAATATCAATTATGAATTTGGGTTTCAAGATCATGTTGGAATCTAGCTGCATTCTGCAGTGTGGTTTTAATTCTCTCTAATCCAGTCTGTTTTATCCTGTCCTCCTTTCTGTGGCATTGATTGATTCATTACTTTCACTAAAGCTTCATTCTATGGGTGGGATGCTTTAAAATATTTTTTCACATAAAAAAAGGAGTACATTTTAAATTAGAAGTCTTTAGCTTTTTATCAGAATATCTAAAAAGTAAAAGTAGCCAAAATTCAGCTTACATTAATCAACAGTACAAATGAATGCTGCACTGAGAGATCAATGTATACTATCGTTATTTCTTTGCAGTTCTCTTTCTACCATTTTATTCAGAATATCTAAAAGGAAAAAAAAGTTTATGTTCTTTGCATCCAACATTTATGTAGACAATTGCAACTGTCTCATAAAATTTTACAGAGTGACCTCTTCTGTATAAATTGAGTCCTACAGGTTTAAAAGGCCAAAAGAATTAGATTTAAAAGACTCATGACACAAAAGACTACAACCCCCAATTTTCTGAAAAGTTTACATTTGGCAGTGTATTGTTTTTAATGTGACCATAATGGATTTGGTAAGTTTCTACATTTACAGATATCCACGTATATACATACTTACACCCTAGAGCAAATTATTTTAATAAAAATATTTTGAGTTAATTTAGCTATATCCACCCAGTAAAGTGACCTCAATCTTTCAAGTTAAATTAGATAAAAATGGACAAATATGGGGGAAAAACAGGGTTACTTACTTGTAACTGTTGTTCTTCGAGATGTGTTGCTCACATCCATTCCAATTAGGTTAGGTACGCGCAGCGGGCCTGGTTGCCGGGTAGATTTTCCCCTAGCTAGAGGCTGGGCGAGCAGGGAGCCCCCTAGAGTGGCGCCTTCATGGCGACCCATAAATACCCCTGCGACACAGCCACCATCTCCAGTTCCTTCTTGCCGGCTAAACCGACAGTGGGGAAGGAGGGTGGGTCTGGAATGGATGTGAGCAACACATCTCGAAGAACAACAGTTACAAGTAAGTAACCCTGTTTTCTTCTTCGAGTGATTGCTCACATGCATTCCAATTAGGTGACTACTAGCAACACCTAGGAGGTGGGGTCGGGTTGACCCATAGCAGATCGTAAGACCGCTGACCCAAACGCCGCATCGTCCCTGGTCTGCTGGACAATGGCGTAATGAGCGGCGAAGGTGTGGACAGAGGACCAGGTAGCCGCCTTACAGATGTCAGTGATGGAGACTCCCTCCCGGAAGGCCGCAGTGGATGCCTGCGCTCTCGTGGAGTGTGCTGTTACTCTCTCGACAGGTCTGTCCGCGAGTTCATAACAGGCGTGGATGCACGAGGTAATCCAGGAGGAGAGCCTTTGGGCTGAGATTGGCTGGCCCTTCATCCTCTCCGCAATTGCTACAAAGAGTTGGGTTGTCTTTCTGAATTGCTTTGTTCTGTCTAAATAAAAAGCAAGAGCCCTCCTAACGTCCAACGTGTGTAATTGTTGCTCCCTTCCAGAGGTGTGTGGCCTAGGGTAAAAGACCGGAAGGCAAATGTCCTGATTAACGTGGAAGGGGGAGACCACCTTTGGTAGAAAAGCCGGGTGGGGACGTAGCTGCACCTTGTCTTTATGAAAAATGGTATAGGGGGGCTCGGAGGTCAGGGCACGGATTTCTGACACTCTACGAGCCGAGGTGATAGCCACTAGGAATGCCACTTTCCAGGAAAGATGGATTAAAGAACACGTGGTGAGGGGCTCAAACGGGGGCAAAGTGAGGTGTGAGAGCACAAAGTTGAGGTCCCAGGGTGGAATGGGACGCTTAATGTTCGGGTATAGCTTGTCTAGACCCTTTAAAAACCGATACACCACAGGGTCAGAGAAGATCGAGTGGTTTGCCTGGCCAGGGTAGAAGGCCGAGATAGCGGCCAGATGGACCCGGATAGTGGAGGTAGAAAGGCCTTGTTGTCTAAGGCCTAACAGGTAGTCCAGGATGCGCGGGACAGGGGCTTCAGCTGGGATGGTGTCATGGTCTCTACACCAAGCCGAGAAGCGGGTCCACTTTGCAGTATAGGTGCTTCTGGTGGAAGGTTTCCTGCTGCCAAGAAGAACACCTTGCACCTCCGCTGAGCATAAGAGTTCCGGGACTCTCAACCATGGAGCAGCCACGCTGTGAGGTGAAGGGACTGCAGATCTGGGTGCAGTAGGCGACCGTGATCTTGGGAGATCAGGTCCGGCCAGAGCGGGAGGCTGATGGGAGGGGCCCTGGACAGCCGGAGGAGGGATGCGTACCAGCACTGTCTGGGCCAGGCTGGGGCTACGAGGATGACCTGCGCCCTGTCCCATCTGATCTTCAGGATCACCTTGTGTAGAAGCGGGATCGGAGGGAACGCGTAGAACAGGTGCTCCGTCCAGGGTAGGAGGAAGGCATCTGTCAAGGATCCCTTGGCGCTGCCTCGGAAGGAGCAGAACTGGGGGCACTTCCTGTTCTGCCTGGAGGCAAAGAGGTCGATGTGGGGAAATCCCCACTTCAGGAAGATTGGCCAGATAGCGTCTGTCCGGAGGGACCACTCGTGCGTCATAAAGGACCTGCTGAGATGGTCCGCCAGTGTGTTCTGGACTCCCGGGAGGAATGAGGCCACTGGGTGAATGGCGTGGGCTATACAGAATTCCCACAGGAGAGTCGCCTCCTGGCACAAGGGGCTGGAGTGGGCTCCGCCTTGTTTGTTGATGTAGTACTGGGCTGTGGTGTTGTCTGTCATCACCGCTACACAGTGACCCCGCAGCGTGTCCCGGAATGCCTGGCACGCGAGACGGACGGCCCTCAGTTCTCTGACATTGATATGGAGGCAGAGATCTGAGTCCGACCAGAGGCCTTGGGTCCTGAGTTCCCCGAGGTGGGCTCCCCACCCTAGGGACGAAGCGTCTGTCGCCAGGGACATGGACGGACTGGGGGGAAGGAAGGGAACCCCCTGGCAGGCATTGTCCTGGTCTTCCCACCAAGCCAGAGCAGATAGGGTGGCCTTGGGAATGGAGAGGAGGGCATCCATACTGTCCCTTCTCGGTCTGTAGGTCACTGCGAGCCACGACTGAAGAGGGCGTAGCCTCAGTCTGGCATGCTGTATGACGTGAGTGCACGATGCCATGTGACCTAACAGGCTGAGGAAGACCCTGACCGTGGTCATGGGGCAGACGCGCAGCTGTCTGATGGCCGACCGGATGGTGAGGAACCTAGGTCGAGGCAGGGATGCCCTTGCTACTGTGGAGTCTAGTAGGGCCCCTATGAATTCTATTTTCTGGGTTGGTTCCAGGGTGGACTTCCCCCTGTTGAGGAGGATGCCCAGGCGGTCGAACGTGCTGATGACTAATTGCACATGTGCGCTGACTTGATCCCTGGAGATGCCTCGGATCAGCCAGTCGTCGAGGTACGGATAGAGTTGTACCCCGTGGCGCCGAAGGAACGCCGCTACTACCGCCACGCACTTTGTGAACACCCTGGGTGCGGTGGACAGGCCAAAGGGCAGGACGGCAAATTGGTAGTGTTCCCCCGCCACCATGAAGCGGAGGTAACGCCTGTGTGAGGGCTTGATGCTCACGTGAAAGTAAGCGTCTTTCATGTCGAGGGCAGCGAACCAGTCTCCCGGATCCAGAGAGGGAATAATGGTACCCAAGGTGACCATGCGGAACTTGAACCTGGTCATGTGGGCGTTGAGTCCTCGCAGGTCTAGGATGGGCCGTAGGCCCCCTTTCGCCTTGGGGATCAGGAAGTAGCGGGAGTAGAACCCCTTCCCCTTGAACTCCTCCGGTATGGGCTCGATGGCTCCCAATGCGAGGAGCGACCTCACCTCCTGTACGAGGAGTTGCTCGTGAGAGGGGTCCCTGAAGAGGGACGAGGAGGGTGGGTGGGAGGGAGGAGTAGAGGAAAGCTGGAGTGAATATCCCACCTCCACCGTGCGAAGGACCCACTGGTCTGATGTAATGTCCGACCATGCACGGCGGAAGTGGGACAGGCGATCTCCAAAGGGAGGATCCAGGTTGACAACTGGTGCTCTGCCCCCGAGTGCACCTTCAAAAGGCAGGCTTGGGCCCCTGTGGTGGCTTGGGGCCCTGATGTTTCGCGCCGTGCCGGGGCCCCGGCCTACGTCGGTAGGACCTATCTCACCTACGGGAGGAGTCCTGGGGCGGGCGCACAGGAGGGAAGAACTTCCTGCGTGGTGGCAGGAAGGGGCGCTTCTGTTGACCCGGGGTATGCATCCCAAGGGTCTTGAGCGTGACGCCCCTATCCTTCAGGGCCTGGAGGCGGGTGTCAGTGTCCTCCGAAAAGAGGGATTGGCCCTCGAAAGGAAGGTCTTGTATCTTATGCTGCATTGCAGGGGCCAGGTTAGAAGACTGGAGCCATGCAGCACGGCAGAGGGCGATACCCGAGGCCATTGTCCTTGCTGCCGAGTCCGCTGAATCTACAGCCGCCTGTAGGGCGTAGCAGGAAATGTCCCTACTTTGATGGAGTAGGGCCTTAAATTCTTGTTTGCCCTCTTGCTGGACTCGGTTTTCCAGTTTAGCGAGGGCCTCCACCATATCGAAGTGGTGGCGACTGAGGAGTGCCTGGTGGTTGGCCACTCGCAGTTGAAGGCCCCCGGACGAGTAGACCTTCCTGCCAAAATGGTCCAGGCGTCTCGCCTCCCTAGTCTTGGGGACCTGGGCCTCTTGTCCATGGCGCTCCTTATTATTAACGGAGTCCACCACTAATGAGGACGGCGGCGGGTGAATATAAAGATGTTCATACCCCTTGGCCGGGACAAAGTATCTTTTCTCTACACCCCTCGCTGTGGGGGGAAGAGAGGCTGGGGTCTTCCATAGAGTGGCAACATTTTGCCTGATGGTATTAATAAAGGGCACTGCCACCCGGGTCGGTGTACCCTTAGTAAGCATGGTGGTAACTGGGTCCTCCACCACTGGGACCTCCTCCATGGGAAGGTTCATATTTGTGGCTACGGCCTTTAACAAAGTTTGGTAGTTGGTCAGGTCTACCGTAGGGGGACTGGCAGAGGAGGTCCCTGCTACCGCCTCAACCCGCGCCGGGGAGGTGTAGGAGCCCGGGTCCGGGCTGTGATGCCCCTCCGAGCGGGGGGCCACCTGAGATGGGGCTACCCCTGGTTCTGCGGTAGCCTCAGACATAAGAGGAAACCCCGGCTCAGATTGGGTAGAGCGGGGTTGGTTATAGGCCCAGGTGTCCCAGGCCGGCCAGGTGGAGTGTCCCTGCGCTGCCCGGGCTGAACGAGGGGACCCGGAGGCTACAGGTGAGGGCCAATGTGCCACCTCTCCGAGCTGCGGGGCCTCCGGTGCCGAGGCTTGATGGGGCCTTACGCCCGAAGACTCCCGGCGCTTTAGCTGACTCCTCGACCGGTGCCGACGGTGCCGGTCCGGAGACGCGTATTCCTGAGACGCATAGCTCAGGGAGCGCTGTCGGTGCCGCGGACTACGGTACCGAGGCGAGGGTCGGTGTCAGGAGTCGTGCTGGTGCCGCGGTGACCGGTGCCGAGAGGTCCGCCGCCTATAGGGGGACCTCGATCGGTATCTGCCGCTGTGTCCCGGGGATCTGGAGCGTTGCCGCGAGGTCGACCGGCGCCGCGATGATCGGTGCCGCGATGTCGAGCGATACCGGTACGGTGAGCGGCGCCGGGACCTCGAGCGGTGCCGGGACGAGGAATGGCCCGAAGAGCGGCGTTGAGGGCGGCCGCGTCGGGAGCTGGCGGACCGGTACCGGGAGTACCACCGGTGCCGAGAGTGCGACCGGCCCCGTGAGCGTGGGCGCCGGGACTCCGATCGGTACCGGGACTCTGACCGGCGAGGGGAGCGAGAGAGACGTGAGCGCCCGTCCGGAGACCTGGATCTGGGTCTCTGCTCCGTGCGGCGCCAAAACTGCGACCGGTGCCGGGAAGCTGACCGGTGCCGGGAGTCGGATCGGCGCCGCGAGATCGAGCGGCGTCCCTGCCCTGCCGGGCTCCGAGCCGCGATCTCCTCCCCCATCAAGGGTGGCTTGCCCTTGGAACGGGGTTGCCGCTGCGGTGAGCCCACCAAAAGCAGCTCCCTCGCAGCAGCGAACGCCTCCGGCGTGGAGGGAAGCTGCTGCGGGACCGGCAGGCGGAGTGGGGATACCACTCGCACCGGACTCAACGGGCCCGTCCGGGTCACCGGACTCAACGGTGCCGGTGTCGGTGCCGATGTCGGTGCCGATGCTGGTGCCGGTGTCTGGTCATCCGGGCGTCCGGAGTCGAAGCCAGCGATATCGGCGCCGACGTCCCCGCGCGGTCTGTCGGGGCTGGACGCGGCTGGGGGTCTCTCCTCCTCTTGGTACCGGGCGAACGCGACCGGTGCCGAGGTTTAGACTTTTGCGGCTTGGGAGCGGGGCCCGGTGCCGCCCGCGAGTCCGGCTGGAGAGCCGCTTCCACTAGGATGTGCCTTAGGCGGGACTCACGGTCTTTGCGGGTCCTCGGCTTTGCGATTCCCCCAAGCACTTCAGGCACCTAGAGTGTGGGTCGCCCACTGGCATGGGCTTCCCACACTCCGAACAGTGTTTGAAGCCCGGAGCCTTGGGCGACATAAGCTCCGGGGCAGGAGTAGCCTGCACTTAACACTATTTACACTATTAACAATTCTAACTACCTATTGAACTATAACAGTTAAACATTTAACTAGAACTATAAACACGATTTAGAAACAAAAGCACAATAGCTAGGAGATGAGGAGAACGCTAAACGCAGAACTCCTCTGTTCCTACAACCAGCTCGTCTGCGGTAAGAAGGAACTGGAGATGGTGGCTGTGTCGCAGGGGTATTTATGGGTCGCCATGAAGGCGCCACTCTAGGGGGCTCCCTGCTCGCCCAGCCTCTAGCTAGGGGAAAATCTACCCGGCAACCAGGCCTGCTGCGCGTACCTAACCTAATTGGAATGCATGTGAGCAATCACTCAAAGAAGAATAGCACTGTCAAAAGTTTTTATTAGGAAATTGGCTCATTGTGGGACACTGGGCAAATCAAACCTCAGTCTCACAACTGTAAAATGTGGATAAATATGTCATCTTTGTAAGGCACTTTGAGATCTTGAATGTGAGGCCAAGTCTATAACTCAATGTACAACTAAAACCTGAGTGTTGCAGGAGCCAGTACTTTGTTATTATGAGTCAGTACTTTAATAATACTTAAACAATGTCCCAAGACTGGTGTTATGTGAAATCATGCTGCTGAAGATCTCTACTTCTGACTATTGTTGCTATTGTATATCTCAGGGCACTTTCCAGAGTTAGGGGTTTTACCTATGGCGTCAGCCAGAGTTGCTATTAGCAGAAGCACTTGAGCTGGAGCTCCCTGGGATCACAGAAGCTGGCATTGAGTAATTTTTCCTTATTATATGTTCACCTTTCTCCATGGTACTCAAAGACAATCTGGGACAAGTTATATATAGAGTAAGCAGGATATTGAGGTTTACTTTATTGTGCTACTTGCAAGACTCTGAGGCTGTGCTGAACAGGCAGAGACGCTGGAGCTAATGCAGGTACAATGAAGCAACTAACATGCAGCCATTGCCTTCTGGGACTGAGGTAATCATTGCCAGGAAGCCAGTGAAGGAGCAGAGCAGGGTCTGTGATGCTGAGAGGTTATTTTTTAATATACCAGGTAAATTAAATGCACCAAAATGCATTAACACAAGTTAAGGTTGCCCAGAGGTGTCTTGTGCCATTCCAGTTGTGGACTGTGCCTCAACTTAAGCAAAGTTAAGGCACATGCCACCCTTACAACACCTTAACTCTGCCCACACACCAGGACATATGTACTAGCACTCTCCTCTCACATGCTACAGAACACTTTGAAAACGAAGCATGTGAGCACTACAGAACAAAGAAACCTCACCTTTGCGAAGGGAAAACTTGGTTTTAGGTCAGGTGTTGCAAACAGGAGCAACCTACACCAGACTCTGCTCACCCAGTCGAGTACATTAAAACTACCCCAGACTTCCTAAATGTTACCCCGCTCCCCATTAACACTTGCCAAAAGAGTTCCTTCTGCGCATGCAAGTTATTTCAGAGTAAGATAGCAGGGGGATTTAAAATTTGAAATAGAATTTAAAACGTGGAATAAGTTGTCCATAAATGGAGCTATTCAGAAATCATCATTCCTGAACCCCAATTTCATGTGTAGACAAGCTGTAAGCCCTGGAGACTACTGCCATATTTGCCACCAGATTGCAGACAACTCCCCTGTGTGACAAGGTGGCTCCTCAGACTCCCCGGACTCAGGCCCTTTAGCTGTTCTCTTCTGGCTGGGGTTTGGCTCCCAGCTGGCTAGGAAGGGCTAGCTCCCTCCTTCCTGCTTTCCTGTCTGCTGGCAGCCTCTCTGACTCTGTCTCTCGCTCTCCTTCACTCCTCTCTGCTTTCACCAACCTCACTCTTCTGATGCCTCCTGCCTCCAAACTCGCTCCTCAACTCCCACACTCTTCTCTGGGGAGGAGTCTTTTTAAAGGGCTCTGCCAGCCTCCTTAACTGGCCTCAGCTGGCCCTGCTTCTGGCAGCCTTGTTCAGCTGGATCCAATTAAACTGCAGTTATCCCTCTCACCACAACCTTCTCTGGCCCTCGCCTGCCCTGGGTTTACCACACATCCCCCCCCCTTGCTCAACACCATGGGGTTGGGCTACTTGGGTCGCTGAACAGTGGACCCTCGACAGGCCATCCGCATTTCCGTGCAGGCGGCCGGACCTATGTTGCACACGGAAATGAAAGGGTTGCAGCGAGAGGAACCATCTGGTGACTCTTGCATTTTTGTCCTTGTTTTGCTGCATCCACTTCAACGGGGCATGGTCAGTGACCAGGGTAAACCGTCTCCCGAGCAGATAGTAGCGGAGGCTTTCTACGGCCCACTTTACCGCCAGGCACTCCTTCTCTACTACGGCATATTTCCGTTCCCTGGGCAGTAGCTTCCGACTGAGGAAGAGGACTGGGTGGTCTTCTCCATCCACCATCTGGGAGAGCACCGCTCCTAGCCCCACCTCAGAGGCGTCAGTCTGCAAAAAAAACTCCTTTTCCCAATCCGGGGCTATTAGCACGGGGTCGGTGCAGAGGGCTGTCCGCAGATCCCTAAACGCCTCCTCTGCTGGAGTCGACCATTTCACGATGTCCGGGCCACGGGCTCTCGTCAGGTCCGTTAATGGGCATGCCCTGGCGGCGAAATGGGGAATGAACCGTCGATAGTACCCAACCAACCCCAGGAACGCTCGGACCTGCTTCTTCCGGACTGGTCGTGGCCACTTCTGGATCGCCTCTAACTTGTTAAGCTGGGGTTTTACCAGGCCTCTCCCCACTATATATCCGAGGTATTTGGCTTCTGCTAGCCCAATCGAGCACTTGGCGGGATTTGCAGTCAGGCCAGCCTTCCTCAGGGTGTCTAGCACTGCCTCTACCTTCCCCAAGTGTGTCTCCCAGTCGGGGCTATGGATAATCACGTCGTCCAAGTACGCGGCTGCGTACTTACGATGCGGCCGCAGCAGTTTGTCCATGAGCCGCTGGAAGGTGGCGGGGGCTCCGTGCAACCCAAAGGGGAGGACCGTATACTGGAACAAACCCTCTGGGGTGGCAAAGGCCGTTTTCTCCTTGTCCGCCGGGGCCAGGGGGATTTGCCAGTAACCTTTGGTCAGGTCAAGGGTGGACAGGAACCGCGCTGTTCCGAGCCGGTCAATCAGCTCGTCTATTCGGGGTAACGGATATGCATCGAACTGGGAAACGTCATTTAGCCTCCGGAAGTCGTTGCAGAATCGCACACTGCCATCTGGCTTGGGTACCAAGACCACGGGACTGGACCACTGGCTATGGGACTCTTCTATGACCCCTAATTTTAGCATTTTTCGGACTTCTGCACCAATCACTTCCCTTCTTGCCTCTGGGATCCGGTAGGGCTTGACATGTACCTTTACCCCGGGCTCCGTGTGGATGCGGTGGTGCACCTCCCTGGTTCGGCCGGGTGCTTCCGAGAATACGTCCGGGTGGCGTCTGATCATGCTGATCACTTCCTCTCTTTGGTTTGGGGTCAGCTCGGGGGATATCCCTATCTGGCTAGGCTGGTTCCCTTCCCGGGGGGTTGCTCCTAGCGCGACCACTTGAGCCTCTCTATCCTGCCATGGCTTCAGTAGGTTCACGTGATAGATCTGCTCTGGTTTCCGGCGTCCAGGCTGTCGGACTTTATAGTCTACGTCCCCCACGGCTTCAATCACCTCATAAGGCCCTTGCCACTGGGCTAACAGTTTACTTTCAGCCGTGGGTACGAGCACCATCACCCGGTCCCCCACCTGGAACTTCCGGCTCAACGCCTGGCGATCGTAGTACCTTCGCTGGGCCTCTTGGGCCTTCTGCATGTGCTCTCGCACAATGGGGGTGACCTGAGCGATCCTCTCTCTCATCCGTAATACGTGATCAATGACATTTCTCCCCGGATTCGGCTGTTCTTCCCAACCCTCTTTGGCTATATCGAGTAACCCCCGAGGGTGGCGTCCATATAACAACTCGAATGGGGAGAATCCCGTTGAGGCCTGCGGTACCTCCCTCACCGCAAACAGTAGGTAGGGGAGCAGGGTGTCCCAATCCTTCCCGTCCCTGCTCACTACCTTCCGGATCATGCTCTTCAATGTCCTATTGAAGCGTTCAACCAGGCCGTCAGTCTGGGGATGGTAAACCGATGTCCTTAGGGCCCGCACTTGGAGCAGGTCGCATAAGTCCTTCATCAGTTTAGACACAAAGGGGGTCCCTTGATCGGTCAGGATCTCTTTGGGTATCCCTACTCGGGAAAAGATCTGCACCAACTCCCGGGCTATGGTCTTTGACATCGTGTTCCGTAGGGGCACGGCTTCCGGGTATCGGGTGGCGTAGTCTAGCACAACCAGTATGTGCTGATGGCCCCGGGCAGACTTCTCGAGGGGGCCTACCAGGTCCATAGCGATCCTCTCGAACGGGACTTCAATGATGGGTAGGGGTACCAGAGGGGCCCGTAAGTGTGGCCGGGGGGCATGCAATTGGCAGTCCGGGCAGGAGGCACAATACCGCCGGACAGCCGCATAAACTCCTGGCCAAAAAAATCTTTTCAGGATCCGGTCGAGGGTTTTATCTACCCCTAGGTGGCCCCCGAAGAGATGGCTGTGGGCTAGGTCCATCACACCTCTCTGGTGCTTCTGGGGCACCAAGAGTTGCTCTACGGCTTGGTCCGGCCTCTGGTCTACCCTGTATAACAAGTCCCCCTTTATCACATAGTACGGCCCTCGTCCCTTAACTTTTCCTTCCACCGGGACTCCATTTACCTCAACTACTTCCTTTCGGATATTGTGGTAGGCTGGATCATTGGCTTGATCCTGCCCAAAATTTTCCATTGACGGGCCAATTGGCCCCAACTCCAGGGAATCTACCCCCGGCTCCTCCTCAGGGGCAGTCTGGGGGGCACTAGGTCCGGCGTCGGGTTCCCCCAGAGCTCGCCGAGCCCTCGTCCCTCTGGGGCTTACTTGTTCCCCTACCAGCACAACCCTCCGGTACTGGGTCAAAATCTTCGTCCCCAACTCTTTAGCTGCCCTTCTCTCCCTCCGAGACTTCTTGAGTCCCCCAGGCATGGAAAATAGCTCTGGGTCAAATTCCCGGAAGGCCGGGGGCCCACGATCCCTCGGCGCTATCTCCTGGATCTCGGCGCTAACTCCTTCCGCTTCCCTTCCGGGGAGCAGGCTATCGAACCCTGGGAAGTCTCGCCCAATGAGGACTGGATAAGGGAGCTTCGGGACTACTCCCACCATTACCTTCGTGGGGTTTCCCAGGATGTCTATACTCACGGGGATGGTGGGGTAATAGTTAACATCCCCATGCACACAGGATACTCCTGAGCGCTTGGCCCGGGCGAGTTGGTCCCGCCCGACCAGCTTCCCCGAGACCAGCGTGACTGCACTCCCTGAGTCGACTAACGCGGTGGTGCTAATGCCGTTCATCTTAACGGGCCGGGTGTATCTATGGGGGGCCATCGCGACCCCCACTTGATTTATCAGGCCACATGGACTTTCTATCCCCCCCCAGTCACATTGCATAGGTTCCACCTGGTTTGGGCACTGGGCAGCTATATGCCCCACTTCCCCACATGCATAACAACGTATACCTGCTCGGGCTAGTCCCCTGGTTTTCGGGCTGTTAGGCCTTTCCCCCCGAGTCATGTTCCCCCAGTCCCCAAGCTTCTCCAGGTTCTCAGGCTGATCCCCAGCCTCTTTTCCTCCTTCCATATATCGGCTTGGAGTCACGGTAATCCGGGGTTTTGGCCCTGAGACTTGCCTCCTATTCGGGCGCGTTCCTTCCTTGGAAGTCCGAGGCAACTCTTGGGAGGCTAGGTGTCTTTCCACGAGGGATACTAGCTCGTCATAGGAGGAGGGATCGTTCTTACGGACCCACCCCCTTATGTCCGGTGGCAACCCCCGCATATACCTGTCCCGGACTAGGATTTCTACCACTTTCTCGGGGCCGTGAGTCTCGGGCCGCAGCCACTTCCGGGCGAGGTGGATCAAGTCGAACAGCTGGGACCGCGGTGCCTTGTCGGCCTTGTACCTCCATTCGTGGAACCGCTGGGCCCTCAGGGCTGGCGTCACTCCCGCCCTTGCCAGGATCTCGGCCTTTAGCTGGGGATAATCCGCCGCTGCCTCGGTTGCCAAGTCAAAATAGGCCTTCTGGGCCTCCCCACACAGAAAGGGGGCCAGGATACTCGCCCACTGCTCCCGGGGCCAGGCCTCTCGCAGGGCTGTCCTCTCAAATGCAAGAAGGTAGGCCTCGGTATCGTCGTCCACTGTCATTTTCTGTAAGTAGTTGCCCGCCCTCAGTGGCCGGGGGTCGGGGCCCCCACGGGCCATGGTGCCCAGGACTTTTATCTGTTTTGCTAGCTCTTGCAGTGTAGCTCGGTCCTGGGCTGCCTGGGACATCAGCAACTGGTTAGTCTCTTGCTGCACTCGCACTGCTTCTTGTTGGGCCGCAGTGGCCTGAACCAGTGCCTTCACCACCTCCTCCATTTTAAATTTTTTTTTTTTTTTTTTTTTTTTTTTGAGGGGGCCTTTGCCTTGCCCGAGAGGACTGGCCACCGAGTCTACTCACTGCATCCCACCTCTGACACCACGTGTGACAAGGTGGCTCCTCAGACTCCCCGGACTCAGGCCCTTTAGCTGTTCTCTTCTGGCTGGGGTTTGGCTCCCAGCTGGCTAGGAAGGGCTAGCTCCCTCCTTCCTGCTTTCCTGTCTGCTGGCAGCCTCTCTGACTCTGTCTCTCGCTCTCCTTCACTCCTCTCTGCTTTCACCAACCTCACTCTTCTGATGCCTCCTGCCTCCAAACTCGCTCCTCAACTCCCACACTCTTCTCTGGGGAGGAGTCTTTTTAAAGGGCTCTGCCAGCCTCCTTAACTGGCCTCAGCTGGCCCTGCTTCTGGCAGCCTTGTTCAGCTGGATCCAATTAAACTGCAGTTATCCCTCTCACCACAACCTTCTCTGGCCCTCGCCTGCCCTGGGTTTACCACATCTGGAAGAGGATATCCTTGTGCACCTCCACTGACAACCTACAACATTCAATACTGAAATGGAGTATACTTGATCTCCTTAAGTACACAAGCACTTCATATCACTCACAGCTCTGCCAAGCTGCTCCAGCTAATCCCTCCAACGTTCAATACAGCTACTCTTACCACAATGAATGCAGCTGGAATGTGTGCAGATAAATGCTAAGAATTCCATTATGTGGAATACAACACAGTGGAAAGTTCTCTTTCTCTCTCCTCATGTCTATTTATTGTAGATTCATAGAAAGTTAGAGGCCACAATAAAACAAAAGATTGTTCAGTCTGACCTGTTTAATACACGCCAGAGCATTTCACCCACTTACTCCTGTACTGAACCTAATAACTTGTGAATGACTAAAGCATCTTCCAGCAAGGCATCTACAATCTTGACTTGAAGCAATCACAAAATGGAGAATCCACCTCTCTTTGTAGTTTGTTCAACTTTTGCACCTCCCTTACTGAACCATTCATTCCCAGTGGCTACTACGAGCACCAGGAGTATCGAGAGGGGAGGGAAAGAGTTTAGTGTACACTGTGAGGAGATTGGTTTTCAGAGAGGTTAATTCATCACTCTCCACATTCTGGAAGGGAATGAGGCACCAACTTTGAATTAATGAAGTTTTTGGGTATTTGATAAAATGTGGAGACTATTATATTGCCATTGCAACAACCATTGATGTTGACACCTCAGCCCTTGCTACATCTCACACTCCAGACAACATGGGTAACCTCCTTGACCATACACCAGAAAAATATATTCTCTGACCTATCTAACAATGGTAATTTAAGCGGTACCATTACCATAATAGCAGCCCTCAAAGTGCACAGACATTTTAACTTCTACTCCTAGGAATCACAAACCAAACTTCAAAACATGCATAACATCTCCCAAGCTAAATATGTCTGTCCTGGGAAAATGTATGTTTATGACAGAAAATGAAAAGATCACTGGATTAGTTACTACGTAACGCAGTTCACCCTTACAATCATGAGCAGGGAGAGGGGAAATGTATATAAAAATGTAAGGTGGTACAGACGGGAACTAATGAAGAGATAATTCAGTTTCCATACCAATCTAGCAGAGATCACTCACAACTGAAATGGTCACTTTTAAGCAACAGTAGCCTGAAAACTCCCAGTAGTTTCAAGGGAAGTCTCATAAATAGGGCCCTATCAAATTTATGGCTGTGAAAAACATCATGGACCATGAAATCTGGTCTTGTGTACTTTTTTACCCTATAGTACAGAGTTTTCATGAGGGAGACCACAGTTTCTGAAATTGGGGGTCCCAACCCAAAAGGAGATCTTTGGGGAATCACAAGGTTAGTGTAAGGACATGCAGTATTGCCACCCTTAGTTCTGTCTTGCCTTCAAAGCTGATGGCCAGAGTACAGCAGCTGCTGGCCGCGTTGCCCAGCTCTGAAGGCACTGCCCGGCCAGCAGCAGTGCAGAAATAAGGGTGGCAATACCATACCATGCCATCATTACTTCAAGTAACACCAGTAGGGAAGGAACAGATGGACCAACACAGGAGGGAAGGATTTTCCTCAAGTAAAAGGACAGAATGCCATTTGACCAAAAGACCTGACTGCAGGATCCAGTGGGGACGGGACTAGGAAGTAGGTTAACACAGGTTGTGGAAGGGTTTAGCTAGTGAAGGATAGCTCTGACAAAAATGAGAGAAAGTGATAGGAACTCTAAGTGCCTGTAGCCTGGTGTTAAAGAACCTCAGAAGGAAGAATTTAGGACTTTTCCCAACTAATCAAGAAGCTAGAAAATGAGATATCCTAGGACTCTATCCTGTGATTGCTTCCTAAGTGCTGTCAAAAGATGCCTAGACCAGTATGTAATTGAGATAGGGATAAAAGTGTATCCCCTCCTAACAGAATGACTATTAGCATAATGGTGAAAATTTTTGGTGCAAACCAGAAATAAAAAGGGGTGACAAAGTGAAAGGGTCCCCCAAGAATAAGCAAAGGAAACACCAGTGGATTTGGGCAAATAGGAATGTACAAAAAAGATGCTTACTTTTGATGAATCCTTCCACAATTTGGAAATGTGAAAAAAGTAGATATTTGCATACGTGTTTTAATGAATGCAGATCTTTACCACTAAAAATGTAAATAAAGCAACTTTTATTAAAATAAAAATATACACTTTATATAAATACACATTACAGTATATACAAGTATTTTTGCCTTAATTTTGTTTTAAATACACACATTAAAATATTCACAACCATCATCAGTGATTACCCAAAGTGAAATATGAAATGTTGTCATTAATAGGATTTTTAATAATAATGTTCATTTGTACTAACAAATATGTACACTGTTTCAAGGCTCTAAGAGGTATACATGATTATTTTTAAAGTACAGAGCGGTATTTACAAGCAAACATGATCCAAACAGCACATGCAGATTCAGGATATGTAAACACTCGCACACGAACTGCAAGCCGCACTTGGTCTCCCCTACAACAGATTATTTCTTCACAGAAAGGAGACCTATTTGGCAGAAAGGAAACATGAATAATATGGTTTAAATATTGCAATTAGTTATGAGTGACTAAATCACTATTAAACTTTTTAGTAAAAAAAAAGAAAAATTGTACAAGTATTAGTCATGATTGAAGCGATAGACATATTCCCAGGACATCAATATGCCAGGAATCTGGCTTTTTGATGCTATGACAGAGTAATGTCATTACCCTGTTAGTAGGGCCCTACCCATTTCATGGCCATGAAAAACGTCATGGACTGTGAAATCAGCCCTCCCCCATGAAATCTGATCTCCCCTGCTGCTGGGGATGTGGAGCTCCTCGCCACAGTGGGGAGGGACAGGACTTTTCTTCTGCATGGCTTCTCCTGGTGAGAGGATCATATCTACCATCAGAGGCAGCACAGAAATGAGGGTGGAACATCCTCGCTTCTGTGCTGCAGCCGGGAGCTGGGCTCTGGGCTTCTGTCCTGTACCACCCCCCCACCCCCCGGCAGTTCCTGCCACGGCTCTGGGCGCTGAGCTCCTGGCTTCCCCTTCCTTCCCCAGCAGCTCCTGCCGGGCTGGGGACTTCTGCTCCCTGTTGCTTCAGCCGGAGCTCAGCGCACCCCCTCCGCTCCAGTCTAAGAAGCCCAGGGTTGGGGCTTCTACACCTCCCCTGCGCAGGAGTGGCTCAGAACTTCTGCCCCCCCCCCCCGCCCCCCAGCCGGGGCTCAGACAGCCCAGACTGAAGGCTTCAGCCCCGCAGCTGAGGCTCAGGGTGCCCAGCCTCGAAACTTCTTCCCCCAGGGCTCCTTCCGGGCCTCAGGGTGATACAGTTGGGACTTCTATCCTATGGCTTCTTCTGGGGTTGGGGGAATTTGCCATTATCTGTCACTGGCCTGGACTAGCTCCTAGCAGCATGGGGGAGATCCTACCCACCTCCACCTCCTGGAACCTCTTCTAACTGCAGGAAGCTCAGAGACTACTAGCTAGGCAGCATAGAAGTGAGGGTGGCAATCTCGGGATCCCCCCTCCCCCCCCATCTCCCAACAACTTTGCAATTCCCCCATGATCCCATTTTGGGTCAGGACTCCCACGGTTACAGCACCATGAAATTTTAGATATAAACATCTGAAATTGACCAATTTCAAAACCCTCTGGCTGTGAAACTGATCAGCATGGACTGTGAATTTGGTAGGGCCCTACCTATTAGTATTGAAAAGTCAATAAATTGAGTGAAACCAGGCCTGGGCCTCTTCTGTAGAGCATCTCACTAAACACTTCCGACAACAAGATGCTGGGTTATACACGGTTACTTCTCACTTACTGTCCTCACGTGAGTTTTCAGTCCCTGAGGCAGGGATCATATGAAAACATTTGAATTTGCTTGATAATATCAAGTGTCTCAAGGGTTTTAATACATCCAACTGTATTACAGCCTTGACCTCTCAGCTAATACTGCCAATAATTCTACTGATTGTAGTTACTGTGATATTAACAATTGTCCATCAGATGCTGGGCTGAGACAAATCACTTAATTCACACAGGCTACTAAGTAGTTACTACTGATCTGAACCAGATTTAGATTAGTGACCTAGTTGGGAAAAGCTCTGTTCCCCATTTCCAGTTCATTATACCATTCTGTTTTCTTGCTAAATCCCTTATGTGTAAAAGGTGATAATTTAGAATTATTTCAAACTTCATCAATTACGAAAGCTCACAACCAGTTACATGTTCATAAAACCCAATACTACTAGATTTACATCTTAATCTTACCGAAGGCACGTAGAAAATGCTCTCCTCGCATTTCTGTAAACAAAATGGATGGGGAATCCTTTAAATGTGTGACCATCAGGTACTGCTCTCCTTATAGCATCCTGAAACTCTTCATTTCCTGCAGAGATGCTTGTTGTACGTTCAAGCTCATAGGCTGCCAAGGCTGGTGACAAGAGATAGGATAGCTGGTCATCCCAAATTGTAGTAAGCCCAAGATCCTGTAGGATGAATCACAGAACAGAGTACAGTACAGAATGATTGTCTCAAGGCACTAAAAAAAAAAGTTTAATCATATGGTAGATTAAAACATCTATTACATATGTGCGCTGAGATCAAGCCTATCATGCTGACCAATGATTTATTGTTTCCTTATTCTCCTGTCAGTGTCCATCTGCTATCTCTCGTTTAATACTTGAATTGTAAGCTCTTTGGGGCAGGGTATTTTTGTTCTGTGTTTGTACGGAAGTCCTGCTCCATGACTAGGGCTCCTAGGCCCTACAATATTACAAACAACAACAAATCTTTAATTAATAAGTCAATGTTGGAAATGAAAAGTGAAAAAGGTCAGTGCTGCCTACCAACTTCTATTACAAAAATGTGCCTTTGGCAAGAATTACCACTGATGCAGCTCCTTCTGAACTACATCTTCTGCGTAAGTGGGGTAACTTTGTACTCAAAGGGAAATCTGTTTTAGAAGCAATAATGGGAGGGCTACAGTTCTTGTGGTTTTACAGTAGGGCTAGACAAAATACAGCCAGGGGCTCACCCTGCTCTAGCGCTCCGGCTCGGGAGCAGGCTCGGGGTCCTGCCCCACTCCACACGGCTCCCAGAAGCAACAGCATGTTCCCCCTACAGCTCCTATACATAGAGGCAGCCAGGAGGCTCTGCACACTGCCCCCATCCCAAGTGCTTCCCCCACAACTCCCACTGGCCGGGAACCACAGCCAATGGGAGCTATAGGGGCCACATCTGCAGACGGAGCCGCCTGGCTGCATCTCTGGGTAGGAGCTGGAGGGGGAACATGCTGCTGCTTCTGGGAGCCGTGTGGAGTGGGGCAGGACCCCGAGCCTGCTCCCGAGCCGGAGCGGGACATGCTGCTGTTTCTGGGAACTGTTTGAGGTAAGCACCACCTGGACCCTGCCCTCTTCTTGCGACCCAACTCTGATCTCCCTCCCGCCCTCCAAATCACTCAGTCCCAGCCTGGAGCACCCTCCTGAACTCCCCACCCCTCAGCCCCAGCCCAGAGCCTACACTCCCAGCTGGAGCCCCCGCACTCTCGAAACCCCAATTTCATGAGCATTCATGGCTCACCATGCAATTTCCATACCCATATGTGGCCCTCAGGCCAAAAAGTTTGCCCACCCCTGTTCTATAGCAATTATGAGACATGAATCCACCTCAACAACAGACTTAAAATTGTGTATGTTCTGTTTTTTTAGCTCTGAATGAACCATGAATTATCAAAAATTAAAGTAAAGTCAGAGTCCAAGTCAAGAAAAAAGAAAGGCAGACTAGAAATAAATACAAATGACCTAATTACAAAGTAATTTTTGCATAAAGCCAAAAGCTACTGTTAGCATGTGTGTAAAAAAAGAGCAAGGCAAATCCCAAAGCGAGATTCACTTACATTCTACTGTCCCACTAAAAATAATTTCCAAAGGGAATGGACTGCATAACTGAACTTTAAAAAAGTACACAAATTGAAAAACATCACTACAAAATTCAGCATTGTGCATGATCTTATTTGCACTATATAATGTAGGAACTTGTTTGTCCCATCTACTGTTAAAAAAATTCCTGTTTAGGAAATTAAAGAGTGTTTGGTGCAGAGCAGTGGGCTTCAGACTAAGACCACTCACTGACAGTCTTGGGCAGGGGTGAGCAAACTACGGCCTGTGGGCCACATGTGGCCTGCTGGCCATTTTCATCCGGTCCGCGAGCTCGGCTGGGGGTGCGGGGCCAGAGGCCCTGTGCTCCCAGCCCAAATGCCGGCCCGCATGCCACGGGTCCCCGTGCTCCCGGGCCAGGGGCTGGGCCAAGCGCGGGAAGCCACAGGGCCCCTCCCTTCCTGGCCAGATAGAGCGCCGAGATCCGCTGGGCCCTGTGTTCCATGGCCGGGGGCCAGGACAAGCGCGGTGTGCCGTGGCCCCCCGGCGCTCCCTGGCCAAGCTCGCCCTGTGCTCCCTGGCCGGAGGCCGGGTGAAGCGCGGGGAGCTGCGGCGCGGGTGCTCCCTGGATGGGTGGAGCATAGGGAGCCTGCAGGGCCCTGCGCTTCCTGGCTGGGGAGAGATGCGCCCCCTCCCCCGAGGAGCACCCAGAGGACCACATTCCTAAAGAGCACACAGTATCTTTAGTAGCAGTTGATCATGATCTCCATATTCCATCTCATTGTAATAATATCCCCTAGCAATATATTGGACTATTGAGACACTTTCACTAGAATCTGGGGGGGGGGGGGGGGGGCATGGTGGTTTTTTGACATGGTCTCTTTCTTGTGCTAAACAGACCCAACCCACAAAGCTTATCTGACATGATCACAAACCAAATTAATTAGCTGTATTCTTATCCATGCTCTTTATTTTATGTAAATCTTGAGATTAATTATTCATGCCCCAAGACCAGGGGTGGGCAAACCTTTTGGCACGAGGGCAACATTGAAGTTTAAAATTGCATGGAGGGCTGGGTAGGGAAGGTGGTGCCTCCCCAAACAGCCTGCCCCTGCCCCTTTGCCAACCCCCCCCCCCCACTTTCCATCTGACTGCGCCCCTCAGAACTCCTGACCCATCCAACCCCTCCTCCTTGTCCCCTAATTGCCCCCTCCAGAGACCCGCCCCAACTGCTTCCCCAGAATCCCACCCCCCATTAAGCCCGCCTGTTCTGTTCCCTGACTGTCCCCTCCCAAGATCCCCCCACCCTAACCCCCCCCCCCCCGGGGACCCCACCACTAACCCCCCTTCCCTCACTTAAACTGCAATTAAGATAACTGCATTAGTCAACCCAATTTCCTCTTGTAGTTTAAACTGAATAAATAATTCAGTTCCTGTCATAAACTTTTGTGTTGTGTCAGTAGTAGGTAGGCTGACCAGATTGCAAGTGTGAAAAACTGGGACATGTTGGGATTTCGGGGGGGAGGGAGGGAAGGAGGAGAAAGAAGAGATGGAGGAGAGGGAGTGTAGTTGCGTATGCAAGACCAAACCCCAAATATTGTTTAGTGGTAGGTGAAGTACGAAAGCACATTTGTATCTGGCTCTTTTTGATGAAAGACGCTGTATTAATGTGAGTGTGAATTACTGTACAAGGATAGATAGTTTATATGAAGTGAGGTAGTCAGTTAATGGGGAAAAAGGAGGATTAAAGCAGGGCTTACAATTCTGGAATCAGTCTTCAGAAATAGAGAGGAAAATGTCATGAGAATTTGTTCACTGAAACCAATCAGGAAAGTATCTTTGTAATTAGGTCAGTGAAGCAGATAATAAATTTAGTATTAAGAGTTTAAGGAGTTTAGGAATTTCTGAAAAATGAGAGATCAAAGACTTGTCGAAGTTCCTTCCCATCTATCTGTTACACCAAGTCAGAAGATTCAATCTGAATCATAGGCTTTTGCCATAGGCTCCCTGGGAAAATTCTACCTTTTTCTCAGTATAGTTTTGGACATATGAGAACCTGAATTTGAGAAACAAGATTCTGAAAGCAGGAAGAGATACTTACCAGTTTTCTTACAACCACCATGGAAGAAATGGTTACTTGCTGTAACATTTGCTCTTTGCGACCTGATTCAGATGTGTATTTCACTTAAGAGCATGAGTGTCCCATGCTCTGGAGTCAGAGGATTTTGCCTAGCAGTACCCGTAAAGGGTCAGTGCTTGCGCCTAGTGGGTATAGCTCCTCCCGAGGCAGAATCATCCCAATCTCCTCAGTTCCTTTGCACCAAATGCCCAGAGATTAGACTGATGCGGAGGGTGGTCATGGAAAACACATCTGCATCACATCTGGAAGAGAAGACAGCTACCTGTTCCATAACTGGTGTTCTTCAAGATATGTTGCTCATGTCCATTTCATATTAGGTGTGTGTGCTTGCCACATACACCAGTGATAGAAGTTTTTCACTCAGTGGTATCCTCAGGGGATTGGCTCAGGTGCCCTCTGGAGAAGCACGCACATGCTGTGGTATAAGGGCGTGGCTTGCTCCTCCACATCCTCAGTTCCTTCTTGCCGGAAACTTGTCGGAAAAAACCCAGCCACTAAAATAGTGAGAGATTGTGATGTGTAGCTCACACTGAGCTCTGCCATGAGACACAAGTGCTACCCCATTATGGGTACTGCTAGGCAAACTTCTGGCACATACACACCTAAGTGGAATACACAGCTTCATTTACTCTAAGAACTAAAATCTTTCCAGGCTATACTTCTGCACTGGAGAAATGTAACACAGAGTTCTTCTAAAGTTAAGAAAGAGATGAGCCTAAGAGGGGCATAAATCCAGGAATCCTGTGTCCAGGAGGTTGTATGTGGAATAAGGTGTACATTTTTAATAAGTATTAGCCAAATCTTACAGAAATTAAAGTGAAAATTTACAGGTAGATCATAAAGACTAATTCCAAATCTTTAGCAAATGTTTCAAGATTAACCTATTTAAACTAGCATTTCTTCAAAAATATATTGCATTTGCTTTTAAAAGGGCATCTTTACACCCAGCAAAGAAAGGACCAATTCCAGCACATTACTGCACTATAAGAAATCAGTTAAACAGGAGAAGGGACAATTTCAACCTCCGAAGGTCCAGAGATATTTTTAATCTTGTAAAGTACTAGGACATTAGAGTGATTAAAAACAAACAAATACAAAGTTTGAAATTGCTTGATGCAATCTTCTCCAACAGTTTCTTTCAGTCACACACACTAAATAGTGGTGCAATGGTGACTGCTGGGAGCATGTACTGTAAACCAGAACACCAAACCAAAACATCCCCCTCCAAATTTTTAGATAAGTAGATACTAAAAACTTGATACCTCATTTATTTAGCATACCAATAAAAAACATTAAAGAACACTACCTTCCTGTGTTCTGACACCAGTATTCTCAGCTGTAATTCTATCTCATTGCTTATTACCGCGGCATCTATCGTGGAAGCACACAGAGGGGGAAAAGGAGGAAGTGAAGTTGTGGCTCCTGGAAAACACACAGATTTGATTGCTTCTCCACTCATTGGTTTCCATTTAGATTCATCATGCAGGTTGAACACACAGACTTCCACTGCATCGGAGGGCTGGCAATTCCCCAAGAACTTCTGATGATTAAAGACACATCCCACTGTTCGATAAGGATACATTGGCTTGGGTTGTTCAACAAGTGGAGGGTCATCAGGATTGATAGGATTGTGGATGTATCTGAAGATCAAAAAGGTGTGCTATTATATTAAGAATATTTTAAAGTAAATAAAAGTTTGCTTTATTGGGAGAGGGTTACAAGATATAAATATTTAGCTGGCATAGAAATACAATGAGATTGTTTCACCATGAAAAAACCTTGCATCACAAATTCCTCTTCTTAATATAATTTAAATAGCCTTTTTTAATTTATAGAAAAAGGTACTTTCAGCAAACTAACATTTTTCTTTTAATCTAGAGAAGCAGCTTCTTTTGAAGCTTAAAAATCAAGCACAATTAATCAACTACTCAACTGATGGCAATTAAAATGAACTTTTTAACTGTTTCAAGAAAGAGAGAGTAAGAGCAATTACTTCCCCCTTCCCATTAGATTTTCAGAGAAATACTGTTTCACATTATAAAACATCTCATAGTGTGTTTACCAACAGGCAATAGCAATACAGAATTGCTAAGTCATTTTCAAAGCTGGTCAGTAATCAGTCCCTTTCACAAAACCAAAAGTCCTTAGTCTTTAAATTCATGATCATGTACTTATTCATGAATCACCTTTTATTTCAACAAAATCACCATAATTTAATATTCCTCCATAAGAAGTACTTTTCAGCTAACACTGTTAGATAACAAATAACACTGTAATCTTTGAAAAGCCTTTTTATGACTCCCATTGTCAAAGCTAGGAACCTAAAGTAATTATGGTATTATATTGTGCAAACGCACTTTAAAAAGTTAGCCTTTTAGAGTTCTCCGCTGATGCACTTTATATAATTTCATATATATAGTTAGGCCGAACACCTTGACTAAACAGCCATCATTCACAAATAGTACATTATAAATTTAGATTGTTTTGCTTAAAGAGATACACTTGAATAGTTTAGGACCAGCAGTTGGCCTTCTTTGCAAGTAGTGTCTAATTAGGAAAGTCCTCAAAATTCTCAATATTCATTTAGAAAAACTAATAGCACTTCTTGCTCCAATTTTTTTTTTTTTAAAGACAACATCCCCCCCAAAAAACACTAACAATATGGGAGTGTGATGGGATATCCACGCCCCCCAGGGCCTGAATGGGCTAATGTGGGTCTGGGATGCCAATTAGGTTACCTGGCTGCACCAGGGAGATCCAGGCTTAACAGATTAGGAAGCCCAGCTGGGCGGGAGCAGGCTGAAGAGAGGAAGATTATAGCAGAAGGGGGATTCATGGAAAGAGTCTGCAGTTGTTTTCAGGAACAGAGAGCTGGTGAGGGTGAAGCCTGGGAAGAGAATAAGTTCTGGGATCCTACCCATGAAAGAAGGATCAACCTAGAGAAGCTGCAGGGCACAAAAAGTCTAGGTAGGAAGGCATGCGGGGAAACAACAGCAAAGGGAGAGACTGCTGCTGGTTATAGGGTGGGTCCCTGTGGTGGAATCCAGTATAGAGGGAGTGCCTGGGTTCCCTTACCAGCCACTGGCAAAGTGGCATGAGCTTGGAGTTGGGGCCAAAGATATCATACAATTTTAGGAGGATATCATATAATTTTATGACTCACTTTGTTACCCTGGAAGGGAAGGACTAAATTGTGACCTGGCCAGAGGACAGTTACAGAAGAGAAACCATCACGACAGAGTGATTGTCAGCAGGGAGTGCCGTACAGGGAGAGAAGTGCTACATCATGAAGAGCTGATTCACAGGTGGCTACCAAAAGAAAATGTGAATGCTTCTATCACGGAGTGCCCAGGGCAATGGTCTGGAACCGGTCCCTAGGAAGCCAGTCAGGACTGGGAAGGGGGGGGGGGGGGGAGAGGAGAGGAGGAGGGAGAGAGGAGCATCCTCTCTCTGTAAACAGCCGGTCTCCAAGGCTAGGAGATTTACAGGTTCCCGCTTCCACCTTCCTGGATCTGACCTCGGAGCATTCAGCACCTTCTGCCCCTCTGTGCGCTTCCCCCAGCAAGCCCGCCCAGGCGGGGTCCTGGGGGAGTCCGTGGGCTGCACCCCACTCCATAGTCAGATGTGACACTCAGACAGCCAGTAAAACAGAAGTTTATTAGATGACCTGTACCTGGTCTAACGCAGATCATACAGTGAACATGAGCCCTCAGCTGGATCCATTTGGGGGGGCCAGAGAGCTAGGCCAGTTTGCCTGGAGCTCTCTGGATCTGGCAGGGAAGAGGCAGACTCAAACTTCCTCCCTCCAGCCACACCCCTGCTTCCCTTTGTCTTTCCTTCCCCAGGCAGGTCAGGTGACCTCCCTTCCCCTCCTGGAGTCAAGTTATAGCTTCAGGTACAGCCACCTTCACACAAGAGTCAGAGGAAACAGTAAAGAGCATTCCTACTCCATTACAGCTCCCCTCTTGACTCTGCAAAGGTGTTACCATGAACCATTCTAGCACATTCAGAGATTTGTACTATAATGACACAATTACAAAAATGTATCTAATGGAAAAAAATTGCCCAGAAAACACATTTTCAATTTTATTTTAAAAAAAACAAGCTATACCCAATAGTGTAGGGGTTGGCAGTGAGCTAACAACCCGCTCCCATAAAAATCAGACATTGTTACAGTTACTACACTATTGGTTAGCTCAACAAACTCAATCTAACTCAGCGCAATTCTAACAGACCTAGAAGGGAAATAATGACATGAAGTGACCAATCCCACAAAGAAGCTACTGTGCTGATGAACTTGCTCTCTCCTAAATCCATATACAAAATTGATACATGGAATGTTCGGACACAACATAATCTTAACAAAATGATCCAAGTAACAAAAGAAATGGACAGATATAAACTACATATGCTAGGCCTAAATAAAATGAGAATGTGAATGTCAGGACAAATAATTTTGTCAAGTGAGAACATTCTACTATATCTTGGGCTACTGAATGACGCCATAGAGATGGCATGGTTTGAAACTATCAAGGACGGCAGCCAAAAGCCTGACAAAATGGGCACCAATTTCAAAGGCTTATAATACTATTTACATCAATATTCCAGAAAATGTCCATTTTTCAATGTTATGCTCCAACAAATCAAGCTAGTCAGGAGGAAAAAAATCTGCTACGAGCAGCTACAGAACATAATATACGGGTCCTGAAAAGATATGTTCTAGTAATTGGAAATGTGAATCCTAAAGTAAGGAACAAAAACACTGGCAGGGAAGTAATTATGGGGAAACAAGACTTTGGTGAAGTGAATGAAAATGGTGAAATGTTTGCTGATTTTTGGGGAATGAATGACTTGGTCAATAGAAAGTTGGAGATCACAGAACCAGGGAACCAGACCACAGAACAGGGAACCAAACTTATCATGTTAAAATTTGGCACAAATGAAGAAGTTTAGAAGACGTATGTAGCAGGAAGGGGGCAGATGTGGGAATGCACTGCACACTAGTGATAGCTAAATTGATACCTTCTTTGTTCTTATTTCTGTTATCTGAATACACGTCTATATCACATCATCATCAAGCTACAACAGATGACAACACAAAAAGCTAGCAAACATATGAGGTACTTGAAGATTAAGATGATGGAACAGCAGAAAGCAAATGAAAACAGGTAAAGTAAACTCACTAAAACTTGTGAAACAGTGCTGACATTCAGGCAGATGCATCACAATAAATGGCTATCTGAGGATATATGGTAGAAAACAGAAGATGCAAATTAAAGAAACTAAAATCTAGCAAGAACAAGAACACAAGACGTGGTGACTCCAGGAGAAATATGCTGTAAAGAACAAAAATAGGGCAAAATGAGTGCTAGGAAAGGCAAGTGAAACTTTATAGATAAAATGGCAACAGATGCATAAACTACTTCAACCCAAAATGACATGAAGACACCATACAACATCATTAGACAGTTGTCAGAAGAAAACCAAATACCAACCGATTCGTTCAAGACAGTGAAGGCAACTTAACAACGAAGACCCCAGAAGAACTAAACCCATGGAGGAAGTACTTGAGTCAACAGCTGAATGGCAAGCTAGTGGCCAATTTCCCAGTACAGAAGAAGAAGAAGAAATGGATGATGAACTAGGACCTATCAGGAGAGTAGAAGTAGAGAATGCAGTCAATCAGTTAAAAAGTGGAAAGGCAAGAAATCTGGATAACATTCCAACTGAGGTCCTTAAGGCAGACTTGAAGAACACAGTGGACATTTTGATAGCCGATTATGAAAAAGAAACAATACAAAATAGTGGGAAAAAGGTCATATATTGAATCTTTCAAATAAAGGTGACCTCAGTCAGTGTAAAACCTGGAAGGGTATTCAACTACTGCCTATCCCAGGTAAAGTATTTACATTTATTATTCTAGACAGAATTTAAAAAAACGGTAGATTCGAGGTTAAGCAATGATTCAGATGGGAAAAATCATGACTAGATCACACAGTAAATATATGTATCATCATAGAACAGTTGATCAAATGATAGTCACAAGTTTATATGAATTTTATTGATCTCCAAACCCTTTGATACAGTGACAGAACAATTTGATGGAAGTTGCTATGCCACTATGGAATCCCTCAAAAAATTGTGAACACCATTCCAATCATCTATTAAAATAGGAAATGCCAAGTAATATGTGACTAAAGCATTCAAGATTACTGTGAGCATCAGACAAAGATGTCTTATGTCATCCATGATCTTTTTACTGGTAGTGATTAGTTAATGACAAAAAACATAGAACACCCAAGCAGCATACAATAGACTGTCACCTAGAGGTTAGAAGACCTTAACTTTGCAGATGACATCAATTTGCTATCCCATATGCATAGAGATATGCAAGCCAATACAAATGATCTCCAGGCCTATGCACCATTAGTAGGATTGAATATCACCACAGAGAAAATTAATATGAGAATTAACACACAAGAAACATCAATAACATTTTCTGGGACTGACTTAGAAGAGGTCCAATATTTCACATATCTTGGCAGCATTGTAAGTACAACATGTGGACTAACTGAAGACCTTAAAACTAAAATAACAAAAGCCAGACATGCCTTTCTAACTCTCAGATGATTTGGAGAAATAACTCCTGCCTTCCAAACTAAACTTTAAATATTTAACACCATTGGGAAGTCGGTCTTATTATATGGTGCTGACACTTGAAAACTTATCAACCTTCATATCTAAACTCCAGTTTTCTATAAACAGGTATCTTAGACAAATGCTCAATACCAGTTGGCCAGATTTTTTTTTTTACAAAGAATCTGGAGGAGAATGAAACAGAAACCAATAGGACAGAATGAAATGGAGATTGCTATGACATAAACGGAGGAAAGAATCAAAAAACAAGATAGGTGTTGACTGGAACTCCAAGGGCTAGAGGTGATGAGGTAAACCAAAGATAACATGGAAAACTGAAAGCAATCAGAATGACACAGGAAGAAACTAAGACCTCAACAGGAGACCAGAAAACAGGGATGGGAGTGGTGAAGGCCCTATGTTCCACAAAAGTAGTTAATTTGACATTGTTCTTTTAAAAGCCAATGTAAACAGTGAAGATGAGGGAAAGGCCAGTGTTCACACAGTACCAGTGAGTGGTAAGAGAGTTCTCCTAGTTTATATATAGAGATATAGAGAGAGCACATGTATCTTTTTGCTCCAGAGATATTATTACTTGAACAATGCAATACCAATTTGACAAGGATTTTAAGAAATATACTTTCCATACTCTAAAAAATACAGAGCATCCTATGCTTCTCCAAAATGACTGAAGTAAGAGAATAGCACAGCAATGTTAATTCACTGACTGAGCTCTTTGAAGCTTTAAGAGAAGCAGTTGCTCATCAGCTGACTGCACTACATAATATGAACTAAACAAATGATACATTTCATGCAAGTATGAATAAATGGATTGTTATTCAGACTGGAAGTTTATATAAGAATGTTCAGTAAAGTTGAAGTAGGGGCAAAAGTGTAGGATTTCATGTGATCCCATGCTGGTTTTAAACACCTTCCATCTGCCAAGCAGTAGTGATATCTTGGAGCATCTCATTACAATAAGAGGCAAAACCAACTGTGAATAGTATAATATGTTCTGGATTTTTCCTAAAAAAAATCTTTTAAAGTTGGCAGCGATTACATCTCAGCAGTACATCACCAGCTGGTGAAGTAGGTCACTGTCTCACACTCCGAGATAGTGATATTCCAAACAACTCAGGCATACAAAAAGCAGAACATCCGTACCAGGTCACTGGTGGCCAGTAAACACAGAATGAGCTGCTCAGTAAGTGGGCCAAAGAGTGAAAGACCAGTCTGGGGCCAGACCAGGACAACGTCAGAGTCCATTACCAAACTGAAAGCACAGGAGAGAACCACGGTTAGGATGTGACAGGGTCTTGCAACAGGGTCAGCAAAGGTGCTAAGCTGAAGAGAGTAAACCAAGATCAGGGTCAGGAACCAGATCAAGGTTGAGAGCTGGAATCCAGGTGAGTCACAGCAAGCAGCAATGAAGTGGGGTCTAGGACAAAAGCACACTAGAGGTCTGCATTGCTCAGACAACTCCCAGAAATGGCCTCCTGGTTTATATGGAGAGTGCCAGCCAATCATGTAATCATGGAGGGCTGTCACTCATGCCCCTTAGGGTACATCTGCACTACCCCACTCATGTCCCTTAGGGTGCATCTGCACTACCCGCCGGATAGTGATCGATCTATCGGGGATCTAGTGTAGACGCAATAAATCAATCCCCAAGCGCACTCCCTGTTGACTCCTGTACTCCACCTCTGCGAGAGGCGGAAGTGGAGTCGACGGGGAAGCAGCAGCGGTCGACTAGCCACCGTGTGGACGGCCAGGTAAGTTGATCTAAGATGCGTTGCTGAAGTTGTGTATCTTAGGTCGACTCTCCCACTACCAAAGTGTAGACCAGGCCTAAGAGCAGGACTTCCTGGAGGGCTTAGCTTCTCAATAATTCTTGGTGGCATTCCTCCTGGGCTGCTGGTTGTGATAAGAAAATGGACCTTGCCTCAGACCCAGCAGCCCCTTATTTTAGTGCCATGGATTTTTACTAGAGACCCAAAAGATGAGAACCTGCAGTAACATTATCTACGTTTCGAAAATACATTTTACATTACAGTAAACCCTCGATTTAACGGACTCCGATTTAACGGACTTCGGATGCAACGGACAAAATTTCCGATGCATCCAAAATCCGTTATTCGGGGGCCCCCGGCTCCCACCCCGGGGAGCCGGGCAGGAGCTGTCAACCCGGCAGCCCGGCTCCCCGCAGAGGGAGCGGGCGGGCTGACGGGGGGGGGGGGGGGAAGCCGGCGCGGAGCTGCTTGGGCGATCGGGTCAGCTGCCTGGTCAATTTCAGGTGAAATTGACCAGGCAGCTGACCCGATCGCCCAAGCTCCCCCCCCCCTGGCAGGCGGGGGGGGGGGTCCAGCGGGGGGGCTGTTCAGGCGGGGGGGGGTTGACAGCTCCCGCCGGGCTCCCCGCAGCGGGGAGCCGGGCGGGAGCTGTCAGCCCCCCCGCCCGGCTCCCCGCTGCGGGGAGCCGGGCGGGAACCGTCAACCCCCCCGCCCGGCTCCCCGCTGCGGGGAGCCGGGCGGGAACCGTCAACCCCCCCGCCCGGGGGTAAAACCTCTATATAACGGACTAATTCGGGCGAGGGGGTGTCCGTTAAAGCCAAAAGTCCTGTTATTTAATGATTTTTAAAAATTATTAAATAACGGACTTTCGGCTTTAACGGACACCCCCTCGCCCGAATTAGTCCGTTAAATCAAGGTTTCACTGTATTTTAAGTCCCCTAAACTCATTTTACTCACCTGTGTCCTGTTAAACTCTCCCAAAAAGTGATGGCACCATCAGTTCCACAAGTCATTACCCATGTGTGAGGGACTCCTTTTGCTTTTGTTCCTACACAAACAAAGGCTTCCAATCCATATCCAAGGAGAAGACTGCACAGAAGGTTAGCATGATCTTCACAGTCACCCTAGATAACAAATATATTTATTAACTGTGTGAACACAAACTGTCATAATTTTTAAGGCTTCTAATCATGATGAACCAAGCCTTTAAAAAAAAAAATATCTACAAAAAGACCACTCAGAACAGTAGTAGGGTACAGTAAAACCTTGATTTACGGACCTCGATTTAACGGACTTCGGATGCAACGGACAAAATTTTTAAGAAAGTCCGATGCATCCAAAATCCGTTTGTGGAGGTCCGGCTGCCGGCTCCCCGCTGCCGCCTGGGTCCAGGCAGCGGGCGGGCTGCCTGCCGGCTCCCCCCTGCTGCCCGAGTCCCGCCTGCCACCCGGGTCCTGGCAGCCAGCTGGAGCCCCTAGCCCCGGGGAGCGCGGATCAAGCCGCGCTCCCCGGACGGCGGCTGCAGTCGCGCTCCCCGGGCAGCGGCTGGAGCTGCGAGCCCCAGGGAGCGACGCCCCTGGAGCCCCGGGGAGCGAGCCCCTAGCCCCGGGGAGCGCGGATCAAGCTGCGCTCCCCGGGCGGCAGCTGCAGTCGCGCTCCCCGGGCGGCACCTGGAGCCCCGAGCCCCGGTCGCCAGCGGGGACTGGGGCCGTGGTGCATGGGGGTCCAGGGCAGGGTTTTTTTTCCGTTTTATTTAAAAAAAAAAAAAAAATCATCGTTGGCTTTTTGGCGGAGGGGAAGTACAGTAAAACCTCGAATTAAGGACTAATTGGGCAGGCTGGGTTTTTTTTTAAATTATTAAATAACGGACTTTTGGATTTAACGGACACCCAGTCTCCCGAATTAGTCCGTTAAATCGAGGTTTTACTGTACTTTTAAAAATGAGCAATGTGTGTGTTATCAAGTACCTTACAATTCTTTTGTGAATATATTACTCATAGAAGGTGGCAGGTTTGACAACAATGGAGACTGTACTACCCAGAGGACAGGTACAGCAGAGAAATAGTAAGAAACCATACATACAATGAATACTCTAGGACAAGGTCATGCATTAACCTGCTAGTGTGCCTCAGCTTCATTCCAGAAGCAGTATTTCTAAGGACATGTGTCACTTTCCATCCCCATTATATTTTTATCCTCTCAGAAGAGATGAGTTTTATTGTGGTGGTTTCATCATGTGGATATCTAACCACTAGGAACTAGACTGAGCTCTCCAACTCATTTCACAGACAAATTTATTATTTTATTCTGGTGACCTGTTAAATCTCTCTACCCGACAAGTCTCATAGTTCTCTGCGAGGTTTCTCGAAGAGAGACTAAAAAACGCTCCCAAAAATAAAAACAAAATTTCGTTTTGAACTGAAAATCAGTGTGATGCAATTTTTTAAAAAAAATTTGTTCCGTTTCTTGCATCACACTGAGGGTATAAGTATTATTCGAGAATATTTCTATTTATTTTAGTTTGAAGTGACTTTAAACCAAAACAGGGACTGGAAGAACATCAAGGCTTCCTCTGAAACAGTAAAGGTACATAAATCAGGCAAGTACGTGCTGGAAATATAACAAAAGCTCTACTGCATTATCACACACCTAGGATAATAATTAAGCCAACTTACAAAACAACTTGAAAAAAATAGAGAAAAAAGTTCTAGATTTTATTTCTGAAGTTTTTTTTTTTAAGATAATTTTTAAGCAATTAAGGGTTTTTTTAATCTCCAGAATAGTTAAAAGAAAATTAATGCAGCTACATAACTCAAGTACAAAAGAAAATTTTCTTTCAGAAGTTGTAAAGCAATTATTTGAAATATATACCTAAATTCAGAGAAGGAATTAAATACTGAAAGTGATCTCAGATATCCTGAAGTCAGCTGAGATTTTACAAAACAGTGATTTAAATATTAGATAATCAGAGTTATCTCCAGTGTATACTCCAGTGTAGATAATGAGTCTTTTCAGGAAAGTTGAATATCGCGTTCCCAAATTATTCTCATGATGATGTACGTTTTGCTACACTTATTATTTTATACCCCAATGAGGTTTCAATGCTAATGTAACCCCCCCACACAAAAAAGCACTTACAGAAAGCCATACTGGTGAGGCAACAGGGCCTCCACCTGATATTAGGGGTCATTATGATGCTGAAGGATAAGAAATTAAACCAATATTCTATCCATTTGTGCTCATTAAAGATCCCATAGACCTTTCATAGGAATAGTGTAATATTCTAACCAAATTTCACCCTTAGAAACTACATTCTGCCTATTTAAATTCTGTCTGCAGTTTCAGTTGGCTATGGTATTCTGCACTTCCTATGATAAATATACAGGTGAAATTTTTTTATGGTTTAACATTTCAGAGGTGGCAGCACTTTAGTGGAGAGGTTCAGAATAGTCTGTGTTGCATTTTGGAATTATTCGTGTTGAAAGAAGCTATTTATTCGTACCACAAAAGATATACAGTAGATGTAATCCATGATAAACTGTACAATCCTTACTAGTCTAATGCATGTTGTGAAAATATAAAGATTTGTTTCTAACCTGTTTATAGAATAACCCCCCTAAAAAGAGAGAGGCTTGTAAGAGACTTTTCACCTTTCTTTGGGATCATTCAAAAATACTCCTTGCCTATTATTTAATGTATATGTCATGATATGAAAAATACAAGATAGGCACAGTTATCATTTGTAATTTAGAACATATCCCCTTTGAAATGGAGTTTAATGTGTATATTTTTCAAGATATAAAATATTAGTGACGGTAAATAATTAAAAATATAGCACTGCAGTTTATAATCACCATATTGTTTTACACAAAGGAATATTCCATTATACCTTATTTCTACACAGAAAAGCCAGAAGGGTGCACCACTGTTCTTGTTTACCACCACCACCTCCAATGACGGGGGCTCTTTCATAACCAAGGACGTTAACAAATCTTGCAGCTTGCCTAGGTGTGTCCAGCAACCGGCCTGCTCGAAGTGGTCTGACATATGAACATACTGGACGATTTATCCCATTTTCATCCTGAACATTAAAAAAATTCTGATGAATGGGGATTAATCAAAGTTCCACATGAAAACAAAATGCCATCAATCTTTTCTGGGAATGAACAGTTGCATAGCAAGATGAAACCCGTGTGTAGACAACTCTGATCTTTTGCTTTAAAAGTAGAAGTCATTTTTTTAAAAAAGTCTTCTTTTATTTGCTTCTCTTTTGTTTTTAATGCCCTTACAGAAGCAAAGTAAAAAATATTAAAGGAAAAAATAAATTTAAGTGAATTTAGTGTTGGTTAAAAAGTGCCAGATTGACTACAAATAGTCCTTGAATCCACAGAACAGACACACAAGGCAGTAGCAGTACTAGCTTCAACCTCGTCCTCCCCTTTTAGGAACGAGAAGTCGCTCAGCCAATCTTTGACAGTTCTACTGAGATTGGTAACAAGGATATTAAGGTGTTTTTTTTATAAAGTGCACCCACTCCAGAGTAACTCAGGGTGCCACACAGGCAACTGCAATAAAATTATAAAATCTTTTAATTAAAATATCATATAATGTAAAATGCAAGGACAAAAATATTAAAACTAAAGAGATAAGTAGCATTAGTCAGAAGTTCCTGCATAAAAGCCAAGACAAGTCCTGACAGTAAACATTCACCAGCTCATTTTAAAGACCTATTTAACATTGTCCCGTGGCAATAAATCTTTAGGTTACAGCCAACCAGGGCTGGATTTGAGCTACTGATATACTCTACATCCCAATTCCAATACCCTCCCCACAATACTTCAAGGTAAATATATTGTATAATAATTATTTTTATGCATATTGGGATTATTTTAATTCATACAGAATCAAGTAGATGCTAATAATTCTTAGATCTTCCTCAACATCTCCAAGAAATCAGAATGAGAAGAAGATTCTGAAAGATCTATTCCGTTATGAGGAATATCTGCAGCACAGCTTCTTCATAATTTAAGACAGTTCCAAGCAGTATAAAAGTTCACTTTTACCACTGTAATATCATGTGGTCAAGCAAAACTAGTAGTAAGTTATACAGGTCTCACTAATAAAACCTTTTAACATACATATTCTATATTATGTATGCACCACATGGATTACAGAAAGTGTATTCTAGGAATAGAAGTTTTTAGTTTAGTTTATTTAGGCTTGCAGCTTCAGGAGATAAGGGACTTCAAAGATGTGAGATGTTTGTGTTCAGGCCTTGGTCAGATGTAACTTTGGGGAGGGAAAACCATATTTGGGTGGAGGAGAAAATATTTCTCTGGCAGACTGGTTTAAAAGAACCAGCAGCTGTTTGAAGCTCATCCGAATTCTGAAGGAGATGGAATAGGAGGCAGAGGGCGGACAGCCATAACTGAGCCCTTACTGCCATTTATATCCTTCTGTGCTATATATGTGGAGGTGGCAACCATGTGATAAATACATTTACCATGCAACTTTGACTCTCTTGTCTTCTCGCTCGCTCTCTACTAGAATTTATTCTAACATATTAAACTCTGAGCAGCTTCAATAAAACAGTCCCATTATAATTATTAAAATTCTGAAATATCCTTAAAAGTTGTTCTGTAATGTATCTGGCATATAGATATTACATGTTTTAGTGTGGCACAAGAACTTGTTTGGAATAACCTGCATAAATCACTTTAGGTTTTGCCACTTGTAAGTAATGCAGAAATCTCACATTCATTAGGATAAGACGAGGAAGACTTTGTAGCACGTTAGAGACTAAGCAGTTTATTTCAGCATAAGCTTTCATAGGCTATAGCCCACTTCATCAGAAGCATATCACATCAAAACATGTATTCTGTACTTATATACACTCTTATGCAAAACAGGTTACTTATATCTGTAGACTATACAGATTAAAATACCTTAAATTGGGAGTAGAGGAGATATTTGAATCTTTTAGAAGAATTCACAAACCTGTGCAAAAATCTTTACCAGCCTTGTGTTGTGTGAAGGCCTGATCTGCAAGTATTCTCTCCACCACTGCTTAGCATACACAAGAAACAAACGCTCTTTTTCTGCTGTTTTTTGGCGTTCTAAGGCAAGCTACGGTAAAAATAAATGTATTTAACTTTACTATTCCTGATATACAATAATGCTATGAGAGAAAATTCTAAACTGTAAACAGTCACCACAGTAAGCAGTGGGAGCATCAAATCCTTTCTTCTTTTTTTTTTAAAGCAGCTTAATATTTAAAATAACCAGGGCTTTGGAGTGGAGCCTGGAGCAGTGGAGATGCAGGTTTTGCCTGGAGCTGGAGCGGAGCCAGAGCACTGCTCCAAAGCCCTGAAAATAAGTTATGCAACTGCTGAAAGTAATTTTATCTAGGGTTTGAAATATTTCCTAACAACTAATGAAAAATTAGTGTTATGCTTCTTATTTGGATGCTAACACACCACAAAGGTAGAAGATTTGTCATCAATGTTGTGTGGCTTATTAATGAAAGTGGAGGACAGCCTCTCCCTGCCTTCATGTTAATATTTACTGGGTTTCATCCTCAGAGGACTGGTAGTAAGAAGACAACACATATCATGTATACAAGGAAAAGAAATGCGCTGAAGTTACCTTACTTTTCTGCTTAAAGATGTTAAAATTAGGTTTCAAGGATAAAATTGTGAATTTTTTTTTAATTACAAAAAAGAAACTGCTGCTTATAGGGAATTTTTAGATTAATATTATTGTTCAATGTGAATACTCTTCAAGACAATTTAAAAATCCAATGTCAGAGAAAAATACTTTGTATAAATCTAGTGAAGGGGTGGGCAAACTACGGCCACATCCAGCCCGTAAGCTAATTTTGTCCCCCCCCCCCCAAGATCCTGGCTGGGGAGGCTAGTCTCCCCCCCTACACTCCCCCCCCCCCCCCCCAGTACTCCACCGCTTGTTGGATCAGCACAGCAGTGTGTCTGGGAGGTGTGGTAAGAGGGCTGGGGCCAGAGGTGGGGGGTTGGAGAAGGGTCAGAGGCTGTCCGGAGACAGGGAATGGGGGGGTTGATAGGGTGTGGGAGTCCCAGGGGTGGGGAAGTGGCTAGGGGTCAGGGCAGTCAGTGGACAGGGGGGGTTGGGACCTGAGGGGTGATTGGGGCGGGGGGAGTCTCTGGAGGGGGCGGTCAGGGAACAAGGAGGGGGGGCTTCGATAGAGGGTGGGGTCTTGGTGGGAGTGGGTAGGGGTCTCTGGAGGGAGTAGTCAGGACAAGGAGCGGGGGAGGTGGATGGGTCGGAGGTTCTGAGGAGGACAGGAAGTGGGGGTTGGATAGGGGGAAGGACCAGGGAGGCACCACCTTCCCTACCTGGCCCTCCATACAATTTTCCACCCCTATGTGGCCCTCGGGCCATAAAGTTTGCCCACCCCTAGTCTAGTGAAAGACTCAAGGAACTCAGTCTATTTAGTTTAACACAAAAAGGTTAAGGAGTAATTTGATTACAGTCTATAAGTACCTATATAGAGAACAAATATTTGATAATGGGCTCTTTAGCTTAATAGAGGAAGACACAACCCAACTCAATGGATGGAAATGGAAGCTAGACAAATTCAGATTGGAAGTAAGGGGTACATTTTTAACAGCAATGGTAATTAACCATTGCAACAGTTTGACAAGGGTCAAACAATTCTTCATCACTGGAAATTTTTAAATCAGGATTGGATGTTTTTCAGAGATATGCTCTAGGAATTCTTTTGGGGAATCTCTCTAGCCAGTGTTACACAGAAAGTCAGATTACATGATGACAATGGTCCCTCCTGGCCTTGAATCTATGTATCAACACGTCTGAATTTGACAGCTGGGTGAATTTAAAAAACAAAACAAAAATCACTCTGTACAAATTATGAATTACTTACTTGAGTATTAACTATTTCCTGGGACAGTGTCTTATTTAGCTGTGGGTACATCTCAAGTTTGATATTTAGGACTCCAACAGAAACCTTTGATTCTGTACCTTTGAACCAAAATACTGCTTGATCAATTCACTGAGAATTTCAGAGGCATCTATGACATATAGATCAGTCAACCAAGAATGAACACAAAGAAATTAAATAATTTAAAATATATATCTGTCCCTTTTAATACTGAAAAGATGCAAGTTTTTCTTACAATCATATTAGACTGATGCTTAAATATTTGTGTATGTACTTTACTATATGTAAGAAAACAGCATCTTAAGGCCCCAATCAAGGATAAGGGACTCACTACGTTAAGTATTGTACCAAAAAGTTTTAAATCTCTTTTCCCCCACACCGACAGTCATTGCCCCAGAGAGCTCACTATTTAGGATTACGACCTGATGTTAACAGGTGTAAGAAACAAACATTTAGAAGATGAGGCAACAGTGAAATTAGCAACATAAGCAACAGTATCAGCCAGCTATTTGTCTAGCTCAGGGGTTCTTAAATTGAGGGGGCCATGAGGCTATTACATGGGGATCACAAACTCCATTTCACCTCCAGCTTTATAATAGTGTTAAAAATAAAAAATGTGTTTTTAATTGGGGGGAGGGTCACACTCAGAGGCTTGCTATGTAAAGGAAGTCTTCAGTACAAAAGTTTGAGAACCACTGGTCTAGCTACATCAATGGCAGCATCTACAAAATACATCACAACACAGGTAAGACTTAAGGGGAATTTGAAGGAGGATAAGATAGTGGTTTACGGATTTTAATGCTTTACTTGAATGAACAAGTAGAAAAATCATAGGAGTTTTTCCATTCATAACTAAAAATTATTCAAAGCCTTACACTCAAATGGTTTTTGTGTACTTTTCAGACCTTCTTCTACCCAAGTCTGTGGTTTTGTGTTAAATTTCTTGAATAATTTCATTTGGTCAGTGAACTATTTGGTTCTTTTTATTTAATTTTTAAAAATCCACAAAAGTATTGACCACAATATAAACAATGGCATTGTCATAGTAGGGTTGTTTTTCCTTAAACAAGTTTCATATCAGCTTTACTCCTTTTATATCAACATTGGAGTAATCCATTAAAAAAAAATGCAATTTTTTTTTTAAAATTAGCACTTATGTAATACCAAAAATGTTCAAAATACTTCAAACCACTAATGATTGAATCCTCACAACAATATTCTAAAATATGTAGGTAAGTTGTTCCTGTTTTAGCAACTGACAGAATATACTCAAGTGACCTACCCAAGAGTACAAAGTGAGCCTACTGCAGAGCTAGGATTGAAAGTCAAGATTTTTTCCTCCTGTTCTAAGTCCATATCTGGACCATTAATCTATAGTGCCTCAAGAATTAAAAGTTCCACCCCAATTTGGAAAAAATCATGTATTAAAGCTATGCTTAATGATAAACCTATACATTTAAAACTGAACTATTATCTTATCAGCAACATGCTTTAAACCAGCGGTTCTCAAACTTTTTGAGACTGGGATCCCTTTTCCTGTTGCGTGGGTGGGGCGCGACCCCTCCAGTCCCTGCCGCGGGGGAGTGGAGGGCCGGCTGCCGGCTGCGCGCCGGCCCCCAGTCGCTGCCGCGGGGGGGTGGGGGACTGCCGGCTGCGCGCCAACAAAGGCTGCCAGGTACGGCAAGCAAAGCCCAGACAATGCAGGGGGACGGGGGCTGAGCACGACCCGCTCTGCTCTCCAGCGAGGGGCGCAGAGTCAGGGGCTGGCTGGTGGCCCCCGGGGCTGGGGGAGGAAGGGGTCGGAGCGGGGCTGTCGGCAGGGGCAGGCGCTTGGTACTTTCCAGGCGTCTTGTCACCCACACAAAGGGCTTCTCTCAGCAGCGCTCAGCTCCCTTCCCGACCGGGCGTGCGGCGCGCTCGCTGACATCCAAGCCAGCTCGGAGCCTGCCTCCTGGAGCCGGGGCGATAACGACCCCCACCCGCAGGAGCTGCACGCTGGCCGGCCAACCCTGCAGTGCTGCCAACTTTCACTGCGCTACCCCAGCCCTGCGCTGCCCGGCCGGAGGTGGACCCGACCCCCCACGGCTCCGGGGGACGCTGGGAGATACTCGCTGTCCGGGGGCTGCTGGGGGAAGGGCAACGGGGACCCTGGCGTTTCCTCGGGAGGGGACCGGGCGCGGCCCCTGGCTCTGCTCCTCGGCTGCAAACCACGCCCGGAGCCGGTACAAGCCCGGACTCTCCCGCCGCTGCCAAGTGCGGGAAGGCGGAGCGCCCTCGGCCTGCATGCCCCCGAGCGAGGAGCCCAGCCCGCGGCGGGGACTGGGGGCCAGTGCGCAGCCGGGAGCCCACCCACTGCGGGCGGGCTGCCGGCTGCGCCCCGGCCCCAGTCGCTGCGAGTTGTGGCAGCAGGAGCTCGCGACCCTCCGGAGAGCACTCGGTGACCCCCCGGGGGGTCGCGACCCCCAGTTTGCGAAACCCTGCTTTAAACAATCACGGTAACCTGTAGAACTGAGAGCCCAACACAGTGCTCTCTGTGGCTGGTTTTAAAACTGCTATTCAGAACTCTGTGAAAGCAATGAAATTGTGAAGAATGTCAGTTTCATGCCAGTTGTGCTCTGGAGGACTATGAAGACTCTGGAGACGGGGAAATATTCACTTGTAAAAAAGGAACAAACACAGAAACTGACAGGTGGAGTCCAGAGACTTCTTTCCTCCTCACTCCTTGCAACAGTAAAGAGGTTTTAGATCAGGGGTGGGGAACCTTATTTCTGCCAAGGGCCATTTGGACATTTATAGTGCCATTCGCGGGCCGCTCCTCCCTCCCCCCCCCCCCCCCCCGAGGAAGCCCAGGCTGGCAACGGGAGCTGAGACCCCAGCTGGCAAAGGGCCAGCGGGGGAAACCCCAAAGCAGTGGCAGGCGGAGTGCTTAGCCCTGCGCTGCTTTGGGGTTTCCCCCGCTGGCCCCTTGCCAACCGGGGTCCTGCCACCTGCCCCAGTCAGCTCCCGCTATCAGCCTGGGTGTAGGGGGTGATCTTCATTTACTCCTGCCCAGCTTCCCCGCATCTAACCGCCTTGCCTCCCCCACCCCTGCCTGGCCCGGCCCATCCCACCGAACCTAACCTCCTCCCCCCTCCCACTCCCAACCCAGCCTCCTGCCCCCCATGCCTGACCCGCCCAGCCCAGCCTCCCCCCCCACCAAACCTCCTTCCCTCCTGCACCCACGCCTCGCCCACCCCATCCAGCCTAGTCTCCTGCCCCCCTCCCCACCCGCCCAGCCTGGCCTCCCCCCCCACCGCCCCCTTGCCTGCCCCCCAGCCTCCCCCCCCACACCCCCTTGACCGTCGGCTCCCCGCGGCTCCTCCTTTCGCCACCCGGCTAATGGTGGCCGCGCAGCACCGGCGGCTCCCCCAGGCGCTTCCTGGCCCCTACCTTCAGCACGGAGCCAGCCCCGCCTGGCGGCCCATGCGCATCCCTGGCTGGCGGCTCCCCCAGGCGCTTCCCGGCCCCTTCGCCAAGCGCGGAGCCGCCCCCGCCTGGCGGCTCGCGCGCGTCCCTGGCCGGCAGCTGCGGCGCGTCTTCTCCCCACGCCCCAGTGCCTGACTCAGCCCCAGCCCCGCCGCGGGCCGGAGGTTCCCCACCCCTGTTTTAGATAAAGAGCTGAGTAACAAAAACCCTTCACTCATGCAGCAGCCAGGTAAATACAAAGAGCCTTCTCCCTTCCATTTGCTGTGGGAGTTGGAATTTCAGATTTGACACAGTCACTAGCTAGAGTCTGACAAAATCTGAAGTTCCTCTCCAGGGTTCAAGGTCAGCACCTCGGTAAAAATCGAGCAGCCTCCCCTTTCACAGTAAGTGGAAATGAGCTTCTCAGCAGGCTGACCCTAGAACTTCCTGGTGGTGGATCAGCCTCATCTTTTTGATCTGTCTGGGTACGTGATCTTGTCTGGTTATTTATTTAAGCTCTGCAGAATACAAACAGAGGGGAGGTCCACCTCACAATTTCTCCAATCATAAAAGCGTATTTGGAATATTAGATTTTCTATGTCAGATGACAATAAAGAAGAATCTGATTACAGGTATCCCATGTAATTTATTAGGAGATATTATTCTATGTTTGTTAGCCAAACGATGAAACTGTGTTGTAAATACTGGGTTTCAGCCACAACCAATTTTTATACAATATTTAGTTTGCCATTATAGCTGAAGTGTTTAATCTTACCTACACCCAGAAGTTCTACAGCAACATTTGTTACTCTGTTCTCTGCACCAAGGACTGATCGCCATTCCAAGAAATAGGATGCCACTAATGTGGTCTCACCAAATGTGTCAGTTTTGATCAGAACCATATGTACTGGATCACATATTGATAACATAGTAGTTGCATCCACCATCTTACTTCCATCACCTGCCATTATTATACCAATACAAAACAACAAGCACATTACTTCAACCACAATATTGTCATTACAAATTCTCCCCACTATAATTGCTTTAAGAGAACACACAATTACATCCTCTAAAACTTTGCTTTTTAACTTAGGCAGTAATTTAAAACAATCAGTTCTGGCCACTCATCTCCCCCAATATCAAAAGAAAATACAGGAGAAATAGAAGGGGTTCAGAGAAAAATTATGACAGAGGCATGGAAAGACTTCCATATGAGGAAAGAATGAAAATATTAGGATTGTTTAGTTTACAAAGGTGACAAATGGAAGGGGCCAAGATACAAGTACAGAGAATGACGACTTTTAGAGAAAAAGTAAAGTCTGGCACTCTTATTTGGCCCTTCTAATAATACAAGAACAATGAGACATTCAGTTAGTTTTAAATTTTTTACATTTTCATTTAAGAGGAAATATTTTGGGGGGAGGGGTGTTTAAACTATGATGCATACTTAACCTGTGGAATTCATTGCCACAAGACCTACTGAGAAAAGCTCTTAATAAATTTTTTAAAGATAGGTATTTAATAAGAATATCCTCAATTACATTAGCTGGGATACTTTAAAAAACAATATAACCCATCACACCTCAGGACACAAGCCAACTACTAACTGACAGCAGTTGGAAAGAAACTTCCCCATTGGTCAGGTTATTCCAGAATAATCTTGCATGGACTTTCTAATACCTTCTTCTGAAGCATCTGGTAACATAGGTGAACCACTGTTCTGATGTGGTACAACAACTCTTACATTCCTATGTTTTCATTTATACCACTATATGCATGAATGTGGAATCGTCATCTGCTGTTTTACTATCTGACTATTTTAACAAAAAGAACTATACATTATTTTGGTACAATATAAAAATCAATGGATACGGCCTTCTCATATTTTAAATAGCACGATGGACTATATCTAGTGTGAGTGGCTACAAGACTTCTACTCTTGAACTATGCAGCGAAGACACAGCAATATTCCAGCATGACATACATCCTGTTTCATCTTGTTAATTCAATTAAAATATTTCAGAGGTTTACAACGTGGTAATAATCTTGTCCATTAAACTCCTTTCTCGACATATTTTGACTGTTTTTCCTAAGTTAACATTCTTTCTGTATGCCTTTAGGAAAGGAATTGCCATTATTGAACCAAAGCCTACAGCCAACAATAGATGTGGCAATGCCCACTATCTATATTGACAGGCTATTAGTATTCATTTAACAACCTCTAATGTAATCTAATCCATCTACATGTTTCAATTCTGATATGATAAATACTCAAAAATTATTGCAATGGTCACAAATATTCCCTACATTTCCAATTAAATCATGATTAGACAAATGTGGTTTTGAAAAAATAAAGTATCAGACAATGAACACTTTCACACAATACATGACATCTATTTTCAGACTTACAGTGCTCCTTACCTAGGCTATCCTTGTGTATTTCAAGTAAAAAACCATCATGAAAATCTGGTTCACAGGCACATGGGACAGGTTTAGAGCGGAAACGCTGGTTTCGAAAGTGCAAACACAGAGTGAAGGTAGAACAAATTTGACCAGGTAAAGGTTCAGGTTCTTGCAGATGTTCCAGAAAAGCTTTTCCACCCAAAACCTGAAGGTAAAGATACCTCCGTGTTGGGTCAATGTTAGCTGCAAAGTGTAGCAATAAATGTGAAGAAACTGCCAACAGGTCTTAAGAAATGTATTTAAAACATCACTAAACTAATAAAAAAAGATTATCACAAGACATACTTCCAAAGAAAGTGTTTGAAAGAATGGATAAAACTGGTTCTTAAAATATTTAGCAAACACTTTAATTTATACTAAAATGTGTGATTTGTTGTTATTGTTGCTGCTGCTGCTTACATGACATATCTTTCTGCTATTTACATTTTTATTTCCTTTTGATAAATAGGAAAACCTCTTGCTTTCTGTACATTATGGAAATTATTTTAACTGAATTCCTAAAGCACAATCAAAATTTTATTAAGTTCAAATAGTTAACCTTATATCTTGTAAGTGAAATTTCATATTTCTTATGGAACTATGATCCAGATATTAAATTAACAAAAACCATACTTTTTTGCAGTACTGAAGGTTGTCTGTCAACAAAATGTGTAGAAGGTTTTGGAGTTGAAGTCATCTCTCTGTCATTCATATCCTAGAATTATAGTTAAAAAGGAAATCATGCTCTTGAAACCCTGAGAATCCCTCACTCCCACAATGCCTCAAACATCACCTTTCTCATGAACGGCTAGGACCTTCCATCCATCTGGATAGTTTAATACTGTACACATAACTTCAACTGATTTCATAAACAATAGTGTCAGTCAATGACATCAGAGTAAATGTTACACTGATTTACTAACAATTTGGTAGTAATTATTAAAGCTAATATAAATAACATTTTAATGCATTGAGCTTTCATGCTCTAGTGAAAGAATTTCCACAATTTCAAGAGGATAATATTTTCACTTTGATTCACATATTTTCCTTTTCAAAAGTTACTCACAGTTACAAATGTAAGTTCTTTCATAACATCATCAATGATTCCTCGTCGTCTTAGGGCTTTCATCAGATCTTCTACGGATAACTGTTGATGTTCCGGCGGTAATTCTTCACGTATAGTCTCAGCAAGTAGTTCTCGGATTCTGCCATGGACATCCATCTAAACAGAACACTTCATTGCTCCTGAGGAAATTCTGCGCTACTGCGTGTGTGCACAATTAATGAGCCCCGCAGATTTCTAATTTTTTTTTTTGCACATAATAAAGGCTGCCAAAATGTTGTTGCAGTTCTGCCTTATACCCAGCAGAGGGCGCTGTGGTGACAGAACAAAGCTGCAGCTCACATCCAGCTAAGGAAGAGAAAACCTGCCTTCTTCACAGCGTCTGTGGCCAAGTCAGGAGATAGGGGCTATAGGGAGAGGGACAGCGTAGGGTGCTGGGGGTGAGGGAGCCAGACAGGGGTTTCTAAGAGCTAGTGGGGGATGGGCTGAATGGGAGTGGAGGCAGAGGGCCATGGTGGGACGGGAAGGAGGTGCAGAGACACATGGGGAAGGGGTAGAGAGAGACACAGGGTGACTAGATGAGGGCACAGAGATACATGGTGATGGGGGAAGGGTGCAGAGCTACATAGGGACAGGGGAGTGACAAGGAGGCACCAGCCACACACACACACACACCGAAGCGGGCAGTGGCACGAGCCTCTCCCCCATACGCGCTATTCCAACGGCGGGGGGGGGGGGGCTCCCACCGATCTCCCCCCGCCCCTCACCCTGGTCAGCTGCTGCCGGATGATCTGCTTCAGCTCCGAGGCTTTCTCCGGGGGCAGCGCCATAGCGAGCCCCGAGCGCGGCGCCGCCTACGGGACACGCGCCCTCCCCGCTGCCCAGCCCCCGACCCGTCCTCTCTCATGAACCCACAGCGGGGCTGTTGTGACCCTCTCCTCTCACCCAGCCCCGCCCACCGCGCTCAGCGGCCGCGCGCTCCCCTCCCCAACCGCTTTTCGAACTGGCGCACAACTAGGGCGCGAGGGTGCCTGTCTCAAACGCCTGATGGAAACTCCGACTCTCCTCCATCGCCGGGCCCGAGAAACGGACCAGTACACCCCCGCAGCCGCCTCACCCCCGTCCAGGGTTCCAGCTGCGCACCGGAGGACCCCGTGCGAAGGAGCCCATGGGAAGTGGGGCGAGACAGGCGGTTACAGAGGGCGCCTAACTTCTCCCTCTGTCTCGCCCAGGCGTCAGCCAAATACGCCGCCGAGAGGAAGGACCCCGCTGGAGGACTCACGGGGACGCACAGCACCGATCGCTCCCGGCGGGATGTTTGTTCCCTGCGGCAGTTCCGCTCCTCCGGACTTCGAAGCCTTCACGCTCCTGCTGGTAACGAGCCCCCGGACCCCAGGGTCGCGCCCGCGGCCCGGCTCAGCAGCGGTCCCATTTCCCCACCAAGGACCCCCGGGCGCCCCGCGGCTCTAGCAGGTGCCAGCGCCGGGACCTTCCTGCCCGCGCGCGCTCCCGGGAGGGGAAACTTCGCCCCCCCCCCCCCAGCGTAGGGAGCGGGTCCCCGCGGGCGGCGCTAACCGTCGCGGCCGGGCCCAGGCCGGGACATGGGTTCCAGCGGAAGCGCCGCGGTGGCTCTTACTGCCCGGCGGCGGGTGACTCGCTGCGCTGGGAAACAGCAACGGCTCCCCACTGCTGTTACCTGCCGTGACTCTGTTGTAACCGGGGGGGGGGGTGTCGCTCGTTATCCCTCGTTATCCCTCCTTCCTCCCCATCCCGCAAACCGTTACTGGGGCTTAACTGGGGCGGGAGGGATCGCTCCGTGGTTTGAGTACTGACCTGCTAACCCCAGAGTTGTGAGTTCAATCCTCGAGGGGGCCATTTAGGGATCTGGGGCAAAAAATCTGTCCGGGGTCCTGCTAGTGAAGGCAGGGGACTGGACTCGATGGTCCTTCCAGTTGTATGAGATAGATAGGTGTATATCTCCATATGTTATACCTGTAGGGATGCGAGTACAGTTAAGCACCGCAAAACTGAAGCACCGCATAACTGTTTGCAGGCTTGGGGCCCATGGTAGGTTGCAACATAGTCAAATACCTTTTCCCTCAGTATTGGGAGTGCCACATACCCTTTCCAAAGCCATCCAGAGCTGGGTTTGGTGCAGTTTTCTTAATTAAGCATTCATTTCCACTAGCAAAACCATTGTCCTGTTGTGCAACTAAATGATCATTGTTTGCCATACTAAGGCTAATCCTTAGGGGTAATAGAGGCTGTATGTTGGTTTTTTTTCAATGGTGCACATCTTGTAATGCAGTACTGCTCAATTAGTATAGGAATGAAATATGGAAGATACCTGCCTTGCAATATGTAAAAGGAAGCTTCAGGTTTTCATATCCCATTTTAAAAATATTGGGGAGGGGGGTAGTCATTTGAGCATATACTTAAAGATATATATTGTTGAGTTTTAATTTATTAATTTGAATACTATCCATAGTTGTTTCTAACTCAAAAATCACAATTCAATGTAACAAAATAATGTAATGTCAAATTAGCCAATAGATGTTACTAGGTGCTAACAATTTATTAGGTCTTAACGAATATTTTCATGATTTGGGTACAGATTTGGGGCCTTAATTTTTTTGCTAAACACTTCTTCACATGCTTAATTTTATATTGAAATGGGACAGTCACATATCGCTTCTCGGCCTTTTGGCTAAGAAAGCATTATCTATTAAGTATAAGTGGTTGCAGGATCAAAATCGTAGTTTGCATTAGTAAAGCTCTTCACAAATTAGCTTTTTATGTCTGATGGCAAGGGCTTACTCTTTAGTGTTTGTGATTAATTAGTACAAGAATTCAGATGACAATTAGAAACTAAGTTAACTACCATTAATTCAGGAAGTAGAACACCAATATGTTGCTAATGCTAAGTATCTTCTGTTATTTCAGCCAGCTGTATCAGTTGGAAATGTTGGCCAGCTGGCGGTAGATCTAATTATTTTTACCCTTGACATGCCTAAAGTTGGTTACTTCTACACTGATTGCCTGGTGCCAATGGTTGGGAATAATCCATATGCAACAGCAGAAGAAAACTCAACAGAGTTGAGTATAAATGCTGAAGGTATGTGCTAAAAGTGTATTTCCAGTGTTCCAAAGCTATGTCTCAAATGTTCGGTTGGGCCCCAATCCTCCAATGAATGCCATACAGAGAGACCCTAGTGGAAATGGGTGGAGGGGTGCACCCATGTTGTGTTCACTGTAGGATTGGGACTGCAGTTTCTTTGGAAAGCCAGATTGTCGTGAAACAGGAAACTACATTGTTGAAATAAAATAAATAAATATGGAGATATACCTATCTCATAGAACTGGAAAGACCTTGAAAGGTCATTGAGTCCAGTCCCCTGCCTACACTAGCAGGATCAAGTACTGTCCCCTGACAGATTTTTTTGCCCCACATCCCTAAATGGCCGCCTCAAGGATTGAAAACTCAGCCCTGGGTTTAGCAGGCCAGTGCTCAAACCACTGAGCTATCCCTCCCCCCCCCCCCCTTACAATAATATTGTATGTGCATTTTTATACTAATTTACTGTTCCAATCTGATACATTCCAGACCCAAATTGCCACACTCCCATTCTTAGTTTGCTTAAGTCAGGCATGTCCAAAGTCCGGCCCGGGGGCCAATTGAGGCCCGTGTTCTAATTTTCACCGGCCCGCAGACTCTTTTCTAAAATCAATAATATGTGGCCCGCCAGCACTGTCGCCAACCAGTGCGCGGAGCCGCAGCCGAAGGAGAGGGGCGGGGTCAGTAAGAGCGGAGGCGGAGCCGGGGGAGAAGAGCGGAGGCGGAGCCGGGGGAGAAGAGCGGAGGCGGAGCCGGGGGAGAAGAGCGGAGGCGGAGCCGGCCCTCACTGATCTTCACCTTCCCAAATCTGGCCCTCTTTCCAAAAAGTTTGGACACCCCTGGCTTAAGTGAACCACTTTAAATGAGGAGCTGTAACAAGAACTCTTCTGACTTATCATTGGGGCTGCAGGTTTATCACGAGGGGCAGCAATGCTTACCTAAAAAAAAAGACATTGATCAGTGATAATTCTAAGGAAGTTAGCCTTGACATGTAGGACTGAAAGCATTCATCCAAGTCCTCATTAGTGTCGTCTCTCTCAAGCACCATGGCTGGATATATTGTCATTGCTAATATTATCATCTCTGTACAAAGCAGGCTTCTGGCCAAACATTTTCAAGGTGGTGAGCATCTGGCCTTTGCAGACAAATATTTGATTAGTTAAAGGATTGATGGAGCGCGCATAGTATTTCACACACATTTGGTACAATCAATCCAGCCTATAAGGCCTGTCCAGGCCTAGTAGGAGAGGCTAGTTGTGGATGTGCTTGATCATCCCAGAGCCATTCCATTGCTTAACAATTTTCTCTCTTGATAGCAGGTATAAATGCAGCCCTTGTTTGTGGCAATTTTCTCCATTTGTCTGCTTCTTGGAAAACATCCACCAGTGTAGTTCTGCAAGTATCATAATGTTGGTCGTCAAATGGTAAATTGGGCATATGAATGCCTCCAGTGTGTTTTACCTCATCAGTGACTCTCAGCTGTTCTGAGAACTTAGAGGGAAGAGAGTGTTCTTCAGAGGCTGAATTAAATGCCTTCCAGTAAGATAATGTGGTGTTTCCAGAAAGCCTTCAAGTAGTGTCGCATCCTGAAAGAGTGGGAACCTGGCAGCGAGGCAGCTTTTAATGGTCTGAGTGAGAGACAGATCTCTCTGAGGGTTATGCAAGAATTCTCTTCCCTAGCAGCAGGCAAAAAAACCCTGAAATTTGTGGAAGAATTGGGCAGTCTCAGAGAGTGACAGAGTGCTCTGGCACCTTAAAGACTAACTAAAGTATTGAAGCATAAGCTTTCGTGGGCTAATACCCACTTCGTCGGATGCGTGCAGCGTGGCCACAGTATGCATCCGACGAAGTGGGTATTAGCCCACGAAAGCTTATGCTTCAATACTTTAGTTAGTCTTTAAGGTGCCACAGGTCACAGTCTGGAATTGCAGAAGTGACAAACACAGCTACCTCTCGGATTTTCTCAGAGAGAACATTTTGTGTTGTGCAAAAATCCAGAGTTGCGTAGTATCTTTTTTTTGTGGCACTGATGGCATGCAAGATAATTTTAGTGCCAGCTTCCCTGTGGGAACTATGAAGAGAAGCCTCAGAACAGTGCCAGGCAGCAGTTTTGTTACAGTGTATGATGACAATTTTTGTTTTTAGCAATTCTTTGCCTATTGGAGTATTTTTCCTGCAAGGCATGCAGTTTAACTCATTCTTTATGTGAATATGAGATGGTATTTTCTTTAGCTTGACATTGGAGATGATATAAGTACTGGATAGGTACAATACCTTGGAGCCTCTTCTATCTGGTAATGTTTTAAATTGATTTCTCTTCATGTGTGTCAGATATAAGGTGGACTTGGTCATAGGTCAAGTATTTTTTCTGTAACCTGAAATGAAATGTTCAGTCAAATCTTAGTGGGTATTAATGGTTTCTGGTTTGTCAAGAGCTTATACATCAACCATACCTTCTATGATTGCTGTGCTGAAAGGCCTCTGCTGGCAAAAGGTACTGGTCACGTTTTCAGGTACTGAGTGAGAAACAACATGCAGAATGCACTTTAGTTTGCTTTTTGTTTGGCACATATGCATTTTTCCATCACATTCAAACATTGATTGTGATACCAGGGGTAACTTGTGCTTTCTTATCAGCTGCACTAGGAATTTATGGATTTTGGAATGAATTGTTAAACCAACAGCCACTCATAGTGATATTATGCATATGCTGCAGTTATCATGTGTATGTTGGAAACGTGCCTTTCACTCAAGCACTCCTGCATGAGGCTTGGTGATAAAATGGCAGCCTTGTGCCCCACTTGCTTACTGTAATACTTGATAGTGCTGAAGTCTCTGCAACCATTAGTGCACCACTTAAAGTAGCAGTACAACTCAAGCAATATTATTATTTTTTGGTTAGGTTTGGCAGCAGCTTTGGATTCTTGAAATGCCCACGTACTGCAGGACAAAATGCTTTTCTGTAAAAATGTTGCAGACAGTCTTTGTATTTCTGTTGACATCAGTGCTTTCTTCTGCTTTGGATAATTCCATGTCTTTTGCAGCTTTTAAGGATACGCGCTGTGATTTATTTCTGTGGACAGAATTGCTAAAAACTGCATCCATAGTTCCATTTCGATAAGTGGTTTAAGAGCCTATTTAAGTAGCATTTGTTCCTCTTCAGTCGTGTTTGAAGCACATTTTTCTGTAATTAGCTTCTGCAGCGGCCGTCACTACCACCTTCCCAGCCATAAGAGCAATGGTTTCCAAATCGTGATTTGTACCCCCAAATGGAGTCGCACCATCAGCAGATGATTTATGGGTCCAGTTGGCCAGATTTGGCTCATGAAATGATGCTGTCTGCCCCCAGTGTTTCCATACCTGGTCCACGAATGCTGCCCCAGGAGGCTGCCACTTTGATCTACAAAATGGCAGCCTCCTCATGGCATGACCTTCCACACCTGGTGCTTGTGAGACTGTGTTATGTGGAGGCTGCCATTTGCTAGATCAAAACAGTCTCCTGGCGTTTGTGGAGCAGATACAGACATGTTGGCTGTGCGAATGCCAATTTGGCCACTTACAGCATCCAGCTGTGCCAGCATCCAGCTGTGCCAGCATCCAGCTGTGCCAGCATCCAGCTGTGCCAGCATCCAGCTGTGCCAGCATCCAGCTGTGCCAGCATCCAGCTGTGCCAGCATCCAGCTGTGCCAGCATCCAGCTGTGGGACCTGAATGCAGAAGATCCTTTGGGCAGAAGTCTCATCAACAGAGCATCCTCTGTGCTTGAGCTGGTAGGAGCCTATGCTAGCCTTTACTGAGATAGGACTCTGCAGTGGCTTGTAAGGTCTATAAGGCAGGGCTCATATGTTCCTTTATGGCAACTTGAGTACCCTATTGGCACTCAATAAAGAATTATTTGTTATAAGTCAGTTTCTCTATTGCCTTGTGTGGTGATCCTAGGGCCTTCTTAAGACCTGGACTCCTTTGCTTAACAGTGAATTCCTCTTTGATTTGCGCAAGAGGCACAATGGACTCATTTTTACACTGAATACTTGCCTCCGCCTTAAGCAGTGACTTTAGTGTTGCTGTTATGAACAAAAAACAGGAGTCCAAGAAATGTGCTTGCAAATATGATGAGGCTTTCTTTGATTATAGCTTCACCAGAATTTTGGTCGAGTATGAAGAAAGGCCAAAATGCCTGCTATGTCACACACACTTATCTAGTGACAGTGTGTGTGGGGCACACTTATCTAGTGAAACCATGACACCTAATAAAGTTAAATTACACTTGGAAACCCTTCACTAGGAGCATATAAGAAAAGCAAGGTAACTTTTCTAGCACCAGGGGAAAAAACTTTTCCGCCAACAAGTGCAATTCAAGAGAGCTATGTCAATCTCGAGCAAGATCAGAAAGCACCATTTATGGTGAATTACCATATGACACAGTCGAAGAAACTCTCCACAGTTGGGGAGATTTGGATTTTTGCCAACTGAAGTCAATATGGTGAATATAATATATTGGGAAACTAAGGCAAATAAACTCAAAGCCAAACCACTCTCCAACAACAGTGAAACAAAGGATTGAGGTGATAGCAGCGGATCAGGAAAACATTGAAAAATACAGATGCTTTTAAAAGCTCTTCAAACTGATGTGTGCACTGTGGGCTGTGATGCCCATTTCTTGATTTTTGGGAAATATACACATGGAAATGTGCAATTCTTCAAGTCACTGTGTTCTGTCTCCTTCTTCCCAGTCATGAGATGGCACAAGAAATGTTCAGTGTCCTGTGGGGCTACATGTAAGACAAAAATATATTGTGTGATTCCATTGTGGGCTTTTGCACAGATCTAGCATTGTCTATGGCAGAACACACAGCAGGTCTGCATGCCTTGGTAAAGAAAGTTGCTCCATCTGCTGTATGGAGTCACTGCAGGAGTCTGAGAACAACTGGTATCTAAAGCTGAGTCCAGAGCTACCGTATTTTTCGCCATATAGGACGCTCCGGCGTATAAGACGCCCCCGAGTTTTAAAATAAAAAAGCCGGACACCAAAAAAAAAAAAAAACCCCACCACCACACACAAAAAGCGCCTCGCTCTCCTGTCCCCGCCGCGCGGGCGGGCGCTCCCAGGGGCCCCGGGGCCCGAGCTGCTCCCGTTCCCCGCCGGCCCCAACACATGCGGGTGGGCTCGGGGGGGAAGCGCCGCCCCGCCCCGCCCGCCGGGCCACCTGCAGCCGCCCCAGCTCCAGCTGCCCGGTGAGTTTAATATATTCGGCGTATAAGACGCCCCCCCTAATTTTGAGGCTATTTTGGGGGGTTAAAAAGGCGTCTTATACGCCGAAATATATGGTATGTGATGTTTTGCAGCTGAACTTCTCTATTATGAGCTACATCAAGATTCGGTCTCTTTTCATGTCTGTTTGCAAAACTTGGTGAAGAAATGGGGTCTGATCATGATGTGGTGTTATTCCACAGTGACGTTCTTTGGCTGTCAAGAAGAAAAGTATTTGGATGATTTTTTTTTTTTTTTTAACTAAGAGATCAGCTGTGTATCTGTGCAACAGATTGCAGAAAGGATGAATTTTCCTTTCTGTGTGACCAAAGGAAGATGTGCTTATGACACCAACATATTTGGGAAACGGAATCAATTAAATACAGATCTGCAAGGAAAAAACATCCCCACCCTTCATCAGAGTAGATTTGAATCACAGGATTCATGAAGAAAATTGTTGCTTGGAAGAATAATCTATTGAAGACAACCTATGAATCCTTCATGCAGCTTTGCCCCCTTAAAAGAGGCTACTGCTCTCAAAAGTTGGTTTACCATTGCACCTAACTCTGGTTCCAAGTGCTTAGCTAGTAACTTCCACCAGTTCAGTGGTTTGATTTTTTTCTTTAAAGCTTCAGCGCCAAACGTATTGAATATTGAATTTATTTTTAATAACTTATTGAATATTGAATTTAAATGATTTTAATAAATTATACTAAATTTAAACCTTAACAATTATGATCATAAATTTAAATGCCCTTTTCTATTTGTCTATTTAATTTAAATCAAATCTGATTTAAATTCATTTTTATTTAGAATATCCTTTTTTATCCACTGTTATAAATCATATTCATCTAAACCTGTCTAATCCTATGTTATGCATTTATTATTTTTTTACACAACTTTTTGTTGTTTTTGCAGTGTATTCTTTACCTTCTAAAAAGCTTGTGGTTCTCCAGATCAGATCGCCGTTTGTAAAGGTATGTATGTTGTTGGTTGTTCCCACGATATCTATTGAAAGCTGAATCAGAAAATGTCCATATCCAAGTTCTTTAGCAGTCAAGATTCATATTAACCATCTTTATGAAATAAATCCAAAAGTAACTATAGCTGGAGAAAAAAATTCCAGTACTGAAAAATCACTTTTCTTTAAAAACGAATCTAAAAATTGTTTCTGACCAGGTTTCTATCCAGCAAATATAGAAAATAATGGGAAATAAGTTGGAATCAAAATCTTTCTGAACTGTCGTAACTAGTAAGATGCTTATCAAACAAATACAGTTGAAAATTCCCATTAATTACCTAATTGTATCTCTACTGTTTGAATTAAATGCTGGTTGTGGACTGCTGAGAAAGGATAAATTGGACTTAATCATACCAATAGTTGCATGATGCTGTATATTATGTGACAGATCGCCTTCTCGCCCCACTCCAAACACAGGCAGGAGACTTTTCTTTGGCTCCAAACAGTGCTCTTTATTTACAGTGCAGCTTGTGCAGACCCCACCACCTACTATACACAGCTCTATACATAGCTCTACAGCTTAGCTCTTTACACAGCTCTATCTACAGCTTAGCTCTTTACACAGCTCTATCTACAGCTTAGCTCTTTACACAGCTCTATCTACAGCTTAGCTCTTTACACAGCTCTATACCCAGCTCTATAGCTTAGCTTAGCTCCTTCTCTCTATCTCACTCCACCACACCACCACCCTGGGCTTCCTGCCTGGCAGGCTTTTATCCCCCTGAGGAGGCTGCCAGGTGCAACCCATAAGGCTGATTGCCCTGCAGTCCAGGTGGCTGATTAGGCTTCTCTGCAGGGAGGTTTGCAGAGGGCTTTTCTCCCTCTTAAAGGGGCGGCAGGCTGGGTCAGGCCCACCCTGCCACAATTATTTAGTTATTGTCACTAGGATAGTGGCAGTATTTAATCCATTTATTGTGGGAAAATATCTCCTTATAATTAAGGCTGTTTTAGTCATGAGTATTTTTAGCGAAAGTCATGGAGAGGTCATGAGCAGTTAACAAAAATTCACAGCCCGTGACCTGTCCATTACTTGTACTATATACCCCTGACTAAATCCGCAAGAGGAGCGGGGGGCTGGCTGCTGGCAGGCTTCCTACTTGGCTCTGTGCCTCCCCAGAAGCGGCTACATCCACCTCCCTCCACTCTTAGGCAGAAGCGTGGCTGGGCAGCTCTGTGTACTGCCTCTGCCCTCAGCTCCAGCTCTGCAATTCCCATTGGCTGGGAACTGTGGCCAATGGGAGTTACAGAGGCATAATGCAAAGGTTCCGGGTATCGACCACCTTTGACATGCGGCCTGCCAGGGTAAGCCCCCTGACAGGGCGTGCCAATTTGTTTACCTGCCGTGTGCGCAGGTTTGGCCGATTTCGGCTCACACTGGCCACGGAGCAGCACAGGCCACCCAATCTCCTGCTGCTGCAGTAGAGGGCGGCGCAGCTGGTCCTGGGGCTGCCTGAGCTGGCTGTTGCAGAAGTCCCGGAAAGTCACAGAATCTGTGACCTCCACGACAAACTCGCAGCCTTCCTTATAATTAGTGCACATTTGTGCTGTGTATCTCTAAAAATCAATTTATTTCTGCTGTCAAAATGACTCCGTTGTTGCTCAGGATTCTTCATCTACCCCAGAACTGAGGTTATAATGTGAAATGGGGAATTTACCATTAAAGCCAGCATTTACCGCACCAGAGTAACTGAGCACTGTTTTTGGCTAGTTCAAGTGTATGGGTTCTTTAAAAACCTTCACCATCTACATTCTATCTGTAGTAGATTTGTGATGGGTTGGACCTCCCCTCTTTTGGGATGCCACCTGATGTACTGGGGTTTCACTGAGCCCCTCCTGCTCCACTAGCCTGGATTCCCTCACCCTGTTTGGTGAACTAGGCTCTCCGGCTTCTTGCAGCACACACACATAGGTAGTGCCACAGTCAGCTGCAGACAGACAGAAGTCAGCTCTGTGTGAGAGGATTCACCCAGCGCTCACGTGCACATTCCTTTGGGGGAATAAACCCGAAATAATTCTGTCTTGCCTTGAATAGGAAAATCTGCACAGTGCAAGCTCATAAAAATTCCCCCTCTCCCTCAATGTAGAGAGAGATGCCCCCCATTCAGAAATTGCACAACTTCATTCCCTCTGGTTAGAAATTGCACAAACTGGGTTTAATAATAAATAAAACAAATGTACTAACTATAAAAGGCAGTTTTTAAAGGATAGCAAACAGAACAAAGCAAATTACTGAGCAAATAAAACAAAACACGCATATTAAACTTAAGATCTTAGAGACTGGTTTCAAGAAATAATCTCTCACCCTAAATGTTGTTTTAGGCTATTAGTAGAGTTTCTCAATCTTAGAGTTCCAGTTTATATCTTCTTACAGACTGGACTCCTGTTTCAGTCTGGACTCGCTTCTGCCTTTCCCCTCAGGTTAGTTCCTTTGTCCCTTCATGTACTTCTAGCAGTCTTTCTTCTGGAGTAGGCAATGAAGGAGAGTCTAGATCAGTGATGGCGAACCCGTGGCACGCGTGCCGCTGCCGGCACGCCGAGCCGTCTCTGTGGGCACGCCGTCAAAACGCCGGAGCAGAGGGGCGGGGTCAGTAAGAGGCGGGCGGGTGGTGGAGGAGGAAGTGAAAGGACGGCCGGAGCCCGGGAAGGAGAGCGGAGGCGGGGCCGAGGCGCGAGGCAGAAGGCGAGGCGAGGCGCGGCGCGAGGCAGGAGGCGAGGCGAGGCAGGAGGCGAGGAGGCGACGCACGGCGAGGCGAGGCGCGAGGCGAGGCAAGGCAAGGGGGGGAGGCAAGGCAAGGCAAGTGGGGGGAGGCAAGGCAAGTGGGGGGAGGCAAGACAAGGGGGGGAGGCAAGACAAGGGGGGGAGGCAAGACAAGGCAAGTGGGGGGAGGCAAGGCAAGGCAAGGGGGGGGAGGCAAGGCAAGGGGGGGAGGCGAGGGAAGGCAAGGCAAGGGGGGGAGGCGAGGGAAGGCAAGGCAAGGGGGGGAGGCGAGGGAAGGCAAGGCAAGGGGGGGAGGCGAGGGAAGGCAAGGCAAGGGGGGGAGGGAAGGCAAGGCAAGGGGGGGAGGGAAGGCAAGGCAAGGGGGGGAGGGAAGGCAAGGCAAGGGGGGGAGGGAAGGCAAGGCAAGGGGGGGGAGGGAAGGCAAGGCAAGGGGGGGGAGGGAAGGCAAGGCAAGGGGGGGAGGGAAGGCAAGGCAAGGGGGGGGGAGGGAAGGCAAGGCAAGGGGGGGGGAGGGAAGGCAAGGCAAGGGGGGGGGGAGGGAAGGCAAGGCAAGGGGGGGGAGGGAAGGCAAGGCAAGGGGGGGGAGGGAAGGCAAGGCAAGGGGGGGGAGGGAAGGCAAGGCAAGGGGGGGGAGGGAAGGCAAGGCAAGGGGGGGGGAGGGAAGGCAAGGCAAGGGGGGGAAGGCAAGGCAAGGGGGGGGAGGCAAGGCAAGGCAAGGGGGGGAGGCAAGGCAAGGCAAGGGGGGGAAGGCAAGGCAAGGGGGGGGAGGCAAGGCAAGGCGGGGGGAGGCAAGGCGAGGGGAGGCAAGGCGAGGGGAGGCAAGGCAAGGCGAGGGGAGGCAAGGCAAGGCGAGGGGAGGCAAGGCAAGGGGAGGGAAGGCAAGGCAAGGGGGGGAGGGAAGGCAAGGCAAGGGGGGAGGGAAGGCAAGGCAAAGGGGGGGAGGGAAGGCAAGGCAAGGGGGGGGAGGGAAGGCAAGGCAAGGGGGGGGGAGGGAAGGCAAGGCAAGGGGGGGGAGGGAAGGCAAGGCAAGGGGGGGGAGGGAAGGCAAGGCAAGGGGGGGGAGGGAAGGCAAGGCAAGGGGGGGGAGGGAAGGCAAGGCAAGGGGGGGGAGGGAAGGCAAGGCAAGGGGGGGGAGGGAAGGCAAGGCAAGGGGGGGGAGGGAAGGCAAGGCAAGGGGGGGGAGGGAAGGCAAGGCAAGGGGGGGGAGGGAAGGCAAGGCAAGGGGGGGGAGGGAAGGCAAGGCAAGGGGGGGGAGGGAAGGCAAGGCAAGGGGGGGGAGGGAAGGCAAGGCAAGGGGGGGGAGGGAAGGCAAGGCAAGGGGGGGGAGGGAAGGCAAGGCAAGGGGGGGGGAGGGAAGGCAAGGCAAGGGGGGGGAGGGAAGGCAAGGCAAGGGGGGGGAGGGAAGGCAAGGCAAGGGGGGGGAGGGAAGGCAAGGCAAGGGGGGGGAGGGAAGGCAAGGCAAGGGGGGGGAGGGAAGGCAAGGCAAGGGGGGGGAGGGAAGGCAAGGCAAGGGGGGGGAGGGAAGGCAAGGCAAGGGGGGGGAGGGGAGGCAAGGCAAGGGGGGGGAGGGGAGGCAAGGCAAGGGGGGGGAGGGGAGGCAAGGCAAGGGGGGGGAGGGGAGGCAAGGCAAGGGGGGGGAGGGGAGGCAAGGCAAGGGGGGGGAGGGGAGGCAAGGCAAGGGGGGGGAGGGGAGGCAAGGCAAGGGGGGGGAGGGGAGGCAAGGCAAGGGGGGGGAGGGGAGGCAAGGCAAGGGGGGGGAGGGGAGGCAAGGCAAGGGGGGGGAGGGGAGGCAAGGCAAGGGGGGGGAGGGGAGGCAAGGCAAGGGGGGGGGAGGGGAGGCAAGGCAAGGGGGGGGGAGGGGAGGCAAGGCAAGGGGGGGGAGGGGAGGCAAGGCAAGGGGGGGGAGGGGAGGCAAGGCAAGGGGGGGGAGGGGAGGCAAGGCAAGGGGGGGGAGGGGAGGGGGGAGGCAAGGGAAGGCAAGGGGAGGGAAGGCAAGGCAAGGGGAGGCAAGGGGAGGCAAGGGGAGGGAAGGCAAGGGGAGGGAAGGCAAGGGGAGGGAAGGCAAGGGGAGGGGAGGCAAGGCAAGGGGAGGGAAGGCGAGGGGAGGGAAGGCAAGGGGAGGGAAGGCAAGGGGAGGGGAGGCAAGGCGAGGGGAGGGAAGGCAAGGCGAGGGGAGGGAAGGCGAGGGGAGGGAAGGGAAGGCGAGGGGAGGGAAGGGAAGGCGAGGGGAGGGAAGGGAAGGCGAGGGGAGGGAAGGGAAGGCGAGGGGAGGGAAGGGAAGGCGAGGGGAGGGAAGGGAAGGCGAGGGGAGGGGAGGGAAGGGAAGGCGAGGGGAGGGAAGGGAAGGCGAGGGGAGGGGAGGGGAGGGAAGGGAAGGGAAGGCGAGGGGAGGGGAGGGAAGGGAAGGGAAGGCGAGGGGAGGGGAGGGAAGGGAAGGCGAGGGGAGGGAAGGGAAGGGGAGGGAAGGGAAGGCGAGGGGAGGGGAGGCGAGGGGAGGGAAGGGAAGGGAAGGCGAGGGGAGGGAAGGGAAGGGGAGGGAAGGGAAGGCGAGGGGAGGGGAGGGAAGGGAAGGCGAGGGGAGGGGAGGGAAGGGAAGGCGAGGGGAGGGAAGGGAAGGGAAGGCGAGGGGAGGGAAGGGAAGGGAAGGCGAGGGGAGGGAAGGGAAGGCAAGGGGAGGGAAGGGAGGGGGAGGGAAGGCAGGGGGAGGCAAGGCAAGGGGGGGAGGCAAGGCAAGGGGGGGAGGCAAGGCAAGGGGGGGAGGCAAGGCAAGGGGGGGAGGCAAGGCAAGGGGGGGAGGGAAGGCGAGGGGAGGGAAGGGGAGGGAAGGCAAGGCAAGGGGAGGGGAGGCAAGGCGAGGGGAGGCAAGGCGAGGGGAGGGAAGGCGAGGGGAGGGAAGGCGAGGGGAGGGGAGGGAAGGCGAGGGGAGGGAAGGGAAGGCGAGGGGAGGGAAGGGAAGGCGAGGGGAGGGAAGGGAAGGCGAGGGGGGAGGGGGAGGGAAGGGAAGGCGAGGGGAGGGAAGGGAAGGGGAGGGAAGGGAAGGGAAGGCGAGGGGAGGGAAGGGAAGGGAAGGCGAGGGGAGGGAAGGGAAGGGAAGGCGAGGGGAGGGAAGGGAAGGGAAGGCGAGGGGAGGGAAGGGGAGGGGAGGGAAGGGAAGGCGAGGGGAGGGAAGGGAAGGCGAGGGGAGGGAAGGCAAGGCAAGGGGAGGCAAGGCAAGGGGAGGCAAGGCAAGGGGAGGGAAGGCAAGGGGAGGGAAGGCGAGGGGAGGGAAGGGAAGGCGAGGGGAGGGAAGGGAAGGCGAGGGGAGGGAAGGGAAGGCGAGGGGAGGGAAGGGAAGGCGAGGGGAGGGGAGGGAAGGGAAGGCGAGGGGAGGGGAGGGAAGGGAAGGCGAGGGGAGGGAAGGGAAGGCGAGGGGAGGGAAGGGAAGGGAAGGCGAGGGGAGGGAAGGGAAGGCGAGGGGAGGGGAGGGAAGGGAAGGGGAGGAGAGGCAAGGCAAGGCAGGGGGGGGAGGCAAGGCAAGGCAAGGCAAGGGGGGGGAGGCAAGGCAAGGCAAGGGGGGGGAGGCAAGGCAAGGCAAGGCAAGGGGGGGGAGGCAAGGCAAGGCAAGGCAAGGGGGGGGAGGCGAGGCAAGGCAAGGCAAGGGGGGGGAGGCGAGGCGAGGCAAGGCAAGGCGAGGCAAGGCAAGGCAAGGCAAGGCAAGGCAAGGGGGGGGAGGCAAGGCAAGGCAAGGCAAGGGGGGGGAGGCAAGGCAAGGCAAGGCAAGGGGGGGGAGGCAAGGCAAGGCAAGGCAAGGGGGGGGAGGCAAGGCAAGGCAAGGCAAGGGGGGGGAGGCAAGGCAAGGCAAGGCAAGGGGGGGGAGGCAAGGCAAGGCAAGGGGGGGAGGCAAGGCAAGGCAAGGCAAGGGGGGGGAGGCAAGGCAAGGCAAGGCAAGGGGGGGAGGCAAGGCAAGGCAAGGCAAGGGGGGGGAGGCAAGGCAAGGCAAGGGGGGGGAGGCAAGGCAAGGCAAGGGGGGGGAGGCAAGGCAAGGCAAGGCAAGGGGGGGGAGGCAAGGCAAGGCAAGGCAAGGGGGGGGAGGCAAGGCAAGGCAAGGCAAGGGGGGGGAGGCAAGGCAAGGCAAGGCAAGGGGGGGGAGGCAAGGCAAGGCAAGGCAAGGGGGGGGAGGCAAGGCAAGGCAAGGCAAGGGGGGGGAGGCAAGGCAAGGCAAGGCAAGGGGGGGGGAGGCAAGGCAAGGCAAGGGGGGGGAGGCAAGGCAAGGCAAGGCAAGGGGGGGGAGGCAAGGCAAGGCAAGGGGGGGGAGGCAAGGCAAGGCAAGGGGGGGGAGGCAAGGCAAGGCAAGGGGGGGGAGGCAAGGCAAGGCAAGGCAAGGGGGGGAGGCAAGGCAAGGCAAGGGGGGGGAGGCAAGGCAAGGGGGGGGAGGCAAGGCAAGGCAAGGCAAGGGGGGGGAGGCAAGGCAAGGCAAGGGGGGGGAGGCAAGGCAAGGCAAGGCAAGGGGGGGGAGGCAAGGCAAGGCAAGGCAAGGGGGGGGAGGCAAGGCAAGGCAAGGCAAGGGGGGGGGAGGCAAGGCAAGGCAAGGGGGGGGAGGCAAGGCAAGGCAAGGGGGGGGAGGCAAGGCAAGGCAAGGGGGGGAGGCAAGGCAAGGCAAGGCAAGGGGGGGAGGCAAGGCAAGGCAAGGCAAGGGGGGGGAGGCAAGGCAAGGCAAGGCAAGGGGGGGGAGGCAAGGCAAGGCAAGGCAAGGGGGGGTGAGCCGCGCTGCTGAGGCCGGGGGGGGGGGGGTGAGCCGCGCTGCTGAGGCCGGGGGGGGGGGTCGAGCCGCGCTGCTGAGGCCGGGGGGGGGGGTCCCGAGTCGAGCGGGGGTGTTGGCACTTTGAAAAAAAACACGTCGTTTTGGTTTGCAGTTTGGGCACTTGGGCTCAAAAAGGTTTGCCATCACTGGTCTAGATTAACCTCCTCCCAAGTCTTAAAAGGGATTTACCTAAGGTGGGAAATCTGTTTGATCCCCATCCTCCAAACAAAGAAGTGTCCAAGGTGATATTTTCTGTCAGGTGACAGGACCACCTCACCTGGTTGTGTCACAGCTATGTCCCAGGACCCTGCTCAGGAAGGAGAGCGATTAGTATCTTCACAGTTCTACTGTTTCTTCCTAATGGCCTATCAAGGCTGTGATGGCTGGTTGTCTGGTGGGAGTCTCCCAAATACACACAGTTGTAATTTTTACATAGGAATATTGACTAACTTTAGATACAGAAATGATACATACATACAAATTGAATAATCATATTCAGTAAATCATAACCTTCCCAATGATCTATTTCAGGAGCCATCTTGCATAAATAAGAGAGGTAACAGAGTCCTGTGGCACCTTAAAGACTAACTAAAGTATTGAAGCATAAGCTTTCATGGGCTAATACCCACTTCGTCGGATGCAAGCAGTTCCAGACTAACACGGCTACCTCTGATTCTTGACATCTTGCATAAAGTACATCTTAGTTATGCCATATTCAGATCATAACCATATTTCTATGAAGAATATGGGATGTAACGTCACAAGATTTACCATTAGGCGCTGGATCAGACTTTTAAATACTAGTGTATGAAAATAGCTGGTAAATGTTGACTTGATTCCCAATCATAAGCATTGTAGTTAAACTTGATTCCATCCTTAACCTTCCATTTAAAAACTTTATTCTAAAATAAAGACTTAACAGGGCATGTGGAATATTTAGTTTTAGTTAAATGAACATGACCTTGCATCATCCCTAAACATTAAATGCATTACAAACCATAAAAATTGTAACTTTTTGTCATTTCTTAAATATCTAATCTATCATTCTGCTGCTTCTCCATCTTGATATAAAGAAGAAATATAGGTCATTTTGTCAAACACTGCTTTCTTGGGTGAAAAGCAGTAGATGTGCCAAAGTCATTCTTCTATCAAGCAGCCATGCCAGTAGATGTGCCAAAGTCATTCTTCTATCAAGCAGCCATGCATATCAGCGCGATGATCAGCAGCTTTGTGGGTATGTTCAGATGCATGTGTTAAGGAATTTAATATTTCTGTTTCTTTCCATAAAGTTAACTGACCTGTTTCTATTTAAAGTACATTTGATATGGTTCCTTTTGCTTCACTCTGTGTGTGAATATTGTGCAAACTTAATATTAGGGCTGTCAGCCAATTAAAAGAATCATGTGATTAATGACAGTTGCAGTCAAACTGTTAAACAATATTAGAATACCATTTATTTAAATATTTTTGGGGGTTTTCTATAGTTTAAAATATAGGGTCAGGGCTTGGGGGTTCTGGATTTCAGCCCTGCTTGGGGCTCAAAGCTCCAGGTTTCAAGTAGTTTCCCTCCCCCCCGCTCCCCTTGGGCCATCAGCCCTGTGCAGGACTCAGGGCTTAAGTCCCCTTCAGGGTTCCAGCCACTCAGGGCTGAGGCTTCCTGTGCGGCTGATGCGTAGTCTGAACCTTAAAGGTACTAGGTGCTTAGGGTTCAGCCCTCCCCATCCTCATGTGGCCCTTTCAAATGTTGAAAGGTTCTGTATATTTGGATAATATTTAAGAAAAAAGGCTGAGGAGATATAGCTAGAGAGGAAATGTGTGAGGGACTGCGTGGGGTTTGGGAGGAAGTCACTGTCTTTAAGAGCCTGGACCCAGGAGATTTTGCAGTGTTGGGGTTGAGCTTGCTGTAGTCTCACCCGATGAGCAGGGAGACAGCAGCAGAAAAAGACTGACCTGTTGAACCTTCTGAGGTGAGGGACTAATTGGGGAGAAGGAGCCAGTTGAAGGAGAAGCTGGCTGAGGCCCTACAGCTGGCTAAACTACAATCCAGCTCCTAGGAGGAGAGCTGAGGACTCCGGGCCTAAGGAGCGCAGTAATAACTGTCTGAATTACCCAGCTCCAAGAGGAGAGTGTGGGGCTCCTGCCGGGAGGGAAGACACTGACTGTTTGATGGATGTATGCTGTTCCACGAGTAAAGCAAGGGGCTCTGCATTTCCAGACAGACAGAAGGCTAACTTACAACGCCAGCTCTAGGAAGGGGACTGGGCGGGGTATGTCTTCTGAACCGAGCAAGAACTGCTTGGGACTCTTCAGTGGACCCACAGTGGGATGAAAGTGTTCTAACGAACAGCAGGGGTGGGCAAACTATGGCCTGCGGGACGGTCCTGCCTGGCCCCTGAGCTCCTGTCCCGAAGGCTACCCTCGGCCCTCCCCCATCTTCCCCCAGAGCTGTGCTGCCGCGTGGGTAGCGCTCTGGGGGGTGGGGCTGAGTGCTCCTGCGGAGCAGTGTGTCTGGCTGTGCGCAGCTTCCCGATACGCTGCTCTGAGCAGCATGGTAAGGGGGCCGGGGCGTTGGATCGGGACAGGGAGCAGTTGGACGGGGCAGAGGTTCTGGAAGGGCAGTCGGGACGGGGAACGGGAGCATTGGATAGGGTGTGGGAGTCCCAGGGGCTTGTTAGGGGATGTGGATAGGAGTTGGGGCAGTCAGGGGAAGGGAGCAGGGGAGGTTGGGTAGGGGATAGGATACTGGGGGGGGGGAGGGGAGTTAGGGTGGGGAGTCTCGGGGGGGGGGGCAGTTGGGACAAGGAGCATGGGGGCTTAGATAGGAGTGGAGTCCCAGGGGGTGGTTAGGAGCGAGGGATCTCTGGAGGGGGTGGTCAGGCAACGAGGAGCAGGTTTGGGTTGGAGATTCTGAGGGGGGCATTCGGGGTGGGAAGTCGGAGGTGGTCAGGTGGGGGGCTGTTTGGGGAGGCACAGCTTTCTCTACTGGGCCCTCCATACAATTTTGCAACCCCAATGTGGCTCTTGGGCCAAAAAGTTTGCCCACCCCTGACTAAAAGTGAGTCTTTGTGGAAAGACTTAATAAATCAGACCCTACAAAGAGGATACATGTTTTGAAACAGGTTAATCGGGGAGACTGATTGAAAGAAACTGGGGAAGGCTAGTTCTGGGTGCAGTTACCCAGCAGGTCAGAGAGAATACAGGCTTGGGTAGAGCGGTGCTCCAGTCAGTGAACATTTAAGCTCGAACCCACCTCCAAGGTTTAGGCTGGGAATCGCCTGATTGGAATTGACATGAATGATCACATCAAGAAAAAAACCCTCTTCCTGACTTCCTCGTACTTCCTGTTCTTTGAGATGTGTTGCTCATGTCACCCTTCTACTCCTCTGGCGGAGCAGCTGGCAAGAAGGAACTGAAGGGGTGACAGCTTGGCAGGACCCTATATTGACCACCATGAAGGTGTGACCTCAGGGGCGCCCAGACTGACCTGAAGGATGCTGCTAGGGGGAAGAAAATTCTGGCTGCCGAGCACGCGGGGTGCATGTGCACACACCTGATTGGAACTGTCCTGAGCAATCACTAGAAAATGATTTACTTCCACCATGTACCCTTGTGTGTGGCTGATCAGCTTATGTTTTGCCACCTCAGTTTAGCCTGTGCGTTTGATTTGTAGAAAAAAGCAAATCCTGTGCTCCCAGGTTGAGGCCCTAGAAGATTACAGCGACCCTTTTACACAAGCAACCTATCTAACTCTTCACAGTATTTTTGCATTTTATGATTTATTCCAGTACGCCGCTACGATACTTACTCTCACCCGCTATTCAGAAAACAGTTGGAGATCTAATGCAGAGGCTAAACTGGAAAGAGATGGAAAAAGTTGCTGCTTACCCAGGAGTAAATGATGCAGAAATGGTACTACATATTCCTGGAGGTGGCATCACAACATTATTATTTAGTGAAAGGTAGGTGAGCTGGCTGTTAAAGGGAACCATAGTAAGATGTCAGAATTCCTGTTTTTATTACCAAGCTACAATCTACTTTTGCCTGTTTAGTCAGATCCCAGGAAAAATTACCATTCTTTGTCTTTTCTTGGGATGCTTTGTATATTATTAGTAGTGGTATTCTTTAGAAAAACCTATAGGAGTAGAACAGGAGATTGTCATCCCCAGAACAAAACCATGATTGAGAGAGGATTTACATGACCTATAAAAACCCTAGCAAAATAAAGCTGCATCCTAATCTGGTTTTCATATATGTTTTTTGAGGGGGATGGAGGGGGAAAAAGGAGGGAGGCTGCAATCAAGATCATAACAGAAATACTTACCCTGTTTCATAATTCATGTATGTATGGTCTTAACATATTTAAGCACCAAATTAATGCAGAAATTATCTATTATGTCAAAATAAGATCCAGAAAAATTTGCTTGTTCGGTCCATAATAGGTTGAGCTAAAGAGCTTCTGTAAAAATACTCGTGTTCACAATGTTTGAAATAGTTCCCAATGAAATGCTCCATCTATAGAGAATACAATTCTAAAATTTGATTTTTTTTTAGTCTTTGGCTTCAAGACCAGCAGATAGTTTTAAAAAAAATAAAAATGTAGCTGGGTAAAAGGTTATGCTAAAAGCAAGTCTGAGTTTCAAGAATTTGACTATGAAGCTCACCATGCTAAGTGAGTTAAACAACTTCTGCAATGAAGTGTGAGACATTTTTTTGTGTCAGGTACAAGCATTTACTACTTTTTTAGCATATGTTGCCTTTCACCCCATCTGAACTTTACCTTGACTAGGGTTAAAAATCCTGGCCTGTTCATTGATGTATTTATTATTTGGATCATGGAAGCACATAGAAGCCCCTATCAAGATTTAGGCCAGGGGTGGGCAAACATTTTGGCCTGAGGGCCACCTCAAGGTTCAAAATTGTAGGGAAGACTGTGCCTCCTCCAACAGCCTGGCCCCACCCTCTATCTGATCCCCACCTACTTCCTGTCCCCTGACTACTCCCTATCAGAAGGCAAACAAAAAACCTGGATTATTTTAATTTAAAAAACCAGTGGGTTGCTTCCTTTTATGTAAAAGACCCCAAACTGATGTTAAATAAGCTCCCCACTGGTGATGATTGTGCTAATTAAAAATCTGACCAATTTCTGTTCCAGTTGTTCAAATGGAATTCAAATGGCAGTTCTGTTGAAATTCTGCTCAGAGGGGGACAACATTCCTGATGCAGTGGCTCTTGTTAACTATCTTAATGAATGGCTCCAGCTAATTAAAAGTGAAGTAAGTACTCCCTCTGCTAAAGTATTTGCTTGTAGCACTTAACTCTTTTCATTTCAGTAGCTGAAAATTAGAGACTGAACTTTCATGAATTTGACAGCCTGTCAGCTGAGTTTGCATGTCAGAGGAGGTAGTGTCCTTTGTTCCAAGGTTAGTAGAAACCTAAGGATGTGCTCCACCTGCAATCAGTGGAAGCAAATTCATACCCAATATGTAAGGCCCTACCAAATTCATGGTCCATTTTGGTCAATTTCATGACCATAGGATTTTAAAAATCATAAATTTCATGAAGACCGTGCAGAAGTAAGTGTGGCAATATCGTGACCCCTCCCTAAAATAACCTTGCAACCCCCCATGCCCTCCGCAATTCCCTTTTGGGTCAGGGCCCCCAATTTGAGCAATGTCTCCCTGATGAAATCTGTATAGCATAGGGTAAAGCACACAAGACCAGATTTCAGTCTGACATGTTTCATGCTTGCAAAGAATATTACTGTGTTGGGATGGGAGTTATGATCCTGCTTGATACTGTAATGCAGTAACTCCTCACTTAATGTTGTAGTTATGTTCCTGAAAAATGCAACTTTAAGTGAAATAATGTTAAGCAAATTGAATTTCCCCATAAGAATGAATGTAAAGGGGAGGGAGGTGTAGGTTCCAGGGAAACTTTTTTGCCAGACAAAAGGAATTCTATACATTTGCAATTTAATACAGGTATTCAACACCTTCAGCTCCCCTATACATCCCTCTCCCCTCTCCAAAAACTGCTTGTCCACCGGCAGACCCTGCAGTCAGTGCCTTCTCCCTGTTGCTCCGGTCCTTGGGGGGGGGGGGGAGGAGAAGGGAAGGGAAGAGAGAGATGGGGAGCCTGTGTGTGTCTCCTTACTCATTTCCCCCCAACACTGAGAACCAGCTGATTTCTGTGGGCAGGAGGCGGGGGAGGAGCGAGGACCCAGGGCACAGACTTCTGCCTGCAGCAATCAGCTAGTTTGCAGCTCCGGGGGAGGGAAGGGAGCAAGGATGCAGCACGCAGGCTCCCCCTCCCTCCTGAATGCCTCAAACCAGATGATTGTTGCTGGCAGGGGGAAGGTGCTGTTCTGTGGGGTCCGCTGGTGGGAGGCATGGGGAGGGGGGTCCGCTGGTGGGAGGCATGGGGAGGGGGGGCTGCCAGCTGTGGACAAAGCAGGCGGCCAATTGATGTTATAGCAAAACATTGCACAACTTTAAATGAGCATGTTTTGTAATGGAGCTGGGATGTAAGATCGAAACAACAGTGAGGAGTTACAGTAGCTCTAAGAATCTACAGAGATTATAGGAACTTAAATAGCAGTCCAGTACAGCTCTGTTACTAAATATCTCCCCCAGATGGGAGGGGAAATGGGAAAAGCAGACTTGCCATCTGGAATTCCAAAGTTTGAAAATGTATTTTGTTCTTAAATCAGCAGAACAGTGAGGCCCCAGCTACTCCTTCACAATGGAAAATACCACCTTCGTGGAGATTACTCTTTGGCAGTGGCCTTCCACCTGCACTCTTCTGATTAGTCTGGTATTCTGAAAAATCAACTGTAGAAAATCTGTAACCTCCCTCTAAAGACTGACAGTGTTGTTGCTTGGCATTCACTCACATTTAACTTTATGTACATTTCCTTTGCTACAATGTGAATATCAAAATTAATATAGGACTCAGACCAAAGAACTGTGTGGTGTGCACAGACATTTCTTCTGTATCTTCTGGTGACTCTTTTCTAATAAAATACTTTAAAGAAAAGTTTATCTTCCTTTAGAAGGTTAACCACACCAATGCCACGGAGGTAACAAACTTAGCAGTTTCTAGGGATCAATATGTGAGTCTAGCCTAAAGCCAAAGACCCTTTACTGCCTCCCCCTGCCCTCCCAAATCTTCCTGGCAGTCTGACCAAGCCACCAATTATTCCTGTTGCTGTGGAGGGGCCGTGCAGAAGACCCATCAGCCTGGATTCTCTTTTAACTACTTTCCACTGGTCTTTAAAGGACAACACAGACTCCACCCTTTCCCATGGGCTGCAGGGACACCAAAACTGTCCACATGGATAATCCTAACTAAGACAGCTAGCTTGATTGCTGCCAGAGAAATGTCTCAAATTTAAAGGGGAAAAAAAACATTTTAGAGTTAAGATGCACAAAGCCAATCACTAGCTCGAGTGTAAAAGTATTTATAGAGTAAGGAATAATTCATATTACTAATTACAAAAGTAATGTGTATTGTACTGTGGACATAAACCACTTTAGAAGTAGCTATTGAAATCCATTATTCTTTTTAAATCCCCAGGAATATGAAAATTAAGATTATAATTTAAATGAGTCAGATGTAAATTATGGTTTACACATAGGCCCTGTTGATTCTGAACTAATTTTCATATTGGTATTACAGTAATGTTGAGACATCAGTTAGTCACTCTTGTGCTGAGGTGTGCAAATGTAAAAGGAACAGTAAATGAGCTGGTAAGCCTTCAGTTAAATACAAGACCGGTTCGTCAGTTCTGACTCTTCAGACATTGTGAATGGTTTTCTCCAACTATTCAGGGTTTGTGAATGGACACTTAACTCACAGTATTCTTTCTTCACTGAAGCCTGAAAAAGGGGGTGTACACTTTTGGTCATGAATATCTATAGTCACATGTGAACAAAGGTAATAAAATCAATCATTCCCTAAACAAGACAACTAGCACAGATGTTTGTTGAAGAGCCCTCCTTCCTTCCCCGCAAGAAAGGAGTTAAATGCTAAACAAAACTATTTAGAAACCTAACAAATCCTTGTTCATGTTTGGCAGCCTTTACTCAGTTACAGCCAGTAAACAATGCAGTACCAACTACACACCACAAAAAGTCAGACATTGGTAGAGCAAGTATTTCAGCCTATGAGTGTTTGAACTAAGTTCAAATAAAGGGGGGTGGGGGGATAGCTCAGTGGTTTGAGCATTGGCCTGCTAAACCCAGGGTTGTGAGTTCAATCCTTGAGGGGGCCATTTAGGGATCTGGGGCAAAAAAAAAAAAATCTGTCAGGGGACAGTACTCAATCCTGCTAGTGTAGGCAGGCGGATCCTGCTAGTGTAGGCAGGGGACTGGACTCGATGACCTTCAAGGTCTTTCCAGTTCTAGGAGATTGGTATATCTCCATTTATTATTATTATTATTATTATAGAGGTAGCTGTGTTAGTCTGTAATTGCAGAAGTGACAGAGTCCTGTGGCACCGTAAAGGCTAACTGAAGTATTGAAGCATAAGCTTGTGTGGGCTAATGCCCACTTTGTCAGATGCATGTAGTGGAAGTAACATTAGTTCCAAATAGCAGCTATTCTATGCCTTGTTTATTTAGGGCCTGGCTACATTTGCAGATGTACAATGCTGTGAGTAAACCAGCCCTTGGAGAGCAGAGTAGGGAAAGCACTGCACTGTGTTCTCACTGTCAGCTGCAAGTGCATTGGCATGGCCACAGTTGTGGCACTTACTGTGGCATTGGGTGCAGTGAACTATGGGCAGCTATCCCACAGAGCACCTCTTCCCATTCTGGTGCTGTGGCTTGTGGGAAGGGGGTGTGAGGTGTGTAGCATTCTGTGTCCTGTCCCAACACACCACAATGTATCTGTTCCCATCCCAGCAATCCCTGGGCTTCTGTCCACATTTGGTGCCATCTTTCAACATTTTTTGTACTGTGCACTCTGTCTTCCCTTTCAGTCTGTGGGAATGGAGCCTGAAGGGCTAAGGACTATGCTCATGAATCGTGCCAGCATGTCACATTTGGCAGTCAAGTTTCTCTTTAAGCTACAGACTGAGCAGTCAGAGGATCATCTCCGCTCATAACATATATCACATGCGTCTGCTTGTAGCATTCATGGACATGCTCACCACCATGGAATGCCACTTTTGGGCTCAGGCAACAAGCTGCCACACTTTCAGATGAGAAAACAGTCACTCTTCCAGGGGACTGTGTGGTGAGCTTGCCCCCACCCTGTGGCCCAAGGACATGAAATTGACAGCTGCACTGCTTGTGGAGAAAGGGGCAGTTATTGCAATCTGTTTGGAGTGGGAAAGGCAACTGTTGGAATTGTGTTGATGCAAGTTTGCAGGGGCATTAATTGCATCTTGCTCAGAAGAATTGTGACTGTGGGTAATGTGTATGACATTAGGGCTGGCTTTTTACAAATAGGTTTCCCTGGCTGCAGAGCAGGGCCGGTGACAAGGGGGTACTATGGGTAGAGCTGTACTGGGCCCCACACTTTAGGGGGGCCCCGGTACAGCTTTACCCGTAGTCATCCGGCGCGGCTCTCCTCCGGACGAGCGCGCCTGTCCCCGGCAGGAGCAGTGAGCTCAGCCGGCGGCAGCAGCTCAGTCTGGGGAGAGAAAGAGGGGGGAAGGGGGAGAAAGGGTGGCTCACACCGCTCCCGGGCTATCGCTCCCGCTGCGGCCAGCTGTCAGCTGGGGGGGGGGAGCGCCGGCTGGGGGGGAACGGCTGGGCTGGGGCCCCCCCAGCCGCTGTCGGCTGGGCTGGGGGGGAATGGCTGGCCTGGGGGCCCCCCAGCTGCTGTTGGCTGGGCTGAGGGGGCCCCCAAATTTCTGTCGCCAGCCCTGCTGCAGAGGGGCAAGAGCCAGGACACATATTCCAGTTCTGGAACCAGCCCACCTAGCCTCAAAGTAGAGAAATACCTCTTACAACTAATCTATGGAGCACCAGAGGCTTTTCATTGACATTAACACAGGCTGGCCCAGAAAGGTGTATGACTCATGCATCTTTCAGAACACTGGACTCTGCTGGGACTTTTTCCCCCAGATCAGATCACCACCATATGGGAAGTTGAAATGCCCATTATGATGCTTGGGGACCTTGCTTACCCTTTAATGCCATGGCTCATGAAACCCTACACAGGGAGCTTTGACAGCACGAAGGACGTCGGGCTCAATGGATAGTGATCAATGGCTCCACGTCTAATTGGCAGCCGGTATCAAGCAGTGCCCCAAGGGTCGGTCCTGGGGCCGGTTTTATTCAATATCTTTATCAATGATCTGGAGGATGGTGTGGACTGCACCCTCAGCAAGTTTGCAGATGACACTAAACTGAGAGGAGTGGTAGATACATTGGAGGGTATGGATAGGATACAGAGGGACCTAGACAAATTAGAAGACTGGGCCAAAAGAAATTTGAGGAGGTTCAACAATGACAAGTGCAGAGTCCTGCACTTAGGACAGACTAATCCCATGCACTGCTACAGACTAGGGACCAAATGGCTAGGCAGTTTTGCAGAAAAGGATCTAGGGATTACAGTGGATGAGAAGCTGGATACGAGTCAACAGTGTGTGCCCTTGTTGCCAAGAAAGCTAATGGCATTTTGGGCTGTATAAGTAGGGGCATTGACAGTAGATCGAGGGACGTGATTGTTCCCCTCTATTCGATATTGGTGAGGCCTTATCTGGAGTATTGTGTCCAGTTTTGGGGCCCACACTACAAGAAGGATGTTGAAAAACTGGAGTCTAGAGAAGGGCAACAAAAATGATTAGGGGCCTGGAGCGCATGACTTATGAGGAGAGGCTGAGAGAACTGGGATTGTTTAGTCTGCAGAAGAGAAGACTGAGGGGAGATTTGATAGCTGCTTTCAACTACATGAAAGGGGGTTCCAAAGAGGATGGATCTAGACTGTTCTTAGTGGTGATAGATGACAGAACAAGGAGTAATGGTCTCAAGTTGCAGTTGGGAAGGTTTAGATTGGATATTAGGAAAAACTTTTTCACTAGGAGGGTGGTGAAGCATTGGAATAGGTTACCTAGAGAGGTGGTAGAATCACCTTCCTTAGAGGTTTTTAAGGTCAGGCTTGACAAAGCCCTGGCTGGGATGATTTAGTTGGGGATTGGTCCTGCTTTAAGCAGGGGGTTGGACTAGATGACCTCCTGAGGTCCCTTCCATCCCTAATATTCTAGGATTCTATGAGTAGTACTCACATACTTAAGAACTTTGTTGGATCCTAGCCAGAGGGCTCACCCCTTGCAGCATTGTATTCAAAAATCAAAGTAAAAAGTGTTGAGCTAGATTCAAGACCTGGTTCCCGTGGCTGGGACCTGGAGTAACTTGAATAAAGATAGTGGAGTTACCTCAGATTTACACTAGTGTGACAGATTAGAATCTGACGTACTGTATTTAACTGAAGTTGCAAGAATTTAGGGAACCAGAATGCACTTACCTGATTGGGATTTTGGACAAGACATAAGGCTTAACATTCATCTAATTAAGAAAATAGTTATGGGTCTTCACAAGTAGCCTCTTGCACTCACTGGCATACGAGTTGCAGAAAGAGGGCTTTAGTGAGGTCCTTTAGTACGACAAACTTACCCTGAACTTCTTCTGAAAAGCTGTTCAGGAGGGACCTGATCCTGTGTACATTTACTCATGAATAGTCCCACTGTAGTCAGTAAGGGTTTACAGCAGTGGATCTACCTCCTTTCAGATCTCAAATCCAAATGACCAAATCTTACTAATTGCAAACTGAAGTTCACAGCCATAGATTGGTTACCTTCACTACTTCCTTCATATTAATTTAGGCCCTGCTCCAGAAATCAGCTAGTAGGCAATGTTTTACTAGAATCATAGAATATCAGAGTTGTAAGGGACCTCAGGAGATCATCTTCTAGTCCAAACTCCTGTTAAAGCAGGACCAATCCCTATTTTTGCCCCATATCCCTAAATGGCCCCCCAAGGATTGAACTCAACCCTGGGTTTAGCAGGCCTACTACTCATACAAATACTATAGGGTGCCCTCTGAAGACAGTGGAATGACATGGGACAGCATTGGACTTTCAAACAAGCATTTGAAGATCACAGAATAATTATTAACTTGTTTTTCTGAAAAAATATTAGTCACCTCAGCCATTTTCTAGCTCTTATGTGCCTTGTCCAATGCAGTTTCATTTTGACCCCTTTATAAAAATTGTTCCGATAAGCTCTCTTTATTGGGGCCTGTTGAGTAGTTTCAGCTGTTGTGAATCAAAAGGATTGTTTTGTTGAGGCCCTGCAGCAACAGGATTCCCAGCAGAACATAGTGAACTTTAAAGAGATTACTCAATATTGCATGAGGGACAGTCTTCCTAGACATGTCTCCACTAGCCTCAGCCTGATTTTTGTATACAATTTTTAGTTACTTAGTACAAAAACAATTAGTATGAAAATCCTTTAGTTTCCTGTTTGAATAACAAACATGTAAGCTACATTCTATCAATTTCCAAAACAAATTCACTCTCAAGCGGAGGGAGTCAGGAGTTTTAAGTTCAGCCTTGAGGCCTCAAAAGTACTTACCCCATTGTAGGATTAAGACCAGCATACATTTTAACTGGCTGTATTCAAATTGCCACCCACACAAAGAGCAGCTAGCCTCATTTCTTTCATTGGTAAAGTATTATGAATATTTATAGAAACTATGAAAAACAAGTGCAGATTTTCAGATCTGTAGGCTTATAAGAATCCTACCTTGTAATCATTTTAGTTCATTATCCAATTTATTCATTTCACCTATTTTTGAAAACTAATATTAAGTTATGGTTGCAATTCAAATGCATGAAAGTCATGGGGGTCACACACAAATATGTAAAGTGGTCTAAATAGGGCCCTATGTAGGTCACAGCCATGGGATATGCTGCAAAATTGTGCTCTGAAATCTTGAGTTTTCATTTTAACAAGTATTTATAGCCTCCTGGGTGCAGAGAAAGCCTTAAAAATGTAAGCAGAGTGTAAACTGAGGTAAATAAGTCTCCACCCAGCCTGAAATAACAGCTCTGAGGCATGGACTATTCATTTCCATGATGAATAGTAATCGCAAAGGATATTAAGCCTAAAACCAAAGTTATAATTTAGACCCCAATTCAGAAAAGCATCCTTAATTGATGACAATTAAACATATGCTTTAGTGCTATCTTGAGTGGGGATGCTTTCCTGAATTGGGGGCTCAAAACCCAACATTAATTATTTCTCTACTGCTCATTTCAACAGAAACATTAAACTAGATGTGCTTACCTCAAAATACCTCACATGCTTCCTCACTTAAGACAATTCCAACACCACCTCCTCACCCCTGACTACTTCCAAACTGGTGTTAGATAGTGTCAAGACAGAAGTCTGCTACAACCCGAAAACGAAGTATGGACAGCACAAAATAAACTGAATATCAAAATAATTTACAAAGCGTTACTCTGTATTGATTTGTAGACTTTCCTTTTTAATTCAACAAAATCCTCAATTTTTAAGCTCACCTGAGGCTGCCACAGAATTTCCTGAGGACTGCAGAATCCATGCACCTTGCCGCAGAATTTAGGTCCACTTTGCCACACAACACAGAAGGCCTTAAATTAGTGCTAAAACAATCAATATCAGTACATGGGTTTGAGGGAGTCAGTTAATTTGATTTAACATACTGAGTGGCTGGAAAAGAAGGGTGCATGAGGAAAAGCAACTAATGGGAGGGTATAAGGTATAGAAGTGCCTACCCTGATTTACATGTCCGGTCCTTCAGCATGCATGCTATTACAATTTTTGTTGAGGTTTCCTTGCACTTTAATAGACCCGCTTATCTTGCACTTAACTACAGTAAACCCTCGATTTAACGGACCCCGATTTAACGGACTTCGGATGCAACGGACAAAATTTCCGATGCATCCGAAATCCGTTAATGGGGGCTGCGCTGGGTTGACAGCTCCCGCCCGGCTCCCCGCAGCGGGGACCCCGGCGGGAGCTGTCAAACCCCCCCGCCCCCCCGCCCGGCTCCCCGCAACGGGGAGCCGGGCGGGTGGGCTGACAGCTCCCGCCCGGCTCCCCTCTGCGGGGAGCCGGGCGGCCGGGCTGACAGTTCCCGCCGGGCTCCCCGCTGCGGGGAGCCAGGCGGGGGGTTGAGAGCTCCCGCCCAGCTCCCCCCAGCGGGAAGCCAGGCGGGAGCTGTCAACCCCCCCCCCCCCCCCGCCCGGCACCCCGCAGCGGGGAGCCGGCGGGGGGGGGCGTTTGAGAGCCCCCGCTCGGCTCCCCGCAGCGGGAAGCCGGGCGGGGGGTTTGACAGCTCCCGGCCGACTTCCCGCTGGGGGGAGCCGAGCGGGAGCGGGGGGGGGCGTTTGAGAACCCCCGCTGGGCTCCCCCCAGCGGGAAGCCCGGCGGGAGCTGTCAACCCCCCCGCCCGGCTCCCCGCAGCGGGGAGCCGGGCGGGGGGGCTGACTCACTCCATATAACGGACTAATTCGGGCGAGGGGGTGTCCGTTGTCACCCGAACGTCCGTTATTTAATAATTTAAAAAAATTATTAAATAACGGACTTTCGGTTTTAACGGACACCCCCTCGCCCGAATTAGTCCGTTATATCGAGGTTTCACTGTACCTCTGAATTTGGCATATGAAACTCAAAAGTTCGGTTCCCTACAGTGATTATCAATAACTGTAGGGAACAAGTATTAAGGTGTAAATTCAGCAATATACATAGAATATTAAAGGCATGAACCCATTGACACTATAGAGTGCCCATTGGCAGTAATTGGCATAGTGCAACAGTTATGCTTGTAGAAAATAGAAGTTTGAAATTTTAAATGGACAAATAAAAGGAAATCCAACCATTATATGGCAACTTTCTTGCACTGGATTTTGCAGAGTATCTTGTGCATACCATGAACAAACATGGAAAGAGTTACTGAAACAAGTATTCACGTAATGAAAACAGGATACGACTGGAATGTTTACAAAACAAGATTTGGAAAACAACAGGTAGAGTTCCTAATGGAGGCTACCTCAATACTCAGCATCAAATTTGTAGTTTTCCAGTTCGGTAAGAAAAAGAAAGCCTTGAGATAAATCCCTGTTTTCTTGAAATACAGTTTAATAGTTTTTCCCTAATATAATGCGCACACAAAGTATGTTGTCAATTAAAAAAAATATTTAATGCTGCCAAAAATGTATAAAAATACAATAAAAATGGCAGTACAAAGTATCTTCTAGTTTATTTCTTTTACATCTTTCTACAATTAATACAGGCATTATAAAAAACACAGAAGACAGCAAGTTATTTTGTTTTGCAAAGTAGCATGCTGGTGGTGTTCTTCATCCCCTGGATGTAGTTTACGTTGTAAACAGATAATTATGAGGCCTTCTTGGTATTTATCAGACCTCACTTTTGTTCCCGGAGAGGGGTTCATATCTTGCCTTGCATGTCAATAGTTTGCAATTTATAGATGCAGAATATTCACAAGTCTTGGAGGTTTAGATGTCAGTCAGTCTCTGCCTACGACATACAACGCAAAACAAAGTCACCGATTCAGTAAAGACTAAAAAAAAAATCAATACATTATGGGCTTGGAAATTACTATAATTATAAGGCAAACCCCCAAGCTGATAATTTGTTCCAATTTTTCACATTTGTTTCTCAGATGAATTATGCCATTAAAACTGTTTGAAATGCCAAATCTTTTTTGGAAGAGGTACTACAAATGAGGCAAATGCATGCTGGAGATCCCCAGTCCAGCATGGCACTAAAGCCCATGCCTAACTTTAAGCATGTGAGTAGTCCCATTGACTGCAGTGGGACTCCAGGAGTATTTTGTTGGACAAGGACCTAATAACCGCTCTTTGAAATCTGAATGCCAGTCCTGTTTTCAAAGTTATAGTTCAAAGCAAAGTGACATTCCAAGTCTAAATTCTCTTATCCCAATGAGGGAATTCCAAAATGATAACATTTTTAATAAAGCAAAGCCTATATGACCAGAAACAAATTAAAAGAGCCAACATTTGTAAACCCACTCACTTCTTCCAGGGCACAGTAATCTTTTCTTAGAGTTAATTGACAGCATTGTTTAAAAAGATTTTTCCACATATCAGGCCTTTTAATGCAAAGAAAGACTCAGACAGATGAAATATTTTGAACACATTTATTTTTAGTACACAAGTGAGACTGAGCTGAAGCCAATTAAAACACAGCTCTAAGGCAGGAAGACTATCACACAATTATAAACTCTGCCAAATTCCACCGTTTAAATCACTTGATCACAATGACAATTTTCCCCACGAGTTACCTCAACCATTTATGTAAGTTTCTTGTGCAGTCATCCAAAAAGCTGACACTTAAGTCAATTAAATGAAGAGGTACACTAAACAATGTTGTTGGTCTCTATTATACTTCGAAGTGATGTAGTCTTTTTCATACCCAGCCCCCATCACACACACTTGCCTTAATGTCCATTTGCACTATACTGCATATTTTTAAAATATATGGTAAAATAAAAATACATCAGTTAATGAAATGGAACATTTAAACCTTTGGAACATTACTTAAGTGTCATTTGCAAATTAAATTTCCCCAAAATGCAACTGTAATTTCTCCAAATCTTTACTTTAGACTGTATTTATTTATTGCTATTGGATAACTCCTGCTCAACAGGTAGCGGGGAAAATATTTTAAAAATAGAGGGACAACACAATAAGTGGTGCCATTGCAAACAATAGATTTCCCCTGCCAGAAAAATATAATTGATTAGAAAACCATAAGGACTAATTCCAATCCTTGTAAAACTAGAACATGCTACTTATCACTGAGATTCAGGTGTTTGTTAATGATTACTTAGTAAAAGATTAATGAGATTTGTATGAAGCTTTAAAGTGATCTAATTAAAAAATACGTTCTATTATGCTCCAATTATATGTAATTATTCTGGAAAACAATATATGCAGGGTGAAAGAATCACAGTCAAGATTTGAATCAGAAGCTCAACAGCATTTCAGAACTAGTATGCCAATCGGGATGTAGTATTTCAGAAGGGAAGACTGTTCTCATGTGCTCTCATGACTTAACTACCATACAAACAACAAAGTATGCATAGCCTAGATTTTGTAACCACCATCTTCCTGTAAAGTGCTATGAATTAAAGGCAAAAGAGGAAATCCTAACCACACTAAAATGTCAGTGGGGATTTTGCCATTGATTTTAAATGGAACTAGGTTTTACAAAGTTCTTTCCTGGAATGTGATAAAAGGCTTAATTCTTTAAGCTTCTTTCACAACCTCACACTGCAGCAGACTGGAAATTAAAATACTTTTGCCCGTCACTGATGTGATCCTTAACAACTGTTAAGGATGTCTTCACAGCCTGGTTGTTAGTGATGCAGCCAAGCCAATCAACCAGAGCTTACCTGTGAATTGCCAAATTGATTTACAAACGCTACTTGGTGGTGTGAAAAGGAGTGAACAGAATATAAGCATATGTGAACATTCCCAAGACACCAAGAAAGTCTTCTTGGGGCCTGGACAAGGTAGGAGACAAAGTTTAGACGGAATCAGGTAAAACAATTCAAATGAATGTGTTCAAAGATGCATTTAGAGCTTGTCATCAGAGGGAAGCAGAAAAGGCCTGGAAAAATCCTGCTGCTGAGTCAGAAAGAAATATGGGCAGATTGAGGAGTAAGATATATGATGAAAAGACTAATTCACTCCCTTTAGGCTGGGGGTTGATTAGAGTTACAACAGCTGAAGGTTAAAAAAATAGATACTTGTTGGGACAAGACCTTCCTAAAGACAAAATCTGCACTCTCACCTTGATTGCTTAGGGTCTTGAATTTAGCATTACTGAACTTCGTTGTACTATCCTTAAAATGCCTACTTACAACAAGTAACCACATTTACTAATTGTTTTGGCACATATAGTCAATCTTGGCTCTGCCATCTTGTTTTAATGGCAGTCAAAGAAACCCAGCTCCGAACACTGTAAGACTACCATCTGAAGTCTCATTCTTCTACTAACACAAGGGGAATTACACATTTTATTCCTATTCACACTAGCTTCAGTTACCTGTGTAAATCTATTGCACATCCATGAGACACTCCTCAAAAGTGTATGTTGTTCAGTAATCCAGTTGCAGTGCAACAAAACAGCAACTCAGTTTAGGCCCATGTTGAACCCCTTGCTACTGAGCTTGCAGGTGGCTGGAGACCTCAAAATGTTTTATTAAGGACATCACAGTATCATTATCCCCATTTTACACATTTGGAAACTGAGGCAGAGAGGTACATTGATTTGTCCAAGATCACTCAGAAAACCAGTGGCAAAGCCATGAAAGCACTCAAGTCTCCTGAATGCTTATCCAGTGCTCTATCCACTAGGCAACACAGCCTTCCTCCTTGGATGAGAATGTGTTGGACAGCTACATAAAGGAACCCATAAATGGAGTCCGTAAGGGAAAGGAAGTTAACAGTGGAGCTGGGAAAAGAGCTATTAGATGCACTTTTTTGTATAAAGTTTAGTGCAAAGTTTATGATCCTTCTCAAACTGATCTGAAGGTAAATAAGTACTTCCTTCAACTACTATTCCTGATGAAGTGGTTAACTATTTTGTTTATTATGGGGATAGGCAACTTTAATAGATCCGGCATCCTTAATTAAGACTATGTCACCGTTAATAAAATCTTATCAAATATTGATAATATTCATCTGCATTCTGTAGCTAATACTTTCAATTATGTTTGAAACAAGCTTTTCATGAAGTTAAATCAGTTTTAAGTTGCCTTCAGTGTGCTATTATTGACAGGCGATAGATTTTTATTATTACACAGAATAAAACTCAAAATATCAATAAGATGAGACACAAAGTATCACATTACACATTTAATGGAATGTCAGAACTTTAACAAAACTAGAGCTTCAGACAGTAGCTGAAGTCTGAACACAACTTCCATTAATCAGTTTAACAATTTGCCTCTAAGTCCAGGGCTAGCAAACAGCTTTAATAAAAAAAACAAAAAAACCCCATAAGCCATTTCAAGCTTTTTTTTTAAATAAGGAAACTGCAAAAACAAAATATAAATAAATAAAAGGAATGCAACGTATAGAGGAGAAACTGAAAAGTGCTTCATCAGAACCCTAGCTTCTCATATCTAAAGTCTGAAAATCTTGAAATGTGGGGAACGGATTCACTGTGCACAAATTATGCTTTACATTTAGTTCCAAAATAAAAAAAAAAATTGGTCAAATAAATTTGTACAAACTAAGCTTTTAAAAGTACAGTTAGCTACAAAAAGATTAAATATGCAGTTATAAAATATATTTATCCTGGGTCATAAGAATATAAAATGTTGATGCCTATGTCAATAGTACGTTACACACATTTAAGGATAACTTCTTTGCATTAATAATGTAAATGATACCACGTTGTTTATTGCTTACGTCAGGCATGTAAATTAAAACCCAGACAGCCTTGATCGTTAACTCTTCATGGCTCAGAGTCTATCTACTAGATTCAGTGGAATACCATTTTTAAAAGTATATAAAGACAGTTAAATAAACAGGTACAAACTTTGTGTAACAAACAAACAACTTTATTCTGGATAGCAATTTGCTGTTTGGTTTCAGACGTACCTGCTATGAAAGTCCTGAGATTCTGACTGTGATCAGTTTACATCACTTTATCTAGTTTGTGTCTAAACTACTGCACCAATTTTAGGTGTAAGGAGTTTGCGCTGAAAGTCAAACTCCCTAGCGATTGACTTGCAGCAAGATTTAGCTGCTACCATAGACAGGCTCACAGTGCAAATGTGTTTATTTACAAGGAATGTTCTTGAAAATACAGTTTCCAGCAAGAATAAGCTCCAACTAAAATGACTGAACCAAACCCAATCTTAGTGAGAATAGGTTTCCAATATAACCACCTTTTTCTTTTTCTTTCAGTCTCGCTTAGCTTCTGTTTCATCTGATGGACCTTCTGGGCTGTGTGAGCTTTTCTATCCTCTCGCAGCCGTTTCCGAACAGTACTAAGAGAGAGAAAAAACTAAATTGTGGAATAGAAGTAATTCCTCAAGAGATATTAGCAGAAACCTCCTCAACCCAACCCAACATACAAAACAGTAAACCAATCTGTGCAGTTTACTAAAACAATGAAGGAGGGAATGTTGACAAGAATGGTCTTTACTCCATGCTACTCTAATTACCTGAACAGTTTCATTAAGTACCCCTGCTGTTTAAACATTATTAGGATTGCCAAGTCAAGCATAAGGAACTTAGGAAACACCAGAGTTGCAACCTTAATTCTGCCCCCTCTTGCCTACTGTATATGCATTTTCTATATTAATATATAGAGTACTAGCGAAAATACCCGGCGTTGCTCGGGTCCATCGGAGGTGGGGAGGGGGCAGAGAGCTGAGCGAGTGCGGGGTCCGTTGGAGGGGGGAGGGGGCAGAGAGCAAACCTGACACCCCCCACCTCACTTACCCCTCGACCAACCCTGACTCACATTTTCACACACCCCCGACCAAACTCGACACCCCCACCTCACTTACCCTCGGACCAAACCCGACACTCCCACCTCACTTACCCTCCGACCAAACCCAACTCGGATCCGTCGGAGGTGGGGAGGGGGCAGAGAGCTGAGCGAATGCAGGGTCCGTTGGAGGGGGTATTATGACATCATAACTATGTCACAGAGAACAGCAGCTGCCCAGCTGATGTGATTGGCCTTTAAATAATTTCACCCCTGGGGGGCATCAGAGGTGAGATTTGAAAAATTTTCTACTCTTACCCTGATTAGGACCCTAAGACAGTACCTATAACTGTACCAAATTTCAAGTCTCTAGCTCAAACGGTGTGGAAGGAGTAAGCGCACATACACGCATACACCATTTGACTTTTATATATATAGATATTCAAAAAAGTACACATTGAGGGCATCTTCACCGGAGAAGTAACTCGGGCTTTCTTGGTTGTTACCTCCAAACCCTCCTAGCCACACACAAAACCCTCTCATGAGTTTAGTGTAGGGGTGGGCAAACTACAGCCTGCGAGCAGTTTTAAGCCAGCTCCCATTCCAGCGCTCTACCTATGGAAATGAGAAAAAACCCTTGTCACTGCACTAAAGATTTAGTGTAGACCTGAGAGGCAATAGCTAGGTTGATGGAAGGTTAACCTACCTACTTCACACAGGGTGTGAAATTCTTCACAGCCCAGAGCAACGTGGCTACGTCAACCTAAGTTTCAAGTCGAGACCAGGCCTTAGATAGCCTTTTTATCTTAAAGTTTGAAGCCTTAATGAACTGTAAGCTCCAAAGTTAGCAACTCAAAGAGAGAGAGAGAGAAGGGGTAGTTCAGTCCTTTCAACTGTTGTTCCAGAGCGTGAGCAGAAGGACACTTGAAACCTTGTGCTGTAAGCTTTTCCGTTCCCAGATTTCTTGCTATTTTCTCTTTTCTTCTGAAAGCTAATTTAAAAGTACTGAACAGGGAATAACTAAAGTGGTATCAATGATTCAATAAAATCATGTCTCAAACCATTTATGGAAAACACACTCCTCACCCCAACTCAAGGGACAAATTATTTGGTATTAAAATTTCTCCAGGATAGGGTTGTCAACACTCCCAGTTTTGCTGGGAGTCTCCTGGAATCGGGCTTTATCTCCCAGAGGATACTGAAGCCAAACTGGGAGATTTTAGGCCACTAAAAGTCCAGCAGCACTGCGGGGCTAAGGCAGCCTCCCTGCCTGCCCTGGTTTCATGCCACTCCCACAAGCAGTGACACATCCCTGTGGCCCTTGAGGGGGCAGAGGGTCTCTGTGCACGCTAATGGGAACTGCAGGGGCAGTACCTGCAAATGAGGGCTGTGCGCAGAGCCCTCTGCCCCCCTGCAGGGACACGCCAGCTGCTTCCGGCAGTGGCGTGGGGCCAGGACAAGCAGGGAGCCTGCCTAAGTCCTGATGTGCTGACTGGGAGCCACCAGAGATAACACTATCTGGTTTGAGCTTGCACACATCACCCCCTGCCTCAGCTCTCAGCCCCACCCCTCCTCCACAGAGCCAGCACCCCAAACTGCCTTCCACACCCCAATCCCTTGTGCCAGGCCTGATCCCCCTCCCGATCCAAACTCTCTCCTAGAGCTTGCACCCCATACCCCCTCCTCCACCCAAACACCCTGTGCCAGCCCTGAACCCCCTCCAGCACCCAAACTCCCTCTCAGAGCTTGCACCCAGCACCCCTTACTGCACCCCAACCCAGAGCCTGCACCCTAACCCTTTGTCCCAGCTCAGTGAATGAGGGTGGGGGAAAGCGAGCCACTGAGGAAGGGGAAAGGAAGTGAATGGGGCGGGACAGGGCAAGGGTGTTTGGGTTTGTGTGATTAGACAGTTGGCAACCCTACTTTAGAATAAGAGGACTTAAAAGAAAAAATATACCCACAAGTCATTTTCCATACGACTTACTTTTCAATGCTTCCATCCATAATATCTTGCACTTTAGTGGACAGTTCCGTATTTATTTTCTCCCCCATTGGCTCCTGTTTTTCTAAGCTCACACTATTCCCATTGTACTTCTCTGTATTTATTCTGGTTGGGTGTGGAGGAGACTGCTCAGAACTTGGTGCTTGGTCCTCCTTAGAAAGTTCTTTCCACCGTTTCTGAATGAGTGAGAAAACACATTTTTGAATAACATCTCTCAAGATTGTGGAAGTTTTATCTTTGAATAAAGAAATCTTCCCCAGAATGATCATATAAATAAAAATTAAAAAAGTATATAAAAACTAATTTCTAGATAACAAAAGTAGTAAGCAACACAGTGATACCTTTATTTACACTGAATAGAGAACAAGTACACCCATCAGTCTTACTTCAGGTAACACTAAAACCAAGACTCATTTGAGGAAAATGTGTTTGTTAGAAAATAACTTAAAGGTCAAGTAAACAGCATAGAAATCTGTCCAGGATTAACAAATATTTGCAAGTGAAAGTTAGGATTGTAAACTCATGGCAAAAAAAAAAAGGTAAGGCTCTTGGGCATGACAGAATACATGCAGAGATCTCTAAAAGAAGATCTGATTAAACAGAAAACCATATTGCCCTTCTCTGTAATACCTAAGAGCAAGACAATACCACAACAATTAAAAAACGCGGAATCATTATTCAAGAAAAAGTATTCAGTGACAGTGATGTAACTAGATATCTCTCTACTGTTTGCAGGAGACAAAATATTGGCAAAAGCTCTTTAAAACTACTTTTCACATCTGATATCTAGTTATATTTTGTGATCAAAACGGTCTCTGATCTGAACTTTGCAGCTCTACAATTCGATGTAAATCCAAAGCTTTTGTCATCAGCCACCTTGGTCATAAACCTGTGTAAAGTCCAGAGAACTGGATAAAATGTCCAAGAGGACAGCTGCAAGAAAACACGGCTGTACACGTCCATATAACTACACAGTCCCTCTGGAATTTCCACTAGTTTTAAACAAGGATACTTCCCCCCCCCCCCCCCTTCAATTCCTTGCAGCAACGTTTAATGAACCGTATGCCTTGCTCCTGGGACTACAGATTAGATTCCCCTCAGGAAAACAAAACCATTTATTTGTGTGCATCAGATGTGTCAGAAGCAGGAGTCCTTGTTAGAAAACTACATATTGAAATCAGCATTCATTGTCCTCTCACCAGAAATCCTGCAGATTATGAGGTGATTAGAAAATTAACTTTGTATTGGTGACATTGCTATGAATTATTACCTGATGGGCTTGAAAGAGGAGACTAAATGACTCCAGGAAACTGAAGATTTCATTTAAACAAGTGTTTACCTAACTACCTGTGCTTTCTTTGCAGAGATAGATCTCAAAATGCAAACAGTTAGTCAGGGAGTCTTGTCACTGGAAAAAGGAGAATTTATCCACCGAGAGTGAAGTTATTATTCAGGCAAATGTTTACTAAACGGAGATACATAAAAGTGACCGTCACTGTTAGAAACCTATAGTAAAACAATTTCCCCCTCCTTCCCAAAAACACAGCTTGAGAACACTGTGGATGTCAAAAATGAAGTTTATTGGATTCATCTACACCAGGGGTTAACAACCTTTCAGAGGTTGTGTGCTGAGTCTTCATTTATTCAGTGAAATTTAAGGCTTTGCATGCCAATCTGGGAGGGGCGGGGCTTTGGGCAGAAGGGGAGGGGCTGAGGGGGGGTCAGTCCGCCCCCGCTTTGGGATTTCCCCCGCAGGCTTCTGCCTGCCAGGGTCTCAGCCCGCTGCCAGCATGGGTGAAGGCGCTGAGTGGGGCAGGCGGGGACCCCGGCTGGAAAGGGGCCAGCAGGGGGAACCCCAGAGTGTGGCCAGGCTGAGCGGCTCAGCTCGCCACTGCTTTGGGGTTTCCCCTCGCAGGCTCCTGCCAGCTGGGGTCCCACTGCCTGCGCCACTCAGCTCCCACTGCTAACCTGGGTACAGGGAACCCAGGCTGGCAGGGGTGCGAAGAGGCGGGCCTCATGGAAAGGGAGGAGTGGGGGCAGGGGTGGGTGTCAGTGATGAGGCCCTTGGGCTAATGTGCTAGTCCTCATGTGGCCCTTGTGGTCATTTGAGTTTGAGACCCCTGGCATAAACTTACCACTTTAGCTACAGGACTAACTATATTAGCAGGCAGCAGCAGGAGGCTGTTAGCCCAGGGGAGAGAGAGGCTGCTAGCACCATGTACTGAATTCAGGAGATGATCATGGGAAGTATGGCACCCAAAAGGTCCTGCCCTGTGTGGAGCCCGCAGAGGAGTGGAGAGGAGATGGGATGCTGGGGTCGTGTGCCAACTCTTCCCGCCCTTACTCACAACTCTGGCAGCTTGCAGTAGAGTGTGTGCTGTGTTGTATTAGCAATCTCTTTACAACGTTCATACTACAGTTTCCCTGAGGATCACAAGCAAGAGAAGGGAAATGGAAATTGAACAGTTCCCAACTTAAATGGAATTTCATGGGATGAAGAAAAAGCACTTCTCTAGCTGAAGGGTTTTCTCCCTCCTGAATTGTACAGGCCTGCTGTAAACAGAAATGTTAGAGCTTTCCAGAAAAAAAGTTAGGCAACTACACAGAGAGGTTGAGACCAGCTCCCCCTATACTCATCTTTACTGGAAGATTGCTTACACAGTAAGCTGTGTAATTAGATCTACATCGGCACACCCTTGAGACTTCATGATTACAAAGTTCTGAGCATAAAACCTCAAAACCTGGAGAAGTTAACACAAGAGGGATGGAGCTTGTCTTAACCTTCACTAAGACTATGTCTATACCACCACTTGTGTCAGTATAACATATATTGCTCAGGAGCGTGCCACTCTATGGGCAACGTAAATTACATCAACCTAAAGGTCGACATGGACAGTGCTATGTCAGTGGGAGAGCTGTTCTCACTGTCATAGCTACCTCTGTCTGTTGGGGTGGATTAATGAAGTCGACAGGAGAACTCTCTCCTATCATCTCACAGCAGCTACACGAGAGAACTTACAGCGGCGCCTAAGTTATCTCTCTCTGTCCCCAGAAAGGCAGTCAACACTAAAATGTTCAAGGCTTTTTAATGCACTATTACAAATAATAGCTCATCTGATTAGAGAAAAGTTCTCTAATCCCTTCCATTTTACATTTTCAGTTTAATATATGCACTTGACAGCACTCTGTGAATAATCAGTTTCACTGTTGATGCAACATGCCCTATCCCAGCAACAGCAAAGCTGAAACTAAATGGACAGGCAGCAAGCAGGTGCATGCATAAAGAGAAAAGAACTAGGAAGGAGGAAACAGAATGAGCACACATTCAGTGCTGTTACTTTTAAGCCTACCCAGAGATCCTTCTAAACAAGTGAGAGCAGAAAAAGTCATTGATCTTTTTTCAAAAGGTACCAAAAATCCAAACACATTTCATTGCTATTTAAAGTTGTTTTAAATAAAATTTCTGGATAAAGTTTGTCAATTAAAACAATTCAAGTTGACACTGGGTCTCATCTGCATTCTATTTTTTTTTAAAGCTTTCTAAACAGAAGAAAAACACAAATTTACCATTTGATAAGTTACACATCAAACCATTTCTACTCTGTTGTGCAAGTAACTTAAATCCCTAACATACAATTAATCAAACAACAATTTCCTCCCATACTATAGTTAAGCTAACCAAACATTTTTTAAATCAATTGTGAAGAGCAGCAAGGAAAATTCAAATTAAAGCTGACATCTTCATTTACTCAAAATCTCATGAAGTTCTTAAATGCAATGGGATCAATTATTTACCAGCATATTTTGCAATCACATTTGGACATGTCAAGGATGTGATATAATCCTTAACAGTTAATTTTTATTTTTTCCCCTTAGAACATTCCATTCATTCCAATACTGACAGAATTTAATTTTTTGTCAAAAACAGTACTTGTTCAACACTTGTTAATAATAGTTCACTTGCAAAAAGTCTTATTTCCATTTTTCGCAAGATGTGGGAGTTAAGTTGTATACAACTGATAATCAAGAATAATTTAAAAAAACACTAATATCCAATAGTTATTCTAAATTTTGAAAGCTAGAGACTGACAAGAAAATAAAATTTCTGAAATTTTAAAAAAAAGTTACACAAAAAGAATCTCCAAAAGTTGCATAAAGCTTACTCCAAAATTCACACATCGTCATTTCAAAAGATTATAAAAAGTATATATTGCTGCCAAAATTTATACTGAGAAATTGATACAATAGTCCATAAATTTCTCAGAACCTCACAAAATGCACATGCTAAAAAGGGAGAATTCGTGTCAGTTCAAAAAAAAAAAAAAAAAAAAAAGAGAGTTCTATGTCTCCTTGACAAGACATCCTTAAGTGGCTGAAGCTATTGTAAGTGTTATTACCAGAAGGCTCATTGAAAACAAAAAGTTTAGAACTAGTGACCTGTAAAACTGGAATCTTTTGAACTGCATTAAATAAACCCAATTAACCTCATCGAGCTGGTTATACTAACTATAACTGGTTAATCAAATAACAGTAAGAAAAGTGTTACCTGGTAGCAATCTTCAGCAGCAGAATATTTTATTAACAAAGTATACACAATTCAGGGACAGAAGAGCCTTGTTCAATTTTATTTGGAAACACATTTCTTTTGTTTTTTAAAAAAAAAAACAAAAAAAAGATATGGATTTAACCTTCCTTATGTTCCATATATCCATATATTCCTTCCTTATGTATATTCCTTCCTTATGTTCCATATATCACAGAGCAGGGTACTAAGATAGAATTCTAAGTTTAGCTGAGATACATGCTCCAATGCTTGATTAAGAGACAAGTTTATCTGCTTAACCAATGCAGAAATGACATGTTTTAAAATAGCTAAGAAAACATCAAATTGAATCACCCATTGATATTGATAAAACATTGCCAATCTGGATTATTACAGTAGATTCAGTTTATTCTAAAACATTTACCTGTATAGTTGAATCTCCCATGATAAATTTTGCTCCTTCTATTACAGCCATATATGAGAATCTTAGCTGGTCAGGCGTTTGAATAAGTCCCATGCGATATTTTCTCATATCCAATAATACTTGCTTAATGTCTACAGAAGAAGGACCTTTTTTTTCCATCTGTTAAAAAAAAAAAAATCTGGTTACTTATACTAAGAGTTTTGACCTAATCTGTGAAAGAGGGACAATTATTCTTTAAAAGTACCAAAAAATAAGGAAAATATTAAACACATATTTGAGTTATACAATTTCTACTGAATATATAAATGTATCTTTTTACCACATTTTTGTTATAACTGAGAAATTAACATCTGAAACAGATTTCTAAGTTTATTTCTCAAGAGAATAAATCATTTTAAATACTTTCATATAACACAAAAAGATAAGTTAAAATACAACTGGAGATTAGTTGAAATCCACAAAAGCCAATATGCTAGTAGCAATTAAAGCCTTGAGTCTTAACACACTTTTATTTGCCTAACTTTAGTCATGAATGTGTTTAAATTGCAGGATTGGGGCTTAGTAGTTCAGAGTACTAGAACTTGGTGCTTAGTTAAAAAGACAGACACATTCAATAGGATTATGGGACAATATGTGGGCAGAAGAAGAATAAGTGGATCAAGCCATTTGCAAATTTGGGGCTTAACATGGACTGATATAATACCATTATAAACATACTCTGAAAAACAGTTCAGTATGTATTACGTGCTATATATCCAGTAATTAAAATTTTAAAGCAAATTCCACATCTAGACAGACTTTGATCAAACAAGATTCAGGTAACAGTGAAGAGCTAAGGGCAAAGTTACAAATATCTGAAAATAAGGTCTATAAAGACTAGACACATTAAGATCAGTCTAAAAACAGGTCCATATTTTTACTCATCCCACATTTGTGGAAAAATATAATTTTTCGTATATTTATTTAAGCCATCAGAATAAGTGTCAGAGAAACTAAGTAGCTTCCGCAGGGTCTTCATTTGCCTTCACAAATGTGTGGCTTATTTACAGATATCTTATCTGCAAGGAGTTCTCATCAAAAAGCTCAAATATAAACCAAAAGCCACCACACGAACACTTACCAGGACAAGACAGGTGTCTACTAAAGAAAATGTGCCAGAGCGTCCTATCCCTGCACTACAGTGAATTACGGCAGGTCCATGTTCAGGACTCAGCGAACCAGATTCTCTGACTTTAAACAAGAAGTTGAGGAATGAAGCTGGGGACTCAGGGACTCCAAAATCTGGCCACGTAGTATAATGATAATGAGATATCATCCTGGACTCACCACTCTAAAAATGAAAAAAAATTACAAAAAAAATGAACAAAAAGGGTACCTCTGCTTTTGGATAATTATTTTCTTGAGACTCATCCATCAGTGTAGGAGACCAAGAGCTACTCAATATTTTAAACCGCTCAGTCTTGCTTAAAATTTGCACTCTTAGATTGTTCCCAACAAAAAGTTGGCACTATGCCACTTCTTCCGGCACCAGGTTGTTATTTGTGACCAATACCTTAGTTATATTTTATTTTTCATGTTAAAAGCCAAACCAAGATATCTACAGGGATCCCATTCCCCCACACCTAAACATTACTAAAATACTAACATTAGTACTTTTCTCCTAAAATTTCCCTCTAACTACTACTAGTGCAGCTCAATTGGTGCTAACAGTGAGCACCAGTATGGACAGGGACTGCCAGAAGTCCAGCAGACAGCCAGCATTTTAAGCTGCATGTTGTTTATCCCTGCTCTGAGCAGGAGTGGACAACATTGCGTTTAAATTGCCAGTAGCTGCTGGAACCTTGTCCACACTAGCACTGCCATTAATGGTAGCAACAGAAGGAAATTTTATGGAAAAGTCCTACTGTAGGGAGGGCTTAAAGAGGCCCATATGACCGAAAACCTTAGATATCACTTCTGCTGGAGACAGTCAACCTTGTTCCATATATAAGTGGATGGAAAGGTTATTGGGATTATGCAGTGTTTTCCTCCTTCCTTGGCTGAGCTCTGTGCCAACACATCTTCCAGCTGCATTAACTACAGAGAGCTTTAGGAACAAGCTTTGACTACATTGCCACTAGACTCACTAAGACCTAGGTATTCAAGCTACAAAGTTTTTTGTTAACTTGTAGGCAGTTTAATTATGGATATTTAGGATTTTGGAATCTTAAGAAATTAATCTGTACCATGCATCTGTTTTTCCAATACTTTTCCCTAAACTTCCCCAATGTTACCAACATCTTATTTCTGTTTCCTTAAACAATAGCTAGACCTCTATACATAAAGTGAATAGTTAAAAAGATTTCTATAAAGTGCAGATTTACTTGAAAGTTACTTGAAACAGCATTATTCAGTTCATATTTATTGTGTTGCAATAACAAAGTTTGTTATGGAAATAAGTTCTTCTACAGTTACAACTTTGGCTTTTGCCCTCTTTTAGGGCCTGACGCTGCAAGGTTCTGAGCGCCCTCAATTTCCGCAGGAGAGTGGACATTGAGCATGCCAAGTACCATAGAAGTGCAACTCAACCATCTTGTAATACACCTTGAAGGGGACAACAGAATCTGATCCTTTGTAGTTTGTTCCTGAACAATATATACATTTACATATATTCTGTTGATGCACAAATTAGAATAAATAGAATATTCCTATTGGTACCAAAAGTTCCAGCTCCTTCTCCCAAACATGTATTGGCTTTCCTGTAGCACAGGAATATAGTGTAGTAAAAATTAGTCTTTGTTCAAAGAGATTTGATTCTGAACAGATACAGAATATATCTATTGAGTAAGGTGCCATTTTTCTATTGCCACTTTTCAGAGCAGAACTATAACCCAAGACCTGCAATTCTTTCTGCATGGGTAGCCTGTGTGTCCATAAAAAGCCCCACTTAAATCACCTGTGAGCAACAAAACTGAAGGTTAGAGGACTCAGGGCTTCCTGTGAAGGAATCTTTTTGAGACAAACAATCACAAAGTTTGCACTGAGTAAATTTCTGAAACCTGAAATAGGTTTTTCTTTTGTAGGAATATAGTGATATTTTATCAATATTTGTCTAGGGTAAAAGGCTTAACACTAGTTTTCTTTATTTTTTTTAAAGCAAGCACTTTTACCAGTGAATTATCCCCAATATTTTGTATTTAATTATTTTGTATTTACACAATATCCAAGGAATATTTTATTATATACACATATATATACACATACATACACACACACACACACCCATCATATTGACTACAAAACAATTCACTGGTTGAAAGACAAAATGATCACTCAAAACAAGACATTTGCAAATTTCCATTTCACAATTACAAATTGTTTTAGCTACCCAGGAAAACAATCAAGGGTAATCATTTGGTATTTGGAAAAAAATACGTTTAAAACTATAAAAACGCATTAACACATTTTCAGTTTTTAAATTATTTCTCTTAGTAGTATGCTGGTGTAGTATTCCACATTAGCTGTTAGACCTACCTGTTGCCTTTTAGTCTCTTCATTTCTACCAACCCCTTTCTAAAAACGAGAGATATCCCTTAGCTTCTGGTAAAAGCTTATCAACTAAAGCTATGCACTTACAGTAGACTCTATTATCCAGGATTGGGTTAATCAAGTTGTAGATTAACCAGAATGTCAAAAAAAATAAAATCGCTTAACTTGCAGGGTCGGCTCTAGCTTTGTTGTTGCCCCAAGCACACAAAAAAACCCCAACAACAAACAACCCACCAGGGCGCAGGGCAGCCAGTGAACTAATACCCCCTCCCATGGTGCAGGGTGGCTGGTGAACCAACACCCCCCTCCCCATATTTCCTATGATGGTGATAACCCTGGTTGTTAAAATCCCAAATAACTTTTCCCTCTTATCATACTGGATAATCGAGTCTACTGGAATAACGTTTTTGTCGTACTGACTTAGAATATATTATTTTGAATACCATTTCAAATCCACACCCACAAAAAGTATTGAATTTATGTCCCAGTCTCTTTACCAAGCCAGCCTGTTTACTCCACCCAGGCTCCTCACCAATCTCAGTCTCACTCCCTGGCCCATGTCCCAGTCTTCCCCACCCCTCTAGCTTCTTTCCCAACAGACCCAATTCCTCCCATCTCCCACAGCCAGTCTCCTTGTCTCAGTCTATTCCAGTTCTGACAACCACCATTTAGGGAAGTGGTTCTCAAACTTTTTGTAGTGGTGACCCCTTTCCCACACCAGGCCTCTAAGTGCGACCCCCCCCCCCAGGGGTCAGGCGGAGGGGGGCATGTCTGCAGCCCACTGCGGCAGCAGCTGGAATGGGGTGTTCCAGCAGCCCCCCCAAGACAGGGGTCGGGATTGAGGGGGGTTCCAGCAGCCCCCCCGAGGCCAGTGAAAGGGGGGTTCCAGCAGCCCCACGGAGGCACTGGCAGCCCACCGTGGCAGGAGCCGGGCTCACGGGAGCCCCAGAAGCCCTCCTCTGCAGTGGATGGGTTGGGCACGTGGCAGTGCCTGCAGCCCGCCGCAGCAGGAGCCAGGGCCCGGACCAGGCTCGCGGGGCCGCCAGCAGCCCGCCGCGGCGGGAGCTGGGACCGGGCTCGCGGGGCCGCCAGCAGCCCGCCGCGGCGGGAGCTGGGACCGGACTTATGGGGGCGCTGGCAGCCCGCCGTGGCAGGGGCATAGGCTGCCAGCAGCTGCAGGGGCCGGATGCCAGCAGCCCATGGCAGCGGCATTGTTCGGGGACAGCTGCTGGCAGCAGGGGCTCGCAACCCCCACAGAATTGGTTCGGAACCCCCAGAAGGGTCCCAACCCCCACTTTGAGAACCAATGATCTAGGGCAAGGCATTTCAAACTTTTTTTCTGGTGACCCAGTTGAAGAAAATTGTTGATGTCCGTAACCCAATGGAGCTGGGGATAAGGAGCTTGGGGGGCTCAGGGCTGGGACAGAGGTTTGGGGTGCAGAAATGAGGGCTGTGGGGTGGGGCGAGGGATGAGGTTTTTGTGTGCAGTAGGGGGCTCTGGGTTTGGGGGGGCTTAGGCAGGAGATTGAGTCTCTAGGCTGGGGATGCAGGCTCTGGGTTATGGCCAGGGATGAGGGATTTAGGGTGCAGGAAGGGGCTCCAGGTTTGGGGGGCTCAGAGCTGGGGCAGGGGATGGGGCACAGACTGGGGTGCAGGATTACCTTGGGTAGCTTCCGGTCAGTGGGGTGGGGTGTGTGCTAAGGCAGGCTCTCTGCCTGTCCTGGCGCCACAGACTATGCTACGCCCCGGAAGCAGCCAGCAGCAGGTCCAGCTCCTAGGTGGACGCGTGTAACAGCTCCACGCAAGCTCTCACCCGTAGGCACCATCTCAGGCAATGGGAGTGCGGAGCCGGTGCTCAGGGTGGAGGCAATGTGCAAAGCCCCCTCCCTCATCCCCCCCTAGGAGCCGGACCTCATGCTGGCCGCTTCTGGGGCACAGCAGTGTCAGAACAGGTAGCAACTAGCCTGCCTTAGCCAGGCAGTACTGCCAATGGGATTTTTAACAACCAGGTTGGCAGTGCTGAGCAGAGCCGCCATAATCCAGTGCCTTGCACTCCATGACCCAATACTAGGTTGTGACCTGCACTTTGGAAACTACTGATCTGGGGTGACCACCTGTCCCAAATTTGGTGAGACAATCCCAAAGTGTACATTTCGAGTCCTGGTCCCAGGCTGAATGACTCTAGGACAGTATTTGTCCCAGGTTCCCTGTGGCGCCTACCCAAGGCTCAGGGGCAGTGTCAGCCTCCTCCTGGTGTGGGGGCTGAGGTGGGCCTTAGTTCCCTCCCCTGGCCCTCATGAGGACCTGGCAGGCTAGAAGTAAAAGCAAAGCAGTAGTACAAGCAGCCCATGGAGCCCAAGCCACTGTGGGGAGCCCTAACCCTCCAACTGCCCTGGGCAGTGTTCCGTTGGGGGAAGGAGGCCATAACCTATTCTTGGGCACCTCAGGCACCCAGCCCAGGGCAGGTGGAGGGTTTGGGACTTCCCACAGTACCCCAGGCTCCTTGGGCTCCTCTTACCGTTGCCCAGTTCTGGCCTGGCAGGAGCAAGCCACAGGGGGACAGGGCTCTTGCATGTGTCCAATTTTGGCATTTTGCATTTTGAAAAGGTGGCTACCACCATCCTCAGCACTTGTACCTGGCTGCATCCTTTTCCATACTGCCTGGGTGTAAGTAGAGTGAGCATAGGAGAGCCTTCCTGCTCTCAGTTCTGCTGCTCAGTGTCACAACTGTCTACAGCATCCAGGAAGAACAGTTGCATGTGTATATTCAGTGCAAATGGAATCTTACAAATTTAGCTGTCAAACGCAAACATCTTTACTTTGAACATGTAAACAGATTTCTCAAAGACTTGTAACTTGGTCAAATGTCGTGGCTTTTCACAGGATCAAAGGACACATCTGTGACACAAATGCCACCCCACATTTCAAACCTTTTCTTGAAAGTGAGAAGCTCTAGCACCTCCATAAACATTTATGAACAACATTTCTCCCCTCTCTCCCCAACTTAATTCTTGGAAACAGCTGAACTGTTTTTGCTAGCACTTCCAAAACAATTCAGCCTGAGGCTGGCTGCAGGCCTGTGCGAGTGGCTGACTGCAGGTCTGCTCCAGCAGCAGCAGGTGTGGCTGTTCCCAAGGCTGCCCAAGGGCCAGCTGTTCAGGCGGCTATGGGGTCAGCAACAGCAGCTGCTGCAGAAGTCCATGACCTCCCTGACCAACATGGAGCCTTATCTATAATCAAGAAAAATGGGGGAGGGGAATGGAGGACACATAAGTGAAGTCCTTGTAAAAAGGAAGAATCAGATTTGCATATTCTGAAAATGAGCATGTGTTAAAGCAAAAACAAGAAATTGTGCATCATCATCTGCAATACATGGTGCATTATTTTATTTATCTGTTTGTTGGGATATTTCCAAACACTCTTCCCTTTCTCCAAAAATCATATACTGGATGACACCAACCACAAAAGCAACATTTCCATGAAACAGAACAGAAGCCAATTAAGGTGTCAAATGCCATGCCTTATACCACTTTGCAGATGAATGCATTTCTGATCATCAATCTTCAGCCAAAAATACACGTATATCCAGACGTTTTCATTTTTCCAGTAACTCTATAAAATAGCTTCTTTTTAGAATTCTTCACGAATATATATTTTGGTGATGCACTGCAGAGATATGCTGTTGTACCATAATCAATATCCTTTCAAACTCTTCAAAAGTACTTTACAAATTCAATAAGCCTAGTTTTTCCAGATCTTATGGAAACATGAGGGTGTGTTAGCTCTTCAGATAAAGTTGTGTTCTTGATCTTCTATTGCACCAGATCTAAAGTTTATACATTTTTCAATAAATGTATTTGGTATGTTATTAACCAACTAACGACATAAAATTTAGAATAAGCTGCAAAAAAATGCAGCTGAGCATCACGCATTTAGGACCAAACACGAATACTAAATTCTTGAGAATTTTATAGCACACTTATCATAGGTAGAATAAAATACTATCAGTGGTTAGTAGCCACTATGTAAAACCTTAATGGTTAGAGAGGGAAAGTAATAATTTCAACAGTTGTTAATAATTTACAAAAGAATTATTTCAAAAGTACTGTTTTGCGCATGCATCCGACGAAGTGGGCATTCACCCACGAAAGCTTATGCTCGAATACATCTACTAGTCTATAAGGTGCCACAGGACTCTGTACGCACAGATCCAGACTAACACGGTTACCCCTCTGATACCAAAAAAGCAAATGTTTTGCAGAACGGACAAGACATTGAAGAAATAGGCCATGTTGCCATCTTCTCTTCCACAATGCCACTGACTAGATTATACAGTAGACTCCCGATTATCAGGTGTGGGTTAACCAGGCTGCGGATTAACTGGGATGTCTAAAGGGGTCGGTAGGGGAAGCCCCAAAGCGGCGGCGGGTTGAGTCCTTAGCCTGCTGCTGCCTTTGGGCTTCTCCCACTGGCCCCTTACGAGCTGGGGTCTCAGCCTGCTTCCAGCCTGGGTGTAGGAAACCCAGGCTGGCAGCGAGCTGAGACCCCGGCTGGCAGGAGCCTGGGGGGGGAAGCCCAAAGCGGAAGCAGGTTGAGTGCTCAGCCTGCCGCCACTTTGGGCTCTCTCCCCAGGCTCCTGCCACCGGGGGTCCTGCCACCTGCCCCACTCAGCTCCCGCTGCCAGCCTGGGTGTAGGGAACCCAGGCTGGAAGTGGGAGCTGAGACCCCAGCTGGCAGGAGCCTGGGGGGAACCACCATCCCTCTCCCCCAGTAGATGCTTGATTATCCGGTATTTTATTAACCGGGATTAAGGTTTTCCCAATCATCCCGGATAACAGAGAGTCTACTGTAATTGTAACCTGTCTTAAAAAACCTGCTACTCTGTCATTGTCAATGAAAATTAAACATGGTGTTGGGATACTCTGATTTCCAATTTAGAGAAATTTAAAAGGCTTTAAAGCACTTTGACTAGTGGCCTATTAATTTACACACACCTTATTCATGCACTTGTATGATTGTGTCTTTGGCACAATTAAAAACAAAACAAATTTTATAATCTTTTATGCAAAAATAAGTCTAACCATGAAATGGTAGTTTGTTATACATATTTCAAATACTCATTACATATTTAATCCTATGAATATGAGGTACACATTTATGGAGAAAAATGCTTACATTGATGTTTTCTAATTGTAGTAAGTGTACTGTATAATAGGATTTTATGTCTTCTGATACTAGCCTCACACAAAATCCCGCTTCCTTGAACATCATGACTTCCTCTTCTTCTGTTGGCCAGTACTGTGCACATTTTACCTAAATTGAAAAAAGTAAATAAATATTCGCCCAGACAAGTGACACAAAAATTTGCAGGATCACAGATTCTACACGGTGAGGGGAATACAGATGCATTGTGACAGCTTTTCTCTTCATCCTGAATAAGGAGATAAAAGGTAACTGACATTAAGCTAAAATATGTTAACTGAAACTGTCTTTTCAAGGAAATACAGCATCCATTTACTAGCCAAATGTATAGCTGAATTTCACACTGTTTTATGCCCATTAAGATACATTGAAAAAAAGTATTTTATTTGTGAAAGTTATTAATGCTAATTTGTGGATATGATTTCCAAAGAGTTGAAGCACTATTTAATTAGAATACTGAGGGCTCAATTCTCCACTATTGAGCACTTCCCAGTGATTTACATCAGTGCAAACAAAATATAAATTTTATATTTAGTAGCATTTTACACTCAGTTTGTACAGATGTAAAATAATTACACCAAGTTCCCAAGTTCATAGGCGTTGCTATTTTAGGGCAAGCTGCTGGTCTGCCTATTTCAGTATGCTGTTGAATAGACAATACCAGCCTCAAAGGAAAAGAGACAGCCACAATTGGACAACATTTTGCATGGGGGAAAGGGATGAAGAAGATTCTTTTCTGACCCCTATAGTGAGTCTATGCTCTGAAAGATGAGAACTGTTCATCATGAATGATGCTTACAGGCTAAGATAAAGTTATCCACCCCTTTTAAAAGACAAACACACAAACAAAAAAGCCATCCACAGTATCGTCTTCATCCCTGGCAGCAATGAATTCCATAGGATTACTATACACTACATAAAATATTGTTTTTCTATATAAATTGTAGCTGTGTTGTCAGTTTGGGATTCTTTGTAAAACTGGGGGCTTGCATAGCTCGTTCTAAGTGTGTATTAAACACACATTTACGTGCTTTTAACTATGTCTTTCATAATTCTGAATCTGAGTTAGGTCCTGTTAAAATCCTAGTTTTTACATTTTCATCACTTGCAATTATTGTTAAATGCTCTAGCCATATTAACTATCCTTCTCTTGCCCTTTTTCCAATTCTGATACATCTTGACATGTACTCAAACACCATACTTGCTTTAAATATCGTAACAATCGACATTCACCTTTACTGAGCTCTTCCAATGACACTTTTCATCCTTCAGAGGATTCTGCAAGTTCAGCGCCCATCAACCACATTAAAAGTTTATTATTTTGACAATATGCATTACTTTATATTTATAGAAGTTATATGTTAATTCCCATTGTTCAGCCATCATCCCCAAAGCTTTTAAATTCATGCATGAGCTATCAGAATCTTTTAGTGCTTACTCACCTATCTGAGTTTGATCTTAGAAGTGAATGGGACGTTTGCATTTCCTTTGCTTGCAAAATAGGATCCCAAATCTCCAGGTCTAGTACATTAGGCCATCAAACTTTTCTAGCCAAAAATTTTTGAATGGCAAGAACTTTACTGTATTTATAGCTCAAAACTACTGCTAATATCTAGATATGTAACGAGTCACACATACTGTCAAAAAAGTGCTCTCTCAAGTGATTCATATACTTTAAATTCTCACTGACTTGTAAGGAAGTGAAAACAGAATAATTTTATTTCTGATGGTAGAACAAAGTCAGGTTTTCATTATCTACAGCAGCCTATTAACAAAACATTGCTGCTATTACAAGATTTTGAAAAAATAGAAAAAAACTCAATGAGTTAAACTTAAGCTAAGTTTCCTACCTTTTATACCTCATCTTGGAACCCACCTAAGTCCTAGCTTCTACTCCCATCTTAGTTCTTCTGCTTTTACGTCCTTCTTCCTCAGGGATTTTATTTAATCTTTCTAGTCCTGTATTTACTGGAGACTGTTCTTACTGAAATGAAGTTCACCTCTTAGCTCTACTACCTCATTTAATAAAGGTATCATATCTTAGCCCTGTACAATTGGAAGAGAGTCTGTAAATACTCTCACTTATCCCCTCGAACTACTTTACTTAAAGTTGTTTCTGGTCCTGCTTGCAGAATTAGTATAGTATCTCAGTTGTCACAATAATCAAAATGTGATAAATCAGCCAGCAAGATTAGTTTTCCTATATTGTTACTTAAGCCTCGCGGTACAACAAAGAATCCATTCTCTCTTCACAACAGGACACTCCTAACGATTAAGAAATAACTTTAATATCCCAGTTAAGTGTGGTTTGATATCATTAAAAGTATGTTATTTATGTATAAGTTGCATTAAATAGACATTACTTACTGACTCTTTTTCAACAATTCTGTTTAGCATGACAACTGCTCTGGTCTTTTGTTGCCATACCATTAGCCAAAAATGACAACAAGTATTAGGAAGTGGACCCTGTGTGAGTAAGGAAAGAAAAAAGGAAAACATTCACATAGTGCTCTAAACAATCAAAATTCAATTATATCTGAAAAACTGTCTTCAAAGAGAACAGTGTAATACAGGAAACATAAGTCAATTACACACCTGCACAAATGCAGAATATCAACATGAATTGAGTTTTTTGGACTGCAACAGTGAGGCATTCCCATTAGCTAGTCTACATCAAAATATTCTGACAGATTTATAATTTAAGTGTTCAATTTATGAACATCTTCAGAAAGTTAATTTACATAATATATTCATCATTAATGACAAGTCTATTTTATGGATAGGATGTCAGTATCAGAGAATTATGCTTTCAGGCATGATTACTGTAGAATATGATGGATCCCAACAGTTCTTTTGATAGCAATGTAAACAGAGAAGACCTGTTTCTCAAATGTAACATTTTTTACTGCAGCATTCCAGCACCTTACATAATCAAAATCGTGACTACTTAAACAGCTGTGGACATCCAAGTATTTCAACATTATAAAATTTTATAACTACCACAGCGGTTCTCAACCTATGGGTCAGGATGCCAAAGTGGGTCACGATCACATTTTAATGGGGTTGCCTGGGCTGTCAAACTTGTTGGGACCCAGGGCTGAAGCTAAAGTCCAAGCCCCACCGTCCAGGGCTACAGCCCTCAAGCTTCATCACCCTCCCAGGGTGGAGGCAGCTCAGGCTTCTGTCTCTCTTCCTGGGGTCTTGTCGTAATATTTGTTGTCAGAAAGAGGTCGCGGTGCAATAAAGTTTGAGAAACCCTGAACTAGCAAATTCAAGACAGTGTAAATGGTGAAGTATTGAATTCTACAAGTAAATTTAGTCAAGTACAAGCATAGAATGAATATGCATAGAAGTCTATTCTTCTCTATACGTACAGCACTGTCAGCTAAGGTAATTTTTTGTATTTAAGACTTTTTTGCAGATGTTTTTATTTTAAACAGAAAAATGTTCAGAAGATCACAGGTTGGGGGCATTTTCACCATTTGCCTGCCCTCTGTGAAAGAGTGATTTTTCACAGGGACCTATTTATCACTATCCTGGATCTTGTATCTAAAGTAGGCTTTTTTCCAATTATAGGAGAACAATGTGAATAACATCTCTGTATGTATGCATCCATTAGACCAGTAGTTTAAATGCCCACTTTATATACAAAATCCAGGATTCCATATATGCAAAAATACCATCCAAAATGTTGGCTGGACATTAGTAAAAAACCACACATTATGAAAAAAAAAAATTAAGCCAATCTTACTTAAAAGGAGAAGCTGGCTATTTAGGGCTATTATTTACATATTAAGCAAATAAGTAAAAGTGGTTCAAATTATAAGGACTTGAAAAATCAACTCAACAATCATGACTAGAAAGGTTACCCCCTTTATGAGAGAGACTAAGCCATTTCTGCAGAGTTCAATCATCCTACTCTATTAGCCAGAACTTGACATGAAAAAGGAAACCCTCCAACTACTGAACTCCAGTACCCTCCCCGTTCCTCAAAGCTGGAATACTAAGAGAGCCCAGATTTCTTACCACGAGGTTTCTTCTGAACCTCCCTGGTTAGACTTCCCTAACCTCCTGTTTAATAGGGTTAGTCTTTTAGCTAAGTATCGGGCAATTTTTTCAAGCTATATAAATTATAATGTATTTCTTGATGTTGAAATGGATTTATATTTACAAAGGACACAAGGCAAATGCGTGAATATGTTAAATTGGAAGAAAGTTGTATATTACAGTAAACCCTCGATTTAACGGACCTCGATTTAACGGACTTCGGATGCAACGGACAAAATTTCTGAGCAAGTCTGATGCATTCCTGATCCATTTCTGGCAGGCTGACTGCCGGCTCCCGGCTGCCGCCCGGGTCCAGGCAGCAGGCGGGCTGGCTGCCGACTCCATGCTACCGCCCGGGTCCCGGCAGCGGGCGGGCTGCGGAGCTGTCGCCCCGACCCTATAGCGGGCGGGCTGCTGCTCCGACAGCTCATTTTTTTAATTAACGGACTTTTTGATTTAACGGACACCCCCTCGCCCGAATTAGTCTGTTAAATGGAGGTTTTACTGTATTTGGGAACCAATAGTAAGTTTCAAGCTTTTCTCCGCTACTACTTGAGTAGACCTGAGTTTGCTCATTAATATAATGACACTGTTGCATCTATACATTTAAGTTATATAATATTTTACCTTATGTGGAAATATGGAAAGTCTGCTTTAGAAACATGTAAGTTAATACTTACTACAAAACTGTACATGACCTGCATAAAGACAACTATAGCATACCGAGGATCAAAATAATAAAGGAAAAGAGGTTAATTAAGAAACCAAAATCTCTCCTCTGGATTTTGTGTTAATTCTTACTAACATTTATGCTGGTAGCATTCACGTATGGTGTTTTGTTTAAAAGGAGAGGGAGAAGAGGCATGTTCAAAAGGAAGAGAGAGTACAACAACAGATGAAGTAACCATTGGAATATTGTTATAATCATTTCTAAAACAGATTTTTCTTTTCAATGATTGAAAACTTTCATATATGGATTGTCATGAATAAATGCTTAGCCTGCAAATATCTTATAAAAACTAGAAGGACATCCTTGTAATTACTGACTATGGGTTTCATTTACTGACTGAGGAGACCAGCAAAGATGGCTTTCATTCCCATCCCAGAACACAAAGCTGTGCTATGCCATAATGTCCATGTTCTCAATCCCCTATAACAATTTGAGATCTGGTTACTACTTACCTGTGTTAAAATATAGTTTCTTTGGGCTTCTTCTATGACTACTAAACTGGCATTAATATAGTCATTCTCGGTGTTCTGCAGTTTTACACGACTATGGTCATCTAACAATAGAAACAAAAGTTAAAATTAAAACATATGACAAACATATATAGAAGTGAAACTCGTGTGATAAATTAATTTCACACATTTCCAGATTTTATCATGTCATGGTAGGATATCAAGGCATAACTGGCATTCATTTGGTCTATGTGCAAAATTCACTCTGAACTTAGTTATGAAAGATTAACATCACCATTCTTAACTCTTGCAAATAAAAATTAATATATAAAATATATTTTATACACTTTTAAAAATCCCACTATCCAAATATCTTTGGATACATCCATATTCTCTGCATAATCAGAATTTTGGATAATCATTCAGAAGTTCCGATAGAAACAGAAGAAATCAGAAGCCAGAGGTGAATTTTGGATAATCTGGGTTTATGTGTATGTATGTTTAAAATGGAACTCCCACTTTAAGCCCCAACACTGTAGCCAAAGCTGCAGCCCCTAGTGCCCATACAAAGTTCTGCTCACTTTAAGTGACTTCACAGACTTTAAGAGGCTCACAGGATTTTAATTAGCATTTTCTGACTGCTAACAGATTATCACAAATGTAATGCAAATATAAGAATGTAGCACATTAACAGATGAGGAAACTGTAACAGAGATCAAGTGACTTGACCAAGGTCACTCAGCAGGCCAGTGACCAAGGTGGGAATTTACTATTTATGGGCCCAATCCTCTCAGTATGCACCCAAAACTCCAGGTTTACTTTAGTGATAATTTTGAGATTGCAAATCTTGTCAGGATCAGGCCATATATAAATACCAATCATGAAACCCAGGAAACGTAACAACTGAGGAAAAGTTAAAATTGGAACTTGGAGCATATATCCTTAACTTTGCATTAACAAATTTTTGCACTTAATTGTTTGATAATCTCATGCTAATTTGCTACCTAAGACTTCAGCAAGTAAATGAGCAATTCAAAAGGAAATACCTAGCCTACAATCATATTGTCACACACAGTTCCCACATTATCAATATTCAACATTTCTTTTTAACTTATAATATTTTAAATAAGGAGGATTGTTAATGCAGTAACAAAGATGAAATTTCAAACTGAAGATCAGGATATTCACAATCAAGGTTCCCACAACAAATCTTAAACTCTCCCCTCTTGCATACTCGTTTTATAAGAAAGTCTCATTACAAATCACATATTATTGAAATAATGGTTATCTCACTGCATAATAATATTAATTAATTGTACTTTTTCTTAAGCACAGAATTTGAAACTTTGTATTCATACACCTATGGTGCATACTCATGCAATGAAGCTCCCCTAATCTGTATTCCTGAAAGAACAAAAAACATTTCCAAAAAACAGTTAAAGTTAGCGAATGCCAATGTAATTACAGTATCACAAACCCAAGCACTTAAAAGGAAATGAACAGATAAGTTTTATACTGTCCACATCTTTAAAAGGTATTTATTTAAGTATATAGAAATGCATCTCTCACCACATCACATCTATCTTAACTTTGATCCATGGATTGTTGAGTATATTATTTATTTTGCATTATATTTGTTATCTTGATTTCATGATTCACAAGTGCAAACACCACCACTAGGTGCAAAGCACTGGAGAATTAAACCCTAATGACCAACTGAGCTACCCACTCACTGGTTTGAATGGGAGCTTTTTCTGATGAGGGAAAGATTGAGTCCAAAACCATGTACAACAAATCCTTAGGCAAATTATTAAGTATAATCTATTTTTCTAAGATAGAAAGTGCACAAGTTTTCAAAGAGATTGAACTACACAGAAAAAGTGAGCTAGAGGTAAGCAAAGAATAAAACTGAAGTAAAATATTTCAAATCACAGTGATGTTTTTAAGTGAACTTTAACAAGAACAATTTGATTTTTTCCCCCAAAAATTTTTAGAAATATTCTCTTTTGTCTTCAGAGTTAATGTGGCAATTTTCAAGACAAACCCCATTTTTCAAGTCAAAAGTATAAGGCTGTACAAAGGAAGCTGATTGAAATCATAACTATGAAGAAATTACTGTCTTTCCAAAAAATACAAGAAGAAAGTCAAGATTGAGCAGAACCCTAATTTTGTAACTTTGATGTCCTCCAGATGATCATTTTTTATGAAAAAAAGGAGAGACCTGAACCAATGGTGCATGTTTTATGAAGGGCCCCTAAGCATTGGGCTTCTCTCCCCTCCCAAGGGTGGGCAAACTTTTTGGCCCAAGGGCCACATTGGGGTTAAAAATTGTGCAGACAACTGGACAGCCTGCCCCTGCCCCCATCCAACCCTCACCAACTTCCCACCCCCCGATTGCCCTCCTCAGAAGCCCCGACTCACCCAACCCCCCCACAGCTCCTTGTCCCCTGATCACCCCCTCCACACTCTAACCCCTCCCAACCCCCCCCGTTTTGTTCCCTGACTGCCCCCTCCTGAGATCTACCCACCCTAACCCCCACCCCATCTAAGCCCCCCTGCTCTTTGTTCCGACTGCCCCCTCCAGAGATTCCCCCATCTCCCCCTGGGACCCCACCACCTAACACCTCCCCCCAACCTTACTCAGCCCAGCCCACGGACCGGGAGCACGGCGCACCACAGCATTCTGTGCTCGGCCCGGCAGCATGGGGCCACTGGCACTGTGCCCCCAGCCCCGGCTGGTACCATGCCCCTAGCCTGCATATGGCCCACGGGTTGTAGTTTGCCCACCACTGCTCTACTATACAATAGCCTACATCCACTGACCTTTGAGAGCACATTGAAGGCTCTTGGGGAGATAAATGCACTGGTAGTTGGGACAATTTTGGTTTGTTCTCTTTCTTGGCTTTGGCAAAGTTACTGGTTTAACTATGTTTGCATTAGTATTTGTAATATGTGGCTAAAGGACCTGGAGCTGTAGGTAGGCTTTTTAAAAAATTGTCTCTCTCTATATGGATGCTAACACATGTAAATTACAGATTTAAGGAGATACTATGCATGTTTTAAGCAAAATAATATCTCCTTACATTATGTTGCCTGGAAACGAAAAAGTTAATAGGTTTTCCTTTCCTGTATTGCTTTATTTTATCTGAAATATCTCCACTGGACAGAAACCAAGATCTTTGTAAATATTACATGTCATTTGCCAACAGGAAAAACTTAAGATCTTGTTATAGTAAATCACTCATACAGATGCTAGTGTTCTCGGAAAGATGATGTCAGCAAGCACTGTTAACAGTTTAATCACTCTGCAACTGCTGTATCATTTCCAAATAGGAGATAAAAGACCCCAAAGAGGTTTTACACAGTAAAGTGTGCACACAAGGTATTCTGCCTTACTTTTAACACACTACAAAACCAACAAGGAATAAATTTAAAATTCCTCTCTGCAGAACATGGTGAAGAGAATCTTGGGGTTGGAGTAGTGTTGAACAATATCAAAATTTAAGTGTTATCCTATGAATACTAGCCTGTAATCCACCAGACAGAAATACATAAAGTACAACGATGCATTGATCCTTTCCTTTTCACCAAAAAGAAGATTCCTGAAAGACACTAAGACCTAAAAACCTCATGTGTGTCCTGGCTAGCTCTACTGAAATCAATTGAACAAGCTAATTTTTGAGTGAGTGTTAATGGTAATAATGTTTCCAGTTTGTAAATAATTTTCCGTTATTATTCATCCAGTACTTGATTATGTAAATAACAGAACTTTTTCAGATTAAATTTAGTTTACACAACCCCATTTACCTAAAATTGCATCATTAGCCATGCCAACAGAAACAGTTATGATGTAGGATTTCTAAAGTTTCTAAACAAACAAATTTTCCACTTCAACAGAGTGGGCCATCAGAACATGAAGTGGAAATCTTGAAAAATGCTTATGTTGGTTCCCCTACTAAGGTTTCTATACCCAGAAGAACAACATCTGAAATTAGCAACCTCTTCAGTTACTCACTTTGGGTGAAAACCTGGCATACTGAAGTCTACAACTAAACACCATTGTTTTTGATGGGGTCAGAATTTCATATTTCACCTCTTTCTCCAAGCTCATATACAGCAAAATCATGTATTGAACACCAAGTGAAGGACTTTTACCTGGACTGCTGCTATTCTTACAGCCAATTAATAGGAGAGAGGTTTACTTGAGAACAAGTTATGTTTCCAGAAATGAAAGCACAATGAGACTTTTAAATGACCTTTGCTCAACTTTAATGAGCATGATTCCTGTTTCCTCAACATGACACTATTAATAGCTAGGGAGGGGGAAATACTGTTTACTGGATTAAAAAAAATTGTGGGTGAAAAAGCCCTGAGCCATCCCAATGACCCAATCTGAGGCACTCCTGCAGACAGCAAACCATCCTCCCTCACAAAACAAAATCCAAACCTGATCATTCCTAGCTAAGCCATCCAACTCCAGTATTATTGTAAAATACAGTGCCGACAAACAAGTTTCAGAGACTGAATAAAATAAAGGAAAGGCCCAGTGGTTTTCCCCCTTTGCATTACCACTTGCTATTACAATTAGTGCTGACATGTTGCATAAATCAAGGTCTCGCCCATAATTTCAGTATAACCATTGTACAGAGTTCTGATTATATCATGCTATGCTTTTACAGTATGATTTTCCAAATATTGCAAGCATCCAAAGCTCCGCCAATTGATTTCACTGTAATTTGTGGGTGTCACTTTTGAAAGAAATCAGGCCACTATTTTTGAATCAGAATTTGTATCAGCTGTTACATGTTTTGTTTTAGTTACTTTCTGATGCATCTTTTAGTTTACTCCTAAAGTGCTTATCATAGTAAACTATAAATATCAATCAATCAGAATTTGTATATATTAAAATCTATATCCACAAGATAAATCTCTAGCTCAATTTCTGAAGTGCAATATGCCTATGTTTAGCATGACATCTCCTGCTCTAACAATTAAGGATTGTGCTAACAGTAAGTCTGATATACAAAACTAAAATCACACTATAGAAGAACAATCCGAAGCCTTTAACAGGACAGATAAGAATGTCCTTCAAATTCTTGTAAGAATTACAGCCCCAAAAGTTGTTTTCCTTGTAACAATGTGTTTCTGAGAAATGGTTTCATCTGTCAGGAAATGACTAGCTCTCAAACTGAACCCAGTGACATTTCGGATTAGCTTCCTCTTTCACTACCACCATACAGTCAAACTGCTCCTTTCTCTACTCTAGAGTAATTGTACTACCAATCACATGCCAGAGTACATTTTTTTTATTAGCTTCAGCAAAAACGAGTGTTATTTTTATAGCCTTTTTCAAAGATAAATTACTTATTTATGCACCACAATTAGATGCACACTAATAAAAAATAAGCTAAAATATTTATGAAATTGTAGACAGTATAAAAATGAATATTTAAATATCTATTAGAGGTTATATTTGGAGAGTCACATGGAGTTTTTGTTTCAACAGTTAATAAAACATGTGTTACATATGTTTCAGTATAGAAGTTTAATTATGGTTTCTCTGTGAAAGAAGCAAATAAAACTCAAGTGACATGAATCACGTTACAAAGCACACTGAAAATCAATGGAATGACTGCCATTAACTTCAGTGGGCTTGGAGCAGGACTATAATGACTACAGCAGTCAAGAACTTTTCCACACAAAAAACCCAAACCAAAAAAACAACACACCCCACGGTTCTACTTTTTTAACCTGTATATTCAAGGCATCTCAGCTATAAATTTATGGGCAGACATTAATCGGTTTCACTGTTTGCCACATTTAATCCTTAATGCCCAGAAAACAAATCTCATCTGACACTGTAAAATGGTTCTACCAGATTATTATAGTGGATATCTAATCTGTAATCTTTTTAGAAATTAGTAGTCTTTGGGTTTGCTCCCACTACCCACCACTCCACATTTGACAGTGGAGACATACCCTCAGATGGAGCTCAGAAGTTCTTGTCCCATAAGTGAGTCATATTTTTTTAAGGGTCACCATGCTGGAGGGATAAATGATAAAATTTTCAGCTTGGAATTATTTGTGCCTCCCTAATAAACTAGTTAGATAGCTCTCTAGAGAGCTAATCACCAAGCACAGGCAACTATTACAGTATTACCACCAATGTTACATTGTAACAGTTAGAAGTATATTAAAGTTGCAAAGTCTAGGACTCAAAAATTAGGATGTACCAGGATTAAGGTTGCCAAGCAACCTTAATTTAGTATCCTTGTATGTATGAATTATGATCAGGTTCTGCGTACCCCATGAGACCAAATTCCACAACAGCAAGCCCTAAATGCTATGGAATCTCAGGTTTACTGTCATGGAAATGTTCACTTATCCTCATCCCATGAAATTGCCCTTTATTGCTCCCACACATACATGACTACCCATCCCTTATTTGAAGATGTACTGAAATGTATTAAAATTTATAAATACCATTTTAAATATTAACTGAAGTTTACTATAATTGTATAGTATACATGAGGACAGTAGAAGTGTACATTTGAGAGAAAAATAGAGGGTATGCTAGGGGAAGTGATGTTTCCCTAAGATGTCCCTTAAAATAAAGCTTTGTCCCATATTTTCCATGATACAAAGGTGGTCACCTTTGCACGTGCGTGCACACACACACACACACACACACACACACACACACCCACCCTTCCCTTACTGCTGATACTTGAAAATACTCCTGATTTAAAATTCAACATGATTATTTTCAAGGGAAATTTATTTCATTATACTCTTCTGGTGGCCTGGCTCCAACTGCTGCAGCTCCTGTAGTGTTGCACAGGTGGCCCAACTCACAATCTCCTTCCCTCCCTGTGTGCCAAAGAAGGGAGGAGCTTGTGGCTGGCTGCAGCAGCTCATCTCCAGGGCCTCAGTTGCTGTGCTGTTCTCCAGTTTGCTAGCCTACATTTCTCTCTCTTCCTAGTCCGAGCTGGGAGCTCAACCTTGTTCTCTTGCTGTTGCCTTGTTCCATGGAACAGTGCCATGTAATCCAGCTAATACCCTCATGGAAAAAATGAATTGTAAAAAGGCAGCTTGAAGCAGGTCCTGCCAAGACAGGAAGAAAAAACAAGTCATAAGATGACTTGCCGCAGTAGAATAAATTCTGTGGCAAAAGTGCTGAATTCTATAGCATCTCAGAAGAAATTCCAGTCATGAAATCAGAGTTCCAGGGAACTCAACAGATGAATACAGAAGATCACACCCCTCGAAGTTACTATTGCAAGCTCTCTAAATATCACTGTATTGGTCTGCACTCAGTATTTTTGCTGTTCTCTTTGCACCAGAGCTACAAATACTTTAAAATTAAAGCTCAAATTCTGGAGCAAAATTCTGCAACGAGGAATGAATTCCCTTGGAAGAGGGGAACACACAGGGCCTTTGACAGACTCTTGCCCAGCACTATACATGCGTTCTATGGCAAAGTCAGGAATATAACTCGGCTGTCTGAGTTCAAGCCTACTGCCTTAACTACAAGAGGATTTTCTTACAATCCTCTCTCATTCACCATCAATCTGGTGTGCAAAATCAGGCAGTGCTCTGTCGAACAAATATTTTTTGATAATGTAATTGAACACTATCATACTGGATACACACAAGAGGGCCAACTTAAGGGCATGATGATTGAAATCAAAGGAAACAAGAATTTTTACTATAAGCTAGGGACTTATCAGTTGGAAGTGACTGAAGAGGAGAAAGACCTGGGTGAATTGGTTGATCACAGGATGACTATGAACCGTCAAGGTGATGCAGCTGTGAAAAAGGCTAATGACCTCCTAGGATGCATCAGGCAAGGTATTTCCAGTAGAGACAGGGAAGTGTTCCCTGAGACAGGGTTCCCCCCCCGGCCGTTTCCCCACTCCCCCCCGTCTCCTACCTCCCGCGGGCCCCAACCCCCGCATGCGCTGCGGCCGCGTGGCCCGGCCGGGAGAAGCAAAGGGGGGCGGGGGGAGGCTGCTGGGTGCCGGGGGAGGGGGCTGGTGAGCGCTGCAGCGGCTGCCAGGAGCCGCGCCTTGCTCACAGCCCCGGCGACAAGGGGGTACAGCTGCGTACCGGGCCCCGGACTTCAGGGGGCCCCCCTGAAGTCCGGGGCCCGGTACAGCTGTACCCGTTGTACCCCCGTCGCCGGCCCTGATGTGGCCATAAGAACAGATATAAAACTGCCGAACAAACAAGTTTAGGCTTGAAATTAGGGGAAGGTTTCTAAACATCAGAGGAATGAAGTTCTGGAACAGCCTTCTAAGGGAAGCAGAGGGGACAAAAAGTCTAACTACTTTCAATACTGAGCTTGATAAGTTTATGTAGGGAACTTGTGGTGGGGTGGCAAGGAAAAGCAGGGTTGCTTGGGAAAACAGTCACAGCTGTAGCCACTGCAATCAGGGCCCAACTGACTTTTATAAGAGGGCAGGGGGGCCAGGAGCAGACAGACTCTCTCTAGCTTTTTGGAGAGAAGAGGACTTGATTGCCTGGGAAGCTAAGAAAGGTACCTAGGGTGTAGCTGTGCTGGGGGATGGGCAGAAAGAGCTGTGAAGCTCCAGCCTAACAAAGCCCCAAGCTGTGAGCCAGGTTAAGGACCTGCAAAAGGGTATTAGGGCTGCAGAGGGGCAACCTAGATCTGGGCAGAGGCAGCTGGTCCGACCCCTCTTTGTCGATGATGAATGGCTGATAGGCTGCCGTCAGCCCCAGAGAGCGGGGGGCTAGATGGTGACTGGTAGTAGACACTGAGGCAAGGTGGGGATAAGGAGTGAGGGTTTCCCTGGGTGGGGAGACCCATTAGTGGGTTTCTGCCAGGGGCAGGACCCTGACCTATAGGGGCACCGAGGTCCAGGAGGGACACTGGGACCAGTGGTAAGGGGGACACCGGTCTGCAGAGGGTGCTCCTGGACAGAAGTGCTAATTCCCAGGACAATGTCCGGAGGCGCTGCAGTGAGTCGTGACCCTGCGACAGGACTATATAATGAGACTGCCTACAATGGCATGTCGCCCATTGGGAACTACCAGTAGCAAAAATCCCTAATGGGGAGCTGGAAAAGCAGGAAAACTTATTTTTCCTCTTCCAATCTATGAATAAATACTAGGTCGAAGAGGATGAGATCTACTAGCCGTAAAGTCTTGAAAGATATCATGACCAGAAACAATCTGTTCAATTCACTATTTACATACCAGAATTCCTTTGCTTAATAAATCAGTTTTAAATTTATCAAAACAAGTTTTCCATTTAATTTTTTCTTAGGAATCCAGCACAGTAAAGGCAGTGTTATTTAACTAATAAAAACAATTTTAAAAAGCTGGTTTTGTGAATTTTAATTTAATTCCAATTTCCACCGAAATGCAGCTTGACAATTCACAACAAAATAAATCATGTAGTAAATAAGAAATATTCACTATTTTCTAACATAATAAAAAGTGTAAAAATTTAAGAACCTGTAACATACCTTTATAAACTCCATAAGTATTTAAATAAAGGGGCACAGCTATAGTGCACCCTCAAAATTAGAACAAAGTAGCAGCCAGCCAGAGATTCCAGCCAATAAAAGCAGAAGCAGCCAAAGCAGGAACTCCTGTTTTGGGATGAGGGGGTAAAATGGGCACAGCCAGGGTCACCTTTCTCCCAGCATTCCCGTGGACCCAGAACTGTACAAGAGATGGCACCCTGAGTCTCCTGGCACTATGATCCAGGTGGTGCTGTGCCTTGCTGCCCCCCTCATGTGATCTAACCTTGGGGGAAACTAGAGAGACTCCAGCAAGTAAGAGCAGAAGCAGCCAAATCAGGGATTTCTGGACATTCAAATTACATTTCTATATATGGTTGGAGTTTCTCCATCCTGTACTATATTGGGTGCTTGATCCAACCCTCCCTCTCAGTCTAGTCATCTCAGCATTTTTCTCCTGCCCTGTTCTCCACAGTCCCTTTCTCTTTAACTAATCCCCTTCTAAATATCCATCTGTTGAATAGCCCCCAAAAAGAATCATGGCACTAACATGAAAGCAGTCAACTTAACATTGTTTACTCTGCTTATCTCTTCTACCCCCTTAACCTATCCTCTGTCTGTCTTGTCTATATACTGTAGACTGTAAATTTTTTGGTGGCAGGGATCACTCTGTTTGTATAATGCCTAGCACAATGGAGACCCGTTCTTGGTTGATCCTTAAACACTACTGTTTTAAATGTGATTAATTATAGAAACCAATGAAAAATCAACCTCTCTTCAGGAAAATAAGTACAAATGCAAAACAAGATGGAAACAGATTATGTAAATCAAGGTTGCCTGTTTGTTCTTTTAAATCATGATTTAAAATTAGTCCACCCTGCTTGCTCACAAACATTTATATATTTGTACATGGTGTTTATAACTACCAATCCTCATTTCACTAATCACTGTAACAGAGTATTATAACAGCCACTGGTTTATTTTTCCCAAAGGTACACATTTTAGCGTGCAAGCCAATTTATAGAAAGACCAAGTCTTCTATTGTTAAAAAAAAAACTAAACACAAAGACAGATACTTCTCAAAGCAAATCATTTCAGGTTAGACATAGTGTTCATAAATAAGAATCTCTTTGGAAAGGAAAAAAATGAGTAAAATCTAGAGACAAAACTGTTTTCATTATGGATTTAATTATACTGAGCAAAGGATATATACTTACATGGGCTGACATCTCTGTATCTATTTCGATTTCTGTTTTCTGGATATTTTGCAACTTTATGAGGATAGTCATTGGATTTTTGCCGAATTTCCTTAAAATTACAAAAATACAGTTTAGTAATCTCAATTAACTGAGTAATTCTGCACAGCAAAAAAAAAAAAGTATCAAGCCAATTAATTAACATTTTAAAATAATATTATAGTTCGTCGAGGTTCACCTTTGCTCAGGACTTCATCTGTGCCTGGAATTTAACTTGACTATTGAATATTGGCATTTAGAACTAGCAGCTTCTTACACTGTCTAGTCTAGTTAGTTATCACTGCACAAACAGCAGACACGCAATTTGGTGAGTATTTCACGTGGCATGAAACAATGGAGGACGCATGATTTGGCACAGCTATACTTTTTGCATATGGCCTCATATGGTGTCTCCCATGCTCAAATGGGACACACAGGTCTAATACTGTTTTATGGATATCCCCTCTGCACCATGAAGTGCCTGCAAAATCCAATACAGATCCTCTCTGTTGTCAAGACTGATAGTGCTTGGCGATTTCAGTATCATACATATCACTCAGAGTTAGCTCCTGATTTGTAACTGTGGTAACAACCAGGGGACTATTCCAGTTGTCTGACAACTAACACAGCTGACCACATCCAGGGTCTGTTTGGAATTGAACAAAGGTAATTAACTCCATCAGTGAGAGGTCACAACACACCATTACCATGACAGTAAGGGATGTACAGTAGACTCTCGATTATCCAGAATTGGGTTAATCAGGATGTGGATTAACTAGGATGTCCAAAAAAAAAAAAATATGCGTAACTCACAGGCCAGCTTTGGCTTTGTTGCCACCCCAAGCGCACACACAAAACCTCCCCACCGGGGCGCAGGGCAGCCAGTGAACCAACACCCTCTGCCCCCAGCGCAGGGTGGCTGGTGAATGCAACCCCCCCTCCCCCCAACACACACACACTTCCTATGGATGGTGATTATCCAGGATTTTTTAACCAGGATTAATTTTTTCCCCATCATCCTCAAAAGTTCCTAGAACACATACATTTCCAGAGTGTTCTGAGACACAATTCTATTTAATAGTCTAGAAGAATGGGGAAGTAGATGGTGTGAAGGGATGGAGAAGAGGTTTCAGCAATTGGCCCTTGACTAATGACAGTGGCCTCTAAACGTAGAATTTCAGAAATGTAGGGCTGGAAGAGACTTTGAGGGGCCATTCAGTCCAGCCTCTCCACCCCCTCCCCCCCACCCTCCCACCCACACCCCAGGCAGGCCCTAGTATACCTACATCATCTCTGACAGGTGTTTGTCTAACCCAGGGTGGGCAAACTTTTTGGCCAGAGGGCCACACCAGCATTGTAAAACAGTATGGAGGGCCGAGTAGGGAAGGCTGTGCCTCCCCAAATAGCATGGCCCCCACCCCTATCTAGCCCCTTCCACTTCCCACCCCCAACTGCCCCCTTCAGAATCCCCGACTCATCCAATCCCCCCACTCCTTGTTCCATGACCGTGCCCTTCAGAGGCCCCCCCAACCCCTAACCATGCCTAGGACCCTACCCCCTACCCAACCTCCCCTGCTCCCTGTCCCCTGACCGCCCCAACCCATATTCACACCTCTGCCCCAGCCACCCACCCCCCAGAACTCCACACCTTTGCTCCCCCCTCCCCGACCGCCTCCTCCCGAGTCTCCACCCCATCCAATCGCCCCCTGACTGCCCTCCACGACCCTTTGTCCCTTATCCAATCCCACCCTCTCCCCCTGGCCAGAGCCAGTCCCGCTGCTGCAACACTCCCTGGTAGGAGCAGCGGGCTAGAGTGCTAGCAGTGTGGCTGCAGGGGAGGGGAGACACCAGGGGGGGGAGCTGGGGCTCACCTCCCTAGCCAGGAGCTCAGGCGGGCCACACAGGATGGTCTCACAGGCCGGATGTGGCCCGCGGGCCATAGTTTGCCCACCCCTGGTCTAAACTGTTCTTAAAAATCCTCAATGATGGTGATTAACTTTACTTAAAAGTTAGATATTAGGAAAACCTTACTAATCCACATCTCACGTGTTGCAGATTAAGCTCATTACTTCTTGTCCTGCCTCTTATGACATTGAGCCCCATCCTCTTGCTAACAGCTCTTAACATATTGGAGATTTATCAGGTCACCCATACAGTCTTCTTTTTTTCCCCCAAGAAGAAACATGCTCACTTGTTTAAACCTTTTCTTATAAATCATATGTTCTGTATCTTATTTTTGTTGCTCTCCAATTTTTCCACATCTTTCTTAAGTGAAATGTCTGAAACTGGATACACAAGTCCAGCTGAGGCCTTACCAGCACGGAGTAGAATGTGACAAATACTTCCCAAATCTCCCATACAATACTCCTTTTAATATATCCCAGAAAACTGCATCACATTGTTACATTGTTGGCTCCACAATCTGCGATCCACTATAACCCCCAGATCCTTTTCAGCAGTATTATCATCTAGCCAGTTACTCCCGATTTTGTAGTCGGGCATTTGATCTTTCCTTTCTAAATGTATAACTTTGCCCTTGTCTTTTCCCAAATTTCATCTTATGTATTTCAGACCAATTCTCCAAAGTGCTAGAAAACCCTCCTATCTTAGTGCCAACTGGAAATTTTATAACCCTACTCAACTACATTATCCAAATCATTAATGAAAATATGGAACAAGTACCTGGTCAGGGACAGACCTCTGTGGGACCTCAGTGAATATATTCTCCCAGTATGATAGTGATCCATTCATAACTACTTTGACTACAGCCTTTCAACCAGATATGAACCCACCTTATAATAATTTCAGCTAGAACACATTTCCCTAGTTTTTTTTATAAGAATGCCATGGAAGACCAGTGTCAAAAGTCTTACTAAAACCAAGATACATCATGTCTACTGCTCCCCTCACCCCATCCACTAAGCCAGGAATCATGACAAAGAAGGAAATTAAGTTGATCTGACCTGATTTATCCTTGCAATCCATGCTGGCTATTTCTTACAACGGTATTATCCTCTAGGTGCTTACAAACATTGTTTAATAATTTGTTCCAGGTATGGAAGTTAGGGAACAAAGAGGCCCCAAGGTATAGATTGGTCAGCCTTTTTTAAAAGAAAGGTAGGTACTGTGTTTGCCCTTCTCCAGTCCTCCGAATTCTCAAAGACAACTTAACAGTTCAAGATTCCTTTAAGCACACTCGGGTGAACTTTGTCAGGCTTCCCAACTTGAATACATCTAACTTATCTATATATATAAAAGTCAAATGGTGTATGCGTGCGTGCGTGTACACTTACTCCTTCCACACCGTTTGAGCTAGAGACTTGAAATTTGGTACAGTTAGAGGTCTTGGGGTCCTAATGACCGTAAGAGTTGAAAATTTTTCAAATCTCACCTCTGATGCCCCCCAGGGGTGAAATTCTTTAAAGGCCAATCACATCAGCTGGGCAGCTGCTGTTCTCTGTGACATAGTTATGATGTCATAATACCCCCTCCAACAGACACCGCACTTGCTCAGCTCTCTGCCCCTCCCCCCTCCAACGGAACCCCGGAATCCCTCAGCTCTGTGCCTCCTCCCCACCTCCGATGGACCCCGGAATCCCTCAGCTCTGTGCCCCATCCCCACCTCCGACGGACCCGAGTTGGGTTTGGTCGGAGGGTAAGTGAGGTGGGGGTGTCGGGTTTGGTCAGGGGGTGAGGTGGGGGTGTCGGGTTTGGTCGGGGGGGGTAAGTGAGCGGGGGGTGTCGGGTTTGGTCGGGGGGGTGGGAAGGTGTCTGGGTGGGTGAGGGGTGAGGTGTGGGGGTTGGGGTTGGTCAGGGGGTGTTGGGTTTGGTGGGGGGGTAAGGTGGGGGTGTTAGGTTTGCTCTCTCCCCCATCCAACAGACCCCGCACTCGCCTAGCTGTCTGCCCCCTCCCCACCTCCGACTGACCCGAGCAACGCTGGGTATTTTCGCTAGTCTAAAATATTTTTCAATCTGTTCTTTCTTTATTGTGGCTTGTATTCTTTCCACCTTGTTGTTAACATTAACTGTGTTAAGCATCTGGTCACAACTAACCTTTAAATCAAGTCTGAAGCAAAACAGGCCTTAAACTCCTCAGGCCTTCTTGGTATCTTACTTGACCCGCTATTTAGTCCATTAAATAGTGGACTACTCTTTCCTTCAGCCTTCTCTTGATCCTCAGAAAGGAAAAGATTCTGTAAATATGTGTCTCATGTCTCTTGCTAGGTGTAACTCATTTTGTGCCTTAGCCTTCCTGATTTTGTCCCTATATGCTTGTCCAATTCATTTGTCTTCATCCTTAGGAATTTGTTCATGCTTCTACTTTTTTACTCCTGGGGGAATTCTGCACCCCTGCACAATTCAGAATTTGCACAGAATTTCAGGTTTCCTCTACAGAATTGGGGATGTAGAGCTGCTGGCAGTCATTAGGAGATGCTGGACTCTGCAGAGCCCAGCTCTCCAGCTCGCCAATTAGACTCAGAGGGATCATTATGATCATCGAGTCTGACCTCCTGCAATGCAGGCCACAGAATATACCTCACCTATATCTGAACTACTGAAGTCTTCAAATCTTGGTTTAAGGACTTCAAAGTACAGAGAATCCTCCAGCAAGTGACTTCCTGCAGAGGAAGGCGAAAAACCTCCAGGGCGTCTGCCACTTTACCCTGGAGGAAAATGCCTTCCCGACCCCAACTATGGCGATCAGCTGAACCCTGAGCATGTGGGCAAGACCCACCAGCCAGACACCCCGGAAAGAATTCTCTGTAGCATCCCAGATCCCATCCCCTCCAACTTTCCATCATACACCACCAGGCTCCTCTATTACAATATTCAAAGATCAATTGCCAAAATTATGTTTTACCATCATACCATCTACTCCATAAACTTATCAAGCTTCATCTTGAAGCCAGCTACGTCTTTTCCCCCACTGTTTCCCTTGGAAGCCTGTTCCAGAATTTCACTCTATTGGTTACAAACCTTTGTCTAATTTCAAGTCTAAACTTCCTGTTGACCAGTTTATATCCATTTGTTCTTATGGCCACATTAGTACTGAACTTAAATAATTCTTCTCCCTCCCTGGTATTTATCCCTCGGACATATTTGTAGAGAGTAATCATATCTCCCCTCAGCTTTCTTTTGGATAGGCTATACAAGCTCAGCTCCCTGAGTCTCCCCTCATAAAAGACAGGTTTTCCATTCCTCGGACCATCCTAGTAGCCCTTCTCTGCACCTGTTCTAGTTTGAATTCATTCTTCTTAAACATGCACACAGTTTTCCAAATGAGGTCTCACCAGTGCCTTATATAATGGTACTAATTCCTCTTTATCCCTACTAGAAATCCAAGACCGCATTAGCTTTTTTCACGGCCATATCACATTGGTGGCTCATAGTCATCTTGTGATCAACTAATACTCCAAGGTCCTTCTCCTCCTCTGTTACTTCCAATTGATGTGCCCCCGTTTATAACTAAAATACTTGTTATTAATCCCTAAATGACCTTACACTTCTCACTATTAAATTTCATCCTATTCCTGTTACTCCAGTTTACAAGGTCATCCAGGCCTTCCTGTATGATATCCCGGTCCTTCTCTGAATTGGCAATACCGCCCAGCTTTGTGTCATCTGCAAACTTTATTAACACATTCCCACTTTTTGTGACTAGATCAGTAATAAAAAGATTAAATAATATTGGCCCCAATACAGATCCCTAAGGAACTCCACTGGTAACCTCCCTCCAGCCTGACAATTCACCCTTCAGTATAACCCTCGTCTCCTCTTCAACCAGTTCCTTATCCACCTTTCAATTTTCATCTCTCTCTCTCTCTCTCTCTGCCCGGCACCCCCCAGCTGGGGTATGGGCCACCAAGCACAGATCATTCTCTCTCTGTTGTTGGCGTTTCGGTAGCAATTTGGTTCCCTACAGGGTGGAGTTGCTAGCCCCACGCCCATGTTAAGCCTACAGCACCTGGTATTCCTAGGAGGTCTCCCATCCAAGTACTAGCCAGGCCTGACCCTGCTTAGCTTCCGAGATCAGACAGGATCGGGCGTGTTCAGGGTGGTTTAGCCGTATTGCTTTTTTCAATTTTCATATTGATCCCCATCTTTTCCAATTTAACTAAATTCCCCATGTATCAAACGCCTTACTAAAGTCAAGGTAAATTAGATCCACTACATTTCCTTTATCTAAAAAGTCTGTTACTTTTTCAAAGAAGGAGATCAGGTTGGTTTGGCACGATCTACCTTTTGTAAAACCATGTTGTATTTTGTCCCATTTGCCTTTGACCTCAATTCCCTTAACTACCTTCTCCTTCAAAATTTTTCCTAAGACCTTGCATACTACACATGTCAAACTAACAGGCCTGTAGTTAACCAGATCACTTTTTCCCCCTTTCTTAAAAATAGGAACTATATTAGCAATTCTCCAGTCATATGGTACAACCCCTGAGTTTAAAGATTAATTAAAAATTCTTGCTAATGGGCTTGCAATTTCATGTGCCAGTTCCTTTAATATTCCTGGATGAAGATTATCTGGACGCCCCCCCCCCCCCCCCCGATTTAGTCCCATTAAGCTGTTCAAGTTTGGTTTCTACCTCGGATATGGGAATATGTACCTCCATATTCTCATTCCTGCTTGCCATGCTACCTTTATCCCTAAGATCCTCATTAAAGACAGAAGCAAACTATTTGTTTAGATATTGAGCCACGCCTAAATTATCCTTAACTTCCACTCCATCCTCAGTTTTTAGTGGACCTACTACTTCTCTCTCTGTTTTTTTCTTATTTATATGACTATAGAAGCTTTTACTATTGGTTTTAATTCCCTTTGCAAGGTCCAATTCTACTTGACTTTTAGCCTCTCTCACTTTGTCCCTACATGTTCTGACCTCAATAAGGTAGCTTTCCTTGCTGATCCCTCCCATCTTCCACTCCCTGTATGCTTTCTGCTTTTTCTTAATCACCTCTCTTAGATGCTTGCTCATCCAGCTCGGTCTACAACTCCTGCCTATTATTTTTTTCCCCTTTCTTGGGATGCAGGCTTCTGATACCTTCTGCAACTTTGATTTAAAGTAATCCCAGGCCTCCTCCACCTTTAGATCCATAAATTCTTCAGCCCAATCCACTTCCCTGACTAACGTCCTTAATTTTTTTAAGTTAGCCCTTTTGAAATCAAAAACCCTAAATCGCAGATCTACTTTTGTTTACCCCTCCATTCAATTTGAACTGAATTAGTTCATGATCACTAGACCCAAGGTTGTCCCCTACAACCATTTTTTCTATAAGATCCTCACCACTCACCAAAATCAAATCCAAAATGGCATTCCCTCTTGTTGGCTCAGTAACTACTTGATGAAGGAATCCATCAGCTATTGCATCTAGGAAAATCTACGCTCTATTATTATTACTGGCACTTCTCCTCCAGTCTATTTCCGGGAAGTTAAAGTCTCCCATGATCACACAGTTCCCATTAGTATTTACTTCATTAAAAACATTAGAGAGATCTCTATCCATATCCAAATTAGATCCTGGTGGTCTGTAACACACTCCAAGCACTAGCTCAGGGGAGACTTTAATAGTTTTCTTCCCCAATGTGATTTTTGCCCAGACAGACTCAGTCTTATCTATTCCATCACTTCTTTACAGTCTACCTCATCATTTATATACAATGCTACTCCACCTTTACCTTTGTTTCTGTCTTTCCTAAGCAGGACATACCCTTCAATACCTGTACGCCAGTCGTGACTACTATTCCACCATGTTTCTGTTATCCCTATAATAACTGGTTTCACTTCCTGCAGCAGTAGCTCTAGTTCCTCCATTTTGTTACCTAGGCTCCTCGCATTGGTGTATAAACATCTTAATTTTTGCTGTTTGCCCTCAATCACATTCTTTACCTGATTTGGCATGGACATTCTACCACTAGTGTGACCGATTAGGCTGGTGTCCACACTGCCCTGCCTCCTTATGTCCTTTTCCTTACCCATGGCTATATCCTCTCTCACTTTCTCTTTCTTCTCGCTGTTAAAAGTCGGCGTGGAGATTACCTGGACATCTCCCAACCGTCTCCCCCAGCTTTCTAGTTTAAAGCTCTCTTAATTAGTTGTGCCAGCCTCCATCCTAGAAGTCTGTTTCCTTCCCTACTCAGATGAAGTCCAGCCCAAGAGAACAGTCCTGTCCATAAATGCCTCCCAGTGGCTACATCCCAAAGCCCTCCTTATAGCACCTTTGCCCGAGCCATCTATTGATAATCACAATCTTGTCATCCCTTTGTTGCCCTCCTCTAGGAACAGGCAGAATCCCACTGAAGATCACCCGAGCCTCGATTTCCTTACGTGTCTTCCCCATAGTCTCCCTTAATACGTTCAAGTGAGAATCTATCGGTATCATTTCTTGAAAGATGATCAGTGGATTCTTTCCCACTCCCTTTAGGATCCTTTTCAACCTCAGGTCTATCCTGTATCTTAGCACCTGGTGGACAGCATACCCTTCTATTCTCTGGATCAGCTTTGGTTACAGGCCTGTCTAATCTTCTCACTATGGAATCCCCAATCACATAAACCTGCCTTTTCCTGGTGACAGCACTATTCTCCAGTCTAGCCAATGTTCCCTGAGGCTGTAAGTCCCTTCCATTCCTATTTGCCCTTGTACTCCTCCTTAACCCATCCTGAATCCCCATGGGGCTCATCTCCATGACTCTTCTCCTATAGGGTTAGAAGGCTCTGCACACTCTGGCTGACTGGCTTGTTCCTCAGGAGAACCGAGGAGACCCTGCTCTTGCAAAGGGTGAGGAAGGGCAGCGCAGCACCAAACCACAGTCCAACAGTAAGAAGCTGGGGGGAGTAAAGGCTCTGAGGGTGTCTGGGCTCTGGAGATGCGCTGGAGCTGAGCTCTGAGCCGGGTAGGGGATGCCCCACAGCTGGGCTCTGGGTGGGGAGCAGGTATAGGTGTCTGGGTTGGAGGAATCCCCATGACTGTGCTTGGGGGGGGGGGGGCAGGCAGCTCCCTCTAGTAGCCCTCAACTGGAACTGGGTTGTCATAGGGATTTTTTTAATTCTCTACTCCTGAGGGAATCTTTTTTTAAATCTGTATTGTTAACATACTTGTTGACAGGTATTTTGAAATAAATGACCAAAATTGAAACTGGAATGATTATGTGGTTTTATTTTGACAAATAAACTATGTACAATTTTAAAATATTATATGCATAATTTTGAGGTGCAGAGTTTCCCCAGGGGTAGCTTTTGTAGGATTCCCTTTGATTTTTACATGATTAAAGAGCTCATGATGGAGCCATATTAGCCTCTTACTATTCTTCCCATCTTTCCTTCTCTGCTGTTTAGTCTCCTATTATGCCTTTAATACAGGGTGGGCAAACTACAGCCCAGGGGCCACATCCAGCCCTTCAGACATTTTAATCTGTTCCCTGAGCTCCCGCCAGGGAGCAGGGTCTTTGGGCTTGCCCCAATCTGTGTCTACTGTGACTCCGCGTTGCTACTGGAAGCCGTGGCACGTCCCCTCTCCGGTTCTCATGTGTGGGGGCAGCCAAGAGGCTCCACGTGCTGCCACCATAGCTCCCACTGTCCAGAAATCATGGCCAATGGGAGCTGCAGGGCAGCGTCTGCGGACAGGTCAGCATGCAGAACTACTGGTCGCGCCTCTGCGTAGGAGCCGGAACGGGAACATGCTTCTGCTACTGGGAGCTGCTTGAGGTAAGTGGTGCCTGGGCCCTTGACTGGCTCCCACACCCCAAATCCCCTGCCCAAAGCACGTTCCTGCACATCGAACCCATATCCCAGAGCCCACACACCTAGCCAGTGCGCTCACCCCCCAATCTGCAATTTCATGAGCATTCATGGCCCACCATACAATTTCCACACCTGATGTGGCCCTCAGGCCAGAAAGTTTGCCCAGCCCTGCTTTAATATCCCTAAGTGACAGCTCTCCTGACTTTTTCCCTTAGATGTTCTCCCAAGAACTTTACCTACCAGTTTTCTGAGTTTGTTGATGTCTGTCTTTTTTAAATCTACTGTCCTTATTCTACTACTCTCATTCCTCCCTCTCCTTCAGAATCATTGATTCTATCACTTTCACACAAATTGCCTTCTACCTTCAGATTCACAGCCAATTTTTCTCTGTTGGTCAGAATCAAGTCTAAGATGCCTGCCTCCTCTGCTTACTTCCTCCGCCGTCTGAAACAAGAAATTCTACCAATGTGTTCCAAGACCTATTATAGGCTGTATTTTGTGCCCTTCCCCAGCTTCATCCTTCAAGGCCAGCTTCATCTAATACAGGCAACTAGAAAAAGATGGCTAGAGTGCGGAGTCTGACTAACTGTGACAACAGATTTTTTGTAGTCTTTCTGTAATTGTATCTAAGGAGATAAAGAAAAGTTTTTTTACTTTACAATAGCACTTTGTCAAGTCTTCTTTCCTTCCTTCACATCAGTGATGCTGCTACTTCTGACAATAAGATCTTACATGTCACAAAAAATATTCTCCCCGTTTTTTCTCTCCAGCAAAGCCATTGCAGAGGTCTTGACTATTCTTTGCCTTGACTATTATAATCTCCTCATGGGCTTCCTTCAATTTACCTTCTGCACTATCCTCATTGGAAAAAAGCCTCACTCTTCTCAAATCTCTTCAAATTGTCTTCACTGTTCTTCTTGAAAACAGGCATAACCAGAGAGGATTTCTATGGAACTATAACATATAACCTTGGATCTTGTTATTAGATATTAATATCATTTTATTGAAATATCATTACATATAAACAAATTAAGTATTTGTGCATTAAAAAAAAATCTGAGATAAATGTTGTGCAATTCCCCCATTAAAAAAAAAAATAAGAATAATATATTTTAAGTCTCTCTCTTAAAAAGGTTACTGTACATTTAAATTTGCACACACATAGCTTACTGACAATTTTGGAGCAGCTCAGTCTACTAGAGATACAAGAATTAAAAACAAGAAAAGTATCCAAAAGAAACCCCTCATCAGAATGCATTACTTTAAGCACTTCTCTCTCAGTATGCACTCTACAACAGGGATGGGCAAACTATAGCCCTCCAGTTGTTTTAATCCTGCTCTCAAGCTTCCACCAGGGGGCAGGGTCTGAAGCTTTCCCTGCTCCACATGGCTCCTGGAAACAGCAGTCTGTCCCCCAACTCCAGCTCCTATGCATAGTGGCAGCCAGGGAGCTCTGCACACTACCCCTGCCCCCATAGCTTACACGGGCCAGGAACCATGGCCAATGGGAGCTGTGGGGCAGTGCCTGTGGACAGAGCAGTGCGCTGAGCCACCTGGCCATGCCTCCAGGCAGGAGTGGGGACATGCCACTGCTTCTGGGAGCTGCTTGAGGAAATTTTATTTTATAGAATTCCAGAAATATTACAACAAAGCTAAGATTTTAAGGCTCAGGGATAAATGAAAAATTGCTCACAAGAGATTATTGAAAACACTTCATAGTGTACAAAACCAGAATGGCAGAATTTGGAAATATCTGCAATCATTAAATGTACACAATATAGCTAAATTCAGAACAGAAAATCTGTAACTAACTGAAAAACTTTCCAGAGCTTTTGCTATTTACATTTCATGTGAATTAATTCCAAAAAGTTTATTTTAATAAAATTAAGATTATTTAGGAAAGATAATTTACACACTATGGACATACACCATGTATATGTAATATTCTGTATACATTTTGTTAGTAGTGGTGGGCAATATTGGTTACAGGACTACTACTGGAACATTTTGCCATCTATGAACTTGTGCTTAATAATCATCTGCCCCATTAAATTTAAAGCTTGATATCATTTCACTGTTTTAGATACTGTACTTTATTTTCATATATATTTTAAAATACAAAGAGTAAAGTACATTGAGATTTTAGCTGAACAGAATGAAAGCACAGCAAAATGGGACAGGAAATCCGCAGGTTTGCTATCTGACTTTTATGAAGCCTTAGAAGAGTATGTCTTCACTAGCTATTTTAAGCACTGCTGTGACAGCACTTTAATGTGGTTGTGTAGTCACTACACCGGTGGTCTCCCAGTGCTGTAAGAAAACCATCCCTCACAATGGAAGTAGTTCTTAGCTCACTGTCAAAACTGGCATTTTACAGCACTAAAATATGCAGTTCTGGGGAGGGTGTGTGTGTGTGTGTGTGTCTTTTCACACCCCTTAGCGAGAAAGTTGCAGTGGTATAAAGTGACAGTCTACACAAGGTTTAAGACAAGTCACATTCACTCAGAGCTGTTTATTCCTCATTTGTCAAACAGACCTAACCTCTAATAACTGAGGTGTGATGCAAGTTGGATCAGCAGTGTTTGTAAAGCTAACCTTAACACAAAAGGATAGGAGTGCAAATTATTAATCACTACTACTTTTGCAAAAATAGGACATCGTTGCTCTGCTTCAGATGACCCAGGTCAGGATATTAAAGGCAGTTACCATGCAACTTCTGGTAACATGACAACGTGTGAAGTGGTCCAAGGTATACACAGGGGGGTGCCATCAAATCTTTACAAGCAATTAACACTGCTAGAAAACTGGCGCTACGTTGTCAACAGGGGATTAGCACGAATGCCCCATCTCCACTGCAAGGTTGGCAGCCACTACCCCGGGAGTACTGCACACAGGTATCGCTTTATACCCCTGCACACCCGGACGAGAGGGGGCAGGAGCGAGCGAGCGAAAGGCCGAGGGGAGCATGGCACAGCTGCCTGACGAGCACATCGAGGCTCCAGCGGGCAGCGCCCAACAGGCCACTCTAGGGAGTGGGGGCGTCAGAAGGAGAAAACTCATCGTCGCGCGTGCGCACTTCAATTCCGCTCTGCCCGCTGGAGCATGCGCACTTCCCCCAACACGTTCATCCACTCACCCGCCTCGTACTTAACGCATACGTGCTCCCAACACCCCGGGAAGCCCCGCCCATCTTCTCACGGAGCATGCGCATTCCCACGGTACTCTTCTCCCTCCGCCCCTTCTCGGAACATGCGCAGTGTCTCCAGGCGGCTTGTTGCTGCTGGCGCTGCCGCGCGCACCTGAAATCAAGCCGTGGCCCAACGACTTCCGCTTCCCAGTACGGGACACGAGCCGCGCGTGCCGGTCGGAGCCGCCCGTCTCTCCCTCCCTTCCCCCCCTCACAGCCCTCGCTAAAGGGAGTCCCTTGTCCACTCACAAGGTAGCGCGCCTGCCAGTCGTTAGCAGTGTCGGTCTCCTGGAACTCCTGCTCTATGGAGGCTGCCATGGCCGCGGCCGGAGCGAGGGTGGCCGCTGGAGCCCTGCAGGCTCATAACCTCTCACTCGCTCGCTACGCCCAGAGCACGAGCGGCGGCGGCGAGCGCAAGTCCCAGCTCGCCGCGCGCTCCGTCTCTGCCTGCCTCACAGTCCGCCGCGGCTCTCTGGCCGCCGCCGCCGCCGTCGTGGTGGTGCGCATGCGCGGCCCCAGCCAACCAGCCTCTGCCTAGCCGGGGCAGTCGAAACCCCGCCCGGGGGAAAGCACCTGGGTTGACGTCAGTACCGCGCGGGGCGGGGCGGGGCGGGGTGAGAGAACCCACAGGTGGGGGAGGGGGCGGGACCAGCAGTGCGCTCGCGACCTGTGCGTGGAGGAGAACGGCGGGAGTGGGGGGTTGCGGCAAGACCAGAGCCCCGCCCCTCTCCCTTCCGGCTGCGCCGCGCGGGGGTTTCCGCTAGTTCGCCCGGCTTCAGCGCGCGCTGGGCTCGGAGTCCTGAGACGCGTGACGCGCAGGCAAACCCCCAGCGGCGGCTGCCCGAGGGGGGCGCGCGCGCTGGACAACGTTTAACCGCCAAACACCGGAACTTGCCGAGCTCCCGGCGCTCGCCTCACCTTAACTCTGCCCTGTGCGAGGACGCCCAGGACCGGCCCCACGTCCGCTGCCTTTGCCGGCGGGTCGTGGCCCCCGGGGAGTACAACTAAGGGCCCCTGGTACAGAGTCAAACACCTCTTTGCTGGGAGCTGCACAGATCAGGAGCTGCCTGCACCTGCCCTGCCTTGAACACTCAGCCCCGTCTGCATGGGCACGTCTGGTCGTTTTACACTCGCTCTCCTGTCTCACCTCCCTGCTGACAGTCCCCGTGGCAAGATCATCCCCCTACACAGGTACTGATATCAGAAGTCAGCGCTGAAATGCGGCCTTATCTCAAAGCACAGGTGCACCTCTTGCCTCAGATCCCACATGCCCGGGAGGCAGGGAGTGGGTGTCAGACTCTCTGAGTCAGGACTCCCAATCACAGCTATGCCAAGCAGTTGCCATGAATCTGCTCATCATTCAGTACAGCTACACCTAATACAGCCGGGATGTATGCAGAAAGTTTCCAGTAGCTATTATCAGCTCCAGGGGGCTAGAACAGGGATGGGCAAACTTTTGGGGCCAAGGATATAGAAATTGTATGACAGGCCATGAATGTTTACGAAATTGGGATTAGGGTGGGGGAAGGGGTGAGGGCTCTAGGGTGGGGCCAGAAATGAGTTCAGGGTGCAGGAGGGAGCCCTGGATTGGGAACAAGGGCTTTGGAGAGAGGGAGATCAGGGTAGGGAGTTAGCGTATGGGGAGGCGGCTCAGTGATACAGATTCCAGGCAGTGCTTGCCTCAGTCGGCTCCCAGAAGCAGCAGCATGTCCCTCCTCCAGCTCCCACACAAAGGTGCAGCCAGGCAGCTCTGCTGCATGCTGCCTGGCCCCCCCACCTGCAGATGGTGCCCCGGCAGCTCCCATTGGTTGCAGTTACTGGGATGTTGAGGGGGCAGCGCTTGGGGTGCAGGCAGCATGTGAACTGGAGCCCTCTGGCTGCCCCTATGCATAGGAGCCAGAGGGGGGACATTCCGCTGCTTCCAGGAGCCGCCTAGTGCGACCCCAGACCCTGCTCCCCAGCTGGAGCTCAAGGGCCAAATTAAAATGGCGGGTGAGCCAGATACAGCCCACAGGCCGTAGTTTCCCCACCCCGGGCTAAAGATAAGGTTATGTTGGTATGTCCCTTCACTCTGTATATCCTGGTTTTCAGAAGCTGAAGTTTGATTACTAACCCAGTGTTTTACAGACCATGGGTCGTGACCCCTACTGGGTTGCAGCATGTAAGGTGCTGAGTCGCCTTTGTCTGGTCAGCATGGAATGTTAAAAATCCCATTGGTGGGGCTGCCCAGATAAGGCAGGTTAGTGCCTACCTTTTTCGACAACTGTGCAGTGCCCTGGAAGTGGACAGCAGCGGGTCTGGCTTCTAGGCAGAGGGGCCACAAGGCTCCATATGCTGCCCCTGCCCCGAACACCGGCTCTGCACTCCCATTGGCTGATTACCGACCAATGGGAACTGGGGGAGGGGAGTGGTGCCTGCGGGCAAGAATTGTGTGGAGCTGTTTGCACACATCTCCACCTAGGAGCAATGTTCCCTCTAATTCTTGACAGGCCGTGTGTGCTTTTTGTGTTTTTGTGCAAATTTTTGTGTGTGCGGTGTTTCACCGTGTCCACGGGGCTTAGGATCTGTGTGCGCACGCACAGCTTTGAGGGAACAGTGCCTAGGAGCCAGGCCTGCTGCTGGCTGCTGCTAGGGTGCAGTGTGGTCCATGGTGCACCTCGACTGCACCGCTGACTGGGAGCCGCTGGAGGTAAATCTGTGCCCCACTTCATCGGATGCAAGCAGACCTCTGCTATTCCAGACGAACACGGCTACCTCTCTGATTCTTGACATAAGAGCATTAGCTGTTTAAAAAACAAATATTGCTCTCTTGCTCCCTGTGCTGCTGCATACACATATTGCAGACAATAGCTTAGTAGGGTCCCACACTTCCTTGTGTAGTTCAAAGTATAAACCCAGTCAGATCCCCCATCCCCAAAGCAGGGTCTTCACCTCAACTCTGGCCAGCACCCCTGGCTGAGTTTCTTGGATTGCCAGTCCAGCCACCCCACACCCTACTTTTGTGACCCTCACTGGCACTCCATCCTATTCCTCCTCACCTGGACCCCTTGCCCCAACTCTAGGCCTCCCCCACCCAGACAGATCCATTGCCAACACTCCAGCCAGCTCCTCCACCTCAGATGTGACTTTTGTTCCCCTCAGTGGTCTGAACCACCCACCAGCCTGGTAAGCCATCCCCTCAAACCATATATTATGTTACTGATTATGTACATGGTCCTCTAGATTTATGTTGTTTGATCATTTTCTGGAATTAGCATCAATAAAGTTGGTTGCCTAGAGAAGATGATTGCTGTCATCTGCTCATTTCTGGATGGCATGATGCCCACGCTGATGGAGCGTGGTGACTCATCAGAAGCCTTCCCTGTCCCCAGCGGCACCAAACAAGGATGCATAATGTGACTCTTTCCCATTGTCTTTTCAGCCATGTTCATGTTCACATTCCAGAGGCGTACACATCCAGTTCAGATTGGATGGTGGGTCCATTTAATCTACAGCGATTCAGGGCTCACACCGAGGTAACTGGACAGCTATTTAAAAAGCTCCTGTTTGCTGACAACTGTGCCTTCAGTACACACACACACACACACACACACACACAGTCTCAAGGACATTTCGCTTATCATGGATTGCTTTGCTTATGCCTCAAAATGCTCTGGTTTCATAATCAGCCTAAAAAAGACAAAGGTAATGTACCAGCTAGTGCCAGACCACCAGCATCACAAGTACCATGATCCCATCATCACAATTGACAATACATCCCTCAACTCAGTTAGGTACTTGGGTAGCATACTTTTCAGCAATGCCATGTTGGATGATATCACACAGCTCCTGGCAAAGGCCAGCTTGGCATTTGGCAGGCTCACCCACAGGCTCTGAAGGGAGCATGAAGTCTGCCTCAAAACCAAAATAAACATCTATCGCACTGTTGTACTCACCTCACTTCTCTACTGCTGTGAGACACAGACACTTTCTACCAATAACACATCAAACTTCTGGAGAGCTTCCACCTTCACTGCCTATGATCCATCTGCAACATCAAGTAGAAAGACTTCTCAACGCTGAGATGTGCCAAATCCCTGGCACTGAAAGCATGTTAATCAGGGCTCAATTTTACTGGGTCAGATAGGTGGGCTGCATGGAGATTTCTTGTATACAGTAAAACCTCGATATAACGGACTTATTTGGCCGAGGGGGTGTCCGTTAAAGCCGAAAGTCCGTTATACAATAAAGTAGATTTTCCGAATGCGTATGTTAAAAAAATTGACAAATTAGTTAGTTTACCTGTTTTTACTTATGTAGACACATTTGTGTAATTAAAATTAAGTATGTATGAAAAGTTTAATTTCACAGAAAAGTTTTCTATACAGTAGACGCCCGATTATCCGGGCATGGGTTAACTGGGCTGCGGATTAACTGGGATGTCTAAAGGGGTCGGTAGGGGAAGCCCCAAAGCGGCGGCGGGCTCAGCCTTAGCCTGCCCCTGCTTTGGGGCTTCTCCCACTAGCCCCTTACGAGCTGGGGTCTCAGCCTGCTTCCAGACTGGGTGTAGGAAGCCCAGGCTGGCAGAGGGCTGAGACCCTGGCTGACAGGAGCCTGGGGGGAAAGCCCAAAGTGGCAGCAGGCTGAGTGCTGAGCCCGCCGCCGCTTTGGGCTCTCTCTCCAGGCTCCTGCTAGCCCGGGTCTGAGCTCCCGCTGCCAGCTTGGGCTTCCCACACCCAGGTTAGCAGAGGAGCTGACTGGGGCAGGTGGCAGGAGCCCGGGGAGCGAGCCCAAAGAGGCAGCGGGCTGAGCACTCAACCTGTTGCCACTTTGGGCTTTCCCCCCAGGCTCCTACCAGCCGGGGTCTCAGCTCCCGTTGTCAGCCTGGGCTTCCTACACCCAGGCTGGAAGCAGGCTGAGACCCCAGCTCGTAAGGGGCCAGTGGGAGAACCCCCAAAGCGGCAGCAGGCTGACTGCTCAGCCCGCCGCCGCTTTGGGCTCTCTCCCCAGTCTCCTGCCAGCCAGGTTCCTGCTACCTACCCCAGTCAGCTCCCGCTGCCAGCCTGGGTGAATCAACCCATTCTCAGATATAAAGACACTTTGAAGGCCAATCTCAAAGCATGCAAAATAGACATTACAACCTGGGAACTGTTGCATTGGACAGACCCAGCTGGAGAGGTCTGTGCCATGAGGCCCCATCCACTTTTGCGGAGTGGCATGTGAGGTCTTTGCAAGAGAAGAGAGTATGTCATAAGGTTTCAAACCCTGCCCCCAACGACAAATTGCAAGACATGCAACTGCATATGCAAATCTAGAATGACCCTCGCTTCCCACATGAGAAGCCATAAAAAGAAAGAAATCCAGGATTCAAGTCAGCACTAGCTGGACGCTCATCCATCATTACTATTTGGAAGTGGTCTTTTTTGTACTTTTCTGTGAAGTGAGTATTGGAATTGGGAATAGATGAAGAAATTTCTCCTTGAGGCAATTGCATTCACAAATACACATCACATAAGTATTGACTTTGAAGTATCAAGCTAGGGTAGATTGATCTAAATAAAAATAATTTAAATTATGAATTTTAATGGTGGCTGATATCAGGAAGCAGGAAACCTTGATTTAAATAATCAATTTTATTTTGCGTTTGTACTTTTTAGTTATTTTGTTTTTAAAAAAGGTTTATTATTATTATTTGGTAACCATTACAATGTTGATTTACATCTAGATATAGACTTTACTCTAAATTTGGTACTTCTTATTGCTAACCTGGAGGACACACTCTATCTATACACATTTAAGCAATTCTATACCTCAACAGATACCTGTTCAAATTCTTAATATTTACATTTTCGTGTTATGTTAGAAAATGGTGAATATGTTTGTTATATAATTAATTTTTTACTTGTGATTTGTGTCAAGTTGCATTTGGAAGAAAATTTGAATTAAATTACAAATGCACTTAAACAGCATTTTAAAATTCTTTTTACTAGTTAAATAAAATGACCTTAAATGTACTGGATACATAAGAAAAAAGAGTAAGTTTAATAAGACATGTTTTCCATTTTAAACAAATGGATTTATTAAACAAAAGAAATATTATGTTTAGTTAGTGAATTGAACAAATTGTGTCTGGTCACCATGTCCCTCAAGATTTTAGAACAAACAGAGCTCATACTCTCTCACCTAGTTTTATTCATAGACTGGAAGAGGAAAGCAAGCTCTCCTGCTTTTCCAACTCCCAGTCATTGTCTCAGCTTTGAATTAACTAGTTAGATAAATGGAAATGAAGAAAATATTATCTTTGCCCCTGCAGAAGAGGCCACTGCTGTCAAAAGCTGGCGTAGTGCATGCCAGCAAACTCTGGTTCCAGGTGCTTAGATCAGTACTTCACCAGTTCAGTGGTCTAACTTTCTTTAAAACGTTGGCAGCAAACCTCTGCAGCTGTGAACTGCTCCCTCCAGGCCTGGGAAGGGGAAGAAGGGGACCTTGCTGTACTCCCAGGCCTGAGAAAAGAGAGATGATGAACTTCAGGAGCTGCAGAAGGAGTTGAGTGTGAGTAGGGAAGGGGTCAGGATTGATGTGGAGGCTGAGGAACAGAACTGGTGTGGGTGCAGAAATAATTAGGGGCCTGGGAAGCAGGCAGATGTTGGGGGTGGGGCAAATAATTAATTATTGGGTTTGGAGAGAAGCTGTACACTCCACACAGTAATTGTTTCACACACACGCAGGGGTTGGACAGGGAGAACTCAACAGTAAAAACAGAGTAGAATTCCCCCCCCCCCCATGAGGCTTTTTTTTTAAAAAAAAAATCGCACTATTTTGGGGGGTTTGACCTCATGAGTTGTTAACTTTTGAGGTTGGTGATACTGAAATATCAACCCTCCCACAATGCATACATGTGGAAAACCTTTCAGTAAGATCAAAGGAGATATCACACATATGTATATTACATAAAAACGGCCATACTGGTTCAGATGGTCCATCTAGCCCAATGCCATCTTCCGATAACACCTGGTGCCAGATGCTTTGGAGGGAACAGAACAGGGCAATTATCAAGTGATACATCCCCTGTCATCCAGTCCCAGCTTTTGGCAGTCAGAGGCTGTGACGGTGCTGTTCCTGGTGGGATCCAACTGTGAGTGTCAGATCAGGACAGATTGCTTCCAAAGGGGCAACTACAGCCCAAAGCTGGGGTTTTTCCACACTAAGGTAAACCAAACCAGCCAAACAGAAAAGACTTTGGTTTTGCCCCACTGGCTAACCACAAGTCACACAAGCAATTCCCTTAGACACTCCAGGGTCCCAGTATCACCACCAGCAGCCACCTGTCCTGGGGATCACTGGTTATGAAAACCAATACCCCAAATAAAGAAAACGGTTCTCCCCAATTCCAAGGAATCAGGCCCCAGACCCAGGTCAATATACAAATCAGATCTTCCCACAAATCACGCTGTTGCCAATCCTTTAGAATCTAAAATCTAAAGGTTTATTGTACAAGGAAAAAGGTATAGATGAGGGTTAAGAATGGTTAAAAGAAATCTATTACATGCAGTACTGGCACATCGCTTGATTCAGGCTTACAGCAAAGGTAGAATAACTGCAGGTTTAAATCAAAGTCTTTGGAAAGCACCCCCTCCAGGGATGGGTCAGCACCTTTGTCCAGAGTTCCCCTGTGTAGCAAAGTTCCATCCAAAGCTGGAAACAAGGCAGGAGGTAGAAGACAAAATGGAGGACGTGTCTCCCCGGTTTTATAGACTTCCTCCTCCTTCTTTGCAGAGTCCGGTTGCAAAATGGAGGTCCATAGCCACATGGTTCAATCACCAGACTTTCCACAATTCAGTTTCTGACCAGGCAGTTGACATTCCTAGAGAAGCTAGGGTGCGGACAGGCATTTACAAAGTCCATTGTGTAGTTGATGTCCCTTAACGGCCTATCAGCCAGGCCAGCCAAGTTAACAACAGCTTGTCTGAGATTTCACTCAGCAGCTAACCATCAGTTTGAAGTACAGGCACCATATATCCAATATTCATAACTTTAGTTCCAAAAAAGATACACACATATCAATGGCATATTCATAATCAGCCTTCCAAAACCTGGTCATAGACACCTGTCATGACCCCCTTCACATAAGACTTGGTGTCACTATAGGACCTTGGTTGCTCCAATGATCCCAAATAATTCCAGTAACGTGACAGAGGCTTAGGGACACCGAGAGCATGGGGTTGCACTCCTGACCATCTTAGCTAAGAACTCCATGAACTTACCTAGTTTTTCTCTGAATCCAGTTATACTTTTGGCCTTCACAATATCCCTGGCAATGAGTTCCACAGATTGATTGTGCATTCTTCCTTATTTTTGTTTTAAGCTTGTTGCATGTTAATCTCATTGGGTGACTGATCTGTGGTTTTTGTGTTATGTGAAAGGGTAAAGAACACTTCCCTATTCAGTTTCTCCATACCATTCATAATTATATAGATCTCTATCACATCATCTCTGTTCTAAGCTGAACAGCCCGTCTTTTTAATTTCCTCACACAGAAGTTGTTCCATACCCTAATAATTTTTGTTTCCCTTCTTTGTACTGTTTCCAATTCTAATATATCTTTTTTGAGATGAGGCAACTAGAACTGAACACAGCATTTCAGGTGCGGATCTACCATGGACTTATGTAGTAGCATTATGATATTTTCTGTCTTATCTATCCCTTTCCTAATGGTTCCTAATATTCTTTTAGCTTTTTAGACTGTTGCTACATATTGAGCAGATGCCTTTAGAGAACTATTAACAATGACTAAGATCTCTTTCATGAGTAGTAACAGCTAATTTAGACCCCATTATTTTGTCATATGTATATATAGTGTGACAGATCGCCTTCTCGCCCCTCTTCATAAACAGGCAGGAGACTCTGCAGTGACTCCAAACAGTGCTCTTTATTCACAGTCAGTGCAAACCCCACCACCAATATACAGCGTTACAGGCTTCAGGTTAGCTCAGGCCCAGCCCTCAGTAGGCTGGCCTCAGGAATAGTTAGCTCAGCTACTTTCCTCAGCTCTTACTCCCCTGCCTGTACCTTCTCTGTCTCCTTCTTTCTCTCTAACTCACTCCACCACACCATCACCCTGGGCTTTCTGCCTGGCAGGCTTTTATCCCCCCTGGGGAGGTTGCCAGGTGCAACTCATCAACTGCGAGCCTTCTGCAGCACAGGTGGCTAATTAGCCTTCTCTGCAGGGAGGTTTGCAGAGGGTTTTTCTCCCTCTTAAAGGGGCGGCAGGGCTGGGTCAGGCCCACTCTGCCACAATAATTAGGATTATGTTTTCCAGCATACATTACTTTGCACTTATCAACACTGAATTTAATTTGCCATTTTGTTGCCCAGTCATCCAGTTTTGTGAGACCCCTTTGTAACCCTTCTCAGTCAGTTTTGGATTTAACTATTTTGAGCAATTTATATAATCTGCAGACTTTGTCACCTCGCTGTTTACCCCCTTTTTCAGATAATTTATGAATATGTTGAACAGCACTGGTCCCAGTATAGATCTTTGGGGGACCCTGCTATTTACCTTTCTCCACTGTGCAAACTGACCATTTATTGCTACTCTTTGTTTCCTATCTTTTAACCAGTTTTTGATCCATGAGAGGACCTTCTCTCTCATTTTACGTTCATGTCCTATAATAAAAAACTGGGACTGGAAGTGAAGTGGGCATGGTATAATGTTTCACTTTATTATGATGATTTTATCATCAATTTTAAACTGACCAGTATGATCATTTTCTATCAGGGCTGAGGTGGGTTCCCAGCATCAGAAGTCTGTGCATCACAAATGCCATCATAATTAACTGATGTTCCGGTAGAGTGCCATTTTTAACTGCAGCTGGAGGTACACGAAGATACGTTATGAATCGATTTCTGTTTAACAATTCATTAACTAGGATCTTTCTATTTTTGGATTTCAGGGACAGATCCTCAGGTGATGTAAACTGGCCTATGTCCACAGACTCCATGGGCTGGGAATCTGGCCATCAGTCTTTATATTATTTTGATATTCTGGACTTAAGAAGTTCATTATATGTTAAATCTCATAGAAATTATATATTCACTAGTTCTTTGAGATTTTTAAACCTTGATTAAATCACTGAATCATACAAGCTGTAAAGGAATGGATTGTTTGATAGATGACTCACTGTATGACTGGAAAGAATTCTTCTGGAAAAAATGAAGTCCTGTTCTTTATAATCAACAGCGTATGGTACAAGAAAGTCATGTTTCATCAAAAAGCAAACAAAAAAATCCATTCAGGAACACTACTGTGAATTAGAGAACCTATAAGCAGCATTAATGTAGTTACTCACAAAACATGACTAACCAACAAATGTTTGAAGGAACCAACAAATAATTTAATTTTTTTATATAAATGTCCATAAACATATTTTAAGGAAAGACACACTATTTTATTTCTGCTTAGCAATGACTGGATGGTCTTAAATGAGGGCTTGGGTATTGTATCACTTTTTTTTCTGTATTATTATAAAGTAAAATCAGTTTGTGTTTCAAATGTCTGTGGTTTTATTATACCATCCCAATAAATAATATGAATACAATTTTTAATTACAGCATTGGAAACACCAAGTGTGACCAACTTTACTTGCTTTCATGTATTTTATTCCTTTTACTTAACCTCCTGTAAATTAACCCTCAGAGTGTTTTACAAATGGCTGGAAGTAAGTAAAGTGCCTTCAATGGCATGTGATGGTTATATCCCGGCAAATCAGTCTGGTGTTTTCCTTGAAGGGTGCAATGTAGCTTGCAATGTAGCTCCTCAAACATTTTGGCATTCAGTTCAAAATTACCTTATTGTTTTTCAAAACCCTCCACAAACTTGCTGCAATTGATTCCCACAGGCTTTGGGCCAAATTTCCCTTTGGAGTAAGCAGACACAAATTAATTGACCTAATTTCCATGAGAATGATTTGCAAATCTTTTTCTGCCCAACCTCTTTCTCTGCATTCAGATTTACAATTTAAAGTGTCTGAAAATATGTTGACATTTAAAACGCTACTGTGGCTCAGCTGCAGTGCTGCAACTGTACTGCTGTAGCGCTTCAGTGTAGACCAGGGTCTTAAACTCAAATGACCATGAGGGCCGCATGAGGACTAGTACGTTGGCCTGAGGGCCGCATCACTGACACGCCCCTCCCCCCCCCGCTGCCCCCGGACCCGCCTCCACTCCACCCCTTCCATGAGGTACCGCCCCGCCCCACCTCTTCCTCTGTGCTCCTGGCCACCACTGCAGAGGGCTCCTGTGAAGCGCCGCCCCAGCTTGTTCACTGAGGTCGCAGCAGCAGCAGCACCTGTAAGCCAAGGCTCGGCAACAGCCCAGCCGGTTCGCTTCCCAGGAGCCCTCTGCAGTGGTTGCCAAGAGCGATAAGCCTCCCCCTGAGGGAGGCAGGAGGGCGGTGGGGAGCCTGGCTTACCGCTTCTGGCCGCCGCTGCAGAGGGCTCCTGGGAAGCGCTGCCCCAGCTCATTCATTGAAGCCGCAGCAGCAGTGCCTGGTAGCTGGGGGTCGACAGTGGTTCAGCCAGGCAGCAGAGAAGCTTCTGCTTCTGTCCCCTCCCTCCCGGAAACTGCTATGCGGGAGGGGGGCACCAGGGAGCTTTGCGGGCCGCAGGGAAGGGCTTCAGGGACCGCATGTTTGAGACCCCTGGTGTAGACACTCATTACAGCAACAAGAGGGGTCCTCCTGTTGCTGTAGTTAATCCACGTCCCCAAGAGCTTGATGTAAGAATTTTTCTATCGACCTACCACTGTCTATACCATGGATTAGGTCAGCTTTACTACATCACTCCAGGTGTGGATTTTTCACACTCTCAAGCAACATAGCTGGGTTGACTTAACTTTTTAATATAGGTCTGGCCTCAGATATCTTGAATATTGTGCTGCTAGCTCAGAGTAAACGTATCAAAAACTGAAATAATTCTCTCTTTTCCAAAACCTTTACTTTCCATTCTCCATAACTATCAACAATGTTACCATCCTCCCTACCCCTCTAGCTCACAACCTAGTATAACTGTTTTAAACTTTCTCCTTCTCCCCCAACATTGTCACTATCAATAATTTATGATGGCATATTCCACAAAACAGGTCAGAAACCCCATCAATCCTTATCACTCCTATCACCAACACCTGTCCATGTTTTGATCATCTTGTGTCTTGACATCTGTACCCACTTCCTTTCTATTTTCTCCATTTCATACTCCTCCAATCCAGCTGAAACTCAGCTGCATAATGTATCTACCTCACCTATAGCTCTGACCACATTCAGCCCATCTGCAAATTCCTTCACTTATTTCCTCTCACCTTCTGTATCAAATGCAAGTTCTTTGTCCTTGCCTTTAAAACCTGCCACAATTTAGCCCTGTCTATGTCTATCCCCAGAGGCTGGTCTCATGCTCTGATGATGCGCGATCACTGGTTACCGTGTATGATCATCTTCCATGGGAGTTATGGGTCCTCAGGTGGCTAATAAGGCCAGTCTTTGAACCACAGGTTCTATTACAATGAGGGCAGATGTTTTCAGGCTCAGCCGGAGGCTGTTGACCATGACTGGAAGCCAGTCTCTCCTTCCTCCTGTGCTTCTTGTCCTCTTCAGCTTGTCGGTGAGCAAGTTCAAAATGTAGTGAACCATCATTCATTCCATTTTAAGCGATCCTGGGCAAGTGTCTGCCAAGCGTCAATGTCAATACTGCACTTTTTTAGGTTGTCCTTCCGCAAGTCCTTATAACGCTTCCGTTGTCCACCCACGTTATGGTGCCCTTCTTTCAGCCGAGAGAACAGGACCTGTTTTGGGAGGGGATGGTCTGGCATGTGGACAATGTGACCGGTTCAGTGGAATTGCTGATGGATGATCATTGCCTCGATACTGGTAATCTTTGACTCTTCCAGAACATTAATATTGGTGCGCCCATCTTCCCATTTGATTTTGTTATTGTTATGGTCAATTTTGTTGTTGTCAATCTATATATATAAAAGTCAAATGGTGTATGCGTGCGTGCGTGCATGTATGCTGCCTTACTCCTTCCACACCGTTTGAGCTAGAGACTTGAAATTTGGTACAGTTATAGGCTTTAGGGTCCTAATCAAGGTAAGAGTCGAAAATTTTTCAAATCTCACCTCTGCCGCCCCCCAGGGGTGAAATTCTTTACAGCCCATTCACATCAACTGGGCAGCAGGTTAACACCTGCTGTTCTCTGTGACATAGTTATGATGTCATAATACCCCCCTCCAACGGACCCCGCACTCGCTCAGCTCTCTGCCCCCTCCCCACCTCCGATGGACCCGAGCAACGCCGGGTATTTTTGCTAGTTGTTAATGTTTGTTATTGTCAATATTGTTATTTGACAATAATTTTGTAGATTGAATTTTGAATTTGAATTCTGTTTTGCAGATTGAATTTTGTCAATAATCACCTACTGCCACCTATTGTTATATAACACAAATATAATTTATATTTTATAAATATAATTAAAGTTAGCTTTTAATGTTTTAAATAGGCTTGTTTAAAAACACAAAGGATGACATTCACCAGGTGCAGAAGACAAGACGATAAACATACAGCTTTCTGTATTGTCAGGAAAACATCCCAGATTTCCCATGAAATTCTGTCCTGGAATTATCTAAAAAGGAATGGCAATACTGTACTATTTTCTTCTAATCTAACTTTGAGTCATGAATGTGAGTAGATTCAGTTAATCATTATTTGGTATTCACTACTTTGTGCTTTTGTATGATCCATTCATAATTTTATACAGCTGTTGGTTTGTTTGTGCGCAGTTGTGAAACTCAATCAGCAACATCCATTGACAATCTTTTTTGGGGGGGGCAAAGAGATTTCTGTAGGGAAGGTTCTGAGCTTTTTCAGGTACACCAGAGGCCTATAAGACCCAGCATAGAACAGACCAAACTTGGAGCAGTCCATTTGTCCAGAACCATCAAAAAGGCTGTTTAAATATATAGCATGCTAGAAAACTTACTGGTTAGAACTAGGGAACTGGACACTTGGTAGTTTATTTAGTCTGAGCTTATTGCACACACCAGGAGCTCCTTCTATTCCTTCATAGAGTTTGCAGATTATACAAAAATTGGGAGAAGCATTAAAAAATGAAAAGGATATGTCATTGGTATCAGAGCAGCGTATATGTCTTGGTAAACTGGGTGCAAGCAAACAATATGCATTTTAATATGGCTAAATGTGAATCTCTATATATAGGAACTAAGAATATAGGCCAGAATTACAGGATGGGGGACTCTATCCTGGGAAGCAGCAACTCTGAAAAAGATTTGGGGGTCGTGGTGAATAATCATCTGAACATGAGCTGGCAATGTGACACTGGCCAACAGAGCAAATGTTATCCTGAGATGCATAAACAGGGGAATTTCAAATAGGAGTAGTGGGGTTATTTTACCTCTGTACTTGGGACTGGTGCTACTGCTGCTGGAATACTGTATGTAGTTCTAGTATCTAGTGCCTCCCCCACAAACCCAACTTTGCCTCAGCATTTATAATGGTGTTAAATATGTAAAGAAGAGTTTTTAATTTAAAAGGAGGGCCACACACAGAGGCTTGCTATTTAAAAGGGGTCACCAGTACAAAAGTTTGAGAACCACTGGACTATAGGAACATCATTCACCCCAAGCTCCATGTGCCACCCTCCCATCCTCCTTTAATTTGGGAGCTCTCTGCAACTCGTCCCACCCAGTTGCTCATGCCTTGGGGTTTGTGTGGCCCCCATTTCTCCCTCCCCTTATAGCAGAATCCCCCATTCTTCCCACCTTTCAAGGACGGTGTGCATATTCACATTACTCGTACACCATTATTCTGCTTTTTGCCAAGTGATAAATAATTCAGCATGACAGCATATGAAACTCTGTTGGGAGGATGAGAAGAGATGAAGAGCTATGCTGGAAAAGATTAACTGGTGTCCTCAACACTCTAGTTCTTTGAGCTAGACTATTGCAAGTGCTTAAATCCTCTTGTGCTAATCAAAGGGCAGGGGCTTCATGTGTCCACTACTTTTTGGGCCACATCTACCCTAATTGAATTGACTTCTTAGCACTGCAAAAAGTAATTTTCCCTCTATTGATATTCACCCCTTTTTGTCAACTGTTGGGAATGGGCCACATCCACCCTGACTGAATTGGCTTTGTTAGCATTGACCCCCATCTTGGTAGGGCAACTCCCATCTTTTCATGAGCAGTATATTTATATCTGCCTATTGTATTTTTCACTCCATGCATCTGATGACGTGGGTTATAGCCAGTGGTGCACATAGAAATCATTTCTTTCTAATGCCTCCCTCCCAGGAGTGTAGTAAGGGCGGGGGATGTGACCTCCTCACATGAACCCTCCATGTGACTCCTCCTCAGCCTGAGCCCCCCATGCTCTCCCCATCCCAACACTCCCCTTATCTGTCTAAAATTTTACAACTGCATCTAACAGTGTAACATCTAACCTCTGTTAGATGCAGTTGTAAAATTATGCTTGGGCCCCTGGGGCCATCTGTATTTCCAGGTGTCATTGAGAATCCAGCAGCACCCCAAATTGAAAACTTCTTAAATGAAAGAAGGATAAGGACAATTACCCCACTTTCCTTTAATACACTATCACTGCCTCCATTATGTCCAAACTAAGCTTCTGCCAGCTTACCTTTATCCAATGGGGTATGTCTTCACTACCAACGTTAAAGAGCTGCTGGGCAGTGCTTTAACATGGCTGTATAGTCGTAGCACCTGTCCTGGGAGAGAGCTCTCCCAATGTTGTAAAAAAACCATCCCCATGAGGGGAGTAGCTATCCGCGCTGGGAGCAGGACTACCAGCACTGGTGCACTGTCTGCACTGCCACTTTACAGTGCTGAAACTTTCATCACTCAGGGGTATGTTTTTTCACATCCCGGAGCGAGAATTTCAGCACTGTAAAGTAGCAGTGTAGATAAGGCCTAAGTATTGCTGTTCGCCATGCATTAGGAAAGCAAAGATGCTGTGCCATCAGGGTTTGATGGCAAAGAGGCATAGAACAGTGTGTGCCATATGCATCTTGATAGAACTACAGCCCAAATTGCTTTATTATATTGCTCAGCATGACATACAGGAGGGGCAATCAAAATCAGCCTGGCAGAACATGCATGAGAACGGTCTCTGGCCAGATAAGCAATTGATCAAAATCACATTCTCCGATCTCCTGGGGCCAAATCCTGTTCCAATTGAAATAAAAACAAAGTTTTGCTATGGAGTTCAATGGGAACAGGGTTTGACTTTTGGAGAGGAAAGAACAAAACCACTCAAGCAAGGTGTCAGTTACCGGGCAATGCTCTGGAACTACCCCATACTGAGCCAGTCAGGATTTTGGGGGAGCAGGCTCCTCTCTGTGAGCACACTGTCTCCAGGGCAAGAATCTAACACTGCTTCGACCTTCCTGGGTCTGACCGCGGAGCATTCAGCATCCCCTTTTCACACTGTGCACTTCCCACAGCAAGTCCGCACAGGCAGTGCTCCTGTGGAAACCAGAGGACTCTGAACCCCAACTCCACAGTCAGACCTGACTTTCAGCAAGCCAGCAAAACAGAAGGTTTATTATACGACAGAAACATGGTCTAAAACAGAGTTTGTAGGATAAGAGAACAGGACCCCTCAGTCAGGTCCATTTTGGGGCCAGGGAGGCCAGACTCTGGGTCTGGACCTTCCTCTCTTTCTCCAGCTAGCTCCAAGACTGAAACTCTTCAGCCCCTCCTCTGGCCTCTGTCTCTTTCCCAGGCTGGGAGGTCACCTTATCTCTTTGTTCTCCAAAGCCTTCAGTTGGCACTTGCAGGGGAGGGGCACAGGCCATCAGTTACCAGGAGACAGGGTGTTGGCCATGCTTTGTGCAGACACCATCACACTGGCCCTCTTGGGCTCTGCAACAATCACACACCCTTAACCCACCCCCCAGATACTTAAGAGATGCATAAGGGAAATGGAGGCACCCACCCCATATTCAAAGAAAACAATTAAGATCATATCCACTTTGTCACACAAGGGCTATGTTGCAGATATCAAAGGCTGCTGACTCATGTGAGAAAGTCACCAAACATCTGATTTTTGTCCCTTGTAAGGGCGAAATCAGCATTCAATGAGGCTGGAATAGTCCCTGTACCATATCTAACTCAAATCCAACTGCAAAGGATGGAGGAAATACGAAGGCTCCAGATTACCTTAGAAGCCTCAGACCCTTGGTTAGAATTCTCCCATCAATGCTTAAATGAATGTGCTAGTCCCTAAGGTGCCCCAAGGCCTCTGGGATTTTTACATTACAGAGGATCACCCCCAGAGCAGACCCGCGCAGCCGCAGAAGGAGGCAGCGGGGCCACATTGCGCTCGCGCAGCTTCCCTAGCGGGAGGCAACAGCCTTCCCTGCGCGTGACGCCCCGGCTCGCCCTCTGGTGGTGCGCACGCGCGGGGGAGTCGAGGCGCGCGGGGGGGGCGTCCGCGCGCTGTCCCGGGGGTGAGACCGAGGGGCGGTTGCCCGGCGCGCGGAGGGAAGCGGCGCCGCCCAGGCCGGGGGATGTTCGTGGCGCGCAGCATCGCGGCGGATCACCGCGACCTCATCCACGATGTCTCCTTCGACTTCCACGGGCGGCGCATGGCGACCTGCTCCAGCGATCAGAGCGTCAAGGTGCGGGGGGGCCGCCGCGCTGTCCCGGCCGGGCGCCAGGACGCGCCAGCCGCTCAGGCCCGGGGAGGCGGGAAGCCGGGCCCGGTGCTGGAGGGGGAGGGGGAGGGGGAGGGGGAGGGGGACATAGGGGAGGCTCGGGTGACCCTTCCGTCCAGCCTGTCCCGTGAGACCGGCACGAGGCCCAGCCGCGCCGTGAGAGCGCCGCGCTGGGGAGCGGCCAGGACCGGGCCGCCGGGCGTTCCCTGTGCGGCGAGATGGCCCTGGGCCGGGCCTGCTCCTCACGACCCTCCGCGGGGAAGTGCCCAGCGTTGGGGTTTCTCCTGCCAGCTCCCTCCGAGGCATCCGCTCAGCCAGTGTCAGCCTTTAACCCCTGCCACGTGTGTCGCGCACCAACTCACTAGCGAGCCCTTAGTACTGGTCAAAGGGAGCAGGTGGGAGAGTCTGCGCGCAAAAGAAACGCCGTGTCCAGACACCTTACTAGGGCCTTACCCGGGCCATGAGGAGGAAGCCACAGTGAGGAGGGTCCGAGTTTTATTATTACGTAAACGTAGGAATTGTTAAAACTAAGAAGTCAAACACACAAGTCAAGAAATGCCAAATATTCAGGAATCAGGGTGGTAGCCGTGTTAGTCTGGAATAGCAGAGGTAACAAAGTCCTGTGGCACCTTAAAGACTAACTATAAAGTTTTGAAGCATAAACCGACGAAGTGGGTATTAGCCCACGAAAGCTTATGCTTCAAATATTCAGGGTTCTCCTGCCCAGATTTAACCATAGGTCAGTATATTCTATTTGTCATTTTACTGCCTTGCCTTAATATATTATGAATGATGCATATTGTTACACATACCAATAGACACTATAAAAAGACTGTTTTACACTTTGCAGCAAAAAGGAGTAGAAAATATTTTGCATGCTATGTTCATATTGTTTTTGGAACTGTCAACTTTTGGCATTTCCTGACTTGCAAACACATGATTTTTCAGGCATTCTTTTATGTAGCTAACATTAACATATTGCATTTAGTTTTCTTTTTTAATGAAAAGAAAATGTTGATAGATTCCTGTAGAGGATTGATGTGACAGTAAACTTAACTTTTCTATAAGATTTTAATTCATAGAATCTCAGAGTTGGAAGGGACCTAAAGAGATCATCTAGTCCAACCTCCTGCTAAAGCAGGACCAATCCCTATTTTTGCTCCATATCCCTAAATGAATTGGCAAATAAATTGAACTTGCAACCCTGGGTTTAGCAGGCCAATGCTCAAACCACTGAGCTATCCATTCCTCCCCAAATATATGGAGATAGACCTATCGCACAGAACTGGAAGGACCTTGAAAGGTCATCAAGTCCAGTCCCCTGCCTTCACTAGTAGGACCAAGTACAAATAGGGTACAAATCTGAGAAATTGTTCGTCCAAGATTGTGCTGAAGTTCGAGGAGTGGAAATTCAACCCTCAGTCTTATGTCCTGTTTACTAGTTCAAAGTGGCCAACAAAGAGGGGTCATTAGTTGCATCAAAGTTATAATCAAAAGTATTTTATTAAAAATTATTGGGTTGGGTGTATATATACTAAAACAATATTCAAGTGTTTAAAAACATCACTACATAAGAGCTGAAAAAAAATTCACAAAAACAATGTTAAGCTACAACTTTCAGCCACTGTATTAGGAATGCTGAGATTGTACCATTTTGAAGTTTTGTTTCCAGCTATACAGTTACCTTTTTGCTTGAACACAGTGGAGCATTCTGGATTTTTCTCTGCAGAAAGTAGCCTTACAATAGTAACCTTTGTAATATAATTTACGCACATGTACACAGTCATAATTTCACATCTTAGTTATAAGCTTTTACCTTGAGTGTAACAGTGTGTGAAACTAAGATTTTTTTTTGAATTCTCATGCTATTCTTAATTAAGATGAAGTGAGCAGGATGTGTACCTTTATTAATTATTTTATCCAAAAATAAATAAGGCTCCTATTTTTCAAATGGCTTGCAAGAGTTGACCTTACAACCTAGTCCTGCAACTGCCTCCAGGTAGAAGCAAGTATATGTAGGAATGGGCAGGGTTTTCAGGGGGAAAAGGTTATATGTGGATTGTGCCTCTGTGTGCAAGGACTGTCTTGTAAGCTTTGCTTACCTTCCATTTCTTGCAGGAAGAAAAGGCTTAGATTAACAAAGTATATGATTACATTTTGGTTTCTTAATAGGTTTGGGACAAAAGTGAAAATGGGGATTGGCATTGTACTGCCAGCTGGAAGGTAAGCATTATTATTTCAGTATTACTATGAATGGTTATGCCAGAGACTCCCCAGTATTTTGTCAGTAAATCATTTTGCTGAAGCATTTGTTGGCTCTTAGTTTTGTACAGTAGAAACTCCCTGATTATCCTCTTGCTAATCTGCAAATCCAGTTATTCTCATTTTAAAAGGCCCATCAGTCCCACCCCACTTCTCAAAGTTTAAAGAGCAGAGACTGAAGTGAGGTCTTTTACTGTAGACTGTATTACATTTACAGATATGTTTAATAAATGTGCAGTAACGTCAGGAGCCAGAACAGACAAAATACAATAGAGAGTTTTGGTTATTGTTGCTCAGACTTTGCAGTGAGTCGCTGGGATTATTTTCTAGTCCAGAAGTGGGCAAACTGGCCTGTGGGATTGCCAGCCCCATGGCACAACGGTGCTAATGCAGGATCCCTGGCCCCGCACTGCTCCTGGAAGCAGCTGGCACCACGTCCCTGCAGCTGGGGGGGGGGGGGGGGAGAAGAGAGGGAGAGAGGCAGTGGGCACCATTCCCCGCAGGAATGGGGAACCTTGGCCAGTAGGAGCTTTGGGGGAGGTACCTGCAGGCAAGGTCAGCACACAGAGCCCCCTTCCCCCCCCCCCCCTCCATCCTCCCCAGGGGTTGCAAGGATGTGGTGCCAGCCACTTCTGGGAGTGGTGCGGGGCTAGGGCAGGCAGGGAGCCTACCTTAGCCCCACTGTGTGCCGCTGCCACCCTGGAGCCCGGACCCCTTTTGCACCCCAATCCCCTTCCCTGAGCCCCCAACTCCTGCCCTGAGCCCTCTGCTGCACCCTGCATCCCAACCTCCTGCCCTGAGCCCTACATTCATGGCCCTGCATGCAATTTTCACACCCAGGTGTGGCCCTTGGGCCAAAAAGTTTGCCCACCCCTGTTCTAGTCTCATATCTCCATAGTTACACAAGAGAACTGACGTGGTCAACTTTTGAGTTGTACTGCAGTTTGTATAATAGGAATTAGTGTATTGAAATCTTGTAATTCTAAAGTTGAAAATCCCAGTGAAGCTTTTGGGGTCCTTTCCCTCTAAGAAGTAGGTAACCAGAGAGACTTGAAAAAAGAGCAGCAGGGAGGAAGGAAAATCAGCTTTGTTCAGTATGGACTTTGGAGAAGTGCCCATGAAGCCAGAGATGATGGCAGCAGCATGTGGCATTTTAAAACACAGCTTTAATTTCTCAGTCAAGACATTCTTTAGCTTTGTAATCACTTCCCCAAATTTAAGAGTATAATAGTAATTTCTAAACTTGAGAAATAAACCCATATACTCTATTGGTTAATTTATAGTAGTTGATCTTTCTAGGGATTATGGAATTTTGAACATGGTTTTCAATAAGTAATGCAGCTAATGTAGAATTTGGAACCTTATAAGTGAGGATTCATTTCAAATAAGTACTCTAAAAGCCTTTTAGATTTGTTACTTTTTGCTCTAATTCCTTACTTCCCGAGAAAACTTGTTACTAATTAAAAATAGGATATTAACTTCAAATTTCCCATGATTCCAAGTGAAATACACATTCTGCGAACTGCAATGTTTTTTTATTTCCCAGACACACAGTGGGTCCGTGTGGCGTGTGACGTGGGCTCATCCTGAGTTTGGACAGGTCCTGGCTTCCTGCTCTTTTGACAGAACTGCTGTAGTGTGGGAAGAGATAGTGGGAGAGTCGAATGATAAACTTCGAGGGCAGAGTCATTGGGTGAGACTTGAAATGTTGTTAGTTTTGACACACATACTTTAATTCTCTTATATTTTATGCCTCATCTATTGATTGTTCAGTATTAAGGACCACAGATTTCAGCTGCTAAAACTCCAGAATTAAGTAGAGGACTGAACATGGCTAAATTAGAAATTGTTCCAAACTGCAATTTATTATAATTTGGCAATTTATTGTAATTCCCAGCTTCACTGGGATTTCTTCAATTTGTTCCCAAATAGAGCTAGAGAGAGTGTCCTTTTCAATGGAGCTTTTCTGTTAATATAAAATAATAGTAATTTATTTGACAGTTGCCCTTGTTAATTTAGGATTGTACTTTGTCTAGGCTCGTTTTAAATGACTGGCATGGTTTTCAGCTTGTAACCTGTCACTACTAAGAAGTGTTTCCTAACATCAAGCTAAAATGTATGCTTTTCTCAACTTCATTATAAAATGATGTCTGCAGCTTTAAATTTGCAACTTTTTATGTTATACATTTTACTTTTGTATCCTCTCTCTCACTGTTCAAAAAATATCCACCTAGGAAAAAAATGTTTACCTCAAAAGTCTGATGTTCTGTGTTGCACATTAGACCCTTTCTATGCAGCAAGAATCCCAGAATTATGTAGGGCTGCTCCAACCTACCCCCACACTCAGTGCAGCATGTAACAATAAGTATGGCATCCTTTATTGTGACATTCACCTCATTTTAAGCTGCTATCAAATTTTAATGTGGAAAGATTTTTGTATTGAAAATGTATAATTCCGCTAAATATGGTGGGAGAGTGAAAAATTGAAGGTTGACTTCTGCACAGGATATACTTATGGCTTTTGGCACCCAAAAGCATGTGTGGAAGCTGATTTTGGTGTTTTTTTTGGTGCACAGGAAACAGGCTTTGATACAGGTGAGGAAATGTATCTCTGTATGCATGCACATGCTCTCACTTTTTTTGGCAGGAGGGGTAATTACTCTAAATATAGGGGAAGGGATTGAAATTTCTCATCCCAATAAACCTTAACAAATGATCTGCCCCATTATAGCTACCTGAAACTATTTCCAAGAACAAAGAAATATATTATCTTAATGTTTCTGCTTAAAATGATTAATAGTAAAATAGTTAACATTGATATTTGAAAGCATCGTCATTGGGCCTGTTGCGAATTACACTCACAAGTCACGCACAGCCCGAGGGCTGTTACGAATTACACCTACAGGTCACACACACGGTTCAAGAGAACGGCTATGAATTACACCTTTGGGTCACATACAGCTCGAAAACTGCTGCAAATTATGCCTATAGGCCACGCAGCTCGAAAACTGTTACGAATTACACCCCTTAGTCATGCAGAGTTCGAGTCTAGGCTGAGGCACAGGAATTATTCCAATAAAATGCAGAAAAAGAAAAACCCAGTTTATTACACAGCTGTGTGGTACTCTTGCTAAGCAAGAAGGACCCCAAAATACAGACAAAGGATAGATGATGTACTGTACAGCAGGACATGTACCCCTCCTGCAGCGGCCCTTCTAGCCTATGGTAAGGCAATTTTCTTATCTCCCACCTACCCCTTCTGCATTGAGCTCATGACCACAGGCTGATGTTCACGTGAAGCTCTTATCTTGTCCTAGCGGTTTCGAGGCTGCCCCTTCCTTTGTCTAGACTCTAGAGGGTATTTGAAACCGCTGGTGACTAGAGGCCCCCCTTTCTCTGGTATGCACTGTGTTGGCTTTCTTGATAAGGGCCCAGAGGAACTTCAAAATGGAGTTACATGAGCTAACTTTCTCTAACAGGCCTCACAATCAACATATGAACAGAGCATTTCATGTCTTCTGGACATATAGTTTCAAGATGACTGCAAATTTGGGCTGATATACTTATCAGTGCATTTTCCAGATTGTTTCCGAACTTAGAACTTGACGCCATTTGCTGGCTTACATACATAGTTTGTGCACTGATTTAACTATTGGATTAGAAACTGGTTGATTTGGTAAACTTGCCTAATCAAGCTATACCAGTATTAATACTTTTATATAGCTAGAACTGTGCCCACCATAGATTGGACTAATTTAACTGTACATGTTTCTTAACCAGTATAGTTCGACTGATGCTGAAGGTGTTTGTAGGCAAGTCCTTAGCGATTTTAAAGATGAAACTCTAGACAAGGGGTGGGCAAACTACAGCTCACGGGCTGAATTTGGCCCATCAGGGTTTTGGATCTGACCCGTGGATTTGCCACCCCCGTGGTTCTGTGGGCCCTGCTCTGCACCAGGAAGCTGCTGGCACCATGTTGCTGGCACCTTGGGGGAGGGGAGCAGAGAGCTCTCTGTGCTGCTCTTCCCTGTGGGTACCTCCTCTGAAGCTTCCTTTGGCCGGGAACGGGGAACTGCAGCTAATGGGAGCTTCAGGGGAAGTATCCACAGGTGCGCGGAGCCCTCTGCTCCCTCTCCCGTGGGGCCAGCAGGGACATGGTACCAGCAGTTTCCCGAAGTGGCACTGGCTGGGGCCAGCCCAGGCAGGTAATGAGCCTACCCTGGTCCTGCTGCCACCCCAGAGTCGATCCAGGGAAATGGCGCCTGGCCAGAGCCCAGACCCCGAACCCTTCCTTCATCCCAACCCCCTGCCCTGAGCCCCCTGCTGCACCTTGCACCCCTCCTACACCACAAATCCCTGCCCTGAGTCCCGTCCCACACTCTGCACCCTGTCCTGCACCACTGCCCTGAGTCCCCTCCTGCCCTGTGCACCCCAACCCCTTTCCTTGAGCCCTCGTACACCACGCACCCCTCCTGTGCTCCAACCCTTTGCCCTGAGCCCCTCCCTGCACACCACACCACACTCCCTCCCACACCCCAGCCCACTGCCCCAAGCCCACAGTCATGGCCCTGCAAGCAATTTCCCAACCCTGATGTGGCCCTCGGGCCAGAAAGTTTGCCGACCCCTGCTTTAGACCCGGGAGCACTAGTACATGACAATTTACATGGCCATGTAATTGCATCATAAACTGGTGACTAAATAATTGATGGAAGCTCAGAAGCATTTTTTCTTTAATGATTATTGCATTTACTTTCAGGTGAAAAGGACCACTTTGGTAGACAGTAGGACATCTGTTACAGATGTGAAGTTTGCTCCCAAGCATATGGGTCTTATGTTAGCAACTTGTTCGGCAGATGGAGTAGTGAGGATATATGAGGCTCCAGATGTTATGAATCTCAGTCAGTGGTCACTGCAGCATGAAATCTCATGTAAGCTAAGCTGCAGTTGCATTTCTTGGAATCCATCAAGGTAAGTTATACACTATCACTAAGGTTTAAAGAATGAATGGAAGAAAAGTCCAAAAATTAGTTTGTCTAAAACTTATGAATGCAGTAAAAATCCAATTTTTTTTGTCAGGTCTAGAAGAAAACTTTAGTAAAGACTTTGACCTAATTTGGTTGGATCAAATCATATGTGTCAGAGTTTGAGGATGAATGATAATTGTGGTGGTGGTGGAGTAGTGACCTCTACATTAAGCTTCCCTAATTTTGTTATAAAGAATTCTTGAGACCTTTCTTTGAGAAACTCTCCCCTGTTATTTTCAGCAGGCCTTCGATATTTAATAGGAGGAATCTCTTTAGATTACAGAAGTATGTCGTCTTTGTTTCATGAAACAGCATTCAGATTTGCCTGAGATAATAGTGTAAAATATTGCCATTTTCTTTCTGTCACTTGTACTTGTCAGGAAAATGTTATGAGACTTCCCAAGTCACTGAACATTGAGGCCAGGCTGATGCCACTGCTACAGGAGTAACACATGCTGAACAGGGAATACCCAGTGACATGTTAAAGCGGCCTTTGAGGAAGGAGAGGGGACTTAAAAGGGAGGTGGTCTGGGATCACTTTGTAAACCCTACATGGCCACAGGGGGCAAGCACTCTTCTATCTCTTGGATAGGGATGGAGTTAGAGACAGGATGGTCACTACCAAGCTACCCCTATACCCAGTGCATGACACCAGTCTCCTCTCTGGGGGGAAACACTTGGGGCAAGTGTTCCCCCAATACCAGGGATTGAGGCAGGGGGACCCAGACAGGGCTACACTTCCTTGGATTTTTCACCTCTAGACCTGGCCACCCACCCCTTGTTTGGGAAAATAGCTTTCTCTTGGAGCCAGTTAATAGTAATAGTCAGTGGTTCAGTACTGAAGGTTCAGGTTCAAACTGATTAATTATGTGAGGTGGAAGTTGTTAAGGTTATACAGTTTATTCTATCTTTTACTTTACTTAAAAACAAATTCAAATCCCTAAGAAATTACTCATCAAATTAATAGTTAAAAATGCTGCTTAGGTTGCAAAGACAAACACTTGCAAGTTAGGTAATGCCCAATTTATGATTACAACCCCAATTCTATCTCCATGTGTGTATGCATTAAATGATCGTCTTTGGTTACATGCTGTTTTCCACAGAGCCCTAGTCACATTCACTGAGGAGGATGGTCATTCTAGGGGACAGAATTATGGTTGCACAGCCAGCTAAAATCTGCCATTTCTTAACTTTTGAGTGTTTGATTTTGTAATCTAATTCTTTAATAAAATTTTTAATCCGTAATACTTAAAATGGCTTAAATTGTATTACTCATGATAGTACTTTGTAAATGTAATGGCATTTATTTTTCACTTGTAGCTCTCGAGCTCATTCTCCGATGATAGCTGTAGGAAGTGATGACAACAGTCCAAATATACTGGCTAAGGTTCAGATTTACGAATACAATGAAAACACCAGGTAAACTAAGAAATTAACCAGTGCAGTAGAACTTCAGGGTTAGTGCAGTAGAACACCAGAGTTACGAACTGACCAGTCAACCACACACGTAATTTGGAGCCAGACGTACACGATCAGGCAACAGTAGTAACCAAAAAAAAAGAAGCAAATTCAATACTGTTAAATGTAAACTACTAATAAAACGGAAAGCACTTTTCTTCTGCATAGTAGAGTTTCAAAGCTGTATTAAGTTAATGTTCAGCTGTAAACTTTTGAAAGAATGATCATAACACTTTGTACAGCATTACAACACAGTTATGAACAGCCTCCATTCCTGGGGTATTTGTAACTCTGAGGTTGTACTGTATAATATTTATAATGGGCTTAGAATGGCTATTTGCTGATTTATAAAAACATGGTGATTAAATAATTCTTACTATTGTGCATGGATAGAAGTGCAAGAAATACTTTTGAGTAATAAAACATGTAAAGTGTGAGAAGTTTGAAATGATGTTTGAAATACTGGCTCATTGTAGTTGCTGCATATATTCTTGTATCATGGAATGGGTACAAGAAGAAGAATCTGATAATGTTGGCTAATGTTTCACATCATGGTCCTGGACCATGGCTAGTGCTGCCATTCCAAACTCAAAAACTCGGAGTGTCACTCGGATTTTCACGCAGTGATCTGAAGCCCTAGTGCTGCAAATATTTACTTACTGTGCTTAAAATTAAGCAGATATATAATTCTTAGCAGGATTTGGCCCAAGGTTGATACAGTCCAATGTGCATTGTGCTTGAATACCATTTTTAAATGCTAATATGAACAATGATTGTTTCACCATTACTTTTAAAAAAAATAATTTAAATGTAAAATTTTCAAAGTTGATGGTAGAAATTCCTTTGAAATATATTAAGAAAGCATTAGATTTGTTAAATTAGGCACTCCAGTAAGAAAATGCACAGATATGCATGTGAAACCTTAATTTTATGATAAACTATTTAATTACATGGTCACTTGTTATAATCTTGCCTCATTCAGTGTGCCTCTTGAATAGTGTATGAGGTGGGAAAATCCCGAGGATTCATACTTCATTCCAGCCAGATTCTATCTGGAATGACACTAGAGCAAATCTAATATAATTTACTCCTGATAAAACAGAATTGGACCCTAGTACAAAAGATGCTCATTTTACAGTGAATGAGGCAGACAGAAGCCAGTCATTTAACATAGATTACATTAATTAAAACATATTAATTTGTAACGATAACATTAATTCTTTTAATTTATATTTGATTGCTGGACCCTTCTCTGTACAGTAATTCTCAATTCATTTGCATCACTGGCTATGTTGTCAGCACTCATCAAATGAATAACTTGTCTGTTGCTCCTCAGGAAGTATGCAAAAGCAGAAACTCTTATGACAGTCACTGATCCTGTACATGATATTGCATTTGCTCCGAACCTGGGAAGATCCTTTCATATTTTAGCTGTAGCTACCAAAGATGTACGAATTTTCACACTGAAACCTGTGAGGTGAGACTTTGAAGCAGATTTCTTAACATGAAAACATATAGTTGTGTAGTCTTATGCTAATATGCTCTGGAGATCAAACAAAACCCTTATCGGTGCTTAATACTTTAATAAGCCTATCCAGAAAGAGTTGCTCTTAGCATTCTATTAAAGGCAACCAATGAACTAGCACAACAAAATTTTCTTTCAACATCATTTACTATTCCTTGTGTTAGGAAAATACTGTCACAAACCTTGGAAGACATAGCTTCCTTTTGTTGTTGCACATTCAAGACAATATTTGTATTTTCTTTGGTAAGAATTAGTAATGTATGTTGGTCTTAAAATACAGATGTATGTACAATTTTTACCTGCTTTTTTTTTTTTTTTTAAACAGGAAAGAACTGACTTCGTTGGGAGGACTTACAAAATTTGAAATTCAGATAGTAGCTCAGTTTGATAATCACAATTCCCAGGTTTGGCGAGTGAGCTGGAACATTACAGGCACAGTGCTTGCTTCATCTGGTGATGATGGCTGTGTTAGACTATGGAAAGGTAAGAGTTTTATGGAGCACACATTAAGCTATTTTAGATTAATTTTTCAGCATTTGACAAAGCAAAGATTGACTTGTACTTATGGAAAAACGTATTTGTTTTCTGGAACGCAAGTTCCTTTGAATTGGTTCGTGGACTGTAAGACTTTCTATTGCTGCATGCATTTGGAAAAGAAAATAAATCTTTTATTTGCTGGATCTCAGAGGGCACTTGCTTTGTTTGATTGAGAATATGGTAATAGCCAACAGAACTTGTCTTCTGAATTGTTCAGTTTGTTTTAACTAAAGTAGTAGAAGTGAATGTGACCTTTTATCTCATTAACATGATTACTGCAGTCAGGAATAAATGTGAGATGTATACAAAACTAAAATATCAAAGTTACAATTTCTGTTGCTGTCTTCATCTGAAATCTACATTTCCCAGATTCTGCTCAGGGAACACTACAGATACTTATTCTTTAGTGTGTCCAGCTAATACTTTGTAATGTTATCGGTGCTGACATTTTTGTATGTAATTACTTATAGGAAGGTTGAACTTTACCACTTGTACTGTACAGTGATGTTTTCAAGCTTAATAAAGAGGAAGTTGCAAAAAATAGTGCGGGAAGAGAATGTTAAACAGTTAAAGAGCTAGATTCTCAGCTGTCTTAAATTGATATAGTAGCTCCTCTGACTGGCACTTCACCGAATTACACCAGCTGAGAATCTGTCCAAAGTGTTGTGGTCTTAACAGATGTTCTTGGAGATGAGGGATGTAAATAAAAACTAATTTTTTGATAATTTTGCAGCCAATTACATGGACAACTGGAAGTGCACTGGTATTCTGAAAGGTAACGGGAGTCCAGTCAATGGTAGTTCTCAGCAGGGAATGTTTAATGCTTCTCTAGGTTCAGCCAATACAAGCCTACAGAATTCATTAAATGGATCAGCTGCTGGCAGGTAGGCTATTTTATACATAGACTCTAGAATTTTTGAATATACCATCTTTCGTGTACCTACTTCACTCTTAGTTTCACTCAATACAGATGTCTCTTCTATGGTTTTTAGGTGTGGTAATAATACTTATGTGTTTAATTCACTAATGTGTTTTTCTGTTATATTAAAATTTAGAAAAATGCTTACTAAATTATTTAATTTTGCATTTGTAAGGCAATCATAGATTCCAGCATATAGCAGGTACCCTTTTCAGGGCTTTGTGTACTCTGCAGCACAGTGGGACCAAATTCCACAGCAGAAATTACCAAATTCTTCAGCAAACATTTTTATACTATCACTGTGAAATAACCTTCATTTCCATTCTTATGCAAATACAACTGTGGTTCATAGTTCAAAATATTCATTCACATAAAATTCATTGATTATTTTTATGGCGATTATTTTTGAGGATGGGTATCTTTCCTGTGCTCTCCAGGTGGCCTGGCTCCACAACCCAAGCCTTGGCTCCCGCGATGTTTTCCAGGAGGCCCAGCTCAGAAGCTCCTTCCCTTGTGTGTACTAGGGAAGGGGGAAGCTTGTAGCTGACTTCAGCGGGTTATCGCCCTGATTTCCCAAGTGTCTGCTGCTACTCTGCTATCCTGGCAGCCCAGCTGGCCAGCCTATGCTTCTGGCTCCTCCTTCTCTTGGCTGTAAGCTGAACTCCAGCTCTGGCCCTCAATGGAACAGTGCAGGGATCATGCACTATAATCTAATTAACTCTCCTTTGTGGGGAAAGCTAGAGAGCCAAGAGGCAGCTGCAGACCAAATCCCAGGAGGACAGGAAGACAAGTCTGGTTGCAGCAAAAATGTTGAACTCCATATCATCTTGCAAAAATGCTGTATTCTCCAGCTGTGGAATTGTAGACTCCACAGGGCCCTGACTGTGATGGTTTGGACAGTTTACACCTCTTAGAGCTACTATTTCAGGCTCTCGGCAGACTCAGGCAGCCACCACTTCATTGGTGTATGTTTCCAAGGTTATCTCCACAGTTCTAAGGACTAAAAACGTACTTTTAAAAAGAGAAATGCAAGATTCTTGTTCACAATTCTGCAGCAGGGGTGAAGTCTGCGGCCATGGAATCTCTGACTATACTGGGTTCTGTCCTTTATGATAGAGCCTTACTGTGTGAGAAAGTATTTACCTACCTGTTTTGCTTTGTGACTACATTGGGTTGAAAGTTAGTGTAAAAATCATAGCTATAATGTGCTTTAGTGGATTTTAAGATTAAAACAAAGCATATATTAACTACTGACCAAATTGGATTGGACCACCATTAGATTGATTTTCGGCTGTCTCTAGGCCCTGACTTACAATGCATTGTACATTTAAACAGCTAAGGGACAGTTAAACTATAAGAAGATTTCAAGCCTTGGAAAATCAAATTTATCAGAATAAGTACATCATACCACTTATGCTTTCCAAACTGTGGATTAGTGATAAAAATAGTTTTGGAATGACTGAAACATGAAAATAAATAACTAGAAAACCCATGCTCAGTAGTGTTGTGTTCTTATTGTGCTGATAACCACGTGTGCCTAGATTTGTGATGTATTTTCCCTTCTCCATTTGTATTATGTCCTTTTTAACAGAAAACAGAGCTGATATCAACCTAACTGGAGTAACTTTGCTGTTTTGCTGCTTGTTGCATGCACACAGGAATGGAAAGAGAACTTCTTTTTCCCCTTCCCAACGCCGTTTGACCTCTCCCAAGACACCAGACGCCTGATAACTACTAAACGCAATTCAAAAGGCCTTTTAAAAAATACATTGTATACCTTTTTGTACTAGCCATTGCAATTTGACTTTGTTTGAACTTCTGAAAGATAATTGGAGAGGGTTCTTGTTGAGACAGATTTCCACCAAAAGAAGTGTCCGTCCTCCCCCCCTCCCCCCCTCTCCCCCCCCCCCCCGGAAGGCTCACAAAACTAACTGACTAGTATATGGATTAAGAGGATTTCTTATCCTTAGCTGGGGTCTGAGGAGGGAAAAGACTGTTTAATGACAATTAAAGTCAGTTAATTTTCATTAAATTTGTTTTTTGAGTGTTGATTTGTTTTATATTTTGTCGTGTTCAAATATATAGTTGATTCCTAAATGTTAGCTATGTAATTACTTGTAATATACTGAAACTTTAGTCTTAAAGGAATAAGAGAACAGTGTGATTTGACAACTGTACAGATAAGAGTTTAATTTAGTGTAGCGTTGCTTCATTTATAAATTTGAATGACTTTAAAGAAATGTTTTGTAAGTGCTGTTATACTTTCTTCAGGCTCACTAAAAATACTTTTTTCTGATATGTGCTTGTATGTTCCCATGGTATGATTCCAGGGAGTAATTGATTCCCTCTGAGCACAACATTCTGAAATTTACAGTAATCTACGAAACACCTAAATTCAAATCAACATACATCTTTAAATGTGGATTGTTCCAGGATTTTATTAATTACTTGACCACTCCATTCTGTAAATATTAGAGCAAAAATAAGACCAATAATGTCTACAAATATTTTAGTAGTTATATTAAAATGCATAAATGTGTTACGGGTAAGTCATAATAGAAGTTGGCAAAAGAATTATATGAAATGGTATTCTCTGAGCATTGTGTTGATCAGAACTCTTTAGATTGTTCTGAGGTTTCTGTAGAAATATGTAAATACATACAAAGATTGTATTTAATTGAAAATAGTAGTCCTTCCTTGTAAATGTATATTGTGATATCTAAGTATTATAAAAGCAATCTCATTGTTTTACATCTGTTCTAAAAACTTTCAGTAAAATTGATCAGAGTTGGATGCAAATGCAGAATATGGACTTGCATAATATTTAATGTCTGCCTGCTGTTGCAAATGAAGATTATTAAAGTCTTTGTTAATAAGTTGCATGAATTCTAGGAGAACTGTGCATCAAAGATGTTGATAGCTGTGTTAGGAAATCCTTTTAATTTACAAAGCAACTTGTTTCTTTGTAATTCATATTAGGAATGTAGTTACAATATTATTTTTTTTTATGAGGGTTTCAGTGGAGAAGAGTATACTTTTTTTTCTTTAAAGAACAGTTTCCAGACTTGTTCAATCAATCTTGTTTTGAATGAGGGTCTTGATTTCTGCTGTTATGTTTCATTGGTTTTGGCATGGATGTACTAAAGCCTTTTTTTCCAGCATGTCTTTTCTCCCCTTTGGTTCTCCTTGTATTTACTACTTTTCTCTTTTTTTCTTCTGTTTCTTTTTTGTTTTGGTGTTTTGTTCCTGTCTTAATTGTTTCAGGTATTTCTTTCCCCCTCTGGATCCCCCACGGGCTGGATCGAGATGGTCCAGTTATGCCCAGCTCCTACCTCCTCCTCCTCTGATAGAGCACTCTTGCGATGCTGACACTGCCATCCTCCAGTATCCTCACCCAAGCAGACGATATATCTCTCAGCCTTTTAACCTTTTACCTGAGAACGAAGGGGTTTAATATACATATTTAAAATAAATCCTAAAGGGCCTTATTCAGATGCTTGTAAATGCTTCTGTTTTTGGCTGCTTTCATTTTTTACTTCCTCCAAAAGATTTTTAAAAATCAGGGCTTTCTTGCATGTTTTGCAAATACTACAGTATTTGTTTGTGCTTGTGCATCAAAGGGGATATTAGCTCTATTGTTTAGTACCCTTTGATGAACTATGACTACACACAAGCAGCATTAACTGAGCTATATATAGAGTAGCTGACTTCAAAGTGCCTGTCTAATAGTTGGAGGGAGGGTTGTACTTGGTTTATTGTGGTCTTGAGTTTATGTTGTATCACGCTGATAAATGTGAAATGTCATCAAAATTCAGCATGCCTTCAAGAAACTTCTAGAGCTCTAAAAGATAATTGGAATTGACATCTTAAATAAAAGAAAATATTCCTGTATATACTACAGTAGAAGTTTAATTAGGTGTGTTTGGTCACTTTTTATCATTTTCCACCACATTGCATAAAATAAACTTTAAATTTTTATAATTATTAGGTGGGTCAACTTATTTTAAAAGGTTTGTATTAGTTTACTCTCCTTTCATCAAAAGGAATACTATTATATGATAGAAGAACCTTTCTGATCAGATCTAACACACTTACAGTGGGGTACATGTGGGTGAAATAAGCAACTTTTTCTTCAAAGGCTTAAAACTCAAATTGAGTGTATTGTTTCCTTTAAATACTTATAAACAAGATTTGACTGTTAGTATGTAAGACACACAACAGCTTGATTGTGACAACTATAGTTGAGTGACCATCAAAAGTCTTGCCTGGTACACTTTTACTGACTTATGATATATAAAGAACTGAAAGTAAGTTTTCCCCCTCTCCCCCATTTTTAAATTAGAATTTCAGGTTTTGTGTGAAATTACATCAGAAGAGGCCAAATGTGTGAAAAGTCAGAAAGTGAGAGGGGAATTTTTAAAAATGTTTATCACGGACTTTTGTAAAGTCAGTGATCTGCATTTTACATAACGGATGTATTAAAAGATTCAGTGCCTCCTGCCCTTTCAGTTGAGGTGCAAGGTACTGATACACATCCTCAGAGCCCCCTCCCCCTATGTTCATGAGCAAAAAACAGTGGAGCCCGGTGTTGACATTCCCAATAGCTATGATTTTTTAAAAAAAAAAAGCAAAAAAGAAAAAAATCTTGTCCCAAGTACCAAAAATAGCCCACTACCAATTGCTCAAAATTCAATAAGATTATCTTGACTGCAAAAGAGTTGCAGTTCTACCTCTTATTTTAACATATTACAACTTTACATAAGATTTGGATTGAAATTTCCCAATGTTCTACAACACTCAAGCACATGCTTTAATACTGTGTGAGAAAGTTCCCATTCACTTCAGAAGGTCTGTCTGCTCCCATTTGTATAAGTGGTAGTAGAATTGAGAACTTGAAGTTGTTTTTTGTTCAATTTTAAGTTACAGCTCCTGCTCACTGTCCTGAGTGGGTAGTAAAAACCTTGTGCAGTATGTATTTAGGAAAAACACACACACACAACCAAAATCCTTTTCTCTTTTCCAACCAGTACTCAGTGTACATCTTCATGATGACTGGAAGGTTGGAAGACCAGAGTTTAAAATTGTGGTATGTAAGTTCACCTTTATGAGTACGGCCCTAGCTGATTATTTTTAAAATAAAGTATAACATTTGAAAATGCAAGACAAAATGTTAGGTAGTGCACATTTTTAATTATATACTGAAAGTATGATGTGTATGCATGGGTACTTGTGCAGCTATTTGGTGCCATGCATTTACAAGCTCAGGTGCTGAAGCAAGAGACCATTGTTTCACAGGGGACAGACTGTTTAAAAAAAAAAAATCCACACTATTTGGCTCAAGGGCCACATAGTGGTATCGAAGTGGTCATGAAATTGGAGATTGGTGTGGGAGGGAGTGAGGGTGCTGGGGATGAGAGGTTGGCTGCAGGAGCACGTTATGGGCTGGGACCAAGGGGTTTGGAGGGCAGGAAAGGGATTAGGGCTGGGGCAAGGTCTGGGCAGCACTTGCTTCAAGCAGCTCCAAGAAGTAGTGGCATGTTCCCACTCTGGCTCCTATGCAGCGGAACGGCCAGGCGGCTCTGTGCTCTGCCCCCTCCACAGGCACTGCCCCGCAGCTCCCATTGGCTGTGGTTCCTGGCCAGTGGGAGTTGTGGGGGTGGTGCTTGGGGCAGGGAGCCAGCGCTGTGGGGGCCAGGGCTGTGCGCTCACCCCCTCCCCTGGGGCCATTCCATGCGGACAGCACTCTGGGGGGCCGGGCCTGAGTGATCTCCCCCCTCCCCCAGAGGTGCACCGAGGAGCTATGGTAAGAGGGGAGATAAAGAGTGGTGGTTGGGTGGTGGTGGTTGTGGGTGGCTCTGGAGGGGGTATTCAGAAAGCAGCGTGGATTGGATGGGGGATTAGGGGGCGGGAGGGTGGGTTGGGGTAGTCAGGGGACAGTGAGCAGGGGAATTTGTGTAGGAGGTGGGGTCCTGGAGGGGGGTTAGGTGTTTCTGGAAGGGGCAGTTAGGAGACAAGGTTGGGGGGTTGGATGGGTCGGGGATTCTCAGGGGCCAGGAAGTGGGAGGGGACCGGATTGGGAGTGGGGCCTTCTCTACCTGACCCTCCATATAATTTTGCAAACCTGATGTGGCCCTCTGGCCAAAAAGATTGCCCACTCCTGGTTCTAGACTGTAACCCTAAGAAGAAAAGTTCTAGCCCTCAAGAAAAGAAAAGAAAAGGAAGGTGGATGGGACATCCCATGTCTCCAATCCAGTTTTGAAAACATGTTCTTGTATGTTTGTACAATTACTGCCCAGTACTGGAGGGAATGTCAGGCTTATGATTGTACAATCATGTTGCCCATTAAAGCGTGTAGCCTATGGAAGCTAAGCTCTAACTACAGTACTACAACAAAAACATAAATAAGTCATGACAAAACAGGTGCTCAGAGGAACCTTCAAAACAATTCAAAATCTGACATGAAATTTTCCTTTAAAATATAACGTTGGGAAGAGAAAAGCCTTAATCTAAAACAGGAAAGACTTCTAGCATTTTTTTTCTGACAAAAAAAGAGAACCTGATGACTATTGTGCTTCTTGGATTCATTACCTATGTATGGTATCCACTGAACTAGTTGCAAATTTAAATTATCTTGGGTATTTTTTAGAGCTTCTACTGTTTTATTTAGGCACTTGTCCAAAAGTCATCTTATTTTCCGACCTCTATGAGGAAGTACTGCTATTGGGTATCTTCCATTAACAATACACCAGTCACATTTTTTCCTCAAAAGAAGTTGTACTATTTATAGTTCTCCAGCATATGAGTCACTATTCTATCCAATGAATAAAGTATGTTAGAAATACCTCCTTTAAAAGTCTGGAAAGTTTAATATCTGTATTATTACTATTTTGATAGTAATGAAATGTGCATACAATAAGATATTTGAAACATTTATCCCATAACTTTTTTTTTTACTGTTAATTAAATGTTAATGCAAAATAAATGTATTGCAGACTTTGGGTCTCAGATAAGATGTTTTTGCATAGTTTTCCTGTGCATACTGTTGAATGGGTGGAGATTTGGGTTTTTTAGCTTTTAGATGATGTTCAGGTATATAAGTTAGCCATCAGCAATGTGTGTTAATTCTGGCCCCGCTCCTGTGTACTGCATCTATGGTATGCCAAAACAGCTATTTCACACAAGTGGGTCACTAATGCAGCAGGTGCAGCTAGACAGCTCTAGAAGTGTATTTAATGGAGTACCATGTGTCGTAACAACTGCTTCCAGCAGGAACGCAGAAGCTGTACGTAGGGCAACCTGACATGCGTTGCATGCTAGGCTCTTGGGGACCGGAGAATGGTAGTGCCTCCCGATTGACCCGTCTCACACCAAGGCCCACACTGCTCGTCTGGAGCCCTTGCGAGGGGCTGGGCCTTAAGTCACCCGGTCTCAGGCTGGGGGGGGCAAAGGCTCTCAGAGTATCAGCCGTCTGATGCGTCCAAAATCACTGGCGCTGCCCCTAGGCCTCCATCCATGATCAAAGGTGTGAGCCCAAGTCTCTTGCCCTCTCCGGCGGGGCCGGGGCTGGGCTGGTGTCACGCTCAGCAGCCGGGGGCGGGCGTTAGTTACGTCAGCCTCTCTCCTCCAATCACAAACCCAGCCCCGGGTTTTATCTTTAACTTGAGCTGCCCAATGCCAATGACCAGCTCCCGTTTTCCCTCCTTCCCCGCCCCCACAGTCCTTTGGCCCAGCCCCCGAACCAGCGCGCGCAGCCTGGCGCCGCGAATGCGTCCCCCCGGGCGAAGGGAGAGAAAGAGGCGCTGGGGCTGGTGGGAGCGGTCGCGTGCACGCCCGCGCGCCCTGCTGGGAGAAATCCGGCGGAGCGGGTACCCCGCGCGCGCGCCTTCTGCGCTGGGGCCGGTGAGCCAACGAGCGAGCGCGGCGCCCGCGGGGGGAGGCGGAGGGAAGCCGAGCGACGGTTTGAAGTGGTGGCGGTTGGGCTGGTCCTGGTGCCGATGTCGGGTCCTCCCGGCTGCTGCTTTTTCCTCTCGCCGGCGCCGGGCACGCGCGGCAGGGCCGGGCGAGGGGGGCTGTAGGGGCGGGGGCCGGACGGCTCGCTCTCTGCCCCGCTCCCCCGGCGGTCCGGGGGGAGACCTGCCCCGACCCCGCGAGCGGAGAGCGGCCCCGCAGGGAGGTTCCTACCTTCGCTCCGCAGAACCCCCGCGACCCTGCCCCGCTGTCCAGGGCTGGTGGCGGGCGGAGAGGGGCCGAGGCCGGACTCCGTTGTAGCCCGTGGCTGGCTATTGACTGGGCAAAGTGAGGCGTGCTGCTAACCCAGGAAAGGGCGCCCTTGTTCCGGAGTGAGCGTGTCCACACGGGGAGCGGTAACGGGTGTGAGCCCGCTGGGGTCGTTGGGCTGTGCAGTGCAGATGAGTCCCCGCTCTAGCCCGGGGGGATGGGCAAACTTTTGGGCCCGAGTGCCACATCTGTGTATGGAAATTGTATGGCGGGCCATGAATGCTCACTACATTGGAGTTGGGGTGCAGGAGGGGCTTTGGCTAGGGGTGGGGGCAGAAATGAGTTGATAGTACAGGAGGGAGCCCCAACTGGACCTGTGGCCGCTGGGGTGCAGCTGGGGATGTGGGTTTTGGAGGGTAGGAGGGTGCTCCAGGCTGGGACTGGGGTTTGGAGGGCAGGAGAGGGATCAGAGTTGAGGTGTGGGAAGGGCTCTGGGATGCTGGTTCTGGGTGGTGGTGACCTGGAGCAGCAGCATGTCTCCCCTTCAGTTCTTATGTGGAGGTGTGACCAGGTGGCGCTGCCTGCTGCCCCCACAGCTCCCATTGGTCGGGAACTGCAGCCAATGGGAGCTGCAGGGATGGTGCGCAGAGCCACATGGGCTGTGCTTCTGTGTAGGAACTGGAGGGGAGACATGCTGCCGTTTCCGGGAGCCGTGGCACACGCATGGGGAACAGCCCTTGACCCCACTACCTAGCTGGAACACAGCAAGTCCCAGGCCCCACTCCCCATCAGGAATTTGAGGGCCTGATTAAATCGGCTGGTGGGCTGAATGTGGCCTGTGGGCTGAAGTTTGCCCACCCTTGCTCTAGCTCAGTGGTTCTCAAACTATTGAGAACTGTGACCCCTTTTTCCTTTCTTCCTCAGCCCAGTGGACCCTTGTATGTCCGGCGAAAAACTGCCGAATGAATTACTTCCGCATTCGGCAGCTGTTTTTGGTGGACATGCCGAGCGCTCCCGAAATAGCTCGGCATGTCCACCGAAAAGCTGCCGAATGCGGAAGTGATCAATTTGGCGGCTTTTCAGTGGCGCAAGGAGCACGTGACCCCTTGGGAGGCGGCCGGCGACCCCCAGTTTGAGAACCGTCGCTCTAGCTGGTCCCCTTCTCCATACCCTACCCTGTTCCCTGTTCAGGGAACCTCTGATTCATCATGTTTAATGAAGGTGATGCTTTATATAGTTTGGGGTTTTTTTAGGATCCTTGGGGTCTTTGAGGCCTGTAGAAACAGAGGAAGATGGTGTCTGCTCCAAGCAACTTTACAAGATAAATACAGGTCAGGCACCTGAGGGCTCTAACTTATACAAGTTTCTTTTTTAAAAAGCCTTTATCTGTTCCTCCTTCCTCAAAATCTTTTGAGCAAGTAGTTTAAATTGTAGATAAAGTTGTAGATAAAGTTGTACTTATGTCCGTAAAGGATAAGACCAGTGTATTGTCTAGATTTTTTTATCTGAAACAAACAGGGAGCTGCAACAAGCTACTTATGTTACTGTAAATGAAGTTGATTTGCTCTTGTATTCAGATGTTCCTTAATTAGGATGAGTTCTGCTGTCAAACAGTCTCTTCTGTGGCGTGGCACCTGTCAGTCTAGTAAATTGACTATCAGTTGCTGTTGGCATTTTGAGATCATCCTACTTGGAAGTACAAGCTGACTTCTTGTCCCACCAGGCTGCTTTTTGGTAGTAGTAAAATTGATGTTTAGTCACTTCCCAGTTGAACTTCATTACCTATTCCAGTGTCAAAATGTGATCCTGTTGTATTATAATCTACAGATAGTTATTTTCTTGCCTTAAATAATAGGGGCTGATTGTGTAGCTTTAACTGAATGAACAACTCCAGGTGTGTTGTGATTTGTTCAAGGTGCATGGAGAAGTCTTGCACCTTACTCTTAAAAGACATACTATTTTTTTAAAAACAAAACAAAAAAAACCCCACCACACACAATAAAAGCCTTATTAATATGGTGTTAAAGATCTTGGATGAGGTGCAGTGAACAGTGAAGGAGATGGAAGCACAAGGAAACTAGCTTTTTACATGGTTACTCTAAATGTTTTATTTTAGTGGATGTGAATTTGAAAATTTTTGAAATTGAGTTGTATCTCCCAAACACTTGTTTGATAAAGCACCCTTTAAATAACATACCTGAAACTTTAAGTGAATGTTTTTGACTCCCTTATTGAAATTTTGAGGGGCCTTTCTGCATAGGTGACTTTGATTATAAAAAGTAATGGTGAAGCTGATTATATTGAGAGCTGTCAAATACAAGTTTTCACTAATATTCTGTAACTCTTTTCAGTTCTGACAATGTTGTGTATTAACTACAGTAGGTCTAAAATTTAAACAAATGTGACTTTTTAAAAACAATAGTTTTATTTGGATTTGAAAGCAGATTGGCTTGAAGACTAACAAATGAATGAATTTGCCATTGCTTTTTTTGGGTGAAACTTAGCCTAGCCAAAGGAAGGATACTGTCAGCTCTCTTAAACTTCTCTGATTTTACTTTGGGTGAGTGTTAAACCAGTGGTTGAATCCAGAATGGTACTAGAGAATAATTTTTTTTTTTGCCATGCATCAATATTTTAGCCAACTGTAGTATACCTATTCTAGATTGGTTTTTTTAAAAATATATATATATATATATATATATATATATATATATATATATATATATATATATATATATATATATATATATATATATATATATATATATATATATATATATATAGAATACGGTTGCAGTTGACTGTCAGCAAAACCACCTCTAGACCTTGTCTGTACTGGTGACTTTAGGTAAATCTAGCACTGTTTAACCCCCATTGAGGCTAGTAATAGTTTGATCTGGTCACCAGTGATTTTGTCATTGTTTAACTTTGTGATATAGATGACATTTTGGAGTAACACTCCCAACTTGATAAGTTTAAGTTAATGCTGTTAAAGTAATTACTGTTGATAGTCTGGTGAAGCTTCAGTGCTAGTACAATGGAGGTAGATGGCTCTAAAATTGTCACTTTTTAGGCCATTGATAATTAAGATCTGTAGTACATAATTTTGAATCAAGACTACTTTTGTGAAAATCATGTAACTGAACTTGGAGTCCTTCCATCCTGGTCTGAGAAAATAAAATCTTTATCTGCAATATGAAGCATCTGGCTATGTTGCATCTAATGGGTGTTTTCATGACTTTAGTGACCAGTGAATTCTTTGAGTATCGTCTTGTTTGTTATGCTGAACTGACTTATTCCAATTCATTTTTAAGCAGTGTGCTATTGAATGGCAGGATGGAAGACTTCCGAAATATTGCGGATGAGACATTTCCAAGCTTTTTGGCTAACTCACTGAACAGTAATACTAGTGGGATTTTGGAAAATGTCACCGTTTCATCAAACCTTGGCTTACCTGTTGCAGCTTCAACTGTTGCCAGGAATAAAACTGGTTGTGACAACAGGTAAGACTGTCCTCATAATAGTCTTTTTCATAACCTAAAATACACTTGTTATGGGGAAGGATGGAGGTATTTGATCTCTTCCAGAAGGATTCCTCTTACATATTGTCTGCTCAGAAAGCTGGAACTGGTTATTTGTATACTTCTGTAACATGGTATGAATTTGTGAAGTGCTAAAATATGTCAGTGTGTTGATGAATGAACTTCTGATGACTGTTACAAAACGAGTGACAAGGTAGGGGAGGGAAATATCTTTTATTGGACCAACTTCTGAAGGTGAAAGAGACTAGCTTTAAAGCTACACAGAGCTCTTCTGTCTGGGAAAGGTATTCAGTGTATCAAGTGGGCAGTTAACATGTCTCCAGCCATAGGACAAAAAAGGGGGGGTTTAAGGTTACAGATTATTACAACAGCCAGCCATACATCCAGTGTCTTTAAGACAGTTTGGTGGAAAGAAAGGAATTGTACTCAAACACCAGGTGAGTCTTGTTCTTTATCAGGGCTCAGTTATTCCCTGAACTCCATTCACTTCAGTGGGAGCTATGTGTATGTAAATAACAGGATGAGCAGGTCTCATAGGTATTAAGTGCGTGAGTAGTGTACAGAATCAGGAGGACGGGAGAGAAAGAGCCTCTCAAATGCCACTCCTCTGTTCCACCAAGAAAAAAAAAATGATCTTCAATCAGTTCACTGTTCTGGAAAGATGAGATCTAGTTGATCAGAAATGGGTTTGGCGAAACAAGGAACTCATACCCTCCCTTGGAGGAACTCTGCTCTCAGAAGTCCCTAAATATAAATAGCCATTAGCAAGACATGAGCCTTATGTCCTGTCATCAAAATCTCATCCCCCAATATTTTCTATTCCAAATGAGAGAAATCAAATCAGCCACCTCAAATTGTGAGATGGCAACACTTAATTAGTTCAGGATTGATTTTCATTAATAAATTTCAAATGATTCTAGTAGGCACTTAAAGTGCAAAGGGCATGTCACAGCTACAGGATGAACTATTCCATAGACCTTCCTGAGTGAATCCCACAGAAGACAGGCCTTCCTTGTTACACTGTGTGGTTCCACATACTCTTCAACTGGATCTGTGCTGTGGGCCCATGGTTCTCAACATTTAGTGACACAGGCCCAGGTTGTTTTGGCACCTGTAAGTTTCCCTTTGAGAGCACCTGCCTGCATATGTTCACAGTGACACAGAAACAGCTTCTTCAATCATTATTCATTCCTCAAACGTACAAAGCACATAGAGCAAAGAGTTTAAAAAAAGACCAAAACAATAAAATACCTATGCTCATGAGTCAGTCTTGCACCTTAAACTTTCCTTTCCAGTTATAAGTCCTCTTCAGTGCAGCTAACTTCATCTTTGGCAGGGAGAAGCAGCCTTTCCTGCTCACAGCATGTCTCTCCCTGTCTTTGTGTAGCTCCTTGCCAACTAGCTGGCTTTCACTGATACCCTAAGAAGTATCTGGCTACTCACTCAACCCTTCCTTCCCTTTTCTAGGTTCTTTTAGGTTTTTGATCCTAGGCTCAAAGTCTTGGGGAAAAAGTAAACCATTCTAGTTTGGAAAGAGCCAGATGGGACAGTCCCCAATTGATTACTCCCCTCCCCCCCAATTTTTTCCTCAAGGAGTCTCATCTTTGCCATTGCTTTGTTTTCTTGTGTGTTTTCCCTCTTTACAGCCTCCTTTGATTTACCTCTGGAATTCAGGCAAATTAATATCACATAGATAATATGAAGGGCATAGATATTTATAAAGGGGAAAAAACCTGTATAGCTCTCTCTTTCACCACCTAATATAGACTTGCAAAACCAGATTGTTTTTTAATATGTCTTCAGTTATTCATGATCATTCACTTAGAATAGATGGGGTATGCTTGTCTGATTTATTTTTGTCAACTCTTTCAAGAATTGAAAATATACAGATTTGAACAGTTAAAATTATTGGGTTTTTTTCCAACAGGGTTTCTGATATTCAGGCTTCTTATCTAGAAGAAGGGAGATTTTCACTGCCATTAGTATCTTCTCATAGTCAGTCGTCTTCGGAGCCAAGGGGGAAGTTAGCTCTCAGCTTTCAGCGTGACTTGTAAGTGATATTGCTGTTTAATGCTTTTAAAAAAAAGATTTTAAAAATTACTTAGCAAATTCTGTGTTATAATTATACATATCAATGACTTCACTCTGAATTGTTTTTTCTTTATGAAATAACGGGATTGACTGCCGTTAAATGCTTTATTTTGCTCCCACCTACTTGTCAATAATCAGAGAGGTAGCCATGTTAGTCTGGAATAGCAGAGGTAACAGAGTCCTGTGGCACCTTAAAGACTAACTAAAGTATTGAAGCATAAGCTTTCGTGGGCTAATACCCACTTCGTTGGATGCAAGCAGTAGAAGTGTCCAGGGGCAGGTATAGATAAGTAGGCAAGAACCAGGTAGGAGGTAACAAGGTTAGTCCAATCAGCCTGAACCAGCTTGTTATCTCAAATCGGGGGTTGAGGTATTCCTCTAGCAGCTGTGCCCATTTTGAAACAGTTTTTGCTCTGGAGTTATTTCCTTCATTATCGTTTGTGAAAATATTTCAATAGTTCTTCTGTAATATTGCACCATCCACCCATCACCATTATCCTCTCTTTGCCCCTAATAATTGCACTAACCGAATAATATGAATACTATAGCAGCACAGCTATACTGCAAGAGGTTTTTCCAACACCATAGTTAATCCATTCCTCCAACAGGTGGTAGTTCGGCTTTACCACCTCTGACAGGTGTATATTTTTCACATCCCTGAGTGATGGAGCTAGGTCAACCTAAATTTTAGGTGTAGACCAAGCATGAATGCTCTAAAATCCATATGTTTGCTCAGATTGCCTTGAAATTTGGTATGTCTCATGGGGAGGTAAGGTTTGATTAATGACCCAGATTTGGGGCTATTTGATCAAGGGGTTCCTGAAAGACAGCCTCGGGGGGGGGGGGGGGAGGGGGAGAGAAACACCTAGCTTTCCTTTAAAGTTCACATATTTTGTCAACTCTTGCATACACGGATTGCACCAGGGTCTCAGTTGCTCAAGAGTTACCCCACCACTAGCTCCTTGGGGGAAATCCTATTAAAATATTGTTAACAAGAGTTTAGCTCCCCAGTTGTAAAGCTCTTGCACCAAACCTGTTAGACTGTACATGTGAAGAGAGGCTAAGGGGGTTGAAAGCTAGTTATGATGTACAGGAACTGAGTAGCTCATAGACTAGAGGAATGCTTCAACCATGGAACCTTAGCAACACCCAGGCACCAAGAGTTCAAATCCAACCGTAGGTGTAGAAATCTGAAGGGTAGGAAAAATCAGTGACAGACTGTAGCAATATGGGACTTTTTTATTTTGGGGAATTGTAATCTGAGAACAGCAGAATATATAGAAGGTGCTGAAACTGCTTTTGAAAAGAACAAATTGCACATGCAAATGCTTGTTGGAAGGGGATGGTGATTGGAGATGGAAGAGTAAGTGGAAGTAGGAGATGAGTTTAGGGTACATTTAATCCTCTCGCTGAGGTGGAGCACCAGAAGCACAGAGCCCTCTATGGGTATGGCTAGACTAGAGATTATAGCGTGTGTTTTTTGTAGCGCTTCCCAATGTAACGCAATAGGTATCACGCTAGAGCCTGTGCAGATTGAAACCCAGTAGCGCTAAAGAATGGATACATTTGTAGCACTTCTGGCGGCAGTAACAGTAGCGGGATAGGGCAGGTATCCCAGCATTCAGCTGGGTGCAACGTGCTTTGCAAAGGAGGGGGGTGAGGGGGAACTGGGAAGTTGTTCGCAGGGAGAGAAGATCAGGCTGTCAGTGAGTTTTCCTTAGCGAAAGCTGACAGGCTTTGTATTTAAGACAAACAGCTCCGTCCGCAAGCATTTTCACTGGTTATTTGCTGTGTGAGTTGTTAGAGAGAAACTGCAAAGCTACTTCCGCTTTTTTCATACCCTCTACAAAACAACACCTCACGTCATTTGCCTTACATGGCATGTTGATTGTCTTTAATGGCTTGTTGATGGCCTTAAATGGCTTGCTGATGGCTTTACATGGCTCGGAAGCATGCAGGAGATCCCATGGGTGTTCACATTCCCAACCTTGCGCTACAGCGCTAGCGCTAAAAGCCTTCTGCCTCTCGAAAAGGAGGTTTAATACTTGCGCTTTAAACAGTGAGTAAATGCGCAAAATCTCACTTTGAAGTGTGTATGGTAGGAAAATTATAGCGCTACTGGAGGGTTTTAGCGCTGTAAAGTGCCAGTCTAACCATGCCCTATGTGCCTTGCCAGCGTGGATGGGGAGTAAGATTGAGCGCTCTGGGTGGCTTTATGGCCATACAACGTGCAGGGGTAGCCAAGGCCTGAGGCAAAGAGTTGAGAATAGGCTTGATCTATATCACAGGCTTTCTAGCACTGGTGAGGAGGGAATGGGAACACCTACTGACATGAATAGGACACTTCACACACATTAGAGCTGCTGTTTCAGGTGTATCCATCTCCATACCTTAGTCTCACTCAGCTGAGAGCATCTTGTTGAGATGAATGGGCCACTTGACACTGCTGAGAGCTTCTTATATTTCAGGATTATCCTTTGCTGGGGAATCTGCACACAGCAAAGCCGTTATTAATGATTAATTTGAATATATGTTATGGTTAAGGCCCTACTTAATTTATGATACTGTGGAAATTACAGATCCTGCAATATTAAGCAACTTCTACAGTTTTGTCAGCTGGGTGGCTGGTGGCTCGAATCCCACTGTCATACCCAGGCATTAATGACTAATATAGTTGTAACAAAATGTCTGGGTATCAAAAAATAAAATAAAATACAAATTAACAGGCATGACACAATACTTGTGTGTTTAAATTATTTCAGCAAGGTTTTCTTAAGCAAATAGGTCTTCTCTGGCTTTTCCAAATTACTGCAATTACAGTAAAACCTCAGAATTATGGACACTTTGGGACAGTTCCTAATTCTTAAATGTTTGTAATAGGACAAAATGTTATGGTTCTTTCAGAAGTTTACAACTGGACATCGACTTAATACAGCTTTGAAACTTTACTACGCAGAATAATGATGCTGCTTTTAACCATCTTAATTTAAATGAAACGGACAGAGAAACAGTTTACATACCACGTCAATTCTTTTTTAAACTTAATTTTTTTTATTCATTTACGTTTAACAGTACTGTACTGTATCTGCTTTTTTTAGTCTCTGCTGCGGCTTGATTGCTTACTTCAGGTTCCAAATTAAGTGTATGATAACTGGTCAGTCCATAACAGTGGTATTCGTAACTCTGGAATAATAACCATTATTATTTTTCCATGATTTTTCATGTCTTCTCTGTAACTCAGCTGCAATTATTTGACAGTCATCCCACAATTCAAGTAGGGCCAGAGTTACGGTGGAATGCCAACTCTGCTATGCTTAAGATTGAGAAGTTTTTTCTGTTTAAAGGACAATGTTTCTAAAGATTCCAAAATTCTAAGATGCATCCAAATTGTCTTGAAATTTGCTCGGCCTTTTGAAGATTCAGGGTATAGTCAGTGATGCAAATTTGGGATCATTCGAGCAAGAGGTTCCTGAGATACAGAACACAACAAAATCCGTGTTTTTCTGGTTTTTTGTTTTAAAGTTCCCAGATTCTTCAGACTTGCTTTGTGAATATCTGGCTTCTAAAATGTTAATTCTTAATGAGCTGGAAATGGTGGTGGTGTGTGTGTTTTGAGGGAAATGTTGGGAGGAGAGAAATCAGTTTTCTTTTCTTATACTTCGTTACTATGACCACCAGATAATAAAACTGTCCAGTTCTTGGGACTTAGACCATATCTGAGACATCTCTTATCAGCTGTTAGCAGTTACAGATTCCAAAGGTTTTAAAGCATAACCATTATCTATGTAGGGGGGTACACTTAAGAATCGCATAATGGGGTGGTCTACTGAAGAGAACAATCAAAGAAACCAGGGCTCTATTCCTGGCTTTGCCACTGCTTCTGGGTAACTTTGGCGAAGTCACTTCACCTCTCTGTGCTTCAGTTTCCCTTTTTTGAGATCTACTGATGAAACTACATTGTAAGAACTAGATGTTCTCATTAGTTGTCCACGGGACCATCTGAACTACTCACCTAGATGATGATTATAACTATAGATTACCACCAAGTACTGCCAATAACATTTCTTTCTGTTTGTTAAATAGCCAAACCTTGTTAATTCACCTTTATGGTTGCCTGGTGATAGCTCATTCCCTTCCAGAACATCAAATTAATCAAGACTCAAAAGTTGTGTAAACCAGGGAATACAAAGTTAACTTATGCACCCACGAAACTTTAACTGTGCCTTCTTTTGAGTAGTGTCCTAGTATGTTTATTACACATACTTGCTCTCTGCCTTTGTTCTTTTCTAAGCAGGAGCTCCTTACACTAATACCTCCCTGCAGTCCCCCTATCTGACCCCGACCCACTTCCCGCCCCCTGCCTGCCCCCCTCAGAAACCTGACCCATCCACCCGCCCATCCTTGTCCCTTGATTGCCCCCTCCAGAGGACCCCCCCCTAACTACTCCCCCCTCCCCCCAGGAACCTAACCCCTATCTTGGCCCCGCTGCTCTTCCTTCCCTGACTGCCCCCTCCCGAACTCCACCCCCCCCCCACTCCCAGGGACATCAACCCCTATTTAAGCCCCCCTGCTCTTTGTTCCCTGACTGACCCTGTACCCTAACCACCACCACTGGCTGACCACACCACCTAAGCTCCCCCCTCATTGCTCAACTTGCTCAGCGGGGCGCTCCAGCTGGCACAGGGTAGCTCCTTAAGCTCACCCTGGCTTCCTAGGGGCCGCGGGATCCCGCAACTCGAAGCGCTCCTCCTGGGCCTGGGGATGCGGGGCCCTGCTGGCGAGCTGCGCTCGGCTGGCCTGGGAGCGCGGGGCCCCGCAGCGAGCCCCACTGCGTCCTGGCAAGGAGCTCCTCACACTTGGCCGGCGTGGGGTCCTGCGACTAGTGGCCCGGCACCCCAGCTTGGGGCCCCGCAGAGAGCTGTGTTCCGCCTAGCGCCCCAGCGCGGGGCACTGTGGCTCAAGGCACTCTGCCCGGTGCTTTGGCCCGGGGATGCAGGGCCCTACTGAGGAGCCGCGCTCGGCCGGCCCCGGAGCTTGGAGCCCCACGACTCGTGGTGCTTCGCTTGGCGCCCTGGCGCGGAGCTCCACAGCAGTGCCCCGTGTTTGGCCCGGTGCCCCGGCTTGGGAGCGTGGGACCACTGGTGGGCCGGATTAAAATGGCCCACGGGCCACATGTGGCCTGCGGGCCTCAGTTTGCCCACCTCTGCCTTAACATGTTTGAATTTCTTTTGTTGTTTTTTATAATGGTTTGCTTTGTGATAATTACAACATCCCTGTTTATTTAGCATTCCATAAATTATGAACTCTCCAACATTAACTCCATTTTAGCAATGTTTGACTGACTATTAATAGTATCTCTGAGGTCACAAACGTCAATGTGGTGTAAACGGAGTTGTACCAATTTAACTAAACTTGTGTCTTAAGCTAGTTCAGAACCATGTATTGGTTTGAATTTGACTTCTATTGGTTTAGCTCACATTGGTTCAGAGTTAAACTGCTCTAAGTCAGGCTCACACAGGTAGAAGGATTTGCCCTAGTTTAAAATCTATTTTAGTTAACCCTGGTGCAAATTCTGTATTCTGATTTGTGTGTACTTTGACTGGTGTAGACAAGACCTAGGCCTAAAGGCTTTTACCTGACAACCAGAAGTAAGAGGATAATTTGAAATTGGCTAGAGGAATGTTCTTTAAACCTTAGATTAAAACCTAATACTATATCTGAAAGCTTAAAGGATTAAATTCCTTTTTATTTTAGTTATTTTGAGCATTTAAAAGTGTTTTGTATAGCTACACAGCAACAATAAAGAGAAACATGGTAATACATTTTCCTATTGGTCCAAGCCACAAATTGTTAGTGGGGACTCAGTGGCAAGTAGTATCTTGAACTACTTCTTTGGAAGTGATTAGATTTTTAAAGTTGAGTATTCTTTTAATAACTAGATATTTCTCCCCATTTTATAACAATCTTTAAATCTATCGACTAGATTAGTCAGCAGTGTTTGTACTCTGGGTTATAAAGGAAATAAAGACTTGTATGTCCACAAAGAGAAATTGTATACTCATCAAACTTTGGCTTAAGTAAAGTGTCACTAAAATTATTTTTTTCTAGGGGAGTTACTACACCAAATACAGAAGCTCACCCTGTTTCTGATGGCTTGAAAGAGTCCAACTTAATAGAGAGAGGGCACAACCAGAATGACATCGCTGAGTGTTCAAGTCTCAGTCAAGATACCTTGTTTGACATATTACCAATTGAACACTTGCAAGGTATTTAACTTTTAGAAATTCTTGCACTTAGTGGTCCAACCTGATGAATCTTTGTTTTGTTGTATTTTGTTTTGGCATAACAGAAATAAGATTACCACTTCTCTACTGGAAATCTTTTAACTGACTTGTAGAGAATGGAAACTGAAATACTCTTTGGTCTGGGACTTGTTCTATTAAGTCTAAATCTGTAATAAAAAGGTGAAGCAGTTCTGGGGGGCCAGTGACACATCTAGGGTCTAATGTCTTAGGGCTGGTCCCCACTACAGCTTAACGTCAACTTTAGCGACGTTAATTCGACATAAACCTGTACCTGTCCTCACACGGACGCCATTTGCATCGATTTAAAGGGCCCTCAAAATCTACTTCTGTACTCCTTCCTAACGAGAGGAGTAGCACTGAAATCGACCTCTCTGGGTCGATTGTGGACTAGTGAGGACGAATGGGACGTTATTGGCCTCCAGAGGCTGTCCCACAATGCTCCATTCTGACCGCTCTGGACTGCCTCACTGCTCCACTGTGACCGCTCTGGACAGCACTCTAAACTCGCTGCTCTGGCCAGGTAGACAGGAAAAGACCCGGGAACATTTGAATAGCATTTCCTGTTTGGTCAGCGTGGCCAGCTCACCTGCACAGCTCAGTCGCCATTCAGAGAAATCAGCATCACAAGCCGCCATGGAGACCTCAGCATCACAAGACTCCATGCAGAGCTCAGCAGCACAGGAGACCAGCCAGAGGAAAAGAGCTCCAGCATGGTCCAATCGTGAGGTGTTGGATCTGATCGCTATCTGGGGAGAGGAATCCGTGATGTTGGAACTCCACAACAACAAACGGAATGCCAACACGTTCGCCAGGGTCTCCAAGGCCATGCTGGAAAGAGGCCACAACAGGGATGCGCAACAGTGCCGCGTGAAAATTAAGGAGCTGAGGCAAGCATTGCAGAAAGCCAAAGAGGCAAACGGACGCTCGGGGGGATCCACCACGGACATGCCGGTTCTACAATGAACTGAATCAGATAATGGGGGGGGGGGGAGCCCCCACCACCATCGCACCGGTCTGCGAAAACTCCGCACATGGGATAATGGCCAGGGACGAGGAAGATTCGGATGAGGAGGTGGAGGATGATGCGGAGGGAAATATCACGGAACAGCAGGAAGCAGATGGAGAAACAGTATTATTACCAGACAGCCAGGAGCTGTTTATCACCCTGGATCCAGTACTCAGCCAACCATCCCAAGCGGGTACCCAAGCCGTCGAAGAGAACTCTGGTGAGTGTGTTTTTTTTTTTTTTTTTTTAAGGGATTAGATGACTCATGATTTTTAAAGGAAGCATTTATTAATGGTTAACTTGCCCTAAGGACTTAGCGTGCTTTCATTGCTGGTCAGTTTCTACTCAAAGAGTTTGTCAATATACTCCGGTATTGACCGGAAGTCCTCCACGGACATCTCAATGAAGCTATCCAGGAGGTAGCGATGAATCTTCCGCACCAGATTTCTGGGGAGAGCCGCCTTGTGTGGCCCCCCGTGATAGGAGACCATCCCACGCCACGAAAGTAGTAAATAGTCTGGTATCATTGAGCAGGCTAGCATTGTGGCGAATGGACCAGGACTTTGCAGTGACTCAAGGAGCATGTGTTCTCTATCTCTGAGAAATTCTAAGCAAAGTGATGTCATTCATGGTTGCCTGTTTGAAATACGGACTGCAATTAGTCTGGACACAGTGAGCGAGACAGCCTGTAACCCCCCCCCCCGCCAGCTCCCCCCTTCATCCCCGCCATCCACCCCCCTTCGCCCCCGCCAGCCCGTTGCAAGAGCTGTTAGAGGAGTTTTGAGCCTACAAGCGGATGCTTCCGCAGCCAGCCCGAACCCAGAGTTTTTGTTTTTGTTTTGCATTTCGCGGTTCACAGGGAGCCACACGGTGGGGGGAAAAGGGGTGGGGTTACTCTGGAATATACGAGCGCTACTGTAAAGAGTTTACCATAGCGGGCTGCATGGTGATTTCAGCAGCCGTGCTGAGGCTCTCTCCTGCGTGAGTTGATTCTGTGACTTTTGACTGATCCAGTAACTTTTAGCTGAGGAATATGACCTTGTACAGAAACCATATCGGGCCTGTGAATACTGTGTTTCCCTGCTGCATAGTAATCCCATTGTTCTCCGCAACTGTATGTGTCTCATAACCTTATACCTTTCTTTCTTCACCAGCTGCACAGTTATCTGTGAATCCTCCCTCTTGCCCCTCACGCCGGCTAACACAGATACAAAAGCGTAAAAAAAAAACCACGCGATGACATGTTTAACGAACTTCTGCATAACTCTCCTGCTGAGGCCGCACGGCAGACAGAATGGAGGGAAAAATTGTTACAGTTAAGGCAAGAATCAAGAGCTGCAGCAGAAAAGTTGCAGGAACGTGAAGAATGGCAGATGGATGCTTTGCTCCACATAATGGAGGAGCAAAGTGCCATGCTTCGTTGTCTGGTGGAGTTTCAGCAGGGCCAAAGATCGCCTCTGCAGCCTCTGTGTAACCACCTCTTCCCCCCCCCCCTCCAAGTCCCATAGCTTCCCCGCCCAGACGCGGGGTGAGAACCCGGGGGGAGGGGGGGAAGCTCCGGGGATCGACCCACTCTACCCCACAAGCCAGCACAAGCAGCAGCAGGTTGAGTTTCTCTAAAAACTTGTAAAAACTGCTGTCTGGGCTCCCCCCCCCCCCCCCTCTGCGCCGCTCTTCCACCACTGCGACTCCTGGTTTCCCTCCTCACCCACCCCTTCTTGCCTACCTTGCCAGTGATCCCCTGTATTTGTATTTGTGATGCAGCAATAAAGAAACCATGATTTTTAAAACAGTGAATTTATTTCCTCTGCAAACATCGGGAGGCGGGAGGGAAAGAGTGTGCAAGCAAGGACGGCAGGCTTAGGGTTGAGCAGAGCAAGGGAGCGGGTTCTCAAATGCCATCTTGGGCACTCAGAAAACTGGTTTTCAAGGCGTCCCTGAGGCGCAGCGTGTCATGGTGCGCTCTTCTACTTTCCCTGTTGTTTGGCTGCTGGTAAGCAGCAGACAGGGAATTTGCCTCTGCCTCCCAGCCCGCCATAAACGTTTCCCCCTTGCTCTCACAGAGATTGTGGAGCAAAGAGCAAGCAGCAATAACAATGGGGATATTTCTGTCGCTGATGTCTGAGCGAATCAGTAATGAACGCCATCTCCCCTTCAGACGGCCAAATGCACACTCTACTGCCATCCTGCACTTGCTCAGCCTGTAGTTGAACAGCTCCTGACCCCTGTCCAGGGCTCCTGTGTAGGGCTTCATAAGCCAGGGCATTAAGGGGTAGGCTGGGTCCCCAAGGATAACAATCGGCATTTCTACACCCCCCACAGTAATTTTCTGGTTGGGGAAGAAAATCCCTTGCTGCAGCTCTCTAAATATCCTAGAGTTCCTGAACACACGAGCATCATGAAGCTTTCCCGGCCACCCCACGTACAGGTCGGTGAAACGTCACTTGTGGTCAACCACTGCTTGCGTGACCATAGAATAATATCCCTTCCGGTTTCTGTACTCTGCGGCCTCGTTGTCCGGTGCCAGGATAGGGATATGAGTCCCATCTATAGCCCCACCACAGTTAGGGAATCCCATGGCGGCAAAGCCATCTATTGTAGCTTGCAGGTTTCCAAGGTTTATAACCCTGGGTGGCATCAGCTTGACGATTGCCCTGCTTACTTGCATCACAGCAGACCCCACTGTAGATTTACCCACCCCAAACTGATTCGCGACTGACCAGTAGCTGTCTGGCGTTGCAAGCTTCCAGAGGGCTATCGCCACTCGCTTCTCAACTGTAAGGGCCGCCCTCATTCTGGTATTCTTGCGCCGGAGGGCCGGGGAAAGCAAGTCACAAAGTTCCATGAACGTGCCCTTATGCATGCAAAAGTTTCTGAGCCACTGGGAGTCATCCCAGACCCGCAGCACTATGCGATCCCACCAGTCAGTGCTTGTTTCCCTGGCCCAGAATCGGCATTCCATGGCATGAGCCTGCCCCATTGCCACCAAATTTGCCAGATTGTTGGTCACCCTACTTCCAAAAATGTCAGTGTCCCTGTCCCTGCTGTGCACGTCCAGGTCCATCTCCTCCTCATCACTGTCATCGGGGTCCAGAAAGCGCAGTTGTCTCCGGATCGCATTCCTCTGCAGACGGTACAGCATAAAATCCACAACAGTGTGCGAGGTCTTCACAACGGCCAGTACTGCAGCGGTGGCATCAGCGGGCTCCATGCTTGCAGTGCTATGGCGTTAGCGAAGCGCGTAGAAAGGGCGCAAATAATGGGATGCCTACCCACAGAACACCGCTCAAAATGGGGTCGGCGGCATGAAAAAAGGGCGCGAAATTATGAAATGCCTACCCATAGTGCAGCACTCGAAATGGTGCCTGCTGGGGACTCCGGGAACTATGGGATAGGTACCCACAGTGCAACGCTCGCTGTGTCGACGCTTGCAACAGTTGTGCGGACAGACACTGTCGACTTGCTGTGCTTAGTGGGGACACACAAAATCAACTCTATACAGTCTGCTTTAAAAAATCGACTTAAAGGAAATCGACCTACTGCTGTAGTGAAGACATACCCTAAAAAACAATTAACTAGAAACGAATCTTGAACACTACTGTAAATTTGTGGGTTTTAGTATTCCAGTGGGATATGTCACTTATTTATCAGGTATGAAACCACAAAATCATATTTTTATTAGCATCTTTCCTTTTTCCTCTTCCATTCTGACCTGAATTCAGTGACCATTACCTTCATTTGCACTGACTTCTAGATTTTGCTTTATAGTGTCTAAAATCATGTAGTGTAGTTTTCAAATGACATGGTATGTTAATACCTAACTCCGGTGGTTTGGAATACCAGCTGCTAAAATCATGGTTCCTTGAAATAAGAATAAGAGAATTAAGGGAAGTAAGATAGTAATAAGTAACCTGATTTTAAAAATATGTTGTCAGTATTTTATGAAACTAGCTTGCTAGTATTTGAGTGCAAATATTAGGAAACCCCAGGGACTCCATAAAATGCTCAATTTGTTCTTTGGTTCCCTGTCCAACCCACCCTCCTCCCCCAAACCCCCAAAAACAAAAACCCGCAAAAAAACTGAAAGGAAATTTGCATTCCTCATAGCTGCTGAAGTCCTGTGGGGGTAGAAAGGGATAACTTTAAATTGCTGGAAGTCAAGTAATTTTATTTTATAAATTACTAAAAGTATTTAGTTTAGAGCAGCAAGAAATGGTAGGCCAGCTCTTATTAGGAGCACTTTATCCCAATCATTTATGGTTTCATAAAAAGCTTCAGTGTTACTTCTCTTTGAAGTCCTTTTTGTGCTTATCAGTTGGTCTTTAAAATTAAAATGCCCATCAAATATTCTATATAAAGAAACAGTTACAACAAACATGCTTGCATCCATTTTTCAAAACATAGTACAATAGAAATTTTCACAAAAGGTGAAAGCAAGATAGTTTAAAATACAGAATTTTTTAGAATTTATATAAACCCTTTTACAGGTAAGTAGGGAATTTTATGGAAAAATTTGTTCTTGGGGGCAGAAAGCAGAAACCTCCTGCAATTTCTTTAACCAGTCTGAATGTTTAATAACGTAACTAGAATATACACAGGTATTGTTATATTTTGAATAGGGCTGTCAAATGATTACAAAAATGAATCCTGATTAATTGCATTGTAAAATATTAGAAATAATATTATATGCATAAATAGTGAGGTCTTTCTCCTGTTTCTCCATTCAATGGGAAATACTAGCTAGTTGTTGTTTGTTGTTTTTTTAAAATCAGACTGATAAAGATGCATCCACTTTAGTGGCCTAATGAAATTCAAAAATAGTTCCTCTTAAACATAAAACAAATGTCTTGATTTCAGCAGTAGTCTTGGACTAAAATACCCATCCCTATATTATAGGGAGAAGTAAGTGTCTTGGCATTTATGCAATGGTTAAACTCAAGTTGTGTGGGTTTTTTTGTTCTTGCTTTGTTTTTGGAACTGGGAAGCTTGCAAAGTTAACTGTCCAGTATTCTTATATTAGGTGATACCAATGCCTTTTGGTAACATCTTGTGATCCACAAGATGTTACCAAAACATTGAAACATTTCTGTCGGCAAATGAGAATAAATTCTGGATTAGTGAATTTTTCAATGCAGTGGTTCATGGCAAGTTGTTGGTGGGTATTCTTTATTTTTGTTTTCTATTGCGCTGGTACCTAGAGATGCCTCTTGGGGTTCAGGGCCCTAATGTGCTCAGTATTGTACAAAGACAAAAAGAAAGGACACTCTGTTCACTAAGAGCTTAAAATACAGTAATTGAAACAATGTGTGGGTAATGTATGGAGGGAACACAAAGAGCTTAAAATACAGTAATTGAAACAATGTGTGGGTAATGTATGGAGGGAACACAAAGAGCTTAAAATACAGTAATTGAAACAATGTGTGGGTAATGTATGGAGGGAACACAAGGTAATTGTAAGTGATGAAAGAAACAGTGTGGCTCAGTGGCTAGAACACAGCACTGGCTCAAAAGATCGGTTATTTCAGTGTCTGCCACTGACCATCTGTGATCTTCAGCAAGTCACTTCAACTCTCTATTTCCCTCCTATCCTATCTCCTCTAAGTAGATCTTAAGGCCTTGGAGCAGACATTCTCTTGTTGAGTTTGTGCACGGCCAGCCACCATGAAGCCCCAATTTCTGTCAGGGTATCTTGATATTAATATAATAAGAATAATGATCAGAAATACAGAATTCCATAAATATAGATTTTTGTCATAAAGTAGCTTATTTTATGGTACCATAAAGTGTGTATAATACTTGACACACTAAATAACAAGTCCTGGCCCCAAGAAGCTTAGTCTGTTGCAGTTATTGTTCCTTGTTCGCAAGGCAAGTGTGACTATACAAGTTTAGTGGTGTAATATAGGAACAAATTCAAGCTGCTGTTAAGTAACTCTTTTTTGTTACAGACTTGTCCATTGGAATATGTTCACTGCCACAAAGTAAAAAGGAAAACCAGGTAAATCTGTTCCATGTGTTGGGAAACTAAAGAACTCTTTTTAAACAAGAAAAACTGGATTAACATAAATAAGGAGATTAAATTTTCTGTAGAGTGAAACAAACCTTACTGGCTTAGTGTATTGCCTTCTGTGTCCCTTTAAATTTGTAACATCCTCCACATTGCAACATAATTCACAATACTAAAGGCGGAAATAACATGCTACTGGCATTTTACAGCTTTGCCAGATAATGACTTAATTGCTTTCCCTTTAACTTCAAAACTTGACTTCTGGAAAAAGGGATATAAATCTTGAAATGAGTCACCCAGATAATTAGAATTTTGTCCTAGGTGGTTTAATCTTTAATTTTAGAGGGGACTACTAATTGACTTTAAACTCCTAAAAATTGATTCCTTATTCATAAGGTCTTTCTTGAATTGCATCCAAAATTCTGTCAGTTCTCACTGTTGATAGTCTGACAAGTGGAATTGGAATTAATCATCTGCTTGTTGTGGTGCTGATATGATGTAAATGTAAATAGTGTATGTAGATCTCAAAGGTATAGAATTTTTAAAATACTTTATTTTTCGTTAACTGGACTCAGCTGAAACAAAAACTAACTTTTGTGTGAAATAAAAATTGTGTGAAGTTCCTCACGTGCAACCATTTCAAATGGGTTGGTGTATGAGGCCCATGGGCTGGAAATTTGCTTTAATGTCATGAGCCCTGTTCAAGAGAGTCCTTCAGCATGCTTCAAGTTGATTAAGAGTCAGCCTTTTCCTCTCTACTTTCCAAGCTCCTGTCTTCCTTGTACCTGTCTCTATTACTCTTTCTGGGAATGTCTGCAAGGAGAACACAAGGTGTGTCACAACCAGAACTCATGGTGAGAGAATGCAAAGAGAAGGAAGAGTTGTGGTCAGATTACTAAAGAAAGTATCTAACATATGAAGAAGCAGTTTAAACTACTGATTTATACAGTAGTTGGGAACTCTTAAGCATTTATGTGCTTTAATTTTTTCATAGATTGGTGCACCTGAACCTGAAGAAAAAATTTCACCTTCCACTAACTTAAATGACCATTTCAGCACAAGTCTTTCAAGTTTCTTAGAAAATGAGAAACTGCTATCTCTTGCAAGCCTAGAAGGAAACTCAACTGGTACAGTATATTATAATTGTAACATGTTTTCATGTATATTGGTTCCAACAGATAACTTTTTTAATTACATGAATCCACCTTGCTAGTAATCCTGCATCAGAGGAGCATCAACTTTGTTGGAAATAAACTACCTCTAAAACTTAGAAGACTAGTTTGGTTTTTTTTAAGTTATGCTTAAAACGAGTAAGTAAACTTCTACAATTAAAGGTACCTTCCCAAAGGACCCTATGGTTGTTAAAATATTGGGGCATAGAAAATTCATTGCTGAACTTTATATTAACTGACATGATCTTAGTTAGCTAGAAATTATCCATATCTATCTATTTTATATATACGTTATAATATATCTGTAACAATGCAAACTTTTAATGCATTTTCTGTATATCAATAGATGATGATATTGATGATGAAGAGTTCTATGACAACCAACTGGAAGCGTATTTCAAGCAGCTGGTGCCACCAGAAGTGCCAAGAGGTGATTGTGAAAGACAGGAACTTTCAGAATGTAGTACAGCATTGAAGCTGCCCGAAAATGGATTAAAACAGGTAAGCCAAAGCCATAATTCAAGGATCCATATGCTTAAAGGCTTTTCCCATGTGTTAGTCCTCTTTTAATACACATTAGGTTTTCACCTATTCCGGCACTCCAGACTGTTTCAGAAATAGTCCTTCAGTAAAAGGATTTGTCTTCAGTATGTTAATTTACAGGCCTAATACAAAAATATGAATTAATAGTTTTGTTCTAAATTTCTTATGTCCCGTTTCCTGCTCCACTTAGGTTTCCCTTCAAGATAAAAAGATACAAAAGGGTCAAGGCAGCCTGTTTTCCTTTCTTGCTTTCTCTTCCTGAAGCATAGAGCTAAGAGCAGATGCAACAGTCAATTACACTAGTTTCTATGTACATTATTGTTGCAGGGAAGGGGAGTTCATTCAGGCTATGGCTACACTAGAGAGCTTAGTCACTGTAGTTCTCTAGTGTAGCTGCTCGAATTCAATGGGAGAAGCTCTCCTGCTGACTCAGCGCTGTCCATTTCAGAGCTTATGTGATAAATGAAGTGTGTGTGTTGGGGGGGGGGGAGGGGCTCTCTTTGATGGACACCCAGCAGGCCAGTTAGCCGAGAGATCCCTCTTTGGTAGCTGTTCTCTACTTGCTTTACCTGTAGAGGGTTAAAAAGTCATCCAGGGTTTTTGTTTTTAAAAAAGGGCACCTGACCAAAAGACCCAATGGGAAGGCTGGAATTTTTTTAAATTTTTTTAAATTTCCCTTTGTCCTTTTGTTCTCTTTGGGCTGAAGAGACAGGGCAGCTGGAATGCAGAGTAAAGTTAAAACCAGATATGAAAATAATCAGATCATATCTAGAACTACTTTTAACAACAAAATATGTAAGTAAATTAGGAGTGTTTAGGAAGTCGCAATTAGGTTTACTTTTGTTTATTTTTTTAAGGCTTGTGAGCTCCTCTGTGCTAACCCCAGATGCTTTTGTTTGCTTGTGGTCTTTAAACTAACCTCCAAGAAAGCTATATCGGGTGCTTAATTTTTGGAATTGCTCTTTTAAAATGTAGCAAAAGCCTGAGTTCCAGATGTGTATTCTTCCTTTTGGTAACTGTTCTTTGAGATTTGTTGTTCGTATCAATCCTATTTCCCCCACCCTCCCCTCTGTCGAAGTAGCTGGAAAGAAGGAATTTGAAGTGGGGACAGGGCCTGCAGGGTGGTATATAGAGCACCCTACTGGCACCAGGGGGCTCCATAGCTGGCCTGACAGGTAGCTGCGAGGGGAAGAAACTTCCGACAGCTGTGCCTGCAGTGCCCGTGCACACCTAACTAGAATAGATATGAGTAACACATCTCAAAGAACAACCGTTAAAGATGAATAGCCATCTTTTTCCTTTGTTTTCGTTCGCAGCTTTTCCCCAGTGTGCGTGTGAAGGCTTGAGAGTTCCCCACAGGGAGGAATTTCCAAGTATACCTTCCTGGGTCCAAGGGTTGGTGGCGTGTGTGGTTTTTTTTGCATTTGGGTGGTGGCAGTGTTTACCAAGCTAAGGTCAGAGAAAACCTGTAACCTTAAGAGTTGAATACAAGCCTGGAGCTTCAAGTATTAATTTTTAAAATCCTTGCAGGCCCCTGCCTTCTGTACTCAAAGTGATAGCGTGGGGATTGAGCCTTAACCGCTTAGGTCAGTGTAACTTTTATGTCACTCAGGGGATGGTTTATTCTGACCCCCGAGTGACATAAATTAAACTGCCATAAGTGCCAGTGATGTAAACATAGCCTTTCAGGGTTATGGGAAATAGGTTGGGCTAACTGGTGAGACATAAGCGTGCCATTTCCAACAGGGTAGGGCACTGTCCTGATCTGTAGGCTTTGCTTTGTTCACTTTTTTTTTAATCATTCCTTCCTCTAACCTTCTTTTGTGTGTTTTCCTGGTATTCTTCTTACCACTGGTGGGCACTAGTGGTAGAGAGCCTGTGGGTTCAGTTCTGTTACTGATGCTGTATCTCCTAAAGAAGAAAACTATAAGCATCCGTGTCTAGATCTTTTTTTCTTCTGTGGAATGTCTGGGAGCTTATAATTAGGGAAGGGGTTGTTCACTAATAATCGACTTTTGCAAAAAAGTGATGTCTGTAGAAGATAAGCTTTTCCACCAGACTGTTTGAGCCTTTTAAATTGGTCTTTGCAACATGAAAGTGAACAGTGTACTTCTTGTCAAAAGTGGTACTTTGCATGATCCAATTCAATATTATGGAGGCAGTGACTATTTAAGAATAATCAAATGTTGTTACTAGATCTGAATTCTAAACATTAATGCTTTTAGGAGAATTTCCAAGTGCCTCACATTCACCAAACTGCCACAGGAATGGATTTTGCAACTGCTAGTGATGAAGATTCACATGAATTGGAGAAAGCTGGACATCATGTACAAAGAGAACCATTCTTTTTGCCAAAAATGGTAAGATAACTGGTATGTAGGACTGTTTGACAACTAAATCTTATTAAACTGTCTTTTTCGTTATCTAAATAATCTCTCTTGGAACTGAAGCCTGAAAGTAAGTTTGAAAACTGGTAAGTGACTAAGCTAAAAGAGGGATAGTACTTTTCCTCATCAGAAAGTTTATTAAGATTGAGCAAATCTTAACACTTCTTTTTTAGTGCAAAGATTTAAGATTATTTTGTAAATGGTTTACTGTTAACTTGAACAACTCTGTAGATGTACCTATTTTAGATCTGCACCTATTTCTTCAACAGATAGGCGAAACTGACGAGCCAAGTTTTAGATGTGGACTAGAAGGCAATAGTTCTGATGAGACTTCTGTTGGAACAGTAGCCAATAATTCCAAATTAGAATACAGCCAGTCTGCAGAGGATCAGGTTGTTGGTCTACTGGTAAGAGGTACGTGTATTTCGCAGTTGTGTACTTCCTTTTGGTAAATTTAGAGCTTATGTTCATAAATTGCTAATGCGCACTACTTGAAAACTTTGTCACAGGGAAGATACTAAAATGTAGTTGAAATTGCATTTCCTCTTCAACACCTTTTTAAAAAAATTGGCTAGGCAACTCTCCCCCTGAAAATGAATACAGAAAATTAGTGTGACTACCTAAATCAAAATAAAAATGGATTGATCTCCACGTTACTTCATGTCTCTAGTAACTTAAAATCTTTCTAGAACAGTGTTTTTACTAATTTAAAAGTATAAACAGTTATGGTTCCAGAACTTCCCTGTCCCTCTATTCTTTGAGGCTGGGGTAAACAAAGCCCACAATGAGTAAACTTAGCAAACAGGGACTGTGATAGAGCACTCTTAAAGGTTGTTCATCCAATACTGATCAACCTCTTTGCATCAGGAGTTTTGACTCCAGCACTGGTTCCCTGGCTGTTGAGACCAACTTCCGCCCGTGGTACCATCTGTTTCCATGCAACATCTTGAGCACCAGAAAAAATTCTTGGTACCAATGCCACCAGAGGCCTATGCAGCAGGCCAAGACCCACTTTGCCTTTTGATGCTGGGTTCCCCGTTGTTACAGACACAGCCTGGCCAGTACTGGTATATCCTCAGGCCCCAGCCATGGTCTTGCCTGTGGGTCTTGATCAGCTCTTGGTATAATGGGTGGCCAAAGCCTCAGAGCATCTGGTGTTTTCTTGATGGTGCAGTCCAGGGCTAAATCCACCATCATGTCCCTGATACTTATATCTCTAGTGTGATGCCCCTAGACAGACTTTTGCACCACCTGGCACAGCATCACAGTAGTCGAGCTATTCAGGGTCCATCTGGGAGTGTGAGCTAGGCTCATATGCCTCTCCTTCCTGAGACAGACAGTGGCACTCCCATTCTCCTTCACTGAGGGTGTTTTGTTACTGGTACCCACTGGATGTCCAGAGACAGGAACCTTTGTTTCCAGTAGAGCCCAGGGTATGGCATATCTGCTCCAATCTTCCTGGGTTCTTCAGATGTTTAGATCTCCTAGCAGGAGACATGCTAGCTCACATGAGGAGATCAGAGAGGCTTTTGTTGCTACTGATATCGGTTCCAAACAAATCCCTCAAGGCTTTCAAATTTCAGAACCTCCACCCTGTGCAGGCAGGAGTATCAGCCTCTGTCTCCTTTGCGTTCTTCCTCATCACCAGATGAGACCGTAGGTCCTTGGGCTGTTGCACCTATCCATGATGACTTAGGTAGCTACTTTCTTTAAAAGATCTTGCTATCTTGATATCCCTGTTAAGGTGGGCCAGGAAACTTCTCATAGACTTGGGGACATTCTGGGTTCGGCAGGCAGAACTATGCTAGTAGGCCCTATCAATATTAACATACTAGAGGCTGCTAAATCCTTGTGGCAGATGCCATCCTCTCTGCCCCCAACAACTAAAAGCACTGAGAGGATGTACCATGTCTGTTTTCAAGGATATGAACATTTATATACCCATCCTTCTCAGGGTTCCATAGTTATCTCAGCAGTGAATGAAAGAGTGTGTCGGGTTGTCCCTCTTTTGTCCCAGAGGATAAGGAGGTAAAGAAGTTAGACCTGTTTGGTAGAAAAATGTATTCTGCATCTTGTCTACAGTTCCACATTGCTAATCCACAAGCATTATTTATTGGATAGATACAACCTCTTCCTCTTGGGCAATATGCTTAAGTTCTCAGACAAGTTGCCAGAGGATGCCAGACAGGAATTCTAGGCTGAGTTAGGCAAGGGCAGGATGATTGTTCGCATCTTTCTGAAATCAATATAGAAAACAGGAGGAGACAAACTCTTTCACTTCAGCTGGTTCTCCCAGACTGTTAGGAAATCCCCCATAGTCTATGTGCCTACCTTGTCAAAGACAAAGTACCAGATTGCAATGTACCAGTTTCTCAATCCCTTTTTTGTAGAATGCTGCCCATTTCCTATGTGTTTTGTCCAATATTACCACAGACTGATACATACTGTGGAACAGGGGTAGAAATAAACTGCACACCAATATCTCTACACACCATGTTGCTCTTCAGGGACCACTCATGAAGATGTTGTCATCTGAAAAGTACAGTCTCTTCACCGTTTGGGAGCTGCTGAAGAGATTTCCACTCTTAAGCTAAAGAGAGGTTTCTATTCACGTTATTTCCTGATTCCAAAGGCAAAAGGTGGTCTTGGCACCAGCCCTGGACTGGAAAAATGTGAACAGATGTTTGGGGGTGTTCTGACAGCAGAGAACTTAAATTAATACTAGTAAATCACTTTATTTCTTGTGTTGCAGGAAATGGTTATGGCTTTGGAGCTCTTGGTAGTGGAAGTGAAGAAGCGGCTTTGGTACCACTATTTCTCCCTAACATGCAGAGTTTTGATGCCGGGGGAATTGGAAGAAAGATAACGGGGGAAGAAAATGAAGTCTTAGACCAGGCTTCTTCCAAGTGTATGACTCTAGATGATATTCCTACTCACAATGAGGTAACAAAAGTTTGAGGAATTGCTTGTTGTACAACAAAGACAAAATTCAAACTTTTTTGTGGTTGAATGCTTCTAAGAAGTCTGTACTAACATATTCTGTCTTAATTTTCTAAGAACTTATGTATTACAACGTGGGGTCTTTGACAATGTGTCTGCAACTCCGGGTGTCAATAAACATAATAATTGGCTCTGTATTGGGAACCAGAAGGGCTATTGTTTCTCTAGCGACGAGCAAGGAGGAGATCTTTAGTCATTCTATACGATGTCGTTCTCTTTCCCCCTTCTCCAAATGGGCTGATGTGTACAGATATCTGAAACTGTACTTCTGGAGTCTTCCCTCTGCTCTAAGAGCTGACTTAGAAGAGGGGAAGCAGAGTTGGTTGAGATGGGTCCTCTTTAGGTGTACATATAATAAAGACTAGTGTATCTCCTACTCCTGAGGGCATTCTATGCCAAAAAATTGAAATCCGCACCCCAAAAATATATATATATTCTGCCACAATATTTTAAAATTCTGCAAATGTTATTTGTTAAATAAATGTGGAGGCTCCAGCATGGCATTGGGGAGCACAGGCCACGGCCTGCACAGAGGTGGAAGATGATTGTGCAGTTCTCCCCAACACATGAACTCAGTGGTGAGGCTGCACCCAGCCCTCACCCAGTGCAATAAATGGGCCTGTCTCAAACACCCAGGACCCTGCCCTTCCATGTCAGGTGCACTATGGGTGGGCAGACAGGTTCAACAAGGAAGGATCCAAGTGTGGAGGGATCCTGGTGTGGGTTGAGAGAGTTCTGTGTGGCTCTGGTATCTGGATGCAGGGGGTGGGTGGGTCTGGATGCACAGGGACTTGTTAGGGGGTTCTAGGTGCAACGGTAATGGGACTCTGCAGAGGGGTCCAGGTGAAGGTGGTTGATGCTCAGTGGTGGGGTAGGGGGAATCTGGTGTGTGGCTGGATTGAGCTTGATGCGGGGGGAGGGTTTGGAGGGTGGGGGTGCTCATGGATGGGGTCCAGATCCTGGGGGAGTGGGGCTTAATTGTGTGGAGATCAAAGTGCAGCTGGTTGAAGCTTGGTGGAGTGGGGTGGGTATCTGGGTGTGGGTGGCTTGCCGGGGTGGTCCAGGCCGCAGGAGGAGTGGGGCTCATCATGGGGTACAGGGGAGATCTGAGGCTAGGCGAGAGGGTCTCAGTATGAGGGGGTCTGGATGCCTGGGTGTTGGCCAGTATCCCTTCTTACCTATCTTAAATGCAGCTTCAGCATAGTATTAGTAACATTGCTGCTTAATACCCCATGAGGGGAAGAGAATATGGAAAAAAACTAATGTGGGGTCACAAACACTAAAGCTGTCTTAATCATAATTATATGGTTATTGCATGGCATCACTCCAGGGCACAGCTGACGTTGTTTCTGTGTCTTACTATGTATTTCCACAGTTTGGCTTGTTTTGATTGAAGTATAATCCTAACTATAAAGTTCCAGTGTTTGTAATGCTTGGTTTGGGAATACATTACAGGGATGTATTTAAGTCGCTGATACATACTCAATGTAACATAGTTTGGTATTTTTTGGCTGGGAATAAGTTAAGTTTAATTATATATTGAGGTCTTCATTTTACTTGATTATAGCCAGCCTTAAGAATATAGTGTGGATCCAATTGGAAATGGTAATAGGGTGACTTCAGCTTTATCAAATGGGATCAAAACAGAGAGAGTCTAGTAAGATTGCATGTTAATATTAGTAGTTCCTACTTCAATAGTTACTATAAATTAGACCAAAATATTTTAATTTTAGTTTAAACTTGCATTCTATATTCAGCTGCTACTTAAAATAATGATCTAATGTGTGTAAACTGGACATGACGGCTTAAGGTCATATCTAATTAGAAACACCTGCTAATTTTATTTGTGTTCAGGTAAAGTGTGAACTACTTTAATTATTTTTTTTTGTTCTTAAGGATGCCATGAAGGGTGAAGATGTACTAAACTTCATCGATGTTGATGAGTTCAAACTAGATTCATTATACCTTCAGCACATGGGTATCAATAAGACGGTGGTTGATCTCTCCAATGCCATTTTAAAGCAAAGAACACAATCCTTTAACTTGTGTCGTGCTTTTTCATCTGATGCTGAAGAAGTATTGCACTTGACAGATGGAGTATTTGTTTATGACACAGCTCCTCAAAGTCCTTTTAATGAAAATGCAGCTGTGACCGATATAAATCCAGCTGATGAGTGTGAACTTGGTCTGGCTGATACTTACCTGTCTCCAAGTGCTGGTGGTAGAGCAAATGAATATCAAGATCGAACAGAAGAAGGTTAGTTGCTGTAGAAATAGCCCATTAGGGCAAATGAGATAAGATGAGTTTGAATGATAAGGGAACTAAAATTGCAAGTTAAGCTTTTTCTGAAATATTCCACAAATTAATAAGAAAAGATCTAAGTCTAACTTAACTAGAAGAAATATCTAGTTCAATTTTGAATGCCATTGTTGATATTTAATATATTAAATCACATAGTAAAACTTAAATTGTGGGGTGTCAGTACAGTTCATAAAAATGTTATTTCAATGACAGTAACTAATATAAGTTAGAAAATGTAACTAATTAGCAAACAAATTGCTAGAATTTAAGAGACTACTTTTTTTTTTTTTTGGTACCCCTTTTTCATGGTCTAAAGTCAATTCAGTATTTTATGACCTGGATGACCCACCACACAGTGTTGTCTATCAAAATGAAGAGGGAAAATGGGTGACTGATCTGGCATATTATAACTCGTTTGATAAAGAACAAGACTTAAACTTGCCTGCAGACAATAAAACAAAAGAAGAGTTCATAACTGCATGTAAGTAACCTTTTTTCTTTTATTAGCTACTCGGTTGCATATAATTAAGGCTGTTTTCTTTCTTATACATGAACATAGGAATGATTGGTGCTGTTATGACCTCTAGTGTCAAGTATAAGCCTCTGGTCCTGGGAATCTATAGAATTCCCAAGAATGGATCAGATGGCAAAGGCTATGTTTATGTCACGGAGGTCATGGAAGCCACGGAATCTCTGACTTCCAGAGACCTCTGTGACATTCTCTGCTTTGGCTCCAGGGGCTGCAGGACTCTGGAGGTGGCAGCCACGGGGGCCCTAGCAAGGTTCTGGTGACAGTCGCGACAGGCAACGGGGGCCCCCTTGCATAGTTCCAGCAACAGGTGAAAGACTCCTGAAGGAGTACTCCTTAGGGTTCCAGTGACAGGCGACAACCTTGTGTGTGGGAGGGGGATGCCTCAGGTGAGCGGCTGAGGGGTCTCGTTTTCTCTTTGGGAAATATGGTCACCCTGCAGCTACCAGCCGCCATGGGTGGAGTGGGAATCCCACATCTCCCAGCCAAAGCCGTGGTAGGAGAAACCATGGAGCCACAGCAGTAAAAATCACAGGTCACAGCTTCCTTGAACTTTTGTTTATTGCCCATGACCTGTCCATGACTTTTACTAAAAAATACCCGTGACAAAATTATAGCCTTACATAAGGCTAATGCTGCTTTCCCATGTCTTCTCCCTCCATTCTCCAGAAAAGATTGTGGTATAAAGGATCTGTTGACTCTCACACCGATGTATCTGATTACTGTTGTGTGAGTGAACTGAGACAGGATGTCCCAATGCAGTGTAGAACAAAATTGCTTTTGGAAATTTGTTGCTGCCACCCTGTGATCTCACAGAGAGGCTATTCTAGTCATTCTGTATCACCCTATGGATATGGAAGTCTCCCAAAACTACAGGAAACTACGTAGCAAAATGTTTCTTTTTCCTTTTAACATCTGTAGTTCCATGGCATGCTACATTTTCTGAACTGTATATATTCTAATATTTAAAGATTGCAGTGTCAGTTCCTAAGTTAGGAAAAAACCTTAATTCTGTATTATTCATGTTAGGGCTGGGCTACACAGGGCAGGGAGAGGTGTCAGCCTAAGATATGGTGTAGCTGATGTTGCAGTATCTTAGGGTTGACTTACCTGGCCGTCCGCACTGTTGTTCCCCCGTCGATTCCGCTTCCTCCTCTTGCTGAGATGGAGTTCTGGAGTCGAAGGGAGCATGATTGGGGATTGAATTATCGCATCTAGATGAGATGTGATAAATCGATTCCCCGATACATTGAGCACTACCCGTCAACCCAGCAGGTGGTGTAGCCATACCCAAAATTTCTTTCCCTTTGACTGTGTGTGCATTAGGATGGTCTTAGTTCTGAATCCTTTCCACAGGACATGACCCTTACTCGCTTCCTGGGATATACGGCGCTCAGCGAATGAGGCTGCCATTCACTGCTGCATCCTTATTCAGTGTATGGGCTCATGTCATATTTACTACATGCCAGTTAAATGTTGCACTGAATATGGACTATTTTATTTCTGCACAGGCTTTCTTATTTTGGTCACCACCAGAGTGAGTGCCTCACACAAACAATTTTTATTTTTTATCTTCACTTAGGGGTATTACTTCTATTAATTACCAATTTTACAGCCGGGAACTAAAGTACAGACTGACTTGGGCAGAAATGTAAGCATTCATTAACTTTAGGCGCACAACTAGGGGATCCTTTTTCCAAAGATACTGATCATTTGCAGCTCCTATAAACTTGCGGGTTGAGTGCTTAGCATTTCTGAAAGCAAAGTCCCTAGGTGTCTCAAGTGATGTGTGGCATAGGCACTGACTCCGGGGGTGCTCTGGGGCTGGAGCACCCATGAAGAAAAATTGGTGGGTGCAGAGCACCCACTGGCAGCTCCCTGCCCCAGCTCACCTCTGCTCCGCCGCCTCCCCTGAGTGCGCTGCTGCCGCTCTGCTTCTCCCCCATTCCTCCCTCCCAGGCTTGCCGCAAATCAACTGTTTAGTGCGGCAAACAGGGAGGAGGGGGGAGGCGGAGCAGAGGTGGGCGGGGAGTGGTTCCTCTCCCCTGCCCAGTTACTTCCTGCGATCCTTTCCACATCTCTTTGTTCCCCCCCCCCCCTTCTCTCCTCCACTTCGCCTCCTCCCTGAGCACTAAAGCCTGGGAGGAAGGGAGGTGGAGAGGAAATGCGTTGTGACTGGGGGAGGAGGCGGGGCCGGGGATTTGGGGAAGGGATTGGAATGGTGTGGTGAAGGAGTGGAGTTGGGGGTGGGTTGGCATGAGCACCTACTGGTGCCAGGTAAAGTCGGCGCCTGTGATGTGTGCAGAATTGTAGGAACACAAAACTAACCACAATTTTCAGAAGTAGCCGCTATAGTGACTTACCTAATTTTTAGAAGTCTGTGACAGAGCAAGGATAGGAGTTATCCTAGTTCCCCGTTCAGTGCTTAACCACAGATCATCTTCCCACCTGTACTACCTGGTGTTCCCCTTCTTCATTTACTAAACATCTTCCAGCTTCAAATGGGTCAAGTGTCATGTGGAAAACAGCCTTACTTCACAACACAACCCTGTATCATTGTCCGTTATTCTGTACACTGAATGAACAGGGTTGCTACTTTGTGTGATCATAGAATTAGAGACTATCATAATGCACATGTACAAGGAGACAAGTAAGCTTGCATGGCAACCTTATGATAGACCTGTGTTCTCAATCACAACTGCTTGTTGTAGGGACCAAAGCATTTATTATTTTGTATATGCTAATAATGCAGGTGTAATTCAAGCATGTACATCTAAAACATAAAGATGTGTTAAATTTACCGTATTGGTTACTGTGTATGAGTGTTGCAAAAACTGGTACACTACAACTCTGAAATGCTTCAATTTATGGGAGGCATTTTGAAACTTTGAAAATGTTTCATGGAGGATGCATGCTTTTGAAAACCAAAAGCTAGTTCAGAGTTCTGTTTGAGAATGTCTTCAACATGTAGGGCCTCTTGCTATAGACACTGTACCAAAAAAGTGTAATGACAGTTATGGCTTTTCTTGCTTCAGGAGGACTAAATTGCATCTAAAATGAAAGCGTAATGTTTTACACCGAAGGAATAGGGGCTAGATTTACAAAGGAATTCAAAGCAGGGGCTTTTGTAAACCCCCCACTTACATCTTTGTGTGTCTTTGTAAATCTGGCTCTTTCTGCCTTGCTTGTATGCATAGTGTGATGGGGCAAGGCCAGATGGCTATAGGAAAGTGCTAAGGAACAGATATGTCAGTCTTGGGCTAAACAAATCCCTGGTACCATTGGAACCTTCTAGAAAGCAGTATAAATAGCTAGCCTGATTGGAACACTTGAAGCCAATCAGGGACTGGATGAAACAGTTAAAAAACTCCCAGTTAGTCAGGTGGGTGTGGATGTCAGGAGCTGTGGGAGGAAGTTGTGCTGTTGGTGAGACTTAGTGGTAGACAACAGAACATACGCAAGGAAGGAGGCCCTGAGGTAAGGGTGAAGTGGAGTTTGAAGAAGTAGGGACTGCTGTGGGGAAGTAGCCCAGGGAATAGTTTTGTGGCTAAGAGGTCAGCCATCTTAGCTGATACTATAGGGTCCCTGGGCTGGAGCCTGGAGTAGAGGGTGGGCCCGGGCTCCCCACTTTTCTACCTCCCCTAATTAATCACTGAGACTGGGAGATAACCGAGACTGTGCCAGGAAGGATATCATAAGCCAGTGAGGAGAAGCTGAAAATGGCTCAATAGGCTGTGACCTTGTCTCTAGAGAGAGAAGGGCTACGGTGAGGGTCACAGTGAGCCCCTGAGGGTAGTTAAATCTGCCAGGAAACACAGGATCCATGAAGATAAGGACAGAGCTTTGTCACAATACTTACACAAGCTTTAGTAGAAAGAATTTGTTATTGACTTGGAAAAATGCTGCAGATTTACAAAATTTTAATTTTCAAATCCGTTTTATATCAATGGCTATGTTGTAATTATTTTTCATTTTTTTTAAAGCTGAAGCAATAGCTAAGATCGCTCAAGATCAAGAAGAATTTGAGCGGGATCACAGATTTTTGCAGGTTAGTGACTTTATAAAAAGTTGACTTTCCTAGAACTGCAAAAGGGTGATCTACTTATTTTGAACGTTGATTTTTTCATTCACAGGAAGAGAAAATAGATACACACAATATATCTGAAATAGAGGATACGTCATGGAAATCTGCCAATAGCTATAACCTGCTGAGAGTGTCCCATACAACATGTGATCTTAGTAAAGATGCTAGCTACTTACGTTTGTCTTTGGGGGAGTTCTTCGGCCAGAGATCAGAAGCTCTTGGCTGTCTTGGCGGAGGCAGTGATGTGAGAAGGGTATGTGACTGACCAGCATGTTAATACAAAGAACTGAAGAAAAGGACAAGAGGAACATAGCTGGAACTGTTCTTTTGCATTTGTAACTAATGCTTCCAGAGTCTGAACTTCTAGAGTAGTCCAACTGCTAGTAATACTCTGTTCTAGCACATGAGAGATATTGGATTAGTTTTGTTCCTCAGGCTGGGAGTGATTAGAGGGCAGGTATAGGGCATATGTGTTATTTAAGGGGCTACTTTGACTACCAGTGGGTTTCAATTGCCACCTTTTGAAGAAGTAATATTCTACATTGGGCTATAGCAGGGGTGGGCAAAATGCAGCCTGTGGGCCAGATTCGGCTCATCTAACATTTCTGTCCAGCCTCCTCCAGATCTCAGAATCTGGCCCACTAAAAGTCCCACTGTGCAGCAGGGCGCTCAGCCAGGCTGTGTGTCTATCCTGGCCCCACGATGCTCCCGGAAGCGTCCGGCTACTGCTGGCATGTCTCTGTGCATCCCTGGTGGGCTGAGAGGCAACTCCATGCACTGCCCTCAGCACTGTTCCCCCCCCACACAGACCCCAAGGGGCATGCAGATATGTGTTGGCAGCAGCCACCCGCAGCCACTTCTGGGAGCGGTGTGAGGCCATGACATGCAGGCAGCCTGCCTGAACCCGACTGTGCTGCTGGCCGGGAGCTGCCTGTGGTGAGAGCCTCCCAGCCAGAGCCTGAACCTTGCACCCCTGCCCCAAGTCAAAATCCCCCCCTGCACCCAAACTCCATCCCAGACATTGCACCCTTCCTGCCCCCAAACTCCATCCCAGAACCCACACCTCACCCTTTCCTGCACCCCAACACTTGGTACCAACCTGGAGCTTCCTCATGCACCCAAGCTCCCTCCCAGACCTTGCACGTCTTCCACAGGCCACACATTTCTACATTAATGACTTACCAAAATTTGAGGTGTGGCCCTTCTGTGAAAATTATTGCCCACACCTGGGCTATAGTATATAGTAGAAGTAGGCCAGATGCAGGAAGATCATTGGAGGTCTGTGGTGATTATTCTCTTTTGGAATAGAGTGAGAAAAATCTGTTCAACTAAACAAAAATCTTTTTAACAATGAAAAAAATTATGTAGGTTTTATGATGTGCATTACCTAAACAATCTACAGACCCTTTTTAGGGTGTTATATAATACTTTTTGAGGAAAAAAATCACTAACTGACTTATTTTTTTTACAGCCATCTTTTGGTTATCACATTACATCTCCAGAGAAAAGGCAACCTGTAGCTTTATTAAGGCAGTCTGATGCATCAAGAGGCAACTCTGAGCAAGAGAGTTCACAGATTTCTGACGTGTTTTTTCCAGGTACTATAAAATGTGTAAAATAGCAGGATGAGTTTAGTGAATTGGTAGCTATATGTGAATATTCCTAACCACTAAAATTAGAATTGGTGAAGACTGTTATGAATAAACTCTCAAAGGGGAAAATCGCTGAAATATTTTTTTTTAACAGTAGTTATTTTCTCTTCTAAGATTCAAGAACACAAAATCTTTATAAGAGCTGCATAAGGTCCTAATGCCAGAGAGAAACTTGAATTGTTCTGGCCATCTCTGCATTTGTCAGGAACACTGGAAAATTGCAGGAAATTAGCTTTTTGAAGTCTTACAGATCACTTTGGGACACTTAACACTTATTTAGCCTATTACTAGTTAAATATTATTTATACAACATCTACATGTCTAGTACAAGAATAGAAGACTAAGTCCCTACCTGGAGAGACAGTAGACATTGGGTGGGCAAGGAAAGAGTGAGGGTCATAACCTAGAGCTTGCAGTAATTTGTTTTTGTTCCGTTTTTTTGAAGTGATTGAAAGAACAAACTTTTGCTTGTGAGTAGAGGGTAAATGTTATTGGCGGTTGAGTGTGGGGGGAACATTTTTGTGACCCTAGTCTGGACATTCTCCTTAAAGGCTAAAATCCCATACTTTATCTAATAAAATAGATGATTATTGTCTGGGGAGGGGAGTAGGGGAGCCGTGCATCCTCAGGTTCCCTCCTCATTGGGGAATTAAGGTCCCAGAGACCTATGCTTTTATAGCTCAGAGGAGGAAAAGCCTCCAGAATCTTAGAAGTTTCATACCCTCTTCCTTGTCAGGGTGCAGCACTCATACTTCCTCTGAATACTTACCTCTCCAGCCCCTTTTCCCAGGAGCAGCACAATGTTAGCCCAAAACATGTCTCCTCTGAGGAAGACAATACTCTTGGAATCCTACCATAAAGGTGAGGAACCCAATAAATAACACAGCCACATTCTCCAAAATTGCTTGAGAAAATGACCAGGAGAATCATAGTAGCTATTGAAATAATCATGAAAGTGAATCAAAACTAAAGAAAAGTGTCTCCTCTTTTAAAACTATTGTAGACTTTATTATTCCCTTCCATTGGAATAAGTCTTATAGGAAGAGAGGAAAATTTGAAGTGAAGGAAAGACTGCCAAGAAGCCCTGAAACTTGAACACGTACAGGAATAAACTCCATGTTGGTGGCTGCCATGTTTTGTCAATGACAAAAAACAGACATCTCCCTTGCAACAGTTACTAACCCAGAGAACCTCTGACCAAAAGATCAAGAGCACACTCTAAAAGGACTTTAAAGCATCCTCTCCTTTCTTAAAGCAGTGCCGGCTACAGCACGCTTCAGTAGGTCCACTAGCAGGGCCTCCGTTCTGGTTCATTGACTTCCTTAGAATCATAAACTATCATTTCATGATCACTTTGACCCATGCTGCCTTCACTTTCAGATTCTCAATAAGTTCCTCATATTTGGCAAAATCAAATCTAAAACAGCTTCTCCCCCAATTGTTTTCTCCACCTTCTGAAATAAAAATATTTTCAGTGCATTCGAAGAGCTTGTTGGATAATCTGTGTCCAGTTTATTTCCTAGGTGAAGGAAGCTGTTTCCTTGTAATTTGATATACCAGACCAATCTTTTGATCTTAGCCATAAAGAGGTTACTCTTGTGTTGATGATTTTCTTACAGGTTTCCTTGTAGATTTCGCAGTCTTATGCCTGGTATCTGGCTTGGTATGCAAATAGGCATCTATTGTATGTCATACAACACACATGACGAGACAGATAACTTCACATAATTAAGCTAGGGATAGTGGCTCTGGAGGGATGGTGTTTCTGATAGGAATAGGTGTGGCGGGAGAGAGGATGGGGATGGAGGGAAGGCCAGAGTTGGGACAAATGGCTCGAAAGGCGAGGCGAAGGCAGATTAGGAGGGTGTTATGTAGGCTCTGGATTAATGATGGTGGGAGGAAGGGTTGATGCTATACTACAGCAGATGGGTGAGAGAAAAATTAATTTTGATAAATGCTGTGGAAGTAATTCGTTTGTAGCCCCCCTCAGGAAGCTGGGATTTGGTGCCTTTCCCTTCTGAGGAGGAGGAAAAGTGAGCAGTAGAGTTCTGGGCACTGGTACATTATAGGCTTGGAGAGCGGGGGAGCCAGGAGGGCTGCTTTTGCAGCCCCCATCTCACTCCCCCATGAAGCTGGAGGGCCCCAATAAGCCTCACTGTTTGTATTGGCAAAGGAAGACCTAAGCTCCTAATGATCACAGCTTTCAGCACAACTTGAGGGGTGGGGTGGGTACATCCCAAGAATATGGGTATTTAAACAATCTATTTATTAGGAACTACTATTTACCCTCTTTTTCTCTGTTTTTATAGAAGTCATAAAAGTGGACATAAAGGAACATCCAGACTCGGTGTCAGCCACATTCACTGTTGATGAAATGGAGACTACAGCAGGAATAAATAAAAGCATAAATACGCAAGCTGCTACTGAAAGCAAAATAGAGGTATCTCTATGTATTTTTAATGTAAAAGTATAGGGGAAAACTCATAATTCATCATCTACTGTTCCAGGGGAGCTCTAGATCTATACGCTCAAGGCAATGCTCTCCTTCTCCCCTGGTCAGGACAGCTAAAATAGGCCTCTCTTCCCTTACTGATCGTACTTTGAGTCCTATAAAAATTTGACAGAACAGGGACAAGTCATCCTCATTGTCCCAGACAATTTTGGTTCCCAGATCTCCTATTAATATCATTTCATCCTTCAATCAGTATCCAGTCCTTTTGCAGTCTCTTGATGCAGGAGGAGGGCAGGATATCCAGCATCTTGACCCTAAAACATTTAATCTCGTGGCTTGGCTTATGAATGGGTATCAACCCTAGACTGTTCCCGCTTTGAAGCAATATAAAGGTAGAAAAGTTTCCAATAGGAAATGCTGTTCAGCTGAGTGGAAGAGGGCACAGCTGAAACATGCATCTCCTGAGTCAGCATATAGCACAAAGTAAGGTGAATATCTTTTTTTTTTTTTTTTTTTCCTCTCAAGATGACTGGGTTGTCCTTCAGTTCTGTACAAGTCCACCTGGCAGCAATTGGTGTGTGCCACCCACCATGTGATGCTTTGGAGTTTCAAAGGGGTTGTCACCGAATTCCCTGTAACAATGGGTGCTTCTGTGCTATGCAGATTTGGCTCAAAGCCCTGACACCAGGAGCCTGCTAACCATACAGTGACCTCCATCAGGCTTTTTATCCCTTGCAGAGAGACACCACTAGTCCATCCAGTCCGGAGTCTCCCCAAAGTTATTAAGTATCAGAGGGGTAGCCATGTTAGTCTGGATCTGCAAAAGCGACAGAGTCCTGTGGCACCTTATAGACTATCAGATGTATTGGAGCATAAGCTTTCGTGGGTGAATACTCACATCATCAGATGCATGCAGTGGAAATATCCATTCTTCTTTGAGTGCTTGCTCATGTCCATTCCAAGATGTGTGTGCGCACCGTGCATGCACGGTCCCGGAACTTTTCTCCCTAGCGATACCCGTAGGGTCGGCGATCCCTGGAGTGGCACCCTTATGGCAATGTATATATGCCCCTGCCGACCCTCCCCCCGCTCAGTTCCTTCTTTCCGTCCGTGGCGGTCGCTGGAACAGCTATTGTGCTTCACTCTAATTGCGATACTCGTTCTATTGTTAGCTAGTTGTAGTGTTTAGGTATTTATAGTTGTTAGTTTAGTCGTTAGTAGTTCATAATAGTTAGTAGATCTTAGTTCGTCCTGAGGGTTATGCCTGGGGCGTCGAGATTAAAAAATTGTGAAGAGTGCGGTAAGCCTATGCCGGTTAGTGACCCTCACTCCCATTGTTTAAAGTGTTTAGGAGAGGGTCATCAAACTGAGCGTTGCACTATTTGCAAAGGCTTTAAACCTCGCACGAAGAAAGAGAGAGATTATCGCCTTAAATTGATCCTAATGGAATCGGCCCTGCAACCATCTGAGCCTTCCACTTCCACCAGCGCACCGGCTTCGGTCCGCGGTACTGCGGCACCGAAAGCTAAGAAGGCTTCTCTGCACCGGTCGCCTTGGCACCATGCCAGCGCTTCCCGACGGCACCGTTCCCAATCTCCGGTGCCGTCCAAGAAATCGAGAGGGCGCTCTCCGGCCCGTAAGTTGCCTGCTGATCCCTCTACGGTGCGTACGGCTCCGGGGCATATTCACAAGCCGCGTACCGAGCTTGCACCTCCTGCCACCAGCGTTGAAGGTGCGCCCACCTCTCTGGAGGCAACCTTCTCCCCAGAGAGAGATCAGCCCGGGTTGGACATGCTGTCAACCCCTGAGGCTTATGACGCGGCAACCGATCTCATGGATTTGACCAGAGATCCAGTTCCGCAGTTCCTGGTCCCGGCACCGCTTCCTCGAGCTCCGGTACCGGTTATTCCACCGATGGCACCGACCCCGGTACCGGCCGATGCGGTACCGTCAACATCTCAGGCGGCACCGAGTGGTGGTGGAGTCTCCACGACACCAACTCTCCCGGCACCGCTGCAACCGGCGCGTCGGCACCGTGATAACCCGTCGGTGATCCAACCAATTGTGGCATCGGACGGCACCGCGCCCCCCTGGTCGAACTCGGACTACTCGTCTGAATCAGACACAAGATCTTCCAGGTCCTGCTCCAGACATAGCAGGCACTCGTCCCGGTCACACCACTCCCGGCACCGGCGCTCGTCCCATCACAGACGCCCCTCTGTGTGGACGGAGGAAGCCCAGCGTCCGGTCCAGTGGCCCTTCTGGACCCCCTTTGCATTTCATCAGGCCCAGGGGCCCCCTTCTGCGACGATGTCGCTTCCCTCGGTGCCCAGTCTCAGCCACCATCACGAGACCCCCGACGGAGGCTGCTGCAGGGCAACCGGCACCGGGTCTGTCGGCACCGGGGTCGTCGGCACCGGAGACTATGGAGGTTCACGGCACCCTTCCTGCGGAGATACGCCAGGATACTAGTGACGTACAATAGCCCGGAGACCAACATTTTACCTCCTCATCATCCTCCCCGGATGAAACGGTCGCAGGCTCCTCAACATCCCTGCCCCCTATGGACATTAGGGGCCACCAAGATCTTCTTCGGAGGGTGGCGCAAAACCTCAACATACAGGTTGAAGAGGTTCAGGAGGAAGACGACCCAACGGTAGATATCTTGACCTCAGATTCACCATCTAGAGTAGCCTTACCCTTCATAAGGAGGATACAGACTACAATGGACAACATGTGGCAGACTCCATCATCGCTCCTACCCACGGCTAGGGGGGTAGAGAGAAGATACTTTGCGCCACGGAGTGGGTATGAATTCCTCTTCACCCACCCTCCTCCAGGCTCCCTAGTCGCCGACGCCGTCAATCATCGCGAGCGTCAAGGCCAAACAGGGCCTACTCCCAGGCCTCAAGACGCTAAGAAACTGGACTTGCTTGGCAGGAAGGTGTACTCCTCGGCCGCGCTCCAACTCAGAGTAGCAAACCAGCAAGCAGCGCTGAGTAGGTACTCTTATAACTCATGGTCTGCCATGAATAAATTCGAGGACCGGGTACACAAGGACTCGGCCAAGGAATTTCGGGCCATCATTGATGAGGGCAGACTAGTTTCCAGGGCGGCACTCCAGGCAGCGTTAGATGCTGCGGACTCGGCCTCTCGACAAATGACGACGGAGCTGGTTATGCGTAGAGGGGCCTGGCTGCAAGTTTCCGGGATCCCTCCCCCGGTACAAGCCACCATCCAGGACCTTCCCTTTGACAAGCAGGGTTTGTTCCACCTGGATACTGACAAGAAACTGCAGTCCATGAAGGACTCGCGCGCAATGTTGAGATCCCTGGACCTCCACACCCCTGAAACCCAGAGGAGGCCATTCAGACCACCCCCGCCTCCTCCGCCAAGACCTTATCAACCCCCCCCTGCTAGGAGGGACCAACCTAGGAGGGGTGGAAGGGGAGCTGGCCGCGGCCGCCCACAATCCGGCTTGCGGCAGCCACAAAATTCGGGTGCGCACCAACCCAGGCCCAACTTTTGAAGGTGCGCACGAGGACCCCGAACTAGTCTCGCCAACTATAGATTCACCACCCTTTGTCAACCACTTATCCCATTTCTACCAGCCTTGGTGCCACATTACCTCGGACAGGTGGGTACTCAGCCTCGTGGAAGCAGGATATTCTATCCAGTTCCACACCCGCCCACCCAACCATCCACCCTCCCCGTCCCTCTTCATGGACCCATCTCACGAGCAATTCCTAGATCAGGAGGTTCATACCCTCTTATCCCTGGGAGCTATAGAGAAGGTTCCTCAAGAATTTCAGGGCAGGGGGTATTATTCCCGTTATTTCCTTATCCTGAAGGCCAAAGGTGGACCTAGACCTGCATGGCCTCAACTCCTACATAAAGAAGTTGAAATTTCGCATGCTATCCTTAGCCTCCATAATCCCAGCTATGGATCACAGAGACTGGTTCGCGGCCCTCGATTTGAAAGATGCGTATTTCCACATTTCCATTATTCCGAGTCACAGGAGATTCCTACGTTTTGTACTCTGGCACCATCATTACCAGTTCACGGTCCTCCCTTTCGGGCTTTCTACCGCTCCAAGGGTATTCACAAAGTGCATGGCCGTTGTGGCAGCCTTCCTCAGGTGGAAGGGCATCCACGTTTACCCTTACCTGGACAATTGGCTCATAAGGGCAAGTTCAAGAGACCTGCTAAAAATGCACATACGGTTTATCAGGGCGACGTTCCTCCAGTTAGGCCTTATCCTGAATGTACCAAAATCGACCCTCATCCCTACTCAGAGGATCGAGTTTATAGGAGTCATACTGGATTCCCTGCAAGCAAGAGCTTTTCTACCTCCTTCCCGAGCCAAGTCCATCTCGGACATTATTCATTCACTCCTTCAGTTTCCCACCACCACAGCCAGAAACTGTATGGTCCTCATGGGACATATGGCAGCATGTACCTACGTGGTGCCATACGCAAGACTCCGCCTCAGGCCTCTACAAGCATGGTTCGCGAGTGTCTACAACCAGCGCAGAGATCCACTAGACCTCATAGTGACTCTCCCAGCCCAGGTCAGACGCTCCCTCCACTGGTGGCTCCAGCCTCAGTCTCTGAGCGTCGGGGTTCCCTTCCACAAGCCCCAGCCATCTCTGACCCTGGTGACAGATGCTTCCGCCCTCGGATGGGGGGCGCATCTCGGAGAGATCCGGACTCAAGGTCTCTGGTCCCAGGAAGAGCTGTCTCTTCATATCAATGTCCGGGAACTCAGAGCGGTCCGTCTAGCATGCCAGACGTTCCAGTCACTCTTACAAGGCAAGTATGTGTCAGTTCTAACAGACAATACAGCCACGATGTTTTATATAAACAAACAGGGTGGTGCTCGCTCCTCTCGCCTGTGCAGGGAAGCCCTCACCCTTTGGGATTTCTGCATTCCTCGAGGGATCTCCCTCACAGCCGCCTATCTCCCGGGGACTCAGAACGTGCTGGCAGACACGCTCAGCCGTTCCTTCAAGGGTCACGAATGGTCCCTCAGACCGGATGTTGCCCACTCTATTTTCCTAAAGTGGGGGTTTCCCCTTATAGATCTGTTCGCCACGAAGGCCAATAGGAAATGCCAGAGGTTTTGCTCCCTCCTCAACCTCAGCCCGGGGTCGGAAGGGGATGCCTTTCAGGTACCATGGTCGGGGGGCCTGCTCTATGCAATTCCCCCGTTTCCCCTTGTACACAAGGTATTGCTCAAGGTTCGACAGGACAGAGCATCTCTCATACTGATAGCACCAGCCTGGCCTCGTCAACACTGGTACACGGTTCTGATGTCACTGTGCGTGACGAGACCGTTAACACTTCCCCTCTCTCCAACATTGATCTCCCAGAACCACAGGAGGATGTTGCACCCCAACCTGCAGTCGCTCCACCTCACGGCGTGGCATATCCATGGCTGAATCCTGAAGAGCTGCAGTGCTCGGATTTAGTCAGAGATATCCTCCTGGGTAGTAGGAAACCTTCTACAAGAGCTACTTATACGGCCAAATGGAAGCGTTTCTCCTTGTGGTCTCAGAGTAAGGGTAGAGACCCCCTGTCTTCTACAATCTCCAGTATTCTAGACTACCTCCTTGAACTGAAACAGCAGGGATTAGCAATCTCTACTGTTCGGGTGCACCTGGCTGCTATATCAGCTTTCCATCCAGGGTTCGGAGGTACTTCGGTCTTTAGCAGCCCCTTAGTTCTTAGATTCCTAAAAGGTTTGGAGAGGTTATACCCCCAGGTTCGTCAGCCTATTTCCCCTTGGGACCTCAACCTGGTCCTCACAGCATTAATGAGACCTCCATTCGAACCTATGGCCACATGCCCTTTATCCTATCTTTCATGGAAGACTGCGTTCTTAGTGGCAATCACTTCCGCCCGTAGAGTCTCTGAGATTAGGGCGCTCACTTCAGAGCCTCCCTACACGGTCTTCCATAAAGATAAGGTTCAGTTACGTCCTCACCCGGCCTTCCTTCCAAAAGTAGTCTCACCCTTTCATTTGAACCAAGATATGTTTTTACCGGTATTCTTCCCCAAGCCCCATGCTAATAACAGGGAAAGAATGCTTCATTCCTTGGATGTAAGGAGGGCTTTAGCCTTTTATATAGAGAGGACTAAGACTTTTCGTAAATCTCCACAACTCTTTATTTCAGTGGCAGAAAGGATGAAAGGGTTACCGGTTTCCACCCAGCGTCTCTCGGCCTGGATTACATCGTGTATTAAGCTGTGTTATAACCTTTCGAATGCTACTCCCCCAGCACTGACAGCGCATTCGACCAGGGCGCAGGCTGCATCTACGGCATTCCTGGCACACATTCCGATCGTAGACATCTGTAGAGCAGCGACGTGGTCTTCTATACACACCTTCGCGTCACACTACGCCATCGTGCAGCAGTCGATGGAGGATGCCGCTGTGGGTCAAGCGATCCTGTCAGCAGGGACTGAGTACTCCTCACCCTCCTCCAAGATGACTGCTCGTAAGTCACATCTTGGAATGGACATGAGCAAGCACTCGAAGAAGAAAGAACAGTTATTCACCTTTCGTAATGTTTGTTCTTCGAGATGTGTTGCTCATGTCCATTCCAAATCCCACCCGCCTCCCCTCTGTCGGAGTACCGGCAAGAAGGAACTGAGCGGGGGGAGGGTCGGCAGGGGCATATATACATTGCCATAAGGGCGCCACTCCAGGGGTCGCCCCTGCCGACCCTACGGGTACCGCTAGGGAGAAAAGTTCCGGGACCGTGCATGCGCGGTGCGCACACACATCTTGGAATGGACATGAGCAACACATCTCGAAGAACAAACGTTACGAAAGGTGAGTAACTTCTTTTTGCTGCCTTCAAAGAGACAGAATGCATCATTCATCCATTCCTGTTAATTTGTCTGAAGACCCACTGTTTGGTTTAATACAAAGCACTGAGATGGGTACTTGTTTTGTTTGTTGTGCTAATTCTTATAAAATTTGCCAGCTTGTTGCTTTCATGAGTTCTTTTCTAGATGCTTTCTGAAACTCTTGAGAAGTATGGATCTAACTTCTTATGGAATTGATTTTTTTAATAAACTAAATAATGTTTGTGCCTTATAATATACTAGCGAAAATACCCGGCGTTGCTCGGGTCCGTCGGAGGTGGGGAGGGGGCAGAGAGCTGAGCGAGTGCGGGGTCGTTGGAGGGGGGAGGGGGCAGAGAGCTGAGCGAGTGTGGGGTCCGTTGGAGGGGGAAGGGGGCAGAGAGCTGAGCGAGTGCGGGGTCCGTTGGAGGGGGGAGGGGGCAGAGAGCTGAGCGAGTGCAGGGTCCGTTGGAGGGGGTATTATGACATCTGTACTATGTCACAGAGAACAGCAGCTGCCCAGCTGATGTGAATGGGCTTTAAAGAATTTCACCCCTGGGGGGCGTCAGAGGTGAGATTTGAAAAATTTTCGACTCTTACCCTGATTAGGACCCTAAGACCTCTAACTGTACCAAATTTCAAGTCTCTAGCTCAAACGGTGTGGAAGGAGTAAGCGCACATACATACACGCACGTATACACCATTTGACTTATATATATAGATTCCAGGGATTTACAAGTCACTTGCAAAATTTATTACACTCCTGTAGGCAGACATGTTAAACCCATGGAAAAAACACAGAAATTGCGCATGTTTTTGTCTTAATTGGCTTGAGTTGCTCGTTGGCTAGTTTTTGGCTTGTTACTGTTTTTTTTCATCCACTCCCGGCAAGGGGGGGAAGCAGGGGCAAGTCGGGGAAGCAGGGGCAAGTCGGGGGGAGGGAGAAGAGAATGAGGCCCATCACAGTCCCAGACTGCATGCCAGGGGGATCTAGTCACATAGTGTTGGGATTCTTAGGGATAGGCTTGTTTTGCAATAGGATTAACTTGATTTTTGGCTTCTTGTGAAAGTCGGGGTGCTTATTTACCCTGTGAAAGTTGGTGACTGTGCCTGTAGGAGGCTAAGGATGAACTACAAAGTTATTTTTAACTAAAATTTGGGTTAAGCTTGTATTTAACTTTATCTCATTTTAGGAAAGACTGGATAAAAGCAAATTTGAAGACAAGCTGCCTGATTTCACAGATCCTATCCTGAGCATAAGCACAATTGCTTCAGCTATTGCTAATGCATCTACTAGTGCTGATCCTTCCCAGTTAGCTGCTATGATAATAGCGCTTTCAAATAAAAGTAGAGAGAAACCCTTCCTTCCTGAAGCTGATAAAGTTACAGACCTCTCCTTTATTAATCAGCTTTTATCCAGAAATGAAGAAAAGCATAATGCTTTTAATATGGAGAAATATCTTAAAAAGACTGAAGAGTCTGGATGTGAAAGTGAGCCTGAAAACGTTACAAGATCTGATGTACCTAGCCATGACCTTATTTTTTATCACTCTTTACCATATAAACATGAGAGTCAAGGTACTCAGGCAGTAAACTTGCTAAACAGTAATCTTCTTAGGAAGCAAGGAGGAGGGAAATGCCTTCTGGGCTATACGGAAAGCTTTGATGAAGAAAATGGTGCCCAGGATTCCTCTTGTGCATCTAACTTTCCTGATAATAGAAAGAAAGCTGTAAACAGGGCTAAGCATTTGGAAAAATCATCTGATCTGATAACTGATAAACATCCACAGCCAAAGAGAACTAGCATTACTTCAGATGTACTAGATACAGAAAAGACATCCAGTGAAAATGAGACACAAGGATTTTTGAATGTGCCTGCATCAGAAAAGGAGAGCCTCACAAACTTGCATGTTAACTATTCCAATGAAAATAAGGAAACAACTCATCAGGCGATGAACAAAATTGTTCCTAGATCATGTAATGGCTCAGTGAAGAGAGCAGCTACAGAAAGCACAGTATCAACCAACAGATTAAAACCTGTCCAGCAGTCTAGTATTCAGTTACCTATAAGTCATACCAAAGCAAACTCTACACAGAAACTGAGCAAAGATGAAAACAGACAAGGTGAAAAAATGCAGAAAAGAATCTGGGAGACCAGTGCTACTTGCAACACTTGTGTAAAACGTGTGACTTTTGAAAAGCCTTCTGTGACTTCCTCCAGAACTATTGGTAAGTAAATATATAGCCTTGATCCATTTCCTAAATGGCCTGTTTTGAAAGCAGTCTTACTTTCATTGTGCTTAAAAGGATTATTTTGTTAACAGATCAGAAACTCGCGTCTTCTGAATGTGACTTACAGTCTTCAGAGGATGAACAGTATAGCTTCAGACCCTCAACTTCACCACTAATTCATTCTTCTCCCAGCGAAGCTTCGGGAACAACTCTTTCAGGGTAAACTTTTTTGATGGGGGAGTGAGGAGCTAACATTTCTATGTTTCCCTATTTATGCTATTTTTGAGATGCCTACTTGAAAAGGTAATGCCTGAACTCAGTTAATTGTAGGATCTTGTTTCAATAGTGTATAACTCTACTGTCACCTAGTTATAAGGTATTGGTAGTTTTTTGTTTTTCAAATACAGGCATGTCGTGTTTTACGCGCATTTAACTTGTGCAATTTCCGCTTTACGCGGTCGTCCAAAAAAAAAGGGGGGGGGACTAAAAAATATAAAAACTTTCTTTAGGGCGGGCAATTTCGCCCCCCATTGAAGTCAATAGGGTTTTGGCTATACGTGGTTTCTGGAAACCACAGGACCGAACCCTTGCGTAAGACGCGACATGCCTGTATGTAAGTGATGGGAGTCTTGAGCAATAATTGGCTTTCTGTATTTCCCCGTTGGTTTGAGCAGATCTCAGCTTCAGATATCCACTCTAATTGTTCTGTGGCATTGAGATGAATGTGGCAGTTCACACTTTTCATGGGTATTTTTTTTTCCAGGCTAGCTCAAGCAGATTTTTTTTTTCCAAGCTAACTCAACCAATCACTGGATTGGTTCCAATTTGTAGGCTTTTAAAGTTTTATTTGCAACCATAAAAGGCTGGGAGTGTTTTTTTTTTGTTTGTTTGTTTGTTTTTTTTAAATGACCGCTCGGGTTATAACAATTGCAAATTTAATTGGGACTGTAGGCCTGGACCTGTAATACCGATGTTTAATTTGGCCCTGGTGAATATATAGTCCTAAATTAATATCCTGACCCATAGCTAATGGTGATAAATGGAACATGGCCCCCTCAACAAAAGAAAACACCCAGATCCTAATTTTCATGTTTTCAGTTACTCTTAAACAGTAACTTTTGTTGAGAATTAAAACATTAATTTTGTACCTGCTGTTAATTTTCAGAATTATGGGGCATGCAGCTTTCTTCCAGAGGCTAATACACAATTTTGGATGAATAATCTGTTTTATGCTGATTATATATTACAAGATGTGAAATGTATAGCTTTGCGGTATCTTGCTAAATAATAGTATGATAAAATTATAGGTGACTCCTTTTTATAAATGCTTTCATAGTTACCCCTCCCTTTCCCTTCGGAAGGGAGTTCTCCATGCAGAAAATGTACGCTTTAGGTGTGAAGTGTAAAGAGATGTTGGATGCTCTTTGGAAAAAATATCTACTTCTTTTGATGTGGATGTTGAGGAATGCCATATGATGTTACGTATAACTCAAGAAATGCAAACCTACTTATAGTGAAGGCCTCTTCATGCCATAGCAGTTTACTTTTTAGTTTTAGGTTCTTAGACCATTTCCATAACCATAGTATCAGTGTGCCCAAGCTTCAGTTTTATGGCTTAAGATGTGTCCTTGGCAACCCAAATGTAGATCATTTTGAAATTGCGGAATTGTGCATACGTATCCAAGGGCAGAATTTGGATTGGTACACAGATCCTAAGAAACAGAAGTTTTACTATTCAGAATCCTAGTGCTGATTATCCAGTTATTTTTCAACAGTAAATAGTCTACAGATTGAATTGAACAAAGCAGCTAATTAAGATAATTGAACACCTAAAAAGTGGCTTCTAACATGCAAATTTTGATTTTGGGGATGAGGTGGGAACGTACAAGTCAATATTGACATACTCTGCATTTCATCCTCAGATCTGAAGCTGATTCTCCTTGCACAGCACCCTATTTTCAGAGATCTGCCTGTAATGACTGTACCTTAACTCAGTCAGTATGTTCAAGTCCTAGCATGAGTCGACTGACATATATGTCTGCAACTGACAATACCCTTAAGAATATAGCCATCATACCTAGTGCAGCAAGACATGAGGTAAGATAGTCTTGATCTCTAGTTTGACCATGTATGTACAAGTATTTTAAAAAAATCATTAAATTGTCTTTGAAATACTGAACATTTTTATGAATTTGTCTACAGTTTAACTTTTGACAGGGGCTTTAAAATATAACTTGAATGAAAAGCTTGTGGCAGTTTTTTATTTAAGTGAATAGTTGTCACCTTTTACTGACTCAAGTTTGTCTTTAAAATTGACTTGTTGAAAGAGAGTTGCCCTTTTCTTGCCTCTACATTCATTAAAGGAACTGAGGCTTTTCCAGTTTGGTTTTTTACACTGGAGAAATATCAAGGCTTGACTTACCTATTGGGTGCCTTTCTGAGAGTGGAAAACATGATATAAGAGCACAAAAGACTAAAACCTGAGCAGTTAAATGCAGAAGGTATTTTAGTTATTGTCTGAAATTGTTTATACTAATATCTATTTAATTCAAACTCATACAAACTCTTTAGGTAGGTGTACACTGTGATAAACCCATGACACTGAATCTCGGAGCCTGGGTCAGCTTCCTCAGGCTCATGGGGCTCACCTGGAGGGCTATAAAATTGCAGTACAGACATTTGGGCTTTGGCTGGAGCCTGGGCTCTGAAACCCTATCCCCTTTTGGGGTCTCCAGGGCCCAGACTCCAGCTTGAGCCTGAAGGTTTACACTGTAATTTTATAGCCACCATGAGCCTGTCTCAGTTGATCTGGGCCAGCTGTGGCGATGCAGTTGGTCCTTGATTGTAGTGTAGACATACCTGTAGAACAGTTCAGAGATTTAACACCTCAGCTTTGTCAGTTTAAGACTGAGGATGTTCCAGCTATAGTTTTCCAGTCCTTTGAAAAATCTATCAAAACCAGAAGAAAAGTCTCATTTTTTTAACTTTAAAAAACATTAAACAGCTTTTTAAAGATAAAAACAAAGCACAACAAAAAAACAGACCTTTTTATGAGAGTTCTAAAAGCAAAACATACTCTCCCCATTTGCAAGTTAACTTTTGATACAGTTTCTCATTTCTTGAGTCTTCGTGCTTCTGTATTTGGTCACTACATTGAGCAAATGATGCAGTGGCAGTGTTGTTTCACAGAAAAGTTTTTTATGTTAGACTATTTTTGTCTCAAATGTAAACTCTCTTCCATGTGTTTCCATAATTCTATTCCTTAAACCACTGTTTGGTAAAATCATTTTGTCTGTGGCAAGCATACTTTTCAAGTGACTATCCCAATAAAATATGGGCTATTTTAGTCCTCACCTTCTGGACTCCTGAAAGTATCAGTGTTCAGTCTACACTAAAGGTGTGAGAACTATTGATTGGCAATTTGGTAGCAAAATAAGAGTACCTGAATTTCTTGAAACAGATGTTTGTGACTTCCATGGATAAACTGTGCCTATGTACATAATAGAGGTAATAACAGAGACATCAGGATTTCCCGCCACATCTAAGACTAGGGAAATACAAGTGTATCATCCCCAGCTGCTTTTGTCCCCATACGTTGCTACATGTTGCCCTGTCTTACCATCACCACCACCTCATTTCCAACAGCTGGTTGTGCAATGATGAGAGCCCAGATGTGGAAGCAGACAGTAAGACATTTTAGCCTACTGTTTGTTTTCTAGCCCTCCTGGCCTCCATTTTATAAGGTTACTAGTGTAAAAGCCCGTGTACATGGGCCAAAGTGCTTAATGGTGTTTTCCCTCAGTCCCCCGGCACCGTGCCCTGTTACCTCACTGAGTCCCTCCCCCGCTCTGCCACTGCCTCTCAGTTCCACTGTACTGTGCCCTGCTTCTCCCCTGGGGTCCCCCTCCTTCTCTACCACTGCCCCGCTGCACTGTGCCCTGCTTCTCCCCTGGGGTCTCCCTCCTTCTCTACCACTGCCCGACAGCCCCGCTGCACCGTGCCCTGTTACCTGACTGGGGTCCCCCCTGCTCTACCGCTGCACCATGCCCTGTTACCTCACTGGGGTGTCCTCACGCTCTACCACTGCCTCGCAGCACTTTGCCCTGTTACCTCACTGGGGACGGGCCAAAGTGCTTACCGCTGTTTGTCCGGGCCATCTCTGCAGCTTGCGGCGGCGCATGCGTGGCAGCCATTTTGTGCCGCCGAACTACCACTCCCAGCATGCTGTTCGTCCGGGCCGTCTCTACTGCGCATGACGGCTTCGGACAAACTTCCTCTGGCCTTTTATTATATAGGATAAGGTTCCTTGGTGTGTACAAATCAAAATTCAACAAGGTGTCACTAGGAGACATGTAGCCATCTTTCTTGGTGGCCCGGGATATAGTGTTTCCAACTGGGGGAGATTTTTACCTGAAGGAGTGGCCCACTCCTTTTACAGGCCTTTCACAGGGAGTCAAATCTGGCCACGCCTTGCCTAAACCTACTTTCACTTGGCACAAAAGCTATCGGGTGGCATCAGACGTGAGAGGAACTATGAGGTATCATTTGATACCACAAATGCTTTTACAGTAATAGGAGTGTGACAAAGCAGTGTTTCAGATTTGGTCATTTCAACTTAAAAATTACCTGGCATGAGGGCTTCTTTCTGACGTAGTGGAATACAAATCATTTTCATGAAAATCAGTTTCATGCAAGTGTATAGGACTTTGCTCATTGAGAGCAGAAATTGGTAAAGTGTAGTGGCAGGAAATTATGGTGAGGAGGTCAGACAATTATTTAATGACAGATTTCGAAATTCACAAAGTCAGAGCTTTATAACTTTTACAGTTATATAAAGACAGTGTCAACATCTTATATCAAAATATACAAAGTAAATATCCTTATACTCTAGTTCTCAAACATAATTTTTCTTTGCCTATCTGTAAATTTTGATTAGGGATGGAAATATTTTTTTCATCAATTTATGTACAGTGAAATTGACATTAACTAACCTTTACCGATAAAAATCTCATCTTTCCAAGCCTACTTAAAACTTTGTAATATTAATGTGTGATATTTAACTGCTTCTGTTCTAGAGTAATAACGCTAGTGAGTTAAGCACAACAATAATTCGAGCCAGTCCAACTCCATTAGAACAGACTACTGAAAACTCCAAAGACTTCTCATGGCAAAGAAATAGAAGAGGAACAGCATTAAACACTAGTCAGAGGAACCTGAATGAGAAATCAGAAGCAAGTGATTCTACAAGTCCTAACAACAAATGTGAAGATTCAGCACCTAACCATAAAATGTCCAGAGAGTGTTTGCCAAGAAGTGAAAATGAGTTTACATGTAGTTTTCCAAACACAACACCCAGTCAGAAGGAAATGGGACATGTTAGTCCAGCTTTACCAAGCAAGTCATGTGTCCTTCAGCCATTATCTGTTGATGTTGATACACCTGTAGCTTGGCAGGATCATACAAACAAAACAAAGAAGCCAGGATTATCCTCTTTAAATATGGTACCCACATACAGTGCATTAGGTGTCTATATTCCATTAAATCAAAACACGTGTGGTGAACAGTATATTCCTATTTCAAGCTTTAAATCCCATGGATCTGCCTCCGAGACTCAGACAGTGTCTTCTGCAATTCCCACGCTACTTACTGGACGTTCACTTACAACAACAGCATTTGCTCAACAATACCTGGGAAACATGCACTCAAGTGGAAAGGTTGCTCTTCCTCAGTATGGTGGCAGCTGCACTGGTTGTTGTCTTCCAGCAGGACTTCCTTTTTCTAGCATTCCAGCAGGACACGTTCAGAATTCAGTTGCAGTAGGAATTCCTTTAGGTCCAAGTGTTGGGCCTGGATTGTTGGGTACATCTTCACTTTGTAATCCACATTCTGGTTCCTGGAATCCGAATATTTTAAGTACAGAATCATACATTGGGCAATCTGCTGGCACTAATGGAAGTAAACGGTGGGAGTCATCTGGTTTTGGTAAGTTTTCTTTTCTAAATATCATAATTTTGTTTAAAATACTGTTACTGATCAAAACGGTTTAAAATGGTAAATCATAAACTTATTTACCTCAATAGAAACTTTCTGTGTTTCACTGATAGTTGCAGCTGTCATCTGGTTTGTTTCATATACACCAGTTTTATTCTTTCCATCTTTATTTAAATTTTGTGTTAAACCAACATTTACTTTGATAGTATATCAGTCTCAGAGATCCTGCTTTAGTCATTAGAAATACTAGGTCCTGGCATTATTCTTTCTAGAGGATTTGGTAGGATCTTTAGGGAACGTGAGTGGTGACATCATGGAAGAAACCTGCACTGCAGTTCTCCCTGTTTCCAGTTGTGAGTAGGAGACGGTAAGTCACACTCCACCTAAAATCCAAGACTGCATCCTGTTCTACTCCCACAGCACACTAAAAGTGCTGCAGCTCTTGGTTTCACCCTCACTTGCTGTTACTGCTCAGCTCAGCCATATACTTTCCTCTCCCTCAAGCAAAAAATTAATTTCTGACTTCCCTTTCTGAAGAAAAAAAACCTTTGGACTTTCACTGTACTTTTCTCCTTTCCTATTGAGAGCAGTAAGTGGCGGCTCCTGACTTCGCTTTTGCATACCTTCTGTTTGTTTGTTCTATGTCCTGGCTCCTCTCAAGTAACAAATTAGAAGCATGTAAACACTTAACATTGAGGATATTTTAATCTCAAGCACTTCCATTGTTTCTGTACATCTTTTTCTGGTAATGTGCTTTCTGACATGAGGTCACCAAAACTAAACCCAGTATTCAAAGTGAGGATGTGCCACTGATTTACCTCTGCCCCTGCACCCCTGGCAGTATTGTTTACTTTAATACAGGCTAACATATTGACATTTTTGACTGTTGCCCCTCAATTGAGTAAATGTTAATTGAGCTTGTTCACAATGCCTTGATTACCTTCCTGAATAATTAAACTTACTATCCATTGACATGACTAGTTCAGTCCATTCCTTCCAAAGTCCATTATGTAAATCTTAGGCAGATGTAGACATTGTGTTGTCCAGATTCCTGGCATTGTGAAGCCCTTCTAAGGGTACTCTAACTCTGCTATGGAATTGGCTCACCTAAAATTTGTCCTCTGCAAATTTTAACATCTCTCTAGTCACTCCCTTTTTCCATGCAATTAGTTCATTTATACTGGTCTTAATATAGCTTTCTATCTTAATGTTACATTAAGGGTGATCATTTTAATTTAATTTCACTTTTAAGAGTGGGAGAATAAGGATAAACATGTATGTATTTCAGCTAAGGCAGCTCTAAAATAAAATCTGTTTTGTTGCAGGCATACAAAAAACTGGCAACTTCAAACCTACAGAACTCTTAAACAACTTTAGTGTTAAGTTCTGTTGTAATAGGAGAGGTTTTTCAATGTAATGACACAAACCAGTGTCTAATTTATATAGTGTTCTAGGATTTAGTTTAAAGAGTAGAAATCTAAAGTCAAGTTATCACTTTAAGTAAATGAGCATTGTGATGCTGGATGCTTACAGAAACACCATATTTCCTGGAAGGTGTATGCAATGAACCCCCTCTATTACTATTTCATGTGAAACCTTGAGCTGCATACAGTTCATAGAATCGAATATCAAGGTTGGAAGGGACCTCAGAAGATCATCTAGTCCAACCCCCCTGCTCAAAGCAGGACCAATCCTCAATTAAATCATCTAGCAGATTTTTGCCCCATATCCTAAATGGCCCCTTCAAGGATTGAACACTCAACCTTGGGTTTAGCAAGCCAATGCTCAAACCACCAAGCTATCCCTCCCAGCTAGTACTGTGTTTTTTGTTGGAATTAGTAACTGTGTTTGGTGCACTTTTTTTTGAACATCCTCATTTTTAAGGACACTAGAATCTTGAACACTTAACTAAAATGTTCAAGTTCATGGGGAAACATTCCCAGGAAATCTCAGACCAGTATTAGTAATGCTTGGAAAAAGGGTGTATTTGTCAAGCTAGGGTATGAACTATTTTAACTCCATAACCAATTTGGTCTGGTTCAGTTACCTTTATCAGGGTGCTCATGATAGCAATTGTAGATATACAGATACTGGTAATTAATAGAGATGGTTTTCTTCTTTCCTAGGACACGTGAGAGTACCAGAAGAGCTGCAGTTCCCTAATGCTTGTTGTGTAGGAATTGCATCCCAAACTAATCTTGGTATTTTTAATCCAACTGAACGATGGTTGCAGGTCAGCATTGGAATATCCAGTATTTCAGTTAATGGAGAAAAGGTAAGCTTTTTCTGTATAGCTTTTAGTGTACAGTACAATATTTCAAGTGCTGGGTACAATGACTAGGGGATTCCTATGAATTCTTAAATTCATTCTAACCGCCCCCCCCCTGCATTTCTTAATGTATCAAAAACTTAAACTCCATTCCCTTCCTGCTATTATGACATATTCCAGTGGCAAAAAGTTCTTAGTTGGCTCCTTTCACACTAGTTGGTGCTTATTTCTCCCCCCCCCCCCTTCTCTCAGCATTGTAGCATGTAGCCTCTACTACACTAGTAGCTTCTTATCCGCTATGAACTCATGATCCCTACTTAAATCCCTGCATAGTAGGTGGTGCAAACATCTACCTAGCAAGCTGGCTGATACTTAGTAGTGCTTTAACATTGAAAACAGAACTGGTATCTATTTACATTGTTTTATGTAGCAGCTTACTCTTCTTGTGTACAGCCGTAAGTTTCTCCTCTCCCACCCCCCCACTGTGTAAGCTATATTACTTAATTTTGTAGAACTTCATATACAAAGTCTATCGGAATAGTGGAGAACAAAGACAAATATGTTCACGTTGCAGGAAGCTTAGGATGTAAAACATTCCTTATTCTACTTGTTCTATACAGTATTGTGTATATTACAATAAGCTACAAGCTTATGAGCAGGCCAGGTATCTTGGTGCTGTACGAACTGGAGAAGGGATTTTTCCAAAAACTGAAAATATAAAATGAAAACGATGCAACAGTTGGATGACACACATGAGGAAATGGGCAGGAGAAGGTAACATTAAAACCATTGATCAAAAATGATCAAGGATCAGTTAGTTCATCACCTACTGAGCCGTTATTAAACATCTTTGTGGGCATCATTTTAGAGCAGGGGTAGGCAAACTATGGCACGCATGCCAAAGGCAGCACGAAAGCTGATTTTCAGTGGCACTCACATTGTCTAGGTCCTGGCAGCCAGTCTGGGTAGGGGGTGGGGCTCTGCGTTTTAATTTAATTTTAAGTGACGCTTCTTAAACATTTTAAAAACCTTATTTACTTTCCATTGAGCAATAGTTTAGTTCTATATTATAGACTTATAGAAAGAGACTTTCTACAAAGGTTAATGTATTACTGGCATGTGAAACCTTTAAATTAGGGTGAATAAATGAAGACTCAGCACACCACTTCTCAAAGGTTGCTGACCCCTGTTTTAGAACTAAGTCTTAAGGGTGGAATACGTTGCTTTTTTTTTTTAATTTTGCAAAAACTTACAAGGCTTTTTTTTTTTTAGATGGACCCTCTGAAATATCAGTGTCTAGTGTTCAAGAACAAAACCATCATTGGACCTCATTCTACAGAAGAGCTGAAAATACTTTTTTTACCTTGTCATCCTGGAATCTTCCAGTGTGTCCTTAGTATTTCGTCTTGGCCAGTTTCTGCTGATACTGAGACAATAGTCCAGGCAGAAGCTTTGGCAACTAGGGTAGTTTTGACAGCAGTTGCTGAAAATCCTAATCTCGAGGTGAGAAGCAGTTTGTTATATTGAATAGATTATGTTCTTGTGTGTTTGCTTTTTCTAAATACTTAAAAACTATCTATATAGCTCAAGATTACTTGATTTTGAAAGGAGATGAGAAGACTTCATGTAAATTATAAGGTGTTAAAATTTATACTTCTGCTACAAGATACGTAGCAAAATTTATTTGCCGAAGGGCCCCCATATCAGGCATTGGAGATTATTGCTTCATGGGGAATTGACATTTTGCTTATGAAGAAGAAGAAGGTATGGTGCACAATTTTTCATTTCATTTAGTCTTAATAGTTGCATGATTAAAATATGAGGAATAAGTAAGTTTTCTTCTTCGAGTAATTGTCCATAGAGGTTCTCCTGGTGTACGTACTCGGTGTTTGTGAGATTGGATTTTTTTGGCTGTGTGTGTGTGTGTGTGTGTGTGTGTGTGTGTGTGTGTGTGTGTGTGTGTGTGTGTGTGTGTGTGTGTGTGTGTGTGTGTGTGTGTGAAAGAGAGAGAGTACCATTCTGTGCTGTGGCTGCTCATATGCTCCTCCCCCACCTGGGCTCTTTACCCTTCATCAAGATTGTGGGTGGGTTCTACTAACTTCTGAAGAAAACTCTTGATCTAACCATTCATTCCTGTTTGTTAATGCTGGTTGAGGCAAGCCTGAAACGTAAAACCTATTCTGGAGTCTCAATTGTGGCAAATTCTTACTGTCTCAGGAACTGATCAGTCTGCTCTTGGTTCTATGCTGTCACTGAAGTGTTCCTGTTGGAACCTTTGTGAATTTGAGGAAGTAAGTCAGTTCCTTGACCCAGTTAAACTGCCACAAAATGTATGATGTTTCTGGTTCTGTGATTCCAATCCTAATGCCACGGGCATCCTTTCAAATAGATCTACTCCAGCTTTGTATTCTTACCTGTTGGTCGTGCTGCTCTAAGCTCTCTTGCCTGTCTCTGGAGTTGCTAGTTCTCTTTTCCTCACCTGTTGCTTGCAGGGTAAGTTTGTCACCAGGAATAGTCTTTGGTTGCCATCATCACTCAGATTGGAAGGTAGTCATGACTAATTTGTTGCTTCGGGAACAGCTCCATTGAAACCACAAAGTGGCATAAGTATGCTGATCAGGAGAATATTCTGCCCCTGACTAGGAGTCCATTATTAGTATACAACTTGCAACTTAAACCCCGGGAGAAGCCGAACACTGTCATCACTGTTGTCATATAGTAATCAGGAACCAAAGAGCAGGGGATAGTGACAGAGGCTTGTTTAGTACTTTGTAAGCAAAGATCTCTTGTATGTTTCTCTCAGCCAACTTTTCTGCTGAGGTTTTGAAATCCAGGATACAAGCAGCTGAGCTGTGGCTAAATGTGAAAAAGACCACTTCAGCACTCTCCTGTCTTTCTGCAGTGGGGAAATTTGAGGTGGATCAAAGCTTTCAAGTAAAATGTGGAGAGGGTGGTGTGAGAATGAGTCAAGCTGCAGACTTTATTGGCCCCTGAAAAACCTGATTCCCTCCTTCACTTTGACTTCCTGTGTTTGCCTTTCAGATAGTCTGAATAGAATCATCCTGTGATAACCTTGTGTAGGTATTTAGCATTTTGGTTTGCTGTAAATGCTAAATCTCTACCAATACAAACTTATCCTTTCCTATCTTCCCATCCTCCCTGTCTAATCTTTTATGTCAACAGATAACAGTCCCTTTTATGCTCAATCAAGAATAATCTTTTTGCTTATGTGGAAAAATTTTGAGCAGGTTTTTACTGTTCTCATAGATAGGAAGTCTAAATCTGCATATTTGATTCTTGGTAACCTTCAGAATCTGGTAAATAGATTCAAATACCACATTTAAGATTCTTGTTTTACAGGATTGCATGGATTAAGACTGAGGATCCCAGTTCTGCAATGCACATGCTCCAAAGGGCCGGAAGCAGAGCTTAATGTTCTGAGTCCTCATTCAGAAGTGACTTAACTGGTGTCCTTTGGTCTATACATTCTAGTTGTCGTGTTCTCTTTGAACTCTTGAGAGATTCTCCAATATCCGTTTCATTCATTTCTATTTGCTTAACCAGACTGGGGAGTTTCAAACACTCTGCCTGTTTCATCAAGATGGGGAACACGTTTAATTACTATTTCATTTCCAAGATAATATTTTTTAAAATATTCACAAATGTCAGCATTGTCGGTCTCATTCATAAGAGAGCTTTTCTTTATCCTGTCTGCACCTGCTGATTGGAAGGCTTCTTACCATGATCTGAACTGCACAGAATGACTCTAAGGAGTTCTATTGAAATAGCAATTATTTCATATGCATCTTTTCAGTCTCTCAGATTGATAACATCTTTATTGAAATAAAGGTTTTAAGATCACTGATGGGTGGCTGTTCAAAATTTAAGTGTACATTAATAACTTAATAAAAATCAAAATTTGCTCTTCTGTGAGTATCTCAGTGCAGCATGTCATTTGGTTCAATTCTTGATATTACCAGTTTGTGAACAGTATACGTACCATTTCGTTCCTATTTAACAACCTGTTTAGCAGCTTATGAACAAATATTCTTAGGATTGTTCTCAGAAGATTCAATTTTTTTTTCTTCTCTGAAACTGTCCTCCTGAGATCTCAACTGTAAATCAAATGAGTCTTGAAGAAAGGATAATACAAAGTTTTTGATTAAATAAGCTGATTTCATGAAGTGTTTACATCAAACAAAACACACTTCTAAAATTAAACACCAGGTTTGTATTTTCCATAAGATTTGAAATACGGATTTTGGTGAATTCTGCATTTGTACTGAGCTGCTTCCCCAGTGCTGCTGTTAAATTCCTGTGTCCTGATGCCCAGCCTGTTCCACTACTGCTGGCCTTGTGTGTTTACTTTACCCTGCCTACCCCACAGAAATAGATTCAGGCTCAAAGCATGGGAAACAGTCAATTGGATGGTGCTTCTTGTTGGTGCAAAAGCCAACTTCTCACTCTGACAGAAGGGGAACTGCATTGTATTGCTGGATGCAGGAAAGAAGAGAGGTAACTCGGAAAAGCATGGTCCTTCCCTCAAATTTATATAGGCTATATCTGTCTAATATCAGGTGGAAACAGGAAAGACAGATGGTCTAGATTTTGGTGACCTATCATCTGGCAGTTGGAAGGCTCTCCCACTAAAACTAATCAACAAGACCCATGCTTCTGTGCCCATCAGACTTCTTATCAAAGCAGTAAGTACATTAAGTTATATATATTTAAAGGTGGAATCTGAGGAGTAGAAGGGACCTCAAGAGGTGTTCTAGTCCAGTCCCCTGTACTCATGGCAGGACCAGGTATTATCTAAACCATCCCAAAAATCTCCAATGGAATAAACTTTTCTGCAACACTAATCCTAGTAATCAATGTTGATAAGGATGAGCTTGTCATGGAAGAAGCATATTTTAAATGTATCTGTTATGGCTGCTTTGCTATATTGCTAGGATGTGTTTCCACATAAGGATAATTTTGAATTATCAATTCTGTGACAAGCCTCAAAGGCTTTCTACTCCATGCATCTGATGAAGTGGGTTTTAGTCCATGAAAGCTTATGCCCAAATAAATTTGTTAGTCTCTAAGGTGCCACAAGTACTCCTCATTGTTTTTACTGATAGAGACTAACGCAGCTACCACTCTGAAACCTGTTGCCTAGAGAAGTATCCTCAAAACTTCTATGTCTATATATTACTTTTGAAAATATGGATCTTCATATTTTATTTTTAAAAAGCATTTTCATTATGGCAGAATGCTGTAGCGTGGCGTTGCTTCACATTTTCCAAGGAACCAGTTAATACTTTTATTGAATGTTCATCTCAAACTGATGCAATCTCTCAGCTAGCAGCTCCATCAGTGGTAAACCATGTGATACACGCAAGTTATGATGGACAAGTAAGTAGCTCAAACCATTTTTGTTTTTTGCAATTGTTTCTCTAAAATGATTCTAGTTACAGATAACTGAATTCACGCTAACTGTATGAGGATAGTGATGTGATCAATATTGTTTTCTTATTTTGAGTTCATTTTGATTTTCTGGTGGTGGGAGTCATCAGCCAGTAGTTTAACTGTAAGAGTGTTTTTGGGTGGTGGATAGGGTAGGTAACTTATCTTCATAATTTTAAAATATTAACTAAAACTACTGGGATTTTCCAAAAATTTAGATTCAAGATTATTCAGAGCTTTTACTTTACTGTTTAAATCCCTCTTCTGCTCTAGGCATAGTAAGGGAAACCTGGATAGCTTCTCTGTATATTAGCTCACTGTAACTAGGAAGCTATTTTTTGTAACGTATAAAAGGAGCGTTCATAGTAAAAACTATTTTGTCTTAGAAACACTGCTTTTCCAGATTTGAGTTTAGATGTCTAAAGCTTCAATATAATGTCTTGTTCACACTGTCTACTGGACAGCTTAAAAGATGAAATTTTCAGTAGATGTGTAAAGTATCAAATGTATTCCTTTTTTCAGGATCCTGAAATCTTAGTAGTGTGGGTCCTGTTCCACGCACCAAAGAAGCAACTCTCTCTTTCAGGTATAGTATTTTGTCTTCCATTTTAACTACTTTTGTGTGTTATAAGTTTCCTTTAGGACAAGTCATTAACAGATGAAACATTTCAGTAACTTTTTTGCTCTGGTGCCCTAATCTGCAAGTCCATCCTGGCATTGACACATCAGTTTTAATACTTGAATATTTGTGAAATTAAATACTCAAAATAAAAATACAGTTACCTTAAGTAATTAAGGCCCCCATTACCATAAAAACCACTTCAAAATAAAATATTGCACTTCAGGTTAGTTATAGTTCAGGCATCAAACTTGAAGAATTTTGCAGGTAAAAAAATGCTTGACTTTCTTTTGAATTTAAAATCCTTCTAGATATCTTGGGTCCAGCAGATGAGTTTTTAGCAAGAGTTGATGTAGAGATTGACAGTCCAGGGCCTACTAGTGTGATTAAAAGTATTCCCCTCAGAGCAAGAGCTGGAACAGCTAGGATACATGCTCCAAAGGACTTACAGGTATACTATAAAAAATTAAGTATACTTCAGCTTCTTTGGTTTGATAGTTCTGCATTCTTTGTTGTAACATACATCCACTTTTTTTTTTAAGGCCATGTCTTTGACTGCTAGTGTGGGTTCTTCAGCCAAGCAGCAACTCCCTTTAAAGAATGCTGGAAATATTGAAGTCTATTTAAAAATTAAGGTAGGGGAGACTTCTTACTTTTCTAAATAGTCTTAAAATCATTGGTTTTGTGCTGCCCACATTGCGTTGAAATTAGAGCTGGCCTCTGGAACCACACAAACCTTGCAGTCTGGCTAGCCCTCTGACTTTTTGCAGGGACTGTAGCTGGCAAGGGTGTCCTGCATATTATCTTTTTGGCCTAAGGGGTTTGAGTACCTTTTCACACATCCCCTATCAGACACCTAGTTGTAGCAATGGCTAGTGAATGGGAGGGCCAAGGCTATCAGAGACCCTCCCTGAAAAACCAGGAGGCTTAAAATCCGAACCTCTTTGGAGGAAAAAATCTGTTCCACGGGGAAACTATAGCTCTGAATTTCTAATCACCAGGCTGTCCTCAGTGGATACAGCTGCAACTCTTGTGGAGTGATGGTAAAATTTATGGAGCTGTTGCTGCAATTCTCCAAGGTTCTCCAAGAAGTTCCTCCTTGGTAGAGGAGGGAAAGTTCATTGTCTGGACTTTGCTGCAGACTGCCCTTGACATGGTAGATTTGTCCACTCACCCTGTGGCCTCTAGAGTAGCTATGAGAATGAGCTCTTGGCTACAGGTCTACTGTTGAAGTCCAACAAACCATCTAGGACCTCCATTTTGAGGGCTCGCCCCTCTTTTCAGAAGAAATGACTCGCGGCGTCACACTGTCAAGGATTCGAGGGCCTTCAAATCCCTTGGCTTGCATGCTCCCACTTCTCAATGGAGGCGTTTCAAGCTGCAACCCCCGCCTTGTTTTAACCACCCTCAGAACAGGCAGGACTTTTCTATGAGATGAAATGGAAATAACAGGGAAAGACCTAACCCTTCCTCAGCCCAGGGCTCTAAGCCACCCAGGAACTAAGCTTCCCTGCTATCTGCTGCCAATCAAAATGCTCACCTTTTCCCCCACTACTGATGTTTCCATATTGCTTGCTATGTTCCAGTCCTATCTGAGTAAGCAGAAGTCTGGATCCGTAAAGTAAAACTTGCCTAACCTCCTTTTGTGGAGTTACTTCTTCCCCATTGACTCCACTCAAAATGTTCTTTAGGTTCCTCGTTCTCAACTGACGGTGGTCCATGGTGACTTTTTTTTTTTTTTTTTTTTTTAAAAAGAGGTGGTCTACGAAAATGTATTGATTGGCCTGTTGGTCCGTGGACTGAAACGAATTGAGAACCATTGCGAGTCTACGGTGACCACCTCATTGTCTGTGTGTGTCATTAGCATAGTTGAATAAGAAATATTTAAGAAGTTTCTTTATATATTTAAGTTTCTTTAATTTGCTAAAGTAGTATTTCTGCGCAGTGTTGGAACTATTTACTTGGTTCAGGATTGTTGTCTGTTTGGGAATTTCCCATATATGTGTCTAGGCTGCCTCTGATGTATGTACTGAAAGAGAGGCATAACACATCATATCAGATGGGGGGAGGGGGGGGATTTCTCCAAAAAAAGTAAATGTGCTTTTGTATCTTCAGACATCAGGTCAAGACAACTGCATTTCTGTTGAACCTGAGGATCTCTTCCTTATGCCTGGAGAAGAACAAGAAGTGGCAGTCCTGTTTTCTCCAAAGGATTTAAAAACCAGTAGTGAAAGGTAAGATATAATCTGCTTGATGATCAATTATTTAAACAGAGGTTCTCAATCTGGGTGAACAGATGTTAAAGGGTCCCACATACTTCCATATAATTCAGAGTAAAAGTTTTTTGTCCAGATGTGCCAGCTTCCCAAGTATCTTGTATCTATTGAGGTTTTTTTTTATCATTTAGCTTCTTTGGCATTCAAGGATTAATGCTAAGCATCTTAAATGTGTCTACTAGACTGGGAACAAGGAGCGGGAGAAATAGCATGATCCTCTTTTCCCCTGTTTTTATTTCTTGAAGGCAGAGATCTTTGCTCTCAAGTTAGTTCTCCAGATCCTTTGGAAAGTGATTCTTGGTATTTTTATATATATATTTTTTTTTACAAGTGTCGACTGCATATGCACACTGTTGGTCACATCAACATCAAACATCACATCATTATGGATGGTGGAACTTTCTGGTGGCAGTGCTTGTTTGAGCATTCATGCACCTGTTCCACTCTTTCCTGTCAGCAGTATAGCATGTTTTGAAGGCATGGCTAAAGAAGAGGAGGGATAGCTCAGTGGTTTGAGCATTGGCTGGCTAAACCCAGCTTAATCCTTGAGGGGGCCATTCGGGAATATGGGGCCAAAATAGGGATTGGTCCTGCTTTGAGCTGGGGGTTGGACTAGATGATCTCCTGAGGTCCCTTTCAACTTTTGAGATTTCATGATTCTATCAAGGGGATGTGGCCTCCTTGGTTGCCGCTTTGGTGACTTCCAGCCACCACAGCAAAAGAAAATGTACCCCTCCAAATCACACAGATTGGTAGTTTAAGAATAGTACTTTCTATTTTCTAGATTAGTTTGAGGATGTTAGTTTAGCTAAGAAAGATAGCTAGATATTTACCTGACATAATATCATGGCAGATCTGAACTTGGAAAAGCCTGGATTTAAAAGGCATACATCATGCTTATCAGTCTTCCTAGCATCCTATACTTATGTCCAGTGCCTGAAGTCTTCTTCGCATTATGCTATTTGCAGCATATTTACCACTTGAGCCCGTAAGAGAGAGACTTCATGTGCTTTTGTTATAAGAGGCTTTGTCAGCCAAACCTCTGGGCCATATATAGCTATAGGGTGTGAGGGAAAGGATAGGATATTTGAATCAGCTCAGACTGTTTTCCAGATTCAAGAAGGCTTAGTGATGGTTCCAGCCTTGGCATCGAACTCCAGTTCCAAATCACCTGAGCTTGCAGGAGCCAAACATCTTCAGATATTTAGAAAAGCAGATTTCAATAGACTCGGAGAAATGGTAGGCAAGGTTTTCCTGTTGCCTGCCCACCCCCCTCCAGTACTGGAATCTGTCCATGCTCTCCCCCCTCCCCATTACTGCGGGGTTGGCTCGGCAGAAGAGTTGGGGCTGAAGGCAGAGCTGGGGATGGGGGTGGAGTTAGGGCCAGAGCAGAGATGTAGCTGGGGCCGGAGCAGAACTGGGTGGCGATCCCTCCCCACCCTGTTCCTCCGCACCCCATAGTTGGGGGACCACTGAATTAAGAAGAAAAGGAGATGATGGGGGCTGGCAGTTCTTAAAAGATGAAAACTAGAGGCTGAACATCAAGCTGTTCCAATGCAGGCAACCAATAAGAGCCGCAGGAGGCTGATGTGGCTGCACAAGGAGCTTTTTAGCTATTTTAAAAACCAGAAGGGATGGATACAGGAAATGGAAGAAGGGACATGTCACCAAGGAACTATACATGGAAATAGCGCGAGACTGTAGGGACAAAATCAGGAAAGCCAAGGCAAAGAATGAGTTACAGCTGGCAAGACATGCTAGAGCAGGGGTCTCAAACTCAAATGACCATGAGGGCCGCATGAGGACTAGTGCACTGGCCGGAGGGCCACACCACTGACACACACACATACCCTCGCTGCCCCGGCTCTGCCCCCACTCCACCCCTTCCATGAGGACTAGTGCACTAGCCCGAGGGCCGCACCACTGACACACACCCCGCCCTCGCTGCCCCGGCTCCGCCCCCACTCCACCCCTTCCAAGAGGTCCCACCCCTGCCCCACCTCCTCCTCTGAGCACGCAGCTCCCCATTCCCTCCTAGAAAGCGCTAGGCCCCACCAACAGCTGTTTGGCAAACAAAGCAAGAGCAATATAGGAAGTCCAGAGCTAGAAACACGCGCAGCCCAGCCAGGCAGCAGAGAAGCCTCCACTTCTGGCCCCTCCGTCCTGCAAACTGCTATGGGGGGAACCGGGGGGGAGGGGGGGCGCCAGGAAGCTTGGCGGGCCGTAGGGAAGGGCTTTGAGGGCCGCATGTTTGAGACCCCTGTGCTAGAGACAACAGGAAAGGGTTCTTCAAATATATCAGAAAAAAGGAAAGATCAAGAATGTTGTGGGCCCACTGCTTAAGCAGGTGAGCTGGTAATGGAAGATGATAGTAAGGCAGAGCTGCTCAATGAATGCCTACTTTAGAATCCTAGAATATCAGGATTAGAACGGACCTCAGGAGATCATCTAGTCCAACCCCCCGCTCAAAGCAGGACCAATCACCAACTAAATCATCCCAGCCAGGGCTTTGTCAAGCCTGACCTTAAAAACCTCTAAGGAAGGAGATTCCACCACCTTCGTAGGGAATCCATTTCAGTGCTTCACCACCCTCCTAATAATTTTTTTTTCCTGAATATCCAACCTAAACCTCCCCCACAACAACTTGAGACCGTATCATAATACATATGCATAAGAGAGCTGAATTAAAGTTCCATAGACTACCTTAATTTTAACACTTCCAAAGTGCTTGACTTTGCAACCTTATAGTTCTTTGAATGTAGGGTTTTGTGTATAATTTCCATGGTTTTTAAAAAATCAAAGATAAAAACCAAATTCCATCATGTGGTATAGTCAGACCCACATCAGCAGGGTTGGATTTAGATCTGTACTACAGACTCCTGCCACTTGAGCTAATGGAATAAATGATAGCAATAATAAATTGTCACTTTCTGTGGACCAACACTAGAAGGAGATGGGACACTGTGCCAGTGTGTTTCCCAGATGCTATTTACTGACAGCAGAGGAATGGTAAGACTAGGGAATCTCAAGTTTTATTCTAGGCTTTGGATGGGAGTGTGCTCTAGTAGTCAGACACCTTCTGCCCGTTCTTTGTCACCCAAAGCTTGGCCCTTCTGCCCATGGCCTTCAGTGTGCCCCAGATCCAGTCCTGTCTGTTCCCTACCTCTGGCTCTTCATACTAGTCTCAACTGAGGCTTCCCACCCAGTAATTCCTAGTCTCACTCCTCTGGAGTCCCTACTAGTCTACCCATCCCCCAGCTCCTTGTTCCCAGTATTGGTTAGGGCCTGGGGGGAGAACTGGGATTGCTTGCTGTTTGTGTAATCTGTCCTCCCCCCATCAACTGGTTCCCAGTCCCGGTGTATTTGCCCAGCTGGTCCAAGGTTTCCCCCAGCTTCTTGTTAGATATTTTCCCTCCATGGCTCCTACTTCTTGTTTCCTTGTCCAGCTAGTTGTAGTTCCTTCACCCCAACTTCCAGTTTCACATGCTCCTCCCTTTGGTCCCAGGTCCTTGTCCCAATCTACTACCTCTGCTGTGCTCAACCCAATGTCCAGGTCTTGTCATTTTTACATTCAATTAAGACCGTTTTCTCCTCCAGGCTGCCTGGCCAAAGTGGGTGGATGGTTAGTGAGAGCCCAGAAGAGAAAGGGTCTCTGCTCTAGTGCCTTGGCCCACAGCAGTTGAAGCTGTAATTGCTGGGAAAGTCCTGCTCAGCCCTGGGCTGGAGTTTTCTGAGCATGGACAGAATCTTAGGGAAATCTAACTGGAGCTCTAGCAAGCCTTTACTGGGTGTGTGCAAGTTGAAGTTTGGTTTTTTGAAGGCTTGTAACTTAGCCAAATTTGCGTGGATTTTCACATGGATGACAAAAAGCATATCCCTGACGTAATGTACACCCCCTGATAAATTTGAAGTCCCTAATTCAAAACATGGGGTATGAAGGTCTCTCAAAGGGTTGCCAAAGATTCTAGATGCACAAAACTGTATTTTTCCCCAACATTGTTCTTGGAAATGGCACAACTGTTATCAGAAATTTTCCATGATGAGTGTCTGCCTCAAACAATTTAAAATTTGGCAGCTGCAAATAGGGTCTGTCTTTGGGAATGGTTACCCAACACTTTTTGGATGGAGCAACTTGCCTTGCCTAAAATAAATACTATATGTAATGTTGTATACAACTAATTTATGTCACCATTTGCATGATGAAATCCCAAGCTTATCAACTGACTTGCAGGATTTTTTACTTGCAGTATTTTGAAAATCCTTGTGTTGCCATCTGGACCGCAGTATGAAGTGATGGTAAAAGGTGAGGTGACCATTTTGGGAAACAGACCGTTGGCAACGACTTCCCGCTACTCAGACATTCCACCTATTCTCTCCAATAAGCAGTTCATGGCATGGAGTGGGGTTGCACTTGGAAGAACAGTGTAAGTACCAGTAGTTCAGTACTTCACATTTTATGTCACAATAATATTGTAATGCACTTCTATGTAGTGTAATTTTTTTTTATATGCTTGCATTTAGGGACTGAAAATGCAATGACAGACTGGTTTTATTAAATGTCTTCCTAAATTCATGTACCTAATGTTGAGCGTACATTACATATGTAAGTCTTTTACTTTTTGTGTCAGAAATATTTGGAGATTCAAACTGTAATCTTGCTTTAGCTCTTGACTTTGCTTAACTTTCTGATGGCAGTGGCTGGAAATTTATATCCTTTTCTCTAAAGCTAATTCAGGAAACTAGTTCAAACAGTTCTGTAGTATTAGGAACACATCCGAAGTATTTTGTGGAAAATTGTGAATGTATAAGTTGTTTTGATATCAAGCAGTCACCAGCAGTAATAGTTTGCTATAAATATGGATCACTTTGAAAGCCCTGTTTTTTTTAAGATTATAAGGCCAGAAGGCACTATTCTGAATGTCTCTAGTATGATCTGTATAATACAGGCCACAGGAACTAACCTGAATCAATTCCATTCTTGACTTTAAATTTTCTACTGATGGTGAATCCATCACAACTGTTAGAAAGTTGTTCCAATGACTAATTACTCTTATTGTTAAAAACTTGTGCCTTATTTCTAATATGAATTTGTGTAGCTTCAACTTCCAGCCATTAGATCTTGGTATTCCTGTGTCTACTAGTTTTCAAGAGCCCTCTGTTATCAAATGTCTGTTCCCCACTTAGATACTTGTAGACTGTGATCAAATAACACCATGACATTCTGTTTAATCTTGTTGGGTGATTTAGGCGTAGACATTTCTTTTAGCTCTTATTCTTGTTTTAAGACAATGCTGTTATCACCTATTAATTATACATATACGCAATAATATTCAGCAAGAAAAGTAAATGATCAAGTCACTTTCCTTAGGGATAGGGTGACTCTTTTCATATCTCTGATCTCTGCAATATTCAGTTCTTCTTCGAGTGATTGCTCATGTGCATTCCAAGATGTGTGTGCGCACCGCGCATGCACGGTCCCGGAAAGCTTTTTCCCTAGCGGTACCTATAAGGTTGGCAGGGGTGACCCCTGGAGTGGCGCCCTTATGGCAATGTATATATGCCCCTGCCGACCCTCCCCCCGCTCAGTTCCTTCTTTCCGTCCTTGGCGGTCGCTGGAACAGCTATTGCTTCTCTCTTGAGATTAGCGGTATCGTGTTAGTTTATAGTTAGTTGTTAGTTAGATAGTTAGTGTTTTATAGTTGTATTATCGTTATAGTTGTATAGTTAGATAGATTAGATCTCTGGCGCCGGGTTATGCCTGGGGCGTCGGGGTTTAAAAGGTGCAAAGAGTGCGGGAAGCCTATGCCAGTTAGTGACCCTCACTCCCGCTGCTTAAAGTGCCTCGGGGAGGGTCACCAGACTGAGCGGTGCAACATCTGTAAACGCTTTAAACCCCGCACCAAGAAAGAAACGGATTCCAGACTAAAACTCATCCTTATGGAATCCGCGCTTCAGCCGCATGCAGAGCCCTTCACCTCCAGCAGCGGTCCGGCAGAAGGGCCAGAAGTCATCACGGGACCGGTCTTCACGGCACCATGCTGCTTCCTCTCGAAGGCACCGGTCACAGTCCCCGGTGCCTTCTAAGAAGCTTAGAGGGCGCAAGACCCCGGGTGATCCCTCTTCGGTGCTTGTAGCTCCGGAGCGCGCGCAGCGGCCCCGTTTAGAGCTCGCACCAGCAGCTACGGCGGCGGAGCCCAGAACTGCTTCCCCGAGTGTGGGGCTCTCCCCTGAGAGGGACACGCCTGGGTTAGATTTGCCATCGACCCCAGAGGCGTTTGATGCGGCCAGGAATCTAATTGAGCTCACCAATGATCCGGCACCGCACTTTGTCGCCCCGGCACCGGTGACTCGCTCGGTGGTTCCAATAATCCCACCCATGCCAGTGACTACGGTGCCGTCTACTTCGACTCTAACGGCACCGACCCTATCATCGGCACCGCTGATCCCGGCACCGTCTCACTCCGCACCGCAGGTGCCGGCGTATCCGGGGAAGCCTGAGATGTTTGGTAGACAAGCCGTCCTGGCACCGGAAGGCACGGCACCGCCATGGTCGCAATCTGACTATTCTTCAGAATCTGACACGACTTCATCGCGGTCTAGATCCAGACACAGCCACTGGTCCTCCAGGCACCACTACTCACGACACCGTCATTCCTCGCATCGCCGGCACCGTCAGCCCTACCCGATGGAAACCCAGTGACCAGTTCAATGGCCCTTTTTGGACCCCCTTTGCTTTTCACCAAGCCCAGGGGCCTCCTTCAACAGCTTCGTTGCCATCGGTACCGAGGGGCCCGGTGTCGGCAACAATTACTCGCCCCCAGTCGGAGGGGGTTGAGGAAGATCAAATACCGGGGCCCTCCAGCACTCAGTCACTCGTGCAGGATGCTCAAGAGGCCCACCTTCTAGGTGTTCAGCAGCCCTTTCAAGAGGATCGGCAGGTAGAGAACCCACAGCTTGCCTCCTCTTCCTCGTCCCCAGATGATGCAGTGGCGGGGTCTACATACAACTTGCCACCTATGGACATTAGGGGTCATCAAGACCTTTTGAGGAGGGTTGCGCATAATCTGAACCTGCAGACGGAAGAGGTTAAAGAGGAGGAGGACCCTACAGTCGATATTCTATCGTCTGATGCCCCGCCTCAGATAGCTTTGCCTTTCTTACGAAAGATCAAGTCCACAATGAACACCTTGTGGCAAACCCCCTCCTCACTCCCTCCAACAGCCAGGGTAGTGGAAAGAAGGTACTTCGCACCAAGAAAGGGCTATGAGTACCTCTTCACGCATCCTCCGCCTGGGTCCCTGGTCGCAGACGCAGTAAATCATCGGGAGCGTCAGGGTCAAACGGGGCCTACTCCGAAATCGCATGATTCCAAGAAATTGGATCTATGGGGTAGGAAGATTTACTCATCAGCGGCCTTACAGCTCTGCATCTCTAATAAACAGGCTGCACTGGGAAGGTATTCCTATAATACTTGGTCAGCATTGAACAAATTTGAAGGTCGTTTGCCTAAAGAGTCAGTAGACGAATTCAGGGCCATCGTGCAAGAGGGCAGAGTAGTCTCTAGGGCTGCTCTGCAGGCCGCATTGGACTCAGCAGACTCGGCGTCTAGGCAGCTCGCAACAGCAGTAACCATGCGCCGGGGAGCCTGGTTGCATGTATCTGGCATTCCTCCACCAGTGCAAGCTACCATACAGGACTTGCCTTTTGACAAACAGGGACTATTTGCCCTCGACACTGACAAGAAATTACAAACAATGAAAGACTCCAGGGCAATGTTACGCTCCCTAGGTCTCCATACTCCTCAAGGTCAAAGGAGACCCTTCAGGCCCCCGCCGCCTCCACCACGTAGGTTCTATCAGGCTCCCCCTCCCAGAAGGGATCAGCCCAGGAGAGGTGGAAGGGGCGCTAATCGAGGGCATCAGCGGTCCACCTCTCGTCAGTCCCAAGGTTTGGGAAATAACCAACCTTCTGGTCCCAGACCAAATTTTTGAAGCTGCGCCCGGGGATGCCGAGCGAGCCTCTGCTTCCATAGCTCCCCCTCCCTTTGTGAATCGTCTATCCCATTTCTACCAGGCATGGTCCTCGATCACCTCGGACAAGTGGGTTCTCAGCCTGGTAGAAGTGGGATATTCTATCCAATTCTCTGTTCTCCCTCCCAACCCCACCCCCCCATGCCCGTCCCTCTTCAGGGACCCATCTCACGAGCAACTCCTAGATCAGGAGGTCCATACCCTCTTGTCTTTGGGTGCCATAGAGGAGGTTCCTCAAGAATTTCGGGGCAAGGGGTATTACTCCCGTTATTTCCTTATCCCGAAGGCCAAAGGCGGTCTTCGCCCTATCTTGGACTTGCGAGGCCTCAACTCCTACATAAAGAAGCTGAAGTTTCGCATGCTCTCCCTAGCTATCATAATCCCCGCTATGGATCATGGAGACTGGTTCGCCGCCCTCGACCTAAAAGATGCTTATTTCCACATCTCGATCATCCCGAGTCACAGACGATTCCTAAGGTTCGTGATGGGGTCCCGCCATTACCAATTTACAGTTCTTCCATTTGGCCTCTCCTCCGCTCCAAGGGTATTCACGAAATGCATGGCTGTAGTTGCAGCATTCCTCAGACGGAATGGCATCCATGTTTACCCTTACCTGGACGATTGGCTCATCAGGGCGAGGTCAAAAGAGCAGCTATTGAAGCAAATAACGTTCATCAGAGCCACTTTCTTAAAATTGGGACTCATTCTAAATGAACCAAAGTCGACCCTCATTCCTACCCAGAGGATCAAGTTTATTGGAGTAATACTGGACTCCCAGCGCGCAAGAGCCTTTCTACCTCCTTCCCGGGCCAAGTCCATCTCAGACATTATACATTCACTTCTTCGATTCCCCACAACTACGGCGAGGAACTGCATGGTCCTAATGGGCCACATGGCTGCGTGCACTTACGTGGTGCCGTTTGCAAGACTCCGCCTCCGTCCTCTGCAGTCCTGGTTCGCGAGTGTCTACAACCAGCGCAGAGATCCCCTAGACCTCGTGGTGACTCTCCCAATACAGGTAAGACGTTCCCTTCACTGGTGGCTCCAGCCCCGGTCTTTGGGCATTGGGGTTCCCTTCGACAAGCCCCAACCGTCACTGAAGCTAGTGACAGATGCTTCCGCCCTCGGCTGGGGGGCGCATCTCTGAGAGGTCAGGACTCAAGGTCTCTGGTCCCAGGAAGAGCTGACCCTTCACATCAACGTCCGAGAACTCAGAGCGGTCCGTCTAGCATGCCAGACGTTCCAGTCGCTCTTACAAGGCAAGTGTGTGTCAGTTCTAACAGACAATACAGCCACGACGTTTTATATAAACAAACAGGGTGGTGCTCGCTCCTCTCGCCTATGCAGGGAAGCCCTCGCTCTTTGGGATTTCTGTATTCCCAGAGGGATCTCCGTCACAGCCGCCTATCTCCCAGGGACTCAGAACGTGCTGGCAGACACGCTCAGCCGCTCCTTCCGGGGTCACGAATGGTCCCTCAGGCCGGATGTTGCCCATTCTATCTTCCTAAGGTGGGGGTTTCCCCTCCTGGATCTGTTCGCCACGAAGGCCAACAGAAAATGCCAGAGGTTTTGCTCCCTCCTCAACCTCAGCCCAGGTTAGGAAGGGGACGCATTTCAGGTACCATGGACGGGAGGCCTGCTCTATGCATTTCTCCCGTTCCCCCTTGTTCACAGGGTATTGCTCAAGGCTCGGCGGGACAAAGCGTCCCTCATACTTATAGCACCAGCTTGGCCTAGTCAACATTGGTACACGGTTCTGATGTCCCTCTGCGTGACGAGGCCGTTAACACTTCCCCTGTCACCAACGTTAATCTCCCAGGACCACGGGCGAATGTTACATCCCAACCTGCAGTCTCTCCACCTCACGGCGTGGAATATCCATGGCTGAACCCTGAAGAGCTACAGTGCTCGGATTCTGTCAGGAATATCCTCCTGGGTAGTAGGAAACCTTCTACGAGGGTTGTGTACACTGCCAAATACACTTTTCATTGTGGTCTCAGGGCAAGGGGAGGGACCCGCTGTCCTCTTCAATCTTCAGTATCCTGGATTACCTCCTTGAACTGGGACAGCAAGGATTAGCGCTCTCTACTGTACGCGTACACCTGGCTGCTATATCTGCTTTCCATCCAGGCTTTGGGGGCACTTCGGTCTTTAGCAATCCCCTAGTTCTCAGATTTCTAAAAGGTTTGGAAAGATTGTATCCCCAAATAAGGCAACCTTCCTCCCCGTGGGACCTCAACCTGGTTCTAACGGCCTTAATGAGACCTCCTTTTGAGCCTCTGGCCACCTGTCCATTATCTTATCTCTCATGGAAGACTGCCTTCTTAGTGGCAATCACTTCTGCCCGTAGAGTTTCTGAGCTTAGGGCGCTAACTTCAGAGCCACCCTACACGGTCTTTCATAAGGATAAAGTCCAGTTACGCCCTCACCCGGCCTTCCTTCCCAAAGTAGTCTCACCCTTTCATTTGAACCAAGATGTGTTTTTACCGGTATTCTTTCCCAAGCCCCATTCTAATATCAGGGAAAGAATGCTTCATTCATTGGATGTAAGGAGGGCTTTAGCCTTTTATATAGAGAGGACTAAGTCTTTTCGTAAATCTCCACAACTTTTTATTTCAGTGGCAGAAAGGATGAAAGGACTACCTGTTTCCACTCAGCGCCTCTCGGCCTGGATTACATCTTGTATTAAACTGTGTTATAACCTTTCGAATGCTACTCCCCCAGCACTGACAGCGCATTCGACCAGGGCTCAGGCTGTATCTACGGCATTCCTGGCGCACATTCCGATCGTCGACATCTGTAGAGCAGCGACGTGGTCTTCGGTGCACACCTTTACTTCGCACTACGCCATCGTGCAGCAGTCAATGGGACAAGCGATCCTCTCAGTGGGAACTCAGAGTACTCCTCACCCTCCTCCGAGATGACTGCTCGTAAGTCACATCTTGGAATGCACATGAGCAATCACTCGAAGAAGAAAGAACAGTTACTCACCTTTCGTAACGTTTGTTCTTCGAGATGTGTTGCTCATGTCCATTCCAAATCCCTCCCGCCTCCCCTCTGTCGGAGTACCGGCAAGAAGGAACTGAGCGGGAGGAGGGTCGGCAGGGGCATATATACATTGCCATAAGGGCGCCACTCCAGGGGTCGCCCCTGCCGACCCTATGGGTACCACTAGGGAAAAAGCTTTCCGGGACCGTGCATGCGCGGTGCGCACACACATCTTGGAATGGACATGAGCAACACATCTCGAAGAACAAACGTTACGAAAGGTGAGTAACTGTTTTATTCTTCCCCTATGTCTTCTCCACTCTTATTGTCTATCTTCCTCTACCTTTTATCCTCTGTTTTGTAACTTTGTGAACCTACCTCATCTGTGTTCTAATGAAAACATTTTCATGCATAAATTCAAATAACTAACTTAATTCATTTTTGCTTATCCTGATAAATTTTACTTTGTGCTCTCTGGTTCCCAACACATCTCTTCCTTGCTATCAGCCCCATTTACTTCATCCAGTTCTTACCTTACAGTATTTGTTCTTACTAGTCTATGGTCTAGGGTTTTTACTTGTTAGCTTGTCTTGTTGGGAAAGTGTGCGCGCACCTGATTTATTGCAAAACTAATAGCTCCCTCTTGACTCTTTGCTTTACCTTACTATCGGCATAGCCAAGATTCTACAAATAAGGCACATAAACCAGTTTTCTCATTTATAACGTGCTTAGCAAAATCTTAAGTGCTATATCAGTAGAAAACATACAAAAGGCAAAAAAATCTATTTTTCTTATTTACATATTCATTTCTCTAACATTTAGTATATATTTGACTAACATAATTCATGATTACACAGTTCTCTAAAAAGCTAATGATTAATATCCATGAGTCTGTTACTATAAGGCTTGTTTTCCAGTCCTTTAATCTGTCTCCTGGCTCTTCTCTGAGCTCTCCGCTAAGTTTTTTGATACCCTTGAATTGTGGACAGCAGAACTTCACACCAGTGCTGAATTTAAAGGTAATATAACTTTCCTACTAGATATTGCCTTTTTAATGCATCCCAGGATCACATTAGCCTTATAGCCACAGCGTCACACTGGGAACTCATGTTCAGCTGATTATCCACCATGACTCCGAACTCCTCTTCAGTGCCACCACTTACTAGGATATTTTCCCACTGTGTAAGAATGGCCTATGTTCTTTGTTCCTAGAAGCCAAATGTAGTCATGCAATATTGAAGCGCATATTGCTTCCATGTACCTGCTTATCAAGCAGTCCAAATCATGCTATATCAGTGACTTGTCCTTTTCATTATTTACTGCTCCCCCAGTCTGTATCAGCTGCAAAGTTTGTCTGTGACTTTTTTGTTTTCTTCCGGGTTAAATGATAAAAAACTTTGAGTAGGACCAAGAACCAGTCCCTCCAGGACCACACTAGAAACACCCACTTAATTTCAATTTCCAGTTACATTTTGAGACCCATCAGGCAATTTTTAATCCATGTAATGTGTGCAAGGTTGATTTTGTATCATTGTGGTTTTCTTAAGCAAAGTGTTGGTGCAGTATCAAGTCAGAGAATTTAGAGGTCCAAGTATATTATGTAACCATACTTGTAATCTCTTTTAAAAGTCAAGTTAATTTGTTAAGGTCTTTTTTCCATGACATCATGCTGGATTGGCATATGTTGGCCTCTTTTAATTCTTTATTAATATAGAGTCATGTATCAGCTGATGCTTTGTTTTGCATTGGATCGATGTCAGGCCTATAATTTCCTGTATCATCCAATTTACTCTTATTTTTAGTATCGGTACAACATTAGTTTTCCAGTCCTGTAGAATTTTTCCAGTATTCCCAAACTGATTTGAAAATTGACATTAATGGTCCAGGTAGCTCTTTTAAAACTCTTGGATTAAAATTATACATGCCTGATGATTGTAAAAATGTCTGTCTTCAATAGCTGATGTTCAATATCTTCCTGAGTTATCATTTAAATGGAAAGTATTTAATCACCATATGATATGAGAACATAATCTGCCTTTTTTCCAAATATAGAACACACACTTATCGAACTCGTATGCCTTTTTTTGAATTATTGACAATTCTGCAATTTCCATCTGGACCACCATCATTATTAGGATTCCTTTTGTTCCTAATACACTTAAATTCCTGTTGGCCAAAGATTTCTCAGTGTGGCCTTTGGCTTCCCTTATTTTTCTACATTTCCTAGCTGATAGGTTATATTCATTGCTGTCTATTTCCTCTTTTTTCTATTTGTTAATATATTGCTTTTTTAACTTTTATAGCTGCTTTCACTATCCTTCAAAATCAGGCTGGTTTCTTTTGTTTTTTGTTTTTTAAACCAGTGTAGCCCTCTTTCTCTATTGTGGGATTGTAGCTTTAATAGCATCTAGTAAAATGTTCTTAAACAGTTTCCAATTACCATTTTAAAGTGATCCATATCTATTACGAAATATTAATGCTGATGGCTTTTTCCCTAGAAAAATCTTCTGTTTTGCTTTTCTGTTTCAATTTTCAGCTAGGGTAACTTGTAAATATTTTAGTTGGTGAATATGTATATTTCTTTTTAGAAAAGTGTGTTTTCAGGTACTTCATTGTTGATGTTTATACACACACACTCTAAACTACTATATTACCCTAATGTAAATCAAGTCAAAAACTTTATTTAGAATGTCTTAATAAAATGAGCTTTATGAAAGGAGTCATCTGGTTGGCTATCAAATATTTTAGTTGTGCAGGTATCTAATGCTGATTCACAAGCTAGAAATATAGTTCACCATTTAACGCTTTATAACTGCCTCTTTCAAGTATTAGACATGGTGATCCTTACATAAAATGTTTCATTAGCTGAAAGGTAAAACTAGTGAAGAGAACTTTTGAATGTGTATAACAGCATTTACATGTTAGCATATTTTTAAGCTTTCGTACCTGAAAAAGCAACATTTTGTATTCCTTCTTGAAATTTGTCTTTTTGGCAATCTGTAGTTAACAATTTAAAAGTGTGATGTTAATATATATATTGGAAAAGAGCTAGCCTTGTAATATAGATCTTCTCTTCTACTCAAGGCAAGTTCTTGAACAGACTCCTTGTTTTCAGCAGCTTAAAACTTCATTTTCTGGGAAATATCACAAATTCTGTGAAATAATATCACAAATGCAATGGACAAGTTAAGAACATAAGAATGGCCATACTGTGTCAGACCAATGACTCATTTAGCTCAGTATCCTTATTCCAACAGCGGCCAGTGCCAAGTTCTTGTGAAGGAATCAACAGAACAGGGCATTTATTGAATGATCCATCCCCTATTATCCAGTTCCAGCTTATGGGAGTTTCAGGTTTTAAGGACATGCAGAGCAAGGGGTTGTGTCCCTGACCATCATGGGTACTAGCCATTGATGGACCATTTCTCCAGTGTTCACTCCTGATTGTGTAATCTGAGGCCTTGAAAAAGCTGCCCCAGATAATTTAAATTGGTTGTTTAACTGGTGCATAAAATGTGTTTTAAATAGTCTTGTTTTGGTTTAGCCTAAATTATATAAGCCTGGTTTATGGTGAGTGTGTCTCTTGCACCCCATTTCACTTAAATCTGTTTAAATAAGACCTTTTGTTAAAGAGGTACATAGACTCCATCCCCCCATCATGCCTTTTGGAGCGGGAAGAAGTGATGTAACAACTTTAACCAAAAAAATGTAGCAGGGTATAAATAAAAAGTGTAACAGAGGAATGCAATTTGCATCTAATTGGCATGCAAATAGCAGTCACTTCTGCAGCAGGTAGAACTTCAGTCCTTGCTTGGATTGCGGGGTGAGGGTCAGAACCACTATTATCCCTTTAACATGAATAAACGTGTTTGTTACACATAAATTAATTACTATCCTAAATATTTTTCAGTCAACAGAAACTAACACTAAGAAATAACTCTCCATCTGCAACTCAGCATTTACGACTTTTGATAAGAGGTCAAGATCAGAACTGCTTTCAGGTTAGCATAATGCAAACTTCTGTAACACTTTTAATCAACATGATTAAAAAAGCCTTTATTTTAGAAAAACTCCTAAACCCTTTACTTGTCTAATATTTAAGCTTGATATGGCATTTTATCTAAAAGTGTTCGGTCACACAGCCTCATTAGAGAATCTTAATTTACATTAAAGGATCCTATTCCAAGGGTCATATGTGAATCAGTTACAGTACAAACTGTAAAATTCTTTAGTTCATCTTAAAACAGCAGGCTGATCCATCTCCATTTTAGAGGATGGCTTAAGTTGTTTCAAACCAGTCTCTTTGGTGCCTGTCACTCTGTTTGAAAAAGTGTAATACAGATGTTAGAGGCTGCAATCTCAAGTGTCTGCCTTCCACTGTCAATTTCAGGTTTAGTTAGTTTGAAATTCAGTTAAACTTTTTTGAATTAATAGTGAAATATTGTTGCTGATTTTTATTGCATTCAATCATTTTTCTTTTTTTATGTAGTTGAGAAATACATTTGGCACAGAAGAGCGGTTGACTAGTAACCAGGAGATCAAAATCCGCCCAGGAGAAGATACCAATATCTTCTTGATGTTTGCACCCACTCATGTAGCTTGCATGTTATCAAAGCTTGAAATCAAACAGCTGGGGATTCAGTCGCAACCAGGCGTTAAGTTTACTGTAAGATTCCTGACTTAATTTCTGATATCTCTAGTGTGGTGGGGGGGGGGAGGGAAAGGGTGGCAGGCAGCACGGTGGATGTGGGGAGGCTTGTGTGCTGTGGGGAGGCCTGGGAGGTGGGCAGGCTTCTGTCAACACTTCCCCACCGTTCAGAGAGTGTAATGGGCCTCACCCACTCTTCCGTGTGAACCCCTGAGAGGCCGGGGGTGCGGGTGAATACTTCCCAGCAGGTGTTTTAGGAGACAGGGTGCATGACCAATGGGAGTATGGGGGGGAGGGGTTGGGGTGACTTGCTTCTCTCCTCTCCGCGCCCCCCCCCCCCCCAATGGAGTGGGTCTAGTGAAGTTGTGTGTTTTTATGATTTTAGTAGCTGGACCCTGGGCTCTAGGACAGCGTTCTTCAAACATTTCCGACCGCGGCCCCCTTCTGCAGTGCGGCATCCGCTCGCAGCCCCCCAGGGTATGTCCACCAAAATGCCACCGAATTGAAAGCTTCCGCTTTCTGCAGCGGCATTTCAGTGGGATGAAAATAGACCTCTGGTCTATTCGGCGGTCTCCCAGGTGGGATCGGCACTGGGGTCTCACGCACCCCCATTGGTGCACGCACCCCACTTTGAAGACCACTGCTCTAGGACACTGCAGGGTCCTGAAGTTCGGGCTCTAGCCCAAGCCCAGAGATCTACACAGCAATGAAACATCCCCACAAGCCCACGTCAGCTAGCCAGCCTTAGTTTTTTCTTTGATGTGTAGACATACCCTTAAGGCCTGAGAGCTCAAAATATATTATTGAAAGGGCAATGTGTGTTAACCCCACTTATCTACATGGTAGGATAACATGCATTATAGGGGTGTAATTTCTGAAGCACACTAATATGTTGTGTATTGGTCTGTGTAGACTCTACTGGTGCTCCTTAAAAGATTTTTAACATAGTTTTGTGCTATATGAAAATGCAGTAGGAAACTGTTTTAGCAGGTTTACACAGATCAACTAATGTGCTTTACACATTTATATTGTACCACCATGTTAGTGCATTTCAGAAATCCCATCCCCATTTTGCACATTACCCCACCATATAGGTAAGCCCTCAGATACTCTTTCAACTGTTAGAATGGTGTTAACAGAATTGTAAACAGTCTGAAGTAAAATAAAATAAAATGAATTTACACTTAATGTCACCTTGAAAAGGTCTATTTTTAGTACATTACATTTAAAGCTTTTTCATGGATCCCTCCCTTGAACCATTTGGATTCTTTGCACACTTTAGTAGCTTTCATAAAACTGTTTTCTTAAAATGTTAGCTGAATTACTATTTTTATTTTCAGATACCTTTGTCAGGATATGGGGGAATAAGCCATGTAATTTTAGAAAATGTTAAAAAACTGTCTGACAGTTACATGGTAACACTGAATGAATTATTGCCTGAGAAATTTAAAGAAGTTTCTTTCTACGTAAGAAACATGGGCTCTCGAGCTGCCTATATTAAAGCTCTATGCTTTAGGGACCTTCAGTCAAAAGCTGTCATGGATCCTAAAGTAGTGATTGTTTCTCCAGAGAAGTTTGTACTTAAGGAAGGAACGCAAGAGGTAAGTGTTAAAAGCCCAATTCAATACAAGTTGTAGTAATTTAAATGAAGCTGACATATCCAGCTAATATATATGACCTGTAAAATGTGTGTAAATTCTCCAATTAAACTGTATTCAAGTTTATAAAACCCAGAAGACTAAACTATCTTGGTGTTGCAGTACATTTAATTGACACTGACTTTATTGTACCAAACTTAATACTAATTTCAAGGAAAAAACTTTGAAAATGCAAGTATTTAAAGACTTTCTTTCAATTAGGTGGTTAAAGTAACATATAATCTTGTGGAAAGGGGAGAAATGTTACGTCAAACAAGCACAACGTTATTATCTACAATATGCTTCTTTTGTGGAGATGAAGTTTCCAGGCAACAGTATCGCAGGTAGGGTTGAATTTACTACTCTGAAATAGTCAGCTACTTTATTACAAGTATGTTAAAAGTCAAATGTAAAGTACCACATATGTGGTTTCTACAGTGTTACTAAGGCTAACATTAATAACCTTGCTGATAGAACACAAGAGTGAAATGTTCTCTTTAGCAACTTGTGCTTTCTGAAATTATGAAGCCTCATTAAGTCTATTTGCATACTTTGAATTTGTGTGACTCTAGTATCAGAAGAGAGATTCTACCTTTTTTATTCCTAATATGCTTTGCTCTTAACTGTATGTAGCCTTTACTTAAATTCAAAAATATTAAAAACTCTTGAAGAAGAGTCTAGATGTTCAACACTTTTATATTACTATTCAATGAGATCCTCACCTTAGCTTGCTGATTTGTACTCCCGTGTGGAGAGGGTCAGAGGTGTGTGTATGCACAAGTGAAATCCTCTAGGCTATTTAGACATTCACACTTCAGAGGTTATTCAAATGTGCACAATGGATTTGAGGTATAAATATTTAATTGTAATAAGAGGAAAAATTAACCAGCCCCTCTATTTTAATAAGCTAAGTTTAAGAAGCGCTTTTGCTGTAGCTTGAACAGGTGATTTGATCATCTCTTGAAGTTACAAAATAAATATCAAACATCAAACCATTTGTCACTCAGAACATTCAGTACAAGTTTCCCAAAAATGGATTCTGAAATTAGTGAGTATAGACTTCTTATGGGGGGAATAGGCTGGGCTTTAGATTGGCTGGCTGATAGCCACCCAGGCCTTGCAAAGTTCTGGAAGACATAGTTCATTGAAATAAATGATCCTTACATAAATCAGCTTTGTTTCAAAAGCTAAGTTTTCCTGTTTGTGCACCGGCTATCAGAGCTACAGGGCAGTTCTATGGAACACCACTACACAGGTCAGAGTTGCTGCTTACATTTACCCCACGACTCATCAGGCATGGACCCTGACCTGTAGGGAGGAAATATAGCAAACTGTTTTTCCAATTTTTATATTTTATTAATGAAACTAAGTAAACAACATCATAAAATAAAATGCATATAAACTTTTGATTTAGTTTATATCAAATCAATCTATCAAACTGATTAAACCATCCAAATAAACCCACAGTTTCTTGTAAGTTTCTATGTAATAATTTGGCTAAACAAGACTGCCCCCAAAGTAACAGGGCACGATCAGCCGCACTGCCACTCAATTATATTTAGGTTCCAACCAAATAGTTGACCGTCATAGAGCATAAAACCACTTCCAGGGTGGAGTTAATTTTGAGACTGCAGCTCTGATGCCAATTAATATAGCCTTCCCAAATTATATAGGTGGTAGGTGACAGTCAATATCTTCACTTCCACCCCCAAACATAGAGGATTACATGCAACATTCAAATCCAAGTGAAAATGACCCAGCAGGTTATATTTGTGCATAAGTAAATTTAGGTGAAAACATGATTTTTCCTGGTTAAACATATACCACCTAACCCATGAAATATATGCATGTGTGATCTTTTAGACAGCAAGGCAGTTTAACTTAGGAACTATTCAATGGCCACACCTCTCAGATGAGTTCTATTGGTTCTAGCCATCTACTCGTGCTTGCTACCAGCCACCTGCCTTTGTTTAAAAACAAGTGCAGGAATGTTGAGGTAGAGGCATCCCTCTACTAATACCCAGAAAAAGCTAAATGTGAAAAATTGATACTTGGGAAGAATGGTTTTTTACTCTAATGGCTTAATTCAGCTTCAGGAAACTGGACATGGTTGAAAAGATTAGTTGGCACTTTCAATGGCTTAGGTATTGTAATGTGAATGAACTTACTGGCTAGCTGTAGCCTGCTTGCTTGTAGATGTCAAACCTCAAATGTTGCCTGTTGATGGAGTCTTATCCCTTGGTAGCCAGTCTGCAGGGTGGAGGAACCACAGGGTCTCTGGTGAGCATGGTGGCATTGCTTAGCCAGCGGCTAGAAGTCAGTGACTGTAGCAGGATGTAAGAAAGCCAACAAGTAAAGTTGTCTTCCTTTCATTCAGTTTTTGAATATGGTGGCCTACCTTGTTTCTCATGCTTGGAGCTACTCCTCAGGAGTCCTGTAGTGAATCAGAATGGGGGACTCCCTTTAGATCGTTGACATGGGGGGGTTTCATTAATTCACATGTATGTAAACCAAGAACTTTCCCATTCCAGTAATTTCATGCTCAAAGTCCATGAATCCAAGAATGTATCCAGTCTGCAGGTCTTTAGGTTTTTGTGACATTTGAGTTGTAGGTCAATCCAAATATTGTAGGTCAATCAACCTACCAAAGTCCTGAATTAAAATAATTTTAAAATGCAAAACTAGCAAAGAATTCCTAAGCTATGCTCAGATAGGTACATTTACTAGTCTATAGACAGATGTTTATAACTTCTCCATGTGTTTTGGTACTCAGTGACACAACTTTAAATAACAATTTTGACACACAAAGGTTGAGTGTAAGGTTAGACTTTTAACTCAGAGCAAAATGTATCTTCGAGTGATTGTTCATGTCCATTCCAAGATGTGTATGCGCGCTGCGCATGCACGGTCCCGGAAGCTTTTCCTAGTGGTACACGGAGGGTCGGCAGGGGAGACCCCTAGAGTGGCGCCCTCATGGCGCAGTATATAAGACCCTGCCGGGCCCGCCCCTCGCTCAGTTCCTTCTTACCGCCCTGAGGTCGCTGGATCAACTAGAGTCGTTAGCACTCACTTAGTAGTATTTGGTTTGCTTGTGTACTTAGTTAGTTATTGTAGTTAATCACTTGTAAATAGTTTTGTAGTTTAGCAGTTGATAGTCTGAGATTTAGATAAGCGACCTCCCGCCGGTTGCTGTGGAGGTCCCTTCCCCGCGGCACCAGGGAATGCCTCGGCTACCGGGGTTTAAGTCCTGCGAGGCTTGTGGCAAGCCTATGCCGGCCAGTGATCCACACATGCAGTGCCTGAAGTGCTTGGGGGAGAGCCACCAGACAGACAGGTGCTCCATCTATAGGGGCATCTTCAAGCCCCGCACCAAAAAGGAACGCGACTCCCGCTTAAAACTGATCGTCATGGAGTCTGTGCTGCAGCCGCAACCAGAGCAGGCTCTCTCTGTGCATAGCGCACCGGCCTCGGTGCGCAGCACTCAGGCCTCAAAAAGGGACTCCTCCCAGACCCGCCAGCACAGATCCCCGGCACGCAGCTTCAGCGCCTCGAGATGGTACCGTTCTCAATCTCCGGTGCCCTCTAAAAGGAAGAGGCCAGACAGAGGCAGATCCCCAACCTCACGCTCTCACGGCGTCCGCGATGCAGAGCGGCCCATTACAGAGCTGGCCCCTCGGGGCCGACAGGAACCGCCAGCCACAGTGTCCAGTGCAGCGGTCATGTCTTCGGTGCCGCTGGAGTCGCCCCCACCCGGCGTAGAGGAGGACTTAGACCTCCCGTCCACTCCGGACACCTATGAGGCCGCCCAAGACCTCCTTAGCCTGGTGCAAGACACCAGGCCCCCGGCACTGCCATCGGTGTGGAATGTCCACCAGGGCACCGCACCGGCACCGGAATACGTGTTCACGGTACCATCATGCGTGCCTTCGACATCATCCGCACCGGTACCGGCCGTGTCGGACCCTGTCCCGCCACCAGTGGTACAGCACCGGGGCAAACCAACGATGATGCGGCACCGTTCCACGCACCGAGCCCCGGTACCGATGGGCTCCACACTGCCATGGTCAGCGTCTGACTATTCCTCGAAGTCAGATGCGGGGTGGTCCTGGCACAGTCACTGGCACCGCTTACACTCCCGGCACGGCTCTCGGCACCACATCCGGGGAGAGCAGCCCCACTCCGTGCCAGACTGGCCCCTCAGTCGCAGGGACCGAGCCAGTGGCCCTTTTGGACCCCTTGGGCGTATCACCAAGCCCAGGGGCAAGACTCCAGAACCACCTTGGGGTTTTCGACTAGGGCCCCTCCAACGGCCACCTCCACATCCTGCCTGTCCCCTAGGGTAGTGGAACATACGGCGCCGCAGGCCGCTGAGAGTTGGGACCCTGCACTGGGCGCATCTCCAGCTCCCCCAGGGCCTCCGGCTATTCCTCCCCAGCCCCACCCCGGAGAAGAACAAGCGGAACCAGTGGGATGCTCCTCTTCCTCCCCAGGCGAGGCAGTGGCGGGCACGTCCTCCGGCCTTCCCCCAATGGACGTTAAAGGCCACCAAGACCTCCTCCGCTGGGTGGCAAAGAGCCTAAAGCTCCAGGTGGAGGAAATCACTGAGGACCTAGACCCGGCAGTGGACATCCTGGCACCCGACAGGCCGTCTAGGGTGGCCCTTCCCTTTATCAGGTCCATTGAGACGAGCGCCAATGGAATATGGCAGACCCTGGCCTCGATCCCGACGACAGCAAGAGGAGTCGAGAGACGCTATTTTGCCCCCCAGAGTGGATATGAACATTTTTTCACGTATCCCGCTCCGGGCAAGCTCGTGGCAGATGCGGTAAACCACAGGGAGCATCAGGGCCAACCGGGGTCAGCCCCAAAATCCAGGGACGCCAGGAAGATGGATCTTTTCGGCCATAAAGTCTACTCTACGGGCACCCTGCAGCTCCGCAGCTCCAACCCTAGGCCGCATCTCCAACCCTAGGCCGCTATGCCTAAAACGCCTGGTCCTCCTTAGGGAAATTCCAGGCCGTCATTCTGGAGGATTTCCGTAGAGAGTTTGACTCCCTGCTAGAGGAGGGCAGAGTGGTCTCCAGGCGGCACTAGACTCCACGGACTCCGTGGCTAGGACAATGGCCACGGCCATCGTTATGAGGCCTCATGACTTCAGGTCTCGGGGATTCCACCTGAGGTGCAAAACACCCTGCAGAACCTCCCCTTTGACAAGGATGGCCTATTCACAAAAGAGACGGACAAGCATCTTCACGGCCTGAAGGACTCTAGGCCTACACACCCCAGCGACTCAGAGACGCCCCTTCAGATCCCAGCCCCCGTCTCGGTTCTACCAACCGCCCCCGAGACGTGAACCCGCCAGGAGAAGAGGAAGGGGCAACAACTCTAATAACAGGAGGCGTTCCCAACCCCCTAGCGGCCAGGATCAGGGAACCTCCAAACCCCCACCGGGGCACAAACCAAACTTTTGAAGGTGGCCACGAGGACGGCACACCAGCACGGATCCTTCCCCTCCCTTTTGGAACCGCCTATCCCGCTTCTATGGGGCGTGGGCCCAGATCACGTCCGATCGCTGGGTCCTCAGCACGATAGAGGCGGGATACTGTATCCAATTCTCCTCCCTCCTGCCCTGCCACCCTCCTCCCCCATCCCTCTTCAGGGACCCCTCTCATGAGCAAATCCTCATGCAGGAGGTTCACACCCTGCTCCTGTTAGGGGCCACAGAACAGGTTTCCCCTCCATTCAGGGGGAGAGGGTTCTATTCCCATTACTTCCTTATCCCCAAAACCAAGGGGGGCCTTCAGCCCATCCTAGATCTACGAAGTCTGAATGCTTACATAAGGAAGTTCCGATTCCGGATGATCTCCTTGGCCAGTATTATCCCCTCCATGGATCCGGGGGACTGGTATGCCGCCCTCGATTTAAAGGATGCCTACTTCCACATCTCCATCCTTCTGTCCCACAGAAGGTTTCTGAGATTTGTGGTTGGGGATGCACACTACCAGTTCAGAGTGCTTCCCTTTGGCCTCTCCACCGCCCCGAGGGTCTTCACAAAGTGTATGGCAGTGGTGGCGCTGTTCCTACACAGACACCATGTACAAGTGTACCCCTACCTAGACTGGCTTATAAAAGCAAAGTCCCAGTCCCTAGCAACTGAGCACGTAGCTCTCGTCAGAGAAACTTTTCTCAGGCTCGGCTTTATGCTCAACGAGCAGAAGTAGACTCTCATCCCCACCCAGACCATAGAGTTAATTGGGGTGGCACTCGACGCCACAGCCGGGCGGGCCTCCCTCCCGCTACCTCATTTTCACACCCTGACCCGTATCATCACGTCGCTCTTGCAGTTCCCGACCACAATGGCCAGAAACTGCATGGTGCTGCTAGGCCACATGGCAGCTTGTGTGCATGTGGTGCAGTTTGCCAGACTGCGCCTGCGTCCCCTCCAGTCGTGGCTCGCCCGCGCGCACAGACCATCCAGGGATGCCCTGGACATGGTGGTCACCCTCCCCCAACAGGTCCTGAACTCTCTTCGCTGGTGGCTCTACCCGCAGAATGTGTGCGTAGGGGTGCCTTTCCTGAAGCCCGAGCCGACTCTCGTCCAGGTGACAGACGCTTCAGCCATGGGATGGGGGGCGCACCTCTGGGACCTCAGGACACAGGGCCAATGGTCACAATCCGAACTTGCCCTTCACAGCAACATGCGAGAGCTCAGAGCGGTCCGCTTGGCGTGCCGGGCGTTCCTCCCCAATCTGCGGGGCCACTACATATTAGTCCTGACAGACCATACCGCGACAATGTTTTATATCAACAAACACGGTGGAGCTCGCTCCTCTCCCCTCTGTCGCGAAGCCCTAATATAGTGGGAGTGGTGCATCGCACACTCAATAGTCCCGCAGGCCTCCTACCTCCCCGGCACCCAGAATACATTGGCGGACAGACTCAGCCGCTCCTTCCTGTCCCACGAGTGGTCCCGCAACCCTCAGGTTACACACTTAATTTTCCTTCACTGGGGTACTCCCCGGAGAGACCTGTTCGCCATACGGGCCAACAGGAAGTGTCACAGGTTCTGCTCCCTTCTCAGTCACTCTCTTGGGTCGATAGGGGACGCCTTTCACCTTGCGTGGACAGGGGGTCTGCTATATGCATTTCCACCCTTCCCCCTTCTCCACAGGGTCCTCCTGAAGGTTCGCAGGGACAAAGCCTCCCTCATCTTCATCACCCCGTCCTGGCCCCGCCAGCACTGGTTTCTGCTCCTGTTGACCCTCTCTGTGGCCCCGCCCATCACACTACCAGTGTTCCCGCTGCTGCTGTCCCAGGAGCACGGGCGCTTGCAACACCCCAACCTCCACTCCCTGCACCTGATGGCCTGGAGGCTCCATGGCTGGAACCCCCTTGAGCGGCAGTGCTTCTCCGCAGTACGGGAGGTCCTCTTGGGCAGTAGAAAACCTTCCACGTGGGCCACCTACCTGGTTCAAAGGCAATCACTCGAAGAAGAAAGAATGGTTATTTACCTCGTAACTGTTGTTCTTCGAGATGTGTTGCTCATGTCCATTCCAATACCCCCCGCCTCCCCTCTGTCGGAGTTCCAGCAAGAAGGAACTGAGCAAGGGGCGGGTCGGCAGGGTCTTATGTACTGCGCCATGAGGGCGCCACTCTAGGGGTCTCCCCTGCCGACCCTCCGTGTACCACTAGGAAAAGCTTCCGGGACCGTGCGCATGCACATCTTGGAATGGACATGAGCAACACATCTCGAAGGACAACAGTTACGAGGTAAGTAACTGTTCTTCTTCGAGTGATTGCTCACATGCATTCCACTATAGGTCAGGCACGCGCTGCGGGCCTGGTTGCCGGGTAGATTTTTCCCCTAGCTGCAGACTGGGTGAGCAGGAGGCCCCCTGGAGTGGCGCCACTGAGGCACTCTATAAGTACCCCTGCGACACAGTCTGGCCCTCAGTTCCTTCTTCACCGCTCGTGCTGGTAGTCGGAACAGGAGTACTGCTCTTAAGTGTTCTCCTTATCTCCTAGCTGTTAACTCCATTGTTATTCTATCGTTCTTGTTAAGTAGTTGTAGTTAGTTAGTTTACATAGTTTATAGTGTAAATAGTTAAGCGCAGGGGTTCCCCTGCCACCGGAGCCATGTCATCCAAGGCTCCGGGATTCAAGCACTGTGCGGAGTGCGGGAAGCCCATGCCTGCGGGGGACCCACACTCCAAGTGCCTCAAGTGCCTCGGGGAAGCGCACTTGGCAGATTCCTGCAAGATCTGCAGAGCCTTTAAACCCAGGACCCGCAAGGACAGGGAATCCCGCTTGCGGCAGATCCTGTTGGAGGCGGCCCTTACTCCGGACTCGAGTGCGGCACCGGGCCCCGCACCCAAGCCGGCCAAATCGAAGCCTCGGCACCGGTCGCGCTCCCCCAGCGCTAAGCGCAGAAAGGACTCACAACCGCGCCCAGCCTCGGCACCGGATCGCGTGCAGCCGCCGGCACCGCTCACGCGTCCACAGTCACCGCCGGGGAGCCGACCAGAGGCCCAGCCGCCTGCACCCGCACCGACGACTCCGGCGCCGCAGGAGGCCCCGTCGAGTCCGGTGCCAGTGGTCTCGCCACTCAGGGTGCCGATTCCGCAGCAGCTTCCCTCCACGCCGGAGGCGTTTGCTGCTGCGAGGAGGTTGCTCGCAGAGGATACCCCTCAGCAACCTGTCCGGTCTAGGGGCAAGCCGCCCATGACCGTGACTGAGATCGCGGCTCGAAGCCCGGCTGGGCATGGACGCCGATCGATCTCGCGGCGCCGATCGAACTCCCGGTACCGGTCAGCTTCCCGGCACCGGTCGCAGTCTCGGCGCCGCACTGAGTTGAGACCATGCTCCGGGTCTCCTCATGGCCGTTCGCGCAGATCGCGCTCTGGCCGCCGGTCCGAGTCCTGGCGCCGATCGGAGTCCCGGCACTCTCGCACGGACAGACGCCGGTCGTACTCTCGGCACCGGTCGCACTCCCGGCACCGGTCCGTTAGCTGCCACAGGGGCCGCTCCAGACGCCGATCGCCAAGCCGCTCGTCTTCCCGGCACCGTTCGTCGTCGCGGCACCGGTCACACTCCACACGGCACCGATCACCTCGGCACCGTTCGTCGTCGCGGCACCGCAGAGATCGACGCTCCACGTCTCGACGACACCGCCGCTCGCCCCGGCACCGGACCTCGTCACGGCACCAGCGATCCGCCCGGCACCGGTCGTCATCGCGGCACCGTGGATCCCGCAGGAGGAGCGGATCCAGCAGCAGCCGCTCTTCAGGGGGCCGTCACTTCTCCCGGCACCGGTCCAGAAGCCCTCGGCGCCGAGAGCGTAGAGAGTCTGTCGGCACACGAACCCGGCATGACTCTCCGCCCAAGGCCCTCCAGTCAGCCACTGCAGCGGCCCCATGGCACTCCTCTGCCTCAGTGTCCCCTCCACTGACGGGACCAGCCCCAGCCACCCAAAACCCTGCCTGGCCAGAATGGGTGGCATGGGAGTATGATCAGCCTGGGGAAACCCAATCGGAGCCAGGGTTCCCAGTGTGTGCGAGGGGTGCTCGACAGGAGCTACCGGGGCCATCTTCGGCCAGCCAGCCGTCGGCGGTACACAGCCCCAGAGAGCCAGGTCCTTACGCCTCCCCAGTGGGGGTAGAGGCGGTGGCGGGCACCTCTTCCAATAGCCCGCCCGCCCTGGAACTCTCTAATTATCAACACCTCCTCCAGGCAGTCGCGAAAAACATGAATCTGCCCCTAGAGGAGGTCCAGATAGTGGATGACCCGGTCACCACCATGCTAACAAAGGGCACCCCGGCACGTGTGGCAGTGCCATTCATTAACACCATTAAAGCGCACACCACATCGGTCTGGAAGACCCCCGCCTCCATCCCCCCCACTGCCCGGGGGGTAGAGAAGCGCTACTTTGTTCCAGCCAAAGGCTATGAGTACCTGTACGTTCACCCTACGCCCTCCTCCCTGGTGGTGGAGTCGGTGAATAACAAAGAGCGCAATGGACAGGAGGCACAGGTACCTAAGGCCAAAGAAGCCAAAAGGCTGGACCACTTTGGCAGGAAGGTTTATTCCTCCGGGGGCCTCCAACTTAGGGTGGCCAACCATCAGGCCCTACTGAGTAGACACCATTTTGATACGGTGGAGGCCCTTACCAAATTTGAGACCGCTCTCCCCCAGGAGAGCAGACAGGAATTCAAGGCCCTATTAACCCAGAGCAGGGACATCTCGAGACACACCCTGCAAGCGGCCCTGGACTCGGCCGACTCAGCGGCCAGAACAATGGCCTCGGGCATAGCCCTTCGCCGGGCAGCATGGCTCTCCTCATCCAGCCTCGCCCCGGCTATGCAATATAAGATACAGGACCTCCCGTTTGAGGGACAGGCCCTCTTTTCAGAGGACACAGACACGCGGCTCCAGGCCCTCAAGGACAGAGGGGTGACCCTCAAGGGCCTGGGCATGCACACCCCGGGCCCACAAAGGCGCCCCTTCATCCCTCCGCGCCGGAGGTTCTTCCCACCCGCTCGCCAGCCACAGGACTCCTCCAACAGGAGAAACCGCCCCTTCCGCAAGCGTCAGGGGCCCAGGCAGGGCGGGAAACAGCGGGGCTCTAAGCCTCCCCAGGGGCCTACGCCCAACTTTTGATGGTGCGCCCGGGGGCAGCGTATTATCCACAGTCCTGGATCCTCCTTTCGGAGACAGTCTGTCTCACTTCCACCGTGCATGGTCGGACATTACATCAGACCAGTGGGTCCTCCGCACGGTGGAGGTGGGATACTCCCTCCAGCTCTCCTCCACTCCTCCCACCCACCCACCTCCCTCGTCCCTCTTCAGGGACCCCTCTCACGAGCAACTGCTCGTACAGGAGGTCAGGTCGCTCCTTGCACTGGGAGCCATCGAACCTGTACCACAGGAGTTCAGAGGAAAGGGGTTCTACTCCCGCTACTTCCTAATCCCCAAGGCGAAAGGGGGCCTCCGGCCCATCCTGGACCTGCGCGAACTCAACACCTACATGATCAAGTTCAAGTTCCGCATGGTCACCTTGGGCACTATCATTCCCTCTCTGGATCCAGGAGATTGGTTCGCTGCCCTCGACATGAAGGATGCCTACTTCCACGTGAGCATCAAATCTTCTCACAGGCGCTACCTCCGCTTCCTAATAGCGGAAGAACATTATCAATTTGCAGTCCTGCCCTTCGGCCTGTCCACCGCGCCCAGGGTATTCACGAAGTGCATGGCGGTAGTGGCGGCGTTCCTGCGGCGCCGCGGGGTACAAGTATACCCGTACCTCGACGATTGGCTAATCCGGGGCACCTCCAGGGACCAAGTGTCGGCGCACGTGCGTCTGGTCATCAACACGTTCGACCGCTTAGGAATCCTCCTCAACGAGGGGAAGTCCACCCTGGAGCCTACCCAGAGCATAGAGTTCATTGGGGCCTTACTAGACTCCAAGGTGGCAAGGGCATCCCTGCCCCAGCCCCGGTTTCTCACCATCCAGTCGGCCATCAGACAGCTTCGCAACTGCCCGATGACCACGGTCAGAGTCTTCCTCAGCCTGTTAGGCCACATGGCATCGTGCACCTACGTCATACAGCACGCCAGACTGCGACTACGCCCACTGCAGTCGTGGCTCGCAGGGGCCTACCGGCCAAGAAGGGACAGTTTGGACACCCTCCTTTCCATCCCCAGAGCCGCCCTATCCGCTCTGGCTTGGTGGGAAGACCAGAACAATGCGTGCCGAGGGGTCCCCTTCCTTCCCCCCAGCCCGTCCATGTCCCTGGTGACGGACGCCTCGTCGCTCGGTTGGGGAGCTCACCTAGGGGATCTCAGGACACAAGGCCACTGGTCGGAATCAGACCTCTGCCTCCACATCAATGTCCGGGAGCTGAGGGCCGTCCGACTTGCGTGCCACGCGTTCCGGGACACGCTACAGGGTCACTGTGTGGCGGTCCTGACAGACAACACCACAGCCCAACACTACATAAACAAGCAGGGCGGGGCCCGCTCCAGTCCCCTGTGCCAAGAGGCGATTCTCCTATGGGAGTTTTGTATAGCCCACGATATTCACCCTGTGGCCTCTTTCCTCCCCGGGATTCAGAACACACTGGCGGACCACCTCAGCAGGTCATTCATGTCTCACGAGTGGTCCCTTCGGCCGGATGTCATCCGACCGATCTTCCTGAGGTGGGGGTTTCCCCACATCGATCTCTTCGCCTCCAGGCAGAACAGGAAGTGCCTCCAGTTCTGCTCCTTTCGAGGCAGCTCCCGGGGATCCCTGACAGATGCCTTCCTCCTACCCTGGACGGGGCACCTGTTCTACGCGTTCCCTCCGATCCCGCTTCTCCACAAGGTGATCCTGAAGATCAGACGGGACAGGGCACATGTCATCCTCATAGCCCCGGCCTGGCCCAGGCAATGCTGGTATGCGTCCCTCCTCCGGCTGTCCAGGGCCCCTCCCATCAGCCTCCCGCTGTGGCCAGACCTGATCTCCCAGGACCATGGTCGCCTCCTGCATCCGGACTTGCAGTCCCTTCACCTCACAGCGTGGCTACTCCATGGCTGAGAGGTCCTGAACTCTTATGCTCGACTGAGGTACAGAATGTCCTTCTGGGAAGTAGGAAACCATCCACCAGAAGTACCTATACAGCCAAGTGGACCCGCTTTTCTGCATGGTGCAGACTACATGATATAGTCCCAAGTGAGGCTGCCATCCCGCGCATACTGGACTACCTCTTAGGCCTTAGAAACCAAGGCCTTTCTACTTCCACCATACGTGTCCACCTCGCTGCCATATCGGCCTTTCATCCGGGCCAGTCGAACCACTCGGTCTTCTCAGATCCTGTGGTATACCGTTTCCTCAGGGGCCTGGATAAACTGTACCCGAACGTCAAGCGTCCCATACCACCCTGGGACCTCAACCTGGTGTTATCACGCCTTATGATGCCCCCGTTCGAGCCCCTCGCCACGTGTTCCCTACTCCACCTTTCCTGGAAGGTGGCATTCCTAGTAGCTATCACCTCGGCTCGTAGAGTGTCAGAGATCCGTGCACTGACCTCCGAGCCGCCCTATACTATCTTCCACAATGACAAGGTGCAGCTACGTCCCCACCCGGCCTTCCTGCCTAAGGTGGTCTCTCCCTTCCATGTGAACCAAGACATTTGTCTCCCAGTCTTTTATCCTAGGCCACACACCTCTGGAAGGGAACAACAATTACACACGTTGGACGTTAGGAGGGCTCTTGCTTTTTATTTAGACAGAACAAAGCAATTCAGGAAAACAACGCAACTTTTCGTGGCAATTGCGGAGAGAATGAAGGGCCAGCCAGTTTCCGCCCAAAGGCTCTCCTCCTGGATCACCTCGTGCATTCACACCTGTTATGAACTCGCGGGCAAGCCGCTTGAGAAAGTAACGGCACATTCCACGAGAGCGCAGGCGTCCTCTGCGGCCTTCCGGGAAGGAGTCCCTATCGCGGACATTTGCAGGGCGGCTACCTGGTCCTCCGTCCACACCTTCGCCACCCACTACGCCATAGTCCAGCAAACCAGGGACGATGCGGCGTTTGGGTCAGCGGTCTTACGATCAGCAATGGGTCCACCCGACCCCACCTCCTAGGTATTGCTTGTAGTCACCTATAGTGGAATGCATGTGAGCAATCACTCGAAGAAGAAAACAGGGTTACTTACCTGTAACTGTTGTTCTTCGAGATGTGTTGCTCACATCCATTCCAGACCCGCCCTCCTTCCCCACTGTCGGGTTAGCCGGCAAAGAAGGAACGGAGGGCCAGACTGTGTCGCGGGGGTACTTATAGAGTGCCTCAGTGGCGCCACTCCAGGGGGCCTCCTGCTCACCCAGTCTGCAGCTAGGGGAAAAATCTACCCGGCAACCAGGCCCGCAGCGCGTGCCTGACCTATAGTGGAATGGATGTGAGCAACACATCTCGAAGAACAACAGTTACAGGTAAGTAACCCTGTTTTCTTTCCTCCTAAAATCACAATTTTGGGGTTCAGTTTTTATATGCAAGCCTAAAATCCATATTGATATCCCTAGGTAACTAAATAGGTGGCCTAACTTTCAAAAGTGACTTCAAAAGGACTTATTAGTACTTGTCAAAATCAGATCAAATCAGTTAAGCCTCATGGCTACAGCACTTGCCAGTGAAGGACTGCAACTGGAAACCCCCTCAGAGAATGGGGTGATAAATGGCCACACCACACTAACGTTGCATCTACTTTGAAGACACCATTTGTGAAACTCTGACTTCATAGAAATCCAGGGAAAAATTAATATTTTAGAATAGGCTTCCAAATTCCCCAAGCCGACATTGTAACAACTATGTGAATCCCCTCAGGCTTCAGATTTTTGGAGTTCTAACATCACACTTACTCTGAAGATGAAAATGTTGTGTGGTACCACCTACTACTTATTTACAATTAAAAGTGTGGGAGTGGGAAAGTTCTTCAGAAATTCATTTAACTGAACCAGCAGTGAAAATAAAAAAAATCGGTCTCCGTTCACTAGTCCCTACATAATGGAGCAATAGAACAGATATTTCTTGGCTGAGGTATGCTCATTAAAACTGTCACATCACAGAAGAAAGTTATAGATTTGGTGTATTCAAAAAAATAGAGTAAATGTTTTGGTGGTAGACTTTTTTCCCCTCCCACTGAGATGTACTTTTTGTGACGGGTTGGGTCACAGAGACCCCCTTGGGACTGAGAACCATCTCTGAGCACATTTTCCCTGGCAGCTTGGGACTTCAGTACCCTTTCTTGTTGCGCCAGACATGTTAGCCTGCTGCAAACACAGACCCAGGTTTGAAACACATCCCCCCCAAAGCTGCAGGTTTAACTGAAAACTGCTTAAGTGCTTCAGTCTCCAGCACCCAGACACCCAGCTTCCAATGGGGTCCAAACCCCAAATAAATATATTCTGTGTATAAAGCTTATATAGAGTAAACTTATAAATTGTCTACCCTCTGCATCCCTCTCCATGAGTGTTACAAAGGTGTTTGCTCCCCCAGGAATTAATTACTTATGGAGTTAATAAAATCACTTTTTGCTTATAAATTAAGTATAAAAAGTAGGATTTAAGTGATTCCAAATATTAACAGACAGAACAAAGTAAATTACCAAGCAAAATAAAACAAAAACATGCAAGCCTAAGCCTAATACAATAGAAGAATAAATGCAGGTAAATCTCACCCTGAGATTTGACAACTAGATTCCTTCCTAATCTGCGTCCAGCAATCACTCACACCCCCATGGTTACTGTCCTTTGTTCCAGTTTCTTTCAGGAATCTCTGGGGTGGAGAGGCTCTCCTTTGAGCCAGCTGAAGACAAGATGGAGGGATTTCCAGAGCCTTATATAGTCTTTCTCTTGTGGCTGGAAACCCCTTTGTTCTCCTGTGGTAAAATCCCCTCAACAAGATGGAGTTTGCAGTCACTTGCGCAAGTCACATGTCTATGAATGATTCAGCTTTTTGCATGCAAACGCCATTGTTTACATGTTTGAACGTTCCCAGGAAATCTCAGATGTGGACTGGCCTCTCCCAAAATCCATTGTCAGTTAAGTGTTTCTTGATTGAGCACTTACTGTGAATAGACTTTCTCAAGAAGCTGACCAAATGCTTTACTGAGGCTACTTGGAATCAAACAAATACATAGCCAATATTCATAACTTCCAATACAAAAATGATACACATATACAGACAGCAGAATCATAACCAGCAAACTACAACGTTCCCATAGACACCCCACCTAGCCTTCTCGGTGTAAGAACTGGTGCAACCATAGGACTATGTTTGCAACAATGATCTGTATGGTGTCAGTTTCAGAGGGGTAGCCGTGTTAGTCTGGATCTGCAAAAGTGACAGAGTCTTGTAGCACCTCATATATAGACTAACCGATCTTAGGAATCATGAACTTTCATGTATGGCCACAATTTGTCAATAATCTCACATTTTTGTCTTCGCCTAAGTGGTAAAAGTGAGTGGGGATCCCAAATATGTTTTTCTGATATTTCTCTTAACAGAGCTGTGCTGTATAAACCAGAGGCAGCAAAACAAATACTGCCTGAAAACAGCATGATGAGACACATTACATTTGATGAAGAATTTCAAGGGGAACAGCTAGTGACTGAAGGTAAACATGTAACTTCTGAAAAAGTACCATTATAAATATTTATTCCTGAAATGTTCTAGTCATCACTCCTAATAAAAATATTTCTGTGCAATATTTGATAAATACAGAATAGAAATCCTGATATGCACAAAATTTATTTCCTCTTATTCCCTACCCACAACTGCTTATTTTTGCCTATCCATTATGAGGGGTTTTTTTTTTTTTTGGTGGTAAGCTCTTTGTGGCAAGGACTGTCATTTCCTAAGCTTGTACAGTAAGCTCATGGCAAAACAGGACTCTGACTTGGTTGACCCTAGGGCAGTATTGCTTTACAAATGTTAAATAATTGTTTCAATAGCTTCTTCCTCTCATTGCTGCTTCAAAAATATTGTATTCAGACAGTTCTTCAATGCAAATTTATCACTGTTAATTTATTCTGATATTTGTAAAATTATCTTTAAGAAGTGACTAGTTTATAGTTTCTAAGGAATGTTTTTTTAAAAGTAATGCAAAAATTACTTATCCCAAAAAAGAAGTATTTCAAGCAGCACCTTTTCTTCCACTCCTTTGTACCATGAAGGAATTTATTATCTCGATTATTAAGAAAGTCTACTTCTGCCTTTGAGGGTGTCCTTTTTTTGTGAGTTGGCGAAAACACTCAATATCTGATCTGAACAAAAAAAAAAAAAAAAAATTCAGATTGAATGCCAAAAACTTTATTTACTTACTGAGCACTAAAAGTGTTAGTATTCGGGCACACCTGGAGAGGTGGTTTCATTCTCTGGACATCCAAAGGCACTGGCCTTTTATTTTCAAAGAACAAAGGCGATTAGACACCTGAACTGTTTGTTTCCATTGCAGAGAGGTCAAGGGGTCACCTGCACAGAAACTTTTTGTAAATGGATCTCTGGTGGTGGTATCTTTTGCTAACAACTAGTTCGTGTCCCTCCCCCAGAGGGGTGAGGGATCATTCTACCAAAGCGCAGGCAAGGTCTGCTGGAGAGATGTTCAGCAGCTGTCAAGAGCTCCTTGCAAACCTTCAAGGGACATTATGTGTTAGTTAAGCTGTCTTCTGCAGATTTAGCTGTGGGGACAGCAGTATCACTGTCAGCTATCACTTCTGTGTCTTCGCACTCCTCTCCTGTTTGACTACTGCTTGCTAATGCCCTACGTGTGGAATACACGTAGGGACCATCACTCAAACAAGAAATGGAGGTTACTTGTGTATAACTGAAGGCCCTTTGAGGTGTGTGGACCTTTATCTGTATTCCACTCCCCCACCTCCATACTCTCTGCTGCAGATTATAATCTGGATTTGCAGTAAACTAAAAATGGATAAGCGTTGGTCCGCTTTACCCTTTATATACCCTTGGTTTGGAGCATGAGGAGAATAGCTGTACAAGCGTGGACCAACAGACACAGCTTAGTAAAAAATCTCCAAACTCAGGTGAAGGGTGAGTGGGTCCTTAAGAGTATTCCACTCAAGTGGAATACTCTTAAAGATCTCGCATCTCTAAGACCTCCAGTTATAAGTAAACAACCTCTATTTCATACACCATTTTACCTTTTAAAATATTACCTTTTAAACTGCCAAAACTATTTTATTGTGATTGTGAGCCTAAAATCATAGCATTTGCATAAAAATGTAGAAGAAACATAAATATTCTTAATACAACCTTTCAATCCAAATATGCAGAAACACTAAACTTGCTGTATGGTGAGGCGCTCATTGGGTCCTCTGTTCATGTTAGGTGATGTCGGCAAATTGGAATCCAACCAAGACTTATTTTAAAAAAACAAGTCTATTTTAGGTTCAGTAATGCGAACTCTATTAGGTTACACAATCCATTTATTCATTTATTATGGGTATCTTTTCTGAGACTTCTAGCCTATCACTTCACAGTTACAGTGCATAATTGTTATACATTCTTTTTTAGATTTTTTTTCCTTTTAATCCTTCAAAATATCTTTTCTTAGTGTATGATCTACCACAAAGGACAAATGACATTGAGCTTTTTTATGGCAATATGCGTAAAGTTATTCTTTCTGTGGTTGGAGATTCCAGTTTTAAGAGGGATTGTCTTCAGCAGTCTCCAGGACGTAGCTTGGAATCAGACAGGTAAAGTGAACATAAGATTTAATACATATAAAAATCATTGATTTACTGCTAATTGGGGGCGTTGTGTTACTTTTCACATTAAAAGTTTGATAAGGCTTTTTAGAGGTACTGGTGTATTGGACAGTGACCCTGTCGGTGACAAAAACTAGATCAAAAAGTTGAGCTGTGTAGTTTCTTTATACTTCCACTCCCTCATTTTCCATGGCTTAGGAAGGATTTTGGCAGTACTTTGAAAATGGTGTTTTCTGAGTTGAATATTACAATGGATCTTGTTTATGCATTTTAAAGTACATTCTGATAGAACTGTGATAACTAAAATTCTAAACCAATAAAAAGCTGCTGCCCCATCCCTGCAGTTAATAGCTCTCTCTTCTGCTGCATTCTGTCAGCTGGCAAAGAGAATGTGTATTTTCAAAATAAATTATGCCCCTCATCTGAGAGATTAAGGCTTGTTTGGGAGTAGGAGGGAGAAGCTTAGTGAAGTTTTGATGCCTCTGTGAGGAGAATAAACTTATTATGGAAAACTCATCAGCTATTACACTGACATATCCACCACATGAAGCTCTCGAGTATTGTGGAACCCACATTGCTTCCCTAAAGGAGTATCAATCAACCCAGAAGTCAACTTTCCCTCAAAATGCTAATGTTCCAGTTCAGGGATCAGTTTTGTCAGCAGTTCTGTGGAACACCATTAGATATGTCAAAGTACATTTGTCCTGGTTTTTCTTTTTTCATGCCCAACAGTTAGCGACCGACAAACATGGCATCACCTACTGTCATAAGTGTAAAGGGCTGGAGAGAGTTAATGTTATCTGAGAACAAGTGACATAAGAGCTCCCTGCCATGAGGGAGGGAGGGGTTTTGGAGTCAGTTCGTTTTGCTGGCCATGTAGCTGGAAATGGGTCTTGGAGCATCTTTGGCTATTAAGATGACTCTACTCTTCTCTTATATTTCTACTTAGCTGATTGTAAGTGATCTTTTAATATTATAAGCCTGTGCCTTTTGGGGTGTCTTGGTCCTTTTTAGAGGGGAGTTAGGGAACCCCAAATTGTGAAGTATAATGTATCTCTGTTTTATTCTTTTCTTTATTAAATCTTTTAGTTATAAAAGCATTTGGTTTTATTCCCTTAAGGTCTCTCTCTCTTCACTGGGAAGAGAGGAGGTATGGGGGATAGGTAAAGGAATCAGCTCAGGTTATCAGCTGAGTAACGGAGGCTATCTGTGCCTTCAGCCGGGAAGGGTGAAGGGGGAGGGGAAGCAGCCTCCAGGTGTCTGACTCTGGCTCTCAGGGAGGGGGACAGAGTTAGGGTTTTGGGGAAGTCCGGGGGCCCCTCCAAGGTTTTGGAAGTACACCTGGCTGGTGGCAGCCGTGGTTCCCCAAGAACCCCACTGGAAAAAGGGGGGTTCCTCAGGGTGTAGAGACTTAATTTGGCTGGGAAGCAGCTAAGCTGAGTGGTTTGGGCTAGAAAAGAGTCCCAGTCTTTGTACTCAAGAGCACAAAGGCTGGGGTACCCCCACTCTTACACCTACCAAATGCAGTGAGGCAAAATATTTATCAGTCAAGTCTGATGTGTGTCAATGTGTTGTCTTTTCTCTTCTTCCTTACCTGGAAGCAGAAAATGCTATCTTGTACTTCAGTTCTCAGCTATTGTTCTGTCCTTCCTAACCTCCTATTCCACCTTCTGAACTTTATAGGGAAGAAAAGGGAAAAAATCAAGTGAGTCTAGGAAACCTCTGCTGCTGAGATCTATTTCAAAGTTCTCTTACCTGACAGGAGCCCTACAAGAGAGGGCAGAACATCATCCACTCTTTCTCCCTGTCTCCCCCACCAGTCTTCCTCAAAGGTTCTGAACCTTTGGGAACTGAGTGCTCTTAAGATTCAGTTATGTCTCCAAGAAGTGATGCTTGTCTTGGCTTCCAGGCCATGAAGTCAACTTTAGAGCTTCTTGTCCAGGTAAAGCTGCGTGAGAGTCTCAGTCCAAATGACAGACCCCTGGCAGGCTGCATTATCACTACGATAAACCCAACTGTGTGGGCTTTTCTTTACTTTCAGAAACTTTGTGCTTCATTGACTTTGGGATAATCTTATTGGGTAAAATCTCCACTCTTCTTTTGCTAATATGTTTGGTGGTCTTCTCCTCTTTCCTCCTCCCCCCCCCCCCCCCAGTATCATAAAGGCTGCTGCCACAAGGGACACAAGATTGCTGCATACTCCAGTATTTCAGATCCTCTCCATTTCTGTGGAGATCAGTTCCCTCTAGGCCTCCCGCTGTCACCTGCTGGGGAGGGTCCTGCACCTGGCTGCAGCTTTAAACTCTGAGTATAATCTAGCTAGGATTTAAAGTCTGCAAGAATTGCTGAGATGGTTTTTCTCCCATTGCTGCTAATTCCTCTCCCAGATCAGGGCAGATTTGATATTTTCTAGACCAGGGGTCTCAAACTCAAATGATAACAAGGGCCGCATGAGGACTAGTGCAATGGCCCAAGGGCTGCATCACTGACATGCCCCTCCCTCGCTGCTCAGACCCCGCCCCCACTCCACCCCTTCCATGAGGCCCCACCTCCTCCGGGTTTGCAGCTCCTCCCCCTCCCTCCTGGAAAGTGCCAAGCACCACCACCACCAACAGCTGTTTGGCAGTGGGAAACACCTGGAGGTAGGTGACGGGGGGGGCACAGGGAGCTTGGCAGCTGCAGGGGGGGGACACCATGGGGTGTCTGGCAGGCCTCTTCCCCTCTGCGGGAGGTTTAACTCTCCTGGCCCCTCCCAGAAATGACTATGCCACCAGAGCACGGGTTGGCAAACTTTTTGGCCCGAGGACCACATCGGGTTTGTGAAATTATATTGAGGGCAGGGTAGGGAAGGCCCTGCCCCCTGACTGCCCGCTCCCACTTCCCAGGCCCTGAGAATCCCTGACTCATCGAACCCCCTCCCACCTTATCCCCTGACTGCCCCTTCCACAGACCCCTAACCACCCCCCAGAACCCCACCCCCTATCTAATTCCCATGTCCCCTGAATGCCCCAACCCCTATCCACCTTCCCCCCCGGTAACCACCACCCCAGAATCCCACCTCCATCCAACCCACCCTGCTCCCTGACTGCCCCCTCCAAAGCCCCCCACCCAACCACCACCCTGGAACTTCCCCATCCCCTCTCTTACCATAGCTGTTGGGAGGGAGGAAGCATGCAGCCCTGGCCCGCAGAGATCTGCCTGCGCCACGTGGCTCTGGGAGAGGGGTGAGCGCGCAGCCCCGGCCCCCAGAACGATCCCCATGCGGCGTGGCTCCGGGAGAGGGGTGAGCGCGCAGCCCCAGCCCCCAGAACGATCCCCATGCGGCGTGGCTCCGGGAGAGCGGTGAGCGCGCAGCCCCAGCCCCCAGAACGATCCCTATGCGGTGTGGCTCCGGGGGAGGGGTCAGCGCGCAGCCCCAGCCCCCAGAGCACTCCAAGCTCGGCATGGCTCCAGGGGAGGGGCCAGCATACAGACCTGGCCCCCTGGAGTGCTGCCTGCCCGGCATGGCTCCGGGAGAGGGGCCAGCGTGAAGCCCCAGCCCCATGGAGCGCTGCCGGCGCAGTGCCAGGGGAGGGGCGAGCCACAGGGAAGGGCTCAGCGGGCCGCATGTTTGAGACCCCTGTTCTAGACCCTGCTCCCTACTTTCTTTTGTGTAGTTCTAAAGCATCCAGTGCAGCCCTCGGGATTTAAACCCTCCGAGTCCAAATCAATAAAGATTACTAGGTTGTTTGCCTTAATTTTTTTTTATTTAAGTGCAACATACTGGCGCTCTGGCCCCTATCCTGGATAGTCGTACAGAGTCCTCCATCAGTGCTGTGTCTCTGAAATGTAGCAGCAGAGTGGCTATGGCCTGGGATAAAAGGAGTCCTCCATTCGAAAGCCTTGTTGCTGGTTTCCTGAGTGAAATCTCTGCTGCTTTGAGTTTGGCCCCCAAGTGTATTTCATTGTGGGCATGCATGTGCTCCATGTGCCTAAGACTGAAAGACTTCTGCTAATGATGTCTGTTTGTCCATGGTTACAACCTCTCATGGTCTGAATTGAGGAATTAAGGAGTGGTACAGCCTGAGTGCCTCTCCAGTTCCATTCTGCCGCTGTGTGGACTGAGAGGGAACTCTCCATTGTCCACAGAGGTGATCCTGTAACTTGGAACCTGTAAACGTTGCTAAAGAAATTTCATTACTTGGATATTAGTTCTGGTTAGTTTTGTTGGTTTTTAGGGACCACTTCCACTCTAGGGCTGCCCCAGCCCGGATGGGACCCGCAATATGCCCAGGATCCCAGGCTTTGTGATGCATCTGGGGCAGGAGACAATTCTTGGTCAGCAACAACCATCAAAGGTGCCTTATTTCCTGGAGAAGTTCATATTTTGACTGGGTGCAGTATCTGCCACTCTTTGCCAAGTGGAACCTGGCAAGCATGGGAATTCAAACTTCGGATGCTCCACAGGGAGTGTTGTTGGGTTTTTTAAAAATCAGGCCTCAATCTGATCCAATATGGGCAGACCCCCTCTGTTCATCCTGCAGAGGTGTTAAGGAATGTTCCTTCTAGCATTGTCACCTCTGACGCATGGCTGAGCAAAGTTGGAGATAAGCCCTCTCCCCAGCTCATCATGAGGCTAGAAAGCCCTCTTAAAAAGCCTAAAGAAAAATCCCCTTCTGGTACCACCTAAATGAAAAGGGGGTACTTCCCCAGTTATCCTTCTCAGTGACTCTTTGTGTTCTGTTCTAAGGTTCAGGAGCCTATAAAGGGCACAGTATTAACCCACAGGTTTTGAGGAGTCAGAGAGCCTTTGCACCATTGACAGAGGAAGGACTGTCAATACCAACAATGGAGTGTAACAAGCCAAGACTAGCACAACGGTCAGTACCATTATCTGGAATTGGTACGTGCTCATCAAGAACCATCCATCCATCCATTCTCTGCCCTTCCCACCCAAGCGATCAGCAAGAGCTCTCTCAGGAACTTGAGGAAAAGGTAGTGCCAGTTCCAACAGGAGTATCTTTATCTCCTTATGAGGCACTTGCCCTGGCCTCGTCATCTCCACCAGTTGACTATAAACAGTTTCAAGATTTATTGAGGAGAGTTGCAGATGAGCGCTAGATTCCTCTGGAGGAAACTGAGGAGACATTCGTGTCATAAATATAAAGGAAAGGTAATGCAAAATCCTTCCTTGGCAGCTGTACTGAATCGCTTTACCTGTAAGGGGTTAAGTAGCTCAAATCAGCTAATTGGCACCTGACCAGAAGGGCCAATGAGGAAAGAAGATACTTTCAAATCTGGGGGGAAGGAATAGGTTTGTGGCTCTTTATTTGTTCCCTCTTCAAACAGAGGGAGAGACCAAGCACGTACAACATCTCCTGAAAACATACCTGGAATGTTCCATCTAAAATTACAGAAATTGTAGTAAGGCAAGTGTGACGGTGCTGTTCCTGGTGGGATCCAACTGTGAGTGTCAGATCAGGACAGATTGCTTCCAAAGGGGCAACTACAGCCCAAAGCTGGGGTTTCTTCACACTAAGGTAAACCAAACCAGCCAAACAGAAAAGACTTTGGTTTCACCCCACTGGCTAACCACAAGTCACACAAGCAATTCCCTTAGACACTCCAGCTTCCCAGTATCACCACCAGCAGCCACCTGTCCTGGGGATCAATGGTTATGAAAACCAATACCCCAAATAAAGAAAACGGTTCTCCCCAATTCCAAAGGATCAGGCCCCAGACCCAGGTCAATATACCAATCCGATCTTCCCACAAATCACGCTGTTGCCAATCCTTTAGAATCTAAAATCTAAAGGTTTATTGTACAAGGAAAAAGGTATAGGTGAGGGTTAGGAAAGGTTAAAAGAAATCAGTTACATGCAGTAATGGCACATCTCTTGGTTCAGGCTTGCAGCAAAGGTAGAATAAACTGCAGGTTTAAATCAAAGTCTTTATAAAGCATCCCATTTAGGGATGGGTCAGCACCTTAGTCCAGAGTTCACCTGTATAGCAAAGTCCATTCAGAGCTGGAAGCAAGACAGGCTGCAGGCTGAAGGTAGAAGAAAATGGAGACCTATCTCCCAGGCTTTATAGACTCTCCTCTGTGGCGGAGCCCCTCCTCCTCCTTATGCAGAGTCCAGTTGCAAAAAGGAGGTCCACAGCTACATGGTCCAATCACCAGACTCTCCACGATTCAGTTTTTGCCCAGGCATGTCCCATTCCTGGTGAAGCTCCTCTCCTCGGGTGTGGACACAGTTCATTGTGCAGTTGATGGCCCTTTAATGGGCTCGAGTTAGCACCCGCTTGTCTGAGATTTCACCCAGGGGCCAAGCCTAAGTTTGAAGTACAGGCACCTTTCATCCAATATCCATAACTTCAGCTTCAAAATATATACACACATATGGTCATAGACACCTGTTATGACCCCCTGCACATAATATTTGGTACCCCAATGATCTATATGGTACCAAATTATTCCAGTAACGCGACAGCAAGGAAATGCATTAGGTTATCTTTTGTTTTGATTTGTGAATTTTCCTATGCTACAAAGGTACTTTTATTCCTGGTTTTGTAACTGTGAAGTCAAGTCCAGAGGGGACTCCTCTGTGTTTTAAATCTTATTATCCTGAAAAGTTACCTTCCACTCTGATTTTTCAGGTGTGATTCTTTTACTTTTTTCTTTATTATAAAGTTCTTCTTTTAAGAACCAGATTCATTTTAGTGTCCTAAAGATAAAGGGTCTGGTCTTTACTCATAGTGCTAAAGCAATTAGTTGATATATTATTCTCAATCATCCCCAGGAAAGAGGTGAAGTGGCTTGGGTGGATATTTTAGGGGGATAGGGATGCCACATGACCCTCCCCTGAATTTTTGTGTGTATCACTTGGTGGTGGCAGCAATACCGTCCAAGAAGAAGGAAAGGGGGTCTTTCATGCGAGTCCCCACATCTGTACCCCTGAGTTCAGAGTGAGGAGGGAACGCTGATACCCCACAAACTCCTGAAAATGTTAGACTAGAGGACCTAGTAGAGTCACACTCCGTTAACAAGGCCCTCTTGAAGCCTGCCAAGATGAAGTGGCATACTCCAGAGACCTGTGCACCAATCCCCAGGGGGTAGATAAGGAGCTTTGTTCCAGCCAAGGAAGCAAAGTTTATATTTACTCATCTTGCCTTGAAATCTTTAGTTCAGACAGCCACTGACAGGATTAGGCAACCACTCTGCTGACATTTGTTGACTGTGCTCCAACCTCATCTGGCTCCCTGCTTGCGACTTATGCTATCAAAAATTGTTTCTGGGTGGGAAGCAAGATACATCAAGGGAAAATTAATTGCAAGTATCATTTGTTTGTAGTTTTCCTCTTCTATCCTCTCTCTCTGTCCTGCCTTTCCTCAGACTGCTGCTTCAAGTTGTGACCTCATTATGTAATACTTTGCTCTGGAAATGTCAAACTGGAGGGGAAAAAGTAGTAAGTTGAAAAGTAGACTTACTTCTGGTAGGAAGAGCTATTATGCTGTCAACAATTGCTGTTGCTGGGTTAGATGTCATGAGACTACTATGAAATTCCGAATGACCAACAAGTAATTTTCCCTCACCAGTTACTGATATGCAGTCTTCTCAAAGAATATCATTAGTTTACATAAAGTTGGAAAAGTAGAAAAACTATCCATTGTCATATGTCAGTTACGTGTGTCTACTGAATGGTTTCCTATTAATGGAAACATCAATTGAAATTGAGGCCCTAGTAAACTGAGAATACATATTAGTTTTAAATGCTAAAATCAGAAAATCAGATTAGTACTCAAAAGGAAACAATATTACCATGGTTAACTAACTTTGCATAAAGAAATTACTTTTGTCTGCAGTAAAAGCTCATTCTTTTTTCATGATTTCATTTCAGACTTGGAAGTTCTGAGCCACATACCAACACAACTTTGGATGTTCTTCCAGTTAAAGGACCTCAGGGTCCCCCATTATCTTTAAATACTGATGACCCCGTTCAGAATAAATTGATTTCTCGAGAGACATGGGCAGTTCAGCCTGAACACTTAATTTTGACATCTCCTTCTATTAGTGAGTATTTTTTTAAGTTTGGATAAACAAAATAACTGGTCTAACTAGTGAATGTTTCTAACTTACTGTAGTATTTCAGTTTTGGCTTTGGTGATACCTTTACTACAGTTCTATTGAATTTCCTCGCCAAATAGTTTGAGCTGTGGTTTTGGTTTGTCAATTGAAGTTGCTTTCAAAGTACCTTGAGTTGCCAGAATGTTTCCTGAAACAGAGATTCTGAGATTAATTTATTCCTAAAATGCGCTCCATTGCCAGCAAGAACCACCACCAAGGTACGAAACATGACAGATGTTAAATTGAAAACCGTTTCCTTCTTAATCAATGGAACTGAGAGTTTCTGATGTGCTATAATTTTATTCATACAACATTTTATAGCTGAACTAAAACATTTTTTGTATTGTACAATAGGTGGAACAGCAGAAACTGGACATATACAAATTATGAACAATTGTAATAGGTCATTGAAATTTGAACTTTCTTGGCCAGCTCATTGTCTTACAATAACACCTCAACATGGAGTTATTGAGCCTGAGTAAGTATCTTTTCATTGTTCTTTTTCTACTATGAAAGGTAAGTGGGTTTTTGCTGATGGTAGGGTATTTTCTTGCTGTTCAGATTACTTTTGACCATTGAATCTGATGTTTGATCTTTCATGAATATTCACAACACATAGGTCCTAATATATTAGATATTTTACTATTATTTTGGTGTTGAACAATTAATTGTAGTACAAATAAAAATTAGATATGATTTATCTAAGTCTTTGAGATCAGTTTCTCACTAAGCACATACCAATATAGCTATGCAAGTATAACTCCACATAAAAACACACTTCTAGAATAAATGTGATTTTTATTTCCAGTATAATTGTTTCCAGTATTTATACTGGAGTAAAGTCACTTATTCCAGAAAAGTGTCCACACAATAAGTTACATCCAACATACATATATTGGTATATTATATTGCTGTAGTTCTGCTGCTTAGTTTTCCAGTGTAGAAAGCCTCTCATGAAGGATCTTATCACTGGGTAGGATTGGGAAAGAGGGGTGCCTGCTCATTAATGAGGCCATTCTGGACCCCGCTAGAACCACTTGGCAAATCCCAGCATTGATGACACCTACCTGCAAGCAGGTGGACAAAAAATGGCACATCCCAGCGTGGAAGACTGTGATCATCTTCTCCCACTTTCCACCCAACTCCATCATGGTGGATGCTGTTAATTCCTGTGGCTGTCAACACCAGATGAGGTCCACTCCCTACAATAGGGACTAGAAGTGTTTCAACCTTTTCACGAGGAAGGCGTACTCCTTGGCCACATGTCAGTTTCAAATAGTCAGCTACCAAGCCCTGACAGCTAAATACGACTATGTAAATTATTAGAAACTCAATTTTATTGAGAAGCCACCTGAATCACATTGCGACCAATTAAAGGCCATTGTTTATGAGGGACAGTTAGTAGAAAAACAATGCTACAGTCTGCCCTCAACACAGTAGCCAGATCCATCTCCAGCTGAGGTGATGAGACATACCTCATGGTTCCATCTCTAGGGCTTCCTGAAGGAGGTATAGTCAATCATCAAAGACCTTACCTTCCCTTTGAACGCACTAAACTTTTTGCGGAAAAGACCGATGCGCCTCTTCACACACTGAAAGATTCTCAAGCCACTCTCCATTCTCTTGACATCTATATGCTGGGACAAAAGAGAATGGTTAGTCTGCAGCCCCAGCACAAACCACATACCTCCCAATATCTGGCTCAGTGCTACTGTGACCTACGGGGGAAGAAGAATACATTTTTTGAGACTTCAAGGCATCCCTCTGGCCCTGCATTAGGATTGGTGGGGAAATTGGAATGCTTTTATTTTCACCAAAATCCGTGATAACTGCAAGGAAAAGAAGAGACAACCTGGATTTTATGTAGACTGATTTAAAGGATGCCTCAAATATTCCTTACCCAGGTCACATTTCCCCAACAGTACAAATTCGACTCTACGAGTCCCTAAATCCTATTTTCAATGAGCACAACAAAACTAGCTTTTCTAGGGGTTCTGGAATATTAGCTAGCTCCCTGCTTCCTCCAAAGACAACTTTTACAACCATTGGCACTTACATTATACATATATGCAGTATACATAGTATGCAGTTACTATCAAGGTTTTGAAACATACAGGGACGATAAATTGCAGTAATGTCTAGAATATAAATTTAGTACTGGGAGTTACGTTTACCCACTGCATTAAGATCTAGAACTTTAAAGTCTTACCTAACGTTTGCTCTTACTTAAAATAGTGTTCAATTATTTTTATATGTCATGAGTAGTTATGTGCAAAGAAAATTAATAGTATTGATTTTCAGTTTTGTATGTAGATACTCTAGTTTTTATTGCCTTTTTTATTCTTTGTTTAGGACCAATATCTTAATTCTTGTGAGTCCTAATCCATCACTTGCCACAAAGTCTTCAGTATTTCCTTGGAGTGGTTTAATTTATGTACATTGTGACAATGGACAAAAGGTAAAAGTCGTTCTCTTAAAGATTCAATGAAGATTTAAGATAATTGTTGGTTACCATATTGCTAAAAGTCAGTTTAATTTTGGGACACTAATTCATTACTTTACCATTCCACTAAACTTGCAGAACAGACTTTCATGGGAAAAGTAAGCCTGTAAAGATAATATTAAAACACTTTTGGGATAAAACTCTTCAGGTAGGGGTTTATTTAAATGTAAAGATAGGTAATGGGGAATATTTCAGTTAATTGAATAGGTTAAAGCTATTGTTTTGGGATCCATAGGTTCTTGGTTTGATAGGGGTTGTCAGTTTTTGAAGAAGAATGGTGGGCTCCTAAAATTGACTGAGTTATATCTAAAATTGCCACACACCTGTTAAGCATTTACACATGTACTTTAATGTAGTATCTCAGCACATATGAGATACTAAAATATGAAGAACTCCATTAGAGGAAGGGTCACAGCCTCTTTGAAGTGGCATCATGTCACCAGTATTTTTCATCTTGCCTGTTAAGCAGGGGTCTCAAACATGCGGCCCGCGGGCCACATGTGGCCCGCCAAGCCCTTCCCTGTGGCCCGCAAAGTCCCCGTCCCGCCCACGCCTACCTCGTGCATTGCAAATGCAGTGCCGCTTTCTGAAGCGGCTGCCAGCACTGTCCCTTCCGAGGGGAAGGAAGGGGGAGGAGACAGAGGGCTCCTATTTGCCTCCCTCCAAGCATTGCACCCCCACAGCTCCCATTGGCTGGGAACAGGGAACTGCGGCCAATGGGAGCTTCGTGGGAGTTGTCTGGAGGAAGCAAGAGCAGCACATGCAGGGGAACCCTCCGGGTGACTCCCTCTCTCCCCCAGGCTGCAGAGACTGGTTGCAGCAGCTTCCTGGAGTGGAGCTGTATGGGGCCGGAGCCGCTCTAGGTAAGTGGCACCAGGCTGGAGCTCGTACCCAGAACCCCACCTGCACCCCAACTCCCTGCCCTGAGCCCCCTGCCCTGACCCACCTGCTGCACCCATCCCCCTGCCGCATCCCTCACCTCTCTTACACCCCACACACCAAATCTCTGCCCTGAGCCCCCTTCCACACCCTGCACACCTGCACCTCAACTCCCTGCCCTGAGCCCCTGCTGCATCCTGCATCCTTTCTGCACCCCCTGGGGGCAGGGAGGGGGCAGCGTTGGGGTGGGGACTTCGGGGAAGGGGTTGGAATGGGGCAGGGAAGGCATGGGAAGAGGCGAGGCAGGGGCAGGGCCTCATGGAAGGGGTGGAGTAGGGGCGGGGCCAGGGTCAGTGTCTGTGATGCGGCCCTCGGGTTAATGCACTTGTCCTCATGTGGCCCTCGTGGTCATTTGAGTTTGAGACCCCTGCTGTTAAGCTTAGTTCTCAGGCTAGTAGGTTTTGGGTAAATGCTTCCATCCTTGTTTGTGAAACATTCAGTTTACAATGCATACAACATTTTAAACTTTAAAAATGAGACCACATTTCTTCAGAATTGTTTATGGGCATCTGAAAGTTTCTCTCAAGTAAGTGTCATTGCTACTTTTAGGGGAGGAGGAATAAAATCTGGTAAACTACGTAGGGAGCCACCAGACTGAAATAACTAGTATTTTGACACTGTAGTGAATCATTTGTTTTCTAATCTAAACTTTTTACAGTAAAAAAAAACACATTAGAATTATCTTTCCTTCAAACTATCTTTCTTATGGTTTACTTAGAGAAGATTTTTGAAACCAAGGATAAAGGATAGGATGATGTATTCACTGACGTAGGAAATATAAAATCAAATTAACCAGATTAAAAGAAGCATAGTGTCATCTCAAGAGAGGAAGAATAATGTGACTAAAAAGCTTTCTAAAGTTATATTATTCTGCTCTTGTGACCATGCTCACTCAAGAATTTTCAGTTAAGAGTTTCATACTGGGACAATTTTAGTCCCTAAATTCGTAGAAGAAATGTAATGATTCTGTGAGTTCTTGCATATGTAAGCAGGGGAATAGTCCTGCTGTTGTGGGGAACTCTCCTGGCTTCTGCCCTACCCCGGTGAAATGGGCTAGCGGGAGGATCTGAGTCCTCACTCCCACTTCCTTTACCCAGAGGCCTCCCTGACCTTGAGGGCTCCCCTTCCACTCTCCTGTCTGGTGGAGTCCTCGTAACCCCAACTAGGCTTGGCCCAGGATTCCTGGGGGGCTCAACCCCAAACCATGCTGTGGTTACCTAGGTCAGAGGCTAGGGTGTCCCCACTCCGGGGTGCTCCCTCTGCACTGGGCACTTCACTGGCCCACTGACCATTACATAAAATATATATATACTTAAAGCAAATGCAAATTATTTAATGAACAATTTATCTTAAAAATGAACAAGGAAGAAATAGAACGGTTAAACACATCACCTTGCTCTGTGGCAGGGAGCATCACACACAATGAATCTGGACTGTCAGGACAGTTCACAGTCTGTTCCTTGTAGGGCTCAGGCCTCCTTCTCAGCTGGGCTGCAGGGTTGCTGTGACTTGGACGCTTCCTCTGGTGATGGCCACACGCTCTCCGCCTCTGGATGGCTCCAGCCCAGTTCCACCCTCGGTCTCAGCTCCACTCTGCCTCAGCACGACTGCTGCTGCTCTGCCTTCAGAGCTGTTGTTCTGTCCCCTCTGGCTGTTACAGCTCTGATCCCAGCACAGGGCTGCTCTGCAGGATGCTCCTGTGTCTCTGCCTCCAGCACTGACCTGCTTCCTGGGCTGCTTCCCTGGCCTCTCTGCCTCTGGTTCCTGCAGCTGCTCCCAGGGCAGGTCTGCTCTCTCTGGGCTGTGCTCTGGCTTTGGGGCTGCAGCTCAGCTCCCAGCACAGGGTCTGTCTCTCTGGGCTGCTTTCCTGGCCCCTCCAGATGTGGCCTAGCTCTATTCTCCAGCTCAGCTCTAGCCCCTGCTCTCTCCTTAGCTCGGCCCCACTCCGTCTGGCCCAGGCAATTCCAGCTCACACGGAGGACGGGACCCATCCTGCCCTCCTGACTCCTTGATTAGTCTCCCGGCCCTGTCAGTCAGGCTGATCTGGACTGCTGGCCTCTCCCCATTGCCCCTGGGGACAGTCAGTCTCAGGGTCCTGATTGCCCATTGACCCTCCCTCTTTAGGTCCTGGGAGCTAATAATCAAAACACCCCACTGAGTGTTAGTAAGGGGATAACAGTTCCCTTACAAATACCTCCATTACACAGTAGGGGTGTGTGTCTCATGCATCAATGTAGGAGAGTTTTCCTTAACTCCATAGGGACAGCTCTACTCTTTCAGTCTCCTCTTGCTCTCTACTAATTATATAAAGGGTGGAGTCACTGCACCCTGACTTCAGTCCCTTCTTGCTGCTTTTGGTCTGTACTCAGGGGTTTGGGTTTACAGGTTGTTTAAGGGCTAAGTATCTTATCGAATGGCTTGCTGGTCCTTTGCACATATATATTTATTTTATTTCTTAAAAATCTTAGTTTTGTTTTGCTTAGAATTTAGGCTCAGTTGGGCCTCTGGGCCTTCCTGGGTACCAGCTGACTCTTTAAGTCACAGTCCCTCAGCTTTAATCCTCTTTCTGTTGCTAGATACCCAAGCCATCAGTGGCGTTCATTCATGCTTTCTGAAATGCTTAGGTGAAGGGTACGTTTGAGACAGGTGTTCCATCTGCAGGGGCATTAAAACCAGAAGAAAGAAACAGACAGAAATGACTCCAGTGTCTTATGGGGGTTATGTTAAGACTGTCACCTGAGCCCCCTTGTGCTTTAAAGACTTCTTCCCAAAGCACTCCGTCTACTTCGTCTGCCATGGGAGATAGACCCAGCAATGGTGAGCTGTCTGAGAGACCCAGTCTTCAGAGCAGTCTCACTCAGAAGAGGAAGTCAGCATCAGGTTCGTCAATGTCTCGAAGCATGCACTCCTATGAAAGCCACTCCAATATTTATGCTAAAGTGCATCCTTCTAGCTGCTCCCCAGTGCTGGCTTATATGGTCTCTCCTGATCCTGAGCCATTAACAGTGCCCTCTCAGGGGGCCATTAAGACTGGCTCTTGCTGCAGCTGAGGCGCTGGATTGTTCTTTGCTGGTCTTGGCAGAATCACTACAGTTCTCGGTACTGTCTATGCTGTGGTTAGAAATCTATACCTGTCAGTGCTCAGTGGCAGTGCAGGACGTTCTGCTTAATAGCAGTAAGCCCTGTACAAAGGCTACTTGCATGAGCAAGTAGAAACCGTTCTCTTTCTAGGCATCTTCCTGGAGTCTGTCACCCTCCCTACATTGATTTAAGACATTTCTGACACTCTCACATCAATCAATCTGTTTAATCCTTCAGCTGTCGAAGTTCCTTTGGCCACAATTTCAGCATTTCATCCTAAAATCCGTGGTAAAACTGAGTTCATCAGTCCTGTCACAGCCAGATTACTTAAGTCTAGCTACATTATTCCCTCCTGTTTGTGACCCAGTGTCCATTTGGAACTCCAAATTTCTGCTTTTATGAGTTTCCCATTTCAAACCCTTAGTATCTCTCTTTGTTTCTGCATCTCTCACTGAAATAGGCTTCCTGGTGGTCATCACTTCAGCCAGGAGAGAGAGAGAGGGAATTGCAGGCCCTTGTCTTGGATCCCCAGTACTGTTTGTTTGTTTTTGTTTGGTTTTTTTTAATATGGACAAAGTTCAGCTCAGACCTCATCCAAAATTTTTGTTAAAGGTGGTTTCAGATTTCCACCTTAATCTCTATACTTGTCCTCCCCTCCCCCCAAGCCACATCTTCACAAGGATGAAGAAAAGCTGCACCTCCTAGATGTGCATTTAGCTTTTGTCATTTTACCTGGACAGAACAGACCTTTCAGGAGGTATACCTAGTTTTTCCAATGCAGAACACATGAAGGGACACCCAGTTATGATTCAGACTTACAAAATGGATTACCAGATGCATCTCTTTTACGATGCAATGGGCAGGATGCTACCTGAAAAGTTGATGGCGCACACTACCAAGACATATGCAGCCTTGGCAGCATTAGTGGTGCATGTCCCTATTATGGGTATGGAGACCAGTGATGTCGTCTTCTGTCCACACATTTATTGGTCACTATGCTCTTAACACTGCAGCAGGAGGTGACACAAAGGTGAGAAAAGCAGTCTTGAAGTCTTTCCAATGAGCCTCTTAGACCCAGCACATTTGAGAAGAGCTTCATAATTACTTACAATCTAATGGATATAACCAAGCACTTGAAGAAGTTTCCTCACCTTCTCAGAACTTCTTGCAAAATGTGTTGCATACGTCCATTATGTGACCCACTTTTCCCAACAAATTGGAGTATACCTTTGGTTTTCGGTGCTAAGAAACTGAAGGGAGGGGTATGATGACATCACCCTTTGTACCCTGGACATGGAGCACAAGGAGACAAGATAGGACAAAGCCACCTTGACAGATAAGGCTAGGGAATACTCTCCGTTGATGCATGAACCTCACACACACCTGCAGTGTTATGGACATGTGCAACATATCTCTCTAAGAACAACAGTTCTGATAAGGTGAGTAACCATTTTTTCTATTTGTTAAAGCCATTGATACATGGTTACTGCTTTTGTGCCATTGAGACATGGTTTTGAGATGAAGGGCATGAGCAGAGCCTGTCGGGCTGTCTGTGGCTCAAAGTAAATAAGAACTACCCATTTGGATTGACTTGTAATATAACATTGTTCTTTGTTTTATCCCAAAATTGTGCAAAAGTTCATTAAAGTTCAGATCCGAGAAGGCATTACCCAGGATGTATCTTCAACCGTTTCAGTGTTTAAAAAGCTTGATGTCCTCACACCACCATCTGAATCAGTCATTCATATGATAAAACCACTTCCAAAGCTACAGTCAACAAAAGTTGAAATAAAGAATAGAACTATTATTTTTCCTCAAACGGGATTTGGTGAAAGCTCAGGTAATGTCAGTTATTCATAAAATTACCACTTCGTCTAGCGTCAGATGTTTAACATTTAAGTTTACTGCATTGCAAGACTGAAAATAACTTAATTCATCATTTTTATTCCTTTAGTGACTAATATGACTAGTCAAACCCACTCTTTTGATGTAATTTCATGTAATGACAGTTTTATGTCTGCAGAGCTCTTAATTTTTTTGAACACAATATAGCTACATAAATTTCTGATGGATTGTGTACAAATACCCCAGTGTTGAGAAGTTTCATAGATAGTGTTTCTCTAAGAGGACATTTGTGATAAATGAAGGGGAGGGAGGGGATAGCTCCCTTTTATGGACACCCAACAATCCAATTATCTATAAAATTCCTCTTATTAGCTGTTCTCTACTTGCTTTACCTGTTGAAGGTTAACATGCCCACAGGTAAAAGGAAAGGAGTGGGCACCTGACTGAAAGTGCTAATGGGAGGGCTAGCACCAGGGCCGGCGACAGGGGGGTACTACGGGTACAGCTGTACCAGGCCCCCCGACTTTAGGGGGGCCCCGGTACACCGCTGTACCCGTTGTGTTCATCAATTTACCATGAGAAGGTAGCTTATACCATTCAGATTCAATTGAGAAATGCCAGGGATTTCAAGGACAACTTTAGTTTGAGGCTTTAGGTCAGCGGGTCTCAAACTTAGTGAGACCGCGACCCCTTTTCCTGCGCCGTCGGCACGCCGCAACCCCTCCGGTCTGGCGGCTGGCTGCGGCGCGACACCCCCCTCCTTCCCCCCGGTCCCCATCACAGGCGAGCGGCTGGCTGCGCCCAGGCCCCCCATCCCTGCCGCGGCCAGCTGCATCTGGGCCCCCCAGTCCCCGCCACGGGCGGGCTGTCGACTGCGTGCTGGCCCCAGTCCCCGCAGTGGGCGGGCTGCCGGGTGCGCGCTGCCCCCCCCCCCCCAGCCCCGCCGCCGCGAGTTGCGGCGGCAGGAGTTCGCAACCCCCAGTTTGAGAAACCCTGCTTTAGGTCTTGTAGATGTGTCCATATGATCAGTCATTTGATGATGAAGAATAATAGGTTTAAATCCACATTCCAGGTTAAACACAGCTAGCTGTTCAACTCCCAAGAATTTTATAATAGAGGCTCATAAAATGTATAAAGTGGAATCAAGCAAAGTATGTTATTTGGCACTCTGAGACGTGAAGGTTGTTCATAAGTTGTTACTACTCTTGTCAACAATATAATTTATTCTTCATCACTCTTTATTTAAAGGTACAAAGACTCAGAGTTTTATAAAACATATGTACTAAATTTCTCACTTTGTTTACTAATCTGATGCTTTTCTGATAGAAAACTACCTAGAGATTGAAAATCATGGGAATGAAGATGTGAAGTGGCATTTATCATCTTTCGCCCCACCGTATATCAAGGTGAATTAACATTTGTATTGGAAATTGTGTGTGCGCGTGTGTGTGTGTAATTTTCAACAGGCATTTTTAAAAGAGATGATGCTTATTAACTTAGTCTCTTCAGATAATATTTCTCCTAGCTTAAAAAATTCTGTTATGAAATAGTTGTATTTGGGTAGCTAGATTACTTATTCATTGCTCTTCTTTGCTAGTTCAGTGGTCCCAAAACTCTGTGTGTGGTTAACAAGTGGATAACAAGTTGTCCAGGGTGTACAACTGGATTTGAAGAGAGCTGGATGCTCACATGATATTGGCTCTCATAGTCTCCCTCAGCTAAATTGCATTAAGAAATCAAACATTTGTTTTTTCCTAATTTTCCTAATATTTTCTGTGATCAATTGCTGTGGACATGAGGGATAACATTTGATTGCCAGTGGGTGAGTGCTAGGCCCATGCAATCGTGACCTGGAAAGTAAGTGGTCCATGAGGCAGTCTTAGATGTGACCCATACTATGAAAATGCTTGAGAGCTGCTACTTATAGTTAATGTACCACTTTTTCCTATTATAAGTCATTAGACCACAATAGTTTTGTAAATATAACAGAATATTCTTCATTTGCTTACCAAGTTGGTGGATGCTTCTTGAACACTTTTTATGAAACAGGTTATTATATTTGATTTATCAAAATTTAATTACCTCATTTGTAGGGTATAGATGAAAGTGGAAATGTTTACAGAGCTACCTACACAGCTTTCAGATGTTCCCGTGTTTCTGGTACACTTGGAGCTCATGGAGAAGAAAAAGTAAGCTTTTTTTAGTGTTGTGATGAATTTAAGCAGATGAATGCTATGTCTTAACTGTAATGTAACTACTTACATGAAGCATACACACTTTATGAAATACAACCTCATTTAAGCTGGACTTCTTTAAAGTTGGAAATATTTTAAAATGCATCTAAACATCTATTTAAACGATAATGATAAAACACTGGTCATCCAAAATAGGATCAGATGTACTCCATTTTCAGATGCATCAGAAAGGTTATTAGCATCCACTCATCAATATGTCTCTTCATGTAAACTCAATTGACAATACTAGAAAAATGCCTACAATACATATGTTATATTTTGCATCCATGAAGGTATTTTCTTAGGAGAACAACTCCTTTTTTAAAAAACATTTTTCGAAGAGGAAATCTGTATTAGGAATCACTGAATATTTGTAAACATTTTTAGCTTTATACCTTGTCATGAGTGTAAAGTGCTGGAGAGTAAGACTCTGCCTGGAGAGGGTTAATGTCATCTGACAACACGTAACGTAGAGTTTCCCTGCCATGAGGGAGGGAGGAGTTTTAAGTCTGTTTTCGTTTTTGCTGGCCGTGTAGCTGGAACGGGTGTTGGAGCATCTTTGGCTATTAAGATGATTCTGCTCTTCTCTTCTATTTCTACTTAGCTGATGTAAGTGATCTTTGATATATTAAGCCTGTGCCTTTTTAGGATGTTTCTCTCCTTTTCAGAAGGGAGTTAGGGAACCCCAGATTGTGAAGTGTACTGTATCTCTGTTTTATTCTCTTTCTGTATTAAATCTTGTTAGTTATAAAAACTGTCTGGTTTAATTCCCTTAAGGTCTCTCTCTCTTCACTGGGAAGAGAGGAGGTAGGGGGGGTAGGTAAAGGAATCAGCTCAAGTTATCAGCTGAGGAACGGAGCCTGTCTCTGCCTTCAGCCGGGAAGGGTGAAGGGGAGGGGAATAGCCTGCAGGTGTCTGACTCTGGCTCTCAGGGAGGGGGGAAGTCCGGGGGCCCCTCCAAGGTTTTGGAAGTACACCCGGATGGTGGCAGCGGTGGAACCCCAAAAACCCCACTGGTAAAAAGAGGGGAAGTCTAGGGGTGTAGGACTTAATTTGGCTGGGAAACAGCTAAGTTAAGTGGTTTGGCTAGTTAAGAGTCCTTTTCTCTGTGCTCGAGAGCACAGGGATCAGGGTACCCCACTCTTTTACAGACCTTCTCCAGCAATTCACTCTTTCACCGCATTATGTCTCCTACTCATCAGAAGTTGTGAAGCTTTTATAATATATGTGTGGTGATGCAGTTTTATAAAGCCTATGCTCAAAATCTTTTTGATCTTTGTGTTGCATCTGTTAATACAGTGAAATAGAGCAGTGGTTCTCAACCAGGGGTTCAGGACCCCTTCCGGAGGGCCGCAAGCAGGGTTCAGGAGTCTGCCATACATGGCTGGTATTAGACTAGCTAAGACCCAAGGCAGAAAGCAGGACTGCAACCCGGGACTCCAAACCCACCCCAGCAGGCTAAAGTCAAAGCCTGAGCAACTTAACGTGGCCATTTCCCCCTGTGGCATGGGACCTTGAGCGATTGCCCTGCTTACTACATGGGGCCCTGAGTAATTGCCCTGCTTACTACCCCCTAACACCAATCCTAGCTTTTCTATGCAGAAAGACCGTTGTTGTGGCACAGCTGGGCCATGGAGTTTTTATAGCATGTTGTGGGGGTCTCAGAAAGAAAAAGGTTGAGAACCCCTGAAATAGAGAGTACTTTCAGGCTTCCCGATGATACAAGCTATTGCAAATATATGTGGTGAACTTAAAAAAATATATGCTTTGTACTGCTAGACCTATTGCTAGTCTGCACATTTCAGGTGAATACCATTCTAAATTCAGAAGTTACACCAATTCAGCCTGAGGTTTCATTTTAAATAGACTTCATAAAACTCATGCAGAAGGCTGTGTAGATGATTGCTTCAGTTAAACCCAGACTTATTTTGGTTTTACTTAAGTTGAATTGACATGTGCACCAGTTTAACAAATTCAGGTTAAAATGATTAAGTCAAACCAGTTGACTTTTGACCTTGTCTTTACACAAACTAGCACCAATTTAGTTAAACCAAAATGAGTGTCCACACAGGTATTTATAGTTTAAATGTCTTATTTTGGTTTAGCTTTAATTTGTTTGACTTAAGCTAAACTAAAACAAGTCACTCTTACCGTGTACTAGGAACTTCTAGTTCTCAGTAGCTGAGTCTATGCAGTCCGTTAGTATGCGCAGGCGATTACATTTTGCCTTCATACCCCAGTTTGCTGTGTATGCAAGCCCTAGACTATGAGTACTCATACAGGTGTTTGCACCAGGTTAAGTAAGTCTGTTTTAAATTAGTGCTTTAGTTAAATTGATGTCATTTCCCCTCTTTTATAGTTTCTTCCAGCTTGCTGGAAAGATCTTTGCTGTGAGATGAATAGTCTTCCCCCATTGGCCAAGAAGTCTCCATTGTCTGTGTTCTCTCTGAGATAGTGGATTCTTTCCTTGATTGGTGTTGATGAGCCATTAACTGCTGTTTGGCTACTCCATTGTTGTACCTGAAAGGCTAGTTGTGGATATTCCCAACCTCGCAGCATATTTCAGTAACACACAGATAACAAGACTTCATAATTTCACATACAATGATAGCACATACAATCCAACAGGATAATAATGTTCAACAGATCAAGACGTTTAAAATTATACAAAGCATACTTTGTGCAAAACATATAATTATATGACAGTGGTGAGTATGGGGATTCCAGGGTGCTGCTTTGAGGTACAGTGTCACACTTGGGGCTTGTCTTCACTACCTGCCGGATCCATGGGTACTGATCAATCTATCGGGGATCCATTTATCACGTCTCATGTAGACACGATAAATCAATCCCCCAAGGTGCTCCCCATTGACCCAGGTACTCCAGCTCACCAAGAGGAGTAAGCAGTCTCGATGGGGGAGCCCGCTGCTGGCTTGAGAACGCCAGGTAAGTCGCCCTAAGATGTGCCAACTTCAGCTACGCTATTCCCGTAGCTGAAGTTGTGTATCTTAGGTCAACACCCACCCCCACTAGTGTAGACCTGGCCTTAGTTTGTGAATTTAAACTGATGTAGTTAAACCAGTACAAAATACTGCAACTTTTTCATGTATACAAGGTTGCGTATAAAAATCTAAGTAAATAACACTTTATCCTATCCTGGTAGGTTGCTATCATCTTTTTACCAAGGGATAGAGGAGACTATGTTCAATTTTGGGACCTTGAGTGTCACCCACTCGCAGAACCTCACATGAAACATAAACTAAGATTTCAACTTTCTGGAGTGGTAAGTATATGAACACCATAAGCTAATGTTCAGTATTTGTCCACATTTGCAAAAGTGGGATTATATATAGATATAGATATAGATCACACTTCAAGACTGTGTGCTATTTGTCCAAAACATATTATTAAGAACATAATTAAATTTTAGAGTAAAGCTTTAATTGCAGGTAGTCTCAATTCTATTTTTCATAATCATTTTAAAATATTGTACACTTATGTTGTATTGATCAACATAGCAATTTGAAGGTTTATATAACTAAAAATTTTACCTTACCCTAACTCTAGCATCTTGTTTTGCATTTACTGTTTTGAAGGGAATTATGATGCACAGAAAATTGCATCAATGCAATATTTCAGGTAATATATAAAGATTCTAAGATAAAGAAAATGTGCAGCAGGCTAGTGTGCTATGCATTCACAGCCCTGTTTGCTCAACCTTTTGTGCTTGCATACTTTATCTGTGATAATCCCCTTAACATTAGGCAACATGACAACACAAATTCTTAACAAATTTTCCAGCTACAGTATTATAGTTTTGGAAGAAAAGTAGGGGTATATGCTAAATGCATCACGAGGTCAGATCATAAACATAATTTGTTTCATAATTTTCTGTAGATCCCACTCTAGGATTGGTGCTCCGTTCTTGTTAGCCTTGGAAATATACCAAAGCAGTAAAATATTTAGAGGCACTTGCCTGTTGTCCCATGGATCCAAATATTCTGACTCTGATTTACATAAAGGTTCAATCTTTCCATCAGATTTAACTTCTTATCCACCTGCCCATGAAGTGAGTCATGCACTAGTTCATCTGTCAGCATTTTTTTTGCAAATTTGGTTTACTTAATTTGACTTGGTGATAAAAATGTATTTAAATTTTAGACCTCTTTGGTCTGTTTCTAGTATGAATGGTATGGAGAGGGTCAGGATTTAAGAGGTGTACAGTCTCTGACAACAGGCAATAGATCCAACTAAATGTATGGAGATGTAATCATTTTCCTGAACAATAGTGTCTGGATGTGAGGATTACCTACCTGACACCAACTACAGAGCAAGCCTTTCATATTGGAGGCTGCTTTGTTCTTCCGTGAGAAAACGGAGAATCAGCTCTTTTTTTTTTTTCTAGAACCGAATATTTCTCAGAGCTATTTACTTAATTCTCTAGTAGTGTAAGGTGTAAATTAGAGCTATTGCTCAGTTTTAATTTATGCAGGGATTCAGGCAGTGTGACATCCGGAAGTGGAACCAGCATTCTTATGGCCTGTCCAGCCCCAACTTTGAGCTCATTCCACTGCATCCAATTGGACTTTGGTTAGGGTGGAGGATCCCACCTTGTGGGTTCAGTTGCAAAGGAGAAGGGTCAAGCAAGAGAACTGCTTGATACTTGAAACATAACCTGGGCATTAAACCTAGTACCCCTTGGTGGGACCTTCACTTAGTATTATCCTACTTAAATCAACAACCATTTGAGCACCTAACCACTTGCTCCATCTCTATGAAAACAGCATTCTTAGTGTCAATCACCTTTACCAGACGTGCAGGGGAAATAGTTGCTCTCAGGGCGGATCCACTGTATACAAACAATTTTAAGGACAAGGTTACCCTCCGACTACACCCCAAATTTCTTCCAAAGGTGCATTCATCATTCCACATCAATGAGCCAGTACACGTACCAGCCTTCTTCCCTAAATCACATGCAAACTCTTTTGAATCCACAATGCATACATTAGATGTACGCAGGGCTTTGCCCTTCTATTTGGATAGAACCAAGTCCTTTAGGAACTCTTCTAGATTTTCTCTCTCTTGTGGGGTGCTACAAAGTGGCACCTATTTCTACTCAGGAAACTTTCAAACTGGATTGCTGAGTGTATCTGACTGTGCTGTCAGATAAAGAAAGTTGCACCTCCAGCTGGCGTCAGAACTCACTCCACTAGATCTGTAGCCACCTCCCTGGCTTTTCTATGCAATGTTCCTCTGGCTGACATTGGTAAAGCGGCCACTTGGACTTCTGAACACACATTTGTTAAGCATTATCCCCTTACTCAAAGCCCTCTCTCTGATGCATGATTAGGCAGAGCATTATCTACTGCATTCCTACCAATTCCGAAGTCCTTACCTTCTTAAAATATAGTACAGTGCTTTCAAGTCATCTGGAGTGGAGCACCTACAGGGACATCTCTTGAAGAAGAGGAGGGGGGTTACTCACCCGGTGCAGTAACTGACATTCTTTGAGATGAGTGTCCCTGTGGGTGCTCCAGTACCTTCCTTCCTCCCCTCTACTTAGGAGTTGGGGTAGCCTCCGTCATAGAGAAGGAATGTAGGAGACTGGTCACGCACATGTACTATTAAGGTACACTGAGAGTGGGGTAGAGTATGAAGGGAGAAACTGTGCAGCAGAATAGAAAATTCTTAGCACAGTCTTCTTTGTTAGCAGCTTCTCTCTCCATTTTAACCAAGCAGGTGGCTTATTGCAGGACCACAATGATAATTTGCAACATTTGGGATTTTTTTCTCTGAAGGGCAAATTATACATATGTTGCGTTAATGTTAATACAATTTCAGGTTCTTGTTTTTTTGTATTAACCAGCTATTCTTCCAAAGGTGTAAAGACACTAACTTTTCTGGTAGCCAGACATGAGGGGTGATACTACAATGAACAGCTATTGAATTCCATAGGGAAAAGTCATGGCTTGCTTTTAGAGAATGAGGGAAGTTGCTCACAAAGAATTAATGTTAAGAAATCCATTCATTTACTGCAACCCTCAATTTGCCTGGAGAGGTAAAATTTCATGTCATTGCTAAGATGATAAATAGTTTGAGAGGCTAAAGCCACTTAAGCAGTAATCTCATTTGTACTCCATGGTGAGACATTCCACAGGGAAACCTACTGTCCAAATGGATCCGTTACCAACAATCTTGGAATAGTTTACTGTTATGAAGTGGTTTAAGAGGCATGCAAGCATGGAGTATGATTCCTGCAGCTGCAATGTATTTCAAAGAACAATAGGTAAATTCCCTTCTTCCAAAATATTGTAAAACCGCAGCACAAATCATGAGCTAATATTTTTAATAAATCAAAAACACTATTCAGTTTGAGCAATTTTTTGGGAACTATGTAAGTGTTGTCACTTAATATTTAACTTTACTCCAAATATTAACTGTAGGGTTTTTCTTACCAATAGGGTGCTAAAACAGAAAATGAATCTGTAAATGCAAAAGTTTCCATGTGTGCCCTAATAAAAACTGAAATTCCAGTTATGCCAAGAAGAGCTGGCTCTGAAGCTTCCACACTTATAACTCGGTATGTATATTTTTAGTTTAAAAAAAGAAAATAGTTAACATTTGTGTGGCAGACCTCTTCTATGATTCTTAGCCTTTTGCCACTCATAAGCAAACTTGTCATATTTTCATTAGTTCAAAACTAGTTATCTGTGTGGTCATGATTTGCTACTATGGGACATTAGAACCACTCTGAAGTGTGACACCTTTTAAAGACAGTGCTGGCTAAGAATGCATTATCTAGTGATTTCTAATAAGATGAGTTTTCACAATATTTGTCTAGTTTTCGCCTTTGTTTCTTTCCCTTTTTGCCAATCAGTTCTTGTGTACGTGGTGCATTAGTCCTCACTAGATGGGTGTAAATTATAGTGGGCACTAGTGCATTGCATGCTAATCGGCTCATGTGGGCCCTGCTGGCACACACTAAATGTTCCCTAGTGCACATTAATATACTACGGTTTGAAATGGGCCACACTGGCCAGTTAACGAACAACATCCTAGTGCAAACTGCCATTTATATCCCTCTAGTTTGGGTTAATTCACCATGTTGATGAGCACTCGTTTTTCGTCTCCCTACTTTAGTTTTCCCAGACTCTTGGAAGTATTTTTATTCCTGTTCTCATCTGGAGTTAGTTACAAGAGCCCAGGATGTTTCCAAAACACTTCACATATTTAGATAAGTGCAAATCTTCACCAACAGAATCCAGTTGCCCTTGATTTGCTATTCCAGAGCAGTCCCTCCATTTGTGATCTGCATGTCTGGTTTGAGCTTGGTGCAGTTTTGCTGCTTTTCTCAATTGCCAAGAATTAAAAGTAGCATTTGACTCCTAATTGGGTTTTAGGCCTGAACATTGTTTCTTCTTCGAGTGATTGCTCATATGCATTCCAGTTAGGTGTGCACGTGCCGTGGGCACAATTGTCGGAAGATTTTTCCCCTAGCAACAGGCTGGGTAGACCAGGGAGCCCCCTGGAGTGGCGCCGTTATGGTGCCGCATAAATACCCCTGGGACCCAGCCCCCCCACCCCCAGTTCCTTCTTACCGCCCGTGTAGGTTGTTGAAACTTTGGAGTTCTGCTCTCAGCGATCTCCATTTCTCCTAGCTTTCTTGTGTAAATTAGTTGTTGATTGTTCATTCTATAGTTAATAGTTGTAGTTAATATAGTAGTTAAGGGCAGGGAGGTCTCCTCCCCTGCCCGCCCGGGGCTTTATGCTTCCTAAGACTCCGGGATTCAAACCCTGTGCGAAGTGTGGGAAGCCTATGCCAGTTGGCGACCCACACGGAGACTGCCTTAAGTGCCTCGGAGAGGCTCACCTGGTCGAGAAGTGCAAGATTTGCAAGAGCTTTAAACCTCGCACCAGGAAAGACAGAGAGTCTCGCTTCCGGCAAATCTTAATGGAGGCGGCTCTTGTTCTGGCACCGGAGCCGGGTAAGGCACCGGCACCCGCTCAAAAGGCAGCGCCCGCCAGACTGTCGGCCCCAGGGCCCAGACGGAAGCCTCAGCACTGGTCACACTCCCCGGCCCGCAAAGAAAGGTCCAAGGTGGCAGTCGCGGCACCGGCAACTCAGCCACCCGTAGAACAGCGTCCCGTGGGGGAGTGTTCAGGGCAACAGCCGCCGTCACCGGCACCACATCTCCGCCTCCACATAAACGTCAGGGAGCTGAGGGCGGTTCGGCTAGCGTGCCAGGCTTTCCGGAGCTTGCTAGCAGGTCTCTGTGTAGCGGTGCTAACAGACAACACCACAGCCCAGTTTTACATCAACAAACAGGGCGGAGCGCGCTCAAACCCCCTTTGCCAGGAAGCGGTTCTCCTTTGGGAATTTTGCATAGCCCACTCCATTCACCCGGTGGCCTCTTTCCTCCCGGGAGCTCACAACACGCTAGAGGACCACCTCAGCAGATTGTTCCTGTCGCACAAGTGGTCCCTCCGGCCAGACGTCATCCGACCGATCTTCCTACGGTGGGGGTTTCCCCAGATCAACCTTTTTGCCACTCGTCAGAACAGGAAGTGCCTCCAGTTCTGCTCCTTCTGCGGCAGCTCCCTGGGCTCCCTCACAGACGCCTTTCTCCTTCCCTGGACGGGCCACCTGCTTTACGCATTCCCTCCGATCCCCCTCCTCCACAAGGTGCTCATAAAGATCAAACGGGACAAGTCACGTATGATCCTCGTAGCCTCGGCCTGGTATGCATCCCTTCTCCTGCTGTCCAAGGCCCCTCCCATCAGCCTCCCACTGTGGCCAGACCTGATCTCTCAGGATCACGGTCGCCTACTCCACCCGGACCTGCAGTCCCTGCATCTCACAGCGTGGCTCCTGCATGGCTAAGGGGCCCGGAGCTCTTGTGTTCTGCTGCAGTGCAAGGTGTTCTTCTGGGGAGCAGAAAACCATCAACCAGAAGCACCTATACTGCAAAGTGGACCCGCTTCGCTGCTTGGTGTATGCAGCGCAACACCATTCCCAGGGAAGCTTCCATCCCAGTCATCCTGGACTACCTGCTAGACCTTAAACAGCAAGGTCTTTCTACCTCCACTATTAGGGTCCACCTGGCGGCCGTCTCGGCGTTTCACCCAGGCTCGGCAGACCACTCGGTCTTCTCAGACCCTACGGTCTATAGGTTCCTTAAAGGGCTGGACAGACTTTACCCACAGGTTAAGCATCCCGTCCCGCCCTGGGACCTGAACCTTGTGCTTTCCCGCCTCTCCATGCCCCCCTTTGAGCCCCTCGCCACGTGCTCCTTGCTGTACCTCTCCTGGAAGGTAGCCTTCCTTGTAGCAATCACCTTGGCTCGCAGAGTGTCCGAGATCAGAGCGCTAACCTCAGAACCGCCGTATACAGTTTTTCATAAGGACAAGGTGCAGCTACGCCCCCATCCAGCCTTCCTTCCCAAGGTGGTGTCTCCCTTCCTTCCCAAGGTGGTGTCTCCCTTCCACGTTAACCAGGACATATTTCTGCCGGTCTTCTACCCGAAGCCCCACACCTCTGGAAGGGAGCAACAATTGCACACGCTCGACGTTCAAAGAGCTCTTGCATTTTATTTAGACCGCACAAAAGTGTTTAGGAAAACACAGCTCTTTGTGGCGGTAGCGGATTGGATGAAAGGCCAGCCGGTCTCCGCCCAGAGACTCTCCTCCTGGATAACCTCGTGCATTCGCACCTGCTACGAACTGGCGGGCAGGCCCGCCAGCCAGATAACAGCACACTCCACGAGAGCGCAGGCATCTTCTGCAGCCTTCCAGGAGAGAGTTCCGATCATGGACATCTGCAGGGCGGCCACTTGGTCCTCCGTCCACATCTTCGCCGCCCACTACGCCATAGTCCAGCAGGCCAGGGACGATGCGACATTTGGTTCAGCGGTCCTACGCTCAGCAATGGGTCAATCCGACCCCGCCTCCTAGGTATTGCTTATAGTCACCTAACTGGAATGCATATGAGCAATCGAAGAAGAAAACGAGGTTACTTATCTGTAACTGTTGTTCTTCGAAATGTGTTGCTCATATCCATTCCAAACCCACCCTCCTTCCCCACTGTCGGATTAGCCAGCAAGAAGGAACTGGGGGGGGAGGGTGAGGCTGGGACCCAGGGGTATTTATGCGGCACCATAACGGCGCCACTCCAGAGGGCTCCCTGGTCGACCCAGCCTGTTGCTAGGGGAAAAATCTTCCGACAATTGTGCCCGCGGCGCGTGCACACCTAACTGGAATGGATATGAGCAACACATCTCGAAGAACAACAGTTACAGGTAAGTAACCTTGTTTTTCACACAGGCCTTTCCCTCAAAAATATGATTTTCCCCAAGGTCACGAGGCTAATTTTTCTCTGTCATCCTCCAACCTTCAAAGATTGAAATGGTGGATGTGAAACCCAATGAAATATGCACTTCCTTTTTATGGAAGTGAACTGATCCCTGGTGCATATATGGAAATGTTCATCTAGGTCTCCAGTGAAGCATATGGGCACAACTCAAGGCTGTGAAAGTAGAGTAAATTCTGATTACTACTTCACCACAGTATTCTTTTACATTGTAATCTTTTAATTAATTAACGGAATGTCCCAAATAGTAGCCCTAAAAGCATTTAGAGTGGCACAGTACTGCTTTAAAACTTAACAGCATTTTACAGCCCAATATCTTTTAAGAACATATTACTTTGTCTTTCCAGTGATTCTGAATGTATTTCTATTTTGGAACTGCTTTTCAAACCTTTGATAAGAAACTGTCTGTACATCCAGACCATGTAATATAAATAGGGAACTTAATGATGTAAACCTATTTTTTGAAAAACAGGCAAAATGAAGTAATTCGAGGGGTATATGCCCGAGAAGATCATTATACGTTTCTACCAACCAGAGTTGGGGAATCAAGTACCTTAAAAGTCAATTTGCGGAATAATACTTTTATTACTCATATGGTAAGTTTTTGACACTTTAACTTTTAAACTTTATTTACAAAATTCAAAACATTTAAAATTGCACTTAATTGCTGAACAATATCTAACCATTTTCTTCTCTGATATTTTCATTAACCTTTGATACTAAGAATGTTCTTTTAAGATGTTCTAATGGTCGGTGTATTAGTAGAAACTATTGGTTCCAAACTTCATACTCTAAATCAGTGTTTCTCAAATAGTGGGGCGCGCCCCCCAGGGGGGGCGCGAGGCTCCGTAAAGGGGGGCTCGTTTGACGTGCGCCATGCGCCGCTTGGAGCGGAACATGCTGCCCACGTGGGGCAGCGCGCGCTCGGGGCAGGCGCGGGGCAGCGCGCGCTCGGGGCAGGCGCGGGGCAGCGCGCGCTCGGGGCAGGCACGGGCCAGCGAGCCGAGCGCGGCGCGGCGCAGCCTCACCGCGTAGCCCTGCGGCTTGCTGGGCTGCCGCGGCTCCGCCGCCACGGCAGCATCGCCCCGCCAGCCCGCCCGCGGGCCCCGCGCAGCGCACGGCCCGGCGCAGAGCCGCGCTCAGTCACCGGCCGGCCGGGCGCGCATCCCCCGGGCGAGGCGCCCCCGCCTCCCGCCTGCCATCCTGGCCGGGCGCGCCGGGCCGCTGCGCCCTAGATATAGGCTGGCGCCCGGCAGGGGCGGCGCCGGCGAGGGGCGGAGAGGAGCGGGGGAGGCGCGAAATGTTTTCTTCTTTCTAGGGGGGGCACGACAGAAAAAAATTGAGAAGCACTGCTCTAAATGTTTATGTAGTCAAAGAAAGTTCACTTTTGTAGGCTTCTTACAACTTTTTAGTTTTTATTTTTCTTATCTCTTAATTAAGCGTTTTCTGAATAGCATACTTAAATTATCACCTCTTTCAGCTGTCATAGGCTGATTATAGGCTTGTTGTTGGAGTCTAATTTTTAAAACTAATGTCTTAAGTCCTGCAGTGTGATTTTTAACTTACTCATGTACAAAGTTGGGCATAGTTTATTCTTAAATCTTCCCTTTTTTTTTAGTTGTATCTAAGTCTGTAGTTAGTTTCATGGGTTGAAGCGTGTGCTAAAATAGTGTGTATTGAAATATGTGCTAAAATAGTTACAGTAGTGCTTGCTTGCTTGTTTTTAAAGTGTTTCATATTAAATTTCAGCTGAAGTTTGTACATCCCAGAGAGCCTTTCCACATCAAGCACTCGAAATATTCTTTGAGGTGAGTTAAGTGTGTACTAAAATTTTACTCAGAAACATTAGAGGTTTCAAAACAAATCTAAGCTATTTTGTAAGGTAAAGCTCTCTACATAGTAAGGCTATATCATGCTGAAATGTAGACTTATAGTCCACTTTTGGACTTTAGAGTACCTTCAACATTTTGGCCTTCTAGTTAAAATGTGTATTTTTTGAACAAATCGTAACCAGATGGGAAAAGTGAGGCATAAAGCAACATCAGAGTGAGTCAGTGGAACAGCCAAGATTAAACCCAGGTCTCCTGACTCCCAGTCCAAAATCCTGTCCTGATCCTTGCTATAACACCAGATTGTACAGCACCTGGGTTTTTTTCTTGGACAACTTTTATCAAAATAGTAACCAGGACCAAACATGGATAGCTAATGAGATCTGACAGGTTCAGTCTGAAGAGGTAAAACTGCAGGCAAAAAAGAGGATAATTTAATAGCTCTTCAGAAAGATAACTGTGACAACATCAGAGATCTACTTAAGTGTCTCAATAACATCGTAAAGTATATTGTATTTGCTGTGATACACGGAGGATCAGATGCACTCTTACTTAAAGCAAACTTATAGACGTAGTCTTTAAAGATGGTATAAAAATTTTTGTCATGAAGTGCATTTGTTTTATTCTTGTTTAATAACTTCCTAGAAGCTTAGTTTTCCTACCAATTTTGATGTTTTTCCATTTGCAAATATTGACTGTCTCTTGTCTAATTTTTTAAAAAATTTTCTTATTTCTGGAATAAGTCAGCATAGCTCTTTGAAAGAACTCTGCAATTTCTGTGCACAACGCACTGCAGAACTTATTCTAGCTTAGATGAATGACTTTAAAAAAATATTTGTAGGAAATTCTTTTATTTATCAGAGTAAGCCACTTTGAGGTTGTCCCATAAACCTTTTTTAATAGAAAGCAAGTTAATATTTTATTTAGTGTTTACTTTTATGTTTTAATTGCTTCTATATGGAAGCTAGTCAGCTAAATTAGATTACCTCCCAGTACCATATCCAATTAATATTAAAAGGTAATTGCATACCAAACTGCATTTACTGGAAGTGGGACTGTAAGACTTAATTAAGAAAATAAAATAGGATGTGTTTTCTTACATCTACTCTTTAGACCAAGAAGTGTCACACAGTGCAGTTGTACAATCATATACATTGTATATGTTTGTTTTTTTTTAAAAGAACAATTTGTAGAAGCAACAGTGTCTCCTGTGTGAACAGTCTTTTAAATGTTAAATATGACAACAGAATTTCAGGGTTTTGTTTAACATACCAGTGTTTAATTTTCCAAAAACGGTGCAGTTGTGAGCTTGGGGTTTTATCAACTGCCCATGTGTGTGAAAAAGTTCAGCTATATTGATTCTTTGCTACACTGTCTAATGTAAGTTAGCTACCAATGTAATCTAAAGGCAAAACCTTGGTCTAAAACTGCAATGAGAAGAGTGGCAATTTTTATTCTCTTCCCCCCCAAACAAGGCAGAGCACAGGTTTTTTTGTATTGATTGTAGGGTATTCATTTGGCTAAAAGAGGATGTAAGCACTGTGGTGGGGCAAGGCCAGATGGCTATAGTAAAGGGGTGGGAGACAGATATATTAGCCACAGGCTAAACAAATCCTTGTTACCAGGATAAGCAAATGGCAGCTGCTCCATGTCAGTTAAAACATGTGGGGCCAATTAAGATCTTGGCAGAAGTCAGGGAGGACAGATAAGTTGACTGGGACACCTGAAGCCAATCGGGCTGGTTGAAACTAGTTAAGTGCCTCCCAGCTAGTCAGGTGGGGGCGCATGTCAGGAGCTGTATGGATAAACTGAGCAGTACAAACTATATCAGGCACAAGGATGGAGGCCCTAAGGTAAGGGTGAAGTAGATATTGAGGAAGTGGGGGCTGCTGTGGGGAAGTGGCCCAGGGAATTGTACATGCCCTATTTCCAAAAGGTCAGCTACCATAACTGATACTATTAGGGTCCGTGGGCTGGAGCCCTGAGTAAAGGGCGGGCCCAGGCTCCCCCGCTCCCCAAATTAATCCCAGAGACTGGGAAACAACAGAAGCTGGAAAAATCATGGAGCAGGTCCTCAAGGAATCAATCCTGAAGCACTTAGAGGAGAGGAAAGTGATCAGGAACAGTCAGCATGGATTCACCAAGGGCAAATCATGCCCGACTAACCTAATTGCCTTCTACGATGAGATAACTGGCTCTGTGGATGAGGGGAAAGCAGTGGATGTGTTGTTCCTTGACTTCAGCAAAGCTTTTGATACGGTCTCCCACAATATCCTTGCCAGCAAGTTAAAGTAGTATGGGCTGGATGAATGGACCATAAGGTGGATAGAAAGCTGGCTGGATCGTCGGGCTCAACGGGTAGTGATCAATGGTTCCATGTCTAGTTGGCAGCTGGTATCAAGCGGAGTGCCCCAAGGGTCGGTCCTGGGGCCGGTTTTATTTAATTTCTTTATCAATGATCTGGAGGATGGTGTGGACTGCACCCTCAGCAAGTTTGCAGATGACACTAAACTGGGAGGAGTGGTAGATATGCTGGAGGGTAGGGATAGGATACAGAGGGACCTAGACAGATTAGAGGACTGGGCCAAAAGAAATTTGATGAGGTTCAACAAGGAGAAGTGCAGAGTCCTGCACTTAGGACGGAAGAACCCCATGCACTGCTACAGACTAGGGACCGAATGGCTAGGCAGCAGTTCTGCAGAAAAAGACCTAGGGGTTACAGTGGATGAGAAGCTGGATATGAGTCAACAGTGTGCCCTTGTTGCCAAGAAGGCTAATGGCATTTTGGGCTGTATAAGTAGGGGCAGCATTGCCAGCAGATAGAGGGACGTGATTGTTCCCCTCTATTCGACATTGGTGAGGCCTCATCTGGAGTACTGTGTCCAATTTTGGGGTCCACATTACAAGAAAGATGTGGAAAAATTGGAAAGAGTCCAGGGAAGGGCGCAACAAAAATGATTAGGTGCCTGGAGCGCATGACTTATGAAGAGAGGCTGAGAGAACTGGGATTGTTTGGTCTACAGAAGAGAGGATTGAGGGGAGATTTGATAGCTGCTTTCAACTACATGAAAGGGGGTTCCAAAGAGGATGGATCTAGACTGTTCTCAGTGATAGCAGATGACAGAACAAGAAGTAATGGTCTCAAGTTGCAGTTGGGAAGGTTTAGATTGGATATTAGGAAAAACTTTTTCTCTAGGAGGGTGGTCAAGCATTGGAGCGGGTTACCTAGGGAGGTGGTAGAATCACCTTCTGTAAAGGTTTTTAAGGTTAGGCTTGATAAAGCCCTGGCTGGAATGATTTAGTTGGGGATTGGTCCTGCTCTAAGCGGGGGGTTGGACTAGATGACCGCCAGAGGTCCCTTCCAACCCTAATATTCTATGATTCTACCTCTGGAGAAAGGTTTGAGCAAGAGCTTAAGGATGCTTACATTCATTATGATGCAGTAGTAGTATACCTGAACTTCATCAAATTTGCACTCTAACCAAAAAAACCTTAATATGACCTTGATCTTGGCAGAGTTAAGGCAGAATAACTTTCCAAATGCATGGAATATGTGACAGATCTGCTTATAACTTAAAAGGTTAGAATGACTATGATTTAAAAGCATGAGATGTTACTGTTAAGTTTTTTGAGCTAGATTATGAGTTTGAAGTTGAGGTATCTATTGCTTTTGGATATCTGGAGATGAAAGTGAAACCCTTACGGAGGGTTGTAGTATGTTACTGATAGTGTTGTAGGCAATGTGAAGGTGGAAAGAAATGCACAAGTCTTTTAAGGTTTTGTGTGTATAGAGTGTTTCCAGCTGCAATCTCAGTTGTCACCAAATGTAGTGTTGGCTGGCTAACATAAGACTAAATCACAGCTGCAAGAAGTAATACATAGTACTAATATTCTATGTGTAGATCTAAAAGCATTTTACAAATGCTGATGAAATATCTTCACCTTGCTATCTTTGGTAAGTATCTTACAGATGGGTAAACTGAAGCTCAAAGGTTGACTTACTGAAGGCTGTATAATAAATCTCTGTCAAGGATGGGGAATAGAACCCAGATCTCCGCTCTAATCACACTGTTCAGTGACACAGGACCAATGCTTCAGAATCAAGCATTTTGTTTTATTTGTAAACGGAGGTTATACCAAAACGTAGTTGTAGCGGAGAATGTAGGCAGAAAGGGTATTTGGACTCTTTCAGGACAATTAACCTATCAAAGAGATTCTCCAGAGGGGATAAAAATATCTCCGGAGTAGGATACTAAAATCATTTGTGCTCTGTAGCATCCTAACTAGACAGGGGGAAATATAGCTTGAACAGAGCTGCATTAGAGCTTCCAGACAAAGAGAGAGATTGAATTTGTAGAGAAGAAGGGAGGTGAAAGGTGAGAATAATGTAAGGAAGGAAATGGGTTTAGACTGACAAATAGGATTAAATGGATGAGGGCACAGAGAGCTGTGGAAGACAACTTCAGAAATGATGGAGATGAAACACAAAATAAAGTAAACCAAAGAATGGTCTATCTTACTAGGTGGTGACTGTGGATTTAATCTTTTAAGAGATTTTACATCACACTGTTACATTCAAGAATCAGAGTTCTTGAATGAATCATGAGAATTCTTGGCTGACCTGGAACAACGCTTCCTCAACTCTCGTCCACTCACACCCCTTCTCTATCTACGCTACATTGATCACATCTTCATCATCTGGACCCATGGGAAAGAAACTCTGGAAGAATTCCACCATGATTTCAACAGCTTCCACCCCACCATTCACCTCAGTCTGGACCAGTCTACACAGGAAGTCCACTTCCTAGACACCATGGTTCAAATTAATGATGGCCACATCAACACCACCCTATACTGAAAACCTACCGACAGCTATGCCTACCTTCATGCCACCAGCTTCCATCGCGGACATACCACACGATCCATTGTCTACAGCCAAGCACTGAGGTACAATCGTATTTGCTCCAACCCCTCAGACAGAGACCAACACCTACAAGATCTTCACCTGGCTTTCTCAAAACTACAATACCCGCACAAGGAAATAAGGACACAGATCAACAGAGCCAGACGTGTACCCAGAAGCCTGCTGCTGCAAGACAAGCCCAAGAAAGAAAACAATAGAACACCACTGGCCATCACCTACAGTCCTCAGTTAAAACCTCTCCAACTCATCATCAGTGATCTACAACCCATCCTGGACAATAATCCCTCACTTTCACAGGCCTTTGGAGGAAGGCCAGTCCTGGCACACAGACAACCCGCCAACCTTAAGCAGATTCTCACCAGCAACAGCACACCACGCCATAACAACTCCAACTCAGGAACCAATCCATGCAACAAACTTGGATGCCAATTCTGCCCACATATCTACACCAGCAATACCATCACAGGACCTAACCAGATCAGGAACACCATCACTGGTTCATTCACCTGCACATCTACCAATGTCATATATGCCACCAATGTCCCTCTGCTATGTACATCGGCCAAACTGAACAGTCCCTACGAAAAAGGATAAATGGACACAAATCAGAGATCAGGAATGGCAATATACAAAAACCTGTAGGAGAACACTTCAATCTGCCTGGACACACAATTACAGATTTTAAAGTCACCATACTGCAGCAAAAAAACTTCAAGACCAGACTGCAAAGAGAAACTGCAGAGCTGCAATTCATTTGCAAATTTGACACAATCAATTTGGGATTGAACAAGGATCTTGAATGGCTGGCTTGCTAATTACAAAAACAGCTTCTCCTCTCTGAGTTCACACCTCCAATTCAGCTGCTAGAAGAATACCTCACCCTCCCTGATTTGAGATAACAAGCTGGTTTAGCCTGATTGGACTAACCTTGTTACCTCCTACCTGGTTCTTGCCTACTTTTCTATACAGTGAAACCTCGATTTAACGGACCTCCATTTAACGGACTTCGGATGCAACGGACAAAATTTTTCAGAGTCTGATGCATCCGAAGTCCGTTTCTGGAGGGCTGGCTGTGGGCTCCCTGCTGCTGCCCGAGGCTGGAGCCGGGACCCTGCGGGGCTCTGAGCCCGCGCGCGGCTGCAGCCGCCGCGGATCGAGCTGGGGGCGGGCTGCCGCCTGGCCCCAGCAGCAGTCACCCTCCCTGCAGGGTCCCGGGAGCCGGGACCCTGCGGGGCTCTGAGCCCGCGCGCGGCAGCAGCCGCCGCGGATCGAGCCGGGGGCGGGCTGCCGCCTGGCCCCCGGCAGCAGTCACCCTCCCTGCAGGGAGCCGGGACCCTGCGGGGCTCTGAGCCCGCGCGCGGCAGCAGCCGCCGCGGATCGAGCCGGGGGCGGGCTGCCGCCTGGCCCCCGGCAGCAGTCACCCTCCCTGCAGGGTCCCGGGAGCCGGGACCCTGCGGGGCTCTGAGCCCGCGCGCGGCAGCAGCCGCTGCGGATCGAGCCGGGGGCGGGCTGCCGCCTGGCCCCCGGCAGCAGTCACCCTCCCTGCAGGGTCCCGGGAGCCGGGACCCTGCGGGCTCTGAGGCCGCGCGCAGCGGCCGCTGCGCTTTTGATAGGGTGACCAGATGTCCCGATTTTATAGGGACAGTCCCGATTTTGGGGTCTTTTTCTGATATAGACTCCTATTACCCCCCAACCCCTGTCCCGATTTTTCACACTTGCTGTCTGGTCACCCTAGCTTTTGAGCCGGGGGCGGGCGGGCTGACAGCTCCCGCCCGGGTCCCAGCAGCCGGGGACCCCGGCGGGCGGGTTGACGGACTAATTCGGGCGAGGGGGTATCCGTTAAATCCGAAAGTCCTGTTATTTAATAATTTTAAAAAATTATTAAATAACGGACTTTCGGCTTTAACGGACACCCCCTCGCCCGAATTAGTCCGTTAAATCGAGGTTTCACTGTACCTGCCTCTGGACACTTCCACTGCTTGCATCGACGAAGTGGGTATTAGCCCACGAAAGCTTATGCTTCAATACTTTAGTTAGTCTTTAAGGTGCCACAGGACTCTGTTACCTCTGTTACATTCAAGTTCTGATTCCTCATTTTTTCATTATCCCTATTGCTTTGCTTATGTTATGTAGTAAATGTCTAATTCCATGAAGTGCTTCTACATGATTCCTTTTAAATTAAATTTTCAGTTTCAGTGATCAATTGATGTACATATGAAGTTTGTTTGCAAAATCTATATCTATAAAAGTCAAATGGTGTATGCGTGTGTGTGTGTGTGTGTGTGTGTATGTATGTATGTATGTATGTTCCCTTACTCCTTCCACACCGTTTGAGCTAGAGACTTGAAATTTGGTAGAGTTATAGGCTTTAGGGTCCTAATCAGGGTAAGAATCGAAAATTTTTCACATCTCACCTCTTACACCCCCTAGGGGTGAAATTCTTTAAAGCCCATTAACATCAGCTGGGCAGCAGGTTAACACCTGCTGTTCTCTGTGACATAGTTATGATGTAATAATACCCCCCTCCAACGGACCCTGCACTCGCTCAGCTCTCTCCCCCCTCCCTCCCTCCAACGGATCCCGCACTCGCTCAGCTCTCTCCCCCTCCTCCCTTCCAACGCCCCCCCCCACTCGCTCAGCTCTCTCTCCTCTCAGGTAAGAATTGAAAATTTTTAAAATCTCACCCCCCTCGCCCCATCCAACGGCCCCCCCCCACTCGCTCAGCTCTCTCCCCCCTCCTCCCCTCCAACAGCCCCCCCCACTCGCTCAGCTCTCTCCCCCCACCTCCCCTCCAACGGGCTCAGCTCTCTCCTCCCTCCCCCTCCAATGCCCCCCCACTCGCTCAGCTCTCTCCCTCCTCCCCCCTCCAACGGACCTAAGCAACGTTATGCCGCGTAAAAAGCGAAAATGTATCGGAGAAACCACATCCAAATGCAAGAGAATGAAATGAATTAGACAGAATGAGACTTCTGAACAAAATTTGTATTAATAAAAAACATTGTAGTCTTTTTACATCCCAGTTTCCAATTACAAATACCCCGAGCAACGGCAGGTATTTTTGCTAGTTCTTTCTAAACTAAAAGGAGGCAACATTACTACTTTTTAATAAGGCTTCCAAACTGTCAATATTATAGCATAGATACAGAGCAGAGCTTCTTCAGATAAGCCAGCAACAGTCACTGTCCATCTATTGTAGAATTTTGACTGGCTGATAGGATAGCAGCAACTTCATATTTCTAACACTGAATTCCTGACCAGGTAATGTGATCTTTAAAAAAAGATAACTCAAGGCTATCTTTAGCTCTCTTCTCAGAAAGCATAATACACTGGAAAAATATTTGTATGCCTAGCAAGACTTAGTTATTAATGTCACTAAGGAATCACCTTCCTTAGAGGCTTTTAAGGTCAGGCTTGACAAAGCCCTGGCTGGGATGATTTAGTTGGGGATTGGTCCTGCTTTGAGCAGAGGGATGGACTAGATGACCTCCAGAGGTCCCTCCCAACCCTAATATTCTATGATTCTATTATTCTAATGCTGCAAACTAACTGTATCCTTTTTACAGATCCCAGCATTATATCAACCTGCCAGTCCAGTTCAAGCCAAAGTCAGCAGGCAGATTTGAAGGTCTGTTGGTTGTGCACATAGACAAATATGGCAGTCTTGGTATTCGATTACTTGGTGATGCTCATGCAAAAGAATAATTGGAGAGCAACTTTATTAATAATCTAAACTAAATTATTGAAATATTGCTGTTATATTTTCCTTGCTAATTTACTATTTTTTGTACATTATGATACTTTTATGTAAAATCTTTTGTAAGTTAAATTGAGGTGATTGTGAAAGCAAAGATTCATTTGTTAAACATTCTAAAACTAGGATAAATCTCTTTGTATGCTTAAATTTATCATGTACTTATATTTCTGCACCTCTTTATAAGGGAGAAAAGTGTTCTATTTTTTCATTGATTATGTTTCGCTAAATACAGAATATTTATTTTAAATTTAGTAATTTCAGAAATAAATTTGTAATTCACATTTTTTAATAAACTTATTTTTCATGTGAATAATGTGAATGTCTTGAGTTTTTAGAGTGCCCATCACTGTAGTTTCCAGATATTATATAGCTTAAATCCATAATTGTTTATCCCCACAGCAATTTCACTTACACCTCTACCTCGATATAATGCGGTCCTCGGGAGCCAAAAAATCGTACCGCGGTATGGGTGAAACCACGTTGAGGTAGAGGAGCGCACAGCCACACACCCCAGAGAGCTCCTTTACCGCGTTATGTCAGAATTCACCTTATATTGGACCACATTATATCGGGGTAGAGGTGTATATTGATATTAGATCCTTCATAGAATCTCATAGAATTCCCCACCACTGCTACAACTGATTCAGCTCTGCCAATGGGAGTTTTAATGCCACTTGCAACTTAATAGGGTTGAACAACAGTGCTTAAAATGCTAGTAGGCCCTTGAAGCCCTGTTTATATAAGCAGTTCCTCTGGTTGGTCTTCAGTAGTAGGAGTGAAATCAGGAAAGCCAATCCCCAGGGAGGTCAATGGAAGTCGGGGCGCTGAACACCTGAACTGACACAGCGAGTCCACAGTACCCTGATGTGCTCCCTGACAATGGAAGTGTCAACAAGGGGAACCTCATGCCGCTCTAGCACCCCCAGGCCTTGAAGCAGGGATTTTAAATTTCGCAAGGAGGGCGGCCTTTGTGCCAGGGAAGCGCCTTTTGCTGTCTCTGAAAATCTACCTAAACTGACCAAATTAGAAGTCTTTGAAAAAGTTCACACAGACCCCCTAGAGACTTCTGTGACATTAGCACCTCACTTCCCCCTGCACATTCTGTTGCACCAGCAGGCTCCAGCCTGGGCTGAGCAGGACTTTCCTTACAATTGCAGCTCTGAGCTGCTGTGGTCTGTGTTGGGTCCAGGTACGTGAGCTCAGAGGAGAGAGCCTGTCTCTCCTGTGCTCTCAGTGCCCCCGCCCCACCCTTCCTGCTGGGTGCAGAGGAGGAAGAATCTGATTCAAATGCAGAGAAAAGGGGACACGGGTGAATAAATTGGGAGAAAGAGCCTAAAGCATCCTGGAAGCTGGCAAGAGGTGAAAGAAACTGGCATTTGGAGGTGATGTGAGGGTGGAGACTGTGCCTCAGTTTCTCCCAGTTTTTAAATAGAGATCCTCAAGGTTGGGTTTATATACCAATTTAGAAGGTGGGAATGTCAGACACACAGAACTGGGGCCTGTTGACACTCTAGATATCAAATGAGTTTGTTAGCAGGTGAACTCCAAACATGGTTCATAACCCCATAGATGACATGGCTGCTACGCATGATTTTTGACCCCCTATTAGAGTAGGGCTGGGTGTTCTTTTCCTGTTCTACAGGGGGAAGTGGGTGCATGGTGGCTGGGGATTGAACAGGCTCACAGCCACCAATGGTTTTCAACATTTTTATCAATCTAGAAGTCCATAATAAATCACAAGCTGGTACATAGATTGGTGTCCTGGTAAATAATGCTGAGGACAGGGCAGCCCATTCAAACAAAACACATTTGAATACAGCAAATGCCCAGTCATGATCTAGGCACAAAAACCATAGGCCAGACCTACTGAACAGCGAGACTCGATCCTGGAAAGCAGTGACTCTGAAAACGATTTGGGGCTCTAGAGGGCATGGAACTCAACTAGAGCTCCCAGTGTGATGCTGTGTCAAAAAGGGCTAGTGCAATCCTTGGCTGTATAAAGAGGGATTTAGCGAGGAGGAGAAGGGAGGTAATTTCACTTCCGTATATAGCACTGGTGAGACGGCTACTGGAATGCTCTGTACAGTTCTGGCATCCACATTTTAATAGGGCTGTTGAAAAATTGGAGGGGGTGCATAAAAGAACCATAAGAATCATTTGAGAGCTCGAGAATGTGTCTTAAAGTGAGGTATTTAAGGAGCTCAAGCTTATGTAGCTATTGAAGAAGCTATTGAGAGGTGACTTGATTACAGTGTAGAAGTACCTTCATGGAGAGAAAATAACAAGTACCAAAGTGCTCTTCAATATAGCTGAGAAAGACACTTGGAAGAGAGGAAGGTGATGAGGAAGAGTCAACATGGCTTCACCAAGGGCAGGGGTCTGCAACCTTTACCGCTCAAAGAGCCATTTGGACCCGTTTCCCACAGTAAAGAAAACACTGGGAGCCACAAAACCCTTTTGACATTTAAAATGAAATAACACGCTCTTCTTCCCTCCCCCTTCTTCCCTCCCCCACCCTCTTCTTCCCTCCCCCCCCCCTCCGGCCGTGCTCTCGCTCTTCTTCCCTCCCTCCCTCCCCCCCCCCTCCGGCCGTGCTCTCGCTCTTCTTCTTCCCCCCCTTCCTCCCCCCGCTCCCCCCCCTTCCTCCTCCCCACTCCGGCCGTGCTCTCGCTCTTCTTCCCTCCCCCTCCCCTCCAGCCGTGCTCTCGCTCTTCTTCCTCCCCCCCTCCCCCAGCTTGCCTTGCCTTGCCTTGCCTTGTGCCCCGGCCCCGGCTCGCTCTTATCCGCCGGCTCCGCCGCGCTTCGCCTCCTGCCCCGGCCCCGGCCCCGGCCCCGGCCCGACTCGCACTTCTCCGCCGGCTCCGCCTCTCCTCGTGCCCCGGCCCCGGCTCCGCCTCCGTTCTTCTCTCCCCCCCCCCCCCCGCCGCTCGCCTCTTATTGACCCCGCCCCTCTCTTTCGGCTGCGGCTCCGCGCACTGGTTGGACAGTGCTGGCGGGCCGCATAGAAAACAGTCTGCGGGACGGTTAAAATTAGCACACACAGGGAGCCGCATCGGAGGGATGAAAGAGCCGCATGCGGCTCCGGAGCCGCGGGTTGCCGACCCCTGTATTAGAAGGAGCATGGCGAGCAGATCACGGAAAGTGATGATTCCCCTCTATTCTGCACTGGTGAGGACACACCTGGAGTACTGTGTCCAGTTTTGGTCCCCCCACTACAGAAGGGATGTGGACAAATTGGAGAGAGTCCAGCAGAGGGCAATGAAAATGATTAGGGGGCTGGGGCCCATAATTTACGAGGAGAGGCTCAGGGAACCGAAGTTATTTAGCCTGCAGAAGAGAAAAGTGAGTGGGGGATTTGATAGCCGCCTTCAACTACCTGAAAGGGAGGTTCCAAAGTGGATGGAGCTAGGCTGTTCTCAGCGGTGGCAGATGACAGAACAAGAAAAAAAGGTCTCGAGTTACAATGGGGGAGGTCTAGGTTGGTGTAACCGGGCCCTTGCCGGTCCTCTTCACAAAAACCACTGGAGACCAACTTATGTGCAGCACCCCCCATGTCTTTTATTAGCTGTGTCTTGTCCCCATCACCTACTATCTACAGTATATACAGCTCCTACAGACCACCACGCAGGGAGACAGCTAGCTTCCTGGCCCACAAGGATCCAAAGCTCTTCCCTTTCCTGTCTCCCTGGTCTCCTCTTTCTCTTGCTCTCTGGCTTCCTTCCTGCCAGCTTTTATAGCTGGCTCCTCAGGCCTGCAGGTGTCTCCCCTCAGGTAATTAGGGTGTGGCCTCCCAGCCAGCTCCAGCCAGTACTTTCTTTTCCCTGGGTCAGGGCTAACAGGGGCCTGGCGTGATCCTCTGAGCCAGCACCCTGTTACAGTTGGATAATAGGAAACACTATTTCACTGGGCCAGGTGAAGCACTGGAATGGGTTACCTAGGGACAAGGCAGAATGTCCATTCTTAGAGGTTTTTAAGGCCTGGCTTGACAAAGCCCTGTCTGGGATGATTTAGTGGGTGTTGGTCCTGCTTTGAGCAGAGGATTGGACTAGATGACCTCTTGAGGTCTGCTGTTTTACTGTTTAGCCTGCTTGCTCCCCAAAATTAATAGTGAGCAAGTGGGGAGATTTGGGGGAGCAGCTGACATGCAAACGAGCTGTCCTGCAAGGGAGAGGTGGCTGTGGCAGTGACGTCACAAGGGTCTTTGGGAGGAAAGCCGCTTATTGGGCAAAGGTGATGAGCAGGCTGTGACCTCACAGAGCTCCCTTGACAACAGACATGCATAAAAGGGGGTCAGTTCAACGGGAACCTCGGAGATACCTGTAGTCGTGCTGCAGCCAGCCTCTCTCTTATGTTCCTGGTGGATTACGACAGGATTTCTCTAAAGTGACCTGTGTGCCAAGGAGCAGCTTTTGTGGGAGTTGTCTCCTTTCGATCTTCATTTTCTATAAAGCAGACATCGCCTGTGTAGAAGGTAAGTTGAAGTGTTTGGGCTGAAATTTTCCATGCTGGGCCTCTGCTCTCAGGCTGAATATTTCCTGAAAAAAGCACCGGGTTGTGAGAATGGGGCTAGGTAAGATGTTCTGGGTCTCTTTCAGGACGGGGACGAGATGATCATGATGGTCCCTTCTGTCCTTAAAAGCTATGAGTCAATGAAGACACTGTTTTACTCACAGTAAAATGTCAGGAGATGTTTTCTTTGAAAAGCTCTAGCACCCCCAGGCCTTGAAGCAGGGATTTTAAATTTCGCAAGGAGGGCGGCCTTTGTACCAGGGAGGCGCTTTTTGCTGTCTCTGAAAATCTACCTAAACTGACCAAATTAGAAGTCTTTGAAAAGTTCACACAGAGCCCGCTGCTGTGGTCTGTGTTGGGTTCAGGTACCTGAACTCAGAGGAGAGAGCCTGACTCTCCTGTGCTCTGTGCCCCCGCCCCACCCTTCCTGCTGGGTGCAGAGGAGGAAGAATCTGATTCAAATGCAGAGAAAAGGGAACAAGGGAGAAAGAGCCTAAAGCATCCTGGAAACTGGCAGGAGGTGAAAGAAACTGGCATTTGGAGGTGATGTGAGGGTGGAGACTGTGCCTCAGTTTCTCCCAGTTTTTAAATAGAGATCCTCAAGGTGGGGTTTATATACCAATTTAGAAGGTGGTAATGTCAGACACACAGAACTGGGGCCTGATGACACTCTAGATATCAAGTGAGTTTGTTAGCAGGTGAACTCCAAACATGGTTCATAACCCCATAGATGACATGGCTGCTACGCATGATTTTTGACCCCCTATTAGAGTAGGGCTGGGTGTTCTTTTCCTGTTCTACAGGGGGAAGTGGGTGCATGGTGACTGGGGATTGAACAGGCTCACAACCACCAATGGTTTTCAACATTTTTATCAATAATCTAGAAGTCCATAACAAATCACAAGCTGGTACATAGATTGGTGTCCTGGTAAATAATGCTGAGGACAGGGCAGCCCATTCAATCAAAACACATTTGAATACAGCAAATGCCCAGTCATGATCTAGGCACAAAGAATGTAGCCAGACCTACTGAACAGCAGACTCGATCCTGGAAAGCAGTGACTGAAAACGATTTGGGGCTCTAGAGGGCATGGAACTCAACCAGAGTTCCCAGTGTGATGCTGTGTCCAAAAGGGCTAGTGCAATCCTTGGCTGTATAAAGAGGGATTTAGCGAGGAGGAGAAGGGAGGTAATTTCACTTCCGTATATAGCACTAGTGAGACGGCTACTGGAATGCTCTGTGTAGTTCTGGCATCCACATTTTAATAGGGCTGTAGAAAAATTGGAGGTGGTGCATAAAAGAACCATAAGAATCATTTGATGTCCCGCTCCTGCTCTGGCCCTGTGTCCCTCCCTGACCCCGGTGTCCTCTAGCTGAGGGTGCTGCACCCCTGCAGAACCCCCGCAAGTCTAAGGGTCTCCCCTCCCTCCACCCCCTATCCCACCTCCCCTCAGAATGGGCCACTGCCAGTCACCACTTGCCCCCGCTCACTGGGGCAGACTGCAGTATCATTGCCATTCATCACCGGCAAGGGGGGTTGGCCTGCTGCTTCTATTACTAGCCCTGGGCTGCCCCCTGCAGCCCCAGTACCCCTGGGTGGGGCCCTCCTCTAGGCCCTGCAGCCGGGGGCTCCCAGGCTAGAGCTTCCCCAGCTCCTCGTGCCTAGCCCCAGCCCTGCACCACCCTGGATACTCACTCAGGCTCCAAGCAGCTAGGCCAGTCTGCCTTCTCACAAGAGAAGGAGACTCTCTCTCTCTGTCTCCCTGCCCCGCAGCCTTTTTATCCAGGCCTCTGAGTGTTTCGGGCGTGGCCACCCAGCTGAGCCTACCTCCCAACCAAGCTGGGAGTTTACTGGCTCCCGGCCACAACCCCCTTCCTGGGCTGTTCCAAGCCCCTTCGGGCAGGGAGCGGGTGGTCACCCCGCTACAGTCCCCCCACTACAGAAGGGATGTGGAGAAATTGGAGAGAGTCCAGCAGAGGGCAACGAAAACTATTAGGGGGCTGGGGCCCATAATTTACGAGGAGAGGCTCAGGGAACCGACATTTAGTCTGCAGAAGAGAAAAGCGAGTGGGGATTTGATAGCAGCCTTCAACTACCTGAAAGGGGGGTTCCAAAGAGGATGGAGCTAGGCCGTTCTCAGTGGTGGCGGATGACAGAACAAGAAGCAGTGGTCTCAAGTTGCAATGAGGGAGGTCTAGGTTGGATATTCGGAAACACTATTTCACTGGGTCTGGTGAAGCACTGGAATGGGTTACCTAGGGACGTGGTGGAATCTCCTTCCTGAGAGGTTTTTAAGGCCTTGCTTGACAAAGCCCTCTCTGGGATGATTTAGTGGGTGTTGGTCCTACTTTGAGCAGAGGATTGGACTAGATGACCTCTTGAGGTCTCTTCCAACCCTAATGGTCTATGATTTTATGATGTCACAAGAACCAACGGCTGTCAGCTGAAGCCAGAGAAAATCAAATTAGAAGTAAGGCACTAACATTTAACAGTGAGGGTGATCAATCACTAGAACAAATTACCAAGGGACGTGGTGGAGTTTACTGACGTCCTCACCTCACAACTGGATGTTTTTCGGGAAGGTGTGTTTTAGTGAAACACAAGTTATTGGGCTTAATATGGGGGTAAGTGTGTGAAACTTTGTGGCCTGTGAAATCGAATCCAGATTAAGGATCTAATGGCCTAAAAATCTAGGACTCTGAAAAACTCAGTGTGGGATGAGGAACAGATTCTGCTGTTTTATTGTTTAGCCTGCTTGCTGCCCAGAGCAAGTGGGGAGATTTGGGGGAGCAACTGACATGAAAACTGCTCTCCAGGGGCAAAGATGAGGTGGTTGTGGCAGTGACACCACAAGGGCCTTTGGGAGGAACGCCGCTTATTGGGCAAAGGTGATGAGCAGGCTGTGACCTCACAGAGCTCCCTTGACAACAGACATGCATAAAAGGGGGGTCAGTCTTGCTGCAGGAAGCCTCTCTCTTGTTGTGTTCCTGGTGGATTACGACAGGATTTCTCTAAAGTGACCTGTGTGCCAAGGAGCAGCTTTTGTGGGAGTTGTCTCCTTTCGATCTTCATTTTGTGTAAAGCAGACATCGCCTGTGTAGAAGGTAAGATTCTCAGTGAGGTTTGGAACCTGCTCAGTCTCATCCAAGTTCTAGGCTCGGAAAGTACATGTTAAATTGGCAGAAAATGTCCCACATCGGAATCCACCCCTTAGTAACTAGCTAACTAATAGGTCTCAAAATGGAAAATGATAAATCCTTATTGGGCAGGTATCTTTCTAGTAGGGTCGTGCAGGGATTGGTTCTTGGCCCTACGCTATTTTGATCATTGACTTGGAAGTAAATGTACAATTGTTAGGTAAAAAGCAAGTCCCTACTCACCTCTCCAGCACCCGAGATTCGTGCGGAGTTGGTATGGGCCCACAAACTGTCAGAGACCACTTACACAGACATTAATTCATTGATCAACGGGCTCACACTATCCCTAGCTTAAAGCTTCTCAGTGAGTGTGGCAAGTTTATTAGGGGTGAGCATCAATATTTATACACAGAAGTAAACAAAGTGATTAACAGATCATAATGGTCATGCATAATCAATCAAGATTCTACAGGATAAAACAGGTTAAAATGTAAATTCCAAGACAGAGGGGAGATGGCTACTTAAGGGGAGGGGGTGTGAGTGTCATGAGTAGTTCGCAGATCAGAGCTTTGATTGAAAGTTCAGACAGAGACATCAAGTCTGGGTGCAGTTTAAACTTATCAATAGTTCAGACTCAACATTCCTCCATTTGTAGCTTTGGTATAACTTTTTACCAAAAGGCTACATCTTAGTTTAAGGAGCTAAGGGCAGCTTGGCAACTTCAACTTGTGCCAATTCGAAAAGAGTAGGGCCCAAAAGAACACACTGACTTACATGAGTCTATGAGGGAGGGGACACACTGAATACAACAACACAGTATTATAAGGATTACTATGGCCCTAACAATACTCACTAAGAGTTTTACTAAAGGCGGTGCCATTAAAACACATGTTGTATTTAAAATTATACTACACAACATTCATAATACAGTTGCTTTTAAGTTAGAAAAACATTCTTAACAATTCCCTCCTCTTTAAAGATAATTTCTTTTATATTTTAAAAGCAAATTACTTTCAGCTTTTAAATTATGCACTAATTTATAGGTACTATTCAGTTTAGGCACACCCAGTATCGGGGTGTTGAGGTAGATATTATTTTTAAAGACATAGCATTTCTCATTCATGAGAGCATATATTATTCTTTGGGCAGCTAACATTATGTTTCAGGCCATTTTGACTTGCCCACTTGTTTCAGGATAGACTCTCACTGAGATTAATTGCTTGGTTTGTCTTTTAACTCCAGATCATGAGTGGCCTTGGAGTGAGGATGGGAGAGGTGTGAAAAGAGCCTCCCTCCCGTGTGAATGGTCATTGTACTGGCCACAAAAGAGCAGCCTGCGAGCCAGGCTGACCTCTTCCTTCCACCCCCCTACCAGGGATCAAATTCTCCACAAGGGGACAGGGCCATGGCCTGAGGAGCCATAGTAAAGGATGATGCAGGGGTGTATTATCAGACATGGTACAAAGGATTATTTAATGGATGGTGTGGACCATATCAACACTTGCCAGTCAGGTCAAATAAGTACAACACATGCTCTTTGCTTTCTTGTCTTAGGATCTCATTGGTTACACCTCAGCTCTAATTTTACCCTTTGTTCTGTTTCTCTTCCTCATTTGATTTTCATCACTGGCGAGGACAACACCTCTAGACACAGTAATGCTGAGGCAGTCTGCCCGAGACCTCAGTACTATCATGCTCCACTTCCTCTGGGTTTTATTTGGTTCTTCAAGGGGTGCAGGTATTCAAGCAGGAACCTTTGTATTCGCATCTGAAGGCTTTCATCTTGATAGTATGGGTTTAATCTTGAACACTGCTGCACGCACTTTAGACTTTATAGTGTAGCTATAGTTAGCTGGGGAGGAGGGTGAGGGGGGTTGATGACGTGTAAAAATAGTACCTTCTTACTTGGTTTACTGCTCCCTGTGTGTTTGTGATATGTGTTCAAATACTGACAAAACCAAGCGCTTAATATCTATAATCTTTCATACAAAGCCTTTTCTCTGAGATTCTCAAAGCCCTCCAGGGATATTAGTTCCCCACTCACATTAGAGTTCTACAGGTAGGTCATCTAAGATATTGATGATCAAATTCTGCTCTGTTGTGTGGTTTAATTGCCATTGACTTCAGTGGGACTACCTGTGTAACTGAGAGCAGAAGTTGTCTTGAAGTTAAGGGCCAGATCTTGGCCCCAATACAGCCCCTTGGACTGATCCAGTGCTGCAAAGGAGCTGTAACAATGCCCTTAACTGCAGCTGACACTTTTCCCTTGTATAGGGGCCATCCGCTGCTGGCAGAGTTATTCTCTCTCCGCCCTCCTGCGTGGGGGCATGTTGCGGGAGAAGGAGGCATGGCCAGAATTCGCTGGAATCCAGCAATCTGCAACTAGTGTATTGTTCACCACTGACCTCACTGTTGTTACTCCTGATTTACACTGATCAAATTGAATCTATCCCAATGGTGCGGGTCAAGATGAAACTCGATTGTGCTAAATGGAAATTGACTCTTAGGTCTGTTTCTCTCTGTGAACAAGCTAAAAGGGCACAACCTTCTGACCCTTACTCATGCCAGTAGCGTTGTCACTGTACAAAGTGGATTTTATTGCAATCTCAGTTACAGGACTGGACCCACAGGCACTTTGGGACAGATGCTTCCATCCCCTCTCCAGTCCCCTTTGAGCTGCTCTGGGAGCACAGAAGACAAAAAGCTGGCTTAACTAATCAGTCAATGATCCCCACCCCCCCAGTGTGGGGGAATCCCTGGTTTGCATACAGCTGTCCATCCTCTCCTCTCCCCCAGCATAATGGGTGTGGAGAGAGCAATTTGCACTCCGACAATCCCTGGGTTGACATAAATCTTTTCGGGGGCCACTGCAGACAGTGCGAATTAGAGCATCTCTGCGTCAGCTCTAAGTTGCATGAAGGACCCCAGTACTTGGGAAGCAGAGGAGCAAAGGTGGCTTATCACCACCTTTCTTCCTCCACCGCTACTCTGAATGCAGCTCAGCCACATTTCAGGAGGGCTTAGTTCAATCTCATAACCCAGAAAACAGTTTGGGGAAATGTGCTCAGCACCAGGTTTCAAAACAGGAAAGGGAAGTCTGGCCTTCTAGGCTCTCAGTAATGCCTAAAGCTGTAAAATTCAGCTGTCTTACCACAGTTAAAGTGAAGGAAACAGACTAGAGTGCTGTGCAGAAAGAAAGAAAGGTTGTGTTATGAAGCCACTGTTGTACTGAAGAGGGCTAATTTGTGTAATACCATAGCACGTGTTGCATCTTTAAATGTCAAGGGCTAGAAACCAAGGCTGCACCCCTTATAAAATACTAGCAAAAGTGCCCGGGTCACTTGGGTCAGTCGGAGGTGGGGAGGGGGCAGACAGCTGACACCCCCTGACCAACCCCAACACCCACACCTCACCCCTCACCCACCCCGACACCTTCCTACCCCCCCAGACCAAACCCGACACCCCCCCGGCTCACTTACCCCCCGACCAAACCCAACACCTCCACCTGACCCCCCGACCAAACCCGACACCTCCACCTGACCCCCCCCCCGACCAAACCCGACACCTCCACCTGACCCCCCCCGACCAAACCCGACACCCCCACCTGACCCCCCCCAACCAAACCCAACACCCCCACCTCACCCCCCCGACCGAACCCGACACCCCCACCTCACTTACCGTCCCACCAAACCCAACTCGGATCCATCACAGGCGGGGAGGGGGCACAGAGCTGATGGATTCCGGGGTTCCGTTGGGAGTGGGGAGGGGTGAGCTGAGCGAGTGCGGTGTCTGTTGGAGGGGATATTATGACGTCATCACCACCTAATTGCCCAGCTGATGTGATTGGCCTTTAAAGGCTTTCACCCCTGGGGGGCGTCAGAGGTGATATTCGAAATATTTTCGACCCTTACGACCATCCGGACCCCAAGACCTCTAACTGTACCAAATTTCAAGTCTCTAGCTCAAACAGTGCGGGAGGAGTAAGCGGTCATACATACATACATCATTTGACTTCTATATATATATAGATGAACATGGAAACAAACCTGCACCTGTACAAAGCTCCTGACTCTTAGGTACACCAAACAACTGTCGGCAGGAAGCTTGTATACTAGACCCAGTTACTTCTCTTTCAAATGATCTGAAAGGATACGATTAGATTTGCACCCTCTTTTGCTGCTTTCTAATGTATGAGGAAGGCCTGAAAAAGGTCTTATTCTCCCCTCCCCCCTTATTTAAATTAGATATAGCTGGAATGTTAAGTCTGGCTTTCTCCGATTTTCTACTGGAGGATCTACTGGCTGTCTCGGGACGGGCATTAGGCAGTTCTAACACCTTAAGTGAAGTAGTCTTTAACCAAGACCTCTTTTCTCCGGAATGTTAATTAGTCATTGATGTGAAATAGCTGTTAAATGCTTTTAACAATTTGACTGGAATTCCTCTGCGTGTTCTTCTGTTCATCCTTCCCCATCACTTGGGCTTGTCTGTGTAACATACAGTTCTGTGTATGTTATGCTTCTCTGCACCTCACACACACTTTTAAATCTGTAATAGAGTGTCCAGGCCTTTTCAAAGGCCTTGGGAGGAAGGCCAGTCCTGGCACACAGACAACCTGCCAACCTTAAACAAATTCTCAACAGCAACAGCACACTGCACCACAATAACTCCAACTCAGGAACCAATCCATGCAACAAACCTCGATGCCAACTCTGCCCACATATCTACACCAACAACACCATCACAGGACCTAACCAGATCAACCATACCATCACTGGCTCATTCACCTGTACATCAACCAATGTCATATATGCCATTATATGCCACCAGTGTCCCTCTGCTATGTACATCGGCCAAACTGGACAGTCCCTACGAAAAAGGATAAATGCACACAAATCAGATATTAGGAATGGCAATATACAAAAACCTGTAGGGGAACACTTCAACCTGCCTGGACACTCTATTATAGATTTAAAAGTCACCATACTGCAGAAAAAAAACTTCAAATCCAGACTGCAAAGGGAGACTGCAGAACTTCAATTCATTTGCAAATTCAGCACACACACTCTGGGATTGAACCGAGATCTACAATGGTTGGCTCATTACAGACATTGTTTCTCGTCTCTCCATGTTCACACACACCATTCAAATGCTAGAAGAATAATCCACACTCCCTGATCGGAGATAACAAGCTGGCTCAGCTTAATTGGACTAACCTTTTCACCTCCCACCTGGCTCTTACCTACTTTTCTATAACTGCCTGTTTGTGAACACTTCCACTGCCTGCATCCGACGAAGTGGGTATTAGCCCACGAAAGCTCATGCTTCAAAACTTTATAGTTAGTCTTTAAGGTGCCACAGGACTTTGTTAACTCTGCTATTCCAGACTAACACGGCTACCACCCTGATTCTTGACTTCTAACAGATACACTGCTGCTTTTTTTTTAGGTTCACTTTTACAAGCTGTACCGGCCAAAACTATTTCACTCTTTTCTTCCTCAGTTAGGATTTTAGCCTGCCCATTCACTTTAAGTCGCTCCAGAGAAACTCTTTCTTGACCAATGAGTTCTCTCTGCACAGTATTTAATTCCAGATTCACTTTTGAGCCACTGAACAGACATTTACAAACTTTGTTCACAGGCAAACTGCTTCCCTGAGCAGATAAACTTTTAGAACAACTTCTCATAGGCACAATTTCAGGGCTAATTTTCTCTTGTGCTCAGTCTTTTTCAGCTTGACTGAACATAGTTTTGATGTCATTTCTAATCATAAAATCCTTAGGGATTGTATCTTTTACTTTCACAGAAAATCAGCTACATTCAACACTAAAGTCACTATTTCATCCCCCCCCCCCCCCCCCCCACACACACGTTTAGTTCCTCCTTATCCTTCTGCTTAGACCCTAATCTCGAGTCCAGCAGACTTCCCACTGCACCCTGGAGAGTTCCCCTGCAGAGGAAGCGGTGGGGCAGGTGCAGTGGAGACCAACTGGCAGGTCAAAACACGCCGTGGTTTACACTTTTTATCAAAATAACAAGGAGGGAGGGGGTCACTCTCGGGAGAATGCCTGACTGTCATTATCCTTAAGGATTTCCACAGCCCTGCTGCAGAGTCTCAATCAAAACCACTAACTTAACTGTCCCGGATGGTTATTTTCGATCTGGCCCCTCACTCCTCTTAAGGCAGCCTGCTCGAAAGAACCATACGAAGGCCACCTCTATTCCAGGTCGGCCAGTACTGCAGTACCCCCAGTTCAATTCTTCACACACAGCGTGTACAACTTTCCCTTAGTCATACCCGTCTGAACTGGTTAATTTTCCTTCATTCCATAACTTATTCATAATGCCCAGAGGGCTTCCAGCAGGGACACTAATCCCTTGACCCATGGCATCTGACAGGAGCTTTCCAACTGGCACTTACCCTGCCGTCCGACAGTTTATAAAATGGGAATAGTTTTTACTTCCCTGCCTAACAGGAGTGTTGTGGGGATAAAGACATTAAAAATGATGAGGTGCTTAGATATCGTAGTGGTGAGGGGGCAGGAGCATATGCGTAGCTTCGATAGACATTTTGGTTGTTTTTTTTAGCCCCTCCCTTATAAATCATTAATAAATTTACTTACAGTTGATTAAATCATTTAGACTTTTTCAAAGCTTTTCACTGGAGAGGCACTGATTCCTTGAAAGTGTGGTGGGTTTTTAAAAAGCAAAATAAATGTTTGCACATACACTATATAAAATGTTTCTAACAGAACAGATGAGTCTTTACATCCTGTGACAGGAAAGGTACCCAGACCAAAACAAATCTAAGCCTTGCAGACCTTCAGCTGAAGTCATCAAGTTTAACTTCCTTCTCAATTTTCTTTGGGTGTTTTTTTTCTTTTCTTTTCTGTTCATCTCCCTCTTTCTATGGGTTTTCAGAGCAGAGAGAGAATGATCTTGCTTGGCTGTGCATCTTTCAATCAATTCCTTCAATGCCAGCGCTGCTTGCAAAATGACAGCTCATTGAAAAGCAAAACAGACTAAAGCACTTACAAATGTATGTCGTTGGTGACATTTCTAGGAGAGACTGTAGGAGTGGATAGACCTGCTCAATGTTAAATACTTTTTTCAAAACTATACAACCTAAAGAGATGATGCACCAAGCACAGTGGCTTTCGAGCTTTTTTCATTTGCAGACCCCTAAAAAATTTCAAATGGAGGTTTGGGCAACTGAGGCACAGAGTACAAGGGCCAGATTTGTAAAGGTATGTAGGGGGTCTAAAGATGTTGATTAGCACTTTGTGGGATTTTCAAAATCACCTAGGTGCCTGATTCCCATTTCCAAAATCCCACTAAGCACCCATCTGCATCCTCAGGCCCCCCCAGTACCTTTCCAAGGTCACAGAAAGAGAGAGAGAGAGTCCATGGGAGAGCAGGGAATCATAGAAATACAGGGTTGAAAGGGACCTCACAAGATCAGCTGAGGCAGGACTAAGTAAACCCAGACCATCCCTGACGTGTTTGTCCAACCTGTTCTTAAAAACCTCCTGTGATGGGGATTCTACAACCTCCCTTGGAAGCCTATTCCAGAGTTTAACCACTCTTAGAGTTAGAAAGGTTTTCCTAACATCTAACCTAAATCTGTCTTGCTGCGGTGATGCCCATCACTTCTTTTCATCTTCGGTGGACGTGGAGAATGACTGATCACTGTCTTCTTTCCAACAGCCCTTAACTAGTCCCCCTCAGTCTTCTTTTCCGAAGACTAGCCAAGCCTGTTTCTTTTTAACCTGACCTCTGAGGTCAGGTTTTCTAAACCTTTCATCATTTCTGGTCCTTTCCTCTGAACCCTCTCCAATTTGTCTATATCTTTCCTGGGTCCCCTAAGTCTCAAGCTAGTTCCATAACCATTTGGACCATCTTTCCAGCCTATAACTGAAGGCAAAATTAAACCCACCTCAGGGGAGTTGCAGCAGAGATTAACTGGATTGAAAGGGTCTAGTTGTCAGGTCCCTACCCAGACAAAACTAGTGAGTTCAGTGCAGGTTCTGCTGAGTAAAAACTTCAGGACTGAGTTCAGTAGTAAAGTCACTGAAATCCATGCTATTTAGAAGCACCACTGTAGAATGAGATATACACCACCTCTTCAGTTCTATGAGAGGTTCTGATTTGGTCGGATCCTCTTCACACACAAGTCATTGCACCGGATTCTGATTGTGGTGTTCCAGAAAACCTGATACAAATCTGAAGTAATTCCATAGACTCTGATAAAGATTTACACCTGTATAAACTCATCAGAATCTGTCCCATAGGATCAATTTCTGTTCTTAATTACTCTGGTGTATCAGTATTTTTGATTTCCTTCATCTCTATTATACATTATAGGAGCAAATGCTGCAGCTAAGAGGTTTCGAACAGCCAGTCTACCTGATGTATCTTTGTGGCCTTTATTTAAAACCCACCTAAAACATAAATATGGCCACGATTTTCAAACCTGATTTTTGCGTGCCTGACTTGAGACACTGTGGGCTTGAATTCCAGGGCTGAGTGCCAACCCTCTGCAAATCAGGTCCTTGTTAGAAGTCTCAAGTTTGATACCCGAATTGACCCATCACTTATGCAAATCCATGGGAAGGATGCTGTGACTCTAGGGCAGTACATAGTCCAGGCACTTCAACCTTCTTTAGGGCCATAATGAAAATGGAACTTAGCCTCCTCTTTACGGAATGTGACCCCCCTCTTCCCCCAGCTTTGCACATCTAGACTGTGAATTTCAACATCTCCTAAGAGAGTTAAAACCCATTGATGTTCAGTGAAAATTGGCACCTAACTCCCACAGTCCCTCTTGAAAATCCCAGTCATAAAAATTAGAATAAGGGGGAAAAAATCTTTGCCTTATATTCCTTTGTATATGACATTCCAGCCCAGCTCAATCCCATTAGACCACACACTGCCTAATGGGGGTGAGACTCTGGGGGCCATTGAATGCTGCAATTTGAATATTCCTTGTGCATCTCATTTTCAGAAACAGCTCTGTTTAAATAGCTTTGTGCTGAACGATGCTCATGGGCTGCCCATTTAGTAGCTGCAAGCACTCACCTTTGTATTACCTGTGCTGGAATTCCATGCATAAATCATGTCAGAACAATGACTAATGGCCTCTCCGGGGAGGGCTGGGTTTTTGACACTGTAGGGTGCCCTCCTGTTGCTTTATTTGTCAATGTCTTGTTAAATTGCTCTGTATATTTAGCACATTTTTATACCAATTGTGTACTTGTAAAGCCTATTGGCTAACTAGACAGGTGGTGAGCCAAGCCTGCTGCTACTGGTCTGCATATTTCACCTGCATGTTGTTCACACATTCCATCAAGGAAAGAGAATGCTTTTATTATGGTCAGCCCATCTTCCCCACTGCCACCCCCTATTTGCTTAGCCTTGATTGCTAGCCGGGTTCCTCAATCAGAGTGTAAGTGCTTTGGGGCAGGGACTGACATTTTCTGTGGGGTCCATCATGAGCTGGTCTATTTGCCAGCATGGAGAGGTAAGGGGGTGCAAGGCCTGGTCTACTCAATCCCAGGGAGAGCAGTCTTCCCAGGCAAGCAACTCCTGACAAGCTACTCCCCTTCCTGTGACACCTTAGAAACTAACACATTTATTTGGGCATAAGCTTTTGTGGACTAGAACCCACTTCATCAGATGCATAGAGTGGAACACACAGTAGGAAGACAGATATATATACAGAGAACATGAAAAGGTGGAGCTTGCCATACCAATTCTAAGAGGCTCACAAAAGAATAAATGGACACAAATCTGACATCAGGAATCATAACATTAAAAAAAAACCAGTAGGTGAACACTTCAGTCTCCCTGGTCACTCAATAACAGACTTAAACGTGGCAATTCTTCAACAAAAAAACACTTGAAAAACAGACTCCAAGAGAAACTGCTGAACTGGAATTAATTTGCAAACTGGATATCATTAAGTTAGGCTGGACTAAAGACTTGGAGTGGCTGGAATCTATTGCTCCATGTTAAGCATCCCCCTACCGTTACTCACACCTTCTTGTCAAATGTTTGAAATAGGCCATCCTGATTATCACTATAAAAGTTTTTTTCCCCTCCTGCTGATAATTGCTCACCTTAATTGATTAGCCTCTTAGAGTTGGTATATGGCAACCTCCACCTTTTCATGTGTTCTCTCTCTCTCTCTCTCTCTCTCTCCACATAATCTTCCTAATGTGTGTTCCACTCTGTGCATCTAAAGTGAGTTCTGTCCCACAAAGCTCATGCTCAAAAAATGTGTTAATCTCTAAGGTCCCACAAGTTTCTCCTCATTCTTTTTGTGGATACAGACTAACATGGCTACTATTCTGAAACCTGTCCCTTTCCTGTGCAAGTGGCAGGGTGTGTGTGGAGGGGAGTAAGTGGAATCATGACTGTCTCCTTTCCCTCCTCCATGCACCTGCCAGCCCAGAGGAAGAGGTAAGCAAGCCAGGAAAGCAGCAAGGGGCAATTAGGGAACAAACAAGACACTGTTTGGTCCCTGCTCTGTTCCTTGGGCAGCGCAACTACACCCTACCACTTCATCAGGGCACATTGCAAATACCGATCTAGGCCTATCTGCCCTTGATTCTGAAGTTGTCCCTGCCCCAACTGATTTGCTGTCCGAGTCAGGTACTAGTAGCCCCAAATATTTGGCACTGTGTATCCAGTTACTGCCAACAAGTGGGCAGTAGTGGGTATTAGTGCTCAATGACGAAACTGGGAATTTGACTTCCTGTTAGCACTGTTTTGGCTTTCAGATTGTTTACCCTTCTCATAAAACCTTAGTAAAACACAGGAAGAACAAATGTAACCCAATGGCTAAAACATATCAAAGAAATCTTGGCAGCACCACGGGCACAGAATGTCAGATCGAGGTGTCCTATTCCTCACCTCCTTCAGAGAGGAGGTGTGTTGAAAGGGGCAGACTCTTTCGTTTTTAAGTGCTTTAACTGGAAAGTTTCCATGAACAAAGCACTTGGCATTCAGTGATCAGCTTAAAGTCTGTGTGTCTTTAGGAGAGACGGCATTGTAATAGAATATTAGGATTGGAAGAGAGCTTGGGAGGTCATAGTAAATGAATCTACGGATTTTCCTGTGGGAAAGTTCAGTGGGGATAGCTGTGAGGAGAAATTGGGACAGTCCTATGACCAAGTGGCTGTGCTTAACCAGCTTGTTGGGGAGACAAGGTTGTTAAGAAAGAGATGTCTACAGGCTAATTCTGCAGGTGAACAGTTTGTGTCTCAGGCTCAGAAAGATAACTGGGTAAATGTATCGCCAGATCAGCCAGGAAATTCTGTTAAGCCAGAGGGAGCAGGATTTGACCCTTCAGGGCTAGGAGGGAAAAAAGAAGTTAATTGGGAAAAGGAAAACCACAAGGTGACCCTAGAAGGCCAAAATTCTAATGGTATGGACCCAGAGGCATGGCTTGACAAACCTAATTGTAAATGGACACTTGCAATGAAATTATTGTTGTTGCTAATGGTAATTTGTGCAACTACTATGTTATTATCCAAGACAGTAAAATTGTACAATGGGCCTAATCTTTTGAAAAATCCTGTAAACATGTTAAGAGGAATACATGGGAACACACTTTGTGTTAACAGGCCTTGTTCTACTGATGTGTCACAGTTAAGGCCTGTAAACAGGGGTGAGACTTTCCAAAGGGAAAAAGACAAAAGGGAAAAAGCATACAACACAGTTAGCATTTCAGTCACACACACACACACCATGCATTTCACACACACACATAGACACACATTGTGCACGCAGTCCTGCCAGTTGATGTTCTTAGTTACCAGTCTCTTGCTGTGGTTCGAGTCAATCTAATGGCCAGTTAGATTGATCACGAGTGAGAAGCTGGGGGTCTCTGTTGGTCATGATGCTCTGAGACTTTGCAGGACTGAACCCAGAGTTTCATGGCAAAACATCCATGCTTTATACCTGTAAATTTCCAGTTGAGTCCATGCATTTTGCAATGTCATCCTGTAATCATTAGTTCTTAAGTGGTATTAATCGGGGTTTCTCCGCTGTCATCCTTTGATGGTTATTGTCAGGCTTCCCATCATTATCTTCTATTTGTTGTCTCGCCTTCAGGGAGGCCTGCTCACCTCTGAGGTCGTCCATGCTGCATAACATATGTAACATCCGATACTATGGAAGTTTTCTGATTGTCTGCTTGTCTCCTGGTCATAGAGAAGTTCTATATCTTTGTATTTGGCACGGGTGCAACCACTATTGGAATTCTGGATCCAGTTCTGGTGTCCACAATTTGAGACAGATACTTGTAAATTTGAGATGGCTCAGAGAAGAGTCAGAAGAATGCTTGAAGGATTAGAAAACATGCCTGATAATAGACTCAAGGAGCAAAATCTATTTAGTTTAAGAAAGAGAAGGTTAAGGGATGAGCTTAAGGGAACAAATGAATGCTAATGGGCTCTTCGCTTTAGCAGACAAAGGCATAGCAAGATCCAATAGCTGCCGGCTGAAGTTAGAGAAATTCAGACTGGTAATAAGGTGAACATTTTAACAGTCAGGATTTGAAACAATTTACCCAGGGTTGTGATGGATCCTCCATAATTGGCATTTTTAAAATCAAGAGCTGTTTTTCTAAAAGATGTGCTCAAATTCACATAGGAATGATTTTGAGGGAAGTTCTATGGCCCATGTTATATGGAAGATCAGACTAGAATAGATGACCAAAGTGGTTCCTTCTGGCCTGGGAATTTATGAATCAGTGACTCGCTCTGGGCATTTGGAATTTGACCTCTTGGCTTCCCTTTCCCTCCTTCCCTCTTGTCTTCTCTTCTTCCCTTTTTTAAATTTTTGGTTCTATTTCTCTCTGCTGCTCTTCTTGCTGAAGAGGGCGGGGCTCTTGTCTAGCTCTCATTGTAAGAGGCCCTCACAAAGAGGTGGTGCTGGAATCGTGTGCTGACAGTGATCTCCAGCAGTGATCTCCCCTGGTGACTAATGCTGTCTTTTGGGCATCTGTTGAGAATGCTCAGCCTCCAGTCCCTGAGAGTCTCCATGCTGATTAGCTGTGTTTGGGGTCATTACTGAGTCAATAGAGAGGAGATTCAGGTCATTGTTGGCTGAATGCAGTGAGGCCTAATGCTCAGTTCAACGGCATTGCTTTGTTTGTCTGGAACATGATCATTTTTGAAGACTACGTCAAATGCATTCCAAAATTTCAGGGGATTTCTAGGCATCAGTGGGAAGAATGTTGTTTATTTTGGTAACGATAGGAAAACAGCAACACCAGAAAAGCCCGATTTCCACACCATGCCCATTAAATTGGTGTTGGAAGGTGAAGGCCATTGTGACTTTAGAATTAACTCAGCCAGTCGGTGCTACCTCTCTGCAGGTGATTTGCATAATTCAACCCCATTGGTGAAAATAAATCAGCAACTGAACCTGCAGGTTTCGATGGGAGAGATGACCAAGGAGTTAGGGTCAAGGTTATTGAAGGGAGTGAGTGAGTGATGGGTGGGTGCTGAGTTACCTCTGATGTCACAATGCTACTGCTCAGGCTTCTCTGCCTGCAGAGCCACATGGGCAGTGACTGTCAAGGGGAAGTTTTTGTTGAGGTGAAACTTATAAGAGCGGAACGGCTTAGATGATTTGACAATAAAATGTAGGTTCTGTGGCAGTATCCTGTGCAACTGCTACTCAATCAGGGATGGAGACAGTATTCCCGTCCACCCCACCACCTGTTAGCTGGGCCTACATAAACAAGTGTCCAGCCCTCGAGTTCGTCTCCTTTAAAAGTGAGCAAATAAACAAAAAATGATTGCTGATATTAATTTTGCTGCCATCTCTCCTTTAACTGAATAAATGCAGTTTATGATTCTCTTGAATGCAGTAGTTCTTCTAAAATCAAGGTCAATAAAAATCAATGCTTGTTTCCAAACCAAACCCCCAAAAAGGATTTTTTAAAAAATTTAAATTGTATTTTTCAAATTTAAATTAAAAATAGGTTTATTTTTTGAAAAACCTGACCTATTGGGGATTAAACTTGAAACTATGACAACCAAAATTAATGCCTAAAGTTGCTATAACGTATTAAACTAATTCAAATTAAGGAAAAAAAATAAGTGAAAAAAGTAGGAAAATTAAATAAAAAGTAGGAAAAGTGGGAAATCAGTAGGGATTCTTGCCCCAAACAACAATCCATTGTCTTTTTGAGCTCAAAGGCCCCTAATGCTCTTGACCTAAACTAATCTCCCTACTGCCAGGAGTTAGAGAAGTGTCTGCATCCCCATTATATAGATGAGGAAACACAAGAAAAGTTGTATCAACAATGACTTGCATTTAAAACGAATTGATTGATTAGAGAAAGGAAATGTTATGTGTAGTTACTGAAGTGACATGATCCATTCTGGTCATTATGTCCTTCGTGATTTATGAACTAGTAGATCTCTTCCTCTCACACCTAGGTTTTATTCATAGATTGAAGGAGGAGAACAGGTTTGCCTGCTTTGCCAGCTCCCAATGGGTTTCTTACATTTCAATGAACTAGAACTATTTCAGTACTTTAAAAATATAGAATTATTCTCTGCAACTTCCAAGGACGCTCCTGCTGTCCAAAGCTGTTTTAGCATTTTGGCTAACTTTGGTTCCAGGAACTTAGCCATCACTTCAGTGGTCTGACTGGCTTTAAAACATGTCAGTAAACATGTTCCGTTTAATATAATGTCTTCAATTCTTTTAAACTTATTTGAAGATTTTGTAATAACTGGAGGCCTTAACATAGGTGGTCAATTTCAAAGTTCATTTTAAGCAGATTATTTTTAATAAACCTATGGTTAATTTAATTAAAAAATTCAGTTCATATTTTAAAAATCATCTATTTTTATCTACCCAGCTAGGGATAGAAAGGCCTCTTCTGTCATTCCCCAACCCAGGAAGGACTGATCCTCCTCAATCCAACTCTAGGGTGGGCTCCTCTCCTCTTTATTGGGCTGAATTTAAAGCTCAGATCCAAATACTCACGCTAGGAATTTGGATCTGACCTTTTATGGTCCAGTGCTGCCTTGCACTTACAAAGCAACTTTTTCTAGGTAAATCTCACAGTGCTTTGCAATAGTGGCTAAGTATTAAATACCCTTTTTACCGACGGGGACTGAAACCTTGAGTGGGGGAATGGCTTGTCCAAGGTCAATAGAAAAATTTGCTAGGGGACCTTGAGATGGGAGGCATCCTGCCTGCAGTAGGTCTGTGTTCTGGACCCCCGGCTGTAGGCCTGAGTTTATCCATCCCTTGGCAATAAAACATCATCTTGTTTTCACAGCCACTGACTGTCAGGCTCCCAGATTCTACACCCCGCCCCCCTGGGCGGGGCATTGTGCTGCCCAGATCAGCTGCCAGAATCTGAGGGAAAGGGAGAGACCAACTCCGAGCATCTGCCTGCTGGCTCAATACCACCTAGAGCAAGTGAGTTGCACTTAGCTTGTCCTCAGGTACTTCCCTTTTCTGCTTGGGGAGGGGCAGAAATGGGGGGAAATCTCCACCCAGTGAGTCTGGATTTGCTAACACAGCCCCCTGCAGACCTTCGCTCTGGGCCTGGGCAGCCCTTCCCTCGTATGAGACTGTTCCCAGGCCGAGAGCCTCTGGGGGAGGTAGACCCTGCCAGCTGCTGAACCTCCCCAACCCCAATCAATGAAATCACTGGGAACTGGGGGGGGGGATGCCTCATATGCTTGGGACCTTGTGAACATTAGCTGGGGGTTTCCAGGGCAGACTCAGACTCCTTCCCGGGTTCTGTTCTTTCTCTAGCTTGGCAGGGAGTGTGGCCTGGGGCAGGGGCTGGTGGGGCAGAGCTGCTTGTCCAACGTAACTGAAAACCCCACTGCTCGGATGAGACTCCCCTGGTGCCTCAGTGGTGAGGGGGAACTGTGGGAGCAGCCTGTCCTGTGAGCTCCTGTGCGTGTGTGTAGATTGCAGTCCTGGGGCCGGAGGGTTGCCCCGGCAGAGGGGAGGTGGGGCGGGGGGGGACAGGAAGGCCTGTTAGTGAAAGGCTGCCTTGAATCCAGGCTCATGGCTGCTCCCCTCTCACTTCCAGGATGAAGAGGTTCAGGCAGATGCTCCGCAAAAAGTCAGCGAAAGTGACTCCAATGGGAAGCGGCTGCCAGCTGGCTGAGGAAGGGAGCGGCCCCGGTGTCCTGGCTGGTGGGGATGTAGGTTCTGGGCTCTCCAGGGGGTGGAAGTGCCCAATATGGCCCAGGAGAACGGCTCCAGATACATCATCAGGCCCTTAGGCACCTTGTAGGCCAACACGGAGGTGCCTCAGGGTGCCCCTGTGTGCGGGGGACCCCGGACAGGGCGGGAGCCGGGCAAAGAGGCTCTGGGGCTTCCTGTCCAGGAAGCAGAGGAGCCAGGAGCCCAACTCCAGAGCCCAGACAGGAACATCCCCTTCCCTGGCCTCTGGAGAGCCCAGCGCCAGCTCCTCAGCACCACCCCCAGGGAGCCCCAGGCACCAGCTGGAGGACCCGGACCAGGAGGAAAAGGACAAGGTGGAGGAGGAGGAGCACAACAAGGAGGAAAAGGACAAGGAGGAGGAGGAGGAGGAGGACAAGGAGGAGGAGGAGGAGGACAAGGAGGAAAAGGACAAGGAGGAGGATGAGGAGCACAACAAGGAGGAGGAGGAGGATGATGATGATGATGATGAGGAGGAGGAGGAGGAGGAGGAAGATGAGCCTCCACACGAAACGGCAATTAGCATCATCCAGAACCATCTGCAGTGCAGAGCCAAGGTACAAAACTCCCCTGGCTGAGCCGGCGTCGAGTCTGTCTTGCCTCTTGTGCCATCCCCACCCCGAGAACCCATCACCTCCGAATGGGGGCACTTCTCCCATGTTATCTGGGACCCCGGAGGGGGGGGTGTTTGTCCCACAAAAGCCAGGGTCTCCTCCCCCCACAGACACAGTGATTTTGCCTGTTCTCCCCCATGGAGGACTTGAGCCCTGGAGCTGGTTTGGGTGGGGTGGGGAGGCCCCTAACTAACAGTCTCTCTCTCCCCCAACCCCACTCCCAGTGGGTGCAGGACAGGGCAAAGCAGCTCTCCTTCCTGGAGGCCATCCTCACCCTCTGCTACGGCGTGAAACAGATGGGCCAGGACAGCCTGGAGCCATATTGCTCCAAAGTGGCCCTTGTGAAGAGCATTACGGTGAGTGAAACCCGGGGCCTTGTGGGGTGGGAGCCAGACATGGGCCAGTGGGGGGAGATGGTGGGGCGGAGGGGGCAGCAGAGGGGAGGGAGGAATGTGGGGGTTGAGCTGGAGGGGGTTAGTTTGATGGGGGGAGAAAAGGGGGGTCAAGGTGGGTGGGGGAGGAGTTATGCTGCTGCGTCTCCAGCGCAGTTTGCCCCCCTGTGGGGCCTGAATCTCATCTGCTGCTCTGTCCGCTTTGGGTCTCCCAGGAGCTGGTTGCAAACCTCCCGCAGAAGAGCGAGCCAAGCTCCATCCTCTCCAGCGCCATGGCTGCAGTTTACGCCCTCAGGTACCAGAACCCGCCTGCCCAGCTGCCCTAGCCCTGGTGCTGTTCAGTCCCGGAGCCGGGAGTCACAGATCCTCCCACTCCTAGGTCACCCCCAATTGCGGCTGTTCGCATCCAGCGTGTGAGGCGGTGGGAATGTTCACTCTTTCCTGGCTGGTGGTTGATTTCACACCAAGAACTTTACCGTGGCCTTAGGGGGAGGATCGCCGGGGTAAAGGGTTATATAAGAGGGGAAGGTCCAGGGGTGAGATCAGGGAACGGGCCCTGATCTAGCCCTGCCACTGACTGGCTCTGTGACTTCGGCCAGGTCACTGCACTTCTTAGCGCCCCTCTTTCTGTTTTTGCTGGTCTGGGCCTGTTCCTGTCCCATGGTAGTGTCGCAAAGTCTAAGACAGGCTCCTCTCTCCTGCCAGCCAACTGAAGCCGCCACTGGAGGTGGGGGTAGAATGTCGCCTCCTACGGGGGGGTGCATAGGATCTACACAATGGGGACAGGGCAGGACACAGCTTGGTTCCAGCTTGGTTCCAGGTAGGTCCTCCTCCTACTTCTCTATCCCAGGAGCAGGAGTGGCCTGTGGTCCCTGCTCCCTTGGTTTGGTGGAGCTGCTGAGAATAGGGGAGGGGTGAGCAGAGCTGGGAACAGGTCTAGGGTTAACCAAATGGCACAGAGGGGATCGCGTTACCCTCTGTGGCTGATCCTGGCCTTCCCTCCTCATTCTCGGCTCTGCTGCTTGGACTCTGCCCAGGCACCTAGCTCCCATCCAGAGCACTTTGGCTGTTCCATACACAGCCGCATACCAGGCCCTCTGCAGAGAACTGCTAAGGGCCAGGACTGAAGAGCCAGGTGTCATTCTGCCATGAACTCTTGCTAAGAGTCTCTGGAGTGATAGGATTGGGAGGGGCCAGGATGTGTCTTTGGAGTCTTGCCAGGGGCCAGGGATCCCCAGGGCCCCCTCCTCCTAATCATCCCCTGATCGGTGTAGGCTCAGATCCCATGACTGTCAGGCACTCCCTCCTCTTGCAGGATCTGCATGAGAGATACACAGCCAGCCTGGATCTCATGCTGAAGGGCCTGCTAACTGAAAACCCCACCTGCCAGAAGCTGCAATACCTCCTGGAGGTGAGCACAAGGAGAGGGTCTGGGGGGAATTTCACCTTAACTCTGTCGGCGGGCTGCAAAGGAGAGAGTAGAAGAGCCCTGTGTGACCTGAAAGTGTGGGACCACTGTGCCCCTTTACCTCTGCAGCCTGAGCTGTCTCTGACCAGTGCCGGGCCAGTGACCAACTGCAAACCCCTCCAGCCGTTGTGATCACACAGCCGGCAGCTTGTGGAGGCCCACACCCAGCTAAATTGCATGAAGGCTTTCCAAGCCCCTCATCAATTATACAGGGAGGAGCCCCAGCAAATCACCCCTACCCCCGCCTGGCACCTTGGAAGTATCCCAGCGTACACTGCTCAAGACTTCCTGGGACAGCGCAAGCTCATTCATTAGTTTGCCACTCCAGCAAAGGGTGGTAGACATGCAACATCCCTTGGTATCCTGAGCTGAGATTCTCCACACACTTCATCCAAAATCACCCTGTTTTCGATACACTAGAACACAGACTGATTCCCTGCGGACAATAGGGATCTGAAGGGATTATAAGTAGTAGGCAGAGATCAAAGTAAGAATACAAATGAACTCGCAGTCTAAATTTTACTAAGCAAGATTTGACTAAAGCAGTTGTTCACCCCACTGGATGTTTCAGGCAATTTACAGTTCTTATCACACAGGCTGAGCTCCCTCTTAGCCTGGGACCAATCTCCCCCATTCAAAGGCTTTGTCTTCCCAACAATCTGCCAGCTATTAAGATGGGGGAGGAGAGAGGCCAAATGGTGATGTCATTGACCCTTGCTTACCTTTCTGTCCAGGTGCTTGAAAGATCCTTGACCTGACATGGGGCGTAGGCAGCCCCCATTTTGAACGCGCCCTCTCTGAGGAGTCTCTGAGGAGTCTTCTTGATGGGCCATCGACACATGTCTGGCTGGTCCTGATGTAAATGTGTCTTGTCAGTTGCTCCTTTGTTGCCATTGAACGGCTGGCTGTGAGCATCTCCCAACCTCACCGTGTACTTCAGTAACACACACACAGCAGCACTTCATCCCTTCACACACAGGACTAGTACACCCAGTTCAACCGGAGAGTAATGTCCAACAGATCATGACTTCTCAAATGCTACCTCACAAGTCATACTTTATACCGACCGTATCATCATCACATCACAGTGGTGAATATGGGGGTTCCAGGGTGCTATTTCGAGGTACAGAGCATCACACCATGTCTACATTGTGTCCTCTCAGCTGGGACCCAGCGGGCCAGAGCTATCAGTGCAGTGCAACGCCGGGGCCCTTTTGGCTTTGCTGGCCCAGAGGGAAGGATCCTGATGGATC